>CP142130.1:40005000-44805000 GCA_036013995.1 Theobroma grandiflorum | reverse complement strand
TTGAACTTACAAGCTTGTTAAAAAAGTTTCCAATCAAGACCTTGAAGAAGGAAGGGGTCCGTTTTGGCTTTCGAGCCATTTTCAAAGCTTCCATTAATTTACTCAACTAGTTGCATTAAATCCTGCAGTTTCCCATTAGATTCTTTGGATTCTCTCCATTTTCATTTTTGGCTTGTTAAGCAAAAGATTTTCCATTGCGTAAGCTTGATGCGCCGCCAAAACAAGAAAGCTGTCCACCCCGTCAGAGATTCTGACAAAGCTGCCTCGCCATAGTCAACAGCTTAGATGATGATCTTCCACATGCGTGCTATAAAATCAGCCCCAGATATTTCTCCTCTTTTAATAGGATTTTCTTTAAATAAGTTTTTGTTTCTTCTTTTTATTTAGATTCGTTACTGAAGTTATTTATACTGCAAATATGATTTTAGACTTTAGATATTATAAAATTCTTATAAAAAATAATAATTTTTAAAATTAAATTAAATCTATTTGGTAAATTTATTTTTATAAATTTTTTTATAAATAAATTGTTTGATAAAATAATTTATATAAATTTTAATTTTGATTAAAATTACTAAAAAATTATTTAATAAATAATTTTTTATTAATTATAAATTTTTTTATTCATAATGAAAAAGTGTTAATTTTATTTTTTTTATTAATAAAAAATATAAAAATTATTTTTATATAACATAAAATTTATAATTAATAAATCATATAAAAATGAAAACAGATAATTTTGTAATTATTTTTAATAAATGAAGATATTTTTGGAACAAAAAGAAAAGTTTTTTTAAAAAATAAGTGTGTTTTTAAAAAAAGATGAGAGAATTTCTAAAACTTTTTTTTCAAAATTTTATTTTTTAAAAAAAAACTACTTATTTTTTTAAAAATTTTTCTAAATTTTTGTTTGGTTTGACTTTTACTTTTAAGAGGTGGATAAATTGAAAAAAAATCAGACCAAACATGCACTAAATTCCAAACATTAATTTAGATTCATGAATAAAACAAATCCATGAATACATCATTTTGTCATAATTCATGAATAATTAAGTTGACGAATTTATTCCAAATTTAAAGTTTAAGCACCTTATGGCATTTCACCTTCTTATTGAATTGTTTTGATTTAAGCTTAAGGCTACTCAAAACTCTTGTAAAAAAAAATAAAATAAAATCAACGAAAATTAATATTAAACTAGAGGTGGTAGTGGGTTGGGCTCGAATTGGGCTTTTTATTAAGAATAAAAGCACTTATTCAAACCCAGCGGACCAAAGAAAAAGCCCAACCCAAAAAAAATCACTGCAATTTATACATGTAATCTTGAAATTTATTTAAAAATTAACACAACATAATTTATATGTACTACCAAAATTATCAGAATTTTTTCACTTTTTTTCCCGTCAGAAAAAGGAATTATTCAATTCACTGCAAGTATACAGATAAAATTAATATATAATATAATCATATATTATAAAAATTAAATTTTTATTTGTACTTTTGAGCGCAATGTTGAGCACTTTTCTGATCTGACCATTTGGGATTTATCTGTGACAAAACTTAAACCCCTCGACTAAGCCCCTGCCAGATGCTACGCCACCTCCGACGCACGGTCTGCCACCGTGCAACTACCGCACTCTACAACCACCACTACCGCCACTTATATCGCTCAGCCTCCTACAAACACCCCAAGACCTCAACCCCGCCGTCCCCACCGAAGCCTCCGAAAGCCCCTCAAAAACCCCAAACCTTCACTTTCCATGATGTCACTTGGGAAGATCCTTACTCCTGGATGTCTTCTCTCCAAGACAAAGTCGCCATGCGCCACATGGACATGTATATGGAACAAGAAGAAAAGTATACTGAGGCTGTCATGTTAGATACCGAGCGTCTCCAAACTAAGCTCCAATCTGAGATGGCTTCTCGCTTGGACTTTGACCTCTCTACCCCTCCACTCCGTTGGGGTCCCTGGTACTTCCTTCATGCTCGCCTTTTAGTTTTTTTTTTTTATATATAAAGAAAATGAAACTGGGTATTTAGTAAAACCTTGAGTTTTCTTATGTTCGGATTGGTTGTTAAATTTTACAACTTTTATTTTGCTTTCGAAAACGATAAAGTAATAACGCGGGTTGGATACAAAGTACATATTCTTCTTAGAACTAAACGTTAAAAATTTGAACTTTCTTAATAGGCAAAATAATTGCTTATACTTTTATAGGAAATAATCTTCTTTGAATGCATTTTTACGCAAACCTTTGAGTCCATTATTGTTGTTTATAGGCTTTTCTTATGGAAAATGTTTATGGGTATATGGCGGAAATCCTAGTGAGCTCATTGGATAAAGTGTTTTTGTTAGGTTACTTTATTATTGTATCTGATTATAACTTATGAGAACGAAAATGGGTAGTTTGGTTGAAATCTGAATAAGTTTGCAGGCTGTATTATAGAAGGGTGGAGGAGGGGAAGCAGTATCCAGTGCTATGTAGGAGATTGACGAGCTTGAATGAGGAGTTCATTTCGCATAAGTCTCCCAGTGCTGGATTTGATTTTACATCTGGGAAGAGGATTGAGCAGAAGCTGCTTGATTACAATCAAGAAGCTGAGAGATTTGGAGGTATCGCAGTAAATGGAAGATTACCTTCTTTCCTTTTTATTATTTGCTTTGGGGACTGCATTTGACATTGCTTCCTCAATATGTTTGAAGGTTATGCTTATGAAGAATTATCAGAGATATCGCCGGATCATAAGTTTCTCGCATACACCATGTATGATAAGGACAATGACTACTTCAAGTTATCAGTTAGGAATTTGAATTCTGGTGCATTATGCAGCAAGCCTAATGCAAATCGTGTTTCTAATTTGGCATGGGTCAAGGATGGGCAGGCATTGCTTTATGTCATTACTGATGAAAATAGGAGGCCACATAGGTGGAAGTTCTACTGCTTTTATCAATTTCACTTATCTATTCATAATTGTTTGGTTTTCAAATGAATTTAACAAAATCTAGTTGGAAATTTGTTTTCTTTTTAGGATATACTGTAGCATGATTGGATCAACTGAAGAAGATGTTTTGCTGCTGGAAGAACAAGATGAAACTGTGTATGTAAACATAAGACACACAAAGGATTTCCATTTTGTCACTGTTAATACCTTTTCTCCTACATCTTCAAAGGTATCTGAAAAGTGAAAATTGCTTGTAGTCAGCTTTTGATTGTTGTAAATTGATTATGCTCGAATGGTGTAACAATCATTATCATCTTTTAGGTCTTTCTGATAAATGCAGCTGACCCATTTTCTGGCATGACATTAGTTTGGGAGAGTGAAGGTATTGTCCACTGCATTCTTGAGCATCATCAGGGATACCTCTATTTATTCACAGATGCAGCCAAGGATGGACAAGTAGTTGATAGTCATTATCTTCTTTGCAGCCCTGTAGATTGTCCATCCAATTCTAGAATTTGGGAGGTTGGTGAATTAATTATGACTTCCTTTGTTTCTTTTTTATTCTTCCTGTGGCTCGTAAATGCTTCCTCTTCTTTTGTGTACATGTCTTTTGCACCAAGGCTGATTGATATGAGCTCATACCTGTCCGCATTTCATGCTCTGCTTTAATGCTACTCCTGCTTGATGTGTTAATAAAGTAATCCCATGTCTTATGTACCACAGAGTGTATTCATTGATGATCAAGACTTAATCATAGAGGATGTTGATTTCAGCAACTCACACCTGGTACTTATTACTAGGGATGGTCGAAATTTTGGAATCTGCTCTGTTGCTTTACCATTGCCTGGCAGGAAGGTAAAAAAATAAAAGAAAATTCTCTTTGTTTGTGTGGTTATCCCTCTTTCTTTCCCCCTTGTTCCCCTTTTTCTTTCTGGGCATTTTTACATCTACTCTATTCCTTCTTCTGTTATTATGGCAGCAAGCAGTTCATCTGAGAGAGCTTAACCCTCATTTCCTTCCTCTTCCAAAGCATGTTTGTAAAATTTCTCCTGGGCCAAACTATGACTTCTACTCCACAACTATGCGATTCACAATATCATCGCCTGTGGTATGTAAATGACTGCTATCTGAACATTATTTAGCTCTTTATATAGCAATCTGTTCCCTTATAATCTCTACTTATTAGTAAGTTTGTACAAATTTTATGCACTGATCCTGGTTAAACATGGTTAGAAAACAAAGCAAGCTTAATGGAGTGATAAATGCTGGTGTCAATAATGGAAGATATGTTGTCTCTACTCTTAGAATATGGGTTTTTGGTTTTGAATAAAAGCCGTATAATCAATTTGTTTCCTGAATGGCATCTAGGGATTAAAAATTTTTGTTATGACTTGTGATTGATACCTGCTTGATTTGAATTTGCCTGTCACCTGCTGCATTTGGTGCAGCAACTGTTCATGTTTCTCCTCTAGGATGACTAAATATGTGACATTTCATAGCTCACATGGCAGCATTTCCGTTCATGAATTTAAGTAATATTTTTAGTTATGTGTCTCTACTGTTCACATCTTGTTTATCCATGCTTATCAGATGCCTGATGCTGTGGTTGATTATGATCTATCAAATGGCAAGTGGAATATCGTTCAACAGCAAAATATACTTCATGAAAGAACCCGGATTTTGTATGGTACAGCCTTATTTTCAGCCATTGCTGAGAAGTCAACAAATGTGAAGAATTCTTCCATGAATGATGTCAAATCTGAAGATGATAACCTGTGGAATGACCTCTCTGAATTTTATGCTTGTGAACATTACGATGTCTCTTCTTATGATGGAACTGTGGTTCCTTTAACTATTGTTTACTCGTGCAAAAATAGAAAGGATAAGCAAAGCCCTGGATTGCTCCATGGACATGGAGCTTTTGGTGAAATACTTGATAAACAGTGGCGCAGTGAATTGAAAAGCCTTCTTGATCGTGGTTGGATTGTTGCTTATGCTGATGTAAGGTTTGTTCTCATTACTCAATTGTAGTAGTTCTCTGGCTGCCATCATTTCAGTTTTCTATAGCATTAGAGGTTGTTTTTATTTCAGTTTTCTATAGCATTACTGGCTGTCTTTATTTCAGTTTTCTATAGCATTATTTTGTTTTATCCGACTTTATGAAATGGTTGTCATATTTTTCTCCAGAAATACTGAATTACTTTCAGTTTTTTTTATATCAAAATTGCATGCATAACACTTAGTTTCTTGGTTTGTGGATGGCTTGCTTTGCAGAGGTGGTGGTGGCGGCGGCGGCAAGAAGTGGCATCATGATGGAAGAGGCACGAGGAAACAGAATTCCATTAGAGATTATATCTCTTGTGCAAAGTACCTTGTTGAAAAAGAAATTGTGCAAGAAAACAAGCTTGCTGCTTGGGGGTATAGTGCAGGAGGACTGCTGGTTGCCTCAGCCATCAATTGCTGCCCAGAGTTATTCTGTGCTGCAGTTTTGAAAGTATGACAAATATCAGCGGCTGCTTTGGATTTGCTTAAATTGTACTTGCTGCATAGTCTTACTTTACTTGCACTGGTCAGACACATTGGCTTGCATCATTCTTACAAAGAACAATCTATCTGTTATTGATATTCCTTTTTTTTTCCCTGAGTTTGTGATAAAGGAAGTAATAGGGCAGAAAGTGAATATTTACCTTTATATGCCTGTTAGGATATGTCACTAGGTAATATAGAACTTCATATGGATATAGGCTGATTTTATTTTATTTTATTTTTCTTAGTTCTAGGTAACTCATTTTCATCTTTTATCTGATTCAGGTTCCATTTTTAGATGCAACCAACACTCTTCTCTATCCCATTTTACCTCTCACAGCTGTTGATTATGAAGAGTTTGGGTACCCTGGGGATATTGATGACTTTCATGCCATAAGGAAATTTTCTCCCTATGACAATATTCAGAAGGATGCTCTTTATCCATCTGTACTGGTCTCCTCATCTTTCAATACACGGTAAGTCACTCTTCTTGTTGACTGTATTTTGTTCTGTTATCTGAAGTTTATGATTGTGGAACATTGGTCAGCATGAAAATGTTTAACAGTTGAGAAAAACCATGCCATCTAGAGAAAACGATACATGAAGGTAAATGATAATTAACTTGTGAGCTTAACTAGGGATAATGAAATTCCAAATGAGTAGAATAGAATTGTATAGCAGCACATACTTTGGAAATTCATTACTTGACCAAGTCCATTTGTGTGTATGGTGTAAACTGTTCGTGGCCTGGTGGCAATTGAGATTGATACTCTGTCTTATTTTTGTTTTTCGTTTTATAAGTTGGATTTAAGTGGGATTAATGTGTTATTTCTTGCAGAATAGTGAATATTAGGGGGAATTAAGAAGTCATCAAGGTTTAAATTTTAAAAAGAGAGAGAAGACATCTAGGCTTTAGGAATTGATGGCCACAAAGTTATTTCTTTTTGCATTTAAACAGAGTTTAAAGGAGAAACAGGAAACCAACAAATAGTCTTGCTTTAAGCTTTCTAGAAATTGGGGATATCTATCTTTGCCTTATGTTTTAAGTGGGTCATTAATGCTTCTGTTTGACATTTTTCAGATTTGGGGTATGGGAAGCGGCAAAATGGGTCGCTCGAGTCCGGGAACAAACTATTTATGACCCCAAACATCCCATACTACTTAATTTAATGACAGATATTGTGGAGGAAAACAGATATCTTCAGTGCAAAGAGTCAGCTTTGGAGACTGCATTTCTCTTAAAGGCAATGGAGTCATAAGTTGGCTTTAACCATACCACCCTATGAGTCTGCCATTGATCTTTTGCAATGCATGGAAGCTAGAAAAGTTGGGGTACATCTCTGAAGTGGCCAAAACTGAGATAGTCCTGATCGTCCTTTACTTAGCTGCTTGTACCCAATCCAGGGTTAGATGATGGGGCTTTGTCCACGGTTTTATTCTGATTTGGTTGCTTTGGTGTTGCATAGATTTGGAATCTGTTTTCTTTGGGGTTATAAGTCGTGGCCTACTCAAGTGGTTCATCGTGCTAAAGCAGCCAATTGAAAAAGGACAGGGAGAACTTCAGATGACGCATGAGCCAGAAATTCAATTTTCTGGCCATGTGTTGCTTTCACTCATTGTGATTATTTTTTGTAAGTTTGTTATCTGTAAATGTCATTGTACCCTATCCCTTATTTAATAGTTAATAATGAAGTGCAATTTTTGGTGGGGAGATGTTCTCATCCCCCCTTCTGATACGGCTTTTAACAATTCATTCAGAAGCTTCATGTTTTAGTGCATTTTTATATTGGTATTAATAATACTCGTGGATGATGAGCATGATGACGTGCAAAAATCTTCCATATCTAACAGTTTTTAACTGGTGGCCAACTGCACCTCCAATTAGATGAAGTTTGTCAACGTTTCACTATCACCAACAACCACGTAAAAGCTTTCCCCGTATAAGACAGCATGCCTACAAGACCTTTCAAATACGGTGCTCTGCGCCCCTTGTCCAAGAGCTATCCTCGATACAGAAGCTTTTGTTGATGCAGATAATGGTGTTCCTATATTTCCTTTCATTTCTAGGAAAAGTAGGTCTTAATCATGATTTCGGGTTATGAAAAGATGTTTGTAGTGCCATTTTTGTACCCTCCCAGCTTTATTAAAACACAAACAAACCCACTAAGAACCCGGAATCTATAAAAACCAAAAGAAAGAGAAGCAGGGCTGGTACGTAACTTCAGAGCATTACATCCCATGGGAAACAAAACTCAATGGCTATGGCCCAACCTTGATAATTACCAGTGGAAAAGGAATCCCCATTAGACTCTTGAAGCAGTCCACCTTTGAATTCTTTGACTATTTTATCCAGTTTCATGATGGGACTTTGCATCATCATCTATTCCTTGTTTCAACGCTAAATTACCATTGCAAATTTACCCATCCCAATCCATTCTGTATCTGGAAAGGATATCTAGTCAGTTCTTATCTATTCTATCTGTCTATAGAAAAGAGCATTTGTTTGTATCTTAGCGATAGACTTAGTGACCTATTAAAACTTATAACCTAATCTTTTCTGAAATTTGGCTGCAAGAAACATGTTTCACCCACCAACATCTACCCTTGATTCGGTAAAACTTTCATGCTCTCTCATTTGACACCAACACCTAATTTAGCAGAACGAACACAGATTTCCAACTTCCAACAAGGTCGAGCAGGAAGAGGATCTGTTCCTTGTAGACTGAATCACTCTATATTTTTGTTTGTCCTGTGAGTTACATTAAATGCAAGATGGTTCAATAACATCAAATAGACAAATCAGAAACGTGGTGAATGTATTTGAACTGCTGAAGGTAAAATTAGCTACCTCTTTTTACAGAGAAGAAAAATGAAGTGTGTATAAACCAAAAGCAGAATCGCTAAGTGGTAACAGTTGTGAGTAGTGTCCATATACTTCTGCTTTGAGGTCATGATAACTTCCAAAATGGTACATATTTTTCTAAAAGCAACTCTACAAGGAACCCAAAAGGGGAAAAAGAAAATTTCAAGCAACAACAAACATGAATTAACACATTCACCCGCCTGCATCCAAGAGTCCTGGGGAAGAGCAAGCCAAGCATATACTGGTACCTCCAAATCCTCTCTATGGGAATCTTCCATTCAGACTCTCGGATTATATTGCAAATGATTTTGAAGTGTTCCTTTACAGAAGTTATGTCTCTGACTCTTCTTCTGCAACAGTTGGAAGTGTACCCTCTCTGATGAATGCTGCATTAAGGAACTTTGCCACAAAAGCCCACAACTTATAGACATCCTCAAAATTAGTCAGGAAGCCCAGAGAAGCTGTGACAACCTCGACTCTTATGAACCCACTTTTACCATCATGTCGCCCATTTTCCATCGGTCTGCACAGGGTAGTATCTTCGAGGTTCAAAGCCCCTCGCTGTTGTCGTGGACTATCTAATATTCGTATGTGACTGAGGAAACCAATACCAAGAGAGATACCTTCTCTTTCAGCCAACTTCTGTACAATCTCTGGATTAATGAGGCCCCTGTTTTTATCCCTCACATTGAAAGCCACAGCTGCACCCCTTTCATATTTTATCTTTGGGCCATAAATGTGAACAAGATTCACTCTGCCATCTCCATCTGAACTAGGTAATTTGAGCTGTAGTAATGAGGTTACAAGCCAATTAATCAAAAACCGTAATCTAAGAGTGGTTTTATTGAGCCCCAACATATTAACATGATCAAGATGCCGACATGTTATCTCAGGCTCCCTCCTGTCCCAATCTTGTCCATCACCATATTCTCCATCGCTGGTATAGTCTTCATCATCAAGACTGGTCACAGACACTTCTCCTGGCTCCAAAGTATGACTCAGGCGCTCTTTACGGCCCTCCTCCATGCTAAAGGATACCCTTCTTCCCCTGCTTGGATGTTCATCTTCTAACCCAAAAAATCTACCACCATTATATCTATTCCCTTCCCTCCTCCCCAACAGCCTAAATTCACCTTCAGTTTCTCTTCTTATGGCACTCTCTTTAATCTCTGAGGAAATTGCAGAAGTTGAGCCATTGGCCAGGCCATTATTCCGAAACACAGAAGAATTATTGAGGCGAGCTCCATTTATAGCAGAACTAGATACAGACCCCACAGACAGTGGTTTGCTGGTACCCTGTTCTTCCTGAATTTCCAGAACCTGCGAATAATGTGAAGTCTTCTTATGATTTCGTGAGGTGATGTTCGTTCCTGCTAATTGTTCTTCTTCAGGGATCTCCCTCACACGGTCCAGTTCCTGCGAAACTGATAGAACAGCAGCATCAAATGATAACACATGATGATCATCATGGCCCAGGTTCACATCTTTATCATCATATATTGGGCTGCCATATATCTTCGATGTTGGCTTTGGAGAGAGCCGCTTGTGGTTCTTCTTGCCACTAAACCAAAAAGGTGGCAGAGGGGAGGCAATTTTCTGTTTATTCAACTGACCTGCACTATCAGATCCCAATGGACTCTGACCCAAATCAATCCACAATGAGTTGTCCGATGACTCATCTTCACTGAAGACAGGGCTTTTCATCACTTCTCCTACAGAAATGCTCTCAGTTTCTTCAAATATGGTGCTCGCTCCATCTCTGTCAGAACTATTATCTGGATCCATCTCTGTCTCAAATACATCCCTAACCTGAGCAGATGTGAAGGCGCCAGAAAAGGCAGGCAACTGTGATCCTGGACGGCTTTCAGAGGGTTTATCACCATTCATACCAACTTCATCGTCCTCAATTCCACCCAATCCATCAAGACCATCTACAGAATCACTCAGATACAGAGGATACTCAGGGGTGATCTTCACCATGCCAGACCCAGTAGATCCAGACTGGTTCTGAAGACTTCCCATGACTGATTTTTTAATAAGAAGGCACCCAAAGCCAGTTGGATCATATCCAAACACCCTGTAAAATGATGTGATAATGAAATCCGGCCGAAACAAAGACAGGCCAAGTGAATCCATGTCTTTGGGACCCAATGACCCAGCATCAAGCAAGACATGCCAATTGTTCTGCTGAGCCAATGCCATCCACTGATATGAATACTTAGCCCCCGTTACTCTAGACTGCACTGGGAAAACAAAAAGACCAGTAGCAGAATCCTTCTTCCTCCTCTTTTTATTCGAAATCTGCTTTCTCAAATCAGTAGAACAAAGTTTAAGAGTTGGCCATTTGAACCAAGCACTGTAGACTTTTGCACCCTTTTCCCTAGCACTCTGAGCCATCCAATTCACTGATTGACTCTCATAATCAAACATGGTCAACAATTTCTTATTCGTGTGAAAGGGATATGAGTCGGCCAGCAGCTTAAACGCAGACCCCCTACTTACCGTAAACACAAGGCCATACTCATGTTCTGGGATGTTCAAATAATCCATTATCCTACTCTTTATGTCATATTCCACAGTGCCTTTCTCAGCACCACCATAAAGTGCATGGTTACTCAAATTTGCAGTTATCTCAGACAAACTAAATGTAGAAGACTCCCAGTAATGCAAAGTTTGAACATAAGAGAAAAGCCCGAATCCACAATAATCAAGGCATACCTTTGGTGATAAATGTGCATACTCATCTGACCTCAACTTATCAATCTTCTCTGATGACTGGTATTTTGGGTACATTGTGAGGAACTTATTGAAAGCCTCACGGACATCAGGGATCGAATCTTCACTCTCAAATATACGCTCCGCGGCAAGAGCAGTAGCTCGCAAAAATTCACGCTGAGCATGGAGTCTTGCAAGGGATCTTGATCGTCCCAAGCTCTCATCTTGATTGCCTAGTGAATCAGGTTCCATGTCCTGGGACTTGAACAAAGAGCCATCTTCAGATGCTTCTTCAAGAGCTTCCCTGAGCTTGTTCTCATGTAGTTTCCGGAGAATAGAAGGGTTCTTCTTGATTTCAGCTGCTGATTCAGACCCATCTCTTCTCCTGCTCTTCTTGTCTAAGATCAGAGCAGCACAGTGAGATATGGGTTTCCACAGAGAAAGATGCATCAAAGCAGCAAAAATTGAGAGCCAAAACCAAGAAGAAAACTAGCTCAAGATTCAGTACAAAAAACCAACTTTTTTTTCTTAGTGGGTTCAATTTTCAAACCCTAGAACTGAAAGCAAAAGGGAGGAATCTTGTACCAGATCAAGAAAGCCCCAAATTCAGCTAAAAAGGATACAATTCAGAGAAAAACAACCCATGAGGAACCCAAAATGTAAAAGGGGAAATAAATCCAGCAACAAATCTCAGTCTCCAATCTGAGAAACAAAGCATCTCAGGATCAGTTCAAAAACCAAAAAGAAAAAGAGTTTTAAGGTGCAAAACCACAGGAAAGAACCCAGAATTGGAAGTATACAAGAAAGTCAAAAGCCCATTTTTTGACGAGAAGTACAAGAAAGACAAAAACGTGGAAGGGAACCCAATGAAGAGACTATTGAGTCAAAGGCTGAATAACTGAAGCCCTAGAACCCCAAAACCCAGATCCCAAAAATTAACAGAGGAAAACTCTCCCCAAACAAGACACTTGAAAAACCAAGAACCAAAAGGGTTTAACAGAAACAAAACATAGCATACAAAGATCCCTTCTTCAACCTCAAACCCACACCTCCATTAAACAACTAAAACCAGCTAAAAAAACTGGACCTTTCTCTCTTTATCGTTCCCTTCCTCTTTTTCTCTCTCTCCCTCTTAATTGCAACACAAATAAAAGCAAGCTAACTCCTTTACATCAAATGCACATTTACTTGGGGGGATCAGTAAATCCAAAAACATACAACCAGAATTGATAACCCACTGCGTCTCTCTCTCTCCTCCTCTTTCTTCTCTCCCGTTCATTGACTCTCTCTCTTTCACTTTCTCTCTCCCAGATCTTCCATCCAAAAAACCTCCCCTTAACATACAGTGAGAAAGGACATTGATTTCACAAATCAAATGCAAGTGCTTGTTACTGTGTTAATATTATTTCTCTTTTATGGATTTCTAAATCTTTTTTATCTAAATTTTAATTAACTACCTAATTTCATTGTTTCTTTTGTGGCTTGTGGGGGGTTGTGGGGCCTATCAGAAAACCTTTTCCTCATACAGTCTTAGCCAAAAGTCAAAAAATCAGCTGGCTTGTAAAAGCTGTTTTCTGTCCAACTAGGCAACTAAAAAGTCCACCTCTTGTAATCCTCCTCTCCTCCCACCCGAATCTAGATTGTTAATTAATCTTTCAATTTTTAACTTCCCATCAGAAGTTTACACTTATTTATAATTTCCAATTGTTGTCACTCTGCCCATTTTCTATTGCAAAAAATTTTTAGCTTTATCTGCTAAACTATATTTGACTTACACCTCACTAAACAAGTGGCCGAAAAGAAAATACTTTCTTTTGAGGGCAAATTGGTTTGGTTCATACATGCATGAAAATTGAGTGCTTACATTATAGTTTTTATTTATATTATCTAAAATGAGGTCATCAAATAAGATAGATACTTGGTTCTGCAACAACCATTGTGAACTGTGTGCAAATTGCATAGGGTGGCAACCCAATTCGAAAAAAGGGAAAATTCTTATTCTCCACGTTTTTGCATTGTTAAAATGCTTAAGGATGGCATGGACAATCTAGAAGCTTGAACACTGATACTATATTTGCTTTATTACCCTTCAAACTTTGATCGTTCCAAATCAGAAGAGATAAAAGAAAAATGGTAAAAGAAAACCCTTGCTTTGCAGCATGTGATGAATGTTGTTTGAATTTTGATCATGGGCCAGGTCAGGGCTCAAGACTAAAGATTGTTTAAGCTATTTTTGAAAGAAGACAAAATATATATTTGCAATGGAAAAAGACTTATGCTACCATATAAGGGCACATCAACTTGGATACAGATTAATTCTATAGACTTCTAGTTGTCCTTTTTCAGCCTTGCTTCAAAAAATAAAAATAAAAATAAAAGAAAAAAAAGAATACAGGTCCATCAAATTTTAGTCAAATAACCAAAATAGTAAAGGAGAACCTGCCTCAGTTCTTCATCAATTTTTCAGGTTCATTTTGTGTACTGTAAATCGATAGTACCAGTTAATGTCCAATAACCCCAGTGACTTGTTTAAATGCTTCTCCTTGTGTTGATTTTGATTATTTAGCACTTGTTAATCATTTTTTCATCTTTGTTGGTATGTCTGACAACCCTACAGTTAATAAATTTCTTTCATTTCAAGCTCCAGCCAAAGCCAAATGCTCTAACATTCTACTGTACCATAACTTTTTTTTTTTTCATTTGGTATTGCCAACTCCTTGGCATTGATATTATTTTCCAAGATTTTGTACCCAAGTAAAAAAGTACTACTATTTGCAGCATTTAATACACACAGTTATGGAATCCTTATTAAATATGTTAGTTGATGTGGGGGCTCCTGTCCCTGTTCAAAGGAAAAAGATTTCACCTGTACCTTTTTTTTTTGCAAAATGTTTAATTATATTAATAGGATCATATATTTGCAGTTACCACCCTACTTTAGGGAAGAATCAAGAATGTATTGTTTCAAAACCCAAAAGGTAGAAATAAATTTTAGTGCAAATGAGTTTAGTTTTTGATGAGGGTTACCCCATTGACAACTGTTAAAAAATGCTAGTAGTAGATCAAGATATTCACAAGAAGAAGCTGCCTGAAAATATAGTTTTTCTTCTATTTTTCATTTTATATATATATATATAGAGTATTACAGCTTAAATTTGATATTTCTACTCAAATTTTTTGCCTTATATCTTAATTCTTGACATGCTACCAATATCAAATCCTTGCATAACATAAGGAAATTATCTCTCTTTTTTTGGCAAACATTTATATATTTAATTATTTAAGTTACATTAAACATGGGTATGGAAACCCCACCACTCCCCCCCTCCCCCCCCCCCCCCCCCCTTATTTTAAAAAATTGGTGAGAAAAAAAAAAGAAAAGAAACTCTTATGATAGGCAAAAGTACAAAACACATAAGCCATTGCCTTTGGATTCCCTCTCCTCTATTGCCGGACCAATGCACAAAACCCCAAAACCTGCCTCAAAAGTAAAAGGCAAATTAGCTAGGATTACAGTCTACCTTTTCTTTCTTTTTTTTTTCCTCCTTAAATTTGTACATAGCAAATTGACTAAAGTTCTTTAAAAAAGGTAAAAAAATGAAAAAAGTTAGTCGCTCATTGGCATATTTCGAGGCCAAAGATTAACTGTTTACTATATTACTTATAGTGCTTAAAATCCAACCATCAGCTAATGATGGTCTGGAAGACTACAACCCCAAGAATCAGAAATTTCTGGGTTTAAAAAGGTCAGCCATGGCCTCTGCAATTTTCCTCCAAGACATTCCACTGATCAAATCTAGTTTTACTTTTACAAAGTTATGCTCTCTTTACATGTTTGGAGTTGGAGATGTCTTTGTCAAAAAGTAAACAATGAATCATAGTGAGAGGTTTATGGTTGGAAACATTCAATTCAATTCCCTCCAGCAACCTTATAAATTTGGTAGACAACTTGGACCCAAATTCATAGAAAAGTTAAAAGATCCTGAACTTTTCAACTTAGAAACAATGGAAAATTTTAGTTAGAAATATTCCAAAATTAACTTGTTTTTGTAAAAGGAAAATGAGTTAAGAATGAAGAAAAAAGAAAAACAAAATCTTAATACACAAGTTTGAACAGGGATTATAATATCACTTTAGGACTTGGGCACAACACAAGCAATTGCCCACATCAAAGATAGCTTCATCTTCAGAGCATGATGTAAAGAAAACAAACAAAATTCAAGTCAACCCTTACATGGATGGATGGGGTCAAGAATATGGGATTGAAACTATGATTTTAGTAATTAGAACTTCTTTTAATCAAATTGAGTCTTTACACAATTTGCTTCTAATAAGGAATATCGTGTTTTGTTAAATGCAATTTTGCTGGCAAATCCAAAAGAGTACAAAAGAAAATCATTCCTCACCATTATATGGAGAGCACGTGCATTGCTTTGGTTGTAATTTATTTGTCAAAGGCAGCCTAGGATGATCATGATTCATGATTGGTCAACTATCTTTTGAAATTGCCAAACTACCCCTGGTCAAACCTTGACAAATTAGGCTCCATGGGAGGAGCCTGAGCCGTAAGCAATGATTATTTGATCAGTCAACGATAATATAATGCAGAGGGCTAATTAATAAAGGGAACATGATTTCTGCAAAATAAATGCTTTAAGGCTGCATATTATAATCATTTGTGTTTTGCAAGGCATTCCTTATCTTTATGGTATTTACCTTTTAGTTACAACAACAAAAGCATACTAATCAAATTTGATGAAGATTACAGATTGTGGAGTTGACAGATTTTATGGAGAACATCTTGAGAATATTGGCAATGGAGTTTTAGTGTTACCATTTCAAGAAAGTTGACAGATTTACAACCTGGTCCAAGCCCAACAGACCTACTTACACAAGCATCCATTGCTTAGATTAGAACAACAGAAGAAAACGAGGGAATGCTTTCTTACTGTCACTCACGCAGCCATCCATGATCCATGTCCATGCATGTTATGATTGTTCCTTCAATAGGCAAGAGACATCATCGGCTTTGTTAAAGTTGGGTCGGGAGGCTTCATTTGATTGCAATGAGTGGGAGATGATCACCTTTTCTTTCTTTTTTTTTTTTTATGGCTACCATGTTTTTTTATGTATTGATTTTAATTCAACGTTGCTTTTCTTTTCTTCTTTTCTGTGTCTCCGTTCTTTTGCCAAGTTCCGTTGCAAAGGTCTTAACTTTGGTGGACCATGCAACTGAGAAAATTGACTTATGCCCTTTCAATTTTCATCTCATTGAAGTATGCCACCGTCTCTGATCTTTTGTTGAAGGTCTTGGTTTTGACATTTAAAGCACATTGCAGTCAGTATTCCCAGAATTAATGAGATGTTGATGTTTAAACATAGGCAAATTAATGATCCTCAACCTCCTCAAAACAAAATCTAGTTAGCATGATCATTGATAAACTTGTTTTGGGAAAATTAAAACAGGTCTTTTAACCCAATCTGACTGGGCCGGAACATGCTTTAATGTCGGGTCTTGGGCCGCCTTTTTTTTCCGACAGATTCTTAAGTCCAGCCGGATTGCAGTCTGAAGTCTGAACAAGATCTTCCTTTATCTTCATTCCTAAATGCCATGCCATTATGCCAAATGGCAACCTTCAGAAAATTTCAGTCCCGTACCAAGAAAAGGTTTATTTCCCTTTCGGTACCTGAAAGTTGAAATAGTGTGGGGGTGTGATATGTAGTGACAAAGTTGTATACTTGACAATATCATAAAAATCTACCATACAGATTTTAAGATCATAAATCTGAAACTTCATATGAAAAATAGGGCAGTCCAAGAATATAACAAGCAATGTCAATAGAAAATAAGCACAGTTACATACAAGCACCAACATGTTCAAGCTACTGTTCATTAAAGATATAATAGCGGTAATCTCAAATGTTACGTCTCAAACTAACTTCATAAAGATTAGACCACAAAATGGGACTTTGGCAGGACCCATAAATGTTGCGAAGCACACTTTAACTAGGAGGAAGAATGAAGAACTGCTTCTTCAACTAGTTTTGCTCCTAGAACTAAGCCCTATACAAAATAGTGAGGCTACTTCCACTGTCAATAAAAGCATTATGAACTCAATCCTAGTTGACAAAAGTACTGATGAGGAAACTGCTCCTTCAAAGTGACTTCTTTCGAGGCCTTAATCTTCTGGCTATACAGTCTATATTAGTCCCAGAAGAAGTACGCTTCAGATTGGCCTTACATTCCTCCCCTGATGAAGTGTTTTCAGCAACCTGCTTAGCATCCGATACACTCTCATTTGCCCCTGCTAACTCCTGCTCATCATGATCTTTGCCTTGTCGACGCCTTTGCTTCATCCTTTCGGCAATACTGTCAGAGCTATGTCCCATAGCAGATGCAGGCCTCTTCTTAAGCTTTGGACTACTCTCTGATGCGATATAGCTTTCACCTTTATTGTCGTTATCAACGTGTTCCCTCTCTTTGACTTGTTTCTTTTCTAAGACTACATGGTTTACAGTCTCTCTAACATCCAAAACTTTGTCATTCACCCCCATTGTCCCATCATCATTGCAGCTGTTATCTTTTCCATGCCTTTCAGCAGCAGCATTGTCAGGGCTAGGCTCAATGATAAATGCATGATTCGTTCCAGGTCTCATGTAACGCTCTAATGTTACAGGGCTACCGTTAGGTTCTTTGTCTGGGAAATGCAATTCCTTCTTGTGTTCACATTTGAACCCATCATCTCTCTTTTTTCCTGAATCTGAATCTGAAGATCCCAGCTGCCCATGGGCATCAAGGTTGATCTCTGTAGATTCCCCTTCTTCAAATTCTGCTTCAGAATTTGAGAAGAGCAATGATTTCCTTGCAGAATTTTGATGAATGATGGTTGGATTTGGTTCTGGGTACGCATTTTTGTCTTTTTTCTCACTGTTCAAGCGATCCTCTCCAGATTGAGGCTTTGATATTTCAGGCTGACTATTATTGACATCAGAAGATCCTTCTGATGGCAGCTCTAGAGCAGGAAAGGACAGCGACCTCTTAGCAGAAACCTGATCAATAGTATCTGGATTCTTTTCATTATTGGTTTGCACACGTCGGGTTTGAATGAGATAATGTGCAACTGACTTGAAGCCCATTTGTGATATCTGGAAAGTGGACAAAGTAGCTTAGATCTAACTTCACCTTCCCAGAAAAGTCTGAGCAAGAACACACACTATTGGTAGACTTACCTTCCTATAAAGAGAGCCGGTAGGGGCCCATCCTTTCGCTTGCCGGCACAAACTACAGTTGCAAATTCCACGACACACAGGGCAAACCCAATTTGGATTCTCTATTGCTTCAAGCACATGCTCTCCGTATCTGCATGGTTTAGATTGAAAATTAACAACAAAAACACCAATAGAATGCAATAAATAATTAGAACTAAAAATTTTGAAACACCTAGAAGATAATATTCTAGCTGAAAGCTTGAAACATCAAAATATTAAGTGACATTCGCATGGAAAAACGGAGAGGAAGGTTCTGAAGGCCTCCATATCAAGCATAACAGTAGATAACATGTCTCCACTAGCTAAATTTAGGTGGCATCAACAGGATGATACTCAAAGGATTTTTGAGAGAAGAGACGATGAGGTCATCCTATGCTTATTCATGTACCTTATTGTAACTTTTAATAGATAAAATATTACAACAATTTGAGGTGTAATATTTAGGGTTAGAACATCTTTAGCCAAACTGGCTAGAATACTGCGATAGTCTCAATCATTTCAGACATCTGCACCTTCTGAACTGAATAAGCAGCCGTAACAAGAAGAAAAGACACAAAGGAACTACTTGAACTAACAGTTTCGAAATCAACCAGGGAAAGTGGCATGAATTGCAAAATAAGAAGAGCTTGTAGAAACAAAATTATGTGCTTGAATTCTAAGGAAATATAAAACTATGGCTATAACAGATTTTCTGATTGCTTTAGTTGTTAGAATGCACAATTTATGTATTAAAATTAAAAAAAATTACTGATCCTGCAGGACAAGAGGAAGCACAGAGGTTAAGGAAGACATGTATATAACTTTAACAAAAATTTGCACCTCATATATAAACAATCTCCACAGAACTGTCCTTGGACCATGCCGCATTTGCTACAATGAGTACGATGACCAAGAGTTTTCTGCCTGCAACATAGCATCTTCATCTTGTCACTAAGTGAAATCAATTTAACTGCTTAAAGTCATAATAAATAATAGGAATAAAAGAATATTATCAAACGACATATAGCTGGGTGGTAAGCAATGTGGAAGAGAGGGGAAAAGAGGTAAAGGATGCTTTAACCATTAGAAGACTACCACAATTCAAATGCTTCTAACATTAAAAAAGGAACAGTAATATACAGAAAGGTTATTGTAAAATGAACAGCAAGTTAACCTGAAGTGTTTGTTACACTATATTTCTTATATCACCATTGTTCGCAAATGAATGAAAGCTCACTGATAATACTACAGCCAAAATAAATCTGAAGACACCATTCCAATCAATATATCACTGCTTCCACCAGCTGTCCATGTTCTCAGATTAGAGGACAATCAAGCAAGGCATCCTGCCTCTCACCACAACCCCAAGTGGTGACAAAGACATTATTCAGATCAACACAATTATGTAGCCCTTATGTTGAAAATGCAAAAGCAGTTGAAACAAAGATTTCCTTAAAACTTTCAAGTTCTCAAAAAGGAAACATTCATTAAACAAGTAAGGTGATGGTGAAGAAACTAAAATAACTTAAAATTTCTTTCCTCTAATCTAACAGACCCCTTTTAAAGTTATAGGATATTTATGAGCTAAAAACCAAAACTACTAACGTTGGTAGCCAAGAATTGTATAATTATGAGCTAGAAACTAAAACTACTAATGTTGGCAGCCAAGACATTATTCCAATCAACACAATGATGTAGCCCTTACGTTGAAAATGCAAAAGCAGTTGAAAGGGAGATTTTCTTTAACTTTCAAGTTCTCAAAAAGGATATTCATTAAACAAGTAAAATAAAGATGAAAAAGCTAAAAAACCTAAAATTTCTTTCCTCTAATCTAATAGACCCCTTTTAAAGTATTAGGAGATTTATGAGCTAGAAACTAAAACTACTAACGTTGGTAGCTAAGAATTGTATAATTGAATTATCTTGTGCAATTATATCATACTTCAATTAAAAGTTCACACTGTTATATATTCATATACTAATATTATAGTTTTCCATATACAGATATAATGCAGATGCGATTGGAAAGACTCCCGGACCGGCATTGATGGCAAGTCTTTCCCTTGACAGGATCATAAATCCGTCTTCCATCACTTCCACATCCATCCACAAAAAGTATCCAGCTCCTCTCAGTGTTACCCAAAAGTTTCTCATGCTCTTCCGTGTACACCTCTGATTCCTTTAGCTTCAGGTTCACATCCTCCAAAAGTTCATCTTTTTTTGCCAAAACCACTTCTGAATAGGACACTGGAGTAGTATTTTGCAACCTAAACAACCCCAAAAAAAGAAACAAAAACATTAACCAGTTTTGAACTTGCAGTATTATCCAAAAGTACAAGTTTCTTCCTTGCCCTTTCTCAATTCCTTAAAAACATGAATAAATAAAAATAAAAGCTTTAGTGCTTCAATACAGCCTTTAAACCCCAATGAAAAAAACCCCAAAGTCGTTGCTTTCGATTCTTCTTGGGACTTTTTTAGTTTCTTCTTCTACTTAGGTGAAATAAGGATTAAAACTAAACAATAAAAAAAATTGCAAAACAAGGGCAACAATAAAATCACCTGGAGGAGCGGCGGAGGGGGCCAGATGGCAACAAGGAAGAGGGTAGTGGGGTAACTGGTGGCTTACTGCCGCTGCGGGAACGCCCACGCCTTGAGGAGAGAGGAGAGTTGGAGTTGAGGAGGGAGTTGGATAGGTCTTTGAGACCAAGCTGTTGCATTCTCTCAAGGTTCTCTTTGATCCTTTCTTCTCTTGACTGTTCATAAAGTGAGATTTTTGGGGTTCGGGTTTTGTTCTCATTGTTGGTTTGAAGATGATGATCAGAGTTGTTTGGTGAGGTTTCTACGGTTTGGGTTTTCATTCTCTCTGCCGGCATTGTCCTCCGCTCCTCTCTTTCTTCCTTGGGTGTCTTTTCAAGGTCTCTGTTCCCTCGCTTCCGTGTCTCAACGGTCGAGTTTCGAGCCCATTATGGGAAGTGGGAGAGGGAAATGGGAAAGTGAGCTGGCCAGTTAAAAAAAAAACATAAATACTGCACTGTTTTTACTAAAAAATTATTTTCAACTGCACCGCACAGTTGGGTGGAATTAAGCCCATTTGAAAAGCGGGTCGGGCCTGATTTGATCCTTTTCTAGTGGAAGATTTGGGCTTTATCTTGTGCTTATTGGGCTTTTGGACCCTCAAAATCAAGCTAAAATAAAAGCAACTAGGTTTTAAGACTCACGAGAAATTGGGACATAAAGCAGAAATTAGAGCATTATCCCATTTTCATTTCGATGTTTCTGGAATTCTCAATTATTTAACATGGCTTGATGATCATATAATCCACCCATGGCACATCAGTTTTGACTGAAAATTATAGATTTACTCCAAGTTGAGTAATCTCAAATTTTCTGAGTCACCAAACATCACCAAGGCTCCACCAGAACATTCTCAATTCAGCCTGCTGATTCCAATAATACCAATAAAGAAAAGAAAAAAAAAAAGAAATTAAATTAAGACTTTGTATGTGACCATATAATATATAATCTAGGATGCCACCTTACGTATGCCTAAAGAAAGGCCTAAAAGTTCATAAAACGTTGAGAAATTTACAGGATGTTGATCAACTACCATGCATCAAACGGTCCACCCCTTTACAAAAAGGGGTCAAACCAAATGCAACTCCATATAAGCTCAAGTCTTGCAAGTTTTATCAAGCGGGATTGATTCTCTTTGCTCCTCCCAGCTAACAGGAAAGTAGTTTATATACTCACCTATTTGCATCTACGGTGCTTGGGACTTAAAAGCTTGTTTTGTATCAGCTTTGATTGTGGAATAATAGAAGCCATGGCGGCCAGGGTGAAATATTCTTGGAGTCTTGCCTTGGTTCTTTTGTGCATCGTGAGTTTGAGCTACTTCGGCAATGCCGCGGATGATGCGGGTCTTGGAGCTTCTTTCGTCTTTGGTGATTCTCTCGTGGATTCTGGTAACAATAACTATTTACCCACCTTGTCTAGGGCAAATATTCCACCAAATGGGATTGATTTTAAAGCTTCCGGTGGACAACCTACTGGCCGCTACACCAACGGGAGAACAATAGGTGACATTGTTGGTAAGCTCTTCTCTTTCTTTATGATTCAATATGTACTTACGTCATAACGAATATATCGTAAATCGATAATATATAATCAAGTTGACAAGGAGATATACTTATCATTTTATTGATTTAAGTTTGATTAATTTTTGATAAATTGTAAATAAAATGATGTACTTGCATATAAATAGACTAAACTCTTTTGTTTCTATGTTAACAGGAGAAGAATTGGGAATACCAAATTATGCAGTTCCATTTCTGGCTCCAAATTCTACAGGAAAAGCTATACTCTATGGTGTGAATTATGCATCAGGAGGAGGAGGGATCATGAATGCAACTGGAAGAATATTTGTTAGTTTTCTCTCTATATTTTTACACCTTCTAACTCTATTCATTTCCACACAAATGGTTTATGGAATTATAAAATTAATCTATTTTGCAGGTTAATAGGCTAGGATTGGATATCCAAATCGACTTCTACAACACTACAAGAAAGCAGTTTGATAAATTGTTGGGTCCATCTGAGGCCAAAGATTATATAAGGAAGAGATCCATCTTCTCAATCACAATTGGAGCAAATGATTTTCTGAACAATTATCTTCTCCCAGTTCTCTCCATAGCAGCAAGGATTTCCGAGACTCCTGATGGTTTCATTGATGACATGATCAATAACTTAAGGAACCAATTAACAGTATGCAAATCCAATCACACATGCTTAATAACCGATGCAATTCCACTGGTAAAATTTGTTGATTATTAACTACCAATTTATATGTTGTGCTAATGGTGGCAGAGACTTTACCAGCTAGATGCTCGGAAGTTTGTCATAGGAAATGTTGGTCCCATAGGCTGCATACCCTATCAGAAAACGATCAATCAGCTGAATGAAAACCAATGTGTTGATTTGGCAAATAAGCTAGCGAAGCGGTACAATAGCCGATTACAGGATTTGCTGACTGAACTGAACGGAAAGCTCCCTGGAGCCACATTTGTTCTCGCCAATGTGTATGACCTAGTGATGGAGCTCATCACAAATTATGAGAAATATGGTACAAATTAATCGATATTTCTAGTCGTATATATAGATATGTCTTTTATATATACGGTATTAAATTACAAAAGAAATAGAACTCTATCATTCCACTCATCTCAAAGTTCGAACTCAGAACTTTTGAAATTATAGAATTGTATATCCTGATATGCCTGTATTACCCAAATATATATCTAACAAATGTGTGCTTTATGTAGGTTTTATAACAGCAAGCAAAGCCTGTTGTGGGAATGGAGGCCAATTTGCAGGTATAATTCCCTGTGGACCAACATCCACTATGTGCAAGGATCGTGACAAGCATGTTTTCTGGGATCCTTACCACCCAAGCGAGGCTGCCAATCTCATAATCGCCAGGCAACTTCTTTACGGAAGCACAAAATATATTTCCCCAGTGAATCTTAAACAGCTTCGTCGTCTTTAGCTGTACTGGTTTTCTTTCCATCATTCGTGACTATTTCCAATCTTTTCCTCTTTGAAAAGTACCCAAACCAGATTGCGTGTTACGCCAAGAGAATTGTTTTTGTTTCCATTGTTTGCTTTGCTAATATTTCACGACCACAAGTTTCTTTTGTAGCTTTTATTGCTTTTTCAAGAACTTCCTTTCGTTTCTTCTTATGTTTTCCTACTTTTCTTCCTCTCTTCATTGTCTTTTGTATCTACTTCCATGTTTGTAGCACGTTTGAGATCTTGGAGAAACTTTCAAGCTTCAATAAATATGAAAATGATTCCACTAATTTGTTTCCTTTGTGTCATGCAAGTGGTAGTTACAGTTGAGGGTGGATGATCGGCTTTTCCAACAAGAAACTTATCCACAAAACGACCCAATCCTGCAGAAAACTGTGTACCTACCTTCTTGAATAAATGCAATGACTTGTTGCCTATAGGCAAAGAAACAAACTAGCTGGCTTGATTGATGTGCTGTGCCCTCTGTTTATCGAATTAATATGGATTGAAATTTGGAAAATCCATCCAGCTGTCGTCCATACAAAGTGAACCAATTATCTACCGACCGGCCGCTTTTAAACTTTCCTAAACAGCATAGAAACCAAATCTTCCTAGACTTCCCTCCCTGGCCTTCCATTCTCATATTTGTTATGGCTTGGCTTCTTCTTCATCCTTTAACTGTTCTTTTGCCTCTGTCATCCTAATTGCACAAGGAAGGAAGTCATGTTTCCTAAATAAATAGTTAAAATAGGTTAAAATTGAATCTTGAAATAAAATAATTTGACAAAAGCATTAATTTAGTCTCCCAAATATTTATAGACGACAGGATGTCCTTTATCACATATACAATTATTTATTTTATTTAATTAATTAATTTTAAATAATACTTATAAAAATTCATCAGCTATTTAGGAAATTTTTTTAAAAAATTATTTTTTTATTACCTTAAGTGAAATTTTTATATTTTTATTTTGAGTTAAACAAACTTTTGTAACTAATAGTTTATTAATTATTATTAATCAAAATACTGCTTATCATTTTATTTCATACGATATTGACGAGATAATGTGATCATGTTATATTTTATCTTCTACATCAATGCCATATCAATATAAAATAACAAGTGGTATTTTGATTAATGATAATTAATTAACTATTAATTATAAAAATTTATTTGATTAAAAATAAAAATATAAAGATTTAATTAAACATAATAAAAAAATAAAAAATTATTTAATTTTTTAAAGTTGTTCAAATGCTTTTCAAGAATTAAACCATTAATGTACTTCTTAAATATATACACACATGGTTTTTTTAACCAAAAAAAAAAAAAATTTCCACCCCATGGGTGAGAAATTAGTAAAAAAGAAAGAAAGAAAATGAATCCTGTAAATGATTTGCTTTGGAAACCAGTTACACGAGTGAGATGGCTGTCATGAGTGAAGGCCTTTCGGATGTTGTTCCATTTTGGTTGCTATCAATTATTACATTGTAATCATCATAGTCAAAACAAATTCTGTGGTGCATATGACAATGCCAAAAAGGTATGCAAAACCTCCTTATCTTGTATGCTATGACACAGATTGATGATGCGAATAATCTCCCAATCCTTAGCTTGGCATGTAAAAAAATTGAGAAAATATGTCGAAATATTGTACAATCATGATCACTTAAGACAAAAAAAACTGGGAAAAGATTGCCAAAGTAATACCTTCTATATATTTATAAAATTATTAATGATGACCTATGGGTTTGACATGTACAGTAAGAGAATGAAATCTTATTTTAATAACAAAAATAATATCTAAAATGTATGAAGATTTCGTGTCATACAATTTAATCAAATTTTATATATAACACTTTGTTAAGATGATGTTGATGAATTTCGGATTTGAAGGGTTTAGAGCTCTTGACTGATCTACATTAGCAGAGGCAAAACAGACAAAAGCATAAAATGAATTAAGTGCCTGTGCGGAGGGAATCCTGAACTCTAGGAAAAAGCCAAAAAGAACAAGGTAAGAGTTGGAACAAGGAGGAGGGAAGTGAAGAAGCAAATGGAAGGAAATGTCAGTTATTATGGGCGACCGAATAAACAACAAGTGAGAGAGGGGAGGTGGGGAGGCTGAGGATATTTTTTGTTACGTTGACAGCGACACATGATGTTGTGCCGGAGACACTTAGATGGCTACTGAGCCCCGCGCATGCCCACTGCGCTAAGACCACTCCAAAACCCCAACCTCCCCCTCAACCCCACATTCACCGACAGCACCGGTCCTTGACTGACCGCTGCCACTGTTGGTCTGCTGCTTCTTGACCCCACCCGCTTTACCCTTTCCTTTTGGGTTCATACGGTTGATAAGGTCCTGGGTGTATTGTTCGGCGACCGACTGTTTGCGGGTTCATATAATTTCATAGGTCTAAGGACTTATCTTTGTTGTTTCGCACATTTAGTATGGACATATGAGCTTCAAATTTTGTAGTTGGCTCGCACAAGGTGGGGTTGGTTACTGGTTAGGTATGCGTTAAATATTGACTTACTTGATTTCCAAGCAGACAAAAAGAGCACGAGCCATGACGTTGCGTTTGCTTTATACAAGAACTGGTTCATCTCCTTCTTATTATGTTGACATAATTTATCATGAAATGAATGAAACCCAACTTTTCAAAATATTTTTTTGATTGATATATATATATATATATAAACATTTTAATATAAAATTTATATCAACAGATTGTCAGAAAACGAAGTATTAAACAACTGAACTTAAGATTGACTTGTACTAAAATGAGCATTGACTACTCAATTAAAACTCTTGGATTATCTTGAAATTAGTTTCTGTTAATATATCATTCGTATTTAGGAAGAATGTTTAATATTAGTATATGGTCGAGAGTTGGATACAGGATGAAGCACACAAGTAAACAAACAAAACAAAGTTTAAATGGATTTTTCAATAGAGATCATGGTATATAAAAATCCCATTAAAGAATGATGGATGCGAAATTCATTTCCGGGGTTTTTTTTTTTCCCGTCTTTCTTCGCTTTCAGATGTTGGAAAGAGTTGTTCTTGTAGCTAAGATACAGGGAGAAGCCTATCAATCACCATTCACCAGGTTCATAACCTAGGACCCTGTTCACTTGACCACTGAAGAAGACTAGAGCTAGAAGGGCATCTCTTCCAGAAAATGGCAGCCCTTGATTCCTGCTGGGGCTAGAAACAGAAGGAAATCAACGGTGATCATGTGAAAGCGGGCAAAGCTGTGCGCCCAGAAGAGGGAACAGTTTTGTTTGGTAATGAAGAAATGAAAACAGTAGAGCGAGAAATCCGGCAAGGGATTGGAAGGAGGGTACGGAGGAGGAATCTGATGCGGACATGACGCGTCCGAAATCAGAGGGAAGACCCAATAATTGCACCCCACGCTGCCCGACAATCATGATTCTGTCTGTACTGTCCCACCTCCATCAATCCCTCTCAATCTCTATCCTCTTCTTTCACGCTATATATCTACTCCTACGACTCACGGTCTGTTTCTCTTTTTTTTTTTTTTTGTTTTTGTTTCAAATTCTTTTGGCTCTCGATGCTTAGCCAGACACTGTTGGGAATTGGCACTGCTGTGGGTGGCTGCACCCTTTAGCATGCTTGTCTAGCCCCCTTTCAGTTCAGTCTATTCATTAGGATGATGGCAATGGCACATTTCACACCCGAAGCAATGGAGCTGTGGAGTTTTAAGCTGGATATTCCAAATTGGAAAAGTCATTTTGAAAAAGACCGTATTGATTAAGTTTCTGAGGTGTAGTTTTCTTCGGCTGCTGGAATGTCCCCTCAGAGTTTGATTTTTCTAGCATAGGGGAGAAAATTTGTTGTTACCTAGAGATAGAACCCTATTTATATCATGCACCCTTAATATTGCCTCCACTAATAATTGCCAAGCTTGGTTTTGTTGTCCCAAAGAACGAAAGAGAATATACAAAGAAATCTCCTTACAATCCTGATAAATATCTTTGTGATTTGCATTAATGGAATATTGGAGCTACCTTGACTGTACTTACTGTCCAAATTTAGCAATTAAATTATGTATTTAGTTATGCCATCAGAATTAGAAGTAGCAGTGTTCTTTGAATTTGGGTCATTTTTCCATTACTGATTTCTTCCCAAGTGCAACAATCATTACAGAAACCAAAATACTACACCAAATGGGACCCCTTTTTGACTGCTTATCCATCTGATGATTATCGATTCTTTTTTATTGCATAAACCTAAAAGGCCAAAAGCTAAAGAAAATCCAAAAAGAAGAAGTTAACAGTTAACTACACCAAGCCGTATTCCTAGCTGATAGAGCCGACTCTCGATAGAGCCCATTCTGTAGCCGACTGATAAAAATGTCGTGCCTAACAGAACACTGTAAAGCCTGCTCTCTTCTTCTCTCTCTGCTCATATAACCTTCAGAACATGTTTCACTGTCTAACAGATTCTCTTCCTCTCCTTCTCATTCTCTCTCTCATTCTCTCTCCCCATAAAACCCCCCCTTCAGTCTCCCCCCACAACAAGCAAATCCGAAACTACCTACCACAGAAAAAACACAAACTTTCTCAGCCAACAAGAACAAAATCAAAGACTTGAAGAAGATACTGTATAGCTAAGCCACTTTCTTTTGCCTGAAAATGCCATCTGATTCCGGAGATCAAAACAGGCGTTTAACCAAGGCCCTTAACTCGGGAGCCCCACCACCAGAACAAGAGCAGCTACCTTGTCCACGCTGTGACTCCACCAACACTAAGTTTTGCTACTACAACAACTACAACTTTTCTCAGCCTCGCCATTTTTGTAAGTCTTGTCGCCGTTACTGGACTCATGGTGGCACGCTCAGGGACATCCCTGTTGGCGGTGGCACCAGGAAAAATGCTAAGCGTTCACGCACCAACACCCATGCCACCGCCATTTCTGCCACCAATGCTGCTACCACCACCACTAGTCATAATAACTTCCCATTACCCGCCACCCCTGTTTTGTTGCCACTCTCCGCCAATCAGGGAACTTTTGGCATTGGTGGAGAGTCTAAGGGCAACGGGGTTGGTAACATTTGTGGAAGTTTTACTTCATTGTTGAGTACTCAGGGACCCGGTTTTCTGGCTCTTGGTGGGTTTGGGCTTGGTATTGGTCCAGGACTAGACGATGTTGGATTTGGGCTTGGAAGAGGAATGTGGCCTTTTTCAGGAATGGGAGATGGAGCTGCTGCTGTTGGTGGCAATGTTTCCACTGCTAATGGGATGGGAAACACATGGCAGTTCGAAAGTGGAGAAACTGGGTTTGTTGGTGGGGATTGCTTTTCTTGGCCTGATCTTGCTATTTCAACCCCTGGAAATGGGCTCAAGTGAATCTGCTCTTTTGGGTTCATTGTCTTTTTCATGTTTCTTTTTTTTTGTTCTTAAGTGGAAACCTTTTTTTCTTTTAGTACAAGGTAAATTAGTGAGTGCTGAGAGTAAATTTTTAGCTATATGAAAGTAGAAATATGACTATGACCCTTTTTTTTTGTTCTTTTGGTGACTCAATGCCATGTGATTTGGTTTGTTTTGTCTGCCATTTTTGTGCAGAGGGACATGGCTCAAAATGATGAGTGTGTAGTTTTTGGTGTTGATATGCTAAACCTTACCTGCTTTTCTAGTTACCAGCATTCTCCTCACAATTTTCATCACAACCAGCAAAAAGTATTTTAGAGAGCAGTGATGTTTAAGATATGATTGGGTGATGGCTAAATGGCTTTTATATGTATTTTATTATATTGTTCACTAGGTGAAATGCCACTCAAACCTTTTCTGTAATGTCCATCAAAACACTTAATTACAAGTAGGTATGCCCATTGCGACGTTTGAAGAATTTGTGAGCTGGACATAAGAATTGGCCTTAATCCTAGAAACAACTAAAGCACATTGCAATGAATTCCACTCCTCTATGACAACTGTCGAACTCTAAATCAATTTGATTTTGATTCCAGATAAGTACATTCAACCATGGTTTTTGGTATTAGGCTCTCTACCTGACCTACTAACCACTCGCTGGTCGTTGAAATTTGCAATATTTTCTCGAAAGGGAAGATCTCTGTTAAATTCTCCAGATTGTGATGGCTTGATTGTTCACTGATAGTGTTGCTCTTGGTTGGTAGTTTTCCATGGCCTTTTGGTTAAAAGTCCTCAAACATCTTGCTTGTCTGTTTTGTTTTTTATGTTTACTGATTGTGACTAAATCGCCCTTTTTCCCCCCACATAAAAAAAATAGTGCTTGCCGGAGAAAGTCAAGATTCTGATGTGACACTCTTTGAATGTGGATGGATTTAGTGATCTGAGTCATGGATACTAGGAATGCAGAAAAAACTAATTCCCATTCAGTTTTCATGGCACACATCCTTCATGAAAACTAACAAGCACCCAAAACTATGGGCCTTCAAACTGGAACCTAAGTGTTGTTTTTCCCCATCACATGCCAATTTTCTTTTTCATGGAAAATCAATCTACTTTCACCAAAGTTAATTTCAGAATTGGATAAGCAGACCATCAATAAGGCCACGTTTTGCAGAAGCTGCATTAGACAGAAATTGAGAAAGGAAGCTCTCTGTTCTGTATAGCTGAAAGTAGGACCTGTTGTTATTTACTGAGGAGGCTTCGCTTAAATTTTAGCTGTACAGGGAACCTGATGAATGTCCAGAGTTGGTTATGTTTTGTTCTGTGAATCATCTAAGTAGAAATAATTGTACATTAATTCCAACTGCCGGAAAGTTTCATTTATTTCGTGTTCATTTGAAGGTTAAAAAACTAAATGTAGATGGACGTTTCGACAGAAGCACACAAATTGGCTGCAAGCATTTAATTTACGGTGATTAAAGTCAGTAGAAAATACCCCAAAAATTGTAAATTTCGTCTGTAGTTTTTACACTTCACCTCGACGGACCTTTTGCTTTTTCACTCACTGGTCACAGCTTTACTGCTTTTACTGCTCAAACTTAAAAGCTATGTCGGTATGAATAATTTACTGGTCTAGAGGCTCTACAGTAATTGCTCATGTTTTGCCTTGTCTTTTGATGCAGAAGGCTAAGACGTTGGAGTGAACTTTGGAATGGAAATGCAAGGCAACATCCTACCACCTTCAGATAAAATTGTAACCCTTTGCAAGTCCAAACCATTAACGGACTTCGCTTTTGCCAATCAGGATGAACTCTGGCCTTATGAAGCTCAGGAGTTGAAGTTATAGCTGGAAAAGAAAAACATAGACGTTAGAGACTTAGGCAACCGACCTATTTCATGCTACCAAAAGGGCTTAAACCAACATTAAACCATATACATATGTTTAAAAATGCAGCTGGATATGAGGGATTTCCTGTTGATTCAGCAGCCAATGTGCTTCCAGCAATGAGCAACCCTAAAGCTGCCTAGACAGCTGCCAACCTTAGCATTACTGTTACCTCAACTTCTCAAGTATTTTCCTAACAGTATCAGGAAATCCTTTTCATCTTTCAGTGACACAATTTTCACCTGAGATAGTGGAGGTCCAGGAAGAATATAAGTACTCACTCTACTTTAATGTGTATCCTTCCTTTTACACTGCTGATCCAAAAATAGTTCGTCTAGAACGCTTATCACTTTCCATCACTTGTGGTTGTCAGGATGGAATGTTTGAATACAGAAACCTCTTAGTCTGTCATGCCATGGTTGGACGTAGTAAACTGGGCATTGAAAGGTGCTGGAGCTCCTAATACTGATGTTGTTGTGTTAGTGAAATTAAATGGCCATCAGGCGAGATGGAGATATCGCAGCCGATGAAGGGATCAACCTGGGCCTATGTTTTTGCTTTGTTTCATGAAAACCTCAAGCTTCCTGGAATTGAGCCAAATGTGACTGAGGTTTACACATCCAGTTTCAATCCTTAGACTTTGCACATCAACTAGGTAGCTTTTTTGGGCTTCCAATTAATTTCAATGAATCTTTTATCATGATGCCATTCAAAAGATGCAATGACAGGAAGATGATTGAAGCTCACGCATCAACAGTGAGGCAGGAAGTAATTCTCCATACTGCAAGACACTGTGTTGCCCGGCCTGCATACATTTTATTTGCACAATGTCTCGAGAAATGCAGGACAATGCCAGATTTTTATTAAGGGAGGCGCCCCAAAAGGATAACATATTCATCTCATAAATACAGTGCATCTTTTATTATTGCATCGGACTGCTTATTGCCCCAGTGCTTTAAGAAAATATGGACTTGAAAATTATATTATGGATTGTTACTAAACCCAAGCAGATCAAATATATTGCAGTAAAAAAGAATTCAATTTTACTGATTTTGTTTTGATCAATGAGAATGTTACTAAACTATTTATACAGAGAAACAATGTCATCAAGAATAAATAAAATAATTATAAATAAAATTTCTTCTGTCCTTAATTAATAATGTCATCCTTAGATCTTACATTCCACAAAAGCTAATGTTTCTATTTTAATAGACATTTGTTGTAATCTATAATTTTAATAAGAAAAAACCTGGATTTGTAGATAACACATGGAATTCTGAAGAAATGATGCACTGGAATGGTTAGAGACTTGTTATTTGCTCTCTCTATTATAGTTTACAGTATTTTGAAGAAAACAAAGTAGCCAAACGTGCCCTTCACTTATTGAGACGCTCGATGCCTTTTATGGTCGTAATCTCCTAAAAGGGTGCAGATCAGTATGCGACCTTTTCAATTTATGAGTTTGGATGTGTGAAGTACCCATGTTGACCTTCAAATCCTGAAGCATTAAGTGGAAAGAGAGATCAGATATTGCCAAAGTTTGAAGTGCAAGTTCTATGGACAGAAATATTTGGCTAATCCTACTTAGTATCAGCCAATGGGAAAAGGAGAAGAATGGATAAGGGGAACAAATTATAAACATGTCATTAAATGCAATGTGGCTTGAGCATTCCATTGAAGCTTTCTCAATCCTGTAACTCTAAAATATTTTAGCTCTGAAGTGCTCATTGCTAGTCCTTCTTAGTAGGGTTCTTGCCACAAAATCCTGAAGTACTATGGATCTTTCTAACAGGTTCCTGATGGCTTCTCAAACATGAACTTTTGGAAAAATGCAAATAATGCAACTACTGTTAGTTTTAAAATAAGAATTGACAGTCACCCTGTAGGAAAAAGTGTAAAGAAATCTAAAGATTTTAAAAAAGAGGAAGGGAAAGGAAAAGGAAAAGCAATCATCCTGTTCCCAACATATACATAATTGTAATATGATTTGAGTGACTCAATCTTGTATCTGATATGTAAAGTGTGTATCTCTTCATTTATGATCTTAACTCATCCATGATATATTTACAAACACAGATATAGCAGTTTAATAAGGGTATGGATGTTGCTGGAATCAGCTCCAACCACCCTTTGCAACTTTTTGGTTTTCGTAAATTGCTAGTTGAGCACTACCATCCCATCCCATGCCAAAGCCTAAGTACATATTCTTTGGACTGAAGAACGACAGACTCTTCTCCTGGTTGAGAACTAGAACTGAAATGCTATTTACCTGATATAGACCAAACGCACCCAACCTCCACCTTCTTCAGAAAACTAGGGAGAAAACTCAAATATCATGATTCAATGATGTATTCCACCCCTTGCACACCAGCCAGCAGCAGCAGCACTGGAGTCCAGTGTGCAAGAGATGGAATATAACATAAACCCATGTTAAACCACCAACCAAAGCCTTTACTAATCTTCTTGCAATTGCAGGCAGAAAAATTGGTAAGATGATGCCAATTTATAATGGTGCAAGATGGAGTTGACTCCATGTCGGTCATGCATCCAAAGTGAAGTGCGGATTCAGAAAATCCCGCTACTTGGTGGAACAACACGGGAAGTGCTCGGTGAGGTGGAAATCACCAACAACTAGCCCCCCTCTGACATCAACCAGTCCAGTGAAGGTGGATGTGCAAAATCTTTTAGAATCTTTACTCCATTTTCTTCATGGGTTTTATTGAGTGCAAAATCTTGAGTATCAAAGGTATCTTAATGGTGGGATTGTTTATGGCCGCTGCCATATTTTTTTCTAACTTCTTTTTCTGGAAACTTTTTAACTGATTAATCATCTTTTCCACTTTGTTTCAAAACGCAATCTTACTTTTCAACCCCCATTATTTCTTACTACCATTTGTTGTAATATGGTTGAAAATTCTACAGTCAAACTTCCACCCATTGAAGCTCTCATTCATTCATATTTAATATTTTTTAATTTATTATATTGAAAAATAAAATTATCACATTATCATATCATCTTCATTATTATAATAAATTAATATATTATTTTATAATTATGTGACATAAAAATATCACTTGTGGTTATTTATAAAAATTCATTTAATTTAGAATAAAAAATTAAAAATTTATTGAGCATAATAAAAAGTATATAATAATTTAAATTTTTTTAAAAAATATTATAACCAAAATTAAACTTAAATAAAATAATTATTAATGTTTGTCATAATTTAAAAAAAAAAAAAGAAAAAGAAAGCCCAAATCCGTGGGCTTTGGGGTCCTCTTGTCCCTATGCCCCACTGGACTGGAAAAAGAGAAAGAAAAAGAAAGTGGAGTATGGTAATTAAATTCAAATTCCCAATTTTCCATGCTTGCAGCAAGTAACAATAGTTCAAGGCAGGGCCTTATTTTCTTGACGCCTTTCTTCTTTCAATTGCCTCCATTAGTTTCCCACTCTAGGGTTTAACAAAAGGGTTTTTTTTCTTTCTCAATCCTTACCCAAATGTCTCTACCGGAGCCCTAATTTTTCTTCTCAAGGAAAACAAACAATGTCGTCCTTTTTCTCAACTCCACAGCCCCAACAACCTCAGCCATTGTTTCAACCGCAACAACAGCAACAGCCCTTCCAGCAAAGCAGCCCATTATTCCAGCCCCAACAGCAGCAGCAGCAACAACAGCTGCAATTTCCACAACAACAGCAGCAGTTTCAACAACAACAGCAACAGCAACAGCCACAGCAGCAGCTTTTTCTTTTTACTAATGACAAGACTCCTGCTAGTTACAGCACCAAATGGGCTGATCTGCACCCTGATTCTCAAAAAATTCTGCTTCAAATTGAGTATGGTTTCAGTTCTTTTTAACGGGTTTTTGTTTTGTTCTTTTATGTTTATCTTTTTTTGTTGGGTTGCTGGGCTAGAGTATTAAAAGTAGAAAGAAACTGAGCACAATTCTGCTTTAAGCTGGATAGTAGTAGAACTTTTTGGCTGTCTGTTGAGTGTTGGTACATTGAACTTAAATTCTCATACAGTTTGAATATTTATTTGATATTGTCATAGTGTTTTCCTGGAAAAAGTGCGTGACATAAGGTTGCCGTTGTGATTTGTTTTATGGGTTGAGCTTGCATATCGGTGTTAATGGCACTCTGAGTAGGCGTAATTATCGTTTTGGAATGTAGGGAAAGGATTTTGGAGTACAGGGATGAGAGCCAGAGGTTAGATCAATGTAGTCGCCTTTATGATTCTTCGGTTTCCAATGAAGGGTTTGAGCTTGATGCCAGCCACATTGTTCAGGTTTAACCTCTGCATCTTTTTTCCTGTTTATGTGTATTTGTGCTTACTTTCTTTTCTGGTTTTCTTTCTCTATGAGTTTTGCTGCTTCTTTAGACCATGCATTGATAGAGAAGATGAGCAGTAATTCCACAGTTTGCTTATAGTTGAATTTGGAGAATAATCTGAAGTATCATTCTTGGTATTCAACATGAAACTATTATATGACACCCATATTAGTATTTAAGTAATGAAAGCATTAAGCAACAAAAACTACTTTGACTATTGTGAATATTTGCACTAGCTCAATTTCTAATCCATTTTTATTTTATGATGTATTGCTTTGTCTGTTTTTGTGGAGGGAGTACATTCATAAGGGATGCAAATAAGATATCTGCTCCATTGTCTGAATTTATGAGTGGGTAACTCAGAAGTGTGTACTATTGACGAGTACCAGAAACATATTCTAAACTGTTGGAGAAGTTTCTTCCACCCTCATTAAGTGAGGGTGTTCAACATTTGAAAAGTTATTTCCAAACCCATTGATCTGAGAACAACTAGATTTTAAGTAGAGTTAAGTTATTACCTCCATGCCAGTCTTATGTGCTTTCAAGAATAGAACACCTCTAAACTTACAATACTGAATCAATTGATATATCTTTTTGAACAATAAAGCATTTCCCATCTGAATGATATATATAAAAAACCATCAGTTTTGAAACCTTTTCCTTGTCCATTGCCCCATTATGGTGCTTAGCATTGGTGGATGATTGGGTGCTTCAACAGGAACTTGGAGGAGTCAGTGCTGCCATGGAGCGGCAGAAAGCTTTGCTGCAGGAGTTGATGGCTACTGTGAAAGATATGTTAAGGAATACAGAGGTTGCCGTTCGTTCATTCATGATGCTTCGTCCCCGGTTCCTTCATTCAAACATAGTAGGTGCTTCAAATACCACTGCACCATCCCAGGCTCCAGGGGCAACAACAACACCAGCTTCTAGTGCTCAACCAAGTGCTGCATCCATAATACCAGTTTTTGATTTTTACCATGGGCTTCCGAAGAAGCCATCTCTATTTCTACAGCATACAATTGCTAGATTTGAGAAGTATTTGGGTGAGTGTCGCCAGTGGATTGAAGAGTTGGAACAACTGATTCTTTTGAATTCTGACAGAAACTCTATCAATCACACATCCTCATTGATGCAATCTCTTCCAAAAGTCATGTCCAATGTCCATGACTTTTTTGTTCATGTGGCTGCCAAGGTAAAGAAAATATGAGTGCTTGTATCATTTTTTGTCCATGTGTGTTGTCTGATTGAGAGTGTGTATGTATATATATATGTGCAAGATGTATGCTAATTTCAGTTGCATGTTGTCCTTGGTAATTGATTATATGCTAAGGAGCAGAAATATATGTGGTTGTTCGAAACTTTGTAAATTGAAATTGAGTCGAGAGCAGGATTTTTGTGTCTTCTCATATAAGGCTATGCTTTCAAATACCCTTGATATATCTTACTTTTAACATAGTTAACATGCATTCAAGATATGATATTTGAGTTTGAGCTATATCTGATTTCAGTCAAACTCTTAACATTCCTCCACCCCATAAAGAAAAAAGAAGGAAAAAAGATTTTGACTTGCTATATAACCATGTGTTTCTTAGGTGGAGAGCATTCATCAATATATTGAATCAATGAAAACAGCATATCTTGCTGATCAGCGCCGCAGAGGAGATGTTAATGATCCTTTTCTTGAAGCTGATCGGAGAGAAACTGCCAAGCAAGAAGCCGCGGCTAAGAGGGTACACCCAACTTTGCATTTACCTGCAAACTCACAGCCATCAACTCAGGTTGCTGGGTTGTTTGCCAGCTCAGCAAATCCTGGAGCAGCCTCTGCCCCACAGACATCTGCTGCAACAGCATCAGCTTCTTCTGGAGGGGGATTGTCTCTTTTTAGTACACCATCTTCGACTCCTGCTTCTTCCATGTCATCGTCTCTGTTTGCAACTCCAACCTCAGGTGCTTCCATCCAGACATCACTTTTTAGTTCCTCATCAGGATCGTTTTTAGGATCTGCATCCACTCCCTCTCTGTTTTCTAGTTCTACACCAGCTTTTTCTACTGCATCTGCTGGAGGCTCACTTTTTTCAACACCATTTGCATCTGGTACCTTCTTTTCCCATTGGTTTTTGAAATCGCTTTTTTTTTTTTCAAGTATTGTCATTAGGAAATCATGCTTGGAGTTTTGTTTTTGAGTAATTTCTGTATTTGGACATGGGTTGATAAATTTTTTTGATCTAATTAATTTGTTGTCTGACTAAGTTACTTCTCTTTGTCCCAGGTGCTGCAACGGGCTCTGGTGCTAGCTTTGGGGCTGCATCTGTGAGTAGAACGTTTTCTTGGCTTTCAATTGTTTTTCCTTTTCATAATTGGTTATAAAAATAGCGAGAAAGCTTCAAAGAACACTAATTGCTGTGTGTGCATCAGTTAGTTCTGTTACCTGGGTCATTATATTTCTCTTCATGAACCTCTTTTATGTGTTCTTGCAGAAATCATCGAGGCCAAAATCTCGAACTGCCCGCCGTTAGTCATGGTAGCTTGAATGTGGAATCCTGAAGCAACTTGCTGCCTACTCAAATGATCCTTTGCACATAAAAGCAGCCGCACTTTTCGTTTTGACAGTGTCTTTGAACGTGATATTGCTTAAAGCTCAGTGTCTTTAGCTCTGGAGTTGAAGGATCCCTGTAGTTTTGTTGGTGAAGTCCAGGAAAACAAGATGTTAGCTTTGGTGAAACATACTAATCCCATTTTCTTTGCAGCTTGATGAAGGCGCTACAAGATCCTTGTTACTGTAACATTGTAGGTTGGATTTTTTCTTGAGAAATAAGATAGGAAAAGCATAATTAACTTTTATGAAGATGTAATCATATAAAATGCTTTTTGGATAAATCATTTTCAGTTCTGAATTTCTGATTGTCACTTTTGACTTTTGTTTATGATGTTTCAATGCTTTCTAATGCTGTATATGTTGGATTATATATCTAACCCCTTCTTTACAAGATGTCACAAAATATATCAACCTATGCATAGAGTTCAGATCACAAGCTTCCAAATATGAATATATAAATAATTAATGCCCGTTAATGGTTTTTTTTAGCTAACAAATTACAAAATTCTGGAAATCTAGTGGGAATTAATACAGATTCCCAATTTGGTTGTTGGATAAATAGAGCAATTTGCAACAATTTTGTGTTAGTATCCTACTCAATGGATCCCGATAATCAAGTCTAAGCCCACAGTACACACAAAAGTGAAGCGTAAGCTTTTGCTGGTTTCTACAATAGCCTCACCTGCCAGGGCGAGCGGTTACTTCCAGTGAAAATATGCAAGCTTCTCAGTTTTCCAGCCGACTCTTTATCTCATGTTAAACTAAATACTTGAGACGAAGTCATCTGTTACTGATCTTATCATGTTCCCTTGTAACCTATGCAGTTCAGCTTCTGCATCATTAACCCGGGGATGCAATTGATCTCCAGAAGAGAATATATGAATATTGTTCTTATCTTCAAACCAGCTTAGCCCAGGATCCTTTTCCAATGTCAAGTCTCTTATCTTTCTCCTCATTTCTACTACACCTTCCCATCTCTCTGTAGCTGCGTAAAGATTTGCAAGCAAGATATGGGTTCCACTGTCTCTTGAATTTATTATTAAGACTTGCTCTGCTGCATGTACTCCTTTTTCCAAGTTTCTGTAAGTGACACAAGAGCTTAGCAAAGTTCTCCAGAGTTCCAGATGTTCTTCACTGTAAGGTGATTCTGTGATTATTTTCTCTGCCTCATCCAATAATCCTGCTCGACAAAGCAAACTCACCATGCAAGAATAGTGCTTGGGCCCTGCTGTGCAACCATTTTCCTTCATATATCCCCACAAGAACTTTCCTCTTTCAACCAACCCACCGTGGCTACAAGCAGATAGTAGAGACAAAAATGTTACTTGATCTGGTCTTAGTTCATTTTTTAGGATCTCCTCGAATAGCTCCAATGCATCTTCTGTCAATCCATGGAGGCTATATGCCCCAAGCATTGCATTCCAACACTTCAAATCAGGGTTACAAATCAAAGAAAATATTGATCGAGCAGCTTGAAGGCTTCCATTTTTGGCATACATATCTATCAGACTACCACAAACAAACATTTCAACATCATATCCAGCTTTTATAGCCTGAGAATGAAGCATCTCACCTTGTTTCAACATCGCAAGGTCAGCACATGCACTTAATGCTCCACTGAGAACAAAGCTATCCGTCTTATGCCCCACTTGACACATTTCAACGAACAATCTAATTGCACTCTCCCCATCAGCCATTCTAGAATAACCCATAATCATTTCAGTCCACAAAACCACATCTTTTTTCAGGATCATACAAAAAACCATCTGAGCAGATTCACTATCACCATTTTTGAAATACATGGACACAAGCGCAGTTCCTACAAAAACACTACTTTCCGATCCCGTTCTTGTAATTTGACTATGCAGGGGCTTCCCATAATCAGACGCTAAGAGTGCACTTGTTGCAGAAATGACAGCAGCAAAAGTATACTCATCAGGCTTGGGAAACGACATTCCTTTCAACTTGACAAACAGCTCCATGGCCTTCATTCCATAACCATGGTCTGCCAATCCCGCGATCATTGAGTTCCAAGAAACCAAATCAGGGTTTGCAATCCTACAAAAAACGTTCAATCCCATTTCAATGTCACCACAATTGCAATACATGTCAAACAAGGCATTTTGCAAAGGTAGATCAACTACTATATTCGAAACAACAACTCGAGCATGGATAACTTTCCCACAACCATAATTCCCCACCTTACCACAAGCATTTAACACCATTGAATACGTATATTGAGTTGGAAAAACCCCATACTTAACCATATGAAAAAAGAGAGCCAGCCCTTCCTTTATCTTTTCATTCTTCAAGTTCCCAAACATTATAGAATTCCAAGCAACAACATCCTTGCGGTTTATGCAACCAAAAACTTCATTAGCAGATTCTAAATCCCCACGATTCGAGTACATCCCAAGTAATGAAGTTTGAACACAAACATCACCCAGAAATCCACACTTCACAACTAGAGCATGTATCGAAGAACCAATCAACCTATCCTCAACCAAAGAAGCAGCTTGTAGCAAGCTCGTGACTGTGGCACCATTAGGCCTTAAAGACTCGGAACCCACCTGGGAAAACAAGCTAAAGGCTAAATTAGCATGGTTTGGAGCTCGAGAATACGCTGAAATGAGCGCATTGTATGAAACTACATTTCTACTGGGCGTTTTATCGAATACTTTCTTGGCGTCGGTAAGGGAGTTGCATCTGGAGTACATGGTTTGGAGGTTGTTCTGGAGATACGGTGACGGTGAATCCAAGGGTGTTGGGGTGGTGGTAAGGAGCAGAGCGTGGAGTTGACGCGCTAGTTTGAGGCTGGTTATGGAGGTGCATTTTTGTACAAGGGAGGCTAGGCAGCAGGTTTCATATGATGGTGGCATGCACGGAGCCAAGGAGAGTGGGGGATGATCCCAACTCGAAAAGTTGATACGCTCCGACGGAGACCGAGTTTTCTTAAGATACGATTGCTTTGTTGGAAAATATTTTTTGAAATTTATATTTGTTTGATAAAAAATTAATTTTAAATGCAAAATATTTTATAAATTAATAAGATTAATCATGAAAAATGACTCACGCTTTTAAAAAGTATAAGACATTTTTTAGAGAATAATAAAAATATTTTTATGCTGAGTTTAAAAGTATAAATTTAGTAAATATTAATATTTAATTTAAAATATTAAAAAAACTAATATTTAATATTAAAATAATTAATTTCAAATATTAATATTTAAATTATATAATACTATTAAACTTAAAAAACATTATTTTAATGAAATCATTCGATACAATTAAATTTTTTATTTATAAATAGAATAAATCTTACTAATAATTATAATAAAAATATATTAATTATTATTATTTAATAAATATATATTTATAAATATAAATTTTGGATATCTTATATAATTAATAAATATTTTATTTTTATAGTTATGATAAAAAAGTGATAACATGAAAATTTTTTTAAAAATTAAAATTTATTTTTATTATAAATTTATGATTAAATGTTTTGAAAAATATAATTATTGGTTTTATCCATTTTTATTTCTATTCTTAATTTTAATTTTAAATTAGTAAAAATTAAATATCAATATTATTTTATGATCAACTTCTATTTATTATTTTAATACCTAACTAATTCCACTATGATAGAAAATATTTTTTATAAAATGATTCAAGTACAAAAAATATTTTCAACAAATTATCTAAATAATAAAAAATATTAATTTTTTTATAAAATTTTTTACACAGAGAAAATTTTTTCTTCAATAAATCATTTTCAAAACGGACCACTAGTTTTGATTTTGCAGCCAAATAAAATTAATTGGTAGTTAATTTTTTAAAATTAAATTAAATATCTTAATATTCTAAACAATCGAAACGCTACGTTTTCGCGCCTTCCGATGGACAACACACCGGCATGAAACACAGTGACTGAGAAATCCAGTGTTCGAAGGTCAGTCGAAAATCAAAATCCATGAACTGCATTCCTCGTGGCAAGAAAAATGTCTTCACCTTCGCTCTCTGATCCCGAATTCTCCCGTCTCTGCCGTCTGATCAACGATTCTCTCCGCCCTTTCACCGTAAGTTCCGTTCTTGTCCAATTTTTTATATGCCCTTCATTTGCTTTTTTCTTTAATCTTCACTTGCGAAGTCTGTTTTTCTTTTTCAATGGCAGGAATCAGAGAATACCTCTCTAAGCAAAGAAGAAGAGAAAAACCTTCTCCTCATCCTATCTCAGGTTCTCCTCTCTTCCCCTTCTCTCTCAAGTTCCTCCATTTTACTCCTTTCATTACTTAACTCTTTATCTCTCGTTCACCTTTCAGGTGTCAAATGAAATCCACCGCTTGATTCACACGACTAACACCGCTTCTCCCTCAAACCCACACTTAGAAAACCACCAATTTTTATCCAAAGCAATATCCCACCTGGTAATTTCTTTGTATTCTCTTCTCTTTGTTTTACACATTTTTTCTTCAAAACCCAAGTCACTTAAATTCTGCAATATCTCTTTCAGATAACTATATTAACTCTCGAAAGCCGATTCATTCAACATTTAGCTGGCAACGTTCTCGTGACCCTCTCTGAATTCATGGCTTTGTCTGTACGTTTAACAAAATTTACAGATTTTGTTTGAAACTTTAAAGCTTGTTTTTCTTTTTAATGATTTTTTTTGTGTTATTGCAGGGGAAAAGTTGGGAATTTTTAATTCGTTCGCTCTGTATTTGCTTTGAATTCTCAATCTCTAACATATCTTCATGTTCATTTGAACCTTCAATTGGTGGAGTTGAAGGTTCAGATTCGGATTTGTTATGTCTTGTAGGTTTATTAAAGCCTAAGTTGAAAAATGCTAGCTTGTTTACAGTAGCTGGAATTATTCGAATTTTAAGAAATATACTGAAATTTTTGAAGGAAGAGTGTGATGATGAGCTTGTTCAAGTGTTTTTAAATTTGATTCGTTTTGGTATTTTGAATGTGCCTTGGGATTCTATGGATGAGATCTTTGGTGGAGCTGGTGGTGAAGAGGATGAGCTAAGGATTGTGTTCTTAGGGAATTTTATTCAGTTTCTTTGTTCATTGGTTGAGCAGTTTAGTTTTGTGGAAGGGTTAGATGATTCCCTGGATAAGCATGTGATTCTTTTGAAAATTATCAACCTTATGGCCAAACTTCTATATTGGTGCCTTGGCAAGAAAGGGGAGTGCGTCAATACGTGCATCTCTCGGTACTTCAGGCACAAGTTACTGGTATGGAAATTTAAATGTTTTCCCACTACTCTTGATTTGTTTTATTGTTGCATGTAAGCGCTCTAATTATTTGAACTTAAACAAATTTTGCAGGTTTTGATGATCAGGCTCAGTTTCCAAATATCCCTAGATTGTATGGTTCTTGTTTCCTGGTTGCAGCTTCTCCACGAGTACTTTCAAGAGCTTTTATGCCAACCTTTAACTGAAGTTGAGGATCAGTATGATTGTCTAGAAGACTCTCCTTTTATGTTAAGTATTACTGATGGTGAAGTACATAGTATGCACTCTTGCCATTTACAAAGACAGGCCATTTTTCTTTTCTTGAGGTGTTGCTTCAGTTTGATAAATCCAAGACAAGACACTGGCATGCATTGTCCTAGTGCAATTTTAAAATCAGGCTTGAGTTTTGACACAATTCCAGATATGAGTTGTTATGGTAGAAAGAAAGGTTTATTAGAGCTTTATACATGGCTTTCTGAACATCTGCCTGTTGATATGCTTGTGGACCGTGAAACGTACATGGAGAAATGCATAAGCTTTTCATTTTCCTTTCTCAAACTGTACATGCATGAGGTCGGTTCCTTGCACCCTTGGAAACTCTGCTAAAAACTATAAGGCTGTATGCTTCTATGTTGTTTCCATTTCTGTATGTTTGTGTGTGTGTGCTTTTCCCTGAGAAATTATACTGCAGTATTTGTGCATAAAGTGTTTGTAGTTGCTCTGTTTTCTTTATCTTTTTATCTATGCTTTGTTAGGTGTGCCATGTTCTAATCCTTGTTTTTCCTAGGATGATGTATTATTCAAATTGCTCTTGCAACTGCTTTCTGTACAAGCTTGTGAAGAACAACAGTGAGCGATGATATCCTGGTTGTTACCTTCTTTTTGTTTAATGATTTTTCTTTGGTTCTTTTAACTATTTCTTGTTTTTTCTGCAGATTCCCTGAAGAAAGATGGGAATCTCAAGATATGAGAGAAGATGTTCTTTTTCATGTTTCAAATATATTTAATCCCATACACCTATTTCATCTGTTCCTTGCTGAGGCAAGTCTTTACATCTTAATCATGCTATGAGCACCCCACCCCCCTGCTCATACATACAGAAGAGAGAAAAGAAAGATACCTCCCAGGCTCTCCTTTTCACTGTCCAACAAAATAAGAGAAATAGATATAAAAAAAAAAAATTGCATTCCACTTCGTTTATTTGGAGTACACGATATTTAATCATTTACATTATGTGTTTTCACTACCTGCAGTTGCACTATGACCATCAGGTGCTTCTTGATTATCTTATCTCAAAAGACACAGGAATTAGTTGTGCAGAATATCTATTAAGGTATGTATTTTAGATTTCATCTGTTGCATGCTTCTCCTTAAACTTAACCTTACAAGGTGGTGTGATAGAAGAGTTCTGTTTTCCATTCTTATTTGCATCTGATTCAGTGTAACTCTGGCACATTTTGTTGAGTGGTGTGGCCTTTTTTGTTTGTAGGTGCTTGCGCATGGTATGTGATTCATGGCAAATATTTGCAAAATTTTCGGTGTATGGGGAAGTTAAAAATCAATCTTATTGCAAGAGAAGAAAAGTTTTATCAGAAAGCTCCAATTCTCAGATAGAGCCATCATCTGGACCTGCAAAATTTGTTCCTTTATACCTAGAGAAGAAATTTAAGAGTGACCTTGAATATAGAACTGAGGAACAGACGTATCAGCAAGCGAAAGACTGCTTGCTTTCTCTGAAAAATTCCATGGAGAACCTTCACCTGAAGAACTTGTTTCCATATAATCCAGAAGTGCTTTTAAAACGGTGCTTCATTTTTCAATTATTGATTGTTTCTCATTGCTCAACATTTTAAGGTTCTTCATATTTTTAGAACTGCATGTAACTATGTGTTGGATATGAGAATACATACTTTACCATATTGCTTCTCAATAATAAAAAGAAAATGACAGTTTAATATCTGAATATTTCTACATTTTGTTTTTATTGCAGCTTAACAAGATTTCAGGAACTCTGCATTAAGCAGTAGGATGATTACATTTTGAAGAATGGAAGGCCTATTCAGGTAACTGAGCTCTATCAAATTCTTTTAATACATCTTTTTTTCACAATGTTTGATACAAATTAGCTGAGTATTATTGATGATCCTTGAACTTCAGATAAGTAAAGATGCTGCGATATACTATCACAATTTAGTTATAATCTTTTAATTTTTTTTATACATATATTTTCTAATGTTCAAGTGAAGGAGAAGAAATCTTTGACCTGAGTTTTTCTGGTTGTGCAGCATGAGTCTGACTTCTTTGAGGCAGTTCATCCAAAGAAAAAATGGACGTATTACAAACGGATTTTTATGAGGCTAATAATCTTTCTTTTTTATTTGACAACAACAAAGAGCACGAGAGAGAAGAAATATTTGAAGACTGTTTCTATGTGCAGCTAACCAAGGAAGAGCAGTGAAAGGAGCAGTACTCGCCATGGATGGACGGAAGATGCCTATAGAATTGACAGATGCCTTAACCTAAACATAGAAATCAATTATGGTTTGGAACTTAGTTACTATTTATTTAGAAATTTATGGGCTTTGGTGGACTTCATTCTACTTCAAAGGGCAAACGACAAGAAACAGCCAATCAGGCCTTCTATGACTCCTGATCAAATTGATATGCTACTATTTGAAAAATTTTAATTCATGTAAGTATTAACTATAATTAAATTTAAATGTTTTAGAAATTAGTTTTTCATGTAGACAACTATTTACTAAAATGTTTACATAGTCAACATAAACAAGACTACTTTATATGTTGGTGTTCCTTTATATCCTACATGTATGATATCATGATAAAAGAAAGATGTATGAGAGTGCATATTATAAAGTTACAATTAAATTTTTTAACTTTTACCATAAGTAGTATGAATTTCTCTTATGTATTCAGTAAATTTGTAGCTATTTTCATTTTCAAAGCTTGATATAGCTATGGGGACATTGGAAACCTCAATATCACAACTATTCCTTGGACGGTGCTGCTCTGCTGACTGCTGGAGCTAATTCATGGTTGATGGTAAATGTGTGGGACCTGGGTGTAATAGTGTGATATGACACCTACTTCAAGACCTAGTATGGCCAAATGAGGTTTTTCCACAGCACAAACTTGATTGGGGGCAAGAAAAGGTAGGAAGGGCAACAAATGGAGAAGGGAAAGAGTCATTTTGTGCTTGTCCATGGAGCCTGTCATGGAGCATGGTGCTGGTATAAGGTGGTAACTCCGTTGAAATCAGCGGGCCGCCAAGTTACAGCTCTTGACCTAGCTGCTTCTGGGGTCCATCCGAAGCAAGTGCATGAGCTTCATTCAATGTCAGACTATTCTGAACCATTGATGAAATTCATGGAGTCTCTCCCACCGAAGGAGAGGGTGATTCTGGTTGCCCACAGCATTGGCGGGGTAACCATTTCTATTGCCATGGAAAGATTCCCTGAGAAAGTCTCTGTTGCAGTTTTTGCGCCTGCTAGTATGCCGGGACCTGACCTCAGTTACATTTCTTTGCGTCAAGAGGTACTTGTTACTCTCTCTCTTTCTCTCACTTCACAGACTTGGGCACACATAGTTACTTTTGTCCTTTGTTATCATTTGAATTTAGGACCTACAACAAAGCTGGGTCCTTGGTGAAGCAAGTCACATAAGACAACTCATAAGTTTTCAGGGATCTAATTCAGTTTTGATGTTTATCTTGTAAGATTGCTTTGGGACTTAGATTCTATAAACGGGAAAAGGTAGGCTGTAGTAATGCCTGCTGCTGCATGTTGCGGTATGCGATGCAAAGATCTGGGGTATATAATAAGCATGATCTACAATTGTTTTATTTGGCTCTTTCAGGATGCTATGGAACCGAGAAAATATGAAGACTTGTCTGAGTATTTTCTTAACCAGTAATCTAAAGTAGGATTAAGGGATCAGCTAATTCTGGCTTAGGTTCTCAGATAATTGTAGCTTTCATTTCAACCGTGAATTTGGTCAAACTTTTCTTATTTGTGGTCCCTGACAGATGATTCCTTTGAAACTAAACAATCCCTCGACAGGGAAAATGAGGGAAAAAAGAAAAGGACAAATGGTGGGTTCTGAATCATCTGATGATCGCAATACTAGAGATTTCATTGTAGGATAATTGAGGCCCAACTTCAATCCGTTTTCTCTTCAATTCTGTATTGGTACGACTCCAACTCATATATATCCTTGAGTCTAATTTTTCCTGGTCTTTTCTTGGACAGTTCCATAAGAGATTGGACTCCTTTATGGACACACAATTTACGTTTGATAATGGTCCTGATAAGCCTCCAAATTCATTACTCTTTGGGCCCAGTTTCATGTCAACCAAGTTATACCAGCTATCCCCTCCTGAGGTATGATTTCTTTGCAGCCTTTATTCATTTATATACCTCATTCCAATAGTATAATTTTCCTTGCCCTTGAGAAGAGAGCTGATATTTCTTCACTTATATATTGTAAATTGGGGCAGGATTTAACGCTGGCAACAATGTTAGCCAGGCCTTTTGTTATCAATAACGATGCAGCATCAGTTGAAGAAACTGAACTGACCAGGGAGAAATATGGATGCATGCGTCGAGTTTACATAGTGTGTGACAAAGACAAGGTGACAGACGAAGACTTCCAAAGATGGATGATTGAAAACAATCCACCAGATGAGGTGAAGCTGATTTCAGAATCTGATCACATGGTTATGTTTTCTAAACCCCAGGAGCTCTGCTCTTGCCTTGAAGAAATTGCAGAGAAATATGATTAGAGGGGCAATGCTTGGTGGGTTATAGGAAATTTGCTCGAGCCAACTCTTAGCCTTGCTTGATGCATTGTGAAAATGAAACATTTAGAATAAAAATGGGTGAATGTCCAAACTTTTAAAATGTTTTCCTTCATTGGTTTTGATGCTTGGTTGCCGACTCTCTGATGTTGTCCTCTTGGCTTTGGTACAAGTCTATCCCGCAGACTCGGCTTTTCTGATGTATTACGTTTTTGGTTGTCATTTTTATAGAATGTGATTTTGTATTTTGTAAATAAAGTATTTACATATTATTATTAAAATAAAAAGAGAAAAAAAAACAAAGAATGGATAAATACTATTACGAGACCTCAAATTTTAAAGGTCTTGAATTTGTTTAACTCAGATAATTTTGAGATACGAAGGTAAGAAAGGATAGGAATAGGAGCAGATGGTGAAGACAGAGAGGCATTTTGTGCTAGTCCATGGAGCCTGTCATGGAGCATGGTGCTGGTATAAGGTGGCAACTCGGCTTAAATCGATGCGTCACAGGGTTACAGCCATGGACATGGCTGCTTCCGGGGTCCATACAAAGCAAGTTCATGAGGTTCATTCGTTTTCTGGTTACTTTGAACCGTTGATGGAATTCATGGCGTCTCTCCCACCAGAGGAGAGGGTGATTCTAGTAGGCCACAGCAAGGGTGGATTCTGCATATCTGCTGCCATGGAAAGATTTCCAGAAAAAATTTCTGTCGCAGTATTTGCCACTGCTTTTATGCCGGGTCCAAAACTCACTTCTCAAACTCTATCTCAAGAGGTACATGCCTCTTCCCCTCTATCTTTCCAGAAATATTGTCAGAATTCACTGCTTTTCTTCGATAGCATTTTTTGCATTTGAAAATTTAAAACATATAACAAAGGACATTCCTCATAATTTTCTCTTATTTGATTTCATGAGTAGGACAATTTTGGGCCAACTTCCTTCTTCTCGATTCCATATTGGTGCCTCACGTTTGGAACAAGAAAGAGAAGAACATATTGGTGTAATTCTTAACTTTCATTTCTGGTCTTTTCTCGGACAGTTGAATGAAAGATTGGATTCTGACAAGTTCATGGACACGCAATTTGGGTTCCATAATGGGCTAGATGAGCCTGCAACCTCACTACTCTTCGGACCCAATTTCATGGCATCCAAGTTGTACCAATTATGCCCTCCCGAGGTAAGACTGTCGTCCATAGCCTTCATCATACTGCAAAAACACAGTCCATTGAATTCAGGTTTCCTTTTGTCTTTGAGTCACGAGCTGATGTTTCTTGGTTTGCATACAATGGATGGGGGCAGGATTTAACGCTTGCACTAACTTTAGCCAGACATGTTGGTTTCCATAATGATGAAGAATCATTCAAGGCTACTGCAGTCACCAGGGAGAAATACGGATCAGTGCGTCGAGTTTACATTGTGTGCAACAAAGACAATATCATAAGAGAAGACTTCCAAAGGTGGATGGTCGGAAATAATCCACCAGATGAGGTAAAGCTGATTGCAGACTCTGATCACATGGTTATGTTTTCCAAACCAAACGAGCTGTGCTCCTGCCTTCAAGAAATTGCAGAGAAATATTCTTGAGCGTGCTTGGTGTTAGGAACTTGTCACTACTTGGAATTTGCTTAAGTCCGCTGTTAGCCTGCTTGATTGAAACAGATGCAATAAAATGCATAAATCTCAAACTTTCATTGTTTTATATTAGTGGCCTACTTAGTTTGTGTCGTTGACATTTGGCGAATCCAGCTCCGGAAGTGGAGATTGCGGAAAATCCATGGAAAGTCTCACTCCAAATCCAGGGATTTACCAGTTTTCTTGGTACTCTTTAAGCTGCATCTCTGCGGTGACATTAAGAGAGATAGATGTGGGAGGAGAGGTAGAGAAATGGCGTTAAGATAGCATATACAAAGCAATTATGCAGCACTATGGCCAGTTTTCTTAGTGCTTGTACTTCGTTTTGATTCCTTTCGTCTTGCCAATTGTTCGCCTTGTCCGCTATTTGCTGCTTCTTTTTGGATGAATGAGTGTATTCAAATATCCACTAATTGTGAATTAATCATTGACTTAAAATAGTGAATAAAACATTAATTATGCGCGCATAATGCAGTCGAAATGGTAAGTGCACGACAAGGGAAAATCAATGCTGAATCTTTAGAAGCATATTTTTTAACCTCCCACGACGCGAACGATATCAATTTGTCTTCTTTATAAAACATTATTCAGTTGTCTTTTTTCACACGCCATGGAAGACAATGAATAATGTTTTCTGAAGAAGACCAATTACTAAAATAACAAAACCATGTCGGGCAAGATGAGTTTTCCTCATAGCATAAAGGACAAAACCAATTTCTAGAGATCAGGGCGCAGAAAATGGAGAAGAAACAGAGGCATTTTGTGTTGGTCCATGGAGCGTTCCATGGAGCATGGTGCTGGTATAAGGTGGCAACTCTGCTGAAATCTGCCGGTCATAAAATTACAGCTCTGGACCTGGCTGCTTCTGGGGTCCATCCGAAGCAAGTTCATGAGCTTCATTCAATCTCAGACTACTATGAGCCATTAATGGAATTCATGGCGTCTCTGCCAGTCGAGGGAAAGGTGATTCTGGTGGGTCACAGCCTGGGTGGAGTCAGCCTATCTGCAGCCATGGAAAGATTTCCTGAGAAAGTTTCTGTCGCAATTTTTGCCACCGCTGTTATGCCTGGCCCTGACTTCAGTTTTGCTTCAATAGAAGAAGAGGTACTTGTTCATCACTCTCTCTTCCCTTTTCCCACATTGTCACACACACCTAAGATGAAAACAAGCAGGCGTTGGAAACTATAAAATCCTTTGTCTCTTTCTCTTCGGCATTTTTGGCACAAACCCAAAGATCAACCTTTTTTTCTGATTTCATTTTCCCTCTTTGTTGCATAATTGGATCTTTATTGGCACAATTATGCAATCATATAAGCAAATACCCTACCATTTTCAATTACAATCTGACGCAATTTCCTTCATATGTCAAATTATCAAATAATCATCAAAGGAATTTTCCTTCTACATTTTTCTTTGCTTGTTTTTTCTCGGGCAGTTTACTAGGAAAGGAATATTTTCCAAGATGGATGGGAAATATACATTTGACAACGGGCCTGACCACCCTCCGACCTCCGTACATGCCGGGCACGACTACATTTCATCAAATGTATACCAGCTATCCCCTCCCGAGGTAAAAAAAGAGTTCATTTCTTCTCCAATTCCTAAAGAAAGTCATAGCAAAGGATGCTTCTATCAGATTTCTTTTCGGTTATAAATGGATGATATCATTTATTGAAAGCAGGATTTGATGCTTGCAACGGTTCTGATAAGACCAACTGCTCTGTATGGAGGCAAAATATCTCTAGAGCTTACCAAGGAGAGATATGGATCAGTAAGTAGAGTGTACATTGTGTGTGATCAAGATCATGGGATACCTGAAAACTTGCAGAGGTGGATCATTGAAAACAATCCACCGGATGAGGTGAAGCTGGTCTCTGGCTCTGATCATATGGTTATGTTTTCAAAGCCTAAGGAGCTGTGCTCTTGCCTCCAAGGAATTGCAGAGAAATATTCTTGAATGCGCTTGTATACCTTGTTAGGAATAAAGCATGCATCAACTTACTACGTAGACATGTATATGTCCTTTTTGCTTCGTTGTACTGGTTGTTTAGTGCATAATGTATCTGTTTACGATGAGGTGCAATGCATGTAACTTTCTTTAACACTTGTCTTTATGTGTAACAGGTGTTAATCATGCATTACTTGTATAAATACAGTTTGCTTATGAAGTTATGAATGCAGAACTTTGGACATATCAGTTTGCTTCTTCAATGCTCTGTTCTTTGTGACTCTCCTGTCAGAATATTTGGCTTTTATCTTTACTTCTTGAAACTGAGTTCATGACATACCTGTCACCTCTTGGAAATATGACTTTGGGATGGGTCCAAGTATTAGCTGCGGTTTGCTGACTGATGAAACAGTTGGAATAAAAATTGGGTAAACATCATTTTCAAGTTCCATTAGCGAACTTTGAATTTTAGGGTCCAATCTGGAGATCATTGGCTTTTATGAATATCTACTCTATTGACTTGTGATCAGGGAGGGATTTACAATGAAGGGAAAAACATAACTACTTAAAAGGGAAAAGGGGCCTAGAGTTGAAATTGAGGAAATTAAAATTTTAATGATTTTAAATTGAGTAGGAAGATAAATGAAAATTACTTAGAAAAATTATATGGGAAAATTTTGACTCTAGATTTATTTAACAGTGCATGTGTTAGTCTATAACGAAAGTAATGAATATTTTTTCGATTTTTTTTTGTCTAAAAAAGAAAGAAAGAACAATTTCTTTATAGTTTATATAATATATTTACTGCTTCTTCTGGCTTACTGATGCTGGCAACTATTGGCAATGGAAGGGTGTGGTTGATAAAAATTCAGTGATTTGCTTTAGATTTATCTTTTTTCTTTCTTTTCCTCATGTGTTGTGTGATATTAGTGATATGGCTGATGGGTTAAGCTAGATTTGACTCTGTTGTTGGGACTCAAAAAGATTTGGGAGGCTACACTTCCTCCTAGTTTCTGTATTGAATCTTCATTTCTATTTATAAATTGTAGTTTTTCTAATAGACATTAATTATATTCATATTCAAGCATATTGTTTTGCTATCTCTAATAGACAATAGCAAACTTCTTGTGGCTTGGACAACATTGCCATATGATCAGCGCCCGCAATCTCCATCACATGGTTTGCCTGGTGGTTCTCGACCATCCAGTGTTGGAATTCCTCGGGTATTGCTCTATCCTCCTTGCACAAAAGATAGACTCGTGCAACGGATCCATACCCCTCATCAGAGAACTTGGTTGCCTTGCCCAAATCTGGTAGAAATGCTGATCCTGGCCTCACCAAAGTCTTGGCTAGCTCAAGGTCCTTCAAAACAAAAAACAAGAAGTCCATATATACTTTATTTGTAACTTCAACACTTCAATGCATATTGGCAAATTGAAAAGTAGATGTCATTTTTAGTTGGTTTGATCTGAAATTCTTGAACTTAGATTTTCTGAGAGGTCAAAATCATACTATATATAGAGAGTATAGAAAGAGAGAAATAAAATTACCTCAACAGGGCATTACTGATAAAGTTTGGATGACATGACCTGAGGCCCAAAGATCACTGATGTGAGAGGTTGTTCAGGTCCACCGTAGGGTAAAAATTGAGTGTCCAGCCACATCTCTGGCGAGATGCTCCCAAAGAGCTGTTGCAAGGAGAAGAAGAGTCAACACAATTAGCAATTATGTACTGAACATTTCAACTTCATCTCAAGTGAAAAAAATTTTCCACCACTAGAATAAAATATAACTGTCAATCTTGAAAAAACATCAAAGTAACCTTATTCTAAACCCTTTTTCTTCCTATTTTGCGCATTTTTCATTGGTTTATTGACTCCTGTTGACATGCTCATGTTTAGCTATATTCCAGGTTCTATAGGCAGCAACAGATTGGGCCGAACGCATCGGGTTTACAAATCACAAGTCAACAAAATCGTTTTCTGTATTAAGGGTAGCTAGTACCTTATCCAAAACATAGGATGGCTGGTGAGTGGTATCTGGCATGTATGCTGTTAAGAAAACCCCAACTGAAACCTTGTGTGGAAACTTGTCCATGGCCAGGGCCAAATTGATGCCCCCTAGGCTGTGCCCGACAAGTATGACTTTTTCGTTGGAAGGAAGGGAGGCCAGCATATCCAACAAAGGTTCACTGTATTCATGAAATGTCCGGACATCTTGGATTGACTTGGTGTTGATGCCAGAAGCTGCAAGGTCAAGCGCTGTGACCCAGTGACCGGCGGACTCGAGCCGGGTTTTGAGTTTGTACCAGCACCAAGCTCCTTTGCACATCCCATGGACCAGCACGAAGTGCTTTTCCCTATTGTCCTCTCCCATGGTTTTTGTTTTCTTCTTAGTCTGTATCAGAGAGTTTGAACTTTGCTCTCCTGGCCTTATTTAGCGGAGACTTTAGTGATTGCCGATCTTGGCCGGCATAAGATGGGAAATAAAAGCTAGAAATTTTGGGCTATAGACACAATTCATTTTCCAGAAAGTGATATTTTTGTCGTATTTCGATTCTCTCCATTATTGACTTGGGTTTGGAGACTTCATGCACTTATTGGAACAAATGAAGTTAAAAGTAAAATCACTACTTTTGGCAATAGTTGATTTTGATTAATCATTAAATTCGTGGCTAAGTCAGTCTCTTGGAAGTGACTTGATTCACGTTTATTTGTATATCCCTTATTGGTCTAATTCAGGGACTTCATGAAGTATTCATGGATAGACCTGACCCAGATTTTGACCTGTATTCTAGCTCCATTCCTTTTAAAATGATTTCGTTAGGTTTGGGCCAATATCAACCTATGAAACCCAATGTCCCTTTACTATATATTGTATTTTAGAAACATGTACTCCATACAATTATTAAATACTATATATTAATTATTTTGGTTAGGTTGGGAGAGGTACTATAAAATGCCAAGCCTGGGATGGAAATGAAATTCGTTGCAGCTAAAACTAGCAGTAGCTAGCTTTAATGGAGCAGGGATCAGCAGCCACATTAAAATTTATCATTTTATCTAAAACTTTAAAATTTTTTAATTTTGAATAAATGTTAATTTTGATGATATATGATTATAAATTGTGATTCATACCCAATGTATTAAAAATAAAACAATGAATATTTCATACCCAATATCTTTCTTTTTTATTGAACTCAAGATGTTTCGAAAACTCATGAATGCTGCTAAAAAGATAGACGTAAATAATTAAAAAAACATATGAAAAAGTGAGGTTTGAGTAAAAGATTTTTATTCGAATAGTAATATTCTACAAAAAAGAAATAGTTATTTATTGATCATTGTCAACATCAAGCTCTCTCCATTCATCTACCCGTCCTAGCAAAGGGGTCAGGTTCTCCAACTCCATTTCTAACATGGGTGCAAGCTCACTCTCAAGCATGTTACCGTTCTCAAACATGTCCTCTATCCGAGTTTGTGAGAAATCTAAGTAATCCAAAGTATTAGGCAGATAAAGCTCACTGTCAATCAAAGCCTCATCTTCTACATTAGGCATTTGGACCTCATCCTTTTGAGATTCCAACATTAATTCATCATCCGCTGGGGTTGAAGACGCAGGACATGGGTTGTTCGGCAAATGGTTTCCTTTGACAAGTGAGATTACGGTCCTAGTGCAACGTCTGGCCTTAGGTGCAATCACATTAGGAGCACTACCCGATCTATACTTTCCAACAGATTCCTTCCCTTCACATTCACATTGCTTATTCGACGGCTTTGATGCATCGCCATTCAACTTTTTCGACAGTACAGAGTTCCAATAGTTCTTGATCTCGTTGTCTGTTCGTCCTGGGAGCCTTCCAGCTATCAAGGACCACCTACAAAAATTAAAGAAAAAATTAATTGCTTCACCAATCCGACATGCCTTGACATAAATGCTTCGAAGTATAAAGCACAAAATTTGTCTTTTTTTTCACTGCCATTCCTCAACCATCCCTCTTTCCACCATTGGACGTAGACGTAAACATTATAAGGTATACTATAAAACTAACATCTTTCAAAGCATTTATTATAAATCTATGATCATAAAAACATTTTTTCCCCAATCCGGAATGCAATAGGATTATTAATTTACAATATAGATAGGCTAGACAGTGTGGCATTCTAGTCTAGAAATGTAATGCAATTTCCTCCTTGAAATGTGTTTTAATGGATGCTTCTTCTATTTACATTCTTATCATTTCTACCTTTCAATTAATAAAGGAAAAAATGATCAGAAGAATTTGTATGGAATTTGGCATTTGATGCAATTTAATCTTCTCTCGTCCAAACAGGCCCCAAGAGACAAAACAAGTTTTTATTATTTTTAACAAATTAATTGATTGAGAAGAAGGAGAAGTTACCTGTTTCCAAGAAGACGATGAAGTCTAATGATAAGGTCCTCTTCATCAGGAGAAATATTACCTCTCTTAATACCTGGCCTCAAATAATTCATCCATCGTAGCCGGCAGCTCTTCCCACACCTGTTCAAACCTTTATTAATTGAAAAACAACAGATGCAAAAAGAAGAAAACAAGTTATAAACTGAAGAACCTGTAGTTCAGAGATGAAATGAAGAACAAAGAGAAGAAAAAGAAACTTGACTGTTTGGCGTATACCAGCTTTTTGGGGAAGAGTATTCCATTTGCCTTCTCCGTGGAGTTCAATATAGTTGGTCAAGATTTTATCTTCCTGCACAGACCATGCTCCTTTGTTGACCCCCTCCTTGAGACAGCATGGTTTTCTACCCATTCTTTTCAGCTGCTCTTTTCCCCTACTCCTACGTATTCAGTATACATATAGTGGGAAAAAGGCAATAAAATGAAGGAAGCAACACTTTGGTGTTTTTTCTCTTTCTTTTTTTGCAACAATTATTGGCTTTCCCTTTGTGAAAGCATTTAACTTTTCCAACAGATTCTTGCTCTTCAGAAACAGTAAAGAATTGTCTCACGTTGCATGCCACATCAAATTGGGCGTACGGAAAAATAAGCATAGAAACAGACTTCACATGGAAGAACAACTCAGCATCTTGTCCTTTTCCCCATGATTTCTACAAACATGTGCCAAAAGAAAAGACAAATTTTAAGCATTTCCCTTTTAAGGGTAAATCATCTTCGTTTCCATAAATGGATAATTGACTATATTTAATAAAACATATTTATGCTAACAAGACACTAAACTAAATTAAGTAGTCTTTTTAAGAACCATTAGACTGATCCAAAGAAGAGGGAAACTCACTTGTTTCCCCCTTCAATTTTGAATTTCTGTCCACGTATCATCTAAATATATGATAAGAATATGACAAAAAAAAAAAAAAGAAGACATGAATGGTTTTTGAGAGTGAAATTATAATTATTCTTTTGTTAAATTCAGAAAAAAAATCTTTTATATTTAAATATGAATGATTTACTGAAGGAAATAATTTTTAAGAGCTAATTTGTGAGAGTAATATTTAATTATTTTAATAATATTAATTTGATGTCAAGGCAAACTTCAAGGCCCATTCTATGTTTATTAGTATATAGTACTATTACTGTTTGCTAATAAAGCTCTCTTCAAATATGTAGGAAGCTAAGGTTATTGTTTCTTTAGATAATATAAATTCATTGAGCAAAGAAAAAAAAAAATCCCAACAGCAAAAGACAAACTGTTGGGGGCGTTTACAGGACAAAGATTTTTTAAAATTAGAGTGAACGAATTTGTACATGAATTCAAAAATACATAAATTAAGCCTAAATTAGGAGTTATGTAATTAAATAATAATTGTCGGGTTTGAATTGAGCTTAGTTTATCTACACCCTGCGAAAATCATCCAAAATCAAACTTAATTTTAAATTATGAATTTGTATTTGATATATTATCAATGTAATTGATACATTATAAATGATCACATTATTAAAATCAATATTTATTAATAAAAAAAATTAAAAAAGTTTTGATGGCGTAACAAAATGTATTTAACAATAAAAACTTTTAAGTCAACATATATATATATATATGTACTATTTTCTTCTTCAAGAATCAAGATCCGATGTCCCTACTGAACGGAACGTTATTCAATGCATTTATCAAACAAAATGTCGAATAATTTAAAGCTTCATCTACCAGGTCTTGTCTTTGTTACAAGATGCTCTCTTTGCTCCATTTATTTTTCTTGTGTGAAAGCGAAGTAAGCTAGCCGGCAACTTCTACCACTACTTACTATTTTTTTTTTTTTGAAAAGTGAATTTATTAGGTAAAAGAAACTTGAATGCCACGACAAGTATAGCAGCAAACCCGGTGCAACCCTCCGCTTGGCATAGCAAATGAACTGTAGAAGGGGTATTGCCCCTGTACAGAAGACAAAAGAGCTGCGCAACAGCGTTTGGCAGCATAGAGAAAACATAAATGCCCCCAACAACATTTGCAGAATGGGCAAACATAAGCATAATGAATGAAACTATAGTCCTAATCTACGCACTTGGGGCAACAAGTAATGTAAAGCATAGAGCCCAAGATCACAAAAACTAGCAGTCGGCCCAAGCTGACCAGCCTAATCACATAAAGCGGCAGGCTAGAAGGGGCTCGATCACCCTCCTAAGCCAAGGAGAGATCCCCAAAAGAGGAAGATCCCAGCAAAGTCACACCCGCCTCAGCAGCAAACCGCAACCACAAAGACATCCCACTTGACCCATCGACACTGAGAAGTCAAGGGGAACCCGTCTTCGACGATGCAAACTCCGTACCCAAGAGACGTAGAAACCCCGGCAGCTCATCGTGATCACCATGGTCAGAGAAGTTGGAAAATTGCAACTACTAGTTACTAACTAAAAGTTCGAAAATTGCAAATGGATGGCCTCACCAGTCCAATAGATGCAAATGGATGAAGGGAAAGTTGTTTACAGCAATAAATTACGTTTGTGACAAGTTATATATAGTATATATATTTCAATTTTAATTATTTACTTTTATAACAACTTGTTCAACAGCTACTTCATTGGCTATACTCACCTAGGGCGTTGAAACATGGTTGAACTCACAAATGCATATGAGGCAACCATTGAATTCAGCCTTTTATTCATTCAGATTCTTTATAAAATTAAGATATGTTGTCTCTTACCAATCAGGACTCACCCTATTTCATTCTCAATTAATTTCCATGCCAGAAGCTTCTCCCATTTCTCCTCTCTCTATTTTACTTTTGTTTTTAGTTACGTATGATTCATAAGACACAATGGGAATGGGTGGAATCGGATTTTGGTCCTTTACCCCTTGTTAGAGGGGGATTAGTCATTAATTTAATGGACTAAGATTGATTTATTTTTAATTTTTATTATTATTTTTAGGTTGTGAGAATCTATTTTTGTTTTAAAAAAAAATTTATTATATATTCAAAACAGAGGTAACCAATAGTTCACCCTTGAAGCTTAAAAACAAAACAAGATTCAGGTTTATTACTTTCACATCTGAAGTAACATCCCTAAATCAAGGCACAGCAAATAAAACCCAAAAGTCTATACGAAACGGTAAGGTCCCTGGGCTCTTTAGTAACTGCCCGTAACCCTTCCTACTTTCAGACTCAAAAGAACACGCCTATATTTATTAATGTTATAACCCTATCATCGACCTATATATGATTACTTTTGAGGATAAAGTTTATAAAGCCATAAAAGTCATTTATTCACCATAGAACAAATTAATAAAGTAAAAACATTATATCTAGTAAGTCCTCAGTTTAGGACATTAAATCGAGAAAGAAAAAATGTTGGGGCAGTAATGGTTGCCAATATCACACGTATTTGCTGCCAACAGCAAATTCAACGATATGACCAAACATCTTGAAGATAAGACATCAATTTTCAACTGCATCCTTCTCGATTCTCATTGTCTAATTGGGTCGAATTTTATTATTTCCTTTGTTTTCAAGCTATATTCATTAATGAAAGAAGAGACACACATGTTATTGCTTTGGTCCCAACAAAATGCATGAATGGTATTCTAACTAATATTTTTATAAACAAATCAATCAGAGCTAGAGTTTTCAGCCTAGCAGAGGATATGTGCACATTGCATGGTGAAATAGGGAGTCGACATATCACGAAAATCTGCCTCTTATCTGGTTTTAATGAAGGATTCGAAGGCTTGGGGTCTAGTGGAGAAAGTACTGCAACAATCTTAGGGCTCATGGTCCTAGCGTTGATCATGTTAATCCCATATGGAAGAGTATGTTTTGATCAGTGGATAGAGTTATAATCTTAATGAAAAATCAAGGGAAGATGTCATAATCTTAAAAAGAAGAATATGAATATCGCATTGACCATATACTAGAGTAATACTGAAAATATAAAAATTCATTCCACCTGTAACTTATAAGGTTCTATTTTATAGGCTAAAGTAGAGATTGATATAGACCATATCACTGGGAGTAGTTAATGTCTTGCATATTTTACAAGTAAAGTCATGAATATGGACTGGTAAGCAATATTTTAGTATTATTCTTTTCAATATAGTTCAGCTAACTTAGGTGCAGAGTTGCAATTGGATAGAAATTCTTGCTGGTACGTAGGGGGAAAAAAAAGCAAAATTATTCAAACATCTTCTTATGGCTCAGAAATGCGCTATCTTGTAAGAACTGTAAAAAGGGGTGCTCTTGACTTGGATGCAGCTGTGCTATAGGGCAGTAGGAATGAATTTGACTATTAAATACAGAGAAAAATATTATACTTAAACAGAATGAAGTTTCTGTCAGTTTTGTAATATTATGAACAGTGTTTAATTACTCTCACAGCCTTGGTAGCTTCCCACAGTGATTGTGGCAAATGGCAACACAAAGTAGCTATCTAGCTAGTGGCATGCATGGAAGCATCACCTTTCACACACTGTTTCTATGTGCTTTTAAGATTCACTGCTGTACTATTTTTTTATCTTTTTCTTTTTATAAATTAAAAAGGAAATTGTAGACATCTTTTTTTAAGATAATAATATAAAATTAATAATAAATAATAAAAAAAATAAAATAAAATAAAGAAGAAAACAGTGAGGCATGACTTCCATTGTCAACAGCCCTCAGAGCATTCAATGCTCTATGAGGCAATGGGATTTTGAGGTCACCTTAGGGTGATTTCCTTTGACTTGGAAGCCAACCCATCCAGAATTAGTGCTGTCATGAGCAGAATTGCCTTACTTGATTGTCCAAAAAATTGGACAACTGGGTTCTATAAGAACCAAAAAAAATTTTACGCAAGAAGAGGAGGAATCTTTTGGAAAAAGCCAAACAACAACAATCCTTGTAACAAAGAAACAACAACAACAAAAAAACCCTAAATTTCCCTAGCAGCCGTTAGGATACCCAACAAACAAAAAAATTCCTAAATTTCTCTAGCAGCCATAGATACCACAAAAAAATAAAAAAAGCCCAAAAAATATGGGGTTCGAATTGCCGGTTAGAAAGAGAGAGGGAAATCGGTGAGGTCGATCGGTGCGGTGAGAAACCGACAAAGGAGAAAGGGGAACTGAGAGAGGGGACCGAGAGACGAAGAGAGAAAGGGTGAAGAGAGGAGAGGTCGTGGGTGAGAGAAAAAGAGAGAAAAGGTTGTTTGGTTTGGCACCGGTGGGGAGGGGCTATGTTAGAGAGAAGGCAGAGAGATCGGGCTAGGGAGAGAAAGTGGAAAGGAAAAATAAAGAGAGAAGAGAAAAAAAAGGCTTTTATACTGGGTAGAAAAGGGCAAAACGGCGTCGTTTAAGGGAGTGGAGGAACCTGAAACATCTAGGGCCAAAACGATGTCGTTTTGAAAAGGCATCACAGGCAGAAAACTGTGCGTTTGGTAAGCCGGACCGTGGGCCTGTCGGATCAGATCGGGTGTTGCAGTTTTGGGCCTCCTGAGCTGGGCTAATCCGAGCCTAGATAGGTACAATCCTTTTCTTTTGGGCTTTGTTCAAATGATTTTGGGTTTAGCCTATTTTAATTACAATATATTTTTTATTTTAATTTAAATTTTGTTAGGGAAAATTATATATAAAATATGAAAGCCTAATTAAATTTTAAAAAGTTAAAAATAAATGAAAAAATAAAAAATAATAACAATAATAAGGAAACAAAACATAACAAATAGTAATAAAAAATAAAAAATAAAAAAAATAATGATAATAGTTATGTATATATATAGAATATTGTCGCAACGTGCGGGTCTGGGAACCCGACCGCCAGATGCGAGCGAAAATAAAAGGAAAATTAGGAGTCGCCACCAATCGTTTCTTATAGGTGCGATTGGTCACCTATTGACTCGGTTCTAATCGATGAAGTCCTAAATTGATTTCAGGTCCATCGAAAGAACAAAAACTGGTCTACCTTTTTTTTTCAAAGACGGGTTCGGGAGTGCGGTTACGCACGGAGAAGGATTAGCACCTCCATGACGCCTGTTCCACGAATGGTACCATTTAATCTTAAGTCATTTTATTACGGCCTGATTTTGATTTTATGGTTATATTTCCTTGATCTTTGCTTATTACCCAATTTTTATTGAGTTGATCTTTTATTCGGCTTTACGTATGCACATGATGTAAGTGTAAAATGATGTTATGATTTATTTATTTTAAATGATGAGGTCGGTAATCTTTTATTGGAAAATCATTCGAAGACCATCCCAACGCTTTGGTGAAGTCTCGACATTTTCCTCACCTAGAGATATCTCCGAAGGAACTCGTCTCTACAAGCTCCTCGGAGAAATCCCATCATCGGAATCCCCGCCTCATTTACAAGATAAATGTGGCATGCTGTGACAAGATAAGATGATGATATCTATATGCACGCGTTAATTGACTTAGGGGGGTTCGTAATTTTCCGGATTATGTGGTTAATAATTTAAGATGATTTATTGCATTATTTGTGTTTATTATCATTTGTTACTTTTTTTGAATTTATTTATTTTATTATTATTATTTTATATTTTTATATTTTTATATTTTTATATTTTTATTGTTTTATTTTTTTCTCTTTTTTTTTCACCTTTTCTATTTAAATATTTATTCTTTAATTATTGTTATCGATTAATATTTTATTTGATTATATAGTTAATCAAGCAAACAATTAAAATTTTCTATTGTTAAATTAATTTTATTTAGTGATATTTATTTAAATTAATTAACTAATTCGCTAATTTGAGTTTATTGTGAAAATTTATTTTTTAATGTCTATTTTTAATATTGACTATTTGGATAACGAATATCGAAAAATAGAGTTTGGATTTATCCCGACGCTTCGGTGAAAATCCGTCGCGTATTCCTCACCTAGAAAATCGACCCAAAAGAGGTAACTCTTTATCTCTTTTTAGGTTGAATTCCATCATCGGATACTCAAAATTATTATTTTTATATATTTTTTATGTATATTTTACTTATTATTATTTATTTATTATATTTTTTTGTTTAAATTTTTTTTTATTTTTCATTTTTTTGCTAAACTTGAAATTTACATTAGCTATAACATTAACTTGAAATATAAATTTTATATTATTAGTATTGCCATTTCTATTAAAATTATATTTTTATTTATTATTTTTATTTATTTATTATTTTTATTATTATTTTTATTATTTTTTATTAATTTTACTTATCTAAGTTTATATTATTATTTATTATCTTATTTTTATTTTTATTATTATTTTTTATGTGCTTATTACTAAAATAGATACTCATATTTTATATATATATATTTTTTGTTTTCTATAAAATTTAAACTAAATTAAAATACATTAGAAATAAAATAAAATAAAACAAAAAAAAGGGCCCAAGGAATATACCTATCTGGGCTTGGATTGGCCCAGCTCAACGGCCCGTAGGAGGCAGTCCAAAACGCACCGTTTTGGTGCTGGTAAGGCTCTTCAAAACGGCGTCGTTTCGCTTCAAACTCTTCTGTTTCCTCCCGTCTCCTTGAAACGGCGTCGTTTGGTCCTTGTTTCTTGAGCTTCTCCACTCCACTAAAACGGTGCCGTTTTATGCTCCTTTTGTCTGATATAAAAAAACCTTTTTTTTTCACTTTCACCCTTTCTCTTCCTCTCTCTACAACTCCGATGCTCTCCCCTCTCTCTAAAAAAAAAAACCAATCGGTCTCTTCATCGGCGCCGTCCGTTGACCACCCCCTCTTTCTTTCACCGATCTCTCTTCCCACCAGGGCCGTACGTCAACCACCCCCTCTCTCTCTCACTGATCTCTCTTGCTGATCGGGCTCTCTCTCTTCCCCTTCACCGCCCAAAATCGAGCCTCTCACTCTCCCCGATCTCTCTCTCTCTTTCTAACCGACGATTCAGACCCCCATTTTTGATTGATTTGATTTTTTTATTTTTTCATTGTATCTATGGTTGCTAGAGAGATTTAGAGATTTTTTGTTTGTTGTGATTTTGGGTATTTTACCGATTGTTAGGGAAAAATTAGGATTTTTTTTTTGGGTTGCTGTTTCTTTTTTTATTGCGATTTTTTTTTGTAGGGATCCCGTTGTTTTTTTTTCAAAAAGCTTCCCTTTGGTGTAAAAATTTTGGGTTCTTATAGAACCTGATTGTCCAAATTTTTGGACAACCAGAGGAGGCAAATCTGCCTTGTTCAGCTTGAATCCCAGATGGGCTCTCCAAGTCAAACGCACTGGTGCCGGAGCTGATCTTCAAATCTTTGGCTACTGGAGGAGCATTGAATTCTCCGTTTTTGTTGACAATGGAGGCCGACTGTGCCTCCAGTTCTCTCTTTTTTTTTGTTTTTATTATTATTTTTTTATTTTGTTTTTATTTATTTTAATTATTTATTATTTTGTTAATTTTGAAATGGGTGTCTACAGTTGCCTTTCTTTGTATATTCTTGAGCATCAAGAATAGTACAAAGACGTAGACACCACATTCGATTTATCTCGAAAGTAGTTGATTTACTCGATCTGATTTAGGCTTGACCTTTCTCAAAATAGATTTGATTTAAAAATGACTCCTAGACTTGATCTAGGCTCGACCTATCTGAAAACAAGTTCGACTTAAAAAAGTGAAATTCCTAGATTTTATCTAGGCTCGAACTATCTCTAAACAGGTTCGATTTGATAAAATTAAAATTCCTAGACTTGATCTAGGCTCGACCTAAACATGTTCGATTTAAAATTGAAATTCCTAAACTAAATTTAGGCTCGACCTATCTCCAAACAGGTTCGATTTGACAAAAGTAAAATTCCTAGACTTGATCTAGGCTCGACCTAAACAGGTTTGATTTAATATTGAAATTTCTAGACTTAATCTAGGCTTGACCTAAACAGGTTCGATTTAAAATTAAAATTCCTAGACTTAATCTAGGCTCGACCTATCTCCAAACAAGTTCGATTTTACAAAATTAAAATTCCTAGACTTGATTTAGGCTCGACCTAAACAGGTTCGATTTAATATTGAAATTCCTATCTTAGGTTGGGTGAACTTCTACTCTCGAAACTTGGAACATGAATCCTTTCTGGTTCTTGTTCTGAACATGATCATGTGCATGGCTAGGCATGTATGCATGATTGAAATGATAAAATGCTTTCATGTTTATGATTTATTAAGGTTCCTTGACCCTTTTCTTGCTTCATCCAGTTCTTCACTACAGCTCTCAATCATCTTTGTCTGTGTTTTTTTTTCCTTAGGCACATCTTCCCTCGACACTCAACTGCCTTTTCTTTCTGCTTTTCATGTTAAGGTCCCTTTTCTCCTTTTTACCTCATCTTTAAGTCTCTTTTTTGAACAACTAATGTAATTTCTTGCTTAACTATTTCATTTCTTTACTGGTCATCATTCATTTCCATGACAAACATCATGTTGGATTATGCAATGATGGAAAGCAAGGCTTGAAGTAGAGAAGTGAAAGAGAATTTCATTTATAAGAAAAGAAAATTTACAAAGCAAAGATTAGATCGTCCAAATAATGAACACTCAGACTATTCAGAGTAAACAATCTAATCCTCTGATTCTAAAAATTGTCTTTCATTGACGTTTTGGGCAAATCTGAAGATTTTGAATTCCATGACTTCTCCCAGTTTTGCAAGGTCGACGGACCCCTTTTTTTTTTTTAGCGTATGTTCCAGTTTGTGCTTCATTTGAGCCAACGGCTTTGGATTCTCACCCCAAATCTCCCTTTTTGGTCTCAAGTCGCCCTTTGTGGGTTTTCAACATGAACCACCTCCTTTGGATTCGAGTCGTCCTTTTCAAATTTTCAACACGAACCACCTCTTTTGGATTCGAGCCGTCCTTTTCGGATTTTCAACACGAATCCCTTTTTTTCTTTTTTCTTTCTTTTTCTTTTTTTTATGTTTTTTTTTTCAAGCATAGTATTTCTTTACTGCATCCGCATTTATCGAATTAGAGAGGTCTCTTCCATCCATGTTGGTTAACATTAAAGCTCCTCCCGAAAAAGCCTTCTTCACCACATATGGGCCTTCTCAATTTGGTGCCTATTTTCCACGAGAATCATTTTGGTTAGGGAGTATTCTTTTAAGGACCAATTCCTCTTCTCGAAAAAGTCTAGGATGAACTTTCTTCTCGTACGCTTGCATCATCCTTCGTTGGTACATTTGGCCATGACAAAGAGCTGCAAGCCTCTTTTCCTCAATCAGATTCAATTGCTCATAGCGAGAGCGAACCCACTCAACGTCTTCCGATTGTGTCTCCATTAACACTCTTAAGGATGGGATTTCCACTTCAATGGGTAGCACCGCCTCCATTCTGTATACTAATGAATATGGGGTTGCCCCTGTGGAGGTACGTACAGAAGTTCGATACGCGTGCAAGGCAAAAGGGAGCTTTTCATGCCAGTCTTTATAAACTTCAGTCATCTTCTCCAAGATCCTTTTGACGTTTTTGTTGGCTGCTTCTACCGTTCTATTCATTTTTGGATGGTAAGTTGTCGAGTTATGATGCTTGATCTTGAACTTAGCACAAACCTCTTTTACCATTACGCCATTCAAATTGCTTGCATTATCGATAATGATCCTCTCTGGAAGTCCATATCGACATATTATTTCCTTCTTGATGAACTTGCACACGACTTTCTGTGTTACATTGGCATAAAAAGCTGCTTCTACCCATTTTGTGAAATAATCAATGGCCACCAATATGAATCGATATCCATTAGACGCCTTTGGAGTAATCAGCCCAATCACATCCATTCCCCACATTGAAAACGGCCAAGGTGCCATAAAAACATGTAATGGGGCTGGTGGAGCGTGGATTTTATCTGCATAAATCTGACACTTGTGGCATCTTCGAGCAAAGTTTATGCAGTCTGATTCTAATGTCGACCAGTAATATCCTGCTCTTATGATTTGTCTAGCCAACATATATCCATTGGCATGAGCTCCACAAGTCCCTTCATGGACTTCTTCCATTATTTTGTTGGCTTCAGCAGCATCCATGCACCTCAAGAGCACCTGGTCCCAACTTCTTTTGTAAAGCACATCTCCACTGAGGAAGAAACCCATTGCTAACTTCCTAAGAATTCGTTTGTCATTTTCTGTGGCACTCTTAGGATACGCCTGGTGTTTGATGTATTGCACGATATCGTGATACCATGGTTCACCATCGACCTCTTCTTCAACATTCAGGCAGTGCACGGGGACTTCACGAATTCCCAAATTAAAAGGGCGTACATTGACTACTTCGTTTATTCTAAACATTGCTCCCAATGTGGCTAAAGCATCAAAAATCTGATTCTCCTCTCGAGGCAAGTGATTGAAGTTAATTTTCTTAAACTGTTTACCCAACTCTACAGTTAGCTTTTGATAAGGGATCAGCTTGGAATCTCTAGTTTCCCATTCACCTCGCATTTGACATATTACCAAAGCCGAATCTCCATAGACATCTATTGTGTCGACTTTCATGTCGATTGCTGTTTGCAACCCCAGTACCAATGCCTCATATTCCGCCATATTGTTAGTATAATTGAAATTCAACCTCGTTGTGGCTGGGTAATGCTTTCCTTCCGAAGAAATCAATATTGCTCCGATTCCATGCCCCAAAGCATTTGAAGCTCCATCAAAGAATAGCTTCCAATTCCCATCCCTTTCAGATTCTTCCTTACTTGTCTGGCATACTGACATCAAGTTTTCATCCGGGAATTCAAACTTCATTGGTTCATAATCGTCCTCCACCCTTTCTGCCAAGAAACCAGCAATTACACTTCTTTTAATGGCTTTCCGAGACACATATACAATATCATATTCAGAAAGCAACACTTGCCATCTTGCCACTCTCCCTGATAAGGATGGTTTTTCAAAGATATACTTAAGGGGATCTAACTTTGCTATGAGCCAAGTGGTATGATACATCATGTGTACTGCCTAAGTCGATGTGCTATCCAGGCTAATGCGCAACACATCTTTTCCAGTGAGGAATACTTAGACTCGTAATTTATGAATTTTTTGCTCAAATAATAGACAGCTCTTTCTTTCCTGCCGGTTTCATCATGTTGTCCCAACACACATCCCATGGACCTTTCATTTACTGTCAGATACAAAAAAAGAGGCCTTCTAGCTACAGGTGGTACCAATATTGGTGGGCTTAGAAGGTAATCCTTGACTTTGTCGAAGGTAATCTGACATTCCTCATTCCATGCCCCCGGGTCATGTTTACGAAGGAGCTTAAAAATTGGGTCACATGCAGAGGTGAGTTGCGATATGAATCGAGCAATATAATTCAACCTCTCTAAAAATCCCCTCATTTCTTTTTGTGTTTTGAGAGGTGACAGTTCATGAATGGCTCGTATTTTTTCTGGGTCCACCTCAATTCCTTTTTCACTTACCACAAACCCCAACAATTTTCCAGAAGTAACACCGAATGTGCACTTTGCCGGATTCAACTTGAGCCGAAACCTTCGCAATCTCTCGAATAACTTCCTGAGGTTAACAGTGTGGTCCTCCTTCGTACGAGATTTTGCAATCATATCGTCCACATACACTTCTATTTCTTTATGCATCATATCATGAAATAAGGTCAACATGGCCCTTTAATACGTGGTGCCTGCGTTTTTCAACCCAAATGGCATCACTTTGTAACAAAATGTGCCCCACATGGTCACGAACGTTGTTTTCTCCATGTCTTCGGGTGCCATTTTAATTTGATTATATCCCGAAAAGCCATCCATAAATGAGAACAAGGCGTTCTGTGCTGTATTGTCCACGAAAGTGTCGATATACGGCAAAGGAAAGCTATCTTTCGGGCTTGCTCTATTCAAATCCCTGTAATCCACACACATTTGAACTTTTCCATCCTTTTTAGGAACTGGGACTACATTAGCTACCAATTCGGGATACTTGGCCACCTCCAAGAATCCAGCATCGAACTGAGTTTTTACCTCTTCTTTAATCTTCAACAACATCTCCGGCTTCATCCTCCTTAACTTTTGTTTAACCGGCTTGCAATCCGACCTCAAAGGCAATTTATGGACAACGATGTCAGTATTGAGACCTGGCATGTCTTGATATGATCAAGCAAACACATCCATATATTCACGAAGCAACTCTTCTAGCTTCTGTCGTTCGTTCGAGGATAATGAGGTACCAATCTTAACCTCTTTCTTTTCTTTTTCATCTCCCAAATTAATTGTCTCTGTGAGCTCTTGATGAGGCAAAATCTCTTTTTCCTCCTGTTCCAGCAACCTTGACAATTCCGAGGATAGGTCATAGTTATCAAACTCTTCTTCATTTTCCAATTCATCAACGTTCGACATTTTTTCAAAATTAACGATCTGATCGCTTTCTAAATTTTCTTCGTGTTCATTATTTAGAGACCCGCGAATAGGTGCAATTGGACATAGGCATAGGCAATCATTTATTGGTTTAAAGCGAGAAATATGAAAATGGTATGTGTAAGAAAATATGATAACAAATGAGATGATAAAACATTATGCATGTCATTTATTTGAAAGATCAAAGTAGAAGAAAGCCCTATTTAAACAAGAAATTAATCCTAATGCCTTTGGGCATAGGCATTTAGGGGAAGTTGTTCATTACATTTGTAAATACCCAAAGATGCTCAGTAGTTCTGTGACTGTCCAATTTGTCAGCTCTTCTCCAAGTAACACTAGATACACTTCAGGGACCTTTTCATCAACTCCATCTTCTCTAATCATGTGGATCGACAGCTCCTCAAACTGATGCAGAACTTGGTTGACTCTTGTTGATGCCTCAGGATGAATGTAACCTGCAGAGCGAAAAGTCTCGTACAAGTATCGAATTTTCTTTTTCTCCCGTTCTTCCTCTCTTTCTTCGAGCATAGCTCTTCTCTTGATCCTCTTCTGGGCTGCCAATTTCCTTTTTTCCTCTTTGGTAGGCATGTACCCCAATTCAAACCTGTCTTCATTCTTAATCGGAATCAAAAGGCAACTAATCCCTTGTAAATTTCTTCCCAAGCCCAGGCCAGCACGACATCTTCTTCCCACTGTCTGTTTAACTTTCATTTGAGTCGTTGCAGATAAATGAGGAGTTGGTATTAATGACCCCTCTCCTACATAAGTAGCGTTCACGAACTCAAACGACTTAAATGAGCATTCAGGGACTTCTTCTGTTGTTTCAACATAAAGAGCAGATGAAGGTTGAATGGCTAGTATGCCTTCTTCGGCCAAGATGCTTATCAATTGGCCGTCAACTATGAATTTCACCTTTTAGTGCAAAAAAGATGGTACAGCTCCAGCCATATGGATCCATGGTCGCCCCAACAGACAGTTGTAAGATGGCGTGATGTCCATCACCTGGAATTGGATATCAAACACGCAAGGATCAATTTTCATCGATACTTCTATGTCACCCACCACTTCTTGTTTATTCCCGTCAAATGCTTTCACCATCATGCAACTGGCCCTCATATGAGTCATGTCAACTAGTAACCTTGTTAATGTGGAAAAAGGCATGACATTCAAGGCTGAACCGTTGTCGACCAATACCCTAGGTATAGCATGGTCTTTGCATCTGATGGTTATATAGAAAGCTTTGTTAGTTCCTCGACCTCCTGACGAGATTTCTTCATCACTGAAGGTAATGAAATTTCCCACAGTGATATTCCATACAATGTGGTCTAGCTTCTCCACGGATATATCATGGGCCACATAAGCTTGATTCAAGACTTTAAGCAGTGCATTCCTATATGCCTCCGAACTCAACAGCAAAGACAGTAACGAGATTCGAGCAGGCATTTTTGTTAATTGTTCTACTACGCTATACTCACTATGCTTGATAAACTTGAGGAATTCAGCTACTTCTTTTTTCGTGACAAGTCTCTTTACTTTATTGTCTGGGGCATTTATAGGTTCAGTGATCTGATCGTTCGGAGAGATACTTGCTTCTTTCAGATCTTCCACTCTTTGTTTGGACTTTCCCTTTTCAACCTTTTCCGCCATCTTAGGAGAATAACATCGTCCACTTCGGGTTATCCCCCCTACGCCAGTTAAGTCTGCAGGAGATACTTTGGGAGATTGAGGGGCCGTACCAAAAATATTACACTCATAATTCTAAGGCACAGCCTTGTCACTTTTGTAGGGGAATGGACTGGGTACTTCGATGGTAATACCACCTCCGACGACGGTAGAAGGCCCACCACTCTTCGGGTTCTTTTGCTCTTCATAGAAAATGGTAAGAGGTTTAGGTCGGCTTATACCAGATGAATTTGACGTCACCTGGGATGCGGGATCTCTATTTATGGTTCCAATCAAACCCTCATCCTCTTCCACGTAGATCTCCACCATCGACAAGTCCATCAATTCTTGCAATTTTAGCCGAAAGCCATCACAATTTTGGGTGGAGTGTCCAATAGCGCCCATATGGAACTTACAAGAATAAGCAGGATCATGCCCCAATTCTTCCTTATCCATTGGCTGTGGAGCGATGGCATTTACTTTGAGCAGCACTTCGTACACCTCATCTATAGGTGTTTGAATCTCATCGACACTTCTTTTCACTTTTCGAGCCACTTCTTCATGGATGACGTTTACTGCTGGTCTTCCGTGATCAGGCAAAGGATCCCCGCTTACACTTGAGTCGTCTCGTTTGGCAAAGTTTAAGAGTCCTGTTTTAACGAGTGCTTAGACTTTGTATTTAAGTGCGGTGCAGTTCTCGGTGGAATATCCCTGGATCCCAAAATGGTAATCACAACGTGCATTCTGATCATACCATTTTGGAAAAGGGGGTTTCAATGGTTCTAAAGGGGTGCGGGCTAATAGTCGATTTTCGATCAGCTGTGGTAACAAGGCGGTGTAAGAGATTGGGATAGGATCGAATTGGGGTCTTTCTTGAGCAGTCTTAGATCCTCTTTGAGCATTTTCGGGGTTATTGGATATGGGTCTTGGTGTTGGTGTTTGTGGGAAGGTATTGGGTCGAAATACTGGTTGTTGGGTAGGCAGACATGTATAAGGGTTCTGGGTAATGTGACCTACACCGGGATAAAATGGTGGATATGGGTGGTATGGGTGGTAATGGTTGAGGTTATGGTTTTGAGGGCTAGTACAAGTGACTGCCTACACGTCTCCATCTTTTTTCTTAAATGGGGCCCCTTTTCTAGAGTTAGTGGCCTCGTTCGTCTCAATCCTGTCATTTTTTATTGCCCATTCGATTATTTCCCCTGAAAAGACCAGATCTGTTAAATTTTTTATAACATTGCCAATTAGTCGTTCATAAAAGGGAGCCTTGAGAGTATTTATGAATAATACTGTCATCTCCTTGTCTGTTAACTACGGTTTCACCTGCGCTGCTGCATCTCTCCACCTTTGAGCATACTCTTTGAAGCTCTCGCTAGCCCTTTTTTCCATAGTCTGAAGGGATAGGCGATCAGCGGCCAAATCGATAACGTGCTTGTATTGTGCCATAAAAGCTCTAGCCAAATCCTTCCAAGTTTTGATATGGCTTCGGTCAAGCTGCACGTACCATCTAGCTGCCGATCCAATTAGGCTATCCTAAAAGAAGTGGATTAACAGTTTGTCGTCATGTGACTAGGCAGCCATCTTTTGGCAATACATGGTGATGTGTGCCATCGGGCATTTTGTCCCGTCATACTTTTCAAAATCTGGCACCTTAAATTTCAGTGGGATAACCACATCGGGAACCAAACATAACTCAGCTGCATCCATAGTCCCGAATCTATCAACTCTTTCGATAGCACGAAGGCATTCTTCCAGCAAATCATATCTTTTCTCAGTTTTTTCATTCTCCCCTGTTTGAGATGAACTTTTCCTTAGTTTCTCCTGTTCTCTTGGGTCATTTAAATTCGAAACATGTATTGGTTTCGCGGGATTTGCTCCGAGATTAGACCCCAATTGTCCGTGGATTGATTGATGACCAAATGGGGGTGGCACATTATAATAAACTGGCGACGCCACTTGTGGGTGAGCTCTTTCAAATGCATGGGGCAGAGTGAATCCTGGGGGATAAGGCGGATCATCCCTTGGGTTGCTTGTGCCTTGGGTTGGTGGGTTTTCTGGTGGAGCTGGCTCTTCGGCCACTCTTTTCCCTTTACTTAAAGTTATCACCAATTCCATCATCTTTGCTAATTGCTCCCTCATTTCTTCTTGTGCTTTCTCCATTCTTTCCATTTGTTCTCTTTGCTCCTCTTCCATGATCCTCACCCGTCGACGAGTATTGTGAACACGTTGGTCACCGACTTTGGGTTGTGGAGCTATCTTGGAATCCTTATTTTTTAAATCATAAACATGAATTAGATGCAATTTTTGACGCATGAATGAAAATGAACACATTTTTTATTTTCAGATGAAAAATTTATTCATGAAATGCATGCATGAATGATGTACTAAGAGTATTTGCCACATAACACCCATCAACAAGATAATCCATTACAAAAGATATTGTCTTTCATTACAATATAGGAGCCATCTTTTACATTCAAAAATATTCACCAATTTTATTATAATGGCTATACACTTCATTATAATATTTGATCAATTGTTGCTCTTATTTCCCAATCGGAAAGACTTGGCTCTTTAGTATGTCCGTCTCCCTAGCCATGCTTATCGCCTTGTAAGCCACTTCCCTCATTTGCCTCAATACATAATCCATCTGATCATATTTCTCTAGGTAAGCTTGTTTGTAAGACTCTCACCACTCTCGAACTTGGAGGCTCTCTTGCTTGAGGCGTTCATATTTCTGTCGGTAAGTCCCCATAGCCATTTCGAGCTCTTCGTACTCCTGTCGTAGCAATTTGATGGACTCTTGTTGGAATCGCACTTGATTTCTCAGTCCGTCGTTGTTTGCTTGAAGTTCGTTACCTCGACTTTCTTTTGCTTGTATTTCTCTTTGGAGTTCATTCTTGGTAGAAAACTTGTCGTTCAGAGCTTCGTACTTCTTTTCCCAATCATCTTCTATTTTTTGGGCTTTCTTTTTTTGTTCAGTTACTTCCTTTTTCACCTTCTCGCATTCTCTTTGGAGTCTTTCATATCGTTTCTTCCAATTGACACTTTCAGCTTCAGACTTTTTCCGACCCAATTCACTTTCGAGCAAGGCATCATGGGGTTTCGGATCAATCGAGCCCTTGAGTGCATCCTCCCTCGGGTACACAACGTCCTTAATTCGTTTGTCGTGCCATGCTTCATACCCAGCAGTAATTTCATCGACGTACCTTCCTTGGTCGACTCGGCTCATCTTCTTCTAAGCTTGTGTAATCTCTTCGATCTTTTTTAAGAAACCCGACTCTCCATAAGCAAATTTCAAAGTGTTAAGTCCGTGCGTCATCGGCACAAATTGCTCTGACCCGAACTGCCTTCTCACCATAATTGAGGCGTAACTGATTGCCCCCCACGGTCCCATCAATGGTACCCACGGTTTATCTCCACATTTGTACATGACCGGACTACGAGGCATCCATGGAGCTCTCCACGTTACTTCCACACTTATGAGTTTCTGAAGCCTAGAGATCCACTGTTCCTTAGTCTTACCTTCCGGCCATTCACTCTCACAAAATTCTCTGATAGGGGCACTTAGCGGATAAAATGGCTTCCTGAATCTCATGACAGTACATTCGAAATGACTTACTATCCAGACGGAAAGCAACTGCGCACATCCCACAAAACGTCCTTCCCCTCTTCTTCGACAATAATTCAATGATCTAAGAGTTTCGACTAGGATTGAAGGTGAAGGATTGGCTTTATTGACGACTTGCTCGAAGAAGTCTATAATTCCGACCTCTACATGCCCCAAAACTTTAGGAAAGATCACCAGCCCATAAATTCCTAAAGCCATCACAAGCTGTCCTTGCTCTGTATCTTGATGCTTCGTGATATAATTGTGTGAAAAACTCCATGGGATACACTCATTGTCCCCTTTTTTCTTCAGATTCTAATCAACTTCACCCGGGGTGATACCCATCATCTTGGCTAGTTTCTGCCTATGCCCAGTCTTTTGTCCCCTCCAATATATTTTGCCTGGATTGTCGAGATCAATTTGTAGGAAAGCTGTGTATTCTTCGATTGTGAGAACTATATCCACCTTGTTGAACACAAAACACCTATATGATGGATCCCAGAACTGCACGATGCCTTTCAATAACTGTTCATCAATTTGGACCTTAAGGAGTCGAGCTATATGGCCATACTTCTTATCGAAATTCGCTCGAGTTGAGGGCCCCCACCTTTCCCATATGTCAAGCAGGTCAGTAAGGTCATTCTGTGTCAGATCAAGGTAGACCCTTTCGGGCAATGATGGCACATGGTCTTGCGACAAACAATCCCCTTCGCTTTGTTGGACATTCGCCATGTGTTGGGTCACCTCATATATTCCGTCGTAGCTTGAGGGCGGCCATGATGACTCCATGAATGTAACTGGATCTACACCGTCGATGGTTGTCAAGTGACAAATACTCTTCCTATATGCAAAATTATGATACAAACGTGCATATGCAAAATAAAAATGACAAAAAGGTTCAAATTAGTACCAAAAAATATTTAAGAACAATTTCTTATTAAAATGATGAAAATGATGAATAACATGGGTATGCATGATACCTTCTTTATTTTGCTTGGAGAATTTAGAGTAAGGAGAATGTGAAAAGTTCCTTCATGTGTACCTAGTCAGAGGTATATTCTCACGGGTAAAGTTCTACCTAGGCAGAGGTGACTATCGGTATTCTACATACTGAGTTCGGGTTGAAAGTGGAGCTAAAGGTTCCCAAATTGTTCCTCACTATCGTCCACTCAGACTAGTAAGGCGCCTCGGTCCTCACCCATTATAGGCTTCAAACGGACTAGGTTCAATTTGAGTGAGAGTCTTCACTAGCCCATGCGGAGGTTATCACCTCACGAGAGCATAGCTACTTAACCCCCTCCTAATTAAGGACAAAGCCCGGGTAGAAGGCTTATGCATGAATGCAAAATGTGTCGTGTGTGTGAAGGAACAGATCAACTTTTTGCCAACAATCTCACATCCCTTTATCCTAAATTCTCCATAATTAAATAATAATTAAAACAATAAATGCAACAAAAAGCAGTAAAAGCAAATGCACAAAATTAAGGGAAACATTAAATTATTTAAGGCCTTGAATGACTTATGATTATTTAATGGCTTGACTCGTTTCGTCCCCAGTGGAGTCGCCAAGCTGTCGCAACATGCGGGTTTGGGAACCCGACCTCCAAACGCAAGCGAAAATAAAAGGAAAATTAGGAGTCGCCACCAATCATTTCTTATAGGTGCGATTGGTCACCTATTGACTCGGTTCTAATAGATGAAGTCCTAAATTGATTTCAAGTCCATCGAAAGAACAAAAACTGGTCTACGTTTTTTTTTTCAAAGACGAGTTCGGGAGTGCGGTTACGCACGGAGAAGGATTAGCACCTCCATGACGTTCGTTCCACGAACGGTACCATTTAATCTTAAGTCATTCTATTACGGCCTGATTTTGATTTTATGGTTATGTTTCCTTAATATTTGCTTATTAACCAATTTTTATTGAGTTGATCTTTTATTCGGCTTTACGTATGCACATGATGTAAGTGTAAAATGATGTTATGATTTATTTATTTTAAATGATGAGGTCGGTAATCTTTTATTGGAAAATCATTCGAAGACCATCCCAACGCTTTGGTGAAGTCTAGACGTTTTCCTCACCTAGAGATATCTCCGAAAGAACTTGTCTCTACAAGCTCCTCAAAGAAATCCCATCATCGAAATCCCCACCTCATTTACAAAATAAATGTGGCATGCTATGACAAGATAAGATGATGATATCTATATGCACGCGTTTATTGACTTAGGGGGGTTCGTAATTTTCTGGATTATGTGGTTAATAATTTAAGATGATTTATTGCATTATTTGTGTTTATTATCATTTGTTACTTTTTTTTGAATTTATTTATTTTATTATTATTATTTTTTATTTTTATATTTTTATATTTTTATTGTTTTATTTTTTTCTCTTTTTTTTTCACCTTTTCTATTTAAATCTTTTTTCTTTAATTATTGTTATCGATTAATATTTTATTTAATTATATAGTTAATCAAGCAAACAATTAAAATTTTCTATTGTTAAATTAATTTTATTTAGTGATATTTATTTAAATTAATTAACTAATTCGCTAATTTGAGTTTATTGTGAAAATTTATTTTTTAATGTCTATATTCAATATTGACTATTTGGATAACGAATATCGGAAAATAGAGTTTGGATTTATCCCGACGCTTCGGTGACAATCCGTCTCGTATTCCTCACCTAGAAAATTGACTCGAAAGAGGTAACTCTTTACCTCTTTTTAGGTTGAATTCCATCATTGAATACTCAAAATTATTATTTATATATATCTTTTATGTATATTTTACTTATTATTATTTATTTATTATATTTTTTTGTTTAAATTTTTTTTTATTTTTCATTTTTTTGCTAAACTTGAAATTTACATTAGCTATAACATTGACTTGAAATATAAACTTTATATTATTAGTATTGCCATTTCTATTAAAATTATATTTTTTTTTTATTTTTTATTATTATTTTTATTATTTTTATTATTTTTTATTAATTTTACTTATCTAAGTTTATATTATTATTTATTATCTTATTTTTATTTTTATTATTATTTTTTATGTGCTTATTACTAAAATAGATACTCATATTATATATATATATATATTTTGTTTTTTATAAAATTTAAACTAAATTAAAATACATTAGAAATAAAATAAAATAAAACAAAAAAAATAAGGGCCCAAGGAATATACCTATCTAGGCTTGGATTGGCCCAGCTCGACGGCCCGTAGGAGGCAGTCCAAAACGCACTGTTTTGGTGTTGGTAAGGCTCCTCAAAACGGTGTCGTTTTGCTTTAGACTCTTCTGTTTCCTCCCGTTTCCTCGAAACGGCATCGTTTGGTCTTTGTCTCTTCAGCTTCTCCACTCCACTAAAACGGTGCCGTTTTATGCTCCTTTTGTCTGATATAAAAAAACTCTTTTTTTTTCACTTTCACCCTTTCTCTTCCTCTCTCTACAACTCCGATGCTCTCCCCTCTCTAAAAAAAAAACAAATCAGTCTCCTCACCGGCGCCGTCCGTCGACCACCCCCTCTTTCTTTCACCGATCTCTCTTCCCACCGGGGCCGTACGTCAACCACCCCCTCTCTCTCTCACCGATCTCTCTTGCTGATCGGGCTCTCTCTCTTCCCCTTCACCGCCCAAAATCGGGCGTCTCACTCTCCCCGATCTCTCTCTCTCTCTCTTTCTAACCGGTGATTCGGACCCTCATTTTTGATTGATTTGATTTTTTTATTTTTTCATTGTATCTATGGCTGCTAGAGAGATTTAGAGATTTTTTGTTTGTTGTGATTTTGGGTATTTTGCCGGTTGTTAGGGAAAATTAAGATTTTTTTTTTGGGTTGCTGTTTCTTTTTTGATTGCGATTTTTTTTTTGCAGGGATCCCGTTGTTTTTTTTTCAAAAAGCTTCCCTTTGGTGTAAAAATTTTGGGTTCTTATAAAACCCGGTTGTCCAAATTTTTGGACAACCAGAAGAGGCAAATCTGCCTTGTTCAGCTTGAATCCCGGATGGGATCCCCAAGTCAAACGCACTGGTGCCGGAGCTGATCTTCAAATCTTTGGCTACCGGAGGAGCATTGAATGCTCCGTTTTTGTTGACAATGGAGGCCAACTGTGCCTCCAGTTCTTTTTTTTTTTTGTTTTTATTATTATTTTTTTATTTTATTTTTATTTATTTTAATTATTTATTATTTTGTTAATTTTGAAATAGGTGTCTACAAATATAAGACATGATATAAATAATAATAATTATAATAAAAAATGAACGATTATTTTGAGTATCTGATGATGAAATTCAATCTAGAAATGGGTAAAGAGTTACCTCTTTCAGGTAGATTTTTTAGGTGAGGAGTTCGAGACGAATTTTCACCGAAGCATTGGGATAAATCTGAACTCTATATTCCAATATTCATTACTCAAATAGTCATTATTGAAAATATACATAAAAAAATAATAATAAATTTTCATAATATTACATTTAAACTTAAATTAATATAATTAGTTAATTAGTTTAAATAAATATTATCAAAAAAAGTTAATTTAACCATAAAAAAACTTTAATTTTTTTATTTAATAAACTATGTAATTAAGTAAAATATTAATCGATAACGTTAATTAAAGAATATAGATTTAAAAAGAAAACAAAAATTAAAAAAATAGCATAATAGTAAAAAAAATAAATAGTAAAAAATAAAAAAATAAAAAAATAAAAAATAATAATAAAATAAATAATTCATGAAATAATAAAAATAAACACATAGACAAGGTGATAGATTATTAAACACATAATTGAATAAATTACGAACCACCTAAGTCAATAAATACGTGCATGTAAATATCATTATTTTATCTTGTCATAGCATGCCACATTTGTCGCGTAAATGAAACGAAAATTTCGATGATGGGATTGCTCTGAGGAGCTTGCAGATATGAGTTCTTTCGGGGATATCTCTAGGTGAGGAAAACGTCGAGACTTCACCAAAGCGTTGGGATGGTCTTCGAATGATTTTCCAATAAAAGATTACCGATCCCATAATTTAAAATAAATAAATCATGACATCATTTTATGCTTGCATCATGTGCATACGTAAAACCAAATAAAAGATTCAATCAATCAACTCAATAAAAATTATTTAATAAACGAGGATTAAAGAAATATAACAATAAAATCAAAATTAGGTCATAATAGAATAACTTAAGGTTAAAAGGTACCGTTCGTGGAACGAGCGCCACGGAGGTGCTAATCCTTTTCCGTGCGTAACCGCACTCCCGAACCCATCTCTAAAAAACGTGGACCAATTCTCGTTCTTTCGATGGACCTAAAATTAATTTAGGATTTCGTCGATTAGAATCAAGTTAATAAATGACCAATCGCACCTAAAAGAAAAAAAGACGATTGGTGACGACTCCTAGTCCTTTTATTTTCGTCCACGTCTAGCGGTTGGGTTCTCGGACCCGCACGTTACGACAGCTTGGCATTTGGTATATGAATATTACATTGACTATAATATATAAAAGTTCACTCCACCTTTAACTTATGAGGCTCTATTTTATAGACTAAAGTAGAGATTGATATGAACCGTATCACTGGGTGTAGTTAATGTTTGTAGACACCTAATTTTCAAAAAATAAAAAAATAAAAGTAATAATGTAATATAATAATAAAAAAGCTAAACTAAAATTTAAAATAAAAAAATAAGAGAGAAAATGGGGAAAAGACTGAGCTTATGCTCAGCCTTCTTCTCCCGTTCATCATTATAGGGCAATTAGTGCCCTTAAAAAGTCATCGAGTTTTGGGGAGAAATAGTCACCTCCGGCAACCGACCCCCAGTTGTGCTAAAGCCTAATGAAATCATGCTCAGAAGAGCATGATTTTAGCTATGGATTGTCCAAAATCTTGGACAATCCAGCTTTTAAAAGTGAGGCATTCGAGAGCCAAGGGGAGAAAAACTGGGCAACAAAACCAAAAAAAAAAAAAGGCATTCGGTAGCCAAAATCAGATCAAAAAAAGAACCAAAAAATCCTCCAGCAAGCAAAAAACCCAATCTTTCAAAAAAAAATTCCCTGCAAAAAAAGAAACAAGGCAACAAAATCGGAGCAAAAAAAAAACCACCAAGAAACCAGATTTCTTTCAAAAACCCAGTATTCAGAAACAAAAAAAAAAATCCAAATTCAAACCAAGAAAAACACAAAAAAAGCAACCAAAAAACAAAAAAAAAATCTCTAATTTCCTCTAGCAACCGATAGGATACCCAATAAATAAATAAATAATCCTAATCCCTCTAGCAAATGAAAGCCACAATCAAAGAAATCAAAACAAAAAAAAGTAAAGGGGGCACAGATTAGGGCTGGAGGTCGATGGTGAGAGGCTGAGGAAGTGAAGCCCGATTTGGGGGGAAAGTAAGGGATCCGGTTTTGGGTAGGTGACACTGGTGCTGAGAAAGAGAAGAGAGGAGAGGTCGCGGGTGAGAGAAAGAGAGAGGGAAAGGCTGTTTGGATCAGCATCGGGAAGAAGAAGTCGAATCGACAGTTTAGAGAGAAGGCACAAGGAATAGCGCTAGAGAGAGAAAATATGAGTGGGAAGTGAAAAAAGTGAAAAGAAAAGAAGCTTATAAAGCTAGGTCAAGGGCAAAACGCTGTCGTTTTTTTGTTAGGAGTTTAGTGCTAGAGAAGAGTGTGAAACGACGTCGTTTGAAGCTTGTTCATAGTCTTCCTCCATCTATTCAAAATGACGCCATTTTCAGTAAAAAAGGGGCAGTTGTACAAAATAGCAAACTGTGGGCTAGGTCACTTTAGTTCAGGTCTATTTGATCCGATCAGGTAAAAGGCTTATTCTTGAGTGGGCTCGGTTCTGATTTTGGCCATTTATGTTGGTTTTGATTAATGCTTGGATCTAGGCCACTATGTTTTATTCAGATCTGTTTGCTTGGTATTATATGTAATGAACTTCATTTTATTTTAATGCTCTAAGATTAGGATTAAAGAACTTAAATTCAAAGAGAAACATGAAAATAAAATGTGATAGTGGGAATTAGTGAAAGTGTTTTAAATATTTCAAGTCATAAAAAGAAAATTTTTGAACTTAGTTGAAAAGGTATTAATGCAAATATGTGAAAATAAGTCAATACATATAAATGGGAATAAAGGTAAAGATAAAGAATTGTTATAGTAATAGATTTTGGTCAAATTGGAAAAGACAAAATGAAAAAAAGAAGAAAAAGGATATCAGAATAAACAAATGATTAATAACAAATAAAATAAATACAAAAAAATAAATAAAAATATATCAATTAATAATATAGAAGAAAAAGTAGATGTTTATCAACAAGGGTTAAAATAGTGAGATAAAAAAATATATCAATTATAAAATCCATGTTTTGAGTTAATATTAATGAAGTATAAATATTTAAGTATTAAATATTAATCACAAGAATAATGTATAGGTAATACCGATGATGGGATTTTCATCCGGAACGCGAAAAGTTGCAATTTCGAGTGAACTTCCCTAAGTTAGGAATTTCGATTAAGATTCCACCAGTATGATTGGGGGGTCTTGATTTGGAATTCCTATGTTTCTAATTTCAAGTGAAAAAAAGTAAAAAAAAATAAAAAAACTTTAAATATATTCAATCATCAATTAAACAAAATCTATAAATAAAATAAATAAGAAATTAATGATAATAATAAATTTGTTAATCATAATAATACAACAATAGATAAAAACACATATATATAAATACTAATAACAATGATGATAAAAAAAAACATTTGATCCAAAAATTATGACTATGAGGAAGTTTCATATGGTAAAATAAATAAGCACTTACATGCTAATTAAGAAATTGAAATAGCTATAAAAATAATAAATAAACGAAAATTTCCATTCATAAAAAATAAGCACAAAGAAAAATAATGAATAAAAAAATGAACATTGAATTTACGAGTGCATCACGCATTATTGTTGTTGCATTGTTAAATGTCATGGCATATAGATATATTCTGTGTACGGGTATAAACCTCCAATGATGGGACTTTTCGAGGAAGCTTGCGAAGGCGAGTTTCATTGATAAACTTTTTAGGTGAAAAGATACTACCGAGCTCTACCAGTATGATGGGAGGGCTCGAAAAGATATCTTTAATAAAAAGTTTTTACCCGTATTAGGATTTTGCATTCACGAAAACGTCGTTTTCATTCACAAACTATTATCTCGATGATGAGATTTACCTAGTAAACTTACGAATGCGAGTTTCTAAGGTATTTCTCTAAGTGAGAGAATACTCTCGGATAGGGATGTCAACGGGTACCCTATTATAAGGTACCCGCGGGTATCCGACCCGTTTATATAGGGTTAGGGTACTCATAAACGGGTTCGGGTAGGGTTAGGGTAGTGATTTCACTACCCGAATTTTAATAGGGTAGGGTTAGGGTACCACCTTTTGGGTACCCGTTACCCGAACCCGATTACTATTTATAAATATTTTATTATTATTTTAATAATTAAATTAAAAATTTATAATTTTTACCAACTTTACAAGTAAATTTTTTTGTTAAAAACTAACAAATATATGAAAAGTATAATTACTTTAATTATTAATGTGATGACATTAATATATTTAAATTAAAAAATTATTATATTGTTATTTATGTTTAAGTATGATTACTCTAATTATTAATATGATGACATTAATACTTTTATGAATGCGTGTGTGTATATATTATGTATTTTAAATATAAATATATTTACTTTTTATTTTGTTTTAACATTGTAAAAATTATAACTCATAAAATTATTAATTACAGTATATATATGTTTATTTATATAAACATATAACATATAAATCTAAAGGTAAGTTATGAGATTAGAAAAGTTAATTAGGTAATTGGGTTCCCATGAAGAAAATTTTAATAATTTTTTTATTTAATCGGGTATTTAAATGAGTTAGGGTAATTATAGGGTAGTAGGAATGTATTAGGGTTAGGGTTAGGATAATAATTTTAAAATTAAACGGGTAATTAATAGAGTTAGGGTAATTGATTTTTTATAAGGTTAGGGTTCGAGTACCTCGAAATTATAGGGTATCCGACCTGTTGACATCCCTACTCTCGGATCCCACCAGTATGATGGACGAATTCGAAAAATACGCTTAATAAAAGGTTTTCATTTGATATTATTTCGATTTTATGCCATACATTTCACGATTGCATCACATGTGCGTTAAACCCTTAAAATATTTTAACTCAATTGATAGACTAGGAGATAAATCAAACAAATAATAATAAAGGAAGCACAAGAACAAAAGAAATGGGTTAAGATAATAAGTGATTAAATGGTGCCGTTCGTAGAACGGGCGTCACGGGAGTGCTAATCTTTCTCCGTGCGTAATCGTACTCCCGAGCCCAAACTCTAAAAAACACGTAGACCAGTTTATTATTTTTTCGACAAACTTAAAATTGATTTAATACTTCGTGAAATAGAACAAATTTGATTAAGTGGCCAATCATACCTAAGCAAAAAAAGATTGGTGACGATTTTCCAAATTAATCACGTCTAACGGTCGAGTTCTCGGATCCGCACGTTACGACAATGTCTTGCATATTTTACAAGTAAAGTCATGAATATGGACTGGTAAGCAATATTTTAGTATTATTATTTTCAATATAGTTCAGCTAACTTAGGTGCAAAGTTGCAATTGGATAGAAATTCTTGCTGGTACCAGGGGGGGAAAAAGGCTAAATTATTCAAACATCTTCTTATGGCTCAGAAATGCGCTATCTTGTAAGAAATGTAAAAGGGGGGGCTCTTGACTTGGATGCAGCTGTGCTATAGGGCAGTAGGAATGAATTTGACTATTAAATACAGAGAAAAATATTATACTTAAATAGAATGAAGTTTCTGTCAGTTTTGTAATATTATGAACAGGGTTTAATTACTCTCACAACCTTGGTAGCTGCCCACATTGATTGTGGCAAATGGCAATACAAAGTAGCTATCTAGCTAGTGGTATGCATGGAAGCGTCACCTCTCACATACTATTTCTATGTGCTTATAAGATTCACTGCTGTACTATTTTTTTATCTTTTCCTTTTTATAAATTAAAGAGGGAACATCACATTTTGAGTGAAAAGGCAAGTTGTTCAAGTTCTATGCAAATTTTTAGAGTAACAATCCCATACTTCATTACACTATTATCATTGTTAAACAAATTATTAGTATATGTATTTCATCATAATACAATGATATCTGATGAGAGGGATGTTATTAATTAACAGAGCTATAGCTTGTTTATTATTAATTTTTTTTGGAAAGCTGCTAGAGCTTGTTTATTAATTTAATACTACACTAAAATTAGGCGTATTTATCTGCAATATCCAAGAGAGTGTCACAAAGTTGTTTGGTCTTGGAGAACATTGCCATATGATCTGCACCTTTGATCTCCACTACATCTTTGGGCGGATTGTTCTGAATCATCCAGCGTTGGGCTTCCAGGTTTATCGCTTTATCCTCATCGCACACAACAAAAACTCTCGTCACAGATCCATAACCTTCATCCGACAAATTCTTTGCCTTCGACAAATCTTGTTGAAATGTTGATCCTGGCCTGACAAGAGTTTTTGCCAGTTCCAGGTCCTTCAAAAGAAAAAAAATTACTATCACATATAGCTATTAATTCAATACTTATCGTTTCAAACCAAACTCTTGAAACGGTTATAGATAAATAGTTTGTCGTCATAAATTGACGAAGAAGGAATAGGAGTAGGTTCACAGAATTGAGTTTACCAACAAACAAGAACAAAGACAGAGAGACAGAGTTACCTCAACAGGGGATAGCTGATAGAGCTGAGATGCCAAGAACTTGGGGCCCATAGTTGCTACCGTCAGAGGCTGTTCTGGGCTGCCAATGGTTACAGTTTGGAAATCCTCTTCTGAGCCTCTCGCTGAGGTCTTTCAAGAGAGAAAACACAACAGTTCTTCGATTAGAATCCCTTATCATTTCTCAACAAATTTTGTAACAATTTGATGAGTAAATATTCTATTAATTGAATCGATGAAATGTACAAGGAGTTATTCATTCAACAAATTATGTAACAATATGCCAGAAGCATGTTGTAGGACCCATAATTGATGAAGTGCAAAATCTTCATCATAATGGATACATGATGAAAATCTAAAATGTAAGTATCAAATTTGCACTCTACAGAAACTTGCAAATTGATCAGTACCTTATCAATAACATATGATGGTTGGTGTCTAGTATCTGGCATGAACGCTGTTAGGAAAACACCAACTGAAATCTTGTGGGGGAACAAGTCCATGGCCAGGGCCAAACTCATGCCTCCAAGGCTGTGCCCCACAACTATTGCCTGTTCATTAAGTGAGGCCAGAAACCCCAGTAAAGGTCTGGTGTATTCATGAAATGTACGAACATCTTGGATTGCCTCCATGTTGATGCCAGAGGCTGCAAGGTCGAGCACCGTGACCCTGTGACCAGCAGACTCCAGCTGGGGTTTGAGCTTGTACCAGCACCAAGCTCCATGGCACATACCATGCACTAGAACAAAATGCTTCTGGTTTTTGTTCTCTGCCATTGTTTTCTCTTTAAGCAAAATGTTGTTGCTCTGGTTCCTTTATATAGAGTTGGCAGGTCTGGCCTAGGGAGATTCACAGAACAATAATTTATCAATGAGGAAACGAAAAGCTGAGAAATATGGCGACTCAAGCGAGACATTCCAAGAAAGATATCTTATTTGGCCCCTGATCAAGACCAGGAAAGGTCCTTGGAGGCTGCCCGTGGTTTGAGTTTTACCTGGTTTATACCGCCTATATTAATAAACTTAAATTTGTAAATGGGAAAAGTTAGGCATTTGACAGCCAATCAAATTTCCTCATAGCCGATCTGAGGTTTCATGGAAGTATAAAAGAATGCTAACTGCACAACAAACGACTGTCGGTGATGTCAAATATAAGTATATTTATAGATGTAAATTACTTTACGGATGCCCTTGTAAAAATGATAGTTGGTCATCTCAATATGTTGAATGCACGGTGGTAATTGATTATATATTGTAATGATATAAAAATGATGTTGTGAAAATTACAAAATTATTTTTAAAAGTTATTTAAGATCTTACTCAATTAATAAAAAAAAAATTAACCACATCCACAAAAATAAAAAAACTTATGTGATTTGATTTTTTAATGAACTATGTTACAGGCACATCAATAGAGAAAGATTAGTAAAAAAAAAATCAAAAGATTATAAAAACAGTCTCAAACTTAGAATCTTTATTTCATATAATTTAAATCATTCTCTCTAAATTTAGAAGATAACTATTTTTTAATTTCATTGAATATACCAAATACAATAATCTTATTCTAATACAATTAAGATATATTATACTAATCTAACTAAAATTAAAAATTATCTCCAAAAGATATATTAATTTATTAAAATTAAACTATCATGATCCAACTACAATTCAAAACTATCTAAACAAATGATGATTGTTTTGACCCAATATGACTTTGCGTGCAATGATGAAAATTATCTTGAAGTATTACGGTATTTTTGAAAAAATATTTTAATTCATATTTTTTTATTATGTGTTATATAACTAGTCTCATTATAGTTATTATTCTTATAATTATTTGTATATTTATTAGTTATAATCGTCAAACATCAACTTAATTTTTCTAATATTCTTGGCTTGGATGCAAGCTGTTGGGAGTAGGTATGGATATTATCACTAAACACATGGAAAATTACATTTTTAATAAATGAAGTTTCGATCAGTTTTGCAATTACATGAACAGAGTTGAAGTACAGTCACAGCCTTGGTAGCGGCCCACATTGACTCTGACAGACGGCAATACAAATAGCTGGGTAGCAAGTGGCATGCAGGAAAGCATCACTTTGCACGTAGTATTTATATGTGCTAATCAGACTCAACACTTTACTATTCTTTATCGTTTCCTTTTTGTAAAATAAAGAGGGATCATCATATCATAGCTTGTTTATTAATTTAATAGTATACTAATACTAAGCGTATTTATTTGCAATCTCCACGAGATTGTCGCAAAGTTGTTTGGTCTTGGAGCACATTGCCATATGATCTGCACCTTTGATCTCCACCACACTTTAGGAGGATAGTTTTGAATCATCCAGCGTTGGATTTATGGGGTTATTGCTTTATCCTGACCACACACAACGAAAACTGTAATACGTCGTACTTTTATGTAATAGTCACCGTAATCGTCCCAGAAAGATTAAGGATTGATCGATGAGAAGAAACGTGCTAAAGAATGATAAAATGATGAAATGAGTGTTCTAGAATAAAATATTTCATACCCGTAAAAATGATAATTAAATAATAATATTTTTATCGATGACGAATTAGTGGATTAAAGGATGATTTGAAAGTAATTTGATGCATAATAATGCATTTCGAGACTAAAGAAGCCAAGTGAAAAATTTTAGAATAAAATAATATTTTATTAATAAAATATTATTAAAATATTAATATTTTATTAAAAGTCAAAATTAGTCATGGAAAATGAAACTATGACTAATTCAAGTGGGGAAGAAGAAATAAAGAATAATTTTGAAGGAAATTGAAATTTAATAAGTGTGGATATGAATTAAAAATATTGAACTTAATTTTTGGAGAGCAAAGTGTTGAAAAACTCAGAAATTTTTATATATGCTTGAGTATTTTGGTCATATATCAAGTTACAGAACTCCAATTTCAGAAATTCTTAGACCATTAGAAAGCTAAGAGACAAAGCTACAACTTTGGTGAAGATCACTTCACCCAATTCTATCTCTACAATAGAGAAAATTTTATTGGAAAGTAACGAGACGTCATATGTCGAGAATGAAAATTTCAAAGATTGATAATTAAATTTTTGGGTCTCTTACTACACTTTTAAGCCTAATTAAATCTTAAGATAATTAAAAGCTTAAATGAATATTTAAAAAATGAAATGAGATAATAAAATAATGAAACAAAGAGATTGAAAAGTCAATTAAATATTTGTTTATGTGCATGAATTGATACAAGAAGACAAGAAAACAAAAGGTAAATTTTTTTTTAGTCAAGTGTGGGGGTCGGATGGACAAGAGGAAGAAAGGAAATAAAATTGAGTTGAAAGGTCAAAGGTTTCTCATGTGAATAAGCTTATGGGAAAGAATAAAAAGAAATAAAAAGAAAGCAAGGAAGATCACATGGGATGGTCAAACCGTGGGAAGAAAAAAAAGGCAGGTCCAACATGAAGACCAAAGATCAAGCAAATAAAAGAAGAAAATAAAGGATAAGAAGGGAAAGTCGGTCAAAGAGAGGAAAGAAAGAGAGGAAAAGACAAGAGAATAAAGAAAGAAGAAAGAAGAAAAATCTAGAAGGAAAGAAAGAGAAAGGAACGGTGCAAGAGAAAAAAAAACCGTGGAAGAGAAGAGAAAAAGAGAGAAAAAGAAACTGCACCTAGAGGAAAGAAGGAGGCACGGTTTTGGCTGCTGATTGAAGGGAGAAAGAGCAGATTTTTAGCCAATTTATGGAGGAGAAAAAGGAGAGAACTTGGCTGTCCATTTTTGGAGGATAAAAGACAGTATTGTGCAGCCAAAAATTCTGGTGCATAGCTACTGGAAATAAGGTAAGTTTGATGCTGAAAATTTATGTTTTTGGTTGCTGCAAATTATGGTTTTTGTTGCAAAAATCTAAGCTGAAAATGGGGGCAACTATAGCTGCTGGTTGGGTGAGGAAAAGAGCAGCCTTATGCTGCCAAATTAGTCAAGGAAAAGAGTTGAAATTAAGCTACAAAAACAAGGATCCATTGCTGGAAATTCCAGCAGAAAAATGGGTGAGTGAGAGGGCTGATTTTGGAGCAGAAAAGTGATGCTAAATGAGTGAGAAAGTGAGAGTGCTAGTGAACGGTTTTGAGTGGGAGAGAAATAAAAGAAAAATGGGTGAAAGTGGTGGCCTTGGTGGCTGCCAAAGGTGGAGAGAGAGGGAGGAGTAGCTTTGGGTGGTGAGGGACGGCATGAAGAAGAAAGAAAGGCATGTGCGGTGGGAGGAAAAAACAAAAGGAGAAAAAGGTAAAAGAGAAAATGTAATAAAACAAAAAAAATGGCAATATTGTAATATTGTAAAGTGGATTAAAATGAAATAATAAAATATAATAGTGTAAAAGAAGACAAAATGGAATAAAATATAATAATATTAAAGTAGGAATAATTAAATAGAATTAGAGTTAATATAAATTAGAAAAGTCTACAAGTGTATAATAATACATAGTATGTATTTAATGTATGTATTTAATAAAATAGTAAAAATTGAATAAGTGCTAAGGATAAATTAAAATAAAATAAAGTAAGTTAGATATATTTATATACACATGAATATTAGTGATCTCAATTTATAGATATGGGAGGAATAAATACGGTGACATATTGTGGTGGCAGGCCTAGGAATTAGCGATTGATCGGTAGAAAAGGGAAAATAGGATTTAGCTAAGAGTCTATAGCGACGAAAAATCCCGCTATCATAAGGTGAGTAAACTTATCATTATCTTAAATTATCTAAAGTTTATTTTAAATGTTATTTCATGAATGTTATGAAAAATGAAAATATTTTGTAGATTGTTTTGAAATTCAAAATTTTTCTTAAAAATGAGTAATTGGAGACTCGTGTTAATTGTGTTATAAATTGTATTTTCACTTGATTGGTTTATGATAATTTGAGCATGAATGACTGAATTTAAAGATTTTGTTGTTATTATATGAATTGTATGTGTAGCTTTAAAAGATGTATAGTAAAATGTTAGTCATGTCATGCGACTGGATTTTTTTTATTTATTTGATATGGCGGGGTTTAGTCATTGCAGTAGCGGGTTTCCGTGGACCAGCCTATTAGAGGGGCACGGTAAACCCGGTGATATATTTACTCCGGTTGTAGAGGCGATGAGGGTAACTTCCGGAGTAGTGATAGACTCCGCTTCACGTAGAACCCCCACGTGAAGGCGCGACTCAACCAACGTCAAGGAACGACTGTGTTTTTAATTAAATAAAAATATATTCGACAGTCTTGGCGGACTCAATAGGATACTCTGATCAAGTATTCGAGAATAATGGTTTTGGCATGAGCCAAATTATATTTTTACGAAAATCATAAGCCTCAATAAAAGTTTTGATGAATTAAAATTATTTTATAGAATATGAAATGAATTTAGAACCTTATGAAATATTTTATTATGACTGTTTCTTTTATTGTCTCCATATACTCGCCTTTAGATATTTATGGTAATATTTGTTTACTCACTGGGATTGTAAAATCTCACCAACCTCCCTCCCAACCCTTTCAGGCTTGGGGTAGCTCGTAGATAGCCGATACCGGTAGGGATTACTGTAGGCCTCACTACACCAGAAACAGTAAGTTCATTATTTTAAGTATTTTATTATTTGGGCCTCGCGTGTCACTGTAAATGAGATTTTATACTCTGATTATTTATATCAATGTACGAAAGAATTTGTTTTACTTTTACGCTGAAAAAGATTATTTATGAATATTTTTATAAATATTATTTTATAGATAATAGAATATTTTATTGAATATCATTATTTTATTCAAATGGTTAAAAATTTCACGTTTTATGAATGATGTGAACTTCTAAATTTATATTTGATTATAAAATAAGTGTTTCTTACTCATATATGGCATTTTTAGCTGAATTTGAAATTTTTGGTAGAATTAACCAAAATACCCCTATGAGGTAAAACTTTTCTTCTGATTGTTTTGAGTAGGAATTGATAAATAAAGTTTTAAAATATGATGTTTGGCAACGGTTACTCACAGAGAAGATAAGAAAACTGATATAAAAACCTTGCGGGGTTTCAATCGGTATTTCGGGTAATGAGTGCCTATCGGGATGTCGCGGCGATTGTCATGGACCCGAGGGGAGTTCCGAGTCGTAACAAAAACCCTTGTCACAGATTCATAACCTTCATCCGAGAAATTCTTTGCCTTTGACAAATCTTGTTGGAATAGTGATCCAAGCTTGACTAGAGTTTTTGCCAGTTCCAGGTCCTTCAAAAAAAAAATTACTACATATCACATACAAATACATATAAAAAAAGAAATGTTTAACAATTATTTCACGGCTGACCATTTCAAATCAAAGTATTTTTGTATTTTGTTGTCATAAATTGATGAAGTAGGAATAGGAGCAGGTTCACATAATTGAGTTTACCAACACGAAAAAAGAATACAAATAGGCCGCGACCGATTTACCTCAACAGGGGATAGCTGATAAAGCTGGGCTGCCAAGAACTTGGGGCCCATAGTTGTTATCGTGAGAGGTTGTTCTGGGCTGCCAATGGTTACAGTTAGACAATCCTGCCAAGCCTCTACTGAGCCTCCCTCTAATTACTGTGAGGAGAGAAAACACAACAATTTTTCTATTAGAATCCCTTACCATTGCTCACTCAATTATGCAACAAAATGATGAGAAAATATTCTATTAATTGAATCGATGAAAAGTACAAGGAGTTATTCATTCGATTCCATTTAGATATACTTAAACGGGGTCCGGATTCATGGGGTAGGACCCATGATTGATGAAACGCAAAATCTTCATCATAGATGCATGACGAAAATGTAAAATGTAAGTATCAAATTTGCGCTTCACGGAAAATAACAAATTGATCAGTACCTTATCCATGACATATGATGGTTGTGTGTAGAATCTGGCATGAACGCTGTTAAGAAAACACCAACTGAAATCTTGTGGGGGAACAAGTCCATGGCCAGGGCCAAATTCATGCCTCCTAAGCTGTGCCCCACAACTATTGCCTGTTCATTAAGTGAGGCCAAAAACCCCAACAAAGGTCTGGTGTATTCTTGAAATGTACGAACATCTTGAATTGCCTGCATGTTGATGCCAGAGGCTGCAAGGTCGAGCACAGTGACCCTGTGACCAGCAGACTCCAGCTGCGGCTTGAGCTTGTACCAGCACCAAGCTCCATGGCACAGCCCATGTACTGGAACAAAGTGCTTCTGGTTGTTGTTCCCTGCCATTGTTTTTTTCCTTGAAGCAAAATGTTGTTGCTCTGGTTCCTTTATATACAGTTGGCAGGCCTGGGCCTGGGGAGATTCACAGAACGTTAATTTATCAATGTGGAAATGAAAGGCTGAAAAGTATGGCGACTCCCGCAAGGCATTCCAAGAAAGAAATCTTATTTTGCACCTGATTATTGGTCCAAACTTGATAGTTCTCGTTCAAGACCAGGAAAGGTTCTTGGAGGCTGCCCAAGTTTTGAGTTTTTTTCTTTCTCGATAAACTTAGAGTTGTAAACGGGAAAATTTGTTATTAGGCATATATGCTGTCAATGGTTGCAAACTGATTGTCCAGCAGCATGTCTTGTGGGAATTCTGCTAAAACCTTGCACAGACAACAGACGAGTTTAGTAATAATTAGTACTACAAAGGTTAATGTATATCCAATATATCAAAGTTAATTTACTAGAAATTAGTACCTTGCCTATAACATATGAAGGCTGGTGCGTGGTATCTGGCATGAAAGCTGTCAAGAAAAGACCAACTGAAATCTTGTGTGGGAACTCGCCCATGGCCAGGACCAAATTCACATCTCCAAGGCTGTGAACCACAACAATGACTTTTTCTATGGGAGGACGAGAGGCCAGTAATTCTAGCAATGGTTTCGTGTATTTATGAAATGTACCAACATCTTGGATTGCCTCCATGTTGATGCCAGATGCTGCAAGGTCTACCGTTGTGACCCTGTGACCGGCGGATTCCAATCGGGGTTTGAGCTTGTACCAGCACCACGCTCCATGGCCTAGCCCATGAACCAGAACAAAATGCTTAGCACGCCAGCTAATTTTTTTCTGTTTTCTGAATCCATTGTGTCCGATAAAGGTCCACTGCGTTAAAAGTGATTGAAACTTTCGGGGATTGGGTCCCAATGCGGGATGGATTCAAAAAGTTTTTTTAATAGTGTCATAATTAAAATAATAATAATAATTTAAAAAATAAATATATTAAAATTTATAAATTATAAGTTTTAATATTAAATTAAAGAAAATGTAAATTTAATATATTCATTTAATATTTCAAGATCAAAAATTTTAAAAAACTATAATTGTTGATGATAATTTTTTATATTTTAAAAATATTGTATGATATTATCAGTAGAAATACTATCAAATACATCTTTTTCAATATATGTCACCAATCAATTATTCATCTTCTCATCACTCATTCGATTGCATAATCTATGCTTTATAAATTTCATTATTGAAAAAACTCTTTCAACTGACATTGTTGCAACTGGTAAAATGAATGCAAGTTTTACCAACAAATAAATTAAAGAATACACAATATTTTTTTTTGAGCGGGTGAAAAACACAACAAAAAACCAAGAGGAGGAAAGTTATTGTAGGTCCCAAGAGCAAGGTTTGAATTTTTGAAAAGAAGGAAGTATATGTTTTGACTTTTTTAAACAAAATCTTAAATTATAGAAAGAAATTTTTTTATCTTTTTATATAATTTTTAAATATTAATATATAAATTATTTTTTAATAAATCTACTTTTGATCATATTTATATTTTTTAAAAAATATTTAAATATTATTTATATATAAAATTTTTAATAAAATCTACCTTTTGAACTCACTTTCTACAAAATTATAAAAAAATAAATAAGTTCATTAAAATTATTAAATATATAAAACTCTTAAAAAATAATATAATAAATAAATATTTTTTAATTGAATGGTGTCATGTGATAGCATTCTCATGTACATGAATCCGCCTGTGTTCCCAATGCATTAGAAACCCATCCTTTACGATAACAATTATTGCACAAAGCAAGCTGTCTGTCCAACTCGGAGAGATTCTCCGTTTAAACCAAAACAAATTAATATTGAGAAATTTAAATATCCACAAAATAGTATAATAATTTTAACAAAATTATGTCATTGTCAATAATAAAACCAAGAACATAACTCTCTCCACACCTAGTATGCACGGAAATTGTTAGACATTTTCAAATAAAAGATGTTAGAATAAAAAGAAAAATTATAATGGTTGAAAATTAAAAATTAAGAAAATGGTTATGTTTTTTGAAAATAAAAAAATAAAAAAACCATTTTTGTTAAAAAATATCAACAGTAGTAACTATTTGAAACAGACACAAATAAACAAATATTTAAGTCGAATTCTCTTTACCAACAAAACATACATAAAAAATCAAAAAAATATTTCCTTCTTTTCTCAAATATTTGTTTATTTGTTATAAACTGTTTAAAGTAAGCGTTTATATACAGTGGGTCATTTTCTAATTAGATCGAACGAATTAGTAAATCTTGTATCCAAACATGGCAGTTCAAAAGAATCGTTTTCATTCCAAAAACCAAGGATTATTTCATATTATTCAAATATAATACTCCAAAACCAAGTGACTAATGAAGCCAACCCAGCAACAACATCCACTCCGCAAATAAAAATCAACAGATCTTGTAGACAACATATCACTCATATTTTTGTGCTATCTCTGACAGACAGTCACAAAGTTCCTGTGGCTTTGAGAACATCGCCATATGATCTGCATCCTTAATCTCCATCACATCGTTAACCTCAAAGTTTTCGATCATCCAGCGTTGGAATTCCTCTGGTATCCCTTTGTCTTCATTGCAAACAACATAGACTCGGGGAACACATCCATAACTCTCGTTAGAGAACTTGTCTGCCTTTGACAAATCGCTTGCAAACAACGATCCTGGCCTGATCAGAGCCTTTGCCAGCTCCAGGTCCTTCCGAAAGCATGCAATGTTTTTTTTTTTTTTATTTACTATAATGAGATGGAAAAAAAAGTAATGACATAAAACAGGCAGAGCGAAAAGGTTGAAAACAGATACCTCAACAGGGGATAGTTGATAGAGTTTGCGTGTTAGGAACTTGGGCCCGAAAAACATCGACATCAAAGACTGTTCTGGTCTTCCGTATGGAGCAAATTCCGTGTCCGACCAAGCATCCGCCGGTGTCCTCTTGCAGTACTTTGAAGGAAACAGAAGATAAATTGAAAGTAATGCTTTAAAAATCTCTTTGTTTTTGTACAAATGATATGTATTTTTTTGGAAAGGTGCACAGTTGCGACTTTTAACTTAATAATTGGTCAGATCGGATTTCACTTTTTCATGTGGTGGGACAGAGTAAACGCCAGCCATTTGGAATCAAATCTCCAAGTTGTTTTTGGTAGTTTCAGTCTCCATTATTCAGAAACACTGCAACAATTTAATGAGGTACCTAACTAACACCACCCCTGCAGCCCTGCAGCCAGGTGGCGGGAGGGGACTAGTAGGGGCCCCTGGCGCCCTAAAATTTTAAAAATTTATAAATTTTTTCTTACTTTGTTTTATATATTTGTAATTTTTCTTTTAATTTTTTAAAATTTTATAATTTTATTCTCTCAAATATTAAATTTTTTATTTTTATCTTCTCAAATTTGAAATCCTCACTCTGTCTGCGCCTGCAGTTATATGCCAATCCCACAGGTTGTAAAAATTCAAAGAAATTTAATGTGCGACTAGTGCTTATACTGAAAGGGGCTGGTAAGGGAATATTCTCAACGAAAACGAAGAGGAGTTTATAAAAAAATTGCCAGGAACTCTATTGGTTTGTAAGGGTTAAAAAGGGAAGAAAGAGGCCGTACCTGTTCCAAAACAAATGATGGCTGATGTGCGGTATCAGGCATGAAAGCAGTCAAGAAAACACCAGCTGAAATCTTCTCCGGGAACTTGTCCATGGCCAGGGCCAAATTCAGGCCTGCCAAGCTATGCCCAACAAGAATAACCCTTTCACCAGGAGGCAAAGAGGCCAAAATCTCCAACAACGGTTTAGTATATTCGTACATCGTGTGAACACTCTGGATTGCGTTCATGTTGATGCCTGAGGCCTCCAGGTCGATGGCCGTGACCCAGTGACCAGCTGACTCGAGCCGTGGTTTGAGCTTGTACCAACACCAGGCTCCATGACATGCTCCATGCACTAGAATAAAATGCTTTTGCTTTCTGAACTCCGTCATTGTCTTCTATTTTCTGGTAAATAAATGCTCTTCTTTGCCAATATATAGAGCTTTTAGCCTGTTGGGTCTAGATATTGGCCAGTCCTCCTAATTACCAAAAAACTTGCTGATCATTATCATAAAACTGTAGACAAAGTCAAAGAAAATTTGAACGACACGACAAAACCCAAAAGCGAAATTAAGAGTGCCCGTCGCTATCCCAGTTTGGGTAAAATCAAAACGTTGTTTAATTTGTACAATGTAAAATTATCGTGCATTATTTTCCTTTTTTAATAAAAAAATTTAAGTAATGAAAGAATTGACTACAATAATGTTAAGTGGGATTCTCAGGCGACAATATTTTATCTCATTTACTGTAATTGAAAAAAAAATTACTGACGTGGTCATAAAATTATCATCTTAGTTTAAATTTTTTATTAAATGCAATGAAAAGATTATATTATCAATTTGTTTATATATGCAACTTAATTACTTAATAGCTTTTCATTATGCAGAAATAAAAGTGAATATGATTGGATTGGGTAATTCTGAAGGTAAAACTGTGAACTATTCATATTCATTTAATTTTCTAAAATTTAAATCATGGATTTATATATGTTTTTATAAGATCGAGATCTTAAATCAATTTTAAAAATGTAAAAATTTGATACGGTTTAAAAATTTAAATCATAAATATTTATTATGATTGATTTCTGTTGGCCTGTCAGTTTGAAATCTTTCTGCTTGATTTGTGTTTTTTGTATTGACTGGTAGGCGGACTGCTTGTTTGTTTTCTATGACAGACGTTTCTGATGCTGCATTGGTTCCTAGGTAGGGAGAGGGGGTGAAAGGGCTCGCCTGATGCTGATGAGCTCTGACTGAAAGGTTCTGATTGAGACTTCATTTAAGGACCGGGAATTGTGGATGTATTGCTTAGGAAATCCTACGTTTGTGGCCTTTGCTTTGCCCAATTATGTAATTTTGAGGGTTATGCCATCAACCGGTCTGCGCATAGGTCTTAAAATTGCAGTGCTTTTGTACTTTCAATTGGAGTTTAACCATTGGGTACTCCTTTCAATGAATTATTCCAACTTTAAAAAATATATATATATATATTTATTAAATCACTAGACTATTTTAAAATGGAACCGAGTAAACCGGTCTAAAGTGGTCATAAGTGACCTTGAACCATTACTCACTGCTACAAGCCAAGCTAATTACCAATTTTTTTACTGCTTTTAACACACAATTATTGCGCGTTCAATAGAATGGAAACGTAACGTAGCTGTGGCTAGTGATGCATTGTGTCTGTCTGATAATATCATTTTTTAATTTGCCACGTTGATTTGCCTTCAAATGTTGCAAGTCGTTGCAGCCTGGCAATTATTATCACCAACACTATTTTCTTATTTCTCTTCTATAGAATAATATCGGCTTTAATCTCCGCTTTTAAAAATCATAAAAAATTAAATGAACGTGGATACTAATTAATTCATTCATTCATAATTTAAATACATAATTAATTTTTAATTATTTAAATACAAATAATCTGTGTTAGTTTTTTTAATTTAATTGAGGTAATTTTTAGCATTGAACTCCCTCCTCTGTTATTTACTAATTATGAATAATGTCACGAAACTTCCTCTTTTGGGCAACGTTGAAATAGCTTGGCTAAACTTGGCAAATCGTGTTTCCGTGTCGTAAACGTGTCAGACACGATTAGACACTAAACATATTAAGGGTAAACATGAACACGACACGTTTAATAAACGTGTCTTAAGTGTAAAACACGTACACGAACACGTTTAATAAACGTGTAACACGACACGACACGATTAACACATTTAACACGATTAACACGTTTATTAAACGTGTTAACAGTTAATATACAACACGACACGATTAATAACACGTTTAACACGTTTAACACGATTAACACGTTTAAATAAAAATATTTATAATTAAATATAATTTTATTATTTAAATTCAAAATCTATAATTAAAAAAATAATTATAACAAAACAAAAATAATAATAACATCAAATATAAAAAAAATTAATATAAATAATATATATAAAATTCAATATCATATAAAATGATAAAATACATAATTAACATCAAATCTTCAAATATTAATAATATTCAAAATTTTCAAATAAAATCTGAAGGTTAAAAATTAAAGTATTAATGTATAACTACATTAATATTTTTTATAAAATTAAAAAAAATATTTAAAATAATTTTTTAAAATTATTTATATAAAGCTAAAATAGTTTTTAACTATCAATATTTAATGGGTTAATAAACGTGTCACGTGTATACGTTTAAACACAATAACACGTTAAAACACGATAACACGTTTAAACACAACAATACGTTTAAACACGATAACATGTTTAAATAAACGTGTTTAAACGTGTCTAGCGTGTCTAACACGTTAAGACACGAAAATTTTCGTGTCTTAACATGTCAGATACGATTAGACACGAAACACGTTAAGGGTAAACCTATAACCTGTTTAATCCGTATCTTCTCATATCGTGTTAACGTGTCGTGTCCAAAATTACTAGGTTTAGCTGTCATGAAGTTTGGCCCGAACAAGGCAGAAGTCGGTGGGTTAATTTTCTACCCCGTCATCAAAGGAGAACTGGAAATCCATCAAGGATTCCTTTGGGGTAATTTTGAAGTACTGTTTTCCATAATCAACAAAGAAGATTAACCAACTTGTCGCTTACTGTTTCAGGAGAAACATCGGAAAATCGACAAAAAAAATCAGGCTATACATACATATAATATCTGCTCTACTAAAGTTAGCCGGTGGAGAAACATAATTTGGCATGTAGGCCGTGACATAGACTGCCACCGAGATTTTCTTCGGGAACTTTTCCATGGCTAAAGAAATGGCCATTCCACCATACCTATGACCCACTAAAATCACCTTCTCTTCTTGAGGCAGAGAGGCCATGAAGTCCATCAATGGTTGCACATAGTCCAACATGGAAGAGAGTTCATTGAGCTTCCTGGGGTCGACTCCGTTGGCACCAAGATCCAAAGCAGTAACACTGTAACCTGCTGAATTGAGGAGTGCGATCACCTTGTATCAGCACCAAGCTCCAAGGCAAATCACTTGAACTAGGACAAAATGCTTCTCCGAGTTCTCCATTTTACCGAATTGATCTGATTGGGGGGTTTGCTCGCTCCCTTGGGGTTAAAAGATATAATTAAATCGGGAAAGAACATGAATTGATGTAAAATTTTCAGTGAATAATTTTTCTAAGGATTTATATTAGTATACAAAATACAAAATTGAGTAAAATGTAGGTTAGGTGAGACTTGAAAGATCAAAAATCTTGAGGCAAAATCTCATTAACTCAAGTATATATTTAATGAATGTCCATGAGATTTATTTAAAATTAAGTCACATTGCTTACCAAATTTTGATACTCTAAAAAATTAAAAATTGAAAAAATTTTCAAACATATAGTTTTATATTATGAATACTCAATCATTTGACTCTTTGATTGATACATAATCTTATTACGTAAAAAAATATAATTAAAATTTCACTTTTTTCAATTTAAAAAAAAAAACAAATATGATATCATAAATTGATAATTATCCAAAACCATAACAGGATATCCCTTATTTAACACCTTTGTTTTTCCCTTATTGATTTATATCAATACGATATCATTGTTACAAAGTCTGCATTTGCTACCATGCTTCATGCCAACCCAACAATTTCAATTATATTTCTCAGCGATTTCTTGGAGACATTGGCAGAGCTCCTTTGGCTTGGAGAACATAGGCATATGGTCCGCACCAGCTATTACCTTGACATCATCTGTTGGGCTATGCTTAATGTACCATTTCTGCAAACTTTCCTTTATCAGCAAATCATCATTGCAAACTATGTAAACCCGATTAACCGATCCAAATTTCTCTTTCGTCAGCAGAGATTCCTTGGATAAATCGTTCATGAACCACTTCCCTGGTCGCAGCACCGTTTTAGCCAATTCTAAATCCTGCATGCAATGCAAACATCATCAGCACAACAGATTCGAATATGCTTTTTGAACAAAAGAATTCGTAAACTAATCATTAAAACAAATGCTCATGTGCACGTTGAAAACGTTTAGGTTGATCTTAATTAGTATTCTTAACTAGTTATATAGATGGAAACTGATTTTGTTGAAATACTGACCTCTTTAGGGGAGAGTTGGTAAACCTTTGCCACCATGTAGTTTGGGCCAAAGAGGGCACCTGTTGGAGGATGATTTGGCCCTTCATCGAATGATAACTGGAAATCCATAATGGGCTCTGCCATGACACTTTTGAAGAACTGGCCTCCAAATAATCAATCAAGTAAATTAGTACTTGCGCGCTATGGGAAACATGCTAGCCTTTTGAACATATCAAGCAATATTTCAGGCTACAATGGAACATGACATGATACAAAAAGAGACAGGTATTTGTATTGAATTTAACGAAAAAATAAAAGAAAGAAACAAAAGTCTCATAATTGATCACTCACCAAAAGGGTTATGATTTGGTACTCCTTGAAACATAAGAATCAACACGCATTATTTAGTTATTAATCAATAATTTTGCCTTACTCTCACTGGCTCATCTATTATGTTCTTAATCACTTGAACATGGTAGAGTAAAATATGTAGTCATCATCTACCAATAAAGACAAAGACCAAGAGAAAAGAGTTTATATATATATATATATATATATATATAATTACCTCTTGTACCCCAGTTCCGGGAGGAGAATCATGGTTGGGCATAAAGGCTGTGAGATAAACTGCGGCTAAGATTTTGTTTGGGTAGCTCTCCATGGCTAAAGAAATGCTTATGCCACCGAAACTATGACCCACTAAAATCACCTTCTCTTCTTGAGGCAAAGAGGCCATGAATTCCATCAAAGGCTGCGCATAGTCAGACATGGAATTGAGCTCACTAATCTTCCTGGGGTTGACGCCGCTGGCACCAAGATCCAGTGCAGTGACACGGTGACCAGCCGATTTAAGCAGTGAGACAAGCTTGTACCAGCACCAAGCTCCATGGCACATACCATGAACTAGAACAAAGTGATTCATTTTCCTTTTGCTTTTATCTCACAACCGGTTTTTGCTTGATTTGAAGGGGATTTTGTAGAGGTGTTCGCTCAAGCGGTTAAGGTCAAGGGTAGACTATTCTTTGCGTGACGGTTAGCTTAATTGGCAATGGTTCATATCTCTATGGCTTTTTTTTTTCTTTGGCTTTTTTTTTTCTTTGAAAGGCTGAGATTTTATTACTATAAAAACGCATTTTTTTTTGGAAGGCTGAGATTTTATTACTATAAAAACGCATTTTTTTTTGGAAGGCTGAGATTTTATTACTAGATCTCTATGGCTTTTAAAAACGCACCGATCATGGCAATGTAACCTTTTGAATCTTCCCTCGTGGAAATAGGTCACCCATGGCCCAACACGTCGTTTCATGCCTTCTTGTCTTGTGTACTTCTCTTTCCATCAGCAAATTGTTCTTCTTTAAAGCTTTAATGTTCTATTTATTTTTTTTTATAATTTTACCTTACATATTCAGTAAGAATTTATGATAGCTTTAATGTTCTATTTATTTTTTTTATAATTTTACCTTACATATTCAGTAAGAATTTATGATTTAAGATTTAAAATTTAAAATTTTTAATTGATAATATCACGTAAAGTAAAATTATACATAAATATATATATATTATTGAGCAAAAAGTTTGGAATTCAGTAGTCGAGAATAAAGAGGTCTATGCATATCTGTACTACATTCACATGAATGCAAATGCCTTGGTCTCGTTCTATTACAAATATCTGCCATATGGTGACGTTCGGTAGGAAAATTACTTATCTGTGATGTCACAATCTCAAAACTTTTCAAGCACAAAAACAGTAACTGAATTGATTATTTACCTCTTAAATCTCTATTTGTAGGACTTGAATTCTAATGAAGATTAATTATAGAACTGTCAATTCTTGGCAAATTCTTTAGAATCTGAGAGAATGACTCCATTAATCAACTTCACTTCTTGGTTTGGGCGATTCTAGGATCTCAACGGACTTTGATTCCTGAACTAGAACACGGTGCTTCATAGTTTCCTTCCTCTCAATACTCTTGTCGGTTTTTTGCTTGATTCTCTGTTTGCTCCCATGCAAGTGCAAGGGGCTTTATCCAGATGGGCTCACGCCTCAATCTGTTAATATCAAGGGCGAAAAATCTTTGCAATATAAGGCGTGACAAGTGGGTTGGGAATGGTCCAGCCCCTGCAAAAATTATCGATCAGGACAAGGTGTCATTGTCTCTTTTTGTTCTCTTTGCTAATTCTTGGTTAGCTCTTAGGTGTGATTGGCTTAACTATCTAGTAACTTAGCTGACAAATTGTCAGCAGAACATGTCCTGCCTTTACTGACTGGAAAATGGGGCTCCATCCATATATAATTTCTAGTCATTTGCTTCATTTTTCAGATCAACCTTTTGTAGACACCCCCAAAAAACTAATAAACAAATAAATAAAAATAATAATAAAAATAATACAAAAAAAAAAAAAAAGAAAAAGAAGCAGGGAGGTATGGCCCTGCCACCAAACCCCCCTGCAACGTCTAGGGAAGGGGAGAGGGAGCTCCGGCTACCAACTCCCTGGTGCCAGAGCTCCCCTCTCTGGGTTGTCCAAGAAATTGGACAACCCAGTTTAAATAGGGGCATTCGGAAATAAAAAAAGGGAGGTTTTTCAATTCGAAAAAAAAGCAAGCATTCAAAAAAAAAAACAAAAACACAGAGCATTCGAAAACCCAAAAAAAAACTAAAAAAAACCTAGATCTACCAGGATACCCAAAAATTAACCAGAAATCAAAAACAAAAAGCAAAAAAAAGGGGGGTGTTTTAGTGAGGGAGAGAGGTTCGATCCGCGAGGGAGAAAGGACCGAGAGTTGGGTTTGAAGGCCGATCGACGGTGAGAGAGGGAGATCGGACGGGAAAGGGTACCGGGGGAGAGAAGGTGAAGGCGGATTTGAAGGCCGATCGGTGCAAAGGAGGGGCTGTGCCTTTTCCAGAAAGAAGGCAGAGTGTTTAGGGTTTTAGAGAGAGAAGGCTGCAGGGAAAATAAGGAGAAAAGAAAAAAAAGAAGCTTTTATAGTAGAAGGGCAGGGGCAAAACGGCGTCGTTTCACAAGAGTGAGGGAAACTGAAGCGTTTTGCCAGAAACGGCGTCGTTTTGAGTGGGTACCAGCACCAAAACGGTGCGTTTTGGACCTCTCCACTGCGGGCCTGTTGAGCGAACCCCCTGCAGCAGATTTGGGCCTCCTGTGGGTTGCGGATCTGGGCTGACCCAAGCCCAGATAGGTATGCTTCTTTGGGCTCTGTTTAAATCTGTTTTTATTTATGTGTTTATTTTTCATTTTAATGTATCTTAATTTTTATTACAAAAATGAAAATATATAAAATCTTAGTAATAGGCACATAGAAAAAATAGGATAATAAAAATAAAAATAATAAAAAAAATAAAAAATAAAAAAAATAAAAAATAAAAAAAAGATAAAAAAATAAAAAATAAAAAATAATAATGATAAACACATATATATAAATAATAATTACTTTTGGTGACCGATGATGGGATTTTCATCCGGAACGCGAGAAGTCGCAATTCCAAGTGAGCTTCCTTAGGTTAGGAATTTTAATTAGGATCCCACCAGTATGATAGGAGGGTCTTAATTCAAAATTTCAATGGCTCTAATAAAAAATAAAATAAAAAATATGAAATATGAATAAAAAAAATATAAATAAATAAATAACCTTTAAACATATGTGATAAAAAAACCATAAATAAAATCAATAAGATAAATAAAAATCAATAAATGGCAATAATAAATTTGTCAAGTCATAATAACATAAAAAAATAATAAATAGAATATATATGCATAAAATAATAATAAAAAATTTTGGCCTCAAAAATTATGACTATAGGAAAGTCTCATGTGATGAAAACTAAGAAATAAAAAGGACCGTAAAAAAAAAACAATAAAAGAATTTCATTCACAAAAAGTAAGCATAAAAGAAAAATAATGAACACGGAATAAATATGGAATTTACGCGTATCATGCTTGCATTGTTAACTGTCATGGCATATAGATCTGTTTTGTACACGGGCATAAACCCCGATGATGGGACTTTTCGAGGAAGCTTGCGAAGGCGAGTTTCATTGGTAAACTCCCTAGGTGAAAAGATACTTCCGAACTCCACCAGTATGATGGGAGGGTTCGGAAAGATATTTATAATAAAAGGTTTGTACTCGTATTAGGATTTTTGCATTCACGAAAACATTGTTTTCTCTCACAAGCGATTATTCGGATGATGGGATTTACCTAGCGAACTTGCGAAGGCGAGTTTCTTAGGTATCTCTCTAGGTGCGAGGATACTCCCGGATCCCACCAGTATGATGGGCGGATTCAGAAAGTACACTCAATAAAAGGTTTTCGTTTAGTGCAATTTCGATTTTATGCCACGCATTTCATAATTGCATTACATGTACGCTTAGACCGTAAAATATTCAATCAACAGAATAAAAGATAGCAAAAGAAACACAAAAACTAAATAAAAGGGTTAAGACAATAAGTGATTAAATGGTATCGTTCGTGGAACGGGCGTCGCGGGAGTGCTAATCCTTCTCCGTGCGTAACCGTACTCCCGAACCCAAACTCTAAAAAAAAACACGTAGACCAGTTTATCGTTCTTTCGACGGACCTAAAGTTAATTTAGTATTTCGTCGAATAGAATAAATTTGATTTGGTGGCCAATCACACCTAAACAAAAAAGATTGGTGGCGACTCCCCAAGTTATTCACCTCTAGCGGACGGGTTCCCTCACTCGCACGTTACGACAGCTTGGCTACTCCACTGGGGACGAAAGAGAGTCGAGCCATAATTAATCATAAATTGTCTTAAGCCCTAAATAATTTAGTGTCTTTTTTTCAATTTTGAGCATTTGTTTTGTGCATTGTAATTTGTGCAATGATCATTTTGTAATCATTAATTTATTGTATTTGAATTGTGGGGGATTTAGGATAGAGGGATGTGAGAGTGTCCGTAAAAGGTAGATATGTTTCCTTCACACACACAACACGTGCTGCATTCATGCATAAGCCTTCTACTCGGGCTTTGTCCTCGATAGGAGGGAGTTTAGTAGCTACGCTCTCGTGAGGTGTTTACCTCCGCATGGGCTAGTGAACACTCCCACTCAGATTGAACCTAGTCTGTTTGAAGCCTGTAATGGGTGAGGATCGGGGTGCCTTACTAGTTCGAGTGGACAACAGTAAGGAACAATTTGGGAACCTTTAGCGCTACTTTCAACCCGAACTCAGCATGTGGAATACCGAGAGTCACCTCTACCTAGGTAGAACTTTACCCGTGAGAATATACCTCTGACTAGGTACACATGAAGGAACTTCTTCATATCCCCTTGCTCTAAATTTTACTCACAAAATAATAAAGGTATCATACATACCATTTTATTAATTATTTTCATTCATTTTTGACTCTTGAACATTTTTTGTACTAATTTGAACCTCTTATCATTTTATTTTGCATACGCACATTTACATCACAATTTTGCATATAGGAATAGTATTTGTCACTTGACAGCCATTGACGGAATAGATGTAAAAAATAACTCTTGAAATTGCAGTCAAAGACAGTATCTTATACAATAAATCACTTTGTTGATGGGTGTTATGTGACAAATACTCTTAGTACATCATTCATACATGCATTTCACTCGCAATAAATTTTTTCATCTGAAAATAAAAAAAAAGAAAAAGAAAAAATGTGTTCATTCATGCGTCAAAAATTGCATCTAATTCATGTTTATGATTTAAAAAATAAAGATTCCAAGATAGCTCCACAACCCAAAGTCGGTGACCAACGTGTTCACAATACTCGTCGACGGGTGAGGATCATGGAAGAGGAACAAAGAGAACGAATGGAAAGAATGGAGAAAGCGCAAGAAGAAATGAGGGAGCAGTTAGCAAAGATGATGGAATTGGTGATGACCTTAAGCAAGGGGAAAAGAGTGGCCGAAGAGCCAGCTCCACCAGAAAACCCACCAACCCAAGGCCCAAGCAACCCAAGGGATGATCCGCCTTATCCCCCAGGATTCACTCCGCCTCATGCATTTGAAAGAGCCCACCCGCAAGTGGCGCCGTCGGTTTATTACAATATGCCACCCCCAATCGGTCATCAATCGACCCATGGACAATTGGGGTCAAATCTCGGAGCAAATCCTGCCGAACCAATACATGTTCCGGATTTAGATGACCCAAGAGAACAGGAGAGGCTAAGGAAGAGTTCATCTCAAACGGGGGAGAATGAAAAAACTGAGAAGAGATATGATTTGCTGGAAGAACGCCTTCGTGCTATCGAAGGTGTTGATAGGTTCGGGTCTATGGACGCAGCTGAGTTATGTTTGGTTCCCGATGTGGTTATCCCTCCGAAATTCAAGGTGCCAGATTTTGAGAAGTATGACGGGATAAAATGCCCAATGGCACACATCACCATGTATTGCTGAAAGATGACTGCCCAGTCACATGACGACAAATTGCTAATCCACTTCTTTCAGGATAGCCTAACTGGATCGGCAGCTAGATGGTACGTGCAGCTTGACCGAAGCCATATCAAAACTTGGAAGGATTTGGCTAGAGCTTTTATAGCACAATACAAACACGTTACCGACTTTGCCCCTGATCGTTTATCCCTTCAGACTATGAAAAAAAGGGCTAGCGAGAGCTTCAAAGAGTACACTCAAAGGTGGAGAGATACAGCAGCACATGTGCAGCCGCCGTTAACAGACAAGGAGATGACAGTATTATTCATAAATACTCTCAAGGCTCCTTTTTATGAACGACTGATTGGCAATGTCACCAAAAATTTTGCAGATCTAGTCCTTTCAGGAGAAATAATCGAAGGGGCAATAAAGAATGGCAAGATTGAGACGAATGAGGCCACTAGCTCTAGAAAGGGGGCCCCATTTAAGAAAAAAGATGGAGACGTGCAAGCAGTAACTTGTACTAGCCCTCAAAATCATAACCTCAATCCTTACCACCCATACCACCCATATCCATCATTCTATCCCGGTGTAGGCCATATTGCCCAGAACCCTTATCCATGTCTGCCTACCCAACAACCAATATTTCGACCCAATACCTTCCCACCATCACCAACACCAAGACCCACATCCTCAACCAATAACCCCAGAAATACTCAAAGAGGATCAAGGACTGCTCAAGAAAAACCCCAATTCGATCCTATCCCAATCTCTTACACTGCCTTGTTACCTCAGCTAATTGAAAGCCGATTGTTAGCCCGCACCCCTTTAGAACCACTCAAACCCCCTTTTCCCAAATGGTATGACCAGAATGCACATTGTGATTACCATTTTGGGATTCAGGGACATTCCATTGAAAACTGCACTGCACTTAAGTACAAAGTCCAAGCGCTCATTAAGGCAGGACTTTTGAACTTTTCCAAAAAAGATAACTCAAATGATGAGGGGAATCCCTTACCTGATCATGGAGGACCAGTAGTGAACGTCATCCATGAAGAGGTGGCTCGAAAAGTGAAAAAAGAGTGTTGATGAGATTCGGACACCCATGGATAAAGTGTTCGAGGCGTTAGTCAAAGTAAATGCCATCATTCCACAGCCAATGGATAGGAGAGAATCGGGGCATGACCTTACTTGCTCTTGCAAGTTTCATATGGGGGTTATTGGACATTCTATCCAAGATTGTGGTGGCTTTCGACGTAAGTTACAAGAGTTGATGGACTTATCAGTGATCGAATTTTACGTTGAAAAGGAAGAATTTGAGAAAAAAATGACTCTTTTTTTGCATGAAACACCGAACGAGGTTGTCGAGACTCTTCAAGAGGCATTTAAGGAGCTGTCGATCCACATGATTAGAGAAGATGGAGTTGATGAAAAGGTCCCCGAATTGTATCCAGTGTTACCTGGAGAAGAGTTGACAAATTGGACAGTCACGGAACTACTGAGCATCTTTGGGTCTTTGCAAATGTAATAAACAACTTCACTCAAATGCCTATGCCCAAGGGCATTAAGATTAATTTCTTGTTTAAATAGGGCTTTCTTTCACTTTAATCTTTCAAATAAATGACAAGCATAATGTTTTATCATCTCATTTGTTATCATCTTTTCTTGCACATACCATTTTCATATTCCTCGCTTTAAACCAATAAATGATTGCCTATGCCCATGTCCAATTGCCCCTATTCGCAGGTCTCTAAATAATGAACACGAAGAAAATTTAGAAAGCGATCAGATCGTTAATTTTGAAAAAATGTCGAACGTTGATGAATTGGAAAATGAGGAAGAGTTTGATAACCATGACTTATCCTCGGAATTGTCAAGGTTGCTGGAACAGGAGGAAAAGGAGATTTTGCCTCATCAAGAGCTCACAGAGACAATTAATTTGGGGGATGAAAAAGAAAAGAAAGAGGTTAAGATTGGTACCGCATTATCCTTGCATGAACGACAGAAGCTAGAAGAGTTGCTCCGTGAATATGTGGATGTGTTTGCTTGGTCATATCAAGACATGCCAGGTCTCAATACTGACATTGTTGTCCATAAATTGCCTTTAAGGCCAGATTGCAAGCCGGTTAAACAAAAGTTAAGGAGGATGAAGCCGGAGATGTTGCTAAAGATTAAAGAAGAGGTAAAAAAGCAGTTCGATGCTGGATTCTTGGAGGTGGCCAAGTATCCCGAATGGGTAGCTAATGTAGTCCCAGTTCCTAAAAAGGATGGAAAGGTTCGAATGTGTGTGGATTACAGGGATCTGAACAGAGCAAGCCCGAAGGATAGCTTTCCTTTACCGCATATCGACACTCTCGTGGACAATACAGCACAGAATGCCTTGTTCTCATTTATGGATGGCTTTTCAGGGTATAATCAGATTAAAATGGCACCCGAGGACATGGAGAAAACAACGTTCGTGACCATGTGGGGCACGTTTTGTTACAAAGTGATGCCATTTGGGCTGAAAAACGCTGGCGCCACGTATCAAAGGGCCATGGTGACCTTATTTCATGATATGATGCATAAGGAAATAGAAGTATATGTGGATGATATGATTGCGAAATCTCGTACGAAAGAGGACCATATTGTTAACCTCAGAAAGTTATTTGAGAGATTACGGAGGTTTCGGCTCAAGTTGAATCCGGCGAAGTGCACATTCGGGGTTACTTCTGGGAAATTGTTGGGGTTCGTGGTGAGTGAAAGAGGAATTGAGGTGGACCCAGATAAAATACGAGCCATTCGTGAACTGTCACCTCCCAAAACACAAAAAGAAGTAAGGGGATTTTTAGGGAGGTTGAATTATATTGCTCGATTTATATCGCAACTCACCTCTACATGTGACCAAATTTTTAAGCTCCTCCGTAAACATGACTCGGGGGCATGGGATGAGGAATGCCAGATTGCCTTCGACAAAGTTAAAGATTACCTGCTAAGCCCACTAGTATTGGTACCACCTGTAGTTGGAAGACCTCTTCTTTTGTATCTGACAGTAAACGAAAGGTCCATGGGATGTGTGTTGGGACAACATGATGAAACCGGCAGGAAAGAAAGAGCCGTCTATTATTTGAGCAAAAAATTCACAGATTACGAGTCTAAGTATTCCTCACTGGAAAAGATGTGTTGCGCATTAGTCTGGACAGCACATCGATTTAGGCAGTACATGCTGTATCATACTACTTGGCATATAGTAAGCATAAAAGAAAAATAATGAACACGGAATAGAACAAATTTGATTTGGTGGCCAATCACACCTAAACAAAAAAGATTGGTGGCGACTCCCCAAGTTATTCACGTCTAGCGGACGGGTTCCCGCACCTGCACGTTACGACACCTTTGTCTCTGTCTTTTGGGTTGCAACTTGGCAATTGCAATATCATTGTCGTGATTTGGACTTCATACTTCGTAGTCTTACATTACCAACCTCACTTGTGGTCAGCATCAATTTTAAAAAATTAAAAAAAAAAAAACCCCTGTAAGACAAAACATTAGTGATGGACTACAATAGAATTCACTCAGTGGTTGGAATTCGGAAATAGAAAGGTCTTTGCATGCCTGTACTACACATGGATACAAATTTGTGGTCTCACTAGTACATATTTCTGCAGTATCTTGATGATCAGTAGGAAAATTATGATTAATCTGTGAGCTCACGATCTTAATAATTACAAGCACAAAACGGATTATTTGCATCTCCTAAATTTCTAATTTTACAGGACTTGAATATATATACTAATGGAGAGTGTAGACCCAGAACTGTAATTCATGGTTTTGAGCCATTCAATTCTTGGAAACACTAAGATTCGTTGGCCTTCTCGTCAACAGAGAATCATTGGTGAATTCTTCCAGGAAACCCAGGTCGGTCTTACCCTCATCTTGGCTAGTTCAAGTATTGCAAAACAGCCCATGAATGATAAACCTCAAGTTCAAGATTCTGATCTTGGCATGAAATATCTGCTACTCTCCTTGCATCAGTGTTGATTTGGAATTCCACCATGGCTACAGAAAAACAAGAGGCCACCATGGTTGCAGACATTAAGAATTGGATGCAATCAGGCCAAGCGCCTTGGGTTAAATTCGCCACAGGTCAAGAGCAGGGACCTGGCCATGACCAGGAAATCCGAGCGAGGGTACAAACTTACCAGCACCAAGCCGCATGGCATGCTCCGTGAACGAAAACAGAGCGCTTCGAGGCCTCTATTTTAATTTGCTAAGAATATTTCATACGATTTTAAAAATTTTTTAATATAAATATTTTTAAATTATGAATATTTATTTTTAAAAATTTTAAAATTCATCAGTAATATATAAAATCTATACCTTGATAATATGACTTTTAAAATCTATACATTAATTTACAAAGAAATATTAATTGATTTTTTTTTCTTTTTGGACCAGACAATGATTTTCCGATCAAATCATCGAGAAGAAAAAGATATGTATTGTTCTGTCAAATCATAAAACAGATAAATATGACTCCGCTATAATATTCCACCAATCATCAACACCCACTACAAGCACGTAATCCACTCAAGATTCATCATCAGCTCATTTTCTTCTTTTATTTGTTCTAGTTGAATTCTCACATTTGTTGTGGTGCACAATATAAGAAAGGAAACTTTGATTTTAGGGTTTTTTATCTTTAATTTAATATTAATAATTAATAGTTTTTAATGTAAAAAAATAACTCTAAAAATAATGCATTACAAAAAAAATATTGATTTTCTAACGAAATTAATTTTGTCAAAAAAATATTTTCAATAAAATAAATCTTTTCATATTGTGCATGGATTTCATTTTTGATAAAATTCAAACAAAAAGTTCGGTCAAAAATGATCTTTAATTTATTTTGTAGGGATAATTCACGTGTTATAAAATTCTCTTTAGAAAAAAAAAAAAAACCCTCGATGGCAACTATTCAATCATTACTTTATTTTACATGGTAGGTATTTGTTTTCTTTTTGAATAGTTTTCTCGTTATTGTATGATCCATTTTTTGTTGGGCCCTAGTTCGAGAGGTCCTACATCTATAGCACCTTGTCCTACACCATAAAAGGCATAAACACTGCAGCTTGTGCAAGAAAAATCATAGACCAAGCCCTTTGAATGAGACACATCCAATTAAACTAAGCATATCATCTTTAATTAGATTCCACATGAATTTTAATCGTACGAACAAGATATATTTTACCAAAAAAAAAAAGAAATCTAGAAAGTTTTATATCCTTAATTAGCATAAATGGCAATATTGGCTAACTTAGGAATCAACAGAATTTCTCTGCGATGTCTTGTAAAACCTGGCAAAGCTGTTTGGGCTTGGAAAGCATGACCATGTGGCCGGCGCCATTAATGACCTTCACTTCTTTGGCTGGACAGTTCTTGATCATCAATCGCTGGAACTCTTCCATCATCACTTCATCTTGTTCTAATACAATGAAAGCTCGATCCACCGTCCCGAATTTTTCTTGTGTTAATAAATTCCCCGTGACCAAGTCCTCCAAGAACAGCCCACTCGGTCTGACCAACATTTTGTCCAACTCCAAATCCTGCGTGCAACAGTGCAAAATTAGGACACATTCAGATATAGCAGCTTGATATTTGCTTAAACCATTTAAAACTTGCCTCCAATTGGCAGTGTTGATAAGCTTTGGCCTCCATGAATTCTGGACCAAAGAGTACCCGAGTTGGTGGTTTCTCTGGGCCTTTATCAAATGTGAACTGGCAGTCCACTAAAGATTCCACTGGGGTGCTTTTAAAGTACTATATCGACAAAAACAAAAAAACAAAAAAACAAAGAGAGTTGACTAAAATTAGAATCTCCAAACCTGGGTATTCATGTATTATTAGCGTCAATTACAAGCTAGAACGAGGAAGTTTTATTGCTTACTTCTTGTATGAGAGTCCCTGGTGGAGAGCCGTGACGAGGCATATAGGCTGCAATAAAAACTGCAACTGAAATTTTGTTGGGAAATCTTTCCATGGCTAGAGATATACAGAGACCGGCATAGCTGTGACCAACAAGAATGACCTTCCCAGGTTCAGGGAGAGAGGCCAAGAAATCCATCAATGGCTGCAAGTAATCTGAAATACAAGTGATTTCTTCGAGCCGTTTGGGATCAACCCCAGAAGCACCAAGGTCCAAGGCGGTGACTTGATGACCAGCCGTTTGGAGTAGGCTCACAAGCTTGTACCAGCACCAGGCTCCATGGCAGGCTCCGTGGACTAGCACAAAATGCTGCTTTCTCTCCATTGCTAGCCTAGTCTCGTGTTTTGTGCTTTGTGTTTTTCTATCTTGCTGCCCATGTCCCTTTTAAATAGACTTTGTATATGACCAAAAAAACAAAGAAGAAAAAGTGATGCTAACAGTAATGAAAGAGATGCCGTCCATCGCCTTTATTGCATTGACAGTCAAAGAATGGAAGGCTTGCCAAGTGTCTACAAACTATTACGTGAAACCTTACTTTTTCTTCTTCATTTTTGTCTTTTTACTTGAACTCTTGAAGTAAGATCTTTCTGTTTAATCAATTGATGATTCAGCTGGGATTAATGTACAAAATTTTGCCAGATTAGGAAGCTATAGCATACAGATTCATCAATGACCACATAATCTGCCTAATTTCATGTGATAAAACCTTGGGACTTGTGGCATGGAGGTAATCAAGAATTGTGTCAAACATCAAAAAGTCACTCAATCACTTGATTGCAATTTCACCAATTATTTGTCTTTTTTAAATATATGTTTGACAAAAATCGGCTAAGAACAAGCGCAAAGTGACGATACTTCATTTGAGCAATATTTTCCTTTAAAAGAATTTAATTTTTAGATTGGTCAAACAGCTTATTTTGAGATTTTCATCCCCTTTGATGAGTTGCTATTACTCGGGGGAGGCCCTTTTTTGTCTAGAAACAATTCGTGTGTAAAATAACTCAGCTAAAGCTAAATCAATATGAAAGCGATTGATATTACACTTACGCGCCTCGTGTATTCACATTTAAATGGACATTTTCTAGTTTATTATTGGCATAAGAAAACGATTTCATGCATCTAATGAGTTAAAACGAGATTTTGAATTCTTAAATGTTTTTAGTACAAAAAAAAAATTGTTACACCTAACCAAAATTAAAGGTTCCAGTTCTGTAATTTAGCTTAAATTAGGAGATCGAAATTCAATAATCCAATTTGAGATCAAGCTTCTCTCTGAACAACTAGGTTAGGCTTTCAGTATGACACCCTTAAACCAAAGCATTGGGTGCTGACAGGGGTAAACAGAAAATGAGGGCTTCCAACTAAACATATACCATCTCTTCGTACATCAGGTCATCATTTTCGCTCAAGGAGCGAGCATATTGCTGTTGATTGCCTCATTCGATGAGTAACAATATCATACAGGAAATGCTAGCATCTCCAAAAAGGGAAGGAAAAGGATATGAATGAGATAATATTTACAAGGTAGTGGACTCGATTATGCACCTAGCTATTATATCCTCAGATATTCAACCCTGCCTGTCTCATTGGCTTTGATCTGTTCTGCACTTAGCTACAAGTTTAATTTTTTTTGCATTTATGCATATCGCGAGCAGAGGAACTGTTTTACCCCAAAAGAGATTTACGAACTGAATTAGCTTGCAAAGTCCGATAATCAGCTGAGCATGGTTGGATGCCCAGTCTGGAGCATCCTCTTGATCATGTCCATTCCGAAAGCAGAATCTGATGAACTGAGTAATTGCAGCACAATATTAACTCACCATTCTAAACATTGTTCCTCATTGAAATTTCCTAAGAAACAGAGATGAGAATGGCAACAACAATTCATCAAAATAAAAGCAAGGAATCAAGCGCAGTCAATTGATCCTAGTTTGACATGAATTTGTGACTCTTAACTCTATTTTGCACACTTAGTTCAACAATCTCAATCAGAATACAGACCAACATCAACATAAAGCAAACACTTTCAGTTAAAACCTAACTTCCTAATTATATGGAGATGACAACAGTTTTCTCTAAATTTCTTTCTTCCTAGGTAGTTATCAAACGACTTTAAATATATGAGATCATATCAATTCCATCAAGAATAAAAGCAAACAACCTCTCTGAACTCCATCAGAGATATATGCCGCATCATCTCTTGCTTAACATTAAAAGACATATAAACATCTTACATGCATCATGACCAATAATTTGTCAACTAGGAATCAAGTGGTAGGATTATCAGGAGGCTAGAAAGACATAAACAAATAATAACTGTTTTAAGGAAGTACATCTCATCATCAAGGCACCTTTCTGAAAGCACAGAAATTTTTTTGTTGGAAGTCAGCCTTCCCACAGAAAACGTATTCTAGTTTCCTCCAAGAGAAATAAATTCTAACAGTGCATTCTGATCCCATCAAATGCAAATACTACTATTAATAGTAGTAAATAAATGGGAAAAAAAGGGGTAACCTAGTGTTTATTTCAACATTAAACAGTTCACACAATCAAGCAGAAAGCCAATCAATATGCTAACAAACAAACTCATTAACAGATGAAGAAAGAGTTATCATATTTAATGCTAGAGAGTAAACTTCACTTGATTCAAGAAAAATGTCACCGCTGTTTTGTTCCTAACACAAGTCAGAATCTGCTTTTAGGTTCATCCATCAGAATTTTTTAACCATTCATCTTTAGACCAGTCATATCATATCTTTCATAAACTTCTTAGACATCAATTCTTTTACATTCTTATGATCTTCTTTATGCACAAAGAGAAGAAGAAAAGCACCAAATTTCTGGTGGAAAAACGCAGAACAAATAGCAATGCACCATTCCACCACCATAATTCCTTTTACAGATAACCTTCAAAAAGATAGAGTATAGTATGCAACGAAGTGACTAGGGAGAGCTGACCTTGGTATGGTAATTTCATATGGAAAATAGATGACACCCTCAGATATGGGTGGAACATGGTCCTTCTTCTCATTGACAAACTTTATTATTTGAAAGAGAACCTCTCGAAGAGATGTTTCAACTGCTGCTCTGCAAGAACTTCTCTCCTCAGAAGCACCACCCTCTATAACGATGAACACAAACAAATGGGAAAAAAAACAAAAGAAAACCAATTAGCTTGGGGTAAAGAAAAAAAGGTCACGATTGTAAAGTTAAAGGACATACGCATGGTTGTACCTCCTGGATCAATGACCACTTTGGAATGATGAGATTTGCCCAAATGTGATTTTGGGTGTTGAGTGACATTCAAATTGAGATACCATTGTTCCCAATATAGGCGCTCGGTTTTGTTAGTGAACCAAGATGGCTGCTTGCTTTTGACCTCATAAAATGATAAGCATATCTGCAACACAAATAAAAATAAAAAGTGAAGATGAATAAGATGCAATGATTACTAAAATCGAAATGAGAAGGATAAAACTAAAAGCAAATAGACAGACCTGACTTTTCTTATTGGGATGTTTCTCTACCCAGCTTATGAAATGATCAATCTTCTCATCTATTTTCTTCTCAAGTTCCACATCCCCACATTGCACCTACAGATTACAAAATACAAATATGGGGAACATCGAAAACACATACATGTCAAATGCCGGAGAAAATCAGGATATAAAAGCAGTAATTTTGATTGGAAAAGTAAAATTAAAAGCAGGAATTACTTCATCAAGAAAAAAAAAAAAAAGGAAACAAGAATTGCTCACGTAAGTAATTTCAAAAAGCTCCAAATCAACATCTTTGGGCCGAACGAGCCCTAATGCTCTATGAAACACTATTGTATGTAAAATGCCTGCAATCATGAACTTCCATCTCCTTACTTACAGTTCAAAATACATATATCTAAAGAAAACTAAACTTTAACTACTCAAATTAATCAAAACCAGAACCACCGAAAGAAGAACTTCTAATCAACGAAATTAAACAGTGAACTTACAGCGCAAAACCTCCCGTATTTCGAAGTGCTCCACTTCCTAAACCAAAAAAAAGAAACGATTAATTTTTTTTAAAATCGGAAGCGTAAATAATAAATTTAATATGCAAAAGAAACAGTAAAAGAGCAAAATTTTGATTACCAGTTCTTTGAGTTGACAGACTTCGCAGTTCATGATGGTTGCTGAAGAGGAAAAACAAAAAAAATAAAATCGAAGCAAAATTGGATCGATCCAAAGCCTGGATCCCGGCCGTCGATTTTTCTTTTCAAATTGTTGCAGTGTTTCTCTATTGAATCGATCTTCTAATCGGGCGATGTCTACTTACTTCGCATAAGCTTGAAACTCTCTTTTCCTTTCTTCCTTTTTCCTTCTTCTTTTGGGTTGGGAAATTAAATGGACTACGTAAATGCGATTATAACCCGTTAAATTCGGTTTAGATTTTTAATCTTACTTATTTCACGGTTAGGAAAATTATGAACGATGGCCTCTTGACTGGCTGTGCCAGCTCGGCTCACCAAGACCAATTAAAGGCCCAATGTGGCCCAATATTTTGCAATATTGCTGGCCCATTGTGGGCCACGGCTGTTGTCGTGTCAGCCCAATGGGTTGATCTACAGCTCGAACTTAACATCTTTATAACGAAATCTTAAGTTCTAAACTTGTACCTGTTAAAATGTCTCTTTTGAAAACATAATTATGGGGAAAAATTTTTGAAGCGATACGTACAAAAAAAATACAACTCAAGATTCCATTTGTCCGTCCATAACAGAGTCTTCCAAAGCAAGAAGCAAAAACATAAACTGATAAATGCTTATTTGAAAACCACAAGCCATAATCATGATTTAACTCATGGTGGGGACTGGAGTTGTACCCTAAGGCCTTTAATATCAACAGAGTTAACAAAAAACTTTCACCTTCTTACAACTTAGAACTATCTGCTTTGCTGGGACAGTTTGTGGTAAAAGTAATTAGCCTGTGAAGTGTAACTTCATCTCCAAATTGTTTGTCAGAAGGAGGGCCCTTGATTTGTCAGATTCTTGTGATTCTTGATTTGACGTGGCTGCGTGCTCTGTGTTTCTGCTTTGTTGCCTATGTTTATCTTAGTAAAGTAATTAATATAACTTCTTCTGCACGCAGTAGACAGCAAAGAGAGAATGTTTGCTGTTTTCCAAACTGCTATTCTTCTTCGTTAGGAATTAGTCATTGTCACTCAGGGGGGTTGGTTTTTCGGGATAAAGAAAAACATGATTGATTGGAGATATTACCTTTTACCCTTTTATGAGAGGCGCATTTATTTACTAAAAATGATTAGATTGAAGTGTTTATGAAGTTAGAATCCAACAACAGAACATGCAGAGCTTGACTGACAAGAACAACCACCATAGTCTTTGACACGATGCAACAAGTATCAAGCATGACCATAATATGGGCTCCTTGAAACCAGGTGCAATTGCGATTGTCCCGTGATTTACCCCAACTTGATTCTAACATAACGAATTGGCTTGAGATAACGGTGAATATACTTGTTTTAACAAGGATCAAAACCCATCTTTTGCCTATTTCCTGATGCTTATAACAATGTTGCAGATTCAGGATTTCCTTACTTGTTGAAATTGTGGTATTTATATCTAATCATGAACAGAAAACTTGAGTAAGCAAACTTGATCACGCAATCAAGCATAATAAGTTTGTTTTCATTTGGATGAAAACATCAAATCTCAAGCAGGTTCTTTTCATTTCCCCTCATATGGGCTCCACGCACCCTCTCTTCAGCTCCTGTCATTGTTGTCCTCGTCAAATTTTTTTTTGTTTTTCCTTTTGAATTTGGCAAGTAGTACCTCTGCTTGCCAGCACAAATATTGAATCATTCTATGTCAAAGTAAGACATTTCTAGCCCATTGTATGGCATTAGTCTTGTCGTTTGCTATATTCCTGTTCATATCCTAGCAGGGCATGACAGTAGAGAAGTGCACTAGCTAGACATGCAGGCCTTTGGTGTCTGTTGAAGACTTAGTAATTCCAGCTGGTAATCTGGTGCAAAGCAGCAGCTGATAATCTGGTGCAGAGCAGCAGCTGGTCTTTGGTTATTTGGTTATCGATTAATGAAACGCTTTAGTGTTGTGTCGTTTTATTTCTTTCAGTATATGCAGTGGCTTAAACGCCAGTTCTTATGTCGTTTGGTTTTAGTCTGTTAAAGCTTTAAGTCACGTTTTAATTTCTTTCTATTTTTGATGGCCGTTGGGCTTTGTTTTCTGTAATGCACAGGATCCTATGTCTGGAACCTTGTGCACAGCCATTTTGTTTAGTGAGGTTGTTTCTCCAATGCCGAATCTTAAGGCACCGTTATTTGATACTCATATAAACAAAAATATATGAATGAAATCCGTGTGTGGTTTTTTTCTAATATCATTCTTCAAAAGCCATATTCTACTTCCTCTGTTTTCCAGTATTTTCTGGTTTTTTATCAGTCAGCAATCTTGAGTGAGCTTGATCTTCCTGGTTCTTCAAATTCTTCTACATGGTATCAGAGCTAGTTTTCTTAAGGTACCTGTGAGTCGTTTCTTATTTTCTGAGTGATTTAGTGAGTGATTCAGATGGCTTCAGTTGGTTTCAATACTGGTGCTCCTCCAATTTTCTCAGGTGAAAACTACCCGTTCTGGGCAGTTAAAATGCGTACCTATTTGAAGGCTTTGGATCTATGGGATACTGTTGAGACTGGAGAGATGCCTGTGCAGAGGCATGCCAACCCTACTATTGCTCAGATCAAGCAGCATAGTGAGGAGGTTACTAAGAGGTATAAAGCACTCAATACTCTTCAAATAGCAGTGTCAGAATCTATTTTTGCAAAGATTATGAACTATGATAATCCAAAGCAAGTATGGGAAAGCTTAAAGGAGGAATATCAGGGCAGTGATCGAACCAGGTCTTTGCAGATACTGAATCTATCCAGAAAATTTGAGTTACTAAGAATGAAGGATGATGAAGGTATTCAAGATTACACAGACAAGCTACTAAAGCTGGTAAATCAGCTCAGACAACTTGGAGAGGAAGTGAGTGACAAACGGGTTGTTAATAAAATACTAGTTAGCATCCCAGAAAGGTTTGAAGCTAAGATCTCCTCTTTGGAGGACTCAAAAGACCTGACTAAGATCTCCATTACTGAGTTGATTAATGCCCTATTAGCTCAGGAGCAGAGAAGAGCTCTTAGGGGAGAAAATATGGTAGAAAATGCCTTAGTGGCTAAAACAAAGGGATTGAAGAACAAGGGAAGCAGTTTTAAGAAGAATGATGGAAAAGGAAGTAAGGCTGATGAAGGAAAGAAGGGCAAAATAGGAGACAAATATCCTCCTTGTCCTAATTGTAAAAAGAGAAATCACACTGCCAAATTTTGTTGGTATCGACCCAATGTTAGATGCAGAGCCTGTCACCAGATGGGTCATGTTGAGAAGGTGTGCAAGTCAAAGAAAACAGAAGATTCAACTCAAGCTGATGTAGCAGAGCAAGCTGATGAAGCAGAAGAAGTGTTGTTTATGACTCAGATAGGTGACTATTCTGAGCAGTCAAGCATTTGGTTGCTAGACAGTGCTTGTTCACACCATCTTACAGGTAACAAATCTTTATTCTCTGATCTAGACATGAACTTCAAGTCTAGAGTCAAAATAGGTAATGGTGAGTTCTTGGAAATTGCTGGAATTGGAACTGTGACTGTGAATACAACATCAGGAGTCAAACACATAGTTAGTGTGCACTATGTTCCTGAGGCAAGTCAGAATCTATTGAGTGTGGGTCAATTAGCTAAAAATAAGTATGCATTACTGTTTAAAGGCAGACAGTGTACTGTATTTGATCCATGGGGTTCTGAGATGTTCACAGTTGAAATGCAGAATAATTGTTATCCTTTAAATTTGACTGCTACTGATCAAGTTGCACTCTACAGTGAGTCTGATATTTCAGATCTTTGGCACAAACGTTTTGGACATGTGAACTATGGTTCACTGTCACTTATGCACTCTGGAAAGGTTGTGGAGGGCCTACCTTTGATTATAAAGCCTGAGAAGTTGTGTGGAACTTGTCAGTTAGGTAAGCAGGTGAGACAGCCATTTCCTAAAAAAAGTCAAAGAAAAACTTCTCAGAAGTTGGAAATAGTTCACACTGATATATGTGGACCCGTGAAAACTCCATCACTAAGTGGGAGTAAATACTATATAATATTCATTGATGACCTCACAAGGTATTGTTGGATATATTTTATGAAGTTAAAATCTGAAGCTTTGAAGTATTTTAAGATGTTCAAGGCACTAGCAGAAAATAGCTCTGGCATGAAAATCAAGTCACTTAGAAGTGACAATGGCAGGGAATATACATCAGAAGAGTTTGATAAATTGCTGCTAGAATGTGGGGTGCAACACCAACTGACTGCTACTTACTGTCCACAACAGAATGGAAAAGCAGAAAGGAAGAATAGAACTCTAGCAGAGATGGGCAGATGTCTGCTATTCCAGGGGAGTTTGCCTAAAGAGTTTTGGGCTGAGGCAGTAAATACTGCAAACTACTTGTTGAACAGGTCTTATACCAGAGTATTGGGAGATAAAACTCCATATGAAATGTGGTTTGGATACAAACCATCGGTGTCACATCTGAAGATTTTCGGTTGTCTGTGTTATGCAAAAGTCCCAGATGAAAAAAGGAGAAAATTTGATGCTAAGTCAGTTGTGGCTGTGATGATCGGGTATAGTGAAGTGACAAAAGGCTATAGGCTTTATAGTCTTGAGTCTAAGAAGGTTTCAATTTGCAGAGATGTCAGTTTTGATGAAGGGCATTTTTGGAATTGGAAAAATACTACAGTTCAAGGGTCAAAGAATGATGAACCTGCAGATAAGGAGCAGTTTCAAGATCAAGGTGAAGATGAGTCGTCAGACATAGAAGATGAGTCCAAAGCTGTCAGGGGAACTAGGACTCTAGAGGAGATTTATAGCAGATGTAATCTAGCTCTTACAGAACCAATGGACTATATGGAAGCTTGTGTTGACAGAAATTGGAAACAAGCTATGGATGCAGAGTTCAGCATGATCAAAAAGAATCAGACTTGGGTGTTGGTGGATAGACCTAAAGACCATAATGTCATTGGAGTGAAGTGGATCTTTAGAACAAAGTTAAACCCAGATGGATCAGTTAATAAATACAAAGCCAGGCTGGTGGTCAAGGGCTTTGCACAGGTTTATGGAGTAGACTATCTGGAGACATTTGCACCAGTGGCTAGGCACGACACAATTAGGCTGTTAACAGCCTTGTCTGCAAGAGAAGGGTGGAAAATATATCAGTTAGACATTAAGTCTGCTTTTCTTAATGGCTATCTGAAGGAAGAGGTTTATGTAGAGCAGCCAGAAGGCTATGTGGAAAAAGGGTCTGATAACAAAGTTTGTAAACTGTTGAAGGCTTTATATGGTCTTAAACAAGCTCCAAGGGTATGGTATGAGAGGATGGATACTCATTTGCTGGAGCAAGGATTTAACAGGAGCTGTACTGAAGCAACTCTTTATATAAAGAAGGTAAATGAGTTTGCTGAACTTATAGTTGCTTTATATGTTGATGACCTGCTGGTAACAGGACCTGAGTCTAAATGCTTAGCTGAGTTTAAATCTCAGATGTTGAGAGTTTTTGAAATGACCGATTTAGGCCTCATGTCATATTTTCTTGGGATGGAATTTATCCAATCTTCAAGGTATATTATGATTCATCAAACAAAGTATGCATATGATCTGTTAAAGAAGTTTCAGATGGATCGATGCAAAGCTGTCAAGACTCCACTGTCTGCAGGAAGTAAGTTTTGCAAGTTAGAAGAATCTGCAGAGGCTGATGGAAAGCTATACCGGAGCATCATTGGATCTCTACTGTATCTTGCTGCAACAAGACCAGATTTAATGTATGCAACAAGTCTCCTATCCAGATATATGCAAGAACCCAAAGAAACTCATTTTATTGCTGCCAAACGGATCCTCAGATATGTTAAAGGTACTACAGACTTTGGTATCAAGTATGTGAAGGCTGAGAGCAATGAACTTCAAGGTTTTTCAGATAGTGATTGGGCTGGTTCATGTGATGATTCAAAGAGCACAAGTGGTTATTGTTTTTCCTTTGGGAGTGGAGTTTTTTCCTGGAGTTCAAAGAAGCAGGAGGTTGTTGCTCAATCATCTGCAGAAGCTGAGTACATTGCATCTGCATCTGCAGCTAATCAAGCACTCTGGTTAAGGAAAATCCTAAATGAATTAGGTTTTTCTCAGAACAAGGGAACTGTACTTTATGTTGACAACCAATCTGCTATGGCCATTGCCAAGAATCCAGTCCAACACAGTCGAACAAAGCATATCAGAGTGAGATACCATTCACTTAGAGATGCAGTGAAGGAGGGTGAAATAGAACTTGAATACTGTCCTAGCAATGAGCAACTGGCTGACATTTTTACCAAGGGATTAAGTGTGGATCGGTTTGAGTTTCTGAGGAACAAGTTGAGAGTTTACTCAGCTGGAACTAAGGGGGAGTGTTGAAGACTTAGTAATTCCAGCTGGTAATCTGGTGCAAAGCAGCAGCTGATAATCTGGTGCAGAGCAGCAGCTGGTCTTTGGTTATTTGGTTATCGATTAATGAAACGCTTTAGTGTTGTGTCGTTTTATTTCTTTCAGTATATGCAGTGGCTTAAACGCCAGTTCTTATGTCGTTTGGTTTTAGTCTGTTAAAGCTTTAAGTCACGTTTTAATTTCTTTCTATTTTTGATGGCCGTTGGGCTTTGTTTTCTGTAATGCACAGGATCCTATGTCTGGAACCTTGTGCACAGCCATTTTGTTTAGTGAGGTTGTTTCTCCAATGCCGAATCTTAAGGCACCGTTATTTGATACTCATATAAACAAAAATATATGAATGAAATCCGTGTGTGGTTTTTTTCTAATATCATTCTTCAAAAGCCATATTCTACTTCCTCTGTTTTCCAGTATTTTCTGGTTTTTTATCAGTCAGCAATCTTGAGTGAGCTTGATCTTCCTGGTTCTTCAAATTCTTCTACAGTGTCCCATATCTACCATTGCTCTAATTATAATCAAGCAATTCTTATCTTGTTAATTACTCACACCCATTTCATTCTTATCTCCATATCTGATACACTGCTAACAAAACTGACTTTTAACACAAAGTATTGGCTGAAAAACATCAATAATTGGAAAACAAATCAGGGGTGAGCTCTAAATTATTAACTTGCATGTGCTTGATATTTTGATTTAGCCTTTGTGCAATAAAATCGTTCAAAGATACCTTACTATATCTGTCAATTCTTGGATTCTGTGCATCTAAAATGTTCATCCTTATCCGTGTTGAAAACCTTGCTCAGATTCATAAACTACTATCATCAGATCTATATAAGCAGTTTTCATGTTATTTTGTGGATGAATTTAAAACGTGTCATCCTTACCATATATTTCCATCCAGTCTTTTACAAATTATAGGTCTACTGGAATCTGGATGGAATGCTGATGCTACACGTCTGTTGTGGAAAATGCATATTACACCCAAAAGACCGCCGAAGGGTTCACAGGAACAAGCAGATTCATTGAATTGTTTAGCCAGGAACAGCATGAGAGGAAAAAATTGCACACTCAATGAAACGTTATTTCTTCATTGGCAAATTACAGGCCCTAACATGAGAACTTGAATAATTTTTTTTACTCGGGTTTTCTATGTTTGAACTAATTCATAGCACTGACAAATGCAACAGTTAAAGCAGGTTCTTTTTCCTTTCTTGGTTTTAACCAACCCAAACTGACATGGTGTTCCAAAGCAACCTTTTATCACATTAAACAATAGTCACCGGACCCATAAGATTACTGTAGCATCCATTTTCGAAGTCCCCAAACGACCTTGTTCTTCTTGAAACTAGCATTATATACTAAAATCAGACATTCCATGTTGCATTTTCCAATATTATTTGGGATCTTCAATGAAGATCACTGGAAGATTGGTATAATCACACTTGACTGAACCTCAATTTAATTAAAAATGTATACAGAGATTATTCTATTGTCAAAGACTGATTCAAATCTTCAAAAACCCGAAATTCTGTGTGGTACCAAATCTATTCTTGGTAACCGAAAATTTTGAATAAACAGATCTTGGTCTAGAGAGCAGGGAGGGAGGGGGGGGGGGGGGGGGGGGGGGGGGTCCCCAACATGTCAGTGAGAAATTCTCTCTGCCAAGAAAACTCATCATGCTGAACCTTTTTTTAAGTTGCAGCGCTCCAATAAGAATCGACCCACATGCCAGCTTTGTCCAGAGAGACATGATCTATAGTAGTTCTGTGGGAGGGATCTTGTTCCTCTTTGCTTTTGTCAGGTTCGACCCTCCATTGGAGTTCTCATTGTGGACGAGCTATTCGATTTGAGTGTTGTTAAAGGGTGGGGTCCCTGGGGGGAATGTAGGTTTAAGAACCATCCACCTTTCTCCTTTCAAGAAATTCCCCTTTTTTATTTTATTGTTTTCTCACATCTTTGAATGAATAAAAGGTTGCATGGTAGAAAATTGTCCTTTGGCCACCAACAGCTTGAAAAAAAGAGATCATTCTGAGGATCCCTAGGGAGAATACAGAACAAGGATATGGAAATCCCTTGTTTGCCATCCTAGGTACCTTGTATTGAATACCTTTTTTCAATGCGTGTCTATTTTCTTTGAATAATCAAAAGGGCCATACTTGTTGTGTTTGAATGACTGATAATAAGGACCGTCAATGTTCGATACAGCTATCCAGAGACTAGAGACTAGTCGTAAGTTTGATGTGCAACCACTGACAATTCGCCAGAGATGGAGAAGTAAGATTGATAGTCCGATGCTGAAAATTGCAAATGAAATTAGCATTTTGCTTAAAATCAGTACCATCTATATGAGGGAGTTTTCCAAGTAAGTGGGTCATCAAATTGGCGGAGAGAGTAAGTGGTTGTGAGTCTGAAATGGACCATCTCTGTTAAATGTTTTCCCACAGGTGGGTCACCCAATTCGCTTGAAATTACAAAAATCATGGTGAAACTGGTGCCAACGAACACATGCTGACAATTCTTTGTCTCCAGGAATGAAAAATCTGATGTGCTTCGGAACAAGGAGCAAGAAATGAATCTATGGGAAAAGCATGTACAACAAACATCCCCTGTTTCTCTCCAGCTAACCAATAATCCAGTTAACCTCCTCTTCTTCCGAGCCAGAAGCTCAGAAACATGATATACGTCCAAAACAATAAACAGAACCTGACAAAAGAAGCAGAAACACCTGGACTCCTTTTTGTCATTTGTTTTGTTAATAATCCCATTTTTATCAACCATTTAAAATATGTTATCTCCTCGGAAATCTCAGTCCCAGCTTCCCTTATTTGGTTTCTGTTCTTGTTACTATAAAATAGGAATTTGTTGACTCATCAATCATTGCAGGCCAACAGGGAAATCTTTTTCTTTGTTTTTAAATTCTAGACTGAACAAAATAACAGTCACACCACTCCTCGATACAGAATTCTTTTGAAGTATAGTACACATCATGGTAGGCCCAGATTTTTATTGTTTTTCTATACTAGGATGCAAATTCATTGAATTAATTATTACAAATTAATTTCTGGATATCTTATCTGCTTCAAATTTAAAGTTAAAACATTGGTTAAAGAGCCTAAGGGTAATATATCAAATAATAAATATATTTTTACTCCTTTATTTACTAAGTAGTTAATCGTCTAGCATACCATTAACAAATTTGGTGTCCCACATCTAGGGCATCATCAACTGTAAGTTGTAAATCTTAGTGGGTTTAGTTCACCAGCAATTTTTTATATCTTTAATCCGATTAAAAGTCGAAGCAAATTTTAAATTTTTTTTTATCAAATAAAAATTTTATTATTAATAACTAGTACAATAACCTGATTAACAAAAAGAAGAAAACCGTAACAACATCAAATGAAGTAAAGAAATTTAGGATGATCAAATATTATCATCGTGCAAAAATACATTTCGGATAAATCCACCCGAAATCTAGAGACAACATCTGTTATGTGCTTCTTTTTTCTATGGCAATTCGACAAAACAGTGAGTTGATATATAGTGAGATATAAATATAATGCAGGAGAGATGAGAGAGAGAGAGAGAGAGAGAGAGAGAGAGAGAGAGAGAGAGAGAGGGAGGGAGGGAGGGAGGGAGAGAATTATTGACAGGAAAATTGTTCCTATTCAATTCCCATTATCGATATTATTCAATCAAAGCCATCAAGAAGCTACGTAGCTATCCCACTCAAGGATTAAAGAGGGAGAGAGAGAGAAGGAAGGGTGAGGAACCCTAGAAAAGCTGTATTGCCGCATAAGGGGAGACATGGAGCGAGGTCCATATAGAATGTGGGAGTGGGAGTGCATCACATTTCATGCAATGGGTGTCACGTCATATCATTCCATCCATGGGACGAGACACATATACCCCCTTACACATTCTCTGCTTACGTATATTTACCCCCAGCTAGGTTTTAGCTAAATTCATTCACAGATACTGGTAGTTAAGTTAGCAAGGTTGATTCTTGTCCTTTTGAGATCGAAAATGTCTGCAGAGACAATCACATATTATAACTATCAAGGTTCAAAGTATAAGTGAGGACCAAATTAATTGCTACTACAAATTAATTTGTCCTTGAAGTTGTTACATTTCCTGGAAACTACGTCAAACCCATCATTTTTTGATCATGAAAACAAAATAAACTCTTCTAATTATTGAAGCCCAACTTGGTGTAGTACTATTTGATAAATATAATTAATATGGCTGCTTACTTGCTTTCATGATTATGGAAAGCATTAGGCTATGATAGATACAATATGGAGGGCCGATAAACTAATAATACAAAGCAAAATGCAGCTGACAGCGATGGAGCAAGCAAAAAAGAATTTAGAGAGAGAAGTTTTAGGTGTTTTGGTTGTTGAGGTTTGAGAGAGAGAGAGCTAGGAGGTGAAGGGAAAGATAGCCCGTGGATCGAGGGAAGGCTGCCCCCACAGAACATTGACGGCGACTAGATTATCTACCCGTAGTGCCCAAACCCTGCCCTACAAAGACAAAGGGATCACAAGCTTCTGTCGTTTTCCGCTGCCCGTCCCATTCCATCAGATAAAGTCAGGGGCGGAGGGCAGAGGGCAGAGGGCAGCCCCCTCTCTTGCTGTCGGCCTTTGGACCCCAAAGTCTCGCGCACCGGACGGCACGCGCGGTCAGGTACCTTCGACTGTTGTACTTCCAACAACAATAATTTTCTCAAACGACAGAACTCGAGAAACACACCGGTTTTTCCTTTCTTCTTCTTTTATGTGTGTTTTTTATGGCAAAACAAAACTCTGGGTTTTCCTTTTACATGTGCTTTGAATTGGGTAATTTTCTTATTTTTGCCTTTTGCATTCACATTTCATTTTCTTTGAGGGGGTCGCCTGTGTTAGTTTTTTTAAAGCTCTGGTCTTCTCTTCTTCTTGAACTGTACAAAGACACATTATGGGGCCTGTTTTCTTTTTCATACATGGGGTCTTTTCAGACACGATTGATGACAGGATTTCAGAACAGGGACATCTCCGAATTCCCACCTTAAAAGCATATACATATTCATAAATTAGTAGTATCAAAGGAAAACCAAGGTCTGTTTTTTGGACCAAAGTGGGATTGATGTGCGCGTATATAGTTTTTCCTTTTGACATAAATGTCCCTTCCATGCAACTTGTTTGATTCAATGTGTTTCATTATTTGGCTAACATTAATGATGGAGTCGACATGTTAGGTTAACTAACCTAGTGTGGAATGTCGGTGAAAGCAAATTCCCTCACTCAACTTTGATTTTTCTGTTTTGCGTCTATGCTAATGCTCCCATGATCTGAATTACAATTCTAAAGTTGGAAAATTATCAAATTTTAAATGATGATAAATCCCTCATATCAGCCAAATTTTGGGTTTATATATACAAGTGTTTTTCTCATCCAATTCCTTCAATAAAATAATTTTATATATAAAATTTTTTTATTGAAATAAAACTTTAAAGTCACATGAAATAGTATATCTTAAAATCACTTTCAACCGAATAATTAAGTTGAATTAAGTTGCTAGATGTACATACTGTTAGTCATTAAGACTGAATTAAATCTTCTACTGAATTTAAATTAAGTTTAAAACTTGGATAGCATAATGCACTAATATCATTATCAATATATGATAAATTGATTTTAAAAAACAAAAAAGTTGCTAGATGAAAATTAGTAGAGAGAAAATAATTTTCTTTTTCTAAAGGGAATTCCATATTTAGCCTTTTTCTATTAGCAAGAGCCAAAATTGAAAGCTTAAGATAACACATATGAACACAAAAATTCTAAAATGGAAAACTAGGTCAATGTTCTTTCTTGTATTTCTTTGAAAAATGTCTTTGGATTTGATATGATCAAATAGGCATAGGGCCACCATCTGATTAGACTATTGAAGTACTCATCAAGTCGATGGGATTTGACATGCGGAAGACTTTTGTTAAGTATAATTAGGGTTAGGTAATGCCAAATTATATTTATACAAGTAATTACACATTGTTTCACTATATGATTAAAAAACTACTAAATTAATCTTGTAATATCCTCACGAGTGATAATTAAGATTCATAATTTCCTTCACAGTTGATAATTTTAGGATCATGGAGATGGTGATTGACAAATGGTTCCACAAACCTGAGACATGTAGACCCCTCCATTCCCATCTGATCCTTTTTTTCATTTTTCCACTTCACCAATATTTGATCTTCTCTCTAAAGCCTTTCCCAAATTCTAACCACAACTTCATTATATGTCTTACATACACAAGTTGTTCACACAATCATTTTATACGGACAACTGTTGGTCAATTCCATGTCTTGGAAACAGTGGTTTGAATAAGCAGTAGCAAACAGATGAAAGGGTGGGGGGTTATATCACGTTGATTTGTAAATTGTCTTACACTATATTAGGTAAAACAGTGGCTAATTTGATGACCTTTCAGTCTCATGTCCATGACCTGAGGGGTCTCCTTTTTGTACCCTTTTGGCGAAATTTTCAGCATGAAACTTCCTCCTAAGTCTGAGCCAATTCAGACAGCTAAAGCAGTCAAATCAATGCCCGTCTTTCACAATTCCCTGTTTTTTTTCTTTTTGTGTGTGTGCAGATCCATATTGAAGTCCTCTTAAGGGTTGGATTGGTGTTAGGTATAACGGAGTAGACACTACAGAATACAATGATTTCCAGTAGGATTACTACCACTACCTACTCATGAGTCATGAGTCATGGCTTGTGACACGAATCTTATTATTTTGTCATTTATTATCAAACTTTATAGCTTCTTTTTCAATCAGCTGTTGCTTGAATGCTACAAATCTTACCTTTAAAGGACATTTCCTTTTGCATACGAATTGATATTATTACATTTATATATACATGTCAAATTTTTAGCAAAAGAGATGATTTTGGGGGTTACATTCCTTGCCAAAGAACAATCTTTACTTTTGTTTTTATATTGTACTCCATCGTTTTTTCTTATTCTTTATGCATATTCCTTTAAGCCCCAATTTGGTCAATTTATTTTTTATTTTCCAAAACAAAAAAAAAAAGTAAAAACACGTTTGGATATCAAAATAAATTAAAATTTTAAAAGATAATATATAAAATACATAATTTTTGTCCATTTTAAATTAAGGGTATTTAATTATGAGAAAGTGGACTCTTATACCATCCAATTTCAATTTAAAAATAATTTTTAGAGATTAATTTGTAACAACTTTTAATTAATATTTTTAAAATATTAATAGGAGAAAACTTCAATCTTACAATATTTTCACTTTTTATATTCGAAGAATCAAAGTGACATCTCCTGTCAATCTCATTGCTGTGACTAAAGTAATATATATCTCTGCTAAATTGTCCTTCATGGCTCTTAATTTTTTAATCAATTTCAGAAATCTATCTTCCATAGATGATTGAACCCAATGTGATGATCGTAAATCTTGTCATTCATATCCACACGTGTGAATAATTGCTCATTTTTACCACTCGAGAAATGAAGCAAAATGTGTGGCACACAGAGTCGATGGCAATATTGCAATCATCGTGGTTCACTCATGCACTGGGGCTCTCGGCTAAATTATGTTTGGTGGGAGGGCCGAATTCAAGCCATAAGTCTCGGTCAGTGGCTTTATAGTTGGGGGTGGGGACATCAAACTTTACACGTACTTCCATGTGATTAGCCCTTCCTTGAACTCGGAATCATGGGTTTTGAACACCAATATCTTCCCCAAGGAAAACACAAACCCATCCAGAGATTATTATTATTATTATTATTATTATTCTTTTTACAAAACTTTGATTACTGTTATCATTATCAAATTCTCTACCACTGCTAGCTCCCCATCCCACTTTCAGCATTTAAAATGCTTTTCATAAATCGATATTAATTAAATACAGTACTGCCGCACTAGCTACTAGGAAGAGCCATTTCCAAGCATTAAGAGAATTTTAATTACCCTAAACACCTAGAGGACTAAATGATTGAGAAAAAGGGCTCCAGTTAGCTAATTAAAGTTAGTGGAGGCAATGGGCACATGTGCCTTATAGGTCTACATAACTTATTTTCCTTACTTAAATCCTCATGATCTGTTCAGATTTTTGAATTACATTCATTTTGATTGAAAATTAAAAAATTTAACTAATCGAAAGATAATATATGTAGTGAAAAATATTCGTCACGAAATTAATTCTAGAAATGAAACAAAGTGCAGACAATGTTTTGCACGAAAACCAGATAGAAAATATTATTAGAGAAAAACATGTGTTTGATCATGGATTCCTTGCTACTTTTATAGTAGGGGAAATGATAAAGGTAACAATGGGGTCTTGTCAAATTAGATTATTTATAAGTAAAGAACAGCATGATAATCAGAAGGGTAGACTAGGAATTGGAGAAAAAAGACCATTGCACTTCCCTCCAAGAGCCGCTTACATTCCTAAACCAAAACCCACTTGCTTTTTGAGATAGAATAGAGACTAACAGAAAGCTTCATTCCCATTGATTGTATAGGCTATATTAAAGCGTTCCCACCCTCTATCCTGTATTCTTTTGCACCCAAAAAGAAAAAAGAAAAGAAAAAAACACCAAAGCAAACCAAAGCCATTCAACTGAACTCACAAAGGCAAGTCATGTTTCCACCTCCAATCTCTCTCTCTCTCTCTCTCTCTCTCTCACACACACACACACACACACACATAAGTTAATACACAACAAAACCTACTTTAGCTTTTCCACTAACTCAAAAAAGGACTCACCCTTCTTTGCTTTTCTTGTTTTTGGATTGTTGTAGATCTATACAAAGAAGAAAAGATGATTCAAGAACTCCTAGGAGGTGCAGGGTTAATTGGTGGAGAGAGGAAAATCTCCATCGGTGGAAGCATTTTGGAGGGAACCCCAACTGCTACTCCATCACCATCTCCTTCTTCTTCCACAACTTCATCGTCAACGACTACAACTACTAATTCTACAGCTCCAGCAAATTCAGAGAACCAGAATTTGAGGTGCCCCAGGTGTGATTCCCCGAACACGAAGTTCTGTTACTACAACAACTACAATCTCACTCAGCCTCGTCACTTTTGCAAGACTTGCCGACGGTATTGGACAAAAGGAGGTGCTCTTAGGAATGTTCCTATTGGAGGTGGATGCAGGAAGAACAAAAACACTACTGTTTCGGCATCCGTGGGAAAATCAAGTGCTGCTAAGATGAAACCTGTAGCATCTGAAATTGGAAGATCTGGCCTTGGAAATGGGTTTGATCATGAGCTTCAGTCTAGCCCAATTCTTTGGGCTTCACCCCAGAGTTCTCATCTTCTAGCCTTGTTGAGAACTACCCAAAACCCTAGCCCTAGTAATTTGTCTAATCCTGTTAGTATTAAGGAAGAGGTGAGCTTGCTTGGATCACACATGATGAACGAGCCAGCTGCAGTTTCAACTGGTGCACTCAATGCTCGAACCCTTGGCTTGGATCCTCTTAGCCAGGTTCCTTCTCTTGGACTTTGCAGCCCCTTCTGGAAAAACAATCAACACCAAGCTCAACAGCACCAACAGAATAATGGGTTCCTACTAGGTGAAGTTCAAAACACAGGGATTCAAGAACTGTATCAAAGACTCAAATCATCAGCAAGTTATTACTCTGATAGCTCAGCGGTAGTTCTAAGCAATGTGGCTTCTTCTTCTTCTTCTTCTTCATCTTCTTCATCCATTTTGGAGTCGGCTCCTGTAGCCGGAGGAGAATTGGGTTACTGGAATCCGGTATTTTCATCATCATGGGCTGATCTTCCAACAACCAATGGTGCATATCCTTAAAGAACCTTTTTTTTCTTTTACTTCTCTTTCATTTTATCTCACCTTTTTATATGCTAAGTTGTCGCTTTTTCTGTTAGCTGTCTGCCTTCTGGTTTATTAATATGGCTGTAGGTTAGCATCAGGTTGTTTCTTTTTCTTCAATTCTTTTCTCCTTTTCTTCGTCTTTTCTCGTTTTAAGTGTGCTTTAAGGTGTGTTTAATTAACTTATGAAAGTGTACCAAGGATGAAGCAGGAAGTAAAAAGATGGAAAATGTTAGGTGTTTGTCAATGCTCCATGTTGAAAATTGTAACCTTTGACATAGAATACCATCGTTAATTTGTCCCCTAAGATTCCTTCTACAGATTGGCTGGAGCTTAATTTCTTAGCCAGGTGTGTAAAAGGGTTCAAGTTCAACTTAAAGAGTTAAGACAATGAAAGTATAGTGAAGTTGCTTTCCTGTAGTTTCTGAGACTAAAAAAAGAATACCACAACCATACAAATTGAAAGAGAATAAACAGACACATGGCAACAACTTTTTTATCTTGGTTAACTCAAAAACTTTAGGGTTTCTTTTACTGATTTTCATATAAAACTGAGAGACTGGTGGAGGTGTGTCATGAACTGGTGGGTTGCATATGAAATTGAAGATTCTCTAATTGTTTTGTTATGAGAAAGTGATGAAAGAAGTTTCAAAGCAGCCTTTGGAAAGAGTTTCCGTAAGCAGCAATTTGATTCTCGCAGTGGAAAGGAGGATTCCGCCTGCAGCCTTATATTAAAGAGTCGGTGTCTGCCCTTGCCTGCTTCTCTGGAGACTAGCCTTTAGTTTTATTCCCTTTACTCCCTTTTTTTTTTCTTTTTAAATAATTTCAAACCCTTACTTTTTCACTTTTTTTAACATTTCATTCAATTTTTTGGAGAGATAGGGTATAGTTACTTTCCGCATGCAAGGGGACATGGGCTTGAGCTTTCTTGGTTTTCCCTCTGAAACTTGATTTCTTATGACCTTTAGGTGTCATAAATCTTCAAATTAATGTTTGTGATCTAAGCTCTCTAGGGACCCCTCATCTAGTGTCATCCCTCTGCCGAGTATAATAAACACATTGCTAGAATCCTATATTCAGGATAAGGTCTTCCCTTCCTCTCTAGCTGGGGTGAAAACTACATTTGTAGGATTATACAGATGGACGCCAAATTAGAATTTCTTTTTGTTTCTCATTTGTCATTTAGCAGGTTGGTTACTGTTAGTTTTTTTGTTTTTTTTTTTCCAAATGAAATATTGAAATCGACAAACTGCTCTAACTCTCAAGCTAGGATGCAAATATATACTTACTCATCTTATCGAGAAGTTTATGCTTGAATTAAAATTTCTTACTGTCAAGATAAACGCATTAATGGATTGAGCCAAGCACTTATTAATTGGTTGACTGTTAGCTACTTTGTTCTTTAACACTTTATCTCAAAACCATACAAAAAGAGAGAGAGAGCCTCAGTTTCGTATGCAGTAATCTCTCAAGCAACCCTCACCCTCACCAAACAACATGGCTTTAGCTAATGATTATGGCAAAGATCGTGTACCAATTTTGAGGTCCTATTTGTGCAAATTACGCTACAATCTGATGATTGCTGTTGGTCATTTTCATCATCATTCAAACCATACTTCTTTTACTAGCAGTTCTCTAGCTTTGTCATTCACGGATGGAAACACTATCCACTCTGAGTTTGCGGCAGAATCAATTGAAAATTGAGTGCTATACTTTTTCAAACTTGGGTGCATATTCACGCAGCATATTTATCAGTTGAATGAGCTGGCTTTTGACTAGATGAAACTTGCTTTTCAAGCATCACATGGGCCATGAAATATTGAGGAACAGTATGCCACAAAGATTGAAGAGGAAAATGTTTATTGTGATTACGATTGAAAGTAATCAAGCTAGCACAACAAATCTATAATTTTTGCTTGCCCTCTTTTGAAGCCTAACTTCCCCCCATTTTTTTTTTCTTCCTAACAGTCACACCCTCGTAACTGAAATCGAAGGGGAAAATTTAGAGAATTAGCTGATGAAGAAAAATAAATTACACCAATGAGAATATTGTTTCTATAAGTGGGCGGCCTTGCCACAACGTAGTGCATTCGGAGGAATGTCTGTCTCAGAAAACAGGCTTGTTTCGTTGTCCCAAACTCTGAGATAACATTGCTGGCCTAGGTACCTCTTAGACCAGTCTTGCGACCTCAGGTTCCACATACCTTTGTTGTCCAATGAAATCAGGATTGCGGTCCAGGAAGTTGGATATACCTACCAAGAGTTTTGCTAATTAAGTTAATATGTTCAATTTTTCATGAATTCAAGATTAAAGACTCCACATTTCAAAGCCCTTATTTTGTATAAATTGCTCTCAATTACCTGAACAGTGTGCCTAGAAATTGCATCCACCAGGTTGTAGCGTTTCCTTGAGTCAGGTTTCCACTGGCCAGAACCATATCTGAAATTTCAAAAAAAGAACATGCTAAATGATTAATGCTCCAGAAAAGTAATTAAACTACTAAATTGCAGAGCAAAAATACTTTAAGAATTACATTCCAATATTGTGAAAGATTTCTTCTTTAGCAAAATTAAGTAATGAAGTGTTATTCTGATCATTTGGTCGCAAGGTCTGAATAATTATCTCCAAGTATGGTGACCCTCATGTGAGTTGGGAGAGCAAACTCAATAAAAAAACAGAATGTACAGAAGCATACCCGACTACATAGAAGCTAGAGCCATCAAGATGCCATGACTGGATCGCGGCTTCAGTGTTCTGGAAGACAATCTCAACAAAGTCATGAAGAGTGAAGCCCAATACAGAGACGCCGAGGACTGCAGGGCCTGAAGTAGGGAAATCCTTGATCGAATTTAATTTGAAGACACCAGGGATGTTAAACCAGTCTGCAAGCTTCAATGGAGTGGGTGGATCCACATAGGATATCCCGTTAACAGCATACAGCAACTTGCCATTTAGCTTGGCTTTTGCATTAGCCAAAACAAGTGTCCTCACAACCTTTATTGTCCCATAGTGGAATGAACCTTGAGGATTAGGCCTAGCTGCATTTGCTGTCAAGTTCGATCTAAAAACACAAATATGGGAGAACGTTGGGGTGCATGATTAGCAATTATTTGTATATGTAAAGAGCAAACAGATATTCCTGGAAGATCGATGGTCGACTACCTGATGGTCCTGGCTTGCTTCATGGACCAGGGAACTTGAAAAGTTGGGCCTATAGGCAATGGCAAAGAGGCTGGAGTATCGGAACCCTCATAGCGAAGAATACCGGTAGTTGTGAGAATAGGCATTGTGAAACGGGTGGAAGCTACAATGTAGTAGTCTTTAACTGACGCTTGAAATTCAACCAAAACCGCTACAGATTGACCGGCATGAATATCAAAGGACTCGTACACCTCCTGCAGACTATGACTTCCTTCAACTTCAATAAGAGTCATTGGATGACCCTGGATCCTGAAGTTGATTGTTGTTGACATACCCACATTTGTAATCCTAAACTTGTATGTTTTCCCTGTAATTAATCAAAAATCCAAGAAAAATTTAGCATAGATTGATTCTGAATCCTCTGTTTAGCCTAAGAAAGCAAAAGGCTAGCTAAAGGACTGGATGAGCATAATTACCTCTCTGACCAGTGAAAGTATAAGATCTACGGACACCATTAACAAGGAGGCCATCTGGAAGAGGAAGACCTAAGCCTGAATCCAGCCTTTCTTTCAAGGCCTGTAAAAATGTGTTTTAGTTAGAACGTTATCTCACATGCATAACAATTGGAGCCATAGAGCTCTTATAATTGAAAGATAGTATACCTTGTCGCCAGCGTTGTACCAATCACCAACAAGCACAGTGAATTCTCCATCAGCTGCAGGGTATGGGATTGAGATGACAGACCTTTGCATAACATTGAGAGCCCCAAAACCACCAATGGCTCTGTGCAGTAAAGTTGAAGGATAGTACATGAACGTTCCAATTTGATCCTTCAACTGGAATTTGTATGTCCAGTTCGAGTGGGGAGGGATTGGGCAATTGGTCCCAAGCACACCATCTTGCCATGAGGTCCTCCTCTGTTTAATTCCATGCCTAATTTCCACAACAAAATCTGGGTTATAAACCTTGATCACGAATATGAGAATTAAAAGCATATGAATACGTTAGCAAAGAAGCTTCCAATCGTGTAGTAATTAAGGAGGAAGGTGAGCACTAACCATGTAATGAGGAAGGGTTCATCTAATTGATTGATGACATTTATAATTATGTTGTCATTAGTCACAGCTTCAATTGGAGGTCCAGGAAATTGATTATTAATAAGAATGACCTGCAAAGTTCTGCTTAATTAGAATTCCTATTAAAGCAAACCTGTGTCTGATGAACATTGTTCTTTTCAAAGCAAAAATTGATGCTTGGAGATGAAACAAACCTTTTGGTAGACACCAAGAGGAGCTCGAGTTCCATATGTGACAACCCAAGTATAGTATCTATATGGATCTTCTGCACTGGCGCAGGAGACACTAAAGCAAGCCAATATTCCAAGTAAAAATTGAAGGAAAACGGCCTCTCTCATGTTTATCTGAAGTGTTTGCCCCCCCAATATAGCCTTCGTGCCCTGAAGATATACAAAGGAAGGACAAACATGATGAGCTTCATAGATATATTTCTCGTATTCCTGACTTGATTTTGTATATTTGAACGTAAAATTGAACTATATTCAAAGAAGAGAGACCTACCAAGAATTCCAAGTCTTCCCCCAGAAATCGCAGTGGACGAGGATGAGACTTTGTTAGAGTCGTGTACAAACATGGAACACAGCCTTAGTTCTTATATATTGGGAACGAAAATGATGCAAACGCCAGCATGGACACGACAAGCAATGCATGCAAAGCTCTTTTGCGGCGCACTTCATGCTCAACTGCAACAAGCTTTCACAACTCATTTCAGCCGAAACTATTGCCAAGTTGATAATTTGACTAGAATTTCTTGAAAATAGCAGAACCGTCCAATGAGAGATTTTTTTGTAAAAAAAATTATAAATTAATTTTTCTACTTCCTTTTTTTTTTCTCTGTTTTAATCATTTTGGAATTGGAAGCATCGGCTGTGGCGGGAGGGGAAGGAAGATCTAGAGAAGCGGGAACGGCGCAGCCGAGTTCGGATCATAAGTCATTGCCAAGAAGTTAATCGATTCGACCTCCGGAATTAAATTAATCCAAAGGAAACGCGGAGAGAAAAATGGGTTTTAACGAAGAGACTCTGTTCAAAGTAAAATAGGAAAAGGTCGTCGTTGCTCAGGGCTTGCATGCAAACGAAGCAATAACCCACCACAAAGAGAGGGTAGTATGGATCAGGTTCTTTGGGATCTCCAAGGTTTCTACTTTTGATATAAATGCTATAATGCACTTAACAATTTTCTCAAATTTTGGACCTTTTTTTTTAGCTTCTTTTAGATTTTCACTGATTTTCTTGTTACGGCTTTGGTGTTTGACGGTTATAGTAGTTATGAGAAAGGGGGGACTGGTTATGGGTGGCTAAGGGGATTAGATTAACTAATAATTTTTTTTTTACTCTTATTTGAATTTTTTTCACAATTTTATATTAAGTAAATTTATGGTCACTTTTATAGTTAAATTATTTATTTCTATTGGTAAGCCGTCAAGTTCAATTCAAAAATCTTCTTTTTTTTTTTTTTGTGGAATTCGATTAGTTTCTTTATGAAATATTAGATTACTTAATCTCAGCATACAAAATTACCCTGACAACTCATGAAGTAAAATATATAATGACATTATAATTTAATTATTAAATATGAAATTATAATGCTTTTGATATTAATAATATGTCTCAGTATGATTTTTTTTTTTAAATAGTGTATCACAATTCACAAATTAATTAAGATGCAATATTCATGTTTTTATTTTAATTCCCACATATACCAAATATAATTAAAGGCTTTAAATTGAATGCGAATGCAATTTCTTTATTATCAAGAAATTAAGGATGATGATGACCTTAGCTTGTTATATTCATTAATTGTATCTAAACAAATTTAATCAAAGTCAATCTCAGCAGCAACACATGCAGTTGTGTGACTAAGCAATTTTTTCATCAGGATCCACATGCTGCCTTCTCAAATACTTCACTCATCCCTTATGGCTGCAACAAGTAAATGGAAGGGTCTTAAACTCAATAAACCTTTTTATTATGATTTTGAAGGACATTAATGTGTTTTACATTTGATTGATGAGCTGAGGCTTGGCAGGATAACGTTAGATGTTGACTACAGGTAGGATGCTTACATTTTTCTCTTTTCATCTCTTTACTGACAATAGATCAAGGTTTTGCAATAGATCACTAAAACCCATCCAGATCAAATTGAAGAAAATAATTTTGGTCAAGAGATAATTCAGTAAGAATTTATGGCAGCTATTGTAAGATCAAGCACATGAAGATGAATATTCATTACTTAAAAATTTAGAGCTTCCTTAATTTGGACTACAGTCGAAACAATTAATGATTAATTCAGATTTATATTTAAAAGGTTGCAAGCATATAGATGGTACCATCTGGTACAAGCTAGCTAGGTAGATCTCTTTTTTTTGTTTCTAAAAGAAAAAACAGAAAGGATTGAATATAGCAAAGTCAACTAGTAAGTGTTTTGATAGACAAGTCACACCCATTGGTTCAGAGAACCAGAATTCAGACATGAAAATGAATCCAAAGGACAGATCTGGCAAAGAGAATGCGAGGTGAAATCACACCTGGTACAGGGCAATAAAATCGTGAGTGAAGTTAGCCCTGCTGAATTCCAACACACGTGAAGATTAAATTCTCAGCATGTGCCCCTTGAGTCCATGACGAATCTCACACATTCTTTTTTCGTGTACACTAGGCACAGCACATAGACAATTTTGGACTTTAGAAACAAATTGTAAATCTACCTATTTGTGAGATGTGAAGGTGTTAATTAATCTTTGAACATCTCCAAAAATGGCTTTTTTTCCTTTTTGTCAAATTATTATTTTTTCCCTTGGAATGAACAAAATGTATGATCTTTGCTAACTGAAATTGTTTAGAAGCATGCAAAATTAAATAAGTATTGCTCATCAATCTCTATAATTAAGTAGTGAGACTGTATTGTTCTCAAGAACTGCTGAGCAGTTTAAGCCATCCATGAAGAATATAGTCAACACAGTTTAGAGCTATAACATCGAGAGCTAGGGAGGGCCCGTGAAATTCCCAAAACTAGTAAACCCAGACCACTTCACTAGATACAAACTAATAGCCCATGGTTCGCATGATGCTGCGAGCCAGGAGCCACCTGACCAGCCTGCCAAAAACCTAAAGCCCAATGAAATAAACCCATTCAATACAAATAAATCCCGCCAAAATCAGCGTATGGCTAAGCCGCCAGCAGCACCACCAAGACTTTGTTTTACTGGTTCTTTATTAGATATTTATGGAATCATATCTCCTTGTAATTACAATTCAAGAATTACCCAATGTTTTCAGTTTAACCTTCAAGAATGTGCGCGTATGGTAGATTTGCTTGGGCGTCAATACATCCAAATGATCCTTCTTAACTTAGATACAGCAGCACCAAAGGCTTGATACAATTTGATTTAAAATTAATAAAACCTCATAACTTTTTTCAGAATATAATTCAAACCCTCGGAGCTAATACAGAAAGACAATGGAATAGATAAATTTATCTAACGATTCTAAGATATACAAATGAAATGGCCAAATATTTCAATCCACGTTCTTTTCTCTCATCTATTTTCTCCGTAGTCAAACTCTCATGACTGCAAGCAGATTCGATATGGATGGTTAATCAAAAACTATGGGTGGCGTCCAACAGCTTTGCCGCAGAGTAGGACATTGGAGGGAATGTCATATTCGTTAGAAAAACTGCGAACAGAAGTCCAGACTCTCAGGTAAAATTGTTGCCCAAGATACTGCCTGTCCCACATTGCAGACCTCATGTTCCACATGCCCTGGTTGTCCAAGGAGACCAATATGGCGGTCCAAGAATTTGGATATACCTGCCAAAATGTAAATAAAAGAATTAGTAGCAGGAAAAGATCAAATACGGAAATGGCCTGAAAGAATGAACTGAGATGACTCAAAGGGGGCACTTTGTTTTTCAAGAAATCCAAAGTGAAAACAAGAAGACATGGCTCCTAAGTCCTACCAAATATGACAACAGGTCAAAGAGCTATCAGTGGTAGTGATAATTAATGTAGATGCATGGCCTCCCAAAATAAAAAGAACATCGTTTGTTTTTGGTCCTTGATGTGGGGGTTACCTGAGTAGTGTGTCTTGTAAGAGCATCGACTAGGTTGTAGGTTCTTCTCTTATTTGGTGCCCACTGTCCAGAGCCAAAACTGTATAATTGTAATTGGAAAGATAAGAACCTATCCAGCCACAGGAAAAAAAAAAGAAAAAAAAAAGAGCAGGACAATGTGACTCACCCAACAACCCAAAAATCATAACCATCAAGATGCCAAGATTGCATGGTGTTTTCGTTGTTCTGAAAGACAACTTCAATAAAATCATGGAGAGAAGTTGGCATAACGGAGGTAGCTACAGTTGCAGCACCACCAGAAGGAAGGTCTTGGATGGAACTCATGCTAAAAACTCCAGGGATGTTGAAATAATCAGCAAGTTTCAGAGGGGTATCAGGATAAACAAAGGAGACACCATTCACTGTGTAACGCAGCTTTCCATTTATTAAAGATCCCGAGTTGGCCAAGACAATTGTCTTAGTTGTTGTTATCTTCCCATAATGGAATGAACCCTGAGGATTAGGCCTGGCTGCATTTGATGTCAAATTCCACCTTCAAGAAAATGAAGGAAAAAGAATCAAATAAGATCATTTTTACTCTAAATTGGATTCAAGAAAGTAGTGCATCAAATCACAAGAGTCATATGATCTTCCATCAACTAGTACCTATATGTTCTTGCCTGCTGCATTGACCAATGATATTGGTATGCAGGAGCAGCTGGCAAGGGTCCAGAAACCGGGGTCTGTGAGTTTGTGTAGTGCAACACTGCAGTTGCAGTCAGAACAGTCTTAGTAAATCTTGTGGATGCAACAATGTAGTAGTCCTTTGGTGGCTGATTCAAGGTTACCAAGACAGTTACAGATTGGCCCACATGTACATCAAGAGAGTCATATAAGTTCTGTATCACGTGAGATCCTTCAACCTCAACTAACTTCATTGTATGGCCCTGAATCCTGAAGTTCAGTGAGGTGGATAATCCAACATTTGAGATCCTGAACATGTAAGTTTTGCCTGAAACCACCACAAATAAAACTTATTTGGTAAAGGCATGAAACCTTATTGGAAAAAAAAAATTATGAGAAAAGTTCACAACAGAATTGTCTTGAATAAATGAATAAAAATGCTATGAATTAGGCGATGAAACTTGATTGGTAAAATGATGATAGGCGTCAAAGTTAAAGGATGACCTTGCTCTCCACTAAAGGTACTTTGAGTCTGGCCATTTATTAGGACTCCATCAGGAAAGGGCAGAGATTTTCCCGAGTCTAAAGTTTGCTGCAATGTCTGCAAAAGAGGAAAAAACATATAATGAGTGAAGAACACATGGCAAGAAACTATTTGGAGCATGGCAAGAAGCCCTCTATGAAAATGCAGCTTTAATACTTTATTTTTTTTTTAGCATTCTTGTACACGTAGATACTCGTTGGTTTTTACAAATGGCACAATACGACAAGTTCGAGCAGGAGGAACTAAGTTGAGACAGCCACTCAACCCTCTAGTTAGTTTCCGAGTTTTTGTCTAATCTCCAACATAATCTCAACTATAAAATGCAGCACAACGATTTTCATAGCAATGTGGGTAAGGGGGAATAATAAAAAGAATCAAGCTCTAAATGGCTAATGTAATGCTTTTTGAAGGGAGACTAGATAGAGATTCCAAATAAGAATTGGCTCAAAACATAAAAGCTAAATCATGTGGAGCTGGTCACGTTGACAAATCCCAAATGAAATTCTTATATCGTGAAAGATTGCCTTGGCATTGCAAGTATGATAATTGAGCAGTTAGTAACGTGCAAGCCTTTTATAAAAGTTATCTAGCTTATTGTTTCTAATTTACGAACAATGCCAAGAGAAGGGAAAACAGGGGAAGAAGAAAATTGTTTGCAAGTAAAAAGAAAATCTTAAGCTTCTGGAGGCAAACGAAAACTGTGCAAACTAACCTTATGGCTGGTCTTGCACCAGTCACCAATAAGTAGAGTGAAATCTCCATCAGGGTTTTCATAAGGGATTGGAATCACACTTCTATGGTATATATTGAGTGCCCCAAATCCTCCAGCAGCTCTATGCATTAGAGTTGATGGGAAATATGTGTAAGAGCCAATCTGATCCTTGGCCTGGAACTTGTATGTATAGTTTGAGTTTGGAGGGATAGGGCAATTGGTTCCCAAAACACCATCCTGCCATGAGTTCTTCCTTTGCTTGACGCCATTCCTGTTGTGATTAAAACAAGTCCTCATTATCACAATGTCAAGATTCTCAAGAGCAGAATCAAGTGAACACAGGAAAATAATGGCAAATCTAGTGTTTAAAATTTCAAAAAGAATCAGTCAATTTTAATACCCATAAAAGATAGAGGCAGAAACGGCAAGGTTATAAAGACTTTAGAAGGTTAAACTTCTTAATAATTGAAATGCAAGAAAAAAGAAGACCTCCATTAAATGGAACTATGCAACCACTCGCCCTAATTTAGGCATATTTTCTTCTGCTATTTTTCATTGATATGTTCAACAAAATTGAAATGAAGTGAATTTACAGGAAGAAGACAGGTCTGGGTTTTTCCATTATTTCCAAGATTCATTGATAGTAAATTAGTTGAGGGTGTGAAAAACAGCAAGGGGAATCAAGATTTCAATGCAAAGGGAGAGAGAAAGAGAGAGAAACCGACCATGTCAACAAGAAAGGCTGGTCAAGCTTGTTAATGAGATTCAAGATGATGTTGTTATTAGTCACCACTTCAAGTTTTGGTCCAGGAAACTGATCATTGATAAGGATAACCTTCCAAAAACAAAAATGAAAACTTTTTAGAACCTCAGAACATCCGCATCAAGCACATTACTCCAACACTCAAAAAACAGCTTAATTACCAACCTGCTGGGGAACTCCAAGAAGAGACCGAGTGCCATAAGTGACAGTCCATGTGTAATACAAGTAAGGGTCTTCAGCATTCACCAGGGACACACTCAAAACAGCCAAAACTCCAAAAACCAAGTGGAGCATTACTGCTTTTCCCATATTCGTTTTCCTACCCTGAATGCCACTGAACATAAACAAACCAAGAATCGTTTAGTTCGTAAAATAAAAAACCTGGCAGGATTTATGTATCAGAATACATCACCATCTTGCCTGAAAGAGAAACTTATCTCCCTGGAAAGTGAACTATTTTGAGTTCACAATCTGAAGAAGTACAGACTTCTTATAAGAACCCAAGGCGGGAAAAAGCTACACCAGATATTGGTTGCCTGTCCCTTCTATTGGGTTTTGTTTTTTAAAATGCGAAATTATCGTAGCTTTAACACTTTCTTTTCTCAAACTATAAAAAGGAAAAAGAAATTTGTTGTTTGATTGCTAAGGTTGTAAGGTTTGAGTTAGCTAATATTCGGCGCATTTCACGCGTTTCCGCGTTATGATAATTGCTTCCAGCTTACGTTTATCTCATTCATTCACTCTTTTCTTTTGTAAAAAATTAAAATTTAAAACATTGCCTCCCTGTAATCTCGCCATTGATTATAGCTTTTTCTTTTTTCTTTTGACCCTGAAGATAAATGAGCTGTATTGTTGGACCTATCCACCACTTACATTGTTCCTTTCCCCCATTTGTTGGAAATTGAAAGTAGTGGTATTCCCAGAATTTTTCCTTTGGAAGAGTAATAGTAGAACAATTCTGACTTAATTCAATGGAAAAAAAATTTAATACCATTAGAATCTTCCAACCCTTTGCATTTACTAAATTTAAGTGGTACAAAAGATAATGGCATTGGATGTGGTTAGCTTTCGAGGTGTTTTATTTTTATGACCGTCACAGGCAGAAGTGAATTAAATACTACCCTCACATGCAAACCGAGAACCAAGTGGTCCTATCATAAATTTGTATCTTAAGAACTGACAGTCCATAAATCCTTTTGTTTTTTTTTTTTTCCATTTTAATGGTGAACGGCAGCCATTAAAATCCAATTTCTGAAGTCACCATCCCATTGATCTGCCTGGGGTAAACAATGGGATAAAAGGATTATGAAATTATTAGGAATGTGTTGTTATGTGGAAGTTGAGGGTAATACAGTTAAGCAAGTTGAAAACTTGGCTGTCTGTTTGCACTTGTTCTTTAGGGTTGTTGGGGGGTTTTTTCAGGATGTGAGCTGGCTTCTTAAAGCTTGAGCAAGGTTCAGAAGGTTTTTCAGTTCAACCTGCCATATAAATTTTTCTACTTGGGCACATGTGCTCCACAGCAACCATATCTCCCTAGTCATTGCCTCCATTCTTCTCCCACAACTCAAATAATTATAAATTCAAGAAACTGATAAGGTCGAGTCAACCAATTGTATATGTTAGTAAAAGGGTTTTTTTTCTTCAATGTGAGTACTATATTTTATCATGTAAAATATATAACATAGGCATTATATTTATTCAACATATATTATTCATTTATTAAGTGAATTACGCAATCTCTCTTTTTTTATTTCATCATTAGAAGTATATCTAAAAAACCCAAATTTCGAATTTCAAAAATCCAATTCATACGTTGAGTTTTAAGATTGATACTCCCTTTGTCTCTTTTTTCTTATTCATTTTTTTTTGTGATATCTTAAAATAATTTTGTTAATTTTTTGTATGCCTTATTGAAGTTAATAATGTACTCAAATATTGTACTTCAAGTAGAGATAGTATAGGTTAAATAATTAAACCCCAAGTCTCTAGAATATCTTGCGGAAGTGCATAGTTGGGGTTTTTTTCTTTTGTGGCCGAAAAAAAATTCGAGTTAATTTATATGAAAAAATAATTAAATAAATACATTTAAGACATGCATTTATTAATAAATTATAAAATTTAATATATATATATATGCATAAATTATTCTATATAAATAGAAAAGAGAGAGAGAGAGAAAGGAGGAGGGCCCAGTAAATATATGAATAATGAGTTTGTCACGTGAAATGTTGGCTAATGGATTGGAGCATTTGACTCGGGGTGGGAACCACGCGGGTTTCCCACTGACTCACCGCTCCATTACCATAATGCGAAGTGGTGCAGCCGAGTAGGTGTCGGGGGAGACTTAAATGTGAACAAAGCTAGCTTTGCCCCAAAATTTGTGGTGATTCCTTGGATTCGACAATGTCCCACTTTTGTCTATGACTTGTGCCTATACATTCACTTTTTAAGGTTTTGGTTTGATTATGTTGTCTTGTGTTTGGTTTTTTATTCATACGAAAGGTATTATCCCATTGACTATACAATGGTTGCGTGATAATCCTTTCTCAATTATGATGTCGCACTCTTTGTTATATTTTAATTTGAAAACTTTTAGATTGAGTAAATACTAAATTTAACCATTCACAAACTTAAGAGTGGGTATTTAGTTAATTTGATTAGTTCGGTCTTAAAATTTTGAAAATCAAATTAATCAAATTTTTATAAGAAAAATAATTGAATTATATCTTAAAATAAAAATAATTGAAACTGATTTATATTTGATGGGTGTGATCTATTTTTTAATATTTTTATTATAAATAAAATATTAATTAATAATATATATTTAAAATATTGTATATTATTAATAGTTTTTTTATCAATTTGATTGTAGATTTTAAACATCAAAAATTAATCAAAATAATAAATCAAATCAAATAACTGATTAAATTCAAAACTTATTAAATCTAGTCATTGAATTGATTAAAATCGATCAATATTCACTTTTATTTAAATCCAACAATATTGTCAATCTAAGCCCTAAAAGTATCGTCAATTCAGATCGAAAGCTTAATTTTTTTGCATAAACAACAATATTGTCGATTGATGATTGCTAGCATTGTATATTCCCAAAAATTTAAGCCAACAAATGACAAAAAAAAAAAAAGGATGACATTGTCCACTTCCAACTCAAACCCAAGATTCCCACTTGTTATTATGCCCTTTCAAAATACTACTAGGTAGCATTAACATTAGTAGGGAGCATCACTGCCCTAGCAATTACACGTCTCTCATTCTTTTGTGTTGTACTCCATATATCACTTGAGAAAATAATCAACAAGACTTAAGCCCCAAAATGAACAAAAGAAAAGATGGGAGTTGAATGTTGTTGTGTTCATTATAGTGTTTGGTCGTGAATGAATTAAAGAGGACAAACAGTTGGGTAGCAATTGAGAATAATAGTGATGATGGAAAGCATGAAGGACACCCCCCACTTACACTGCTCCATGCAATTACTTCCCCCACCTCGATTCATCATTGAAATTGAAAATTGATGAAAGATAAATACAAAGATTATCTTTGAAAATTCTTTATTTGTAAACAGTATCAGTTATCAGTGTATGTATGTACTTATCCTTGTAACTACAGTCATCATAATCTCTTTTTTTTTTTTTTTTTTACAATTTTGCTCTCCTAGTTAGTTTTCTTCTTTGTTGCTCTGTAGTGAAAAGAAAAGCCCAAAAATAGAGTATTGTTTCAATGGATCAGTCATGGTTTGAAGGAGAGCTGCTCCCAACTAGAGGCAGGTGTGAGCAGTGAGCCGAAGCCAGCTGGTCTCCAAAATGTTGAGTTTCTTGGGCCTAGGCATTTACAATTTACATTATATTTACAGGCCTCAGGCCTAGCTTGCAGCCTTTTCTCTCTCTAATTAGGGGACCAGATTTCCCTTTGTAAGAAAAGTACAAAAAGGATTGCAATGGAAAACTGTGAGCTGTTCTATGTGACTATGTCACTCGAAGGAAGTGTTTGCCTTTGTGTGCCGTAAAAGGATTAAGGAAACTCTCAGTGGAAGCTGCCACAAGAGCTGCATGGCTCCCACGTCTCTCTATACATCTGCACTAAAACAAACATCTCTTTGTGCTTCACTTTCTTATCAACACCTTAACACTGAAACAATTTACTTTGAAATTTCAAACCATTAAAGAAAGAGAAAAAGGCTTCGATATCTTCCTTTCAGCATTTTTCAGCTTTGGTAGTTTCAATCGGGAGCATGTCTGCCACACGACGATCTGCATTAGGTAAGTTCCACAGCAAGCTTACGATTCTCATAGCTTTCTCTTAATATATCTTATTTTATTGGGGGCAGATACTTTCAGAGATATTATTCTATGGAGGAGAAAGAAACTGAGCGCAACTGTTCTCCTCGTTTCAACAGCAACATGGGTATTGCTGGAATTTTATCAGCTCAATTTTTCACTGTTGCTTCATGGTTGGCCATGTTCATCGTTGCTTCATTGTTCTTTTGGGGAAACGTACTACGACTTCTTGGCAAGTAAGATCTTTTCCCTTCTTTCTTCTTCGTCTTTCGTGGAAACAAAAATTATGCGGATTAATGTTGATAGTGTGCTTTGCCTTGTGGTGTTAGAGAGCCACCAAACTTGTCCGATTTGGAACTCTCGGAGGAAACTGCCTTGGAGATTGAAAACACTTGTCGAGCATTTATCGAAGAAGTGATAGGATGGATGTTTCATGTGACTGTTGAGGGAGACTGGTTGGTATTTGCAAGAACAGTCGCTGGGCTGTTGTTACTTTCCTATGTTGGAAGCTTCTTCCATTTGCTAACACTTCTTTACATAGGTAATAATTAAACTAATTGATAATCTCAATAACCATGCCACTGCCCCTTTCTCTTTTTCTAACGAAACATTCTTCTTCTTCTTCTTGTTTCTTTCTTTTGTTGTTCGGCTTCTTGCAGGCATTAAGACGGCCATGACAGTTCCTCTGATATATGTGAAGTATGGAGACCAAATAAAGAGGTGTGGGAAGAGAGTGACGGATCAATTGAGAAGATTGTACGAGATGTTTGATGAGAAGGTGATAAGGAAGATGAAGAATAAAATTGTCAAAGAAAAGAATAAAGAGAAGAAAGTTGAGTAGTGGCTCTTGGATTTTCTAGGCATGCTATCTGTAATTTTTCTTCTTAACGTTGTTACCCTTCATGCGCCCGTCCTTGATCAGCTCCACTTATTAAACTGGCTTTCCCCCTGTTTTATGAATGAATTACAAAATTAAATTCTTTAAAAAAATTATTAAACTGAATAAGTCCGAAAAGAATATTATGGAATTAGCTTTTGTGCTAGTTTTACAAATTAAATTAGGAAATGAAGCGAGGATCATAATATTCTTCGGAATTCCATTTTGGGCTAAGCCGAAGCTTTGGCCCAAGCAAGTGATTTCGCTCGACCATTTGAGCTGGCAACCTTTTTGTTGAAACTACTTTAGCCTTGACCCTGGCAGATTGAACATTGCAGGGGCCATAGTTTGCCTTCGACTTAATACCAGCTGATGGCCAAAACGTGTGACCATTTCCTGTTTACATACCTTAATTTTCCTTTCCCTGTCATCTTTTACTAGATTGCTTTGCTCCTTTTTTGTGTTAAGACTCGAGACCTTTGCGTTTTCCTATGTTGACGACAGACCCTGGCAGATATTTAATTTGCCTTTGATCATAATTAACGTCGTCTACTTTGATATATAAATGCATTATCTTACTTTAATTTCAGAAATATACGTACGTACCAAACAGCTTGGATTAGGTTGTAAGAACTTATCTGTTGCAATGTTCTTTTATTGCCGTTACAGAATAGGGGCTTCCAAGGGCTAAACCCAACAAAGGCTTGGGCTAAATCTAATAAAAGAATTTAGGCTAATTTCACAATTCTATCATTGCATTCGAAGACGTTTGAAAAAAAATTTAAAACTATTTAATAAACGAAACAAGGTGGAAAAACTAAACATTAAACAAAATTATTTACAAGGTATAATATAAGTTGAATTCGGATCCTGAAAGGTACTACCCTATAATTTGAGGGTAAAAGCAATATTGGCAGCGATTTCAACTCAAGGTCCAATGGCTAAAGCGTGTTCAATTCTCGTTATACCATCTCTTTCAACTGCCCCTTTTCTCTAGTATTTTTCTTTTCCTTGTCTAGTTATTTATAATACTGCAATTTGATAAAAAATGGAGAAGGTAATAGGGTAGCTATGTATTGAATTAAAGGACCAATTATTATTCTAATTATAAACAACTCACCCATCAATTTTTCCAGCAAAAATTACAAAATTATTGATTATTTTATCTGAAGATGTTGTTAGTGGGAATTGACTTGTATTTTTAGACAGACCTTTCTCATTTGCTTAATTTGATTGTTATATATGTGAGAACTCGAGAAACATTTTATTATTTTATGTAACTTGATTAACATTTTTTTTATCGGTTAAATCAATACAAATAAATTAATTTAATCATACACGTAATAAACTGTCAAAGATCAAAGAAATTACTTCATATATATAATATGACCATTACTTACATCCACTGCCCTTAACATTACATGATTTTGATATATAAATGTAGTAGTTTTGGATAGCTTATAGATGTTGCATGCCAATTGGTAAAGGTTGGTTACCTATACGTACAAGTTTTAATCTAAGACGAAGGAATTGTTAAGTTTGGATGAAACGTAAATCTACATATATTTTATAATCTAAGATTTGTAATATAAAGAAGTCATGACTTCGAATTCGAGGAATATACCTATGTTTTGCAAGTAACAATATAAAATTACGAAAATATACATGAAGAAGCTCGAACCAGGAAAAGTTTTCATTAGTTTTGGAACTTTCAACGTAAGAAGAATACTACATCATGGATGACATGCGCACAATCATAGGTCAATGGTAATGCAGTCAATATATATCTTTTTCCTTTTTGTGTCACGTTTAATTAATAATCTTTGTGTTCATTAATTTTCGCCCCTTTAGAAATACCGCGGTGGTTTCTCCCATTTTCATACGATTTCGAGCTGACTTGCACTTAATGGACCGAGATAAGTTTGCTTCTAAACTATAGAAATCAAGTTCGAGTTGTAATTAAATATAGACGGGAAGGTTTCCTAGTAGATACAGTACTGAAGTAATCAGACCAGGTCAAATAAACGTATAATCAGTTCCAGGGGAAAGGCAGGGCAGATTCCAAGAAGCAAAACTTGTTGGAGTTCAACGTAACTATAAATATATACATACACCTTTTGTTCTCGTTACAAGTTATGTGTAAAAGGAAGACAAGTTCCTTGGTACGAAAATGAACGCTGCTGCATTACGTGATGCTGGCATAGGGGTTGCTCTAGGAACTGCAGTTAACGCATTATTGAGAGCCATAGAAGGAGTAATAACGACAACCAAAAGATTTAAACCCCTTCTCAGTCACATCAACGATACAGTTAACTGGATCACGCCCAGGATCAATGAGATAAGTCGGTCGACAGATTCAGAGGAAATCGAAAGGTTGTTGGATCTATTGAATGAAGCCAAGGAAGCTGTTGATAAATGCGCTGGGGTACGCTCGTGGAACTATTACAAGAAGTACAAGTTCGCCAAAAAGCTCATTGAACTGGATAATTCTATTCGTACAACGTTGCAAGTCTTCTTCCCGGTTATGATTTTGGGGGATACTAGACAAATTTTGGATGCTGTTGATGAACTGAAGCTAATGTTCTCTTTTTTCTTTTATATTATACTTGAAGATTTTCAATCAAGTGCAAGAAATACTAGTGGTATTATTTTTGATCTGATTCGATCTAATGTTTCATTTGAAAATCTTGGATTAGAGAAAATTGCCCAGTCTCAGCCTGCAGGTCCGTTCCTGATCTCTGCCTGACCAACTTGCTTATGAGATTTTACCAATATGATTTTGCATGTGCCGCTATCCCTCCCTCGTTTTCGCTCACACTTTTGTTTTGTTGCAGAGATTGTAAACGATATAGCACTATGGAAGAGAAAGAAGCTGAGCGGAACGCTTCTCTTCTCATCAACTGCAACATGGCTCTTGCAGCAAGTTTATCAATACAACTTCATAACTATTGCTTCATGGGTGGCCATTTTCATTGTTACTTCATTGTTCATCTGGAGAAACGTAAATCGGTTTCTTGACCGGTGAGTGAATATCGTAGTTAATTTCATATCCGAAATCGAATTCCATTGCTTTTATCTTCCTCTAAATTTTAAATCGGATCAGGGATCGATGGAAACTAGTCTTTTTAATCTCAGAGAAGAAGCAACCAAGTCCAGATTGGAGAATATCAGAGAGAAGGTTGCCATGGAGGTTGCAAACGCTTGTCGGGAACTGATTGATCAAATAATAGGATGGATATTTCATGCCACTGATGGTGAGGGAGAATGGTTTGTATTTCCACAAACGGTTGCCCTTCTACTAATTTTCTCCTACGCTGGAAGCTTCTTTGATCTGCCAACACTTTGTAAAGGTAATGGTACATATAACATCGAAACTTTTCAGAACCTCCATGCGTGCTTTTAGCCACCAACCCAAAGCCTCATTTTCTTTGTTAAACTAATTTTCCTTTTGTTACTGCAGGTGTTATGATGGGCACAACAGTTCCTCCGATGGTCGCCAAGCACGGGGATAAAATGAAGACTCTTGGCAATATGGTGAGGATGCAATCGGGAAGAGTCTACGAAATGGTCTTGGAGCTGTTAATCGATGCGGTGATTAACAACAGAAAGAAATCAAAGAAACAAAACTGATATTGCTGTTTGTTTCAACACAGGCCGATTTGTCTGATCAAAGATCATGAGTTCATCAATAACGCTTTCATACTTGGTACTGGAATTGGCCTATATACTTGCAAGTCGCAAATAAATTAGAAAATTCATGGCAACCATGAATGACTTATAGTCATCGTTATTTGCTGAAGTTGTAAAGTTTCTGTTTCGGTTTAAAGTCTAAACTTCTGTTTGCAGAGAATCATGATTTTGAGATATCCGAAAAAAGAATAAAACCCTGCAACTGCAGAAGATTGAAGAATCGAAACTTTCCAAATTAACTAATTGTCCAATTTAGTTCAACAATGACAATAGAAAAATGCATATGGTGAAAAGACTGATCAACTTCAACAATAACAACTTCTATAATTTATAATGAACTTGATGACTAAATTATTATAGAAATTTTAGACACCTTGGGACCATTGTAATGGATATTACTTATTCACAAGTTGTATATAGACTGAATATGATAACAAGTATTAGTCAAAATAAACAAGTTATTAGTAAATTTAGATAGACTTAATATCTTTCTTAGATGAAAAATTATAATTATATCGATTTTTCTCAGTACCAGAACATCCATAAATCCATACAAATCAACATGTTGGAGTTCAATAGAGATTTTGTAAAAAAAAGCTTTTACCTCACGTCCTTGCCCGATGCTTTCCCCGTGAAGAAATGTTACAAAACATTAAAATAAAAAAAAAGTAAATAAAGAATCACTATGGTGAAAAGAATAAAGACATAATTCTATAGAAGAAACTTCAAAGAAACGAGTGAAGACCGCTTGTCTATGTACCAAGGAAGACTCAACAAAAGTCCTTCGTTTGTATCCTTTTCATTTATGAAAACTTCACGTTCAATAAATGAATGGTTTGGATTGATCATTCATTTCCATAGGAGATTATGTCACAGATCAAAGGTAAGCTGCAAATCCCACTATCTCAAATGACTATTGATTAGATGAGAGTTGTTGGGTTTAAAGTAGATCAACTCAGTTTTCTTAAATGCTTTAATTTTATAATATATGACTCAATACATGTTAAGAAATTTTTATTAAAAAAAGGAAATTCGAATAATGAATTTTTTTCCATTTTAAATTATGGTGATATCCGTTTAATCTTAATCACTTTGTTGGTCCATGGGAGAGCAATTTCCCTGCAACATCCTAGAACCAATAGAAATCATCATGACGCATGGAAAGTGTGTACCGAGCCTAAGAATAGAAAGGGGTCATTGATAGTTGTGCTACTGTATGCCAGCTTTTCTTTGACGCGTGAAGACTGTCTCTCCATTTGTAAAGCGAGACTAACCAATAGTCTTCGTTCTTATCCTTTTCGTTTATGTATGAAAGCGGTTCAGTTCTTGAAAATTATTTTCTTTTTAAGAAATTTCTTGAAAATTAAAGAAATAAATAATTTCAAAAAGAAAGGAAAAATAAATTATAATGATAATTAAAAATAAAGCTTTTCATGTTTTCACACTGTCAAAATCTTGGTGGGTTGACCATCGAAGGGTTTTGTCATAGTAGTAGGAATAATCGCAGAAATGATATGGAAACTCAATTGCAATGCTGGTGACCATGGATCCTTGATGCATGGTCAAAGCCACTGTTCTTGGTAGTTCATCCAATGACCAAGCTTGTTACATGGAAAGTGTGAAGGGAGCCTAAGAAGAAAAAGGGGTCCTTGATAGTTTTGTTACTCGATGCCACTAAAAGGAAGGAGTTGGACCATAGGCCATGTGCCCCAACACTTGCACTTAATTATTTCTACCCACACTCCAATTATTTGTACTTTAAAGCCAGATTTTCTTTGACGCGTGTAGACTGCCTCTCCATTTACAAAGCAAGACTTACCAAAAGTCTGCATTCTTATCCTTTTCATTTGTGTATGAAAGTCAAATGTACACTTCAGTCCTTGAAAATTATGTTTTTTAAGAAATTTCGTGAAAATTAAAGAAATAAATTATTTTAAAAAAGAAAGAGTAATAAATTATAATAAAAGAGTAGGGGAAAAGGATGGAAGGATAATGAAAGGTTCAAAATGCCCTCTAAATATGACAAAATACTATGAACAGGTGTTGAATGTAGAATACCCTGTACATAAGAATCAATATAGGTAAGATTAGGAGATACTTGCAGAAAAGAAAATTATTTAATAAATACAAGAATTATACAGTTTTTATCATTCCAAAGTTATTACAAATTAAAGATATCATATAATTTTTAGATTTATATTTGATTTATTATCAATATGTAAATTTTATATACTATTAAAGAACCAAATGTTATCATTTTATCAAAAAATAAATTTTAAAATTAAAAATCTTAAAAAAAATAAATATTCATAATTTTAAAAACATTTATTTTTAAAAATTTTTAAATTTTGTATGTATAATGATATTCTGTGGTTAAATAATAATATATAAATATTTTTAATGGTAAAACAAATATAAACCTATTATTTTTTAAATATCAACCTTTCCTAAAATTGTTAGTCATCACTCTAGAAAAACTCTAAGGAAGCTTTCAAGGGAAGATCTCGTCAAGATTTGATCTATCAATTTGTGTTTTCGTGTCTTAAAAGTATTAGATACGATTAGACAAGAAATAATTTAAAGTTAAACACGAACACGACACGTTTAATATTCGTGTCTTAAATTTAAAACACGTACACGTATACGTTTAATAAACATACAAGACGACACAATTTATACGTTTAATACAATTAAATATAAATATTTACAATTAAATATAATTTTATTATTTAAATTTAAAATCTATAATTATAAAAATAATTATAACAAACAAAAATAATAATAATATCAAATATAATAAAATTTAATATAAATTACATATATAAAATTCATTATCATATAATATGATAAAATAAATCATTAACATCTAACCTTTAAATACTAATAATATCAAAAATCATTTATACTTTTCAACCGTAATAATTACATTATTACTTTTATAAAATTAAAAAAAATATATTTAAATAATTATTTAAAATTATTTTATAAGGTTAAAATAGTTTTTAATTATTAATTTTTAATAGGTTGCGTGTTAATTGAACTTACAAAAGTTATAATAAAATTTTAACGAAAATAATTAGATTTGGTTGGAAAAATTTTATGTTAAAACTCACAAATGAAAAGACCATTTTACTATTTGTGTCCAAACACCCATTTTTTTAAACTAAATTTAAATAGTAATAGAGTAAATTTTCAAGAGCATAATTTTTGAATATTTTTATTTAAAATGTTTTATTTAAACTTAAAATAAAATAACAAAATTACCCCTAGTGCACTTCACCCTCCCTGCATCAAGTCTATAAAGTAAGTTTTATATTGAAAAAATTGTAAAAAATGACCTTCGTAGTAAAGACACTTAAAAAATAACAATATTTATAATTTTAACTGTTTTTAGACAATTTTTTACAAAACTTGACAATAATACCATTTAAATAATTTCAAGCAAATTAAAATAGTTTCAGTTTTCTCTATCTCGTCGTCCAGACAAAAATTTCAAAATTAAATCTTGCTTTCTCTCTCTGCTCAAATACTATTTATCTTGCCATCCAAAAAGTAGAGATGACATCAAGCTATTTTTTATTTTATTTTATTTTTTTAGATGGTAAATCTTAGTGTTCTCAAGAGTGATGAACAACGATTATATTCAAGAATTTTAATTTTTTTTTAGATTTTAAGTTGAAATTGTTTAGGGAATATTTTGTAGAAGGAGTATATTATGTTTTTGCATTGGAGGGAGTGAGCAAGGCCCTCCCGATAAGGATATATTTTGTCTTACTTTGGAGGGTAATGGAGTTTTATAACTTATCTTTAATAAAATGCACAATTTCATGGTTTAGCAAAAAAAAAAAAGTATGTATTTTAGGTTTTTTTTATTGGTTAATTAATAAAACCTCAAAATTGAGAAGTTAAAATTGATTAGACTGATTTTTAAGTATTACATGACTGATTTTTACGCATTACGTAATTAGTTTTAAGCATTGCGTAACTAATTTTAGCCAAAGTCACACTATGCATCAGGAGCTAGTCACGAAATACCTTACTAATTAGTCACGCAATACTTATTAACTAGTCACGCAGGTAAGCCAAAAAACAAAAAAACAAGAAAGAAAAACAGAGGCAAAAAAAAATTGAGCACAAATCCTAGTCTTGTTATTCTAGCAATCGAAAAATACCCAATAAATCATAAAATAAAAAAATCTAAAAATCTAGCAACAAAAACCTCAATCCATAATAAAATAAATAAATAAGAAACAACAATGAGAGAGGCAATTAGTAGTTAAGGGTCTTTGGTTTGGGTTTTTTATTGAGAGAGAGGCTGAAAGTTTGGGGGTGAAATATTTGAAGTCATTGTTATTTCAATGCCTTGTAATGATACATCACGCAACTTGACAAGGATGAATTGGACCATATTGAAGTACCCTTTCAGCTTTCTATGGGTCAAAACCTTCCTCGATAAAGGTTATCTCTAGGTTCTTTTTGCACCAGGGACAACCGGCTGGTTAGCAAAGGAAGAGTGGGAGAGAAGGAGAAAAGGCAGCTGGAAGGTTTAGAGAAAAGGGAGAGGATCGGTGACATTAGAGAGAGAAAGTGAGAGAGTAAACAAAAGAGAGAGAAAAAAATAAGCTTATCAACTAGTCACGTAACACTAGTCACGTAATATTTAAAATTAATCACACAATGTTTAAAATCAATAATGTAATATTTAAAAACTAGTCATATAATATTCAAACATACTTGACTCGTTAATAGGTTTTAAGTTAAGATGTAGAGCTAAATAAATAGATCGATTTCATTAAAAGTAATTTTATTTAAATTTTAATTTTTTTATTAAAAATAATGAAAATTATAAAAAAAATTTATTATCAAAAATATCTTATGTATGTACAGGGCTCATTTAAAAAATGAGCTCTTTCAAATTTGCATACACAGTATTAGGGAGTTAAGACCAAAAAAAAAAAGAATGTGTCAGACAATGTGAAAGAATACACATTCCCAGAAACAGCACGATGACTGATTGGAGCTGTAACTTTAATGTGCCTATATATTTTTAGCTTCAGCTTTTCGTTGTAAAACAAGTTCCTCTCCGAAACAAGCACTAAAAAATTATGGTCGATCCGGTAGAAGTTTGTGTAGGATTCGCAGGAGGATTAGCGGAAATCCTATTCAAAGTGTTTTGGAGAGTCCACAAATTCAAATCCATTCTCAAGCGCCTCCAAACCCAAGTCAAAGATATGAGTTCAGATCTCGATAAGTTACGTCCGTCCAAAGGTCGATCAAAGGAAACTAAGGAGTTAGCTAAGCCATTGAAGCAAGCAAAGGAAACTGTTCACAGATGCGCCGACGTACCCTGGTGGAACTATTACAAGAAGAACAAGTTCGCCCAAGAGCTCATTGAACTGGAGGCTTTCCTACCACAAAGGATGCAATACTTGTTAACGTTTGCAATTTGGAATAAGGTTTCAGAACCGAGTCCAATGTTTGCATCGTTAAACAGGATTTTTGGAAGTATTCGTTCAGGTGTGAAAAATACTGGCGATTTTGTTGTTGATCAGATCCCATCTGTGCTTTACCGTGCAGCTTCCTGGACGAAGAAACTTGTCGGATCTCAGCCTGGTCAGTTCGTAGTCTCTACCTAAGCTTAATTGCTTATGAAATCTTATAAGTAGGAAAGCTTGTCCCCCTCTTCTTTTTCTATGTCTCACTTGTGTTTTGTGGCAGATATTAGAAGACGTATAGTTCTATGGGGAAGAAAGAAGCAGAGCAGAACGCTTCAATTCATGTCAATTGCAACATGGCTCTTGCTGCAAGTTTATCAACTCAAATTCATCACCATTGCTTCATGGGTGGCTATGGCCATTGTTGTTGCACTATTCCTTTTCGGAAACGTAGATCGACTTGTTCGCCTGTGAGTTCCGTTGTCCAAATCCAATTCCGTTTTCTTTATCTTCGCCTTTTAGGATTAACAAACAGTAATTAACTTTAAGAGGGACAGTGTTTTTGGTCTCAGAGAAGAAGCTACCATGTCTAGATTCGAAATCTCGGAGGAGACTGTTGATAGATGCTCCGACGTACCCTGGTGGAACTATTACAAGAAGTACAAGTTCGCCCAAGAGCTCATTGAACTGGATGCTTCCCTACGAAAGATGATGGAATACTCGTTACCGTTTCTGATATTGGAGGATGCTAGAAGAATTTTGGAAACGGTTGTGGAACTGCGTCTAATGTTTGCATCGTTAAACAGGATTTTTGGAAGTATTCGTTCAGGTGTGAAAAATACTGGTGATTTTGTTGTTAATCAGATCCAATCTGTGGTTTCCTTTGCAGCTTCCAGGACGAAGAAACTTGTCGAATCTCAGCCTGGTCAGTTCGTAATCTGTACCTAAGCTTAATTGCTTATGAAATCTTATAGGTAGGAAAGCTTGTCCCCCTCTTCTATTTCTATGTCTCACTTGTGTTTTGCGGCAGATATTATAAATGATATAGTTCTATGGAGAAGAAAGAAGCTGAGCAGAACGCTTCTATTCATGTCAATTGCAACATGGCTCTTGCTGCAAGTTTATCAATTCAAATTCATCACCATTGCTTCATGGGTGGCTATGGTCATTGTTGTTGCACTATTCCTTTTCGGAAACGTAGATCGACTTCTTGGCCAGTGAGTTCCGTTGTCCCAATCCAATTCCGTTTTCTTTATCTTCACCTTTTAGGATTAACAAGCAGTAATTAACTTTAAGAGGGACAGCGTTTTTGGTCTCAGCGAAGAAGCTAGCGTGTCTAGATTCGAGATCTCGGAGGAGACTGCCGTGCACATTGCAAACTCTTGTCAAACATTAATTGAAGAAACAATTAGATGTATGGTTCATGTGACTATTGAGAGAGAATGGTTTGTATTTGCAAGAACAGTTGCAGGGCTATTGTTATTCTCCTACATAGGAAGCTTTATTGATCTGCTAACTCTTCTTTGTGCAGGTAACAAATAATACTATCAATGAGCTACTCTCTCCCTCAATCATGTTTTTCCACCCTGTGTAATGCTTCAGTATGTACTTTTTACCGTTGTAACAAAGTCTGGAATTGGCATGTTTTTTGTTGTTTCTTGCAGGTGCTATGATAGCCGCAACAATTCCTGTAATTTATGTGAAGCACGTGGATAAGATAAAGACCTGTGGCAAGATAATGAGGGTGCAGTCGGGAAGAGTTTGTGAGCTGATTGACGAGAAGCTAATTAAGACGGTGAAGAACAAGGTTGTCACAGAAAAGGTGGGGAAGAAAAGAAAACAAAACTGACTAATCAGTTGTTCTTGGTTTCAAGCCTGCAGGGATATTGTTTGTTTTGATCAAAATGTTAAGTAATTACTAATTCATTGATTCCATATCCTAATAGATATGGAATGCTCTAACCTATATATACTCGGAAGTTGTGGCATATGAATATATTTTGAAAAAAATCAGGCAAATAATGTAAGCGGCCAAATTGGCTAAAAGCCCAAAACTACCAAAACAAAAAAAATGAATTTGTAATTGTCGTATATTAAAATAAATTTTACTTATAAACTGATATGAAATCAAATCGAATTTCCAGCAGCACCCAATGGCTGCTTATTCATGCTTAAATTGCTAATTATAAGTAGCAGATTATAATTGGTAGGTGCACTGCATGTTTGCCTCCGGTACAGACTACTCTCTCGTTTTCGTTGCTTGTCTATTAGTGAAAACCCTATCTCTCGACCCTTCCTTCTTTCATGGCACACTGCTCTGCAAACACTAATTAAAGCAAACGGAGAATATGGTTAAAGTCAAAGAAAGAGGGAAAAAAAAATGCATATAGATTGAACAAAATCAGTCCCTTTCTTCCTATCCCTACATGGTGTCAGAATTGAATTGCCTTTAATTGGCTAAACCCGAAACCAAATTAATAAATTGATCTACAGAGTAATTCAATGTTGTGTTTTAATTAGAAAAAAGTACTCCCAAACCTTGTCGAACAGCGAACAAGTATCAGCAGGTTTGGAGTAGCAAAGCCAACAGGCGAAGGCTATTTTAGGACCAAAAAGAACTGAGAAACAGCTTTTGCAAAGAATCAAAATAGTTTTATTAATTATTTCAACTCATGTAATGATTTTTCGATTCCCAAAACATTTTTCTTTTCATTTATGACTCGTGTACCTCCAAGAATTATTGCTATACAGCAAAGTAACGTTATCAGCTGTAACTGTGATGCCTGTAGCCTAGGCACCTGTTTCCTCGAGCTTGGTGTTTCATGACACCATTCGGGTGATGTTCGGTGGAGATCTGACCATGTAGATAGTATTTTTCCTTAATGGAGAGGCTTTGGCCTTGGTCTAGGCGAATGTGTTTAAAAAAATTGTTTGTTTAGGCCTGATGTAAGCAAGGTGGAGCCTTGGTACAATGGTAGCGTGCTTGACTCCAGAGTCCAGACGTCAGAAAGTTCTGTGTTCCAGTCCCGTCGTTGGCTTCTAGATTGTTTAGGTTGCAAGAAAGGTTTCCCAAGACGTGGTCCAGCAAATTTCGAAAGGCAGCAAAGAAATTTCCAGGAATTAAAAATGGTTTCAATTCCCATTATAAATTCAGGTTCCTATGGCAAAAGCAGTTACGATTGGCAACAGAAATGGCTTTAGAGCTAGCTCTCGGAGCTGCAATTCAACAATTATTGCTAGTCATTGAACGCGCAAGAGAGACGAATTTTAGATTTGAATCCATTCTCACTGATCTCAAATTCACCCTCGACTCCGCCTTTCCGAAGATTAGTCAGATACTTCAACTCAGAGAATCAAATGGCTTGCAATATGATGAATTTCACAGGTTGTTGGAGCAATTGAATCAAGCAATGGAGACTGTTGATAAGTGCTCCAAGGTGGCTTGGTGGAACTACTGCAAGAAGCGCAAATACATCAAACAGCTCATGAGATTGGATGCTACTCTTCGGAACTTCTTCTCCATAAATTTGCAGCTTCATCATTATGGTAATATTACACTAATTCAAGTTGAGCTGAAGGAACTTGCTCGGAGATTGGATCGAGTTATTACACATAAAAGAAATGCTAGCCGCAGGATTTTTAATCAAAGTCGATATAAGGTCTCGGTTGCAGCTGGCCAACTGAACAAGTCCAGTCTCTATCTGGTTGGATCTTTCTCTATCTTAGATCGTTTATGAGGATTCCCAGATGGGATTACCAAAGAATTACAGACAGATTTTGTGTAAATTCGAGGAAGAAAAGTGAATAAGATATGCCGTACATGGATGCAGGTTAATTTCAATGTAAGCAATTAGGTTTCTGTTAAGCGCAGGAATTGATTGAAGTTACAGTTAGCAAATAGCAAAGTAGGAGGAATAAGTGAAGCAGAGGTGTCTGCATGCATGGAGGAAAAAGGGTACTTGTAAATAAAAAAGGGAATAAATATTGAAACGCATCATTTCAGTATTGTCTGAGGAATAAAAAGGGAAATAAACAAAGTGCACCGTTTCATTAAAAAGATGATGTGGAGAAACTAGCCCTTTGTTATCGTTAAGCATTTTTTAATTTGTAATTAGTTAGCTAATACTGTAATTAATTATATCTCTTTTGTCCTTTTCTTATTCCTTTGTAAAGGCAGAGTATAAAAGGCCTTCTTTTCTGAACAGTTTCTGATTGAGTGAATAGAATGAATCATTCCCCAAGACATTCTCTGCACCACTCTTCACTGTTCATCAGTTTCCAAGTAAAATCAAAGATTTAAAATAGTTTTGCTTTTCTTTCTGAGATCAGATGTAAACAACGTGATGTGGTGTATGAAGTATGGTATTGTTTCTTTTATTTATTCTTTTTCTTTCTTCTTGTGCAATTTATTGTATGTGCTTCTCTTAAACTTCTACCGTCATGACAGCAATATGCATAAAGAGCTGGTCGAGTCAGACTCTTACAAAACTGTTTCTAGGTTCGCAGGTGTAAGTACAAATTGTCAGATGAAAAGAAGACTCCACAGACGCAGCAAATACTATACCAGGCCAATACTTGAGATGTTATTTCCATCTTTAAATGAATATACTTAAGGACGATTTTTTTTTTAGCCATTAAAACTAAGATGTGTTTGAAAATAACTCTCCAGATAACTTTAACTGTTTTTAGCCATTAAAGTACATTTTCGGACAAAAATGCCCTTAATTAGACATCTTTGTTGTGGGCACTCTGAAACACCCGGATGGTGGAAAATTATGCAAAGAAATTAGCGAACATCTATTTTTTGTGCAAAACATCCTTTTTTTTTTTTGAGAAGCTTGTGCAAAAGAAAATAATGTTGCATGAGATGGTTTTTCTGAATGTTCGGACATGGCATTCAGATAAACCGAACGAGGGGGGGGAGGTGGTCGTGATGAATCGAAAGCTTGGAGCACGATGTGAAATCGGAAATCCTGCTTAAGGAGGTGAATCGAAAGGAGAAAGACGTGAATGCAAAGCACGAAATGGTCGTGCTACAGCAATCGGGATAGGCCATTGGGTTTAGGATTTGTGAAAGGGAAAATGTGACACGGGAGGGTGCAGAGTTGGTGACACGCCATGGAGGGAAGCAGTGACACGACATGGAGGGAAGCAATGACATGACATGGTGCAGAGTTTGTGACATGACATGGAGTGAAGCAGTGACACGACAGGGTGCAGAGTTAGTGACACGACATGGAGGGAAGCAGTGACACGACATGGAGGGAAGCAATGACACGACAAGGTGCAGAGTTTGTGACATGACATGGAGTGAAGCAGTGACACGACAGAGTGCAGAGTTAGTGACACGACATGGAGGGAAGCAGTGACATGACATGGAGTGAAGCAGTGACACGGCAGGGTGCAGAGTTGGTGACACGTCATGGAGGGAAACAGTGACACCGCAGGGTGCAAAGTTGGTGACACGGCAGGGTGCAGAGTTGGTGACATGCCATGGAGGGAAACAGTGACACGACAGGGCGCAGAGTTGGTGACACGGCATGGTGCAGAGTTGGTGACACGCCATGGAGGGAAGCAGTGACTCGGCATGGTGCTGAGTTTATGACACGGCATGATGCAGAGTGTGTGACACGGTATTGGTTTAACATCTGACATGCCATGGTTGTTTACAGAAATCCCGCTTACGCATGTCGTTGTTAACATCCCCCCCTTGATATAGTAAACTTTAGAATTGTCCACTAGCCTAATAATAAATCTGTTTCTCTTGGCCTCCGACCTGTTTGCAATGTCCAACCCAAGCTATTTGAAATCTAGAGTCTCTGGATTTCAAATAGCCAAGGTTGGACAATTGCTTACAGGTCGGAGGTGAAGAGAAATAGATTAATTATTAAACTAATGGACAATTCTAAAGTTGAATACATCAAGGGCCGGATGGTAACAACTGTCAAAAATGCTCGGAAGAACTGCCGATGAAGCATCGACAAAGTTTGCTTTAGAGGCAACGTACGGTCTGTCTATGAGAACTGAGGAGTTTTTGACTATATATAGTAGAAGAATATAAATCGACTTTACCAGTTTAAACGTTTCGGCTACCACTGCGGACCTGGTCGTGACACGCCAAGTGCATGCAGATATTAGTGGTGACACGCCACTTGCATGCATACTGGTGGTGACACGGCATGGAGCTGAGTTGGTGACACGGCATAGAGCTAAGTTTGTGACACGACATGGAGGGAAGCAGTGACACGACAATGAGTGAAGCAGCGACACGACATGGAGTGAAGCAGTGACACGGCATGGTGCAGAGTTTTGTGAGACAACATGGAGGGAAGCAGTGACACGACAATGAGTGAAGCAGTGACACGACATGGAGTGAAGCAGTGACACGGCATGGTGCAGAGTTTTGTGAGACGACATGGAGGGAAGCAGTGACACGATAATGACTGAAGCAGTGACACGGCATGGTGCAGAGTTTTGTGAGACAACATGGAGGTAAGCAGTGACACGACAATGAGTGAAGCAGTGACACAGCATGGTTTTGAGTGTGTGACACGGCATTGCTTTAACATCTGACAGGCCATGGTTTGCTTTGAAATATGTGACACGGCATTAATAGAAAGGCTGACACGACGGATTGAAAAGCGGGCAGTTTCATGAATATTAATTTTAAATTTTATTTATTCATTTTTCACAGTAAATAGTTCATTTTCCCTTTTCCTTCTTCGTAAACGTCTGTGTGTGTGAACCAAGGGCTGTTCGATTCATTTCTCATTACGAAAGGTCGAAGGGAGTTCAATTTCGTTGTTTAGAAGGTTAACGACACCACTGCAACAGGAAGAAGAATGTCGGATATCGGTGAAGAGGTAAGTGAGACTGGAAAAAAAACCATAAAAAAATCTTCATTGATTTCGGTAATTTTTGTAAAGGGTTTAGGGTGATACATATGGTCGTGTTTTTTGCAAATGTTAAGTTTTAAACTGTTTGAGTCCTGGTTTGATGATTTTGGGTGTTAAAGTGGTGTTGTGTTGACTGAACTTTGGGGTTTAGTGTGTGACAACATCTTCACCTCATATGCATGGCGTGTCACAGCATTTCACCTGGTATGCATGGCGTGTGACAAGCGTGTGACAGAGTTTCACCCCATATGCATGGCGTCGTGTGAAATCATTTCACCTCATATGCATGGCGTGTCACAGCATTTCACCTCATATACATGGCGTGTGACAGGCGTGTGACAGAATTTCACCCCATATGCATGGCGTCGTGTGACATCATTTCACCTCATATGCATGGCGTGTGACAGCATTTCACCTCATATGCACCTCATATGCATGGCGTGTCACAGCATTTCACCTCATATGCATGGCGTGTGACAGGCGTCTGACAGAATTTCATCCCATATGCATGGCGTCGTGTGACATCATTGCACCTCATATGCATGGCGTGTTACAACATTTCACCTCATATGCATGGCGTGTGACAGCATTTCACCTGGTATGCTTGGCGTGTGACAGCATTTCACCTTATATGCGTGTGACAGCATTTCACCTCATATGCATGGCATGTCAGAACAGTTATTTATATAGTTAGTATACCTTTTGGGCACATTATTGGTTAACTGACTCCTGCGCGTGTGCCATGTAATGCAGATGCATCGTAGAGAACATGAGGATCTTGACAATGTCCTTATTGTGCCGAGGGAGAAGTGGGCCTTCAATGTCTCAATAAACACCCACTGTAAGTGGTCTCAGCTCCATTACATCAACAAGACTCTCCAAGAGAATGGGGAGTTGGATACAGTGAAGCGTACATGCTTCGGAATGCTCCTTGATGTCTATCCGCAAGGCTACTTCAGCGCTGGTCTCCTTCATAACATAATGATTCGTCGAATCAATGAAAGGGAGGCAACGGAAGAGGAGCTCTGGTTTGCTATCGGCAAGAGCAAGGCGCGGATATCGAAGCAGGAGTTTTGCCTTATAACTGGGTTGAAGTTCGGTCCAATGCCCGATGTGTTCACACGTTCGTACGAGATGGTTGCGGACGAAATTCATGCGAGATACTGGAGCGGCCAGGATAGCATAAAGCTGCAGGCTTTGCTTGACACGTTCCGCGGAGGAAACTTCCAGCGGGAAGGAGACGCGACCAAGATGGCACTCGTCTTGATTGCAAATAACATCCTATTTGGGCAAGACTACCGTAGACGGGTGACACCTTGGTTGCTGTCATTGGTTGAGGACCTTGACGCTTGGAACGTATTTTCGTGGGGCCACTATGTTTGGAGGCTCACCTTGGACTACCTATTGAAAGGGTTCGAGGTGCCTACCTCAAGCGAAGCAAAGGAAAGTCGTTTACGGTACAACATCTACGGCTTCGTATGGGTGATACAGGTATTGTCACATTTACCGCTTTTGTTTGGTTTCGAGAAAATAATTTATTGTTGCACTATTTAATAATTTACGTTTGATAATGTTTACAATTGACTTGCAGTTCTGGGCATTGGAGGCAATTTCGGTCTTGCGAAAAATAGTAGCCCCTTCTGCTTCGAAGGAAAACGTGTAACCGCGAATGTGCAGATGGCAATGCAATCAGAAGCCAAAAGACCTACACAAGGCGGTTGAGAAGTTCGAGTCATCTAAGCAAGTGAGTGAACAACTACAAATTGATCGATCCTTCATATTTGTATAAGAAATTTGCCTCAAATTTAAACGTTTGATAAATATTTTTTTTTTGTAGTTATGGGCCCTGGAGACGTTGGAGATCACCCCGGAGAAGGCAAACAGGGAGTATTTGGTGGACCTCGATGTGCGGTTATCGGAGGGCCACCAGTACGTGCCAATCGGGCAGACGGAGGATCGGGGTGATCACATTGGTGTCGCTACCAGGTCGAAGAGGAGAAGCTTGAAGGAGAAAAGATCCACCGCTTCAACTAAGCGGATGCGCACCGATTCTCTCAGTGTTGATGAGCTGTTGGCCCCAGAGTTGATGGAACAAGGAGACGACCATGGTGCAGGAAGTGAACAGTCAGTATTTACGGTTCTAACATTTTTTTTCATCCATTTTGATATGTGATTATCTATTAACATTTATATGCTTGCAGTTGGATCAACCTACGGCAGCTCCACAACCACCCACCGGTCCTCCTCAGACACACATTCGTATTGAGCCGTCGGTAAGTTTGGTTATAACGATTTATGTTCAAAGTTTCCACATACGTTGATCTAGTAACAAAGTAACTTATGTCATTGCAGTTCACGGAGGCGACGTCCAGTCCGCAACCAGCGATGGCTCTGACTTCAATTCAACCGCATACTGCCAATGAGCCGCCGGTAAGGATATTAAAGTTGTTATATTGGTTTTCCACACGTTTCCTATATCATTATTGAATAACACCATTAATATATATGTTATTGCAGTTGACCCAGTCGACAATAGTCAATGACGGCATAGGCACAAAACGTCAGCTTCGACGGATCATGCGGGAAATGTCGAAGCTAAAGGCATCAATGAAGTCCTTGACTTTTGCGGTTGAAATGCTAGAGGATCGCATCGTTTCACGGGTTCTACATGGGCTGAAATCACAAGTACGTTAATCTTTCTGCATTTGTATTTTGCTATTTTAGGTCAATTCGCTATTGAATTTTCACAGTTGTCTCGTTCTGTAGGCCGGGCCTTCATCCGACAATGTTGCTGCGGGTCACAATGATCTTGATGATAGGCAGCATGAGGAGCATGGTGTCAGCTTTCAATCAGAAGATGCTGAATGAGGGAAGGTTGGTGAGGCCGATCCGAGTGTGGATACTTTCGTCGGACAAGAGGGAGACCTTCAGTTATTTGAGTCAGCTGTAGAGCATCTTCCTCCATCCAAGGCGATCGTCGCGCTTCCAGCAGCGGGATCGGGAAAGCTTGCTCAGACCACTCCCGAAGCCACCAAGTCACCACTATCTTCTGATTACCATCATCTTGCAGCAGCAATTGCCGACCCTACTGAGCGGGCACGGGTGATAATGGCGAGCAAATACCTTGCAAGCCCGTATGTCGACCCCTCATTGACCCGTCGGGCGGTGAAGGACATGATAATGGAAACATACGAAGCCTTCAAGAAAAACCAGTCTGCGAGGTCAGCTTCTAAATATCAATTCATTGTTGTTTTCTATAGAAACATTAATCCACCATCGCTTATCAAATTCATTTTGTGACATATGCAGGCGTAACGTCAGAATCTTAGGGGATCAAGGTGTTGACTTCTTCACATCGTTAGAGGATCCCCGAGAAGAAATAACAAGTGAACATATCGACGCATGCCTCAGCGTTATCTGTAAACGGGCGACAGGCCCAAAATCGAAGCATTACATTGCCCGTGCATGCGTGGTTGACACGATATTCTTTGTAAGTTTTTTGCAAAAAATTTTATTTTTTTCGAAGCTTTTCAGTGCATTAAGTCTAAACCAATGCAAATTTTTTTTTCCAGGACACCATCCATATGCTACATTTGACATATCAAACCGAAGATGCCCGATCGAGCATACAAATTTCGGATGATTTACGGGGGTATGTGAAGGGTGAAAAGCCGACATACGGCAAGAAATGGGAAGAGGTCAATTTCATCCTCGCTCTTTGCAATGTGGGTGGGCATTGGGTGGTGGCAAAAATCGATTTGGGTAAGTGGAAGATCAAGGTGATCGACTCCGCAACAACTTCGGCAGCGAAGGATAACGGAGTTCGTGCGGAGCAGATGAAGCCACTTACGACAATTTTTCCATTCATCTGCCACCAAGCCGAGTATTTCAATAAAACCCGTCGGAGGAAATGGGATGTGACGCCGATGCCATTAGAAATTTCTTTGCCCAGCCCTTCAGTGCATCAGCAAGAGGATAGTCTCAGCTGCGGCATGTTCATGGTAAGCTACATTGACACAATGTTGCAATCGGAGCCGATAAGAGTTAAGCAGAAAATGATCCCAAAATTGCGTATCCAATACGCACACAAAATTTTTTCCAACAGCTGTGCGAGCGAACCATGAACATATCGGCAGTTAGTTGTATAATTTTCTTTTCTACAGAATACAATTTAGAGATAAATTTTTTGTTGTATAGGCAGATATAGGAAATAGAATCATTTTTTTATTACTCACTTCATTATATTTTTATACAGAATAAAATTTTTTTGTATAGACAATTAATTTTATACAGGAATACATTATTTTTATTAAGTAATTTTGTATCCTTATATTATATTTTTTTGTATCGCAATTTAGTAATAAGTCAGCGTCTGACAACATTGACAATATGCAGGTGGCGTGTCACCACCATGTCTACATGCGTCTGGCGTGTCACACCCAGTATGCATGCAGGTGGCGTGTCACCACCAATATACCTAAATGCAGGTGGCGTGTCACTACTATGTCCGCATACGCCTGGCGTGTCACCCCCAGTATCTGCATTAGGTGTGTCACAACCATGTCTACATGCTCCTGGCGTGTCACCCCCAGTATGCATGCAAGTGGCGTGTCACAACCAATATCTGCATGTTCCTGGCGTGTCACCCCAGTATGCATGCAGGTGGCGTGTCACAACCAATATCTGCATGTTCCTGGCGTGTCACCCCAGTATGCATGCAGGTGGCGTGCCACAACCAATATCTGCAAGCACTTGGCGTGTCAACAACACGTCTGCATGCACTTGGGATGTCACTACCATATCTGCATGCACTTGGCGTGTCACCAGCAAATCTATGTGCACTAGGCGTGTCACAAAAATGTCTACATAAAGTCAGCGTGTCACCAACAATGTCAACGCGTACCCTATTATAGGGTACCCGTGGGTAATCCAACCCGTTTATACAGGATTAGGGTTCTTATAAACGGGTTCGGGTAGGGTTAGGGTAGTGATTTCACTACCCGAATTTTAATAGGATAGGGTTAGGATACCACCCCTTGGGTACCCGTTACTCGAACTCGATGACTATTTATAAATATTTTATTATTATTTTAATAATTAAAGTAAAAATTTATAATTTTTACAAACTTTACCCTAAATTTTTTTGTTAAAAACTAACAAATATATGAAAAGTATGATTACTTAAATATATTAATGTGATGACATTAATATATTTAAATTAAAAAATTATATATTGTTATTTATGTTTAAGTATGATTACTCTAATTATTAATATGATGACATTAATACTTTTATGAATGCATGTGTGTATATATTATGTATTTTAAATATAAATATATTTACTTTTTATTTTGTTTTAACATTGTAAAAATTATAACTCATAAAATTATTAATTACAGTGTATATATATGTTTATTTATATAAACATATAACATATAAATCTAAAGGTAAGTTATGAGATTAGAAAAGTTAATTGGGTAATTGGGTTCTCATGAAGAAAATTTTAAAAATTTTTTTATTTAATCGGGTATTTAAACGAGTTAAGATAATTATAGGGTAGTGGGAATGTATTAGGGTTAGGGTTAGGGTAGTAATTTTACCCTATCACAAACTCTAAACCAAAGTGGACAATTGCTATAGTTTTGCAACGTCGTTTGTAAAATGAGTAAAATTCTCTTATGTATATTGAAGCGATTTGCTTTAAGCAATAACATAATGAATGTATTGGCTTTACAATTGTCGAAATGTAGAGTAACATTGTTAACTTTTTATTTATATATGCTATCCAAAGATTAGACAATTTACATTTCATACTATACCACCATGCATGGTGTGGCTAAAGTCAATTATTGACAACTTCTACGCCTAGGCAATGCTATTATTATACACTGGTTTATAGCAAATATCATTATTCAATGCAAATGTCAATGGCCAAGATCGAAACAGTTCGAATCAAACCCTAACAAAGCAACAGATAAATTACAGTTAGTTAGGCCCCGATAATATGTCTTCCTCCACACCACACACTATGTTTTCAGACATTGTCTTTCGGATTGGACAGCTGTTGTGTGTGTGACTAGTTTCTCTGTAAATTGAACATGCTTTCGGTCGGCGCACTCGTCGAGGGGCTAATTGACTTGGAGATGGTGCCGGATTTGTAGATGGATTTGCAAATGGAGATGGGCAATTTTGTCTGTTGTGCCCGTACATCTTGCATTGCGAACATCTCCGTACTCGACTGTCTTCACCAGCGGATGGAATCCTTCTCCTCCTAGGTCTTCCTACTTGGCCTCGCCAAGGTGGTGGCAAGATGACAATTTGTTTCACATGCGAGGGGATGTCCCATTCACTAGGATGCCCTACTGGGCGAATGGACCCCGCATAACCCTCCACCCAAACGGTTGTCTTGTAGTAGTCGGCGCAGAAATCAAAGGCTTCACGTTTGCATTTACTGAAAAATACAATGAACCCAATATTCAAGCAGAATATAATGCTATGTTATGTCAAATTAAGGATCAAATAAGAAATAAAGAAAATATAATCTGACCTTATTGCTGCAATGGCATGGCTGCATGGCAGCAAATCTTTTTGGAACTCACAGCATGAACACGTCTTCGTGGACAGGTTAACAAGTCCGTCCATCTTCCCATTTTTAACTTCAAACTCCACTCGATTGATAGGCTTCACTACAAAGCGATGTGCATCATTGAAGCGTTTGCTCAATTGCCTAGCAGCCCAAGGGCTGAGGGGTGTGGTCACCTTGACAGCCTCCTCGTACCGATCATGGAACCAATGCTGGAACATATCTCGTATGAACTCAATCAAAACAGTGATTGGCATTTGTCTGGCATGCTTTAAGTAGGAGTTAACACATTCGGCAATGTTCGAGGTCATCATTTGGTATCGCCTTGTCGGTGAACATGCACATGCCCATCTCTCAGGGCCTATTCTCAAAAGATCAGCATAGGCTCCCGCATGAATTTGCTTGAGCTGGTTCATATGTCTGTTGAATTCGGAAACCTTATAGCAATCTCGAGCAAGGGTGAAAATCATAGAAACGTCATCACGCTTGAACTTATTTTTAAAGTTTTTCTTCAAATGGTAACCGCATAAATCGTGATGCGCTTCTGGGTATGCATTTTGGATTGCTTTCTTAATGCCGAGATGCTGATCAGAAATGAACATAGTATTTTCAGGACAACCAATCGCATCACGTAGCTTGATGAGAAACCACGTCCACGAGTCTTCGTCCTCAACATGGCTAATGCCAAACGCAACTGGATATACACACTCGTTCGCCTCTTTGCATACAGCAACAAACAGAACACCCTTGAACCTGCCTTTCAGATGTGTTGCATCAATTGCAACCGTAGGACGCATTACATCCCTAAACCCCCGAATACAAGCCCCGTATGACCAGAAACAATATTTGAATCTTTTAGCCTCGTCAGTAGCCACTGCTGTGACTGTGCCAGGATTTTCTTGTTCCAACATATAAAAATATGAGGGCAGTAGTTGAAATGACTCCTCTAGGGACCGAAAACAAGCGTCTCCGCATACTCCTTTGCTTGCCAAGCCTTACCATACAAGCATTCCAATCCCCACCAAACCCTCATCTCACCAATTATGTCCTTAGGTCTCAACGCTACTCCATTAGCCCGAAGCTTGGGTGCCATAAGTTCACCAATTATCTTGGCACTCGCAGATGCAAATCGCCCTTGCAAACCATCAACAGTACATGTGTGTACTTTGTGGAACTTCCGAACTTCCCAATACCCTCATCCGTCAAGTAACTTCCTTGAACGGACACTGAACTTGCATGCCTTGTCTTTGCAACTAACCTCGTAACGACTTTTGCATGACCTTTTCACTCTTATCCCAAATTGCTCTTTTAGAGCCAACATGTTCAGAGCTCGTTTCAACTCCGCATTCGAGGAAAACATTCTTCCTTTGTATAAGCGATCATTGGGACATGTCAACTCCTCAGTGCTAATTGTTTGGAAGGAGAACCTTTATGCACCTGCAATTCGCCACGTAGAAGATATCCCTTCATTTCGCCTTTCTTGATAACTATCATCGAGCATTGTATCAACGAAACGATTCCCATCCTCACCAGCGATGGGGTTATTGTATATGGGATCATCACACTGAACATTTCCTACATCAAAACCTTCAACAGGTTCCGTTTCACCTTCAACATTATTGCAAATTAGAATGTCACTGTCATAAAGACAGTCATTGTCTGAAATGTCATGATCCCCTTCGTCAAGCCCATCACTCGAACTGTCATCAAATCTATCTTCACTGCCAGCAAACAAATCCTCATTTCCCTCATAACATGTAGCATTATCCTCCAGTGTCGCAGTGTTAACATACAACGTCACAGTGTTGTACTCACGTGTCGTATTCTCATTTGAAATTGGAATTACACACTCTACCGTTTCACCCGATCGATGCATTCCTTTAGCACCATACCCTAATTGGTTTGATGCACATCCCGATCGGAATTGTGCACCCGACTCTTCTATCAATGTCCTCTGGTTACCGGGCTGTACAAACTCCTGAGGATACCCCAACTGCAGGTTACGGACCGAATGCTCTGGCATATGTGAAGCATTGTAAATCTGATTCTGATTGAGCTGATTACCATGTTTTTCAGCTTCTTCATGTGACATAACATTTGTTTCGGGTCTTTTAATGCTAACGTACACAGCCGGAACATTCCTCTGTTCTAGCAGAATTAATGCAACATCCTCATCATCCTTGATAATTGGCCGTGATAGCTCCCCGGGTGTACTGATCAATGCATGCAACTCAATGTCGTCAATTTCTGAGTTTATCCCAACAACATCTTCAACCAGCTTCATCAACCCCGTAAACGACAAATCACTCCTAACCCCTCGCATTCGTGACTCACCACCCTTGTACATGCCATCCACCCACTGACCACCGTGTCTTATTACAAGTCGCAGAATTAGAACCCCACTGAAATTTTGAAAACAAAAATAATTATTTAATTTACTTAATTACATGGTGGTGACAGTCCAAGTGCATGCATGCATACTGGTGACACGCCAAGTGCAGGCAGACATGCTGGTGACACGACAAGTGCATGCATGCATGCTGGTGACACAATAAGTGCATGCATGCATGCTGGTGACACGCCAAGTGCACATAGACATGCTGGTGACACGACAAGTGCATGCAGACATGCTAGTGACACGCCAAATGCACATAGACATGCTGGTGACACGACAAGTGCATGCAGACATGCTGGTGACACGACAAGTGCACGCAGACAAGCTGGTGACACGCCAAGTGCACATAGACGTGCTGGTGACACGACAAGTGCATGCAGACATGCTGGTAACACGACAAGTGCATGCAGAAATGCTGCTGACACGCCAAGTGCACATAAATGTTTCTAATCCGTCTTCTGATTTACAAAAAAAGTTTCACAAATTTATGTGTTGCAGCAATGAACCCAAAAATATACCTTGATGTCATCTCCGTAATGGGGTTTATTTTTCGAGGACAATATGGCCAAATGGCGAGAGATAGACCACGGCACGAAGACGATGGTGCTCAACAGAGAGTTGACAGAGCTCACACAGTTCAGAAAGCTAAGAGAGCTGATGACGATGATGCTAAACACGGAGTTGATACAGTTCAGAGAGCTGAGAGAGAAAGATGAGCGAGCACAAACAACTGAGCATTAATTTCTAATTTTTGGAAGATGGCGGGAGGCAGATATCGGCAGCTTAATTTGCTACAGTGTTTTTTAAGGGCATTTCCGTCTGCTCATGCTTCTTTTTGGGTAGAAACAGGTAACTTTATTTTGGTGATTACTTTTGAAATCATCTTATATGGACGGTTATTTTTCACAATTTCCTCTATACTTAACCTATCTTGCCACAATATTCCCTATAAAAGTTACCAAGTGAAGCATCAGAGCTTTCCAAACAACAACTTCAACTTGCTCCCAATAGGAATTTTGCTGTGGTGATGTAGCAATGGCAGCCGGTGTTAGGAACGATGATTTTGCAGCTGCTGCTAGAGAGCTATATGGGGATTTTCTACTGGCACATGATACGACTACTAATTTCATGTCCGTCTATGATATACGTTAACTTATTCCTATCAGTAATAAGTTACATAAAAGGCCGTTTAAGGGCTAGACCAAATAAAAGAATTGGGCTTTTAATTAGTCAAACTAGACCCAACTTCGGCTTGGGCTCTATCTACTTGAGTATGGCCTTTGTCCAGCTCTATCCAAAATTTGTACTAGGTGTAGTTTATTTTGTTTATTCTCACTAGGGCCAAACATATTGTATTGGGCTGTATCCAATAAAAGAGGTTTTTTTTTTTAAAGAAAAAAAAATTAGCAAGAGGAGAGCAACAATATTATGGCCTCAATTACTTTGAGCAGTATCATAACTTGGATTATGGATTTATTTTTTCCAATTTCATACAATATTTCGCTTTCCACTTGAGTTAAAATTCAAGTGGTTGTAACTTTTATTGTTGCACTAGGAGAAGTGGTGAACCATAGATCCACACGGTGACATGTATGCTTTGTGCAGCCAGATAATAGTAGCTTGTCTTTTTTAGTTCCGTTTTCTAAAGGAATTTTGTACATTAAATATTGTAACATAATACAATAGGCAGTTCATAAAGTCTACAAGTTCAATGTAATTTGTGTAATAAACATCAAATGTGTAAATGTTTCGACTTCAATCACACATTCAAGTTTATTCCACTTTTACCATTGTTCCAAAAATTGATAATAGTATTATTTTGAAGATATGTGAAAGCCCATTGAGGGTTGCGCCCTCTTTCATGATATAAATCTCAACTTCTCCTTTCAAGATTGAGACCTCTCAAATCAACTTGTTGAGGTGTAATCATCCACGGTACTGTCTCTACCCAAATTCAATTGCCTTCTTTCACCATCCCCTTGAGATAAGTTAGTGAGAAATGATTATTAATTATGTCCCAATCAGAAAACCTAATTATGTTATGAATTATTATTAGTAACAGATAATTTACTGTTGCATATAGGAAGGTTGGAACAACCCTAATGCTTAGAGATAAGGAAGATGAAAGATGATCAAACACAATTCCAAAAGATAAATGCTCTTGACCTGCAACAACTTGAGTCAAATAGTTTAATTTGAAAACAATCTAACAGAGAACAAAGAATAGGTTACAAAAGCTCTATTGAACTCCAACAACTTGACTCAATGCTCAAAGCTCAATGGGTTCGATCATCTGAAAGCGAAGGACATTTTCAAGAAGATTCATTCTGGAAAGACCTTGGAAGAATACGATTGCATCAAGATTCCAATTGCAGATACCTTTTACTTTCAACTATATCTTAGTAAACAATACATTAATAATCAATAGGTTGTGCAGTCACTTTCTGTCTGCAAAATGTTTTGACTTGGTCCAGTATAATAACTTCCTATAGATCCAACTTTATTCTGGTCTACCATGATCATCTTTTTGCGTGATAGGAATGCAGAAGTTTTAGTTGAATCCAGTTCATCCTCAAAGCTGGGATGGTGCCTACTTATTACGTTTGGTAGCCGTCATAAATTGGTGCAACGAATTTGTTTAGTTTTGGTTGGGATAGTCAATAGGTTGTACTGTCACATACTGCCTTGTTTGGCGAGTTTTGCATATCAACACGTAAAACATTTCTGGTAGTGCTTTGTAATTATTTTGGTTAATTTAATTTCTGATTAAAGAAATCAACTTTAATTGAGATGACTAACACGGGCTACTCAAGTAAACCCAATTTTAATGTTAGAGATTTCATCAACTAAACTCACTTTGCAAAATAATATGGCATTATTTATAAATATAAATAAAATATTTAATTTGTTTATTAAAATAGGATCACCAAAATTGTAAAAAATTACAAAATAACAAAATGTGAAAGATATTTACGAGTCAAAAAGTTACCTTTTACCTCACGTCCTTGCCCGATGCTTTCCCCGTCAAGAAATGTTACAAAACATTAAAATAAAAAAAAGTAAATAGAGAATCACTATGGTGAAAAGAATAAAGACAATTCTGTAGAAGAAACTTCAAAAAAACGAGTGAAGACCGCTTGTCTATGTACAAAGGAAGACTTAACAAAAGTCCTTCGTTTGTATCCTTTTCATTTATGAAAACTTCACGTTCAATAAATGAATGGTTTGGATTGATCATTCATTTCCATAGAAGATTATGTCACATATCAAAGGTAAGCTGTAAATCCCACTATCTCAAAGGACTATTGATTAGATGAGGGTTGTTGGGTTTAAAGTAGATCAACTCAGTTTTCTTAAATGCTTTAATTTTATAATACATGGTTCAATACATGTTAAAAAAATTTTATTAAAAAAAGGAAATTCGAATAATGAATTTTTTTTTCATTTTAAATTATGGTGATATCCGTTTAATCTTAATCACTTTGTTGGTCCATGGGAGAGCAATTTCCCCGCAACATCCTAAAACCAATAGAATCATCATGACGCATGGAAAGTGTGTTGCGAGCCTAAGAATAGAAAGGGGTCATTGATAGTTGTGCTACTGTATGCCACTGAAAAAGACGGGGTTGGGCCATAGGCCATGTGCCCCAACAGTTGCGCTTCAATTACTTGTACCTTTAAGCCAGCTTTTCTTTGACGCGTGAAGACTGCATCTCCATTTGTAAAGCGAGACTAACCAATAGTCTTCATTCTTATCCTTTTTGTTATGTATGAAAGCCAAATGTACGGTTTAGATCTTGAAAATTATTTTCTTTTTAAGAAATTTCTTGAAAATTAAAGAAATAAATAATTTTTAAAAAAAGGAAGAATAAATTAAAATGATAATTAAAAATAAAGTTTTTCAGGTTTTCACCTGTCAAAATCTTGGTGGGTTGACCATCGCAGGGTTTTGTCATAGTAGTAGGAATAATCGCAGAAATGATATGGAAACTCAATCGCAATGCTGGTGACCATGGATCCTTGATGCATGGTTAAAGCCACTGTCCTTGGTAGTTCATCCAATGACCAAGCTTGTTACATGAAAAGTGTGGAGGGAGCCTAAGAAGAAAAAGGGGTCCTTGATAGTTTTGTTACTGGATGCCACTAAAAGGGGGGTTTGGGCCATAGGCCATTTGCCCCAACAGTTGCACTTAATTGTTTCTACCCACACTCCAATTATTTGTACTTTAAAGTCAGATTTTCTTTGACGCGTGTAGACTGCCTCTCCATTTATAAAGCAAGACTTACTACAAGTCTTCATTCTTATCCTTTTCATTTACGTATGACAGTCAAATGTACACTTCAGTCCTTGAAAATTATTTTTTTAAGAAATTTCGTGAAAATTAAAGAAATAAATAATTTTAAAAAAAAGAGTAATAAATTATAATAAAAGAGTAGGGGAAAAGAATGAAAAGACAATGAAAAGTTCAGAATGCTCTCTAAATATGATAAAATCTTATGAACAGGTGTTGAATGTAGAATACTCTGTACATAAGAATCAATATAGGTAAGATTAGGAGATGCTTGCAGAAAAGAAAATTATTTAATAAATACAAGAATTATACAGTTTTTATCATTCCAAAGTTATTACAAATTAAAGATATCATATAATTTTTAGATTTATATTTGATTTATTGTCAATATGTAAATTTTATATACTATTAAAGAACCAAATGCTATCATTTTATTAAAAAATAAATTTTAAAAATAAAAATCTTAAAAAAATAAATATTCATAATTTTAAAAATATTTATTTTTAAACATTTTTAAATTTTGTATGTATAATGATATTTTGTGGTTAAATAATAATATATAAATTTTTTTAATGGTAAAACAAATATAAACCTATTATTTTTTAAATCCTAGGATATCAACCTTTCCTAAAATTGTTAGTCATCACTCTAGATAAACTCTAAGGAAGCTTTCAGGGGAAGACCTCGTCAGGATTAGACCTGTCAATTTGTGTTTTCGTGTCTTAAAAGTATCAGATACGATTAAACATGAAACACGTTAAAACTAAATACGAACACGATAAGTTTAATATCCGTGTCTTAAATTTAAAATATGTACACGTATACGTTTAATAAACGTATAAGATGACACGATTAACACGTTTAACACAATTAAATATAAATATTTGTAATTAAATATAATTTTATTATTTAAATTTAAAATCTATAATTATAAAAATAATTATAACAAATAAAAATAATAATAACATCAAATATAATAAAATTTAATATAAATTACATATATAAAATTCATTATCATATAATATGATAAAATACATCATTAACATCTACCCTTTAAATACTAATAATATCAAAAATCATTCATAATTTTCAACCGTAATAATTACATTATTACTTTTATAAAATTAAAAAAAAACTTATTAAAATAATTATTTAAAATTATTTTTATAAAGTTAAAATAGTCTTTAACTATTAATTTTTAATAAGTTAATAAACATGTCACATATACACATTTAAACACGATAACATGATTAAGTAAATATGTCACGTATACATGTTTAAATACGATAACACGATTAAGTAAATGTATTTAATCGTGTTATCATGTTTAAACGTGTTTGTCGTGTCTGATAGTTAAGATACGAAAATTTTCGTGTCTTAACGTGTCAGACACAAAACACGTTAAGATTAAATCAAAAATTTATTTAATTCGTATCTTCTCGCATCGTGTTAATGTATCGTATTTAAAATTATCAGGTTTAATTAAGATAGTCAACTGGCTACTTGTTATGTCAATGTAGTACTGGTATGTCAGAATTTTCAAAAGTAGAAGTAAAGCTCGAGAGAAAACTGAAAAATTAATGCCAAAAAGGATAATCATAAATTTCTAGGCACAAATTAAGTCGGTGCTAAAGGATTTTTTTTTTTCAAATTCGAATTAATAGAATTTGGATCCTAATGTAACCGTAATTTTAAAATTATATATATTTTAAAAAATTTTAATTTCATATAATTTACGAAATAATGTTTTATAATTAAATGATAATATGATACATAAAAATAAATGTTATTATTTATTGTAAAATTATGAGATGGCAAAGCGAGAAGAGGCTCGACTCCTAAGATATCAACCTTCCTACAATCACCGGCCATCACTCCATAAAATCTCCAGGGAAGCTTCCAGGAGAGGACCTCGTCAGAACAGCAAGGTTGCTAGCTCTTTACTTGCCAGGTCACGGTAGTACGATATGCAAGAATTTTCAGTAGTGGAAGTAAAGTCCGAGAAAGACAGTGAAAAATTGATGGCCAGAAATCTGGATGACCGTCCATAAATTTTTAGGCACAAATTAAGTTGGTGAAAAAGATAATCATTGAACAAAATCAATTACAACGACCTTTTTTAATTCTACTTAATAAAAATTAGATCGATAGTATATTTTGAAGGTAAATTTATATATATTTTTAATTTTAATTTCACACAATTTAACTCATCAACTTTGTATATAAGTAACTTGGATTTTTTTTTTCTTTTAACGTTTTTATTAGTGATTGACAAACATAAATATAATGTTGCAAAAAAACAAATAGAGGGTTAAGCCGAAAATCCAGTAAAATATAATGATTGATATAATCTTAATTTCCTCTCATATATAAATTAGTAAAATATTTTATTCAATTTAAGTTAATTTTTTTTAAGGAAAGGGATTTAAATTTATATTTTTTGAATAAAAAAATTTATACACTGATCAATGAAGATAAAATTTCTTTTTTAACCTAATCCAAGGAAAAAACCAACACTTTCAAGTATAAGTTTTTGAAGTGTGAAACTTTGTGGACAACGCAAGGAACTCTAGTAGCAGCTTCGTCGAAGAATACTTGAGTTTGGTGAAACACTCAACGACTATTCAGACAATCTTATCAACCTAGATTGGTATTGCAGTAAATTCCAAGGCTATCTATTTTCCTACAGACGACAAATTAAAGCCAAGTTATTTGTGCAATAGTTAGAGGTGAGTAAATAAGTAGATTGAATTGTTTGGTCCATCATACTTAAAGATTGAATAAATAAATTATTTTAAAAAATTCGATTAAAATTGATCAAATATAAAAGAATATCAAATTAATCAAATATAGAATTAATTTGATTAATTTGATTTTGGATCAATGGACTAAATTTTTGTTATCTTTTTTTACAAATTATAATATTAAAATTTATAAACTTCATCTATAATTATATATATATATAAAATTAATGATATAATTTATATGTTACAATGATTTATATCAAAATTTGTATAAATAATAACTAATTATGAACAATATGTTATAAAATCTAAGGTGATAGCTAATAAACTTATTAAGTGTAATCATATAAACAAAATTTATTATAAGTTATAATAATATTTATGTATAAATTAAATATATGTATATATAATATATATTTTTATTATATATATAATTAATAACACAAATTATATGTTAAAATATTTCCTATCAAAGTTTGTATAAATAATAACTAATTATAAACAATATGTTATAAAATCTAAGATGATAACTAATAAAGTTATTAAGTATAATCATATAAATAAAGTTTATTATAAGTTATAATAATGCTTATGTATAAATTAAATATATGTATATATAATATATGACTTTATTATGTATATATATGAAATTAATGACATAATTTATATGTTATAATATGTTATATCAAAGTTTGTATAAATAATAACTAATTATAAACAATATATTATAAAATTTACGATGATAACTAATAAAATTATTAAGTATAATTATATAAATAAAGTTTATTATAAATATAGTAATGTTTATGTATAAATTAAATATATATAAAATATATATTTATACAATCATATATATTCATAATATTTTATATTACGAAAAATTACTAAAATGTAATAATTATAACATATTAATATGTAGGATATTTACTATCATATATTATAACATTAACATATAAGTTTTATCATTTAAAATATATAATTTGTAATTTCATATTAATACAGATTTATAAATAAATATATATAACTAATATTAAATTGCTATAATTATGATTTGTATATGTACATATAATACCTTAATATATTTTAAGTATATTATTAATTAAGTTTACTGTCAATTCTTTTTAATATATATAAAAAAATATTATATATATTAATATATATATATATATATATAACTAGTTTGGTTTTATAGGTGGATTGATCCAAAAATTTTAAAATCGAGAACCGATCAAAATGCCAGTTGGATTAAAATTTTGGATCTATTAAACCGAATCGTTTTATACAAATCGCATTTGGTTTGAGTAGGTAATTAATTTGGATTGGTTTTGCTCACTCTTAGCAATAGTTGTAAGTCCATGGGAGTAATTTTAAAAGTAAATGGGGGAGTTTTTTTATTGTCACAGTCTAAATCTTGAGCCATTACTGAAGCATTGGCTCAATGAGCATAACACACTAAATCCAAGTAAGTTTCTTTGTGTAAATGTGTTCATCAATCCATCTATCATATATCAATATTTAAGAGCTTCAATTCATAATCCCAATCATAATTTCCTTAATAATATACCATGGTAACCAAATATATATTTATATCATCCAAAAATAATGTTATCAATTGCAAACTCACGACAACATCATCAATTAAACTAGACATATAATGTTTACAAAATAAATCTCAATTTACATCAAAGCATTATGTACACATACAAAAGACCTTTGACTACCAGATGAGTGATTCTGGGTGTAAGCATTGCTATAAGATGCCATCATAAACCTATTGAAAGTAAGTATAAGTAGACACCTCAATCTAGGTTCCAACTACCTCTAAATTTGAAAATCAAAACATGAAGTTGAAAAGAATGAGTATAAACCTAGTGAGTGAACATAAGAAAAGAACGAGCAAACGATACTGAAGGTTTTATTTAACACAATGCACTTTTTTAGAAACAATACAATCTGTATATTAAAAACCAAATCCAATGCTATATTGTCATTCAAACAATTTTAAAAACATTTGAGAGTTTCCAACCTTCAACATTCAACATAATCACATTACATTTCTCAAACATTTTTATTCTTCAATTTATGTACACATGTGTATAAGTATATATATATATATATATATATATTTATATATATGTTTCACACTTGTGTCAAAAATATCTAGCTCACTCCCAAGAATAGTTAACATGGTTTGATGTATATGGCCACCGACCTCTACACAAGTCATGTGCACTCCCACACCACATACGGTTATCGTGTCATGATCTCTCCCACACCGTGCACCACCATTACTATCATATACACTCCTACACGACACATACACGGTTATAGATATCATTTGACCATATCTCCTAAGCCATAGCATACATAACAACATGTAAATAAGAATCCTTTCATATTATTACCTTCCACATAGTACATTATTTTAGGCTATATACATTGTTACACAATTCAATTTCTAAGGAATATAATATCAACTATCATGCTATTAGTTACAACATCTAAGATTCTCAACATATCATACGTCATAATTTACATAGTAAGTTAATGTAATAATTCATAGACATTTTTAATCACATTATTGATAACTCTACCAAATAAAGTTATCTTATGCATATTCAAAATTTAAATTGAGCTAAGTCCTTTAGTTTTTAATTAATCCATAAGTAGTTTTTTATGCTTTTTTATAGTAGTTTAATTTATGTTGAGACATTTTTCATTTATGTAATTTTAGTTTAATTTCTTATTAAAATTCATCATTTCAACCTCTACTTATTTTATCTTCTGATATTGAAGGATTTGCAAGAACTTGGAATTTAAATGGCAATGGATGGTGCAAGTTGGCTTAAGGTATCTAAATATGTTGCAATATTTTGAGCACAACCCAAGCTACAGAAATCCAATTGAGGTGATTCTTCGACCGTTGGAAAGTCAAGAGGAAGAGCTACAAATTTGTTGTTCAGCACTTTACCCAATTTTGAATGGATCGTGGCCAAGAATGCATCTAAACAGAAAGGATTGCAGAAGACTACATAATGCAAGGCAACAAGTTTTTCACTGCAACGAGATTCATTTTTGTTGCAGTGAGATTTTCAACAACTCAAGTCAAAGAGTTTCTTACTGTAGCAAAATCCCATTTTGGCTGTAGCAAGTTTGTTAGCCATCCTCAACAACTTAAGTCATAGATTTTCTCATTACAGCGAGAATCCATTTTATCTACAATGAGAAACATGAAGAAACCAACCCCAAGTCAGAGATTTTTTCGTTGCTGCGAGAATCCATTTTGGCTGCAACGAAAACATGTCATTTAATGAAGCATTTCTACACGGGTTGCTAGGGTTACGGTTAAAAATGGAGCATGCATGTTTTTTAGATAAGAAAAGAGAGTTCTAAGGGCGCCACTTTTTAAGGCAAAAAGGGAGCTCTCCATAAGGAGAAAAAAAGAGGAATACTTGAAGAGAAGCTTGACAAAACTGCATCAAAAGAGTTTCTCTCACTAGCTTTATATTTCTCTCTCTAAATCTTTTTGTATAAATGTTTTATTTTGTTGATAATTTGGATAGTATATGATCATTACAATTAGAAATTAATTGGGTAATTTGTTAATAAGGTAGATATACACTATTAACCATATACAATCAACTATAGGACCTACATTTAAGGAGCTTAGTTTAATTAATTGGCTATAGACATATATAGTACGCTTGGTTTGTAGAATAGATAGGAATGGAATAAAATAGTCATTTTGTGATAATAGAATAAGGTGAAAATATAATAGAATAGTTAATAAGTAGTTTGGTGCAATAAATGGAATAGAGTAAGAGTAGTTATTATGACTTATTACCATGTTTGATTGATAAATATAATTTTGGAATAAGAAAGGAATAGAGGATAAAAAGACAAAAATACCATTTATTATAATATAAGATTATTTTTTTTTAAATATTAATACTTTATTATTTATTTAAAATATTAATAATTGATCATTTAAATATTAATATTTTATTTATAATTTAAATATTATTGTGATTAATTTTTATTTTATGTTTTAAATATTAATAATTGATAATTTAATTATTAACATTTTATTTATAATTTAATCATTAATATTTTTAAATATTAATATTTTATTTATAATTTAAATTTGATTATGACTATTTATTTTTAATTTAATTTATTTTTTAAATATTAATAATTTATAGTTTATTTAAAATATTGCTTATTGATAATTTAATTAATATTTTGTTTAAAATTTAAATATTATTATGATTATTTATTTTTAATTTATTTTATTTTTTAAATATTAATAATTAATAATTTATTTTAAATATTAATAATTGATCATTTAAATATTAATATTTTATCTATAATTTACTTATTAATATTGTAAAATATTAATTTTTTGTTTATAATTTAATATTAATATTTTATTAGAAACTGGAATCAAAGGGAGAGAAGCGGGACAAAGAGAAAAGATAATATTTTTATACAAATAGGGTTGTAATTTTTCAAACTTATAAAAAGTATTTTTGTCTTTATTATTTTTTAAGTTTATTCCTCAACCATAGAATAGCTAATTTCATAAAGAGGTGGCATTAACTATTTCTTAATTTTAGATGATTTTGGAGGGTGAAATAGCTAATACTCTAGAATGGTTGTTCCTTGAGCTATTTCACAAGCAAATAAAGGAACAAAAGTTCCTTAGGAATAAAGGAGGCCATTCCTCCAACCAAACATGCAAATAGAGAATTAAATAAAGTTAGGCCATTATACAATATTTCAACAGAAAATTGTAAATGCTTAAGGATTCTAGACTAATATTAGTTTTTCATAAAAGTAGATAATTAGTCAATCTTTAAGTCCAAATGAAGCATTAGTTAAAACCATAATCTTAGATCTTTCTCCATTGTTTCCAAATCAATTTATTTGCATTTCTAAATTAATTTTAGTTGATTAGATTTCATTTTCACCAATTCTCAATTATCAACTCATGGATAGAATTAGTTTAGTTTGACATTTGTACTTAGCAATAGAATTAGAGACAATTCTTCGAAGGATCAACACTCTATTTATCACTTGATTACTTATTGCGACTTGTTTACTTACGTATTATATAAATCCGACAACAATTATATATTTTGCAATATATGGATATCATTCATTAAAAGCTTGTTCCCAAATATATTTTTAAAATGTTCAAATGATTAATTTCAAGTATTTTATTTAAACACACACACACATATATATATATATATATATTTTCAAAACATTTTTATATGCATGTTCATTCATTTTTTATGCTACCTTACCAAAACTAACATCAAAAGCTCAATCCAACTTAGGTCTTGAAGCCCTAATAGATCTTGTAATGACCAATAACACACTCAACTCAATTGTTTCTAATAAACTTAGAATTTATTACTCATAAATCAACATTTACTTATTTTCAATCTAATCTTAAGTTCAACTTAAAAATTTAGTCTAAATAATAAATCCACTAAATCAACACCTGAAATTTGTAATTTACCTTGGTGAGTTTAGTTTGAATATGGGAAGCAACACCTTAATATTTTAAGAGAAGAAAATATTGAGATATTAAAAAAATATGAAAATAAAACATTGAAATTTAAAAGTTTAAAAGTTGAAAATTTATACATATTAATTTTCAAAATGAAGATTTGAAGTTAGAGCCTTAATATTGATGAAGGTGAAGTATGAATGAAAAATGAAGAAAAATAAGAGAAATTTCTTTTCTCTCTGTGTTGGGTTCTACCGACAATAACAGTTGGGTTAAGAGCTGCTGGTTTAAGGTACAATAATGAAGAACTAAGAAAAGAAAGGAGAGGAAAAAAGGACAAGAAAAAAACGTGTGATTTTCGTGTGGGACTGAAGGTGGTCGGTGGTCTCAGGATGAAGAAGAAAAACAAAAAACAAGCCTTTGTGGGGGCAATGATCGCCTGCCACTAAAAAAGAAAAAAAAAAGGAAAGGTTGGTTAAAGCTTCCTCTGAAAGCTTTGATTTTGACCAAGTCAAAATAAGCTCGTTTTCACATTACTTTATTTATTTCATTTTGTTTTTTATTAATTGTTTTCCTTTATGCCTGTTAATTGAACTTACAAAAGTTATAATAAAATTTTAACGAAAATAATTAGATTTGGTTGGAAAAATTTTATGTTAAAACTCGCAAATGAAAAGACCATTTTACTATTTGTGTCCAAACACCCATTTTTTAAAACTAAACTTAAGTAGTAATAGAGTAAATTTTCAAGAGCATAAATTTTGAATATTTTTATTTAAAATGTTTTATTTAAACTTAAAATAAAATAACAAAATTACCCCTAGTGCACTTCACCCTCCCTGCATCAAGTCTATAAAGTAGGTTTCATATTGAAAAAATTGTGAAAAATGACCTTCGTAGTAAAAGTATTTCAAAAATAACAGTTTTTATAATTTTAACTATTTTTAGATAATTTTTGACAAGACTTGACAATAATACCCTTTAAACAATTTCAAACAAATTAAAATAGTTTCAGTTTTCTCTATCCCGTCGTCCAGATAAAAATTTCAAAATTAAATCTTACTTTTTCTATCTGCTCAAATACTATTTATCTTACTATCCAAAGAGTAGAGATGACATCAAGCTATTTTTTATTTTATTTTATTTTATTAGATGGTAAATTTTAGTGTTCTCAAGAGCGATGAACAACGATTTTATTCAAGAATTTTAATTTTTTTTTTAGATTTTAAGTTGAAATTGTTTAAAGAATATTTTGTAAATAGAGTATATTTTTTTTTTGCATTAAAGGGAGTGAGCAAGGCCCTCCCGATAAGGATATATTTTGTCTTTCTTTTGAGGGTTATGAAATTTTGTAACTTATTTTTTATAAAATGCACAATTTCATGGTTTAGCAAAAAAAAGTATGTATTTTAGGTTTTTGAGTTTATTGGTTTATTCATAAAACTCCAAAGTTGAGAAGTTAAAATTGATTAGATTGGTTTTTAAGTATTACATGACTAGTTTTTAAGTATTACGTGACTAATTTTTAGACATTACGTAATTAATTTTAGGCATTGCGTAACTAATTTTAGCCAAAGTCACTATGCATCAGGAGCTAGTCATGCAATGCCTTACTAACTAGTCTCGCAATATCTATCAACTAATCATGTGAGTAGGTAAAAAATAAAAAAAATAAGAAAGAAAAATAGAGGTAAAAAAAATCGAGCACAAATTCTAATCTTGTTATTCTAGCAATAAAAAAATACTCAATAAATCACAAAATAAAAAAACCTAAAAAACTAGTAGCAAAAACCTGAATTCATAATAAAAAAAATAAAAAAATAAATAAAGAAAAAGGAAACAAGAGGCAGTGAGTAGTTAAGGGTCTTTAGTTTTGGTTTCTTCTTGAGGGAGAGGCTGAAAGTTTTGGGGTGAAATTTTTGAAGTCATGGTTAGTTCAATGCCTTGTAATGATAGATCACACAACTTGATAAGGATTGAATAGGACCATATTGAAGTACCCTTTCAGCTTTCTATGGGTCAAAACCTTCCTTGGTAAAGGCTATCTCTAGGCTCTTTTTGTACTAGGGACAACCGGCTGGTTAGCAAAGGAAGAGTGGGAGAGAAGGAGAAAAGGCAGCTGGAAGGTTTAGAAAGAAAGAAGAGGATCCGTGACATTAGAGAGAGAAAGAGAGAGAGTAAACTGAAGAGAGAGAAAAAAAATAAGCCTATTAACTAATCACGTAACACTAGTAACGTAATGTATAAAGTTAATCACGTAATATTTAAAATCAATACAATACTTAAAAATTAATTCGATAATATCTAAACATATTTAACCCGTTAATAAATTTCGGGTTAAAACGTGAAGTTAAATAAGTGGGTTGATTTCATTAATGATAATTTTATCTAAATTTTAATTTTTTAATTAAAAATAATTAAAATTATAAAAAAATTTATTATAAAAAATACCTTACGTACGAACGAGGCTCATTTAAAAAAAAAATGAACTCTTTCAAATTTGTATACCCAGGGAGCTAAGACAAAAAAAAAAAAAAGTGTATCAGACCATGTGACAGAATACAGATTCCCAGAAACAGCACGATGACTGATTGGAGCTGTAACTTTAATGTGCCTATATATTTTTAGCTTCAGCTTTTCGTTGTAAAACAAGTTCCTCTCCGAAATAAGCACTAAAAAATTATGGTCGATCCGGTAGAAGTTTGTGTAGGATTAGCAGGAGGATTACCGGGTATCATATTCAAAGTGTTTTGGAGAGTCCACAAATTCAAATCCATTCTCAGGCGACTCCAAACCCAAGTCAAAGATATGAATTCAGTTCTCGATAAGTTACGTCAGTCCCAAGGTCGATCACAGGAAACTAAGAAGTTAGCTAGGGAATTGAACGATGCACGGAAAACTGTTAATAGATGCTCCGACGTACCCTTTTGGAACTATAAAAAGAAGTACGAGTTCGCCCAAGAGCTCATTGCACTGGAGGCTTCCCTACAACAAACGATGCAATCCTCGTTACTGTTAATTGCATGCAACAATACTAGAGAAATTTTGAATATGCTTGCATCGTCAAACAGGACTTTTGGAAGTATTCGTTCAGGTGAGAAAAATACTGGCGATTTTGTTGTTGATCAGATCCGATCTGGGCTTTACCGTGCAGCTTCCTGGACGAAGAAACTTGTCGAATCTCAGCATGGTCAGTTCGTAATCTCTACCTAAGCTTAATTGCTTATGAAATCTTGTAAGTAGGAAAGCTTGTCCCCCTCTTCTTTTTCTATGTCTCACTTGTGTTTTGTGGCAGATATTAGAAGACTTATAGTTCTATGGGGAAGAAAGAAGCAGAGCAGAACGCTTCAATTCATGTCAATTGCAACATGGCTCTTGCTGCAAGTTTATCAACTCAAATTCATCACCATTGCTTCATGGGTGGCTATGGCCATTGTTGTTGCACTATTCCTTTTCGGAAACGTAGATCGACTTGTTCGCCTGTCAGTTCCGTTGTCCAAATCCAATTCCGTTTTCTTTATCTTCGCCTTTTAGGATTAACAAGCAGTAATTAACTTTAAGAGGGACAGTGTTTTTGGTCTCAGAGAAGAAGCTAGCATGTCTAGATTCGAAATCTCGGAGGAGACTGCCGTGCACATTGCAAACTCTTGTCAAACACTAATTGAAGAAACAATTAGATGGATGGTTCATGTGGCTATTGAGAGAGAATGGTTTGTATTTGCAGGAACGGTTGCAGGCCTGTTGTTATTGTCCTACATAGGAAGCTTCATTGATCTGCTAACTCTTCTTTGTGCAGGTAACAAATAATACTATCAATGAGCTACTCTCTCTCTCTCTCTCTCCCTCCCTCAATCATGTCTTTCCACCCTGTGTAATGCTTCAATATGTACTTTTTACCGTTGTAACAAAGTCTAGAATTGGCATGTTTTTTGTTGTTTCTTGCAGGTGCTATGATAGCCACAACAATTCCTGTAATTTATGTGAAGCACGTGGATAAGATAAAGACCTGTGGCGAGAAAATGAGGGTGCAGTCGGGTATAGTTTGTGAGCTGAATGGCAAGAAGCTAATTAAGACGGAGAAGAACAAGGTTGTCAAAGCAAAGATGAAGAAGAAATGACAACAAAACTGACTAATCAGTTGTTCTTGGTTTCAAGCCTGCAGGGATATTGTTTGTTTTGATCAAAATGATAAGTTATTATTAGTTCATTGATTCCATATCCTAATAGATATGGAATGCGAACTAACCTGTGTATACTTGGAAGTTGTGGCAAATGAATATATTTTGAAAAAAATCAGGCAAATAATGTAAGCGGCCAAATTGGCTAAGCCCAAAACTACCAAAACAAAAAAATGAATTTGTAATTGTCGTATATTAAAATCAGTTTTACTTATAAACTGATATGAAATCAAATCGAATTTCCAGCAGCACCCAATAGCTGCTTATTCATGCTTAAATTGCTAATTATAAGTAGCGGTTTATAATTGGCAGGTGCACTGCATGTTTGCCTCCGGTACAGACTACTCTCTCGTTTTCGTTGCTTGTCTATTAGTGAAAACCCTATCTCTCGACCCTTCCTTCTTTCATGGCACACTGCTCTGCAAACACTAATTAAAGCAAATGGAGAATATGGTTAAAGTCAAAGAAAGAGGGAAAAAAAAATGCATATGGATTGAACAAAATCAGTCCCTTTCTTCCTATTCCTACATGGTGTCAGAATTGAATTGCCTTTAATTGGCTAAACCCGAAACCAAATTAATAAATTGATCTACAGAGTAATTCAATGTTGTGTTTTAATTAGAAAAAAGTACTCCCAAACCTTGTCGAACAGCGAACAAGTATCAGCAGGTTTGGAGTAGCAAAGCCAACAGGCGAAGGTTATTTTAGGACCAAAAAGAACTGAGAAACAGCTTTTGCAAAGAATCAAAATAGTTTTATTAATTATTTCAACTCCTGTAATGATTTTTCGATTTCCAAAACATTTTTCTTTTCATTTATGACTCGTGTACCTCCAAGAATTATTGCTATACAGCAAAGTAACGTTATCAGCTGTACCTGTGATGTCTGTAGCCTAGGCACCTGTTTTCACGAGCTTGGTGTTTCATGACACCATTCAGGTGATGTTTGGTGGAGCTCTGACCATGTATATATTATTTTTTCCTTAATGGAGAAGCTTTGGCCTTGGTCTAGACGAATGTGTTAAAAATAATTATTTGTTTAGACCTGATATATGCAAGGTGGAGCCTCGGTACAATGGTAGCGTTTTGGACTCCAAAGTCCAGAAGTCAGAAAGTTGTGTGTTCCAGTCCCGTCGTTGGTTTCTAGATTGTTTAGGTTGCAAGAAAGGTTTCCCCAGACGTGGTCCAGCAAATTTCGACAGGCAGCAAAGAAATTTCCAGGAATTAAAAATGGTTTCAATTCCCACTGTAAATTCAGGTTCCTATGGCAAAAGCAGTTACGATTGGCAACAGAAATGGCTTTAGAGCTAGCTCTAGGAACTGCAACTGAACAATTATTGAGAGTCATTGAACGAGAAAGAGAGACGAATTTTAGATTTGAATCCATTCTCACTGATCTCAAATTCACCCTCTACTCCGCCTTTCCGAAGATTAGTCAGATACTTCAACTCAGAGAATCAAATGGCTTGCAATATGATGAATTTCACAGGTTGTTGGAGCAATTGAATCAAGCAATGGAGACTGTTGATAAGTGATCCAAGGTGGCTTGGTGGAACTACTGCAAGAAGCGCAAATACATCAAAGAGCTCATGAGATTGGATGCTTCTGTTCTGAACTTCTCCACAAATTTGCAGCTTCATCATTATGGTAATATTACACTAATTCAGGTTGAGCTGAAGGAACTTGCTCGGAGATTGGATCGAGTTATTACCCATAAAAGAATGCTAGCCGCAGGATTTTTAATCAAAGTCGATATAAGGTCTCGGTTGCAGCTGGCCAACTGAACAAGTCCAGTCTCTACCTGGTTGGATCTTTCTCTATCTGAGATCGTTTATGAGGATTCCCAGATGGGATTACCAAAGAATTACAGACAGATTTTGTGTAAATTCGAGGAAGAAAAGTGAATAAGATATGCCGTAGATGCAGGTTAATTTCAATGTAAGCAACTAGGTTTCTGTTAAGCACAGGAATTGATTGAAGTTACAGTTAGCAAATAGCAAAGTAGGAGGAACAAGTGAAGGAGAGATGTCTGCATAAATGGAGGAAAAAGGGTATTTGCAAGTAAGAAAGGGAACAAATATTGAAACGCATCGTTTCAGTATTGTCTGAGGAAGAAAAAGGGGAAGGCACAAAGTGCACCGTTTCATTAAAAGGATGATGTGGAGAAGCTAGCCGTTTGTTACCATTAAGCATTTTTTAATTTGTAGTTAGTTAGTTAATACTGTAATTAGTTACAACTCTTTTGTCCTTTTCCTATTCCTTTGTAAAGGCAGAGTATAAAAGGCCTTCTTTTCTGTACAGTTTCTGATTGAGTGAATAGAATGAATCATTCCCCAAGACATTCTCTGCACCACTCTTCATTGTTCATCAGTTTCCAAGTATAATTAAAGATTTAAAATAGTTTTGCTTTTCTTTCTGAGATCAGATGTAAACAACATAATGTGGTGCATAAAATATGGTATTGTTTCTTTTATTTATTCTTTTTCTTTCTTCTTGTGCAGTTTATTGTATGTGCTTCTCTTAAACTTCTACTGTCATGACAGCAATATGCATAAAGAGCTGGTCGAGTCAGACTCTTACAAAACTGTTTCTAGGTTCGCAGGTGTAAGTACAAATTGTCAGATGAAAAGAAGACTCTACAGACCCAGCAAACACTATACCAGGCCAATACTTGAAATGAATATACTTAAACCTATCTTGCCACAATATTCCCTATAAAAGTTACCAAGTGAAGCATCAGAGCTTTCCAACCAATAACTTCAACTTGCCCCTTATAGGAATTTTGCTGTGGTGATGTAGCAATGGCAGCTGGTGTTAGGAACGATGATTGCAGCTGCTGCTAGAGAGCTATATGGGGATTTTCTACAGGCACATGATACGACCACTAACTTCATGTCCATCTATGAAATACGTTAACTTATTCCTATCAGTGATTCCAAACATTATGGAAATAATGCAAATATGCAACTGCATTAAGGACTGATGGCACAAACATGATGGGATAGTTCCTTGTGCAGCTGAACAATGCAACGTGGGTAGTTCATAACTTTGCTGAGGTCCTTTTGGCAGAGCAATGGAAGAGGTGTGTGTGTGTGTGTGTGTATACATACATACATATATATATACATACATATATATATCCGCATACAAGGGAAACAGCACTAAGTGGATGCTTCTCTTCAAAGGATCTTTCAGGTAAATATCTCTTTGTCACTCAAGCAAAATTATAGAAGCTACGCTGCCACGGTAAAACTTGGTGGTATGGACAACTTCAGTTCCACAAAATAATGAAGTAACATTCAGATTTAACTTGAACATTTAGAGGACTCAACTGTTCAACCCAATAACAGGTCTGTCTACAAGACAGCCAAGTGGAGCAAATGGCTTCTACCAGTTCAGAATACCAGAAAGAATACTTTTACTTGGGTTCCCTCAGTAAAATATGACCATACCACCAAAATTGATCATTAGAACGTATATTTACAGATCAAACAAGGTACTTAGTAAAGATACACTGTATTGCTGAAGCTGGAATACCTTATCAGTTTCAATATGCCATAACTTATTATTTTCTATTATTGTATAAGCAATGGCCTTTCTACTGTCAAAAATTGCATTGAAAGGCTGCAGCATTTTAGGTCTGGTGAAAATTGTCTAATGAAGTTTTTGTCTATATCACCAATAGTCTCTACAAGAACAGTTCCCACCCTCAAAGCAATGGAACCGATTTGAATCCCTTACAGTTATTTTTCTGTCAACAATCTTAGAAATATATTTAATGGCATTATGGCAATCTACACATGTTCTCAAATTCTTGAAAACCTTGATTGGTGTTCCTGGAGAAGTAGCAATAATTCCAAATGCAACTGTTAACTTCTCACTGTGGTATGAGAGGTTTTGCTCCTTCTGCTCCTCCTCCACATCATGCAGCACAAAATCGGTGTTAGGGACATATCCTTCTTCCCTCATTCGCTTTGAAAGTTTACCTAAGAACTCATGTATTTCCTTGGATTTTGGGTGCGAAGTATCTCCCACTGAGAAAACATGTAGCTCTCTCTTGATCTCAATCCAGCTCAAACCTGGTTTCTTTACCACTCCTTTGTCATCCATTTTCTTTCTGATTTTTGCTACTTCATTCCACCTTCCAGCAGTGGCATAGATGTTGGCCATAGTAACATAGGTCGCTGGATTTTCAGGCTCTATCTCAAACAATGCTTCAGCTGCTCTTTCTGCCAATTCAAGGTTTCCATGAATTCTACAACCACCAAGTAAGGAAGCCCACAAAAACTTATCTGGTTTCATAGACATCTTATCAATGATATTCTCAGCTTCCTGAAATCGGCCGGAGCGGGCCAATAAATCAATTATACAAGCATAATGATCAGCAGTATGTGTTAATCCATGTCTGTCCTTTATTGAGTGGAAATATTCTAGCCCCTTATCAACCAATCCAGCATGTGTACAAGCAGAAAGAACCCCAACAAAAGTAATGTGATCAGGTTTGGTTTCTGATTTAAGTAACAACTCGAAGTACTGCAAAGCCTCTTCAGGCTGACCATTCTGAGCATATCCAGTGATCAAAGAAGTCCATGAAACTAAATCAGGCAGGGGCATCCCATTAAATACCCTTTTGGCATTCTCAGCATTTCCACACTTGGAGTACATGTGAACAAGAGCACTAGCAGCAAAAGAAAAAGGATTAAAACCAAGCCTTGTCATGCATCCATGAACCTGCTTCCCTATTTCCTCTGCAGCATGATCAGCACACGCGTTCAAAACCCCAGCAAACGTAAACTCATTAGGTCTTATCCCCGATTTCATCAATTCCGAAAACAATTCAAACCCTTCTTCCCACCTTCCATCCTCAAAATACCTATCAATCATTGCAGTCCAGGACACAATATCTCTATCCACCATCTTATCAAAAACCCGCCTTGCTTCCTCTATACTCCCACATTTCCCATACATATCCATCAAAGCACTCCAAACAACCTCATCTAAATCCAACCCAGCTCGCGTTATACGACCATGAATCTCCTTCCCTGTAGTTAAACACCCCATAGCAGAAGAAGCAGCTATCGCGCTAGACACAATAAATTTATTCAACTTAGAAACAATGCTCATTTCCTTCATTCTGTAAAGCTCCAAAGCTTCTTTAGGCCTATCAAAACGAACATAACCCGAAATCATCGCGGTCCACGAGAAATTATCTCTTTCAGGCATTTCATCAAACAACTTGTTTGCTTCTTTAAGCATTCCCATTTTAGCATACCCTGATATCAAGGTGTTCCAAGAACACAAATCCTTTTCACTCATTTCATCGAAAACATTCTGGGCATCTACCAAACTCCCGCACTTGGCGTACATATCCAAAAGACGGTTACAAATAACTACGCCGGGTAAAAACCCAGAAATTTTTATATGTTGGTGAACTGATTTGCCCTCGTTAAGAGCTCTGTTTTGACAGCAAAGCTGGATAAGAGTCGAGTAGAGAGAAGCTGGGGGTTTTTCGATTTGATTGAGGATTAGAATAGCTTCTTTTAAGCGTTTCTGGTTGCATAAATTATGTAATTGGTTTATTAGATTGTCTTTGGTGTTTGGCTTCAAAAATGTTTTCTGAGGGAAATGTTTATGAATTTGGGTTTGGGAAGAAAACCAAGAAGAGAATATTGCTCTGTTTTTGTGAAACAAAGATAAAGAATGGGAAATTCTGGAATTTATTGATTTCATTGTTTTAAGAAATTTTCGTGTAAAATGTGGTTTTGGCTATGGTGATGATTTTACTAATTTGAGTGTGAAATTTGAAATCAAGACTTTTATAGAGAGATGGAAGCCTGATTCAAGGTGAATTTGGGCCAAAGCAGAAGCAACTAGCTCAATGTTAAAACCCAATCCAAAAGATTGTTTACATTAATATTAATTATAAAGACATTTCAATTTACATTTAGTTTAAAATTATTTATTATTATTTTTTTGGGTACTGTTCTTTTGGTCCATCACATATTACTATTAGCTGTTGACATGGAAGTTGGAAAAGTAGTTTCATTGTTTCACAGTAAATCTTAAGACGTACGCGAAGGGCTTTGTCCTTTTTCTCACTGTGATTAAGTCGTCGGAGACGTTAGTCAAACAACCATTTTAAGAGCTTGCAAGAAGGAAGGCAAGTATTAATTAGACTTTCGTCAACATTAACTCGAGTCTTTACCACTCTTTAGGTCTCACTATAAGTAAAGTAAAGATTCCCGTACGTGAAGGAAATTTCCAGGAGGCAGGAGCTTCTTCATTACGGAATATGGGGGGAAAAAAAAAAAGCGGATTCCTTTATTTGGGGTTTTCTGTTTTGGGGAATTCTTGCCAAGTTCAGAGGAAAACATTAATATTTCTTGAATTTTCGTTCTTGGGGTTTCCATAAAGATTTTTATGGCAGCAGCTTCGGTTGGAGGAGCGGCCTTAGGGGCAGGTTTTGGAGAGCTGCTTAGAGCCGTTGTAGAAACGAGTAAAACAGCTTCCCAGTTCCGTGATGTCTTGGCGGAACTGGAATCCACGCTATCATCCATACAGCCAACAATCAAAGCCATAGAATCATTCAACAAACTTCAAGACAAGGAGCACGAAATAAAACCGCTCATGGAAATCATTTGTACAGGAGAGAAACTTGTCAGGCACTGCTGCAAAATCCGTTGGTGGAACTTCCCCAAGAAGACTCGTTATACATACAAACTTCGTGGATTGAAGAAAAAGCTCGACAGCTTCTGTCTGATTAATATACAAATGCAGCTAGCAAGAGACGTCAAAGAAGCGTTATATAAAATGGAACAACCTGGTGGGGAAGGGAGAGGGTTGAGTTCCAAAGAGGTGTCCCGTAGCGAGAATGGGGCGTTTAGTCAGGTTGCAGTTGTGGGTTCATGCGAACCTCCTAAGCCTCGAGGGGAAGTTGTTGGATTGGATGTGCCCTTGACCGAGCTGAAGATGAAGCTTTTTAAAGATGGGGTGTCGGTCATTGTTGTGTCTGCTCAGGGTGGATCCGGGAAGACAAACTTGGTTCAAGAGCTATGTCGGGATGAAGGAGTCAAAGGTATCATTTCCTGTGCTTAGCTTGTTTATGCTTGATTTTTAGTTTCTGGTTCTTGACTGGTTTGATTGTTAGATGCACATCTGTTGATTTGGTTATGTCACAAGTGGAAACCAGAGTGGGACGGCTAGCTTAATTTGAATAAATTTTGGAAGTAGGAGAAAATGTTTCTTCTGAAAATTCATTTGGAGTAGTTGTGAATCCTTTGGAAGACGTTATTTGTCAAGTAAACACTCTGCCAGATTTCGAGTGCAGAATAGCTAGATAACTGTTCAAGCATTTGGTAAAGATATTTATGAGTAATTTTGATTGTAATTGGAATGATTTCCTTTGTGCGGTCCTTCAACTGGAATTCTACTGAGGCTAGCGAATTAGAAATTTTGGATTCTATTTTACCAAATTCTCATGCATTGAAATCGGGGAATATGTTTGTCACTTGTAAAATGCTATAAATTATCTTTGAAACTTTGGCAGATTTCTAATGCAATGTTTGAACAGGAAAATTTAAAGAAAACATCTTCTATGTGACTGTTTCAAAGGCACCCAACCTGGAGGTCATTTTGCGGAAATTACTCTGGCTTAAGGATCATAGAATGCCTGAATTGCAGAATGAGGAGGATGCCCTGAACCACTTGGAACAAAACTTCAAAAAAATGGCAACCGATCCCATATTACTGATCCTGGACGATGTTTGGTCTGGATCTGAATCCCTTGTTGACAAGTTAAAGTTTACATTGCCAGATTACAAGATCTTGGTAACATCAAGATTTACCTTTCCAAGATTTGATTTTACATATCGTCTGAAACCATTAAATGATGATGATGCTATGACTCTGTTTCGTCACTTTGCATTCTCGAAAAATGGGGATCCTGACATTCCAGATGATCTCGTGAGTGAGGTATTTTTATCAATCTGAAGACTCGTTCTAACTTTCACCTCTTGTATGAAACTTTGAACACTTTCATACATCACTGTTGATTTGCCACTGTAATTTAGATTAAAGATCGACGGGTTCAAATCTTTATATTTGTATACCAAGGTCGGTTTAATTAAAGTGTTTTCCTGAACCTCCAAAAAATGACTTTGATGTTGTGTACTGAATTGTAGGTAATGAAAAGCTGTAAGGGGCTCCCACTGGCCCTTGACGTGGTTGGTAGATCACTTCGTGGGCAAGATGTTGCAATCTGGCGACATAGAGCAAAGCAGCAGTCTAAAGGAGAATCCATCTTTAATTCTAGCAATGAGCTGCTTACTTGTCTTCAAAGCAGTTTGGATGCGTTGGATAGTAAGGCAGGAATAAGAGACTGCTACCTGGACCTAGGTTCATTCCCTGAAGATCACTGGATTCCTGCTACTGCCCTCATTGATATGTGGGTTGAGCAGTACAAACTTGATGAAGATAATGACGCCATTGTCAACCTCCATGAACTCTCTACCAGGAATCTAGTTAATCTTGTAGTCGTGAGGTATGCTAGTCAGTTCTTAATTTCTATCTACTGTAACGTTAGCGTCCATGTCCTGCCATTCTCATTTTATTCTCTTCAATCTATCCATATTATAGGGTTTCTCCTGTTGTAGCCTATAATTCCATTAATCTGAATGCAAATCAAACAGGACAGATCTTCAACCTTGCTTCCCTTATCAGATAGGCACTAAGTTATTGTTTATGGTACATGTTTGAATCTCTACCCAACAGATTTCTTGTTGCTTATTCACCAGGAAAGATGCATGTGAAGCTGATGGCTACTACAATGAGCACTTTGTCACGCAACATGATCTTCTCAGAGAGCTGGCTATCTATCAGAGCAGCTTGGACCCCGTGGAAAAAAGAAAGAAGTTAATTGTAGAACTAAGCTGCAACAATTTTCCCAATTGGTGGTTGGAAGAAAAGCAGCAAACTCTTGGTGCCCGCCTCTTGTCTATCTCCACAGGTTGTTATCTCTACCTTCAGACACATGCACACACAATAAGAAATTTAGCCCTTCTACCCTAAGTTCTCATGCCATTTTTTACCTCATCACAGATGAAACATTCACATTCAGCTGGGCCAACATTCAAGCACCAGAAGTTGAGATTTTAGTTCTCAATTTTCGGACAAAGAACTACACCTTGCCTGTCTTCATGGAGATAATGGATAAATTGAAGGTTTTGATAGTCACGAATAGCAGTTTCTACCCAGCTGAATTAAGTAACTTTCTGCTTTTGTGTTCTTTATCGAATCTAAGGAGAATTAGGTTAGAGAAGGTGTCAGTTCCTTCACTCAGCATGAGCTCTTTACACCTGGAGAATTTGCAAAAAATGTCCTTATATATGTGTAATATCGGTCAGGCTTTTGGGAATGGCACTAAGAAGATGTCAGATATTTTTCCGAATCTTTGGGAAATTGACGTTGACTATTGTGATGATCTGGTGGAACTGACTGATGGGTTGTGTGATCTTGTTCATCTGAGGAAGCTCAGTATCACTAACTGCCACAAGCTTTGTGCCCTGCCTGAAGGCATTGGAAAGCTGGTAAACTTAAAAGTGCTAAGGCTAGCATCCTGTACTGATCTCGTTACTTTGCCCGAGACCATCGGGAGCTTATCCCAGCTTAATTTTTTTGACATTTCCGACTGCCTAAGCATCATCAACATCCCGGTCCAGATCGGGGAACTGCACAATCTTAGGAAGCTCTATATGAGAGGGTGCTCCAGTTGTAACCTACCTTCAACAGTCACAAAGCTTCAACGTTTGAAGGATGTCATATGCGATGAGGAGACTGCCTATCAATGGGATCGTTTCAAATCCTATCTCGGCAATCTAAGGGTAACAGTTCATGAAGAAGACATCAACTTGAACTGGCTTCGGACGACTCGTTTTTAAGATTCCTCTCTTCTCATGTGGTGCTGGAGCCCCCTTTCTTTTCATATATGTTAAGTCTCCTTTATGTATTTATCACCACTCATTGAAATTTAGTGGGCAGTTTAGAAGACACTCCCACCAAACAAATTTATTTTTATTATTAAAAAAAATTAATTGTAATATATATTTAAAAAGAAAACCCCTTTCAACAACTTTGCCAGAAAATTAACAATAATTTGGAATACTAAATGAGTTTCAATATGGACAATTAATTTTTTTCTTACTCTAAACTTGGGGTAGTTACATAATACTACCAAGAAACCATATCTACGTAAAAACTTGAAAGGTACGTGTTACACAAAGTAGACATATATATTATATATATTCAACTGCGAAAAACAGAACCAAGCAAAAGTACAAGACCAATGCCAAAATACAAATGAACAGGAGTTCAACTGGAACGAGATGTGTGGAAGTTGGGGAGATGATCATCCCATATAAAATCTTTTTTTCTTTTTTCAATGATTCCCCATGTAAAGTAGATTTAAATATCAATTTCTTCCACAGATTTGTAGAAAGCTTTCATGCTATGAACATATATGGACACAACGGACCGTGACAATTCAGACCAGCATTGTGAAGTATTCACTTCACTATAGTCTTTCTCTCTGATACTTTACCAGGCACTCCTACCATAAACTCCCTGCAGCTAGGTCTTCATAATTTGATACGTGCAAAACAGCTGCACCATTGCGGAGAAGCTGTCTTCTTGGTATTACATTGCATAGACTATCTCCCCACTGCTGTCAACCTCGAGCTCAGATTCCGAATCCCGGTCATCCATGTCCTCATCATCAAAGTCGTCTTTTAAGCCAATGGCCCCAGCAGCTGGAATGGTGGCCTCAGCAATTATCTGCATGATCGTATCTGTGCTCTGCATAGGTTGATCAGGCTCCTCAAAGTGGTTACCCATTGTGTTCTCATTCATCAGGTCAGCAGGGAGATTACTCAAGAACCACTCATGATTTCTAATTTCAGGAATTGTAATTCTCTGTTGCAAAAAATTATCCATTATCAGAAGGTTTAATCACTTGGAAATTATGGCCGTTTCCATACATTACCACCCAAAGCAAAAAAGGCCACTCCCTCTGTCATCATGGGTCACTCTTTACATTCTTGGATGCTCATGTCCCAAAATAAGTAGTTAGCTTTGAAAAATCAAGAAATAAATTTAGGATTGGCAGTAAGCAGACATCACTCACAGCAGTGGGATCAGCAACAAAAATCCTTGAAATCAGATGTCGACACTCTGGAGATATTTGGACAACATCAGGAATGGAATACTGGACACTGAGAATTCTCTGCATGAACCAATAAAAGACATAAGCCAACAGTTTATTTGGGGAAAAAATGAGACTAATGTAGTAACAAGGTTCAGTAATATGCTTGTATAGTCTTCCGAAAATCTTTTGGCTCATCAGGATCCTCAAAAGGATATGCCCTAACCAGCATCACATACAAGGTGACCCCACATGACCAGACATCTGCAATCTGGTATCATAAGACAAAATCATTCACACATTTTACCAATTATCATATTCTCACATCATCATGCAAATTAATTGAAACAAGTACATAGGCCAAAGTATAACTCACGTGGACAAAAGAACACCATAGAGAATCAGGTAGTACCATTGCTAACTCTCTCTGATGTTAATTTGTGCATGTTTGGCTATCAATAAATTACCTATTGCTCAAGATCTAGTCAAAATTTGTAAATATTTGCCTTGTGTTAACATGGCCCATAAGACATAGGAAGGTTTAAGAAGAGTGTAAAGAAGAGTGCAACCATAAGACCTGTTCCTATTCATCAAGAAATAAAACTACTGATATGAGCTTCACTCTCCAGTCACAGCTGACCAAATAAAACAAACAAGAAACCAACTTCCCATGCTGTCCCTGACAATATACTATATTCGGAAAAGTGTAAGTAACTTCAAACCTAATCATCGACACTCAACAATATGAGTTTAAAGGACCGAAATTCATTCCAAGACTAAACCAGATCCATCCAACAAGTCAGCACATTTTATATAAGCAGACAAATGATTAACCAATTTATGCCTTCATAGTCAAAGGACCGCCTATGCAGCTGAGGATCATTTCTAGTTGTTGAAGAGTGATGCTTTACATGAAGAACTAGAGAGCTTTGGTGCAAGTCAAGCTTGAGAACATGCAAAACGAAGAAGACCATCTTCACTTGTCTTGTCCACATGAATCTTTTAATTTATGTAGTTGTTATTTTAATATTGTATGTGTCAGTTTTTATTCAGTTTGTGTCTTGCTTCTTAATGGAGTAGTTTCTAATGGCCTTGTTAGCCACTAAGTGCTAGGCTGAAAAGTGTCAGTTACTTTTCATTGTTTATTGTTTATGGCTTTCTCTCTTATACATATAAGAACATTTTACTTAATAGTATGAGTGGCTCTTTGTATGGTTTTCTGCCATTCTTCTCCTATGCACAAGTGTTGGCTTTCTTTAACTTAAAGTTCATAAACTCTTTGATTTTCTTTCACATGGTATCAGAGCAATTCACTTGTTCTTAAGGGACTTGAGAAATCATTTTTTTTCAGAATACTTAATCTTGCTGTCTCATATCTTCCATTAAAAAAAATCTATGGCTTCAACCAGTTTCAATGTTGTAGCTCCATCAGTGTTTAATGGAGATAACTACCCAATTTGGGCAGTAAAGATGAAAGCTTATCTCCATGCTTTGGATCTCTAGGAAGCTGTGGAAGTGGGTGGAGATCTTTCGGTTCAAAGGCACGCCAATCCTACAGTGGCACAATTGAAACAACATAGTGAAGAGGTTGCCAAGAGATTCAAGGCCCTCTAATGTATTCACTCTGCTGTATCGGACTCCATATTCACTAGGATAATGGCTTGCGAGAATGCTAAAGATGCTTGAGACAAGTTGTAAGAGGAATTCCATGGAAGTGATAGGACTCAACATATACAAATACTTAATCTGTTGAGGGAATTTGAAGTTTTAAAAATGAAGGACAGTGAGACTATTAGGGAGTATTCTGATAAAGTAATGAAAGTCATGAATCAACTGAGGCTACTTGGGGAAGACCTTCCAAAGAAAAAGATTATGAATAAAGTCCTAGTGAGCCTATCGGATAAGTTTAAAGTTAAGATATCCTCACTTGAAGAGTCAAAGGATATCTCACGCCTTATTGTCACAGAGCTTGTTAATGCTCTCCAAGCACAAGAACAAAACGTGCTCTTAGGCAAGAAAACACGGTAGAAGGAGCCTTCATGACTCGATCAAAAGAGAAATGGAGTAACAACAACAGAAAGATTGACTCAGACAAGAGAGACAAGGACAAGAGATCTAGAGATGGAAAACAAGGCAAGTCGAGAGCTAAGTATCCTATTTGTTCTCACTGCAAAAAGAGAACACATCTTGAAAAATATTGTTGGCATCGTCCAAATGTTAAATGCAGGTCGTGCCATCAATTAGGACATGTGGAGAGAGTCTGCAAATCGAAGGGAAACAGACCTGAGGAGAAGGCTGTTGTTGCAGAACATCAAGAACCAGTTGATGAATTTTTATTCATGGCAAGGAAATCTGAAGTTTCAAGTAGGAAGCACACATTGCTGATTGATAGCGCATGTTCGAATCATATGACCGAGAAGGAAGAAATTTTTATTACTTTAGACAAGAGTTATAAATCTTAGGTTGAGATTGAAAATGGACTTAATCTGCAGATTCAAGGGATAGGAGCAGTTGCAATGCATACACTTGCAGGTATGAAATCAATTTCTAATGTTATATTTGTACATGAAATTATTCAAAATCTACTTAGTGTGGGGCAAGTGATTAAAGATGGATATATTTTGGTGTTTAAAAACAATGCTTGCACTATCCTTGATGCCTCAGGCAAGGAACTTTTCTCTGTTGAAATAAGAAATAAGTGTTTCTCTGTAGATTGGATGAAGGTTAAGCATAAAGCTTACCAATGCTTGTCCATTAACTTTGAAATTTGGCACCGTAGATTGGGGCATGTAAATTACCGGTCTTTAATGCATATGGTATCCAACAACTTGGTTGAAGGACTTCCTAGTTTGACTCAAGTAGATTGAATCTGTAGCACTTGTCAATATGGTAAGCAATGCCGAGTCTCTTTTCCAAAGACTAGCAATTTGAGAGCAAAACAAAAGCTTCACTTAGTGCATTCAGACGTGGGAGGTCCTATGAAGACTCCATCATTGAATGGGAGTTCATATTATCTAATTTTTGTAGATGATTATACAAGGTACAATTGGATATTTTTCATGAAACACAAGTCTGATGTGCTCAATTTGTTCAACAAGTTTGTTACAGTAGTGGAAAATGAGTTTGGGAGCAATTTAAAGATTCTTAGGACAGATAATGGAAGAGAATTTAACGCAACCGAGTTTTAAGAGTTTCTCGCTCGAAAAGGAATTAAACATCAATTGACAGTTGCCTATCACCTTCAACAAAATGGAGTTTGTGAGCGTAAAAACAAGACAATGATGGAAATGACTCGCTACTTGTTATTTAAGAAAGATCTGCCAAACGAATTTTGGGCTGAGGTTGCTAATGTTGCTGTGTATTTACAAAATGTTCTCCCAATGAAAGCTTTAAATGTTAAATGCCACTATGAAACTTGGCATGGTACAAAACCATCAGTAATGCACCTCAAGATTTTTGAGTGCATTTGTTACGCCAAGATTCCTGATGGACAGAGAACAAAACTTGATCCTAAGTCTCAATTGGCAATTCACTTGGGTTGCAGCAACCTGTCAAAGGGATATCGACTGTATGATCTGAAAACTAAGAAGATTTTTGTAAGTCGTGATGTAAGATTCGATAAAGACTTAAAGTGGAATTGGAAAACTGCTGCTATTGAGAACTCAAAGTCAAATGATGCTACTGGTGATGAGAATAATGCTGATGGTGATGAGAATCTATTTGATGATGAGGAAAGTGTGGATGCGAATGATGAAAGCTTAGTTGTAAGAGGTACAAGGACCCTGCAGGAGATTTGTGAACGTTGCAACACAGCCATTATTGAGCCAAACACGTATCATGAAGCGGCAAAAGATGAAAAATGGGTGCAAGCCATGAACATTGAAATGGAAATGATCCAGAAAAATAAAACATGGGTTTTGGTGGATCGGTCAGAAGCTCAAAATGTTATTGGTGTAAATTGGATTTATAAAACCAAGCTAAATCTCGATGGCTCAGTAAATAAATATAAAGCAAGGCTTGTGGTGAAAAGATATTCCCAGGTGTGTGGAATCAATTATCTGGAGACCTTTGCTCTGGTTGCTCGGCATGACACCATACGATTGTTAGTTGCCTTGGCTGTTAAAGAAAATTGAGGCATATGGCATCTTGACGTGAAGTCTGCCTTTCTCAATGGAACACTTTCAGAAGTGATATATACTGAACAACTGGAAGGGTTCGTTGAAGCAGGAGCAGAAAGCAAGGTTTGTAAGCTTGTTAAGGCTTTATATGGCCTTAAGCAAGCTCCTCAGGCTTGGTATGAATGCATAGACAGTTTTTTGATTGCACAAGGACTTACCAAGAGCATGAATGAACCCACTTTATATGTTAAAAGTTCAAATTCAATTATGCAATTGATCATATCACTTTATGTGGATGATTTGCTTATTACATGGCCCGATAATGCTCAACTCAACAAGTTCAAGAAACAGATGATGGCTGAGTTTGAAATGTCTGACCTGGGTAAAATGACATATTTTCTTAGCTTAGAACTTATACAAGGACCAGACTACATTTGCATTTATCAAAGCAAGTATTCAAAGGAGTTGCATAAAAGGTTTCACATGAAAGATTGTAAATCGGTGGCTACTCCTTTAGCATCAGGAGTTAAACTATGTAAGGAGGATGGAGCTTCTAAAGCCTGTTGCACAACGTACAGGAGCTTAGTTGGCTGTTTATTGTACCTCATTGCTTTAAGACCAGACATCATGTTTAGCACTAGTGTTTTATCCAGATTCATGCAAGCACCATCAACCATACACTACTCTGCAACCAAGCGTATTGTCAGTTAAATTCCACTACCCAAGTATACGTATCGAATAGACAGTATATTAGCAAGCAGAATATCGATCCCATAAGGAATTAATCTAAAATTTTACTAAGTACTAAAATTAGAATAATCTAATCTTATTCAAACAATTCAAATTAAATAAATAATTGAAACTAATTAACTAAAACTTAATCCAACAAGAAAAATCAAAATAATAATAACTTAAGAAAAGATCTAATTAAATAGACCTAAGATTACAATATCCCTCACACTTCATCTAAATTTTACCTCTCTTCCTTGTCTTATTTCAATGGGTCGAATTACTAACCTAGAGTCCTAAATTAGTTATAAAAGGACTCCCGACTCGTCCTATAAAAATATCTATTTTAATCAAGACACTATATCCCTATGTGAATTGAAATTAAAATAAACTCATTAAGTTTAGGCTCTAATTTGGCTACATATGGCCTATATGTATATCCCTATCTTATACATAAATCAATTAAATTGATCATATGCTATTCCAATTTTAATCTACTCTAAACTCCCTTTCCCAAGTTTGTTTAGGTTCCTAAATCAATTTAATTGGTGATCGGCAATTAAAAGCATTAAGAACAAATTGGAATAAACAATTCAATTCCCATTGAAAATAAGTAAGAAAGAGATTAAAAACTTAGACTACATGTGAGTTCAATTGCAATCCTATAAAAAGAAAATTAGCTAGTCATAAGTACAAAAACAAATAACATTAATAATTCAACCATTGAAAATAACAAGAAGAATAAAAGCCAATGAACAAAATAATGATTACTATTTTGATTTTCAAATTTCAACCTCGACTTCTAACTTCTTGAATCTCCAAAATTTTTTTTAATGGTCTTAAAATATCTTATATATACTAAAAAACTTAACCTAAATTTCTCAAGTTGACCTAGGGTTTAATTTGGGCTTAAAAACATAATAATAGGCCCAAAGATCATTTGTTAGTCTTTGCAAACTGCTATTCCCGACACAGTACATCTAGTAACTTTTTGATGTAATTTTCTTGATCTTAAAAGTAGAACTATGTAAAGTGATCCTCACCAAAGTTGTAGGTTTGTCTCTTAGCTTTCCAATGGTTTAAGAATATCAGCAATTGGAGTTCCGTAGCTCAAGATATGACCAAAATACTAAAGTATATGTAAGCAGACTTCTTGATCTTTCAACACTTTACTTTCCAAAATTAAGCTCAATTACTTTAGTTCCTACCAAAAATATAAAATCTAATAAATATTAATCAAATTAAAAGAAAAAACATAAAATTAAAATAACTCACTTAAAAATAAACTAAATATAAAAACAACTAAAAATTAAGTAAATTATAATTAAAAACTGAGGACTTAACTAATATTTAATAACAAAATTAGAATAAAATAATTCTATAAATAGAATTATCACGTATGCTAAGATACTTGAAGGGAACAACAGACTTTGGACTTAAGTTTTGCAGAAATGAAAGCTACAATTTGCTTGGACATTGTGATAGTGATTGGGCAGGCAATTTAAAGGACTCTCGTAGTGCAAGTGGCTTTTGTGTGTTGTTTGGAAGTGCTATGTTCTCTTGGAGCTCAAAAAAGCAAGAGGTGGTGGCTCAATCTTCTACGAAGGCTGAATATATATCAGCTGCATCTGCTACAAATCAAATTTTATGGTTGAGAAAAATCCTTGAAGACTTGGGTTTCAATCAACAAGGAGCCACTACACTGTTAGTTGACAACCAATCAGCTATAACAATGGCTAAAAACCCCGTTCACCATGGAAGAACAAAGCATATACGGGTGAAATACCATGCTATACGTGAAGCTGTCAAAAATGCAGATATATGTCTCAAGCATTGTAGGACTGATGATCAAATGGCAAATGTTCTCACCAAAAGCATAGGAAAAGACAAGTTCGAGCTGTTTCGAGAAAGATTAGGAGTTCTTCAAGTTAAGCCTCAAGGAGGTGTGTTGAAGAGTGATGCTTTACGTGAAGAACTAGAGAGCTTTGGTGCAAGTTGAGCATGAGAATTTGCAAAATGAAGAAAACCATCTTCACGTGTCTTGTCCACATGAATCTTTTAATTTATGTAGTTGCTATTTTAATATTGTATGTGTCAGTTTTTATTTAGTTTGTTGCAGTTTGTGTCTTGTTCCTTAGTGGGGTAGTTTCTAATGGCCTTGTAGGCCACTAAGTGCTAGGCTAAAGAGTGTCAATTACTTTTCATTGTTTATTGTTTATGGTTTTCTCTCTTGTACATATAAGAACATTTTTCTTAATGGTATGAGTGTGGCTTTGTATGGTTTTCTGTCATTCTTCTCCTATTCACGAGTGTTGGCTTTCTTTAACTTAGAGTTCATAAACTTTTTGATTTTCTTTCACACTAGTTAGCATATTTTGCTAAGAAGCTATTGATGGTAAACTGAAGTTTTCAATCAACTAACAGGTGAAAACCATCAATTTTATGTAATTTCACCCACACACACAACTAGAAAACAATGACCTCTACTTCTTAAGCCTTAACAAAGAATTACATGTTAATAGTAAACTGGCATTCCAAACTAATTTGAATTATCTTGTAAATATACCTTGCCATCATATTCTTGCCTTAGGAGCACCTCATGAGCAATGTATGCAGGAGTTCCAAAAGTAGATATAGGTTGTGAATGAAGAACTAAAGACTGAGAAGAACAACCACAATCAAACATATAAACATGATAATGATCTTAAAAACCCATAAAACCTATTAGAAACCAAAAGAAGAAACTTCTTAATGGAAAACTTATAAAGTTGCATGATATTTTTCACCCAAATGTACCAAATGAAATGGAAGCAAATGCCAAGAAAGAAGCAAATGAGCACAAGAACCTTTAAGCAAAGAAAAATCATCATAATCCTATCGAGAAGATGTACAACCTCATCGAAGAAAATGATTCTAAGTGTTTCACATTATAGAAAGTAAAACCATTAACATCAAGTGCAAGCATCAAATGATACAATAACAACAAAGATTCCAGCAAAGAATACCTTGGAGTACCCAAAATCACATATCTTAAGCCGAGGAGCTGGACTTCCATCCAACAAAGTGCTTTCCAACTTCAAATCACGGTGGCATACTTCCTTCATCAAGGGAGAAAAAACATCATATCAATGAGAAAAATAGTTTATCAAGTCACACATAATACAATTTCAAAAACAAATAAATGTATAAATTATGACTACCATTGCGTGGCAATAACTAACTCCGGATATAAGTTGTTGAAAGAAGAAGCGAGCCTGCACCAAAATCATGAATATATATATAAAACAAAACCACAGCTAAAACGGGATTCAAATTGAATGTAAAATATAAGGAAAACAAACCTCATCTTCATTGAATCTACTAGCAGCACAAATTCTCTCAAAAAGCTCTCTTTCGGATGCATATTCCATTACAATGGCAAGATGAGTAGGTGTTAAAATAACCTAACATCACAATTTTCCATAAATAGTTAATCAAAACATTACCTTAATTTTTAAAATTTAAATAAAATAAAAACAGTAAGTATAAACCTTACCTATTTGAATCTAACAATATTGGGATGTCTCAATAACCTATGGTTAATAATTTCTCTTTGAACATTTTCATCTATCTGTATAACACAAGTAGCACAAATTTTAAAGAGATAATTTATTAATCCGAATATTAAAAATTAAAAAATAGAAATTACAAAAAAAAAGTTAGTTAAGTAGTTGAGAAAGCATGAAAAACATTTTTGAAATTGACAAAATTAATATAACTCCCGTAATAAATTCCTGTAACTTAGAAAATACGAAAATCCATAAACATAAAATTTTATCCTCAATAAATACCCTAATAATCCAAACGAACTTATTTCCATAAATAGAGCAAAACAACAACAATAACAACAAGACATCACTGACTATAAATTTACAAAACTAACTTTATCGCCTCTCTCGATGTACTTGACAGCAACTAGGTCTTTGGCAACTTTATCTCTCATAAGCAGGGCGACTCTGAAATTACTCGACGAAATCATAACGGTCACTGTCGTGCATGATCGACATATCCATAGCCAGCCCAACTGTTAAGTCCTGTTAAAAATTATTTATAATCAGGTAGATTATGTAGCTTACAGAAGTAAAACAAAGGACCTTAGAACAAGGTTAGCAATACATCAGCTCTGTTGTCATGGGATGCTTTGATTTTCTAGCAGCTTAATAAGATGTAAATAAATGTCTTAACATTTTCTATTAAGTCCTTTAGGCAATAGTAACAGAGTCTATAATAGCAAATGTTAGTTTTCTTGCCCATTCTAGATTTTTTAGCCTTCAAACGCCGTGTATATACCCTTGTACCGCACATATGCTAGATGAATGGAAATTTATAGCTCATTCATTCCATTTTCATTTTTTGAATATTGCTCAGCCATTTTCATGGTATAAGAGCAAGTTGGGTTATGGTTCAACCATTGAAATTCTTCATAGCATAATCTGAAAAATTAATATGCTATTTCTATTTCAAAAATATGAAAAACCTCACAATCAGCCACCACTTTATCAACCTCTCTTTCAAAATCCTTGTTGTCACCAATTGAAGATCCAAGGTCTCCATACTTTCTCCACTATACGGACCACCATGGGTCTGTTGTTATCAACCCCAAGCTGACTTCAAGCAACTATTGTTCATGGAGTCACTTTTTTTTATTGGTTCTCTCCATTTGCAACAAAACAAGGTTCATTGATGGTTCCATTAAATAGCCAAACTTAACAGATGAGTTATATTCTTCATGGACCCGTTGCAACAATCTCATTGTGGCATGGTTGCTTGAGTCTATTTCTAAACCAATAGCCACCAATGTTTTCTATATGAATTCTACAGTAAAGATATGGCAGACCCTCAAGAATCGATTCTCAGTACCAGATGATACCGGGATATGTAATCTCTAATTTTCCCTGTGTAACATCACGTAAGGTACGCATTCTGTTGACTAATATTTTATTGAGTTAAATGGAATTTGGAAAGAATTGAAAAACTATCGTCCCCTATCCCATTGTGAATGTGGGAAGTGCACACAATCCTGTTTTAAATAATATATTGAGTTATGGGAGAAGGATAGGGTATTTAGATTCCTTAATGAACTTAATAACAGTTTTTCAGCTTTTAGGTCTTATATTATCATGATAAAACCTTTCCTAAGCTTAGATGAAGCCTATAACTTAGTCCTTAGAAAAAAATGCCAGAGGTCAATATTGATGCAAAATAAAGCTTTGTTGGAGACAACTACTATGGCAGTAGTGATAGAAAGTAAGAGAAGGTTTAAGAATGATGTCAAATGTTCACATTGTGGTAAGAATAGGCATGTCAAAGATAAATGCTAATGTATCATTGGTTTTCCCCCTAACTTTAAGTTCACAAAAGGCAAGGTGACAATATCAAAAAAGCTATGTCAACACTCACCAACTCAACTGATCAGCCAAAGGTTGAACATCAAGAGGAACAAGAAGATAGTCTTGTATCTAATTACTTTTTGACCAAAGGATAATTTCAAAGGCTCATGGTTCTTCTCAATGACCACTCTTTGGGTAGCACGATGATACACTAGCAAACCAAGTAAACCATGCCATAGTGAACTCAACTTTCAAAGGCTATAATTCACAAAATCATATAAAAGCTCATCATCATCAGAAAAGTTATTCTATTGCTAGTTCATCACAACCTTCCGTTGTCAACTTAAAAGTTTGTGGTATAATCTTAAAAATTCAATTCTCTCAAAATCATAATTGTTTTTCTACATCACATAACATCAATAATGCTTTCATATTTAACCATAATTCTTGGATTGTGGACACAGAGGCAACTGATCATATAACATGTTCTGTACATAGTTTCACCACTTTTAAATCAATTCAAGGAGTTTTTGTAAAGCTGCCCAACAATGCCAAAGCACTAGTTACACATATTGGGACAGTTCAAATCTCACCTACCTTGCAATTAGACAATGTTTTATTTGTACCATCTTTTAAGTTCAATTTAATTTCAATGAGTCAATTGTTTAAATCTAGGAATCATTGTCTAATTTTCACTTATAAACATTGCATCATACAGGAGATACCTTCATGGACAATGATTGGTGTTGCTGAAGTGAAGGCAGGCCTATACTTGATGCAATGCAAGTTACTTGGAAAAATACCTCAAGGATCAGTCTCTGCTTTTACTAGTGTCACAACTCCTATTTATAATAGTGTGCCATTAGGATTTAATCTTTGGCACTATAAGCTAGGGCATATTTCAAAAGATAAAATGAAACAAATTAAACAAGTTTGTCCAAACATTTTTTCTAAAGAAAGTTTAGTTTGTTATGTTTGTCATTTAGCTAAGTAGAAACATTTACCTTTTCCAGTTCATGTGAAATCTTCTAAAGCTCCCTTTGATTTAATACACACCGATACTTAGGGACCTTACTATGTTAAGTCAATACATGGATATCAATTCTTCATTACCATTGTGGATGATTTCACAAGGTTTACTTGAGTTTTCCTTATGAGATTTAAATATGATGTTGTATCAATCATACCTTCTTTCTTTAAAATGGTCAAGAACCAGTTTAACAGTACTATTAAGGAGTTAAGATCAGACAATGGGAAATAGTTTAATCTCTCTGAGTTTTATGCTTCAAATGGAATATTACATAGTTTGTCTTGTGTAAAAACACCTCAACAAAATGGTATTGTTGAGAAAAAACATCAAAATTTAATTTTGGTTGCTAGATCATTACTGTTTCAATCATCTCTCTCTACAAAATTTTAGGGACATGCTATCCTAACAGCAACTCATTTGATTAACAGACTACCTACAGTTGTTCTTAACAATAAATCTCCTATCTTAGAGTCTTTGGATGCTTATGTTTTGCTTCAACTCTTTCTAGAGATAAAAGAAAATTTCAACCTAGAGCAAGAAAATATATTTATTTAGGATATCCTATGGGAGTGAAGGGATATTGGCTATATGATCTAATTACTCATCAATGTTTCATATCTAGGGATGTAGTGTTTCATGAAAGTATATTTCCATTTAGTACTTTACATCATGCTACTGATTCCACATTGAACATTACCACAAACTCATCATCAGATCATTCTTATGTTTCCTTTCTAACTCAAAATTTCTCAAGATTGCATAATGACCATGTAAGTCATAATGATACGTCAAACATTGTAGATTGTACTTTACCTATGCATGATTCAGATTTAGGTTTGCCCCATACTCATGACTTAACTACTGATGATGACTCACCATCTGATTCTGTTGATTATAAAGATTTTTCTCAAAATGACCACTATACCACTGATATAGAAAACATTATTTGCACCACTAATTCTTCTCCTACATAACCTTTAAGACAAAGTACAAGACTAAGGAAACTTCCTAAATACCTTGAAGCTTATCAACATCTTTTTTCTAGCAACTTTACATCTCTTAAAACCATCACAACACATCCTATAGAGAAATGTCTTTCCACAACAAAACTCTCCACTGCTCATAAAACATTTACCACAGCATTATCACACATTCCAAAACCTACCTATATCATCAAGCTATTCAATTTTCTGAGTGGAAAGATGCCATGAATATAGAGTTAAAGGCCTTAGAGGAAAATGGTACATGGACAGTCATGCCTATTCTTTATGGTTTTCAACCTATTCGTTGTAGATGGATTTACAAAGTGAAATTGCATGCTGATGGCGTTATTGAAAGGTATAAAGCTAGATTAGTTGTCAACGGTTTCACTCAAAATGAAGGGTTTGATTATAATTAGACATTCAACCCTGTTGCTAAACACACTACTATTCGAATGTTCTTTGCTTTTGTTGCTACTCATGATTGGTATCTCTCCTAACTTGATATTAATAATGCTTTTCTATATGGTGATTTACATAAAGATGTTTATATGAATTTGCCTCAGGGGTATATGGTCAAGGAGGAGTATCCATCTAATGTTAAATTGGTGTGCAAACTTCATAAGTCCTTGTATAGCCTTAAACAAGCATCAAAGCAATGGAATACAAAATTCATAGAATGGTTGATGAATAATGGTTTTGTTTAATCTAAGGCTGACTACTCCCTATTTACCAAGATTTCTAATAATGGTTTCATTGGGTTGATATTCTATGTGGATGACATAGTGATAGCTAGCTCTAGTTTAGACCTTACAATGGATGTAAAAACTTACTTGGAGAAAAGCTTTAAACTTAAAGACCTAGGAACACCAAAATATTTCCTAAGCTTAGAAATAGCAAGATCGAATAAAGGAATTCTTTTGTGTCAAAGAAAATATGTTCTAGACTTATTGAATGAACATGGAATGCTAAGGTGTAAGCCTGTTACAAACCCAATTGATTATAGCTGCAAGTTGACAAAGGTTGATGATACAAAGCAAATATCAAACCTTAGTAAATATAGGCAATTAGTCGGCAAGGTCATTTAACTGCATATCGGACATTGAAATACCTTAAAGCTGCACCAAGACAAGGAATTTTATTTCTTATAAATTATTCATTACAGTTGAAAGTCTATGTTGATAGTGATTGGGCAGGGTGTTGTAATACCAAGAGGTCTGTCATTGGATATGCTGTGTTTCTTGGCAATTCTCTAATCAGCTGGAAGTCCAAGAAACAAAGTGTCGTAACTAGAAGCTCTACTGAGGTTGAGTATAGAGCAATGGCTTCAGCTTGTTGTGAATCAATGTGGTTAATTTTCTTACTGCAAGATCTTGGAATCAAGCACACAATAGCTATAGACTTCTATTGTGACAATCAATCAGCAATACATATATGCAAGAATCCTATCTTTCATGAAAGAACCAAGCACATCAAGATCGATTGCCACTTCAGCAGAGAAAAAGTGCTTGCTAGAATAATAAACCCAAAGTATGTATCAACCAACTCACAACTAGCATATTTTTTTACCAAAGCCTTGTTACCAAAACAGTTCAGTTTTCTTCTTGGCAAGATGAGCATTTTGGATATACATGCTCACCTTGAGGAGGAGTCTTAAAAATGATTTATAATCAAATAGATTATGTAGCTTACAGAAGTAAAACAAAGGACCTTAGAACAAGGTTAGCGATACATCAACTCTGCTGTCATGGGATGCTTTGATTTTCTAGCAACTTAATAAGATGTAAATAAATGTCTTAACTTTTTCTGTTAAGTCCTTAGGCAATAGTAACAAGTTTGTAACAGCAAATGTTAGTTTTCTTGCCCTTGCTAGATTTTTTAGCCTTCAAACCCCGTGTATATAAACCCTTGTACTGCACATGTGCTAGATAAATGGACATTTACAGCTCATTCATTCCATTTTCATTTTCTGAATATTCCCCAGCCGCTTTCAAGCCCGATCCATATTTCTCTCTTTTCAGTTTTCGATTCTACACCTATAACAAGAGAAACTCACGACCACATTGCCGAACTGAACCTCAACACGGACGCAGTTTAGTTTAGATGAGTCACTGAGTTGAAAGAGTCGGTTAATGCAAAAAAATGGAAAGCGTCTTCGTCTTTAGTTGATCGGCGATTAATAGAGTGGTTCTGCAACAGTGAAGGGAGGAGGCGAGGACTTTTTAGGGAAGCTGAAGTGATAATGCCAAGGAAATATCTAATAGGAGCAAGGAGGAGAAGAGGAATGCGGCGTCGTTTGGGGGTGGTTGCTCCGTGGGTAACCAATAGGATTCGCTCCTTTTTTTGCCTGTCTTGCTATTTGTGGATTAATTTGACCTTATTGCTACTTTTTATCAGGACTGGAATGACTTAAATATCCCTGATTTGGATAATTTTAAAGAGGGGTCACGTGGATTTGGACCGCTAAGGAGAATTTATTCGGTATTGTGCTGTCTTTTACCGTTAAAGTGATCCGACGGTTTCGGTTTGATCCTTCATTGTCCAAGTTAACACGCAATGATTTGAAACCATGCTCAAATCATTTCGGTAAAGGAGAACTTATTCGGTATTATGCTGTCTGTTACCTGTTAAAGCTATCGCGCTAGACACAGTAAATTTATTCAACTTCGAGACCATGCTCATTTCTTTCATTCTGTAAAGCTCCAAAGCTTCTTTAGGCCGATTAAAACGAACATAACCCGAAATCATCGCGGTCCACGAGAAATTATCTCTTTCAGGCATTTCATCAAACAACTTGTTTGCTTCGTCAAGCATTTCCATTTTAGTGTTCTAAAAACACAAATCCTTTTCACTCATTTCATCGAAAACATTCTGGGCATCTACCAAACTCCCGCACTTGGCGTACATATCCAAAAGACGGTTACAAATAACTACGACGGGTAAAAACCCAGAAATTTTTATATGTTGGTGAACTGATTTGCCCTCGTTAAGAGCTCTGTTTTGACAGCAAAGCTGGATAAGAGTCGAGTAGAGAGAAGCTGGGGGTTTTTCGATTTGATTGAGGATTTGAATAGCTTCTTTTAAGCGTTTCTGGTTGCATAAATTATGTAATTGGTTTATTAGATTGTCTTTGGTGTTTGGCTTCAAAAATGTTTTCTGAGGGAAATGTTTATGAATTTGGGTTTGGGAAGAAAACCAAGAAGAGAATATTGCTCTGTTTTTTGTGAAACAAAGATAAAGAATGGGAAATTCTGGAATTTATTGATTTCATTGTTTAAGAAATTTTCGTGTAAAATGTGGTTTTGGCTATGGTGATGATTTTACTAATTTGAGTGTGAAATTTGAAATCAAGACTTTTATAGAGAGATGGAAGCCTGATTCAAGGTGAATTGGGGTCAAAGCAGAAGCAACCAGCTCAATGTTAAAACCCAACCCAAAAGATTGTTTACATTAATGTTAATTATAAATACATTTTAATTTACATTTAGAGCATGTTTAGTTTAGTTTTTTTTAGCTTAAAAGTTATTATAAAACCTTTATAAAAAATAATAATTTTTAAAATTAAATTAAAATTGTTTGATAAATTTATTTTTTGTAAACTCTTTTTTATAGATAAATTATTTGGTAAAACAATTTATATAAAATCTAATTTTGATTAAAATTACCATAAAGAGTATTTAATAAATAACTTTCTATTAATAACGAATTTTTTTGTTCAAAATAGAAAAAAATAACTTTATTTTTTATCTATTTAAAATAAATTTTTGAAAATATAAAAAATATTTTAATATAACATAAAGCTTATAATTAATAATAAATTATAAAAAAAGAGTTTCACAAATCAACAACACACATTGTAACTTACAAAGGCAATATAGCAATACCAACCCAAAATAAATCGGTATGATATTACATTCAATATAAATCATTGATATACTAATATATATCATTTTTATATCTGTTATTATGGAAAATAATTGAAAACAATTTAATTATAATAATCTGTCTCCAGAATATTGATTCTGTAATAATTTTTTTATAAAATACTAAAACTTATTTTAAAACTAAAATAAAAAAAATAAACATAAAATAATTTGAAAGGTATTAGATATTTGGATCAAGCTATATGATCATGTTTAACAATATCAACTTTGTGCCAAAAAAAATGAAAAAAATATATCATTTAGGGTTTCCAAACTCTCAAAAAAATAAAAAATAAAAAATAAAACAAAAAAAATACTTGAATACAGTTTTTATTTTTTATTTTTTATTTTTTTTAATTTTTGTAAAAAAAACTCTTGTTTTACAGAAAGGGGGAGAAGGGAGGGAGATTAATAAAAAGAGAAGGAGTGAGTACTTTTTTAAAGATGATTTTTTTAAGAAAATATAACTTTTTTAATGAGATGTTTTTTAAAAAAAGAAGAAAGTTTCTAATTGGTATTTTTTTAAGCTTTTTTTTTAATTTATTTTTAAAAAAAAAATTTAGAAATTTTTTAAGAAACCTTGTTTGGTTTTGTTTTTATTTTTAAACGGTAAATAAATTAAAAATAAACTAACTCAAACGGACACTTAATTAAAATTTATTTATTATTATTTTTTTGGGTACTGTTCTTTTCGTCCATCACATATTACTATTAGTTGTGGGGACATGGGAGTTGGAAAAGTGTTTCACTGTTTCACAGTAAATCTTAAGACTTACGACTAGTGCTTTGTGCTTTTTCTGACCGTGAAGTCGTCGGAGACCTTAGTCAAACAACCATTTTAAGAGCTTTTAAGAAGGGAGGCATGTGTATTAATTAGACTTTCGTCAACATTAACTCGACTCTTTCCCACGCTTTGGGTCTCACTATAATTAAAGATAAGATTCCGAACCTGAAGGAAATTTCCAGGAGGCAGGAGCTTCTTCACTAAGCAATATGGGGAATAAAAAGAAAAAGCGGATTCCTTTATTCGGGGTTTCCTGTTTTGGCGAATTCTTGCCAAGTTCAGAGGAAGACATTAATATTTCTTGAATTTTGGTTCTTGGGGTTTCCGTAAGGATTTTTATGGCAGCTTTGGTCGAAGGAGCGGCTTTAGGGGCAGTTTTTGGAGAGCTGCTTAAGGCCGTTGTAGAAGCGAGTAAAACAGCTACCCAGTTCCGTGATGTCTTGAAGGAACTGGAATCCACGCTATCATCCATACAGCCAATAATCGAAGACATAGAATCACTCAACAAACTTCTTGATAAGGAGCACGAAATGAAACCGCTCATGGAAATCATTTGTACAGGAGAGAAACTTGTCAGGAAGTGCCTCAAAATCCATAGGTGGAACTTCCCCAAGAAGACTTGTTATACATACGAACTTCGTGGATTGAAGGAAAAGCTCGACGGCTTCTGTAAGATTAATTTGCAAATACAGCAAGTAAGAGACAGCAAAGAATTGTTATATAACATGGAACAAGTTGGTGGGGAATTGAGAAGATTGAGTTCCAAAGAGGTGTCCGGTAGCGAGAATGGGACGTTTAGTCAGGTTGCAGTTGTGGGTTCATGCGAACCTCCTAAGCCTCGAGGGGAAGTTGTTGGATTGGATGTGCCCTTGACCGAGCTAAAGATGAAGCTTTTTAAAGATGGGGTGTCGGTCATTGTTGTGTCTGCTCAGGGTGGATCCGGGAAGACAACCTTGGTTCAAGAGCTATGTTGGGATGAAGGAGTCAAAGGTATCATTTCCTGTGCTTAGCTTGTTTATGCTTGATTTTGAGTTTCTGGTTCTTGACTGGTTTGATTGTTAGATGCACATCTGTTGATTTGGTTATGTCACAAGTGGAAACCAGAGTGGAATGGCTAGCTTAATTTGTATAGACTTTGGAAGTAGGAGAAAATGTTTCTTCCGAAAATTCATTTGGAATAGTTGTGAATCCTTTGGAAGACGTTATTTGTCAAATCCAATTGAATTAAACACTCTGCCATGTAAGACTTCGAGTGCAGAATAGCTAGATAACTGTTCAAGCATTTGGTAAAGATATTTTATAAGTAATTTTGATTGTAATTGGAATGATTTCCTTTGTGCGGTCCTTCATCTGGGATTCTACTGAGGCGAGCGATTGAGAAATTTTGGATTCTATTTTACCAAATTCTCATGCATTAAAATCGGGGAATATGTTTGTCACTTGCAAAATGCTATAAATTATCTTTGAAACTTTGCCAGATTTCTAATGCAATGTTTGAACAGGAAAATTTAAAGAAAACATCTTCTATGTGACTGTTTCAAAGGCACCCAACCTGGAGGTCATTTTGCGGAAATTACTCCGGCTTAAGGATCATAGAATGCCTGAATTTCAGAATGAGGAGGATGCCCTGAACCACTTGGAACATAACTTCAGGAAAATGGCAACCAATCCCATATTACTGATCCTGGACGATGTTTGGTCTGGATCTGAGTACCTTGTTGACAAGTTAAAGTTTGCATTGCCAGATTACAAGATCTTGGTAACATCAAGAGATGCCTTTCCAAGATTTGATTTTACATATCGTCTGAAACCATTAAATGGTGATGATGCTATGACTCTGTTTCGTCACTCTGCATTCTCAAAAAATGGGGATCCTTACATTCCAGATGATCTCGTGAATAAGGTATTTTTATCAATCTGAAGACTCGTTCTAACTATCACCTCTTGTATGAAACTTTGAACACTTTCATACTTCAATGTTGATTTGCCACTATAATTTAGATTAAAGATCGAAAGGTTCAAATCGTTATATTTGTATACCAAGGTTGGTTTAATTAAAGTGTTTTCCTGAACCTCCAAAAAATGACTTTGATGTTGTGTACTGAATTGTAGGTAATGAAAAGCTGTAAGGGACTCCCACTGGCCCTTGACGTTGTTGGTAGATCACTTCGTGGGCAACCTGTTGCAATCTGGCGACGTAAAGCAAAGCAGCAGTCTAAAGGAAAATCCATCTTTAATTCTAGCAATGAGCTGCTTACTTGTCTTCAAAGCAGTTTAGATGCGTTGGATAGTGAGGCAGGAATAAGGGACTGCTACCTGGACCTAGGTTCATTCCCTGAAGATCACTGGATTCCTGCTACTGCCCTTATTGATATGTGGGTTGAGCAGTACAAACTTGATGAAGATGATGACGCCATTGTCAACCTCCATGAACTCTCTACCAGGAATCTAGTTAATCTTGTAGTCGTGAGGTATGCTAGTCAGTTCTTACTTTCTATATACTGTAACTTTAGCATCCATGTCCTGCCATTCTCATTTTATTCACTTCAATCTATGCATATTATAGGGTTTCTCCTGTTGTAGCCTATAATTCCATTAATCTGAATGTAAATCAAACAGGACAGATCTTCAACATTGCTTCCCTTATCAGATAGGCACTAAGTTATTGTTTATGGTACATGTTTGAATCTCTACCCAACAGATTTCTTGTTGCTTATTCACCAGGAAAGATGCAAGTGAAGCTGATGGCTACTACAATGAGCACTTTGTCACGCAACATGATCTTCTCAGAGAGCTGGCTATCTATCAGAGCAGCTTGGACCCCGTGGAAAAAAGAAAGAGGTTAATTGTAGAACTAAGCCGCAACAATTTTCCCAATTGGTGGTTGGAAGAAAAGCAGCAAACTCTTGGTGCCCGCCTCTTGTCTATCTCCACAGGTTGTTATCTCTACCTTCAGACACATGCACACACAGTAAGAAATTTAGTCCTTCTACCCTAAGTTCTCATGCCATTTTTTACCTCATCACAGATGAAACATTCACATTCAGCTGGGGCAACATTCAAGCACCAGAAGTTGAGGTTGTAGTTCTCAATTTTCAGACGAAGAACTACACCTTGCCTGTCTTCATGGAGATAATGGATAAATTGAAGGTTTTGATAGTCACGAATAGCAGTTTCTACCCAGCTGAAATAAGTAACTTTATGCTTCTGTGTTCTTTATCGAATCTAAGGAGAATTAGGTTAGAGAAGGTGTCAGTTCCTTCCCTCAGCATTAGCTCTTTATACCTAGAGAATTTGCGAAAAATATCCTTATATATGTGTAATATCGGTCAGGCTTTTGGGAATGGCACTAAGAAGATGTCAGATATTTTTCCGAATCTTTTGGAAATTGACATTGACTACTGTGATGATCTGGTGGAACTGACTGATGGGTTGTGTGATCTTGTTCATCTGAGGAAGCTCAGTATCACTAACTGCCACAAGCTTTGTGCCCTGCCTGAAGGCATTGGAAAGCTGGTAAACTTAAGAGTGCTAAGGCTAGCATCCTGTACTGATCTCGTGATGTTGCCCGAGACCATTGGGAGCTTATCCCAGCTTAATATTTTTGACATTTCCGACTGCCTAAGCATCATCAACATCCCGGTCCAGATCGGGGAACTGCACAATCTCAGGAAGCTCTATATGAGAGGGTGCTCCAGTTGTAACCTACCTTCAACAGTCACAAAGCTTCAACGTTTGAAGGATGTCATATGCGATGAGGAGACTGCCTATCAATGGGATCGTTTCAAATCCTATCTCGGCAATCTAAGGGTAACAGTTCATGAAGAAGACATCAACTTGAACTGGCTTCGGACTCGTTTTTAAGATTCCTCTCTTCTCATGTGGTGCTGGAGCCCCCTTTCTTTTCATATATGTTCAGTCTCCTTTATGTATTTATCACCACTCATTGAAATTTAGTGGGTAGTTTAGAAGACACTCCCACCAAACAAATTTATTTTTATTATTAAAAAAAATTAATTGTAGTATATATTTAAAAAGAAAACCCCTTTCAACAACTTTGCCAGAAAATTAACAATAATTTGGAATACTAAATGAGTTTCAATATGGACAATTAATTTTTTTCTTACTCTAAACTTGCGGTAGTTACATAATACTACCAAGAAACCATATCTACGTAAAAACTTGAAAGGCACGTGTTACACAAAGTAAACATATATATTATATATATTCAACTGCGAAAAACAGAACCAAGCAAAAGGTACAAGACCAATGCCAAAATACAAATGAACAGGAGTTCAACTGGAACGAGATGTGTGGAAGTCGGGGAGATGATCATCCAATATATAATCTTTTTTTTTTTTTCAGTGATTCCCCATGTAAAGTAGAATTAAATATCAATTTCTTCCACAGATTTGTAGAAAGCTTTCATGCTATGAACATATATGGACACAACGGACCATGACAATTCAGACCAGCATTGTGAAGTATGCACTTCACTATAGTCTTTCTCTCTGATACTTTACCAGGCACTCCTACCATAAACTCCCTGCAGCTAGGTCTTCATAATTTGATACGTGCAAAACAGCTGCACCATTGCGGAGAAGCTGTCTTCTTGGTATTACATTGCATAGACTATCTCCCCACTGCTATCAACCTCGAGCTCAGATTCCGAATCCCGGTCATCCATGTCCTCATCATCAAAGTCGTCTTTTAAGCCAATGGCCCCAGCAGCTGGAATGGTGGCCTCAGCAATTATCTGCATGATCGTATCTGTGCTCTGCATAGGTTGATCAGGCTCCTCAAAGTGGTTACCCATTGTGTTCTCATTCATCAGGTCAGCAGGGAGATTCTTCAAGAACCACTCATGATTTCTAATTTCAGGAATTGTAATTCTCTGTTGCAAAAAATTATCCATTATCAGAAGGTTTAATCACTTGGAAATTATGGTCGTTTCCATACACTACCACCCAAAGCAAAAAAGGCCACTCCCTCTGTCATCATGTGTCACTCTTTACATTCTTGGATGCTCATGTCCCAAAATAAGTAGTTAGCTTTGAAAAATCAAGAAATAAATTTAGGATTGGCAGTAAGCAGACATCACTCACAGCAGTGGGATCAGCAACAAAAATCCTTGAAATCAGATGTCGACACTCTGGAGATATTTGGACAACATCAGGAATGGAATACTGGACGCTGAGAATTCTCTGCATGAACCAATAAAAGACATAAGCCAACAGTTTATTTGGGGGAAAAAATGAGACTAATGCAGTAACAAGGTTCAGTAATATACTTGTATAGTCTTCCGAAAATCTTTTGGCTCATCAGGATCCTCAAAAGGATATGCCCCAACCAGCATCACATACAAGGTGACCCCACATGACCAGACATCTGCAATCTGGTATCATAAGACAAAGTCATTCACACATTTTACCAATTATCATATTCTCACATCATCATGCAAATTAATTGAAACAAGCATAACTCACGTGGACAAAAGAACACCATAGAGAATCAGGTAGTACTATTGCTAACTCTCTCTGATGTGAATTTGTGCATATTTGGCTATCAATAAATTACCTATTGTTCAAGATCTAGTCAAAATTTGTAAATATTTGCCTTGTGTTAACATGGCCCATAAGACATAGGAAGGTTTAAGAAGAGTGTAAAGAAGAGTGCAACCACAAGACCTCTTCCTATTCGTCAAGAAATAAAACTACTGATATGAGCTTTACTCTCCAGTCACAGCTGACCAAATAAAACAAACAAGAAACCAACTTCCCATGCTGTCCCTGACAATATACTATATTCGGAAAAGTGTAAGTAACTTCAAACCTAATCATCGACACTCAACAATATGAGTTTAAAGGACCGAAATTCATTCCAAGACTAAACCAGATCCATCCAACAAGTCAGCACATTTTATATAAGCAGACAAATGATTAACCAATTTATGCCTTCCTAGTCAAAGGACCGCCTATGCAGCTGAGGATCATTTCTAGTTAGCATATTTTGCTAACAAGCTATTGATGGTAAACTGAAGTTTTCAATCAACTAACAGGTGCAAAACATCAATTTTATGTAATTTCACCCACACACACAACTAGAAAACAGTGACATTTACCTCTTAAGCCTTAAAAAGGAATTGCATGCTAATAGTAAACTGGCATTCCAAACTAATTTGAATTATCTTGTAAATATACCTTGCCATCATATTCTTGCCTCAGGAGCACCTCAGGAGCAATGTATGCAGGAGTTCCAACAGTAGATTTAGGTTGCGAATGAAGAACTGAAGACTGAGAAGAACAACCACAATCAAACATATAAACATGATAATGATCTTAGAAAACCATAAAACCTATTAGAAACCAAAAGAAGAAATTTCTTAATGGAAAACTTATAAAGTTGCATGATATTTTTCACCCAAATGTACCAAAAGAAATGGAAGCAAATGCCAAGAAAGAAGCAAATGAGCAGAAGAACCTTTAAGCAAAGAAAAATCATCATAATCCTATCGAGAAGAAGTACAACCTCACCGAAGAAAATGATTCTAAATGTTTCACATTATAGAAAGTAGAACCATTAACATCAAGTGCAAGCATCAAACGATACGATAACAACAAAGATTCCAGCAAGGAATACCTTGGAATACCCAAAATCACATATCTTAAGCCGAGGAGCTGGACTTCCATCCAACAAAGTGTTTTCCAACTTCAAATCACGGTGGCATACTTGCTTCATCAAGGGAGAAAAAACATCACATCAATGAGAAAAATAGTTTATCAAGGCATACATAATACAATTTCAAAAACAAATAAATGTATAAATTATGACTACCATCGCGTGGCAATAACTAACTCCGGATATAAGTTGTTGAAAGAAGAAGCGAGCCTGCACCAAAATCATGAATATAGATATAAAACAAAACCACAACTAAAACGGGATTCAAAATGAATGTAAAATATAAGGAAAACGAACCTCATCTTCATTGAATCTACCAGCAGCACAAATTCTCTCGAAAAGCTCTCCTCCGGATGCATATTCCATTACAATGGCAAGATGAGTAGGTGTTAATATAACCTAACATCACAATTTTCCATAAGTAGTTAATCAAGACATTACCTTAATTTTTAAAAATTAAATAAAATAAAAACAGAAAGTATAAACCTTACCTCTTTGAATCTAACAATATTGGGGTGCCTCAATGACCTATGATTAATAATTTCTCTTTGAACATTTTCATCTATCTGTATAGCACAAGTAGCACAAATTTTAATGAGATAATTTAGTAATCCGAATATTAAAAATTAAAAGTTAGAAATTAAAAAAAAAAGTTAGTTAAGTAGTTGAGAAAGCAGGAAAAACATTTCCGAAATTGAAAAAATTAATATAACCCCCGCAATAAATTCCAGCAACTTAGAAAATATGAAAATCCAGAAACATAAAACTTTATCTTCAATAAATACCATAATAATCCAAACGAACTTATTTCCATAAATAGAGTAAAACAACAACAACAAGACATCGCTGACTATAAATTTACAAAACTAACCTTATCGCCTCTCTCGATGTACTTGACAGCAACTAGGTCTTTGGTAACCTTATCTGTCATAAGCCGGGCGACTCCGAAATTACCCGACCCGATATCTCTGACGAAATCGTAACGGTCACTGTCGTGCATGATCGGCATATCCATAGCCGGCCCGACTGTTAGGTCCGCCCGATCCATATTTCTCTCTTTTCAGTTTCCGATTCTACACCTACTACAAGAGAAACTCACGACCACATCACCGAACTGAACCTCAACACGGACGCAGTTTAGTTTAGATGAGTATCTGAGTTGAAAGAGTCGGTTAATGTAAAAAAAAAGGAAAGCGTCTTCGTCTTCAGTTGATCGGCGATTAATAGAGTGGTTCTGCAACGGTGAAGGGAGGAGGCGAGGACTTTTTGGGAAGCTGAAGTGATAATGCCAAGGAAATATCTAATAGGAGCAAGGGGGAGAAGAGAAATGCGGCGTCGTTTGGAGGTGGTTGCTCCATGGGTAACCAATAGGATTCGCTCCTTTTTTTGGCTGTCTTGCTATTTGTGGATTAATTTGACCTTATTGCTACTTTTTATCAGGACCCGAATGACTTAAATATCCCTGATTTGGATAATTTTAAAGAGGAGTCACGTGGATTTGGACTGCTAAGGAGAATTTATTCGGTATTACGCTGTCTTTTACCTGTTGAAGTGATCCGACGGTTTTGGTTTGATCCTTCATTGTCCAAGTTAACACGCAATGATATATTTTTTTATGATTATCTCTTTTGCTTTCCGTTTTTTCCTAAAAATTGCTTTCCATCAATTAAAATTAAAATTAAGATAATACTATATAGTATTTTATATACTAATAAATGATTTCATTTCCACATCTCATACATGTTACATATAAAAATATATGTTTTTTTGTATGTATCAACAACTTTGTTTAATTATGTGTTTTTTATAAATAACATGAAATTATGATATATTATTCAATTGATTATCAATAAAAATATATTATTGTTTTTAAGTTCAATCAATCATTCGATACTAAAGGAACATACATTGTGTGCTAAACTTGATTTATCACTTTAATTAATCATTTCAAATCGATTTCAATTAATAGATGCACTAACATGTTGGACATTTAATTTAAAACATTAAAAACTAATTCCTAACTTTTAATCTGAATTAATGCAATTAATTTTGTAAATATGAATTATTAAATTTTATATCACACTCGTGATAATTAAAAATAAAACAAAAATTTTTTATTTTCAAGCATGGTTACGTGGAAAAATAATTCTTTTAGAAATTAACTTTCCTTTCTATTGAGGAAAAGCATTTGATTGGCTGAGAGCATGGTGTCGGTCACGCATAGTACAATTACCTTGAAAGGATGTTTTGGTCAATTCAGGTGGAATAGATTGTCCATTCGTGGACAAAGCCTTCGGAACAAAGGAAAGTTTCTGACTTTCAAGCAGTAGTTTTCCAAATAAAGAAATTAGCATGTCATCAGAATACACCCCATGCACACAAGGAACAAGAACTACACGAATCTAACACCCTCTATAGACTCGACCATCGCGAAAGGTCAGTGATCTGACGGTATAGAACCTTTCAAAGACAGCGATAACGTACCACGTCAAAACATTTTGAAGATTTATAGTTTTATAGTAGATTAGAAAGGAGAATCTGTCCAGCAATTGGCTGCTTCCCAACGACAAAGAGAGGTTTGTATTTTAAAGACGCACATAGCACCTTCAAGCATAATTAAGGTAAAAAGCATAAGGTTTAATCCATGGGAATCAAATTGTGACATCTATATTAAAAAATATTTCCTTTTTTTAGTTAAGTATTAAAACCATATATATATATATACACTATTAGTCATAAATTTGTTGATATAGTATAGTAAATAATTCGGATTACAAGGACTTTTTTTATCATTTACTAAATTCGAGTTCGGACAATTTCAATCAGTAATAATAGTATTTATCAAAAAATAAATTAATTTGGTATGAAAATTGAATAATTCCACTTACAAGTGACAATTAAACTTTGTAATTTAAACCGTTTAAAAAAGAGAAGACAAGATGAAAATATTACTTTTGCCGTTGAAAACGTTTTGTTGAAAATTTTAATCAAAAATGAAAAATATCTAATTTTATTAGGTTTGAATTTTGTGTTTTTGTTTGTTTGGTTGAAATTATAGAAAAGGTAGAAAAATTGACCAAAATCCACCAATAGTTAAGACCCCCACCATAACAACTTTGTCGTTTTACAAAGGTCGAGTTGCCAATCAAGTTGTTGTTTGTCTTACATTCGTGCGCCATCTTCATCAGTAAAGTCCATTTAATGCAGTATATTTCCGTTGATTAATTCTGGGCTGAAATGATTCCAATTATCCCATGTGTTATCTTCCTTTTCTTTTCCCAGATTCAGGTGCACATCTTTCCCTTTCATTAGCCTTTTGCTTTGCTTTCACTTTGTTTCTTTCTTTCTTTTTCTTTGCTTGAGCCAACAATTTTCCTAAATGGTTAGCAAGATAAATACAATGAATATGACATTCGATATTTGTCTTTTTGCTATTCTGAGAAGGATTGGATATGTGTTGCAAGGCATGTCGTTGATCTGGAGAAGCAATCTCAGCAGTTCATTTTCCTTATTAATGATACGACATTATCAACCAATCAGAAACGACAGATAACTTTACAAAATTTGCTTTCAAAGCCAGAGCATTTTGCTGCTGGATGATTGGATATCCTTTCAAATGATTCCACCTACCCTAAGCTTCCTACAATTAATACCGTCCATTCTCATATGACATTTTATGGTTTTTTTTTTCTAAATTAACATTTTGTGAATAATAGCCATCTCAACTAATATTCTGTGAAGAGTTTTTATTTTCACAAGAAATTAGATTATTGATTTTATTTAATAAAATTATCAAAATATTATGGCTAAATATTCAAATAGCCTTTAAACTATATAAAAAAATTAATTAAGTTTCTATTCTTTTATTGAGTTTAAATAAATCTCTAAATCTTTATTTTAAGTCAAATGAATCATTTTTACTAGCTATTGACTAACTTTTGTTAGTCAATTGTACAATTAGAAAATTTTTTCCATGTGGTAGATTTTGTTTTTAAACCTGCTGACTAGGAATTAGATTTTCCTTTTATACCTATTCATATATCCAAAAATAATTAAATTAGGGATTTGAAAAAAAAAATTTAAAAAAACCTAATTTCTTCAAACTAAGTCTTAATTACGAATAAGTTTTTAACTGAAAAAAGCACTTTGAGTTTAACAAAAAAACCCAAACTAGGGAGACATTCAAGTAGACTTTTTGTTGCAAATTTTTTTCACGATCATAACACTTTCAAGATGAATATCTGCTTCAAGTATGGGAGATTCATCTTCAATTTGTATCTATTTCTTAGCATAACAATTTTCAAAAGAAAGATTAAATTTTATTTTTATACTTTTGTGTTCGAGATTACAAGGAGTGCATCGTTGAAAGTTGGGAGATTCAACTTTGATTTTAAAAAACTCTTTTCAATATATGGGATATGCTAATCATTAATACCAGGCTTCGAATTCTTATTCTAACCATTGCATGAAAAAGTTTCCAACTATGAAGCAACATTATGATTAGCTACATGAAAGGGATGGATTAATCAAAAAGAAAAGGGTTTTCTTTAAAAGTTGATTTTCTTACTTTAAATCTCTAGAGATTATTATTGAGACAGGAGATAAATAAGAGTTTTAGAATAAGAATTTTGATAGATTATTTATTGACACAAGAGATAATGAAGAGGGGTGTTGTAATTTAAAAAAAAAAAGTAAAAGGAACAATTTCACCTTATAAAAGATTGTTGTTTCTCTTTAATATGAAAATTAATATAAATTTGCATAAATAAAATAACATATCAACATGCTACATGGTAGACGACGTGCTATAAAATTGTCAATTATTCCATTGATTAACTGAAGTTGGTGAGAGTGGTTTGTTTGATTTAAAATAAAATTCAAGAATTTATTTTTAAGTAATAAAAATATATGGGTTTAATTGATTTTTTTTTGTATAATTTGAAAGCTTATTTGAGTATTTAACCAAATATACTATTAAATTAAAGTTAATTTATTTTTTTTAGAATTTTATTAGATAAAATTAACGATCTAACTTCGTGCGGGTTAATAAAAATTATTCACAATGTATTAATTGAAAAAAAATTCATATGGTTCTAATTGAGAAAAAAATATAAAATATTATGTGCAAAAAGTTAAAATCATTAACGGTGTAGATAAAATTTATTTTAAAAATAGAATTTACGAGATGTAAGAGATTTTTATGTAATTTTAGATTATATATTTAAAAAATGTTAATTATGGTTGTAGAAAAAAAAAAGAAAGATTGAGCAATTAACAAAATAAATCCTAGTCATTCAATTGTGTTAGGGAACCACAACGAAGGTAAAATACAAGGAATTTTAGCTTAGGAAATAGACGATATTTACAAACTGTGAACAATTTTACCACTATATTTTTTTTTAGCCAAAAGGTAGTAGAAATTTTGCAAGTCTAAAAAAAATTTAAAAAAAAAAAGGAAAAACTAAAAGAAGTATAACGCTTTGACCGCAGACGCATTAAGTCAAAGATATATATTTCCTTTTTATTTGTTTGTTGTAGTAGAACGCTTCTTTTTGAGATGCCTTCACATGCTTATTGAATTTATTGTTAGCCTCCAAAGTTAGGGACTTTACCCTACGAAAGGCCATGCGGAGGCTTGTTGACACTGATATTCTCTTCCTCAATCATAAATGGACTTTGACATATTAGGTGAAAATATTAATATTATGAAGTAAATGATAAAAACAACAAATAAAGTGAAAAAAATAGTTTATAAATAGTTACATGATTAACTGTTATCATCCCCACCAACACTTGTCAAAATTTTAGCTAGATTTTGTAAGCTTAAATGCTTAAAGAACAAACATATTGATTTAATTATGCAACTAAATGTGATAATGAAATATGTAATAATAAATTGTTCTTGTAAACCTATAAAAAATTAAGTATTTTCCATTATTTATAATGAGATAAATAATAAAAATGAACCTTTTGTAAATTTTTATCAACCAATGGTTCATTTTTATTATTTAAGACTGAAGGGTGGGTTGGACAAGTAAATGTGGGCTTCAATTTAGGTGAAAGCCATGGCCCACGGTGTCACCAAGAGCTTGGGCCCGGTTTGGCCTTTAATTTATCCAAATTCCCACGTCGGCAGTCCTAAGTCGACCATTGGCTTTTGATGACCCGCGAAGTTGAAGGGTAAATTGGGAAGAGAACAGTCAAAATGCTTTTGTTCGCAATCCGCGTATTAATTGACTTCCCAATTGCATGTGTATCTACTAACTAATAAGAAAAACCTCTCACACAGGAAGCTTCCACAAATTTGATGTCTTAATGTCGAAAAGTCAAGCTATTCAACCGAATTTGAGTCATAACCACCAAACAAAAACAATTGGACCAAGTTTAAAGTCGTGTTATAGTCCTAATTTTCTGGTACAAGTACACTTCGTATAGCAACTTCAATATAAATTCAAACAACTAACCAATTAATTTCCAAAAGTAAAAAAAAATGAATATTTTTTTTATTTACGTCAATAATGATTATTATTGTTATCCTTAACACCAAACCTATTGCCCTTGTTTATTTTTTACATATTAGTGCGTGCCATTATTTTAATGTTGCCGCCCACGTGTTAGGCCCAGCCCATGTGACGCGTGTACAATGTGGCTACATTTCTAAAAAAAATGGATAGGGATATCACTAGGAATTTCAAGGTAAATGCGAGGGCAAATCAGTAAGATCAGAAAATCCTTCGTAGAAGGCCACGAGTCTTAAGTTCTGTAGGCCCCCCCTTCACCTCAGCTTTCACAAATTCGCTCCAAACGAGCAACGAGAAACGGGTGAGCCAACCTTTTCACTTATTTTTCCATTTTTTTCCTCTTCGATTCTTCGCTCTCAATACAATCTCCGCCACCTGACTCACCGAGTCCCTAAAACCGAAGAAGAAAAATAATAGGGTGGGACTCTTAAACCGAAATGGTGTTGGACTCCGAGCTAATCGCCCGGCTCCGGGAGTTCTTGAAAGAGTCGGACCTGAACACAACGACGACAGCAATCGTACGGCGGAGATTGGAGGAGGATTTCGGGATTGATTTATCGGAGAAAAAGAAGTTTATTAGGGAGCAAGTTGACTTATATCTTCAAAGCCAGTTCGAAAATGCCGAAGAAGAAGAACAAGAACAAGAGGATGAAAATAACGAAGAAGATGATCAGACGGCGAAGATTAAATCAGAGGAAACCGACGGCTCTGATTCGAACGAGGAAGAGGAGGAGAGTGAAAGAGCAAGGAATAAAAGGGCTTCCGCGAAGAAAGGGTCAGTTATTTATTTATTAATTAATAATTATACAAAATTTCACGTAATAATAAATGAAATGTATTTATTTATTTTTAAAAGTTTTAGATGATGCGTGGTTTAGAAGTTAATTGTGAGGTTATAAGTTGGTTATAGTTATGCTTAGTTTTATATTAAAGTGTAATTTGGATTTTTTTAAGTCTTAACTATTATAATTATTTTATAGAAAGGGTGTAATTTTTTTAAGCATATAAGTTGGGGAAAATGTTTTGAATGTCAACATTTGACAGAACCTGTTTGTGTTAATCTGAACAGGTGTATAATTTAAACCCAACTCAGTGAGTCACTCTCTGAGATTGCCGTGGAACTCTTCGCTACAAGGTTGATTAACCATAGTTCTAGAAATAAAAGGATAATAATAATGTGTTAAAAAAATTAATGTGGACATGATTTTAATATTTTATTGTCATTGTAGAAAATGAAAGTTTCTTATAATTTCCACCCTTGTTGATTTGGAGAAGCTTAAACAAATTTTTTTTTGGAGTTCGACGAAATTTAATTAAATGCTTTAGGAGTGAAAATTTTCCTTGAAAATGCTTTGATGATCTCACTTTCCATGGCACTAGGTTATTTGATTAATATATAGCTGCTCCAAATTCATGTGCGCTTTTTTGTCCTTTGACACATTTTATTTTATAGAGACAATTTTTTCTCTTTTCCCTTTTGTCTTATAAATTGTAAGATTTTTGCTCGTGGACTGTAAGTGATTTTTTTCCATCCGAGGTACTACAGATAGATAAGTTGTACAGAAGGGTATTTTGTTGACTGCAATACATTAAAACAAGCGCAAGCTACCTTAACTTCTCTCTTTGTAATTAAATTTGGCCTTTGGAACAGGAAACGCAAGCCTTTTTGTGCACCCTATTGATTGTGCATTTGATCTTTGGTTGTTAAGGTGTAAAATTTTTCAGCCTATATTTTGAAATATGTTTTTTTGCCCTCCTTTTCTCCTTCATCGAATCTGTTGATTTAGACTCCTGAAAATTCTCGACAATCTGAATTTTCTTGTTTGTTCTCAATCTTTGATGTTCTTGGGGGCTGGAAAGGAGGAAGTGGGTTGGTTGTAAACTTGTAATAATACAGACTCCATTTTTGCCCAGAAAACAAGACAGATCAGCTTGTGTTTAATGATGCCATTTAGATGACTTCAGATATTTCTTATCTAAAGTGCATTATTTGCTTCAGTTTTGATCCAATAGTCTGTTTTCTTGTTTTTAGTATTAGCAAACAACAATTGCTGCTGTACCAGAGTAGCAGGATTTAATGCTATTTCTTGTTGGATAATGAGCATATCGAAAAGTGATTTTTGTGTGAATTGTTCATCTTATATCTTCAGCTTATCATCTACCTCAAATCCACTAATTTATCTAGAATATACCTAGACGAAGAATTTTCTCTCTACATTTGCATGCAAGCTTTGAAGTTTAGTAGGGCTCTGAAGCAGAGGTTGCAATTGCCATCAAAATTATAGATGCTAGTTTACGGATTTATGATTGTATTAATTTATAATATAGGTCAAAAAGAGTCAATAATGAAGTTAAGAGAAGAGGAGGTGGTTTTAACAAAGTATGTAGCCTTTCACCACAACTTCAAGAACTTGTAGGAGTGCCTGCATTGGCGAGGACTGAGGTACCTCTAAAATGTCCTGAATTTCTTTTCAGTTTCTTTTTTGTTGATTACTTAATTAAGGGAGCTGCTTTGTTCTAAATTGTCTGTTTAATATTGGTGCTAGGTAGTCAAGCAAATATGGGCTTATATTAGAGAGAAAAAATTGCAAGACCCAGTTAACAAGAAAAATATAATTTGTGATGAGCCATTGCATGCACTTTTTGGTGTTCGCTCCATTGACATGTTTCAAATGAACAAAGCCCTGTCAAGGCATATCTGGCCCTTGGAATCAGATGAAGGTATTAGCATATCTCTTTTGCATTTGCTAAACATTTTAAGATGGCTTGATTTGATATATTAGATTTTGGCTCAAATTACTTAACTCCTTGAAACTATGAGTAAAGACCACCGGTTCTCCATATAATTGGCCATTGTTGGAAATGAGGGCTTGATTTAATTAATTTTCAACTAAATCAAGGAGCAATATCTTTTGTGCCATGATCAATATGCTGCACGTGTTTTATCACTTAAATCTATATATTCATCTTTATACAGTGCTAAATTTAACTATAGTGGCTTTCATGGCACAGTTGTTTCAGTCAAGTCAACAGAGAAGGAAAAGCAACCTAAACACGAGAGAGAAGAAGGTAGGGATGGTAAATGACTAAATTAAAGTCTTCTATTTGACTCATGATGCCTCATAGCAGAACTTGCTTTGTATTGATATGAGAAGTTAGTATGGCTCATACTCACAACTTGTCCACCTTTGCTAGCAATACCATGCAGCTAAGATTTTGCTTCCCCACTTTGAGTGCAAATTGGTAAATTGGTCTTTTGACTGTTGTTTCCTGAAAGAACCTTCTCATTTAGTGCTGTTGCTAGAGACATCTATTGCTGCTAATTCTGGCTTGCTTGTGTTTTTGGTTCTCATATGTCTTTGTGTGTTTAGTCCTGAACATCCTGCATGTTTTGAGTCAGGTTTTCACGGGCTGTTTGCTTGAAATAATCTCCTCTTTTATCCAATCCTGAACCTGCAACGTGGTGATATCTGTGACCTTTGTGACTTTTGCTGCCCTCCTCTGTATCTTTTTTGTGCATGCATGTCATGTGTCTCACTATATGTATACTGTATTGGTTAATTTATTACTGTTGTTGAATTATGATAAGCATGTTAGTAGAGAGTTCACTATCATATATTCTTACCTTTCTGGTTTGCTGTTTTCTTCTTTGCCATTTCAGATCCAGATGAGCCAAAAAGAAAGGAAAAGCGGCAGAAGGGATTTCTTGCTCCTCTTCAACTTTCAGATGCTCTAGTGAAGTTCCTTGGTACTGGAGAAAGTGTGCTAACGCGGGCTGATGTAATAAAGAGAATGTGGGATTATATAAAAGAAAACAACCTCCAGGTATCTGCCCTACCCCATAGGGTCCTTTTACTGAAATTGTGATCCTAAGCGCATATGATAAGGCATAACAAGAATTATTATCAAACTTTGTTTCTTTTTTTTGGCTTTTGCATGAAGGATCCATCTGACAAGAGAAAAGTAATATGTGATGAAAAGCTGAAAGAACTCTTTGATGTTGAAACCTTCACTGGCTTCACCGTATCAAAACTCTTGGCGGCTCATTTTCTCAAGACCTGACAGTGAGATGCTCCGCAGAGAAACAAGGGTTTTTGTCTGAGATATAGTTTCATGTTTACAGTCCTTTCTTTCTAGTAGTTCTTTTCCCGGTACATGAGTGTATCTTTGCAATAGAAAACCTGAAATTTAATTGATTGTTTTCCCCTTCAAGAGGCTCAGTGTCAATGGGATTTTCGAACTTGATCTTTGCGTGTAGGCCATGCATTTATAAAAATAGGTACAGGGACTTTATCTGGTTGAGAGATAACCAATCAGTAGTTGCACCAGAAGTGAAAATATCAATTGAATTTGTTTCTCTATTGTTGCGTGTATTTGTATTTTTAATCTACCTTCATCTCTGTGCAATCTCAAGCCAAGACTACTAACTGCTAAAATTGACGGTCTGGAAAATAATAGTTCCGTTGCCGGGGATCGAACCCGGGTCTCCTGGGTGAAAGCCAGACATCCTAGCCACCGGACGATGACGGATGTGCAATGGTGTGGGGTGGAATTAATGCATCTCACCATGCATTAAGACAATTAACTTCAATCAACAGTATGCTGAACACAATTCAAAATTGAAGAAACCTACCATCATTTGGTTCCAACCTTATTACTTTTTCGAAGAGCTCAGCTGCAACATACAAGTCGACAATGGAGACCTGAATGATTTTTATTTTAAAGCAAGTCCATTCCTGGGTGAAAGTTTAAAGCAAGGGAGAATTTGTTGTAAGGCAATCCGAGCAGGATAACCCCACCAATCTGGCTAGTATCCTATGAAATGAAAAGAAAGTCTGTAGCAGGACCATATTCCACTGTTGTTTGATCATTAATTTTTTGGACAATGGATGTATTATTATAGGATGGCTTCCAATATTTTCATTCTTCAATATGATTAATTATTATTATTAGTAACTTGGTGTGATGAAATAATAAAATTAAGATAAGAATATATATAGAGTTGATAGATATCAGAGCTCAAATTAATTCCTGTGTGCATAAATATAATCAAAATTGATTGCCTTGACGAAAACTTCAATTTTAATTAATCAAACATTCAATGCCAGACCTCCTTAAAGATAAATGTATTCACAAGAAGATGGAATATGTGGCAACGAGAAGAATGAGAAGTTTAGCTAATACCAGCCCTCTTTATAATATGAAATATGAAATGCAGAAAATTTAATGAAATTAACTTCCCTTTTATATATAAATATATAAATATTTATATGTCCATTATTTTTGCAGAAAACTTATCTCCTATCCACTCATGACTATTTGCTGCATGAGTCTCTTCTCTTCTCAATTTAATGAATGACATTTGTCTGCTATATACTATATTGCATACTCATTGATACTGTATTTAATTAGAGATAAAAAATTTATTCGGTATTTATATGATGCAGAGATAGAGGAGAGCTTAGCTAGAAGACGATGGGATGGTGAGAGAAATGGGTTGGAATAGGGAAAGGGGTATATATACTAGCTCCCTATGACTTTTAGCTCAATTAATTCCCTCTCTCTTCAATTTAATCAATAATTTTTAATTTAATTGGAAAATTATTAAAAAAATATTTTATTAGAGCAGCGTTTAAACAAGCTAGAAAAAATATTAAATAAATATTTCTACTAATTTGATTATGGTGAGGCAGCTTAATTTAAGCTTTATCGATTATGATAAGGCAGCTCTAGTCAAAATCTAGTCCATCAAGTGCTAATGTTTTTGCCATAATTTAAGTTGATCATCTCCTAATTACAGTGCTAATTAATTATGGGAGGTTAATGTCTACTTCTATGCTTTTGTTTTGGGGTTTTAATTTAACACAAACATTTTTTTTATGCTTCTACGTAATAATAATAATTTAAATATTAATTTGCATCATGTTCAAAAATAGTTGATTTGCACAAGTTGCCCAACAACATTGTCAAAGGTAATTTCAGAATTTTTTGCCATTTTCTGCATTGATTATCAAACATATATATATATATATATATATATTTTTAAATAAATCCAACTTTTTGATAGCAAAATTAGTTTTATAACATTGCTAATAGGGTTATACATTAGTTTACAATCTTATTAAAAAGTTAAAATGATTGGTAACAATCGTGTGAAAAATATTATCCATATGATGTTTGTCATGGATTATGGTTGTAATTAAAAGTGATGGAACTTTGTAAATTTTAAAAATTTAATCATGATTTGCTTGATACAATATTTGAAGAATGATATTTATTTATTTGATTTATAAATTTAAGTAATTATTTATTTTAGATATAATAATTCTTTTAACTATTTTGAAAGTATAATTTATTGAAATGTTATTGATCCATGTATATAATATATAGATTTATATTGATACTTCAATAGTGTATATAGTTTCTATATATTGTCAGCTCACTAAAATGTACCACTTCATTAATCAAATAAAATAAAAAGCTTTTAGATACTTAAAATTACTTCAAATTTGGGTACAAGATTAAATTGAACAAAATGTATGAATACAAAAATTTGGTGAATATTTTGATCAAGTTTTAAACAAGGTGAATGCTTACAAAATTTTGAGTTTTTGTCACATTCGCTACAGTGCATGGAGGAACTACGAAGTAGCCGGGGAAATGGCTGCAATGACAACATTATTTATTTATTTTTAACAAAGGACACAATCTAAATAAAACAATAAAAACATCACTGAGGAATTATTATTTTTTACATTGTTCGTGAAATTTTTAAACTTTATAAATAACATTGAATTTGATGACATAATATTTTACAAATAATGCAATAGTAATGATGATAAGACATGATTAAGTACTAATATGGATTTTATAAGTATGGACTTAGAATTATCCAATGTGAGTTAATGATTTTAAACAGGATTGAAAAAGAAACAAATACAAAATATGAATAGATTTTTAAGATTAGGGAAATAATGTCTGTGAGATCAATAAAAATTGAATTTCTATATTTAATAATTAAAAACAGTGAAAAAGGTGTTATGAAATAGATTAAAAAATACAAATCATCATATTTGAATGCCACATCAGTAAAAAAATATCATATCAATATAATTAATGAAATAATATTAACAATTAGACTAACATTATTAATTTTAGAAAATAAAAATACTTAATTTTTACAAATTATTATATAGTAGCTAAATTCACCATTATCAAAGTATAAGAATTAATTACATAATTTAATCAAATATTTTTAATATTTTACTAATAGAATTTAAATAAATGAACTGGACCGAGCTCAAGTATGATTTCAGATTTTAAAGGTGTCAAGTAGGCTCCACCAGTCTCATCCACGACACCTCTACTATAAAACGATTTTATAATTTTATTTTGAACTTAATCTATTGTAATTGCATGCACGATTTAAAAAAAAAAAAAAAAAAAACTCAGCGGACTGCTATATAATAAAATATATATTGGTCAGATTCCGATAAGATCATGATTAGCCCAAAAAGGAAATTCCAAAGACATCAGTGCCTCCATAGTCCACTTTGAGCGTGGCTCGTTAGGCTTGGCGAGTGGGCCTGGTAACAGCCCTTTTCTAATCCAAATTCTTTTTTTGTCTCTTTCATAGAACCTAAATTTAAACTCTAGATCCTACAATTTTGGGAATTAATTTTTAAGGAAAAATCATCTTATACAGATAAGCTGAATTAGAGGATTGATATTTTTTTTTTTTGAATTGAGAGAAAAGGGTATTTGAATTATGTTCTTTAAGTAAAGAAATTATACATCAATTAATGAACTAATCATGCATCGATTAATGAAGTAAACGTTTGAGTACAAAATTGATATGTTATATTTATAAAAATTAATTATTAAATAAAAAGATAATAACATTTGGCATGAAAAGAAAATAATCTCGTTATTCCATAATATGCTTTCTTTTCTAGATAAGTTTAATAGCTCATGATAAAGCTCGGCAAGTTGCACTCTTTTCTTTATTTCATTTTTCCTTTTGTGATATATCCATTTCATATTTCTTTCCTCTCATAATTCTCATTTTGCGTAACTAAAAAAGATGTAAAGAAATAATGAAAAAAATAAAAAAGCAAAAATCTGTTTTGCTACAACATTTAATTAATTAATTATTAAAAAAAAGTACATCATATCTAGTGAATTTGTTTTTATGCACATATTCCTCACCATAAGAAAAAAATAATAATAATTATCAAATAAAAATTCTCAGCATCAAGAATTTAAATGAAATTTATCGAGAGGAAGGAGAAGCTATATACTCCAAGATCAGCCCCGGGAAAATACCAAAATTTTGATAATAATGCAATAAAAAACGACACAATTGATGGTCAGAAATGGTTGTCATCTTGCATCAAAAGGCATCTTCTCTATTGTCCTTCCAACAATGAAAACAAAAACCAATCAAAGCCCAACACCAACAAAAGAATCCTTATCTTCGTGTCACGTTTTTATAGATTAGACCAAACAAATCCTTAGCTTTTCTTTTGTTTTGGGTTTTTTTTTTTCCCCCTCCTTTTAAAATCCCACATGTGGAAATATTTAAAGACTAAACTAATAAATAAATGAATGGATGCTTTTGACACGTGTCGGCCGCACAATGAAGAGAATCTCGAAAAAAGGGAATCGGAAACGATAAAACCAATGAAATTTCTTTTATTTCTGGAAGACACGATTCGCTTGTAACGGACGGGTATGAACAGAAGAATCTTTACCCTTTCCCTCAAACGTTCCTTGCCACTTGTTATCACTTGATTGGTTGCGTTTCTCTAGAGATTCTTATTTTGCGAGCCAGAAAAAATTAATTTCTCTCTATATTCAAATGCTCCATCCCCAAAATAAAAAATAATAAAAATTATTATGAAAAAAGTATAATAATAGTCTTAACAATCAAATAAAGTCACTTTGTCAAAAGAATCTTTCACATGCCCAGCACACTTTCATTAAATATTTATTTATATTTTTCATCTTGACTAATAGGTCAAGGCCAAAGTTTCCAAGGGGCACTTGATAGGTAGGTTTGAATAAATGGATTGGCCATTTAGAGTATGCATTCAGCTTCTTCCTTGAAAGAGGATGGGAAGGAATAAAGAGAAAACAAATTTTTTCTTATTTTTCTCAATAAATAAATCATATGAATTAGAACTTAATTCACTATTCTTTGTTTTATATATAATTACCCATCATCTCATCATGCTTGATTTTTTTCCTTTGTGTTAGGTTGGACAAACTTTGAGGTATGTAACTTATGTTATGGGATAATTTAATTCTTACTTAAGATATCGTATACTGTTGACATTTGGGATTTCATGCATTTAAGTCATTAATGAAATCTTTAATGACACAACCTTTTCCAACGAGATTCACGATATTGACGTATTAATTAAATATAAATACGTATTATTATTATTATCTATTATTAATTTTTTTATTAAATAAATTTAATTTTGATCATTATTTTTAATGAATTATAAAAATTTTTAAAGCATTGTTGAATTCAAATTTATTAAAGTAATGGTAATAATAAACAAAACAAAAACAGACAAAATGAGATAAAAAGAATAATATTTAATTAGGCATAATCTAGATGCAAGGGTATTGTTGGCAATAAGAGACTTTTCGTTGCGCAAGGAAAGAAAAATCTAGGGACACTCGATCTTATCCGATTAAGACAAAAATACCCACAAAAAAAAGCCAAAAGACCGAATTGCCATCAACTCTTTTGCCAGCACATCCCAGTTTACATGGGTCAACTGTTTATGGTCTCTGTTTAGTTTTTTACACCGTCGAGATTGTCAATCCACACCAACCAAAGAATCTTGACAAAGTAAAAAAGAAAACAAAATGTAAAGAAAATTTAATTTCATTTCCCGAAAAAGTTAAATGAAAATAAAAAAGGTTAAGATTTTTCAACAATTCGCCGCATGGGCTGTACGGAACCGAAAAGATTCTTTATAAAAAAACAAACTCGCTGAGTTATGTGGCTGAGTTACCGAGTCATCTTTAAAATACGCGACGACCCGTTTGAGCAGCAGGCAGCGAATCTTGAATCTCTCTTGCAAGTCTATATAAACATGACTTGCTGTTCCTTGTCATGTTTATCCGGGCAATGTTAGAGAAAGGGGAAAAAAAGAAGAAGCAGAAAATAGCAGAAAAATAGGAAAATAATGGAGTTGAGCTTGGATTTAGGTTTAGCTTATGTACCGAAAAGCATATCTGAGTTTCTGAAAGAAGTTTCAAACATCAAAAATGGGTTTCAGAAATTATCAAAGATCAGTGATTATGTTAAAAGATTGGAGGATGAGATGAAGAAAATTGATGCTTTTAAACGTGAACTTCCTCTTTGCATGCTTCTCTTGAAAGATGGTATTTTTATTTTGTGGTTATTGTCCTTTCTTTTTCCTGATTTTTTTTCCTTTATTTAATTTGATTTTTTCTTGATGGGGTTGTAGGGATTGAGAGATTGAAGGAGGAAGAAATGCAGTGTAAGGAAATGAATGATGGATCGGTGACAGAAGAGTTGATGTTGCCATTGAAGAGAAATACTGAGGAAAATGGAAGGGTAAACATGGAAAATGATGGCGGTGATAAGAAAAACTGGATGAGTTCTGTTCAGCTCTGGAACTCCAATTTCAACGACGTTGATTACAACAAGAAAGCAAACGCAGTTCAAGAGCTGAAACTGGTAATTCCCAAACTAATTGTTTTTGTTTAATCTTATTTTATGGAAAAAGTATTAAATCTTTTTTGGGGTTTGAATTTGACAGGGAAGTGAAGATGAAGATCTGTCCGAGAAACCAATCGAACTTTGTAATAATAAAAGCAGGGGAGGGGCTTTCGTGCCATTTAAGGGACAAGTTGATGAGGAAATTTCAGGGCTTTGTCTTATGACCCCAAGTTCTGAATTGGCTTCTTGTAATCCAATTTTGAAGAGCGATAGCAGCTGCAGAATTGGTTCTGGTTCTTCCTTATATACTGAACAAAACCAAATTAAGTTTCAGACCAAATCACAAAATCAACAACAGCAGCAGCAGAATTCTAGGAAACAAAGGCGGTGCTGGTCACCTGAGCTTCATAGACGTTTTGTTGATGCGCTTCAACAGCTTGGAGGTTCACAAGGTGAGGCCTTTGGAACTAAAGGTTAAACTATTGAAGCAGATTCTATCAGATTGATGGATTTGTTTATTTATTATCTTGAAAGTGGTGGTTGTCAAGTTGAATTGAAAAAACCTCTTATTGGCAGCTTCTGTTTGTTCTCAAATTCATAGAATTATGTCTTGTTATGACCAAAAGATTGGAATCTGGTTCTTTTAGACAATACCTGAATCAAGTTCTTTTCGAGATATTCCGATTGAGTTCTTTTGGTATCTTAATTTTTATTTTTAATTGTGGAAAAAATCTGATAAGGTTTATTCTCTTTCACAGTGGCCACTCCTAAACAAATTAGAGAACTGATGCAAGTAGATGGTCTCACCAATGATGAAGTAAAAAGCCATTTGCAGGTTAGTCTTTAGCATGTGAAATCTGCTCATGGTATTGTCTTATCATCCGTTCTGGTTTGCTAATTTTGTATGTGAATTTTGGTTTATGTACAGAAATACAGACTTCATATCCGAAAACTTCCACCTTCTTCAGCTGGGCAAGGAAACGGCCTATGGTCGGCTCAAAATCAGCGCAGTGAGCACATGAAAGCAAACATTTCACAGTCTGGTTCCCCACAAGGCCCCCTTCTTGCAACTGGTTCTGCTAAAGATATGTCAAGTACCGGAGGCGACAGCATGGAGGCAGAAGAAGATGAAAAATCGGATGGCCATAGTTGGAGAGGTGGGGTTCACAAGCAAGGAGAGATTGATGTATAGTCAGATAACTTGTTCCCATGAATTTTGCAGAAACATGGGGAAACGGATCATAATTATAGTGACTTAGGGACAATAATTTAGTCAACAACTAGAGGAATTTGATATTTAGTATCATGCTTGAGGCACTTCCTTAGGGAGATTTCAAGGAGATTTTGCAGATATCATGGACTGCTTTAGTTTCTCTCCATGACTCAAGTTCCTGCTCCGATATATGAGCTTGTGTAATCCCTAATGATGGATCGTAGGAAGCCAAGATGACAATTTTTTAGAGAGTTCTTTCATTTATGTTTAGACTTAAAACTCTTCTTTATAACTGATGTACTTAATATCTGATATTTGAGGTTTGATTTGCCGGGTTGCTGCCATTCCTGTGCTGTTTCATTATGGAATAAGCTCTTTTGGGGGGAAGCTTCTGCATTTTCTCTAATGGGAAGGTTAATGATGACCTCATCCTGACACCCAACATTCTGAAAAACTCTGTAAGAGAGATCCAGGAGAGTAAATAGTCTGCATTAGCAATCATTCTTTCTGCTTTTAATATTATCAATAGCAGAAACCATAATTCGTTTCTCCCGAGAATATTAGGTTTGATGTTTAGCTGACTGAAATTGATGGTAGGTTTGGGTCTCAGTTTGGTTCTACTTCCATGATTGTTCTGCACTAATAAAGACCACCTCAACCACCTATAACACTTGAGCATCCTTGTGCAAATCTTTCTATTTAGCATTAACTGTTTTATAAAGGAAGTTTGTCTTGGTACATCTAGTTCTTTCCTACTTCCTCACCAAGAAGCAAACAAATATCACATAGGGAAAAGACTGGCATGCGCTACTCCAACTTTGTCCTCTCAACATAAAGCAAAAGTCAGCAGTTTCTATAATTTAAAAGACCCTTTACATACATTAACATCAACCTTTCAGATCCTTCATCCCTTACCAAGTCCAAACTCATCATCTCCCCAACTTTAAGTAAAGTTACTCCAATTCCTCTTTAGTTAAAAAAGTTTAACTTGATTTAGCCACTTCAGTCCTTTCAACATCAATAAACTTCGACCAATCAATTGCCATGACCTTTGCATCTGCACATGTTCTTTGTATTCTTACCATTATCATATTAATCCAGAGGTAGTTCAATCTTCAAGAACCTGCTTGATCTAAAGTGTAATTTTTTATTCTTGAATGGTCGAATCAGGGGAGAGAACAAGATAACATTAAAAACCCAATGCTCTTACTATTAATCATTGCTTGATCAACTCAAACATTTCTTAAATAATTTGATTTACTGCATATTTTTTTTTCAATTATCCATCTATATATATATATATATATATATTTACCAAAGGTTAAGGACAAAGGAGTCGCTTTCAACATAAAAAACAAAAAGGTATTGAATCAGGGCAAAGGGATATGGTGAGCCCACGTAAAGATTTTGGTTTGAAAATTGAATAGCCCAGAATGAGAGCATTTTATTGGAATCTTTCTATGTTTCTTTACAATCTTAAACACTAAATAAAAAGCTTTTCCTTTTTATTTACTGAAGCAAAATGAAAATATCAGAACTTATGTTGTTTATGATGTGGGCACTATTAGTGGCAGTGAGATTGTCATCATCCATGGAAGCTGTTTGTAAAGTTCAAGTATTGTCCATGGAGGACAGAGCTCCATGGCTTTCCTTGAAAAAGGTCTAGGGAAAATGACATTATTTGACGAAAGCTCAAACCCTTTTATTTTGGAAAAATCTTTTCACTATTTTTCCATATTTGGAAGTGAAAAAATGTAAAAATTTTCGGATAAATGGTTTACACCCTTTAAAAATGTAAGAAAGTTTTTCAAAAAACAACACTCTCTACCCTCCCCTCTCTTGTTTCCACAAACTGTTCTTAATTTATCTAAATAATATAAAATGTTTTTTCTTTGATAAATTAATTTTATCAATAAAACTTTTAAGGGAAGATTTAAATTCGATTCTTTGAATGAAAATATATATTCTTATCATTTAATTAATATTCAAGTAAATAAAATTTATACGTAGTTGTAAATATAAATTTACAAAATAATTCAATAAATATCAATTTTTATTGATGCAAAAACAAGAATCAGCTGAGCAATAGCAATTATTAAGTAATAAATGATCATTTTTATGAATCTGGTTATGAACTAAACCCTCAAGCAAAATTAAAGTCCATCATCCCTCCAAATAAAAGTCCAAAAAAAAAATAGCATAAAACTTTATAAATCCATTAATTTAACTTCAATGAGCTATTTATAGCAAGTTATGATTGCTTATCGTAACCAATGAAATTTCTATTCATAATATTTGAAGATAAGAAATCATACTATAAAATACGTGTACTCCTTTAAATACGCCGCCAAAAATATCCTTGGGTCTCAAAACGCACCGCTTTTCCGTTCGTTTCATTCGCTTTCCTTCCAAACTCCACCGCTTCTGCTACTGAAAGCACGAAACGTTTGCCGAGCTCGTTTCGATCGCCATTGCCACAAAAACCCTAGATCTCTGTAAGTATCTAAAAATCCCTCTTTTTTTCTAATTCAAACATATTAATCTCGGAAAATTCGAAGATTTTCTAGAAAATTAAGGACTACATACGTTTAATTGACATAGTTATTCGACTTAAAATATCGCTCTTTCAGGTGGACAACCATGAGAGAAATTGTAAATATCCAAGTCGGAAGTTTCGCTAACTTCATAGGTTCTCACTTCTGGAACTTCCAGGTTCAGCTAATCTTTACTTAATTCATTTATAGTTTCTCTTTTCCTTTTGTTTTTATTTTGATTAGTTATTTTATAAGCTTGTTAAATTGAATTTTTTTTTTTTATGATTAAAAATGAAGGATGAAATGCTTGGCTTAGCCGCCGATCCTTATGGCGACCCACTGTTCAAAACTGACGGTCTAAACATGGACGTCCTCTACCGTACAGGTGAAACGCAACAGGTGCAAATTTTTTTTTTTTTGGGAATAAAACTTACTTTCTGCATTGAAAATAAGTAAACAACCAATTGTGTCTGATGTTGTTATTGCCTAAATACCTAAAACAAATTTTTATATTCGTCTGGTATATGATTGGCAGTAACTGTCTTAACAATTGTTACATGACAAGACTTTGGCGGATTTTGTTTTAGAAGGTTTACTGGCTTAGTAGTAGTTAGTCAGTTATTGCTTGAGCATTTCTTTTGGGGATAAAATTGCCTATGTTGTTGTACTTTGCAGGGGACTCTTACTTATACTCCTCGTCTTCTCTCGATTGACTTTCAAGGTGCTTAATTTTCTACTTGGAAAGTTGATGAGTTCTCTATCTAGTCTACATTGTGAAGTACTAAGATCAATTATTGTTATCATTTTAATTCTCCAAGTCGGTGATAGCACCTTAGTTTAAGCCATAACTTGTTCTTTTTCATTCATCTAGGTTGCATGGCAACGGTAATATCAGTGGCATTTCTTCCTTTTTTTTTTCATAATCCAGTCATGGGAACTTTTGTTCATTGCAGGATCCCTTGGACCAATGAGTTCACGGGGTACGTTGTATAACGAGGGCTCTAATGTACCATCTGAAGTTGTTACATGGTGAGATTTTTCATCATAACTAATTGCATTAGTAGTTTCACTGCATTGTTTCTTCTGCTTGCCATTGGTCTTTGAGCTTTACCCTTTCAAAAATAAAAATTAGTAAAGAGTAGCTACTGTAAGTATGTTGGTTTTGCCTTTTTAAGTGGCACTTAGATGGTTGAGCATCAGAGTTCAGTACCTGACTCAAGTTGATCTCTTTATTGATAATTCTTGTTCTAATTTATACATAATTACTGGTTTTCTCTGACAATTCTTGCAATGTAATTAATGTATTGTTGTTCACCCTAATTAGTTAGTAATTTGATATTCTGTTTTAAACATAAAGACAACTTTAACTTCTAATTTCTGTTATTTGCTACTAATGAGAAATGCTCATGGTTAAGTTTTAGAGCTGTTGAAAAGATTGTAATAGTTGCAGTATAGATTCCTGTTTATTGCTTAGCACTTTATATTACTCCATTTATCACATGTTTGAACTTTTTTCTTTCTGAAGTTGATTTGCTATTAGTAATAATACTGGTAATCAATTACATACCGTTCACAGTTATCAGTTCTAAATTTGGGATTTTGTGCTTTGTCCTTGTCTGCGCTTTGAGTGCATAAGATTTCTACATGCACTTACTTGAATGTCTCTAAAAGAATATGCAGGGCAGGAAATGTTTCCACTCATGCATCTGAACCTCAGAAGAAGAATTTGTTCTTGCAAAGTTTGTATCAGGAAGAGCAGAATGATCCTTTGGAGAATGGTATCAATGGTGGGAAAAACGATCTTCAAAATGAAATTCAGGATACAGATATAGTCAAATGTTTAGATAGGGGAGTCCAATTTTGGACAGACTTCTCAAAAGTCCATTATCATCCTCAGAGTTTGTATGAGGTAAATGGATTGTGGATGGATGCTCAAGAATTTGACAATTATGGAGTTGGGAGGGATGTCTTCACTGAGAATTTACGAGGTGAAGAAGTATGTGAGAGGCTTCGTTTCTTTGTGGAAGAGTGTGATCATGTCCAGGTAAAACTTTGACCTATGGTATGATCCTTCACTCGCTGCATGATCAAAATCCGTAAGTAGAAAATATGAAAAGAGAAAGTCAATTCTTTATTTGGCAACATTTAAGACATATGATTGCCAAGTTTACATGGAGGATGTGGATCTTGCTTCATGAATTTTTCCTGGGGTTTGAACTTAATGAGGCCTAGGGTAATCTGGAAAGCTCTCTAGGTTTTCCATTTGATTTTAGGCTGGAACCCCTCTATAACATCATTTGTATTCTGATTTCATAATGTGCTTTTTTAATTTGTTTGTGAATCATTGGCAATGGTAACAGGGTTTTAAATTCATTGCTGACGACTCAGGAGGTTTCTCCCCTATAGCTGCTGATTTTCTAGAAAGTATTGCTGATGAATACTCGAACACTCCAGTGTTGCTATATGCTGTTAGGGGTCCTGGTTCTCATATGAACCTAAGAAGCAGGAAGCAGACAGTCGTCAGAGATCTTCATGATGCAGTATCATTCTCAAGATTATCATCTTTTTGTAAAATGATTGTGCCAGTTGGTTTACCATTCTTGAGTAGGAGTAAGTCACACTAACATTTTAATGATTTTCTGGCTGTCTTCTGTGTCTTTTTTGCATTTGCTTTATATGATCTTACATAGTTTCAATTTGGATGTCCTTTGGAATCTTGATCCTCTTAATATTAACAAGGATTTTTTAGTACATATGTGCATATTTCCTTTCTGATGCCTATAGCATATCTTACAATGGTCAGCTCATTCATATTCACTCGAAACACAATGGTCACTCGTTAATTAGTGTTAGTCATGCTTATACTCTTGAAGAAAATTATCCTGACCCTTCTCTTCTTAATTAATTGTGACTAAAGATTCTGCTCATGTCATTTTGAAGGTAAAGCTTCAACTTACCTGAACATTGAAGATGAGAACCCTTACCACTGCAGTGCTGTGTATGCTGCGGCCCTACACTCTGCAAGTCTCCCATTCCGGATGGAGGCACCGGGTCCCTCAGCAGATTCATCTGATACTGCTGGTGCTTTGGATGTCAATGGCATTGTACAAATGCTAGCAGGGCAATCTAGGCAAAACATGGTGGCCATTCTGGATATTGCAATGCCGGCCCCTGGTATGACAGGTATAATGTCAATGCCTTCACTTCAGGCTCTTTTTTAAATAAAAAATGAGTTAGTCCTTGCTTGGGGAAAGAGAAGTGTGTAGTTAATGGTTCAGAATTCTTAAATCCAGGGAGACAGGATGAGAAATCCTTGCTTGGGAATTTGCATCCATTGACTCCGGAGGTTGCAGAGGATATGGATGATCTGCAGGCTGTGGAATCAATGACTGTGAATGGAGCAATTGGATCAGGTACCGTTTAGGATCTGTCCATATTCTTAGTTAAAAGATATTTTTATTATAATAATTCTTATTAATGTTTTGTCTGCCAATAGAAGAAATGTTTATATGCTGCTGGTTAGGCACATTATTAATGAGCAGTTTAGTATACATATTCATTAATGTCCGGAGGAAGTTTAAAAGCAAAATCAATATACAGTTATCGGTGTTAGAAAAATCCTTGATTTTTATCTGTACTCTGAAAGTGGCATTGGCAACTCTGGTAACTGAGATTATTTGTTTTGCTATAGAAGATCATCGTGCTTCAGTTTCTGAAGTTAAGAATGCGATCAATGCTGAATATGAACGTGCAATCACAAGGCCAATGTTCTGCCACCTGTCAGTGGCTCGTTGTCCTCTCCCAATTCCCTTGCCATTCCCTTCAATCTTTGGTAATCTTGTTGGCCAGCACGGTGAGCTGCTGGGAAGTCCAATCTTAGGTTCTTCATCTAGAGGATCACTTGATGTTCACTCTATGCCCATGGCAGCTAGGCTGCGTTCTAGCTGTGGTATCTTGCCATTTCTGGAGAATAGATTGGGGAATCTTCGTAAATTTGGTATTGAGCGAGGATCTCTTGGGACAGAGTTGCTTAGAAGTTGGGGATTTGGAAGGGATGAAGTGGAAGATATGGCTGAGACATTGTCTAAAATGGTCAGGGCAGTCAACCCTCATTCTGAAATATCATCTGATTCAGAGTAAGTTCCAAGCGGATGAGAAGTCAGGTTCATTCTCTGCTCTATTTTTGTCTTTCTCTGGGATCTCTTTACATTTAGAGCAGGAATCCCCCACTCACAATTACTTCCAAAGAGAGAAATTTTGCTTGCGGTCTGTATGTGATAGGAAAAATACTTATACAGGTGCAATGGAGGATGGAGATGGTAGTGTTGCTTGTCGGACAAATTAGAGGTGAAATCATCGTTTTGGTTCAAAGCTGTTCGCCAGTTCCCGATTGCGAACGGACAAGCATACGCTAGGAATTGAAATTTTGTATTCTGGATATCCACAATGCTAGGATCATGGTATATGGGCTGAATGCCTAATTGGCACTTGCTATGTATTACTCTACTAAACTTTACTAAGATATAATCATGTGATACGAATTTACGTCGAATTTGGTAATAGGAAATTATTTTCAAAAAAAATATAAAAAACCATTTGTTGCAAAATTTAGTGTATTTTGATGTTTAGATAAGTTAAGGAAAATGTATATATCTTTTTTAAACCGTTACGTAGAAAATTTTTTTTATCATGATGTATTTTTTTCTAAGTTTTTCACCATAAGAAAATATTTTACCAATGAGGGTTGACTGACAAGTTAGGGAAACGAAGAGAGGTAAAAGGCTGAAAGATCTGCTTTTCAAAATCTTTCTTATCTTTTTAGAGTGTGTAAAAATTTTTTTTTTAATTAATAAGTTATTCGTAGACTGAAAATCTTTTTGTATTTCTCTTTGTTCCAAATGAAAAAAAATGTTAAAAAACTACTTCGAAAAGCATTATTTGCTTACTTTCCAATCAAAGCTTACAAAATAATAACAAATAAATTCGAGGCTGTCGCCTGTCGGTGCATGGAAACGACAATATAAGCTTCCATGAACCCATGCAAAAAAGGAGATCGGCTTTGTGAATTCTTAAATGCAGTAAGCAAAATGTATTACGCATCTAGCGTAATACATCCCAGAGATTCAAACGTGTGGTATTCGACTGCTGGCCTCAGCTTTGATTACGGTCAAAGAAATAGAAAGAGAGAGGGAGGGAGAGAGAAGCATAGACAATATTTTTTGTCAGTATCATAATGTTTAAGATTTGCCATTTTTAATTTAAATTTCGAGTCGAGTATGTAAGATTAAATAAAATGACATCTTGTTTGTATAATTCAAAATTTAACCACCTATTAAAAAAATCATGTTGTTAATCTATATAGTTATTTTCTTAACCAAGTGTTTAATCCAACTCAAAGAGTTGAATTTAAATATTTTATATTAAAAAATATTATCTCATTTTTAAAATCATACAAAAAATTAGAACTGAATCACATTTAAGATATGAAAGGAAAAGATAAAAATAAACAAAAAGGAAAAAGGCATTCACACAATTAGAGAAGAGAGAGAGAAGCTCATACTTTGTTCATATTATTCGACCCTACTTGACAATGCTTCAAATATTTTATGAGGAACAAAACAAGTGGAATAACAGAAATGAATTAATATTCTTTCTTTTTGTCTCCATTCTGAAGTCATCAAAACCCTAATAATTAATAAATACAAGGTTACTTCGCTTTCACATCTCCACACGAGGCATCATCCCACAGCCTTTTTTTTAAAAAAAAATTCTTTCAATTCTTTTTTTTTTTTTTTGGGCTTTTGCTGGCTTCTCATAATTGGCAAACCCTTCTTTTTTTTTTTTTTTTGGACTTAGTTATCGTACCATTCATGGCTTTCCTTAAAGTAAAAAAGCAGAGAGAGCTAACCTAGGGAGGAAGCAACCTGCAGGGTTTTCCTTGGCATTTGGCACCATCTCCCTATATATGGATTCGCTTCTCAATGATTTCATATCCATATGAATGATGCTATATATATAATTTGACGCTTTGGGTTTTCTTCATGAAAAAAAGTATATACTTTCATCGTTATCATTTTTAGATGAAAAATTATGGGTAGGGTGAGTGTGTATTAATGAACTCAAGTAACAAGTAATTAAATGTATATGCAAGTGGCTCCAATTGTGTAGAGGGGATGGCTAATTCAGGGTACTGTGAATGTTAGGACTGCGAGAAGCAGTGACAATTTAATGATGGAAACAATAGCAGCACCCTCATTATTTTCAAGCTATTCATTATGGTTTTAATATTATTATTATAAGGGAATTCACATGCTTCCTCATCAAAGCCCTTTAATGAAATCTATGTGCCAGATCACTCAATTTGGACACACAACAATTCTAAGATATCAGAGACTATAATTTTAAAGCCAATCCAATCAAACAGGTTCTCCCTGCAGGGTTTATTATAACCTTAGATGAACCAAAAAAATGATTTTTTTTTATTTATATATCAGATATGATATTAATAGATTGAATAATAATAACATTTTTGGCAGCAGTCTGATCTTCAATTATGTAATTTCTGTACATGGTACTGAGGTAGCTGGACCACCATTAAAGTAAGGGTAATGGCACTTCTCCTCTCTCTTTTCTCATTATTATTATTAGATTTTTTTTTCTTTTTACTCTCTTTTCATATTAATTAAGATACTGATATTTACTCTCTTTTTTTTAATTTATTGATACAAATCGAGAACGAATAAATTACTCAAATCTCCAAAATCAAGGTAACATATAATCGTGTGTAGGTGGTAGTCATAAGAGCTATGCATTCAAGATTAACACTTAAAAGTTTATCAATTGAATCAACCTTTGCCATTCTCAACCTTAATGTTTTATATCTCATCGCCTTATATCAAGGGTAGCATTTGGGATTTTAATTTGGTTGAAAAATCGAGAGTATTGTATACTCAAAACTTGAAAATAATAATAATAAAAAAAGACTTTTATGAAAAAGTAAAAAAAAAAAAAAATCTCTCCTCACTGGAATAGGATTAATCAAAAAATACAAAAACTTCACTATGATTGGAATGAAGGCAACCTGTCATTTACTGGAATAGGGTATCCAATCCAGGAATACAAAGATGTATTAGTGAGCTATAAAATAGACAATCAGCATATATAAATTTTTAAAGAAAAACAAAAAGAATCTAATATCTGAGCCTTGTCCACCAAATAGCATCCACTCTATATTATTATATATAAGTAACATTAATTCTCGCTACAGCTAAAAAAGTTGTGAATTCAAAGTAAAAGGGAAAAAAAAAAGAAAAAAGAAAGCTTTTATAAAAACGATTTCCCATACCATCTTCTCTACTAAAACCAAAGGTCAAAAAAAAAAAAAAAATTGTAGTCCCAAGACCAATACAGATCCCTACGTTTTAATTGTATGTTCCAAGAAGCTCTTCATCAAACCCCAAAAACCCAATGCTGACTTTGGATCTCAGAGGTAAATCTCTCTCTCTTTGTTCACTTGTATGCGGCAGACTTCAGCTGAAAGAAGAAACAAACAGAAAGGGAAGTCATGAGAGGAAATGCTTACAAAGACTTGGAATTTTATAAGAAGTTGACATACAACATTTTTATAAGTAGAATATTAATATGTACAAGTACCATCCAGGTTACAGAATATACTAGTAGTGGGATTCGTAGTAATTGCTTTTGTTCTTTCATGGATGGAAAAGCAACCGTGGCAGTATTATAAGGGATATGCGGTACTGAAAAGCAACCTCTTTTTCACTGAAGACAATACCAACTAAATAAGATTAAAAATTTTCAAATCTTTTGACTAAAAAACAATCCACATCCTACAGGAAGAGATGATGCAGAAGCTGACTGGAACTTCATCTCATCCAATGTCAATGCACTTCTTTCAAAAACACTACTCCTTTCTACACCATTACAAGGAAAGAGCACTCAACTTATTCCCCAAATAAAGGTACTCTAGTACCAGTAGAATCAATTTTTTTTTTTTCATAAAAGAAGATTGAAAATTAGTGCCCTTTATTAGGTAAAAGGAAACCATCTAATAAGGGCAATGTTGTCTTTCAAAGAGGGTGTGAAGCAAATCTCAGAGGACAAGTCAAGATCATGGATTTGATCTACCACACCAAATTCCCACGAACCCACAGTCTAGCTACCTCCTTTTTGTCTCGTGCTTACTACAAAATCTAGTGCAGCAACGTATCATTTATTTCTGTTTAAAACAAGCTGATCAAGGCAAAATGAAAAACATATTACTGTTCATTCATTTTATTCTAATGGTATAAAGATAATCCCAGCAAAATTTTTCTTCATCAAATAATAGAAAGTAAGGAATTAAAAATGTAGGTTTTTAAAGTCAATCTAAGGCTCTGCTACCTCTCATAGATGCCACTTATAGCTGATGAATGGAATATCCCTCGACTGTGAAAAGACAATAATTCTCTTACCCACCCTTCTGCCTTATGCAATAAAGAGTAATTCTAGCTTTCCACTGGCACCAAACGATATTTCCCCATTTATGAAAAAACCCAACATACATTGCACACAAAGCTATCAAAGACCCTTCATAAATGCAGAGCTTATCTAGTATTCAGAAAACCCTCGTGGACAGGCATACACCATAAGTTAATAAACCATAAAACTAAAACAGGGAAAAATTAAAACACTTTACCTAGAATGAAAAATTTCTTTCATGAAAAAGCGGGAAGGCAGGCAGTCAATCTGCAAACAGAAAAAAAAAAGAGGTCTCTTTTTTTTTGTTATAACTCAACAAGGACCAATACTCCTACCCTCCTCGCTTCCTGACCTTTGCGGTTGCTGCAGCTGATTTTGCTGTGTTTGTTGCTGTTGATTTTGCTGTGCCGGTTGCTGTGGTTGCACTTGCTGTGGCTGAAGCAAAAGCTGTGCTTGAAGTGAATGACCCCCATGAGAATGATGATGATGATCTTGTTGTTGTGTCTGAATCTGATAAGGGTTATCGAAACTCCCTAAAGCCAATGACGGTGACATGGTAGCTGCAGTTGTCATCTGATTAAACCCAGTTGCAGTAACTGAGCCAGCCCCATCAAACCCACTATTAAACCTCACAATCTCTTGCTGTTGACCCTGATGATGTTGCTGTTCATAACCTCTAAACATTTCTTGTTGTTCTCTTGCGGCTGCCGCCGCAGCCAATTGTTGTTGAGCCTCAAAAATCTGTTGTTGTTGTTGTGGTTCCCTTATCGCCAACTGCCCCACATGTGAAGCCGCCGCCGCCACCGCGGCAGCTGTAGGAATCCCCATCATTGGCATCATATTATGTTGCATCACAGCCGAAGAAGAAGGGTTCCCAACATGTTGTGGCAAAAAAGCTGGCGGTTGTAAAATAGGAAGCATAGCTTGAGGACCAATAAAAGTAGACAGTTCCTTCTTAGCATTGTAAAGATCATGTTGCATTTGTTTAAGTCTGTGTTGCAAGATGGAGATCAGGCCAACACAGCCATAGACTGGGTCTCGGAGACGAGCCTCAGCCTCATAGGCTAAAGAGTTGACAGCGTCTTCACGTTGGGAAGCGTTGAGTTCGTTTAAAAGCTTGGCTACATTGCTGGCGCCGAATACCTTGTGAACGTTGGCGAATTTTTGAGGATTGTCTGGTGGGAAATAAGGTGCAAAGACGCATTCTTGAGTGCATTTTCGACGAAGAAACTTGCACGCGGCGCAAGGGGAGTTTGATGATGACATTTTTGTTTTTGTTTTATAAACTGTAAACTGAAAATGAAATGAACCCAGATCATCAACATTCAAGAATTTGGCAAGATCTTAAAAAACCCATAAAGAGAAAACAAAACAAGAAGAGATCTAGGAAGAGGAAAGAGAGAGAAATCGGATTTAATATAAAAGTATCAAAAGTTCATTGGAATGAGAAACCACAAAGAAAAATGCATGTAGGATTCAAGGAAGCTTCTTCATTTCTTTCATAAAAAAGGGAGAAAAGCTCTATCTTTTATCATCCCAGAAGAGAAGAGCAAACAAGAAACCAAGAGAGATAGATTTTGATACCCAAAAAGCTCCTTTTTTTCATTGAAAACCTTACCTTTGGCTGAAACTGCCTAAGCAAAGTGGTATAACGATCAATCAACCAACCAGAGCTGGCTCTTTCCTAAGAACAAATTCCTCCAAAAAGATCGATCCTTCATCTTCCATAACTTGCAGATCAAAACCTTAGACGACAAACAAATCATGTTGTCATGTTGTCGTTTCCGCAGTAATCTTCTTTCTCTCTGTGTTTGCTTTTGTTTTCTTTCTCTTCTCGCTCACGTATCGTGGAAAATCAAAGAGAACAGAAACAGATGGTCAAAGAAAACTTTAACCTAACCCTAAAGACTAGAGAAAACAGAGAGAATCCTTTTAAAATCAAAATCTGGGGTTTTTTTATTTTTGGTAATGTTAAATACCAAAATATGCTTAAAAAAATCGGATATAAACTAAAAAGAATAAATTTATTATCTCCTTAAAAGGGCTGGTCTCATACTCTGAGCGATAAATAAATGGTGTCTCTGAGTTACCTCTTTGTCCCTGCATTGTCTGCTTTCATTACCCAAATTGCCCTTTTTTTTTTCTTTTTGTCACCTATTCACCTTATTGTCTTGTCTTTGTACTAACAAATCTTAATTTAATGATGTCAAACCAAAGGAGAAATTGAGAAAATTAGTAGGCGTTGTTTCAGGAAAGAAATGCATTCTTTTCTTGTTAAATAGGGAAATTAATTGGAAGCGTTATTGTAGGATTTAATTATTATGAGAAAATGGAAATTTAGTTACAAAGGGGAAATTATTGGAACATAATGTTTCTAATGTGATTTCAGTCTTTTTTTATCAAATCTTGGCTGCATAGAATTCAATGGGTGACATTTAATAATGGGGAAAGGTTAAGATTAATTACTATTACAGTTTTACTTTGACTTTTCTAGGTCAATTCTTTTTTAATTTAAAAAATTAATATAAATTATTTTATCTATCATATAGAAGATAATTCTGTGGGCAATGTATAGCCATATCTTACATTCAAAATTAGGTTCAAATTCAAACACCTTCTCCCAACATCATTATGTATTAAAAAAAAAGAAAGATAATTACAAGTTGCAATATTTCCTTTACAACTCTAAATCCCAACTTGATATTTGAAGGGACAATTTTTTTTTAGCTTAATCATGTTTTTTGCTGTAAACTTTAAACCAATATGCATATGTATTCCTCATGTTATTTCCATGAATTATAAGATAATCATTTCACAAGACAGTAAATAAATATTTAATATTGAGTTTAAAATAAGGATCGATGTCGTTCATCGTCTAAATAATAATTAATTTGAAAACTTTAATCACTACAATCAATGAATAAATTAAACTTTTTATTAGTTCATTTAGTTATTCATTTAGTAAGTATTTAATACCATGCGTGTTTAATTCATTCGAGTAATAAAAACAAATAAGATTTCTTTTTCTTAGTAAAAAGTATAAAATTCAATAAAGTTTATTTATGTTGTAGGTATAAGTTATAGGGTAAAGTTTTTTGTTTGAAACTTATTTATATATTAATTTATATAATAACAAAAACTAAAGTACCCTATTATTATTATTATTATGATTAATATAAAAATTGAATCATACTAACCTTCGACTGTTCAACGAACATGGTTTAATTATTCAAAAACGAATGGGGGTATAAAGGTAATTGTGGAGCAGAACTGGCCAAAAATGGTTGAGCAAGCAAGTCCGTGTAGCATGCGCGTCAACTCAGAGCGAGTATGTTCGTTCTCTTCCCTGCCATCCCACCACCTTTTAAATTGACAGTTGTCTCCCTGAGAACAGAAAGGAAAGGATATTCCAGTAATTTCACTCTCCTCGACACATCGTTTCTCGATTTCTCTCATTAACACGCTTGCCTTCTTCTTCCTCCTCTTCTTAGTCCTTCTTGCCTTTTTGATTTTGCATCAGCAAAAACAAGAAAAAAAAAAGGGAGAAGAAGAAAGACCAGGCACGACTGACGAGATGGAAGAAAATGACCTGCTATTCCCAGTCAAGGGGGCAGTACGGAGCAACTACAAATCTTTTTGCTCATTGGCAAAACCTGCCGCTGTGCTGACTGGCTGTGCAATATTGTGGTGCATCATCCATCAGAGCACAGTCGTTTTGATTGATTGACCCCTTTCTATGTATTGCTTTAGGCTTTTCTTTCACATTCATTATCGAAGTGACTAAACCTCAAGCCTTCCTTCAATTGACTGATGGGTGCTTCCCCCACCCCCCACCCACCGGCAGCTCCTTTGCGCCATGACCGTTACCACCTATTCAACATCCTTTTTCCTTTTTTTAACTTTTTAAAAAAACTCAATTAATTCAATTTGTTAATGTTGAAGTTTATCTTTAATACATATTCCATTCCTTTTTTATCAATAAAAAAAAGATTTATCTTTAATACATATTTTTTATATCTATCTCAATTTAAAAGAAATAAGTAAATCGATAGGTGACATGAAATAATAAAACTAATTTTACAATTTTTTTTACAGAACAATAGTTGTATAGTTTGAATTAATTTGTTCATGTGATACTTTTTAATAATACTATTTAGTTGCTTAACAAAGACATCTTTTCGATCTCGAGGTTTAAAAGTTAAATAAAACTTAGAAGGGATGCAATGCAAGTAAGCATGTGACCGACCATGGCAACCATAAAAATTATATATATATAGTATATACTTGGCTAATCGGTTTTCTTGAGTTTATTTGCCAAAGAAGTCAATTATTGTGTATAGAACTTTTCCCCACATTTTTTATGGAAAAATTTTCATCAATATTGCCTAGGTTCCTTAAGATAATTCATTTCCTTTTAACATACCGGATATGGGTTTGAATGTGTCAAACTGTTTGGATAAAGAAATGGTCTTTATCGAGATGAGGTATGATTTTATCATCTATGAATTCTTTTTTTTTTCCTTTGAATACAAGATAGCTACATTCTACATGGACAGTTGGAATTAAAAAATTAATATCTGAGGCGTAGATTCAACAATTGGTAGTTAATTAATTGTTTACAAAGTCTAAAGATATTAATATGTAGGATAAAAGTAAAATTGATAAGCAAAGTTCATGCTCAAACTTCAAGATGAATTATCTAAGATTTAACTATTGATGAGAAACATGGAAATTTGAGTATCAAAGTTTTATAAACAATCTGAACTTCACTCAGGGTCTTAAATGGTGGAAGAAGTATGAATAAATAACCCTACGAGGGCTGCAGCTGCAAAGATCGAAAAGAGAAAAGGGACATGAAACCCTTTTTTTCCCCCTTGAAGTTGGCTATGATGGAGGGATGGAGAAAGCCTGAATTGAACACATGTTAGGCCAGGAAGCAATTGCAAACAGGCCACAGAGGGTAATCCCTTTTCTTTAACGGGACGTCAGCCATAAGGGAAAAAGGCCAAAAAAAAAAAAAACTCGAAGAAATAATAGTAGTGGAACCCACGAATGGGACTCATGGAGGGGGGACAAAATGGAAATAAGAAGGAAAAGAGAGAGAGAGAGACAGAGAGTGGTTCGATGGATAGTAGTGAGTGAGTGAGTGAGCAGTGGTCTGGCGCCTGGCTGCAGCTGCATCAGCAGCTGCGGGGTGATGCGGTGCGACCACTGACTCCACCCGGAGTGCCATTAGGCAGAGAGGTCCAGTGTGTTGGTGAGCAATTGCGTGCACAGGGATTCATTCCATTTATTGTCGTACCCTTATATCTTTCTCTCTCCCTCTCTGGAACAGATTTTTTTTTTTTTTGTGTGTGGGTTGGAGTGATACTGATATCATCTACTTCCTCTTTGTCTTCATTTACTGTTTTCATGGTATTTACTATTACCATTCCATTCTTCCAATCTAATTTAAATTGACAGTTGTTTGGTCTTTGCCTTTGCTTCTACTTTGCTACTTTCTTTTTCTCTTTTTAGACTTGGATTATTGGTAAATCCCAATGCCCCATCACATCATATGGGGGCCATTACTTGGTTTCTTTTTTATGATGCAAATATATATATATATATTAAGAGCCAAGGAAAAGGGTTGTCTACAAATGTAAAACCAATCTCAATCTCTGCCATTAATTATGAGAATTTAATTAAAAAAATTAGATGGCATTGCTCCATCTAATAAGCTCGTGAAGAAAGAATGAGGAAGAATACTTGAGAAGTGTGAATTGGTGTTCATTATTTGTATTACTCATTAATTTATATAGATATTAATGGTAGATTGAAGATTTGTATAATTGCCTGAAAGTCAAATATATACTGCTTACCCCATTGAAGTATTTCACGATCGATTAAAGAAATCTTCACCTTGAGCACTGCAAACAAAAAATCATTCTCAACCACCACAGGGCCTGAATTATACGTTCATACATGGTGTTCATCAAAAGGGCACCTGATGATACTTAGGATAATGGCCTGTTTGAGGGCCAGGCTGAGGGACTGAGCTGCATGCAAATCAGCCATTTTGTCTCGACCTTTTCTACTGCATTATTTTATTCAGGCTTTTAGTTCCTTTACTTTTTTTTTTTTTTTCTGTCATTTCAATTTCTTTTGAAATCTTGTTCTCTCTTTCCATGTTGACTTCTCATGGGCAGGTAGGAAGTTCATCACGTGCATGGACTTGACATAGAATGCCCGGCGGAAAATAACTATTTTAATTAAATACATTGACGTGAATATTCTGATGCCACCATTCAATCTGTCTGCTATTGTTAAATACTTTCTCCACTCATCATCACTCGCCTGGAAATTCCTCCTTTTGAATTCTGTCCCCACACTCACTCCCTTCCTAGAAAATGGATTAAAACTGAACTGTCATTAACCATTCAGATAAAATGTCTCGTGCAGTAATTAAGGCTAAAGAATTCAGATATTATTTTTTTAAAAAAGCAATTAAATTTATAATCCAAAATCGTGTTAAACCTGAATATAAAATACTTGTACTTGATATAATCTGGTGAAATACTCACGTATATATCCGATTAAAAGATACCCATTAAATGTTATCCAAAAAAAAAAAGGGTGGATTTATTCTTTCTTTTTCATTTCAGTGTGGTGGCTGACATGGGCGTGAACAGATTGTGGTAATACACCAAAAGCAGACGTTGGGGTTTTGTCCAGAATAGGCTACCGCGTGCGGCTTACGGTAGAAAAAATACTGAGAGCAGACAAAAGGGTGTTTTCCCAGCATCACAAAACGCCAATGCCATTGGTATTCTGTTCGATTATTAGGTAAAAGATTTAGTCAGATGATGAAACAGAAGGGAAGAGGATTTGATTTTGGCTTAAAGGATTCTCTTTTTCAAATGCGTGCTTCACTGGCTTTAACTCCGATACGAGAAGTGATTTCGTCTCAGAATCACACATTTTTTCTCAACCTTTTCCAATTGATAATGTTATAAATGTTCTTGTCTAAACAAATTATTTTGATATTACGATATTAGTGGAGTTTAAATTAGATATATTAATTAAATTGCACATGTTAGATAAGATTTTTCTGAGATAATTTGAAATCAATTTGTCGTATAAGATAATGCAAATGTACGTGAGAAATGGGATTGAATTGTAAAGTTTTCTTATAAAAGATTCTTCATCATTAATCAAATTATCTCATTTAATAGCTAAAATCTAGTTTAATTAGTACGCTAAACAATCTAATTAATTTTTTTATATAAATATTTTAACCATTTTCTAAACCATATCAAGACTTAAACGCAGTCTTCATCTAACCTTTTGGTCTGGGATGGCGACTCCATCGAATTTCTTTAGGATTACATGTCTGCAGGTAGCAAGTCAAATTCACATATAAATCCAATGAATGTCGGCACACTAGCTTTGATTAACGTAAAATCTAACACCTATTATGATTGAATTCGTGGGGAACTGCTGCTTTTTTACCCTTTCTTTTTTTTTTTTTTCCTTGCTTGCCGATAGGGTGAACCGTTACCTTTTTGTTGTATCATTGTTGCACCAATCTCTGAGAAAAGGATACAATAATTTTATAAAGAAGAAAGTTGAAGAACATGCAACTGTAAACAATAATAATAAAAAAAGGGTTCAAGATATTGCAGAGCTTGAACCCTTATGTTAACATTCATTGGATATTCAAAGGAGGGAGATGGTATTTCTTCCGAGTGGTTAGAAGTTAGAAACTTGAAGAATATCACGATACAATATATACAACTAAAACTGGCAACAATCAATCTCTGAGGGCTGCAAGAGTTTTGGTTGGTGCTGCAACTTAAACTAAAACCTCAAGTGGTTGCCTGGTGCAGGTTTCACACCTTTGGTTGGCCAACAAACTTCCATTTTTGTTAAGTAACATTGACTTCATACTTTGCATGTTCTTTTTTTCCTTTTTGATTTAGGAAAAAAATGATTCAAACTTTATTTTTAAAATAAAAAAAGATCACGTACTAAGTAATAAATCAAATGTTCAAGTACAACTTCATACTTTGTAAGTTATTTTGAGAGACCATAACAATTTTCTAGTTTTCTTCTTCCGGTGGCAAGTTGGGTACCATCGTTTACTTTAGATATCTTTTGGTATCATTTTTAAGATAAATAAGATGATCTTAATACTACAATCATATTGTAATAGTTAAAAAATTACAAATTTCAAAACATTAAAAAAAAAAAGTAAAGAGGAAGCACAAAATTTGTTTGTGTTTAGTACAAATGAATATTATTTTGAAATGGTAAAATTTTATGATGTAAAATAATTAAAACTTTGAGAGGAGGCAAGTTTTTAGTTCACATATTAAGAAGATAGTATTGAATATGATTAATTTTACAGATGATTTTATATTGGTATTGAATTATTTCATTTTTTTAGATGAGAATTAGATCACTCCTAAATCAATGATCTAATCACTCTCGCAACGAAAGATTATTAAGTTGTTATCAAATACGGTGATGTAATCAGCATTTATAGATTATCATGGATGTTGGGATGATCATTGAACTAAATAAAAAATGGATAAAATTCTAATAATACGAACCATTGATGGGCCAAAACATCTAATGAAAAACTTAGCCTATTGGATTCAAGAAAGAAAACTTGCATTGGGCTAACTTGGATCTTTTGTTCTTTAGGTTTGGACACAAATTGTACACAGTCTCCTAACCCTCCCCCAACAAAAAAGCCCAAAATCATGGCCCAAATTCTTAAACCCCCACCCCCCTCCCCCTCCTCCCGCAGTCGCTAACCATCCACAAAACCCTCATTTCCAAAATTCCGGAGACAGAGCAATTGTCAGCAACCCACTCCGGCGAATTCCGTCACCGTATCGATCCTACTTCGGGAAAAATCCACCGAATGTCCAAGTTGTGGCGCGGCCTGAAAACGGTGGTCCAAGCCCCGACCGTGAACTCCCACCATTACCACACGATCCAAGCCATCCCTCGAGAATGCACCGGAAACCGTGTCTCCACGCGTGACCGAGCCCAAGGTAGAATCCCGGCCGTGGTTTTCTCTCAAGGCTTGCTCGAAAAAAGCCCCGCCAACCGTTCCCCATCTAGGAAACAACTTCTGACTACCGAAAGAAAGCAGATTCAAACCATCCTCAAGTCCGTACAACTCCCTTTCTTTTGTTCCACCACGTTCCCGCTTCAGATCCGGGCTGGTTCCGGGTCTTCGGTTTTACTTGAATCCGGGAAAGTGTTACCCATCAAGGCAAGTTTTTTGCTTTCTTTCTCTTGGTTTATCAGCTATTATTGTTACCCAACTTCAAATTTTGTTTTTGGCGTGTTTAATAGATTCATAGGGATGAGGAGAGTGGGAAGATATTGAATTTGGTGTTTGTTTGGGCGGATGAAGGGACTAAGTTGAAGGTTGATGTGCCTGTTGTTTTCAAAGGAGAAGAGGATTGCCCTGGTCTTAAGAAAGGTAAAATTTACTGAACATTGCCCCATTTAAGCTTTGTTTGATTAAGGGTATGCATGATTTAAATTTTATGTGGAAATTACTTCTGTTCATTGCTCCATTTAGGTGAGAATCTTATGTTTGCTAACTATTTGAAATTGTTGGTTAAAAAAAACTATAGAAATACTCAGGAATCCATTTTGAGGTTTTAAAAAATAGAAAGATAGTGAAGCCAGTATGTTTTATAAAGTCTTACTTTGTTGTTTTCTTCATAGAGGGCAATGCTTACATGATCACGGTTTAACATGGTGCTTCTCGTTTCTTGAGACAAAATAACCTGTTTCATTGTATAATGAATATCTAGAAAAATTAGAAATACAGATGTGATTTAGCCTGTAGAGATTGATGTTTGTTGTTTTTTTTTTTTTTGAAAATATTTTGGTGTATGCATGTCCCTGGGCATCTTCTTTCATATATTTGTTATATAATGTTGAAACTTCTGATGTTTATGAGTTGCATTTTTCTAGAGGTCTGTTATTTTCTTGGAGAGGTTTTTTTTTTCCAACTTCTTAACTATTTCAGGTATACTTTTGCAACAAACGTGAATACAGAAAAGAGTCCTAATGACAGGTTTAATAAGCCTAGGGCTGAAATGCTGAGCCAGTGGAATGCAAAAATCCAAGTATTAGTCATATGGCATGGTTGAAACTGCCTCTTTATTTTATGGAATTTATGACGCACTATCTTTAACCTTAAATTTTCTTGGAGCTTTGCTCATTGTTATCCACTTCCTTTGTTGCTCATCTTCTGCATCTTAATTGTCTTTCTTGGCTTTTCATATTATTGCTTCCATTAAATGCTGTTACCTTCCCATTTGTCTGGGTGAGAGCAACAATGCACAAGGACCCAAACAGGCAATATCATTTTATAATTGCCTTTCTATACCCTTAACTTCTTTTCTGGTTAGGAACTATCTCGTAAAGCTGACAAACAGGAATTCTTACTGGTTTCCTCATTCTAATGCTTGCTTTCATGTTTGGAGAAACACTTGCTGAACTTCTTTTTACTATCATTACCCTTGTTACATAAATGTGGGATTGCTCAGACATCTCTCATATGATTTTGGCCCTGCTTTATCTCATTGAAGTCTTGGACAATCTGAATATAATTTGTCATTGCCGAAACATTATTTGATGATACTTTAACGCCATAACAGGTGGCTCCTTGAATAGGATAAGAACTAGTTTGAAGTATCTATGCCCAGCAGAACACATTCCTCCGAAGATTGAGGTGGACGTAAGCAAATTAGATATTGGTGATAGAGTGTTAATGCTTGATGTTGAGGTTCATCCATCCTTGAAGCTTCTAAGCAAGAATGCAAGCATGCCTATATGTAAGATTGTGGCTACAAATTTTGAAAACCCAGAGCCCAAGAAGGTGTAGCTATAGAAGCATGAATTTGACTTTCAAATTTTGTGATGCATAACTCACAAGATAAAAGCATTTCAAGAATAAGTCTGATATTTCTTGAGGTGGTGCTTTGAGATTTCCCAAGTGATCAGGAATTTAACATTTAAGAGTGTAATCAGACAGTGCTGGTTTTCTTTAAGACTCTTGAATGGAATCACTGGCATGTTGTATGGGTGCCTTTAACTGTTTCAAACCTTGTTTTGAAGTATAATAATAAGGGGAGGTGGTTCCTGTGAAATGGTTAGTCTATCGATTGTAGAATGCAGAATTTGAATAGTTTTCTGCCGCTGGTTAGACAGAGTCTAGATTCAGACAATGAAAATTTTGTTCACTACATATTTGTTTATGATTTGTCGAATGTTGATGCTATCTTATCTCTAGGGATGGAAGCTCGAAACCGGCTAAATGGCTGTTTAATTTTTTCTGTGGTTGGTGAGATTTGAGAGCACTAAGATTTTCCTAACTCCTATTCATTTCTAACATAGGCATTCTTAAGACTTCTCTCAGCCAAGCAAAAGATGTCGGCTGTCCATGGCTGTCTAGCTAGTTAAGGACTTTGCCTCCCATTTTCCTTCAAAGGACTTTCCTCTGCCAAAAGATGTCGCCAGCTCATGGCTGACTAGCTAGTTATAGAATGCCCACATTCTACCGGATATAATATCTTCAAACAACCTATTCTTTGTTTCTCTCTTGCCTGCAAGTAAACTTGACCCTGCCATTCCATTACCACGACTGGGAGGTGGCGACCCGCTGAAGTTAGACTTGGCATTAGAGACAAGTATGACTCTTTCTTGCAACTTACGTTCAGGCAGTAGCTATATCTTAGGAAGATGTTCCTCAAACTGTCTGCTTCGTACCCCAGGTGGAAAATTGCTGTCTTTTAGAAAACTTTTGTCGCTTTTTAGTTGACAAGATGAAATTAAAAACCAGAATCCTAAGCCTCAGTCAATAAAACTTTAAAATATATATGGACAATAATGGTTTTCAAGTCTCCCATTTTGGCTGAAACCCCGTTCCCCGGTTTTGGATTTTTCTCGCAAAACGAGGGGCTGCTCAGAGCGTTTGTATCCTTAAAGGGTCAAACTTTTAAGGAAGCCTTGCAAAGGCGACGCGTCCCAAAAGACAAAAGGCCCTTTCTTTCTCTCCCGTGTAACTCCGTTGAATCTTTGACCGTTGAACTCGCCTAACGGCACTCTGCCGAGTGAAGTGTGACTCGGTCTTATAGCTGCTCACTGTTTTTTTCTTCGACTACAACGTGTAGCTTAACGTAGGAAACAAAATAACAACAAAAAATATTTAATGTCTTTTTTTTTATTATTATTTTATAGATGAGGAAAATGGATGTAAAGAGCAGGACCAAGTCGGTTCATCCACTTCTTCCTGCCTTCTGTATATAGTAATAAATTATTACTTCTGCTAATGCTTGTTTTCTATTCTTAACAAGACAAGACTTTGAAATCTGAATCTCATTTCTTATGCGGATTCCAAGATTTCAGTTTGCTAATTAAGGACAAAAAGGTATAAATAATAAACCTTTGATTTTCATTTCTTCTTAATTTATCTTATCCAAAAAACAATGGTATGCAAATGCAATTATCGGAACTTGGAAGTTAGAATAATCACACTTTTTGGAATTGGTCTGCAATTTTTTTTTTTGAATTTATCAAATGATTGAATTACCACTAATTCGCCATTATCAGCAATAAAGTAACTAGAGTGGTCATTGAAGCATCTTCGAATGAGTAATGACGCGGGTCTTCCCTAAGGAAAAAAGGGTCCAAACTCAAATTCTAAACAGAGTTTATTACACCAATTTGTCTGCAATTAGCATATGGAACAAGGTTGATCAAATTCGGAAGAACAAAATTGCATTTGTTTATTTGACTATTCGAATCGATCGAGAGGATTCATTCCCCTCTTTTCTGGCAAACATGTCGGTATCAGGATCCAAGCCCATGATGATCCTGCTCATATATTTTCTTATTGGATATGAAACATGACGTTAACATATATATTTATATTTACAACAACTTGTTCTTTTTTTTTTTAGACTTTTCTTAAGTGAAATAGTAGGGTCAATTATTTTTTTAAAAAGGTATACCTACTTATTTTTATTTGATCTATTTTCCTTAAACATGCATTTAGCAATTAATGATTTATCAGTAAAAAAAAAAATTAATTATTTATCAGTGACATAATCAAGTTGTAGTATTCATTTGGTTTTCTCTCTTTTGACAAACAGATTGGTATTTTATTATCTACCTACATTAACTTGATGTCAATAAAACTGATTAGTTTTGATTAAGAAGTAAAGAAAGTTATTTCTTAATTTTAAATTTGAAACCTTATCTTTAAAAAATTATTTTAGACTAAATCAGTATTGAGATTGCGATCAATTTTTAAAATTAAGAGTAAAAGGGTTTTTTTTTCTTTTCAAATTTCATATTATATTTGTAGTTATATTCAACGATAATAACAAATTGGTTATGTTATTGCTAATGACGCTACAGATGTTGGATTTTGTTTTTCTTTTTTTTAATTGTGGAAGGTAAAACCACTCAAAAAAAAATCATTAGGCATAAATTCGGTAATTCAGTTTTACATAAATTAAGATCATGATTGCCACGTCAGTTTTTTGGTCCTGTAAAACAGGGTCGACATACGCCCAAAAAACTACAGCAAATCCTCAACTAATCCAACAACCAGTTCGTGTAACGGAAATTTACGCCTTAGCCAAATAACAGAAATAAAAAAAGGTTATCTGACTCTCTCTCTAAAACAAATCCAATAAAAAAATATAGATAAAAAATTAAGGAAGAAAAGAGAAAGATAAAAAGAAGTGGAAAAAAGGCAAGAGCTTCTTGACTTTATTGACCTCTTTAAAATGGCTTCTGTGGAAAACCGCGTTGTTTTAGACAGAACATAAAAAAACCGACATCCCGACATCTGAAGTCCGTTCCCATCCAAGCATCGGAACGTCATCGTCCGTTTGTAATCCCCGCATTTTTGTTCTTTTCAGACCTAGATTCATGGGTTTTCCTCTCCTTTTTTTGTTCGGAATTTTCATTTCGAATTCTTTAATTTTGGGAATTTGACTTCTTTGTTTTTGTAACTTAGAATGGTTTCTAGCCATGCGTTGGCTTCAAAATATTTCCTTTTCTTCTTCTTCTTCTTCTTCTTCCACCGCCGCCACGCAGGCAACTTCTCCCAGGAAACATTTGCGAGATAATAATAATAATTCTAATAGTCATGATAGCAATCAGCGTAATCAATCTCGTCACAATTACTTGGGGTTTCGCATTGCGGGGCCGAAGCTGACGAGGCAAAGGGAGCTGAGGCGTCTCAGCGACCAGGAGGTTATGCCGGCGAAGGAGGTGGCGGCTCCGCTGTCCAGGTCGCCCAGTACTTATGATAGTCCATTGTCATCGTCGGCTCCGGCTTCGAGGACTACATCGTCGGCGTTGGCAGTGCCGTTGCCGCTTCCGCTTCCGCTTCCCGAAGGAGACGGGGATCAACGGTTGCCGTCGCCGAATGAGGTTGGACATGGTAAAGGTTTAGAGGATAGAGATAGAGAAAAAGCAGATGGAACTCCTTCGAATTCAAGGTGATTTTTTTCTTCTCAGTTATTAGTTTTAATTAACATTTAATTAAAAAAAGTTCTTGATCGTTCCTTAATTGATGCAATAGGTTATAATTTTAAATAGGATTTTATAATTATTATTTAATTTAAAATTGCAATGAAGGAACGAAATGATTTCTTTTAGTTTTTTTATTTTCGAAATTATTAGCATATCTTAATTTTCTTTCCTGGAATCATTTGATATTTTTATTTTTAAGGATAGTAATTAGTGATATTCCGTTTGGTAATTTTGCTGATTTTAGAAACAAAGTATGAGCTAGAGGATGATTTTTCCATAATTGCAATATTATTTAATTGATAATCTCTGAATGCTGAATCAGAAAATTTTAAGCTTATTTCATGTGTGGATTTGTTCTTAGTATCTTGACAGTGCTGCTGTAATAAAATGTGCCTTATGTTTTGATAGAGCAGTTTTAGGTTTCATGGTTATAGTCATTGTTTTACTTCTTTGACCGGTTTTTCAATAATTGATAGTTTGTCAATTCTCCTATTACAGTATGTTCGCTTCTCATGAGGCAAGGAGGAGGGTAGAGCACATTGAGACAAGATCACCCTCTAAGGTATTACATCAAGAAGTAAATAGAGGGGATAGTTCTCAAAATGACTTTAGGGTGAATGTTCCTATTAGGAGTGCTCCTGCGAGTCCTTTCACCAGTCCTGTAATTAGCCCGCACAGAATGAGTACTGGTGACCTGTTTCCACACTACATGGTTCCTACAGGAAATCAAGTCTGGTCCGCCCCAGAGATGGCATCATTGGATATTCCAGGGCTTCCTCCCCCGGCATTCTATGATTACACTGCATTTAGCACTGATAATACTCCGCTTCACAGTCCACCAAATAGAAGTCCTCAACGAAAGAATAGAAGCCAAAGTGGATCTGCTTCACCAATACATCATAGGTTGTCACTTGAGATCTCATCATCCCGACCTGAAAATAGTTGCCCTATCAATGTTCATCCGCTACCTCTTCCTCCAGGAGCAGCCATAGCTTCTCCATCAGCTCTTATTCCTCAAGTTACAACTAAACCAGAGCCGTTGCCAATGAATTGTCAATGGCAAAAAGGCAAGCTTATTGGGCGTGGTACATTTGGAAGTGTTTATGTTGCCAGCAACAGGTATACAAGTTCTATGTATCTTTGCTATTGTTTCTCTTGGACTCTTGCTCTCTGACCACTAAACTGGCTTCTTGTTTCTGACAGAGAAACTGGAGCTTTATGTGCAATGAAGGAAGTTGAGATATTTCCTGATGACCCAAAATCTGCAGAGTGTATAAAGCAACTAGAGCAGGTATTTCTATAGCAAATATTACATTTCTTCACTTTAGAGAGAGAAGAGTGAGAATTTAATAATTACCTACTGCTGGTTTCTTATTGCCTTCCTAATTACTTCCTTCCATTGCAGGAGATCAAGGTTCTTAGCCAACTCAAGCATCCAAATATAGTGCAGTATTATGGTAGCGAAATAGTAAGTACTACACCAATGGCATGTTTAGGATTTCACCCCTTCTTCTAGCTCCACTTATTATCTGAAGAACTTCAATTAAGGAAATCAAATTATGCATATGTAGGTTGAAGACAAATTCTATATATATCTGGAGTACGTTCATCCTGGTTCAATTAATAAATATGCTCGTGATCACTGTGGTGCCATAACGGAATCTGTTGTTCGCAATTTTACTCGCCATATTCTTTCTGGGCTGGCTTACCTGCACAGCACAAAGACAATCCACAGGTGCAAAGCACAGTGCTGATTTATGGGTTAAAATAAGGCTTGGCATGCACCTTACAATAGCCAGTTTGAGTATAGAAGTGAATGATGTCTACTTTTAAGTTCCAATTCAAATTTTAAGCACAAAAACACTAGTAGTTTAAGGAAAGTAAAGAACCTTTTTTACCATTCTTGTATGAATTGCTTAGTATGCTGTTTACCTGCTCTATGTAGGGATATTAAAGGGGCTAATTTGCTTGTTGATGCATCTGGAGTTGTCAAACTTGCTGACTTTGGGATGTCCAAGCATGTAAGTTTCATGTCTTCCCTTTCTCTTTGGATACAAGCTAGTCACAAATAAGGCATGTAAATTTGTAGCCATAGGATTTTTTATGAGTTGATGTCCACCCGTCCTTCCCCACACAACAATAAATAAATTAAAGGAAAAACAAATTTATTGCAATCCATCCTGTCAACTGTAGTCCTTTCTTGGATGTTTTAATGAAAGAAGTGGGGATGTAAATTGACATGAGCACACATGAAGTTAGAAGGGAGATTATAACTGTTCTTTTGTGAAGTTGCGAAACCTGGCATGTGCTGGCAGAATTAAAGCTATGTAGTCTTTGAATGAATTCTTTAACTCTTCATTTTCTTTGCTTGCAAGTATATGCTCTGGTCTTGGGGACATCAAATGCTGTTTTAGCAAATGTACTTGCTTTCAAAGTGGTAAAGCCTTGTCCAGGATCATAATTAGATTTTAAGCCAAAATAACTGAATAAGGAGGAGGATGGTATATTGTGTACTATGAGTATTTAATTGTTGCAGTGACAAGCTGTGAAAAATTAGAGTTGATTAGCTTGGAGTGGCAGATGTGTCATTATCATCATCATAATTTGCCTTTCATTTCTTCTTGTTGCAACATCCTTAAGTTTCCTGGAATTCATAATTAGCCTTGACTCCAATTTTGGGGTGGCTGCATGAATAATTTTCCTCCAAGACATCTTGCTTCAAGGTCTTTGCTAGTTATTTTCTTTCTGCTTTAGCTTGAATAATTTTGGATTCATTTGTTGCACAGCTTAGTGGACAAAGAGCTGATCTTTCTTTGAAAGGAAGCCCATACTGGATGGCTCCAGAGGTACCATCTTGCCACTATATCAATACATGATGGTCTGTAGTTTAAACAGACTGACATCATTCATTTCCCTGCAGCTCATGCAAGCTGTGATGCAGAAAGATAACAGTTCTGATCTTGCTCTAGCTGTTGATATTTGGAGTTTGGGTTGTACAATTATCGAAATGTTCACTGGTAAAGCACCATGGAGTGAGTATGAAGGGGTAAGCACCTGATGTTTCTTAATTAACTTTATTGATCGTGCCGAGCATTGGAGAAATCTTCTACATTCCAACTTTTCACCTTGCATTAGATTGCAGAATGAAAAAAGAACAAAAAGTTGTGTTCTGTGTTTCTCATAATGCAAATTCTTATACATTGTATACCAGTTAGATTGTGCTGAATGGCCTTACTTGTCCACCAATCATTAAGACCTAAGAGTGCCATGATTGTCTGCGTGACAAGGACAAGTTCAATTGCTTGGTCTGGTTTGTTGTTAAATAAGAGCCATTGCCAATTTCTCTACATTCTTTTTGTTAATGCAGGCTGCAGCTTTGTTTAAAGTGATGAGGGATACTCCTCCCATACCCGAAACATTATCACCTGAGGGCAAGGATTTCCTGCGCTGCTGCTTCCGAAGAAATCCTGCAGAGAGACCATCTGCAAGCGTGTTATTAGAACATAGATTTGTGAAAAGCTCACCACAGTCAGCTGCCTCATCGAGCACCTCATCATTTAATGGAAAAAAGTCCATGGTAAATAAGAATACTTCCCCTTTTGTTGCTGCTGGCATCTAATGGTTTATCTTATAGTTGGTTTAATTTTTGCAGGATATTCCCCTTAGTCCAAGAGAGCGATCTGAATTTAAACTGGATCAATTGCCAGTGCAGCAAAGCTTGCGAAGTACAAAATCTGTGACTCCTGACAGGTAAGAGTTACATTCTGCATTTCCTTTGACCTTATCCTCTTTGGAATTTGCATATCCTGACTGCTGAATTGAATCAAGTTGGTAAACTTTACTTTTTTCTTCACTGTCCGCTCCAGCTTCACGCATTATTCTTTTTCTCCAGTGAGACTGCACAGCGATCTCATTACAAGACTTCCGACTTAACAATGGCCCCACGTTATTCTCCTCGTTCAACCCTTGAGGCTCTTCCTAGTTTGTCTCCTCCACGCTCAGGTCAAAATACTTATCATCCCAACCCTTCTGGTACCATTAGTGCATCTCTCAACCAGGAGTCGAAGAAGAACCAAACTTTCAGATGATGTTGAGGAGAGGAAGAAGCACTGTACATTATTTTCAAGGGTTCTGCTGATAAGGCAGCTTGAAGCATTGCGATGCTGACCTCAAAAGCTACTGTCTGATTTGTGGCAATGGAGAGCTGAACTAAAAGCTTCTTACCCAATCTGTCATCAATGCCTCATTGAAGTTCCTGTAGCCATTTCATCCTGGAAGCACATCCTGAAGCAGGTTTTTGTATACTAGTAATATTTTTTTTAGAGCTTCCGAAATTAAGAAAGCTCTTTTTTCATGTATATTTAACATAAGGTGGCATTCTCATCTCCATGTGAATATGGAGTCGAATGAGTTAGTAGATTTTAGAAGGTTTAAGTTAGCCATGTACCATTCTCCTAACCCCCAAATCTTGGGTGCACTCACCCTCTGTATCCTGTGTTGTTGGCCCATCTTAATTTGTACTATTTGAAGTCCAATGCAGCAATGAATGCTGGATTATTGTGGAACTGAAAGGCTTGATAAAGTGACAATAAAAAAAAAGTGAACTGTCTGAAGAGGAATGAAGGTGTGGGAAATCTTAGCATGATCACAATGTAAAGCTTCAGTGCTATAGACTTCTCTTTCTTTTGCTAAAAAACCGATTTCTTAATGACTCAGCTTTTTAACAATTCTTTAATAACAGCCTTTACCCAATAGTAGGTTGTGATTGTGTGATCCACATTAGCCATGAAACCGAAATTGCCTTTTAGGCTGAGAAAAACACAAAGGGGAGCAGAAAGATAAGGATAGAGAAGAAAAAAAAAAAGGCAATCGCCAAGACACCAAAATTGACCATAAAACCGTGGTTAAAACAGTCAGCTTTGAATCAAAAGGTTGACCAAGACCAGATCAGCATATTGAGATTTTTGCATTTTGCCACTTGGCCGACCCTCGGGACTCATCAAGTCATCATTGATCAGGCATCATTATGGTATTTTTTTTTGAGCAAACGCATTCTAGAGTTATTCTCATTCTTACTAATCAGAGGGATCATCGAATAATTATTGTTGCTAGTTTCTTGGTGTTGTTTGTGTCAGGTCTTCCACCGCTGGATAGATTCAATGGTTTAGATCTACGATTGAAGCCACCTTCGCAGCACTTTCCCAGTCATCATTTAGTCAATTTAAGTCTTTAATTAAAATCAACAAAAATGAGGAAAGAAAGTTAAAAGAGTAATGTTGGAATCACTTTGCGCTAGACTGAATTGCTTTCACGTGAACAAGTAAACGCACATTATCCCTCTCCCGTCCACGTTTCTCTTTCAGTTTGTCCCATAAAGACCAAGAACTCTCAAAAAACACAAAACCAGACAAAACCATCTACTCAAAAGAGCTTTAGCAGACAAGCAAAAATGGAACCACCAGCAACACAATCCATAGAGACTTCAACCAATAATTTCCAAGTTGAAGAAGATGAACAAGACAAAGCTGTTGATGAATGGTATGTACCCTTTTTCTCTTTTGCTTTTTTTTTTTTTACCCAACGGCTTTGGTACATATAGTTTGTTTAATTCGTTTTTTGGGTGTTATTGAGGGTGCAGTTGTTCTTGCTGCTATGACTGCACGGAGACCTGCTTCGATTACTTGTGCTGTTATAATCTTTGTTAGAATTTAGAAAGGAAAATAACCATCTCTATATCGCTATACTTCTAGCATTTCTTGACTGAAAAAGAAAGAACAATGGATATTGCTTTAGAAAGGAAGCAGTACTTGTATTATTACAATGTTGTGGTCATGTTTCTTTCGTTTCATACCCTTTTGGATTCTTTTCTTTTTCTCTTCTCCTTTACCACTTTATAATTAAGTCAATAAAGTAGCTTTTGAAGTGTTTTTGGCTCAATCTGATCATTTCAAGCTCCAAATCGGTGCGTGTAAAGCCACTAGATTTGGTGGTCATCAAGCTTGGTAGGCGGAAGATGACTCTTGGGAATTAAACTATCTGATTAGCGGCAATGCGTTGGTTTGTTGACCTTGTTTCAATTTTAAAATGTATCTTTTAGCAGCCCTGTTCCTGGCTCCTTAGTCCTGACTGCCTGCTGCTTTACCACTTAGATTGCTTGTTATTTGTGGGGTTATGGAAAGAGATCTTGATCCTTTCCTCTCGTCCCATACCAAGGCCAAGATTCCTCTATGCAGGCCGGTGTTCATAATTTAACAGCCATCCACGGGGTAATGCATACAGAATTTTGGGGACGAAATAAATAATGGAAATATTTTAGGAGAGCGAAACTAGATTGTCGTGGACATAGGCTAGCTAGTGGTAGCCACACTCTTTTATCCAAGCTATATAAAAGAGAGAATAAAATAGAGAGGCATTAATGGTTAATGTTAATGAGAACTGTTTGTGGCCAAAAGTTGAATGCAACTTGGCATAAATTACTTGATCATTGAAGTGTAAGCAAACTAGAGCAAGGGCTTTTCTTTTGCAAATTGAACTCAACAAATATGACGTATCAGATTGAGTGGAGCAACCTTGAGCTGTTTGATTACCCCTACAATGCACTATTGAATATTAAAAGCTGGTGAACTTTTGGTTAGGAAGATCTGAAAGTTTTATAAAATCCTAACTGACTTAACAGTTTCAGCCATGATAGCTGTCATGCTCATCAAATTTACAGACATTCTTTTGTCCGGTTGTCCCTAATATACTGAGGATTGGTAACCCTTTTTTCCCCCCTCTTGTTGCTCCAAAGAGGGTAGTGACATCTTTATATAGAAGTAGCTTGGGTTGGTAATTGGAAACCTTTCAGAACAACCTTAAGTAGGTTGGCCTCCTTTCTGCTCACGTTTCGCCAGAACATCTCAAAACTTACAAAGTGAATGGTGACAAACAGAGTTTTGCCATGAAAGGACAACAAAATGAAAAATGGTAGAAAACTGTCTCATAAATACAAAGGGACACTATTTATGGACTAATTCGTTTTATCCAACTGGAAATGTTGTGCCAAACCACAAAACTTTTCCACTACAAGGCTATGCTAGCTATTTCCATAAAGCTACCTTTTTCTTGAATGTAGAGAGGCCGAGGCTTCTTTAGAAAAATGCTGAGGTTTCTCAATAGAAACCAGAGGAAGGAAAAGTTACAACAAAGTAAGTTCATTTAGACAGACAATTTATATAGTCCAGATCATCGAACAAGGATATCCACTTGAGGCGCAAGGCTTTCCCACGAGGCCCTTGTTCCTTTTTTTTTATTGCACAAGGTCAGAACTTGTGCCAAGAAAGGGTCTTCTCTCTCTTTTCTTTGTTAGCACTTAAATGGGTGCTTGGCCTCCATAAGTACAGGGAAATTTCCTACGAGTTTAAGAGCTTCAAAGCAAATTTTGAAGTTCTTAGCTTGAGAGGAACCCATCTCAGAAGGTTATGACAAGGGCATAAGAATACATCAAGAATAGCAAGGTTAAATATCCAAAATAATGGTAGTTCAGGTTTTGAAACAGATCCTCTTAATTAAGTGGCAAACAAGTAGTTTAAAAAAAAGTGACAAACAAGTACTATTCAACTCTGTAGTAGATAGAGAAATGACTTCCTTTGTCTCAATTGCCTTAGAAAGCAATTGGTGTACAACACTCCCGATTTCATCTTTAATTCTTGTTCTTTTCCACTCTGATAATGGTTAACTAAGTCCTCTTGTCCCCCACTCATTTAACTACTCCCACCTAGCTCACACTTTCCCTGTAGTTGTAGGGTTCTTGCTTACACTGAACAATATTTATCCATTGCTGGTTGCACGGCACTAGCTGATATGCAAATTGTCCATTGATAATCTGTTTCACCAGTGCATTAAACTGTCTATGAGTGTATCTTCCACTACAAGACTGCTGAAGCTACTTTCGGCATATAAATATGGTTTATGGAAAAAAAATTATTGTTGCCTATGACTTGTCTTTGGTATCTTCCCATGCCTTTGAATTTTTGCAGCCCCAATTTTCTTCACATGTAGACATTTAAGTCAAACTTGAGAGTATAATTTCCCGACTGCAATAAAACTTTTCTAGAGGAATGCATCATCATGCCACTTAGAGCTATTTTAGTTTTCCAATTGCTGACGAAAATACGTGGGATTGTACCAAACCTATTGAGGGAGACATCTATAGTGGCTCTCCCACTATCTGGAAGAACTTGATTCAAAAAGGGCAATGCTTTCTCCTTTGGTTACTTGTGTATAAATGGCTCCTAGTTCCACAGCTGAGCTACGAAACTAGTTAGCATTTAATTTCAGTGTTGCTTTCAAGATATGGAACACAAAACCTGCAAACTTCCCTTTGTTCGCTTGTTTTACATCTTTTTCCTGAGTCATCTGGTGTTCTGTCAACTTGATTATAAATACTATGATAGCACTTGCCCCGACCTCACAAGAATCATTAGATATGGAGTTTGGTCAGCTATTGCTAATGATACTAGGATGGCAGCCTCTCTCTTGCGACTTCACTTCCATGATTGTTTTGTTAATGTAACGAATTTGTCCTCTATTTTTATGTGATGTCTAATTATTCTGTTAGGATTGCATAAAAGCAAATTTCTTCCCCTAACCATAGGAACAGCATGATAGTAGGGAAAAGAATGCCTAGAAGAAACAAACTTCAGCATTTACATAGCATTTAGGACATTTCAAGCACTCAGTAACTGTCCCATTAATATGGACATAGCCCTAGGTTTAGCACATAACTTAAATTTCCAATATTTCTCTGCACACTTACTGGTTTCCTTTTCATAACTCTTTGTCTGATCTCCAGGGATGTGATGGGTCCATCTTACTTGACGATATTGGCTCAACATTTGTGGGGGAAAAAAATGCATTAGCTAATCAAAATTCAGCTAGAGGCTATGAGGTCATTGACAATATAAAGGCTAATGTGGAGAAAGCTTGCCCATCAACCGTTTCTTGTTCTGACATATTAACTCTTGCAGCAAGAGATGCTGTTTATTTTGTAAGTAACATTTATCATTCATTGTTGCTTTTATACTTGACTTTGTATAATTATCATCCTTCATGTATTCATGTGAATCATGTCATTAATTCTTCTGTTAATATTTTATCGAAGGCGGGCGGGTCATACTGGATGGTACCGTTAGGTCGCCGAGATGGACGAACAGCAAATAAGACTGCAGCCAATGAACTCCCATCACCTTTTGAGTCCTTAGATAGCATCATTGAAAAATTCAATTCAAAGGGTCTTGATATAAAGGATGTAGTTGTGCTATCAGGTATGCTCCCTATATCATTTCTACTTGTATTGTGCTTCTGCCGGTGACAGAGAAATGAACATTCAATCTTATCTTTTCTGCTTTAGCATAAGATAAGAACTTGCTTGCTATTGCCTGTTTTAAGTTAGTTAGTAGGCTTGAACTAGATGTCGTTAATTAACCAAATTGGATCTTGATATTGCCAAACACAGGTGCTCACACCATTGGCTTTGCTCAATGTTTCACATTCAAGTCAAGGCTCTTCAACTTCGGTGGCTCAGGCAAGCCTGATCCAGGACTTGACGCATCATTTCTGAAAGGTCTTCAAAGCGTGTGTCCAAATCAAGTTGATTCAGACACCAACTTGGTCCCTTTGGATTCTGTCACCAGCACCAAATTCGACAACAGCTACTACAAAAATATTGTGAACAGTTCTGGTCTTTTGCAGTCAGACCAAGTTCTCGGTACAGACAATAGAACTGCTTCAATGGTCCTCAACTACAGCAAGTACCCTTACCTGTTTCTGAAAGATTTTGGAGCATCAATGGTGAAGATGGGCAACATTGGTGTGCTGACAGGACAAGATGGGGAGATAAGGAAGAACTGCAAAGTGGTCAACTAGTCAGCTAGGAACTTGTATCTATGAAGGCAGTAAAGGAAGTGTCTTTTCTGATTTCACCTAAATGTGAACTTTAGCCAGGGAATGAAAATCCAGGTTTCTGATCAATGTGAACAACTGCATGTAACCTTATGCTTCGACATGTAAATGTATTCATTATGTAACGTGGGGACCTCCCAAGGTTCAGTCTCATCACCCTTGTTCAACTACATGAAAATAATTGGCAAGCTGCATTGCTGCTCCCATTGTAGAATTACATCCTCATGAGTGTTAGTCTTGTCTATTCACCCGGTCGTGCATCCCCCCAATTTCGTTCTTTAGGACAAAAGCTAGGAATGGAATGACCTTATATTTATTTTCATTATTACTATTATTTTATAGGTATCATTATTTACTTTTAATTATTTATATTTTAGGGATTCATGGCAATTTTATGAAATTGACGTAAACTTTATACTTATAATAGATAATAATTTGATGTTTCGTAATTATATAATTATACAATATATATATAGTTAGTTGAAAATGGTACCATCAGTTGCCTTTCCCAATTGTCACCTTATTTATGATGATATTACAAAAAAAAAAAAGATCAAAAAAAAAAAAAGGATGCGGGGAGTAGAATGTAATTTTTGAAGGATAATAGGAAACATTTCCGTAGACTCAGCGGACAGGCGGGCTCTGGCACAGTACATCGACGATATCGTACGGCTCGAAAGCCAACCCAATCCTGACTTAGGGACAAGCCCCAACATCAACATCGTCTCTTGAGGACCAAAGCTGAAAAAGAATGTCCACTCTAAAATATGAATATATGATGACACCCGTATCCTCAAAATCCGTGTCGTCTGTCATGCAATGGAACTCCCCAAGACAAAAATCCGACGGTTCCAAACCTCCAACATAGCATACACCAAACCACACCGTATCACATCCACCTCCACAGGAAACAGCCAAAACGTTCAGTCACTGAACAGGCACCCAAAAAGCAGCAGGATCGGCAGTGGTAGGGGTCACTGGTCAGCACTTCAGCAGCCAAAACAAACCCACACGGCAAACGTACAAGCAAAGCCAGAAACTAAGACACCCCCACTTTTTCTTTTCTTTGAGTTCAAAATAAAAAGTGGGATTAGGGTTGTTCTGGGTTACTTTTTTTATTTTCGGTTCAGGTTAAGAGTTGAGAGAGAGAGAGAGAGAGAGAGGGGGAAAATGGTGAACCCAAGATGTTTTTTGGACATAAGTATTGGAGGAGAACTAGAAGGAAGAATAGTAGTGGAGTTATACAAGGATGTTGTGCCTAAAACTGCTGAAAATTTCCGGGCTTTGTGTACTGGTGAGAAGGGCATTGGACCTAGCACTGCTGCTTCCCTGCATTACAAGGTCCTGCCTTTTTCTCTTTCTTATATGCATAAAACACTAATGTTTATATGTAAATGCATGAGGTTTATCTTGTTTACTGTTTACTCTTTTTTCTTTCTTACTGGAATGTCAAAGCATGCTAAAATTTCTTGGTTTGAATTTGGTGGGTGATAAAGTAGGGAGGGTTGTTTTGGGTAAAGTAAGAGCCTTTTTTTGTGTTTCTTCTATGAAATTTAGCTGGCATGCAGTTTTAGATTTTATTAAATGGTTATTTGATAGAGGTTACATGTTTTGTTTGCTCATAGTGTATTATGTTCTATAAAGGAATGATATATAATATAAATTGTAAATTTTTTAGAGTAAAAAGTTTGAATATCTAGAGGCTCTTAACTTCAGGCCTCTTTTTTCAACCTGGAATTGATTTAAAATTGATAAAATGGTGCAAAGGTAAGCGGCAAGACAGCCTTTTTTTTTTTAAATGCAGTTTACTTCTAATGATAACGCATGTAGACAAAAATTGAAAAATATGAAACTTGCCTTTCTTAATGCAACCTGCCATGGCTTATCAAAAAAAAAAAAAAGAAAGAAAAATATGAACCTTTTTCTATGTGGAAAGAAACAAAAATTGAGAATAAAGGGAACTAAAGATGGTATGGTTGGTTTCTTGCTTTTGCAAGTTTACTTTGAATGATCTTATGCACTCACTTTTCACACTCTTACTCCTCATCTCCTTTCATATAGACAATGAGTTTTTCTTGCCAACCCTGCTTTTACCTTTGTGTAATCCTTTTCCTCAGGTAGTCCTACATGTATGCGAACACAGGCATTCCTAGAAATATCACCTTAGAATTTGACATATTTAAGAGATGCGGAATTTTTCTTTTGATTCTGCATTTAAGAAATTAATCACCTGGATATGACTATGCACTTTGAAGTAGTTTTCTTTACTTTGTAAGAAATAATGTAGTTCTTTTTAAAAAAAAAATTATAGTGCCATATTAATTTACAGGGTGTGCGGTTTCATCGCATTATCAGAGGTTTTATGATACAAGGTGGGGATATATCAGCTGGTGATGGAACTGGAGGAGAATCCATTTATGGCTTGAAATTTGAAGATGAAAACTTTGAGTTAAAACATGAAAGAAAAGGAATGTTATCAATGGCTAATATGGGGCCTAACACCAATGGATCTCAATTCTTTATTACAACTACTCGAACCTCTTATCTTGATGGAAGACATGTGGTTTTTGGGAAGGTTATAAAAGGAATGGGTGTTGTTCGTTCTATCGAGCATGTTGCCACTGAGGATGGTGATTACCCCACTCAAGAGGTTATAGTTGCAGATTGTGGAGAAATTCCTGAAGGGGCAGATGATGGAATATCTAACTTTTTTAACGATGGTGATATATATCCTGATTGGCCAGCCGACCTTGACAAAAAACCGGATGAAATTTCTTGGTGGATGAAGGCAGTAGACTCTATCAAAGCTTTTGGAAATGAACAATACAAGGTATTTGATCTAATCATATGGCTTTCTGTGGTATAATTTGCCCTTTTTTACTGTTTCATAGATTTCACATGGCACATTCTCTATTTTGAATGATTAGGGCTTGTGCTCTCTTCGAGTTATGAATGTTTATTGATGGTACATTTTCTTCTATACATTTGTTTATTGACTATTTTTGTTTTGAAGTTTGATTTACTGCTATAGTGTTACTTGCTAAATATTCCTTCCTGTTCCCTCTCACAGAAGCAAGACTATAAGATTGCTCTTAGAAAATATTGGAAGGCTTTGCGCTACTTGGATGTCTGCTGGGAGCAGGAGGGCATTGATGAAGGTGCATGATTTAGTTTCTTTCTTTGATGATCATGATATTATTGCTATGAATCCTTTGGTGTCTCTGATGACTTTTTTCCTCTTTTTTAATTTGTCATTGCACAGAGAAGATCTCCTCTTTGCGGAAGACCAAGTCTCAGATATTTACAAATAGTTCTGTAAGATTTTGAATTCAATAATTCATAGGTTTAGGCTTCTAGCATGGCTAATTTAGATCATTCCAATCTTTTTCATATTTTAGATTCACATTCATTGAATCGGGTCTGTAATGGTTAATTTGACAGTATGTGATGGTAGGGAATTGCTCTACTGTAATAATCTGTTGCCACTTATATGTACTTGTTTCCCATTATTGATGTTAGGTTCCTTTCGTATAACCACTGTCTGTGTTGTCTGCTTTAGGCCTGCAAGTTGAAACTAGGTGATCTAAAAGGAGCACTGTTGGACACCGACTTTGCAATTCGTGATATAGAAGATAATGTGAAAGCTTTTTTTCGCCAAGGCCAGGTCAGTTACTATCTGTGTGACATTCAAAGCTAAAGTTTGCTGATTCTTTGGCACTGCTTGCTTTGCCTGGACTGTTTTCTTGTCTATTTCTTTTTCCTGGTTGTGTATATAATATAGTTTGTAGCTGTGTTATTTCTTGGCTGACTAGTATTGGAGCTTTTTCAAGCATAGCTATTTTGTAGTTTCCTTATTTTGCTAATTGGTTTGGGAAAGTGATTTGCATGTCTATAACAAAATAAAGTGTTTGACAAATTCAGAATTGTTTGATTTGTGGTTTTTCTGGTTGATTATCATTTCTTATTCTCAGGCGTAAAGTTGCCTGCTATCTGTTTGCATTGACATGCAATTAGTTCAAATATTAAATGGTTTATTGTATGTTTACCTGGGATGCTTTTTTCACAACATGCATTTTTCATTGATGTCAGGCATATATGGCACTGAATGACATAGATGCTGCGGTTGAGAGCTTTAAAAGGGCATTGAACTTAGAGCCAAATGATGGTCAGTGCAATCTTGTCTCTTGTGAAATAGCAACATTAATTTAAAAAATTTTTCTGGCCTGAATAATCAGCTGCTAAACCCCTTCCCTGCTCCCTCGTCCCTTCTCTTCCTTCCCCTTTCCTGTTTGAGGTTGGGAAGGGGGTCATTAGGCTTGCTGGGTGTTCATTTTTGGTCAATGTAATGTGTCACCTGGTGAAACTGTATACAGTAATAATGTGAGTATGAAACTTGACTTTAAATCATCATCGCCCTTAATTAGATTTTGCTGTTATCCGTAGTACTACTTCATCAAAATCAGTCAATTATATACTTTTAGTAGAACTCTTATATCATGTTTTCTGCCCTTCAGGTGGAATAAAGAAAGAGCTTGCAGCTGCAAGGAAGAAGGTTGATGATCATCACCTATTCTTTTATTGAACATTTCACAATATTTAATGCTTTCCTCCCTGCACTTCCCCTTAATTTCATCTCTGGAGGTAACTGAAGATGTAAAACTACTGCAGATTGCTGATAGACAAGACCAGGAGAAAAAGGCATACTCTAGAATGTTTCAGTAGATCGTAGCCAAAATTATGGTACAGGAACAAGTTTTTTATTTGCTTTCTTATTTTCTATGTTTCACTTTGTCTAGTAAACCGTGATTTGATATGTAGACAGCCTTTTGTCTAGAAGGATCAATTTTGGGTTTTTTGGTTTTTTTGCTTACATTGTCATGTATTCAATGCGTTGGAGTTATTCTCATTACAGTCTGTGGTTGGCTTTAGGAAAAATCAGGTATGAATTTATTTATTTTCTATGGACTCATACATACATGTCCATTCTTATAATCTTATGGAGTTTATTCTGTTGTGCAGGCTTTGGTGTAGGAAAAAACCTGCTATATCTTTTTTCTGGAAATTCTTGAACTTGAATGAATGTTAATGCAGAATTGTCTTTTCTTCCTTTTGATTTCTGGTCAAGCAGATGTGACATTTTATTCCCAGCTGAAACTGAATTTTTGCTTACACGTCTGTTTGAGCTTATCTGAACAATCTTTTTATGCACAGAAGACAATTTTTTTTATTTGACGTAAAATGGATACTTTCTTTTTCCTTTTAGACTCTTTTTTTTCCTGCTTATTGACTTGCTTATCTGTTGTGGCTTCCCTTGCTTATACTCAGCAATTGCTTTGGGTTGAGCTTTTGGGAATGCAAATCCTCTGTTCAGGACTTTGTCTACTCCTTGCTTAGTCAAGTCCTGATCTCCTGCCTCCTCTTGTTTTGTTTCTTTGTCCGTGACTTTCTTGTCCTCTGCCGTTCTCCTCCTTAATCTGTTGTCAGGATGTGTTTCTTTTAGTCTTTTTAAAGTTGAGTTTTTCCCTGCCTCTGCTGTAACCTTTTGTTCCATGGCTACAGAAACCCGCCAATCTGCCAATGTTGTTTCTTCTTTAGCTCTTCTCTTTAGGGCATAGTAGTCTTCCTGTGTTAGTTGTACTGGGGAACTGTCTGATTCTGGATGATTGATGTAGCGAAGAGCTTCTGCTTCTGATGCCCCAAAAGCTTCTGATTCTATTTGCACGGCTCGAAGTGTGAGTTGCAACGTCCGAAGAGTCTGCCTCCTTAGCCGCAAGGTTTGTTTTAGTTTTGATCTTGCCCTGTGCTCTTCATCCTTGTCTGCCTTCAACTGTTCCAACTCTTCACGCACATGTTCCAGAGCTTGGTTCACTTCATTGACCATCTTCGTGGCCTTGAGTTCTGCCTCTCTCTTGGATCTGATGTCTTTGATGATGGTCTCAAGTTGTGATTCAAGCTCCAAAATCAATTGATCAGAAATAGTACATTGATTCTGAGCAGTGGCGAGGTCTGATTTTAGCCTTTCAAGCTCATCGATGAGAGGTTTGGAGTTTAACCATGATTCTGTAGCTTTATCCTTGGCTCTCTTTAGGTCTTCCTTTATCTTCCTTAATTCTGCCACCTTGGCCTCCAAGGTGTTGCTGCTTCCTGTGTCTGATTCTCCCTCTTGGCCTAAATAGTTCTCTGTTCTTTCATTATCAAATGACTCCATCGCTGCTGTTATTGATCGAGGAAAGAAATTTCTCCTGTTCGGAGTTCTCTGAAATTTATGCATTATGAGTCTGATTTATTGCTGCCTGCATGGCAAGTCCTAAGCCTTTTTGAGTTGGCAATGCTGTCGTTTTCCAAACCAAATAATCAGAGGAATGAAATGTCATTTGAAAGTCCTAGGAATGCATTGTTTTGACCGGCTTCTTTCTATTGTTATGTCCTTTCTGTTGGCTTTACATTAGATGGTATACGGCAGAGATAGATTCTTGTTATACTTGCATCACCAAATTGTCTAGTCTAGTTCTTTATTGCAATCTCCGCTGATTTGACATTAAAAGAAATAAGCAAAAAGAACTTTATGAAGTGACAAATGAAAACTCCAAAGATTATTTGAGACAGCATTATACTAGGGAAAATCTCAATCTTCATGCAGGGCCCTAAGCCGAAAGTTTCGCTCTTCATGGAGCTTCATAGCAAAGTTGGCAAGGACTTCTGCATTGGTATGCGCTCCCTCGACTTCCTCTAACTGGCCAGTCCCGAAATTCTGCTTTGAAACTCGTTTCTTCAAGAGCTCCTTTCCAATCTCCACAAGTTTATGCAAATTCTCCTCGGTTGCAATGTCAGCCGTTGATGCATCACCAGTCAAGGTGTCATCCTGTTTAATCACCGGCGAAAACATGAAAGAACAATAATCCTATATTTTACGTGGAGAACAGTCATGATGCTAAATGTGAATTCAGTTGCTTAGGAGTTAGGACATGCTTATGGATATTGGCCATCCAACTTGGGTCTTTTGTATACCTGAATACGGAGATAATTTTCACTGCAACGACTGCACTGGAAGAGAGCAGACACATGAAAATCAACCATATCAGAGCTTGCATGCAAACAAGCATCGAGAAGTGGTGTATTTCCATTGTGGAAGATCCAATCCGACATGTTCCAATTGGAGGCCTTAACTGCGTCATACTTTGGTGTATCCATGGGGGTGGTTCCTGTGCCAAGTGACAGCACAAGCATCCTCTTGTTGTCCATCGGTTCGATATCAATGAAATCGGCGTTTCGCTTCATGATCTCCATCCAAACGTTGCTAATAGCTACTAGAGTCTACAGATTTAGATTAAATGGTTAACTATTACAAATTTTGTTAGCTAATAATTAGCCTGGTTCTATTTGCCCGCTTCTGTGAGAAAAATTAAATAAATTTGCACTCACTGGATTGTTTGCAGCGACTCCTCCATCAATGAGATTAAATGTGTGGATTTTCCCATTTGTATGATCCTTGGTTTCAAAGTAATGTGCAGGTAGAAGAGTGGGAGCAGCAGAGGTACCGATGCAGGCATCTGCTAGCCTAGCATTCTTCCAAGCATTCACCTTCGCCTGAAGGAAAGTTCGATTTAATAATAATAGTAACAACAATAACAATAATAGTAATTAATGGCAATAATAATTAATTCGTATATCATTGGTTGAGAAGATCACTGGCTGCAGGAGCTTGATGTCGAAAGTTGGTATAACCACATCAGTCAATGTCTGTTTGAGAGTAACGTCTCCGAGTAACTGGTTTATCAATGACCTTAGGTACTGCCCATCATACTTGGGTCCCATCGATGCATTGGTGCTCCTAATTATAACATTTTTTGAAGTTATGAAGAAAAGATGGTTAGCTAATTTGAAGAATAGCTGGAATTATTAATAGACATTTCTCGTTCCATTAGAGTTTTACCTGTCCTGAGGGAAAATCTTGGGGGAGTGCTCCAGATAGAAATTGTTGATGTCCTTTGCCGCGTACATGGGTTGTCGTCTGCTTCCCTTGCTGGGAGCTGTAAGCATGGTGGCTACCAACCCACCAGTGCTTGTTCCTGCAACGATGTCAAAATAATCCGCAATTCTTGCATTTGGTCCATCCAGCTCCTAACACATTGATCAACCACAAATATATATACACATATATATGCAGAACTGAAAGCATGAACAGATAATTTTGCTATAATAAAAGGGGAAAAAATTCTGTTTAATGAGGTAAACCTGAAGCTTGGATTCAAGGAAGGCAAGAAGAGTGCCTGGAATTATGCCTCTGATGCCACCTCCATCAATACTCAGAACTGTTACCATCTTCTTTTTTGCAAAACTGCTGGCCATTTTGAGTCAAAAGAGAGCTAGCTGCTCAAAAATTCCACAGTTTTTTGTTGAGAACGAAATTATCAGTTTATTTGAACGAGATACTGATGATCAAAACTGTATATTTATAGCAAAAAGTGGGAGAATAGAGTAAGGTCCATGCACTTTATTACTCATCCATGTTTCCTTCCTGACTATAGTAACCATTAACTCATCAGAAATATTAGCTTATGTCCATTTTTTTTCTATTTCTTTGTTACATCGTTTTGCTTGGTTGATTATTACCTACTACTTCACATGCATCACTTTTGCTGCCGCCTCTTTGCTCTAATCAGTCAACTAATCTACTAGCTGCTAGTAGTAATTTTTTAATGTTAATAGTCACCTTTGCCTAGCTGAAAGAAGAGAGTTGTTATAATTTGTATCCACTAAATAATACACTTTCTGGTTCAAAACCAATAGTTATTAATGATGATGAAGTGTTGTGAACGTAAAAGGAGAGAGTATCTTGATTTATTTTATCTCTTCTTTTGCATAGATGACATGTTCTTGGGTTGTCCGCAATTGCAGCCACCCTTACAGAGAAGTCTATATCAAAATGGGAAGCTATTAATCCCAAGCTTTACATGGACGGCATTATATATCAAAATCTCAATTATTTTTACAAGATTTTGCAAATTCTACTCCATGTCTCATCCAGTTTGGTCATCGGGAAAATCAATATTTTTAAACAATAAACATGAAATAGGTTGTTGGTATCGAACTCATAAATAATGCAATTAGCATTAATTAGCACATGCATGCCAGCCCCCTAAGCAAGCGTGCTTCGGATAAATGCTTTAGCACCAGCCTCCATGAAATTCTATTGGTAGTTTTTAACTTCAAAGCTGGAATAAGCTTTTCCAATAAGCATGGGAGGCAATGAGCTGTGCGACAAAATTAAAGTTACCGAAAATACTAATTTATTTGGTCTAAAGAGCCATCTGCCCTCCACCCTCTTCACATCACATGTTGAATTCCTATTTCGAGACAATCAATCGTTTTTTTATAAAAGAAGGATATATTAAATGATTTAAATTTAACAATAAAAAAAATAAAATTATATCCGAAACAATCAATTAAATAAAATTATTCTATGTTCGTTATTTTATTTATTATTTATTTCAAATTAATTAAGTTTTATATTATAACATTTTTATCTTATCTCATCACGTTCTTTGTTTCTACTGAATTTCACAATTCAAAATGTATATTTATTAATTAAATTTGTTGCATTTATGAAAACTTTTCAATTATCACTTAAAATGTTTTATATTTTTGTTAATATTACAAAAGAGGAATAGTACAACTCGAACTTTTGAATCCTATCAATCCCCAAGATCTAAGCTCAAGTGACCTTATTATTTTGGCAAACAAATTGATAATATAATGCATCAAAGCTTTATAGGAGGAAGTATTACATTAAAATCTCAATTCATGGTGCAAGCCTAAGCTTTCGTTCCTCGGAGAGCTTCTTAGCAAAGTTGGTAAGAGCTACTTCATTGGTAGGCTCTCCCTCAACTTCCTCAAACTTGCCGGTCTCGAAATTCACTCTTGAGACTCGCTTCTTTAAGAGCGCCGTCCCAATTCCAATGAGCCTTTTCAGATTCTCTTCAGTTGCAATGTCAACCGATGCTGCATCACCCGTCAATGTGTCATCCTGGTTTAACCACCAAGAAGATAAGTTAGTATTCAATACAGTTTTTGATTAAATTCTTAATTGATAATTAAGTACGGCTTTACATTCCATTGCTTTCCATGGTTACCTGAATACGGAGATAATTGTCCTTGCAGTGAAGGCATTGGAACTGAGTGGAGGTATGAAAGTCAACTATATCAGAGCTAGCGTCCCAAAAGACATCAAGCAATGGAGTTTTCCCTTTGTCATAGAGCCAGTCGATCGTGCCCCATTTGGAGGCTGCAGCTGCGCTGTACTTCTCTTCATGCTTGGCTTCCCCAGTGCCTAGTGATAGCACTAGCGTCCTCCTGCTGTCCATCGGTTCGATTTCCACAAATTCTGTACTCTGCTTCAAGATCTCCTTGGAGAAGTGGTTTACAGCTAACATTGTCTGCAAATTCAGATTCATGGTTAAAGAATACACATTGGTTAATATCTTAAAAAAAAAAATGAAATGCTGAACTCTTGGGCTAGCTCTCATCCAAATGTTTTTATTTTTGTATTCTTAAATTTGTTCAAGTTCAAACTATAAAGCATCCCCAAATGAACAAATGTACGGACAGGATTATTTGCTGCAACTCCACCATCAATGAGATCAAATGTGCGGGTTTTCCCGTCAGCATTCTTAGTTTCGAAGTAGTGTGCGGGGAGAAAAGTGGGAGCAGCAGAGGTGCCGATGCAGACATCTGCTAGCCTAGCATTCTTCAAAGCATCTGCCTTCGCCTGTTTCCAAAATGAAAAACAAGTGTAACAAACACTGTAATACATCAAACTCCATACATATAGGTGTTTGACAAGCTATTAAATCAGTACATCGTTGGTAGAGAAGATCACAGGCTGTAGGAGCTTGATGTCGAAAGCTGGTATAACCACATTTGTCAGTGTCTGCTTTAGAGTAATGTCTTCTAGTAACTGGTTTGTCAATGACCTTAGGTACTTCCCATCATACTTTGGTCCCATCGATGTTGCTCTGAAGAAACTTGCCATTGAGGCCAGGAAATTAAGGCGACTGCTTCCGAAAATAAAGAAGAAAATCAGCTGAAATTTTATTTTTATTATTATACTTATAGAAGATCGTTACACTAAAACATTCAATTTAAAATTAATTGATAATAAACCAACGTCAAGATAAGTAACAATACAAGCAATAAGGAATATGGTAGCTCCATTAGAATTCACCTGTTCTGCGGGAAAATCTTGGGGCAATGCTCCAAATAGAAATTGTTGATATCCTTTGCTGCGTACATGGGTCTGTTTTGCTTGTTTGGAGCTGTAAGCATGGTAGCTATCAACCCACCGGTGCTTGTTCCTGCAATAATGTCAAAGTAATCTGCAATTCTTGCATTTGCTCCATCTAACTCCTAATTAACAAAGTATAAAAATCAACCACATGTAAGCAAACTTAAGCCGTTGATTAATAATGATGCTGAGCAGAAAAAGGAAAGAAAATTTACTGTTTGACGAGGTATACCTGAAGCTTGGATTCAAGGAAAGAAAGAAGAGTGCCAGGAATAATGCCTCTGACGCCACCTCCATCAATGCTCAGCACTGTTACCATCTTCCCTTTTGCAAAACGACTAGCCATTTTTGATTCCAAGGAGCTCCTTAATCAATTAAAATTAAAGTTGCAGTGTTAGTCTATGAAGCATAAGCTGATCCAAGTTTAAATAGCGTTTATTTTTAACAAATTTCACACGAATAAAATTGAAGCGTGCTGAGCATGGCCCATAGGAAACAGGTTTAATATTGAACCTCATGGCAACCTTGAGTTCACCTTCGTTGACTGTAGTCAAATTTTAAGTTTATCTTGATTTGTTTTAATTACCCAACTTGATTGATTAATTGTGATTAGTTTTATTTACATGTCACACGTTGGTAATTCTTTTCTTTTATTTGGCTTGTCTGTCCATTTATTATATACCTGTCATTTTTTTAAAACAACAATGAGGGGATCAATTTTTTTGTTTTACGTTATATGTTTATTTGATTTCGTCAATACATTAGAATGGATGGTTGCGTGGTGTCAAGTTATTGGGTAGTTTTTCATTAATCTTAGTTTAAAGTCTTCATCCGAAAACCTATGCAGAGTTATAATGTTAATTTAAATAATGAGTTTAGCTAGCATCTCATCGACTCCATAATTAATCAGACGAACCTATAATTCTTTACTTAGATCATACTTCCAATAATAACGCTTTAGATCCAGCCTCCATGACCCTATTCGTAGTTTCAATGTTCAAAGTTCGATTCAAGCTTTTTCTTGTTCAACGTGCATGGGGGTAATGACCTGCCTAACAAAAGTTACTGGAATATAATCTTTTCCCCCGCCTGTAATTCTGGAATTTTACACTTCTGTATTTGATTTTTTGTTCATTTTCCCCTTATTTTCGAGCTCAAAAACATGACCAGGATCCTTTATATAAAGTTCATTGATTATGTTACTTACGACAACAAAGAAAGAATTACATATAATACTATTATTTCTCCATCTCTGACCTAACTAGTTGGAAAGGGATAAACTAATTATAAGTGTTTATTCATTAGGCAGACCTGGCAGTGATGACAGCTCATACAACTATAGAATAAACCAAACAATAGCTTATGTTTGTTTAATTAGTTTATTAATCGGTAAAATTAGAGTTAAACCTAATACTCGTTTCAATTCTTAGATGCCTAGCGGTGTGTTTTAGCCATGTGTTTGTGCAAATCACGTTTGGTCTTGGTCTTTGTTAATGCAAAATTCTTAGATATGTATGTACATTGAGTTGAATGTCAATTAATGCCAGCCATGCACGTTTTAGGTCATTTTCAGGCCTTGAGTTTACTATCATATTGAGGGAGTAACTTTCTTTTAAGAGAGCCCTTTCCAAAATAGTGTCTGTCGGTCCTTCTCTCTTTCAAGCTGCAGGAAAAAAAAAGGTGTTTAGACTAAATTAATTATATATAATACATTCCAATATTTCATCTTGATGAGGGGATGGTTATAAGCTGAAAATGTCAAATTGAGCAATCTGATTTTGCTCTCTTCGCATGTAAATTAATTTACATGTTGGCTGTCAATTCAGCATGACTTTGAACCTACTCAATATACATGATTGGTATACTTAAATTGAATGTATATAGTCTTAGTTAAATATCAATTGATTTATTTTTAAAAATTTTAAAAATTTAATTAATCAAATTTTTATAAAATTTATTCAAAATAGATCGAATTATATTTGAAAATTAAAAATAATTGTAACTGACTTATTTTAATTGATTGTCGAAAGACTGCTCCTCAAAATTAAGTTAAATAATATTACAATCTGTTTTTTTATTAAATTTTTTTTTCAAAAACAATTTTATCATTAAAAATAATGCATTCTCAATAAAAAATTAAATAATATTATATTCTATCTTATCTTACAATTTGGATTATTCATAGATAATTTTATCATAAACTAACGATAAATTTATATATTTTATTAGTCCCATCAATTTTAGATTGTTCCTTCCTCCCAACGTATTTTAATTCAGTACCTTCGTATTAACTAAAATAATAATCTAAATTACCAAAATAATTTTATTAAAAACAATAAATAATCCAAATTAACAAAATAATTCCACGGGAATTCTTCTAGTAAATAAAAAAAACCATGTGCTGAATTTGTCCTAATTAGCCCTTTGGATGCCACGTGTCTTTGGACAGACGTCCTGCATGCAGATGTTGTAATTAGGCCCTAATCACCACAATTACTGCATAACAGTCAATACAACATGAGATAAGCACGTAAGGACGTTTTTCTTCTTAAAAAGGGTGAGAATGAAGGGAATTGAAAGATGAGCGCAATACGCACCCCAAGCCATGTAGCGGAATGTCGCCATTTTCCACGTTTCTCATCCAGGTCGGTTAAGATGCCAGTCTGCGTGAAATTTTCTGCAACTACAACAACTCGACTCCACCTCAACAAAGCTTTGCCAACTCGGCACCCAACTCACCTTGTCAAATCGCCCGACTCGGTACCGATGTCTGACTCTAACTCTAGGTAGACGCACTCATCCTTAAAATTTTGCTACTTTTTTAATGCTAAAACTCATTTTAAAACTAAAAAGGAAAGAATTTTTTGTTTTGGTTTATTAAATTTGTTGACTTACAGCTGCGTGGATGGAACTTATGCTGAGATTGTGGTGGTGCGACATGGGGAAACGGAGTGGAATGCTGATGGAAGAATTCAGGTTTGAATTTCTCTAAAATTTTTTACATTTTTTTAAAATTTTTAATCATTTTGTGTGTGTTGGTATTTGGAAAGTCAAGAATCGAATTTGTTTTCCGGATACCATCGGATATTTAGGGATATGTCGTGCGCTGGAGCTTCTATGATCTATTTATTTATTTTATTCGTTTGGAATACTGATTTTAATCTTTAATCAGTTAGATTTATTTTTGGTAAATAATTAGTATTTAATTTGATGTTGAAAGATTTTAAGTCTGTTTTGACATTCCGAAAATGAAGTAAATGTTCAGACTTTATATATTATAGTGTTTGGGGATTTCAGAATTGGATAAAGTAGGATAGAAAAGAAGAACTTTTGTTAGATTTAAGTAGGAAAGCAGAGAACTTGGCCAGTTGAATTTCGCATGGATAGATAATATGTGTAAATTTTTGTTTCGATCTTAAACAGCACAAATGGTTTATTATCTGTATAACGTAATTCATATGCTAGAATGCAATTGGATGAACAATGTGGCCTTATCAGTATCATTCTCGTGATTGCATTACTGATCATACGTTGATGAATCTTGGACAAGGTACTTGGACAGAACAATTTTTGCAAAAAGGATATAACTACGCTGCTGACTCCTTTGATTAACCTCTTATACATATTGTTCCTTCTATTTTTGATTACATGTGTGCCAGTTGATCCTATTGTTATGTGGATGCCTTGGTTAATCTAGCAGTGTACCGTGCAACCCTGATGAGTTTTTTTTTTTTTAACTTTTAATAGGGGCATCTGGATGTGGAACTAAATGAAGCTGGGAGACAGCAAGCAGCTTCAGTGTGTTACTTGTACTTTTTGCTCATATGACCTTTCTTGTTCTGATGCTGATGCCTTAAGCTCATTCTTTATCCCCTGCCTCTCACTTACAGGTGGCTGACCGACTATCAAAGGAGCCTAAAATATCTGCTGTGTATTCATCTGATTTAAAGCGAGCTCTTGTGACAGCTGAGACAATTGCAGCTAGGTGTGGTGGGTTAGAGGTATGAATCTCAAAGCAATGTTGTTAAAAAGTGGGTTTTGCAGTTGTAAGGCAGTTACTTTTTGAATTCTTTGGTTCAAGTTTTTCATGATGCTAGATGCTGTCTAAAGCATGAAAGCGTTTGGTATTATATGTGAAGTTTTGTAGTAATCCTTTTTGTTTGATGTGAACCAGGTTATAACAGATCAAGACTTACGGGAGAGAAATTTAGGGGATCTTCAAGGCCTTGTATTTCGTGAAGCTGCCAAACTTAATCCCAAAGCTCACAAGGCCTTTTTATCACACAGGACAGATCAAGATATTCCAGTAAGTTAGGATTGTTTTGAACTTGAAAGACAACATTGGGGAATCTTGAAAGAAATTTGTCTCTGGCTTTCTTAATGTTAGAATATGTTCTATATTTAAATTAGTAATTTGTTGGCTAGACAATTGCTGGCACTGGCTTTTATAATATTGCATATAATTTGCAGAACCATGTTCAAATTATCATTTGAAGCATGGCTCTCTAACATTTAAGCCTAAAGTTATTATTATAACTTCTGGTCTAAAATGAAGGCCAAAGTTTTGGGATACATTCTGAAGTTGAAAAGGACCAAAGGGAATCTAATTTTTCTTGATGTTGCAGCTATCATCCTCTCCCTACCTGGAAGGAAATGGTTGTCATCAGTACGGATCCTTAATTTTGGGCCATGTCACTAGCAAGTCATTATTAATCACGATCTGCTACTCTGCCCAAGCATACTTACTTCTGAAGTTGTAGTACTGATTGCACTTCACTGTATATTTATATGTTTACTGATGGTTTGTTGATCTGTGCCAGTTATTATCCAGTTGTAAGCCTTGTTTGTTTGAATAATCTTCAATCACTAATATAGCATGTGGTCTTGTTACAAAATTTCTCTATCAGCCTTCAACTGGATAAATGATTACAATAGAAAAAAGTCTAGATGTCTACTTGGGCATTAAACACCATTTTCACATTAGTATACATTTGAATGCCTGATTCACTTCATATTCAGGGTGGTGGAGAAAGCCGAGACCAACTTTATCAGCGCTGCACATCTTCATTGCAGAGAATTGGTAGGAAGCATAAAGGTATGTTGTCTCGTTTGTGAAAGGAGAAAAACTCTTGAATCGTAATCAAGGTGTAACTAATATGGTTTATGAACAGTTTGATGTTATATTTTGTTTAACTTTTAGAACTCATCATAACTTCAGTACATTCCATTAAACCTGATAACAAGATGTTGTTGCTTTAAATATCTGAACTGTACAAGTGTTTGAACAACTTTACTTGCCTTTCGATACTGTTACCTCATAAGATCCCTGGGCTATTATATATTTCTGGTTTAAATTTCTTCATTGTTGCTTGCCTCTGTGATAGGAGAGCGAGTTGTTGTGGTTTCCCACGGCGGTGTCCTTAGAGCACTCTACAAGCGAGCTTGCCCGGATGGAAAGTCGATAGGGAAGGTGCTTAATACATCTGTAAACATATTTCACGTGTCTGATGAGGAATGGACCATAAAATCTTGGGGCGACGTTAGTCATCTCGAGCAAACAGGATATCTGAAGTCGGGTTTTGGGGGGGACAAAACATCTGGTTAGTTTGTAGTTTGATATATTCCTTGCCTATGGCATTCTGTAATTTGATTATTTCAGGCAATGGCACTAGAACATTAAAGGTGAGATAATTGGCCTAATTCAAGCCGTTCTCACTAGGGATTATTACCAGCAAACATGATTTTGGAACAGCTCTTATATTTTTTAATAAATGAAATAACTTTTCTTAATAAAAACATATTTGATTTAAAATAAAATTTTGATTGAACATAATAAAAAAATTTTATTTAAATTTTATTAATTAATTTAAATTCTTTTTAAATATTAATATGATGAATGATGAATTTTACAAATAAATTCAATCAAAACCTTATAAAATTAATATACCATACTCAAAGAAGGCGCAATTCTTGGCTCTACACCTTCTAGTCATTACTGAGTTAGGATTCCTGGGAGCTTGAAATGTCCGCCGACTAAAAACTTTCTCCACCGTAATGGTCGTCCACGACAAAACTTGGCCGTTTGTACTCATCTCAGACTCACTAAATCTTTTGAACTATATCTATGTCCGAACCCAGTTTTCGGTAAATCACTTTAAAAAAAAAAGAAAAAAAAAAAACTTTCATTTGAGAATGTTTAGTTTTTGGTTGTTGCTTAATCTGATTGAAGTTTGGTGCTAAATTAAAAGCTCCCTGGATCAAGCTTACACTGAAATTACCGTGGTGCGTCATGGAGAAACAGCATGGAATGCTACTGGAAGAATTCAAGTTTGTCCGTCTCTCCTTTAGATAACCTTTTACAATATTATTTTTTTTGAGGAAATTTATACTAGTTTTTTCTCTAGTTAATTTACTTTTTTTTTAATAGGGACATTTGGATGTTGAACTAAACAAAGTTGGGAGACAACAAGCAGCTTTAGTATGTTGTTTACTAGTAATAATTTCTTGCCCTTTTCGACCTTCCGCTTTTTTCTAATGCTGATGCTTGAAAACTCTTTCTTTCTGGCTGTGAAGTTGGCTGATCGACTCTCCCGAGAGCCTAATATATCAGCCATATATTCTTCTGATCTGAAGCGAGCTCTTGAAACAGCAGAGACGATTGCTGCAAGCTGTGGGAAGCTTCAGGTACGAACTTTTGCTGTTGAATTTTATCAAATTGGACTCTTATATACAGTGCTTGGAAGTTAGAACTGGTGAGTTTCATTGTGATTGTATCCTACGTCAGAAAGAAGTGAGATTTGCCAAAGCAAAACATATGCATCAAGAACTCAAGAATCCATTAGTTTAGTTTATGCTTTGAGATTTGAGTAGGGTCCAACATGCAATTAGCTCTCAAATTGTTAAATGCAAAAATTGTAACACACATATTTGTTGGATGTGAATTTTTAAGGTGATTAAAGATCCAGAGCTGAGGGAGAGACACGTAGGGGATGTTCAAGGCCTTCTATTCCGTGAAGCAGCCAAAGTTAGTCCCGAGGCTTATAGAGCCTTTTCTTCTCGCAGCACTGATCGAGTTATAGCAGTAAGTTAATTAGTAGCTGATGCTTTGTTGACTGAAAATTAATGAAAAATTGATGAACTTTGAGGAAGATTTATCTCTAGCTTATCTATAGCACTTCAAAATTTTTAAGGGTTTTGGTTTAGACAATAGCTTGCTTTAGCTTTTATGTCAAAATTTAATAATGCATGCAGTTTGCAGAATAGTTTTGAAATTATGATGTATCAGTTGCCAAGCATGGTTTTCAAGGTCAATGTTCATGTCTCACCTTTTGTTAAAAGGAAGCTGCTTTTCTTGTTATTTTGCTTTGCTGAAGTTGGGATGGCCCCCAACTGAGTCTGGAAGCTGAATTTTCTCTAAAATGCGCTTGAGCCGGCTGCTCTATCAAAAGAGAAAAAAGACGAAGCAATATTGGGCCAATTTTGGGCTGAGGTTGGCCTCCTGGCTTTGTCAATTTAACGAAATCTTGTTTTTATCCTCAAAAACAATCCACAGTCCTCAAAAAAATTGTTTGTTAGGAGTTAGGCATCGGGAGCAGCTTTGTCTATCGCTGTAATGGCACCTTAATTACTTGAGCAAACAATTTTTTTAATTGGTAGGCTCTCCAAACAGGAGAATTGAGAAAGCTAACTACCTACAGGACACGCCCGGAGTTATTTGCTTTGCCTGATAGGTGGTAATGATGGTTTGAACAAATGAGACGCTTTTACAGCGAATTCAGCAGGTTTTTGGCATGTATTTGCCCATTAAACATGCCTAATGCAGAAATTTTCGAAAGAATTTGTCATGATTAGGTAGTCCTTCATTTTGAGAAGGGGCTGCAGGCGTTCAGCATTGTTGTGGATTGATGCTACTGTTAGAAAAAAAAAACAAAGAATGTAAAATAAATTTAAAAAAAATAATAAATGGCTTGAGGTGTGGTATCACTGTTCTAATTTTCGCTCATTCGAAGTACAAAACTCAGTACAAAAGGACTGTGGTTATCTTCCAGGATTCAATAGATCTTTCTTCAATATTAAGGGGTAACAGGAACGGCAGAAAAAACGAATCCAGTTAAAAAAGAAAAAAGACAAAGAGAATAAGCAAAGAAGCTTAAGAGAAGATGAAAGGATTTTTGGTGTGTTGTGAGTGTAGGTGAGAGGCTGTATTTATAAGCATGAAATGAAGTGAACGAAGTGAAGTGAACATGGTCGGCCCTTGGGTGAAGCCACCCAAGCACGGGCTTTAGGCTACTAATTTGAGAAGGCTCTAATTTTAGATAAGATTTATAATTTTATAATAATTATAATATAATTAATTATATTAAAAATATATATAAATTAAAAAAATATAAAAGTAAAAAATAATTAATAAAATTATTTTTTTATTTTTTTAATTATGTGCCTAATAAATTTCAATTTTCTATTACTTCTTTATTTCTAAAATACTATAAATTTTAAACTATATTTTTTTATTTCCAATAAACTAAGAAAAAGAAACTCTTTTATTACTATGCTTGTTGTCAATAACAGTTTGCTAGTAGGCACAATTTTACTGTTGGAGCAAAATGTCAATCAATATTTAGCTGATATGTCGAGCAATCTGCTGGCCATAACTCTTTTTTCTTCATTGATATAGCGGCGTTGCATGGCAGCACTGTTCTTCTGCAATTTATGAAGCATCGATAAAGTTATGATGATGATGATGTTTAACTACGCATGCAGGGAGGTGGAGAAAGCTTGGACCAACTCTATCACCGTGCTACATCTTCATTGCAAAGAATTGGTCAGAAGCATGCAGGTAGATAATGCCATTTGACAAAGGGAACTTGAACTCCCAAACTGTAACCAAGCTATAGACAGATTACTTTCATTTTTACCCTTAGGTACTTCCATGTACCATCAAACCTTCCGGTGTGACTTTGTTTCCCTTAAGATTTCTACTTTTACCTGACAATTTTGTTAGGATAATATGTTTCTGGTTTAAATGGCCTGATTGTTGCTTATTTCCCATGGCAGGAGAGCGAGTGCTTGTAGTCACTCATGGAGGTGTCGTAAGAGCGCTCTACAGGCGGGCTTGCTCAAACAGGTTTAAGGGGAGTATACCCAATACCTCTGTCAACATCTTTCACTTATCTGGTGCTGATGAGTGGACCATAAAAGCCTGGGGTGATATCAGTCATCTCAACCAAACAGGACCTGCCAATCTGGTTTAGGGTTGAGCAGAACATCTGGGTAGTTCCTACCTGAATACTTGTTGTTTTTAACATTTTTCCATCTGGTAATTCAAGTGAATAAGTAAGCAATGTCGCTGGACTAATTAGAGACGAGATATTGGGCCTAATTCAAGGCAGTCTCGGTAGATTAGTGTGCAGTTTTCTGGCTGTATAAGTCGGTTTCGTTTGTTAAAACACTTGAAGTATGCACAAAGTAACCGTAAATGTATTCATGCCAAATGCAAAACTAATAGATTGATAAGACAGTATCGGCCAAATGCATACCTATTAAGGTTTTGAAAATTCCCAGACACAGACTCCATATGCAATTCCTGGAAGGAAAACAAATGGTCTTACCTTACGTAAGTTCAGTGCCGGCCCTTGGGTGAAGCCACCCAAGCAATGGCTTTAGGTCCCAATTTGAGGAGGCCTCAATTTTAGAAAATATTTATAATTTTATAATAATTATAATATAATTAATTATATTAAAAATATATGAAAATAAAAAATAATTATTAAAAATTTTTTTTTACTTTTTTAATTATGTGTCTAATAATTTCAATTTTCTATTACTTCCTTCTTTTTAGAATGGTATTAATTCTCAACTACATTCTCTTATTTCCAATAAACTAACAGTCATATGTATTTACTCATTTTCAACAGCTATTTTTTTTCACTTATTTTTCTTATTTTCAATCAATACATTTAATGATTTCCAACAGTTATTTTTTTTCCTATATATAAAACTAATTTTTTTTTTCAATGTATAATATCTACTTTTGAAATTTTCCTTTCTCATTTGCTCTTTCTTCCTTTAATTTTAATTTTTTACCAAAGAATACGAAGTTTATTATTTTATTATCTTCATAAAGCTGTGAGCATCATTTGCGGTTTGTAATAAACATTCAACAATTAGGTACTATTATTCTAATTTTTACAGGTTTTTTTACTTTAATTTAGAGTTTATTTTATATTGTTATATTTTTTTTATTTCATGTGATAGTTGATTTGTTTGAATTAGAAATTTTGATTGTTGATTTTATATTAATCATTTAGAAAATATAAAATAATTATAATAGTTGATTATAAAATGTCTTATTTAAATGGATTAAACTAAAATTAATAAAATCTTATTTAAGATCAACAATGTCTCAAGAAAGATTAAATGGATTGACTATATTATCAATTGAAAAAGAAATATTAGAAGAATTTGATTATAAAAGTTTAATTAAAAATTTTACATCTCAAAAAGCTAAAATAATAAAATTTTAATAATTTTTTTTAATTTTAATAAAAAAAGCTTCATTTGAATATTTCGCTTTAAGCTTTTGAACTTGTTAGGCCGCTCGTGCGTAAGTTAGTAAAAAACTGATGCATAACAGTCCAAAAGAGTGCAAACTACGCAAACCCCAGACAAGGAAACTCATCTACCATACTATTTTCTAGAAGTTGCAAGCGGTTTTGCACTTAAAGGCAAAATTCATTCGGAAGCTTTGTGTTTAGTGGAAGCCTTTGCTGTCAAAATCCATCGTACTGTAGTTGCCGGGGGACTCTCAAGAAGATCACGTTCATATGTACCACTGCATAGCCTTAAAACACACCAACTCTCTGGACCATATATCTTCAAACCCTTATCAATCACCACCTTCCAAAAATATTTTAGGATTTTAAAAGATTCATACGTCCAAACGCACGCGAAAAACTTAGGGGTATTTACTTATATTTTAAGTGTATATATAGATTTTGCGGTTCCCTAGAGACAAGCCAAAGACAGGGTACAAATCCCTAACTGTATGCTCTGAAAACAATAGCTTAAAGAGAAGAAGGAATAAAACAAAGAGCGAAAAAAGAAAAAAAAAGAAAAAGAAAAATGAAGGGTTGTGGAGTCATCCACTCAAATTGTTTCTCGAGGCATGGTAAGCATGCGCATCAGTTGTGGGACTTGAGCACACAAAAAATATTGCAGATGTAGTTATCAGTGGAGTGGGACAACTTTTGCTTTTGGTTCTAGTCATTGTTCAAGTTCGTTAAGCTTTCTCTTCCATCTTTTTTATGGAGAATTTTTTTTTGACCTGATTGCACTCGATGATCCCTTTTGACCCACAGGATCAAAAAAAAAAAAAAAATTGTTACCAATATTTTAATTATGCCCCCCCTTTCATCATCATTTTTAAGTGGCCATATTCAATGTTCACCATTCTTTCTAATTTTAAATTATCTTTTTTCTGTGGAATGGGTCATTTTCAACTTGGCAAACAAATTAATTTTGAAATATAAATTAGCAACTCAAATTTTATGATAAAATAAGTTAGTAAAACTTTTGATTCATCATGACTTACTATATAAACGTGACGAATGTATATATTTTTAATAAATTTAAATTTATTTTAGTCAAAATTAAAAGAACTTGAATATGGAGAATTCTTATACTTTTTACTTTTTTTTATTTATTTTTATAGTTTTTTAATCTCTTTGTGGAGGAAAAAGGGAGGAAGGTGAAGGTGGGAACCATTTTAAAGGATTAGCTTAGAACCTAACCCTCACCTTTATTTTGGCGCCAATTTTGCAAGAAAAAAGCATAGGCACCCCCCACCCCATGAATGGCAATCATTATGGCCATAATTGATTAACAGGTAAGTCAAAGGGCCATTTGCTCATAGTTGGGCAAAACCTTGTAATCATGGTGGACGAAGCTTTTTGTAACCAAATATTTGGACAATATCAAACAAATTTAACAAGTCAACGACTGCCATGAGGAAGATGCCTTCTTGCAACAATCTGCATACCATACGCATCCCATGCATTTTCCTCGTTTAAATTAATTATTCATAGTTTCAATTCTAATTAATTAAATCTCCGACCACCCACTTAATCAATGAAAATACAACTTCATTTTCAAGTTTTCATATGTTTGGCGAATTAAAATACTATAAATTAAACCTCATTGTAATATTATTAAATGATGGATTTTATTAAATACTTTGTAATCAGAGGTGAACTTTCTTTTATCTTATGAATTTCATTTTTTATATTTTATTTGAGGTTTGAAATTTAAATTTTTTAAAATTAAAATCTTCAATTTTCAAACAATTTTATTGGAATGTCAATGTATAGGATAGCCCTTATTTTTTAGGTACTATAATCTAATTATATTATTGGATATGATACCCAAACTCTATGAATGTCCAATTAAGATTTTGAGTTGTTATCCAAACTCGTTAAATATCCCTATCCGTTAAATACAATTAAAATTAGTTCCTAAAAAAATATTAAAGTTTAAATTCATACTTAAAACAATTACTGAATTTTAGTATTACATTAATTATAAATAAAAAATCTATAAAATTAAAATTTAATATTAAAAATCATTATTCATAATTAGATTTAAGTAGTAGATGCCCTAAAATCATTATCCAAATTTTACTTGAACACATGGTTAGTAGTAATTTTCCTATCTAAACTCAATTATAAAGTACCCTAATTTTATTTAATCGAATCAGATATTGTAAGGTATTTTTTTTTAGATAATATAAAGTATTTAATTACAAGATATTTACAATTTTATCATAAGATCAACCAAAAGGTTGTAATTATCAATTTAATGTTAAAAAGTATAACTTGTTACTGACTTAATTATTCCTAGATTCTCGGACAAATCACTAAGACTTTTACCAATGTCAAAAACATTCATTGAGATGGTGAAGAAAATGAAGAACAAGAAATTATAGTGGGGAGCTGGATAATGAATTTATTATGATCATAGCATTGGAGTGGGCAACAAAATAATGAATATAGTTTTGTTTGCAATGAAGATTCAAATAGTTTAAAAACAAAGGCAAAGAAATAAAAATTGATCTCATTTCCTTGGTGGGGGGACCAATTAACCCACGGAAGAAGGAACAAGGAGTCCCCCCCCCCCCCCCCCCCCACCTTACCCTTCACTCCATCTATTTTAATCCTACAATGGCCAATTTGTCAGGCTGCTTATTTCGGAATGGACCTTGTAGCCATTAGGCAGACATTGGAATGTGCAATTATAATACAAAACTTTGCACCAGGGAATTTGCATCACCGATGATATCCTGGCATTACCCAAGAAGATTATATGGGAAAAGGAATAAGTTTCGTGCATGGCATTAGCAAGGAAATTGCTTAGCTATATGAATTGAACAAGTTTGGAAAGAATCTTACAATATTTGGCTAAAACGTCAACAAATTGAGCTTCCTCATCACGCGTTTATAGGGTTGAAAGGATCTTACACATCTAAATCAAATGTTAAAAAAATATGGAAGGCTAGCATGGTCAACATCTAAAATTAGTCAATTTTCCTTTGGGTTTTGCATTTTTCATGTTCTCTCCCCTTTCATTATATAATTTTAATCCTGTGGATATTGTTATATGATTCAAAATATTTTAGTGAATTTGATAGTGATAGATTCACGATTTTGAATGAAAAGTAATTAAAAAGTAATCATACAAAATAATATAGTAAGTCAATAATTCGATTCAAAGTAAAAATTAAAAATTAAAAGATGACTGTCATCACTCTTATCATTATCTTTTGTCTATTTTATTTGTCGAGTTTAAACTTTTTTCCTAAATATATCAAGAAATACGTTTTTACTTTCCAAATTGAAACAAAACATAAGAATTGATATTTTGAAATTTCAAATAATCACGTCTATTTATGGTTATTATCTTCATTGAGTTAATCTTCGTTTGCAAAATTATTTTGTTTTTATTATGGCATGAAATTTGTTTGGAATTGATATTGTGGTATGAATTTAGTCTACGCATGCAAGAATGAACTTACGATTATCGCTATTGGTCCTTCAAACTGGAGGGATCACAGTTTGAATTTGACCAGATCTGGTCTTTCTTTCTTTTTTTTTTCCCTGGCGTAGGGTAATCAAGAGTTCACCGGCTAGCATGCCCTATTGGGATCTCCTGCACCAGTTCAATGCCAACTCCTTTTCCTTGGTTTTAAACTTTTTCCTGTTAATTTATTATTGATTTGACCATATTTAGTGAGGCACATGGTTGAATTGCAGGTTTTGAATTATGAATTTATAGCTCAACTCCTTTTCTTCTAGGGCAAGAACACACGTAGACATAGCTGACCATTTTTCCTTTTGATACTTTTATTCCTTTAGCAGTAATACTTTGTTTTTAATTTTTTTTTTCAATTTTATTGACGAATTCAACAGCAGCTTAATTCGTTTGAAATAATTAAAGAATGAATAATTGATTGAGTAAAAAGAAACATCTCTAATACCATGTTCCTCCGTAGGTATAGCTGTCTTACTTATTAAAAACCCAACATTTATTTTTGATGGGCTACCCTATTTTATTATAATTACTATTATTTTTGGCTACACGTGCAAACAAATCACACGCATCGAGAGGTCTGCAAGTCATTTAATTTGTGATTATGCTCTTTCATCGTTCATATAAAAAATTAATTTTAAATAATAAAAATTTCTTTGTCCGTGTGAGAAAGAAAAAAAAAAGAATTCAAATCTTAAATTTTGATTATTTCTTGTTGGGTTAAATTTAAATTTGTATGCAAAATTTATTATATTAATGTGAAATTAGTTATAATATATGATCTCAACAACATTCACATTTGTTTTCAAACTTTACGATATATATTTATAAAAAACAATAATAAAATTATAAAGGATAATTCATTTCCGAATGTCAAATTACTCAATGTCATAAAACCATCACCTTCTAGAGTGAGATAACTAGAAACATGAGCTATCATGGGGAGAAAGGAAAGTGTCAGAAATGGTGTGATGTTTGGAAATTTTGAACTCTCCCCCATTCATTAACTACTCCCCACTTTTCATGTGAATTGGACCCGCTCCTTGTTAAAATTATTATATTTATTTTATTCCTTTCGGCGTAGGAAAAAATGGATCATAGGTTGAAAAGTGGATTAATATTTGCATACAGCTTATGGTAAAATAAAAATATTTAGAAAAAAAAAGTAAAGGAAAGAAGAGAGAAGTTTCTTATATTGAGAAAAAGAAAACTATCTTACTCAGTTATTCAAGAATAATTTTCCTCCCAACTATTTTTTAATTCTTATTTTATGTACATATTTAATCACCAAAGTTAATATTACTCTATCACTCTGACAAACGACGGGAGTAGAAAGAGATCTTATCCATGAAGCAAAAGTAGTTAAACGGCGTTGTTTAGACTTTATCCAACAAAAGTAACCAGAATTGGAAAAATGTCAATTCTACCCAAAAGATGGAAGCAAGCAAACGCCGAATTAACGATAAAAAACAAAGACCACGAAATTTCGTAACCAAATTACTGCGTATCAAAACTGAACCAAACCAAATTAATTAACAACGGGCCCAGAATCACGCCACGTGGAAAATCTATTCACTGGACCACCATTTGGCCCCACAAAAAGCTGACCCATCTTTTTCAATTAAATAAAAAAAAGAACATATTACAATAAAAAAATAAAAATAAAATTAATTTACGCTTTCCTCTTTTTTTTTTTTTTAAATGAACGAAAAGTGAACTCATCGTCGTTTCCTTTTTATCAGCATCTGTAGATCCCCTAGCTCTCCGATAACACACTTTCAAACACCAGAGACAAAAAAAGCTTCTGTTTTCTAAAGAAGAAAAATATTAATTCTTTAATTTTTTTCTTTCTTTTTGATTTTCAATTCAATTTTATCCAGCTTCAAATGGTTTAAGGAGAGATTTAAAATCCTACACTCTGGTTGGGGGGGGAAAAGAGAGAAAGAGAGAGGTAGGCTTTACTCCTCAATGGGTCTTTGCACTTCCAAACCCTCCCCAAACCGTTCGTTTCCTCCTAAATCTGATTCCAGAAATACCCCTATTCATCCCCGGAATAACGATATCTACCGGAAGTCTAACTCTATTCCAGCTTCGCCCTTGCCAGATGCAGTAAACGGTAACCAAAACCGGAACCCTAAGGAAGATCAAGGTAAAGACGATGAAGAGAAGGGAAGCTCAAATTCCAACAATGAAGGCAAGAAATCTCCGTTTTTCCCCTTTTATAGTCCGAGTCCAGCTAACTACTTGTTCTCCAAGAAGTCTCCGGCGAGATCTTCGGCCAATTCGACTCCGAAGCGGTTTTTCAGGAGGCCGTTCCCTCCACCGTCGCCGGCGAAGCATATTAGGGCGGTGCTTGCGCGGCGGCACGGGTCTGTGAAACCGAATGAGGCTGCAATTCCGGAAGGAAGCGAGGCGGAGGCGGCGGCCGCGGCAGGAGCTGGCGGTACTGGACTGGATAAGAGCTTCGGGTTCTCGAAGCACTTCGGGAGCAAATATGAGCTTGGAGACGAGGTCGGGAGAGGCCATTTCGGTTATACTTGTGCGGCGAAGTTCAAGAAAGGAGAGCTTAAAGGACAGCAAGTTGCCGTTAAAGTTATACCTAAAGCGAAGGTCTCTCTTTTATTTTTTGTTGTTTTTATTATCATTTTTTTGAAACTTTTCCTGTTTTTGTTTATTGATTTGGTTGAAAACTTCTGACATTGAAGAAATGAGATCCGTTGAGAAGTAACGTGGATTAGATTCTTATATTTACTCAAATGCAAAAATAAATTTAAATATGAAGTTATTGAGTTTCTGAAGGGAGTATGGATTGATCATAGCTCAAATTTAAATATGTATACTCACCGAGTTCCATTCGTATTGCTGTGTCTTCCATAATTGTTAAGACTTAATTATTTCCATAAATGTATTGAGTATAGTTTTTAAATTATGCCTTATAAAAGCAGAACAACTTTATTTCTGGGTAGTAGCCATTTTGTGCCTTGAACTGAAATGTTATGATAACTGCTTTTTGTTTTTCTCATTGTTGACTTTGTTTTGTGTTGATAGATGACCACAGCTATTGCAATTGAAGATGTTAGAAGGGAGGTAAAAATATTAAGAGCTCTGTCTGGACATAACAATCTTGTACAGTTCTATGATGCGTATGAGGACCATGATAATGTCTACATAGTAATGGAGTAAGTGTCATGAAAAATATGATTATATTTTGTGTTTGTGTTTGTTTCTGTTTGATGACCATTGCATGGGGTCTATTGCAACTGGTTCTAATAAGTTACCATGCATCTTCAGATTATGTGAAGGAGGGGAGCTCTTGGACAGGATACTTTCAAGGTATTTCTTCTAATAATAGCTGCTTCAAAACTCTGTATTTTATTGAGTGGCAAAATGTAGGAAATCGAGGATGAAGGAATAGTTTTCATTTTATTACTTATGAAGCACATGCTTCTCTTTATGCAGGGGTGGAAAATACACTGAGGATGATGCAAAAGCTGTGATGATTCAGATACTTAATGTCGTTGCCTTTTGCCATCTCCAGGGTGTTGTGCACCGGGATCTTAAACCTGAGGTGAAATACATTTCCAGTTTTAATCTGGTTTTCTGATATTTTTATAAAGTTGTATCGCACTGGTTTTGGGGTCAAATATAAGATTTCTGACTTCTATGTAAGGGTTTTCCATGATCATAGATTTGGGCTAAGTATTCTGGTTAAGCAATAACATTCAAGAATAAGCACCTAACTTAAGTGGAAAACTGCTGCTTATTATCTCGGTTATGCTCCATTCTATTACCTGATATTGTTCTAAGTTTAGCTATTTTCTGTACCAGAATTTCTTGTTTACGTCAAAGGATGAAAATTCACAATTGAAGGCAATAGACTTTGGCTTGTCAGATTTTGTGAAACCAGGTTTATAATCCATTTCCTATTACATAAGCTATACTGCTTTAGTCATTTTATTAATTTGTTGATGTTTTCTTTGTATTTTTCCATTTGCAGATGAAAGGCTTAATGATATTGTTGGTAGCGCGTACTATGTAGCACCAGAAGTTTTACATAGGTCTTACAGTACGGAAGCAGATGTCTGGAGTATAGGTGTGATTGCATATATTCTGTTGTGTGGTAGTCGTCCATTTTGGGCCCGAACAGAGTCTGGGATTTTTCGAGCTGTTTTAAAAGCTGATCCAAGTTTTGATGAAGCACCTTGGCCATCTCTATCTTCTGAGGCTAGGGATTTTGTGAAGCGCTTACTGAATAAGGATTCTAGGAAAAGATTGACTGCAGCCCAAGCCTTGAGTGAGTGCCTCATTTGCTGCTGTAAGCTCATTGTTCTTGTGTTCTTGAAATGTTAGTCACAATTCTTTGCTGCAGGTCATCCCTGGATAAAAAATTATAGTGACGTGAAAGTGCCCTTAGATGTATTGATATTCAAACTCATGAAGGCTTACCTGCGCTCTTCATCTCTTCGGAAAGCTGCTTTAAGGGTGCGTATATGGTGATAAATATCAACATTATTCTGTGTCTGTAATTCTTAGCGTGTCTATGCTAGTGTGTAGAAAACACATCTCTCTTTTGATGTGTTTTTCTCTCTCAGGCATGGTTTGGGAAGTTTTAGGTCAGAACAACTTGTATGAATCTGGGGCCAACTTTAGAAAGGTGCTATAGGGGGTCACTCCAATTACAAGCATAAAACCACTCTCAATTGAACTTGAATGTATGAACTGCCTAGTGGTTTCTGTATTGGAGCTAAATAATTATTGAAGGTCGCAAAAAGTGACTCAAACTTTGTTTTAGCACTTATTCATGAATAAGTTTGTATCTGCTTCCTTTATGAAGTGAGGGGTTACTTTAGATATAAATGCTTCCATTAGACTTTTTTTGTTCAAAAAAAAAAAATGCTTTTATTAGATGTCGAATTGCTTATCTTATTACTGTTAGAGGTTTTTATTACTTGAAGCTTCCTCCAATTACCTAATAGCTTTCCTAGTTTTATTATACAAATTTCTTCCTTTTTGTGCGTGTGATTTCTAGCTCCTGTATGGCTGAATTTGCTTATTTCCCCTTTTGCTGATATTTATGCAGGCTCTGTCTAAAACATTGACCGTGGATGAGCTCTTTTACTTGAAGGAGCAGTTTGCACTATTGGAACCAAATAAAAATGGCACTATAAGCTTAGAAAATATTAAAGCGGTGGGTTTTTCCCCATAATCTTGATAATTTTTCATCTGTTTTCTTGTAAATAATCATCTAATGCCCTTGCTCTGGTCAGGCTTTGATGAAAAATGCAACAGATGCTATGAAGGAGTCTCGCATACCTGAATTTCTAGCATCAGTAGGTGCTTCTTCTGGTTTTTACTGTTGTAGCAATCTGTACAAAATTAAGTGGTGATCTAAATCTCTATATTTGTACCCTTTTTGGTAGCTAAATGCACTTCAATATAGACGGATGGACTTTGATGAATTCTGCGCAGCTGCATTAAGTGTTCATCAGCTGGAGGCTCTTGATCGGTGGGAACAACATGCCCGTTGTGCATATGAACTTTTTGAGAAGGATGGAAACAGAGCTATTGTCATTGAAGAGCTACCTTCGGTAAGTTGCTCTCTTCTTGCTTGACCCAGGACAACTTTTTGCATGTATACCTCTTTGAATGATTAGTTAATTCATTATTACCATTTTGCACACTATTTATAACATGACGTGGGTAGGTTGACAGTCATGAAAAAATTAAAGTCGTATTTATGACATTTATGTTTCTGTCCTTTTTGAGAATTAGATTTCAATTTTCACATGTTTGACACAATGATTAGCTCTATGGCTATATGTCTCTATTATTTTCTCTTTATTATGCTCCTCAATCTTGTGCACATATGTGATGACACTATCATTGGGAAGGATATAGACGGAGGGAGAATGCGAATAATGTTGTGATAAAAGCATAAAAAACCGTTTTACTTTCTTGCTCATGAGCGTCAACTGTAATTAAGAGAGCTGTATAGTCTCTATAAAGTAAGCTGCAGAAATGTGGAGTTATTGTGTGATTGATTATAGGGGGAAGCTTCTTCTTTTTTCTTTTTTAGATTTCTATAAATTTAACAATGCAATTAAGTTCTATGTTATCTTGAGCAGTGAAGTTCAATTTGAAGCTGTGAAGCAACAGAAACCATAGACTAATCTCTTGCATTTTGACGATGATTTTTCAGGAACTTGGATTGGGCCCATCCGTGCCTGTTCACGCTGTCCTTCATGACTGGATTAGGCACACTGATGGAAAGCTGAGTTTTCTTGGGTTTGTCAAATTATTGCACGGTGTATCAAGCCGAACCCTTGCAAAAGCTCCATAGATTTTGTAAACCTTCATTAGAGCTCCCAAGAATTTGTGTCTTTCCTGAGCTGTTCTGCCTAATAAATGAATGAGGTGAGGCCTTTGCTAGCCTGAACATAATACAAGGTAGAGGGAATTTTGCCACCGCAATCAATGTCCCCCTAGCGCTTTGGTTTTGGCTGCTTCATCTGTTAGGCACTAGCTTTATAAAAAACACATGATTGAAGCCATGAAACCTCGTGCAAGTGCAACTTAACATTGACAAAGCTTTAGGCATTTATGTTTCCCACTGTAAAGTTGTAGTTTAAAACATGTGTTCAATTTCAGGTGAGAATATTTCTCAACTGGTTACAAGAGACTTTGATAATCTGACATGTTACGACTAGCATCGTGAGACCGTGATTGCCGTTGTATTGTCATCTTCTGTGTTCTATAATTTGTAATCAAAAGTTCTTGTACCCCGACACCCTTCCCTGTCTCTAAACCAGAAATTAGCTGATCCAAGATTCAACAAATTGAACTACTTATTTTCACTTTTGCCTTCCTCCAATATCTTTGATTTCAAGGTCAATCCTTTTCAAACGATGACTCGCATGAACTAAAGCTAGATGCCAAGCCCACAAGCAAATCGAACTCGTGGACAATCGATGGTGGGCTTTAATTGGGCCGAAAATGGTATATTTAAAGAGTATCGGGCCAGCAGTGGTACTCGAAGCTTTAAGACCCGAACTATGCGTGACCGTACATTGGTCGGCCTCGATTTCTCAAAATTTTGAATTTCGTTCCGGGAAAGAAATAAAAGGATATTTCCAAGTTGAGTTTACACTTTACAGTCGTTATTTTCTGTTGGAATTAATCACATGGCTGACTCGAAGGGGAAAGGCAAACGTACTTTCATCTCCCTCTCTTCTTCTTCTGAGGAAGAAGATGAACTAGAAATTGAAGAAGAAGAAGAAGAAGACGATGATAATGATTATGAGAATAATAGTTTTTCCAGTTCCAGGTATTTAAATTCGTCTTTCAATTTCAATGACTTTCATTTTGCCTTTTCCTTTTTGATTTAATTTTCAAGTCATCAGTGGAGATGAAACTGAAGAAGAAGAAGAAGAGGAAGGGGAAGGGAACGAATCAGACAATAATGATCGGACTGAGAACGACGAGGCTCTCTGCAATCGAGTCATCACTCTTCTCAAAGGTCATTTTTCCCCTATTAGAATTTAAGATTTTCTTTTTCTTTTTGGAAAATTGAGATTGCATTTGATCAGAAAAATATCCTTATAATTATTATGATCCTTGTATTCCATTTCCATAGAAGGAGGTAAATTAGAAAGCTTAAGCTTAAGACAATGCAAAGCTTATTTGCGGAATTATGGCCTCCGAATAACGGGCACCAAGGCAGTTTGCCAACAGAGAATTCTCGAGCATTGGAAGTAATTTCTTCACCTTCTTACGATTATATAATAGATCCCATTGCGATTTCCGCTTTCATTTTCCAATAATTTTGTATGAGTGACTGTTAATTTTGTGAATTAACAGCAGTTTTCTTTTCCTCTTTGTTTCTCAGCATAAAAGATGGGAATGCCGAAGCCCTTTATCCCAGGTCATCCTTTTTTATCAACTGTACTGGTAAACTGGCTTTTCTTAGCACTGTCCCCCCCCCCCCCCCCCCCCCCCCCCCCCTCTCTTTTTCTGCATTCCCATTAATGTTTTGGCGTTTTAGGTGAGTAATTGGAAAAAAAATATTGACTTAATAATGCAGGTGATGTTTGTAAAGGAGATATTGTTTTGTTCGAGCAGAAGGTTTATGAGAAGTAATCCCTTATCTAAGCTCATATCTTGCTGTCAGTTTCATCTCAGATACTCTATTTCTTGTCTTACATTTTCCTTTTTTGGGCAATGTAAATTGAGGTTTGGATTTAAACAGGTTCAATAAAGTGACAAGGCATGGGAAGCTTCTGGGGAGGAGAACTGTTGCTGGAAAGGTTGTTAAGGAAAGCTATGGCAAAGCTAAACAACAACATACATTTACGGTAACGCTAACACTTTATCTTATGTCAGGAAGAAAGTTTTAAGCCCACTAAGTGGTGGACATTTTAGTTTCAAAAACAAAGATATGTTAAAACGGGGTTGATTTTAGCTGTCTGAGGTTAGTTGGGAAATGGTGATAAATGACAATTTGTTCCTTTCTTACATTTTCCATAATTTTTTTTATCTAGGAGTTGTTTAGGCCCTTGATGACACTATCTGTCAGTTCAATGTTTTTGATGCAAAAGGTTGAAGTATTGTGGAGCAAGGGGATCAAGAAATTGCCTTCACTATTTCCTTTGCTTGTAAAGGGTCGTAACCTTTACAAATTGAAAACTTACAGACAGGTAAGTAATTGGCTGGAAATTGGCTTTCTCCAGGTAGTGCCTTGATAAGTTTGATTTATTTATGCTTTCTTTTTTATATCAGCGTTGGAGTGATGAGGCAGAAAGAAGAAATGTACTTGCTGAGAAGCACAGACGAGGCAAAGCAGCAAGACTGGTGAAAGCAATGAAAAAATCAAAGAAGAAGTGGACTAAAGATGTTGGTATGTGAAGAGAGATGGAGAAGCAAAATATGTTTCTGTGCATTCCAATTTTCTTGACTATTGAGCACTGGAATTTTACATCACATTTTCGTTCTTTGGTTATAATTAGGTACAAAACACCAAAAGCATTTACATCATTCACAACCATCAAAAAAGAGAAAAGCAACTGAACAAGAGAAGGGAAAGATTGTTAATGCACAAGGAAAAGCCTCTATTCCAAGGCGTGCAAATATGAGCAAAAATTATCAAGCAACTTCTCTGGTTGGACAGGTGAAAAAGAAGCAAAACTCAAGGCTAAGAGTCTCTGATTCTTCTTATAGTCATCGAAAACCTGTTCATTTCACTGAAAATAAAGGTGCAACTTGTCATTCATATGCTGGTCCTGTCCTAAATCCTTATCAATCTCAAACAAAATCTCAACGCCGGAATGCACCACTCCATTTTGCCAGCTATGACATGGGATCCACTTAAACAATGGTAAGATCATTGTGTTTCAGACCTTATGTTGATGAGTGGACAGTATCTGCTTTACAGTACCAGGGGTTCAATTTCAACAACCACAGCTACACCCACCATGCCAACTCAAATCCTGGCTTTTGCCATAAATTAAGGAATATGATCTGGTCTCCAGATTTGATGCATGTTGACAGGCTGTTATTAATAGCCTTCTAGTGTAGAGGCATACAAATGGAGGAAGAATGATTTTCACTTGGTTTTCATTAGGATATCAAGGTGCAGGATCAACAGCTGCTAGTTATCTTCTCAGCATGGAAATGATCCAGATTGATAGGAAAGGGACATCTTGTGCTAGGGTTGTACATGCAATTCGTTGCTTGAAATCCTCAGATGACATATTTGTGCACTTTTGGTACTGAGTCTCTGACTATAGGACTACAATTTGTTTTCTGTCAATATTTTACAATGTTGAGTTTCTGGATCATATGGTAGCTGTCTACCAAATTGTGTTTTCTCGTAAATGGTCGGTATGTATATGTGAGGATTTGTTAATACTCTTATTCATGCAAATTAGGGCAACATCATCCCGATTTAATAAATTGGGTAATCACCGATTTATATTTCTCATCATCTGAAAGCAGTTCTGTATTCCATTCTCATAGAACCTAACAATCAGAAGCAAAAATAACTTTCATTTTATTCATTCCCCCTTTTCTTCCCCCCTCCTTTCCCTTCCTTAGCAATATTGATATCCCACTGGTGATGATAGCCTTTGAAAATTCCTGTCCCTGGAGTAGACAAAGCCAATGGCTAAAGCTAGTATAGCCTTTGAAACACCTGTCCCTCCAAATGGCATAGTGATGCCATCAACCTACAGTTCCGACATCATTTACTATAACAACCTTCCCATGAAATCTTTGGCATTTCTTCTGCCACTTGGTAGCCTGGAGTTCACATGCCTCTCTGTTGTGCTTGTGGTCTTCTTTCATAGGCAAGGTCGACGTTGGTTTTCCCATTTTTCACGATTCATGTTTGAATGTTGTTGAAGAGGAAACCGATGTTATGTCACTACATGTTTCATGAGAATGATGGTACTGGGTAGCACAGGAATGCACATGAAATGGGTGGTGATCCTTTTCATCTTTTTTAGATTTTTTTCTTCTTATGTTTGTTCTTTTGATTTGATCTCCCACGAAAACGATTTCTCCTTTTTCTTTTTCTCTTACAAGCATTTGTTTTTCTATTATACTTTCGCTGTTTTGCACTCTTCCTTGCGATCACTGTTCTCGTCAGTTACCAAAAGGACGAATCCAATTATTGCAACGGCCCACAAAATTTGTCCCGTTCTGGACGATATCGCTTGTTAGAATAACCGACCTACCCGTCCCACTTGACCCAAAAATTAAACAGCCTGACGGATGGGTGATGGTCACCCCCCTTAATCATCGTTAACTCCTTAATCATCTTCCTAATCCCCCTTCCCATGTCTCAATAATGGACTGATTTTGAACAGTATTAAGCACCTTAATTAAAAACCCAAAGACCAATCTTTCTATGATTAGACTAAAACGCACATCAAAATCCCCTTTCAGGACCAGACATGATAGGGCAGGACCCCACGAATGACGGCTCCTCAAGGAAGGATTTTCAATCTTCTGCTCCCTAATTTTCCTGAAAGATACCTTTTGTTATTTTTATTACTATTCCCAGCTAGCAATGGGTAATGACTGATGCTTTGAGCCAATTTTTTTACTTTTGGTGGGGGGTGTGGGAGGCTGTGTGTCCTAAATTAGAACACGAAGTCCTAATTTTATCCATGCAACTAGTGTCCCCCATCAAACGCCTCAACTTTCTTTCGCGGACCCGGCCTCCGCTCAATATTACGACACTATCACCTAAAAACCGACAAAGATATTTTCCTCTTTCTCCAACGGTTTGTGATGAAAAAAATAATTAATAATAACTCGATTGAAATCATTTTTTCACGTGAAATATTTCTATATGCCTTTGTTCCATTTGGCTACTATAAATAAATATGAGATGACATTTTTGATCTTTTTCATGTCTAATCATTTAGACAAAAAAAATTATTGTACATGGAAATATTTTTCTTAATTTATGGAGAGCCTAAAAACACGTTATTGATTTATATATATTTGATTATAATATTTGAATATTTAGATGGATATTAAATTATATATTATTTTTAAGTTAAGATTAACTATTTTTATTTAATGAGTTGAATTTAAGTATGTCAATGGTTATTTTGTAATCGAATATTTTATATGACTTGTAATTATTAAAATTAATGTACCTTATTATTAGGTCTGAAGAAGGTTCAAGTAGTAAAATTAATACTTGCAATATGTTCGGATAATAGTTTTAGAGGAAATTGTGAGAAATAACCTTCGTAGTAAAGACATTTCAAAAATGGTTTTAACTGTTTTTAAATGGTCTTTATAATTTTAATTGTTTTTAGATAATTTTTGACCAGACTTGACAAGAATACCCTCTAAACAATTTCAAGTAAATTAAAATGGTTTTAGTTTTTTCTATCTCGCCATCCAGACAAAAATTTCAAAATTAAATCTTGCTTTCTCTCTCTGCTCAAATATTATTTATCTTGCAATCTAAATAGTAGAGATGGCATCAAACTATTTTTGATTTTATTTTATTTTTTTATATAGTAGATCTTGGTGTTATTAACAGCGATAAACAACGATTTTGCTCTGATTGCAGATAACATGATAAATGTGGTAACTGGATGCTTTCTGGTGATGATTTGCTTCGAAACGTATGCTGCGATGAAGATGCCTGTGTTGATGAGTTGGATCGGATTGATTAAGATGATGGGCTTAGGGAGAAGGAACAGCTAAAGTATGTTTGATGGGTTTTATGGTGGTTCACAGTTTTATTGTATCTGAAATTGAAATGATTGTTAAGCATGTTTGCTAAGAATTTTGATTTTTTTTATGAGATTTTGAGTTGAAATTGTTCAGGGAATATTTTGTAAATGGAGTATATTTTGTTTTTGCATTAGGGGAGTGAGCAAAGTCCTCTCGATAAGGATATATTTTGTCTTACTTTTGAGGGTTATGGAGTTTTGTAATTTATCTTTTATAAAATGCACAATTTCATGGCTTAGCACACAAAAAAGTATGTATTTTAGGTTTTTGAGTTTATTGGTTTATTCAAAAAACCCCAAAGTTGAGGTGTTGAAATTGATTAGATTGGTTTTTAAGTATTGCGTGACTGGTTTTTAGGCATTGCGTTACTTAATCACTGCGTGACTAGTTTTTATGTATTACGTGACTGGTTTTAGACATTGCGTGATTGGTTTTTAAGCATTACGTGATTGATTTTTAAGTAATGCCTAAGTCACACTATGCATCAGGAACTAGTCACGCAATGCCTTACTAACAAGTCACACAATGCTTTTTGTAGATGCCCAATTCTGGTTAACTATTATTTTATTATTTACAAGAAAATTACATCAGGGTATTCCAAGCGCGGAAACGCCCAGGGTGTTTCGAGCGTGGAAGTGTTCTAAGCGTGGAAACGCCTAAGGCTATTCCAATCACGGAAGATCCCAAGGGTGTTCCAAGTATGGAATTTCCAAGCGTGGAAGCGCCCAAGGGTGTTCCAAGCGTGGAAACGACCAAGGATGTTTCAAGCGTGGAAGCACCTAGGGGTGTTTCAAGCGTGGAAGCGCCTAAGGGTGTTCCAAGCGTGGAAGCACCCAGGAGTGTGACTGGTTTTTAAGCATTGCGTGACTTAATCACTACGTAACTAGTTTTTAGGCATTACGTGATTGGTTTTAGGTATTGCGTGATTAGTTTTTAGGCATTGCGTGATTGATTTTTAAGTAATGCCTAAGTCACACTATGCATCAGGAACTAGTCACGTAATGCCTTACTAACTAGTCACGCAATGCCTTACTAACAAGTCACGCAATGCCTATTGTAGATGCCTAATTCTGATTAACTATTATTTTATTATTTATAGAAAAATTACATTAGGGTATTCTAAGCGCGGAAGTGCCTGGGGTGTTCCGAGTGTGGAAGCGTTCTAAGCGTGGAAACGCCTAAGGCTATTCCAAGCACGGAAGATCCCAAGGGTGTTCTAAGTATAGAATTTTCAAGCTTGGAAGCGCCTAGGGGTGTTTCAAGCGTGGAAGCGACCAAGGGTGTTCTAAGCATGGAAGTGCCCAGGGGTGTTCCAAGCGTGGAAGCGCCTAAGGTGTTCTAAGCATGGAAGTGTTTAGGGGCGTTACAAGCAAGGAAGCATCTAAGGGTGTTCCAAGGCGTTAGTGACCGGGAAACACCCAAGAGTGTTCCAAGCGCAGAAACACCCAAAAACAAGCACAAAACAACTGTTTGTACGGGGAAATGAAAGTAACGCAATGCTTATCAACTAGTCACGCAATGCCTTACTAAAAATTAATCATATAATGCTTAAACACTAGTCGCACAATGTCCAAAGTCAGTCACGTAATGTTCAAAATCAATCACACAATGCTTAAAAATTAGTCACGTAATGCCCAAAAACTATCAAAACTACTGAATTTCATTCAATAAGATCAATAATTTCAAACGATACACCATATTCCATTTATCAACATAATTAATGAATATACCAACTTGACAAAAAATGCTCAAAATGTTCAAAGGTTTTTCTTCATGTATAAAAAATCACTCCAAAATGTTTAAAAATGCTCAAAACCCTCAAAAGTTTTTTTCATGTATCAAAAACTACTCTAAAATGCTCAAAATGCTTAGACGTTTTCCTTTCTGGTAAAGAATACTCCAAAGATGAATAGTCTGACGAGAAAAACTCAAAAAATATGAGTTTGTTTGAAGCACAGAACTAAACATACTTGACCCATTAATAGGTTTCGAGTTGAGACGCGGAGCTAAATAAATGGGTCAATTTCATTAAAGGAAATTTTTTCTAAATTTTAATTCTCTTGGTTAAAAACAGTTAAAATTATAAAAAGATCTATTGTAAAAAACACCTTATGTATGAGGCTCATTTAAAAAAAGACCTCATAGTTTTAAGTTACCTGAACTAGATTATAAATAATAATTTTTAATATTAAAATTTTATTATATATTATTTTTGGTTTATGAATTCTTTATAATTAATGCAATTCTTATTAAAATTCATTAATTGTTCTAAATAAGATTTTAAATTTTAATGAATTAATTTTAATATATTAATTTAATTTTCATTAATAATATATATAAAAATTAATTTTAATTAGATATTTAACGAGTATAGATATTTAACGGATATTTTTTTTTGTTAAGTGATATTTATCGGATAGTGTTTAGGTTATTCGAATACAAGTGTGAATAACAATTTAAAAATTTAATCAGTTATTTATAAAATATGAATATCTTATCAATTAATAGAATTTGTGTTAAAGTATCTTAAAAATAACTACTATCCTATATGTTAACATCTTTGAATTCCGCAAAAGAATTTAATTTTGATATGACAATGAGTAGTCAAAAAACTTTAAAAATACATATGAACATTAAACAACATGACATTGCACCAAGATGTGTTTTACACACTAGCTCGAATTATAAACCAACATGTATTTATACTTTTCAAACTCCTTATAGAGAAGTAGAAAAAAAAAAAAACCTTGAATCAATCTTTTACATAGCAAATCTTGAAGTGCTAGTTCTAATGACACTTTGAGATCCAATTCAAGTGCCATGTCCCAAACAACAATATAAAGCATCAAGCAGTGTACAAGAAATGGAAACTATTGGAGTAGATGATAATGATAGTAGAAATTGCAAATGATTTGAGGAGGGAGTCGAGCAAATGGGAAGATATTGTAAGGAGAGAAAGAGATGGAATTGAATGGCTAATAGAATCTGGTGATGGACGGACGGAGGTCAATCTCCTGGGTCCAAGCGGTCCGGTCTTGAACATGCAGGTGCCAGTAGGTCTGAGCCAACGCGTCTGGGTCCATCATCATGGCGGCCCCGTCCCCTCCCCCTCCGCTTTGCTTTTCCTCCCCAACCAACACTTGCTGCGATGCCGATGGCCCCCTGCATTTGCAATTCACATTTATTGCTCATCATTCATCAGTTTTTTTCAGTAACCATCGCCTCTTGATTGCGGAGACTTTTCAGTTGTGCAGTCCCACCTTTTATTTTAAAAATCATATTTCTAGAATATATCTTATAATTTTACTGTAATTTGGAGTTTCTGTCTCCATGAATATGGAATAGGATTCATCAAGAATAGTTTTATACCTGGGTGGACCGATAACTCCGTCAATGATAATATGGGCAACGTGGACGCCTAGAGGCCGGAACTCTCCTGCCAGGCATTGTGATAATGCTCTCAGGGCAAACTTTCCACAGCCTGTTTCATTTACAAGAAACTGCTAAATTATTCTCATTTTTTTGTTTTTTAAATTGGGTTGGGTTAGTTTTCTGATATGTTTAACTGGGGGTGAAAATTACATAGTTCAGAGAAACCAGCAATGCCGTTGAGTGAAGCTGAGCAGCCAGTGAAAAGAATCGTTCCTTTTCCTCTTTCCACCATCCCGGGAAGTACCTTTCATCAATTAGCATGTTACAACAAAAGTAAAATTCCTTCAAAAATTTGATAATGAAACCAATGAAACAAAAGCTGAAATCTAACAAGACAAAAGCAAAAGATAGGCTTCAGATACGGATTTGGATATTTCTGTTTGGCGAACTATGGGGAAACTAGAAGGGGTACCTGTTGAGCGCAAAGGAAAGCACCAAGGGATGACACAGCAAGAGATTTCTCAAAGGAATCGATTTTAATGTCAGTGAAGTTTGTGGGGTGCCAAGAAACTCGCTGATTTGCATTGTACACCAGAACTTCTACAAATCCTAGTGAGAGAACCCCTTCAAATGCTTCCCTAACACTTCTAGAATCCGAGCAGTCTATTCTGATTGCAAAGACTTGCGCTTTCTCTTCTCTGGCTATCTCATCTGCGAATCTCGACAATCTTCCTGGAAAACATGTAATCCACTGATTAGCACCAGAAAGAATGATAATGGATAAAAGGGAAAAGAAAAAGAAGAAACATTTAATTTTAAAGCAAAAGAAAGAGGGCACCTAAGTCCCGGGCGAGGATGGCGACGGTGTATCCTTCATGAGCAAACTTGCGGGCAATAGATCGTCCAAGCTTGGGCCCGACACCTACAATGGTGGCGATGCCTTTGGTGGAGCTGGAGCATGCCATGCTGCGCATCTTTAGCAAATCTTGTGGGGTTCAAAGAATTAAAAACCAGATAAGAACAGCAACAGCAGCAGAAGCAGCAACAGCAATAGTTTTATAGTGTTTGATACTTGAATCTTTCGATTTTCCTTGTCCAAAAGATATAAGAGACCTTATGGTTCAAAGGAAAATGAGAGAGCAGTTGGGACTGTGGTTGCAAGCTGCTGTCCAAGTCATTGCCTCCTAAGTGAGAGGCACTTTGCCTTAAGCCTCTCTTACATTAGAGTCTTGCCTCCCTTTTATATAACCCCGCCATTTTATTTCTTCTCTCATTCCATCATCATATATGGAATGATGAATCTCTGAATTCTAGTGATTAATCTTGAATCACGACCCTTTTCTGAAAACTTTGCTTGGTTGGTAAAATGTCATTTTTCAAGCTTTTTGAGGAAGTATCCTTGTTTTATTAACATCAATGGTCATTGGTCCATATGCCTAAAGAGTGTTGGGGCTAGCTAGTTGGAGCTGTACCTATCTGTAACAGAGTAACAGGGCAGGGTAGCAAATGCCAACTATAAATATACATAGTCCCATCTATACCATGCTGTATAGGATTAAAATCCATGTTCAATGTTGAACAGTTTAGCCTTTACCCTTTTCTATCGTGTAGAGACAAAGTTTTAGAGTCTTCCAAATTCCAACAGGTTTCCAACAGGTTCAAAGGAAATTTGTCCCCAAAATTTTTTTTTAAAAAAATTGATGGCAAACTCAACTGTTTTCCCAAGAAGGTAGGTTTGTTCCCGGTCTCCTGGCCTTCACACGAGGCAACTACATTTATCTGTACTTTACACCACTTATATAAAAAAGAAGTATAGCAAAAGAACTAGTTTCCTTCATATCTGAGATTGTTTTTTTGTACTGTGTAGGGCCCTCTTTTTTCTTCTTGGTCCTGATATGAGAGATACCATATCCCATATGATTTACATTGCCTTGGCAAATTGTTTGGGATGATTGGTATGGGGACATCACATGTGCACGACCCTCCAGGTTTCCTGGCCAGAAAATTCTTGCCAATTGGTCCTGTGAAGAAGGAATATAGCATCAGTTAGTTTTGCTTTGCTTTCATCCTTTGAGAATATTTTGGGAAAAAAAAAAGTAAAAATGCTTCGACGGACCTACTAGGCTCTTCCAGGACTTTGGGCATATGGAAAGTTCAGCACCTAATGCCAAGTTCCTCTTCCTGGGCTAACTGCCAAGTGCACAAGCATATATTTCCAGGTCAACCTCCGGGGTTAACTTCACAAATTAAAAGACGACACATCCATCCAAGTTCCTTTCGTATGATTGAAAAAATTCTAGTACAACCCATTAATGCTATTCAACTGTTGTGTAATTTCATCATCTTGTATATGAATTCTACATAGATTCTATGATGTGAAAATACCCAATCACTAAGTGCTTGATCAATTATAATTCTTACTAAAACCTAAATCGAAAATTTGCCTTTGATGACATATACAATTCGAATTATTCATGTATATCATGAATTGTAGACTATATATCCTTCTAAAGCCACCTATAGCAATGTACCTAAACCACATAGCTTAAAGTAATTAGAAAAACCAAGGAGGAATTTCAACCATTAGTACCAAACAAAAGTAAAAAGAATGAATTACTTGAGTTACGGGGGTTACCAGTCATGCAACAGATGAGGAACGATAAGACACGGCAGGTTGGATAACATCTTTTATGTTGTTTCAAGGGTCTTCCTTTGTCTTCCACCATATCTTTAACTTTAAAGCTTTCTAAATAAGGCAAGGGGAGAGCCACTTGCCTGCCCGAAAGTTCTGTCTTAACTGCTGAATTTAGGCCTCACCTAAGATGCAAAACTGTGGACAAGAACAAGATAAGGATAAGAAAATGAGAACTGTTTTGCCTTCACAGTCTGTTAATTAGAATGCTTAGGGATGTAATCTTTTACGGTATAATGCTACCATTTCGTTCTTCATCTTTTCTATTTTATTTTCGGAATGTTAATGAAAGAAGTATAACACTAATTAACTAGCTTCAGCCATGTCTTTTTGAAGGATTTTCTCCCCACACTAAAAATATGATGAGAAGTGAATATAATCAAACGAATCAAATAGCTATTGATATTGTTCTTGATTCCCTCTTATGATTGTGGCAAAGGTCGAAAGCTGAAAAGTGTTCAAGAATGAACTTTTTATGTACAAGATATTTTTCTCCCAAGCTCTCCAAGCCCTGGCTTTAGTCCCCTTTGCCCTGCCGACAGGCCCACCAACCCTTTTTTCTATGGACTAAATTGACACACATTCACGACTCATTTTGAGACTAGGATTCCTCTAATATATGCAAGAATCCCCATCCTATACAAGCATTTTTTTTTTGTAGCTAGCTAGAGCTTCTTTTTTAGATAAGGACGCCAGCTAGACTGTCTATTGGTCTGGTTGTTACAGAACTGAAAGGGAAGATACTCCCTTCTAACATTCAATCATTAACTATGGGACCCAGCTAACGGAAGTCCTATCTCAAACTTTTTTGAGTCCTGTAAGAACCCTAGTCATGAATGGCCCATGTTTTTAAGGATCTACATCTTCCTCCTCGATTTAGCTGATCGGTCGGACTTCTCTCAACAAGTCTTATTCTTCTTCAAATCAAGCTTTCAATCCCTTCCTGAGTATGTGGCTTAAGTTTCCAGGCTGTAGATCTTCCAATGCCTGCCATGTTCTTTTGTTTTCGTTGGCGCTGCTTGCTTGCTTGTCGTTGTTGATTATATTTGAATATTTTGACCTGTGACATAGGACAGATCAAAGAGATTTTTGTCCTAATAATTAACCTTACAGGCATGCTACCGCTAGAAAAAACCTTTGCACTGAAAATACTACTCCGGATGCTTAACAGGTTAAAAGAAAAACTATGAAAACCCAACGATATTGGTTGAAAGTTACAGCACCGAAAGATGACAGTGGTCATTTTCATAATCGAATAGGCAACTTGCATGCTTTTCCCCTTCAAGAAGAAAAAAAGGAGGAAAAACACAAGAAATGAAAGGAAAAAAAAAAGAAGAAAGAAGGAATGGGAGGATATATATGTCGTTTTGTCAATTTCACTACATTCCACCCAATATTCTGCTTTATTAGAGGTGTCTTATTCCTCAGCATCGTCCAAGAAATCCAAAGTGAGATGGAGAATTTGGATGAGCTCTGCGTGAAGACAAACGCAGCTTTAAATACAGCTTTCAATACCTATTAAGTTTTCATATTCAACTTGTATATGGCCCCTACCCTCGAAAGAACTCTGTGGCTGAATCTGGATAGGAAGGAGCCGTTCAGGCGGGTTTCGGCCTTAACCGAGCCTCAGATTCTTGGCTTCGGATAAAGCTTTCGTCCTTGGGAAGAGAGCCTGGGAATCACTTTCCAATGATGGTATTTGGTGACCTTGATTGCAAGGTTATGATGATGGTTAGCAATCTATATCAGATGTCACAAGAGAAGGCCTCCAACATTAAGCAAATGATTGGTGTATAAATTCTTCTATAATTCATTTCTTCATTGCAATGGGACCATATATTTTCCCCACAACACCAATCTTTCAAGATGACAAATGAGTTTTTACCAACAATAAATCTGCCTGAAAATGTCTGAAAACAAAGCCCTTTTCTTTCTTTTTTTCCATTCAATTCCACCAATCGGGTATGTGCACAGTTTAACTTTTCATCTTTTTCTGAGTGTGATTCATTGATTCACTGTGAGAGAGAGAGAGAGAGAGAGAGAGAGAGGGAGAGAGAGAATAGTGCAAAAGTTTGGTGCCCTAAGCCTTTAAATCGATAGTGCTTTTACAGGGTAAAAACAATAAAGCAAAAAGAAAGAATGGAACCATTGACTAACCCATGAAGTTGAGACTGTGGGAGCAAAAATAATAATTATTATGTTTTCCTGGTATCCTTTGAACTGTCCTTTTCTAGTACCCCACTTTTTTTTTTGAAAGTTGGGTAATTATCATTCTTTTTCATTCTCAAACAAAACTACTTTTCCTTCCTTTCCTTATATGAAGTGACGTGGATCTTCAGATTCTTTCCTTTCAGGTCTGGGATTCTTTGTATACTCCACTAACATGTTAATAAAAAAAATAGGGCTTATTTTAATACTGTGATTAAGTTGCAAAGCTTTAATTGAAATTGTTGGTGCTGTTTTTAGCTCTTTTTTTTATTCATGAAAATTTTGAGGGGAAAGATATTTAGAAGGAAAACTAAAAATTGGGAAAAAAAAAAAGTAAAAGTTTCAATATTTAAAAGATTTTTCTCCATATTTTTTGAAAAAATTTCCTTTTTCCTTGCCGATTATTAAGAATATATAATTCTTAAATCAGACTCCATATATAAAATTTAATAAAAAATATTTAGTTTTTTTTTTGAATAATTTAAAGATTCTTTTAGATATTATGTTTATTGTATTTTCCTCATTTTTCTTAGGAATTGTCATAAAAACCAAACACAACTTTAAAACTGTAAAGCCGAAGCCCAACCTTAGCCCAATTGAACTGGGCCCATAACTTCAGCTCAATAAAATTCCAAAGAAAATACTCGTAGTCTACAAGCAGGCCTATTAGCCTAGACAACGAAGCCCAAAATGGGCTTTAAAAGGTTCAGCCTAAATTTTCATTTACCCATTACTATACTACCAAGGTCCAAGCAAAACTCGCCTAGTCTTCTAGCAGGCCTACTGTAACTAAACCGACAAGAATTTAATACATGGGTTTAACATGATATGGGCCCAAATCCTCCCGTCTCCGTCACCCTCCGACTCTCTTTTTTCGCCTGCCGAAGAGTTTTCTCTCTCGTTGTCCTTTCAATTTCATCAGCGTTCATAGTTGTTTCTCGATCTTCTTTTTCTCCACATTTCTTTTTCGAAGAAATTCCAGATGAACTCTCTCTTCACATAAGAAAGCAAAAGGTAATCGAATTAACCTCAGAATTCCCTTCACTTCCCTGCTTGCAATCCAGATCAGATCCATTTGTCCCTTCTCTTCTTATTTCTAATTTTCCTTTTCGGATCCCGAGTTTTGGTTCGAAATTTTGCTCGTTTGTCTGCTTACATTTCTGAAGAGCTGAACTTTGTTATTTCTTTTATGGTTTATAAGGTGGGAGATAGAGAGAGTTGAAAAGAAGAATCAATGGAGTGGACCACGTTGCAACACTTGGATCTACGGCATGTCGCTCGAGGCATTCTCAAACCGTTACAGCCTCACGCCGCCGCTTTTCATCCTACTCAGGCTCTGGTTGCCGCCGCCATGGGCACTTACATCATCGGTAATAGCAACTAGAACCCTTGCTAATTTCTATTTGTTTTTTTTTTTTTTAGAATTTCGATAGATTTTGAAATTTGAAAATTCTTATAGTTTAGAAGTTGAATCAGCTTTAAAGGCAAAAACTTGGATCTTTTTTGGTTGCAGAATTTGATGCTTTAACGGGAAGCAAGTTATCAACTATAGACATTGGCTCGCCTGTGGTCCGAATGTCTTACAGTCCTACAAGTGGCCACTCTGTCATTGCTATTCTTGAGGTTGGTTCCGAAATTTTAATTTTTTTAGGTTCGAAAAATATTGATAGAATTGAATTACTGATATTAAGATTCGTATTAGTACAATCTTTAAATCTGTTATTGCAGATGGAAGAGCATAATATTGGTATTAGTACAATCTTAAGATTTTACTGCCATTAGATATGTTCCTTTAAAATCACTCCAGAATGAGGAAACAGTTTGAATTTGTTTTGTTTCTAAGATTGTAGTGGCATTTTAAAGTCGGGTGTGTTTTTTCAATGTGTGGCATTGATCTTGTAGATAGCTGGCTTAAAAGATTCGTTTTTTTTCTGCTCTCCAATTATTAACAAAACATGTTGTCTTAAGATGGTTTATTAGAACCTATTTCTGCTAGTGGTTTTCTAAGGATCATATATTTCATGCAGTTGTTCCTAAGTCTTGAGAATGGTGAAGCTAAGCAGGCTATGTAGATATATAGGTTGTCAGACCTATGTGATAATAAGCAAAATTTGGTAGTTTATTCATTATTCTGAAATTCCCGTTAAGATCCTAGTGTGTGATTTTTAATGTTTTCCTGAAGGGCAGCATCTCTGTTACATAGTGTTTGTTACATGGACTCGTCATTTTGGGTCATTGTACTGGTGTCGACATGACACCACACTGTTATGGGTACGATATATGTGTCTGACGAGGCATCAACCATACAAACATAGTCTCTGCTCCCTTTGGCTAGCTACGATTGCAGCTGGAAGAAGAAGAAGAAGAAGAATAGAGAAAGGGAGGGAGGGAGGGAATCCAAGTCTGTATTATGCTGCTGGCTGGCAAAAAATGAGAAGAAAAAAATATTTCTGCTGCAGCGCTGAAGAAGATGAAGAAGAATCGGAGAAAATTTAGGGATTTCCTTTTAATTATGACTTGGGCTAGTACAAGGAGCTAATAGTCAGGTCCAAATTCCATTCGAATTAGTCTTAGTCTAGCCCAAAAAACAAAAGGATATCCCATAGGCTCTTGCCTAGCTAACAATTATATGGGTTTGAGCTTTGAGATAATAATCCTTTAAAAAAATGTAGTTTTGCTAGAAAAAAACTATTTAAAATCAACACTGATAATAAAATAAGAAAAAGAGAAGGGTTTTCTTTCTAATTAAAGCCTAAAGGAAAAAATAAAAATTATTTATATATGGTATTGCATTTTTATATTTTTAATATATTATTATAAGACGTATCGATGTGTCTGTGTGCTACTTTTAGATCCTTTTAAGCCAACTCCGCGAGTCCAAAACTTTAAGCAAAAGGGGAGTCAGACACACATGCCCATATCCTACTTTTGGATCATTTTAAGCTGACTCCGCGAGTCCATAACTTTAAGCAAAAGGCAAGGCAGACATGCAGATTCCAGTAGTGGACACCCATACCTGAGTTGCAACTGACTTTATCTTTTTTATTTGTACTTGAACATTAGATTACATTTTGAAGAGAGAAAAAAATCCTTCTCTGACGTTTTGGTTCAATGCAATAATGGTTGTTTAGTTCTTTAAGCTCCTGTTTTACATGAATGGTCGTTTGCCTATATGAAGTTCTCTTACGCTAATCATAACCTTTATTTTTCTGGAAATTTCATGTTGCAGGATTGTACAATACGTTCCTGTGACTTTGATGCTGAGCAAACTTGTGTTTTACATTCCCCTGAAAAGAAGATGGAACACATTTCATCTGATGCAGAAGTCCTTCTTGCTTTGACACCTCTCCAACCTGTTGTGTTTTTTGGTTTTCATAAGAGAATGAGTGTAACAGGTTGGTTTGCTCCTTGTGTTTTCTAATTTTATAAATTCTTCTATTCTTACACCATCCTATTGTACTATGGAAGTTATAATAGTCATTTCTAATTCTTTAATTGTCATGCATGAAGTTGTTGGGACTGTTGAGGGTGGGAGAGCACCTACAAAAATAAAGGCAGACTTGAAAAAACCGATTGTTAATCTTGCTTGCCATCCTCGACTACCTGTTCTGGTACATATTTCATTATCCTGGGATAATTTATTCTTATCATTGTTATTATTTTTTGTTGCTTTCTGATAGGGTTGTAAATGTATTTATATGCTTGAGATGTTCATATTTTTTCTGAGATGTAGTTCCAGCTTGAGTTAAAAATCATTAGAGGCTTCAATGGTTGGGATTTACTTATATAGTCATGAAATTGAACTTTGAATCTGTTCTTTGCTTTTAGCCTGCTCATTTAGTGCACATGAGAAATGTGTTGTAATATCGAAGTGCTGGATGCTGAATACGCTTGTTAGTTTAGTTCTGATGGAATCATTGCTGAAATGGATCTTTTCTTCTTGGTTGTAACTGAATTTTCAAAATGTCAAATTAATTCATGTTGCAAACAGATCAATAAGAAATCTGCTGTATTAAATTATCTGAGTAGCTAGCCACCTTTTTTTGTTGTGACATATCTAACTAATCAAGTGGCTGTTAGACCAAAATCTGATCCATTTACCTGTCTAATCAATGATTTTTATCACTGCTAGATTATCTTTTTCATTCTCATGATTAAGAATGTACTAAACAGCTGTTTATTTTCTGGTTCCTGTCACCTCCTTTCTGGAAAAAAAAAAAAGTATGTAGCGTATGCAGAAGGTTTGATTAGGGCTTACAACATTCATACATATGCGGTTCATTATACACTACAACGTAAGTTGACGAAGAACTGATTCTTCAATTTTTTTGGATTTTATTATATTGGTCATGTTCAAAGATCATATTACTTTTTTCTGCCTTGTTTCTTTCAGTTGATAATACCATTAAGCTCCTTGGTGCTGGTGCATTTGCTTTTCATCCAACACTGGAATGGATTTTTGTTGGTGATAGACGTGGTACACTTCTTGCCTGGGATGTATCAACAGAGAGACCTATAATGATTGGAATGTAATTATTTTTTCCCTCATTTTGTCCTTTCATCTTTCTTTTCATTTCTTCTTTTAAGGCCTCTGTGTTCTGTGTGCTGATAGGAGTAGAAGAAGATATTTTAGGCACTTCTCTGTTGAAATATTCTGTTTCTGCCATGCAGTGTACAGGTGGGTTCTCAACCTATTGCATCAGTTGCTTGGCTCCCAATGTTGCGTTTGCTTGTCACTCTTGCCAAGGATGGAACTCTACAAGCGTGGAAAACACGGTTGATGGTTAATCCAAATAAACCTCCCACGCAAGTAAATTTTTTTGAGCCTGCTTGTAAGTTACTGAGACAAACATTCTGTGAAGGGAGGATGTACATACATGTTTATCTTAAACGGAAATCACATACACAGATCTTTTACTGTTTTCTTTGCAGCGATTGAATCATTGGACATCCCACGCATTCTGTCTCAGCAGGGTGGGGAAGCAGTTTATCCCTTACCACGAATTAGAGCTTTGGAAGTTCACCCAAAATTGAATTTAGCAGCTCTGCTTTTTGCAGTTAAGAGCACTCACCTATATCATTGCATTACAAGCTGTTTGTTAATTTCTGTAGTATAAATGTGCATTTTCTATGACAGAATATGACTGGCGGTGACAACTTGAAGAATAGGGCTGCTTACACTAGGGAAGGAAGGAAACAGCTCTTCGCGGTTCTGCAAAGTGCGAGGGGATCTTCAGGTGGACATTTAGTTAACCTGCCTATATTTGTATTATTGCATATGAAGAAAATATTCCGTTTTTAAATAATTTTTGCCACCATAATTTCTTCATATACTGGATGCCAAGTGTTAAGGGTCTTGCAGCAATTATAAAAGCAGTTTATATCAATATATTATGACATTTGATTTCTTATCGAGCACAAGGTTATGCAAAATTCTAACCTCATTGATGTGATGGAAACAGGTTTGAATGTATTGTTTTGTTGGGCACTGCTTTTGCAGAATCTATACTCATATTATCTTGAAACTATTGCTCATTTTATGTTTATCATGCTGTATACATTTGCTAACTTTCTGATTAGGAAATAAAGAAAGCTCTTTATGCTTTTTATGTTTTTTCTCTAAATTATATAATTTTTTTCTGAATATCATACCATGGTTATTCATTATGCTTAATTCTTTGACTGTATTTGCTGAAAGTTGATATCACATACAGCATCTATCTTAAAGGAGAAGCTCTCATCCATGGGTGCCTCAGGAATTTTGGCTGACCATCAGCTTCAAGCACAACTGCAAGAGCAAGACATTAAGGGGTGAGTTGGATTTGTTATCAAGCAAACTGGTCTTTGTAAGCACAGTCGGGGCTTGGAACTTAAATCTGGATGTGCTGATAAGCCTGTTTAGTTTGGAGGTTGAAATGTTTAATTACTTTGGGATTAATGATCATACATTTATAGCTATTCCACATTCTTGTGCATAAATTCCTATCTTGGTAGTGATTTCGTTTGATGATACAATCGTGGGATGTTTATGAATGACCACTTATTTATTTCATGGCAGCGAAAGCAATCTTACAATTTCAGACATTGCACGGAAGGCATTCCTCTATAGTGTATATTTCTTCCTCTTCCAACCTTATTCATATCAAATTAAGCTATTTATTTTATGTATTAATATCTAAATTATAAAGTGTTTTTTTTTTTTTTTTTTTGGGGGGGGGGGGGGGGGGAAAGAGGGAGAGGAGTGATTACCTTTAATTCATTATCTTTCTTGATTATTGCAGCATTTCATGGAAGGTCATGCAAAAACTGCTCCTATATCTAGGCTGCCTCTCATCTGTATTTTAAATACTAAACATCAACTGAAGTACATTCCTGTTTGTGAGGTACCTTGGCTGGTGATATTGAACATGCATCAAAATCTATGTTGCCTTTGGTTAACTTTTATCTAACATGAGTGGATTTATTGGCAGCCTTTTCATTTGGAGCTCAATTTCTTCAATAAGGAGAACCGAGTTCTTCATTACCCTGTCAGGGCTTTTTATGTGGATGGTGTGAACCTCATGGCTTATAATCTTTGTTCTGGAGCAGATAGCATTTACAAGAAACTTTTCACATCGGTAAATGCTGAAAGAGATGTATTTTTATTGTTATGACAAGGCTGTGATCCTTAACAATAGGTTTTACTTTCAGATGCCAGCAAATGTGGAATATTATCCTAAACATATGGTTTATGGTAAGAAGCGGCACCTATTTCTCATTGTTTATGAGTTTGGTGGCACTACACATGAGGTGGTCCTTTACTGGGAAAATACTGATTTAAAGTTGGCTAACAGCAAAGGAAGCACAATCAAGGGTATGTCTGTCTGTTAAGCATGTTTTACCTGCTATGTTCTCTTTGTATATGCCTCAACCAGACTATTTTGTTTATGATATTTTTCCTTTTGAATTTTTAGGTTGCGATGCAGCATTTATTGGCCCCAATGAAAATCAATTTGCTATTCTTGATGAAGATAAGTCTGGACTGGCTTTGTATATTCTTCCAGGATTGGCTTTAGAAGTAGTTGATGGAAAAAATGGTGCAGTTGAGCCAAATCTTTTACCTGATCAACCTGTGGATGCAAAAGCTAATTCTATTCAGGGTCCTGTTTCATTTATGTTTGAAACTGAAGTCGATCGTATATTTTCCACTCCTATAGGTGCTTGGGGGCATATGATTCTTCATATTGGATATCACCATTTGTGATATGTGATACTGATCAATATGTTCTGTGGTTGCAGAGTCAACTTTGTTGTTTGCTTGTAATGGGAAGCAGATTGGCTTGGCAAAGTTGGTTCAAGGATACCGTCTTTCAACTTCTGATGGCCACTATATATCAACGAAAACAGAAGGGAAAAAGACTATAAGGTTAAAAGCAAATGAGATTGTGCTTCAGGTTAGTAATTCAACTTTTTAAGGATGACTTTTGATGTGTTTATTTCATGAAAGCCTTTTAAATATAACAATAAAATTCTTAAATAAAGTTTAGTGTAGTTATATATATTAACTAAAAGTAACAAAGCATTTAATAATTTTATTAACTATCTTTGCTTGACTTGCAAATGCCTGCGCTTTCTTTCTCTTTAAATATTTAGTTAATTTTTAGTGAAATCTCAATCTAATAAGCATGTGTATAATGTCAGTTCATGAAAGGTTCTGTTCATGAATGTATTAGAAAATAATAATAATATAAGACCAGGAGTTCCTGAGGTCAACTGACTTTCTTCTTTCTTGTACAAGATCCCAACATTGCTATATTGCCATGTTGATGAAATGAAATGATGACTATTTTGGGATCTGTTCCAGTGTACTTTGAACTGCCTATAAAACACATGCATCTTTATAGCCAAGAAAAAAGGCATTTATGAACTGAATACATACATATCATATACAGAAACTCATACATATTTACTATGCTTTTATGTATCTATGTATACCTGTATGTCTGTTTATGCACAAAATCTTGTATCCATCTGTAGGATCTAACTAATAGTTAGGATTTTTAACCATGTTTTTCAATATCTGCAGGTGCACTGGCAAGAAACTTTGAGAGGCTATGTTGCAGGAGTAATAACTACTCACAGGGTGCTTATGGTTTCGGCAGATCTTGACATACTAGCAAGCAGTTCCTCTAAATTTGACAAAGGAAATCCTTCAATATCCTAACTATGGAGCATAATTTTTTACACAAAATACACACATGCATGCATGACTGCATGTACATGTTACAGAATAAGTTCGTGTCCATGCATGCTTGTAAAACTATACACATATTTTTGGTCTGTTGTCACTGTATCCAATGTATAGCTAAAGAAGATCACTCTTTTTTATCTTATATTAGAGAAAGTCTGTCTCTGACTCAGTCTCCTGTTTCCATGACTCTCATTGGAACAATGCCTGCATCCACTAGCTGTGGTTGCTGACAGGGACATAATTTTAGCATCTTATTCTCTTTTTAGTTGTTTTGTTTTTCTTTTATTTGTTTTGCTTCTTCCTACCATTTTCCATCTTGAATAGCACTCTGATTTTGCCTGAGACATAAAATCATTTGTCAAGACTGGACCAATGTAAATTCACCCTGCATTAATCTGTTAAGGGAAGAGAGGTTCTTTTCTCAATGTATGTGGTTACACTGTGTGTATATTTGCATGCATGCTTGTACAAATACATGTATGTAATGTATATAGTCAAGATTTGTAAATTTGTTTGACTGCTTAACTCATGCGCACTTTAGATCCCTTCTGTGGGTTGGACCTGCACTTCTCTTTTCTACTGCAACTGCAGTTTGCATTTTAGGATGGGATGGGAAAGTAAGGACCATACTCTCCATTAGCCTGCCAAATGCAGGTTTGTCATTTTTCTGGTTCTCAATTGCTTTTTATGCCATTATATTGTATCAAACACAATTCAGTGCTGCATCTTTATATTGTGGAGTTACTGAGATAATCTTCTTTTCTGCAGCTCTTGTTGGGGCGTTAAATGATCGGTTGTTGCTCGCTAACCCTACAGATATAAATCCCAGACAAAAGAAGGGGTTTGAGATTAAGACCTGCCTAATTGGGCTTCTTGAACCTCTTCTTATTGGTTTTGCTACCATGCAACAATATTTTGAGCAGAAGCTTGACCTTTCTGAAATACTATACCAAATAACATCAAGGTTTTATACTCCCTTTGTATATTTTCAATGTTTTCTGCCTAATGTTACTCATTTAGTTGAAGTCTTGCTCCTGTTTGATGTGTAAAAATGTAGTATTTTGCATTAGCTATAATCAAAGTGGATCGATGAATGAAACTTGACATCTGACTTTTCTACTGTTTTACCTTATTAAGGTTTGACAGCTTACGTATCACTCCTCGATCTCTTGATATTCTAGCTAGAGGTCCTCCAGTTTGTGGAGATCTTGCAGTATCATTGTCCCAAGCAGGTCCACAGTTCACTCAGGTGAATGAATGATTATGTGTTATGTTTCACATTTTACTACCCTTTTACTCTTGGTTCTGAACTTGCTACAAAACAAACTTAGGTGCTGCGGGGAGTCTATGCAATCAAAGCACTTCGTTTTTCTACTGCTTTATCTGTTTTGAAGGATGAGTTTGTTCGTTCTAGAGATTATCCAAAATGCCCACCAACCTCTCATTTGTTCCACCGGTTCCGCCAGTTGGGATATGCCTGTATCAAGTAAGTATTAACCTCTGTCTTTGTCACTGCTAAATTTCTGGGTTTAAACATTTTTAAGGAACTTCTTGTCAATGGAGATAGCTACTTTTTTATGAAAGAAGAGGATATGTTGGTATTTTTCAGAAGATTAAATTGTAATATATCATGCTAGATACTTGTGTGCTGGCCTGTGGTTTAGAGTTCAGATTAATATTATGATTTCTACCAGTGTGCACTGAAAATTTGAATTAGTATTCATACCAACCTTCTGTACATGTAAATTTCAGTTAGATGACGACAAATTTTTGTTTGTGGTAAATACCCCATTGAATATTTATTTTAAAGTTATCTCTGTCCATTGGGATCTTTATCAGAAGTTCAATATACATAAAATATTGTGTGCTTCTTAGTTTAAGCATCTTTCTTTAGAATTATTGTCTGATATTATGTAATCTGTATTAAGAACACTATACATAGGCATCTTCTGATCTTCTAACCATTGACATTGTTGAGCCTTCATGCCTGTTTGAATTGTTATTTTATGGTCCTTTTTTGCTTAATGAGACTCAAATTTTGAAATTGCAGGTATGGTCGGTTTGACAGTGCAAAGGAAACTTTTGAAGTTATAGCAGACTATGAAAGCATGCTAGACCTGTTTATATGCCACCTCAACCCCAGTGCTATGCGGCGTCTTGCTCAGAGGCTGGAGGAAGAAGGTGCTGATTCAGAATTGAGGCGATATTGTGAAAGGATATTAAGAGTCCGCTCAAGTGGTTGGACACAAGGCATTTTTGCTAACTTTGCTGCTGAAAGTATGGTTCCTAAAGGACCTGAATGGGGTGGTGGAAACTGGGAAATTAAGACCCCTACAAACTTAAAGAGTATACCTCAATGGGAGCTTGCTGCAGAAGTTATGCCATACATGAAGACTGATGATGGTGCCATTCCGTCAATTATCACAGATCATATTGGTGTTTACCTTGGTTCTATCAAAGGAAGAGGTAATATTATTGAAGTAAGGGAAGACAGCTTGGTCAAGGCCTTTATACCTGCAGCAGGTGACAATAAGCCAAATGGAGTCCATACTTCTATGATTAAATCTATAGATAAGTCCAAGGGAGTTCTGGGTGGTGAATCCAGGGTTGATTCCTTGATGGGTCTGGAAACTTTAACCAAACCATATGATAGTTCCACTGCTGCTGATGAACAGGCTAAAGCTGCTGAAGAATTTAAGAAAACAATGTATGGCACAGCTGATGATGGTAGCAGCAGTGATGAGGAGGGAGTGTCAAAAACTAAAAAGTTACAGATCAGAATACGAGACAAGCCGATTACACCAGGCACTGTGGATGTCAATAAGATTAAAGAAGCAACAAAGCGACTTGGTGATGGCTTGGGTCTACCTATAACTAGGACAAAGTCACTGACTGGTGTTTCTCAGGACCTTGGTCAGAGCCGGCAGCAACCTTATCCTGCTACCAGTGGGTCTGTGACTAACCCCACAGTTTCTGCCCCTGGAGATCTCTTTGGTACTGACTCATGGATACAACCTGGACCGGTATCACAAACAGCTCCTACAACCAAGGGTGTGGGAATTGCTGCTGGACCTATACCTGAGGACTTTTTCCAAAACACAATACCATCCCTCCAGGTTGCAGCTGCTTTGCCTCCTCCAGGAACTTATCTTTCAAAGTTGGATGAAACTTCTAGACAGGTTGAAGTTGGTGGAAAGGTACCACCTGACCAGGTAATTGCACCTGCATCTGATATTGGTCTCCCTGATGGTGGGGTTCCACCTCAAGCCCATGAACGACCTATTCCACCTGATTCTATTCGGCTTCCCGATGGTGGTGTTCCTCCACAATACTCTGCTCCAGCTGCTGGTATGCCACAGCCTCAAGTTCAGCCTGCACAGATGCCACTATCCACACAGCCTCTTGATCTTAGTGCTCTTGGAGTTCCAAACTCTGCAGAGTCAGAAAAACCTTCTCCCTCTGCTGCTGCTCCAACATCTGTGCGCCCTGGACAGGTGAATATGCATATTATGTTATCTTTTCTCTCTGTTTCTGTCATTCTTGATTGTGGAAGGCACTTTTGTTTTGTATTTCTGTAAACACAGCTATATGTTCCTAGTAACTTCAAGTTGCATAACTTATTGCCTGGGAAAAAAACGAAATAATTTCCTAACAGTATTTGGAATAAAGGTTCTGTTGGCCTATTTGGCTTTGTAGCAATAATCTGTCCTTGTGTGTTGGCAACTCTGTACTTCTATCATTCTCTGGAGATGTGTTTATTATGTAGCTTCCTTTATTCTTCAATTTACTTTATATTTTCCCTTGATAGGTTCCACGTGGGGCAGCAGCTTCCATATGTTTCAGGACTGGACTTGCTCACCTTGAGCAGAATCAACTTCCAGATGCATTATCCTGTTTTGATGAAGCTTTTCTGGCACTGGCTAAGGATAACTCTCGTGGAGCTGATATTAAAGCTCAAGCTACCATTTGTGCTCAATACAAGATAGCAGTAACACTTCTTCAGGTACAGCATTGTTTTCCAGGCACCAAATTTGAAAACTACAGCGTTTGTCTTTTTCTTGTACTAAAGACTAAATCCTAAAATGGATTGATGGTGATAGGTTATGATTTAGCTCTTAATCATCCTGTGTGAGCTTTTTATTTTGGCCAAATATTCAATAGTCAAGCTACTATTTTAGGAGCTAAGAGTTTTAAGCTTCTGTCAGGTTTTGCAAATATCAATTTAGGTTGAATGTTCCTTCTCTTCTGTCATGATGCTGTCCTTGCTTTTGCATTCATGCACATAGGGTGATGAGGACCTTGTTTAGGCTCTATTTTGTTGCTAGTAGATTTTAATGATTTTCATTAGCACTTAAGGACAGTTGCATCATGTATGGGTGTAACTCCAAAGACTTTTTATTGTGCTTATGGCATTAGAGATCTTAAAATGTACCGATCTCTACAGAACAAGAATGTATCTATTCTGGGTACATGAACCATTATTCAGAATTCTAATATGTCGTTAGTTAAATCAATTGTTTTCCATTGTATCTAGCTGGGTAGTTTATGCTAATTGATGATACTTCTACAATTCATCCATTCAAAAGTTCGAATTAATTGTTGTGGTGGATATGCTAGCTTAGCAATAGCATTTGCTTACATTATACCCAATTAAAAATCTCAGGCCTCGATCTTTGTTATTTAGTTTTAAACATAAAATCATCTTTCATGACTGGATATTACTTTGGTTCTCCTGCAGGAAATTACAAGGTTGCAAAAAGTCCAAGGCCCAAGTGCACTGAGTGCAAAAGATGAGATGGCCAGACTATCTAGACATCTAGGTTCTTTGCCTCTTCAGGCAAAGCACCGAATAAATTGCATTCGCACTGCCATAAAACGAAATATGGATGTTCAGAATTATGCTTATGCCAAGCAGATGCTTGAACTTCTCTTCTCCAAGGCACCTCCAGGGAAGCAAGAGGAATTGAGGAGCCTGATTGACATTTGTGTTCAGAGGGGTTTAACCAACAAGTCTATTGATCCACAGGAAGATCCCTCTCAGTTCTGTGGTGCCACTCTCAGCCGTCTGTCAACTATTGGCTATGATGTTTGTAATCTTTGTGGGGCCAAATTTTCAGCTCTCTCAACGCCTGGATGCATTATCTGCGGTATGGGAAGTATTAAAAGATCGGATGCTCTAGGAGGGGCAGCCCCAGTTGCTTCACCATTTGGCTGAGATCATATCAGCTTTTCCCATAATCTATCAAACTCTCCTGGAAGCTCACGGTTAATGTCACAGGTTTTCACCTATTTAGGAGCCTCTGCTACAGAAATCACCATTCAGGAGCACTCGTTTTACTATTGTTTGACCCCTTTCAGAGGTTGGGTCCTTTATCATTGAGAATCTAGCAGCGGCCACTAGGTATATAGTTTCACTTTTGATTTATTTGTATATGATTCTTTTTCCTCCCTTCTTAGTCACCTCCTCTTTTCATTTGAATATCACCTTCAGTCCCATTTGTTTGTTGTGACTTAGGACCTTCCGGTGTTGTAATATTTTCATATTCTAACAGTATACCAATTCCTTGGCTGTAAATACCTTTGGTGGTATGCCCATTATAAACAAAATTTTGATTGGTGTTTCTGATCTTATTCTCAAATAATTAACCTATTTTAAGGTACTTCTTTCGTAGTTACTAGAACGCTAGTGCGACGTGACACTAACATATGCTGTAACATACCTCGTATCTTATATGCACGTTTCTTTTTTGGCTCATTCTCATATATACACCAGATCGAAGAAAATCTGCACTTGCTTCATTAGCTTCAATCGAGCAGCTGTTGTGCAATACGTGAAGCCTAGTGCTACAATGAGTCGTTCCTAGCTGTGACTGCGCTGGTCAAAGATCACATGTCAGTCATGGAGATGATTCGACACTGCCAACGTAGTAAGTAGTACACTATAGAGAGAAAACATTCACCACCTCGTAAAGTGTCGTGCAGTAGAAATTTAAGACCCACGCATTTGTTTTTTCAACCGGAAGAAAATTTCCATTTTGCCTTGAACTAGTAATAGTAATGTGCATCTCTGTGTACAGTTAAACAGCTGATTAATGTATTCTGTGCTCCAAAAAGTAGTATCAGTAGTGGATGTTTCACAGGCTATCTGGAGTTTCCTGTCAGAGATCCGACAGAACATACATGAACGATTGTTTTGTAAGAACAAATTCGTGAAATGGTGGGATCAAGTTGCTGTCTTGTCAACGGAAGTAGACGGAGGCCAGACAAGGAGAACCTTGTGTTTTTGGCTCTTTCCACCTTCTGTTTTGTTCGTTGCGCTGGAAATAGGATCGTCCCTTTAAGAATTGCCACAGTCCCTTTGCGGTTTCTTCTTGCCGTTGGGTACGATGGGTTAAGGTATATATTCTTCATTAAACAATACCTCAGAAGAAATTGAAAGGGAGTAGACTTTCTTGTTATTTAGCTCTTTCATGGTTTATTCTGCATCAATGGGTCAAGATTAATGCCCAAAAAGGCTCAATTCATGTTTGTTCTTCACAGCCAAGGTCCTTGAAAAATTTAATTGATGGCACAGAACAATAATATAAATCAATACTCTGAAAAATCAATTTCAATGAACCAATCACCATCTCCAGAATCCATTTGTAAGTAAAACCAGTTATTCACCTCCACCCCCTTTCTTTTTTTACAGATGCTAGATTACATATGTACTTTCACTGTGTCTAGTATATTAGTACTTCAGTATATAGACCCACCAACCACAAGCTCATGAACCTTTTGCTGAACGAACGATATCAATTGCGAAATATAATTCTCAACGGCCTAAAAGCAATCTGAAACTGAAATCATATGGCATTACTTGCACTAGTTGTGAAAGAGGCTCGTTCCCCTTTCTTTCTAGGCATTTAACTGCTTCGTTCCTCTGCTCATTTGTAAGCTGCAGACAAACCCAATCCAGCAATGATTCCAAATCCTTTGCAAAGTCAAGCAGATACCAATCCAAAAGCTTTGGAATTATTAACTTGTTTGTTCTTGAAATGGCAATTGCTGCCTGTAGGTAGTCTCTCTTGGCTGTTTCCAGCTCATCTTCAACGTGAGATGCTGTGTATACTCTCAACTTCATAAGCAAAACCAGAGTTTCAGCACTTAGAAAACATAAACAACTTTCATTTACACGAAGGATTATAGGACAGCTAACCATCACAAAGTTTGGAACCTCAAACTTCCTTTGAGGTTTGGGGGAAGGGGTGGCGCAGGGGAGTTCTGATCATTTTTGTAATTATCTTTTTCCTTTAAGATGGCATTTGGTAATGAAGCTGATTATACATTATCTAATCTTCTCTGAAGGCTAACGAGAGTTTTTCTACACCTTAGGGACAGGATGCATTATTGAATTATAAATGTTTCCGTGTACTACAAAAATGGAGAATGATTCTGAAGCAAACTTACCGCTGGAGATGACCAGCTTCCACATGCAAGTGCAAATGTAACCAAGGGTTCCGACCACTCCAGTCCGAATATATTGCGTGCTTTCATCTCATCATTTTTTGCTGCTTTAGAACAGGTCTTCAATAGAAACAGGAAAAGGTGTACCCGGTCAGCAATATCAAATTTGCTTTAAAATATTAGAAACCCCAGCCCTATAAAGACAAACATATTGGTGTATTCAATCATCTCTCCTTTAAAACTATACCCAAGAAAGATAAACAATTTTACTTACAAATTTTAGATGGAAAGGCTGCCTTAAAATGAAATGCTCAATTGTTATTGCATTTAGCAAGTGTCCTCCCACAACTATTGTAGCCTGAGGCAGCCATAAACATATATGAATCTTAGTCAAATTGTCCAACAGCTGATGTCAATAGTAGTTCAAACATAGCAACCATCGTCTAATACAGTGAGTGGTATACACATGCAACAACTAACAAGTGCAGTACTAAGTGTTGGTTAGCAGCTTCAGTAACTTCAGAGATTAATGTGATGAGCACAGAAGAAAATGACACCAATAAATAGTATCCTTGGCAAATCATTACATGTTCACACCAGCTAGTCTTGCCTCTGGCATGAAAAACTTGATCCATTTCTAACCTCTACTCCAGTTCAAGTTTCAATATATGAATGAAAATCGATCAAATATGACAATCCATCTTGGTAAAGCTAATATAACCAGTGGAAGATAAAAGATAGAAATAACAACAAGAATGATGGATGCATCAAACCTTTTGCATTAGCCCTACAACCGACTCAGGAGTCTCAGGAATCCCATGCTCCAGAATTGCCTAACAGATTGGTTCTATAAATATTATGCTCTTGCCTTTTGCATATATTAAATAAAGTTCAGCAAACTTTCTTGAAACTGGAATGTATTAAAAATTTAATCAAACTAAACATTCTTACATTCATCATACAGGAATTATAAGTGTTTATCCAGAACGCAAGCTTCTGCTGATGGCTAAGACCATCTAAATTGACAGATGCGAGCTTCCCAAGTAGGAACCTGAAATGATTGTCATAGAGATAGGCTGAATACAAATGTAAACATATAAGCAAGAGCAACCAACAAAAGAACTTACTTTAGTCGATGGATCAGAAACAAAGCATTCATTCTTCGGCTAAGATCAACTGTATTAGCTTCAATTGAGCAAAGATTCTTATAGGGGCCAATATCTCTAGCTTTCGAATCTGAGCAGATACCATAAGGGTCTTGAAATTCACTTTCTCTACTTATTTCAAGAGAATTGACTACTGATTGGGAAGGTAAAATCCCGGATTCCATGGCTTTGTCCTTCAAGGTGCTCAACCTCCCAAAAATGCTGCACAAGCACCTTACGGTATCCTCAGATATTTTGTTTGGTGTACTATCAGCTTCTGATGCTTTATCATCTGAAGAACCAGAAGGGCTTTCTTGTGCTCTTTCCTGGTCTACTAATCTACCATCTAGCTGGACAGTCAAAAAACCCAAAATTATACAACAATAATGAAGTGTATACTAACTCTTCTTTGTCACCAGAAATCAGTACATACATGTGACTTCAGAGCATCCAAACATTTGTCAGCTGACTCATGCTTGGTAGGAAGTCTGTTTACTGGGGTCACAACTTTGGCAATTTTCTTTTCAGGAGAATGCTTATCCTTCACAGCATTTTCAAATGATTGATTCTCTTTTCCACTTACATCTCCAGAAGCAGAATTAAGTTTTGTGAAAGCTTGTCTCCCATTTGTTGGCCTGCTAAAGCACTGCCCATTTCGATCATAAGTAGTATCTGGAGGCAATAGCTTTCTGCTTGAAACACTTCTGGCAAGGGATGGTTGTGGCTTGCCAATGGTTGTCACTGAACTCATCTCATTTACGGACAAAGACTTTGATCGCTGGTGTTTAGAACTTCTGACCGGAGACTGCTCAATTGATTCATTCAAATTCTCCACATTCCTCTTGGAAGATGCATAGACAGCCTCCTGATAGAGGCCTTGCCTAAAATTCACCACTTGCTCTTCAAGCCTAACAACTTCCTCTTCCAAAACAGCTACTTCAGCAAGTAGCTCTAGTGTCTACAACCCAAAAAAAAAAAAAAAAATCAAAACCCAATTCACTCTCTAAACCAGATTTACAGAAAGCATGTGAATGCTTCTAGGTTAACTATACATTTCTTCCTCAAAGAATTCCATAAATGTAGCATGCAGTTAACTCTTTCTCATCTTCCCTTTAGGCTTGTTTATATGTTCCATGTTGATGGAACAAAAAGAGAGAGCAGAGACGATGATCCAAAGATAGAAAGTTACACTTACATAAGGAGGTAGGTAAGGAGGAAGCCGAGGCAGCGCTCCTAAAGGTCTAGTAAAAGCTCTCTCCAAAGCTCTATGCACATTCTCTTCATGTCGAAGCTTTCTTTTCAGCTTATCAACCTGCAAATTACGAACACCACAACAATTAAAAAATTAGAAAAAATTGCAAAAACAAAAAGGTATATATTGAATAGATTAAAAGGTGAATTGTTTTGGGTACATCTTGTAATAAGGCCATTTTCCTTTCCCTGTTTGATCTTCGCCGATTGGTCATAGCTTTGCCGGTACCAAGTGCCCTGCTTCCCTGACTCTTCTCCATCTTCTCCTTCTTTGTATAATCAAAAGGAAAATGGTAAAACGTCAATAAATAAAAAGAACAATTGAAATAAAGAAACTTAAAGCAGACACTATTCCTTTCTTGAGACGAGTGTAAGTACCATTTCAGATTTTGGATCAAAAGTGCTTCCTACATCTCTTTTTATGACACAAGCAATAAGATCCCAAAAAAGTTAAATTTAAAACAAAAATAACTCCAAAATCTTTAACCAAACAAAATCCAAAATTTAGCATCATTAATCACAAATCCAAATTTTCTTCAAAGTTTTCAACTTTTAAGCCACAAAGAATCAGTCTTTGGCCACTCAAACTAACAATTAACAAAAACCCAATCTTCAAATTCTTCCAAAAACCAATAAAGGGTAAAAATGAAAAACAAGGAAAGAGGGAAGAGAGATGTTACTTTATTGCTGTCATGACTTAAAGGAGCTTTCATGGACTGATGAGCGGTGCGGACTCTTGTGTTCATCATCTTCTTTTTTATTCTTTTTTTGGCTTTTCGACCTCAAAAAATAAAACAAGCAAACAATGCAATGATATCTACACTCTTATTTCTAATATTTTCGTGACCTGGAAAAAAGTAAGAAAACAAGGTAACCATTGAAACTCTTTGAAAGTTAATAAAAGATGAGAGAGAGAGAGAGGGAGACAAAGAAAGAAATTTCTGGTATACCCTTTGTTTACTCTTAAGTTACAGAGCGGGAAACTTGAAAGTGAAGAGACCAAGAAACGGAAATGCCTGCATTGTATAATGCGTTTTTACATGTAAGTTTCCATGGTAAAAATATATAAACAACGGTACTCCATGGATCAAAGTTCTGTTATTAGTATTTTAAGGGTCTCGAAAAGAGTGAAGCAAAGAAACAAAAGCAAACAAGACATGAAGAGAAGAAGGGCAGAAAACGACGAGAGGATTGGAGCTTACAAGCACCATACAAGACTAGCGTAACAGATGGACTAACCAAAAACAATAACAAAAACAAAATTTTTTTTCTTTTGCTTTTTTTTTAATTAATAAAAACAAAATTGTTCTTAAGAACTGACTGAGTGAAGACAAGAGTCATCACTGGCTTGCCGCACTTATCCTCCACTTGTTTTAGTGCATCTTCTTCTTCATGTTTGCTTCAGTTTACTTTCTTTTCTTTCACAGAGAGAGGCTTTTGTCTTCTTCTCTTTCTCTATATATATAGTCCTTGAAATAATTTTATATGGTAGATATTTTCTTTATTTATTAAGCAGCGGTAGTTAAAATGCCCTTACTAGAGAGTCAAAATTTGGGTAGGTTTTGGCAAAGTTGTTGATATTAATCATAAGAAAATGCTATAATATTACAAATGACAGACAGGTCCTAGGTCATCATTTTAAAGCCTAATCCCATAATTCTTATTTGTATATGTTAATCGTATTGTGTATATATAAAATATTAATAATTATATAAATAGATATAAATATAATATATAATTAATTAATTAAACATGTCAAAATTTTAAATATGAATCACGAATATATTTATTAAATAGGTATTCAAGTCGACTTGATTGTGTTCTATACAAAATAAGTAAATCTAATAAAGAGAGTTTAAACTTGAGATTTTCACTTAAACATGAAATCAAAAATTTTTCATAATTAAGACATGAGTTTATCAATCTTAAATCAATACTTACACTTATTATTAGCATATAATCTCTGAAATTATAAGTAATTATTTTTTTTCTTTTTGTGCTTTCTTTTGTAGGAGTCACTTTTTCTTGGTGGGAATGAGTGAAAACTTCAGTGGAAGCAGAAGGAACTTTTGTGAGCACTCACTCAGCACATGTGAATAATTGATAACAACTCGTTCTGTGCTGAAACTTAATACCATGTACTAATTAAGTATAAATTAAAATTTAAACTTATAGAGGTAGGTACAATTGATATTAAAAATAATATAAACTTAATAGAGGGCTTTAACTCAAATGCCTTTTTAAGTAAGCAACGCAACGTGCTAATTAATGATGGGAAGAAGCCTGTCAACCTGATGCAAACCTCACGCTACGTACCCCATCCATGTCCTCGCCTTTGTTTTATTTTAGTTTTCATCCATAATTGGTAATCCTTTCCTTTTTGACATTGATATTCAATTGGTCGCTTTTTCCATCTTTTCAATACTACGAAACTTTATGATTTATTAATGTTTAATTGTTTTCGGGAGCTTATCAAGAATTTATTTTATATATATGTGACCTTATAACAGTATTATATGTTAAAAGCCATGATTTGGACATTGCTTGATAAGGATCAAAAGGATTTAATGACAAATTAATGCCTGCTCTCCGATTGCAAATGATTGACGTTGAAGGAATGGGAAGAGATTTGGAGATCAGGAAACATACTAGTAGTATAGATGTTGTACCAATAACCATCAACGTACTCATATAACCTACTTATTTGGCTCATTTGTTTTAGTTGGGAATATGGCAACATCAAGTAAGAATACGTGATCCATCCACCATGCTTGATGTTGTATTTTTGAAGCAATGAAATAGGAAGTATGTATATTGCAACAGGACAGGTACTATATATATATATATATATTGTTCTTCATTCCAATAGTTTTATTTGGACCGAATTAATCGATAATTAAATTAGATGCAAGTTTAATGTTGATAATCAGTGACATAATCCCAAAGGGTGCACTAAAACTTCAACATAACATTTAATAAAGAAAAAAAAATTATTAGTTGAAGATATGGAAAGTAATAATCCAACAGCACATGGATTGTTTATTTAAAAGGAAAAAAAAAAGGCAGATTAAAGTAAACTTTGAGTGAGACATTCCCAAGGCATTATATATGATAATATAATAAGATGAAAGATACATGGATTCAATCATAGTTTTACATAATTTTTTTATTAGCATAAGCACGTGATTGTTCATGTGCTTTCAAGCACCTGCCATTCACCAATGCCAACCCTTTTAAGGTGGTGAGTGCACCATCTATTTTATTTCTTTTTCTTCTTCTTCTTCTTCACTTAGGTTTCTATTTATTCATGGGCCATCATTGCGTAGCCTTTTTGTCGGGGGGGAAAACAAAGCTTGGTTGGCCTCAAGCTGTTGTCTTAATTGGGCAAATAATTTTCTTAATCAAAGCTTAGATCAATGTTTGTTTTGGCATCAAATCTATATGTTATAAGTCTTTTAAGCTAATGATTTAAGATGAGAGAAAGTGGGATTCATGTTGTGATCAAAGGGGGATTGGAAAGAGAGAGAATCCGCAGCACAAGCCTAACTAGGGAGTAGTGTTTTTAAGTGTTTCTTCCTCATGAAGGGTTATATATATATATTTTTTTCAGTGGGAAATGGTTCATTTTGTTCCAAATGATTCGTTTTAGGGGCTCTGTGCTCTTTGGTTATCATGAAATGAAAACCATGCGTGAACCTATTGAAATCATTGAATGCCTTCTTCACCACTCATCTTTGTTCTTTGTTCATCTTACAACAAGAATCAGATTCAAGATGTTTTAAATAACTAAAAATTGGAACTTAAGCTATTAGACTTTAGGTAAATTGTTAATTTCCAACACATAAATATGCCTTAGATTGATCACCAAATACTTCAAGTGACCGAATAATTAATAGATTGGTATACCTTAAAAATTCTAACTAAGTACATTTCTCTTCTATAAGGCTAATCCCAACTTTATCAGAAAAAAAAAATTCGTTAGTCTTATTCTAATAAAATATCAGTATAAAAGATTTGATTCGTAAAATAGAAGGGCATAAGCTTTAGAGGAAAAGACATGCATGCATGAAACGGACCGCGCCTTTGTCCATTCCAAGCCTAGATTCCTCAATAGGGAGGGATATCTTAAGTTTTTAGCAAAAAAAAGGGATGGAGAACATTAAAATTCCTATAGCTTGAGGTCACCCTAGAAAAAAAAACAAAGGTAAAATATTTATACTTTCTTAACTTTTAATTAAAATTTTAAATAGGTTTATTAATTTTTAAAATAAAAATTCTATTTTAAAAAAATATTTTTCATTAAATATATAAGTTCTGTCATTAATCAATCGTTAATATTTTTATTAAAAATATAATTTTACTAATTATTAATTTTAAAAATTACTGTTACATTATTTTTTTACAAAAAAATTCAAGGGAGCATTGATTTGGTGCTCCATTCCCTTGAGCAGCACTTGCGGTAGGGTGGTCAGCCAACGAATGGGAGAGTTGTTGGCCGTTCACATTTTTTGAGAGGCAAAATGAAAAAAGGAAAACAAAAATATTTACTTTTTTATATTTTTTATTAATGATGTTTATACTTTTCAAATAAATTATTTATTTCAAAAATTAATAAATTTATATAAAATTATAACTAAAAGTTAAAAGATAGAGCATTTTACCAAAAAACCAACCACATCCTTGGAGATTTCAGTAGGCCAGTAGCTTCAAGATATCGCACGTAAAAAGAACAAATAAAAAAAGATGCAGAGCTAAGTTGTAAGAAGTAATAAATTAGGATCAAGTCAAGCCAATGAGGTTAAGAACAAAAAAAAAAAGGAACAACTAAAGTCTAAAACTAATAAAGGAAAGTCCGAGTTAAAATAATTCAAGACATGGTCCCATCTCCCAAGCTGCCACTTCATTTAATTGTTTTTTGCTGTGGTCCCAAAGGAGGGGGAGGTGAGCCCACCACGGAATTTTGGGCTCAATGCAAAGTGAGGGTGAAGGGTGAGGCCGAAAGCATGAAAAGTGGAAAAAAAAACATTTGCTGGAAGTTTGATGTCAGCCTATGGGAAAAAAGGGTAAAAGCAGATCCACATGCAAAAGGAAAAGGTATCTCGTCCGTTCCTCTCCTACCATTGGAGAACTTAGAGGCGTTTGGTTGTGAGGCTAGAAACGATTGGTTCTCAAATATCTCAAACACTGTTTTATATTGCTTTCTGCAATATCTTGATATGAGAAACAGCCAAACAGGGATTTGGAATTATCAAACAAATCTGATCAAAAATGTAAAGAGAAGCATTGCTAACAACAACTCACATGACATGGTACAGGTGACCAATTGGAAAGCACATCGAGTTCTTGAGAAATTCATTTGCCAGATTGTACTCAAAAACGTGGACAGGAAAAAGATATGATAAAAAGGATTGCAGCATTATTTTTGTGGGTTTTTCATATCATTTAATTTGGTTGCTGGGTTTAGCTGGCGAACCAAAACTATTAGTGTTCATCGTTCATCACCAAAGGTTGTTTGCACAAGGGACATGCCGTGGTGCAGTCAAGGCGAGCCCACAACCAAATTTTCAAGCTTTTTCAACCCAAAAAATATTTTTGGTAAGTGGAGAAATAAGCCTAGACTTATCGTCTCTATTAAATGGAACACCATTACACGGGCCTGGTCAGTTTGTGTGCTTGTACTTTTCACATCTAAATAACGAACTCATCTCAGTCTTTGCCAAATGAACCACTACAAGGATAGAGAGGTGAGAGGTCCCCAAGAGGAAAACCCGGACCGGTCACTGTCCCAATTGGCTGTAGCCGTGGTCCAAATAAACACCTAGAAGCTGGACCACCGCGGAAAGGTGCCATGAATTACGCCAGAACCAGCTAACAGACTGGAATAGAAACTAGCGTTTACCTAAAGAACTTCCATCGACTTGCAGAATTCAGTGAGGGAGCCATTGTTGGAATTTTGCAAGTTGAAACTACTAAGGCAACAAATGAACAAAATAAGTGGAATGAGACAACCACCAAAGCAAAATAAATGATTGGGAGCTCAGATTTATTTGTTGGGTTTGTGATGGAACTTTCAAATCACAATTTGGCTTCCATAGCTCTTACAACCAAATTAACCAAACACAAAAGATGGTCCCCGGAAATTCCACCAATGAACAGTTCGGTTCACAATCATCTTGTCCTTGTGTAGCTCTGTTGCCGGCACAAACCAGAGCCCATCCTGTCTTGTCAACATCATTCTCTCAAGAACTTAAATCCACCTTATCTCCATCCATGGCTATGCACAGAATCATTATAATGAGAAAGCTACTACATTCTGACAGTTTTTATAACAAATGCCTACCCTGACAATGATAGTGTTCTTAACCTGTGTATGCCTGTATCAGCATGCATCAACAACTGACTAGCATCCTTTTGTAGTGATGTTGCAGACAGCATGGTGTGACCCTGTTGACAAATTCTGTTGATGAAAACAAAGTAGGCTGCTGTAAAAGCAATGTAGCTGCAGTAAGCAAATGTAAAGGGAATTGCAATCATAATTTCAAGAGGCATGTGGTCAACTTATTTACTTCATCCTACAATTCAAAGGAATTTGGTAACCAAAATTTAAAAACCCAGTCTTTCCCAGAAATTGCCATAATGAGGGTTTCGAAATCAGAAAATATATCACTACTTCCTTCTCATATAACATTAGCTTTCATCTTGGGGGACTCTTGTAAGTTGTGACCCAATCCACCAAATGCATAATTTTCATGTTTTATAAGATATCATATTGAAACCCTATTTTAGCCCCAGAGCTGATTCTAAAGTTTACTAATAGAAACAGTTCAACAGAAGTATTATCAACTAATCAACTAATCTAAATTTCAAAAACCAAAAAACTAATCAACTAACGAGGCTGTTCTATTTTAGATGAGAATAAATGCAGGCCTTCTAGCAGTGATATGAAAAACTTGGCAACTCTCTGGGCCACAAGATTTAGCAAGGTTACAGCCTAAAGAAAACCATTAACAGTTTAGCTTCTAGACCAAACATATACCTTAAATCTCATCCCTGCATTAGGCAGTCATCAATATCTGAAACTCTACTTCCAGCTACCTCATTCGTTGTAGTAGTACTTAATTTATTCTTTGGTGGTTAGAATCCACGTTAATTTTATTGGATCAACCCATTGTTATATTACCAAGAGCATCCATACGCAGGCAATAGAACCATGACAATGAGGAGCAAAATCTTAAATTTACTGTATAATCCAATATTGAGTTATTAACTCATCAGAACAAACTGGTATAGCTCTACTTTACGCATTATGATTATGATAAGCCTTTCAAGTTCCCTTAATATTTGATACATATAGGTTTCTAAAAGTAACTAAGATAGGAAGCACATGAGCTTTTGTCCAGTCCAATGTCTCCGCTAAATCAGTAGACAATAAAAAATTAGTTCCATTATTACTCTCTAGAGAGTCCTTCCTACAGCCAAAAAGCACCTTGCAAGTTGCAAGCTTAAGGGTGCAATATAGAGATATATATATATATATATATATATTGAAGATTTACACTTATATGCAAATAATAAATCATAAAAATAAATAAAATAGAAGGAATACAATGTACAACTGAATGAACTCAAATAAGCATAGATACTAACTTCCAGAGATTCACCACAATAGTCCCTCCTTCACCTTTAAACAACGTAACTCACTTTGCACAATACTGCTGATGCAGATCTCTCTAAAGTGCAAAAGCGTATATATATATGAAGTGCAGTGATGTCAAAAGTGTTATATTCCCTAGGTAAAAAAAGCATCTATCTATCTGGTGATGACAAAGACTATAGCAGTGACAATATTTGATGCTCTCTAGAGACGATTGATGAATAGTTTTATAATAAAGTTATGACAAAACAAAGATTTCAATCAAATTTAATCGAGATTGGTTCCTATAAAATTTTGGTCCTCGAGTGCACCTTTGCCACAGCAACAGTCAGCTTTTTCCATTGCACAACCAGATGCCAGAAGTAAAACATAAAAGGCAAAAGAAGCAAAATTTCAGTTTTCCAATAACATATCATTTCTAAGAGGTTAAAAATATGTGCAGCTAGAGACAGCTTAAAAAGACATTGCTGGCAAAGTCTTGACAAAATCAAATTTTAACTTACATAAAGGAATATGCCAAGGGATTACAGATTTGAATATTGTTGGGTTTAAAGCTCAGTTGATCAGCACCCTAGCCTTCCAATGAGCCTGTGAGTACTTAGAACTAACAAGTAGCCTGCTCTAGACATCAGAAATTCTAGGGCAGGAAAGAATAAAAGTTCTAGACTTCATTTTTCCATACTCATTCACAACCGCACCCACCATGCACCCATCATGGCACATATACACAAACACATTCGCACATCAAAAATATACATGTTCCACCACACCAGGATCAAAAAAATCTAGTTGATTTTCTGCTACTAGGAATATAATCATAAAACATCAAATGTTCAACCATAAAGACTTAATATTCATGACCAGCCCTTCAACGAAATGAGGAATTTATGCTTTCCCTAATAAGCAAAGTTTCTTAAGGTGGCTACACTAAATGAAATACAAACCAATATTCTCCAACGTTCTTCTAATGCTAACTTTCAATTAGTTGGACAGCATAAATACACCATCATTTAATGTTACACATCCAGGCTTCCTAATCTACATTCTTAAATACCATATTCTGATACATGAGAAATTGTTAGTGTGTTCTATTGCAGAGATTTGAACCTCTGACCTTGGCCCTAGAACCAAGATTTAACAATTAGGCTAGGTGCCATTAGGTAATCTACATTTAAGAGGCTACACTCAATAACTATATAGAAGGACCAGACCAGGCCAATGACATGCCATCCTCCATCCATTGGGACACATGGCAACACAAAACAAAGGGTAACAGAGACATGCACATCAACAGAGGAGAAGACAAGTACAGAACTCAAAGCAATAAACAGTGTGAACAACCACTCCGCATAGAAAAAGTTGCTCATCAGTAGAGGAAAAAAAACTCTCGCAAAATTCCAAGCAAGCAAAGTGAGACTTTCTAAATGTTGAGGCAGAAAACTGGGGTGAACTCAGAGGAAGCTAGACTAGATTGAAACAATAGTGACCACAAGGTAACATATAGGCACACACAAAGATGAACATGCATGAGTGCATGTGCAACTGCATACGGACAAGAATTATCAGTACATAGACCTTTAACAGAAAAGAAGAAAAGAACTTTAGGGATGCAAGACATGTAAGATTTATCTAGTAATTCATCATTACCCTTCTTGATTGTAACAACTTACAAATCTTGGTTGAGACTTTTTCATGAGGGTTTGTGGACTCCTTACAAAGAAACTATCAGAGTCATTTTCTGGAGTGCTGGAATTCATGGCAACAACATCCTTTGAACTATCCATTAAATGAAGTCCAGGAAAATGGTCACCCCAAATATCATATGTATATTCATCTCCTAGTCTAGCCTTTGCTACTGCTTTTATGGTTTTCTGGTCACAGAGTTTGGACCCAGGAGCTCGAGCATGAGGAGCCATAACAGATGTTGAAGCCAAAGGAGGAGAGGAGCTCAACAAGCTGGGAGTAGCCCTACCAGCACTAGGAAAAGTAGCAGAGGGCAATAGAACAGGTTTTGGTACCGTAGACTGGTCTTGGGTCGAAGAATACCAGTTGTTGCTGCCATGTTCCACAGAAACCTTAGGTCCCAACACATTTGCTTTGGAAATAGGTTCAGGAACTTGAAACTTCTCACAGGTTTGGTCAGCCAATTGAGTAAAAGGATTTCTGGCCTCAACAGATTGGTCCGACTCAGGAGAGAGCGACCATGTTCGATTAGATGTTACAGATGTTATAGGGGACAAGGGGGATGAAGGTGTAGAATTTCCACTTTGACTACTTGAAACTTCAATCAAGCCTGTAAATCCACCTTTTCTTTTCCTTCGCCTTCTTCCTTTTTCTTTCCCAGTCCTGATTGTGAGGGTACCAGCTTGAGGTGCTTCCTTTGTATCAGGATTCTCGGCCACTGTAGATTTTGAGGGCAAAGATGGCAATGAAATATTCCCTTGAGGATCTAAGAAACAGTTAATTTCCCTGTCATTTTCAGGATTTAGTTTTGCATTTGGATCAGTTAGCCCCTGTTCCTTGGTTTTGACCTGACCATTTAGGCATCTACCATTGGATACCTCCTTCAAAGATTTAACATCCCCAACTGAACTTAACATACCATCCATTTCAGCTGACGTAGAAAACCTACTGTTTCTTTGACTACGATTGACACGAGAAGATTTTCCTCCAGTCCTGATTGTAGTGATGGGGTTCTTCTCACTCTTGTATAAATAATCTTGGGAGCCCAAGACCATTGCTTGGTGAAAGATGAAACAGAATATGAGAAACAATAACGAAACAGAAAGAAGAACAGCAATAGAGAGTTTCTTTAGCCGCGTCCAGAACACTGAATTCTTACAAAGATTAAGCATATGAACAGGGAGAGTTGCCTTCATTGGTATGACAAGAATGTCTGTAGCCAAAGCCAGTTCAAGCTCTCTATGTACCATTACTGCTGTAAAATCTGGCTGGTATGATATCAGAAGCTTTGTTGACTCTCCAGGTTCAAGAGAGAAACCTTTACAAGTATGCACCATAAAACCATCAAGTACACACTCTGTCCCAGAAACCTCAATGCTTCTTACCTCAAGCGGCAAGTCTCCAGTGTTCCTGGCATACAGCTCCTTTAAAAATGGCTGAGAACAGGCATTAGTAGTCTCTTCCATGTGAAAAAACATTTGTGGAGGAGAGATGTTTAGAGAAGTTGGCAAGTTAAGGTTAAATTCTACACTCCGGATGGGCTCCGAACCCTCAAACAGGACTAGAGAAATTGACCCTCCAAATCCCCTCAAAGATAACCACTCTACACCAGAAAGATTGTTCCTTATCAATGCGGAACTTCTCCACCCACAACGATTTGAAGGGTGAAATAATATTGGCCCAAAAGATGCTGTCCCATACGGCTGAACATAGGCCTCTGTCCGTGCACTCTCTCCTATTGAGAACCCATATCTCATTGGTATAGCAGACAAATTGTGACTCGAGCTACCAGAAGGAGGCTGCATAAAAACATCTTGGCTCCTGCATTCATCAACAATTTCTCCTGAGTTAAGAATGAGCTGCATTATAACTGGCTGCTTGCTAGGATTTTTCACAGTGATCCACTTGGAGCAGTGACTTCCAACTTGAACCATTGGAAACAGTACCTCGTGATCATCAAGCACTGACATACCATTTATGGTACCTTGAGATTTCCAATTTCCAAGTACCAATTCATCTGCTTCTGCTATCTCCAACACCTACATATATAGCCACATGACCTTCTTAACTAGACTGAACATAGATCTTGTATGCATGTTAATGATTCTATAAAGACTTAAAAGCTTAATGCTGATATCGTAAAAGCCATCAAGATCATGTGCATTTGTGCACTGATATGAATACAGAATGGAGAGAAAAAGAAATTAAAGTGACAGAGTAGATGTCTGCACGTATAACAGGCGAATGTTTGCAAGGACATAAAGATAGGAGATCAATTTCCATAGCATTTATGGCTAAGTGAATCCTTGGATGCTTAATTGAATGTGTAATTGTGTGCCAACCAAATGATAAAACATATTGTAATTTTCTTTGATTTCAAATCCTCTCTGCTCTAATGTTTCAGAAGACTTCTACTAGTCCCTATGAATATTTCACAACCAGCATATATACCTATGCAAAATCTGTTTTGAAACTTCAAAATTTATTGGATTCAAGGCATTTTATAACACAATGACAAATCAATGTGCTCTCCACAAATATTCAAGTTGAAAGCAGAAAACAATAACCCAACACCAAAAAGAAGACAATAAAAAGAATAATAATAATGAATGGGCATTAACACACTCCCTATCGGAGCTTAACAGTTAGTCCCTCTGCTCAAGTCTGTTCCATGTCCAAGCACTCATGAAAATATTATGATCTTATCTATATCCCTAAACAAGGAGCAGTCCACATGGAACTTTACAACAATAAAGGTTCTATAACAAATAAGAATTTAAGTGAATAAAAGAGCATTGAAGCACTAATCACCAGAATAATAAACAAATAAAAAGAAGAAACAATTTTGAATGTCCAAATTATGTCATGGTAACTAAAAAATGCAAACCTTGGCCCATGATGCCAACTGCATGCCATCGCCCAAGGACCCTGTCCTTGAATTGCCAAAGTTAACCTTTTCAGACTGATGCTCAAAACCCATGGACAAACCTTTCTGATGTTCCTTACAAATATGGATTATATCCTCACAAGGAACTTCAATCTGAGTGCTAATAGAATCATTTGTCATTATAAGCAATTTACAACTTCTGATCGTGTCAGATGCTTCAGAAGCAGAATTATGAATTTCAACAGGCAATTTATTGCAGGGAATCACAGCAACCTGGGTAACAACACCAGGGAAGAGCAACAACCCTTCCATGTACTTGATATGGAAAATCTTTCTATCTGCAACTTCACTAATTTTGACAACATTGAGCACATGAGGAGCAGCATTTTCCACAGAGATGGCAATGAAAACAGTTTCACTGCCATCATATGGCACCAGAGCCTCAAGAGAAACTGAAAGAGAACTTGAGTGATCCTCATAGGATGCTATCCTATCCAAATCAACTTCAAGAGGGACCATAACTGTATCAGACTTGTCTTGTGAAGACCTCCCCAACTTCATACAAAAAGCACCAAAAATTTTGCCTTTTGCTTCGAAGGATAAATCAATCTCGATGATGGTTTCACTGCTTTGAGGGTTAATCTCCCAGTTCCCGTTCGGCCTCATAGCCATAAGTGGAAAACCAAATTTATCACTGTTCATGACCAACCAATCCTCATCACTAAGTAAGCTGTGCCCATTATAACCCTGGAAATTTTCTGTACTACAAACTGCTTCACTATGATGGGTAGTATTCCCTAGAGAAACTGATATCCATGCAGCTATTTCCTCCAAGTAGAGGGTTTCATCAAAAGGATTAAACAAAGACAGATTCTTACTCAACTGTCCACTAGGAGGAATATCCAGGCTTACTAATGGCTGAATCTCATAAGGGGATTCAACAGCGAAACCCCTAGCCTGAACCAGGAAACCACCGGAGCTTGTCTGCAAGATAAGGTGAGCTGATGACAAGCCCACCCATCTAGGTAAAAAAACAAAACATATTGTAGCTTCTTCACCAGGTCCTAGCAAAAGCTCACTAAAATTGCAGGGATAGAACTGCATATTGGTACTAAATGGTTCATAGACATGTAAATCGCTCTCGTTGCATGTATTTGCTACTGTCAAGTAAGCCACCGAAGGTAAAAACAAATATTTTTGTCCCCAATCTATTACAGGAGGACTTACATCTACATTAGGGAAAGATGATACATCAAAAGAACCTGATTTGGTCACCTCCCTGTTGTTTTTCATCCTAACATTTGCACTCTCCTGACATTGTAAAGATCCTCTACACAAAATATCATTTTGAATAGCATCATCAGTAAAAGTGGATGAAAACTGATGGATGCCATCTCTCGAAGACAAAGAACAAGAAACCGTCCTGCCATTTAATAATTTAAACATACTGTGATTAGAGAACCAACTTTTGTTATTTGCCTGCCCCCTAAGGTGACTTGGTTCTACACAAGATGAAGCACTATCAGACTGACCCCTAGAAACTTCTAAACTGCCTACTTCAAGTTTAGTCTCTTCAGTTGAAAAGCCAGGCAATGTTGAAGGAAAACAGAATGAATGAGAATCGGTGCAGATACTCTCAACACTTAAACCAGTCATTGAAGTTCCTGTATCATAGCCAGAATTTGAATCACCAATAATAGTTTCTTGAAAACCAGTATGATGATTATCACCATAGTACTCACACCCATCATATTCCTCCATTTTTGGCACCCCGTTTACAGAACATGGTTCACATGTAGTTAAGCAAAAAAGGGTACATGACAGAACCAAGAAAAAAAGGAATGCTTTAGCCCGTCGATACATTCCCCTGAAAATAAACCACCAATTAAAATGCTCAGTAAAGAAGCAAATAGTTTATAAAACAAAAAACAAAATATTAAGCTGCAACCAATTACATTAGTTCCCTTTTACTCTTCAACAAAAAGGGATGAAAAACAAAAAGGGCCTCAGTTTTCTCCGTTTCTGAACGTTTTCTCAACAACCAAACAATTAAAAAAGAAACAGCCATTTTTTGACACCAGAACGACTAATTAATTAATTAAGAAAGAATGGAAACAGGCGTGCTACGAGCAGCTTTCACTTTTCATTCATTTTAAACTATTTCTTTAATGTGGATTTTAGCTGAAGAAACCCAAAAAACAAGTTAAAAAAATCAAATGAAATATAAACAGAGAGTATTCCGGCACAGCAACTTTTCTAATTTATATAATTTATAGACACAGTAATTCAATATACTTACAACAACGGTAAAAAATTTTGAGCAGCAAATTTTATTTTGTTTATCTTATAACAAGTTTGGAAAAGTTAACAAAACGGAAAATAGGGAAAAACAGAAACTTTCACTACTAGAAAAGCTTTTAAATACTGTTGAAGGCAACTTAAACAAAGTCTTCATCACCGTAACGACCACGTTAAACTTAACACAGTCAAAATATTTATCCACTTAACGTTTAAAAAGTAGTTTTTTTGAACCAAATAAGCAATCGGGAGTTTAAAAAGTTTCAGAAATGGAAACCGAAAAAGTAATCGAAGTTCTCAAAGAAGTAAGCATAAAAACATATAAGGAAACTAGAATCGGATAATGAAAAGATATGCTCGTAAAGATAGAAAACTCGAGAAAATGGGATGGTAAGTGTGAGAAAGTGATGGAAGAGTTACCGGAGAGAGTTGAACATGATGAGCTGTTTTCGAGTTTTGATGATCGTTAGGGTTTTGGACTGTCTTCCTCAGCAAAGAAGAAAACCATCTGATTTTTTTTTTCTTTTTTGTTTTTTTGGCGAAATTTTAGGGGTTTTTTTTATTTTTCTGAACTCGGAGGCCAACCAAAACCATAAGCTTCGACCAGATGCGCACCTGATAAAAGCGCATGAAAGCCGCCGAATAATAGAGAAAAAATGAAAAAGAAAAACTCCAAATTACTAGATTATCCATTGTAATGGTGTGCCCAAAACGTCACCGTTCAGCCTATTCCAATTAGATTATGACAAATGTGTATGGGTGAAATTGGAATTTAATGATAACGCAGTCCAACTAAAGTTCATGGGGAATTTCGAAGACTTTAGGTTTTGAAAAAAAATAATTATTAATACTTTAAAGCTTTCCACAATGGAACGGCCGACCAGGACATACCTCTTGTGCACAGTAAGTCACGAAATTAAATTTTTAGGGATTTGAATTATCTGTTTTGCCCTTGGTACAGTTTTCCTTGCCCCCGGCAGGGGGTCGCGCCAGCTAGAACACTAGAGTCGAGCGCCAAACGGAAATGCCTTGGGGCGTTGTGGTGCGAGCGTGACCGCACCGCACGGCTCGCCATTCAAGGTCTTCCCAGTCCACGTCAATCTTTGTCCTTGTCTGGATGCAGTGAGGGCATTTTTGGGAATTCGGACAATTAGCAGTAGGGTGATTTGGTGAAGGATGTAGTGTGGTGCGCTCGTACATTTATTTATTTATGTACAGCAACTTAGTTCCTTAATGGCTAAGGGACGTACGGTTTTCAAATTTTTACGGTAATAATTTCGACTATAGTTGGATTTGGGTCGTGTTTTAAGAAGATTTTTGATTCAATTATTAAGCACTAATTGACGTGATTTTCTCCTAATATGATTATGCAATAAACAATTTCTTTTCAAAGTTTTTATAATAAATGCTTCCCACTTTTATTTTAATATAAAGTGAGCTAAGATTTAAAGTTAAGGTAATTACCCAAATTTCATTTATATTACCATTTGAATTAAATTCAAATAACCAATATGTTACTTTTAATTATTTTAGTGTTAATGTTCTTTTGATGAAATAAATCAACAAAAAATTTTGAATATTTAAATTTCAATTTAACAAAATATTCATTTTTCTACCCATCCATAAAAACCATATTGTAAATACAAAAATAGAAAGGAAAACAATGTGTCTCTGTATTAAGTTCTTAACTCTCTTTTTATGCAAATTGTAAAAACCATTTTTTGGCTGTCATAAAAATAATATCGAACAGGACCATTTCAACGTGGTCCAGACGTAATTCGGTACGATAGCACCGATATCATTGGATTATCACTCGCTCATAATAGAAGTCCTAGTATATGGGAAGCAATACGCGGGTCCACACCAACGTGAGAGACACTCTCCCTTTGATCTGATGGACGGTGAACACGTGGCAGCATCCTCATTGGCGAGTGTAAAACATCTGTTCCGCGAGAAATCCTCAAATCATACATGAAATCACTAATAAGCGAGGAACTAAACCAAACGGAAAATCGTAACGGAGAAACCCGTCAGACAACTTGGCGGCGCTGTCACTATCCACTGGATTCCCTCGACCCTCAGCTCGTTATACGCCTTTCGTTGGTAAAGTATGCACCATGCACCGCTGGTTTCCATGACGTCCTGCCACATGGCTGATGGGTGACTCGCTGCGGGACGGGAAGCCGGGACCAAAAAGTCGTTTGTCCTTAAAAAAGTTGGTACATTGTACCTAACGGAGGCTGTGATGAATATTTGATGATCAAGTGATCCGACGGCTGAGGATTCGAGGGCGGACCGCATCTGGCTGAGGGGGTAGGTATGATAAATTCCCTTGAAACGGTATTGACCCAAAGGCAACCATACGACGTTACTGATTCAGCAACCCCCTTTTTAGTTTGAATATGGTGGCGCTTCATGGTGTCAATTTAAAATTTTCTTGAATGACAATCTAATCTTGGTTGTTGAATTTTAAAGTACGATATCCTTACAGACAAATCGATGAATACGTCCCTTAGTTTAAAATCAATTTAAGATACATATTATCTCTTTTTTTTATAGAATTAAAATAAAAAAATTCGAATCTTACTTTTCCAGTAAGAATTATGCATCTGTTAATGAATAAAATATTTAAAATTTATTTATTATTTATTTAATTAATCATTTAAACATATTTACCCAATACATTTATAATTTGATTATTATTTATTTACATTTTATATAAGTATTTTATTTTATTATAGTTGATAATAATAGTGATTGATTTTATTAGGTTTGATGATGAATCGATGATGCTAAATTTTATCATACTTGATGAATTTTTTTTTTGTTATAATTATTTTTATGATTGTCCGTTTTAAATTTGAACAATGAAATTATATTTAATTGGTTCAAAAATTTTGATTCAATTAATTTATTTCGTCAATTTTTGATCTTAAAATTTTTTGACCAAACCAACGAAAAAATCAAACTAAGCCTATATATATTCTCCAAATACTAAGTTAATGATGCTCAATTTTTTTTTTTATTTTTTTGAAAAACATTAATAATATGCAATAGTTGATTTTCTTATATTAGATGATATTCTTTTGTAGATATTAATTTTATTATCTTTTTTATGTTGAGTCTTAAATGTTAAAATTTAAAGATTAAAACTTTTAAATGTTAATTTGATATCTTATGTGAAATGATATAACTATATGAGTGAAATGACAAATGTTATACTTTTTCATGTTTAGATTATTTGTATATTTTATAATTATAGATGAAATTTATAAATTTTAATATTTATAATTTATGAAAGATAAAAATAATAAAATTTTAATTCTTTTGATTTAAAATTAAACAGATCAAACTAATTTAATATTTGATTGATTCAATTTTTTTTAAATGTGATCAATTCTAATCAATTTTTTAAAAATATTTAATCTACTTAATTTTTAAAATATGAGTGACCAAACCATATAAACTGACAAATTACTCTCACCTAAATATTGATCTGTTGTCGAGGAAAGGAAATGGGACGGGATAAAGTTAAAGCTTATTGCTTCTTCTTTGAGAGTGTAGTTGGTTGGCAATCAGTGGGCCACGGGCCCAATGACCTCGATAATGGGCATCTTGGGCTTGAACATGAGCTTTAGGCTTCCATAAATAACAAATTATGTAAATGCATTAATGATAAATAAGGAATGGGATAAATTATAAGAACCAAGTTTTTTTTCTTATGATTATTTTTTTAGAAGGGAGAAAACTGATTGATAATTGATCCTGAGTCATTTATACGACCAAATGCGTCTGAATAGATTTATTGTCCATAACTACCCGTAGAAGAGGGAAGCAAATAAAACATTTGACCACTCATAAGTAAAGGGCTACTAGAAGAATTGAAAAGAATAAATATAAGACCCTTAAAAACATAACTACAAAAGCGTTTGAAATATAATTGATATTATGCAAGTACACAAATTCTGATCTCCTACACTCAATTGAACTCGAAACTCGAAACTCTATTCTCGATGTAGACGAGATTGAAGAGAAAGTGAAATTTCCATTTCCCCTTTCTTTCATCTTATGACTTTCCAAAATAATGAGAATGACCCTGCTCTTCTTCCATTACCTTCCAATTCACTTCAATCTTTAGTTTTTTCTTTAAAAAAAATATTATATTAAAAAAATAAAATTAATAACTTATTAATTAATATATGATCATCTTGTTTAAAAAGTATGATTAGAATCTCTATTTTCTTAATTATATATAAAAAAAAAGGTATGAATAACCGAACTGTGGTCCAGAGTGGATGCGATTATAGGCCCAAGTAGCAATCATATGGGCCCATAGGCTATGGGGCAAGGTATATGCACAGGTTCCATAGAGAGAAAAAAGAAAAAGAAGCACATGTCAAAAGTTCAGTCTCATTCGCTGTCGGTTATTGCGTATTCAAACAAGAAAGGTATAGCTATAGATTAAAATAGCGAAACACAAACTTGAAAAATTGAGTCAAATTTAGAATTAAAAAAATTATACTCCTAACTGGTTTGACCATGAATTCCACTTGATATTAAATTTTACATAGAGAACATTTTTATTTAATAAAATTAAAAATATAAAACAACAAACAACATATGCCGTGGTTTCCATAGAAAAGAATGTACCTAGAATTAATGATGGATGGTGACTGCAAAATGTACGAAGGTCTTCAAGGAGCTATCCACATCCAATGAAGACAAATCCCATCACACAGAGCAACCAACAGAACAGCAGGAGCCATCGAAGAAACCATCCACACGGTGCACTCCCACCAAGGGCAGCAAAGAAATTCCGTAACCCCCCACCAATCACGTTTGAGAATGACCCTTTGAACCCTCGATCAAAGATCCACACCCGAACGTCCTAGCCAACCCAGGGACATAACCTTTACACACATCAAAGACCCACCCACGTCAACCCCTATTGTCTCACGGAACCGCCTCAAACTCCTTTCATTGAATTCCAAGAGAAAACAAAACCAAAAGCACTCCCCCAGACTATTCCCCTAAGACGGTCCTGGAAGATTCACTCGAGATAAGCAAACTCCCCACACCTTCCAATCTTAGAAAGGATCAAGAATCCCCAAGGAGGTACCAAATCAACCCACCACCTATACTGCACCTTACAGGAGACGTCAAGCACATAATCCAGAAAAGCAAACCTTCCTCCCCAACAAAAGAAATGCCAGAGACCCAAAACAAACTAATACAGAACTAACATCGTTTTTCCTTTTTACTCACTCTCTTTTTTTTTTACTCTTAAATTGTTCTTTTATACTTGTTCCCTTTCATTGCTTTTCAATCTTTGTTTTTCTCTCTTCTTTATCCTCTTTCTATCTTCTTTTTTCTTTTTCTCCTCTGTTTTCTCTCTTTTCCTCTTGTTCTTTTTTCCTTTTTTCTTATTATCTTTTTTTGTCTTTTCCCCTATAGATAGACGAACACTTCAAAATAATTACAGGCAAACACAAAGAAAAAGAAAAAAGAGCAAAATACAGCACACACGTTACAGCAGTCGTCAATGACAAAGACAGCCGAAGCCTCTTACCAACAAAAGCAAGACTCCCCCCAACCAACGAAGGAACCCCAAAGACCATCCCCACAGTTCCCAACCCCAAAAAGAACCGCACTCCCCCCCAAAAAAAACACATCAAAACCAACTCCAGAGAAAGAGAAAGAGCACGGTACAGGGGTCCTTAAAGACAAATCTTGGCAGAAAATCCCAAAACCTTTCCCAAAAGAATCCCAAAACCTTGCCGTCCTCTGTTGATTTCTCAGGCTTGGAGGAACGTGATAGATATTTTATCTCCATTTTCAGGTACTTTGTTCCCCTCTTACTATTTTGATTTCTTTGTTTGCTCCCCTCCTCCCTTATTGCGAAAAGGGAAATGCTATTTCTATCTTTATGTTCCTTTTTTTTTGTTTTCTATCTTCGAGTGCATAATGAAAATTGCAGTAAAGACTTCAGATGAAGCAAAACATTAAGTTAATCTGAGAAATCTTGTTTGCAAAGATGAGCCGTTAACTGACCAAATGATGTTGCTTATACTTCAAATTGTTTGTTATGCAAACAAACATTTTTATCTTCTATTCAATATTATACAGAACGGTGGAGTGACAGAGAAAAAAAAAGGCATTCAATTGAGAGACCAAAGGGAAACTAGCAAGAGACAGAGAGAGATATAAAACATGTCTTTTTGTCCTGTTTACATACCATCTTATGCGTACTCTGCTTCTCAGTTTCAGGTTTGGGGAATGGCTGCTAAGCCCAAAAATGTTGTGGTCCTCTGCTTCTTTTGTCTACTATTGATGGGAGCACTCTGCCAGATCTCATCAGGAGCATCGCCGCTCAACTATGAGACCCTCCACAAGGACCGCAACAGCAGCGGTCCCTGCAGTCCTCAACAGTCAAAAAATTGCGTGACCGCTCGCAGGCCGGCCAAGGAGCACCAACGGGGTTGTAACAAAAGTAATGGATGTCGCACGTGATGGAGAGGACCTCTAAATTGCCACAAAAGACAATTTTGAAAATAAATAACATCTCATTGTCTTTTGAATTGCTGCTGCCCTTTCTTTGGTGTGTTTGATATCTTAGTTTGTTGTAGTACAGATTTAATTAAATTTGTTATGGACATTATTTATTATGTAACGATGGTTTTTTCCTCTCTACTAGTACTATCTCAAAATCTGTGACTGTTTAGCTGTCTCTTCCCATCAGCCGTTGGCCATGGGGTCATCTATCTAAGATGATGGATTAGGGAGAAGAGTGATGGGACGGTGGAAGAAGAGGGTAGCATGCGATTGACTGAGAGGTTAAAATCAATGCTAGTGATGTACAAGTGACGACAGCACCGCACTGAAGGGCAAAAGAGATAGCTGGGCATGGTTAGAAAACCGAGTTGGGAGTAGGCTGACAATGTGAAACGCCGAGTTGGCACGCGATGGCAAACCATGGCTAGCAGGAAAAAGGTCCCCTTTTTCTCGTGTGATAAAAAGAAAGAATTGGTATTTAACTTGGATCGACGAGAGTTACAGTGCTGTCGACCATGCCTAGCGGTTGAAAAGGAAATTGTCTCCAATCTTCCATTGCTCTCGTCCACTCTTGGCTCAAAAGAGATGGGAGAGGGAGAGGGGCAGAGGTCTTAGAGAATGGAAATCTCTGGTAGTTTATGCCGCCTTTCCGCCGGGCAAACCAGATGTTGCAACGTTGAATGAGCGACCGAAAAGAAAATGTTGTTAACGTTAATGTCATACTTATTTGAAGTGCCTCCTCTCTGCCTGCATATGTCACGCTCATTTTGTGGACATGGGCGGGACAGCCCGATGATGGGGGCTTGGGGCTCGGGAGTAGGCGAGTCAGTTCGATGGTGGACGAGCAAGGTGTGCGGAAACCCCACTCGGTGCTTAGGGGCTCGATGGCATCGGCACCCGCAAGCAGGCAAAGGCGCGCATAAACGAGCAGACCAGGCGCACAGGCTGACGGACTGGCAGTGTGCGTGGGCCAGCACGCAGACGGGGCGCACGGGTGCGCAGGAAATTGGCGCGCAGTCGAGCTGGCAGATTGGCGCGAAGACTGGGCGCGGGAACTAGACCAGTCAATATGGGTCGGCCTGGCCCAGCCCGGCCCCAGCCCTTGTGGGCTGGAAAAACAAGGGCCGGGCCGGGCCGGCTCATATTTTAAATGGGCTAAATATTTTCCAACCCAGCCCACCCCTTGCTAGCCTAAGGGTTGGGTTGGGCCAGCCCATGGGTTGGGTTGAAAATTTTTTTATTTTTTTTAATTTTTTTTACATTTTATTAATTAAATTATGCTATGATTTAATCCATAAATTGAATAATAAAAACATGTTAGATGTTACTAATAAATAAATTGCACCAAACAATATAAATAAAAAGCAAACATAAATAAGCAAATACATAATACATTAGATCAAATATAAATAAAAATTTAGCATTTAACACAATTACACAAACTATGATGTCTTGATCAATTTTCATCCTCAATCAAAATATTTGAGTCTTGTTTGGACAGCAATGATGTCTCCAAGTCTTCTTCATCATCATCTAATATTCATTGTCATAAAAAAAATAATGAGTTTCAATTTTAACTAAAATTATTAATTTAACAAATAAAAGTTAAAGATATTGAAATATATAAAATAAACAATACCATCAGCAGCTAAAGAAAAGCCATGCAACCAATTTTTCGTGCAAACAAGCATTTGAACATTTTCATGGCGGAGGGAACTTCTGAACTTGGTGAGAACATGACCACCAATACTAAAAGTAGACTCAGATGCTACCGTAGTAATTGGAATGCTCAATACATCTCGTGCCATAACAGAAAGATCAGGAAAGCGCTTAACATTATCCTTCCAATAATTAAGCACATCCAAGTCTTCAAACACTTCATAATCAAGCTTTGCTTCATCTAAATAAATATCCAACTCAGACTTCCCAGCAATAGAAATTGTTTCATTTTGAAACATTTTGAACTCCTACAAGTTTTAAATATATAAACAAAAAATAATTATCAAAATATAAATAAAGTAACATAAATTCTCATGTAATAAGATAAAGGGAAAACACAAAACTTACACTAAAAATCTTTGATCCCTTGGATTTAATTCCTCCTCCAACTTGTCTTGGCAAATTACTCATTGATTGAGAAGATGAACTTGACGTACGAGTTTTGCTTGCATATTCTGTAAAGAGCACGTACAACTTTGCCTTCACATTTTCCAACTTTTCATAACAAGTAGAAGCATCAATCTTAGAATAGCAAAATTTTAAGAAATCAAGCTTCATCCTTGAGTCAAGAATAGCTCCAAATGCAAGCACTACACTATAATCTTTCCAATACTTATCAAATTTCGTTTTCATCCTTTGAGACATATCCTTGATAATCGCATCTTCACTAAACAAACTCTGATTTAAAATCGATTCAATTTTTCAAACTTGCATGAAATACAAGTTGGAAGTTGGATAAGATGAACCAGATATCAAGTTTGTAGTCTCATAAAAAGGCTCCAAGAATTCACAAATCAACATTGCTCTCTCCCATTCCTCATCAGATGGATTGTACTTATAAGTTCTATCAACAAATTGGAGGCCAGCAAAAGCTTTTTGATATTTGATAGCACTTTCAAGCATCAAATATGTTGAATTCCATCTTGTTGACACATCTAAACGCAACCCAACACTTGCAGTAATGCCAACATGTTGAACACATTCTTGAAATTTTTTCATCCTCCCATCCGATGCCTTTACATATTTCACACTCTCTCTGATTTTAAACAATGCTTCATTAACTGCTTTCAAACCCTCTTGAACAATCAGATTTAATATATGAGCACAACAACGCACATGAAAAAATTCACCATCACAAATCAAGCTACTTTGCAAATGAAGATGACCTCTCAAGATACCTTGCATGTTATCATTAGCAGAAGCATTATCTAAAGTCATAGAGAAAACCTTTCTATCTATTCCCCATTCTTTCAAACAATCAAAAACAGTAGCAGCTAATTCAACTCCAGTATGTGGAGGAGGCATACGACAAAAGTTGAGTAATTTGCTACATAACTTCCAATTTTCATTGACAAAGTGAGCAGTCAAGCAAATATAACCTTCAGAAGTAGATGCTGTCCATACATCAGAAGTCAAACAAATTCTATTAGGTACTTTGGCCATTGCTTGTTTAAGCTTCTCTTTCTCTCTCAAATGAATTCTCTGGACATCAGATACAACAGTGTTTCTAGAAGGCATCACCACATCTGGATTTACATACTTAGCCCAAGCTCTAATCTTATCATACTCAACAAAAGTATAAGGCAAGTCATGCTTAATTATGGCTTCAGCAAGCATGTCACGTGAAATCCTAGGATCAAACTTTCTAGCTCTTACTTTTCCTTCATAATCCATTAGCATTTGATGTGGATTAAAATAGGAAATGAATTTACAACTCTCAATGTGACGTCGCAAATGTGAAGTGCCATAATTAGAACCACCAGGTTTAGGACCAACTCTATACTCTGTTTTACAACCGTTACAAGTTGCCCTTTCTACTCCATCTTGCTTTTTGCCTATTTTAGTGAAATAATTCCAAACATTTGAAGTTTCTTTTTTGGCCTTCTTGTTCAATTGTTCAGATTCAGATATATGAGACTGAGAAGGAATTTCATCATCATTCAAAATGTTCACATCATCATCCACATTTATAAAATTTTCAACTGATTCATCCATCTCCTAAACCCTTCAAATAATATAAAAAAAATAAAAATTATTAAAAATTTGCATAAACTGATTAATCCAATTCAAAAGTTAAATTATAGGCAATTAAGCATGAGTTTTGTATTGGTGAAACGTTGAGCAAAAACATAAACAGATCAAAACAAAAAATATGAAAATGTTCAACAACAACGGCAACAAACATCACAATTGAAAATATCCAGTAAGGCAGCAACAAACAACATCACAAATTCACAATTCACAAATATCCAATAACAAACCAACAACAACATCATTACGTTATAATTCACAAATGTCCAGCAACAAACTAACAACATCAGTACATCAACCCATCACAATTCACAAATGTCCAGCAACAAACCAACAACAACATCAGTACAGCACAATTCACAACAGTTAAACTAATTCTAACAGTTTTAATTTTTTATACAAAATTAATCACAAAACTTGCTAGAGGTTTACCAAGATGCCACTGCCAGATGGGAGAATGCAGGACCAGAGGTCGAGTTGGGGGCGACCGGAGTTGGGAAGACTGACCAACTGACTGGATCTGGGCTGGGGTGTTGGTGGGGTTCGGTCAATCGGTGTCGAATGGGAGCCTGGGAGGAGAGGACGAATGGACGATGGGTGGGGGCGTGGGGAGATGCCGGGTGAGAAAAGAGGAAGATCCGAAGATGGGCGGGGCCGCGGGGGAGATGCCGGACCACGGGACCACGGGCGGGGGAGATGCCGGATGAGAAAAGAGGAAGATCCGAAGATGGGCGGGGCCGCGGGGGAGATGCCGGACCACGGGACCAGAGTCACGGACTCACGGCACGGGATGCTGAGTCGGGGGTCGACGAATGACCGGTAGGCGGTGTCTTGGAGATGGCTGGTCGGGACTCGGGGTCGGGGGAAAGGGGATCACTGGATCAGGCAATAAGCCAAACGGGTTAGTGGGTTTGGGTATTGGGTAGGCAAATTCAGATTTAGGGTTTTTTTTTTTTCTTTGGCCCACCGGGCTGGCCCGTCCCAACCCGGGTCAGCCCTTAAGCAACCGGGCTAGCCCATCTAGGCCCGATTGCAATATGGGCCTCAACTTTGACAACCCAACCCGCCCCATATGTTATAAAAATGGGCTGGCCCAAATGGGCCTAGCCCATTTTGACGGGTCTAGAGGGAACTGCCCAGGCAGTCTGCCAGATGCGCGGGAAGTACTGGCTCCCCCTAGACCCGCGAGGCAGCCATTGCCTGCCGTTGGCCACAGTGTTGGGGGCGCGTCTGTCAGCTCCAGCAAGCCCCAAAATTGTCCCTAGCCGTTGGGCACCACCTTGTAACGGCTCCAAGGGGTCCTAGGCCTATATAAACCCCTTGGAACCCCTCATTTACATACAATGTCCCTTTGTATGAATTTGCTATCAATAAAACTCTCTCTTTGCTCTCTCAACTCTCTTGTGTGCTTGCCATAACGATCCTTTCTAACAATTCTTGAGAAGGCTGCTAGCCTTTCGAAGTGTCCTCGGATAGGCAAAGGCTAGGCCGCACGGGTCATAGAGAAAACCCCCGTGACACTTGGTATCAGAGCGCGATGGCAAAAACGAGGTTTAGAGCAGGAGATGTTGTTTCCACCCCTGATTCAAGGGACAAACGTTCGAGTAGGGTGAAGAGGGCTCTGTCCCGAGACCTTCTAGCCGCGGTAGAGACCAGGCTGACCCGTCAAGAGGAGTACGTGGCAGAGCTGGCTGACCGTTGTGAGGCGCTGGAGGCTCGATGGGAAGGACATGAGGAGCGGATGGCTGAGCTACGGGAAGAGCTTCAAGCCGCCCTCAACGAAACCCTCGAGGGACTAAACCAACGTGACGCTAGGCGCGAGGCCGAGGCCGAGCGGATGAGGCACGAGATGAGCGAGCTACGTCGCGAACTCGAGTCATGCAAGGCACTCCTCGGAGGGGGCCTACTAGCCATGCAGCCAACTAGCAAAGTCGACGTCCCAAAACCGAAAGAGTTCAAGGGTGCGCGAGACGCCCAATAGGTCGACAACTTCTTGTGGGGGATGGAACAATACTTCTGGGCCGCCAACGTTGCCGAGGATGGTAAGAAAATTATCACCGCTTTGATGTATCTTACTAACTTGACTCGTTTGTGGTTGCGCAGGAGCAGTGACGAACGACTTGGTGGCACAGTCATCCGGACATGGGCAGATTTTGTGCGCGAGCTAAAGGCACAATTCTACCCCGAGTACGCGCAAGATGAGGCGCGTGGGAAATTGAGACGTTTGACGCAGCGTGCGAGAGTTCGGGATTACGTGCGGGAGTTCACCGAGCTCATGCTGCAGATCGACGACCTAGGCAAGCGGGAGGCCTTGTTCTGCTTCTTCGACGGACTGAGGCCATGGGCAAAACAAGAGCTCCAACGTCGAGGGGTCCAAGACATCACTGCTGCCATGGCTGCAGCAGAGTCCCTGGTGGAGTTCCGCAAGCCAGACGCGGACCGGGACGCTGAGAAAGGCAAGGCCAAGGTGCAGGCCAAGCCACTGCCGAGGGAGACTACCAGCAGGCCGAGCAGCACACAAGCCACGAGCAGTGGGCAAGGCAGCAGGCGGGGTAGTGACTAAGGCAGTCATGTGGGTAGACCCTTGAGGTGCTTCTTGTGCGACGGACAACACTGGGTCCGAGACTGTCCCAAGAGAGCCAAGCTGTCTGCCATCGAACAACAAGAAGACGAGCAGCAGCAGCGGGGCGGGACCTTGAGGCTAGGCACCATACGGTTGACCAGTCGCATGCGTAGGGGCGAGGGAACCCCTATAGTGACACTAGTGCGAGATGAGGGCAAAGCAAGCGAGGTAGTACCCGTGCCGAGCGAGGGGGCGGGAGTGCTGGGCGAGCATGCGGACGATATGCCCACTGAGCTGCCAAGCTGCTGGCCACCCGAACGAGAGGGCCCGATGGTCCCGAGCACTGCCAGCCAACCAGCAGAAACACTGAGCCGCAGGGTAGAACTGGCAGCCATCAGCCAAGCCCACGACGAGGTGGTGGCCAAGATACGAGTAGGGCTCACGAAAGATGCTACTGTCGCAAACACAGCAACACGACCCAGCTAGGGACTGCAGTCGGGTTAGGGATGTCAACGGGTCGGGTACCCTATAATTTCGAGATACCCGAACCCTAACCCTATAAAAAATCAATTACCCTAACCCTATTAATTACCCGTTTAATTTTAAAATTACTACCCTAACCCTAACCCTAATACATTCCTACTACCCTATAACTATCCTAACCCGTTTAAATACCCGATTAAATAAAAGAATTATTAAAATTTTCTTCATGGGAATTCAATTACCCAATTAACTTTTCTAATCTCATAACTTACCTTTAGATTTATATGTTATATGTTTATATAAATAAACATATATATACTGTAATTAATAATTTTATGAGTTATAATTTTTACAATGTTAAAACAAATAAAAAGTAAATATATTTATATTTAAAATACATAATATATACACACACGCATTCATAAAAGTATTAATGTCATCATATTAATAATTAGAGTAATCATACTTAAACATAAATAACAATATAATAATTTTTTAATTTAAATATATTAATGTCATCACATTAATAATTAAAGTAATCATACTTTTCATATATTTGTTAGTTTTTAACAAAAAAATTTACTTGTAAAGTTGATAAAAATTATAAATTTTTAATTTAATTATTAAAATAATAATAAAATATTTATAAATGATAATCGGGTTCGGATAACGGGTACCCAAGGGGTGGTACCCTGACCCTACCCTATTAAAATTCGAGTAGTGAAATCACTACCCTAATCCTACCCGAACCCGTTTATGAGTACCCTAACCCTGTATAAACGGATCGGATACTCACGGGTACCCTATAATAGGATACCCGTTGACATCCCTAAGTCGGGTGCCAGTCAATTCAACACCCTTCGGGCAGCAGACGTGGGGAGTGCCGCAGCAGCAGCAGTGTGCCGCGACCTGAGACCCTTGGTGCAGCCTGGTCTTTCGAGAGACAGTGCGGACGAGACGCACAACGAGGGGCGCAGTCAGGAGCACAGGAGGGACAGGATTGGTGTAGCTGTGCCGAGCCGAGATCCGAGACCCTTGGTGCAGCCTGGTCTTTCGAGTGACATTGAGCAGGTGACGCACATTGGGGGATGCAGTCAGGGGCACAAGAGGGACGAGGATCGAGTGACAGTGGCAAACAGCCACGAGACCAGTGGAGACCAAATGCCGAGGGGCCCGATAGAGCAGCAGGCGCAACGGACAGCGTGTGCTGGGCGGGATTCTCCTCCAAGAAAGCCAGACAGCCCGATCCAGGCAAAAGGTGGACGAAGTCTGATGCCAGGCGGGGAAAGCCTAATGCTAGTCCAAGCGAATTGGGCTGAAGGGCGCGGAGGCTTGCTATGCCCGCACGGTAGGGACGCTGGGGCAGATGAATGCGAGTCCGCAGCCGAGACGAATGTGGCGACGGACAGCCACGGGGCCCTAACAAGCGAGTAGATAGACAGCTCCCGAGCATACGCGCAGCAGAGTAAGCAGCGTAGGAGCAGTAGTCTGGGGCGTGCGAGCCAGGCTCGAGTTTCTTGTGCGAGGACCCGTGGGGGTACTGAAGAGAGTGGGCGACCATGCCACGAGCTGGGGGTGCCACCCGAGACAAACTCCACCCTATCTTTCCGTGTGGGCGCACTAAGACGTACCACAGGGGACTTGACCGACAGGCCACAACTGGGAGGTATGGGACTCCGATGCGGGCCAAACAAGCGCAGGAGGTATGGGACTCCGTCGCGGGTCAAGGCAGACGAGGGAGAGACAGTGTCCGACATACGGGGGCAGCATCAGCCGATTGGTAGTCCACACCGAGCACCAGTTCTTGGGACGGTTGCTGGACCAGGAGCTGTGGTAGCTGACTCGGAGGTGCCTTCGACAAGACCACCAGCCTGCAAGCGAGACGAGCTGGGAACCAGCCCATGCGTTGTGGCAGTTCGAGGAACTGGTGGAGCAGTTCCACGTTGGCCTGGCAACAGAGGCGTTGCCAGAATAGGTGGGGGAGAGTGTCACGCCTATTTTGTGGACATGGGCGGGACAGCCCTATGATGGGGGCTTGGGGCTCGGGAGTAGGCGAGCCAGCTCAATGGTGGACGAGCAAGGTGCACGGAATCCCCACTCGGTGCTTAGGGGCTCGATGGCATCGGCACCCGCAGGCAGGCCAGGGCGCGCATAGGCGAGCAGACCAGGCGCATAGGCCGACGGACTGGCAGTGTGCGCGGGCCAGCACGCAGACGGGGCGCACGGGTGCGCAGGAAATTGACGCTCAGACGGGCTGGCAGATTGGCGCACAGACTGGGCGCGGGAACTGCCCAAGCAGTCTGCCAGATGCGCGGGAAGTACTGGCTCCCCCTGGACCCGCGAGACAACCGTTGCCTGCCATTGGCCACAGTGCTAGGGGCACGTCTGTCAGCTCCAGCAGGCCCCAAAACTGTCCCTAGCCGTTGGGTACCACCTTATAATGGCTCCAAGGGGTCCTAGGCCTATATAAACCCCTTGAAATCCCTCATTTACATACAATGTCCCTTTGTATGAACTTGCTATCAATAAAACTCTCTCTTTGCTCTCCCAACTCTTTTGTATGCTTGCCATAACGATCCTTTCTAGCAATTCTTGAGAAGGCTGCTAGCCTTTCGAAGTGTCCTCGGATAGGCAAAGGCTAGGCCACACGGGTCATAGAGAAAACCCCCGTGACACATACACATACTTGATTGCGTGCCAATTTAAATCTCACAATTTGTATTTCGCGTAAATATAGAATATTAATAGTGTAAATGCAGAATATTAATAATTATGTATGTAAATAATATCATATTAAGATCTTAAATACATATAAAAATATATTTAATAAATATATAATATGACAAAATAAAATTAATATATTTATTAATCATATAAAATTAAATTTTATATGATACGATATAATTAATATAATTAAAATTTATATTATTTATAACTTAATTACCTAATTAACATGATTAAATTATTTAAATTAAAATATATACAAATAAAATATAATTATATTATTCAAATTGATAATAAAAAATTATAAATATCATGTAATATTTATTCAAGATTCTTGAAAACTTGACTCCAAAACACCTCATTATGCACGGCATATTCGTACGAGATGACCTACAAGGGTACAATGGTTCCAAGTTCCAAAATAGTTTGCAATCAAATCCACAAATATCAGGATATTAATATAATGCTACATTACTTGCATTTTTAACCATGAAGACCTTTGACTATATAAAGTTGTTATTAACAATAGTTCTCTCCGTATCAGGAAAGCCACAGTCGTCAACGATCTGACCCAAAAAAATTGCAACAAAAGTTACTTTTAAAAATACAAGTTTGGAGGGTATTGTTGATTTTTACCCTGCTCAATGAAAGATTTCTGAGCTTCTACTCTTGAAACCTCGTGTGCAATAGAACCAAAATGGTTCATAGCATACAGAACTACTTTGATGGCATGGGTACTTCAACATTTCTGAGCTTCTGCATGGAATTTTTTCTTCTTCCTACACAATGAGAAAAGGGCAGACAAAAGTTACAATACCGAAAACTATATACCAGAATTAACTCACACAACTTTTGGTCCCCATTGATGTAACACTGGAAAACAACTGCTTAATATAGCTTTGTTCTAAGACATTTGAGTCCTGAAAACACAATGCAATAAGGATATATATTTACCAAATCACACCATAGGAATCCCCATAGCAAAACCTTGAACTGATTTCGCAAGCTATTGATGACAAATTAAATGCACTAAAGACTAAAAGTGTGCACAAACAAATTCTAGTTCTATCTACATACATAGTGATATTTAAGGCACATTCACCAACATTTAGAACAAAATCACTAAGATCAGGTGGTGCATTCGTTTCAATTAGTCAGTCTTCATCCACAATTCAACGTCCAAAAAATATACAGGACAGGGCACAGGATTGGCCTTCCAATCTTGCTTCTGAAACCATGTTCTTTTGTCACAGGCAAAGTGTGAACAAATAACGCTTATTGGACTAATTAAAGGTTACTGGTTATCAACCATAATAGGAAAGCTGCAGGTCTTGAAAACCAAAAAGCATAAAACTAAAAAGTAATGACTCTTGCCCAAGGTGTAAAGTAAAACCAAACCTGTACACTAGGAAACAGTAGGCCATTTAATGCAAATTGCATGCTGAAGGATTAATAGATGAAGTTAAGCATAGGAAGAGAGGTACCCAAAGACCATGGAAAACTTTGCTAGTTGTAGCCATTTTAACCATGGAGAAGATTGGACTAGGGTTGCCTTATTTGCAACAATCAAGAAAAGAAAATGAAAATTCTAGGGGTGTTAAAAATGGGGCGAGAAAATTAAACAATCTAGCATTTGACAACTGAACTCTTAAACATGTTAAACCAGAGTAATCTACAGCCACAGGGAAAAAAAACCGAAATATACCCTAAAAAAATCAATGACAAGAAACTTACGAGAGAGAGAGAGAGAGGTTGCACCCAAAATCAGGACCAGTTCTTAATCTTTTGAATTTCCAAAATAAGAACCTTAAAATGGAAAGCCAGCAAATTTGAACTCATGGAGGCTGTTCAATTGTTCAACATCAACTTAAAACTAATAGCTACCCAAAGCAGCTATTCCAAGTTGAAAAGACATGATACTGAGATAAGAAGATTCATAGAACTTCGATCTATTGGGGGAGTTGATCAAACCTATCAAAATCAAGTAAGATTTTGTATGAAATTCTGCATTAACGAACTCTATACCAAAAATAAATGCTGTCAATATTATGCAAAGTACAATCCGTTCCCCAATTTATGCACAGCAATTCTAAAAATAGTCAACAGTTTCCAGTAAACCCAACATTTAATCAGCCACAAATTCTTATGTAAAGCAGAAAGCGTATTAATTCGCATCTAATTTTTAGCAGAAAGAGTTTAATTCATCTGTCTCCAGCAGAAAAAGAGAAATCTTATTTCCACGTAAAAAAGCCAAACCAAAGGGGGAGGCTTCTAAAAGAAGATTTGCACGAAATATTGACCGCAAAAATTGACATCAGGCAAGAAGCTTTATCATTTCTTCAAAGTCTCACTAATTAACTCGTTGATTCTCTCTCTTTTCTGACTAATCGTTTCCATTTTCAGATCTCAAACTTTCTAACAGATTCACATTCCTATCCAATATTTTGACTTAAACTTTCTGAAGAAAAGAAAAAGTACACAGCAAAAGTAAACATAATATTATCGAAACCGCTTTTATAGCATAAAATAAAGTTCACAGTTCGATTAAACTTGGTGCAGAATTTACCAGCCACGGATTGAAGCCGCGAGGCTTGGAATTTCTCAGTGAATCGGCGTTGACGCAATCGAAAAACAGAATAAAATTATTGAAAAGAAGAATAAAAATGGAAACTGAAATTAGTTCATACATTCATTTACCCGGAAATAAGGAGGGAGAAGGGGTCCATTATTTTAACAGAATCATAACAGTGTGGCAACATCGAAATTATGGTGAACAGCAGGGGTGATTCCAATAAATAAATAAATAAATCTGTTTAAAATTACCCGTGGATCTTTTGTTACATATATAATAAAATAATTAAATATTCAATTTGAGATTAAAATTTTTGAATTTTTGTTAATTTAGAGCTAAAGTTTCAATTATAATAATTAAGAGATAAATATTTTTGATTTTTTATAATTAAAAGATAAAGGTGAAAGGTGTCTAGCATATATATAAGGTGATGTAACAATTAAATTTTTTAACATAATGTGTAATATCTAAATCTTTAACATGAGGACTAATAATTATAATTATAATTTAACTTGATTAATAATTATAATTAATTAAAAATATTTGACAATTGATTATTATAATTAACACGTTTGACTCTTAATTAAAAAAAAGTTCAATTATTTGACTCCAATGTGCCCATTTAATCTTAATAAAATTGGTACCGAAAATCGAAATTACAGTGAACAGCAATTGTAATTCCAATAAATAAATAAATCTGTTCAAAAAAGGCCCGTGGCTCCTTTGTTAGATGTATAACAAATTAGGTACCGAGAAGGCCTAAGTGATTCCAGTCCTTTCTTCAGGAGCACGAAAACAAGAAGTTTTTCTATAAACATAACAAATACAATACCTATCGGTGATTAATCTAAAGAAACCTGAAACTGGCTCTTATCAAAGTATTTATCTTTCTCGTTATACTGGCGGTGTTGGCGCTAATGGCAGCAGGCACCCAAGGGGCACCGCCGCTCAATTATGGATCTATGGGACGGCGGATGGGTCCGGCGTGCAGCCCTAGTCAACCCCAAAACTGCGTGCCGCCTGCTTCCGGATACCAGAGGGGATGCAACCCTAACGAACAGTGCCGTGGCGGAAAGGGCGCTGGCAAGACAAATGAAAAGAAGAACTAGAGGGAGTTCGACCTTAGATGGACGGAAAAATGGATTCCTTTGCTCTTTCCTTTAATTTATTTGTTCTCGTTTTGTTCTATTTATTTATTCTGTCACTGCTGTGTTGCCTGTGTAGTCGCCGACCTTTATTTTTGAATGAGAATTATATATGAGTATGATGAAATGTTGATAATTAATTAAGGATGAAGCATGTGTACTCCATGAAGCATATTAAGGATGCCAGCGCAACTGTTTAGGCTAAACCTAACACCCTACCCGATCAATCTAACTTGGGTCGAGGCTCAGATCAACTAACAGGCAAAACAATTCAATTCGGTTTTTTTTTTAATTTTGTATTACCTATTTTGCAATATTCAAATAATTCAACGTATTACAATATTAAAATACATGGTATGCATCAACTCCGTGTTTGAACGGATAAAGATTGGCGGCAAGGTGGGTTCATATCGAAAGCACTACGCTGTAGCAACTCGGAGCCCTGAAAGCGTGTAAGTCATGTAAGGTTTACATCTCCCATTTGTTATTTTTTTCTTCTTTTGCTATTCTCCAATCTCCGCCATAATTTATCTATACTCCGCTGCCCCTCATAGTAGCACTGTCTTCTCCTGCGCTGTGTATATGTCAACCTTTGCTTCTCGTTTTACGAAACTTTTAGCTTTGACTGAACGATGATGCCAAAATTTGAATCTTTGTCTTAATACCGCTTACGTTTAATTTCGCTTAACAAGGAAACGCGCATAGGACTACTTCGCAGGAAAAACACTGGAACTATCAACCATGGGCGAGAATTTTTTATTTAAAATGAAAAGGTAAACATCAACCCGAAAGTCACACTCATCATGTTCAAAAAGGAAAGTCACAAAAACAACAAAAATATTTGAGTCTTCCTGTACGCGTCGGCTTGCTGCTGCGACAATAAAATATAAAATATATACATGGATGACACACGAGAATCTTCATATGATGGTTCATCTTTCCTTCTTAGCTATTTCATTTTCAAATAATAGTAATCTGATTTGATACTTATGAAAAGGAAGATGCTCTTTCCTCTATTTTTATTTTTTGAATTAAAAGGGCATTAATTGTCTCTAATCTTTCTATAACTGTCCTCCACTTGACAAAAATGGTGAGACAGGCGGCGCAGAGGCTCAGACAATATGAGAGAATATCAGATTCATTTCTCATCCAAGAAAATCAGGGTACAGTTAGTTTATATACAGCTCTGTAACTAATCAGAGAATGAAAGAAACAAAAACAATTAATTAAGGTCTGTTAACTAACTAACTGACATTTAAAAGAAATAAACTAATAAAAGTAACTTCTGGTAAATATGGTAAATAGCAAAACGTTGCGTTTTTGCTTTTCTCATTTATTCCTTCTTGATACGGTGCGTTTGACTCTTCCTGCTTGTTCATCCATTTGCAATCTGGAGTCTCTGTCTTTCTCTTTTCTGTCTATTCTACTGAGCCTATATATTCACATTGTTCAGCTAATACTCCCCCTCAAGATGGATAGTGGTCGTTGATCACATTCATCTTGCTTATCAGGTTATTGAACTGTTTTGGTTGTAATGCCTTAGTGAATAAATCTGCAAGTTGGAACTTAGTTGAGATGTGTACCGGATTGATGATTCCAGTCAGAACCTTCTCTCGGATGAAATGGCAATCCATTTCTATGTGTTTCGTTCGTTCATGGAACACTGGATTCTTGCAGATATTCAATGCTGATTGATTGTCACAGTAGAGACTTACTGATTCATCATGTTTGACATTGAGGTCTGCAAGTAGGTACTTTAACCAGATCACTTCACAGCATGCAGTAGCCATCGATCTATATTCAGCTTCTGTTGAACTTCTAGCCACCACTTGTTGCTTCTTTGATTTCCAACTTATCAATGATTCCCCAACAAGTATGCAGTACCCTGTTATCGACCTTCGAGTATCTGGACATCCTGCCCAGTCACTATCTGAGTATGCTGAAATTATTGGTTTTGTTCCTGCCTTCATTAGGATTCCTTGCCCAGGTGACCCCTTCAAGTACTTCAATACTCTATGTGCTGCTATGTGATGCTGGCTTCCTGGTTTGTCCATAAATTGTGAGAGAACTTGGACTGCATAAGAGATCTCTGGTCTGGTGAAGGTCAAATATAAAAGTTTCCCAACTAGCTGTCTGTAACTTGTGGGATTAATTAATTGCTCTCCCTTTTCAGCCTTACTTAGCTTGTGATTGTAGTCGATAGGTGTTGACACTGGTTTGCATCCAAGCAGACCTTGATCTTCTAACAGATCCAGTACATACTTTCTTTGGCAAATGGAAATTCCTTTAGCTGACTGATTAATCTCAAGGCCTAAGAAATATTTAACATTTCCCAGATCCTTTAATTTGAATTGTGACTTCAGATACCCTTTTACGTTATCTGATTCCTTAATGGATGTGCTTCCAACAATGATGTCATCAACATAAACCAATAGAGCAGTGAAACTTCCATCTTCTTTCTTCATTGTGAATAATGAGTAGTCTGACATGGATTGTTTAAACCCATACCTTAAGATGGAAGCTGTAAGTTTGGCATTCCACTGTCTAGACGCCTGCTTCAACCCATATATTGACTTGTGAAGTCTACAAACCATCTTGTTTTCAGCTGGGTACTCCCCCTTGATGTCATATCCCTGTGGCAACTCCATGTACACTTCTTCTTCTAGGTCTCCATTTAAGAATGCATTGTTAACATCAAGTTGAGACAATGTCCAATTACACATTGCTGCAACAGCAAAGAAGACTCTCACTGATGTCTGCTTGGCTACTGGGCTAAAGGTCTCCTGATAGTCAAAACCTTCAACCTGGTTATAACCTTTTGCTACCAATCGAGCCTTGTACCTTTCTATGTCTCCATTTGCCTTCAGCTTGACTTTATACACCCACTTACATCCAATCGCATGAGAATTTGGAGGCAATGGAACTATACTCCATGTCTTATTATCTTTCAAAGCCTTAAGTTCAACATTCATGGCCTCTTTCCAATGAGAATGGTTTGCTGCATCTTGGTAAGTGCTTGGTTCATGAATGTTTGACAAGGATATAGTGAAGGCTTTATGTTCTGGTGAAAGGTGGTGATGAGACAAATAATTTGAGATAGGATATCTGGTGATAGAATTTGATTGTAATGGTAATTCTGTGTAGTAAGCATCTAAGTACTTAGGAGCTTGTCTGTGTCTAGAACTCTTCCTAAGTGGCTGAAAAGGCTTCAAACAATCAGTGGTATTTTCTGTTTCTATTTCCTCAGGTTCTATGTCATTAACAGGTACTGAATCATGGGGAATTCTATTTTGAATTGGTGTGGAAACAAGTTCTGGACATGGTGTGGACTCATTTTCAAGAAATTCAGCAGGTATGAATTCATGATCAGGAAAATTAGGTTGGTCAAAGTCAAAATCATCAATATGACCATCATGCACATCAGGTGTTTGATAAAATCCAGAATATTGTGTATCATGCTGCAAATCTTTGAATGGAAATATATTCTCATGGAAAACAATATTTCTAGATACCTTAACCTTTTGTGCATCTAGATCATAAACCTTATACCCTTTTATGTAATTTGGATAGCCTATAAAGACACATTTATTTGCTCTGCTATCAAGCTTCTTTCTGTTGTGTTGCAACGTGGACACAAAGCATAGACACCCAAAAACCCTGAAATAATCTAGATTTGGTTGTTTTTGGTAAAGCACTTGGTATGGTGATTTATTCTTTAGGACTTTGGTTGGCACTCTATTGATTATATGAATAGCAGTTAACACTGCATCACCCCAAAAATGCATTGGAAGTTTTGATTGGTGCATGAGGGCCCTAGCTACTACCAAGATATGCTGATGCTTTCTTTCCACTACCCCATTTTGCTCTGGAGTTTCGATACAGGACAAATGATGAATTATTCCAGTTCTTGCATAAAAATCAGCTAGTTCAAATTCCTTTCCATTATCTGATCTTATGCATTTAATTGAAGAATTAAACTGTCTTTGAACAAAAGCATTGAAAGATTGAATGATTGATGCAACTTCAAACTTTCCTTTCATTAAAAATATCCAAGTAAACCTTGAAAAGTCATCTACTATGGTGAGGAAATATCTGTGTCCAAAAAGTGTTGGGACTTCATAGGGTCCCCAAATATCTGTATGAATTAGTTCAAAAGCTGTTTTTGTACTTTGCATATGTGTTGGGAAAACAAGTTTCCTTTGCTTAGCAACAGGACATACTTCACATAGCAAATCATTTCTACATTTGATATTTGGAAAAGTTTGGTTTAATACATAAATCCTTTCCATAGGTGCATGCCCCAGCCTAAAGTGCCAGAGATCAAAGTTCTTACACCCTGACTTAGAGAAATTGACAGATAAAACAAAAGGAAATTTGATAAGTTTTTCAATTGTAAACTGATGTAACTCTTGTTCATCCATGTCCTGCATCAGAAAAAGTCCAGAAGACAACCTAGCAACCCCAGTCACCCTCCATGTGGCTATATCCTGGATAACACAATGGCTGTCAGTAAAGAAAATGCAGGTTTTCTTGGATTTTGTAAGTTCACTTACTGATATCAGGTTGAATTTAAAATTGGGTACACAAAGCACATTCTCTAATGTCAATAGAGGGGTCAATCTGACAGTTCCTATATGAGTAACTAAAGCCCTTCTATTGTTTGGTAACTGCACAAAACAATTGTCAACCTGTTTGACAGAAACAAAATTACTCAATGAGCAAGAAATATGATCTGTTGCACCTGAGTCAATTATCCAAGAATTTTGTTTTACCATGAGAATATTTGCATGATGGTGTTTGTTTGGCATGTTATTGAAGGTATTAATGTAAGGATGGTTTGAGGTAATACCTGCCAAAGTTGAATTGACAAGGGTCTGTTTTGTCTGTTGATTATTTTGTGCTGTACTCTTACCATCAATGCATGTCATACCATTCTCATTCAAGATCTCCATCAATCTGTTGACTTGCTGCTTGAGGACAGATAATTGGGACATTGATCCAGTTCGAGTTGACTCCTCCTCCTGATCAGATTGATGTTCTGCAACATGGTTATCTCCTCCAGTTGATACACTGTTTGCTGCTGCCTTCCCTCTTCTGAAATTGTTTTTCCCTTTGTTGAACTTAAAGTCTTCCGGGAATCCCACAATCCTATAGCAATTTTCCTTTACATGTCCTCTTTTTCCACAATGGCTGCAAGTCACATCTTTTCTGACCTTCTTCTTTCCATCTGCTGAAGTGAACATAGCACCGGATTCCAGCACTGGCTGTGGTTGAAACATGAGGTTTCTCTGAGCTTCCTCCCTAAGCATCAAGCTGTACACCTTATCCAATGTTGGGATTGGATCCATAAGTATTATCTGTGACCTAACCCCTGAAAAAGACTCATTCAACCCATTCAAAAATCTAAAGACCATATCTTTCTGATATTGGTCTGTGTATCTCTTGAAGCAATCAGCATTGCACCTTCCACATTCACAGTGTGGGAGAGGTCTGAAATTCCTCAATTCTTCCCATATACCCTTCAACTCAATGAAATAAGAGTCCACTGATCTTGTTCCTTGTGTAATGTTCCCTAATGTGTATTGCAGATTGCACACCCTTGTGTCATCGGGCTGTGCAAAATTCTGCTTCAAGGTGTTCCATATATCAGTAGCTGACTCCATATAAAATACTGTTGATGCAATCGGTTGAGTGAGTGAATCCAAGATCCAAGCCACTATAAGGTTGTTGCATCTTGTCCAAGGTTCATACAGGGGGTCTGTTACAGCAGGTTTTGGCAGTGTGCCATTCACAAATCCAAGTTTGTTCCTAATTGACAAGGCTAAAAGGAATGATCTACTCCAGGCTATGTAGTTGTTTGTGGTTAGTTTAGGATTAATTACTACTGAACTAGGTTGGTCTGTATGATGCAGATAATAGGGTGATTGGGGGTCTGAAGTTGGGGATATCTGCTGTCTTACAACGGCAGTTGTTGAGGCTTGAGCCCTCAACTCAGTTGATTCTGTAAACTCAGCCATCAAGTTTTAGATCTGCTACTGTTCGATTCAATGCCTAAGAGAGTTTGCTAACCAAACAACAAAGGAAGAAGATCCCGAGGAACTTACAGGTGAGATAAGGAAGAGATGAAGCCAAAAAATCCAGTAGTGAGGTACCTGTGCCTATTCTCTGCAAGGACCCTTAACCTGCTCTGATACCATGACAAAAATGGTGAGACAGGCGGCGCAGAGGCTCAGACAATATGAGAGAATATCAGATTCATTTCTCATCCAAGAAAATCAGGGTACAGTTAGTTTATATACAGCTCTGTAACTAATCAGAGAATGAAAGAAACAAAAACAATTAATTAAGGTCTGTTAACTAACTAACTGACATTTAAAAGAAATAAACTAATAAAAGTAACTTCTGGTAAATATGGTAAATAGCAAAACGTTGCGTTTTTGCTTTTCTCATTTATTCCTTCTTGATACGGTGCGTTTGACTCTTCCTGCTTGTTCATCCATTTGCAATCTGGAGTCTCTGTCTTTCTCTTTTCTGTCTATTCTACTGAGCCTATATATTCACATTGTTCAGCTAATACCACTCTTGCAGTAAAAAGAAAAAAAAAGAAGGAACTTAGCAAGCAATGTCATGGAAAGCTCTTTTATGAATAGAGGGTTGAGAATGGTACTTGGTGTGAGTATTCTTTCTCTAGTGCAAAGTCTCAATCCCTCACGAAGCCGCCCATAATTCAAGCTTCGGGTTGTCAACCATGGCATTGATTCGCTGTCCCTTAACAATCAGAGGGCTCGAGGGTTGCATTGTCCTTTAAGGTTTTAAAATAGAAAAGAGAACCAATAGATTATATTGTAGTCATTATTCCTTCTAATAATTAATAATTTCATAGACACACGAGTCGCTGAGATAACTATGAATGTAATATCATTTAAGGCCATAAGTTTTATATTATTAATAATAAATGAAAATATATTTATATAAACAATCATTTATTATACTCACAACTTGTAACTGTGATGACACTATCGTACTCTATTTTCCTCAAGCCTATGCTCCTTGGCCTTTACCTCATTTTGGGCCCATGAAAAGTTAGAACGGGCTTACAAATAAGGGACGTTTGGTATGCTGCAAGTAGGTAACTTTTCTTATAATTTCCTGGGATATGATGTGCTTATCTCATTTGTTATTGCAAAGTGATTACAAAGATCAAAAGGAATATCATTCCCTCCTTTAATAGATGCTACAATTTTTATTATTTCCAAATTATACTACCGATCACATGAACCTCTCTTCTATTTTCTCCTCTTCTTTTTCCTCCTCCTTTTTCCGACCGCTTGTAGGAAACCTAGTCGTTCAAAGGTAGAGATCTGAATCTGATTTGTTGAGTGCTTCTGATCTATGTTTGCCTTGCTTGATTGCTTGGGTTTTTTGAGTATTTGAGTGAGGAGAGGGAGAGGAAGTCTTCAGTTCAGTTTGGGTTCTTTGAGGGTTTTATCAGTTCGGTCTCGTTTTGGGTTTTTTAGAGGTTTCAAACAGTTCAGTCTCGTGGTGGGAGAAGGAATAAGAAAGGTGGATGAAGAAGTGGTCATGTGAGGAGTGAAGACAGAATAAAATTATCAAAAGGAATGGCAGCTGGTCTTTGAAAAAAATAAAGATAGATTTAAAATCTAATTTAATAATATAAAACGATGCCTTTGGTTAGTTTAACTTATCCTTGTTTTTCAGAGTTTTTTATTTAATTATTTTATATATAAGCTTGCTCCTCTATTTATGTATACTTATAAATGTTACTACTATTAATATTATTAAAAGTATTTACTATTTATTTTAAAAAATAAAAAAGAAATCATTAACCACAAAACTCAAGACAAAAAAACTTAAAAAACTCTCTGAAGAATGTTTTTATTATTTATGTTATAGGCTTAGGTTTAGGGTAAAAATAAATATTTAGTAATTTTATATATTTTAATATATTTAATTATTATTAAAATATTATATTATTATTTATTATTTAAGTGGTAAAGTTGAAAAGTTAAAATTTAATATTGAAAAGAATGTAAATTTATTCAATTTTATATTTTAATATATAAAGATAATTTTGTAAATTTACATTATATTTTTTGTAAAGTGTTTTTAAACTAAAAATTATAATGTAATTATTTCAACAATCACATTTCCTGCAATTATTTTTTTTATGTTATACCAAATGCTATAAAACCATCTTTCTACTAATTAGATTCTCAACAATCACATATTTAATAATTACATTTTCAACAAAATATCAAATACCACCTAAATATACGTTACTAGTGTGAACAAGTTGCATCGGGCAATAGCCAATAACAAGGTCAGCTTGGCAGCACTTTATGAAAATTGACCATGTTCAGAATGTATTGATGGTGGGAATTCCCTTGCCCAAACATGGTCAGTGGAGGTCGTAGAAGCCATGGCTGTTAGGCTTGTCTATAAACTCATCAAAGGAAAGGGTTGGAGTAACGTTTTTGATTGAATTTGAGAATTAAGTTGGAATTTATCCGAAGGCTTATGAAATCAGAACTCAAAATTTGGAAAACAAAAACTATTAAGAAAGACATCCGTTGCATGATTGACTAATTTCAAGATGTCGCATATTCAGTTGCTCGAAGGACAAGGAATGGATGTTATTCTTTTGATTGATTTGTTCATCCGTTGTTAAGCTTGCTCAATTTGTAATTTTTATTTCGTCGACACTCTGCGTTTGTATTGAAAAACTAAAACTAGACGCGGCCTATAACAAGGTCAGGTTTCGCTTCAAATTATGCGCTACCAAAGGCTAGATGACCAACAAGAGCCCTCAGACTGCAAAGCCCAGCTATAAAATATTGAGTATAGAGGCCCAAATTCTTCTTGATTCTTACTATTTTGAGGTGCATGTAAGAGAGTCTTGGTCCTCTTACTCCTCTTGAAGCCCAGCCCAAGTGAAGAGGGAGGAATAAATGAGAAAAAGGAACATGGGAACGGCTTCCCAAGTTTACATCACAACAAGAGTTGAGGAGGAATGAACATTTGAATATTCTTAAAGCTCAACTCTCTAAAAAGAAGTAGTAACATCTATTAGGTCAAATCTAGATTGATTTTTGATGATCAATTCTCTAATCAAGAGAGATTTGAATTAAAGTTAGGTGAGATTACTGGAGATATCTTGATACATATATATGATCCAAACACATCCATAGTTGGAGCACTATGATTCCACCTTAAATAAACTGTACCATCTTCAGCACTATGGTATCACATTGTTAACAGATGTGCTTGAAAATTAGTTTTTTTCCTTGGCGCAATAGAAAGAAGAATTAAAGTTGGTTGAGAAGGATTTATATGTTAATGGGATATCCAAAAAAAACCTACACTTGGCAAAATCTCAAATAAAGAAGCATTCAACCCACCCTCAAACACTTGTTATTTTATTCTAATGGCATGTCCTTCTAGAAAAGGAAAAGGAAAAAATTAAAGAGTCAATTTCAAATTTTTATATAAAAAAAAAGTCAAATTCGTATCTCTTTCTTTTTCGATTAAAAAATATTTTAACAGGAAAAAAGAAAATCAGAAGGTCCGTACGGCGAACGCATGCTTCAACTTGCAAATTTTTATAGTTGTAGCCCACGAGGTTTTGTCTGCGTGAGACCAAATTAAAACCCTAAATGGAAAAGTCGGCACGTCTCATCTCTGTTAAAAGTAGGTCAAATTACTGGTGATATTGGCTTGACCTTAAAACTAACTTAACGATCGATCCACCACTATTTCTCAGTGCACGTGGGGGCCAAAAGCCAATCAAGATTTTAATTTATATTTCGTTTTTGTGCTTTAAATTTTAGATATTATTATTATTTATTATTATTTTTCATGCATTACAGCTTCATAATTTTATCTTTACCGGTGTATATAGTTTGTATTTTACTATGATTAGCAAGGATGACCACATGGGCGGCCATCAGTCTTTTATTCTATCTGCAACTTCCTTCTATTATTTTATTTTTTAATGGGCAATATTTTGAGATTTTACATTTGAAAGATGCCTTTTAGATTGAATTTTTTTAATGATATAAAGATAAATATTAACCGAATTAATTCAATCTGTCAAAATATAAAAATTACTCAAGCATTTAATCTCAGGAATTTTTTTTATATAAAAAGCTTAAGTTCCTTATCATTAATCTTAGGAATATAATTTCAAAACTTAAATATCGTCATTCTAACAAAACATCAACAGTAATTTCCATTGACTAAGGATATCATTTTTCACAAGTTTCATTCGTTAATTCATTTACAGTAAGAAAAATATGTTAAAACTTTCAATTATTCAATTCATTTTTTAGAAATTTGAATGTAATTAATTATTAAGAAAATTCAACACCAATACCATACCGTATACATGCACTAAGGTTAAGACGTTAAGTAATTAAGCTTATAAAGATGAATAATTAACACCCATATCGATATATTTTTAGCAACTTAGTATGCACTAAGGAGATATTATTTCACAATTCTAGAAGATAAATGGTATAAGATCCTTTGATATTGGAGATGCTGTTAGAATTTAGGGATGTCACAAACATTTATCCATGACAAAAGGTACGGTCCAAACATCAAAAGAATCAGTCTAGTTCTCCTATATATTCAACAGCCAAAAAGCGCAACAAATTATATTGTCCTCTCTTTTTTTCTGAAATGGCAAGCTCAAAGTTGGTAGAAATGGCTGGTGCCAACATGGGAGGATTTTGTCTAAACATGCGTGACTGTTCCGCTGTGTGTATTTTGGGATCAATTCCAGTTCTAATTGGACCATTGCTTGAGGGAAGGGCTGTCTAACCAACTTTTGGAGACTGGGTATTTGCCATTTTCTTTTTTGCTTTCTAAAGAAAGCTTATTCTTATCCCCATTTTACCCATCCCCACAGTTAAAAATAATAATAAAAAAATACAATCTGTTGATCTTACTGTAAATGATATTTCTTTTCTTTCTTATTCTTTTTGTGGTGAAACCCATAAGGGCTTTCTTTTTTAATATGGGATAAGATATTGAAATACTAATTGATTAATTACACGAAAAAGCTACAATACAAGAAAGCTATTGATGACTAGATTTTCTGAATTTTGATTCACTTAATTTCATTTACACACATTGACTAATTTCAAATTCTTTTCACTCCCCATTTTCAGTTTATATATATCCAACCACACTCATCATTGAGTGAGCAGAGATACATTCTAGACTTATTTGGGTGAGTGAGGGTAGGGGAAAAGAATAGGAAAAGGGAAAAAAAGTTCAATTAATTTTTGATGGAATGCCCAACTCCCGGACTGTGACCTGGTGATGTGGGTCGAAAGTCATCAATATTTTCAGCCTTGCTGGTTTGCCTTTGGCCTGAACCAGTGCTGCTATGACTTCCATTCTTTGTCATCTTCAAAGTGTTCTGATCAGCTCGTTGCCTTGAGCATTTCTTGCACGACTTGCTCCTCAAATGCCTTCCTTCAACATTATACACAAATATTTCCTGACATAGTATCAGAACAAGGAGGAGAACACAAATATTTTTGAGCCTATAACTCACCATTATGGAAAGGAATGGAGGATACAGACGCACAGCGCAAGACTAAGTGATATGTTTTGAGTGATTAAGGGTTTAGTAAAGGACTGTGGTATTTAAAGCCTTGCCTGGCAAGTTGTGGTATTGAGGATTTTAATTAGAGACATCGGCATGTGAGGCCCTCCTTACCAGTTGGAGGATGCCACAAAGATGGAAATAACAAAAGAGAAAGTACATTGGACGGCTTACACTAATGTTTAAGCCCAACCTCTCATGAACAGAAAAGTTAACACATCTTTGCTACGCCATGTTCTCTATGTTTTCCTTGCCTCCATACGCTTTCTGTTCTTTGGAAGATAAAAAAGAAAGCAATATGCAAGTACTGCAAGAAGAGATAATTAATAGTATTTATAAAGTACCACTCACAAAATTAACTAATACTATACTTTTTCTTGTATATATGAATTGAACAAAACCTTATTAAATACAACTAGAAGAAAAAAAAATCCCCTCGAGACTCGAGTCAGTGAATAAATCTGGAAAGACATTAATTACTGTTTTGATCCACAAAAGAGAACATATTTTAATTATACAGTATTTTTTATAAAAATAAATTATTATTTTTTGGTAAACGAAATATTATATTAAAGACATAATACTAAAAAATATTCTTCAATTATTTTAAAAAATTTAAATGAATTTTTATTTTTTATTTACGTTCAATTGAATTTTTATATTTATATTTTGGGTGAAATAAATTCTTATAATTAATGGTAGATAAAATGTCACTTGTTATCTTTTTATACCATACAATGCTAACGTGACATGTTGATATATAATAACAGACGATGATGTGACATCATAATATAACTATATGATATTTTTGACTATTCTCATCAATACTACATAAGTATAAAATGTTAATTAGTCAATTGTTAGTGGTATGTACTTATTTGATCCATAATACAAATATGGGAATTTGATTAAACATAATAGAAAAATAAAAATTTTTAAAATTTTTTTAAAAAATAATTTAGAGACTTTTTAAAGCATTATGTTTATATTAAAAGATGGTATATACAAAAATTAGATCAGTTAAAACTAATCCTATTATAACAATTACAATAACAAAAGTTCAAACCAAATTAAAGAGCAACATAGATACAAAAGACTAACATTCATCATTGTCATGGTTCATATTGACCTAAAAGGTATTGTACACTAGTGTGAACTCTTAAATGTTCAGTTTCACTTTAGTACATAGTTAATGTAATAGTAATGACTCCCTTTTGAGACTAAAACATCCTCCATTGATGTGGAATTCATGGCTCCCATTGAGACTATGACATCCTCCTTGATGTGGGATTATAAAGACTCCATACTAGAACCGTGACATCTTTTCCTATTCTAACAAAAGTTGATTATCTTTAGTAGTACATTACTAATACCCAAAACTGTTTTGATACCAACACAAAACACTAAAATCATGAATTTAAAACATAACCACCATTTAAAAATAAAATTGTGACCTAAATTTTCCATAACAAAAAATTAGTAAAAGTAGTATTTTATACCAAATCAACACCAAGCCAATCCTTTCTATCCACACCCATTTTTGCAAGAGCATCAATACAATGATTAGTTTTTCTGAAAATATTTCAAAAAAGAACATAACCAATAACATCACGTAACATATTAATTAAAATAATTTTCATAACTTCCCAAACTTTTTGTAAGAATTAAGTATCCAAAGAACAACAACCGTTGAATCTGACTTAATGATTTCCTTCAAAGTCAAAAGAAGTTGGAAGAGATTTTCAAAACCATTTCAATAGCATACAACTCAGCATAATTTGAATCAAACCCACCAAGCAGATCACAAAACAAAGTAATGATAATACTTGCAGAATTTCTCAAAATACTTCCGCATCTTGAGAGAATAAACCTTTCGTTAGCTGAAGTGTCAACATTTAAAATAAATTATTAAATATACTATTCCAGTAGGAGTAATGTTATTTTAACACTCCCAAGTGGTACAAAGGTATTAAATAACAAATTAATTATAAATTATATCTTTTCTGAATGACCGAACTATATATCATTATCGGACGCTTTGAGATTTCTCTTCCAATGCAACTATTCTTTCTATAGACACTCACACTTACGCAATGATGACATGCTTATGCGTATGTGTGCGTGAAGCTGTATACTATATCTCGCATATCTCATATATCTGACCATATAGAGTTATTATAGACCTGAAAGGCTAAAACCTAGCTAGGACATTTCACACAGCTAGCCCACTATGGACTTTGGTTGTCAACCACGTACATCGATTTTCAAATTATCGACATTCCGTCCTACCCTTCAAAGGGCTCAAAGGTTGCATACCAGGGTTTTAAAAAAATGGGAGATAATTGTACTTGAAACCTTGTTCCTCATGCGCCTGCCCACTAGCAATTCCACTAAACAACACTGTTTATTTGGCCGGTTGCAGTTTGGACCTTTATATTGTTTAAGGCTGCGGGGCTAACTCTTTTGCAGTAACTCCAAACTTTGAAAAATGGTAATGGCTCAGCCCCAACGTGATCATTAGCCACTAAAAGCACAAATTTTCCCTTGCAGTTAAAGGGAAAAAAGGTATTCGAACTAATTAAAAAACTCTTAAGGACGGCATCTCCTTAGCTTGTGGAGGGTATTTGCCAGTTGCCACTTTGCATACAATATAATATCTTTTTTACAGCCAAAAAGAAATAGTGTAGTTACTGATTATTTTATGGAATCATTTGGGGTTGGTCGAAGATTCCTTAAAATATTTAGCATTTTTCTTATTTTCCTACAAGTGCTTTCTGAAAGAAAAAAAGCTTTCTTTCATTTTGTTTTCTTCGTTGTTGAAGAAAAAGTTGCAAGTTAGTAATACATTAATATCTTTCGACCCGAAAGGCAAATCCTTCTTGTGCTTCTTTCGGTATTTTTAATTGTTTAACTCAACACTGTCCTAAAGTACTTTGCAAAGGAAGAGTGCGACCCATTCCATATATTTTGATGGGGTTTAAATTAACTTAAAACCTTCTTTGCCATGCAGTGCAATTATGCCTTCACGTTTGCTTGTTTTTCAACTATACCCTTCATCTTGATTAAAATGGAAAGCAACTTTAATAGCCATTGTTGTTTTCTGTTGACTCCTCCTTTCTCTTTCTTTATGTTGTCATAAAGGCATAGTTGTTGTACCACTAAAAAAAATATATAAATAAAAAAACAGACAGACATACAGTAGAAATTTGTCGGGAGGCTAAAAATAAAGAAAGAGAGATTTGACGGCATGTGAGGCCCTTAATTCCCAAGCATCATAGAAGATTCCATAAGCAATTTAAGCTGCATGTGAACTAAGTACAAGGGAGTAAATATAAAACGGACTTTGGCCAGCAGTTTGTCACTCTCTTTACATGGATTTTTTCCCAAGTTAAAACCCCAGACAAAGAGAAGACTTTCACAGCTTAGCATGCAAAGTTGTCAGGGAAATCATGCATGGTTCATGCAACTGCACCACAATTACTTTTCCTTTCGTTTTCTCAGCTGTACAATGAGTTCAAGGGTCGTTTCATTTTCTTAATCTTTTCCTCCTGTTTCACTTAAGGGAAAAGACGTTGGTACTTGCAGTAATTTTCACACGTGACAAGTTTTTAATTTCCTTTAATTTTCAGTTTAATATTTTCTGTGAGACAAAACTTGATTGGGTTTCGGGGCAAAAACTGACTACTCAAGAATATTTTTAAACCCAAAAACTGATGTTAGTTCAATGTAAGTCTTGATGAAGTTCAAACTATTAACATAATGACCGCAATTTTCCATGTTTCTTGGTTGAGATAAACTTCACGTTGCATCAACAATGATTTTTGTAATTAATTCCACCGACTTGGCTTGTGTCAGTCTAGTTCAATTAAGCTAACAAAAGAAAACGAATGTCGATCAAAACGAATGTCGATAAGATCAAAATGTAAATGTTTAGAATAATGTAGAAATTCTAAAACCTGTCATTTGGGTAAGCTTAAATTCATTTGGCCTACCCTATAGCATTCATTATGATGAATTTTCAAGGATAAATAACTTTCACCGCGTTACGGTAACAAAGGAAAACAAAGAGGTTGCATGGGCCATGCAAAATGTTGATTATCACACTTTGGGATAGATGTATTAATTTGATCGTGTAATTCTCTCTTTACGACTTCGTTTTTCTCTACATTGACTAAACGACCTTGTTTTCAGAAATTAGTCAAATCTTTTACATATTTTCTCTACTGTATCGGTTGCTTTTATTTTTTATTTTCTGTTACACTGATGGTATAATATGTTGCCTATTGCCCTCACCGGTTAATCCAATTGCTAAGAAAGGGAGTCTCCTTTCCCTGTAAACTAAAGTCAAGTTCGATCTTTGTGAGAAGCATTTGGAGGATAAATCTTGAATGTACCTAACCGATGTCTTGATGCACCTTAAAATTGTTTGGAATGGAGATTAGGTTTAGATAAAACTTGAAAATATCCTTTACGGTATTAACAAAAAAACAAATGTAGCTTATTTAAGTAAAAGCAATGCCAATAAAAAATCACATGATTACTCATGCCTAAGCTTAATTGTGGGAGTAAGCAATTTTCATAGTTTAATTATTAATGAAAATGACTTGCATAATACAGGAAATATCTTATTTCACTATAATCAGGCCCTGGTAGTTAACCCTAAATACATTATACTTAAACTTTTCTTTTCTTTAATTTTACCAATTTGTAATTTCCTGAACATAGTTGAGATGATTGGAGATTGGTGCTTTGCTTTGTATTATGTAATACAAAGATTCCTGAACTTAGTTGAGATCATTTTTGTCAAAGTTTTCATCTTTAGCTGGGTTGTCTATTGCATCATATCATTTCATTCACTCTGCAGAAGTATATAGACTTCATTCCTTTCCGTCGTTTCTTTATAAATATTGCATGCATATCTAAGCTACATATAATTAAATTTTTACGTTTTGGGGATAATATACTTAGAGTAATGTACTTAAAATAAGCTATATATGACAATGCTGCCCCTTAATTATACAATTTCAGAATGCTAACTTTCTTCACACAGAAAGACCGAAATTAATCGCAAACTTTTTATTGAAAGCGGAGATACAAGTTCAAGCAATAACACACGAGAAATGAAAAAAAAAAAAAAACAAACTGCCTGTAATATCAACTACAAGGCTACAACAATTACAAACGTAATCTTAGTGATTCATTAATGGCCGACTCCAGGGCTATGTCCAGGGGTTGTGGGTCGAAAAGCGTCTACATTTTCTTCTAAGGAGCTGAAAACATGATGCAAGGGGCTGGGGTGGGCTACGTTTTTCCCGGCGGGTCTTGCATGAATGCTCTTCCCATCAGGACTAAATAAATTGGCACTCTCTATATTTTTCTTCTGTTCCAAACTCCTACCCTCGGTAAAGAGAAGTTCTCGGGACAAAATAAGTATTAGTAGAAAAAACAGACAATTACATCTGACATTGGCCATAGCAAGAGCACTGATGAAGTTACAAAATATTTTTAGAGTGCTAGTCTTGCGAACTAAACTAAAACCAAGAATGGAGGAAGCTGTGGTTGGATCCACCCCAATATGTAAGGTATTTATAGAGTACAAAAGGCTAGGGAAAAGGGAAAAAAAATACAAAACAGTATAGGAAGCCAGAGAGAGGAATAGAAGTGTGCAGCATGTGCCTTGTGAGGCCCCAAATGCAATGCATTTTTTAGAAGTGAATTGTCCCAAGCATCAAGGAAGATTCCATAGTCTAAGCTAGCTGAACGTATATATATACACACATATATGTATATTAAATGAAAAATAAAATAAAAACGGTTTGGCCTGAGGTGCCTCTGTCTGTAACTGCTCTTGTCTAGTTCGAGTTTCTGATCGATTCTGTCCTTGCATTACTTTGGTGTTAATTAACTCTGATGTATTTGCTTTATCTCTGGTTTCCTTTGTTCTGCTTCAGCATACATGGCATCATTTGCTCCAATCTGGAGTTCTTCATGTGGTCCTGATACTGTATCAACTTCTGATTTGTAAGAATGGTTTAACCAACACTTTGTTTGTGAGCAGCCCTTTTCAAGCGTCTTTCGCAGAGATAGACAAAATATGTGACAATTTTAATAATTTAATTGGTTTTCACAGTAAAAATTCTTGAAATTCGAAATCAGTAATTTTTCATAGATACCATCTAAAATATAAATTCTGACAAAATTAATTAAAAAACTATACATTTGAATCTTATTTGGAAAGTTAAAATAACTTATTTATTGTTATCTTTCAAAATATATTATGTAAATTATCTCTAGCAAGTGTTGCATTTGGTGCTTTTTAAGTGAACAATTTTCTGTACCAGGTCAAGGAATTGAACTGTGAAGCTTTTCACGGTACTTTAATTAATATAATGAATTTGATTTAGTTAAAAAAACTTATCTATTATGAATTTTATAGATCCGAAGCATAATTTGTAGATGGAGTTCAAGATCAGTTTGCCATTTTATTTTATCTTTTCACTCACTAGCTCTCTCTTTCGTTCCTTTTTTTTTATGGAGAATTGATCAAGTTGGCATTAGTAAAATCACAAACACGTGATCACAAGTTGTTTAATGTTTTTTTGCAACTTTTGTTGGAGCAAACGTGACTACCGACTGCAACTCGATCCCTTTCCTCTGGAGGACTCTGTCACAATGAAGAAGAATTGGAAACCACAACTATTTGTATTTTAGTTGTCGGGGCTTAGTATAATTTTAAAACTGACGAACATCGAGCATTAGCTAGCTGCTAGATTCTTTTGCGACCCAAAAATCAATAAGGCTTTGTTTTCCCCTCAACTAATAAAAGAAAATCTACGGACTTGGCTTTAGACCATGAACCTCAACCACAGCTGTGAGAGACTGCTAAAAGGGTCGCACATGCAGAAGTTTTTGACCGTTAATCCAACGCCTGCGAGCTAACTCCTTTCTGGCTTTGGCCTGGGCCTGCAGATTCCCTTGGTCTTCTGACAGCTTGTCCGATGTCCCACTCCTAAAGGGTACTTAAGGACGATAACATAATTTTATCACTGCTTATTTCTTTGCTCAAGTATCGAGGAATCTTTGCAAACAAATGGTTAGGGTACAAGATTCTATGGGAATCTGCCCATCAAAAGATTTGCGGCTGCTTCCAAGTGCTAAAATAAATCAACTTTTGTGCAGCCAGTAGCTGTTTACGCATGCGCGATGATGAACCCCGTCGGCGGTCGCTTGTTGGTTAACGTTGCTTTCTTCGCGCAAATTAACAGGACAGGTAGGCTATTTAGGGTTGGACTGGACAGCTTGTTAACGAGAAAAAAAAAACATATTTTGATAACCCTCTCTTAATTGTAAGAAAATTTTATGGATTATAACAGTCCAATAAAGTGTTTAATTCAAGTCACCTTTTTTGTTTTGCTTAGTCAATTTGAGTTTAGATAGTTCAGACAGAGAATTCCCTTTGAAAATTGTAATTAGTTCTGCTCGCTAGAGTAGTCCCTTACCATATATATTGCTTCAACAATATATATATATATATATATATATATATATTATATACATTATGTTCGAATTCATTTTAATTAGGAAACGTTTAGCAAGTGAATAAAGCCTAGTGAAAAAGGTTGAAAAGAAAAACTTGCTGTCTTTTCAAGGCTTGGGGAGTTTTTTGGATAGCCATCTTAAAATTTCATTGATTACAAAAGGGAGAAATTACATAAGCAGTTATGACGTACAAAACAGAGGTTTGAAAATCCAATCAGACAGAGGAATTCATGTACAGGGGAGGGTGTATGTCTGTATGTGCTTGATTGGAAATTGCTGGGATTTTGAGGATTTATACCCAGATTCTAAGTGTGGGCTTAAGCTTCAGAATCTCATGCTTTTTGTCAGATTTTGTATAATGACTTTGAGGGGAACTCTTCTTCTCCCCTGCTTTAATGAAACTCCAAATTTTCACAAGAAAAAAAAAAATCCAACCAGACAGAAAATGGGGTTACCTTGGTGCAAACCAGCGAAACCCAACTCAGAACACCAACATTGATGCCTGTACTCTCCAAATTAATGCAGTTCATTTAGTTGAACCAACTAATTTTGTGTCCTAATTAATGAATTTGTGAGTTAACAAAGACATATAAAAGTACTACCAATATATATAATTAGAGTTCTGGTAAAGAAGTCTTATAAAGATATTGGAAGAATGAGATTTGACCTTCAAGCAGTAACGCATGCTTTATAATTTATTAATTTTTGGTTAAGGCCTTCTTTATAGTTAATAAATAACTTTTAATCTAAAAGCTTTGTTCTCTTTATTCTCCTTGGGTTGAGTATAATAAACTAAAATATATATCTTAGGGACAATTTTATTTTAATCATTTTTTAAAATAAATTTTTTTTAATTTTAATTGTTTTTAGTTAAGAGAAAAGCTTTTTAGACAAAATCATCTTTAATAAAACCCCCTCATATTCAAGCGCATGTGTTGAAAAAAGTATTGTTACATGTCATGTTAGAAAAAAGTTGTTACACGTCATGTTTAAAGGGTTAAACTCCAAAATTTTATATTTTAATGAAATATAAAGATAGAGACTAAGTTACACACTATGTTTAAAAAATAATGTTGTTACAGGTTATGTTTAAAAAATTATTATTGCACATAATGTTAAAAAAAAAATTATTACACGCTATGCTTAAGATGCTTAACTTCAAAAGTTTATATTTTAGTAAAATATAAAGATGGAAACCAAGTTACACTCCACTTTAAAAAAAGATTGTTACAGACCATGTTTAAGGTGTTTAACTCTAAGAGTTTATTTTCTAATGAAACATAACTATAAAGACCAAATTACATGCCATGTTAACAAAAAAAATTGTTGTACACCATGATTAGAGTGTTTAACTCCAAAAGTTTATATTCAAGTGAATTACATAAATAGAGATTAAGTTACATGCTATGTTTAAACCATGCCATATTTAATAGATTTGTTACATGTTAAGTGTATTAGAGTTGTTACATACAAACATGGCATATAACAATTCTGGGTATTATTCTAATTTACAGATTTCATTTATAACTTCAACTTATTAACTTTGAGGTTATGTGAAGGTAAACCAATAAACCTAAAAACATACATTGTCTCTACTTTTTTGTTTGTAGATTAACGACAATATGATAAGAAATAGATAGAGAGATGGCGATGGTAATAAAATTAGAAAGAGCTAGATGACGAGAGAGAGAAATCGTCAGCATAATAGATGGATATGGAAGAGGGAAATTGTTAAAATTAGAGAGAGTTGGATGGCGAGAGAGAAATTGAGAGCACAATGGATGGATGTGAGAGAAAAATCGGAAGAAAAAATTGTGATAAATGGTTTACTTTGTCTAAAATGACTTCAATGACATATTTATCAAGTCATAACAAAATTTAGATAAAAATAATTAATTTTATATTTGAGGCTATTTTTTTGATAAAATATTAGAAATCATTTTTGAAATGGCCTTATAAAGTTGACAATTTCTCACAATTTTCACTATATCTTAAAGTGACTTTTACCTATTTAGTATGTATTTTACTAAATCATCGTAATAAATTAATTGGAGCCCTTTCTTCTTTTATAAATTGAACATAAATTTAATATTAAGTTTATGGAAATAAAGAGTAAGGAGTTAGTTAACTTTTAGCATTCTTTTCCCCTAAGTGATCAATTTGGGTACACTCTTTGATCGATTTTTCATCTCCCTTTCTGCTTAGTATATTATCAAGAAAAAGTGCTTGATTGGCTCTTCTTCCTGGGACCCTTTTCATCTCCATTTCTTATGATACTATTGAATTTCCAAATATATATTAGCTTGCATACTTTCTTGGATTTCATTAATCTATGTATCTTTAGGGGTGTTCTTGCCCCAAATGGAAATGCTTTATATACTTTATTTGATGGTCCTTATACTCCCGTGTACTCATATACATACATAAAATTATATTGAAATTAAGTACATGCAAAAAGGTAGTAAAGCCGTTTTATTGTTTCTTTTAATAGTTTAGTTAACTTAATTAATGCTGATCATATGCAGGACCACAAGAGGAAAAGAAAGGGAGGGAAAAGAGTTTAGTTGATTAAAAAAGATGCAAGCTCTGAAAGTAATTAAGATTAAAAATGGCGGCTGCTCCACATGGGTGGTGGTGGTCGATCTTACTTTTTTTTTTTTCTTTAATATCAGAAACAATTTATTAAGATGATTGAAATAAGAAGACAATGCAAAGAGTAGTATACACACGATCACATGGTGACATACACAGGGATAAGATCACTAGATAGTTACAAGCATCAAACAGGTTGCTTTCGGGGCAATTATTTTTTTACAGCTGAATTCGATCGAATCTCTTGTTTTTAGACCTAGGACTCATGCAAGTCCTACGTGAATGTAATACATAACAGTAACAGACTAACAGGTTCTTTCTGATCCAATTATTACGATTTAGGAGACTGAGGAAATATACCTAAATCAATGTGCCTGTGGAGGGGCAATAATTTACATGTCTATGGATTTGTTTCTGAATTTTTGCTTAGAAAAGCATGACCAACTCCAGGGCTGTGTCCTGGGATGGTAGGTCGGAAATCTTCTTTACCTCCTGCACTAGAATCACTGTCTTTACTCGGGCTAAGGCTTCCTGATTTTTGCTCAACGTCTTCATCATCTTCTACGAACTGATGTCCAACTCCAGGGCTGTTCCCTGGTGTGGTGGGTCGGAAATCATCATCGTTCTTAGCAAGTGAATCACCAACATCTGAGCTCTTAGTTGGTATAGCGGGTGGCAATACTTCTTTCTTTCCTGATACTGAATGGTGGGAAACATTAGGAATGTAACTTGGGGCTGCTGGTTGGTGATCTTCATTGTGCATCGCAGAGTTGTCAGTCTGGCTGCTTTGCATTAACTCCTTTTTGTTCACTAATTTTAGCTGTCTTCCCTCGACCGAGAGAACTAAATGGCAGGCAATTAGTGCAAGAAGAAAAACAGCACATTTATAAATGGCTCGGAATTCCATAAGTAGCAAATAAACTTGAATGTCTAGCTCAAGGAAATTTGATCAAACTGCCAGAGATAGGATCAAGAGATGGGAGGGCAGATGGTAGAACTAAGCACAATGAAGTGAGCTCTGATCTCCCTGGAATTTATAGTGTCAGGAATTAGGGCCCTTAAGGATCCTAACCGCTAATTATTCATCACCTAAGTGGGTGGTGTGGCATCCATTGCAATAATGGACGGTTTGAATTCTAGAAATTAACTTTAGAAGATCCTCTTTTTCTCAAGAAAAATTTTTTATACAATAATGTGGAAATGTGTTGCCTCTCTTGAAGATCATCCCCCATTGCATATCTCTTACTAGTATTCTTCTATGTCCCACCAAATGCATTATTTGCCTCTCCTCGAAGACTATATCTTCCATATTTTTGCATAACTTTGGTGTTCTTCTCTGTGCCCCACTTGTTCTGCTCTTATTATATAAAAATTTCATAAGAGTGAAGTATGACTTCCTCAACACTTCTTTCCTTTTATTTTTTCAAGAACAATGCTATCTGATAGAGCTTGAGGCTCCATCCTTGACCTTTCATAGTGCTGAAATGTTATTTTATCGTTTGAATTGTGTGAGGACGGCAATCTATTTAATCAAAATTTCTAGTGACAGACATACAGTAGAAGCTAACCGTGTTAGTCTGTAAACCCTATCCCCAAGGAATAGCAATATTTAGGATATGGCCTTCCCCACCACCGAAATGCACCGCGAAAAGGTAGGGATTCCCCCCTGTACTTGCCACTTTGCAGAATGCATAAATAGTATTATATACTGATGGCTGTTGTGCAAGCTTAGAACTCTTTTGGTCGACAAATTCAAGTGAAACACATCTGTCCTAGCTCCTTTGTTGAACCTCCATTGTTTATGGTAGTTATTGCAGACTTTCAATTTAATGGGTGGAATGATTGCTTGGCTGCTGAATGTTAAAGGTTCCCTGGTGGTGGAAACCATAAATAATAGAAGACCTCTCTCTGAATATGAAGTTAATTTCTTGAATCCCGAGTAGAGATTTTCCAATTAATTCTGGGGTGCGTTTATAAGCTTATAGATTGGGCATCAAAATATGAATGACAGCTTCAATATTTTGATTTTTATTAGAAATAGCAAGATCTCATCATTTGACTAACTGAACCAAAGATCCTCTCCTGCTTTTGCCAATAGGTGTTCAAATCGAATTTCTCAATATTTTGCTTTGCTGGTGTTACTATTTGCAAAATGAAATCATAAGACTTAAGCAACTTCGGAAAAATCAATTAATTAGAATGAGAGCAGAGCATTATCTCTCCAACTTTACCTTCCAAAAAATATATATCTCTCCAACTTTACCATTTTTTTATACCTAAACTTTCACTTTCCAACCAATATTCCTCAAGTTAAGAATATAGTCAAAACTCGAAAGTATCCATTAGTATAAACCAAAGGCAGTAGGTTTACTCCCCTGGTAACAACACCAGCAATCTAAAAGTGCTGATTAGCATCTCTTGTATACTCAGAAATTGCATTTGAAGAATAAAAATGAGCATCTCGTTTAACAGTAAATTTTAAATTGCACATTAGCACCAACAGAATATAAAGTTTCAGAACTGAGAACCTTAACTATACCAAGACCAGCCTAAACAACAACTTATGCAACAGTAGTGAAAGCACTATAGTGATATTAAATGTTTTAATTAAGAAAACTGGGTTCTAATTGGCTTCCACTAATGGAAAAAAGTCTCACGGGGGTCATAATGGATGGTTCACACAACAGCCGGAATTTGACCAAATATCAGTGTCATAAGTTGATATTGATATGAATCTTGCTTTTTGAGGTTTCTAAATGTAAAAAATTTGACCCTTCAATGCTTTCATGGAATTTTGAACTTCAGCTTTGACTCTCTCTCTCTCCAGGGGGGTGGGAGCTCTTTCTTAATCAAATTCAAGGACATGTCATGCCATCAAAAAAATCAAGGCATGTCACATCAACAATGGAGATCCGTCCACTATCTGAAAAGCTAGGCTGTTCTGCTAGGTACCTTAAACAAAATCATACAGCAGTAAAGACAACCCTTGAGTAAGACAGTTTTTGGTATCGTTTAATTATGTTGTGGAATACTCCACTCAACTTTGACAGTGGCTGGAGCTTGCTGGGATTGATTATTCAAATAACCCACTCTCAACAACTATTTGGCAACATAATTAGTCTTGGACATGAAACTTATTTTCTGCAAAACAATCAACAGAGGATCTTCCTCAACCTATCCCAGAGATTAAAATATCAGTACAACTTGAAGCTGCAATCAGAATGCGAAAATTTGAAGTCATTGTTGTTTAATTTGCAGAAAAACAGAATGTTCAAACTCATCATTACATATAGTGATCATACTCCATTAGTGAATATCTATATGCATCGTTGATGCTTTTATAAGAAACAGATACTCTTGGTCTTTGGTGTGATCGACTGTTTGTCTTGCTCTTACCTATTAGCATGCTTATAATTTATTTTTTAGGTTAAGTATCAGCATGCTCATAATTAATCAAAAAGTCAAGAGCACCAACCAAAGAGAGGTCCCCTCCACTTACAATTATCACTAAAGAAACCTTTTTTTTTTTGTCTGGATCGATCAAGGTCAAATGAAGCAGGGCTCCAATTCGCAGTCCCTCAACCCTCCATTTAGAGTGGAATAATTGATTATGAATTTAAGAATCTTGCAAAAAGGGCTTTTTGTTGGTTGGTTCCTGCATCTGAGGAAGTCCCCAGCCACTGGCAGTCAACTTTTAGCAGTGCTTTTATATACAGAAAAATTAAGACTGGTAGTAACTTTTTTTACCCTCATAAAGTCACAACTGGGGAACAAAGACAGTTTGATTCTCTAACGTGCTAGGCTGTATTGCAACTGCAGTCGTTAAAGTTAAAAGGTTGTAATATAAACTGTAACAACTTGCATTTGAATGGAGTTCGAGTAAAAGGAATCTCCCATGGATATCTTTTGATCCCTAACTCTTCCAGGCACTTCAATTCTGTAACTATGTCCAAGTTCATTGTACACAGTGTTGCAGTACATATACATAGGGTATGCTCTGTTTACAACAGAGTTACCGTCCTCTATTCTTTTGACTTCCTTTTTCATCGATGATGTCAAATCAAAATGTTCAGATTTTTCTTAAATTGCACGACTTACACTAAACGTGAAACCCCAAAATGCATGAACTTAGAAGGGTTAGAAGAGTTTGACATTTTAAGTGGAATAAATTAAGCATAAGAAGTATACTCTGTCTTTGTAACTTGAACTACGGTTCAAACTTGTCTTGAGGGAGTGCCTTTGGATCTTTACCAGAATGTCCAGATTCGCCCATCCATAAACATGTCCACATTCATCCAAATTGAGCCATCAACAAGTGAGGACTCTCATGATCATGTAGAATTTAATACCCAAGTTGCGTAATTTTATTAATTACGAGATTTCTTCTTCTTCTTCTTCTTTTTTCTAAGGACTACTGCGCTGTATTCATGTTCGAGAAATGGATCTTCTGTGGACTAATGATTACACTCATGTCGAATATTTGTTCGAGATATATAGCTGACGGGGTATTATTATTATTATTTTATTGAAAGTATATATATTTATTGCAGCATTAATGGTTAAGGATGAGATCAAGATGTCTACTCTTTGTGTCATTAAGCTGCATGTGATTCATGGAATTTGACATCGATCCATCAGTTAAATGGAAAAATATATGTACTTCATCTGTGTTATTTCTCCCTTTATAATACAAACCTGGATGAACTACAAAATATTTATCAGCTATAACATAAATGAAAGGTGATTTCACTTGTTCTTCAATTTTTTGAATTACAGATTTTATTAAATTTTAGATAGACATCCAACATAAAATCAATTGACAATAAATAAAGAGCTCTTTATTATATTTAAAATTTCAAAATACCATTCAATACTCTCTCTCATATATAATAATAACGAATTAATCATGTGTCATTAAGAGCTTACATACAAATACCTACTCTGGTACCTTCTATATTATATTTTTTAAAATAAATATTCAATATAAAATCAATTAATTATAGATAAAAAGTTTTTTATTATATTTATATTTCCAAAATACCCCAAATTTAACTGATTGTGTAATTTTTTCTTATAACCACCCTTTTGCCCAGAGAAGCCAATTTTTGGAGCAATGGAATACTAATGAAACAAGGTTTTTTTTTAAAAGGTGAATACTAATGAAGTAAGTTATATATATATTTTAAAATTTGAGTAATAAGATACTAATAAAGTCACAGTAGGCAAAGGACGAGCTATAAAAACCAATGAATTTCATTGGTTCATTGCATTGACCAATAAATATTTTTACAAACACTAATTGGGGACATAACAATTAAAATAGAATTTTTATTTTGGTCTTGGACTACACAACAGTGAGAGGTAGTCTCTCTCGTTCCATAATCCCAGTCCTATCTTTTCAAGATTCCAGCTTAATTTATCTTATATCACACAAATGATTATTTTCCCCACGCCAAACCATACTTAAACCTAAGGAACCTCAAACTGAAATTAAAATCGAGACAAATATTAGAGAAACCACAGCTGAAGCGTTTCCGACAATATAGTACCATGCAGCACATTGTAAGGAGCTTTTGCCCTAGTTTTGAATGGAATGGCCGACACCAGGACTGTGTCCAGGAGCTGTGGGCCTGAAGTCGTCTACGGGTTTTGGAGGCGGGGCCTGGGATTCTCCTACAGCCGCACTTGGTGGTGAAGGTGGAGACTGCGTGCTGGCATCAGCTGGTTTAATGTTAACACCATGCAAGTTAACTTTGCCATCAAGAATAGTCCCTGTTTCCTTCGCTTGGATTTTGCCGTGAGTTTGGACCTTCTGGAAGTTGGGTTTGTGGTCCAATATCAAATGCCTTCCTGCAATGCACTGCATTTCCTGGAAGAAAACAAACAAAAGGAGAACAAGAATGGAGAGTAGTTTGTTTTGGGCCATAACGATCGCTCTCCAAGTTTCGGATGATGCCTGCCTGAATATATGAGTGTGAGAAAGGAAGGGAATGTAGCCAAGAAATATTACGCAAAGCTTGATTTAAGTAAGGAAAACAGGGAAGAAAGACACCTAGATATCAATTTGCATATGGACCTCTTCCTCCGCAGGGTGCTATTTATAGAGGACGAGAGCTCCTGAGCTAGCCATGGAGGTGTCAAAAAATACAACAGTTACTACTAACAAATAGGATTACTTTGTGTGACAATGTACTGCATTTAAATAAAAAGGCGTTAAAAAGTTCCCATATATATCTTTCTCACATGCGCCCACAACATAGCTTATGGTAGCACTCTCAGTTTGCATGGGCCATGCAACTGTTCATTATATATTTAATCTCCTTTTCGTTTCTTCTTAACAATTAAAGAGTGATCCAGTGCGAATCACCCTTACACTTTCTGGTGTGGACTAATTACTACAACCAACAATCTATTCAATGGTGAGATGATTAAGGTTATGACGGGAAAATTAAATATTAAGATTTATTAGAGTTATATTTAAATACTTAGACTGCCAGTTTTTTCTTTTTGGGTCATAGACTGTGGAGAAGTAATGTGTGCTTAGTCCCAAGGCGGCACCATTAAGGCTTATAAAAACATTTAGTGTTTAGAATCTTTTATTCTTTTGTTGGTGTACCACGTACATTTTCGTTCAGACAAGATGATCAGCTTTCCAACTGGAAATCCTAGCTGTGCGTTTTAACCCTATTCCCTCTCTATAGGTATCTTTGTAGCTTTAAAAAGTGAAACTCTCTAGGTTTTTAGAAGCCCAAAACCCACTTGCAAGGGAAGTTGATTTTGCTTTATGCAATGTGTCTTACTGTCGGCAGAAGATAATCTGGGTTTACATTATACCTTTCAATAGTATTTGCCACAACCACAACCTCGCCTGCCAGCTTTTCTTAGTCGTTGAATATTTCAGCCTGGAGAATCTGGCCCGGAAATTGATTTAGGAATATTGGAAGAAAGCTTGTTGGATACTTTTGATCGCCTCGCCTTAATTCCACAATAAATTGGGCTTGTGAAGCCTGCTTAAAATCGTTGCTTCTTCATACTGGCCCAACGTCAAAATATAAATTTTTGCTTCTTGTCTTGAACATGTATGGAGAAATAATAATCCCTTGTTCCTATTGACAGTGTTTATATTTTGATCAAATTGAAAATATCTATTCGGGTCTTTAGATGGAAGGTTTGTTCAGAACAACATGCTTCTTGTTTTCCCTTCGAATTGAAACTAAAGTTCTTGTTAACTATTACTCTATTAGTAGTTATTTTTCTGGAACATGTTAATGGGTGTCTATTAATACGAGTTAAAATAATATTTATGGAAAAAATATAATTAATATGTATATATTTTTTTAATTTGACTAAAATAATATATTAAGTAAAAATTTAAAATATTATTTTAATTAGAATTTTGTTGGTGAGAGCCCTAACTCATTAGCAGAAAAACCCTTTTAATTATTCTCAATAAGTGTTATTTATAAATTTTTGAAATCCATCTTTAGAGAGAAAATAAGGCAAAGGACATTGACAAGTTAGAATGAAAAGAAAAAGATAAAGCCCTTTGAACGGAAGTCATTTATTGTTTTTATATTTTATTTTTATAATTGAAGAACAGAGATTCGAATTAAGCCCTTTGAACAGAAGTCATTTATTGTTTTTATATTTTTATTTTATAATTGAAGAAGAGAGATTCGAATTTTACTCTTTAAGTAAAAAGATCATACATCAATCAATAAGTCAAATACTTGGATGCATCTATTGCTTTTATTTGCTTTCATCACCTGACAGAATTTCATGGCTGGCAATGAGACCAAGAACAGCAACACATTTGCATACTGCTTTAAAATCCACAATGTAAGGAAGAAATAGCTCAATTTGCAATGTCAATTAGCTGGAACTGAGCACAATAAAGCAATTAAGCTCTTCCAATAGCTGTAGTTTATAGGCTTATGGAATAGAGGGTAGACCCTAAGAGGATCATGACCATTTGATTATTTCAAAGCTTAAGTATGTGATTGGACAGTCATTAATTAATTAAGTACAAACTATCTTTCTATATGCATGCCGCCTGCTCGTAAACAGCACTATATCAAGTACCAACGCATGCTTTATAATTTTTTAATTTTTGGTTTAGGCCTAATAGATAGTTTATGTATAACTTTGAATCAAAAGTTCGCCTCTCTTTATTCGCATCGGGTTGAATATAAAGAACTAGGATATATGTGTTAAGGTGACTTTTACCTTCTTTAGTATGTATTTTATTAAATTATCTTGATAAATTAATTAGAGTCTTTTTTCTTTTATATATGGAACATAAATTTAATATTAAGTTTATGGAAATGAAGAGTAAGAAGTTTGTTGGCTTTTGGCATTCGTTTGCACAAAGTCATTTTCGGCACACTGTAATTGGATTTATCGTCTCCCTTTCTCCGTAGTATATAATCAAGAAAAGTGCTTGATTGGCTAATCTATCTGTAGTCATGGATATATGCACGTACATACATACATACATAGGAAAACGTATTAAAACCATTTTATTGTTCCTTTCTCTTTTTCTTTCTTTATTTTTTTTTGGGTTTTTGTTGATACTGAGACTTGCAGTGAAGAACATAGCTACCTCAACATGTCATTGTTCTTGTCATTTTGTTTTTGTATTGTTCTATCAGGTTGCAAGTTGTTATGTCAGTCTCAGAACATGCAATCAAGGCATGCATTCATAGACTTTTTTTTTGCTCAGCAGCATGCATAGACTTGAAATCTGCCTTCTGCTTTTGGTTAGTGTAATGCAGAAAAAAGATGATGTTTTAATGTGTCATTTGCTTCTTTTACTTGGTAGTTTTTAAACTGTTAAATGAAATGAGTTAGATCCTGTTCTTCCTTTCCAATGCTACTTTACTCTCATTCACTGCATACTGCAGTTTCCAATAATGCATTGATTCATTCTCTTAAAAGCTCAACAGTTTTCAAATATCAGAAACAATCTATTAGATGATTGAAAGAAGTAGACATTGCAGAGAGTAGTACACACATGATCACATGGATAAAATAACTAGTTACAAGCATCAAACCAGTTGCTCTCGGGACAATTATTTTTGTACAACTAAATTCAAACCTCTTCGTCCATAGACCTAGGACTCATGCAAGTCCTACGTGAATGTAATCCATAACAGTAACAGGTGTTTTTGATCCAATTATTACAATTTAGGAGATTGAGGAAATATATCTATACAAATGCACTTGTCGGGGGCATTAATTTACATGTCTATGGATGTGGTTCTGAACTTAGAAAAGCATGACCAACTCCAGGGCTCTGTCCTGGTTTGGTAAGTTGGAAATCTTGTTTACCTCCTGCAGTAGAATGCCTGTCATTACTCCAGCTAATGGTTCCTGATTTTTGTATATTAACTTTGCCATCAGGAAAAGTCCCTATTTCCCTCGCTAGGATTCTACCGTGAGTTTGGACCTTCTGGAATTTGTGTTTTTGGTCCAATATCAAATGCCTTCCTACAATGCACTGCATATCCTGGAAGAAAACAAGCAAAAGGAGAACCAGAATGGAGAGTAGTTTGTTTTGGGCCATAACGAGCGCTCACCAAGGTTCGAATGATGCCTGCCGCTATGTATGAGTGTGAGAAAGGGACGGAAGATAGCTAAGCAATACTAAGCAAAGCTTGATTTAATTATTGGAAAACAGGGGAAGAAAGACACCTAGTTAGCAACTTGCTTATGGAACTTTTCAATCCCCAGGGTGCTATTTATAGAGGACGAGAGCTCCTGAGATACCCATGGAGGTGTCAAAAATACTACAGTTACTACTAACAAATAGGATTTCTTTGTGTGACAATGTGGAAAAATTAAATAAAAAGGCGTTAAAAATTCCCATATCTTTCTCCACATGCGCGCACAACATAGCTTACGGCCACACTCTCAGTTTGCATGGGCCATGCAGCTGTTCATTATATATTTAATCTCCTTTTCGTTTCTTATTAACAATTAAAGAGTGATGTAGTGAGAATCACCCTCAAAGTTTCTGGTGTGGACTTACTACAATCAACAATCTATTCAATGGTGAGATGATTAAGGTTATGACTGGAAATTAAATATTAAGATTCATTAGAGTTATATTTAAATACTTACTCTGTGTTGAAGTTTTTTTCTTTTATGGTGATAGACTGTCAAGAAGTAATGGTGTACTTAACTTACCCAAGTAGCTCCCATTAAGGTTTATAAAAACATTTAGTGTCTAGAATCTTTTATTCTTTTGTTGTGCACCATGTACATTTTCGTTCAGACAAGATGATCAGCATTCCAACTGGAAATCTTAGCTGTGCTTTTAACCCCATTCTCTCTCTTTTGTAGCTTTGTAGCTTTAAAAGGTAAAATTATCTCTAGGTTTTCAGAAGCTAAAAACCACTTGCAAGGGAGGTTGATTTTGCTTTATGCAATATTTGTCTTACTGTCGGCAGAAGATAATCTGAGTACACATTATACCTTTCAATAGCATTGGCACAACAACAACCTCGCCTGCCATGTTTTAAAGCTTTTCTTTATCGTTGAATATTTCAACCTAGTGAATCTGGCCCGGAAATTGATTTAGGAAAATTGGAAGAAAAATTGTTGGTTACTTTTGATCTTCTCGCCTTTGCTTCTTGTACTTGTAGTTTTCAAACTGTTATTGCCATGAAATGAGTTAGTTCCTGTTCTTCCTTTTCAATGCTTCTTTGCTCTCATTCACTGCATACTGCCGTTTCCATTAATACTTCTTTTTTACCTGACACTGCATGTGGGACAACATTAGGAATGTAACTTGGGGCTGCTGCTTGATGATCTTTATTGTGCATCGCAGAGTTGTCAGTCTGTTTTAAATCCTTTTTGCTCATTAATTTTACTTGTCTGAACTAAATGGAAGGCAATTAGTGCAGGAAGAAAATGTGCTTGCATGGCTTTAAATTCCAGAAGTAGGAAATAAACTTGAATGTCACTTGTAATGTGATAGAATAAGAAGGTAGAACTAAGCACAATGAAGTGAGTTGTGATCTTCCCTGGTAATTTGATAATGTCAAAATTAGGGCCCGTCAAGGGTCCTAACCGCTAATTATTCAAATCTTAAATGGGTGGTGTGGCATCAATTGCATTAAATGACGATTTGAATTGTTTTTTATGGGCGCACTCTCTTCCTCTTTTTCTCCCTTTTCTCCCCGGCTTTAGGGACTCAGAAACAGGTTTAATTATAAAACCAAAGCTACCAAATGAAAGTCGGCAGGCCTCTCCAACAGCGAATTGCACCAAAAAGATATAGGGATTCTCCTGTTCTCCACTTCACTCATGGACGTATTATTATATATTGATGACTCTTGTCCAAGTAACTCAGAGCTCCTTTTCATCGACAAGTTCAAGTGAAACACACATCTGATCTCACTCTTTCACACAATATTGGACATATCCAAATGTTGTTTATAGGTGGTGCTTATATTGCAAACTTTAAATAAGTTGAATGATTAGAATTGACTGCTCAAAAGTAATGATTCCTAGCTAGGTTAGGAAGAAACCACATGCTAACGATTCTTGATTAAAAGAAGACGGCGAAAAACAGAAAAATTCGTATTACTAAAATACTGGTTGGAATTACAACAATAAACATGGACTTTCTGATCAATTAATGTCAGTGACATGCAGTAATGCATTATAATTATGACACTAGCTAAAAGGATTAGGAAGATGCATGATCTTATTTTTATACCAATTTGGCCTAATTAATATTCTCAATGAATCTTGCTTTTGAGGTTTTTCTTATTCAAGATTTTCATCCTTTTCTCCTAGGGAATCTGGTCTTGTATAAAGGTGTGTAGCTTTGACTCAGGTTGTTCCTTCGGAACCTAGGCAAACCGCAAATTCACTCTAAATAGTGCCAAAAGTCTAATTAGGTTTGTGTTGGTAAAATATATTATAATACTTAAAAGAAGCTCATGAGTTTATAATTGAGAAGGTAATGCATAGGGATACCAAAAATGGATGAAGAGAAAGGTCATTCCCTGTGACTAATTAATAAGGATTTCTTGTTACAGTGCTGGGCATGGATCGGCTCTCCTAATTCGTTGAAGACATCGAACCTCAGCGTCCTCTCACTAATGACTGATTTAGCTATGTCATTATGCAATCCGTATGTGTATTCATTATGCAAAGTGCATGGTACTGAAGTCAACTACGTAAGAAGCCAAATTTATAATGACCGAGATGTGGAAATTTTCCCTAAAAAGGAGGTTTTTTTATTCCAATCCTCACTCGTATTAGGAAGGGCGTGCTTATTAAAATGCATAATATTAGAAAAAAATTTTAAATTATTAAAAAAATTAAATAAATTTTTATTTTTTTATTACATTCAATCAAATTTTTATTTTTTAAAAATAAAATGAATGACTTACAAAAACTTTCCTCTCTGATTTTTTCTCACGGATGTTTTTGTAATTTATCCGAAAGAAACAAATAGAAAAAGAATTGGGTCAACACGTAAAAGAAAAAGCCCATACCATTGGATGAAAAAAGTCAGTCCATAAACCCTAATTTTACAGGACTCGGGCCCAGGATAAAACCCACAGCCTAGTTTATACCATCTTTACCGTCAGATAGGCCCATACCTGTGACAAACAAAAAGGCTAGAAGGGAATCGCATTCTCTCTCTCTCTCTCTCTCTCTCTCTTTCTCTCTCTCTCTGTCTTCCCCTTCTTTTTTCCTTTCTCCCCATGAGTTAAGAGTGTTGAAGAAGGATTGATAACTGGCACCAATGGGCAATAAGAAACACTGACAAAGGGAAGAGAGGAGAAAGAGAAGAAAAACCATACCCAGGGCCAGCTTTAAAGGAGTTTCTTTTTCTGAGTGTTTGAGATTTTCAATCGATCCTATGTCCTTGTATATAAACCACAAAATAACGAGTAAAGTGTAGACTAGCTCACGTTCATCACATCTATTTCATTTTGGTATGACCGAAACTTAAACAAGGATGACAACTGATTTTAGCGCTTGCAATAACCTTTTAAAAGAAATCTTCAAGAGTTTTCTCTGCAAACCCAGTTTCACAAGTCTTATGCTCTTGGTTCGTGAGTGTAGCACACTACGGGAACAGGAGACGTAAAAATCAAGGCCTGATGGACATAAAGGGGTAAAAACACTATTTTGAAGATGAACAATTGATTCACCCAAATTTTCATTAGCTGACAATATACAAGCTGTCTATATGATCAATTCAAATAAATCAAGACAAGAAAAGGTACATGGCTCAATGCAGCATCGATCACCTGCATCAACGGGGTGTTGATCACCTTAGTGTTGCCAGCATGGAGAACATCTTGCCTTGATGGCAGCCAAAATTTTGAAACAGGGTGAATGTCTGGTCAGCTTCAGTAATAAAAATTAGCTGAAGATGGTATCCACACCATTTTTTTGTTAGCAATGCAGTCATTCTTAATAGTCAGCGCAAAGGAAACTCTCATATTCTGTTCCATTTAGTGTCTTGTTCACATCATCCCAATTCTTCACAAAATCAGATAATGAACCTTTGTGTATTTTAACCTGGCGACTAGTTAATTTCATCTGTGGAAGGCCAAGAAACTCTTGAACATCTTTCAGTTTCTGGAACAAGCATGACATGGAGCAGAGGCACACATTAGAGAAGAAGGCTTACATGAACATGCCATTAGCATAGATACACAATTGATGAAATATAGGGAAAAAGTAATGCATCTAAGTTCCAAGTGAAAATTATTATACCTAACTTAGCCCATGAAAGTTTAAGAATTCAATTTAATCACTTTTACAAATTCTAATAAAAAAACATTGAAAAAAATTATAAAAAAAATGGTATTTTGTTATAGGGGTGGCAAATCATTTAGGAGAGAAGATACATATGCTAGGATTTTGGTATCTTGGCAATTTATACGTTAATAAAAGTTGTTTAGCAATCAGGAACTATTTTAAATATTTAATGAAAACTTGGCATTATCCTTACCGTACGATTTGTGACAAGATCCTCATAGTACAAAACCATGTGACGGGTGCAATTGAAGTATTCTAAAGCCTTGACAGCAGCCATCTCCACTTCTTTTAGATCACTTATTAATGATGTAGAATTGATCATTGGCTTGTAACTTGAAAGAGCAGCAGCCTACATCAAGTAATTAGCAATAAGTTCAAGATTTTGTGAGTGGGAAAAAGCAAACAAATGGGTGAAATGAGTGACTCTGATAGAGAGCAGAGGGAGAAGGTGGGGTAGGGAGAGAGACCTCTTCCTGTGAATGAACATGAGACTTGTGGGTTCCATTTAATAGCTTAGCATAGCGATCATATGAATTGGCAAGCACTGAAACCATCCTTCGAAGCAAATTTCTTCGGAAGAGAAATATGGCAGACACACCCCGATGATTGAAGTATTCTACTATTTCTTTATGGTGCTCCATCAATCCCTGGAGAAAAATACATCAAGCAGTTAGCTATAGAACGCCAAGCAGCTCCTTAAATGCAAATAATTTTTATCCAACACATAGAATTGCCACCATCTCAATTTCAAAGTTCTATTGCATGGTTGCTTCTATGGCTAATCATAGTACAGAGTTTGAGGACATGAAAATCAGATATCTAGAAAAAAGTCCAGTTTTCTCAGCCAATCCAGATAGATAAAACGTACAAAAATTAGTAAACCAGAACTGAGCACCCTTTACCCAAGATTTTACCTGAAATTACCTAAAGATAAGAGAATTGAGATCTCCTGACCACAACCTTATCAATTCTTTTCTTTTAGGAAGGGAATTCATTAAAACCTTTTTATATATTAAAACAATAATATATGACAGAACTAACAGGAAGATGCATCGTGCTAAAACCAAATAGACCATTAGCTTCAATTCTTCCTCATTCCATTCCAGCAAATTGACAACAAGCTACTACTCTCTCACTGGAACTTCATAAATCACTTGGTCAAGACCAAAAAGAAAATAAGAAAAATATGAACCTACCATCTAAATCAATCAAATTTCAAAGTTATAAGGCAGTTTGACAGTTGGTGTACATCTGCAACAGCTAAGCCTCTGACTACAAACAAGGTGTGGGGGTAAGAAAAATGGAAGAGAGCATCAACTGCTAATAATGATATTAGAGCCAGGAATGAACAAAAGTAAAGTCTTGACCACATAGCTGCTCTATAGCGATGACTGCAACAGTTTCAAATACAATCATAATGGAAAATTCAACTACATTGTTTACCTGATTCAGCATCCACTTGAAGCCAACTGCAGCAGAGCACTCATTCTTGGAAGCACTAGTAAACCAGTCTAAATTATAAACTTTCTCCAAAGTCTGTATAATAGTCGAAATATTTTTCCTCCTACCCATTACAGAGAATATCTCCCCATTTGAGCTTACATTAATATGACTATTAAGCAAAGTCTCAAACCATCCACTTCCTGACCTTTGCATTGACAATATGGCAAAGAAACGCACCGGATTCTGTGTGCATTCACCCCTGGCAAAGTATCAATAGCAAAAGTTAAGCAAATTTGACAAAACCCAAAATCCCAGAAAAAAAAAAATTCAAAATACAAGTATTCTTGCTTACCTGCTAAAGGTTTTAGGTTTAGGATAATGCAAGGTAGGAATTTGATCTTCTAATTCTGTAATTATGTTACTATCTGGAGATGGCCTCTCAATGACTTGGATGTTCTGAAATTTGATCTTTGTGACGGTACTTATCTGCTTTAAACAGATTGTACAGATATAAACACCACACACCATTGCAAACAACAAAACTATTGTCCTTAAGAAACATGGAGATTTCTTAGGAGGCTTTATAATTAGAGTATCCTGCATGGAAAAGGGAACATATGAAACCCAAATTATCGTCAAGACGGGGATAACAAGAAAAGGTTAAAAAATTGGCACGCCAGCAAATACTTCTAGTAGAAAATAAGGGGAAAATACTAAGAGACATAATTCAAACTAATGTAAACTAGGCAAGCGAAAAGGTAAAGGCGCCTGGAAAAGAAAAAGAAACAAAACAATAGAAGAGTAAAGTTAAATCAGTAGCAAATTGAGTAATTTTACACTAAAAAAAAAAAAAGCAGTCCTTAAACAGAAAAAATAAATGAAATACTGGTTTTAAACAGGTGGATAATAGTTACACATAAAACTCCAAATTTAAGTATGCCAACAAGCATGAAACCTGTGAAAAGAAAACCCAGATCCAAACATGCAGAGAGTTAAATAAAGCATTATCCTTCAAACCCAGCAAGATGTTATTTATAAAGCTGAAATATTAGCTTCAAATAAAAGACAAAGAAAAAGCTTGAATAGGAAATAAAGAAAAATCAAACATTTTCCTTAAGAAAAAAAAATTGAGCTTTAACACCAACCGACACAACCCAGGGCCATTCAACAAAAATTTGAGTCTTCTTTAAGCATTACAAAAGAACCCCACTTCTTCTTAGAAAACAAAAGGCATATTACTAAACCATCAAAGCAAAAAAACACCCAGAAAGAAAATAAGTGAAAAACAAAGGGTACCTTGTTAACTAAACAGATGCACTCAGCCATTGCTATTTTACAGAAGCTGAAGCAATCCCTGAAGAAAAAAGCAAGAGATTACAGTATATATAATCACAAAGCCGAAGAAAAAGAGCCTTCATTGGCACTATCCATCTACTTTTCCTTCGTATTCTCAGCTACAGAAACAACCCCAAGGGAACCAAAACAAAACGGAAGAAAAGAAAGAGAAGAAGAAGCCAAAGAGATGAGGCAAATTCCTTCTTATGTATGGACTTTGGAGCAAAGTAAAGCTTTTTCTTTTTTTTTTTTTCTTTCTTCCTGTTTGGTTTTGCGGGCTTTTGCCTCGTGGAAAACAATGACATGAAAGTGAAACAGCTGTTTTTTACTTGTTTTCTTAGTTTTTACCCACAGACTTTTATCTTGTCTATTATTCGTACAGATAATAATTCATGTGTAAATACTAAACAGTAATAAATAATTTAAAAGAAAAAACACATTTTTGTACGAAATAAACAGATGCCTGAAATCTGGCGAGGGTCCTAGCACAAAACTGAATCTAACCAAAGCGCACGGCCTCAAGCCGTCTCAAGTGGGGGCTGCACCGTCTTCCTTGACTTTTGACTTTTATTTATTGATTATGATAATTAATTTTTTAATTTTTAATTTTGTAATGTAATTAAAACTGAACGTTACTTCTTTTTTAAGTAGAAGTAGTAGTATTTTAATTAATTAATTTATTTATGTTTTCTATGCTGCTTTGTGCATTTTCTAAATATTTTTATAATAAGATTGATGATAACCGGTTGAAATAAACTAATTAGTTGGTAGGCATGACATACCCAATGTTAGTATTTTTTTTTTTAATGATTTCATTGATGCTTTCTACCTAAAATGTTATAATACATGACAATACATTTGTACAAAACTTACACCTGTTTCATCATGCTTTCTCCCTTTTATATAGAGGGTTAAAATTTAAATTTATTTGATCGATGTTAAAATGTTATAATACATGATGATACATTTGTATAAAACTTATACTTAAGCACATGTATTGAAATTGTATACAATCAAGTGAAATCTAATCCTTTCAAATAATTTGATTTATGAATAACCTCGTTGTGATCAAAGATCATAATGTCAAAGAAATTATCATGGCAAGATATGGTGGGGTAAGTCATAGGCCTCTATAGTCTATACTATAAATTGATTTTCAACAAAACAAAAAAGACTTACATAGTAGAATCGTAAGCATAGAAAATGATCTGAATTAAAATGTACATATTATCTCATACATAGTAGGATGGTAAAAATAGCAAAAATTAATTTAATTTTTGTTGTTTTTCTTAATTTCTCTTAATAAGATTTGAGTAGTTTACTTGTATTATACAAAAAACAACTACCCATAGAAAGTAATTTTAGTATGAAGTTATTTGACGTTGATTACTTCATTAGAATATTACTAATTCAAGCAAAAAATAATCACTCTGTTTTAGGTAACAATATCTCATCAGATAATATAATTATTGACTTTTCCATAAAATTAATTGCTGACTAATTAAGGGTAGGAATTTATACATTTGTTGTCACCATCTTCGTAAGCCGTAGAAATTTCAAAGCTTTGAATGTTTCCATTTGTCACGGATAAAAGCAAACGAAAATCCCCTTTCCAGTCAACAAAATTTCCAAAGCCTATTTAACGTCAAACCAAAACCCAGTTGCCTCAGCAACAATGTTGTTTGGAAAGGAATTCGTTTGGTTGGTGGATATGTCTTGATCATCCATGAGAGTTCTCGTTACGAGCAGGTACGTAATCATGACCAGAAGACTTCTTAACTATTATTTCCTTCTTTTTTTTTTTCCTTTTTCTCACACAATTCTTTAAGTAATTCTTTATGGATTAAGTTCATTACAATGGATGGCACATGGCAGCAAATTAATTTCGAAACGTTTAGGCTGAGATCGAGTTTGCATTTAATTGAAATCATCAAATTTAATCAGAAATACAATATTAAATTAAACACTAAATTTTCAATTACAATATATCTTTTCTTAATTAATAGCAAAACTAGATAATTCCCAAGGATATTGGTTTCTTAATTTTAAGATCAATTATCATTTTAATCATATAAAGTATAAGATGAAGATCTCAATGTCGAGAGATAGCTGCTAGCTAATTTCCAAATCTTCGTTTGCTTAGTTAGCAATGATAAGGTCAACTGATCACAGATTCACAGGATAACAATGGAGGGCCGTGTAAAATGATGGGATTAACATTTATGGAAAATAAATGCCTTCAGTAATCATTTTACTTAAAGAAAGAATTGCTTTGACTTGGTTAGCAGCCCCCCTGCAGACATCTTCACTTCTTCCCGGCCAGGTAGTGGACGAAAGATTAAACTAAAAATTTGAATAACTAATATGTGTGTGTGTAAACACATTTATTATCTTCTGAAAGATTAACATTTATTACTGTATTTAAAAATAATAATCTTACATGTTACATCATGAACATGATATGATTTAATTTATTAAAATATGTGCAGAAAGAGCAGGCAGGCGTTATAGTGTCGGAGGATTAGTAAGAGATTTAGCTATTGCTTCTATGTTTCTTGCTGAATCATGAGCAGATTTTGATCTTGGTCAAACAATTAAGACTTAAGAATGAATAGAACTGAACCTTACTTCAATTAGGCAAGTTTTGTCTAAGCTTAATCTCTTTTTCGTATGATTTTAAGAATATGTTTTTTATATTGGTTTAGTACATTCAAAATTTATCATATTTTGATTTTTCTAAAAAATAAACAAAAAATCTCTTCTATTCGACAATTGGACTAACTCGTGTAGTAGCTATATGATTCAAACACATTCAATATATAGCCACAGCCTCAAATTTTGAAAGAATATGAAAGAGTGATGGAAATCTTTTTGCGGTCGCGTGCATCATGGACTCAAACTTATGGTATTTAATTATTGAAGAGGACAAGCCAGAGGCGCGGTACTCTACCAAACACCTAAAACTGAGCATGATATGCTTAAATTGGCCCCATTCCATCCCTCCCAAGAGACCTTCTACCTAAATTGTTAATTAATTAATTCCTCGACATTAATAATCACCGGGCATAAAATCCATGAAACCTAATCTAGTCTATTTTTTTTTTTTAGTAAAACATAATGTTTAAAGCAAATTGTTACTTACATAGTGACATTATAACAAACCCACCCGAATTCATCAAAATCAGTGGCAACGATTGAGGGGGGGAAATAAAGCTGTCTATCTATATATACAAATTATGCTATTGGCATCCATGGTGTCACGCATGGCGGCATGCCCATCATTAATGACAATGAGTTGTTCTTCAACCTTTTTTTATAAAGGAATTTTTTATGATTGATAAATGGATAGGGTGCACGTTCATGACTTGGATGAATAATCCTTTCCAAACACCTTTTTTTATTTATCAATTAGCAAAGAAGAAGAAAGGGGGAAGAGAAGAGAAAAAAGTCAGCATATGTGACAGGGTTAAGGTTTCATATAGATTTCTATAAAGTTGCCTTTCTATTAAAGACATTGAAAGTTTAGACCATTTTCAAGGAAGTTCAGGTTTTCTTGCTACATGTGTTTCTAGTTGATGTAACATTAACCTCTCCCATTAGTGAAAAATAATGAGAAAACGATTTATTTTGACTTTTAGTGGATGAAAAAACTTTTCTTAATTTCTCTGTACTTGAAAGAGAAATTTTCTTTTAGAGTATGAGATTAATCTAATTTAATAAGATCTTAGACTTGGTAATTATGAATATGACATGAAAAAATATGAAATTATATAAAATTTAATTTAATTTTATTGTGTTTTATGTGTTAATCATGTTGAGATGTTTAATTTGATTCAACTCTTTTTTATAAAAAATTATCAGACAAATAAAATTTTTTACATTAAAAGCTCACATGTATGCATATATTTTCTCAATAAAAAAAAAGGTACATTTTTCAGAGAATTTATCTACTTAGTTTAAGGGGTCAAACCCTTAATGTAGGATTAGAAATTTAAACCCTAAATTAACTCGTATTAACTTTTCTTCTTACAAAAAACACTTGCATAATTGTAAGCTGAGCAATGGCTTTTTCTCCCTCACAACTCATGGAGCATATAGTGGCAGCTAGCATGGAGGAAACCATTTCTTGGAATGAAAACAATTATTATAACTTGAGCAACACTCGAAAAGTATGATCCTTTGGCCCCTAGCCAGCGCCTCCCCTAAGCAAATGCAGTGGTCTTTTCTTTTTTTGACAGCCTATTCGATTCATATGTTTTTTCCAACCCTTTTCCTTGAATTTGAAGTTTCAAAGAAAGAATCCAAAATAATCACAAAAACCCAAAAAAAAAAAAAAGAAAATCCATAAAGATTTAGATATCTCATGTCTGCCGACGTGAACCCCACGCCGGTGTGTATTTGTGGCATCTAGGCAAGTTTAAACATTTGATTTATATATATTGTGGGAAGTCATTGATGACGAGAAATAAAATAGGAGACATAATCTATCATGAACGTCTTTGTTTTTTTGGTTGGGGTGGGGTTTCGGGGGGGGGGGGACGAAGGAGGTTGTGAGAAATTAATAACATTCTTAGCAGAAAAACAAAACATAATTAAGGAGTGTTTATTGGGAGTTTAAGTATCATTAAGAACTGCTGTTGGAGATTCTGTCAAAAAGTATTGTCCCACATGGGACATGGCTTGCGTGTGAAACCTTCTATCAAGCATGACACATTTTAACATATGTCAGAGTAGAAAAGAGAAATAAAAAAAGGAATATTTGTTGGTTTTGATTGTGTCGGTGAAATGCAGTTCTATGGTGAAAGAAGAGATGAGATGGACTTGCAGACGTGACATTTAAGTAATTTTAATTCCTCTTTTTTAATATAATCATCAATTATGCGATATGTACTACTGTTTCTTATTCTTCCGTAAATTTAGAACACTTTATTAAGGTGCAAATTACCCCTTTCTATACAGAGAAAAAAGGTAAAATTTTGGGTATAAATAGCTTGAAATGTGAATTATAAGAAATATGTTAGAAAACTATTTGGCACAGAGAAATGGAGAGAAAAGGAAAAGTGTTCAAATGTTATATAGGTAGAATGAAGAAGGGAGACTAGAATCAAAGAAGAAAATTTTTTTAATAAAAGATATTAAAGACAAGAAAAAATGAATTGTAAAAGAAAGTAAGATTATCACATGATCATGTTATAATATCCCATTATTGTTATTAATTGTGATAAATTAATATATCATATTAGTATCACATGATATTAAATGATAAATATTATTTTAATTAATGATAATTAATCAATCTTTAATTTTAAAAGTTAGTTTGATTTAAAAAAATTATAAAAATTTAATTAAATGTAATAAATAAGAATTTATTTAAAATTTTATAAATAATTTTAAATTTTTAACGTATTATTGCAAAAAATAAAAAAATAAAAACACTTGAAAAATGTATCGGATGTGGAAGACCGAAAGGAAACCGAGGGCGGCGTTGTAATGGACCTAGAAGCCGCCTACAAAAAAAGCACTAAACAGTGTTTAGGAGTCTTCTTTGGCCCATTTTAAAGTACAATGGGCCTTAGTAGAGAGCCCATAACCATTGGATTTTCTTCTTCATTACCATGGATCATACACTTAGAAAAATAAGATTTCTAATCCGACTCATCTGCAATTAATTATAAAACAAAGAAGAATAAAATAAAATAAAAAATGGGTGAAGGCATGAAGCATTCAGATTCTTTAAGGGATAATAGAGAAATTCTAGTTTCTAAAGATATTGAATCTGATTGGCCAAATCTTATAAATTAAAAACTTCCATCTTCAAAAGTCAATTATATTTTCATTTTGAAGAGTCAAGAGTAGAAAACAAGAAACCCATTTTCTAATTTTTCATTGCTAAAACATTCCGCTCTCTCTCTCCTTATTATATTTTATTTTAATCATTTAATAATGCGGTTCAAGTCTTCATGTATATCCTAGTTTATCTGTACTCTTAGTTTATAATTTATATTAATTAGAATATAAACAGGGAACTAAACTGATTCAAGAAACCCTATATTATTTTTGAGAGAATTGAAGGTTTAGTCATAATCTAATCACAAAAAGTTTTGCATCAAATTAACTATTCGAATTGTGCAAAGCATGACTATGATAATCATGTAATTAATTAATCGTACCACCCACAATATATCCTTAATTTCTTTTCTTGCCGACGACATATGACTGGCATCCATTTTCTTATCCTAGTATTCGTGGTATTAGCATAAGATGTAGTTTAGCCCATTTTGTGATAATGCAAATTAGAGGAATATTAATTCATGCTTTACCTTTCACTTTTTCTCGTTTTGGAATGTAATTAAAGAAGTTTATGGAGTTACTTACTAAAAGAACTAGCTTAATTACTCTTGATATATTGATGGATTATAGGTAGTTGTTACCGGTAAATCATAGGCAGTGCTGCCATTAATTATGCACATGCAAGAATTAATCTACATACGTTTACATAATTTATTTATGCATATAATAAACGTCCCCAGCTAAATTTCCCAATGAAGTAAAGTAATTTCAAAACACAAAGAAGTCAAAGCATGCGCATGGTTAATTAGCTTAAATAATTATTACAATGGAAGAGTTTACGTGAGGAAAATGATCGAACAAACTAGACAAGCATTTATTTAGTTATAATAACCTAATGATTATTAGTATATATTTACTTGGTGACAACCCTTTTGATAAATATTGAAAAATTCTCTAGGTGGAATGGTAGATGAGTGAAGGAAGAAGCACGAGGATGGAATTGAAATCAATTAATTAAGAAAGAAAATGACGTGCAGGAGCGAAATGAAGATTTCATCACTCTTGTATTTAATTATTATAAGATTAAGCAACAAGTTTAATATAAGGAAGACACTCCATTTGTTTGAATAGATTCAAAGCTTGACGGCCTTAAATATCAGTGAGCATGATGAAAGAGTCCGGGTATGGCATTGAAAATAAACTCTCCACGTGTTTCGACTCTTTCATCTTAACCTTGTTTGGTTTAATCCTGACATGACTAGAGCATGTATTATCATCCCTTCTCATAAACTACAAACCTCAATAATAAAATCTGTTGAATATTTGACCTCTAAGAGTTGCATCAGTCCATATTCCCACTGCCAATGGAGAGAGGTACATTCCACCAAGAACTTCAAATGAGTGTTCTCCAAGAATCATGGCTTCGAGTTGATCTCGATTCGACCAGGTCATTAGGCAAAGGTTTTCCATCTTTATTTCTAGTTTTTCTTTTTGACCAACAAGCTGGATCTAGCTAATATACAGATTGAGGAGCAAGGCGACCATTTGCTAAACTGGAGAGAGTACTGAAAAGGTTTGAAGGTTTAAATATCATATCATAGTACATTGATGAATATAAAATAAATTTTTAAATAAAAAAAAGTGTTGAATTAATCCTTTACATAATGTTTATTACTGTACATGAAATTAAAAGTACATTAAAGCAAGTACAAGTTATGAAGATTATTTATATCTCAACTAGTATTAATATCTACATCATTTTCCATATAATTAATACTAAACCAGTGATTTTTTTTGTATGAAGATAACAACATGATGGTAACATATCAATTGATTCCACTACGGGTTCTAGAACAGGGCTCCTAGCTAGCTGACAAGAGATCATGCACGACAAGTTTGGATTTCCATTTCCTTTGCACTTTTTCTTTTTTTTTTTTTTTTTGAAAAGTGGATTTTATTGAATCAAAAGCTAGAATGCCATTGGAAGTCAAGCAGCTAAAACTGATGAAAGACTCCTCTTGGCAAAGGAAACTAGCTTTGAGAAGGGATAAATCCCTAAATACAGTAACAAAGGAAGCTGTGACAGAGTCATCGGCAGCAAGAAAAACAAGAAAGCCCCACAAAAGCAAAGGGCAACAAAAGATCAAAAAACAAGAACAACCTGAAAAAAGACATCAGGATAACGTTTTGTATGGGGTTAAGCTAAGCATTTGGAGTAGAATTCTAATTTCCAAATTAAAATTAAAATTATGAGGAGGGGGAAGAATAATTTTTATCAATTGATTGTATCTGTATCACGTGACTAGAACTTCATATTAAGAAAAATATTATTTTGTAAATGGTTAAATTATGTTCAAATAAAAATCAAATTGGTCCACCAGAAGATTAGAAAATTACATTCCAAGTTTGAAACTGAATCTTTCTAATTTGGCCAAGTAGCTAGCTAGGAATGGTGGAATGTGACTCAATCATGGTATATATTAATGCTATACAAAATAAAAAGATGGAGTACAATTTTCATGAGTACGAGAGCATGTGGTGATTTTGGTTTAAAAGGCAAACTTCAGGCATCTCTTAGGTTAGCTAAGTAGCACACCCTAAGCATACTAATTTTGGTTTTGAGTAGGATTTCTTTTTCATCTTACTTCTGATACGGTGATTTTCTATGATTCATTAATGGAAGTCTTCCCCTTTTACTTAAAAAACAAGATTAAGAAATGTGAGCCTCAACCCGAACTCAATTTGTCCACGTCAGCTTTGTTTCATTTTTTAAGCTCTGGCAAGCCAGGTTGCGGGCCGTGATTGCGCGCCAACGCATAAACGTTTCGAAGATGTTCACCAACTTGCCAACTTTTTGGATATTAAATCAAATTCCATTCACCAACTAAGCGGACTAAATATGCAATTCTCTCTATAAATACATTTGTGTTTGTTGATAATTTCAATCATCTGCTCTTCTTTAAGTTGCCTGAATACAAAATATAAGTTATCCTGTCTTGCAAATCTGTTTCCTTTTAACATTTTTCAGGTCCTGATTTGATTTCCAAGTTACTGAAGAAACAAAATCATGGAGAGAAGATTATCACCTTCAAAAATCCGACCACCAACATATGGAAATCTTATCACTATACTCAGTATTGATGGAGGGGGAGTTAGAGGAATCATTCCTGGAGTTATTCTTGCTAAACTCGAATCCGAACTTCAGGTAACAAATTAACATGTCACCATCTATACAGATATCCAACGAGAATTCTTCATAGCCAAAATTATGTATTAACGTCAGTCATTTTGTATGTTAATTTGGTTCTGAGTCTGAAGCTTTCATTGTGTGATGAAAAACAGAATATCGATGGTGAGGATGCTAGGCTTGCAGATTATTTCGACGTGATCGCGGGAACTAGCACTGGTGGTCTCATAACAACCATGGTAGCTGCCCCAAATGAAAATGGCCGTCCCCTATATGCTGCCAAAGATATAGTGCCTTTTTACCTTGAAAACTGCCCTAAAATTTTTCCACAGATAAGGTAATCAAAGGAAGAACATATGAATACCTTGAGTCATTTTAGTAACTTTGAATTTAAACGTATACTAAGTTTTCTTTCTCTTATTTTCAATTCCGGTAAGCAACTTAAGCTGTTCTTTTATTCATATTCCTAGCTTTTCGATGACACAGTGGGGTGCTGGGTTGGGCTGTAAAGCTATCAAAAGTTCTAACAGGACCAAGGTACGACGGGAAGTATCTTCACAAGCTGATAAGAGGCATCATGGGGACGACAAAACTGCATCAAACCTTGACCAGTGTGGCTATCCCTACTTTTGACATCAAGAAACTCCAGCCTACAATCTTTTCCACTTATCAGGTTGTTAATTTTCCATGCCTGCAGACCTTCTCAATTTCTAGTTTTTTGCGCTGTAATTTGCAAAGGGAAGTTAAGCTTTCCTTTTCGTTTTGATCACTTGCTAATTGATTCTTTAATATTTATATCAGTTTAGACCCTTCTGTGTTTTTTCAAATTCAGGAGTGAATGATTGTTCCGACCTTTTCCGATTTGAGTAGTATAAACTTTGGGGTGGGTGGAAGAAGGGTTTAGTTAATTAGATATTAAATTTTATGCGTGGTCAACACTATAAGCTAAGTAATAACAAAGTTGAGAATTTGGCCATGCAGATTCCTGTCAATCCAGACATGGACGCTCCCTTAGCAGACATCTGCATAGGCACGTCTGCAGCACCAACTTATTTCCCTCCTTATTATTTCAAGAACAACGAAGAAGAATTCAACCTTATCGACGGAGGCATTGCAGCTAACAATCCCGTAAGTAAAATATTTTAGATTCCAAAGCAAATAGCAGAAGCATAAATCAAACGGAGTTTCAACAATCCGTGAGTAAAATTTCTCCGATCAATGGACTGACAAGCTATTGGCCTTTGATCTCAGACATTGGTTGCCATTGCAGAAGTGACCAAACAGATAATGAACGAGAATCCTAATTTTTCCGATATGGATCCCTTGGACTATAAACGCTTCCTCGTGATCTCATTAGGGGGAGGCTCCAACAGACTTGAAAAGAAATACAGCGCTAAAGCTGCCTCCAAATGGGGTGCAATATGTTGGTTACTTGAAAACAATAACACTCCAATAATAGATTGTTATAGCGAAGCAAGCAAGGATATGGTTGACTACCACAACTCTGTGGTTTTCCAAGCCCTCCATTCAGAGGACAAGTGTCTCCGGATCGATGTAAGCTTCCATTTTTGTGTTCTTTCATCCAAATATAATCGAAGTATAATTAGCAATACATGGTAAATAACTTTATCCCTAATCTCACTGTCCTAGAATAAGAATATCTAATGTTTTTTATTTTGCGTTTATAAATGGAAAACCAGGATGACACGCTACGTGGTGAGTTGGCCTCCGTCGATGGGTCTACGAAGGAGAATATGGACAACCTGGTAAAAGTAGGTGAGGACTTGCTCAAGAAAACTGTTACTCGCATTAATCTGGACACCGGTCTATATGAACCAGTCGAAAATGGAGGCACCAATGAGGAAGCTCTGCGAAGGTATGAATCATCCTAGCTACTGCCCAATATCTTTCCTGTTTTTTTGGTTTCTCCTGGTAGATCTTACGGGGTCAAAAACGACTTCAGACTAAATCATCAAATATTTTCTAGGTTTGCGAAACTACTCTCGGATGAAAGGAAAGTGAGAGAGTCGAAATCCCCGCAGGCCAATCCTTCTACTTAGCGTTTGATATTTACTTTGTAAATCAATTTGCTTCTGACCGTTGAGACATTTTATTTTTTACTTATTATTTCAATAGTTTCTCAATTTGCAAGATCCAATAAGAGCCATTATTGCCGTATTCGCCTTTCTGTTGATTATTGTCAACAAAATTATTCCGGATTAATCTTAATCCACGTAGCTATAAATGTTGTCTGCAATTAAGCATCATCGTCAAAAGATCATGATGTATAACAAAGAAGTTCCTTCCGATTGATTTATATTTATGTTTTTCATTTTTTTTCTTTTTCTATAAAAGATTAAAAAAGAAATAAAAATATATTTGGGTTTTTCTAAATCCCATGGACATGCGAAATAGAAATTGGGTGAAAACATACAAGCACGCCAAATATTGAGGATCACTTTAACAGGAAATTCGATTTTATTACCTCCCCAATCCAATAATTCAATTCAATACCGATGAACCATTTTTCCTGAAAACAACGGTAACTTGTGCTCTAGCTAGTGTATAATATCTCAATAACAACTTGATTCTTTTTGAAAGTTTATTTATATATCTACAACAAATTTGAATAAAATAATATTATTCAAATAATTAATAAACAAATAAAATTAGATTTCACTACAGTTCTACATGTAAAACTATGCAAATATTTGCTGGATTACTGTCTCAGCATTTCCATTGTATTGTGCAAGGAGATGGATTGCATCGGCTCTTGGCAAAGCAAGAAATTCCTGCATCAACCGAAAACATAGTATTGAGACAGGTTAAGCAGCCATAATCCTTGTTTGCATACCAGTAAAAGTAATTTTAGTAAAAGTAATTTTCGTAATTGCTATACATCCTAAAAATAGAGGAGCTAATTTTGCCACAAGCTTTGACAGCAAGAGAATGGCCTAGGTTAAATATTTAAAAGATGAGACCAATTAAGGACCATTGTTAAACTCAAATTTTATGAGAGTACTGGCTAAGAGAACAGCAACATGAAAACAGAGTAACAGAATATTCACCATCTCTAGCAAGAATCCAAGTTACTAACTTCCTCGGTATCAGTAGTAGGAGAGGAGATGATTGAAGGTTTTTTTTTTTTATTCTTTTGTGAAATAGTATTTGACTGGTCATGCATAAGAGGAACATAGTTAACTTACCATTACTTTAAGTATTGCATTCTCATCACAAATAACATCTCTTGATGATGCTTGATTAGGACTACCACCATCATCTGATACACGGGTAGTTGATGAGATAGTAACTTGTGAAGACCCAAGGGTACAACTATCGGTGTTTGACTTTGATGCGGCCAAAGAAGTCAGCACAGGAGCATTATTTTCCTTCAAAGAATCAATTCTCAAGAGACCTTCAAAACGATCTTTACACATTTGAAGTTTGAACCATTCAGTATGTGTGTGAAGAGTTGCTCTCATTATCCTCATAAGTTGTGGCTCCTCAATACCAAGTCTCTTGCCAAAAGCAACCTAACCAAGATAAAAAAACCATATATTAATGATTTATGAAGAAAAAGTATATATATGTATATATGACTAACCACTGATCCAGAGATATCAAAGTAATTAAAAATAACCCAGGGCAGTGACAAGTATATATATGTATATATGTATCTACTAAATTTCAAACATCACTGTACCTGAAGTGAAGTTGCAAGAGCATGTAAAGGCAAGCCTGTCACAAGTGCATCTTCATTTGGTCGAAGCAGTGACAACAAAGTCTCCTTCAAGGGCTTCAGCAAATTGGGGTCACTAGCCGCTAAGGGACCTAAATGGGAGCTTGCAACCCTTAAAGCACCAGAATGATCATCCAAGCCAACCAGTTTTAGAAATTCAACCTAAAAAAATCAGAACAGTAAAATAACATTCTTTGTATGCTTATTGGCAATTTGAACAGAAATTCACCCTTAATGTTTTACTTAATAAAGCCACTGCCAGTATAAAATCTACTGACCTGCTTGAGTTGGAATAGCAAAACAGGATTTTGCACAAAGAAGTTTGGATCCAATGCATTAATTTCCTCCACAACCTCAGCAGCCATTCCTCTGCTAGCTAGTTCCCTCATCCCCAGAACAATTTCATATTTTTCTTCCCCATTGATTTTCTCCACTCCCTGCAGAACAAAGCATCATTATTGTTTATCAATTTATCATTAAAATAGTAACATAAATAAGAATTCCCAAATATACCTGTTGTGTCTTTGGTATATTTGTGCCGTCAACTTGCATTCCAGTGCTAACCTCTTGCTTCCCGCATCGGTTAGAATGGATATCAGAAATATCCAGTTCATCATGTCTTCCCCTCCATCGCTTGCGTTTACCTCTTTCACCAGCAACATGGCTTCTGTTTCTCAGGAGCCTTGAATTTTCAGACTGATTTGACCCACTGGTGCTACAATCTTCAAGGTTGTTGGTTGGCTCAGAGGCATATCTTAATTCAACATCAGTTCCTTGCATGGTACTCACATCTGTAGTAGCAGAAGATTCACTATTTGAACGCTTAGCGCTGCTATAATCCACATCAAGAGAACAGTCTTGTGATGAACAATTCCTAGACTCTTGTTGGTTCACTTTGAAAGGTTCAGAAAGTGTTTGCATTCCTGAAAAAGGACAAGTTAATCAGCATTTGCAGAAGGTACAGAAGAATATAGTGAACACACATTAATGCTAGAGTTTCACAACATGGGATAAAATTACCAGATTCCACAATTCCCCTATAAATACAGTACTCACGAACAAGTTCATCAAGCATGGCAGCATCCAATCTCATTCGACATATTTCATTCTGCATGCATAGTCAAAACTAACAATCAACAACTAAAAAACCAACAAATGAAGGGGACTCTAGGCCCAGACCCCAGAAAGATTAAGTGGATGCATCCTTGTGAGAGAGTATCTTCAGAATGTGTAACATTTAATGGACATCCTCATGATCCAGCGTAACTGTGTAGATATTAGTTGGACAATTACTAAAAGGAAGGCACACATCGCCAAGGGCCTTCAGATTTGAAGTTAATACCTACTTTAAGTATTGATTTAACAAATGAAAAATCCTAGTACTCTTTTGATACTCATCTCAGATTTATGGGGAAAACAGGAATCACCACTGATTGAAGTATAGAGACCATGCAAAACCCCAACTTCAATAAAGTAAGGAATCAGGGAGAGCGAGGTGGGATTGATAAATGTTTCAACAAACCTGAAATGCCTGAAACAGATCACCCTTTGCAAATCTCAAGCTATCAATAGCCCCTTGTCTTGTAAGCTCTACAGCATGTGCGAGAGCTTGTATATCCACCTGATTTTCAAAACCAACACATAAATATGCAACATATAAGAGGCATCCATGTAACCTAACAAATAAACACAGAGCATTGCAAATTCATGCATCAACCCATATCGATATATGAGTCATTTTATCCCCAAAAAAAATTCTAAAAACACCCTAGCTCGGAAAAATACACACCTCATCAAATGGAGGCGCCTCATAAAAACTCTCCTGAGGTATTGCAGGGGGGTCACGTTCCTCAAGAAGCAATCTCTCAGTAAGATCAGAAAGGGGTGATGAAAGTCCTTGTCGAAAGCAAAAACCTTTATGTATGCTGAAAATGTAGGGAAACCGTTGCAAACTTATCAGAATCAATATAAATGAGCCCACTATCTCCAGAAAGTATTCCATGAAATAACATCTATAGAGAGTTGCAGTAATACCTTATCAAATACCTCATCGTCATTGAAAAGATCGGATTATATGCATGTAAATGAGCTCTTAAAACAGTAGACAATAATCCAGCAATCTCATACCTCCTCTTCTCATCCCACTGTGCACATATATCACAAGATTCCTTAAACACAAGAATCTTCTCACGAATCACAGAAAGAGTTGCTTATAAGAACAAATTCCAACTCACCTCATTTGCCACTGGGGAAGTTTGATCATCTTTATCATATATAAAGGCAAGAAGAACATGCTTGAATTCCTCATACGCTTCCTTAAAGACAGATGCAAAATCTATCAGAACCCCCAAGTGAACAGAATATGTTTGAACACAATTAATTGTTTTCCATGTATAAATCACAGGCATTAAACCAATTCCAAAAACAAACCTATAAGCAGCAGTTAGAGTAGACTGCCAAAACAACCCAAAAAACAAGGTTACCAACTCCGATGACAGTATACTTGCAACACAATGAACAAATTTGGATCTCCTTATCCCTTAACGTGGAAACATATCTTGGAAGTAATTCTACAATATCCATTGTCTAAAGGTTTGGACAAGTCATGCCTCCAAATCTCAAGAAAGGAATTAATAAAACACAAGCATGTAAGGTGACTGGAAGACAATTTAGGACAATTACTATTAAGAAGGATTCTCTTTGCAGATTATTAAATACCAATTTAAAATGAATTTTCAACATCATAAGTCATAACAGCACATATCTCACAATTCCTCTTTATCCATTATTTCCGCGACCCACTTCTAAAGAATAGCACAAAACTTTTCAAGCAGTTTAAGCATTTAGCAATGACACAAGTATTTGAGTTGACAACAAGATGCCACCTATTAAATGAATCTTTAAAGATCATACCATATATGGAGGAACTTATTATTCCTCTTTCTTCATGATTCTCCAAAATCAACTAAAACAAAACCATAATCCGCTCCATTTTTCCACATTTTTTATTACAAACTCAATTTTGAACTAGCTCCATAACATAAATTCAAATAGAAAAAATGCCAACAAATAAATCAATAATAATATTTCAAGGTTCGCAATTCAAAAAATTAGCATTCCAGGCGTCTAAATAGTTGTTATTAATACCATATTAATGCCAAAGTCTAAAAGTAATTAAAAAATTAACAAAAAGGATGAAATTTTATAGAAAAGCGATTAAAAAAACAGATGTTAAACTTACCGGATAGGCATTGAGAGCACAAGGAGCAAGAGAGGTCCTCAAGTAATCAATTGCAAAGCCACGATCCTCCTTTGTTCCATTCCTCAATAACTCAATAAATTTCTTCAAAAGAAAAAAACATAAAAAGAAAAAGAAAAATTCAATCACCGATGCAAATTCAAACTCCAAAAACAAAATAACTAATTCCACGTAAGCACATTTCTATTAATGAAAAATAGGGAGGACTAGGAGATTAACCTGTTTTTGTAACCGAAAGAGGAGGCGATGATCGTCTAGGATAAAAGGAGCATGAGCTCGGAGGAGATCGATGGAGGCGTTAATGTCACCGGCCTCTAACAAACGCCTGATCTGGCGAATGATTAACCTCGAACGATAAGAAGAGGAAGATAGAGAAGGAGAGGAAGGAGAGGTGAGGGAAGGCGAAGACGGTGGCGAAGAGTCCTCAATCAACTTTTCTGATTTGGCGAAATCGATGATGAGAGCGTCGAGTACTTCCCAGTTGACAGGCGAAGAGTCCATGTGTTTGGTTTATTTTCTCGGGAAAGTTTTGGAGAGAGAGAAAGTGATGGAAAGTGTAAAATTCTAGTTCTGTTTTTTAATTTTTCCGTGTGAAATTGGGGATCTTTTGCAATTTACGAAGGGGAAAGCGGAAATTCCCCGATAGCAAAAAAGGCGGCGATAAGAGGTTAAAAAAAAAAAAAGGAATTGGGGGGTTACATATGTGCCAGGTGTCAGGTAATTTTAATGTGTTCCGTCAATGTCATCCCTGTGTAAAAAACTGCCACGTCACTGACGTCAACGTGGATTCTATCTAATAAAGTGTAAACATCATCCCCTTTTTTCTTATTTTTCTTTTTCTTTTTGGTCTCATTTGTTAAGGAATAAAGATTCCTAAGTTCTTATAGGAAGTGAGGCTCCACCATAACCCTGTCAAGTGTTTTATTTAGGTTTAAGAAATGGGTTCATGTAGACGATAAGACAACCTTAAACAGAACCTGTAATACTCTATAGTCTATACACAAACAAATGGGTGTCCATATGATTCTTCTGGCTCGAACTGCTGCATTGTTTAAACAATGTTCCTCTAGAGTAAATGGATACAGAGGTTTTCAGGAATGCCGAGTCAATATATTTGACCAAGTCCTTTCTACCAAGAAATAAGTACACTACAGCAATTGTACACTTCTTTAAGATCTTACTTCAGAATATGGAAATGTCAAAAACAGCGACATACACGTCGCTGAGGCAGTGCTGCAAATGAAATACATGTGGTGCATCAGCTGGCAATAACATGTCAGAGCTCTTAACATTTCGGTGCTCTGCACATGTAATCCTTCTTATTGGTAGTAATTACAGTTCAGCGCTCTTCATTGGTGAATTAAGTGAGCAAGAAATTTTTCACAACCCTAATCAGCTACAAAACCTTGAGAGGTTTGAATTTTTGATATTCTCGTATAACCTTAAACAGATCACGAAATGAGAACTTGCTCCCCAGTCATTATCATCGGTCCTCTTATTGTTGTCTGCTTTGGAAAACCAGAATCATACTTATAATCCTGACATCTTCAGATATTCCTTCAGAGGATCATTAGACGTTACTGAAGTTCACTTAGTGTTTCTCAGCTTCCACTTTCAATCCAACTTTGTCCTGATGGCTTCGCCAATCCTTTTTTTTCCATTTGCTTCCTTACTCGTACAGCATCATTCCATCTTCCAGCCTTTGCATATATATTTGACAGGGTGATATAGTGTCCAGCTTGCTCAGGTTCCAAGCAAATTAAATGTTCAGCAGCTACCTTTGCAACGTCAACATTTTGATAAGCTCGACAGGCAGCAAGTAGAGCCCCCCAAATGCACTTGTCAGGCTTCAGAGGCATTTTCTCAATAAAATTAATTGCATCTTCAAGCCGACCAGCACGTGATAGCATATCAACAACACAAGCAAAGTGTTCCATGCTTGGGCTCAAGTGAAAGTCTCTGGTCATACTATTGAAGACTTTAAGCCCCTCATCCACAAGACCCGAGTGATTACAAGCTGATAGTGCTGAAGTCAAGGTCACAGGACTAGGGCAAACGCCTAAATAATTCATCTCTTTCAGAAGCTGAAGAGCAGCTTCGCCAAGTCCATGAAGTGCAAAACCTCCAATCATTGTGTTCCATGACACTAAGTCTCTGGCAACCATGTTAAAGAACACAGAGTATGCAGATCCAATGCACCCGCACTTTGAGTACATGTGAACCAATGCGTTCCAAATTGGACAAATAGAATCAGAATACTGTCTCCTAATATAGGCATGTAATTGTTTCCCATGTCTCAACTCGCACACTGGCAAAACAGTGCATATCGTTGTTTGATCATTCTTAATTCCCATCCTTTGCATCTCACCAAAACAATCAACTGCCATATGCCCCAATCCCAGATCAACAAAACCAAGAATCATTGCATTCCAGGTAATAGTATCAGACTTGTCCATTAACTCAAATATGTTCCCAGCATCATGACTCCTGCCACACTTTGAATACAGTGTCAACAAGGCAGGCCCAGCTGAACCATAAAATGAACGACCAATCATCATTTTAATCCCAAAACCATGAATCTCTTTCCCACCCAACAGAGCACCAAGATGCCTACAAGATACAAGTGCACTAGAAAGACAATCCAAATCCGGCAGAACAACTCCCTTATTCAGCATATCCTTAAAAATCCTCAATGATGATTCATGTTGTCCGATCCTTGAATAGCCCGATATCAAAGTAGTCAATGAGATAATATTAGGCTCTTTAATATATTCAAAAATTTTCAAAGCCTCATCACATCTTCCCATTCTACAATAACCATCCATTACCATATTCCATGTAGCAACGTCAGGTTCGAAACCATCTAATCTCATACAATTCAAAATCTCCAAACCCAATTCTAACATCCCATTACCCACATAGCCTGAAATCATCAAATTCCATGAAAACAAATCTCTTCCCACCATCTCATCAAAAACCCGCCTCGCGCTCGCTAGATCCCCACATCTCCCATACATATCGATCAAGGAATTACAAACCTCTAAATAAAACTCACAACCGCAAACAATGACATCCTTATGCACACAAATTCCAGTTTCCAAACACAACCCCTGCACAGACGCCCTCAGGACCTTAGGAAACACATAACCATCAGGCAAGACACCTGACATTTTCATTTCACAGTAACTTTCAATGCATTTCCTGTACATTCCGTGCCTTGAATAGAAGGCAAGGATGGCGGTCCAGGAGAACACGTTTGGTTGAGGCAGTCTGTCGAACAGTTTGTTGGCGGAGACCAAATCGTCGCAATCTGCATACATTTGGACCAATTTGGTGATTATGAAAGTGTTCTGGTGTGACCTATTTGAGATTATCTGTGGGTGAATTTGTTTGCCTTGGCTCAGTGACTTTGATTTGCTGCAGAGTTGAAGGAGATTGTTGAGTTGGGAAAGACAGATGCGAGGTTTGGATAGAGTTGAGAGTGCTCCTTGTGAGCGCCATACATTCATTTCACTTCACAGAAAATCGAGTTGGAATTAATACTAAACAGAGTGCTCATACAAAGATGAGAGCTTGGCGGTAATTCCCGTTACCACTTTTGAACTTTATTTGTAGAAAGAAATGCTTAGATAAATAAAAGGCAGAAAACGTTTAGATTGCCTAATATGGCCATTTAATTTTTTTCAGCCTTCAACTTTTTTATAGTTTTGCTTTATTTAGGTCCCAATTTTATGTCCATCAATGAATCAATTATTTTTTTTCCTCATTAATATTAATTAATAAATTTATCAGCATTTATATCTTACCACTTATGAGTAATTAGATAATTAAATATTTTAACATCTTAAATTACTATTAATTCAATTATGTGCTTAATGAGATTCATTAAATAACAAAAAACATAATAACTAAAAAAATCTCTTTAATTCGAAACAAGAAAGCCATTCATCATTTTCTATGCTTTTATTCAACAGTTTATTATCATCCAATTCATGAGAACAATGTAAAATTAAGATACACATTTTTGTTTTTAGTTACAGTACACACAATGATTAAGATTTGCCTTTTGATTTGTTCCAACAAAGTGAATTGAATGGTTTAACATTAAGGTTGCAGGTAGCCTAAGAAGTTGTAGTATCAGCTTTCGGAAACATGGTGGTCGGCTGGGGCAGAAGTCCTTGTGGCAAGCTGCTTTGCAATCTCTGCCCGACGCAGCTTCCTCTCCTCGGACAGAAGTTTTGCAAATCTGCACTGACCAAATATAGCTCAATAACCCTGTATGTTATGCTATAGTTTTTGTTCCTGGAAATTTTCAAAGAAAAAAAATAGAGGGGGTTTGGATTACAACCTGGAGAGAGCTTCTTCATTGGTTCCTTCATTGTCAACTGGTTCAAAAATTCCACTGTCGAGATTCATCCTTGAAACAGGTTTCTGCAAGAGCCTTCCACCAATCTCTACGAGATTCTTCATGTTCTTTTGAGTAGCTTTATCAGTTGATGATGCATCCCCACTTAACTTGTCATCCTAATTCAATCAAATTAAATAACCCATCATTTGGTTCATCCTTCCAAACAACTTTATTCTGATCAATAAGCTAATCAATGAGGATTGTGATTGGAAATGGGTACCTGAATACGAAGATAGTTTTGCTCACATTTAATAGACCTGAAAATCAATGACATGTGAAGGTCAACCATATCTGCTCCAGCAAAAGTGAATGCATCAACTAATGGAGAACTTCCTTCACTGTAAAGCCATCCAAGGATTCCCCATTTTGAAGCCATTTTCGCATTGTATTTTTTTTCCATCTTGGAAGTCCCTGTGCCTAGTGAAATAATCAAATAATTCTCATAGTTGAGGGCTCGTCCCAGCGAAACTTCTTGATCACCAGGAAAAGCCGGCCCTGTTGGCTTCAGTGCTAGCAGTGCCTTCAAAATGAATGAAAAACGCATATAGTTTTGCTCTCTAGTTTTAGACAACCAAAGATCAGACCAAAGACAAAAAGTTGAATAGAATATCGAATTGTTCCTTACTGGGTTGTTTGCTGCTATCCCTCCATCAACAAGATGAAATTCCCTGTCACTTCCTTCAGAGTCTTTGGTTTTAAACGTATAAGCTGGAAAATAAGTAGGGGCTGAAGAAGTACTAATACAAATATCTGATAGCAAAGCATCTTTAGAAGTGTCTATCTTCGCCTGCATCATTTCCAGAAGTTTCACTGTCAACATCGTAACACAGATGAATATTCTGGCAGATATATGCATGGAAATTGAAATAGTTAATTCCACCTCAAACGTTGAGAAAACAGTGGGTTGAAGCAATTTGATGTCAAACGTGGGTATAACAACACGGGTCAAAGTCTCGTGAAGCCTTCGATTTCCTAGTACCTTGCAAATAATCTTCCTTAGATACTTGCCATTGTATTTTGGCCTCATTAGGGCATTCATTTTCATTGTCATCCTCCTAAAAAAGCACCACAGACAGAGCTGTTATATCCAGTATGGTACACGTTGTAAGAAAGAAAAAATTTGATGCTGCTATTGCTATGTATGTAACGACTGGTACTTGTAGTTGCTGCGAGGAAATATTTTAGGGCCGTGCTTGAGATAGAATGGAGTAATGTCTTTCCCCTTAAAAAGAGGACGCCCATTTTCGTCAGGAGTTGTTAACATGGCTGTCATCAGACCCCCTGTGCTAGTTCCTGCTATCACGTCAAAATAATCTGCAATCCGAGCATTTTCCCCATCCAGCTCCTGAAAAAGAACCAAGATTATTTCATTCACTTCATCATCAACTCTACTTCTCCACAAATGTTTTCTGCTTGCAAGTTTTCACTTTACTGATTATGGAGTTCTGTTTACTTTGTTAATAAAAAATAATAAAAGTAAAAGAAGAAAATAACGACTAGTCTGCATACTTGTAACTTGAGTTCAAGGAAACTCAAGATGGTTGCTGGTATAATGCCCCTAATTCCTCCCCCATCGATGCTTAAAACTGTGATTCTTTGACCATAGGTTGATGGCATGACTGCAGGACTTTCCATGGTATAAAAAACTAAAAATGCTTCAAGTATTCAATCAATTATTTGTCGTGAATAAATAAATGGAAGCTTGACCTTGTCCAGTTGTTATTAAATAGCTTCTCGTGCAGTCACATATTTGAGGTTGGGCAAGGTTGGCCTTTGCTTGCAATTCAAAGATAAAATTAGGCACAAACGTATATAGTATTAGGCAAAAATTTGCTTTATACTCGTAGAAACGCAACTTCTATCTAGGATCTATCCTTCCAAACTGAATTGTTATTTTACCATATAGTTGTTACTTAACTTACCTCTCTCTCCCTCTCTGTTTGCGGGCCTCGACAGCATTGGTGGTTTCTTGCACCTTAAACAAAACAAGTGAGAGGTCGTTTTCCAACATTAATTTCCCTTGCACTTGATTGTCTAGAGCTGCCCGTGTCTTTGTTATGTGCTCGTCTTTTATCTGTTTTCAGTTTAACCGATCAATCAACAGATTGCTATCCATCTCATACTTCTTTTGAAGATAGGAATGCCATTTCGCTATTCATTTATTTAGCTCCTGGCCTAAGCAAAATCATTTCTTGTATCATTATGAACTCATAATTTGCCTAAAACCAGACAATTGAACGGTTGGGAAAGAAAGCAAGAACATTCTCAGCATCGACCCTTTTTTCTTTCTTATACTCTTTAGGGTCATCAGCCATTCATTAATGAATAAAGACCAAATGTTATAAATGGTTATCCAAACTTAAAATGTTTTGCATATTGAAACACTGCCATCTCAGCTAAGCCAAAAGAAAGACGGAAGAGAAAACAAAATAACAGCTCCAGCAAAAGCTTGTGGTCGTTATCTCTTTTCTGAAGGGTCATTTTGTAGATAAATACATGATAGAATCTTTGATGAGAACAAGCTTGTGGTCGTTATCTCTTTTACTTAAAAAGATCAAATTGCAGTTGACACATGACTGAGTATTTGATGAGAACCAAGATATATTTGATATTCCACAAAAACTATAATCACTTGAGAGATTAACTTCATTGATAAATCATGAAAAAGAATAACGAGTTGGTTGATTTACAGTTGTATTCATCAAGAGTTTTTAACGGAATAAACAGGAAAAATAATATAAATTAAATCACACAGCCAAGTACTTGGCAATGATGAAATTTATTTTTCATCAGCAGCCTCATAAAGGAAGATAAAACTTACCTTGTAGAAGATGAAATTACATATGCATGCTGGAGTTTTAACAACACAACAATGGAGTGCCTTCTCCTGTGCGAAAATTTTGGTTTGGAAGAGGCACGTCAAGCAAATGTGGATGATAAAAATTAAAAAATGGATGGATGTGCCGGTGCTTGCTGCATGTTGCAATATCAATTCAATCTTCACAGTGGGTCAATATTTCAGCCCCGTCTTTGGTTATAAGAATAGTGTGCTCAAACTGTGCTGACAGGCTCCCATCTTCTGTGATCACTGTCCAGTTGTCATCCCACATTACTGGATTAATGCTGCCTATCGTTAGCATTGGTTCTGCAAAAAGTGAAAATAAAAGAATCAATAACCTAGTGATATCATATGATGATATAAAGTGTATATCATTCATTCCAGTTTATATATCTACTTCAAACTATAACTAAAAGATAATTGTGTTAGCCTGTTAGGCCAACTCAGTACCCATGACCACAAGCATGAATGTTAATCAACCATCACTTTAGTAGAACTTAAATTCAAGGATGAATAGAATACCGATAGTGAAAGTCTGGTTCAAGACCATGCGTCCACCATCATTGTTCCCTGAAATTAAAAAGAAATCTTATTCAGTTATATTGTGGGCTTCCAGTAGAAAATGCTCGTGTATGTATGCACAAGTAGAGAGAGCGTGGGGCCATCTAGAGGATAAAAGTTTCCCTTCCCATAGGCCACAAAAGAAAAGTTGTTATGATATCAAGGCACATGTTTCTATAACTATTCAGCAGTGGAACTACTCCTGCCACTGCTTAATTTTGAAAAAGTCTTATCTGAAAATTGACTTAAGAAACAAGCACAGTTGAAGCATTTATTTCTAACATTTGACATATTGACCTTCTCATATCATTTCAGAAAGCATGAGCTTACCACTAACTAATTGCCCAAAATATCAAACCTAATAGATCTAAAAATCCCCCTTCTCCCACCTTTCATGAGAATTTTAAAAGGCAACTCCATCGTAAGAAAGATAAGTAGAAGTCAATAGAAATATAAAATCATAGTCTAGAATCAAAAAGCAAAGGTAAAAAGATCGAGGTTAGCATAGTTACTGAAGTGTAGAACAACAGGATCAGCATGAAAAACCCGTCCAACCCCATGGCCAACAAATTGCCGGACAACGCCATAACGAAATTTATCTGCATGGTGACTTAAAAAATCATAAATTACAAGTGAGCATCAAAAAGAGTGCTAACAGATATATATATATATATATATATTTATATATACAGAAAGCGAAAAATGCTAAAGTCATCTTAAACTGAAAAGGATGTAATAAAAGATAAATAAATTCTTTGATTAAAAGAATGGGAGAAAAAAACATCAGTAGTAATCTTCAAGTTTTCACCATACCAAGACACACACCACACTCTCCATATATAATCAAAACTTGAAGTATCAAGATTTAGATTGACTGTACTGTCAAATTCAAACATCCTCTATATTTCTCAAATATTTATAACTTACACATGGAAAGGCACGAAAAGCAAGTTATGAGTTATGATATTCACCACAACCAGAAAAAAATAAATGCAAACATGAAAAGCATAATGAGCCTAAAATTAGTATATTACCACAGCATTTTGCTGTTAAAGAATGCAGATGATACAGAATTTGAAAACAGACACTCAAAGACTATATCAAGTGCCTTACTGAATCGTTTTGCCGATTTTCTTGAACTCCACTCCTGGTGCACATATTGATATTGCTTTATCCAGGCATTCTTTGGTTACCTAATCAAGCATCCAACCAAAATTTCTAGTAGCATGTAATTGGGGCAGAAAACCATAGGTCAAACAAACTATTAACTTCTGAACTTAGGTCAGAAGAAATACCATTTCAAAATGAAAATCCCAAACACTCAAGTACAAAAAGAAACACTTGAAATTTCAATTCATTCAAGATAATTAACAATTAATGGCCAAGTCAAAGGCAAAGGATCAATATGTTCAGCAAAAAGGCAAAGCCTAGTTTCAACAACAAAAAGAACTAAACCAGGCAAAATCATAGATACCCTCAGCTCGCTCAATCAGATAAGCAAAATGGACATTTATTATACATCTTAGCCTTGGTTTTAGGATGAAATTTTTCTTTTTTAACAACAATAAGACATACATACATACATACATACATATATATAAGGTCATTTGCAGAAGGACAACCCCCTGTAGAATTTCAACTATTGACCAAACTTGATACGGTGTCTTGAGGAGCTTAAATCTTCTCACAGATCTGATCACGAACAAGCTGATTACATCTCTAAAGATGAGAACGACTGTTTTATTACTTCAATTATATTCAATCATCAACAGTCATAATCTTGTTCTATATTTTCCAACAAGTAAATCATGTCGAAGAGGAACAAGTTCATGCATCTAGTCAACCATGACAAGTAAATCATCATATTACTCTTAGAGGTTAAACTGAAGAAAGTTACCTTCACAAGGTTACTTGCTTCCTCATCAGCATCTCCACAAAAGAAAGTTGCTGATGTATCACCATGATAACCCTGCAAGCCTCTGTCCCATTAATGAATGCTCCAAAACATAAAGATCAGAAGTTGCAGAATTGCAGTGAACAATTATCAGAAAAAACATGAGTTCAACATATGTTAATGTGTCAATGGCCACTTTGGGATGATCCCCAACACTCAAACCATAGAAAAATCAATGTACAAATATGTGGTCAGACATAATCTGTGGGAGAATTCCAAAAGAAAACCATCTGGGGTATGCCACTCAATCAAAAATTACTAGTAGAAAAAGTTACTTACATTTAGATACACTGTGACATCAATATTGATTATATCACCATCCTGCAAATGAAAACATGTACTAGTGATTTTCTATATTCAAACAAACAACAACATAGAATACAGGAAGCAGTTTAAGAACCTAAATAGAAAGGACCTCAAGTGGACGAGAATCTGGTATTCCATGGCAAATACATTCATTCACTGATGTGCAAACACTTTTTGGAAATCCACCATAGCCAAGAGGTGAAGGATACGCTCCATTATCGATAATCATTTGATGAACTGCTTGGTCAATTTCATCAGTTGTTATGCCTGGCTGCCAACAGAAGTAAACATCTAAATCTTAGAGACAAACCACCAACCTTCTATGTAATTCACGCATAACTGCAGCCCTCCGACTGTCTATTAAGTAAACTAACAACAGAAGAAGAATGATGAATTGCAAGGCTGATTTGTACCATGAATAGAGCTTAATAACAATAGAATTGTACAACAAGCAAAACTGAAAGACTGGTCAGAAGGACATGCAGGCCTTAAGAAATACCATATTACCTTCACTAAGGTCCCAGCATAATTGAGAACCTGTGCTGCAAGCCTTCCCGAAGCTCTCATGCATTCTATGCCCTTTAGATCATGCACTTCAGGTCCACTGGCAATTCCAGGCGCCATCTGAGTTTTGACATAAGGTGGCCTTTGTATATGATTTGGAACAAGTCGACGAGGAGATAACTTGCCAGGTCTCAGACGTTTGCGCTTTCTGTTTGGCACTTCCTCCAAATTGCTCCTAATTATAACCATTAAACTGTCAATTGTGCAGGTATGTATGTGCATGTTCCTGCTTATGCATGCTGCTTAGTATGCTATTAGGGAAACTTTCTTCTAGAGTTATAGATGCAATTAGCAAACCATATAAATTACCAAGGAGCAAGCTGCAAGGTACCCAAGATGCATTTCCTCCCACATATCACTTTGTAATACATCAAATATGAGAATATCTTTCCCCAATAGAACCTTTTAATAAATGAAATATGAGAATAAATTAACAAAAGAAAGATAGAGAGACAGTTTCCTCTGCGCAACAAGATTTGTAAACAACAGAAACATATAGCAAGCACTACATATAGCTTTATATTATCATACCAAAAGAATATTAATGAAAATATAGAATCTAAGGGGAAAAAGTGAGGCTCTGTTTCTTGCACCTGTGTCTCAAATAGCAAACATGTTCAATCAGAGAGCTTTATTTCATACCTTCTATTGAATAAGAGATTGGTTAAGCCAGAGAACGTTCTAGATAATTGCATTGACACATGCTTACAACCTGTGAATGCAAATAAAGACAATAGGAACAAAAACGAATAAATGGTCAATGACGAACCATCTCTATCCTAATCACCATATCACAACATAATTACAGTAACATAACACTAAGACTATGTTTGGTAGAAGGGAAAGAGGAAGGAAGGAAAAGGAGTGGAGGAATAGTGTTTCTTTCCTTCTCAGTTCCCTTCCTTTGGAGAGAGGGAAATAGGAGGGGGGAACGAATATGGATGGAACTGCACATTTCCATTCCCTCCAAATTTAATCCTTTCAAATTGGGAGGAAAACACTCTTTCTACTTAATAATTTCATTTTCAATTTTACACATAGTCTATTTCTTTCCCTCTATTTCCTATCTTCATACCAAACAAAAACAGGAAAACTTCCTTCCTCTCCTTTATTTTTTCTTTCCTCACTTTTTTCCCTTCCTTCCTACCAAACACAGGGCAAGTTTTGTCATACAAATGCAACAATTCAATCATATATTAACTATCTGTATTCCAGCAAAAGCATGCCTTTTCAGCATCATGGTGTAGCTTTACTAAGACAGAAGTCAGTGCTCCCAGCCAACCTAAAAGTATCAAATAGACCATGCTCAGATTATCTCAAATAGTTCAACACTGCATAATTTGAAAAATCCTGTTTGGGCCCTAAAATCCCAAAACCTGTTTATTTGCACTACTATACTTAAAATCATCATTTTATGCTCAAAGCAGTCCACTTCCCAACCTAACACCATAAACTCCATCCAGGCTTTAAACATCTCAACTTACTCTCAACTGGAAAACATCAAATTTCAAGCTTTGGGTCCATAGAAAAAAGCAAAGGGGTTACTAAATACTGCAATATATAAAATGAAAGCAGAACCTAAAGAAAAGAAAAAGCTGAACAAAGTAATGCAGCAACAAAAACAAAACCTGGGTTGTAATTAAATAGTTGAGAAAGAGGTTGTCTTGATTGAACTAAACGATCACCAACAAAAGAAGAGAAGATTCTCGGTTGCAAAGAAGAAGCCCCCACCATTTTTCTTTTCTTTCACACTTTTTCTTTTCCTGTCCTCTCCCGCTCTGTTATCTGTTTATTTGTAGCCCATCTTTCTTTCCCTCTGCATTTTTTCTCATTTTCATGGGATTTTTTCTGTGAGAAGCCCTGGATATAAATGAATTGGACCCATTCCCACATTGAAGATTGGATTGCTCTAGATTGGGCTGGACTGGGGTTGATGGACTAACTGATTGATGACTCAAATTAAGTCCACAACTTTGTCATTTAAATTGTTAGAGAGAGAGAGAATTTTTCTTTTGTTTTTTGGATATGAAGGTCCCAAGTCCAAGTTTGGAAATTGATAGAGTAAATGAAAATGTGGAATAAATTTACCTCTTTCTTTATATAAAGTCTAAACTTAGTATGGGTCCAATAACCTAGACCTAGTAAATGAATAAAGCAAAAAAAAAAAAAAAGGAAAACCAATTAAAATTGAAGAGCTAGGAAAGACTATTCTTGGGCACATATCACCTTATGCATTTTAATTTTTTATATATAACATGTGAGTTAGCAAATGTACAAGTTGACTCACATTTAAGAATGTTTAATATGCACCGAAATTAATTTTTAATTCCAGTTGAAATTTCTGCCTACCCCAATCTCCAACTTGCTTCAACTCAATTTCTTTCATTGTTGGGTCGTGTTTTAAGTATCATTTAGGACGTTCCCTTACATCATATCTATCTTTTATTCATTTTTGAGTTTCGGATTGATTAAAATTCAAATTTTTAATTAATTAAAATTTTAGTTTGTCTATAACATTATTGCTGTTTTAAATTTCTTATTCTACGTTGAACCTTAATCGTATTATATTTTATATTTTTATATTATAAAAATGGGTCTAATGGGGTAATGCTTCTAAGAGATCTAGATAAGGTTGACTTGTAATTCTAATGGAGTTAAAGTGAGTAAGTGTTTTTGTGAGACTGTTGAAAGGTATGTATAAAAAATGCCTCTGGATTGGTTTGATAAGTTATTAAATAAATCTATGATTTTTAGAAATAAAAAAATTATTTTATTTTGTGAATGTAGATGAAATATCGAATCACATGAATTTTTGTATTTTATTTATTTATTTAATTTACCTAAATATTATTTTTGATATTTTTTAAGTGATTTTCATAACAATAACCAAAAAGTAAGGAATGAAATTACACAGCCTTTATCAATGCGCATTTCTTGAATCTCAGTTCTTTAATTTGAATGTTACTTAAATTTACTTAGAGGTTGTTTGGCTTTGTTTTTTTCTAGCTTAAAAATTATTATGAAGCTCTTATAAAAAATAATAGTTTTTAAAATTAAGTTAAAGTTGTTTGGTAAATTTTTTTTAAAAGTTTTTTTATATAATTTATAATTTTGGTTAAAATTATTTTAGAGTGTATTTTTTTTAAAAGAAAATATTGTAATTATTTTTAATAGATAAGGATATTTTTTAAATAAAAATAAAATTTTTTTTTATATTTTTAAAAGAAGAGAAGAAAAAGCTATTCACATGAGTTTTTTTTTAAACTCTTTTTTTTTAAATTTTACTCTTTAAAAAAAATTATTTTTTATGAGCTTTTTAAAATTTATATTTGGTCTGGTTTTTACTTTTCAGATGTAGATAAACTGAAAAAAAATCAGGCAAAACATGCACTTAATGAAATATTTTTCTCCTAAAAAAGAAATTTAGTTGGCAATTGTTTTTTTTTTCTTTAAGAATGATAAAATCTAAATTTCGAATTCCCCTTTTTTTTCTTAAAATGAATAAAAAACATGCACCTTATTGTGTTATCTTTTATCATTTAGAAACAATTTATGATTAATTTTTTTCATAATAAGCAGCAATAGCTTACCCTTCATATTCAATCTAGAAATTCCATCGAAATTTCTCATTATCTAACTCTACCATACTTTCACATGGTTGGACATTATAAAACAAAAAGACCTTCGATTTTTTTATTATTATTATTTTTTTTTTGTTTTTAAGGCAAAAAACCAAAGGAAAGAGCAGCTCCAATGGCGAAAAGACAAAGCACAAGCAAAAGAAAGGGCATGATTTGGAGCAGCATCTCCGATCTTACTTGCCAACATTATAATAAGAATATAAAGAGAAAAACAAATTATTATTTTATCTGTATTTGTATAAGCTACGGCCAGCCCGCATAAAATGCGGTGATGACCACGCCACGACTACCTGTCGTTTTTTAGAGCCCGCTCTCCACGACAAATTTTCGGAATCCAATGCTCTTGTACAGATACTCTTCCGGTTTCGGTCAGCCCCTCTTCAGTAACAATGGGCTCCGGCCCCATCTCGTGGGCTCCACTTTTCATCCCTTCTTCTTTTACTTTCTTTTCCATATTTTTAAAAAATTTAAAAAAATTACTTTTCCTTTTTTTTAATGCATATAATTAATGAGATAAAAAATCCTTTTACAATTTTCATAAATTTAAATCAAGCAAAATGAAGAGAATGTTGAAGGGCCACACCACGTGTTAGAATGTGAGAGTAGTACAGTGACGTCCCCGTGGAAGGCTTATCCATGAAAAGGATTGACCATAAATATGGTTGTAGAGCATAGTAAAGTTAAAGGACGTGTGCGAAAGGGAGAAGGGGAAAGTGTCAATGTGGTGGAAAATGTGAGGGGATGATCACATCCTCTAAGAGGAGAAAGAATATCAGCAGCAATGCTTTCTACATGTTTGTCGGAGGGACAACAGTGATTTAACTAGAACAAAAAATTATACTAGAGATTACAGAGGTACCATTTTTAACTCTTACATTGAAAAAAATATAGTAGTAGTAGTTTTATTTGATGATCTTGGCAAAGTTAAGTTTAGACGACAAATTAAAAAGGAATCCTAGTAACCTTATGCATGTAGAAAAATAAGGAAATGTCCCCGGATTAGGCAGGGCCGCAGGCAGCCCCTAGGTCCACCCTTAACGACTGTGTTACCAGCAATCATTTAAGACATTTCCCCCCCGGCAAAAAGAAGGCAAATTCTTGGTGGACACACCAAAGGACCTGACTCAATGCTGTTCTTTATGTAAGTTCGTAAGTTGTTTATTTTTATTTTATTTTTTTCAAGGGCCCAATCTGATAATTACAAGGACCTGGCTCTTTTAACGCCATGCTAGGGTCTGTTGTTAAATTTCTAAGGACCCCCACGTTTTAAGCGGTACAATGTCCTATCAGAAAGAGAAACAAAACAGTATTTGGCAAGCAATATAATGACCCCCAAAAAGCAGATATTTCGTCGAAGTTTTGTCAGAGGCGGAGCAGGGATTTTGAAAGGCCCCATAATCATTAGGGTACCGCTTGTCAGTCGGTTGCTCATGGGTTTCAGATATTGAATGATATTAATGACTATGAAACCCAGCGGATTCCTCACACAAGAAAAAAAAATTTTTTAAAGGCCACCACGTGAACCAACTTAATTCTACAATGTAATTTGGAGTGTATCTAGAAAGGAAGAGATGAGAAGTTCATGGAAACGAAAATTTTAGTCGTTTAAAGTTTGGGTAACAATGTTTCATGTCCACGTTGTTGAGTTATAATCACATTGCTCGATCCCAATCTTCGAAGGGGATAAGAGAAACGAGAAATAAACAAGTGGCGGTGGCGAAGTATGCATGGAAGACATACAGATTTGAATCAAACTCTACAAATAATTGTAGCATTATTTTCTTTTAAAATAAAGAGTTCAACTTCCATGGTGGTCCTCGAGTTTAGGAAAAAGTCGAATTAACCAATGGAAAAGTACATCTAAAACGTTGGTTGGTGGCAAGCACTGTACAATATGCAGAGACGATGCTTCTATATTGTTTTGGGGCAGAGTCTTGGGAAAACCCGGCAGGTAGGTACTGAGGTTAAATTGAGCAAACAAGGTAGAGTTATCTCCATCTCTCTTTGTTCAATTCCATTTCACCTTTAGGGTTTCTGACCATTTTCTTTTTTTGTAAATTTTTCCCCCTCCAATATATTGGACCACTATTACAAAGACTTTAAATTATCGGACACACTTCCATTGAAGTTTTTTCCTTTGGGTTGCTGCAAGTTTCAATGGGAAAAAAACCCCATCTGTTTAAATTTTCTTTTGCACAACTCTCTCTACTTTATCCTAGACAAATGTGGATAAGGTTTTCCAAGTTGGGTGATAAAGTGCTTTTTGCACAATGCTCAAAATGCTTGATTCAGCAGGCGGGCAGGATTGCTACCAAAGCATCAACTATGGATTGGATTCCGTATGAATGAAGCAGGAGCTTTGTGTTTTGTCCTGTTGTTTGGATAAAAGAAAAAGATCTATAACAGGATGTGAAAAATGCAATCATTCTAAAGAATTCATCATTACTTATTTGAAAAGATTATAATCATTAGTTTATTGAAAGTGCTTTTATAGAGACTTTTTTAATTTTATTATTTGTTCAGATTCTTATTTATTTTATGTTCACACAAACTCTATGCTAAATTTTTCTTGCCTTTGTCTTTCTGTTGAACCAAGCAATTAAAAGTTACTTTGCTGGAAAACAACAAAGAAAATCATTGATTGTATTATTTTCTCTTCTTTATCTTCCAAGGCCATTGTCCTTGATTTGTTTTTTTCCCTTGCCGGGTCAATTGTCTTTTTATATGGACAAAACTTTGGGTAACTTTGATGATGGAAGCTCCTTTCAAATATTTACAAGTACATCAACGAAGTCAGTGAAATTCATTTCACTGCTTATAAACAGGAACATTTATTTCTCTCTCTTCTTTCAAGACAAATGGGTGCTTTCTTATCTTGTCTAATTGCCATTTTCCCTTGTTTTGTCCAAATCGATCATTCCAAACCCTTTCCCTTGACCATTTGGCAACAGTGCCCCCACTAGGCCACCAATTCACCAACCAAATTGAGGCATCCCAACCCCATTCTCACGACAGAAACGTAGCGGTTTTCCAAAGGCAAGAAACTAGACTTTGATCAAGTTAAGATTTTGTTCAGAGAGCTGTCAAATAAAAATCCCCATGTAAAAGAAAAGAACGTAGTACCAGTCCCACTCAATATTGTCCATGTAGCCTTAATGTTTTCGTATGACTTTAAAAAGAAGCAAAAGACGTAAGCCGCAAAAGTCTTACTTTTAAAAGGAAAGATAGAGCGAGTGAGGGGTCCTGAAAAAATGTCTGATACAAAGCTGAAAGCCCCGACTTCGGGAAGAAAAAAGGGTTGCTTTTGGGAATTGAGAGGACCCAAATTTCTCCCTTTTTTTTTCTTCTCACGAGCAACAATAATCATAATTCAAAAGAGAGGATCGACATGTTGTCTTTGGACATGAAAGGAATCCATAGTTCACATTTTTTGAAAGCTCAAATCAAAGGATTTGATTTATGATTTTGCATACATTGCTTCCGTTTTACGCCTATATGCCTTGAGATTCTTCATCTTGCTTTTTCACTTACTTTCTTTTCCCTCCCAAATCAGTATCACTCTTCCTTTTAGCAGGTCTTTGCATTCAAAATCTTTTCCCCACTGTTTAGTGCCATAAAGAGACAGCAAAACCTAAAGTTCTTTATTGATCCTTTTGCATGGTTGAAAGCTATTACCCCATAAAAATTGCAAAAGTATGTACCTATAATAGCCTTTCATCACTACCCTTTCTTTTATATTTATTTTTTTTCATCCCACCCCCATTGGATCCACCGTCATTTAATAGTTTTGACCTGATGGGACTGCCTTATGGGGGAGAGTGGGTCTTTATTGTATGGTTTTTTCCAAGTAATTCCCCTTCGGATTTATGGGTTTCCGAGCATTCTTAATCATTGTTGATTGGAATCAATGCGGTTTTGTTAGAAATATTCCCACAAGCACCTCTCTTCCTAGACATTGCTTACAACTTTCAACTTTTAACTCCCTCTATATATTTTTAAACCTTATATGCTAAAAGCACCACTAGTTAACTACTATATTAAGGGAAAAAGCAATCGCGCCAGTCAAACTAGGACTCTCCTCGTTAAGGCCAAATCAAGTAGTGCTTGCTTTATTGAGCTTAGAAAAGGAAATATTAGTATTTATGTTTCCACCTCCTTCCTTTTTTTTCTCGATCCTTCAAATTTAAGATTATGAAGAATTTTATGTGTTAAATTCTTAATTATCGATGGTAAATTTAATTATATTTCATAATTGAAAATTATTTATAAATTATATAAGAGTAAAAGTACGAGAAAATTCAACTTAATTGCATACCATCCAAAAAATTAATGTAAAGGGCTTCCTAATCATCAAGTTATTGCATCAATCTTAGATCCTAATTAATTAACATCATTAAGCCCCTTAGACATGGTTACTTTAGGATAACAAAAAGGATAACAATGAGCGCATTTTACAAGGTAGCTAGGGTTAGTTGGGAATAATTAGTGAGAATCACCCATAATTAATCATTCAATCAACTTTTAACTAATTATATATGCAAATGTTCAACTAAAGTAAGGCCAAAAAGCACTTTGAGATTAAAGTTGAAAATCTTAGCCGTAGGAGAGGGGCAGAGACACTCACTCTTTACGTGACAGCCGCCCCAAAGTTTTTAATTAAGCGGCCAAAATCTCTTCTAGGTCCATGTGCCCTTGTCAATCCTCCCCTCCCCCCCCGCCCCCCTTTTTAATGATCTTACCAAAGGAATCTCAATTTGCATTTTTCATCTTAGTTTGATTAATTTACCGTTTAATTAACCGAAGGAGGGCTAATTTATTTCATTCATTTATTAGTAATATAGTAGTAAGGAGATAGAAATAATTACATTTCTATTTTCTCTAAAGAGGGCCCCTATATTCTAGTGAGTCGTAATGAGGACCTTTATATATTATGTATTAAAGACTTAACCTCACATTTAGTTAGGACATCATGTCACATTAGCTTAAAAGTAATGATTAGGATTATGTAGTTGGAGGGTCATGAATCAATCAGCTCAGTCATTTGTTTCAAAATTTCTCTTTTTGAGATCATAACATTCTAAAAGTCGTTCATACACTGGAATTAAATACCAATTTGATTGAAAAATACTTGAGAGAGTTTCAATAAAAAGCATATGATTATCTTCCAATACTATTTTGGAGTATTTTTTTTCCACATTTATATGATGTTAAGTAAGACCCACCAATTGATAAAGAAAATGTTCGAAATCAGTAAGGAAGAAGTAAATCAACCTCTCTCTCTCTCTCTCTCTCTCTTTATTTCTTTCTTTGTTTTAAAGAGTTTTATGCATAACACAATGCAATCATTCACTAAAAAACATCATTCCATTGTACTTGCACACTGTTCAGCATGTGCACGTATGAAATTTCATGGACCCCCTCACCAATCTAGGAAAAATTCTTATATTACTCCATAGATAGGGCAGGCTTAAGGGGTCACGCACTCTAAAAGCTTACTAGAAAATACGATGATGAGAAATATGATTCCATCCCAGCCAGGGGCGGAGCTAGCTAATTTTTATTGAGAGGGCCAAAGATGAAAAAAGTATAAAGATTAAATTTTTTTTAAATTAATATGTTGAACTTAAGAAATAATTAAAAGATTCACAATATACAATACTTTTATATAACATGTAAATCAAAAAAAATAATAAAAAAAAGACTTATAATGGTTTTATAAGTATCGAATTTTATTTGAAAAGCATCCATTTTTTCAAGATTGAGTTTATGACGTTTTGATTCATATTAGTCTTTTTCATTATTTGAACTATTGAGGTTTGATTGTTCAAGTGTAGGAGAATTATTTAGAACTTACTCATACTTTAATCAAACTATAATTTTTTTTCTTTGAAAAGTGTTTTTATTGAACCTCTAATCGACCAAAGACTCCTAAACCACTCGAAAACTTATAATGGCTACTCAAAGAGGACAAAAACGTCCAACAATAAAAAGAAGGGCAAGCACATCAGACTACTAGTATAAAAAAACCTAAGACCAGATCCTAGTCAATGTGTAGCTAACATCCAATATTCTTATTTTATTTTTATTTAAATTTAAAATATTAAATATAAAACTACAATGTATAAAATATAAATAATTAAATATGATATATAAGATTTTATATAATAGTTAAATAATATAAATAGAAAGAGAAAGATAAAAGAAAACTTTACCTCTTCTTAATTTCACACAATGATGGTGAGTGATCTCCGTTATTCGTTATCAAAACTCATAAGCTTATAAATATCTTTGAGAAATAAAATGTATTTTAATGGTGAGTTGTACGGAAAAGACTAAAGTAAAAAAAAAAACAAAAGAGAAAAAGAGAGAGAGAAAGAAGTGTAAAAAATTTAAATTAGGGTAAAGTTAAATAAGGTTTATGAGATCATTTTATTATTTTTTATTTTTGTTAATATTAAAATAAAATATTATTTTAAGGGAACCATTAAAAATATATAGTAAATAAATAATTTCATAAAATTTGAGAGGGAACATTAAAAAATATATAATAAATAAAATTTTTAAAAATTTTTTAAAGGATCATTAATATATATATATAATAATAAATTTTAAAAATTTTGGGGGGACCGTGGCCCCCCGATAGTTACATTACCCTCTGCCCCTCCCAGCCAACTTTCCCATTGCATGAGAATATAAGGAAATAGGTCACTACTAATTCTATGCAAATGCTTTTTGTACCTGCAGCCCATCTGATCATCATCATCATCAACTTTTATGTTAACCTAATTATTTTTTGATTTTAAAATCTATGGCTAGGTTTCTAGTGATTGTACATGTACTTAGAAAGATGGATCCTAATCAGATTCTTGTTTCATTAAAGATGGAAGATATATGAGAAAACGAAGAGAGTTATTCCTTCTCGTATTGTATAATTCTAACTATTATATAAAAGAAAGAGACATACTTTGACTTCAAATAGGTAACTATTTCAATCAGTTAACAGTACTTAGAACTGGTATTATATTCATATAAAGTGAGCTTAGAGATATTAATGGATGGTAAAAAATCAATGAGAGTACTATAGCTAAAACAGTGAATATTTCTTGGAGAGTGGTCCATGTTGCCTACTTTGGGAACCGACGAGCCCCACGTGTGAAGAGACTGCACATACATATATATATATATATTTATATATATGTATATATGCATGCGTGATATGCAAATTTCAATGTCAATGGCAATAACTGATCATCAGCATGTACGATATATGTGTATAGTTGTAAACATATATCGTCATCGTCCCCACGTTTCAGCATTCATTTCTGAATTACCTAACTGTTATGCCTTTGTGGCCCTTAATTAAATGACCATGTGTGCTACATCTTCTAGCTCGATCGAACGTTCAAGAAGGGAATAGCTTTTAGTAGTAGCAAGGTAGCTCATCCCTCAAAGACCAGACCATTTCCGGGGTCTCGGTTGCCGGCTGCCTCTTAAAATATGCAACGCCATCACGTTGAGAGATGACCCTAATGAGATCATCCCTAGGCTCAATGTAGACAAAACTGGCAATTTAAAGTGTTTATCACTTTGAATCGTGCAGGCGCAACCTTGGCTGCAAATTCCCTCTAAATTTCTTTAAGCTGGAAACTGCTGGTCTTTCAGGCTTTCTACTCTATGTTTATGTGGTTAATTTGATATTATCGATATCAATTCATAATTTATTGAAATTAAAAAAAGGGAATAAGTAGTCCAAAAACAATGACTAATTGATTGAGTAAAAGTTTTTGTTATGAAAATTACCTAAAAAAAGTAATGATAAAATTCAGAAAAATCAATCAAATAAAAAAAATTTAAAATTTACTTAATTCAGCTTCTTGTTTACGTTCATGAAAGTTTAATATATTGAGAAATTAAAATATACTAAAACCTCTTTTCCAAGAACCCTTTCTACATCCTCTCTTAATATTCTCAAAAGAAAGCTCACCTAAACAATGTTTTTTTCTCTAGGATTCTTAAAGATTAAAGACCCATTTTTATGATATAAAAGTTTAAAGTAAAATATGATTAAAACACAATCTAGAATGAGATGTTTAAAATTATACAACTACTCAATGTTGTACATAACAAAAATTCTAATCAATTAAGATTTCAAATTTTAATCAAACCAAAACTCAACAATTCTAATAAACTTTTGCTTTATTTTTCCTTCTAATAAACACCTAACATAATTGTATCGTATGAAAACAAAACCATGCATTTAGTTGTTAATTAATTGTTGCTTCTATAACTTTAAAAGGTAAAACAAAAATAACAATCAAATGGTATTTGTAAAAAAAAAAAAACCAAACATTTTAATTCACCCTTACATTATTTTCAAGTCTAGAGTAGAGTAGCAGTGGAAAACTACTTAAAAAAAAAGAAAAATAAAAAAGCATAAGAAAATTACTTTAGTTGCATTATTTTTTATTTTTTATTTTTTAAAAAAGAGAATTACCTTGAAAACAGAATTTAAGACATTAAATGAACCATCTTGATTACACTCATTGTAGACCAGACCAACTACCATGCGTTAGTTGAGATTTTCTCGGATTGGTGAAACTTCCTTTACAGCTTCCAACAGGCATTAGTATGTTAGTACACTATTTTTCACATGAGTTAGTTTAATTCGTGAGAAACAAAAATTCTCTTTTTTGGTCTATTAGTAATAAATTATATTTTTAAAGTTGCTAGTAAAAGAAATTAAATTCAGATAAAATTTGAAAATATTGTGATCATGTAAAAGAACTAATACATGAGTAACACGTGTCTCCTTTGCCTGTACCTCGTTTAATAAAAATGCAAAATAAATTACGTTCTCAATAGCATTAGAATAATAACTCATCACTCAAATTTTAGTTTGGAAACCATTTATGGAAAGGAATAGATCAACAATGGATAATTGACGGCATACCCAATTGCTATCAATTATAATTATAAGGCTACAATTGTACTTTCATCAGCTAAACAATAACTACGGCTAAGGCTAATGTCACAGACCAGTGCTTGAAGCCTATCACACTGAAACCTTCTTCTCTACTTCCCAAACGGGCTGTTCCCATACATCACTGTTCTGTCATTCAGAGTCCGTACCACCATCTTGGGAACTAACCTACGTGGCATTGCCTAATTAGTCAAAACTTCGGTGCCTTTCCCTTACAGCTCCCTGATCCGCGTTACGGCGCCGTCAAATTGCCCCGTTACAGATTCCCCGTCGCTGTTTATGGACCACCATCACCCAGAACCACCCCTTTAAAACCGCAAAATGAATCCTCACCGTTCAACGTTCCCTCCCCTCTCATCATCATCATCTTAAACTAACAAAAACCAGAAAACGAAGGCTCAAGCCCCAACAAAAACGAATTTTCTCTCTCTCAAATCGAAAAAAAAAGATCCAGAATTTTTACTTATTCTAAATTATGAGGAGAAAGTGTAGAACAATTGGAGAAATTACAGTAATGGAGATAGCTAACGTAGGAGTTCGAACGAGAGCCATGGTGGCAACTGAAACAGTTAAGAAGAAACGCAGAAGGTTAAACGACGACGAAGAAGCTAAAGTTAAGGTAACTTCCTCAACGACGTCGTATATCCAGTTGAGAAGCCGGAGAATTTTGGTGGATCATCGCCGGAAGGAAAATCGGTGTTCGAGCCATAACTCGGATCATGATGACGACGTGTCATGTTGTTCAAGCAATATCGGATCGAGCGAGAAAAGGATTATCGAATTGCCAGATCTGGAGGTGAATTTCGAACTTTTTGGTCAAAAAAAAAATTTAATTACCTTTGTCTTTATGGATTCTAGGAATTTCGGTTTGTCCAGCTTTAATTGCTGCTATTAAATTCGAAGAATTTTTAAAATTTTTGCAGGATGAGAGTATTGAAGTTGAAACGTCTCCGTATCTTAGTAGCAGAGAAAGGTCTGTATAATAGTTTCTTATAATTATTAAATGTATAAATTTATTTATTTTTTATTTTAATATTTAAGTTACAGTAATTTGTTTCAAAAGAAACTTTCTTATAATAATTATTCGTATAAAATTTTTTATTTTTATTTTAATATTTAAGTTATTGTATTTCACTTGATCACATCTTTTGAATTCGAATTTCAAAAGAAGTCAATCATTTAAATTTTTTTATAATAATTATACTTAAAATTTATTTATTTTTATTTGAATATATAAATTACTGTAATTTATTTGGTCACATCTCTTGAATTTGAATTTCAAAAGAAGTAGATCATTTAAATTTTCTTAAAATAATTATACGTATAAATTAATATTTTTTAATATTTAAGTTACTGTTACTTACTTGCTCACATCTCTTGAATTCGATCATTTAAATTTTCTTTTTCGTTATAAATTCTCTTTCTATATATAATTGTTTCTCTGAAATTCTCTATCAGTTCGATGAATTCTAGCAGGAGAGAAACGACGCCATCGAGTGAGCTCCGAGCTGAACCAGAAGACCAAGATTCAATGTCGAAGCCATCAGAGGTGAACTCTCGCCGGAGATCAACGGTGGAGAAGATCAATCCAATCAAAGCTGAAATCGACGAATTCTTTGCTTCTGCTGAGAAAGATCTTCAAAAACATTTTACTGAAAAGTATGTTCATGCACATTCTCTTCAAAACCTAGATTTTCTTTGCCGTCGTTACAGTTCCTTAGCAACCAACCGGAAATTCGAAACTAAAAAAAAGCTTTTCTTGTTTTTGTTTACTTTTTTAGGTATAACTTCGATTTTGTCAAGGAAGAACCGTTGGAAGGACGTTACGAGTGGGTTCGACTAAAGCCACTAGGAAAAAGCCAAAACGAAAAAATAGAGGAAAAAAGCAACGAATAATTTATTTAGAAGAAGAAGAAGAAAAAGATCAACATGGCGATTTCTCTTAGGTACTAGTATTTTTTTGTTTTTTTGCACTTTTCTAGGGTTTTCTTTTATGTACAGAATTAGAAGAAGAAAGAAGAAGGGAGGTCGGTCCGATGATATTTATATGTGGAGAGAGAATGAGAGAGGGCAGGATTCTTCGGCAAAGAAAAATGGGGGAAAATCAGCTTAGGGAAGAACAAAGAGAATTGAAAACGGTTATTTGAATAACGAAATTCTGTTTGGAGTCTACTTTGCTGGTTTTAGGAAATTTTCAGCCCCTAAATTTCGTGTCTGTTTCTTCTGCTAAAGTCTGTCTGCTACTGCTGTTTCTCTTCTCTCTTTCTGGTACGGCGTCAGTTGCAGTAATTCTTAGTAGCTTGTAGTAATTTTTTTTGGTTGCATTTATTTAATTCAATAAAATTTAATAATACATTTATTTATTTATGTGCTTTTCTGTTTCTTCTTTTTTCAATTACATATATCTGCGTTTTTCTCTTTCTTTGTGATATTTTAGCAATATCATCGAATGTAAAAATATCACCTTAATTAAACAAAAAAAAAAAAAAGGAGAGAGAGAGAGTGATCAGATGACGTGAACGACAACTACACTCGCCATGCCGGGCAAGTTACGGACACGTGATTAGTGTTGGAATGCTCATCTTATCCCATAACGTGCCAGTCGATTTCATTCTCCACTTTTTTTTTCCTTTTATTTCCTTGTCGTACTTTATTTTTCCTGGTTTATTTCTATGGAAGCAGAATATTCGTTAGAACGTTTTCTTTTTATTTCGGATTACAATTCTTTATTTCTTTATTTAGTTAGAAGGAATTGTATAGGAGATTGTAATCCCTTTTCCTTCGACCATAACATATATGTTAAAAAATCACAATTACTAGTGTATTAATTGGATAAAGATGGGAAAAGCAGTATGGAAATCGGCCTTCCTGTACTTCTTATCGTATCAATGTCCCTTAGTTTTGTACCTTATATATATATATATGATAACATTCTATTAAGTGAAAATATGTAATGTCATTAACTACAAATAATGGGACGATTGAGTAAATTAATAATCTTTATGTTGAGTGAGACAGATCACAATGTTGATCAATGATTGGATCATGTTAACTAGATATACTCTTTCATGAATAAAGAAAAAGAAGATCGCTTGATTTATTTACGTATCTTTTATGATATATCTAACAAGTGTGATGAGACTTGTGAAAGAAAAAAATATTATTAAAAGTGTTTCACGAGTGTAAGAATGAGATAATAATTGAATATAATAATTAAAATTTTGATTGAGGTTTGAACTTAATTTAAAAAATATTTATATAGTTTATGCACGCTGTTATAAAAAAACTTTTAGATAAAATTAACCGAAAGGCTGATGGACACAATATGACAAGCAAGTTAAAATGATAAATGCTACGGAGAATGTAGACCTTTGCCACCACTTTCCGAGACATGGAATCACCCACCAAACTTATATTCCGTCTTTTTATGTCATGTTATTTAGAGCTACTAATAAATAAATTACACCAAATCACATTATGCTGTCATGTCAACAAATTCATCACTATCAAACGCTAGCGATTACGAAAGGCCAATTTGCTATGACAAGACTATGATAGAGAACTAGGAACGGTACGGAATGTTTTAATTAAGCAATAATAATAATATAAAATCCTTAATTATCATCACGGTCCCCTTCATCACATTTATCAATTTAAGATATATTTTTTAAAATATTTAAATGTTAAACTTGAGCAAACAAAACAACACAAACAAAAAATCCGTGGAAATAGCATCCGTAATATGTATAGGTATAATTTAATTTCTACAAAAGTAAACACGACGAGATGATGTTTCCTCTTGGGGCAAGGCCATTAGCATGGAGAGAGTTCAGTACAGAGTTATTTTGCATTCGACCGTGAACTGTCTTGTCGCCAAAAAGGCAAAGTACCGTAACAGTATTACCCACAAGCAGCCATGGAACCGCACGCTTTGCCTGACCATGGAAAGAAAAAGAACATCCGAAAGATTACAAAAGTTATTAAAAATAAGTGTTTTTAATAAATTTATTTATTAAATAATAACATATATAAAATCTATATAATAATTCGTTAAATATAAGTCCTGAAGAGAGGGTTTAAAATAAATGGGAGGAAGAGTGAAGCAACGGCGATCGTGGGGAATAGCGGCGGTCGTGCAATTGCGTGCAGTTTATTTAATTTCGCCTTTCCGAAAAGGTAAATTAATTGAGGGTGAGAAACGTATGCCGCTACCATTCTTCTTGGATCTGGTGCGGCCCCCCTCCCGACACACAACCTATTTGCTGCTTGTAAATTGTGGACTTTTCAGATTCACTGTTTGCTCAATTTCATGTTTTCCAAATATTGAAATTCAAGGAAGGGGAAAATGGAAAGAAGAAAAATTTCTGTTTTGGGGCTGAAGACATTGTGCCTTCTCTCTTTGGGTTGGTCATCAGGACGGCCCATATAGCAAGCTCTCCCCCAAGTTCAAAGGAAAATCTATGGGCTCAATCTCTTGCTTAAAGGACCAATTCCCATTTAAATCTGCTGGGCCTAATCTGATCCTTAGTCAAACCCTGAAACCTTTTTTTTTTGTTTTAAATTTAATGAAAAAAAGTATCTAAAAATAGCATGTTTTTATTGCCTACTACTCCGTATAAATTACATATGCAGCTTTCTATAATTTCATGCTATACTTCTTCAGGGCAGGAAGTTGATACCATAGAGTTGCATCTAGCTATGTCCTGCTTCTCTGAAGCATGTGCAACTAAATCCTTCACAACTTGACGAAATCTCCTTCTGTAAGTTGGCAACTTCGATACACTTCTCACCATTCCAACCATCCTGCCGGTTTTGTTTTGACATCAAAAGCAAAGATTGATCAAACAGAAGCTATTTGGGAAAGCACCAAGTACTATATAATATTAGCAGGGTTTAGAAGAAGTTCAAACCTCCTACTTATGCCCTCAATTTGGCCAGCTCTGAGAGAATCTTGAGGCACTGAACTACCGTTATCCCATCCATCCATCCGTTCTGTATTGCTCCCGAAAAGAACCAACTTCTCCAGCAGCCTAACTTCATGGTCTCCCAGCTTTATGACCCTGATCTGTTCCTTCAGGACCATTATTGGGTTAAAGAACCAGTCTAACAGTTTGTCTTTTGGCCTATTCAGATGGTTTATTTCAACATCATCAAGCATTAGCAAACCATTAGAACCGGATCGGATGGAGTTGAGGAGAGTATGCAAGAAGCAATAACATGGCAGGCCAACACTTATGATCACTGCTTCATTTCCATTCTTTGCCTTCAACCATTCACCAAGGTCCACCGCAGTTATTACATCGGCATCCAGTAGCTCCTTGCCTTTAATCTCACAAGATTTCATCATATTCGTCCAAATCTGTTACATTTCGTCACAATTATATGATTCACCATTTATCCAATGAGAGGAAACTGATATGGACAGATGACCAGGATCAGTAAGATTTCTTTATCAGTGTTCACTTACAACTCTTTCTAAGATGGTTTGCTTCATGGTAGGAAGTTTTCTAAATGTCTATCTTAAGGGGCTTCACAAACCAAACTAACCACTAAACACTTTTCAGCTGTACAACACAATTTTCATCCTGCAAACTTTATATGCGAAAGAATGAAAGAAACCATTGCAGGGAAAAAATAAATCAGTATGAATACTGAGTCCTGATTTAGTGGTGACCAGAAACTTTTGCTTTACTGAAACCTACCTGAACCATTTTCACCTCTTGTATTGCCTCTCTAACTGATACCGAATGAACCAAGCTTGGCATGAGCATTGCAGGAGCTTCACCAGAAGCAGAACTGAATTTGCCACCAAGTCCCCCAACAGAATACTCAAGTTCAGAACCACTTTTCTTGCGATAATGGGGCCTGGCTGTGAAAAAAATGCAAAATTTCAACTATTAAAATGTAAAAAACGCAATGTTCTGTCAGGACCAGAAGTTCGAAAGATTTGGAAAGCTAATTACTTTGGGAAGATTGTCCCCTCTCTGAGATAGAGCCAATCATTTGTGTACTCATCAAATTCAGCAATCATTGCAATCACATAGGCAACCCCTCTCCGGAATGATCTTTCCTGCATCCATAGAATTCCTTGGCATCGATTGAAAAATAGGCAAAAATATGAAAATAGGGACACAGTTGATGCCTGAAACCAACCTGATACACGATGACTGATCCATACAACCCAATGAAGAAACTTGAAAATATAGCAACTAATATGCTCCCAATGACAACAATTGGCCAGAAAAGGATTGTCAAACCAGCAATGGGGATGCAAACTGTTTCGAGAAATGGCCCTTCTCTGCTAATTAGATCATGCGTCAATCGAAACCATCCCTTGAATAACAAGTATGGACTCTTTACCACAGCAATTATGGTATAAAAGGGAATATCCACAACTAGTCCCAACAATCCAACAACTATAAGTCCTGGCACACGAATCAACCTGCAAGACAAAACTGATAAGTCCTAACAATCTGATTATCAGAGAAGTAGATTCATTTTCTTAACCCAAATTTGCAAGTAAAACAATACTGGTTGGCAGCTACCAGTAAAACCAACATTACCGCAGAGTTTGGAGCTCATTTGAAACAGGGGATTCACGAAGCTCCTTCAAGTAGAGCGGGTATGAATGAAAACATAAATCTGCAAAATCTCTAACCACAGTGCAACTTCCTTCCACAGTTTCCCATGTTCCATCCTAATAGGTAATAAAATAGCAGAAAATTAACAAGAATGAAACAGAAAATAAATTCAAACAACCACCTTCTAAGAAAAGAAGTATTACAGAAATTACCACCACACAGTGAAAGAATCTCTTGGACTTATCCCCATGTCTGAAGGCTTCAAACGCTGAAACCCAGGGGGTCAAGAAGCCAAAGCCAATTCCTAGAATAACACTACCGGCTATGCTTAAAGCCAGCCATATACCAAATAACGCAGGCAAAGCAATCAATATAGCAACTTTAAGGGGTGCATCGAATCTATTAGTCCTGCAATTACCAACCCTTTGTCAAACAAGTCAAGAAAATCAAATCCAGATAACACATAATCTCTCCTAATCAGAATCACTACATAAAGAAACAGTCTTTCAATGCTATTTGAAGGAAAGAAAGGTTCTTGGATGGTTTACCTTATAATTGTGTACACGGTCCAGGCAATATGTGCAGGTAACAATCCCAGGATGACCCCAACATTTCCAATTATCATTACCAAACCAGCAATAGGTCCAACAAGTAAACCTGGAAACATTCAATGAAAAATCATCATAAAACCATCAAGAACAACCACCACCGGATTGAATTAAGCAAATGAAACATCAAAAAGAACGAACCTTTTAGAGCACCAAGACAGAGAGCAGAACAGAAGGCAAACACTACATAAACGATCTTTAGCCAATCTGCTTGCGTACAGTGTCCCACGTCCATTCCACAAAACCATGTAAACTTAGACACGACCATAAAATGAAATTTTTTCTGTAATTTGATAGTAATACTCAATAATAAATAACACAAGGCCAAGCAAACAAGTGAGATTAAAAACCAGGCTCGACATATGTAGTAGGCGTGCCCTGCAAGAAGCTGACAGCTAACTTGAAATTAAATAGAACACGAAGACTCGACATCCAACCGAAAAGGAAAAAGAAAAAGAAATCAATCACCAGATGACGGGAACATAAAGAAATGTTCAAAGTTCAAATAAAAAGTCTTAAGAGAGAGAATCAATCGTTGCTGTTTTTACTTGAGACTTGAGGGGTTTACATATAACTAGGACATAGAAGACATTGACAAACAAAGAAACGGAGCTATGCCATGTCATGCAATGGTTAGATCATCATCCGATCAAGGGATTACGTTCAAAGCTGCACAGAATTACCGTACACCACAAGGTAGGTTAATAGCTAAGACCCCTATATTCGGCGCGTAGTTTATTACGTTCTGCTATGGATGTGGGGCTCAAGCTGACGCCAAACGGCTGCTAACTCCCATTGGTCAAACGTAGTACATGCATTCATCTTATCAATATTTTTCTTCATTTTACTTAAATAAATTATAGCATAGAATATAATAAATTGAACAAGAGTAGTACAATAATTATCCATTTTGACAAATCTTTTTTCTCTATATTTATTGACAAATGCCATATTCATGAAATTGATGGCAAGCAAAGTAAGGCACTCTATTTATTTTTAATTAGATACCTTTTATAATAATAACTATACATGTGGTGCTCATTGTCACGTAATCATTTTGACAAAATTTTTTTTCTATATTTATTGACAAATGTCATATTTATGAAATTGATGGCAAGAAAAGTAAGACACTCTATTTATTTTTAATTAAATACCTTGCACATACTTTTGTAATTATAATAATAACTATACATGTGATGCTCAGTTGGTTTTACAGTTTTATCCCACAAATAGACCTCAGGTTTTGACCCACAAAACAGATCTCACAGGTTAAAATAGTGTGAACTTTTATATACTCAGTATCACTCTAATACATAATCGATTTAAAATTTTTAATTTTTTTTTATGACCATGACATTCTCCCTTATTTCTTACTGTGAGTTTCTTTTAAATGTGAGACTTTATTACTCTACTTGTTAAGAGCATTATCTTCATGATATAAAATTCATATCCATGAGAAGACCATGTGAGAATCATGACACTTGTGCTTTTAAGTCACCTAGTGAAAATATTAATGTCTTTAACAAATTTATGTAGGTCGGTCAATTTTGGGAAAAGAAGGAAAAGAAGTGAGTTTGGATTTAGTGTCATGACTGGTGATTAAAAAAGATAGTACTAATAATGTTATTTATAACAAGTATGATTCATTGAAATGATAGTTTTTTTTTTTTTAGTATTAAATTGTTTACATCATCAGATTGTGACATGCATGGTTCATTGAACTAATATGCCAAAAAAAAAACACTTTAAAATAAAATTTTAATTTGATTTTAATAATTGTTAATCTTGTAAATAGGATTAATCATGCAATTGCTTGATATTTTTATCAAATTCTAATTGAGAATCAGTTTAAATTTACGTGAAATTTTGTTGGTTTAGAATTTCTCAAAGATTAAGTTTATTTAATAGATAAATATATATAATAGATAAGAATTCCGGGTTAGTAGAGATTCTTAATAATCAAGCAATAGATGTTTATATGATATAGAATAAGTATTTAAGAGAGTTCACAAAATTGTTAAAATGTGAGAAAAAATGATAAAAACAAAAAAACAAAACACCGGATTGCATTAGGACAGAGAGTGTTTGAAACGCGAGTGAGCATCGACATGAAGGGAGGCCATCAGTTAAAAAGATATTTTTCGCCCATTTTGACCTTTTTCCCGTGCAGGACAACAAAAAGATTCTATCACCGTTGCAACAAAGCAATCACTGCGAGAAGGTGACAAAGGCGTCGCGTTTTCATTGGTGTGGCCCCTTCACATCCCCAACGAAACATTTAACGGTGTGCTTTGTTCCGGCCCAAAACATACCTCCAGAGAGAATTTTAGTCAACTTGGATTGGGTAAGGTGGAATGAGTGATGAAGTTTGACAGCAAATTTAGGGCAGATGGGGCATTCACCATTGTTTTTTATTTAGGCAACGGTCAGCTCCAAATCTTTTGAAATTTTATTCAAGGAATACTTAGCAATATATTTATATATATATATATATATTTCCTTTGTTTCTTTTTTATGAAAGAAGGTATTGCTGCCATTTATATAGCTTCAAATTTTTGCAAACCCTTTTTTTGTAATTGATCTTTTTCGAAATTATATGTGAAATTCTTATGCAAAATGTTAAAAGTTTTTCTACTAAAAAACAATAGCGTAAGCCCAGCCCAAGATCCATGATCAGGCCCAGGAGTATTCAGTAACACGTGGAGACCACGTCAGACTCACTTATTCCGCGTGAACCGTGAACGGTCCTTTCGATTTCGAAAGCCAAAACTTTTTCCATTGGGCGCGTAAATGCGACGAAAGACCAAAATATTAGGCGCCCAACTGAAAAAACAAAAAACATTTTTCTTTTTTAAAAACAGTTATAAACGGTTAATTCAGTCCTCTCCGTTAAAATAAATTCAGCTTATCCTCAAACGAGCCGTAAACGAAATAAAAAGAAAATAAAGCGTATAAGGAAAAAGGAAAAGAAAAGAGGGAAGCCTCTAACATTCGGGAGAGGGGGAAATAGGAATAGGCGCTGTTTCTTCTTCTTCTTCGGAGTCCCCTGCTTTTTAAGCGAATTGGCGGTTATGGATCAAAGGGTGAAGAAGGAAGCTGAAGAGATACAGCAGAGAACGACGTCGTTTGCTGGTCGGAGACTTAAATCTGCTGGCGAAGAGGACTTGACTCTCGCTCAGTTATCTCACACTCCTAAGCTCAAGCCTTCTTCTTCGGTCTCTTTTTTCTTCTCCTTTCTCTCTCTTGCTTTCTGTTTGGTTGGCTAGAATTAAAAAAAAAAACGATGGAAAATATAGGAAATGCGTTAGATCGCGTACTTGTAGGTGTTTGAAACAAATCCTTAGAAGGCTGCATACTGTTTTTGCTCGATTCATGATAATTTTCGTTGCATTAGTTTTATTTGTTTATTTATTTGCAGGGAAAGAAGAAGAAGAAGAAGAAGGATAAGGCGTTAACTGAGAGAAAAGAGAAGCGAAAGAGCCAATCCGAGTCCATAATTAAACATGTAAAACTTCTTTTCTTCTTCTTCTTTCCCTACCTTTTCTTTCTATTGTTTAAATGTTTTCGTTACGGTTCTTAGAAATAACAATAATTCTCCAATGGTCCAACTGTAGTTTCAAATTTCAAATTCAATGCTAGGAGAACAAATTGTGAATGGTTGTTTTGGTTAGAGTTTTTCCTATTTATGTTTTCAAAGTTTGTTTGAAAATGTCAAAAGAAAATATTTTGTAGAATAATACTAATAAAATTAAAATTGACGACTGAAAAGCACAAACTCAAGGATAGAGGTAAACTTATTGTCCACGGTCAAATTGCTTGGCGTATGGACTGGGAAAGGAACCGGAGGATTTCTAAATTCAAACTTCCAGCAAGAACTCTTGTCTTTTAGCTCAAATGAAGTATGGAATTAGCACTAACACATAGATTTTTGGACAGGAAGTGTTGGGTCCTGGAGGGAAGCATATGAGGTTAGTGAAGCATCTAAAAGAAATGGGCTCTATGCAGCTTTATTGCTTGTGGATTTTCATTGTTTGATGATGCCTGGCTTTGTGTTTTTGAAGCTCTAAGAAAAATAAGGGCGCAGGTGATGGGAAATGCACCCCTGAAATTAAGTCGCCAGCTATGATTCGTGCAGAGGAGGTTCAATCAAATCTAGAACCTGAATTTCCTAGTTTTGCAAAATCTTTGGTCAGATCACATGTTGGAAGCTGTTTTTGGATGGTTAGCTTCATTAAATGCATGAATTTCACTTTGGATTATCATAGTACTAGAGAATTTTGAGGTGTACTTTTCTTTTTGTGACCATTTTGGTTTTTTTTTTTTTCCTCATAGGGGCTTCCTGGGATGTTCTGTAAAATACATTTACCAAGGAAAGATACTATGGTCGTTTTGGAAGATGAGAGTGGGCACCAATTTCATGTAAAGTACTATTCTGATAAAACAGGATTGAGTGCTGGTTGGAGACAGTTTTGTAGTGTGCATAATTTGCTTGAGGGAGATGTTTTGATCTTCCAGTTAGTTGAACCAACCAAATTCAAGGTGATGGTTTAAATTATATTTCCTATAGCCATTCTTCTAGGTTGCACAGTTTTCTTGAGTTAGATTGTTTATAGTTCTAAGGTTTGCTTAAATGCAATCTGCGATTATATTTAGTTTGACATTTCTACCTAGTGATTGAGGTTTAAAAATGAGAAGAAAATTCTAGGGATGTCAAATTTCCACATGCCCCACCATTGATGGGCATGCTGCACTGATTTTTTTTTTGGGGGTTTAATTCGTGCATAGGGGTCTGATCCCCCACCAGATGTTTTGTAATAGTATGTACTATTATAGTAATATTGATAAAAAAATGTAAAAGATATATTTGTTTTTTGTAAGGTCAAATGAAAAACGCATGCCAGAAAAATAGGGATGAAAAAAGCATGAGTGGGAATGCCATTTCTGTCAGGAGTGTATTCCTTGCCCTGCATCTGTTCTGTGGACATTTGTAAGAAGTTCAGCATAGTATCATCCTTGTACTGTTTAATTTTGTTGGAACATATACGAAATTTGGGAGAAACTGATTTACTGTGTGAATGTAGGACTAATTTACACTCATAAGAGTTTTTGCTTCATCTCATACTTATGTTCGTTAATCTTGGAATATCAGAAGCAATTTGGAGAATGGAGTTTTTTTGCTCTTATTCTCATTAATCTTGTATGCAGCCCTAGTTGTTTTCCCTTCAGTGCATCTTACAAAAAACAATGAACTGGTAAGAAGTAAATTGCTGGTACTGGAACTTTAGGTGATTGTTCTATCAGCAATGGACTGATTGCAGTGTTGGGTTGGCAAGGATGTCAAACATTAAACATGTCTCTTTCTATAAGATAGATGAGGAACTGTTATTTATCTAGAATTTGGGCTTTCTTTCTCTAGAGAAAAGGAAATTGAAACTCGAAACTCAGCATGTCTTATCCACATAATTAGACAGAGAAGTTTAATTGATCTAGGTCAGAGAGCACTGGCTTCTTATGCAGTTTGATCAAATTGACCGTCCTTATGTGTTTTAAAAGTCTTATACTGAATGCTATCATGTGTTAAGAGGTGTTAATAGACGTGACAATTTCTCCTTCTCCTGAGGAAAAATAAAGTTTCCCATGATCATGAATGTATTATGCCTCTGAAGCTAAAGCGCAAGTGTCCTTATGTTGTTAAAGCTGAAGAAAGAAGAGTTTCACTGTTATGTTGTTTTCCTGGTATAACTAGATGTTCATTTTAGAATTCACCTCGTCAAGACTACCTGAGGATTTTTCACCTCAATGTCACTGTTATATTATTAACTGTTTTTAATTTCTTTTATTTGTGGCCGTGTAAACCTCTTTAGACTAAATACAGCCTAGTATGTCCTATAGCTTTTACACTCTACTTCCTGGTCCAGGAAATCCACAGCATTTAGAAACAATGCTAGTGAACACCGTGTTGAGCAAAATGCAAACCATTTTGGATCCAAAGAAGTTGGCTGTTACTGTTACGCCAAAGGCAAAGAATCACCTTGACTATGATGAGTTTTGTGGGGCTGATGGTTTGTGAGAGACTGAAGCCTCTCTCTCTCTCTCCATATGATCTGTTTTATTGCTTCTCTAAGCCTTGAATTGCATTATATTCTGAGGCTCCAACCAGCAACCAAAGGATCTGCTTTACAATTGTTGTTAATTCTGCACCAAAACTTGCTAGAGAAGACTGGTTCTGATCATATGGATTTTACATCTAACTAGTTATTTAAGAGCTGCTAAATCTCAAATGTGGAATAAAAGCCCCCAGCTTCTTGCATTAACTTAAGATGTTAAAATACATGACCACTAACATCTTTTACATTAACTGTTTTGCATTAACTTGGGGGGGGGGGGGGGGGGGGGGGGGGGGGGGAAGGGGGGCCGCATGCATTGGCTGACATTTTACTAAATGTTTGTGTTATTGTGAAAATTCAGTTATTTACATTACTATGATCTCTAACATGTATCAACCTCATTTTTGTAGGTATACATAATAAGAGCAAATGATTTGACTGAACTGGATGGGGCTCTTGGCCTCCTAAATTTGGATGCTCATACAAAACAAAGTGATGCAGGTAAGTTGTTGGTTTGGTATCTTGAATATTATGCTTGCATCTCAGAAGGTTTGCATTATAACTTCATTTTTGAAAAAAAAAAGAGGATGCAGAAATTGGTACAACGGCCTGTAAAAGTACAAAGAGGAAACGTCCAAAATCTCTTCCATTAGCTGTTGTTCAAAAGAAGAATAAGAGGTCTGGCCTACAGACCAATCTCAGGCAGCCAGCAGAGCAATCTGAAAATGACAGTGAAGAAGTTGGTTCAGAAGTTTTAGAAGGTTTCAAGCTATCTGTGCCTACCATTCAATTCAAAGATATAACAAGTTTTGAGAACTTCAGCATTTTGGTTGATGACTTGGTTATAGATTCTGAGCTCTCAGAAGACATTCGCAGTAAATACTACAAGCTATGCTGTAGTCAAAATTCTTTCCTTCATGAAAATATTATCCAGGGTATAAATTTTAAATTGATAGTTGGAACCATTTCCGAGACTGTCAATATTGCTGATGCCATAAGAGCTTGCAAGCTCACAACATCTCAGGATGAATTTGATAGTTGGGACAAGACCTTGAAAGCCTTTGAGCTGTTGGGCATGAATGTTGGATTCTTACGAACTCGACTGCGCCGGCTTGTAAACCTTGCGTTTGAATCAGAAGGTGCTGCTGACGCACGGAGGTATGTTGAAGCTAAAATGGAACGAGCTCAGACAGAGGATGAGATAAGAAATCTTGAGGCAAAACTTGCTGAGTTGAAGGATACCTGTAAAACGTTTGGAGTCGAAATTGAGAGTTTGCAGTCTCAAGCAGAAACATATGAGCTCAGATTTGAGGAAGAAGTTCAAGCTTCATGGTGAGATCGTCTTTAAGATGTACCAATGGTTCGTGTCAACAGTTATCGTCTTGTGCTTATGTATGCAAAATCTCTTTTTGACTCAATACCTAGATGGCAACCCTAGTTTTATCAAAGATGTTGACAGGAGATTACTAGGTAGGAAATCTGTAAACTTGTAGTGAGATTTGTAGTTACTTAGCTTTCTTTGATTGTTGTGGTTTCTTTATTTTTTTTTTCCCCAAATCACTTGGATGCTTCTGTGACATTGGAGGAATGATACTACTCTTATTTCTCTCTCTCTTGCCTGAGGCTTAAGTGCTTTTATCTTCCTTTATTTCACATGTTAATGGCAGAATTATGATCAGGTAAGGGAAACTCTAAGATCGTGGTTGAGGTCAAATAGGATCAAGAAGAGTGCTTCATGGCAAGGGGATAACTGATGATTACATGAAGGAAGCGACCTTGATCACATCTGTGGTTTCTTCAAAGGATTTGTTTTTGCATTTCCAAACGCAACATTATGAGGCAAGTGATGGCCATGCCCTGCTTGCATTTTTGTTTTCATGCATTTCTCTTACTGGTTTAATGAAGCTTAGAAATTAACTCAAGTAATCAACCAATAGGCACAACGGGTTAAACCCGTGCTTGGAGGAAGTCCACCCTAAATTATTCTTGAATAAGGAACCCGAAAACTAAGATTGGTATGGCCTTACAGCTATATCTGTATGCAATAATCAAATAATCAACAACTGAACCAGCATAGATGAACAGTCATTTTCTTTTTTGTTAAAAAGAAAATCAGAAAGGAAAATGCAGATGAACATTCGTGCATTAGTTGCCACATTCATGGCTGAGCACTTGCCAGTCACCCCATCCAGACTCAAACCTCCTCTTGCAATTTCTTCCCCAAATGTAATACTAACATGTTTTTTTGATAAAAATACTGCCCCAGTTCTTGTTTTTGTTTTTCTCTTGCATTAATCCATAAACATCAGACACATTTGGGAAGGAGTGGAAAACTACAGTAAGGGAAAATGGTCAATAGCACTTCGATTCAAAGTTGGCCTTCTGGCCACATCCAAACGATCTCTGCTCAGTACTCCCTCATGCTATATATATATATATAATTTGAATCAATGTATTATGAATTCACTAATGGTTTATGGATCTCAATATTCCGAACACAAACAAGATGAAAAAAAAAGAACAAAAAAAGGGGAAAAGGTTAGTATACCTTCCAAAAGATAGTACAAAAGACATGAACAGATTTGAGTCAAAGTGAAATTACATGAGTAGATCCGAGTCAAAAAACCATGACCTAAGACAGATCTATCAATTGCTCAACAGTAGAAAGGTCTTGAACTGCAAACATTTTGTACAAAAGAACTGCCAAATTAACACCAACTCCAAAGAGATAAAAAGAAATATAAGAACACTAAACCCCAAGGCAAGAAAAATAAGAGAAATTAAGATAAAAAACGAACCCCATTAGCACAAATTTTAAGACCTTCGACTTTGCCCAAACCTCCTACAAAATAAGAAGAAAGCCACCCACAATCTCCCTTTAAAAAAATATACTCCACATCTCTACAAGTTATCCCCTCCAGGAAATGTAACTATATTCCAATCTCCACATCCCTGCAACTTGATCCTCCTTCACTCAAAAGGTCCTACAACAAAAAGCATTGATGAATCAGATTAAACAGCCTAAAATAGTTAGCTTCATAAGGACAATGAATGTTTTATTTCCCTCTAAGTTTATCTTCTCACCTCTGAAGTCTTGCTAACATGGTTCTCCTCATGAACAAAGCCAGACCTTTTACTGTCACCCATTCTCTCCACAGACCCTTCACTCTTGCCAGCCTTTTTGGATCCAATGTTGGTTCTCTTGAGCCCCAGAAATCCCTTCCACCTTGTGGAACCCTTTGGAGGCCTCAGTGTCACATTATCATCATCATCCTCAACAAGAAGCTCTTCTCTCAAAGTCCTTTGCATTTGATTGCCACAATTATCTTTGAATGGCAAAAGCTTACCCTTAAAGAAAAGCTCATCAGCACTCATCATGGAATAGTTTGTCACTGAAAATTCAAAGTCTGAAGACACTGGAGCCTCTCTTGCGCTCCTTTCTTGCTTCAGTATCTGCTGAGTCTCAACAAAATCGTTTGAGAAAGAGATTCTTGGACTCATGGGAGCGCAGTAGTGATGACCTTTGTGCTTGGAGTTATACATGTCTAAGCATGCCATGAGCTTTTCAAAACAACATGGAAACCCTAATCAATTCTATAGGGACCCCCTTACACTATTACAACTTACCAAGTAGATGTTTGTATTTATATCTAAGGAAGTAGGGGAGCTTGTTGTATGTTTTTTTTTTAAAAAATTCATGCATGTCATGCCCATGATGTGATGTTTTTTGTCATGACATGTTAATTGGCATTCAATGATGACCAATTTTGAAGACAGAGAATCCTCCAAGTATGGTTCTATTTTTTTTACTGTGTTCTCTTGGACTGGACGTAGGTGAAGTTACTGAGAAGCTTTCTTTTCGTCCAAAGTTCTACCATAATATAATGGATAAAATAAATACATAAACAAGTAACCCTCTTTTCTAGAACCAATCTCCTTATGCTTCATGTTTCTGAAATACACTCGGAAAACTTTCTATGAAGATTCCAAGAAACAGTCCTTTGTCCTTCCACACTGGTGAAACCTTTTCCCTTTTCCTTTACAGAATTCTATCATATATTTATGAACATCACAATAATTTCCACTACAATTTATCTCACTCGTACACTTGTTTTTATTCCAACTACAAAGATAGTGAGACTGCAACCACATCATGATTTTTTGAACATTTAATCCAATTGCAAAAAGCAAAGTGGGTGATAGGTAGTACCCAATAGAGCTGCCTCTTTTCATTACATTTGGGTGCAAAGACTGAATCATATTTTCACAAGAATAGCATCTGCCAGTGATAAGCAATATGCATGGATGCACAGTTTACAGACTTAACCTAATTTTTTTTTTTTACTTTTTTAATTTTTTAAACGTGTGGTTCAGTGGGGTCCAATGCAGAAGAGAGCTGAGGCATCATTAATTACGAAGACAGTAAATCAATAAAAAAAAATAATGGATGGGTTTTTGTGAAGAAATGGGCGTCTTGTAGCCAGATTTAGGGAGGTGGAAACAGTTTCTATTGCTGGCATGGAAAGCAACAGCAGTGTTATTTAAAGGATAGGGTTTTGGGCTTTTGAAGAGGTAACTGCTTTTAATGTTTTCAGCTCAAAGTTTAATTCATTTTTCTTTTTGACAAAGAAAGAAAAAAAATAATAATAAAAAGAAGAGTTGCAGTCTTGCAGAGTCCAGAGAGAAGGAGCTGCCAAGGTAGGGGATTGTCTTGGATTTGCTTCTGCTTGACCCTGCTTTGACTTGTAAGTAAAATACCAGTGAATGAGCTGGCGATACCGACTCATCAAAAGTACCACGTGATCTGGGGTTTGCTTTTTCTTTAAATAACTTTTAAACCAAAATTTTTAGCTCCTTTATTCAAATTTTCTACATGTTTATAAGACATCATTTTTATCACTTCTTTATCTCCTAGAAACCCAGTTTCAGGTTTTAATACCTTGTTGATTGTTTGATAATCATTGAGTTTTTCTGATAATAATCACGTATTAATTAGCAAGTGGTTAGTAGGAGAGGCAATCTGCAAATCTCCCTCCAACTAGTTCTCAATGTTAGTATACTGGAAGAGATCACGTGGTCACGTGCAGACCTCTTTTCTCTTCCTAACATAATGGTCTTTGTCTTGCACTACAAATCATGAGTCATTGAGGATTATCTTCTGCTGTCAACTTTTTCCCCCCTTTTTTTTATTTTATTTTATTTCTTTTGCACACTTTTTATCAGCTGGGTGAACATGTGATATTCACTTGGGGGAATGATTTTAAACTATCCAAATACATTGGCAGAGATGCTAACATGTTCTCACAAACCCTTGTCCTCTTCATCGAGCTGTTCAAAACCTTTTTGGTGATACTAGGCGTTTTCCTTACTGTGATATTAAACAACACTACATAGATGGTGAGTATCTAATTAAAATATGAACAATTGGGTTAGGTCTAGAATCTGGAAAAGGGCACACATTCATTTGGATTTTGGAGTGTGCCGATCAGGTTTTAGTTTAATTTTTTAACCTTAGGAAAAGACAGACGAAGAAGGAACAGTTTCAAAGATCATGGTGAGCTAGGGTAGGTCTGCGAGTAACATGTGGGGGCGGGGGAAAGAAGAAGAATACAAAGAAGACTGATCTGCTTTTAAATATTGAATTGAATTTTTACTCATCAAAGGACGTGGTTGTCACTCACATGACTCAAAAACCTTTTTTTTTTTAATTTCCCTTCTCTCCAAGATTCAGCCAAATGGGGTCAAGCCACGTGGTGGATTCTCATGAATCAGTGCCTGCAAATGAGGACCAGTCAAAACTCCACATTGAATCCCAGTCCCAGCACACACACAGTCCTGGGTTTGGCTGGGGGGGTGGGGGGCTGAAAGAACTGAGAGCAGTCGCTTTTTGGGCTTCATCTAATCTTTACTGTCTCTATTCTGGTCTCCTATCTTGCTAGCAACAGGTTGGAGTTTTATTGGATTTTTGGAGTATTTTAACAAAACCTGAGAATAACCCCACCTCTCTTCCTTTGAGTGGAGGGGGTTTCTTCTCTGTTCATCTCTCCCCAATGGGAGACATTGTTTAACGTGCAAAAATCCTGTTGCATAAATATTTTTGTTCGGTTCCCAATGTTGGATCAGAAGGAAAACGAAGTTCTCTGGTTGGGTGAACTGTGCAAGTGTTGTTGCCTTCCATGTAAAAACTTGGGGGTAGAAAGTACGGAGCAGTACATGTGGGTCTTTCCTTTATTTGTGTTATTCTCCATCCGTGGGAACTGCCAAATTCCACCAACTTTCGTTTCTGCTTCCCTTATACTCCCCCATTCATGAATGGTTTAATCCCAGTCTTTTCCAACTTGTTATTTAATTAAATACCCAACAATGGATTCTATTTCTAAGTTATATGCTACCATTTTCTTCGAGGATAATGAAATCTTCTGTACCAACATCAGCCTCAAGGCCCATGTAATTGTTAGACCAAGCTTCACAACTCTTGGGCTTTCCCTCAAAGCCTGGCTGAGGCTGTATATCAGTTTGCTTTTCGGATGAAGGAAACCGCAGATCAGCTTGTGGAATTAGAATGTAAGGAAATTATATAATTCTATCCCATTAATATGCAGAAAAAAGATACAATTATTTCAAATCTGGATAGAAATAAGCAGGAAAACCCACAATGGAAGCCGAGAATCAGGCTTCATTATGAAATACACACATATTTGTAATAGTGGTAGTAGTAGTAGTTTAAATTAACCTGCATGCATGGCTGCAAACACATAAGATTAATTTTGAGAACGTAAGTCCGTTCATTAAATTTTTTCTGAAGATTACCAATCGCTTTGATAAATTTTCATATGCAAGCGTTGTTGAGCATAATTCACGAGCTTCTCAATCTCCTTTCCATTTTCAATTTGGCCGTCGTGGTTAGAATCTGCCTCTTTCATCGCTTGACGTGCCTTCCACCATCCAAACCAAACTCTCAGGCTGTGAAGAGCTTCTTTCAGCTCTTCCTGGCTAATCCGTCCGTCATTATCAGCGTCGAAATGGCGCAGCCAAGCTTTGAATTCGTCCACCGTCATTTCCCTGTTGGGATGGACCTGAATACAGCGCAATATGATCGCCATCTCTCTCTCTCTCTGATAGGATAATGGAAGAACCGTGCGAATGGAAGGCGATACACGATGTGCTCATGATGGTTTCCTTTATGGTGCTAGTTGAATATCTCTCAAAAGGTGATGCTTGAATAGGTTGATCTTAGTGGAGAACAGAATCCACCAGCTTGGGCTGGGGATGACACTTTCTCCCTATGGGCATCTTTTAAGATGATCTTTTCTTTGTTCAATTCCATTCAACTTTATTCTGTAAGCATGGACACGGTTTCTTTTGAGTTTCGATTGATACCCTTGCTGAGATAAAATGTTTGACTTTAGAAGGCCAAAATGAAGCACAACTATAATGCTTCAAAACTAAATTTGTTTGTTAATCATAATTGGTTTATTTACATTGAAAAAAGGGATAAATGAAAAAATAAATCCATCACAAGATGCAAGCACAAGGTCTAAAATCAACAGACATCAGCATCTAAACATTTGATTCATTAATTAATGTATAATTTCTTTGCTTAAATAATAATATTCAATTCCCTTCCATAAATAAAAAAAATTAAGGCATGGTGCTGCAGTATCCTAAAATTTTGTTTGTGCTGATATCAAAAGTAAGCTATAAGCCAACAACTAGCAGGTGCATATAAAAATATATCTAGGGGCAGTCACTTTTTCTACTCTGTTTTTCAGGCAACTTAATTAAAGATTATATTGAGTTTGTTGTCTGCCAGGCGGTGAACTAATGTATAATTCAATCAAGTTAATCAGCCAAGGTAAATAAAAATCCTTTTTATTGTCTTTTAAGAGTTAGTAGTATAAACTAACAAGCTTGCCATTATAAATTGAGAATGATTTTGTTCCACATGCATTATTGGATTTGGACATTGGCAGATACCGAGAGTCTTACTACTTTTCTCAAAAAAAAAAAAAAATCCCAGCGAAATTCTACAAGACTAGATTAAGAGGCCGATGTCATACATTGGTATAAATTCAGTAGTAGCTAGTTTTTTGAGGAAAAAAAAGTCTAAATTATTGTAAGTAAATAACCCAAAAACACAATAATATCGGATTTTTAGTTTAAAGGAAATCTGATTACAAATTGGTAATCAACCTCGATTTTTGCAGCCGTGTAATGGTTCTTCTTGGGGAGGTTACTTGCATTGGGACAATCAGTCTTGACCTGCGGAGCGGTACTTTCTAGGAAATGGGGTTGAGCTCTTGAGCAAACCTATGAGTTCTTCACCTACAAGGTTCCTTTGCCACTAATTCCGAGTTAATCACAAAATCTTCAAACTTATTAACGAGGGAAAAGGAAATGTATACTTCATCTCATGGCAATGCAAAGAATGCACCAGCAGGGTATCCAGCAACCGCCATGAATGCACATCCCTCGCACGTCTCGCCTTTCCATGGAACAGCAAACGCTATGGGGTGGTCTACTGGCCTTTGCCATTGTTGTGATGACCCTGCCAATTGTTTGATTACTTGTTTTTGTCCATGTGTTACCTTTGGACAAATTGCTGAGATAGTGAACAAAGGGTCCATCTGTGAGCTTCTAAAACACCTATTTTAAGTATATTTTCCCACAATTTTTATGATCCTGAAATATTGAAAAACTGATTTTGGTTCTTGATTTTTGGTATGCAGATTGTGCAGCAAGTGGTGCAGTTTATGGACTGCTGGCTCTTGCAGGCTTATCCTGCTTGTACTCGTGTGTTTACAGGTCAAGATTGAGAGGGCAATATGACTTGGAAGAGGCTCCCTGTGCAGATAGCTTGGTTCATTTCTGCTGTGAGACTTGCTCACTTTGTCAAGAATACAGAGAGCTCAAGAACCGTGGCTTTGATATGGGAATTGGTTAGTTGGCTCGGTTTTGTCCCCTTTTTCTTTAATTTTTATACTGTCAGATTAGCATTAGCTCTGTCATTTTCAACTGCCCTATGCCTAACTGATCAGAAAGTCATCTGTAAAAAGGCTATAACAGTAACAATGCCGACAAAATCCGAACTTTTGGAGTTATGACTAAAATAAGACCAAAGCAATATCTAGTCACTCTTTTCCCTTTTCTCCCTTTCCATTTCAAACATTAGCAAAGGGTAGAAGGAAGCAATCAGAGTTGGAAGAATTTTACATGAGTGTAACCATAGTAGTTGTTCTTTTTTACTCTTGTACTTGAAGGACTTATTCTAGAATCTGGAGAGGAGAGGCTTACAACCGCAGGTAAATGTAGAATCCTTACTTTTTCAATATGATTGAAGTGATCAGAAACAAGTTATAACTTGACTTCAATTTCCAAAGGTGAGCATAATGATAGAAAACTAGTTAGTGGCACTCACTTCAATTTTTTTTTTCTCACCTAGTGTGAAGTTGTCCCTTCTATATTGATTAATCAATTTGGAATTCAAGGTTGGCAAGCAAATATGGATCGACAAGGCAGAGGAATTACAGTTGCTCCTGTTGTTGGACGTATGGCCAGATGATCGAACCCAAAGTACACCACCAACATGTTCAATCTCTCTTCTATTTTATGCACCATCTGGATTCTGTAGTGTTTAGTTAATGCATTTTGATTTGTGCTTTTTATTCTGAAAAAGTACTGCATATCGTTTGGGTGCTGCCAATAGAAATATTTTTCAATACATTCAGTGCCTTTATTTCAAGACGGAGCTGCCTAAGCACAATAGGGGGGGTGGGATGGCACAGTTTCCAAGTGTTTACTTAGTCGTCTATATAACAAAGGCCTAGAGATTGGAAGTTTGTAACCTAATTAACTCCCATGTCCCTTATTAGATATATAGTAACTAGAAATGTAGAAAAGATGAACTAGGAAAACAAGATTTTGATATATCCGCCTGCTGCCAAGAACTTACCCATACGATATTGGGGTAGTTTCCCATTTTAAAGGGCATGACACAGCATCACTGAGATGGCTTCATGGTGCGAGTCATCATGGTCATAAATTCATTTATATCGATCAAACCATCTCCATCAGCATCAACCCCTCGAATCATTTTGCGACAAGCTTCCAAGCTACACCTCTCTCCAATCGTCTTAAGCACCTCCATCAGTTCCTCTGCGCTTATTTTCCCATTGCCATCCAAATCATACACCCGAAATGCACTTTGGATATCATTGGAATTGATCCCTTCTCCCATGTTACGCATCATTTCAATGAACTCCTTGAAGTCGATGAAGCCATCCCCATCGGTGTCAATTGCACTAAATGCCTTTGCCACTTCTGTTTCTGCCATTCTTCTGCCTAGTACTTTCAGAGCTGACTTGTACTCCTCCATCGAGATCTTACCATCTCTGTTGGTGTCAAATTTGTCGAACACCCATTTCATCTCTTCGGCATTTGGCTGATAAGTCCTTGAAGATACGTTAGACTGTTGCCTTTCCTTGGTGATGCTCAACTGAGTTGGTTTTCTTGACAACTTCCTCGGAAGCCCTCCATATTTGAACTCGATAAAACTCAATTTCGACATCCTTGGATATTGCTGTAGGAAATGCAATGTTGAAACTGATAAGTCTGATACGATCTCCTATGTCAGGCACCTCTCTCTATATATAACCTTGACAATTTGACATTCCCTTTTATCCTTCTTACCTAATAAGGAATCAAATGGCGAGATCGAGTGGAATCTCTATTAATTTCACTTTTTAAGAAAGGCTGTCGCAATTTGGTCTGGTATTCTTATTCCAAAGTGATCATTTCCATCCATACAACTTCAGATTGAAGTCGTGGCGTAATAGAAAAGACATACCATTTACTAGGCCAAACTAAAGCAAAAGCAAGCTATTCCTACGCTACAAGTTGAATCATAGGCACTACCGTGCTAGATTCCTATTCGACCCTGCCCTTTCGGCAAGATTGATGTTAAGTATACAAAAGTAAAAACCACTTAGCCTTTTTCTGTTAGGAACTGTGAGGAATTACGTACAGAATAACAGGGGAAAAAGAGTGTGCTTTCGTATAGAATAGTGGAATTCACTTGCTAATATTGTTTTACGTCAGAAGAATAGTTAAAGAACAGAGGATTTGCGAGTCTTACTAGGCTACTTCTATAGCACACAGATTTGCCATTAACAGAAAGGAAGAATACACAACTGCGAGTCAGAATCAGAACCAGTTTAAGTTCTTAGCAAACTGATTTCCAAAAACGCGCAGGGTTTGCTATACATTCATGATAGATATGTAAGATTAATGTCAACTGAGACTTTCAGGTGCAGAAGACTCAAAGGAGGAATCTCGGAAGAACTTATTCTTTGTTCGAAACTCGATGAATAACATTAGAACGAAAAGAAATTGACAAAGGGAGGCAAAACGGTTCGAGGAAACAGTGGACTTTGTAGTAGTATATAGGACATTGTTTGTGAATCAACAATAACTACCCCTTTTCTGCAAAACTAAAGTGTCTGTGACTCAAAATACCACTAAAGTTCGTTTAACCACACTTGCAAGGTGAGAGGTTAGCAGAAAAAATGAGGATGGATTAAAGGGTAGTTGCCAGAATCTAATATAAGATCTTTGGTTTTGATATACGATTGACTAATCACTTGAACATTTTGTCTAAGCTCTAACAGCTCTTATTGCCTGCTATGCTTCAAAAGAGGGTTCAAACACCCGAATCAACAAAGGGTATTTCCTACACTGATATATATATATATATATATATATGTAGAAATGAAGAGTTTGTAAGAGTAGGGTTTTTCTTGATCCATTGGTGGAAATGGAATGAAGGAAAAAACCAAATAATTTAGTCTGTCTTGGAAGGAATGTTAGGATTTAAGATGTAAACCATGGACTTTGCTTTGTTCCTTTCAAACCACTGCATAAACTAGGGTCGCCTGCATTACATATTTGTGGTTTCATATTAAAACTCAACCAGACAGCAGGTCCAAATATGTAAGCCCATACAAAACCGTCTTTCACAAGCCAAATATACAAAATTTTTTATATAATGAACTCAAAAAAGAGAGAAAAAAACGACAAGTACTAATTATGTAGATATTTATACTTAAACAAGCTAATTCACCAGCATAACTGATATTAATCCCTGGAATTTGCTCTGAACTTCCTCCTCTTCTTCTGCATTTATACCAGTCAGCTGTCTGGCTCTTTCTGCTTGCACTAACCAATCTGTTCTAGCCACCACTATGACCAAGACAATAGCACATGCCACCTGGGCTGCCAATAGTCCCAGCCAAAGGCCCAACAAGCTTATGTCGAGGAAAAAGCCCATTAAAACTGCAATAGGCAACCCAACTCCATAGAATGATCCCAAATTTATGTTGGCACCCAAAGTTGGCCTAGCACTCCCTCTCAACACCCCACAGCCGGTGGTTTGTGGGCAGTTCCCTAGCTCACAGAGCCCTGCCACCGGCATCACCATTGCTGTCAACGACAAAATCGCTTTATCATTTGTAAAAATTTGTCCCCAAGCATTTCTCATTGTTGTCATGAATGACATAGCCATGAAACTAGTGAAAACAGCACATGATAATGCAATCGTGGACGAGGTTTTAGCTTTGCTTGGCTTGTTTGCTCCCAACTCATTACCAACCCGTGTAGACACGGCTAGACTCAAAGATGAAGGGAAGATATAGATAAGTGAAGTTGCTTGTATCAGGATTCCCATTGTAGCGACTGCCTCTGGGGCATTAGTGAGAAGCCCTGAAAGGACTATCATAAGCTCATACCACCACCACTCCAAGCAAACAGATATGCAACTTGGTATAGCTAGGCAAAGTATTGGCTTCCATTCATCAAAGCATTCCAGGGACCAACCTTGCCATGTTTTATCACAAATGCCAGAGAGGCATAGGTAAAGCAAAAGGGTTATAAGCAAATTCAAATCTGTCAAGGCAACTGCTATAGCTATACCTTGGATGCCAAGGCTAAGATGATACACAAGGATGTAGTTGATAGGAGCATGTAAAGCAAGGGCAAAAGCTGCACTTAACATAAGAGGGAGGGTTATGTTTTGTGTTCTAAGGTAAATTCTGAGAGGGTTTATTAGAGATTGGAAGAGTAGATCTGGAAGAGAGAATGAAAGATAAGTAGAGGCAACCGTGGAGATAACTGGGTCTTGGCCACAAAAGAGAAGGACGGGCTCAATGTTTAGCCACAATATTGAAATAGGCAAACAGGATATTGTGAGAATGGCTATGGTGCGTTGTAAGGTTTGGCCCATAAGAGGCCACTGTTTGGCTCCGCAGGCTTGAGAAGATATGGCTTCCATTCCCATTGCAAGGCCAGAAATGACAGAATAGCCTGTAATGTTCGCAATACCAATCGATAGAGACCCTCCTGCCAATGCTTCTTTGCCCAATTTCCCCATAAAAAACATCGATACTGCTGATTTTCCATAGATAAGAAGGCCAGTAATGATCATAGGCAGGGCTATGGCATAAAGCTGCTTGATCTCTTCAACAACCTGTGAGATAAACGAAGAGAGAAAAGATATTTTTTGGCATTGGATTTATCTCCTTTTTTTTTCCTCTTTAACTACTAAAAAGTAAAAACCAAACCAAGTACATAGAACAGCAACGAAAAATACAAGGAATAGTGGCGTCACTGTGGAAACTAACCTTTGAAAGTGATGGTCGCCAAGCTTGACACTGGCACTGAAAGGAATCTTGCTTCTCTGGTGAAACATCCTTAACACATTCTTGAGATAATCTATCATCTTCGTTGAGCAACAAAGGAGTAGTAGAACTGTAATAAGCTGCAACTCCCTCACCACTCATTTTAATCCAAACCTGGAGGATATTTCTTCTAAAAACATGCAAAAAAGAAAAAACAGGGTCTTGGATTAATAAACCAAGAAAAAAAAAGGGTTAATCAATCCTTCCTCTCTTCTAAAAACATGCAAAATAGGTGTATATACCACTAGCTAGAGCTGTGTTTTGAATGACGTCCTTTCTTTCTTTCTTTCTCCTTTTTTATGAGAAAATGAAAAGAGAGGGGAGGGGAGAGAGGGGTTAGTTAGGGTTTGGGGGTGAGAAATGGACGAGTGTGGGGAGGGATAAGGGAAAGGAGGACGCCATGCGGGTGGTTCGTCCTTTTCTTTGAAAGGGGCGCGTCGGTACACTAAAAGAGCTTTTGTTTTTGAAAACAAATATGCTGGCAGTCCCTCCAAATGCCAAACATGGAAAGCTGTCAATACATCATCAAGCTCTCTGTAAATCCCCAAAACAACCACTGTTTTGCCTCCATGGTCCCTTTTGCCCCCCCTCCTTTCCTTCCTTATTCATTCTAGGGGTGCCTCCAACGGTTCCAATTTTCCCTTTTCCTTTTCCTCTTTTCTTCATGTACCAACTCTCCCTGAGCACGTGCACTTCCTTTCCTTCATACTCATACTTGCCAAATACGTTGAGAAGGGTTTGGGTGAAATATACAATGCAATAACACTTGTTAGAGTTATTTTTCAAAGCAACAATGCACTGTCGTCCCAACTTATGGATAGTTGCAGGTCCATGGTGGGGAGACATATAGAAGCAATAGTATAAGTTGTAGTAACTTTTATCAACTTCAAGGGCAAAGCATCTATCAAATTTTTTAAACCCTCTCTTGTTTGATTTATTTTGATTCCCATTTATCATCTCCGTTCATTTATACATCGAAAATCACGCCTTCATAGTTAAGTATCTGAAGTTTTAAAACACTTGTTAGAATTCGTCTAGATTTATTAATGAGTTTACAACTTTTAGTTAAGCATCTATAAAAAGACAGTTCAATTTTTATTTTCTTTAATGAGTCTATATATATATATATATATATCTATATATAATTACCTTTCAAAAAAAAAAATATACATAGTTAAAGGGATTTCTCTTATTCTCCAAAGAAAGAAAGAAAGAAATAACAAAGGAACTTGAAATGGGAAAGAACATTTGGAGGGTGAAAAGAGGGAAGGTTAAAGACACCTGTATGGATGGCCTAGCCACGTGCGTTTGACAAAAAAGTTTTGCATGCCTTTATTATTATTGTTTTATTTGCTTTGAAGTTGGAGGAATTAGGAACACACTTTGCATTTTGCATTGCAATTTCCATGCTTGTTGCAGGGCCATTTATCACCTACACATGAATGCCATGATAGACTGTGCATGGAGGGCTATCCATTTGTTTTTGGTGGGTAGACCCTATACTATTTTTTGGAATATATAATTTTTACTTTACAATTTAATTTCTAGATCAATTCACCCAGCTTCTCTCTTTCTTCTCTTCACTTCATGTGTGTGAGGCTAGGTCATACACAATGATAGGAAGAACATGCAAATAGGGATCTTTCAAAAGGAAAAAACAAAAAAAAAAAAGAGAAAATTCATAATATTATTATTGGACGTGGGAAGCTGGCACCAATTCAAGACATCAGTGTCCACAAGTTATGACTGGATTTTCATGCATAAATCCAAAGTAATCATATAATTCATCAAATAAAAGCTGGAGGAATTATGTATGGGTGGTGACTGATGTAATTTGCCAAGTTCATGAAAATCAGGACCCTTAATTCCACCCCCATTATTGAAATATCAAATTCACACATTTCTATCCATTTGAGGCAGACTTGCACCGTTTGAACGTCTTCGTCTCTCCCACTAGCCCCCACATGTCCCCGAATGATATAAAATGTGACCAAATTATGGGCTAGCTAGCCTAACCAATCAACATTTTTCAATTTCTTAATTATTTCTTCCTGGCATGAGGACGGTGATATATAAAAACGTTTGAGAGAAACCATCAATCCACAAAAGGAAATAAGTAGAAGAAGAAGAAGAAGAAGAGCTAACTTTGATCAATTAAACTTGTATGGATGTATGTCTCTATATATGTACAATACAAGAAAAAGCAAACTGTTTCGAGCAAATGAAAGTAGAAAGCGCCTATAGTTTTACCAAAAAATGAGACAAACTATGGAACAAAAAAAACAAGAAAAATATGGTATAACTTTTGATCATGAATCATTGACATCAACCTAGAGATTAATCATTATTCTTGCTAATTAATCTTCTGTGGGCGCCTATGAAGCCAGTGGTCTCTTATTAGAGCAAAAGGGACCACAGCAAAATGGTCGCAACAGCCAGGCCATGACCCTTCTTTTTTTTTATGGGGGGGCTGGTTTTTGGGTTAGTTTTGATTTCGTAATCGATCTTTACCCTGCTGGGAAAGAGGAGAGCGTGGTGTAGGGACAAAGGAGGGCTCTTAATATATTACAAATAGCACACTCCCTAACAAATGTAAGAGTCTTTTCTGTCTCCTTTCTTCCCCTCTATTGGACATGGCCTTCTAGTTCCCCTCCTTTATTAAAAAAGTTGGTTTTCCATTGATTGCAACTCCCTCAAAAAGGGTTTCTTATTGCTCCAAATGGGGAAAGATACTTCTTATTAGCTGACTGATGATCCAATTGAAACTTGTAGCCATATAGCCAGGTGACCCACAATTCCCTGATTCATTCAATTCCCAATTTCCAAAGCTCTTGTTGTTGGGACCCTGCCACATGCTGATCCCATGCAAAAGCCAACTGATGCTCACTTGGCTGCAAGTTTGAGTAAATTTTAGGGAATCGATCTTAATCCAATCATAGTGATTTATCTCTTAGCCTTTTCTTTCTAGGTTCAACCCTATTGACATAGGTATCGCACAAGCTCAGATATTTCCTTCTTTCACATGTTGGGATACACCGACCGGACTACTTAATCAATGGAGGGAAGCAAGCCTTCATTTAAAGCTTCAATAATTGTTTTTAGTTTCAAATAGGGTTAGGAAAAAAAAATAATGTATTGGTTCTTCTAAATACCTGTCACATGATTGTTTTTGGTCAATAATTAAAGCCAGGGAATACAAGATAAGGTCCTTCGATAATGTAGCTATGGGAAAACTTACTGGTGAAACTGTCTTTTTAGAGAACTTTGAATGAATTGCTTGCTCGATTCTTCTTTTCTGTTTGCCATATTCAATTAATGCTTCCATCATGTTAAAAATTTGCTATCAATTTGTAACTTGTAAGTATGCAACATGAGCTTACTGATCTTCTTGTCTATCTGGCTAATGAAGATCTTGATTCAAGAAGAAAATATTTCAACCTTTTTTTTTCTTTTTTGTAAAATAGTTGCTCTAGAAAAGGTAATTCAGATACCCTTGGCAGGGCAAAGGCGACACAAAATTTATTTCTCTAGAATAGAGTAAATGATCAATGGGTCCCCAGAGACAGCTTTGGCCCTCCAAGACCTAAAATTAGGTTACAGAAATATGGAACCTACTACATGAATGGCCAAAGAGAAAAAGAAAGAAATGTAGAATCCATTAGTATCTGAGCACTACCAAAAAAATTATTTATTGCTTTTTTCTGATGTTTTGGGCCCATGAAAGAAAATTAGAACTTCATGGTCATATCAATCAAATATCTCATCCTCGCATAGCTGCCCATTTGATCCCTGACAAGCCAACAGCCATTTGGATGGACGACAGCCCATAGGCACAAGTTCATGACTTTAGCTAAATATATCAACTGGGCCGGAGCAGGCTCATCCTTTCATTCGAGGACGAGCATGATCGAGGGCATCAGAATTAGGAAACAATATGTCAAAACATGCTAACAATCATGTGGTGTCCCAGCCCAACCATACATCCTTCGAACTGCGTTTTGCAGGAAAAGAAAGATGACTTTCTTCCTCAAAACTGAAAATTTTAAGCATCAAACAAAACAAGCAAAAGGAAGAAAAAATGGTAATGACAAATCATATCAATTACGAACATCCTTATAAAATTGTTGGTATTTCATTGTTATGATCGAATTTATTTCTTTATTCAAAACAAGTACAGGTTGGTTACACTGTTTTTTCTCCATCATGAAGCAAAGCATGATGCACTCCTAAATGCACACTTGAAACCAAATCAAATTGAGTGTGTAAAGTCGATAAGAGCCTAGAGGTACAAAAGAAGCTTATATCTAAAACACAAACTAAGAAGAGACTGCATAAACTATTACAAGAATGATGTTCAAAATCAATGTCAAATCTGATACACCATCAGAGATGTTTACACACTCTAAATGCTGTAAAGTATGCGGAGGATCAAATCCTTTATCACATTTTAGAAACGGAAGACGGCCAAAAATCATCATAAAATCTCAGAAATCTGCAACAAGATTGTATTCAGAGTTAATACCACAAAGGTTGATAAATAACCTAAAAGAAAGATGGTGGATAAAATTTCTAAAACCTATCCACCAATAGATTATCCTTACACTTGGAACAACAATACTAGGGTTCCATTTAGTTGATACTTTTGTAATTCACTTTTTGCTATTTGCCTGTTTTTGGCAAAAAAAGGCAAAAATATCTACCAAACAAAATCTAAGTGAAACCAAAATTGTTTTTAAAGATGAAGAAGGAACTCCTTGCTGTCAAGTGCAACTAGTTGGGCATCATTGTCAAGTTAATGCCATCATAGTATTTACTGATCCATAAATCAAAGAACAAGAGCAAGTACTGTGCTTACATTTATGGGCATCTCAGCTATGATAAGGCCGCTGCTTTCTTCTAAGCTTTTCAGAGTTACCACTTCACCCCCAACAACAATATTGATCACAATTCCATCTGCTTATATTTTAATGAAATCATTTTGGGAATATAAGATTCATGATGTGTGAATAATAAAGTATTATGGCTGGGAAGGAACCTGCTGCCAAACATGAAGTCAAGCGCCTCATATATGTTTCCTGCAAGCAAGGCCAAGTAGAAAAACAGAAGTTACAAATGTAAATCTTTGACAGATGGATTTGACAAACAACATATAATAACACACAAAAACAACATTCAAAGAAACTTGAACTGTAGTATTTCAAGACCTGAAATAAGCTTCTAGCTCAGAAGTCAGAACCCTATGACCACCACATGAGCATGCTAAAATCGGTATAACTCTACGTATGAATAACTCACATGGATAGCAAATTGGTAACCAAACATTAAAATTAGCAAACAGAGTAGTAAATTTGCTTCTAACAGCTGACTTCACTTCCTCATTGTACAAGCAGAAACATGCTAAAAGTAGGCAGAAAGGCCATGATTCAAAATTTTCAAAATTTCTACATCACTGAGCACCTAGTCAGGTAAAACACCTCTAAAAAGTAATTGGTAAGAGCGAAAAAGCAATTCCATCCTTGCTAATCTATGATTTGTAGTCAGCAGTCGTGTTAGTCTTATAGCCACCAACACCCAATTGAATAAACAAGTTGTAAACAAACAATAAAAGCTTAGTCCATAGATTCAATGACAGAGTAATAGTTTATTTGATCGAAATCTTAAGATTCTATAACATAGAAAAATGAAGCTTAAAGGGTTCTATCCAAAAGCATTTACAAACACTACTCAAGGTGCTAGCTAGAGAGATAGTTTCATACAATGTGAGTAATAGACAGAACAAATTAAAACTTGTACCTTCTTTGTTGGTAATTCATAATTAATCAGAACACGAGCCGAGATGGAAGATTCGCCAGAAGCAAGAAGTGGAAGGCAGGTATCAGTTACGACAATCATACAAGATTTCTGCTCATCTTTCCCAATTTCATGACCATCTCCTGTCTGAACTGTAACTTGTTGGTTCCAATTCATCGTTGCTTCCCTAAATTTCTCCAAAATTAAAACCCGTTCTGCTTCAGCTTGGTCGCTGTACTGGCATAAATTAAAAATATAAAATTAATAGTCCAAGTGGTACTATATAGTTGAAAGTAAAATTGATAAAAAGATTACCAAAGACGACAAGGAAACGTAAGGGAGATTGGAGACGGCGGAGCAGACGGCGTCTAGCTCGTCACGTGAGCTGCAGCAGACTACTATCGGAAGGCACGTGCGTCGACCGGCCACGCCTAGAAGGTCAATTAACGTCTCCTGTAAATGATCATTTTCCGGGTTTTTTTTTTTTCAATTTAGAATTAATGAAAAATTGAAAATTAACCGAAAAAGGAATGGGTAAAAGAGAGAGAGAGAGGACCATTTTGAAGTGGAGTCTGTCGACGGCGACGTAGAAGTGGCGAAGTTGATTGGAAGAACTGGAAATTCATGAATTTATTTAAAAAAGAAAAAGAAAAATTACCATGAAAATTAAGTAAATAAAACTGAAAACTAAAAAACAATGGGGAAGTACCTGAAATTAGAAGGTGATTGAGAGGGAGGAGATGAAGCTTCGATTGCATCCAAAGCCATGATTTCTTTCTGTTGGTGTTCCAGATTGCTGCCTTCTTGCCGACCAACTCGGAACCTTATTTGAGTTAACGCGTTCAGGGATAGGTTGAGGCATGATTCAATTTTAATACAATAGTAATTTCAGTTAATTAGGATAATTTTGTTATATTGCAGAGATGTCAAGTAGTAGGATACTATTTTTTTAAGTACCTTAACCGAACTTGATTATTTGATAAAGTATTTTAATTATATAAATACTGATAAAATTTTTGAATTATTATCTGAATTTATATACGATTATTTTAAATATTATTTGTTAAATAGTTGTAATGGTTAAGTACTCGATTAAAATAAATTTAAAATTGTTTTTTATGTTTATTTTTAATTAAAATTAAATTAATAAATTAAAATCAATTTATAAAAAACAAATTAAAGCTTAAAATTATATTACAAAAATGAATGAATTTTACTAAGTAGTATACTAATTATAAAAAATTTATAAATATAAAGTAAGATATATAAATTAAAATTTAATATAAAAATTTATTATTTATAATCACATTTTGAGAATGAGTATCTCAAAGACTATTATTCGAATACGTGATGAGTAATAATTTTATTACCTAAACTTAATTATAAGGTATCTTTAATTTTACTTAATGGAGTCATCAAATTTCTATAACACTCTTAATTTTCAATATAAATTAAGTCAATTAATAATTATCTATTAAGTATATTATGCCTTGAGGAAATATGAGAATATTGAATTGACTTTATGGCTTGAGGTTTTGATTTGTATGTCATATGATAATCGATGATATGTTATGTGTGGGTTTGAAGTTTTAAATGATTTGAGGTTGTATTAAAAAAAAATGATTGAGGTTGTTGAAGAAGTTTAGAACGAGTTTAGGCTTTCCAAAGAGCCATTTTTATGAATCTAGACTTGAAAAGTTTAGTATGCTAGTCCAGGATCAACTATAGCTTCCATAGTCTATCATGTGAAGAAAAGTTGAATATAAACTGGACATACTGATCTAGGATTGATCATAGGCCCTATATAGTTGATCTTATGAAAGAAAATAAGGTGCATTATGCTGGTCCAAGATCAACTACAAGTCCACTATAGTCGATTCTAGATTGCCAAATCAGATTAAAATGGGTTTAGAAGCCCTAAAACATGACTTTCTTTTTATTTTCTTCCTTCACCCCTATTCTCCACTCGTTTTCTCTCAACTCTCACCCTTCAAACCCACTAAATTCCAATGATAAATCAAAGATTTTGAGTGTTGAAAGTAGGAGTTTTTAGGCCTAAAAAGTTTGGTTTATTTTCACTTTCTCCCTTTAGAATTCAAAAACCCTAACCTCCTAAATTGATTTTTAAAGCACCTAGAATTATTTGGAGTGGATTAGAGCTTGACAAATACTTCTAGAGGTAAGATTAACCATTTTACTAATTTATTTTTAATTTAATAGGTTAATAACTTAGATTAATTTGATCCAACTTTGAAGAAATTGGCCTTTTTGAGTTGACTAGGGACTTAGAGTAAACAATTGTATAATCCACCTTCTAAGGTATGGGTTTAGCTCATTGTTGAAAGATTTAAGCTTGTATGTTGAATTGCTAAGAATTTGTTTATTTTTAGAAAAGCTAACATTTTTCGAAAGTTGGGATTTAATTAGTTTTGCCATGTTTTGATGTGCTTAAGGGAAGATTGAGTCATTTAGGCACGTTTACGAGTTGAAACACAATCGGAGACTAAGAATTGAAGTTTGGCTGTGGAGCACCTTTAATTTGTCACTGTGAATGGGTTAATTAAATGCATGTGATGTATAACGTATGAAAAATGCACTGCACTGGTACTATGTTATGAATGTAGGCTTAGTTGAACAAGCCTAAGCTAGAGAACTATGTATCTATGTATATGTGAATGTGATTGCCTAGATGGATGTGCTTAAGCTAGTATTTTGTGAATGTACATGTTAGTATGTGTGTTTACTTGTGAATCCCATTAAGAAATATGACTTGTTAAACATCTAGGTGATGTATGATTTAGTGGTTACTGGATATGTTGGGATTAAATTAGTGTGATGGTGACACTACTATGTGGGATTAGATTGCCCATTTGTTGACGAAATATTGATGCATGATTTGATGTGATATTGTTCATGTAAATGTGGCTATTAAGCTATGATTAAATTAAAATGAGATTTTTTGATGTATATGTAACCAGTGAGTCATGATTATTAAAGCACTTAAAACTTTAATGAGCTTATTGACAAATGAAACTCAATAAACGTGAGTGTTACTATGTTGGACATATGGAAAGATAGAGACATGATTATCTCATCATGGAATTATGTTCCATCCGAGAAATGAATTTCGGACGTTGATTTAATTTGAGGTTGAGTGAATCCCATTACCCTGTGACTATGTGTGTACATGCAAGGATGGTAGTAAATAGGGGTTATGGTTTAGTCTTGCTTGTGATTCCCACTTGTAGTGCCCTAATGTCATCTTTTAAGAGATTACTTCGGATGATGCTGCTGATGAGAGATTACTCCAGGCGATGTCGATCATGCGAAAATTACTTTGATCGATGATTTAATTCTTCGTTAGTTGTTTTAACGCTGTGCGTGATTGGATTCTTCATCCGTTGCTTTGGTACACGCATGATTTGTTTTTTGCCAACGGTTTTGTCCTACGCATGATTTGGTTCTCCATCGGCTGGTCACCATATGTGATTTAACTATGTCTAGGGAAAATCACTCCTTGATTTGGTGTGATGTGTGATAATCCTTGGAGAAGTTGGGAATGATGTTATGTACCCATATGAGAGATTTAGGGATAATAATATGCCTTATACTTGAAGATGTTTGCTAGATTATGTTGATGCACTAAGAGTGCAACATTTATTATAAGCTCAATGTATGTATATAATTATGATTATGTGTGCCACTCACTCACTTATTTTGTATTATGTGCAAATAAATAGGCCATTGGACAGAGCTTGGTAAGAATTGTCTATTGATAGACCAATTTTAGCATCTGGTTGGTCCTCTATTTTAGTCACTCCATTGAGTCAGGTCCATATTAGCTTTTTCACTCGATATTTAAATTTTAGAAATTAATGTATTCTAAATATTGTAAGCACTGAGTGTCATGTAATATTGTGTACTAATGGTTATTATGTACAAACTCATCTTGAATAGTTAATGTATGACCTTATGATAATTGTATGAATTATATGCCACGGATAATGTAATATATTGAACTTGAATTTTACTTATGAATATGACATATGAAATCTTTTGGCTATGTGTTATTTGTTTTTAAACTTTAAAACTTATTTAGATTTAGTGCATGTTTGGCTTAGTTTTTTGTCAACTTATCCACCTCTTAAAAGTAAAAGCCATGCCAAACAAGAATTTAGAGAAGCTCTTAAAAAAATAAACAACTTTTTTTTAAAGAATAAAATTTTTAAAAAAAAAGTTTTAAAAAAAGCTACAAAGAGGAGCTTTCTCTTATCTTTTTTTAAAAACATGTCTCTTTTTTAGGAGAATTTTTCTTTTCATTTCAAAAATGTCCTCATCTATTTGAAATAATTTCAACATTATCTATTTCATTTTTATATGATTTATTGTTAATTATAAAATTTATATAAAAATAATTTTTATACTTTTTATAAATAAAAAAATAAAAGTAACATTTTTTCATTATGAACAAAGGAATTTATGATTAATAGAAAATTATTTATTAAATACCTTTTATGATAATTTTAATCAAAATTATAACTTATATAAATTATTTTGTCAAACAACTTATTTATAAAAAAAAAACTTATAAAAATAAATTTACCAAACATATTTAACTTAATTTTAAAAGTTATTATTTTTTATAAAAGTTTCATAATAGCTTTTAAGTTAAAAAAAAACTAAGCCAAATGGGCTTTTAGTGGACTTTTACATCGATCACAAACCCCGAATTTAGATCGTGATAGTTTTCATTGACATTCTTGCTTACATGTGCCAAAAAAGCAATTAAATTTAATGAAGCTTACTTGCTTATGCCTCAGTTGACAATTAAAATACTTTATGAATATAAATAATCACATCAAACATAGATAACTCAAGCAAGTTATGCTAGCGAATAAGAATGTACTAACGTGCATTATAATAGAATCATTCTACCACATAATTTGCAAATTCTTTTTTTTTTTTTCGAAAGGTGCTTGTTCTTTTAGTTTTAGGAATTGGTTAAACTAAATTAATGTGTATAAGCTTATTTGGTTAAAGGGAAATACTATATTTAACATACTAATTTGTACACTTACAAAAGTAAGCCGAATAGATTTGTTAATGGTAGATATTGCATTCTAATGATGTAAAGTAAGTTTATTTACATATGAAAATGTCCAAAGATTTTGGTTTTCAAGTTAATTGGTTAATCTTAATTAATTGTTGAGGTAAACTGGCCAACATATTCCTTTTCTTTTTGGTTAATGGTATTCTAAACTACCTTCATAGAACTTTTTTTTTTCCCATAAGAAACTTTATAGAATTTATATGTTGTAATTATCAATTTAGTTGTATTAAACAGTTAAAAATTAAAAGTTTGAGATTAAATTAATAGTAGCATTGTTTTTATAAGACGAGGTTAAATTAATACTAAAATCATCAAATTTAACACATACTGCCTGTAAACATTATACTAAGCAATTTAAGAAATTCTTCCTAAAGAACTCAACCTAAGTTTCATATATATAATAATAATACATGGATCTTAATTATATGTAATCTAAACAATAAAAAAGTTGGTCTAGGGATGGCGAGAGGCAATATGTTGAGTATTCAACATTATCCAACTTATTTAAATGAGATTAAAGTACTTTATAAACGAGTTTAGATAGATTACGGATAATAACTTTAAAGTATCAATTATTAGATCTCAATTATAAATATTATAAATAATGAATTATTATATTTTTTATATTAGTTTTAATATATTTATTACTTATAATAGATAAATTATTTATTTTATTTATAAATGATCTAAATATAAAATTCATTCTAAATTTATTAATTTAATTTTGACTAATAAAATATATAAAAATAATTAAATTTTATTTATTATTATCAAATTCAAGTTAAGTCAAGTTTTGTAGTAGATATCCACAATATTTTTAATTAAATGAGTTTGAACTTTAATGGAATTTTAATAGTGTAATTAACAATCAGGGTGTGGATAAATATGAGTATTAAATTTTATAATCAAATTTAGATACAAATACGCTATTAATTACCATTGTGGATTGTTATTTAATGACTCTTTATATAAAGATGGAAGATAGATTTGTTTTAATGACTCTTTTATCTTGTAGGATGTCAATTATGTTATCTGAACATCCTTTTTTACTTGCAAGTGAAGTTTCCATTTTAAATTGATATAAATAAATAGTATTTATCAGTAGCAATTAATTAAATAAGATTAAATAAATAAATCATTTTCCATTTCTTTTCTCAAACAACTTTAGATGTCAATATCCACAGGCAAACTTTTTTTAAAGGAAAAAGGTACAGTACATAGTATTACCAAACTCAATCTCGAGATAAAAGGAGAGACAAAGATTCACTACCGGTGCAAATTTTATCTTACAGCTGCCACCCATCTCTGCCGCTGTCAAACTGTAAAAAATCACAGTCACGGAAGTTCGATAAACAGAACTCTGCTCCACAATCTAGTAATTTACGGTCCAAAGTACAATCCACGAACGTGTAAGAAAAAAAACAGGTCCAACACTCTAAAAGTCGGCACACACACACACGTAATCAAAGAAGACAACAAATTTGGGGGCAAAAATACAAATAAAAATAAATATAGGGGAACAAAACAAAAAAAAGGGAAAGAAAAACCGTTCTTTATTTTTCTTTCGTGCTTTTTACTCTGTACTCGATCTCCTCTCTCTCTCTCTCTCTCTGGTTCGGAGTGAGTAGGGCATTTGATTTCTAATCCGCGCGGCTCACGTTAGCTTCCGCCGTCTCTATCCTACGCCCCGGAGGTAAGTCCTTATCCTACACTCCAGTTTCTTCCCAATTTTTTTTGCTAAAAATGGAAATAAAAATTAACATCTAAATAGAAACCCTAGTTAGAAACTAAAATAACACACTCTCTCGAGCTATTTTTCTTTTCCTTCTCGTATCGTAGCGCCACTAATTAATAAAAAAATTTATAGATTGATCTAGTTTATTAATATATTAATTTTTGGGGTTTTTTAAATTTATTTTGATCAGGGAGTTGTGAGGGTTTTGATTGTTTTATTATCTGATCATCAATTTTGCTACGAGAGATCTGTTGAGGGAAGTAAAATCTAGGGTTAGGGTTTTGATGCTTTGGCGGGGATTATCGGAATCCGTCGAAGGGGTTAAAAGTTCGGGTTGGACCCTCAGATGGCAAATCCCGGAGTGGGAAATAAGTTTGTTTCAGTCAATCTGAACAAGTCCTATGGCCAACAATCATCTAAACATCACTACCACTCACATCATCCGGGTTCTTATGGGTCAAATCGGGCACGACCCGGTGCTACCGGTGGAGGAGGGGGAGGAATGGTGGTCCTTTCGCGGCCTCGTAGCTCCCAAAAGGCTGGGCCCAAGTTATCGGTTCCACCCCCCTTGAATTTACCATCCTTGCGAAAGGAGCATGAGCGGTTTGATTCGTTGGGCCCCGGTGGTGTGCCTGCCAGCGGAGGTATTCCTGGTAGTGGGCCAAGGCCGTCTTCGTCTGGCATGGGATGGACAAAGCCCGGTACAGTTGCTTTGCAGGAGAAAGAAGGGTTGGTTGGTGGTGGTGATCATGTCGATGATGGGGTCGATCAGGGTTTGATTACTGGTGATGGGGTTAGTAGGGGAAGTAGTGGTGTTTATATGCCGCCTTCGGCAAGGCCAGGTGTGGGAGGGCCGACTTCTTCGGTGTCTGCTTCAGCTCAAGGTTTTCCACCTTTGGATAAAGCTACAGTGCTGAGGGGAGAGGATTTTCCTTCGTTGCAGGCAGCTTTGCCTATTGTATCGGGGAATGAAAAGAAACAGAAGGATGGTTTGAATCAGAAACAGAAGCAACTAGCAGTTGAGGAGTTGTCTAATGAGAATCGGGATGGTTCTCGATCTAGTTCAGTTATTGATATGCGTCCTCAATTGCAATCGGGAAGAATTGCTGTTGGCAATGAATTGAGTGAGAATGGCAGTGAAGGTCACGGTGTAAGCGGTTCTCGTTTAGTAGAGCAAGACAGGAAGCAGGATGAGTACTTCCCTGGGCCACTTCCATTGGTGCGCTTGAACCCAAGATCTGATTGGGCTGATGATGAACGCGATACAGGTCAGGGTTTTACAGACCGTGGGAGGGATCATGGGTATTCAAAAAGTGCAGCTTACTGGGATAGAGGTTTGGAAATGCCAAGGGCTGGTGGGCTGCTACACAAACCAGCTCATAGTCTTTTTGACAGGTGGGGACAGCGTGACAATGAAACTGGACGAACTCCTTCCAGTGAAGTCCTTATGGACCCTTATGGCAGGGATGCAAAAACACCTAGTAGAGAAGGGCGGGAAGGGAATGGATGGAGAGCTTCTTCCCCTCTTCCTAAAGAGGGAGCTGGTGCTCAAGAGATTGCAAGTGACAGAAATGGTTTTGGCACAAGGCCTTCAAGTATGAACAGAGAAAAGGAGAATAAGTACATTCCATCGCCTTTCTGGGACAATGCTCAGGATGATATTAGGAGGGATGTGGGTTATGGACATGGAGGAAAACAAGCTTGGAACAGCACAACAGATTCATTTAGCAGTAGAGGGTCTGAGAGGAATACAAGAGAGCGTTATGGCAATGAACAATACAATAGATACAAAGGTGATGCTTTCCAGAATAGCTCCTTACCAAAGTCATCTTTTTCTTTGGGTGGTAAAGGACTTCCTGTTAATGATCCAATACTAAATTTTGGTAGAGAGAAGCGTCCATTGTCGAAGAATGAAAAACCTTATATAGAAGACCCTTTCATGAAGGACTTTGTGGCTACTGGGTTCGATGGACGGGATCCTTTTCCCGGAAATCTTGTTGGGGTGGTCAAGAGGAAGAAAGATATGTTTAAACAAACTGATTTTCATGACCCTGTCAGGGAATCTTTTGAGGCTGAACTTGAGAGAGTGCAGAAGTTGCAAGAACAGGAGCGGCAGCAGATTATTGAAGAACAGGAAAGAGCTTTGGAGCAAGCTCGTAGAGAAGAAGAGGAGAGATTGCGGTTGGCAAGGGAACAAGAGGAGCACCTGAGAAGGTTAGAAGAAGAAGCTAGGGAAGCTGCATGGAGAGCTGAACAAGAGCGATTGGAAGCCTTGCAAAGGGCAGAAGAACAGAGGATAGCTAGAGAGGAGGAAAAACGCAGGATTCTTATGGAGGAGGAAAGGAGGAAACAGGCTGCTAAACAAAAACTCTTAGAGTTGGAGGAAAGGATTGCCAAAAGGCAGGCTGAAGCAGCAAAGGGTGGTAGTAATTTTTCTGCTGGAGTGGATGAGAAAATTTCAGGGATGGAGAAAGAAAGAGATGTGTCAAAAGCAACAGATGTGGGTGATTGGGAAGATGGTGAAAGGATGGTGGAAAGAATCACAACTTCAGCTTCTTCTGATTCTTCTGGTCTAAATAGACCCTTTGAGATGACTTCTAGGTCTCACTTCTCTAATGCTTATTCTGCATTTTCAGATAGAGGTAAGCCCTTTAATTCATGGAGGAGAGATGTATTTGAGAATGGAAACAGCTCAGCCTTCACTGGGCAAGAGACAGAGAATGGTCACCATAGCCCCAGGCGAGATGGATCTGTTGGGGTAAGACCATTTCCAAAGAAAGAGTCATATGGAGGTGCTACATACGTGTCTTCCAGGCCTTACTATAGAGCAGGGGTTCCAGAACCCCACATGGATGATTTTGGTCAGCCAAAGGGTCAGAGGTGGAATGTTTCTGGGGATGGTGATCAGTATGGAAGAAATGCTGAGATTGAATCTGAATATCATGAGAATCTAGCTGAGAATTATGGTGATGTCACATGGGGGCAGCGTTCTCGTGGTAATATTTATCCTCCTTATCCTGAAAGATTCTATCACAACCCTGAGGGTGATGGGCTTTATTCCTTTGGGAGGTCAAGATATTCTGTGAGGCAGCCTCGTGTTTTACCTCCTCCATCTTTGTCTTCAATGCAAAAAACCTCATATAGAGGTGAGCCGGAGCATCCTGGTCCCTCAACATTCTTAGAAAATGAGAGACAGTACAATCATGCAACAAGAGGTGGATCTGCCATGGAGAGAGTTTATGATAGTGGTCATCAAGACGATCTTGTACAGCATGGAATTATAGATACTCAGCCTGAGAATACTGAGAATGAGGCGCAGAAAGTGGATGGGAATGCAGTGGGGTGTGACTCACAGTCATCCCTCTCAGTTTCAAGCCCCCCAGATTCTCCGGTTCATCTTTCTCATGATGACTTGGATGAGTCTGGAGATTCTGCAGTGTTATTGGCTGAAGCGGGTAAAGAGGTTGACCTGCCAAGGCAGGGATTTGAGCCCCTTGTCTTACCTACTGAAGCTGGGAAAGAGAATGTTCGGACTGCCTCAAGTTCTATTTCAGCTAGTAATGATGAGGAATGGACTGTTGATAACAATGAACAGTTGCAGGAGCAAGAAGAATATGATGAGGATGAAGATGCATACCAGGAAGAAGATGAAGTGCATGAAGGAGATGATGGCAATATTGACCTGGCTCAAGAGTTTGATGAAATGCGTCTAGAGGTTAAGGAGTCGCCTGACATGATGGACAACTTGGTCTTAGGCTTCAATGAGGGGGTTGAGGTTGGCATGCCTAATGATGAGTTTGAAAGAAGTTCAAGGAATGAGGACTCTACTTATGCAATAAAACAGATACCAGTAGAAGAAACAATATCTTTTGATGCGATGCATGGTGATAGAAATACCCTTCAGTCTATGGATGCTCCATCCCAAGGGAGTTTAGATAGTTCTTCTAGAATCTTCCAGGAAACTGAGAAGGCAATGCAAGATCTGGTTGTTCAGCATAATACTGCTCCTCAAGCGTTGATAGCATCTGATTTAATGGATCATCTTGATGCTACCGGAAGCGCTGGTGTGTTGGTTGAAAATTCTCTCCCGTCTTCTGTCAGCATGTCTTCCCATTCATCTTCTGGTCAGAGTGGCGTGCCTTCTGCTGCTTCTGTTCCTAGTCAGGCTGAAGTACCTCTTAAGCTTCAATTTGGGCTGTTTTCAGGTCCTTCTTTAATACCATCTCCAGTTCCAGCCATACAGATTGGTTCTATACAGATGCCTCTTCATCTGCATCCTCAGGTTGGCCCATCCCTCACCCAAATGCACCCGTCACAGCCTCCTCTCTTTCAATTTGGCCAGCTAAGGTATACATCGCCTATTTCCCAAGGAGTGCTGCCGTTGTCTCCTCAAACTGTGTCTTTTGTCCAGCCAAATGTTCCAGCCAACTTCTCCTTGAACCAGAACCCTGGAGTCTCTCTGCCTATTCAGCCCAGTCAAGACACCTCTGTGAATAGTCTGATGAAAAACGAAGTTTCATCTCTTTTGGATAACCAGTCCGGTCTTCCAAGGTCATTGGATTTATCACAGGGGAATGTGTTGAAAGAGGAAATTTCCGTACCAGCCAGGAAAAATGTAATGAAACAGCATGGTCATGTAGAGAGATCAAATATTGGTGATAACACAGCTAGGTCCGGGTCAGGTTTCCCTTCAGAAGACCAAGGGCAACAGAATTCAGTTCGTAGAAACTTCAAAGGGCTGTCTAGTAAACAATCAGAAGGTGAACTTCAAACTGTTCTCACATCGTCCCAGTCAGTTTCAAAAGAGAGAGAGTTAAGTGGATTAAGGGGCCAAACTTATAGTAATAGGGGGAAAAAGTATGTCTTTACAGTTAAAGGATCTAACTCAAGATCAGCTTCTCTTGCTTCTGAGGCCTCTCGTCAAGAGACTAGTGGATATCAAAGGAGGGCTCGACGTCCTCGAACAGAGTTTAGAATTAGGGAAAATTCTGATAAGAAGCAGTCTACTGGAATGGTTTCTTCAAACCACCCCAATGAACTAGGGCTGGATGAAAAATCAATTGCCAATGGAAGGAGTACTGGGTTTTCTGCAAGAAATGGGGTGAGGAAAGTTGTTGTGGTGAATAAATCAAAACAGACAATTGAATCAGAATGCTCCAATTCAGCTCTGGGCAGTTCCCAGGAGATAGATTCTGGGAACAGGAATGAAAAGGGATTGGGAAAAGAATCATTGGTGAGGAGTCAGAACATCTCACGCTTTGAGGAAGGTAATCTTAAGAGGAATATTGAAGAGGATGTAGATGCTCCTTTGCAAAGCGGCATTGTGCGTGTTTTTGAGCAACCTGGAATAGAAGCTCCGAGTGATGAAGATGACTTCATCGAGGTCAGATCGAAGAGGCAAATGCTTAATGACAGACGTGAGCAGAGAGAAAAAGAATTCAAAGCAAAGTCTCGAGTAGCAAAGGTTCTAAAGCACTTTGAACTAAAACTATTTTTGTCACTTACTTTACAATAAGATGTTTTCTCCCATTCTTTTTGCTGGTTCTGTGCAATAAGTCCATGTTGATTAACATCATTTACTTAATTCTTAATGACAGCCACCACGAAAACCTCGTGCAACCACACAAAGTACCATGGTCTCAGCCAGCTCAAATAGAAATTCTTCTTCAGCAAGTGGAGTAGTTAACAATGTGCGCTCTGATTTTGTATCAGCAGGATTTGGGGCAACTATAGTGTCCCAACCCTTGGCTCCAATTGGTACTCCTGCCATTAAAGCTGATGCACAGGCAGTGAAGTATACACACTCTCCAAACGAATTTAATGTACATCTAAAAAATATGCATACAGATTGCTAATGTGATGATTTTCTACAGGTCGCTCCAGACAACCTCCCTTCCAGCCACCGCAGGTGGTGGACCAAACCTAGTATCAGGCTTCATGTTTGAGAGCAAGAGTAAGGCTCTTGATAATGTTCAGACATCTTTGGGTTCATGGGGTAATTCATGCATTAATCAACAGGTATGAGTGATTGCATTTACTGACTTACTAACTTTGATAGCAGTTTAACACTGTGCTCTGTTTCTAATATATCTGCAAGACTCATGGAATTCTGATGATTACTCAATTTGCCTTTCATGCATCTTTTCATGGGTTTCATGGAATTCTTTTCTCTCCCCTTGTTTTATATTCTGACTGATCTGATGATATAGCTTCTAGCACCCATGTTATTTTTATCGCTACTTTGGAATCTGATAATTTACATACGTGCCTATCAGCATGCTCAGGCCTTACTTTCTTGGTTGCTTTCTTCTTGACTTTTCTTCAACATCTTCAACTTGGGTTGGAGTTCAGTATGTGTAGTGCATTCATTCGTCCTCTTATACAATTTTTGTGCACATCTGCATGCACTTGTATCTGTGCATTTCTGCACTTTGTTGTGTTATGTTTCCAGGATGCCTTTCGTCATACTTTAGACTATGGTACTGCAAACTTTAATCCGTTGCTGACTTTTGTTGCACCATTTTTCCTTATAACTTCAGGCTGTTATATTCTGCATTCTTATTATGAGTGAACTTGTCATGTGAAGGTTGATTAACTGTCATGTATTTTCAGGTTATTTTTTTATGCATTTAGTCTGAGTTTATTCTAGATTATTAAGCTTGTAGATGCTGGGATTCTCTCTTCTAATTATTTGGACGGTACATTGGAGGAAGTCTGGAACTTATTTGGTTTTTATTTCCTAGGTAATGACACTGACACAGACCCAACTTGATGATGCTATGAAGCCTGTTCAATTTGATACTCGTGCATCTATTGGAGATCGCACTAGCTCAGTTACTGAGCCCAGCATGCCATCCTCATCCATTGTATTGAAGGACAAGTCATTTTCTTCTGCTGCTAGTCCAATAAATTCTTTGCTTGCTGGGGAGAAAATACAATTCGGTGAGTGTATTATTTCTTTCTTATATTATATAGATTCTTGGGTTTACTGTTGCCCCATATCTGAAAGATGTCATTACTTTATACAGGAGCAGTTACATCTCCAACAGTTCTCGCTCCTAGCAGCCGTGCTGTTTCTCATGGGATTGGCCCTCCAGGTCCATCTCGATCAGAAATTCAGATCTCCCACAATCTTTCTGCAGCCGAGAATGATTGCACCCGCACCCTTTTCTTTGAAAAAGAGAAGCCCTCAAATGAATCTTGTGTTCATTTGGAAGACTGTGAAGCTGAAGCTGAAGCAGCTGCTTCAGCTGTTGCTGTTGCAGCCATAACTAGTGATGAGATTGTTGGGAATGGGATGGGTACCTGCACCGTTTCTGCTTCCGATAATAAAAGTTTTGGAGGTGCAGACATTGAAGTTATCACTACAGGTGGATAACAAAATAATCTGCAGTCACGGTAGGAGCCTTGTTTGTTTTTGCTTGTATGGATGCTAATATCCAAGTTGGCTTTTCCTTTTTCGTCCATTTTGCAGGTGATGATGATCAGCAATTAGCAAGTCAATCAAAGGCTGAAGAGTCTCTAAGTGTTTCTCTTCCTGCAGATCTTTCTGTTGAGAACCCACCAATTTCTTTATGGCCGCCTTTACCTAGTCCACAAAATTCTTCAAGCCAGATGATTTCACATTTTCCAGGAGGCCCTCCTTCGCACTTCCCCTTCTATGAAATGAATCCCATGTTGGGGGGTCCAATCTTTGCCTTTGGACCACATGAGGAATCTTCATCTACGCAATCACAGTCCCAGAAGAGTAGCACACCAGCTTCAGGTCCCTTGGGGACCTGGCAACAATGCCATTCTGGAGTAGATTCATTCTATGGCCCTCCAGCAGGATTCACTGGCCATTTTATCAGCCCACCTGGAGGCATCCCTGGGGTTCAAGGCCCGCCGCATATGGTTGTGTACAATCATTTTGCTCCAGTTGGACAGTTTGGACTAAGTTTCATGGGTACAACCTACATCCCATCAGGAAAGCAACCTGACTGGAAGCACAACCCTGCTTCTTCTGCAATGGGTGGTGGTGAAGGGGATTTGAACAATATGAATATGGCATCTTCTCAGCGTAATTCTACCAACATACCTGCTCAAATCCAGCATCTTGCCCCTGGCCCTGGGTCGCCCCTTCTGCCCATGGCATCTCCACTTGCTATGTTTGATGTTTCTCCTTTCCAGGTACAAGTTTTAGCAAACCTCAAGCTATTAAACTGTCAGCATCACTAATGGTCACATGGGTTGCTTTTTTTTGAGTCTTAGTCTTCATTTTTCCAAATTAATTTGTATCTAGAACATTAATTTTTTGTTTTGTTATCAACAAATTAAGTACGGAAAGAGTCTTTCTTTCTTTCTTCTTTTCTTTTTCTTAAGATTCTTAATTATATTGCAATTCAAAAGTTAGAGGTCTATATGGATGTTCTAGATGTCGTCATCAATGATTTTAAGCTAGATTTTATTGAATAGGTGCACTTATAATGCTGGATGATTAGAATTATTGAAGATCTTGTTTGACATGTGTTCTTTGATCTGATCTGACTAATGCTTTTTTGAAAACTTCTACTGCAGTCCACTCCAGACATGTCGGTCCAAGCACGTTGGTCTCATGTTCCTGCTTCACCTCTTCAGTCTGTTCCACCATCAATGCTATTGCAAAAACAGGCAGAAGGTGTACTAGCTTCTCAGTTCGGCCAGGGGCCTCCTGTTGACCAGTCATTGACTAGCAACAGGTTCCCTGAGTCTCGAACATCAACACCCTCTGATAGCAGTCGGAAATTCCCTGTGGCAACAGATGCAACTGTCAATCAGTTACCTGATGAACTAGGGTTGGTGGAACCATCTAGCTCCAGCATTGCTGTAACTTCAGCACAGAATGTTGCTAAGAGCTCGGCAATTACCACAGTTGCAGATGCTGGCAAGACCGATATTCAAAATAGTGGTGGTATTAAAAGTAGTGGCCAGAGCACAAATTCTGCATTCAAGGCTCAGTCTTCCCAGCAAAAGAATATATCTTCCCAGCATTACAGTAACTCCTTGGGGTATAGTCATCAGAGAGGAAGTGGGGTTTCACAAAAGAACAGCTCTGGTGAATGGACCCATCGCAGAACAGGTTTCCAAGGAAGAAACCAATCCATGGGTGGAGACAAGAACTTTCCCACTTCAAAGATGAAGCAGATTTATGTGGCTAAACAGACCACTAATGGCACGACAACATCATCATGATAATAGGAACATAAGCTTCTTGGACTGGGTCGAAAAGAACTAATGGCATTTCTTTTCACCAGATGTGTACCTTTTTGTGATTTTTTGCCAAAACCACTTGGGTTAGTACGGGACTGGTGAGTGATGAGTTTTGAATTTTTACCAGAATCTATAAAATAGCTAAGCTGGTTTTTCTGATGAGAATTTGTACTACTTGTTGGTAAAGAGCAGTTTTGATTTTGGTGTTTGGAGGTTTTTTAAGAGAGCGAGATGGGCATTTGGCCTATTGGGTAGTGTGTTAGTTGCAGTTGGCCTTGTAGACGCTATGTAGTGTTCTGTGCAAAGGAGCTGGCTCGATGGTTGGTTGGTTGCTAATGTCTTGGGTTTTGCTCGTGTATTAAAATTGTTAGGGATCCAGCTGATATTTTTTTTCATCTGATTATTAATGAATATAAATATGGGCTTTGGGGATATACCTCCCCTACTCATTTCCATTCATCTTCTTTGCTTCTCTTCTTTTCCAAATCAAAGCTGTCAATGCAGGACTAGAGCTAATGAAGATTAGTCAAAATAATCCGGAGGTTTCTATGTTTATATATTTTATTAAATTTAATCTCTGTATTTAAATCGAAACAATTTATTTTTTTTAATTTTGAAAATTACTTTAATTTAAAATTTTTTGTATTTAATTTAAGATATAAAAAAAAATGTGATATTGACTTGATATATTTTTACTAATGTAATTGTTAGTATAGATGGTATGCTAATGTGACGACACTATTACCTTATTTTGGCATGTTAATGTTATGATATCACGTTATCATTAAAGTTTTTGATGTTATAGTATCACATCAGTATATGAAAGTGATATGGTATATTAGAAGGTTATGATATGACATGATAAAACATTGTCATGTCATTTTTTTTTTTATTTGAGAGATAAAGATGATTTCAAGATAATGTAGTTTTAGGGAAAAATAAAATAATAAATTATTAAAAAATAAGAATATAGGAATAATGATAAATATTTTGATTTATTTACTCGAGGTGCCATTTACCTTAACTGTTAGTGTCATGTCATTTTTTTTAACAGCTAAATTAGATATCATTAGGGATAAATTAAATTAAAATAATTTTTAAAATTAAAAAATTAAATTACTTTTAATTGAAGTATAATAACAACTAAATTGAAGATCCAAATACATTAGGAAAGACACGTCCGGGTATTTTAACCAACGAATCAAAGCAGTAGACGAGCTTTGCGTTTTGAACCACACTCACCTTATCCGTACATCATTTCCTTTCATCTGACACGTGTGAAAATCCCAGTCAGTAAAGCCGCAGGGAATCCAAATCCTGTCTCCAATTCGTGCGTAACCTTTCACAAGATGTCCCGTGTCTATTTTTAATTATTAATTAATATGTATTTTATTTTAATTTTTTCCTTTCACTTTCCCTCTCACAAATCAATTACAGGTAGTATTGGGGTTTTATCTTCTCTTTATTTTCCTTCTCTCTGTTACTGATCTCATAGCAAAATCTAATCCCTTTGACTTGAAAGATCACTTCCTTATTCTCCCTGTTATTTTTCTTTGTGTTTTTTGCTTGGTTTCTTCAGCTTCTGTTTGGGTTTCTTTGTTCTTTTTTTCTGAGAGAAAGTCAAAAGAAAATTTAATCTTGCATCAATGAGGATCGGGGAAGAAACAGGTTCCACCTTTCTCTTCTATTTCACCAGTACCTCTTCCAGCAGATCCCAACTTTAATTGGTCTCCGGTGGTGCAACTCCTTCTACAGCAGCAGCCTTCTCTACCCACTCCTTGCTTTGATCCTCACATGTCATCTGATTGTGCTAATCACCCGATCGGACAACTACCAATCCTAGGTCATGATTTATTTGCTTTTCTTGCTAGAACAACAACAAGCATAAGAAGAAAGAAGACTACCAACAATCTGATAATAGAGAAAGATGGGAAAAGATATGAGAGAAAAAAAAATTAAAACCAAAATATGAGAGAGAACGAAAAAACATTAAAACAAAATAAGTAATAATTAGTAATTAAAAGTAGACACATGGCAACTTGTGAGAGCTGGCATAAAGTGAGTTCTTGTACTCTTCTTCGGAAACACGACTCTTCTCTTTGTCTTAACCATGCTGATTTATCTAGAACAAGTTAATGACTGCTAAAAGCAAACAAAAGTAAAATAGATTGAGATTGAGACACGGTCGTTTGATAACCCATAAAAGAGAATCGTGTCCTCCATGTTTCCAAGGATTCTCATAATCTTATACATAAAAGTTGACCTTAAACACATTTATACAGTAAAACGTGATTAATAAAACTAAAGCAGTGCACCGTCCTCTTCTCTGCCTAACAAAAGCGAGTCAGACATTAATCCATCATCACTATCTCCCTAAACTCTTCATCTGAAAATATTTGCCATTCCTCTTCATCCTTTTCTTTACTATTCTGTCCTTTTTCTTCATGGCTCTTCTCTTTCTCTTCTGGAATTTCTTTCTTCTTTTCTTCTTCCTCTTCTCGTTCCTTTTTGTACTCTGACAGTGGGAAATTGACCTTCGCTTTACCTCCACGGAACCCGACAGCCGCCCTGTCATAAGCCCTGGCAGCAGCTTCCGCCGTGTCGAACGTCCCCAGCCAAACCCGAACAGCCCGTTTCGGGTCTCGAATCTCCGCCGCCCATTTCCCCCACGGCCTCTGCCGTACTCCCCTGTAATGCGTCCTGTTGTTTCTCCTGTTTGACTGCGCCCTGGGTGGCAGTTGTTGCTGTTGATGTCGTTGTTGGCTTGGCGGGAAAATGCTGTTGAAATACTCATTATTGCCGTTCTGTTGCATAGGAACACACGTGTCGCTGCAGTTAAACACATTGTTGGTCCCACTACTTGAACCAAACACTGACGTGGAAGGTCGTTCGCCGTTGATTACGTGCATGAGGGTGGAGACCATGATTTGATGTTCCTGGGCACGAGTCAAAGCTCGCGGGTGGCCTGCGTTGTAATTTTCCATCACGTGAGGTGTGTTTTGGGAAGGTTTGAGTTGAGTTGGATTTGCGAATTGAAACAAACGTTCTTTTTTTGGGAAGGCAAGGGTTTATATAGGGAGGAATTTGACAGCTGTGAGTTACTCACACGCGGGATGGAGTCACGTCAGATATTTTCTTCTTTTGTGTTTTATTGGATTTGGATTAGTGGGGTCCGTTGCTGCCACTTGGATAAATGAGCTTATTTTCGGACACGCGCCTTTTACGCGGCTTTGCAAGATAAATTCTGTCAGTGGCTCTACTTATGCTTTCCAGCGCAGCCTTAGCCGTTTGTATGAAATCCCAAAATCTAATATGTTTGGATAAAATACTTGGTTTTTTAAATTTTAATTAAAATGTTAAATAAATATATTAATTTTTAAAATAGATATCTTATTTTAAAAAAATATTTTTTATTAAATACATGAATTAAGCTATTAATCAATCATTAATGTTTGTATTAATTTAATGAAGTGACAATATTAAAAGAATAATTTTATTTTTATTAATTTTAAAAATTATTATTATATAATTTTTATTAATTTTAAAAGCACCTCTCTTGAGTGCTTTCTAATTTTTTTAAAAAAATTATATAATAATAATTTTTAAAATTAATAAAGAAAAAAGATATTTTAATTTTTTTATATTTTTTATTAACAGTGTTTATGTTTTTTTAGGTGAAATGTTCCTTTCAAAAATTAACGAACTTATGTGAAATTATGGTTAAAAATTAAGGACGAGAGTATTTTATTAAAAATATTTCTATTTTTGTTAAAAATTAATGAAAGTATAATAAAAAAATCAATAATATTAAAATACTCAATATTGAGTTCATAATTTAAAAGACAAATTTCACCATAATCCCATCTAATTACTAATTAAATACTCTTGAATTAAGTAGAATCATACTCCAATAATTTAATAAATTTTGAATTTGAATCTTTTAATACCTTGACTTGAGTAATGTACTAGCTTAATCAAATATTTGAGATAGGAACAAAATTTGATGAATGATTATTGATTAATTCTATCTTAATGATAATCAAAGTAAATTCATGTTCCAATCAAGGTGAATTTGGGTAATATAATTGAGTCCAATTAAAGTTTTTTATTGCAACTAATTTCATATGGTATGCGTTGAACATAAAATAAGTTTGCTTATATAAAACTTTATATTTCTTTTGATTACATTTTCAAAAGTTATACAAAGGTTGAAAAAGAATTAAACAAATAATTGTGCATTGTCACTTTAATAATAATAATAATAATAATAAAGGGAATTAAATGCTACTGAAAAGTACCATTTTGGGGTTATTAACTGTGGAAGTGTGTCTGTGGACTTTCCTAATCAACATAGAGAGAGCTTGGAGTTGTCCAAATTATCAACGTTGGAACTTTCCTTGGTTTTGCACTATTTTCTCATGTTAAAGTCAAATAGCCGCCCTGCCTGCTGTCAAAACTCAGGGTGAAGGACAAAAGTGAACCATTCATTATCCAATCAGAAGAAAAAAACAAACAAAAGGTATCCCCGCACACCCTGAGGTGGAGGGAGGGGGGCGGTTGGCAAGGACCAGTTTGATACCGAGTCCGACTCTATATTCATTCTTCCCCGATAATATCTTTTTCTCCGGCCTAAACCATCCCGTGTGAAACGAAGTTTCTTCCATCTTTTCTTATCCACCGGCCACTTTTCGTCCGACTTGCCTCAGTTGTGTGTGTAAGTAACCATTCGCTGTCTCTGGGTCCAGGCCGTTTTTGTGCTCACTGCATCAGCATTTACGTTCGCCGCTTCACCCTTCAGCCGTCCTTTCGTACGATGGGGTTCTGACTTTTCAATTTCAGAAAATCACGGCTTGACCCAAGGACAAGCTAATCAAATTTTATTGGAGAGGTCAAACATAAAAAATTAAAAATTAAAAATTTAAAAAAATTAATATATTAAATTCAATCAATAATAAAAATATTGATAATAAAAATATAAAATTAAATATAAAATTATAATTTGTAAAATATAAATAGTTAAAAACGATATATAAAATTAATAATTCTTTTTATATAATCAATATTATTTAAATATTATATATTTAAAATAATTTTATTTTAATTAAATATAAAATATAAAATATATAAAAAATATACTCAAGTTAATTTTCTCTTATATAATCAGAATTAATAAAAAACTAATACATCGATAAAATTTTAAATAATAATGTAATACTACAATTTATATTTAAAAATTATATAATAATTTATTAATTTTTAAAGATTAAAATCATAAAAAATAAATTCTATGTAATATAAAAAAGAAAAACATAACAAGTAGAAGGTAGATATCACATATTACATAATAAAAAAAATTATAGTTAATGGTTTGTAAAAATATGAAAAAAAAATTTATAGAAACTTATAACATATGAATAAATAGCATAAAAATAGAAAAAAATAAACAAATATAAATAAAAAAATAATATAAACTAAAAAAAATAAAATTAAGTGAAATATATGAAATTATTTTATTATTTATATTAATTATTAAATAAAAATTATTTTAAAAAGGTTAATTATAAAATATATAAAAAAATTTAAGAATTTTTATATGTTATAAAAAAAATTTTGTAAGTTTTGGGCCCCCCCTCACGTAAGAAGGCTCCGCCCTGGGTTGACCCTAAATTTGTTCTTGACTTAGTCAAAGTGGATTGTGGTTAAAGCTCCAGATTAACACATCTCTTAGTTCTCTAAATGTGGGGATTTGCATTAAACAAGTCCCCATGCTGCATAGGTCAATCTTGTAAACATTGGAAGAACGGAGTGTTCTTTGGACCAGTTCCTCGGCGAGTACTTGGTTCACATGACGCTTAGTGGAGATCACATCCGACGCGGCTTGTATTGATATTCATTTGCTGCTAGCATACTTCAGATAACTGCTGATCCTGGTGTTTTTCCTCTACCATTATGTTCACATGGATCTTGTGGATCGCCTCCATCACGACTTTGTCTGCCTGAATCGAACTTCATTTACTTCCAGCATACGTTAAAGAACTGCTTCCTCGGCTGCTATTTGTTCACATAGAGCTCGGCGGATCACCTACGACACTGGTACTGACATTCAGTTACTGTCAGCATAAACGCTTCAAGCAACTTCCTGAATATTTATGTCGGCATTCATTTAGGTAACTTTTGGTATAAGGAAAATGAGAAAACATTCACTGTAACATGTCTAATTAAATTATATTGTAATTTTTATTTTGCAATAAACCACTGTAATATAAGATTTTAATGTAATCACATTGCAATCAATGGATGTAATGAGATTACAATGCAATCATATTACAATAAATGCATGTAACGTGATTGCAATATAAAATTAATATAATCACATTACATTGCACTTTATAATATTTTTAAAGACATTTTTATCTTTTAACTTTATTACTTTATTAAAAACATTTTATAATATTAAAATTAAAATAAAAAATATGAAAATAAAATAAAATATATAATATAAGAAATAGAAATTAAAATAAATTAAATTAAAATTTATATAATATAGATAAAAATGAAAATAAAATATATAATACAAAAAATTATACTAAAAAAATAAAAATAAAATATATAAAATTATGATAAGAAATGAAAATAAAATATATGACATTAAAAATATATTTAAGATATGATATTATATAAAAATTAATAATAAAAAATATAAATATATTAACATTACATTTTCAGTAAAATACTTGTAAACCAAATACTGTAATATTATCTTTTCTACATTTTAATCATTATTTTACTTATATACCAAACACTGTAATATTATGTTCCCTACAACCACAATACATTATAAAATATCAAACGTTACCTTACTGTTAGCTCACCTCAGAGAACTGCTAATTGTGATGTTAATCTCCAACTAGAAGACTAAAACCAGGATGTTTTCTTAGTAGTCTTCGTTCTATGTTAGACCGAACTCTATTAGCATCTCCCCACTTTCCTGCTGCTGCATAAATATTGTGAAGCATCACATAGGATTCTGAATTTTGTGGATACATTTCAGAGAGCATCTGAAAAATTCTCTCTCCAAGTTCAACGTCCGCATAGATTTTACAAGAACCCAACAAAGATTCAAGCATGCCTACAGGAGGTTTATACGGCAGTCTACTAACTATATCATAGGCTTCATGCAAGTGACCGGTTCGCCCAAGAAGGTCAACCATACAAGCATAATGCTCTGTTCTTGGAGATACCCCATTTTCAACCATATAGTTGAACACCCTCTGGCCTTTCTCAACGAAACCAGCATGGCTACAAGCTGATAAAAGACTTAAATAAGTAATGGCATCAGGGCTCACCCCTGAAAGTTGCATCCTTGAAAAAATTTCGATGGCACCTCTAGCATCTCCATGCAATTTGTATCCATTAATCATCACACTCCAAGAGATAGCATCCTTTTCAAGCAAGTGGTCAAACAGCAATCTTGCATCCACAATGTTTCCACATCTTGCATATAGATCTATGAGGGCATTAGTAACTGCCACATCTTTGTCAAGGCCCTTGTGTATCACATAGGCCATCACAGAATCTGCTAGATGTAGGCTATTTACTAAAATACATGCAGAGATTAAACTTAAAACTGTTACATTGTCAGGTTCCAAACATATCTGGAGCAATTCACGAAAAAAAGCAACTGCTCTTTGGGCATTTTTGGTATCAACATGCACAGACATTATAGCATTCCACAAAGAAATATGCCTCCTTCTCCCCATTTGAAAAAGTAAAAGGCACAAATTTATCTTTCCAAATCTAGCATACATGAAGATAAGAGATGCAAGAAGAGTGGTTTCTTCTATCATTCCTGTTCTGAGAGCAAAAGCATGGATGGACTTACCCTGTGACAGTGTGTGGCATACAGGGCATAAGTTTAGCAAACTTACTTGATTTGGTCTCTGATCCTCCTTTATCATTTGACCAAACAAGTTTAAAACGTTGTTTGATAAGTTGTAATGCCGGAAGGCAGTCATTAATGAATTCCAAGAAACCACACTTCTTTCAGGCATGACATCAAACAATGATGTTCCAGCATCAATCTCTCCATAGTTACAATACATACTAATTAGTGCATTTGTTAAAGAAACATCAGAGTCACACCCAGTTTTGATGGCATAACCATGAAGCATTGTTCCTTGCCTGAAATTTTTGCTCTCAGTGTAAGAAGAAAGAATACTTAGCAAACTTACAGAATCCAACTTCTCTCCCTCTTTCTGCATCTGGTGAAGAATCATGCTTGCCTTCTCCTTTTGTCCACTGTGTACATACCCAGATATCAAAGTATTCCATGATACAGTATTTTTATTTGCCATTGTTTGAAATAGCTTAAAACAAGTGGAGAGTATACAGCAATCAGAGTAAAATCCCAGTAGTGCATTAGAAACATTAATATTTGTTTCAAAACTTCTTCTAACCACAAATGCATGGGCCGATTTACCAAGTAAAATGCCACCCAGGTTGGAGCAGGCAGAAAGGATGCTAACAATTGAGACTGCATCAGGACTGAATCCTTCTAAATGCATTTCCTGAAATGCGACCAAACTTTCAATCCATAGCCCATTATTTACATAACCAGAAATCATCACATTCCAGGACAGCAGATTTTTGTTAGGCATCTGATTAAACAAAAATTCAGCTAAATTTATTTCCCCAAGCTTAGCATACATTGATACGAGAGCTGTCAATACAGAAACCTGATTTCCTAAGCCATGTTTAATACCACAACCATGGAGAGATCCACCGTACCAAATATTAAAATTGTTCTCACATGAAGGAATTGTGCACACAAATGTGACTGAATTAGGCCGCACACCTGCTCGAAGCATTTCCCGAAACATCTCAAAACCTTGAAAAAACCTCTGGTTCCGCATATACCCATTGATCATAGCATTCCAAACAGAAACATTCCTTTCCACAGCAAAGTCAAACAATTTCCTAGCACTAGATAAATCCACTTCACTTTTATACATCGAGATAAAAGCAGGCACCAAAAAATCATCCAAGAAATATCCACATTTAACAGCAAAACCATGAAGAGATCTACCAAGAGCAGAATACTCCAACCGAGTACATGCCGGAATTATACTTGCCAAAGTACTCACATTAGGCTTTATGTACATTCCCTGAATTTCCATGAAAACCACCAGTGCTTCTTTATCAAGTCCATTAAAACAATAACCAGAAAGCAAAGCATTCCACGCAACCAGGTCTGGTTCAGAAATTCCATCAATCAGTTTCCGAGCAATGCTTGTAGCGGCATTTTTTGCATAAAAATCAATTAAAGAAGTCATTATAACAACATTTTTTTCATACCCTTTGCGCAAAACAATGCAATGAATCTGTTTTCCAATCCCAAAAGCACCTAAAGCTGAACAAGCCTTAATCACAAAAGGAAACGTATAATCATCAGATGGGCAATTCAAGACCCGGCATTTTAGATAGACAGATAAAAGATCTTCGTATAAACCATGGTTAGAAAGACCCTTTAGCATTAAGTTTTGGAATAATAAGTTTGGGTTTTGAATTTTGTGAAATGCGGAGAGAGCTAGATTTGGAGCACCCAGATTAAAGCAAGATTTGAGAAATTGTCCTAGCAACAAGTTTTTTTTACTGAAACCGTGTACGATGAGAAGGGATTTAAGAGGCTTAAAGTGTTTCAAAAGATCTGAGAAACTTGGAAAGGAACGCCATGGAAGATTTAAAACCATGGCTGCCGTTTACGTTTGGAGCTATGGGTTTCCCGCAGTCAGTTATCGTTCATCATCTGGAGTTTCGTCTTCGGACAAGCCTTCACGATTTATAAGGGCTTTCTTCTTCTTCTTTTTCGTTTTTGGTTTGGAGGGGGGGGGGGGGGGGGGGTGTGTTTGGGGGTGATGTGCTGCTGTCGGGGGTGGTGTGCGTGGGGGTAGTTAGTATATATGTAAAAAGAGCAGAGATTACTTATAATCTTAGTATAATTATTATTAATTTTATAAAAACAAAGAGGGTAGTCTGATATATTAAGGCAGATCAAGTGCAGTAACCAGCATAGATAGTGCAATTAGATCAGTTATGGCAGAGATAGAATATCATATCATCATCATCATCACTGACCAAACAAAGCCAACACAAAATAATAGAGATCAGCTACATGATAAAACATTATGATGAAACATACAAAAGATCATCCGAAACATAATTCTCTTTTGAGTTTATTTGTACAACTATTCTACAGCTACAGCATGACTGTAATCAACCCTTCCTTCAGGCTTAAGTGAAACTTCTAGTAGCCGTAAGTAGTTCTCTTCATCATCCTCATGAACTCATCAAGATTCACGTCACCATCATCTGCATTCAGAATTGAAAGTGAGTAATATGCTTGCTTGAACATAGATGAGAAAGAGTTTTTAACAAATTAAGTAAAGAAAAGAAGGCTTGCACTAATTTATGTTCAATTGCCACATTGAATTTATGTTCTTTTCATGTAGCACCAAAAATACCCTGGCTGAAGCTCAAGATTATCAGGAGAACCAAATACAGTTTAAGAAAGTAAATGTGAATGACTTCCAAATATACTATCACCTGGAACAAAATTGCAAGTAAAACATCATAGAGTACTGTATCAAGAATCATGAAGAAAGGTTAGCTTACGATCACGGTCTGCTTCTTCAATCATGTCTTGAATCTCTTTTTCTGAGAAGTGTTCGCCAAGCTCCTTTGCAATGCGTTTAATGTCTTGCGGAGATATCTTTCCCTGAATTCAAATGAAGGAAGAATCAATCATCGACAAATAGCTAAAAACATCATGTTCTTAATAAACAGAAAAGCACATATTTACATTGTTATCTTGATCAATGATTTGGAATGCTTTCATAAGCTCTTCTTTAGTGTCCCTCTCGCCAATCTTGGCAGTCATCATGTGCACAAATTCATCAAAATCAATGGCACCACTGCCATCCTTGTCCACATCTGCAATCATTTGATTGATTTGCTGTTGTGACACAGAAGATCAAAACTTAAGGCTCGCAAGAAAATCAAAGCAACATGCTATCTGTTACAGGATAAAAACAGGATGGTAAACATTTCAACACGTATCCTTGGTTACAAAAATTACCTCTTCTGTCATTTCAAAACCAAGAGCCCTGTAATGCTATAACTTTTAGTCCCAATGTTCTGATATCAACTAAAAATGTATTAACAAATATTAATTACATCAAACACAAATATTCATACCTCATGGCAACATTCAGCTCTTTTGCATCAATGGTACCTGGCCATCAAATTCAAACAATAATTTAATGAGATGCTAACCGATAAGCACATGTATCATAGATAACCTTGCAATAACAAGTCATTTCATACCTGAACCATCAGTGTCAAATAGTTCAAATGCTTCCTTAATCTCTTGCCTCTTTTGTGTGCTTAACCCATGATGCCTCCCTCTAGGCTTGTCTTTCATCGACGCCCCTCTATAAAGACTCGCCTAACAGAGTGATCAAACGTTCATTAAAATGCAGTAATTCTGGTTCTACCAAAGCTTTAAAACAGCACCCCAATTATATTGCAATGTTAATAACAGTAAACCATAAATTAACAAACCAAAATTTAAGTTAAAAGATCTTTTATTTACCATAATCTATCTATGTTATAAATCTGGGTTTAATTCATAATTTGCTTCAATTTCCTGAGGCTTTATTGACAATATTCTGTGCTTTAATTTCCTGCTAATTTCACCAAATACTCATCCATTTTTATTTATAAAACCCCAAGATTTATATGTAGTCCCAAACAAAATCCAACGCTACTAGGCAGTTAACTAAACCCGAATTCTCTTCAAGTCAATAAGGGCCACGGAGATTCAAACGATAATAAAAACATAATCCTCAAGAAATTAAAAGAAAAAGGAGAAATTATTATAATTATTAAAACAAGGAAAAGTGAATCTGGGGTTTAAGAAGGAAGAACATACCATGGCTAATTTGGATGAGATCGCAACGCGTTCGTGGAAAGTCCCCCAACGAAAGGAATTCAAAATGACGATTTGAAGATTTAATTTAAATAAAGAGCAGTATACAAAGGCGATCTTTATTTTCTTAGCTTGGGAGATATAAGCGGATTTTTGTTTTTGTTTTTAATAAAACAACTTCAGACTCAGACACAAAGGAGGGCCACGGCCTGCTTCAAAACTAAGTAAAAGCTTGAGCCCAATACTGTTGATTGGGCTTGTTAAAATACAAAGCTATCAGATAATAGAGACTTTGAACTTTACACTTTGTTGATACAATTAGATAGAAATTACATATTTATTTAATAATTAATTAATTTAAAATATATTTAATGAGACACAGTGTTCATATTTTAATCGTGTATGTGAATTTTAAAATTTATCGTTTATGTAAATAATTTTTCCTTTTAAACCGTAAAAAAGAATATTTGAATACCTTTTGTCGTTTTTTACTATTAAAACTTTAAATAAGGAACTCTCTAAACAAAACGGATTCAAGCGCGAAGATATATATTGGTAAGCTAAGACATTGTCTAATCATTGTTTATAATTACTCATTGATATGAAGCAAGCAAACAACTAGAATCATATTTCCATGCAAACAAAAAAACAATTACAAGAAATGGTAATAATAAGAGATATATTTATTCTTGCTAAAAATATAAAGAAAAGTAATCTACAAAATGGTACAAGTAATTTAGGATAAGGAAAACCAAATCAGATCAATTTTTCACCCAAACTAAATGTGATTTGAGTACAACAGTTCAATCTATTTAGTCTATTGAATCAATCGATTTAAAATGTTTGATCCAATTGATTTTTTGATCAATTCTTGATTTTAAAATTTTTAAACCAATCCACCCAAAATGTCAAACTAATTATATATATATATATTAAATATATATAATATTTTTTATATATATTAAGAAGAATTAATAGAAAACTTAATTAATAATATATTTAAAATATATTAATTTATTATATGTATGTACCCAAATCACAATCATAACAATTTAATTTTAGTTATATATTTATTTATTTATTTATAAATCTATATTATTATGAAATTACAAGTTATATATTTAAATGATATAACTTATATGTTAATATTATAATATATGATAGTATATATCTTATATATTAATATGTTATAGTTATTACACCTTAGTAATGTTTTATAATATAAAATGATATACATATATATAATTGTATAAAACATTATATATATTTAATTTATGCATAAACATTACTATAACTTATAATATTTATTTATATGATTACATTTAATAACTTTATTGATTATCACCCGAGTTTTTATAACATATTGTTTATAATTAGTTATTATTTATATAAACTATGATATAAAATATTATAACTTATAAGTTGTGTCATTGATTTCATATATACATAATAAAATAATATATTATATATATACATATATTTAATTTATATATAAGCAATATTGTAATTTATAATAGACTTTATTTATATGATTACACTTAATACTTTTATTAGTTATCACATTAATTTTTATAAGATATTATTTAAAATTAGTTATTATTTATACAAATTTTGATATAGAAATTAAAATATTATAATATATAAGTTGTTTAATTAATTTCATATATATAATAAAGTAATATATTATATATACATATATTTAATTTATACATAATTTGTATATATATTTTATAATTATGGATAAAATTTATAAATTTTAATATTATAATTTGTTAAATAAATGATAAAATTTTGATCTATTAGTCCAAACTAAACTGATCAAATCAATTTTATATTTAATTGATTTAATTTTTTTTATATTTGGTCAATTTTGATAATTTTTTTAAAAATATTTGATCCATTTGATCTTTTAAGTGTACACCTAATTCACCTATTTACTTACCCTACAAATAATCTCATAGAGTAATTTTTAAAAAAGGATTAAAAATAAAGAATGCAGCAAAGGAGTAGAGTTAAAGTACAGCAAGAGCATAAATTTAGCACTCTCTCACCCATTATACACCTCCCTTATCACCCCAAGTATACGATTTGCTATATCGGGCCCAAACAACCTTGGAAAGTTTGAGCCGAGATCAATCTCAATGGTCTTGTTCTTAACCAATCCATCCCTCTTTTCCAAATACGCCTTTTCTGCCTCATCTACATATCTCTGTCCACAAGCACACTGATCCAACCATATTCCCAATGCTGCTTTTGCAACAGGATCCACATGATCCTTTACAATCTCCTCCATGCGTCCTGGTCCAGCTCCCTCCGTGTCAACACGGATCATAATTGATGTGGGAGAGGTGACACATCGAATGTAAAGCGCTGAAGAGTAGTAAGTTTGAACTTCTGGGAGTTTCTCAAGCGTTTGTCGAAGTGAGTCCAACCGGGTGTTTTCGTAGAAAGTTTGAAGGTACTCTGGATACAGTACTAGGTCCTTCCGAGGAGGCAAATCCAGAATGAGAACTAGTGATGTAGGGCTACTCTGTATGAGCTCAATAAGGAAATTTGGTGCATCTGTGGAAACATTCAGGTATGCAGAAAGGCTTGTTATGTTCAGTGCTCCACCTGTTGGCAGCTCACAGTGTAACCAACTTCCTAGTATGAAATCAACCTGAAACATTCAAAATTCCACATATTCAGAAATCCCGAAAAGGGAACATTAAACAATAAGTTGTAGATCAGGCTCATTGTCAAAATCCAAAAACATAAAACAATTGTAAGTACCCAATTAATATCCTCTACGACATGACCTTACCAGATTCCCTGTTTATTGTTTGCAGCTTTTATGCACAGCTAATTTATCTAAAACAAAAAGAAATTCGCCTCCAAAGAGACAGCACCTGGAGGCTAGAAGCACAATAGCAGTCTTGCAAGTTAGCAAAAGGACATCAGCTGACCAATCTCAGAAGATATGTGAATCGCTACGGTAGAAACAAAATGAAAACAGCAGTGCCTGGTGCTGAATTGTAGCAATGGTACTGCAATGCCACTAAGGAAGAACTTATGCACCTTCACTATTTAACTTGAATGTTACCTTCCCATTGATGATCAATATTAAGAAGAAATAGTTCAAAGTTCAAACACATTAGTTGTCCAAATTATAACCGTTGAATAAGAAAATATTTTAACAGCCTCACATTTAGAAGAGATTCTTAGGCCCTGGCCAAGACAGCCAACAATTCAAGTACGAAACAACAGAGGTTGCTGTTTTGATTCCATCGTTCAGTTTATAAGCCATACAGAATATCCTTGGATCACATCACCTCTACACTTTCGTGTCAACAAATAACTTGGGGAAATTTAAGCCTCTAAACTGGTGTCTGGGGCCTGAGGATTTTAGTTGAAGCATTCTTATAGAAAAGAGCAATCTTAAATTTCAGTCAGAACAGAAGAAAATGTGCAGCATATATACACACGGGTTGGAACTAGAATGAGCATAAAAACACATGAAATAATTTCCAAAACAGAAGAAGGGTGCAACATTAACATAGGCACGCTTGTATGTGCGTGTGAATCAGGGAATAGGGTCTTCAGAAAGTAAGATAGGCTGGATTAAACCATGAGTTATATGAGGAATATTGGTAGGTCGAATCAAACAGCTGTTAGCTCAGGCTTAGAATCTGCCATATCAAAATTAGCACCCTTTGAAATTTTATTTTCTCATGCCTAGGATTAGCTGTTTAGCTGCCACCAATCCTCAAATCTCTACACGTCTAGTCTGAATGGACGAACAATATAAAAGTCCAATACATCCACCAGCAATCATACAGGATATGCATCCAAAACCGTTTCACTTCAACCCCACTGTACTAGTGTCTACTAAATATATTATCACGAACGATTTTACCTTTTCTTTATCATTCTCCTGACTTGACTTACGGTAATTGTGGAAAGCTTTCGAACACGTCTCACGGCCAATAAACCATTTCACATACGGTTTCTGGGGTTGAAAATTTTGGCATAAAATCATTTAAGTATTGGAATATCCTAACGGCAAAACATTCTATACCAAAAGTTTCATTAATCAACATGCTACCATTGGAATAACAACTTGTTCAGTAGTTGATCAATTTGTTTTGGACGGTGAAGTAATTAATCATTAAAGAGACATATCTTCCATTTCAACTGCATTTCAGTTTGAGCTCACTCTACAGAGTCATTTTTTTCTTCTTTAACAGAGTTTACTTTAGAAGTTGTCAACTCAGGTGAGCTTAATTTAGTTAAATAAGCAAGAAATTGATCAAGTCAAGAGTGGGAATGGTCAAGTTCAAAGATTTCAAGACAACCCCGGACACTAAGTCTTAATTATCTTTCTTTTTTTATTAGCAATTCTAATGATAACTTAATAATTGCCAAACTTCCTAGCTTTTACACTAGGGTAGTTACATGCACTACTAGTTTAAGAGACTAACAATAAATTCAACAACCAATTAAAAAAATGAAATAAAAAATTTTGGAAAGGGAGCTATGCCTGGGAAGAGCTATGGCCTGATCTGATATGAAGTGAGCCCTGGGAGGTCCCACTTTGATTGCAGTAATATTGTACATCAGGAGGCAGAGTGCAGGGTTTGAGCTGAGACTCGAGGCGATTCTCCACCGTTGATACGAGATCAATCATCAAGTTCCTGTGTGGGGAAGTGACAAATGGGAAGTCCATGAACTTTCTGGGGTTGGTGTCCATGGGAGATGATGTTGGCGAAGATGATGCAAAAATTTGAGGCCTGGGTGAAGGTGGACTGAAAGAAGAGAGAAGACAAATAGAAGAAGAAGATGGCGATGAAAGTGAAGGAAGTGGGGAGTTTACAAAATTTCGGAAGACGATAGCCATTAGTTCAAAGTAAAACTCGCTGGCAGTACATCTTTTTATGGTTGTGAACCTTGTAAAAAAGATAATTCCGTTGCCGGGACTTGAACCCGGGTCTCTCGGGTGAGAGCCGAGTATCCTAACCAACTAGACTACAACGGATTGTTACCAAGCTGCTAGTTTAAATTATTTTTCTTTTTGATACTTGTTTAAATGTTTAATTATGCATTAATGGCTTCTAAATGAAATTCTTCAGATAATTTTAACAAATATCTTTAAAGTATTGTTAAGTGCAGAGACGCGTACTTTAAATTTGATTTATTCACTGTTAATGCATGGATCACTTAAGTATTAATGGTCTTTAATAAACCCTTTGAAGCAAGTAGTTGATAATAGTAAGCACCCTATACATCAATGGACCTCATGCATATTTCTTCTCCTTATGTCATGGGAGTTTTAAATGTCTTAAATTAAAGCATTTGATCACTTCAGTAAATATAGTTTTTAAAACCCTCTTCAAGGAAAGCAGTTGATAATTCTCAATAGAGGACTCCTATCTTTTTTGCTATTAATCCATATGTGGGGAGAGAGAGAGAGAGAAATGAAAGAGATTCCAATGGCAAAGATGAGTTCTACAAGAAAGTCTAATCGATTAAGTCTCAATCTTGACCAGATCATCAACATCATGGGTTTGCATTTGAAATCTACAAGCAACCAAAATTTGCATTTGACATAAAAATGTGAACGTCTAAAAATGATTTGATCTCGCTAGTTTATTTAATCACTTCAGTCAAAAGTATTATACCTAACTTTGAAATTTATGCAACCAAAAATATCAAATTTATCAATAACTACTAGCAAGAAAATAAAAAATGACCTTTTGGACACCTTTGGATTGGGACCAACTCCAATTTTCTTTTCTTTTCTTTTCTGTTTCCTAGTTAATAGAATGTCAAAGATTAAGAGCTAATGATGAAAATATAAGCTGCCTTTTTGAGCTTTGCTTCACATTTTTTGTGGCATAAGCTTCTATGCACCTTTTCTAAATTTCAGATTTTTGTGGCAGTGTTATATTATAATTTTAATTGAATAATTTGCATACTTATTTTAATAACAAGAATTATTAATTATTGCATGGGATAGGATTAGGTAGGTACTTAAGTACTATAGCGAAGCTTTTCAATAAAGTGATAAAAGAAATATACAAACTAATTAAAATTAAGTACATATTCTATATTTTCAAGATAAGAACTATTTATTTGTAATATTTTTGTTATTTTAGTATATTTATAATTTGATATGCCAATCGAATTATTAATTGGCAAATAAAGCGAACATTTTTTTGTTTTTAACAAAAAGATTTGTATAAATAATGGATCATGTGCAAACTACACCTAACATTTTGCTTTTGCTATTTTCTCATGATATAATAATAACAATAATAATATGTAAGCAAAGAAATTAAAAGGCCAAAATAATAATATGAACACAATAAGCTAATCTTCAAATGATTGGTATAACATTCTAGGTGGGAGGAAGACAGAGACCCGTTTGCCTTTGATGTCTGCCTCCCACAATTCTTGACTAACTGACCCACCTACAGTACACAGTGCAAAAAGAAGCCATAACAATTACAATCCATCCTTATTTATTTCGAAATTACAAATTAGTATATATTCTTACTTAAAATACAAAATAAACCTTACTTATCCCTAATTTTATAGGTATATCAAACCACCATGAGAGTTTCTTTGCTGTCGTGTCGACCGTTGATTTGCTCAGTTGCAAACCTTGCCGCTCTTCATCACCAAAGGCACGTGGCGAAAATCTACAGTCTTCATCTCCTTAGCGTGTGGCCCACCGTACACGATTTTCTCCTCGCGGGCCCTCTTTTTTTCCGCGCCTTTCAACCAAACCCCGAACAGTTTCAAACTTCCATTACCTTCTTTGCCGCCTTTTACATCATCATCATCATCATCATCATCATCAACTTGATCATGATCATCGAGGTCGTCAACATCGTGGCTACGACCCCGATCATCGCCATCACGGGTGGATCCAAAGCTTCCTTGCCGCATGATGCCATTGATCTGATCGGGCCCCACCTTCACGCATTCAGTTAAAAACGCGACCAGCTCGTCGCATTGCTTCTTGGCCTGCGCCAGCTCCGAGCTCAACATCTCGTTATCCTTTTTCAGTTTCTCGTTCTCGTCTGATAAATCAGCGAATTGGGTCACAGCCGCCAGCGTCGTTTCCACCGATCCCGGATTCTTTGAGTCCTGAGATGACGTGGAAGTAGACCCGAGGTCTTCTCCAGAGTTAGACGGAGAGGAAGGTCCAGCACCAGCCGTTTTGCCGTTCGCAGGCGACGATGTCACTGTTTTACGACGACGGATTTCGGACAAGAGCTCTTTTTGCCCTCGCTTGAAGTTCTCGTTCGCGAATTCCCATTTGTCGGGAACAACCTTTCGAAATCCCTATAAGACGACGGTAAATAAAAGGGAATTTACTGAACTGTTACTAATAAGTAAAAAGACAGTAATAGCCCTCACCTAAAACCAGAAAACAATTGATAATTTCTTTTATTAATTTGAGTAGTTGAAGGATTAATCTCTTTAATTAGCTCACCAATCCCCATCATAATCCCAAGCTAATTATTCAAAACAACTATCCAATGAAATTTGCTTGAAGATATAATTAATGACCCATCATTTTCCCTCACCAAAAGATTAGGAAAAAAACAGTAGTAATACAATTACTCTGTATTTAGAATAATTCAAAATTTGATAAACTTACGTAGGTGTTGAGCTGCCGGACGAAGCTGGAGAAGTTGTTGTGCTTGAAATAATTGGGAAGCAAATCCTTTGCAAAATCAGCAGTTTTCCAAACAACAAAGGTGGTGCCGTTTTCATTCCATGAAATCACGTCGTCGGTGATCGGGTCATCTACCAGCTGGTACGTTTTCGTCAAAAACGGCGCCGGAACAGACCTTTGCGCCATTTCGTTTTTTGTTCTCCGATTCACCAACCCCTCCCAGAACACGTAATAGAAAAAAAAAAGAAAAAGAAAATCTAACAAAGAATTATTGTTACAAGAGAAGCAAAAGAAGAACGAACCTCGTTAATTGAGATATTTGGTTTCTTTAGACAGAACAACTAAAGAGCAGAAGAGCGGTCAAGAATTCCCAACCCCAGCAATAGAACCCAGCGAGGAAGAAGCGAGAGTGAACGGGGTTGTCACAGCGTTTGCTTGTATCAGTTTCCATGAGTTAACAAAACGAACTCTCAGGTTTTTTGAATCTAAACAAGACCATAACTTTTTCACCGGAGCTCCTGAATGAGAAAAGAGAAAGAGTTTTTTTTTTTTTTTTTTGTGAACTCTTGTATGTGACTTCTTATAAAGGATGGAAGGGCGACCAAGAAGAAGCAAAAAGAAAGCGATGTTGGGTTCTAGAAATTTTGAGAAACAGGGAAAACAGATAAACCCTTCAAAGCTCGACGCTTGAGTCAGTCTTTCAAAGGGCAAAAAGAGATAGGAGAGAGGAAAGAAAAAGAAAGGGGAAACTAAGAATAAGAAGAAAACAACATGCTTTTTTTCTTTCTGGAGGGCAATGATGACGGAGAGGAGAGAGAGAGATTTTTCTAAAGAGAAAATGGTGGTGAACTGGTGCAGTTTTTTCTTGGTCGTTTCTTGGAAGGAAAAGGAAGCTTCTATTACATTTCTAAAGCGTTGATTTGAGTAAGGGGGAGGGGGATTTATATGAACGCGTGGCTTGCACATTTTTTACTTTTTCCAAGGAAGAAGCTAGGCGAAGCTTTATTAAAGTTTGTATAGTTTTTTCTCCTCAGCTCCCCACCTAACCCTCTGTCCTCTGCCCTGTTTCCGATTGCTTCCTTTCATCGCCATTCCTCTTATTGGCAGTGTTTGTCTTTTCTGTTCTTTATTTTGGCCAGAAATTTGTCGATATTAATTTACCTTTTGACACCCTGCTCTTTATTTTGTATATACTGGTATATTCTAATTAAGATTTTGGGACACTTCTAATCTTATGACCTTGACTAATGCATACTTCAATGGATTTTTTTTGGCCAGAAACTTGCCTTTGGAATTTTAATTTGTTTGATGTTTAACCTTTTCCCACTTTTTTATTATGACATTTTAGAATTGAATCTCTCATAATTTCAAAAATAATTGCAAACCCCTAAAAAAAACAAAAAGTAAAAAGAACCTATTGATTATAGTACGTGAGGGTTTATTTTCATTCATTTCACAAATGAAAGAATTATATACGTAGTGGTGGAGGCCGAGAGGTGGCAGGGGTGGTTTTTTTTTTTTTTTTATGGGTATAAAATTATGAATATATAAGTTTGTCACTCTTATTTAATTTAAATGAATTTGTTTGACATAGTGGTAAGTCATTTATCTTAAATTTTAGAGCCTTGGGTTCAATTCTTTTGAGGTCTAAAATTTAAATTTTTTTTTTCTGATAGAGTAAATCTAAATTTTAAAATTATTTTTCTTATTTTTCGTTTTCCTTATAAAATTCTAAAATTTTATAATTTTTTATTTTAATTTTTCTTACAATCTGTTGATTCGATTTAATGAATTATGCAAATATGTCATACGTTAACATGAAAATGAACAAGAATATGATTAAAATATTTAGAAAATTTCAATAAATTTGTTTTACATTTTCAAATTAAATAGGTATAAAGTGATTGCTATAAACATTAACATGAATTTAGTTATCGATGAATTTGAAAGAATGAAAGCGTATTGGGCATAGCATATAATACCTAAAGTGAAAATTTAATATTAATCTTTTTTTCTACTTTATATCTATTTATATTGATGATTTTGAAAATTTATATTCAAATTGTTAATGAAATTTTATGCTATAATTTAATTTTATTTTAAAAATAATTAATTTTTTACTCCAGATTAAATCATTAACCCATTCCATGATTTTGTATAATTGCTCTTTAGTTATCCCTCGTACAAAATCCTGAATCAATCATTGTATATATGTAATATTTGAATATGAATAAAATAAAAAGAAGAAGAAGAGAAAATATAAACAAAAAATAGAGGAAAAAATGACAAAGGGATACCAAATATAATAGGGACAAATTTATAAGAGTGTATGATGAAATCTTATAACAGTATCTTGACTAAGTGGCGTGAGTTGTTTGCTTCTTTTTTCTCACATATATATATTAGAAATGCAGTAGGTGTTGGATTCAAAGCTAGTTTTGCTTTAAAAAATTACATATAAATTCTAAACACAAGTTTTTGGCAATATAATTAATTTTTAATTCAAATCAAACCTTTTCTGTATTGGTATTTTTCTTTCAATTTAGAATTAATGTATCATTCAAATTTAACTTGAAAAATCATTCGTTATTTATTTTTTAATAATTAATAAAAAATTATTTTCAACAAGTATTTACACGTAATATTATGACGAGATGCTATTTTGTTTATTTTCTTAAAGAAAAAGAAAGAACAAATGACAAAGACTATACGTATTCCTGTTTGGATAACAGAGATTTAACATGAATGAAATTGGCAAAAGAACTTACTTTTAAAAAATAAATACTGTATTAAATGATAAACAAGAGTCACAATCAGAAGGTCGGGTTCATCCTTCTGCCTCTATCACATTCCAGGGTTGGTCCTCTTTCTAATCAAAGCCCTTAGCTTCAACCATGTAGCCAGGTCCCCGTTTTCTTCAGCTCATATTTGCTAATCTTGTTTGATTAAGTAGATTCCATGATAAGTATAATTTCAATAGGTTGAAAAAAATTTAAAATTAATTTGTATATACTAATTAATATTTGCATAAATATGTCATTATATGAAGAAAAACATGCCTCTTTTATAATAGAAGATATAAGAAGAAAAACATAAATGCTGTTTTACCAAATTCTGAGGATATCCTTGGTCTAGTTTTTCCACCAAACTGCCTTCTTAGTCTAGGCGGCGGACCACTTGGGTTAGGGTTTTTTTTTTTTTAATTGAGGAAGAAGAATTTAAATTTTATATTTTAGATAGGGTATGATGTATTAATCAATAAATCTAATAATTACTTGGATTAAGTTAATTAGGTAATTTAGAGATGAAAATATTTTAAATTAAATTATGTAATCAGTACTTATATTTTATAAAAAATGTAAATTTACTATCGATATAATAATTTGTATAGATTGGATCTTTATATTTTTCAATTTGTTAAATACAATCCAAATTTTAATATTGTTAAATTTGTATCATTAAATAGGTTGAGATGGTAGTTTACTCAAATTAATATGATATTGATTGAGACGGTATGATTTTTTTCATCGATGTGACATTGATTGTGTGCTGACATAATATTTTATCATGCTGGCATCGATTGACTGTCTAGGGTTAGGTTAAATAGGTAATTAAGAGACAAACATTTTTACTACATTTCTTTTCACTACTTGTCGTTTTCCAATGGGTTGCGTTTAAGCCAACGATTATTTGGATTTCAGATAAAACAGTAAAAATTGATCATAAACTAATAATGCCTCCTCTAGTAAAAATGATCACCAACCCTTCTAGTACTTAACCAGCTCTTGAAATCATATCTCCTTCCCTGATAATTTACGTCGCCCATAAGTTTTTCCGAAGGATATTAATTCTTGTTGCTTTCTTTATCGACAAGCCTAAGCCACAAAGCCCATAATTAAATAACCTCTCTTTTCCCCAAACTAAAGTCGCTAGTTGTTATATCCGAATTTCTTGGTCTTGGTATTCTCGTATAAACACAAGTATACCCTCGTGGCAGACGTAAAATTGGTTAGTGGTGGGGATTGCAGCTCGAAGCCTGTTCATTGGCCAGTGTGCCTCGAGTCGGTTTACCGAAAGCATCATGCCGCGAACCGAACGATGACTTGTTCACAGGCCAAAAACATAACAATGAATAGTGGCTTTCGTTTTCAGAGCTAAACATGTTCTGTTGGATATCCATGTTGTTGGATTGCGTAAAGTGGATGATCAAGTCTCTCTCACAAAAAATAAAAATAAAAATAAAAATAATAATAACGTGATAGCACAAATGTTGGAATTTAATCACCGATCATTTTGACTTTCTCATCCACTTCTGGTTGTCTTTCTGCCCACTGCTATTTCTTCTTTTTCTCTTTTGTCAAACTTCGACTAGTATGGTGGAAACGTTTTGTAAGAACTACGAGAGATATATACGTGGAATTTCAGGTCAAATACTTAATGAAAAAGGAAGAAATTACGTGACCAAGAGGCTCCTGAGCAACCGTTTTGATCATAAGCTGATGTTTCTGATCAGTTCAAACTTCAACTTGTTCTAATACCAACCATATACTAAAGAAAGAATTTCCATAGATACGATTTTGATGTATACAATCATTAAAAAAACCATGAATCACATGGGACATGCTCGTGAAAAACGTTAACTTCTTAGTACAATTTTTACCTTTTCTTAATTAAAAAATAATTAAAATTTTCCAAACTGGAGTGACATGTTCCACAATGATCACTTTTAGACGTGGACAAAACATCAGCACCCGAATTTGGAAAATTTTAGATATATACTTATCTGTTGCATGTATTGTTAGTCTTCTCAGTGCCATTAAATCTTCCATTGGAGAATTATAAAGTTAGATGGCAGTCATTTTCAGTTTTAGCCATTAACAACCCCTTACTCAAGCATCCATCACTATGATCTAAGCATCAAAAATAACCTTTATTTTTTGTCTTTTTTTTTTTTCCCATAAAGCGACAATTGTGTGAAATACGAAAGCAGATAAAATATATAAATCAATGGCATGTAATTTTCTAAAGTCCAAACTTTCAATAAATCCGGTTGATAAGATTCAACCTATTCACACAGGGAATAATATTAAATACAAGTTAATATAACATAAATAAGAAATTGTTTTTTGGTGGTGAAAGGGGAGGGGGGCAAGAATAGATTTTATGAATAGTTAAGAAGGATTTCGCTGGGAAAAACAAGGGGCTTGACTTTAAGCATTTTTCACGCTTTGAAAGGCTGTTTTCCAGCTTATATATTCCACTAAAATAAAGCAAAGCCGTTTGCTTATGAAGTCTGTATGTGGACCAAGGTGACCGCAAAAGATTGTAGAATTCCTCTTTTGATTTTGTTTCTCCTCTACCATTCTTTTCCTTTGTCTTCTTCCCCACCAATTGCAAGTTGAAGCCAGCCCTCTTTGTAGGAGTTTCCTGCGAAAGTAAGAACCATGCTTAGCCATAGACACGTCTTTGAACAACACATATCGACACACCTTTTGGAGAGTGTTGGCACCTGGTGACTTGGATGGAATATCCAAGATTTATGTTCTATGGGGATAATTTTTTTTTAAAACAAAAAATGAATTTATCAGTCTCATAATCATAATGTCATTTTAAGTCTCTTTTTTGAGAGGTGTTGTAATTTATCTATATCTAATACATTTGGGGGGTGTTGTAATTTTTTTAAAAATTATCAATACTACAAAATATATTTTTCTTTGTATATGCATAATTCAACAATCATTTTAAGAATATCCCTTCAAAACTAATAATGTTTTTTTTAAAAATATTCTTCGATTATTTCTTTGCATATGTATACTGAATGTTTTATCACACATAAAAAAAATTAAATAGTAAATAAATATTCTATCATAATTATAAATGATCAAAATACAAAAAAAAAAAAAAATTACTCATCTTGAAAGAAGAAAGTGGTCTCGTTCTGTTGTTTCCTTAATGTTTCTTTCATAAATGTTATAACTTGTTTCTGTTCTTTTCTCACCATTAGTTCTTTCCGTACTTTTGTTCTGAACATACAAGATAGAACATAACTTTTGAAACTATAAATATCTTTTATTTTTATTAATTATAAGATCTTAATTTTCATTATAATTATACTTTTATTTTTTTAACATTTATAATGATGTGATATATATGCTTTATTTTTTTGTGAAATCGAGTGAAGGCAAAATATAAAAAAGCTAAAAGTTTTAGCTATTTTTATAATATAGTCAAAAGAACATTAGAATTAGAATATCAATGGGGGCCCTTGATGCGTCCTGGCTTGACAATGTTGGGTAAATTGCTTTCTCACTAAAAGGTAAAAAGAAAGTACAAGGACACTAATAATTTGGTGAATCTAAGACATTTTCAAGGATAAATCTGTATAAATTTTCCAAATGCATTCACACGCAGGACAGAGATTGATCCCCACATGCATGGCCCCCTGCTCTTATCCTTTGAAATTGGTCTTTCCGTTTACCTGCTAATAGATATGTATATATAAGCAACACTGAGGAAGAATCGAAGTATGCCTGCAAAGTGATGAACTGGTCAGACTTAGCATTCAATTACAACCAACTGTCTTTCTTCTAGAGGCAGACAAATATATATCAGCTATAAACTATTCTCTGGTCAAACATTAATTTTCAGTTGCTTACAATATCATTTTCATTTAAACGTGTGACTAGTCTTTTCTTCTTGTACACAACTTACAATTTGGCTGATTTGAAACTTCTAGAACCCATTAATATTCTAACAATTGAAATGATAAACTGACTATGAGTAATCTTTTCATTCATATACAAAAATCTCATATTTCCTGGTATTTTGAATCGAAAAACTCTGATTGGTGTAATGTATATGAAGTTTTGATGAAGTTTTGTTCCGCTTCTGTATTTTTAGAACAATACAAAACTCATTCTATTCCAAACATGTTATGAAGTTACAAAGTATATTCATTGAAAGCTCACCAAAAATTTAACCCTTTCTTCTTTTAACATGCTTATTAAGATCGATTAACAAGAATAGTGGCAAATGATGATCAAGATGGCAGAGGATGGCAGAGGATGTCTCAAGATGTTGTAGTACTCCATAAAGCGTAGCAGCTCCAAATTGGCAAATTGGATTGGAACGGTTCATGAACCAAAGACGTGCAAACTCATGTGTGATATGCATCTACATGAATGTTACCAAAGCCAGTACTGTTGAACCCACTAATTCATTGGGCTTTACTAACTGAAATTCACGTGTCCCCATAGCGGGCTTTTATGATTGGTCTCGTGATATTGTGGACAGAATTAAGTCGAGAAAGCCCAGCAATCAGGACAGGAGCCATCCTGTTCCCCGAAGGACCAATATGCCTGAACTTTTCTTCATCCATGAGAACCATGGCCACACAATAGTTTAGTTAATAGTGCGAGGCACTTGAGTAATTGCTGTTTAGTTGGATCGAGCAGTGAGCAGTAGCAGCATCATGTTTTGTCTGAAGCACCTTTTTTCTCACATCGATGCTGAACTTGGATGTAGACCCCTCTTTATTAGTGGTGCCTCTTTGCTGCCAATATTGCTCCCTTTCCCAGCTAAATCGCACTTTTGGGGATTATTCATTTCGGCCGTGGGGCATAAGAAGGGGGTAATGCAACCAAGCTCATCCATGAGCACAGTACTACTAATAATGAGGTATACTATAAAAAACTAGGGTCAAAATGGATCATCCACACAAAGTGTCTTAGCTATTGGTGATTGTTTGAAAAATCCTATGTTACATACATATATATAGTACCAAGAACTCGTTTGGCATTAAGTTTAAATCTCCAACAAAATGTTTGTATAATACTAAAACAATATCAGGATTTTCAGAGTCAAAATGGATGTAGTTTTTCCAAACTAAAGTTTTTAATTCATCCCCGTACCAAATTAAAGACAGACTGAAATTCCTTTTGCTGTGAGTAGATATGACATGACATGACAGCAATATGCTAATTGAGGTACTCTCTCTTTTGGGTCTGAAATCGTTTCCCTATTAATGTTTTGATCTGCTCATACAGGTAAAAAGGGTATATCTTTAAATAGCTATAAGTTATTGTAACAGTATTGTTTAATTATTCCTAGTCCCCTTTCCACTGTTTTTCCTCTTTTGGCCAAGGGCAAATCTCAGTTTTGCTACTTTTGTTACCCACCATCTACCCAGCCTTCTCCTGTGTCAACCATCAACCAATTGCAATAACTATGGAAGGGAGTTTGAAAAAAGCCCATTTCTCAGTTCATATCAGAGGGTCCATATCAAGCGCTTTGGATATGGAAGTTTACCCAGAGAGAGGCTGCAGAGCAATTTCTGAAGTGGTAATGAAATTTTTCAGAAATTTTGTAAAATTTCTCGAATCAGAATTTAGGGTGGGAATCACTATCTCCAGCCTGAAGAGTCAATAGTACAGCTGATGATGAGAACATGCAAAGGTGGAAGCCGTCAAAAAAGTCTTAGTCTGTCTGGCATTAAGGAATAAGCATAGAACTTTTTTTACTCCAAAATGCCTTTCCTTTCACGAAAGAAAATGATTAATTTGTCTGCCCATGAAAGAAAGCAAGCTGTATTCCGTCAAGAAGAAGGATTCTCCTTTCAAGGTAAAAAATAAAAACCATTACCAAGAGAGAGAGAGCCCTTTAAAGTAGAAGAAATATGTGAAAAAACCAGCTGCAAACATCTTTTGACCTTTTCACATCATGGTTCAGACGGAAGCTACGTACCTTAAGAAATGTAAAATTGGTAAAGCAAAAAAATAAAAATCAAACTCTGACAGTAATATCAAATTGCCTGATTAAGTAAGAAAAGTCAATCTAGTAGCGGCTGGTTTGTTTTTTTTTTCTTTTTTCATTTAATGTGGGGATTTTTCACATTGCTTTTCTTTAATTTCTAACCAAACAAAAGTCGGTGGGTGTGGGGAATCATATCAGACAAGTTGATGTTGTTGATGTTTGGTTACTCTGATAACAACTCTGGTTTTCGTTTTGATCTCTCTGCAGTTAACCCTGAAACCCTGAATATCATCATATCGAGCTATGCGACGCATCCATCATCCTCATCATGAGCTTTGCCTCACGGAACAAGCAACCACCTGCGCCCATTGCCTCAGCCTTGTCTTCACCGTCTGTGGATTATCACCTTCACCAATCACAAAATAATAATATCATAATCAATTGAATCGGAATAAAAAAAAAGAAGAAATTCCAACAAAATTAATACCATATGCATTCATGACGTACCAGGGCCAAAGATGGTGTGGGGGCTGCCTATAGGGGACGGAATACTATCACAATCCGATGCAGCCGAAGGAGATGACGTGGACTTTGATACGATGTCGATGTAGTTCTTGTTAACAGCATAATAAAGACCGAGAGCAGGCAAAGTATCAGACAAACGTTGATCCACCTCGGGGGAGTCAAACCCGAACCCCAACTCAATACAGGCCTTGAGTTCATCAAGGTCTTCGTCCGTCACGCTCTTGCTTCTCCTGTTCTTGCTGTTTCCCTTCCTCCTAAGCCATGCCTCGTCACGGAAAATGTCTGGCGACCACGATCGCTGCTTGTAAAGCGGAAGCAGAGGCGACATCATCTGTGGCGCCGGCGGCTGTGGTGATTCAAGCACTGCTTGCAGTTTCTCACGCGGTGGCGGCATCGGAGGAGGTAGGGGTGGAGGCGCGTCAAGATGGGACATGGACACAGCCCCGAGGAGGTCCGGGGTGTGCAGAGGTCGGGAGACCTCGCCCGCGCGGGTGGGGAGCTCTATGGCTGACGTGTTTTTCTTTGGGATTTTTTTTCAGAAGTGAAGAGGGGAGGTTAATGTGAGAAAGAGTTATATGGTGGTGAAGTGGTGGTGGGTGTGGGACAGGGCTGAGGCAGATGGCCTTGGGATTGGTTGGTCTGACTCAGGATGACCTGTCTTCTCTCCTTATTTATTTGGTTTTTAAAGAAGGGGTCAAGTGTTTCTTTGAAGATTTGTAATAGTAATTTGTCTTTGCTTGTTGATACAATATACCATTCAAAGCAAGCTCTAAACAAGAAAAATATGTATTATTGTCTTCCCATATTGGTCCTCTATTTTTGACTTTCAAATAGTAATTTGTCTATTATTTGTCTTAAAGTACATATAATGTACTTAAGATATGTTACATATGCACATCAAGCATGTGAATTACCATGTTTTAACTATATTTTCTCATTCATTGTACTGTATTTCAAGTTGATTTAAGCATGTGAATTATTATGTTTTAATTTCCTATTTCTTGTGTAAAATATTGCAATGGAAAAAATGAATAGTATCTATTGGAGTAGAGAGCAAGCCCTATCCAAATGCCATTTATGGTGGTATGGTTGATGTAGAAATGAATTGAAAAAAACTTCAAGTCCCACGCACGTTAAGTAATGGGTCGACCTTGCATGATTGCCTTTCACCTTAGCTTCTAGGAAACCAAAAACAGTCGAGATGTTATGAGAACAACTGTTAATTAATTAATAGCATCGGACATGTTATTGTTAAAATATCAATATTTTATTGAATGAAACTTAATTCCTTACATTGAAATCAATCATTAAATCAATGTAATTAGAATTTTAATAATAGTTTAAAGAGATTTTGCAATGAACAATTCATCGGTAGTGTATGGATTGATGATAAGTATGAAAGAGAGGATTTCTCGCTTATACGCTAAGCTCCTCCAAATCCCAGGAGTATATCCTTATTTGCCCATAGATTTTCTTTCATTCTCTACTTCAAATCTAATAAAAATGCTTTTGTTTTTTTGAATTAAATGGATGGAATCAGACAAAATAGCTCACTTCATTGTTCTATTATGAAAAAGGGCAAAAAAAAAAAAAAAGCTTAAAACGACAAAAGGATAGACTTTGTGGAGTTTTGCGCTCTTGATGGCTAAGAGCTCTGTCACCAATTTCACCTTTACCTTTTTAATTTTTAATTATAATTTTATAAGAATTTATTAATTTTTAAAATAATTATTTATTTTTGACAATACTGAAAAATTATTTTATTTTTATAAATTTTAAAAATTATCACATTATATAAATTATAATTTTTTATTTTTAATTTTTTTATTCGAAAAAAAAACCTATCCCCTACCAATGCTCTGACTCCGACTAGATCTCCTTTCCCCGCCCTCCGCGCCCTTTCGCCCCCATGCCCCCATAGCCTTTTGCTCCCCAAGGGAGACGCGCCACCCCACTGTCAATGCTTCCCAAGAGAGCTTGACATCTACGCTCCCTTCGAGAGCACCGAGGGTGGGAGGCGTGTCTCCCTTGGGGAGCGTATGGGTGGGGGAGTGTGAGATCTGCGCTCGGACTCCTCTAGGGAGCACGGGGGTGGCTAGTTGGGAGGGCTAGTCTGCAAAAAAAAAAAAAGTAAATAGTGAAAAAGAGGTAGAAAGAAAGAAAGATAATTTTGATATTTTATACATATTTGTTAATTTTATTTATGCATTTGGAGTTAATTGTTTATTTTAAAAATTAATTGACTCATATGAAATTAAAATTAAAAAATTAAAGAGGTGAGGTATTTTTCTTGTAATTTTATGAATCATTACAAGAATTAACTTCTATCGCAGCCCATGTGACAGTCATGGTGTGGTATATAAGCAGACTTCAACTTCTTCTTAATATAGAGAAAAGAAAAAGCTCTTATAACCTGAGCCGACTAATTTATGGGAACCTAAATTACTTTCATTTTTAACTTTTATACAAGATTCAATGGTCAATAGAATGGGAAATAGTTGCAAGAAAAAGGAATCACGAAATCATTATAAAGCCTTTTTAAGCTTTTTCATTCCTCCTGGTTTCTGAACAGGGACCGGCCGGCATTTGCTTTATGGTTTCATATTACCTGAAGCAGACGAAGGACTTTCTACAGGGATTGTTTATTCTTCAAGTAGGCATTTGAATGGAAGGTTCTGTTTATGGAAATATTGATCAAAGTCAAAAATGCAATGTTCAAAGAGACTTGCGGGCAATCCACCTAAAGTTTGAAGACTGACCCTTCATTCTTTCGTATTCTCCAAGTCTAATCTAAATACGCGGTAATGGTGCTAATGGACAAATTTAACAAATACCTTCCCGCAAGGGTCAATCCACTAAAGTAATCGAAGGCAAGGATCTTTCGGCGAAAATTAATGTGAGAAAACAATGTACCCCGATGATGAAGAATGGGAAAGTCTTGCTTCCTTGCTAAGATGTAATTAGACTAAGGTCAATTATATATGAATAGTGAAAAAAAAAGTATAATGTTTTAAAATTTTTTTATATAATTTAAAAATATTTAAATAAATTTTTATTTTTTATTTTATTAAATCAAATTTTTATATTTTTATTTTGATTCAAATATTTTTTTATAATTAATAGTTGACAAACTATTATTAATTAAAATAATATTTATTATTTTTTATATCACGTGATGTTGATGTGGTGCATACATAAAAGGTGAAAAATATCATGTTACTATGTTATCATAATTAAAAAAAATATTCTAAGTACAATTTAAGTTTGCTTTAATTTATTTACAAATAAAAAAAGGGTTCTTCCAAAATTTTAAAATTTTGAATTATCATTTAATTGAATTGATGTATATTAATTAGCCCATGCATAATCGATGATGCATGTATTTTCATTTTCCAACGTGAATAAATTAAAATTGGAAATTTTGTTGCTCAAAGCCTCAATAAATTAGACCCAAAGAGAGACCAAATTGAGTTGAATCATTTCCAGGAACGGAGGCTTTAGACACAGATCACATCAACTTGAAATCAATTTAATGATTTTGAGAGCGAAGGAGAAAAAGAAAAAGGGCCCCATTTCTTCTTTTTGCTTAATTAGTTGGTTACCGGTCACAACAAGCCTTATACTATGACTTGAACTCTAAGCCCACCCCCACTCTCAATAATTCTGACCGAGCATATGCCACAAGGATGCTTTACGCTATGGAGAAAATATTTAAAAACTGTCAACTTTATCTTAAGTTCGAGCTTATCACATATTAATTATAGATTATAATAACTGAATAAGCAATCTTTTTTATTGCATTTTAATATCAAGTTTCAATGTGGTAGAAGAGGGTCTGGCGGCGGCTTTCTGTCAAGCAAATAGATAGTTTAGTGGCAACTGGGCAATACCAACTCTTTATTGTCATAAAATGATTGGAGTTCTTAGATTGCTTGCAGGCAGCGCGATTGCCGGCACTGAATTTTTGTTTAATGGGACGAAACAAACAAATTAAAGCTATTCTCACAGTGGATTAATGAAAACATAAAGACTTGGTTTGGTTGGCCCAAGCCAAGACCTAAAATCAGGGGCCATATATGTTTTTCAAATTAAAGAAGATGATTTTGACAAGGTTTACAAGGTCCATCGTCAATCATGCCCTTATTGTTATGTATAAATAAATAATAGTAGTGTATATATAATCTCCCAAGGGAGTCATTTATAAAAAATATAAACGAATCTAAGCATTTACTAATTCAAAAAAAATATATTATACGCATTCAAGATTTGATTTGTAGGGGAGAGAGAGAGAGAGAGAGAGAGAGAGAGAGAGATTTCAAATCTCATTTTTGTTAAAACCTTAATGAATGGTAAAAATGTGTTGATTATTCATTATTGATCATAAATAAGTGGATCTTAGTGATTAGTTATAAGAATCTGAAGCAAAACTGGCAGAATTACTAATTACATCTCACGGTAAAAACTATTGCTAGTCTAAAAAAAATCGAGGCACTTAATTCTTTTGTTCACTTTAACTTGAAAATTTTATGATTTTATTCATCTCATAAATTGAAAGTGGATGAATAATTAAATATTTAGTCAAATTTTAATACAAATTGATATAAGATTTAAGGATGTTTTTTGGAAATTGCTACATCCTCTTCAACTCTAACGAGAGTTCATTGTTCAGTGAGACATTACAAATACCCAAAGCTACCTTTTACACAAAATATTATCATTTACGTCAACATACAACATACTTAATATTATTATATCTAGATGGTTCGTGATAATATTTTTGAATGAAAATCATAGACAAAAGAGAGTTTTCAAAAAATGTATTGTAGTACTAAATAATTATGTAGCCTATTAAGGTATCTAGGAAGGTCTGGTAATAAGAAATAATTGGAACCGGGGCCTGATGTTCTTGCCATGATTTTGGATGGTTTTGGCAACAGCATCATTTAAGGTGGGTGCCATTTGCTGCCACAATACATCATGATTTTGGACCATATATGTTAACATCGTATGGTCAGCAATATCTTAATTAATATTATTACATGCAAGACATGGTCAAGTAGACTATGATTGTTTTATACTCGTGAAGGGGTCATCCACATCAACATACCCCATTTCTTGTATTTGGTCGGTTAACCCAATAGGGTAACAAATTAATTTTTATAAAAAAATCCATATATTTGCTTGTTTTAGTGGTATCATGGTTTAGCACATTACTAGATTTATATATATTTTGTATTTTCTTCATACATACATTAATTAATAATAATAATTCCTGGCAATATTCCACTTCTTCCTAATAAATGACAGTCACACTCGTATTAATGATGGCTCAAATTAGTGAAAATTACTAATGATGCTGGAAAAATTCTCTGGCAAATGTTGGCTTGATTTGATGACTTGACAGACAGGGAATGGTACTAGGAATTGTTGATAGGTTGAATTTGGGAAGTGGAAGTTAGTGGTGAAATTTGGAGCTGATGATTTCGCCTCTGGTAATGAGAGGAGAAGACAGTTGTCAACCACACCCAAAGTCCTCGACCCATCAGCATTCTCTGAATGCAGCTCCCCATACGTCTTTTCAATACACGAATGACTCTGATTAATAATGCACTGGCAGAAGCGCGGCCTGAGAAAATGAACAAACCTGCAAAGGGCCCTGGTCCAATTCCTGGGATGGTAGTAACAGTTTGACCAGATGTCCAACTTGAACAATCTGAAAAGGAAAGCGTATCTTCCTCCAATTGCTGCAATTCCGCTGCCTGCTTTAAGTTATGAATCGCCTCTGACTTATCTGACGCCAATCGAGAAGATCGTTGAAACACCTACATAAAAAAACTTTGTAAGAAACAGATGTAGATCACCTCGAAGTTATGATAGTAACCAAAGGAGTGTCAATTAGATTACAAATCCAAAACTGCCCAGATCGTAGGCAGGTCCCGACTTGGTAAACTCCTTGCAAGTATTTCGCAAGGAAGACTTTGGCGCGAGGTGTCAACAAGAATGCAGCCTTTATATTTCCACCTGATAAAGCTTTCTCATAGTCATCAACTGGTTCGATGTTTCTGATATTCTTGCGCTTGAATCCCAAAATTTTCACTAAATACGAGACAGTAAAAGGATTTCCATCGCTACCAATAGCCGTATTTGTCCTCTTGAGCGAATCAGCATCTAATCCGGATGGCTCAACTTGTGAACTTGTTACCATTGAACTAAGTCTAGCGGTTAAGACCATAGTGACAATCATGGTCAAAATAGTAACCATGGAACCAGCAGCAAATAAGACAATCTGTTTCTCGGTCCTGCAAATCAAAGATGGTGAAAGTTTTTTTAGGTGTTAAATCAACAATACCTTTTTTTGCAGCGTATATAATTGTAATCGGGTTCTTGCCCTTTCAATTAATGTCCTCTAAACTTCTTTGTTTTTCCACAATTGCTATCCTTAGCCTAAATTGTATTTTCTTCTTTACTCTTTAAATATCTTTACATTTGATTGTACCATGCATCAGATGCCATCTTACTGTGTTCATTGAAGAGAAAGCAAAAGGGAAGCAGAACACAGCTCCAACTTGTCTTGAAGGTGAATCAGTCGATTCATTGCAGGTTCTAAGTTCAATGAACCAGATAGCAAGACCAGTGAAGACAGTCATAGCCGCCATTGCAAGCCACATCTCTCGAGTAAAGGGGCTCATGAACCACAAAACTCCGTTCAATCCATTGTCTTTTTTCTTTACCACCATCACCATCCTTAATTCAGCATAGGGCTGCGAGAATTCTACAACGTGAGAGCGGTCTGCTGTTATTATTTTACCGCCAACAGCTGCATCAAACGTCTTCGCCATACATACAAAATCTCATTAGTCTTACTCTGTTATTTGATGTTATTGGTTATTTAAAAATTTTTCTTGTTAGAAGAATAATGATTAATTGAAACAGAGAAAGGGTTTTAGGACATAGAATGTAGAGTAATGTTTGTCTTGCCTCTGGCATATTTGGCTTTGACTTCCAGGCCACAAAAGGGTCCACCATGGATTAATTCTCTATCAAATCTTCTTTTCAGGACTAAGAATAAGAAAGCTGGAAAGAAAACTGATAGTGACCTTACGGGCAACTTCCTCCACCAATTGATCACAAGATCCACAAAATGGAACCAGTTTGTAAGCGAAATGGTACGGTAGAAAAATGCTGTCCAATGGACTAACAAGCCTTCAGAAGCCGCCTGGAAGATTAGGAAGTGGATCCTGCACATTGAAAGGTTGAAGAAGGAGGTAAAGAAGCAGTGCCGGCCCTTGGGTGAAGCCACCCAAGCAATGGCTTTAGGCCCCTAATTTGGGGAGGCCTCAATTTTAGAAAATATTTATAATTTTATAATAATTATAATATAATTAATTATATTAAAAATATATAAAAATAAAAAATAATTATTAAAATTATTTTTTTATTTTTTAATTATGTGTCTAATAATTTCAATTTTCTATTACTTCCTTCTTTCTAGAATGGTATTAATTCTCAACTACATTTTCTTATTTCCAATAAACCAACAGTCATATGTATTTACTCATTTTCAACAACTATTTTTTTTCACTTATTTTTCTTATTTCCAATCAATGCATTTAATGATTTCCAACAGCTATTTTTTTCCTATATATAAAACTAATTTTTTTTCAATGTATAATATCTACTTTTGAAATTTTCTTTTCTCATTTGCTCTTTCTTCTTTTAATTTCAATTTTTTACGAAAGAATATGAAGTCTATTATTTTATTATCTTCATAAAGTTGTGAGTATCATTTGCGGTTTGTAATAAACATTCAACAATTAGGTACTATTATTCTAATTTTTACAGGTTTTTTTACTTTAATTTAGAGTTTATTTTATATTGTTATATTATTTTTATTTTATGTGATAGTTGATTTGTTTGAATTAGAAATTTTGATTGTTGATTTTATATTAATCATTTAGAAAATAGAAGATAATTATAATAATTGATTATAAAATGTCTTATTTAAATGGATTAAATTAAAATTAATAAAATCTTATTTAAGATCAACAATGTCTTAAGAAAGATTAAATAGATTGACTATATTATTAATTAAAAAAATATTAGAAGAATTTGATTATAAAAATTTAATTAAAAATTTTACAACTCAAAAAATTAGTAGAATAAAATTTTAATTAATTTTTTTAATTTTAATAAAAAAAACCTCCATTTGAATATTTCGTTTTAAACCTTTGAACTTGTTAAGTTGTCTCTGTAAAGAAGTGGGACATCAAATACATCTACAGAGAAACCAATCAAGTAGCTGATAGCCTTGCTAAGGGAGGTGCGCAGCGTCAGGTGGATCTGTTGAATATCTACGACAAATGTATGGGGTGTGGAGTCCTGTTTTTCTTTTGTTTTTTGGTTGTGATTGGGGTTTCTTGCGTGTGCTGTGATGGTTGAAAGGTTTTTGGAGAATGGCTGGAAGTTTGGGAAGTGTCTTGCTGGTGGCTGTGATAAAGACAAGGTGAAAGTGATGGCTCCTGCTTTTGTGATTGTGAGTGGAGAGTTGGAATCTGATCTTTCAGATGTACAGAAGATGACGTTGGCATCCTTTTGAAAGGCAACCTCAGATTGTGGATATTTATGGCTCAGGGGTTCTTTTTTGTTGCAACCGCTTGGGGCTCCTAGGGGGTCATGGGGTAGTTTTGTTTTTGTGTGCTACCCTGTTTCTCTGGTAGGTAGCTAGGGAGAGCTGATATGGGGTGCTGTGTACAGTTTACGACCCTGCTCATCTGTTATGTTTTGAGGATGGCAGGAGGAGCTTTTGATTTCTCTTTGGAAAGGTATAGGAAGGGCACTGTGCTTGTCTCTGGGAAGGGTTTTAAGGCTCTGTGTTTTTGTGTTCTCTTTGTTTCTAGGCCTGGGCGACGGGTACTGCAATGACTAAGGTCTGTTATGCTCTAATAGGTGTGTTACAGACTTTATTCAAGTGTGTACTATTCCAGAGGTAGAACCTTTGGTACCCTCTGTTCTGAAATGAACAACACCTTTCAAAAAAAAAAAAAAAGAACCGCAACGGCAGCTTTAAAAACATCGATCGAAATCCCTTGGATGTGTGGTTTCTTCTGGTTCTCGTCATGACTTATGTTCACAAACTGCCTGAAGGTTGATCTTACTAGAACCGAGACGCTGAAAACTCTAGAACGCTGTAGAAAGTTTGAAAATGATAAAGTGCCCGTCATTTGAAATGGCCCGCTCAAACTCTGCCTTTGATGACTTGTTATGTTGAAGGCAACGATGTCTAAACAACAAATTCCAATGTTCTTTGGGGGAGACTCTTTCCACTGGTGGAAGCTGATTTGTTTAGCAACATTCTGGAAAATTTCAAATATATGAGGAGCAATGCAAACCGCTGAACATACTGGTTCCGGTATCAGTTTAGACAATTCACGTGGACTGCGAAGTATTGTTGCTCTGCTTTTTCTGCTAAGCTTACCCCTTTTAGCAGTCAATGTAGATTCATAACTTACTAGTGTGCAAGAAATTGCCAAGGGATTCGGGTTCAAATTGGTTGTCAAATAATAATCTGCATTCAACACCATGACATAATAAATTCGAAGGACTGATAAAAAATAGCCTCGTTAATCCACAATACAGCCAATGTAACGAATACGACTGAACATTGGATTTCAGAAAAAATTTCAATGGGCAAAGAGCCAACTTCAATATTCAATGATTGGAGTTGGAATGATAAATAAATTTTCTTATACTAATTCTTAATCAAAAGCATAATCTAGATGCATATGAAGATTGAGAATGCATTCCGTTTCCAAAGAAGGAAAAGTATTACCATCCATTTCCGCTGGAGTAATATTCCTGTAAAACTCGTAGAAGGATAGTTGCATTGGGGGTGTATCAGTAGCTAAGGCAAGAGAAAGCAATATATATATTTTCGTGGTGGCTTTCTCTTCTCCATCGTCCTTACTTCTTTCCTCATTGCAAGATATTGATGGTAATAGTAATAAAAGAGTGATAAAACGCTTAGCAAATTGCAACCCATTTCCTCCTGCCCAGAGCAGACAATTCTCTTCTTTTGGTTGAATATCTGTTGATGGTTTAAGGTGCTGGTTCAATTGGAACTGTGGAAGTCAGTTTTACTGATTTTGGGTCAACACTAAACCTTTCAATACTTGATTTAATATTAGCAAAGTATCTCGTTTGAATTTATTCTCATTGGTTGCCGATATACATACAGCCGGCAGTTTGGCCGAACAGCCTGAACTGCCGGCTATGCACAAATCCTCTTCCCTTGACCCTTGTAATTATTATTCTCTTCTTCACATGGTCCACTTTGTTATTCATCCCCTAGATCAGATATAACAACCTTAATGTTGGCAAATATGCCAACTATATATACTTTGAACGCCTTAATTCATAGATTTATTTTACTGTCTCAATTTTGTTGTGCTTACCCATTACTTTGTCTTAAGACATAACCAAATATGAGTTGAAGTAAGCTTTCCGCTAGAAGAGGAATAATTCATCTGCACTGTATGTTATTAAGTAAAATTCATGCTTCTTTTTTTAACAAAAGAATTATGAGTATATACTTAGTATCTTTGATACAAACTCCACATCACCTTTTATCATTTGTATTAAGGTCAAGTGGCAACTCATGCCACCTTATCTACTCATGTAATTGTTCTAATCAAAGTGATTAGAAATGAAATCTAACCCCTGTCCTTTATGATATGCCAATTTGATGGTTTAGTGGACACTATAATAATGTACCAGGAGCTGCTGATCCTTGTGTTTGCGAGGGGGAGCTTATCCTTGATAATTGAATTTGAGGCTCATTTCTCCTCTGGTTCCGAGAAAACAGAGTTGTGAGCCACACCCAAAGTCCTCTACCCGTCAACATTCTCTGAATGCAGCTCTCCAAACGTATTTTCATCAGACGAATGACCGTGATTAACATTGCAATTGCAGATGCCAGGCCTGATAAAATAAACAAACCTGAGAAGGGCCCTGGCCCTATTCCTCGTTTCATGGTGCCATCAATAGTTGAACTTGAACAATCCGAAAAAGATAGCATTTCTTCCCGCATTTGCTTGAATTTTCCGCTCTTTATTAACCTGAGCATCGCCTCTGACATCTCTGGAACTAAAGAAGAACCCCGTGGAAACACCTGTACGACAAAGCTAAAAATGGTAAAAAGACATATCCAAAGGCTTGAGCAACAAACAAGGCTAAATAACCAAAACCAATAGTGGAAGTGAAGGGTCTCGTTGTTATTACAACTACAGAACCACGTAGAGTACGGCATGGCTTCCACATTTTGAAGCCTTTACAGTATTTTGCAAGGAAAACATCGGCATAAGGAGTCAAAAGGAATGCAGCCTTTATCTTTCCACTTGATAGAGCCTTTGCATAATCATCAATTGAAGATTGAGCAATGTTCTTGATATTCTTTGGCTGGAACCCTAAGACCTCCACTATAAACCGGAAGATAATAGAATCTCCATCACAACCGATAATAGCATTTGTTGTCTTGAGATTTTCTATATCCAAATAAGATGGCTCAGTCTCTGAGCTTGTTATCATGGAAGTAAAACTTGCTGTATAGGTTGAAGTGACAACCAGTATCAGGAATAACCATGGGGCCAGCACAAAATAAGTCAAGCTGCTCCTGGGTGATTCTCCTGCAATATGAACAGTTTATGAATAACTGATCAGCATTCCTTCATTCTTGAATTATTCCCTTTATTACTTACATTCAAAACTTTTCGTTTCATAAATTAATTTTCAATCCCAATTGCAATGACAAACTGGACATAAAAAATTGAATACAAGACAAAGACCAAATCGCCCCATTCCAAATTAAAATAAGTCCCACAATAAGTCAGAAACAGAGGCAGCAGATTCCCAGAACAAGAGTAGACAAAACAGAGTCACTCCGCTATCTTAGACATCCCCTTTAGAACATCCACTATTGAACCAGAAAGAGTGAGCTCCATCATCCTCAAGCCAAACTACAAGTTCCTATTTTCTATTTACCCAAAAAAGTTACTTTCCATGATAGTATGACAAACTTGGACATCCTTTATTCGTCCACAAGTAATTCAGTCATATGGCGTCTATGCCCACAACAGGAGCTCATCTTTGTATGTTTCTTTGCCAAGTCGGTGTTTCATGCCAATAGGAGTCTCTAGCATTTACAGCTTGAGACTAATAATGACATATTGGCTGTATGGCTGATAAAATCCACCTTTAAAAAAACAAAAAGTCATGTGGCGGCAGATAATGTAAGAAGTAGAAAGTAAGGAGTAGAGAGTCGCAAAAGAGAACCAGAAGACAGCTAAGGACCCTAGTTTTAGCTTTGGGGTTAGATCTAGGTGCTTGTATTCTACAATGTAGTGCTCGAAGTTAATTTTATATACAAAACATGTAACGACCCAAGCCCAACCACTGGCCCAGCAGCTTTTTGGACCTAAACTACGTGGCCCTCAAAAGCTTAAGCTCAAGTTGCTAGTAGTAGTGGGCTTGGATTGTTATATAGGTCTTAACAATCACATTCACACCAGATGTGGGATGTTGGGTATTACAATCCCACCCACTCAAATCCTTGATGTCCTCATCAAGGCCACAGATCATATCACAGGACATCAAGGCCACAGATCATATCACAGGACCAAGATCTCACCAGAACAATATGAAAGCTCACATCGGACTGGTCTAAGCTCTGATACCATTTGTAACGACCCAAGCCCAACCACTGGCCCAGCAGCTTTTTGGACCTAAACCACGTGGCCCTCAAAAGCTTAAACTCAAGTTTCTAGTAGTAGTGGGCTTGGATTGTTATATAGGTCTTAACAATCACATTCACACCAGATGTGGGATGTTGGGTATTACAAAACATGCTCAAGAACAAGGTGAAATGCGTAAATTTAAAATTAACCAAAAATAGATTATCTTACTATGTGCTCCGTAGAAGAGAGTCGCAAAAGAGAACCAGAAGAAAGCTCCAACTTGTCTAGAAGGCAAGTTACCACCAGATTCATTACCAGTTCTATGTTCAACTAAGCAAATAACAAAAGCAGTGAAGACAGTCATTAATGCCAAAGTAAGCCACATCTCGTCGGTGAAAGGGCTCATGAATGAAAAAACTTGGTTCAATTCAATATCTTTCTTCATCACTATCACCGGTCCTACTTCAAGATAGGGATATGAGAAATCTACAAGCTGGGACCGTTCCTCTTTAATTACTGTTAAGCCAACAGCTGCATCAAAAGTCTTCAATGTACAAAAAAAAAGTTCAAATTTCAATCAGTCAAATGATGTTTGATAATATTTTGTCAATTTTCATATAAATCTTTTTTCACTGGATTTGGTCATTGCCTCATAGGGGATAACCACGTTATAAAGCATTTTAAGAAAAACTTTCGAAAATGTTAGCTGGAGATTAATCTATTCACATATTTACTGAGATTGAGAGCTTGCATGAATTATGAACTACCACAATGCATGTGCAGATAGCTTGTGGAGTTAGTTTTGTGTGTTTCAGTCAGCTTTGCTGAAATGTCAGTAAGCATGTAAGTGTCATGCAATGCAGCCAATGCATGCACAGATTAGATTTCTGTTCATATATTTTTGTAAGTTTATTTTTCTAATTAATTCACCTACATTTTCTGGTCATAGTAGAGCTAAAATCTACTTACATGTTTACATCACAGTACAGTTAGCACTAACAATAAGCAGCTAGAGAAGTGCACGGATAAGGAACAACAAACCTCGCGAGCAACTTCCTTCAGCAATTGATCCTCAGAACCGTAAAATGGAACCAGTTTGTAAGTGGTATTGACTGGCATCATTGCAACAGCTGCTTTAAAGATATCAATCCAAAACCCTGTTATTTGCGTTTCTCTGTGGTTCTCGTCATGACTTGTGTTGGCAAACTGCCAGGGAATCGATTTTACTGGTACGGCAATGGTTAACTCTGTATAATACTGAAGTGGCCGGGATGTCGAAAATGATAGAGTAGCAGCCATTTGAATAATCCCACCTGCATTTTGCTTTGGATGGCTATTCATGTTGAAAGTGACGATGTCTAAATCACTAACCCTGTCCGACTCATCGTCCACAAACGTCCCAGGCTTCAACCACTGGTACTGGCCGATTACACTAGCAATTTGGCGAGTAATTTCATACATATGACGAGATATGTAACTCGTCGAAGATTCGTTTTCCATTATTGATTTAGCCTTTGCAGGCAGAGCACAAAGTATGGTAGCTTTGGTTCTCCTGGTAACCTCATTTATTGCCGCAGTAATTGCAGCTTCATAATTTGTGACCGTACAAAGAATTGGTAAATTTTGTGAAGTCAGATTCCTGATGGCCACATAAGATTGATAAGACTCTGCAATATTCAATAGCTTCATGTTGTCAGATCTGTTGCTTTAATCATACATATATGCATTAATTCAACAAAGAAATACTACGTACTTTTAAGCTTGAACCATTTTGGTAGCAAGTCATTTCTTGTAGAAAAGAATACATGATGAGCCTTCACTATTTTAGAGCAACCTTACAAGTTGGAATACTAGCAGTAGCATATATATAAGAATCGAAGATGTAATTACAGGAGAAAATATATTGAATTAAACTTAAGCTGCAAATTGTTATCTTGGTTTCTAGAGCCTAGAAACAAAACTAAATGATGAAGGAAAGGTAAAATCATAATTGATTAAAAAAATTATTACTAACTAAAATGTACCACCAATTTTTAACATAATTGGAGTTTGATGACGCTAAGAAATGATCAAATCAAATAATTAGAAACACTGTAATCTTCCTTAGGTCAAACCTCAAGGTGAATGACAGAATTTTCGAAATAGAAGTACATATCTATATATACATACCGTCCAGATCTATGGGAGTAACTTTCCCATGCGAATGGTTGAATCTTAATTGGATTTGGTGTGCATCTCCCCTGGCGTTACAACGCATTATACATTGATCCTCCTCGTTAACTTTCTCTTCTCCATCTCTTGTCCCACTACAATTTGATGACGGTAAAAGTAATAGCAAAAGAAAGAAAAAGAGCTGGGCAAAGATGCTACTCATTTCCTCCTGCCTGAAGCTGAAATTTTTTTTTCGGTTGTTCTAATTGAATCGCCTTCCTTTTGAGTGTTGGCCATCTGCCAAGGGATAGCGAATTTTTTAATTTTGGGTCGACGTTAGACTTTCCTCGCTTCTTCTGATTCCTGTCATATAATATAAAATATCGTCTGGAACTTCCTTGCCCTTTCTTTCTCTTTGGAAATTTCATGGTAATTGTTTAGGGGGTATGTTGCGTTGAAGAACGAGGATTGAGATGAAAGCCAGCTTTGCGTTGAAAATTAGCCCTCCCTTCGTAATTCTAGAAAAGAGTTTGAATTATATATATAATTTAAGCTGAAAAACCGTCACATCAGGGCAATGTAAGCTGAGAGAGGGGCAGAGTTCCTGGTAACCAATGTGGTTAGGACATTTGCAGTCCTTGAATGGGATGGGAGGGTAAGTCAATAATTGTAGGAGTGCTGGGTATCTATTGGCCAAGCGCACAATAAACGGAGATTGATACGATTGGCGGGACCGTTGAAGTTGGAATGCATCCCTTCCATTGTCGATAGTGTTTATCTGAGCAGCCAACAGATACTACATGTCGGTGCATTAGATTCAATTTAATTTTATTTTTTATATTGCAGTCAATTATTGTTGGTTATTTTACTTGATATATGTTAGTCTATCATTTAAAATGAATCAGTTATCTATTGAGTTCATTTAATAGATAGCTGTCAATCTCTAATTTCATGTCTTATAATTTTTTTTTAATTACAGGTACTTAAGCTTCAAGTAGAAAACTGATATGAATGAAGGAGTTGTTCTGTTTTTTTTTTTTTCACTTTGCTGCTCTTAAGCATTCTCTTTACTCTTCTTTATTCTCCTTCACTTTATTTTTTTAAAGTTCATTACGGTGTCAAAGCTTTTAGGATCTTGAGGGACTTAGGATGCTAGAAACAGTAGTGTTTTTCATCAAAAGATCCCAGTCCTTCATTCTTCTTTCACAAAAAAATGTCTGTCCACGACGATCTTCCCGTTGCAATCAACCTGTTCAGGCCTGCCCATCTGCCCGGAAACTTTCTTTCCTCTGTTGGATTGAGCCCTGAAACCGACAGACGGAAAGACATCTTCATCTCTTCCCTCAGTGCAATGTAACGACGATAACAACAGCAAAGGGGTGACCAAAAGCTTAGACAAAATTGTTATCCATTTCTTCATGCCTCCAGGCTTCAGCTAGCAAAAGATTTTCCCTTCTTTATTGAGCTAACGTCTGTTAATGGTTTGCGTATTTGGAGGAAAAAAAACAAAAAAGAACTTACCCAGAATCCGCCTTTAACACTAAGTCAATGACGGACTTACCACGCCGGATCATTTCTACCAATAATCCAAGCAAATACTAGATAGTGACAGCAAACGAGTATAAAATTAATTCTGAGGGAAAAGTCAGGCGGAGAAGGGGTTAGTTTTACCATTGATTGTAGCAGGTCACCATGGCCTGCTTCTACTATTCTGGCTCCTTCTAAATATATGTAATTTCACAATTATTTACTTTTATACATATTTCTATGTTTAATACGAGTTTAAATTTTGTTAAGACTGGGGGTAAATACCAATATTTACTACATCAACGAGCCAATACAGAGTCTTTTTCTTTTTTGCATTTTTTATATATTAAAACCAAATTGTGTCACACCGGATTACCCTTTCTTTATGTTTTGTATCAAAGTCTACTACTCCACTAAAAAAATATAAATTAAGAAAAGAAATAGAGGTTTTTTTTTTTGTAAATGTGACCTGCTACAATAATCAAAAGTTATGAAATTGATTTATTTCATTAATTTTGGTTTGATTGGTTGATATTAACACAAACTCAATAGTTTCTCAATTTAAATTAAATTTAAATATTTTTTTATTTGTTTTAACTCTTATTAACTCTACGCATTTATACTCCACTTTATTTTTCCCTCAATTATTGTTTTAAAGTTTAAATACTCTTCTCGGAACTCTGAATGAGGCAAGATGCCTGATCATGGAATCCTTTTTCCTATTCTCATTAAAGAGTTAAAATAAATAAACTTATTAATGAATTATTTAAGTTTCCGACTTCTTAACTATTTAAAATAATGTACAAGGAGCTGCTGAGTTGTGTTTGGAAGGGAGGACTTGTCGTTGGACTTGAATTTCAAAGCTTATTTCTCCTCTGGTTTCGAGGAAACAGAGTTGTGAGCCACACCCAAAGTCCTCTACCCATCAACTTTCTCTGAATGACGTTCTCCCAACGTCTTTCAATCAGACGAATGACCGTGATTAACATTGCAAATGCAGAATATACTTATCAGTATATACTTAGTATCTATAGTACAAAGCTCCACACCAACGTTATCATTTGGATTAAGGTTAAGTGGCAACTCATTCCACCTTATTTACTCATGTAATTATGCTAAGCAAAGTGAAGGGCAATGAAATCTAATCCCTGCCCTTTATGGTATGCTAACTTGATGGTTTAGTCGATACTATAATAATGTACTAGGAGATGCTGAGTTGTGTTTGGGAGGGGGAACTTATCCTTGATGTTGAATTTCAAGCTCATTTCTTCTCAGGTTTTGAGAAAACAGAGTTGTGAGCCACACCCAAAGTCCTCTACCCATCAACGTTCTCTGAATGCAGCTCTCCCAACGTCTTTTCATCAGGCGAATGACCGTGATGAACATTGCAAGTGCAGATGTCCCGCCTGATAAAATAAACAAACCTGAGAAGGGCCCTGGCCCTATTCCTCGTTTTATGGTACCATCAATTGTTGAACCTGAACAATCTGAAGAAGATAGCATTTCTTCCCGCATTTGTGCGAATTTTCCGCTCTGCAGTAATCTCAACATTGCAACTGACATCTCTTGAACAAAAAGAGAACCCCGTGCAAACACCTGTAATACAAGACCAGAAATGGTAAACAGACATGTCCGAAAGCTGGAACAGCAAACAAGGCTAATTAACCAAAACCAATGGAGGAACTGAAGAGCATCGTTGATATTACGACTGTAGAACCACGTAGATTACGGATTGGGTTCCACACACTGAAGCCTTTGCAGTATTTTGCAAGGAAAACATCGGCATAAGGCGTCAAAAGGAATGCAGCCTTTATCTTTCCACTTGATAGGGCCTTTGCATAATCATCAATTGAAGATTGAGCAATGTTCTTGATATTCTTTGGCTGGAAACCAAAGACCTCCACTATATAACGGAAGATAATAGAATCTCCATCACAACCGATAATTGCATTTGTTATCTTGAGGTTTTCTATATCCAAGCTAGATGACTCGGTTTCTGAGCCTGTTATCATGGAAGTAAAACTCGCTGTATAGGTTGAAGTGACAACCAGGATCAGGAATAACCATGGGGCCAGTACAAAATAAGTTAAGCTGTTCCTGGGTGATTCTCCTGCAATATGAACAAGTTATGAATAACTGAACCACATTCCTTCATTCTTGAATTATTCCCTTTATTACTTACATTCGCAACTTTTCGTATCATTCAATTTTCAATCCCAATTGAATGAAGAACTAGACATAAGAAGTTGAATACAAAAGAAAGAGCAAATCTACCTTCCCAATTCCAAATTAAACCAGTCCCATAATAACTCAGAAACAGAGGCAGCAGATTTACAGAACAAGATTATACAAAAACAGTCACTCTGCTATCTCAGCCATTCCCTTTAGAACATCCATTATCCAACCAGAAAGAGCGAGCTCCATACCCCTCAAGCCACGCTTCAAGTTCCTATTTTCTATTTATGCAAAAAAAGTTACTATAATTTTTATTTTGAATTATATAAGTCATTATATATATTTTTTGAGCCAAATGTTATCGTATTCTTATAATGGTTAATTTAGTCTCACTTGTGATTTTATGACACCAACCACTAAGTGGCATGTTGATATTTCACAATGGATAATAATATAGCATGTTGATGTGATATGATATGATAACGTGATTATATAACATTTTTCACTTTCTACATTAATGTCATATGAGTATAAAATGATAAGTTATATTAAGATTAATAACAATTAGACAACGGTTAGTTATAAAAATTTATTTGACGTAAAATAAAAGTTTAAGGTTTTGATTAAATGTAATATAAGTATAATAACTTATTTAAATTTTTTTGAATAGTGCAGGACTTTTTTAGCATTATTCCTATAATTAATTCATACTAATCCTATATCTACCCTAGCAAGAATTTAAAACACAAAAAAAGTACATGATTCCTAAAATGTTAGTTGGTAAAGAAAACAATAAAGACTAGATTATCTGTTGGGTTTCAATACAATAAGATTTTCCTCTTCCTTGCTCTATCAACTCTCTAATAAATGAAAATCTTAATGTTTTTGTATAGATAGGAGAGTGATCTAACCTACTTTTATATAGTAAATATTTAGTCTTACTCATTATTGGATTTAAAATTTTCTATGCATACTTATATTTTTAAGCTCACGGATATGTAACATTGGAGTTTGGCTAAGTTTATTAAATTAAACTATATTACGAATTATAATATTATCTTTTAATAAAACCAAATTAACTTAACCTTAGTTTCGGGTTACGTCTAGGTGCTTGTATTCTACAGTGCAGTGCTCAAAGTTAATTCCTCATAAAAAAAGATGCTCGAGAAGGTGAAGAAATGCTTAAATTTAAAACTAACCAAAAATAGATTAACTATGTCCTCCATAGAAGAGAGTCGCAAAAGAGAACCAGAAGATAGCTCCAACTTTTGTAGCAGGCAAGTTACCACCAGATTCATTACCAGTTCTATGTTCAACTAACCAGATAACAAAAGCAGTGAAGATGGTCATTAATGCCAAAGTAAGCCACATCTCGTCGGTAAAAGGGCTCATGAATGAAAAAACTTGGTTCAATTCAATATCTTTCTTCATCACTATCACCGGTCCTACTTCAAAACTGGGAGATGAGAATTCTACAACCTGGGACCGGTCCTCTGTAATTACTGTTAAGCCAACAGCTGCATCAAAAGTCTTCAATATACATAAAAAAAAAAAAATTCAAATTTCGATCAGTCAAATGATGTTTAATAATATTTTGACAATTTTCATATATAATCTTTTTTGCCAACGAATTTTGTCATAGCTGGATAATTACGTAATAAAGCATTTTAAGAAAATTTTTTGAAAATATTAGCTAGAGATTAATCTATTTATATATTATTATATGTAGTTAAAATCATTTCAAAGTTTTGTGGAAATTTCTTTATTAAAATTTTATTACATTACTCTTGTATATGCATCTGTTTATGCAGCTAATAAGACGTGGCATAAATGATTTTTTTTTCCTTTTACATTTAAAGAATTTTGAAGGTTGAGAAAGATATTGAAACCTTAAAACAAAATTTTTGAAAAAGGAGTTAATAATCACTACTAGATCAAGTTTAATTGTTTAACTTAACATTTTTTATCTTTTAGTTTTGAAAAAAAAAATTCATGATTCGAATCTTTTTTCTCTCTTAAACTTTCTCATATGCTCATAGAAAACAGAAAGGCTTAAATAATACAAAAATCCTTGAGTCATATCAATTTATGCAATTGAATGCATGTACTTTTTTATTGTGTTTAAACTAACACTTATCTCTTAATTTGTGAAAAAAAAAACACTTTTCTTTATTGTATCCGTACAAATTCTTAATCCATAATGAAAAATAATTAATCATGACTTAATATTAATTGACATGATTACGTTACATGTCATATGGATAAAAAATACCAATAAATATAAGGTCTCATAATTGTTAACTTTCTAAAAATAAATAAAAATAAAAAGACTCAAGTGCATAAATTAAGATAGTTTTTAGGGGTTTTTTTTGTTATTTAAGTGAAAACGAGATGACTTAAGACATGTGAAAATGTTAATTAGAACCTCAACCTATTTATCATTTCACATCTATAAATTTTTGTAAGTTTACATTTTTAGTTTCACCTAAATTTTCTGGTCGCAGTGGAGCTAATAAGATTTACTTGCATGTTTTCATCATAGTAGGGTTAGGACTAAAAATAAGTAGCTGGAAAAAGAGAAGGGATAAGGAACAATACCTTGCGAGAAACTTCCTCGAGCAATTGATCATCGGAACCGTAAAATGGGACCAGTTTGTAAGTGGTATTGATTGGCATCATTGTAACAGCTGCTTCGAAGATATCAATCCAAAACCCTGTTATTTGTGTTTCTTTGTGATTCTGGTCATGAATTGTGTTGGCAAACTGCCAGGGAACCGATGTTACTGGTACGGCGACGATTAACTCTGTAAAATACTGAAGTGGAAGGGTTGTCGAATATGATAAAGTAGCTGCCATTTGAATAATCCCACCTGCATTTTGCGTTGCAGGGCTATTCATGTTGAAAGTGACGATGTTTACGTCACTAATCCTGCCACAACCAGAACCCAAGGGTTTTTGGAAGAAATAAGTTTCTTCCAAAAAACTTTGTGAGAAATAGTATACTTTGACAGTCGGATTTCTAGTAGATTTCCGATGAAAACGATTTCCCAACTTCCTGTAGACAGTCCTCCCAGACTTTAACCAACCGAAATTGCCGATTGCATTAGAAAGTCGGCGAGTTATTTCATACATATGGCGAGTCATGTAACTCGTTGAAGATTCGTTTTCCATTGTTGATTTAGCTTTTGCAGGCAGAGCACACAGTATGGTCGCTCTGGTTCTCCTGGTAACCTTATTTATTTCTGCAGAAGGTGCATCTTCATAATTTGTGACCGTACAAAGAATTGGTAAATCAGGTGAACTCTGATTTCTGATGGCCACATAAGATTGATAAGACGCTGCAATATTCAACAGCTTGATGTTGTCAGATCTGTTGCTTTAATCAAACATGCATTAATTCAACGAAGAAATATTGCGTGCTTTGAAAACTTGAACCATTTTGGGATCAAGTCATTTCTTGAAGAAAAGAATACATGATGAACCTTCAATATTTAGAGCAAACTTGGAAGACTGGCATAGTGGCATCATATATATATATATAAAAGCTTAAACCATCTATTACAGAAGAAAAGAAATTGAATTAAATTTAAGCTGCAAGTTGTTAACTTAGTTACTAGAGTCTAGAAACAAAACTAGAGGATGAAGGGTAAAATCACAAATTCACAATAGATTAAAAAATTAATAACTAAAATATACCACTAATTCTTAACGTAATTGGCACCCGAGCATTTGGCTCATTGGTTGGTGCATTATCCCCCTGCCTAAAGAGCAGAGGTTCGAATCCCCCCTCCCCCAATTCCAAAAAAAAAAAAAAAAAAATTCTTAACGTAATTGGAGTTTGATGACTCTAACTCTTCCTTAGGTAAAACCTTAAGATGAATGACAGAATTTTCGACACAAAATTGTAGAAAAGAAATAAAAGTTCATATACATACCATCCAGATCTATGGGAGTAAATTTCCCTTGCGAAAAGTCGAATCTTAATTGGATTTGGTTTGCATCTCTGGAGTTAAAACGTACGCTACATTTACACTTACAATTCACTTCCTCTTTCCCATCTCTTATCCCACTACAATTTGATGACAGTAATAGTAATAGCGAAAGAAAGAGCTTGGCAAAGATGCTACTCATTTCCTTCTGCCTGAAGCTGAAACTTTTTACTCTTGTTGTAATTGAATCATCCATTCTTTGGAGTCTTGGTCAACTAGTAGCATGCTCTTTCCTATATTAAATCAACCCTTATCAAGCCTGGTCACTTGGAAATTTCCCTTGGACTGAAAAGTCAAGGAATGACACGGGAGACGAGAAAAGCTGGTTGTGGTAGGTACATGTTTTAACAAAAGCGAACCGGATTAAACTTATATGGACATTACTAAAAAACGGTAATTATTCATACAAACTAAAATGTATTGTCACCTTTATTAATATTATTATTATTGATTTATAATCTTAGTTTTTAAGGAATCAAGATACTGTAAGTTCCACACAGCACAATTCCTGATTTTTCCCAGCTTGACAAGGTTTATTAATGATATCATTAAGAGAGAAAAACAAAAACAAAAAAAAAATAAAAATATATGTATCTCATTCTCACAAGTAAGAGGGGCAGAAAACTAAAAACAAGAGTAACAATTAATTTGTTTTCCCAAAGTCGTGATCATTGTCTTCAAGTAATTATCATGACTTTTATCGTTCTTAAGTGATTTTGCATCAAAATTTCACATTATAAAAATAGATTTGATTACAGAATTATTGTAGAGTAAATCAATTACTGAGTTTAATATCACAAATGAAGTGATGAAATTATTTAAAATTCAAAAAAGTTTTTATTTAAAAATATGAAATTAAAAGATAAATATATCTTTTCAATTTTTATAAAATTCAACCTTTTTTTCACATGAAAAAAAAAAACTATATCAAGAAGAAAAATGCCCATTGGGTATATGGAAAGGCCTATTCAAGATGGAAAAAACAAAAACAAAGGAAAGGCCTTAGCCCAAGCTAAAAATTGGGCCTTTTAAAACAAGTTTGCCTGTAAAAGCCCAATTCCTACCAAACAAAACTTTCCCGCAGAAACGAACACCAGAGACCCTGTTATCGTCGTTGGTTCCCTCTCGGCTTTCACCATCGATTTCTCTCTAGGGTTAGGGTTTCGATACCTACGATTCTCTTCTCAAAGACATCAGCGAGAGTAGCCTCTCCTCCAGTCAAGAACAGAAAAAGCATTAAAGGAACAGTCAAAACAACCAAGACGAGACCCGAAAGCACACCAATTGGATGATGCAGCTGAGGGACAACAGGCCTAGCAACTAGAGCTATTTAATCACAAGCTCAAAGACATCACACTCGGCAGCACATCCTAGAACCCGCAAAAAAGGAACCAGAGAGAAAAGAACATGCCCATACACAAAAACATGAGCACCCAAAAAAGAGAGTCATGCAGCAGCAAGTCTTTTAATATTTTTAATAAACATTATATTTGAGTGTAAGGTTCAAGAAAGAAAATATCAATCCAGTATAAGAAAGAAGAGGACTTTTCAAGTATATAATTAGCATCTGAAATACAAACCCCACACTAACTTTATCATTTGGATTAAGGTCAAGTGGCAACCCATGCCACCTTATTCACTCATGTAATTATGCTAATCAAAGTGAAGGGAAATGAAATCTAACCCCTCCCCTTTTTGGTATGCTAATTTGATGGGTTAGTCGATACTATAATAATGTACCAGGAGCTGCTGAGTTGTGCTTGGAAGGGGGAACTTATCCTTGGACTTGAAGTTGAAGCTCATTTCTCCTCTGGTTTCGAGGAAACAGAGTAGTGAGCCACACCCAAAGTTCTCTACCCAACAACATTCTCTGAATGTAGTTCTCCCAACGTCTTTCAATCAGACGAATGACCGTAATTAACATTGCAATTGCAGATGCACCGCCTGATAAAAAAAACAAACCTGAGAAGTGGCCTGGTCCTATTCCTCGTTTCATGGTGCCATCAATTGTTGAACCTGAACAATCCAAAAAAGATAGCATATATTCCTTCATTTGCTTGGACTTAGACATCTCTGAAACAAAAGGAGAACCCCGTGGAAATACCTGTAATACAAGACCAAAAAATGGTAAAAAGACATGTCCGAAAGCTTGAACAACAAAAACAAAGTCGAAGTAACTAGAAAGCAGATTAAAGGAACAGAACAGCATCGTTCACATTACAACTGTGGAATAGCGTGGATTACGGATTGGTTCCCACGCGTTGAAGCCTTTGCGGTATTTCTCGAGGAAAACATCGGCATGAGGCGTTGCAAAGAATGCAGCCTTTATACTTCCACTTGATAGAGCCTTTGCGTAATCATCGATTGAAGATTGAGCGATGTTCTTGATATTCTTTCGTTTGAACCCAAGGGTTTCAACTAAATAACGGAAGATAATAGAATCTCCATCACAACCGATGATAGCATTTGTTATCTTGAGGTTTTCCATATCTAAGCAAGGTGGCTTAGTTTCTGAGCTTGTTACCATGGAAGAAAAACTCGCTGTATAGGTTGAAGTGACAACCAGGACCAGGAATAACCATGGGACCTGTACAAAATTAGTTAATCTGTTCCTTGGTGCATCTCCTGTAATATGAAAATTCAAAAACTGATCAGCACTCCTTCATTCTTGAATTATCATAGATTGTAATATACAATAATAAAAAAAATTCCATGATCAATTTTTTTTAAGTTTAACTCCAGATGCATTTACATGGTTATCTTACTATGCACAAAGAATAGCAGAGCTTCTACCAAATTAGGTCCATTCTCGTTCTGCCGTTCAATTATCCAGGTAACAAATCCTGTAAATACACTCAAAGCTACCAAAGTAAGCCACATCTCTAGTGTGAAGGGGCTTAGGAACCACCAAAATTTGTCCAATTCGTTGGGTTTTGCCTTAACCACCATCGTGAACCGTGATTCCAAACATTTCCTAGAGAATCCCAGACGCTGGTAATGATCTGCTGTAATTTCTATGTCGCCAACCGCTGTATCAAACCACTCCTTTATAGATCGAAGCGGTACCTATATCCATGTAAAAAAATCACATTTATATATAGAGATTAAAGACAGAGAATGGACAAGGCTTTCAAGGCTTGAAGATTTTCCTTCTCCTAGAAAAGTTTACATGTATTGGTTGGGGAATTAGCCATACATATATAGTTGTGTCAAAGACCTAACTGCCGATGACTTCGATTTTCTTTTCTCATACAGTTTAACATGATCCATGCTTAAATTTTACTTATCTTTTCAAGAAAAAAAAAACTATGGGGAGCCCAAAAAAGAATGGGAATATGACCTCAACGACAACTTTCTCATAGAGTTCATCAAAAGAGTTATAAAGCTCTGTGAATGTTCTGTAGTTCTTGTCATTAATATTTATGCTCAAAAACTGGGTAGTGTTTGATATCACCAGTGCCCCGTCGATCATCTTATTTCCGGCGCGACCAGAACTCGAGTCCTGGCTTCTGTAGGTTCCCCAAAATGTATTGTTTATAGTTCCTAGAAGTGGCGAGGACGCTGTTGAGAGTGATGAAGAGTCATCCATTATAATAAGGGCCCAAAGCTTCCGCATCTTGTTGCTCGAACAGTAAGTTAAAACGACGGTGACAATATCTATATCATCCATGTGGCCTTTTTTGTCTCCGTAGAAAGCTTTTTACCAGTTGAAGGAACTAATTAGTGCGCTGAAGCAGCTTAAGTTTTATATATGCAGTTAAAGTATGTATTTTCTTGAACAACACTAACCTGAAAGTACTACCGGAGTAGAATTACCGTACAAATCTTGGAAGGTTAACGCCATTTTAGGTCCAGTTATGCTGTTAAAACCGCGTATGGTCATCTCCCAAGCAATATGCTGTTCTTGTTGGAACTCAACTGAAGAACTGAAACTGCAGTCTGAAACTTCATGAAAAGAATCAGAGAACTCACCACCACCTGCTGCATCTCCTATCCCTATACTGCAACTTATTGATGGAAACAGAAGTAGTGGTGCAAGACTCACAAAGAGCAAGGCAAAAACCATTTTGCTATCCATTGCTTCACCTAAATTTCTTCTTTTTGTTCTAACTTTTCTTGATGCCAAATGTGAAACTCAAAGTGAAGATTACTGCTATTTGCACAGGCCTGGTCACTCGGAAATTTCCCTTGAACTGAAAAGTCAAGGAAAAACACGGGAGACCAGAAAAGCTGGTTGTGGGTAGGTACATGTTTTAACAAAAACGAACGAGATTAAACTTATATGGACATTACTAAAAAACGGTAATTATTCATATATACTAAAATGAATTGTCACCTTTATTAATATTATTATTATTGATTTCTAGTCTTAGTTTTTAAGAATTCAAGATACTGTAAGTTCCACACAGCACAATTCCTGATTTTTCCAAGCTTGACAAGGTTTATTAATAATATCATTAAGAGAGAAAAATAAAGACAAAAAAATAATAAAAATATATGTATCTCATTCTCACAAGTAAGAGGGATAAAAAAAAAAAAACAAGACTAACAATTAATTTGTTTTCCCAAAGTCATGATCACCATCTTTAAGTAATTATCGTAACTTTTACCATTCTTAAGTGATTTTGCATCGAAATTTCACATTTAAAAAACATTTGACTATAGAATTATTGTAGAGTAAATAAATTATTGGGTTTAATATCCTAAATCAAGTGATGAAATTATTTAAAATTTTTAAAAAAATGTATTTAAAAATATGAAATTGAAAGATAAATATATCTTTTCAGTTTTTATAAAATTCAACCTTTTTTTCACATGAAAAAAAAAAACTAGATCAAGAAGAAAAATGTCAATTGTGTATATGGAAAGGCCTATTCAAGATGGAAAAAATGATAACAAAGGAAAGGCCTTAGCCCAAGCTAAAAAATGGGCCTTGTAAAACAAGTTTGCCCGTAAAAGCCCAATTCCTACCAAACAAAACTTTTCCGCAGAAACGAACACCAGAGATCCTGTTATCGTCGTTGGTTCCCTCTTGGCTTTCACCATCGATTTCTCTCTAGGGTTAGGGTTTCGATACCTCCGATTCTCTTCTCAAAGATGTGGCACGAAGCTAGGAGATCGGAGAGGAAAGTCCATGACATGATGGACGCGGCTCGAAAGAGAGCCCAAAGAAGAGCCATCTTCTTGGCCAAAAGGCGCGGTGATCCGCAACAGTCCATTCAAGTCATCGGCTCTCGATGCCGTATCCACTGCGACGACGCTCTCTATCACGCAACCGAAGACCAGCAAGGCCTGTAAGTAAATTAGTCAATATTTTCATAAATAATTTTATTAATGTTCCAATACATATCTAAAAGCTTTCCATTTAATCCTTTTTTTTTTTTACAGGATTCCTTGGAATGGAAAACAAGACGTTTTGATTGATAGGTAATTTAATTTCTCTTTTCTTTTTCTTTTTTGTAACATCGTTTTAGATAAGGTTTTGTTTTTTTTAATTAATTTTTTATTTTATATTTTAGATTTGATGGCCGAGCACTACTTGATTTTATTCGGGAGCCGGGGACGTGGCATTTTAGGAATCAAGAGAAGTCTGAAGAAGAAAAAGAAGTAGAAGAGTTTGTAAATTTTGAGCGTTATCGGGATTTAATTAAGCATCGGCGTAGAGGATGTCGGTACTTTTTTATTTCTAGGAATTGATAAATTGTGTTTTTAGTTTTCCTTGTTGGTTTTGAATGCCTTTTATTGCTTACATTGCAAATGTAAGATATAAGGATAAAAGTCAGTTATAAGAATAGGGAATTAGTTTTCAAATGAGCTTTATTACCTGAAATTTTGTTTTTTTGACAGTTATGGATGAGGAGGGTTTGCAACATGTGAATCAAGAAATGGAGGCAAAAGTTACAGCACCATTTCAATCAGACAGGTTTAATTTCTTTTTTGAACCCATTTGATGATATTTGTGGTGCATATAATAATACTAGTGTTAAATTTTTGAACCCATGACATAATAAATTCGAAGGACTGATAAAAAACAGCCTCGTTAATCCACAATACAGCCAATGTAACGAATACGACTGAACATTGGATTTCAGAAAAAATTTCAATGGGCAAAGAGCCAACTTCAATATTCAATGATTGGAGTTGGAATGATAAATAAATTTTCTTATACTAATTCTTAATCAAAAGCATAATCTAGATGCATATGAAGATTGAGAATGCATTGCGTTTCCAAAGAAGGAAAAGTATTACCATCCATTTCCGCTGGAGTAATATTCCTGTAAAACTCGTAGAAGGATAGTTGAATTGGGGGTGTATCAGTAGCTAAGGCAAGAGAAAGCAATATATATATATTTTCGTGGTGGCTTTCTCTTCTCCATCGTCCTTACTTCTTTCCTCATTGCAAGATATTGATGGTAATAGTAATAAAAGAGTGATAAAACGCTTAGCAAAATTGCAACCCATTTCCTCCTGCCTAGAGCAGACAATTCTCTTCTTTTGGTTGAATATCTGTTGATGCTTTAAGTGCTGGTTCAATTGGAACTGTGGAAGTCAGTTTTACTAATTTTGGGTCAACACTAAACCTTTCAATACTTGATTTAATATTAGCAAAGTATCTCGTTTGAATTTATTCTCATTGGTCGCCGATATACATACAGCCGGCAGTTTGGCCGAACAGCCTGAACTACCGGCTGCGCACAAATACTCTTCCCTTGACCCTTGTAATTATTATTCTCTTCTTCACATGGTCCACTTTGTTATTCATCCCCTAGATCAGATATAACAACCTTAATGTTGGCAAATATGCCAACTATATATACTTTGAACGCCTTAATTCATAGATTTATTTTACTGTCTCAATTTTGTTGTGCTTACCCATTACTTTGTCTTAAGACATAACCAAATATGAGTTGAAGTAAGCTTTCCGCTAGAAGAGGAATAATTCATCTGCACTGTATGTTATTAAGTAAAATTCATGCTTCTTTTTTTAACAAAAGAATTATGAGTATATACTTAGTATCTTTGATACAAACTCCACATCACCTTTTATCATTTGTATTAAGGTCAAGTGGCAACTCATGCCACCTTATCTACTCATGTAATTGTTCTAATCAAAGTGATTAGAAATGAAATCTAACCCCTGTCCTTTATGATATGCCAATTTGATGGTTTAGTGGACACTATAATAATGTACCAGGAGCTGCTGATCCTTGTGTTTGCGAGGGGGAGCTTATCCTTGATAATTGAATTTGAGGCTCATTTCTCCTCTGGTTCCCAGAAAACAGAGTTGTGAGCCACACCCAAAGTCCTCTACCCGTCAACATTCTCTGAATGCAGCTCTCCAAACGTATTTTCATCAGACGAATGACCGTGATTAACATTGCAATTGCAGATGCCAGGCCTGATAAAATAAACAAACCTGAAAAGGGCCCTGGACCTATACCTCGTTTCATGGTGCCATCAATGGTTGAACATGAACAATCCGAAAAAGATAGCATTTCTTCCCGCATTTGCTTGAATTTTCCACTCTCTATTAATCTGAGCATCGCCTCTGACATCTCTGGAACTAAAGCAGAACCCCGTGGAAACACCTGCAATACAAAGCTAAAAATGGTAAAAAGACATGTCCAAAAGCTTGAGCAACAAACAAGGCTAAATAACCAAAACCAATAGTGGAAGTGAAGGGTATCGTTGACATTACAACTATAGAACCACGTAGATTACGGCGTGGCTTCCACGTTTTGAAGCCTTTGCAGTATTTTGCAAGGAAAACATCGGCATAGGGAGTCAAAAGGAATGCAGTCTTTATCTTTCCACTTGATAGAGCCTTCGCATAATCATCAATTGAAGATTGAGCAATGTTCTTGATATTCTTTGGCTGGAACCCTAAGACCTCCACTATAAACCGGAAGATAATAGAATCTCCATCACAACCGATAATAGCATTTGTTATCTTGAGATTTTCTATATCCAAATAAGATGGCTCAGTCTCTGAGCTTGTTATCATGGAAGTAAAACTTGCTGTATAGGTTGAAGTGACAACCAGGATCAGGAATAACCATGGGGCCAGCACAAAATAAGTCAAGCTGCTCCTGGGTGATTCTCCTGCAATATGAACAGTTTATGAATAACTGATCAGCATTCCTTCATTCTTGAATTATTCCCTTTATTACTTACATTCAAAACTTTTCGTTTCATAAATTAATTTTCAATCCCAATTGCAATGACGAACTGGACATAAAAAATTGAATACAAGACAAAGACCAAATCGCCCCATTCCAAATTAAAATAACTCCCACAATAAGTCAGAAACAGAGGCAGCAGATTCCCAGAACAAGAGTAGACAAAACAGAGTCACTCCGCTATCTTAGACATCCCCTTTAGAACATCCACTATTGAACCAGAAAGAGCGAGCTCCATCATCCTTAAGCCAAACTACAAGTTCCTATTTTCTATTTACCCAAAAAAGTTACTTTCCATGATAGTATGACAAACTTGGACATCCTTTATTCGTCCACAAGTAATTCAGTCATATGGCGTCTATGCCCACAACAGGAGCTCATCTTTGTATGTTTCTTTGCCAAGTCGGTGTTTCATGCCAATAGGAGTCTCTAGCATTTACAGCTTGAGACTAATAATGACATATTGGCTGTATGGCTAATAAAATCCACCTTTAAAAAAAAAAAAAAAAAAGTCATGTGGCGGCAGATAATGTAAGAAGTAGAAAGTAAGGAGTAGAGAGTCGCAAAAGAGAACCAGAAGACAGCTAAGGACCCTAGTTTTAGCTTTGGGGTTAGATCTAGGTGCTTGTATTCTACAATGTAGTGCTCGAAGTTAATTCCATATACAAAACATGCTCAAGAACAAGGTGAAATGCGTAAATTTAAAATTAACCAAAAATAGATTATCTTACTATGTGCTCCGTAGAAGAGAGTCGCAAAAGAGAACCAGAAGAAAGCTCCAACTTGTCTAGAAGGCAAGTTACCACCAGATTCATTACCAGTTCTATGTTCAACTAAGCAAATAACAAAAGCAGTGAAGACAGTCATTAATGCCAAAGTAAGCCACATCTCGTCGGTGAAAGGGCTCATAAATGAAAAAACTTGGTTCAATTCAATATCTTTCTTCATCACTATCACCGGTCCTACTTCAAGATACGGATATGAGAAATCTACAAGCTGGGACCGTTCCTCTTTAATTACTGTTAAGCCAACAGCTGCATCAAAAGTCTTCAATGTACAAAAAAAAAGTTCAAATTTCGATCAGTCAAATGATGTTTGATAATATTTTGTCAATTTTCATATAAATCTTTTTTCACTGGATTTGGTCATTGCCTCATAGGGGATAACCACGTTATAAAGCATTTTAAGAAAAACTTTTGAAAATGTTAGCTGGAGATTAATCTATTCATATATTTACTGAGATTGAGAGCTTGCATGAATTATGAACTACCACAATGCATGTGCAGATAGCTTGTATAGTTAGTTTTGTGTGTTTCAGTCAGCTTTGCTGAAATGTCAGTAAGCATGTAAGTTAGTTTTGTGTGTTTCAGTCAGCTTTGCTGAAATGTCAGTAAGCATGTAAGTGTCATGCAATGCAGCCAATGCATGCACAGATTAGATTTCTGTTCATATATTTTTGTAAGTTTATTTTTCTAATTAATTCCACCTACATTTTCTGGTCATAGTAGAGCTAAAATCTACTTACATGTTTACATCACAGTACAGTTAGCACTAACAATAAGCAGCTAGAGAAGTGCACGGATAAGGAACAACAAACCTCGCGAGCAACTTCCTTCAGCAATTGATCCTCAGAACCGTAAAATGGAACCAGTTTGTAAATGGTATTTGGCATCATTGCAACAGCTGCTTTAAAGATATCAATCCAAAACCCTGTTATTTGCGTTTCTCTATGGTTCTCGTCATGACTTGTGTTGGCAAACTGCCAGGGAATCGATCTTACTGGTACGGCAATGGTTAACTCTGTATAATACTGAAGTGGCCGGGATGTCGAAAATGATAGAGTAGCAGCCATTTGAATAATCCCACCTGCATTTTGCTTTGGATGGCTATTCATGTTGAAAGTGACGATGTCTAAATCACTAACCCTGTCCGACTCATCGTTCACAAACGTCCCAGGCTTCAACCACTGGTACAGGCCGATTACACTAGCAATTTGGCGAGTAATTTCATACATATGACGAGATATGTAACTCGTCGAAGATTCGTTTTCCATTATTGATTTAGCCTTTGCAGGCAGAGCACAAAGTATAGTCGCTTTGGTTCTCCTGGTAACCTCATTTATTGCCGCAGTAATTGCAGCTTCATAATTTGTGACCGTACAAAGAATTGGTAAATTTTGTGAAGTCAGATTGCTGATGGCCACATAAGATTGATAAGACTCTGCAATATTCAATAGCTTCATGTTGTCAGATCTGTTGCTTTAATCATACATATATGCATTAATTCAACAAAGAAATACTACGTACTTTTAAGCTTGAACCATTTTGGTAGCAAGTCATTTCTAGTAGAAAAGAATGCATGATGAGCCTTCACTATTTTAGAGCAACCTTGCAAGTTGGAATACTAGCAGTACCATATATATCAGAATCGAAGATGTAATTACAGGAGAAAATATATTGAATTAAAATTAAGCTGCGAATTGTTATCTTGGTTTCTAGAGCCTAGAAACAAAACTAAATGATGAAGGAAAGGTAAAATCATAATTGATTAAAAAAATTATTACTAACTAAAATATACCACTAATTTTTAACATAATTGGAGTTTGATGACGCTACGAAATAATCAAATCAAATAATTAGAAACACTGTGATCTTCCTTAGGTCAAACCTCAAGATGAATGACAGAATTTTCGAAATAGAAGCACATATCTATATATACATACCATCCAGATCTATGGGAGTAACTTTCCCATGCGAATGGTTGAATCTTAATTGGATTTGGTGTGCATCTCCCCTGGTGTCACAACGCGTTATAAATTGATCCTCCTCGTTAACTTTCTCTTCTCCATCTCTTGTCCCACTACAATTTGATGACGGTAAAAGTAATAGCAAAAGAAAGAAAAAGAGCTGGGCAAAGATGCTACTCATTTCCTCCTGCCTGAAGCTGACATTTTTTTTTCGGTTGTTGTAATTGAATCGCCTTCCTTTTGAGTGTCGGCCATCTGCCAAGGGATAGCGAATTTTTTAATTTTGGGTCGACGTTAGACTTTCCTCGCTTCTTCTGATTCCTGTCATATAATATAAAACATCGCCTGGAACTTCCTTGCCCTTTCTTTCTCTTTGGAAATTTCATGGTAATTGTTTAGGGGGTATGTTGCGTTGAAGAACGAGGATTGAGATGAAAGCCAGCTTTGCGTTGAAAATTAGCCCTCCCTTCGTAAATCTAGAAAAGAGTTCCTGGTAACCAATGTAAGCTGAGAGAGGGGCAGAGTTCCTGGTAACCAATGTGGTTAGGACATTTGCAGTCCTTGAATGGGATGGGAGGGTAAGTCAATAATTGTAGGAGTGGTGGGCATCTATTGGCCAAGCGCACAATAAACGGAGATTGATACGATTGGCGAGACTGTTAGAAGTTGGAATGCATCCCTTTCATTGTTGATAGTGTTTATCTGAACAGCCAACAACAGATACTACATGTCGGTGCATAAGATTCAATTTAATTTTATTTTTTATACTGCAGTCAATTATTGTTGATTATTTTACTTGATGCATGTTAGTCTATCATTTAAAATGAATCAGTCATTGAGTTTATTTAATAGGTAGCTGTCAGTTTCTAATTTCATGTCTTATAATTTTTTTTTAATTACATGTACTTAAGCTTAAAGTAGAAAACTGATACGAATGAAGGAGTTGTTCTGTTTTTTTTCTTCACTTTGCTACTTTTAAGTATTCTCTTTACTCTTTTTTATTTTCTTTTACTTTATTTTTTAAAAATTCATTACGGTAACAGAGCTTTTAAGATCTTAAGAGATTTAAGGTGCTATAAACAGTGGAGTGTTTTTCGTCAAAAGATCCCAGTCTTTCATTCTTCTTTCACAAAAAAATATCTGTCCACGACGATCTTCCCGTTGCAATCAACCTGTTCAGCCCTGCCCATCTTCCCGGAAACTTTCTTTTCTCTGTTGGATTGAGCCCTGAAACCGACAGACGGAAAGACATCTTCATCTCTTCCCTCAGTGCAATGTAACGACGATAACAACAGCAAAGGGGTGACCAAGAGCGTAGACAAAATTGTTATCCATTTCTTCATGCCTCCAGGCTTCAGCTAGCAAAAGATTTTCCCTTCTTTATTGAGCTAACGTCTGTTAATGGTTTGCGTATGTGGAGGAAAAAAAACAAAAAAGAACTTACCCAGAATCCGCCTTTAACACTAAGTCAATGACGGACTTACCACGCCGGATCATTTCTACCAATAATCCAAGCAAATACTAGATAGTGACAGCAAACGAGTATAAAATTATTTCTGAGGGAAAAGTCAGGCGGAGAAGGGGTTAGTTTTACCATTGATTGTAGCAGGTCACCATGGCCTGCCTCTACTATTCTGGCTCCTTCTAAATATATGTAATTTCACTATTATTTATTTTTATACATATTTCTATGTTTAATACGAGTTTAAATTTTGTTAAGACTGGGGGTAAATACCAATATTTACTACATCAACGAGCCAATACAGATTCTTTTTCTTTTTTGCATTTTTTATGTATTAAAACCAAATTGTGTCACACCAGATTACCCTTTCTTTATGTTTTATATCAAAGTCTACTACTCCACTAAAAAAATATAAATTAAGAAAAGAAATAGAGGTTTTTTTTTTTTGTAAATGTGACCTGCTACAATAATCAAAAGTTATGAAATTGATTTATTTCATTAATTTTGGTTTGATTGGTTGATATTAACACAAACTCAATAGTTTCTCAATTTAAATTAAATTTAAGTATTTTTTTATTTGTTTTAACTCTTATTAACTCTACGCATTTATACTCCACTTTATCTTTCCCTCAATTATTGTTTTAAAGTTTAAATACTCTTCTCGGAACTCTGAATGAGGCAAAGATGCCTGATCATGGAATCCTTTTTCCTATTCTCATTAAAGAGTTAAAATAAATAAACTTATTAATGAATTTTTAAGTTTCCGACTTCTTAATTATTTAAAATAATGTACAAGGAGCTGCTGAGTTGTGTTTGGATTATTTAAAATAATCCAACTTGTCGTTGGACTTGAATTTCAAAGCTCATTTCTCCTCTGGTTTCGAGGAAACAGAGTTGTGAGCCACACCCAAAGTCCTCTACCCATCAACTTTCTCCGAATGACGTTCTCCCAACGTCTTTCAATCAGACGAATGACCGTGATTAACATTGCAAATGCAGAATATACTTATCAGTATATACTTAGTATCTATAATACAAAGCTCCACACCAACGTTATCATTTGGATTAAGGTTAAGTGGCAACTCATTCCACCGTATTTACTCATGTAATTATGCTAAGCAAAGTGAAGGGCAATGAAATCTAATCCCTGCCCTTTATGGTATGCCAACTTGATGGTTTAGTCGATACTATAATAATGTACTAGGAGATGCTGAGTTGTCTTTGGGAGGGGGAACTTATCATTGATGTTGAATTTCAAGCTCATTTCTTCTCAGGTTTTGAGAAAACAGAGTTGTGAGCCACACCCAAAGTCCTCTACCCATCAACGTTCTCTGAATGCAGCTCTCCCAACGTCTTTTCATCAGGCGAATGACCGTGATGAACATTGCAAGTGCAGATGTCCCGCCTGATAAAATAAACAAACCTGAGAAGGGCCCTGGCCCTATTCCTCGTTTTATGGTACCATCAATTGTTGAACCTGAACAATCTGAAGAAGAAAGCATTTCTTCCTGCATTTGTTTGAATTTTCCGCTCTGCAGTAATCTCAACATTGCAACTGACATCTCTTCAACAAAAGGAGAACCCTGTGGAAACACCTGTAACACAAGACCAGAAATGGTAAAAAGACATGTCCGAAAGCTGGAACAGCAAACAAGGCTAATTAACCAAAACCAATAGAGGAAGTGAAGAGCATCGTTGATATTACGACTGTAGAACCGCGTAGATTACGGATTGGGTCCCACACACTGAAGCCTTTGCAGTATTTTGCAAGGAAAACATCGGCATAAGGCGTCAAAAGGAATGCAGCCTTTATCTTTCCACTTGATAGAGCCTTTGCATAATCATCAATTGAAGACTGAGCAATGTTCTTGATGTTCTTTCGCTGGAAACCAAAGACCTCCACTATATAACGGAAGATAATAGAATCTCTATCACAACCGATAATTGCATTTGTTATCTTTAGATTTTCTATATCCAAGCTAGATAACTCGGTTTCTGAGCCTGTTATCATGGAAGTAAAACTCGCTGTATAGGTTGAAGTGACAACCAGGATCAGGAATAACCATGGGGCCAGTACCAAATAAGTTAAGCTGTTCCTGGATGATTCTCCTGCAATATGAACAAGTTATGAATAACTGAACCACATTCCTTCATTCTTTGAATTATTCCCTTTATTACTTACATTCGCAACTTTTCGTATCATTCAATTTTCAATCCCAATTGAATGAAGAACTAGACATAAGAAGTTGAATACAAAAGAAAGAGCAAATCTTCCTTCCCAATTCCAAATTAAACCGGTCTCATAATGACTCGGAAACAGAGGCAGCAGATTTACAGAACAAGATTATACAAAAACAGTCACTCTGCTATCTTAGCCATACCCTTTAGAACATCCATTATTCAACCAGAAAGAGCAAGCTCTATACCCCTCAAGCCACGCTACAAGTTCCTATTTTCTATTTATGCAAAAAAGTTACTAAACTTCTATTTTGAATTAAATAAGTCATTATATATATTTTTAAGGCCAAATGTTATCGTGTTTTCAATGGTTGATTTAGTCTCACTTGTGATTCTATGACACCAAACACTAAGTGGCATGCTAATATTTCACAATGGATGATAATATGGTATATTGATGTGATATGATAACATGATTATGTAGTATTTTTCACCTTTCACATTAACTTCACATGAGTATAAATTGATAAGTGATATTTTGATTAATAACAATTAGATAATTATTAATTATAAAAATTTACTTAATTTAAAATAAAAGTTTAGGGTTTTGATTAAATGCAATATAAGAATTATGACTTATTTGAATTTTTTTGAATAGTGCAGGACTTTTTTAGCATTATTTCTATAATTAATTCACACTAATCCTATATCTACCCTAACAAGAATTTAAAACACAAAAAAAGTTCATGATTCCTAAAATGTGATTTGGTAACGAAAATAATAATGACTAGATTACCTGTTAGGTTTCAATACAGTAAGATTTTCCTCTTCCTTGATCTATAAACTCTCTAATAAATGAAAATCTTAATGTTTTTGTATAGATAGGAGAGTGATCTAACCTACTTTTATATAGTAAATATTTAATCTTACTCATTATTATTGGATTTAAAATTTTCTATGCATACTTATATTTTTAAGCTCACGTATATATAACATTGGAGTTTGGCTAAGATTATTAAATTAAATTATATTACAAACTAAAATATTATCTTTTAATAAAATCAAATTAACTTAACTTTGATTTTTATGTATCTGAGCATTTGGGTCATTAATTGGTGCATAATTTCTTACTTAAATAGTAAAGTTCGAATTTCCCTCCTTCCAATTATAAAAAAAAAAAATCTTAATTTCGAGTTACGTCTAGGTGCTTGTCTACTACAGTGCAGTGCTCAAAGTTAATTCCTTATAAAAAAAGATGCTCGAGAAGAAGGTGAAGAAATGCTTAAATTTAAAACTAACCCAAAATAGATTAACTTACTATGTCCTCCATAGTAGAGAGTCGCAAAAGAGAACCAGAAGATAGCAGGCAAGTTACCACCAAATTCATTACCAGTTTTATGTTCAACTAGCCAAATAACAAAAGCAGTGAAGATGGTCATTAATGCCAAAGTAAGCCACATCTCGTCGGTAAAAGGGCTCATGAATGAAAAAACTTGGTTCAATTCAATATCTTTCTTCACCACTATCACCGGTCCTACTTCAAAACTGGGAGATGAGAATTCTACAACCTGGGACCGGTCCTCTGTAATTACTGTTAAGCCAACAGCTGCATCAAAAGTCTTCAATATACATAAAAAAAAAAAATTCAAATTTCAATCAGTCAAATGATGTTTAATAATATATAATCTTTTTGGCCTATGAATTTTGTCATAGCCGGATAACCATGTAATAAAGCATTTTAAGAAATATTTTTGAAAATATTAGCAAGAGATTAATCTATTTATATATTATTATATGTAGTTAAAATCATTTCAAAGTTTTGTGGAAATTTTTTTATTAAAATTTTAGTACATTACTCTTGTATATGTATCTGTTTATGCAGCTAATAAGACGTGGCATAATTGATTTTTTTTTCCTTTTACATTTAAAGAATTTTGAAGGTTGAGTAAGATATTGAAACCTTAAACCAATTTTTTTTTTTAAAAAAAAGGAGTAATAATCACTACTAGATCAGGTTTAATTGTTTAACTTAACATTTTTTATCTTTTAATTTTGAAAAAAAAAAATTCATGATTCGAATTTTTTTCTCTCTTAAACTTTCTCATATGTGCATAGAAAACAGAAAGATTTAAATAATACAAAAATCCTTGAATTATATCAATTTATGCAATTGAATGCATGTATTTTTTTTATTGTATCTAAAATAACACTTATCTTTTAATTTGTAAAAAAGAAACACCTTTTCTTTATTGTATACACACAAATTCTTAAACCATAATAAAATTTAATTGATTATGACTTAATATTAATTGACATGATTACACTACATGTCATATGGATAAAAAATGCTAGTAAGTAGAGGGTCTGACAATTGTTAACTTTCTAAAAATAAATAAAAATAGAAAGACTCAAGTGCATAAATTAATATAGTTTTTATGGGGTTTTTTTGTTATTTAAGCGAAAACGAGATGACTTAAAGACATGTGAAAATGTTAATTAGAGCCTCAATCTATTTATCATCTCACATCTATAAATTTTTGTAAGTTTACTTTTTTAGTTTCACCTAAATTTTCTGGTCGCAGTGGAGCCAATAAGATTTACTTATATGTTTACATCATAGTAGAGTTAGGACTAAAAATAAATAGCTGGAAAAAGAGAAGGGATAAGGAACAATACCTTGCGAGAAACTTCCTCGAGCAATTGATCATCAGAACCGTAAAATGGGACCAGTTTGTAAGTGGTGTTGATTGGCATCATTGTAACAGCTGCTTCGAAGATATCGATCCAAAACCCTGTTATTTGTGTTTCTTTGTGATTCTGGTCATGAATTGTGTTGGCAAACTGCCAGGGAACCGATGTTACTGGTACGGCGACGGTTAACTCTGTAAAATACTAAAGTGGAAGGCTTGTCGAAAATGATAAAGTAGCTGCCATTTGAATAATCCCACCTGCATGTTGCGTTGCAGGGCTATTCATGTTGAAAGTGACGGTGTTTAAGTCACTAATCCTGCCACAACCACAACCCAAAGGTTTTTGGAAGAAATATGTTTCTTCCAAAAAACTTTGTGAGAAATAGTATACTTTGACAGTCGGATTTCTAGTAGATTTCCGATGAAATCCCAACTTCCTGTAGACAGTCCTCCCAGACTTTAACCAACCGTAATTGCAGATTTCATTAGAAAGTCGGCGAGTTATTTCATACATATGGCGAGACATGTAACTCGTTGAAGATTCGTTTTCCATTGTGGATTTAGCTTTTGCAGGCATAGCACACAGTATGGTCGCTCTGGTTCTCCTGGTAATCTTATTTATTTCTGCAGAAAGTGCATCTTCATAATTTGTGACCGTACAAAGAATTGGTAGATCAGGTGAACTCTGATTTCTGATGGCCACATAAGATTGATAAGACGCTGCAATATTCAACAGCTTGATGTTGTCAGATCTGTTGCTTTAATCAAACATGCATTAATTGAACAAAGAAATATTGCGTGCTTTGAAAACTTGAACCATTTTGGTATCAAGTCATTTCTTGAAGAAAAGAATACATGATGAACCTTCAATATTTAGAGCAAACTTGGAAGACTGGCATAGTGGCATCATATATATATATATATATAAGCTTAAACTATCTATTACAGGAGAAAAGAAATTGAATTAAATTTAAGCTGCAAGTTGTTAACTTAGTTACTAGAGTCTAGAAACAAAACTAGAGGATGAAGGGTAAAATCACAAATTCACAATTGATTAAAAAATCAATAACTAAAATATACCACTAATTCTTAACGTAATTGGAGTTTGATGACTCTAACTCTTCCTTAGGTAAAACCTTAAGATGAATGACAGAATTTTCGACACAAAATTGTAGAAAAGAAATAAAAGTTCATATACATACCATCCAGATCTATGGGAGTAAATTTCCCTTGCGAAAAGTCGAATCTTAATTGGATTTGGTCTGCATCTCTGGAGTTAAAACGTACGCTACATTTACACTTACAATTCGCTTCCTCTTTCCCATCTCTTATCCCACTACAATTTGATGACAGTAATAGTAATAGCAAAAGAAAGAGACAGCGCTTGGCAAAGATGCTACTCATTTCCTTATGCCTGAAGCTGAAACATTTTACTCTTGTTGTAATTGAATCATCCATTCTTTGGAGTCTTGGTCAACTGGCAGCATGCTCTTTCCTATATTAAATCAACCCTTATCAGGCCTGGTCACTTGGAAATTTCCCTTGGACTGAAAAGTCAAGGAATGACACGGGAGACCAGAAAAGCTGGTTGTGGGTAGGTACATGTTTTAACAAAAACGAACGGGATTAAACTTATATGGACATTACTAAAAAAGGGTAATTATTCATATAAACTAAAATGCATTGTCACCTATATTGATATTATTATTATTATTATTATTATTATTGATTTATAGTCTTAGTTTTTAAGGAATCAAGATACTGTAAGTTCCACACAGCACAATTCCTGATTTTTCCAAGCTTGACAAGGTTTATTAATGATATCATTAAGAGAGAAAAACAAAAACAAAAAAAAATAATAAAAATATATGTATCTCATTCTCACAAGTAAGAGGGGCAGAAAACTAAAAACAAGAGTAACAATTAATTTGTTTTCCCAAAGTCATGATTATCGTCTTCAAGTAATTATCATGACTTTTACCGTTTTTAAGTGATTTTGCATCAAAATTTCACATTAAAAAAATAAATTTGATTATAGAATTACTGTAGAGTAAATCAATTACTGAGTTTAATATCACAAATGAAGTGATGAAATTATTTAAAATTCAAAAAAGTTTGTATTTAAAAATATGAAATTAAAAGATAAATATATCTTTTCAATTTTTATAAAATTCAACCTTTTTTTCACATGAAAAAAAAAATACATCAAGAAGAAAAATGTCCATTGGGCATATGGAAAGGCCTATTCAAGATGGAAAAAACGAAAACAAAGGAAAGGCCTTAGCCCAAGCTAAAAAATGGGCCTTTTAAAACAAGTTTGCCAGTAAAAGCCAAATTCCTACCAAACAAAACTTTTCCGCAGAAACGAACACCAGAGACCCTGTCATCGTCGTTGGTTCCCTCTCGGCTTTCACCATCGATTTCTCTCTAGGGTTAGGGTTTCGATACCTCCGATTCTCTTCTCAAAGACATCGGCGAGAGTAGCCTCTCCTCCAGTCAAGAACAGAAAAAGCATTAAAGGAACAGTCAAAACGACCAAGACGAGACCCGAAAGCACACCAATTGGATGATGCAGCTGAGGGACAACAGGCCTAGCAACAAGAGCTATTTAATCACAAGCTCAAAGACGTCACACTCGGCAGCACGTCCTAGAACCCGCAAAAAAGGAACCAGAGAGAAAAGAACATGCCCATACACAAAAACATGAGCACCCAAAAAAGAGAGTCATGCAGCAGCAAGTCTTTTAATATTTTTAATAAACATTATATTTGAGTGTAAGGTTCAAGAAAGAAAATATCAATCCAGTATAAGGAAGAAGAGGACTTTTCAAGTATATAATTAGCATCTGAAATACAAACCCCACACTAACTTTATCATTTGGATTAAGGTCAAGTGGCAACCCATGCCACCTTATTTACTCATGTAATTATGCTAATCAAAGTGAAGGGAAATGAAATCTAACCCCTGCCCTTTTTGGTATGCTAATTTGATGGGTTAGTCGATACTATAATAATGTACCAGGAGCTGCTGAGTTGTACTTGGAAGGGGGAACTTATCCTTGGACTTGAAGTTGAAGCTCATTTCTCCTCTGGTTTCGAGGAAACAGAGTAGTGAGCCACACCCAAAGTTCTCTACCCAACAACATTCTCTGAATGTAGTTCTCCCAACGTCTTTCAATCAGACGAATGACCGTGATTAACATTGCAATTGCAGATGCACCGCCTGATAAAAAAAACAAACCTGAGAAGGGGCCTGGTCCTATTCCTCGTTTCATGGTGCCATCAATTGTTGAACCTGAACAATCCAAAAAAGATAGCATATATTCCTTCATTTGCTTGGACTTAGACATCTCTGAAACAAAAGGAGAACCCCGTGGAAATACCTGTAATACAAAACCAAAAAATGGTAAAAAGACATGTTCGAAAGCTTGAACAACAAAAACAAAGTCGAAGTAACTAGAAAGCAGATTAAAGGAACAGAAGAGCATCGCTCACATTACAACTGTGGAATAGCGTGGATTACGGATTGGTTCCCACGCGTTGAAGCCTTTGCGGTATTTCGCGAGGAAAACATCGGCATGAGGCGTTGCAAAGAATGCAGCCTTTATACTTCCACTTGATAGAGCCTTTGCGTAATCATCGATTGAAGATTGAGCGATGTTCTTGATATTCTTTCGTTTGAATCCAAGGGTTTCAACTAAATAACGGAAGATAATAGAATCTCCATCACAACCGATGATAGCATTTGTTATCTTGAGGTTTTCCATATCTAAGCAAGGTGGCTTAGTTTCTGAGCTTGTTACCATGGAAGAAAAACTCGCTGTATAGGTTGAAGTGACAACCAGGACCAGGAATAACCATGGGACCTGTACAAAATTAGTTAATCTGTTCCTTGGTGCATCTCCTGCAATATGAAAATTCAAAAACTGATCAGCACTCCTTCATTCTTGAATTATCATAGATTGTAATATACAATAATAATAAAAAATTCCATGATCAATTTTTTTTAAGTTTAACTCCAGATGCATTTACATGGTTATCTTACTATGCACAAAGAATAGCAGAGCTTCTACCAAATTAGGTGCATTCTCGTTCTGCCGTTCAATTTTCCAGGTAACAAATCCTGTAAATACACTCAAAGCTACCAAAGTAAGCCACATCTCTAGTGTGAATGGGCTTAGGAACCACCAAAATTTGTCCAATTCGTTGGGTTTTGCCTTAACCACCATCGTGAACCGTGATTCCAAATATTTCCGAGAGAATCCCAGACGCTGGTAATGATCTGCTGTAATTTCTATGTCGCCAACCGCTGTATCAAACCACTCCTTTATAGATCGAAGCGGTACCTATATCCACGTAAAAAAATCACATTTATATATAGAGATTAAAGACAGAGAATGGACAAGGCTTTCAAGGCTTGAAGATTCTCCTTCTCCTAGAAAAGTTTACATGTATTGGTTGGGGAATTAGCCATACATAATATAGTTGTGTCAAAGACCTAACTGCCGATGACTTCGATTTTCTTTTCTCATACAGTTTAACATGATCCATGCTTAAATTTTACTTATCTTTTCAAGAAAAAAAAAACTATGGGGAGCCCAAAAAAGAATGGGAATATGACCTCAACGACAACTTTCTCATAGAGTTCATCAAAAGAGTTATAAAGCTCTGTGAATGTTCTGTAGTTCTTGTCATTAATATTTATGCTCAAAAACTGGGTAGTGTTTGATATCACCAGTGCCCCGTCGATCATCTTATTTCCGGCGCGACCAGAACTCGAGTCCTGGCTTCTGTAGGTTCCCCAAAATGTATTGTTTATAGTGCCTAGAAGTGGCGAGGACGCTGTTGAGAGTGATGAAGAGTCATCCATTATAATAAGGGCCCAAAGCTTCCGCATCTTGTTGCTCGAACAGTAAGTTAAAACGACGGTGACAATATCTATATCATCCATGTGGCCTTTTGTCTCCGTAGAAAGCTTTTTACCAGTTGAAGGAACTAATTAGTGCGCTGAAGCAGCTTAAGCTTTATATATGCAGTTAAAGTATGTATTTTCTTGAACAGCACTAACCTGAAAGTACTACCGGAGTAGAATTACCGTACAAATCTTGGAAGGTTAACGCCATTTTAGGTCCAGTTATGCTGTTAAAACCGCGTATGGTCATCTCCCAAGCAATATGCTGTTCTTGTTGGAACTCAACTGAAGAACTGAAACTGCAGTCTGAAACTTCATGAAAAGAATCAGAGAACTCACCACCACCTGCTGCATCTCCTATCCCAATACTGCAACTTATTGATGGAAACAGAAGTAGTGGTGCAAGACTCACAAAGAAGCAAGGCAAAAACCATTTTGCTTTCCATTGCTTCACCTAAATTTCTTCTTTTTGTTCTAACTTTTCTTGATGCCAAATGTGAAACTCAAAGTGAAGATTACTGCTATTTGCACAGGCCTGGTCACTCGGAAATTTCCCTTGAACTGAAAAGTCAAGGAAAAACACGGGAGACCAGAAAAGCTGGTTGTGGGTAGGTACATGTTTTAACAAAAACGAACGAGATTAAACTTATATGGACATTACTAAAAAACGGTAATTATTCATATATACTAAAATGAATTGTCACCTTTATTAATATTATTATTATTGATTTATAGTCTTAGTTTTTAAGAATTCAAGATACTGTAAGTTCCACACAGCACAATTCCTGATTTTTCCAAGCTTGACAAGGTTTATTAATAATATCATTAAGAGAGAAAAATAAAGACAAAAAAAATAAAAAAAATATATTATCTCATTCTCACAAGTAAGAGGGATAAAAAAAAAAAAACAAGACTAACAATTAATTTGTTTTCCCAAAGTCGTGATCATCATCTTTAAGTAATTATCGTGACTTTTATCATTCTTAAGTGATTTTGCATCGAAATTTCACATTTAAAAAACATTTGACTATAGAATTATTGTAGAGTAAATCAATTATTGAGTTTAATATCATAAATCAAGTGATGAAATTATTTAAAATTTTAAAAAAATTTTATTTAAAAATATGAAATTGAAAGATAAATATATCTTTTCAGTTTTTATAAAATTCAACCTTTTTTTCACATGAAAAAAAAAAAACTAGATCAAGAAGAAAAATGTCAATTGAGTATATGGAAAGGCCTATTCAAGATGGAAAAAATGATAACAAAGGAAAGGCCTTAGCCCAAGCTAAAAAATGGGCCTTGTAAAACAAGTTTGCCTGTAAAAGCCCAATTCCTACCAAACAAAACTTTTCCGCAGAAACGAACACCAGAGATCCTGTAATCGTCGTTGGTTCCCTCTTGGCTTTCACCATCGATTTCTCTCTAGGGTTAGGGTTTCGATACCTCCGATTCTCTTCTCAAAGATGTGGCACGAAGCTAGGAGATCGGAGAGGAAAGTCCATGACATGATGGACGCGGCTCGAAAGAGAGCCCAAAGAAGAGCCATCTTCTTGGCCAAAAGGCGCGGTGATCCTCAACAGTCCATTCAAGTTATCGGCTCTCGATGCCGTATCCACCGCGACGACGCTCTCTATCACGCAACCGAAGACCAGCAAGGCCTGTAAGTAAATCAGTCAATATTTCCATAAATAATTTTATTAATGTTCCAATACATATCTAAAAGCTTTCCATTTAATCCTTTTTTTTTTACAGGATTCCTTGGAATGGAAAACAAGACGTTTTGATTGATAGGTAATTTAATTTCTCTTTTCTTTTTCTTTTTTGTAACATCGTTTTAGATAAGGTTTTGTTTTTTTTAATTAATTTTTATTTTATATTTTAGATTTGATGGCCGAGCACTACTTGATTTTATTCGGGAGCCGGGGACGCGGCATTTTAGGAATCAAGAGAAGTCTGAAGAAGAAAAAGAAGTAGAAGAGTTTGTAAATTTTGAGCGTTATCGGGATTTAATTAAGCATCGGCGTAGAGGATGTCGGTACTTTTTTATTTCTAGGAATTGATAAATTGTGTTTTTAGTTTTCCTTGTTGGTTTTGAATGCCTTTTATTGCTTACATTGCAAATGTAAGATATAAGGATAAAAGTCAGTTATAAGAATAGGGAATTAGTTTTCAAATGAGCTTTATTACCTGAAATTTTGTTTTTTTGACAGTTATGGATGAGGAGGGTTTGCAACATGTGAATCAAGAAATGGAGGCAAAAGTTACAGCACCATTTCAATCAGACAGGTTTAATTTCTTTTTTGAACCCATTTGATGATATTTGTGGTGCATATAATAATACTAGTGTTAAATTTTTCAGATAATTTTACAACTGCCTGTCTTATTTACGTTTCTAACAAATTTTGGCACTCTTTCAAAAATGTTTGGTTCATACTTTATAGGGTTTTAGAGTGATCTTAGCATGGACTTTTATAGATGGTTGGAGCAAATCTTTTGCTTAGTGTTGTGCTGTTCAGAAACTAATTTAGAAATATGTTAGCTTCGTAGATGGTCAAAGTTACAAACTTGGCTTGCTTCTTACTTTCCTTTCATATGGATTTTAGAAATCATCTTTGATGGGCTTGTTCTTTGCCTTAGTAGTTGATTTCTTGCAAAGCAGGCGATTTTTTTTTTTTTGTCAATTTTGATGCATATGTCATGAAGATATACTGGGTGACCTGCATGTATAAAGTTTGGCTTAGATTGTTTCTAGAGGTGATTGGTGTGCCTCATTTTGGTTTCTTGCTATATGTAGTTTTTATCCTTACTTATCTTGTTTCTTGTTTATGTATATTTGGCAGATCACAGCCAGCACAACCAGCTAATAAAGGTTCATATTCGCAAGTTGGGTTCTCTTATGACGGAAATGGGAAAGAGGAAGCTAATTTTTCAGACATTGATGAAGATGAGGAGGAGGAGGAGGAGGAGGAGGAGGAAGATGATGAATTCAACAGTGATGATAGTAATGATGAAGGAATGGATATAATAGCAAAAGAATTTGGAGTGAAAAGGTATGGTTGGCTTGTCTATATGGATAAAAAAGCAAAAGAGGAGGAAAAAAGACAGAAGGAAGTGATCAAAGGCGATCCTTCAATCGTAAGTTATATAAGACATGTTGGTTGTGATTGCATTTTGTAATTTTAACTTTTGCTGATTACAAATCCAAAATTCTGAACTTCTAGAGGAAACTGAGTCGCAAAGAAAGGAGAAAAGCTTCTCAAATTGAGAGGGAGAGAGAAAGAGAAACAGCACGGATAACTGGAACAAGAGTACTCCATAATGATCCCTACCGGTACAAAAGTTGGAAGATTTCTTCTACGAACTGGTAGATCGGATATGACATCATGCCTAAAATGTTGATACTTCTTTTGCTACATGCAGGGAACCTAGGCGAAGTCCAACCTATGAGGCTTATCCGCGTTCTAGGAGGTATACTGTGTCTTAGGTTTCTCTTGAAGCTGTTGTCTGTTGTATATAAAAGGAATTTTAAGTATAGTTTTCCTATTCAGGTCAAGATCAAGATCACGTTCATACTCTCCATCATACTCAAGGCGCCATGCACGTGGAGGTTATTCTGATGATTCTCATAGAAGTAAACCAAAGGCTCCAAAAATAGAGTATATTACAGAGTTTGGGGGCTCTGGCGACGGGGATGGACCAAAGCTTGAAGGATTTTCTCCGCCATCATCGCCTCCATCCCAGACTGACATGTTGAACCGGTCGGAGCACTCGACCTTTAATTCTTGCAAAGATAGATTGGACAGTCTTTACTCTGCTGCAGCTTATCCCCATTTTGTTGCCTGAGGCAAACTTTTCTGGTTTAAAATAGATCTGCCCTAGGGTCATCAGCATAACTGGAAAGAGGGAGCAGGAAGGAGGCTTCCCTTCTGAAGCTCATATTTTCCCTGAAATGGAATTTGTGTGAATGCTTGCCAGTTGCATGAAACCATGAAAATGGGCTTATCTATTGCTTCTCCTTTCCTGCAGGCCATCATCTGGTCACATACTTGAGGCTCTTCATGTTGATCCTGCATCTGGTGTGTCTCTTGATAAAGAAAAGAGCGGTAAAGTGTCAAAACCAGCTGTAAGGTATCAGTATAATCTTTACTTCGGTGATTGCTGTTATCTAGAAAACATCATTTTAATATTTTGTTTTCAGATGGCCTGAATTTAACATGTTTATTTCCTCTCTGTCAGCACATCGTCAGCGTTAGCAAAGTTGACAAAAGGAAGTACCTCTGGAGGACCCTCAAAACAGGTGCAGGGTGAGAAGAAAGAAACTCCTCAGGAGCGGTTAAAAAGGATCATGAGCAGGCAGCTAAACAAGCAAAGTATGACATAGATGATATTTGCTTTATGCAGCTGTTGATTCAATGATATCTTTTCATATTCTGTCGGAATTTTAGAGGAATGATGTATTCCTTTGTTATTGAGTTCTGTTTTTTTCTTGATTTTCTTTAGCTTTTCTTTTATTTGTACATTTACTTGGAACACAACAGAGAGGTGGTAGGTTGGTACAAGAGGGTTTTTGTTTGTAGTGTCACATGTTCCTTGAATTACTTGTGTTTATGGTTTGATAAGCTGATTGTTTCTATAGTTAAGAAAGACACAGCAGCGGAAATGGCTAAGAAACGAGAGCAAGAGCGCCAAAGACTGGAAAAGCTTGCAGAAACAAGCCGATTAAGTCGTCAAAGGCATCGCAGCAGTAGTAGGAGCTACAGTCGCTCTCCTCCAAGGTATATATCCTGGAATATTTATATGCTTGTGTTTAATCCATATGGCTTATGATGAAAGTTTTCTGCAGCAGATTAAGATGTCCTTGCAAACCAACCAAATATAAATATGAGCTTTTATGAGTCATTTTTTGTTGGTTAATTTATTTGTTGTGAGGGAATTGGGAGGTATTAAGATGCTTTAGTAGCATGATATGCAAAACAGGAATTGCTGCTTGAAGTTTAAACAAAATAAATAACCAGAGACTTTTACCTGGGAGGTGCAGAAGTTCATAAATCTACTGATGTGTATCTCAGCTTATGCTCTTTCTATTATCTTCCTTTGTCCCTTTTATTTTTGGTCCATCTGGTTAAAGACTTGATTGTGTTATTTTCTTCTCTTGGAAGCAGCAAATAACATTTCATTGGGTTTTTCCTGATATTGTCAGGGAAACTACGTAATTTAGCAATCTATGCTCTTTTTATGATAACAAAATATGTTGCGGTGCTCTCTTATTAATGTCTTGTATATCTGGTGAATAATTTCTTTTACTGCAGAAGATATCGACGGAGTAGAAGTCCAAGTAGGAGTAGGAGTTCTCGAAGATACTATTCTCGTTCACGCTCACGTTCACGATCTAGGTCCCACTCTTACTCTCGCTCCCGTTCTCGTTCCAATTCCTGTTCGCCCAGGTGGTCATTTTGCGCTGTTAATCAGATATTCCTTTGTTGCTTGATGTGTAATGCTTGGAGGCTGATTTAAAGTTGTATAAAATTGCAGGGTAAGAAGCCGTTCAAGGTACTGAAAGCAATTGCTGCACCTGCAAAGGTTGCAGGCAGGGTGTTTCATATTTATGTATGCAGTGTTGCGATGCCCAGCTTTTGAGAATATTTTGCCAAATGGTGTAGGGTGTTCTAATCAGTAAGGATATGTTCTTTACAATCTTCTTGACTTTTACCAAATTGCATGTAATATAATAAATAGGTTTTCTGATATGCTCCATTCCTTTTTTTTAATATAGAAATTACTGTTATGAAGCATTTTGCGTTTAATTTTTTGAATAGAGTTTAAAAAAAAGGGGGAAACGAAAAGAAAATAGTAGTAATATAATAATGGTGAACAGGTTTAAGTCTCAGCCTGCGTTGCGCGTGGCCGATTATGAAGGACTTCTTCAGTGGTGGTTGGGTTTGTATGCGAATGTTGAGATGCTACATTTCCTTGTTTTTCTCACACTCAGTCACTGACAATTCCAGAATGACTGCACGCGGTGAACAAGCTAGCAGAGAATATTGATTCCAGTTGTGGAATAAAATTTTGTTATCCCTAGGAGGTGCGTTTTGATTTTTAAACTTTTAACATGCCCGAGGTAGAAAATGTTTTTGTTTCTTGTTTTGGGATAAAATAAAATATTATGTATTATTGTTAAATAAATGTGGCCAAACATTTGAATCAAACTCAAGCCCCAAAAAGGGGAAAGATTTTGAGTTAGAGTTAGGTTGAGCTTGTTTTAACCTGGGATAATGGAATTGAGTCTGTCCAACGACATTCTGATTATTATGAACACCTATTTAAAGATAGATCTCCCATAATTTTATGAACGCCTCTTTGCATGTTAAAGCAAACAATTCTGATTAGTATAAATTTAAGGCTGGCACAAACTAAATATTTTCTAAATGTAAATATTTATCTGGTATTAATGATTTAGGATATATTATTAAAAATATATATTATTCTTCATCGGTCTGTTCTTGGATTGAAAAATTTTAGACATAAAAAATTAATTGATTAAATCAAATTTATATCAAAACCCAAATAGTCGAGTATAAACTAACTGAATTCAATTGATTTGATTGATTATTTCTAAGTTTCGCTAGAAATCTGAGTCAGCCATTTGAGACTAGGACCAAGGAACCATGGAGGGGACTGGATCTAGGTGATGTATGGTCGTTGGTGTACATAGTTACCCCACATGCCGGTTCTGGGTGTCCAAGTGACATTGTCAAGGGGGTCCTGAATAACATTGACGTGGATATTCATCAGTCTCCATGATGGCGATTGGAGCTCTTCAATAAATAAATCATAATAAAATGAAACACATACAATTTAATGGACAATGAAGGATTTTCGAGTATCTGCCTACCCATACTTAAAACAACTCAAAATTTCTAATCTCCCCCTTTCTTGCGCCACTTTGAATTGGACAAATCATTACAATTCATTTTGATTGCTACTTGGAAAAATATGGTTTTTTCATTTGTTAACTGTACTAAGAAAACCGAAAGGAGTTAATTAGATGCTGTGACACCTAAAATGATGTAGATATTGGTGGGGTTTAATTTGGATGCGACTACAACAGGTACTGAAATTAAAGCAAATGCAGAAGCTGTCACAAAACCAGTTTAATTTATGCTATGTATGGACAATTTGTACTGAATTGTTTGCTATAGGTAGTAGGGGCGGCCCAACATGTTCAAAGGCTTAAAGCGAAATATTAAAATGAGTTTTTTTTTATTAAAATTAAAAAAAATTATTAAAATTTTATTCTTCTAACTTTTTGATATGTAAAATTTTTAATTAAACTTTTATTTTATATTTTAAATTATTATAATTATCTTATATTTTTTAAATGACTAATATAAAATCAATAATCAAAATTTCTAATTCAAACAAATCAACTATCACATAAAATAAAAATAATAAAACAATATAATATAAACTCTAAATTAAAGTAAAAAAATCTGTAAAGATTAGAACAATAGTACCTAATTGTTGAATACTTATTACAAACAACAAATGAAGCCCACGGCTTTATGAAGATAATAAAAAAACAGACTTCTTATGTATTCTTTGGAGAAAAATTGAAGTTAAAAGAAAAAAGAGTAAATGAGAAAAGAATTTCAAAAGTAGATATTACACATTGAAAAAAAAATAGTTTTATATATAGGAAAAAAATAACTGTTGAAAATCATTAAATGCATTGATTAGAAATAAGAAAAATAAGTGAAAAATAAAAGCTATTAGAGATGAGTAAATACATATGATTGTTGATTTATTAGAAATAAGAAAATATAGTTGAGAATTAATAGCATTTTAAAAAGAAAGAAGTAATAGAAAATTGAAATTATTAGGCACATAATTAAAAAAAGTGAAAAAAATAATTTTAATAATTATTTTTTACTTTTATATATTTTTTAATTTTTATATATTTTTAATATAATTAATTATATTAAAATTATTGTAACATTATAAATTTTTCTAAAATTGAGGCCTCCTCATATTGGGGGCCTAAAGCCTTTGCTTGGGTGGCTTCACCCAAGGGCCGACACTGATAAGTAGGGATGTCAACGGGTTGAGAATCTTATAATTTTGAGGTACCTGAACCCCAACCCTTAAAAAATCAATTACCCTAACCCTATTAATTACTCATTTAATTTTAAAATTACTACCCTAATTCTAACCCTAATACATTCCCATTACCCTATAATTACCCTATCCCATTTAAATATCCGATTAAATAAAAAAATTATTAAAATTTTCTTCATGGGTACTCAATTACCCAATTAACTTTTCTAATCTCATAACTTACCTTTAAATTTATATGTTATATGTTTATATAAATAAACATATATATATATTGTAATTAATAATTTTATGAGTTATAATTTTTACAATATTAATACAAAATAAAAAGTAAATATATTTATATTTAAAATACATAATATATACACACACGCATTCATAAAAGTATTAATGTCATCATATTAATAATTAGAGTAATCATACTTAAACATAAATAACAATCTAATAATTTTTTAATTTAAATATATTAATGTTATCATATTAATAATTAAAGTAACCATATTTTTCATATATTTGTTAGTTTTTAACAAAAAAATTTACTTGTAAAGTTGGTAAAAATTATAAAATTTTAATTTAATTATTAAAATAATAATAAAATATTTATAACTAGTAATCGGGTTCGGATAACGGGTACCCAAGGGGTAGTACCTTAACCCTACCTTATTAAAATTCGGATAGTGAAATCACTACCCTAACCCTATCTGAACCCGTTTATGAATACCCTAACCCTGTATAACCGGGTCGGGTACTCGCGGGTACCCTATAATAGGATACCCGTTGACATCTCTAGCTATAGGTGGGTTACTCCGAAAGACTTGCTTGCACTGATAAGTGGTTCAAACCAATTGCGTCTGAATTTAGTGCATATTTTATGTCAATTTCAAGTGACAAAAATCTTGACAATAAATTAACAATTATATTAGATAAACGCAAAATATATCATATTAATAATGTATAACGAACAATCGCGATAAACACAATTATTATAAAATATTCTCTTTCTTATTCGAAACTTCTAATCTGATATTGATAGCACCAAAGGTGGCTAACATGACATGACATGGGACAATGAAAACATGTTATGAATGATGAATGGTATAGATAATTTCAGCAGCACAATGGTCCATGGCCTGTGACCTAAGAGTGCTAAATTGTGGAAATAATGCAGTCGCGTGAAGGAACTTGCTTGGTCATATTTAAGTTACATAGTATGAATCTAGATTTTTCTAGTTTTGACATTGTCTCTGCCCCCCACCAACAACAAGCAACATACCAATTTTATGGCACAGAATAAAAAAATACCCATTTTTCTGTTTTTGCAAATTCAAAAATAATCTCTGAAGAAAAAGCTCTGAGAAAACGGCAAAGGTTGTGCTCATTTAATTAAGAGATCAGAACCTCTGTAGCAAAAGTGTGGAAGAATCGAAGTTTGCCCCAAGATGTCATCTTCCTTTTCTCTGTGTGAGCTGCCCTTTAACCCTTTTAGCTTTTTCCCGTGGGAAACACGGATTTTCTCTTCTTTCTGTCGTGATCTAAAAGCAAAATTCTTCTCTTTTTAATTTTTTTTTATAATTTATTTTGTGGATGAACTAAAGCAAAGCTAGCTATCAGAGACTTACAATTGAATCCTTCCTTTATTCCATCCTTATCACACGCACGCGTCTCTTCACTCATGAAAGATAGGTGCCCATCTCTCAACTTTAGGCCACAAATATTCACACCTTTACTTTGCCCCCTAGCTAGCTATATTGATTCAGATTGATCATAGAAAGAAAGAAAGAAAGATAGGAGCTTGGAAGAAGAAAATTAAAATTCTAAAAAAGGTCATCACTAATTAACTCATCAAACCAAAAAATCTGACCACCACACGAGGGGACACTTACTTTAATCACACTTTAATCCAACATGGATTGATAAAATAACAAGTTGGTAGCATTTTCTACCAATTGAATATGGTGATTTGTCACTGTTTTAGGCCAAGACTATGGATACCTTCATGTAAACTTAGAGGTTTCTTTCTATATTATAAGACCTTGAACCGAAAGCTTTGCTTGAAAATGTACTTGGTAAGAATCATATATTGCTGTATTATCACTAAAATATTGATTTATACAAGGAGCCTTGATAATCAAGTACCTCTCGAGGAGCCTTTTTAGGTAATAAATTAACATTTGATTTTAGCTTTTAATTAAGTTTTAATTAAACAATGAAGCAATGGATCCCAATTTTTCTTTGTTTGTTAAATTAACCCACTTGTACTAGGCTTTACCTGCCAAATTATTCCTAGAAAAGCCCCCTATCTAGCAAAACCACACTTGATTCGTTTGCTTAATTAATAATTATAGAGGAAGAAGCACATGGGAAGGTGTATCTTTTCTCTGATTAATTTAAGCCTAATTACCCACAATCTTTTATCCAACTGTTTATAAAATAAGATGATTAATCAGTAGGTTAGATCCTTTGCCCTACAAAATGATAATATTCTCCAAAGCATGCATATTCTCAACCTTATATAATTGCCCAAATATTATATTATCATCATAATAAACCCCCCCCCCCCCCCCTCCCCCACCCCTGTGTGAATTCTGTTACTTGTTGATTTTTTTAATCCTATTTTATTTTTATGGCTAGATCTTCAGTTAAAATATGGTGATATCAAATCAGATTTCTTTTTTCCTTTTTAATATCTCTTCCTCACGTCAAACATGATGTCAAATTCCTATTTGTGCATATGCGCTGCCATGCCTGACATCTTTGAGTCGAAATGAAATGAGGATGATGGCAATTGGCAATGAGATCAGTTATGGGCTCAAGACAAGATCGTCCCCGTTTGAGATATGTTTTGAAACCTTATTATATTACATTTCTGGTTCTATAGCTGTATAAGAAATGCCTGTGTCCTGTGCCCATTCCTATCCCTCTAATTTTGATGGAACTAATCGTGTTTCATTCACTAACTAGGAAAAATTATGTTGATTTGATCATATATACAAGAAAAATCCGATTCAATAATTGAGACAAAATCAACCTCAAGAGTCAAGAGACTCAAGTTTTCAAAAGTTTTTGTTGGGGTACATGCATGATGCTTGCGTCTGTTGGCAAGCGGATTTCCCTATAGGGGACCAAAGAATTTGATTCAATGGAAATTCCACTAAAGCTAAGAGCTACGAAATGGCCGTAGCCAGTAGCTACTAGGTAGAATCATCCTTTGCAGACCAATTTCTATCCCCCTTTCGCATCAATACAGTGATGGTTTTGTTCTTTTGGAATCTTGAAACTCATGATATGATCCACTGGTTTGGAAAGAAAGAAACGAAGTGATGATAAACTTGTGGATTATTCGAAAATCTTGATCATTCAATCCAAGCACATACGCGTGTATGATTTGTCTCTAGTAATCAGCCAACTGAATTTATTATGAAAACTGGTACATCAAAACTAACTATCGACAGTGTCATCTTTTCTGATTTCCCCTTTTGTGAACGTAATGACCCAAGGGGAGAGAGATGGATGGCTTGACTAATCGGTGTTCAAGGGAACATAAATGTAGGGTTGAGGAAGACAAGTAAGCAATGCTGCCCGCTACTTTCACTTGGAGAAAATCAGGGTGGGCGATTTTCTTGTTCACCCATGGACCCCTACTTCCCCCCACTTGCTCCAAATATAGGAAAATGCCATCTCCCAATTAATTCTATGGAGAGTGCCCCCAGACGGTTCCACATTCCCACAACCATTTGTGACTTCACCTAGACTTTTTGTAGCTTATGGTTCGAACTTGGTGGCCATGCCAAATGGTCTATCCTCCTTCCCCTCTCGAAAGCCCTACAAATCTAATCCCAAACCTTGGTTCCTGTTTGATGTGATGATCAGTTTGCAACCACTAAAGCTGCTTTGGTCCATGCAGGAGTCCCACAGATCTAAAAGCCAAACTCTTTCTTTATGCTCAAATTTATTGCGAAAAAGATGTATTTGTTTGCTCAATAAATAAAGTGCCAAGACTAACTTATAAATGTCAATCCAATTGATAAGGAATGTATAGGTACACTCTTTATATTATTATTAATATGACTTTTAACTTTAAGAGTCAGTTTTTTTTTTTTAAAATCGAAATTCAAATAGTCCAAACTTATCTTACAAATTTATATAATAGGTTGACGGATACTTTTTACAAATATTATCTTAACCAATATCAAGCAGCACTAATTAATATTTTTCATATTATAAATAATTCCATAAAAATAAGAAGTTCTCCATACTACATGGGCCATGCACACCTGAGAGTACCCCTAAAGCCTCAACCAAGCCCGAGCCATGATTAGTTTTGAAGTTACTTCCAAACTAAGATGTTTGCAAGTGGACATTTGCCTAATAAGGTAAATAGGATTTTGGAGCTGTTAACTTAGTCCGATCAATGTGTGAGATACAAATATGTGAAAGCTTGTAAAAGATATGCTGAACCCCCTAGCCATCAACCGTTGACCAATTACATCTTTACCGACCTAATGATTAAAACTTTAGCCCCAAAAAATAAATATTTCATATACTAGAATATATATATATATATATATATATTTCTTTAGACCTGATCAAGGTAACGAAAATCAAGGCCACCATCACATGTTGGTGGCTAGCTAGCTATATATCTTCTTAATTTTTTTTTAACCCAAGTCTTAAGTCAATTGACTAACTGTAATCCCACATAATTAAAGTATTGTAAAATTGATGTTTTGAGGAATATTAGTGTCTTAATCATGTGCTGATATGCTCAGCCTGAGAAAGTGACCGTTAATTTCCAACAGATGTTTTTCTTTTTTTTAATAATAATGGGATCGAAATGCAATACTATCCCTTAACATCTTAATCTGGTGTACTCAGTGCTGTGATTGACTACTAGATCAGACATTCATGATTCTTTATTGGGACAATTGGGGTCCCAAGAAATGCAAAACCAAAATGAGCTTCAATTACCCTTTATCTCATGATCTGACGGTAATCATTGTCTCAATGAGCAAAGGCAGTCATCATGGATGTATCCAACCTTAACTCTTAAGCAATCTCAAAAAAAAAAAGATTCAGGCGAAGACGGACTCGTAGGACACAGAGACGGCCACCCAATTATCTTTTACTTTTTATCAATAAAAACATTAACTCAAAGATAATTAACATTCTTACACGCGTCCAGCGGGAATGATTCTTGGCCCTTAACTGTCAGTTCCTCAGCCTGCCAGCGGAGTGCCACCATTGTCTATGTAAATCCATGTGAAAGAAGACGTTGGGGATTTAACCGCCGAAATTCCTTTTAACATCCACTTAGCATAGTGCCTATTTTGTATTTTGATTCCATTGGAATTATTTTAACATTTAGATTTTTTCCAACTCTAGAGTCTATTAATATTTTAAGTGTTTGTGCTATTATTGTATGGTTCAAAGAAAGGAGAAGATAACGTGTAGCGGTCCAACACTAACATGTAAAGTTTTGTTTGTTTTGATTCGTAGGTTTCATGATGTTATTTTAAAAAAAAAAATTATAAATTGAAAATAATATGAATTGTTAAATGTTTAATATCATTTTAATATATATGCAATCAATGTAAAATTCATAATTTTTTTTTCAGAAAGTGATATCTTTCCTTACTTTAATAAAAATTCACATTTCTCAATAATATATCCTTAATACTTAAAATCAGTTTTAATACCATTTGTCATGGTTCACATCATTGTCTATTTAAACATATTGACCTCATAATTTTATTTCACAAAAGACACTCATAAATTAAAAAACGTATAAAACCTTAAATGTTCAATTTTATTCTAATATATACAAAATTAATATAAAATTAATTACTTCTCTTTAAAACTATGGCATCTTCACTTGATTTGAAATTCATAATTCTAATTGGGACCATGACAATTGCCTCTATATGAAATTAATAGGTCACGGCGGAGACCATGACACTAGGACTAATCTTAAACTAGATGGGTAGGATGGTCGGTGTAGTAGTAGTAGTAGCATTAATTTGATGGGAAGGTCGTATGGAAAATTAAACTTGGGGAGAGGTGAAACCCCCACGTGAGCATACCAAACCCTTCGCCTGAAAGTATGTGAGGTTTTAGTGCCCCCAATTGTCTCTCAGTTATCGAAACCCTGGTTTTCCTCATTAATTAAAAACCGGTGCACCATTGTTCCTACTTCTCAACTACATTCACTTTGGGGGATATTGATTCCCAGCTCGGGCTGCTCGTGATTTTGTTAAGTTTTTCATTAGAAAATAGATTAAACTTGCAGAGGGGCTTTTGCTAAAATTGAACATTATAAAAATAATAAATGTTAATAAATTAATCATGAGTAACCTATTAAGACAGGAAAATGAAATCCAAGTATTCTTAATAAGCTAAGTACCTTTCCAATCATATCATGGAAATGATCATATTTTTATAGACACGTAAATAGGTAAATCAATCTCTTTCCTTCGTACTTTTTCCCTTTTTTTATGTATTTTCTTCTAGCAAAAAAACATTTTTCTCCACAGTTTTCTTCCAACAATCTTTCTTTTAACCCTTTCCTCATACCTCTTAACAAATCAAACGCTGAATCTAGTTATGCTTTGTTGGCAATAATATCTCAAATCGTCTTTAAGACTTTGACACTGCCCCTTTTGCTTTTATTCCATTTAACTTTGTCTCTTCTACCAAAATCCTAGAGATGCTAAGCTGAATTCCAAGGAAAAGTCTAGTTAAGGAATCAAATCACAAATTAATTTCCATCAAACCACCCCCCCCCCCCCCCCCAAAAATAAAAAGAAAATAACTTTCTTTTCTTTTCTTTTCTTTCCCCCAACACTCATCAAGAACTTAATCAAACATCTCACTTGGACTCTAATCAATGTGATAACTATGCCTCCCCCTTATGAAACATCTCCTTGTTAGGCGTGGATTGTAATCCTGTTTTAGGAGCACCAAACAAGGATTAGGAAGCCAAATTCATTACTCACCAATCTCATGCTTATGACCAATCATTAGTTTAATTTATTTGTTTTCTTTTTTAATTTACCAACGAAAATGGGAAAAAAATTCATTCTTTTCTTTCTTAAATAAATAAATAAAATACCCTAAAAAAAGTTTGTTAACGTTAGCATACAACAATGTGGCATTATGATTGTATGCCGCGCTTTATCTAAGCTGTCAAGCTAATTCATGATTGCAAATGGGACCCCAAATTGGCCGTACCAGCGGCAAAAGGTTGCATTTAACAGTAACTTAAACAAAAGAAAAGCTTGTTTGTTTCTTTTATTTCCTTATTTGATTAGACTAAGGAATTTCTATCTATTCTATAAAGGTAAATTGATGATTAAGGATGCCAGATGATTGTTGAGTCTTCAATTCATCTTTATTAGATTTTCTCCCACGCCTAAACATATATTAGTACCGGGTAATAATATTGCATAATGTTTCCATCACATTGCTAGAATTTTACTTCCATAATGCTTGAATTTATTATTGATAGTCATATAAGTTCAATATAACAGTGATGAGCATTAACTTAAAGTGAAGTGCAGATTAATATATTATATTTAATAATTTGTGACATTAGTAATAATTTTACAAGTTTAATGTGATAATGATCACATTAAATTCCCAAATGTTGAATTCATATTGAAAAATTGTACTATGTTATGAATAGGAAATGGAAAAAAGATTCACATGAAATAAAATCACCATCTTTGTCTATTCCCCTTTCTTGCAAAAATACCCAACCATAATTTACCATGAAAAGAGCCGTTGCTCAACAGTGAACATCACATTGTATTGTATTTCTAAGCAAAGGACAAAGTACAAGGTCACTTGCCATTAGCAAAAACCACCAAGGTTAATTAAGGAAGGTAAAAAGTTGTACTGAAAATATATTAAAAAAAAACAGCCACCATTACCAAAATCTCAAAGATGGGCTCCACCTTGGAAACAGCTATAAATACGCACCGTTTCTACGCTCACCGAAGTCCTCTCCCCCAAAAAATTAAGCTCCCCCCCTTTCCGCTCCCCTTCTTCACTTCTCTCCATTTTCACTGAAAAGAAAAACACAGAACAGAAGAGAGTCGAAGGAAACAATTTTTTTTCCGACAGTGTTTTCTTATTTTCGACGAGAATTAGAGAAGCCATCGTCGTTAGTTTTTAAAGTAACAATGGTCGACGTGGACCGGAGAATGTCCGGTCTAAACCCGGCCCACATAGCAGGCCTACGCCGTCTCTCTGCTCGTGCTTCCGCTCCTTCAACTCCGGCTTCCCTTCCAGTTCGCAACGGTCTTCAGTCTTTCTCTTCTTTAGCAGATAAAGTTATAACCCATTTAAGAAATTCGGGTTTCCAAGTCCAACCTGGTTTATGCGACGCCGAGTTCGCCCGAGCGGAAGCCGAGTTTGGCTTCGTTTTCCCACCCGACCTTCGAGCCATATTATCAGCCGGGTTACCCGTAGGTCCGGGTTTTCCCGATTGGCGATCTGCTGGAGCCCGACTCCATCTACGTGCTTCGCTTGATCTTCCTATCGCTGCAATCTCCTTTCAGATCGCGCGTAACACTTTATGGTCCAAATCGTGGGGTCCCAGACCCTCCGACCCGGAAAAAGCATTACGGGTAGCCAGAAATGCACTAAAAAGAGCTCCCCTTTTGATCCCCATTTTTAATCACTGCTATATTCCCTGTAACCCGTCTTTAGCGGGTAACCCCATTTTCTTCATCGACGAGACCCGGGTTTTCTGTTGCGGGTTTGATATATCCGATTTTTTTGAGAGGGAATCTTTGTTCCGGTGCTCCGAATCCGACCCGGAATTGTTGAAAAAGCAGAGATCGGTTAGTGAGAAATCAGCCGGGTCGTCCACTAATTTCTCGAGGCGGAGCCTGGATGCGGGTTTGGTAACCGGGTCGAGAACCCCTAGATGGGTCGAGTTCTGGAGCGACGCGGCGGTTGATCGGCGCCGGCGAAACTCGTCGTCATCATCTTCGAATTCGTCCCCAGAGAGGTATTTCGATATGCCGAGAACCCAAATCCCGAAATGGGTCGACGAATACATGGAGCAAATCGGGTCGGTTCTTAGAGAAGGCGGGTGGGGCGAGTCAGATATAACGGAGATCGTACACGTGTCAGCATCTGGGTTCTTTGAAGGAGAGATGGTTTTGTTGGATAATCAGGCGGTCCTCGATGCGCTTCTTTTAAAAGCGGATCGGTTCTCAGATTTGCTCCGAAAAGCCGGGTGGAGCTCCGAAGAAGTTTCGGATGCGCTAGGGTTTGATTTTCGACCGGAGAAGGAAAAGAAACCTGCCAAGAAATTGTCCCCTGAGCTCGTAGAAAAAATTGGGAAACTTGCTGAATCGGTTAGCCGGTCATGACACAGCTTCAAGATTTTTTTTCTTGTTTTTCTTTTAAACTCGATTTTCAATTTTCCTTTTTTTTAATATATTTTCAGGGGTCTCGGGGTTTGGATTTTCCCTCTTTTGGGTTTAAAAAAAAAAAGAAAAAATAGTAAAATATATGGGGTAACGCGTTGTACTATGAAACGAAGCGCAGAAAAGAGCTGAAAAAAAAAATTTAAAATCACATTGTTGTTAATAATATATAAATAATTAATGAGAAACATAGCTATTTTTCTTTATTTACAGCTCAGATTTTCATAATCTTTTTGTTAATTTTTGGTTCTTCTCGATAACAATGGAATATTTTTGTTAGCTGAACTGGCTAAATCGGCACCGGTGCACGTGTGCTTATTTAATTCATTTATTTCTTCCAAAAAATAAAAGTTGTTATTAGGTCCCACTAATTGGACATGACTCTGTAACCAAAATTTTGATCCAATTTGTCACTTAGGTTTAGTTAAAGGGAATAGAGATATTAGGTGTGAGTCAATATTTTTCTCGCATAAGAGTATGGTAAGATTTAAATAGAAATATTTGGTTCGAGTCATATAATAATTTTTAGTAAAGTTTTGATAATTTCCTGCGGGTAGCGCCGCATCTATAATCAAATTAGTCCTGGAAGTCAGCTCTTCAAACACTGTCGTTTTAGCTGTTGCTTTCATCTCCTTTTCCCTTGCTTAGGACTCCAAGCGCATTTTTCATATTTTTGGAACTAAAAAAAGGAGTGGGAACCTGCCATTGTTTTTTTGATAAAACAGGCAACGGAGATGTCTGGCAAAGATCTCTTCTTTCGAGAAACTACCAAGCATTTAAGACAAAAATATGTATTGAATTTTAATATTTTATATTACAATTTTCTTGGAATATGGGAAAAAAAAATAGTAACGGGGGTTTCTAGTTTCCAGTATCCAGTATCCACACAGAAACCTGACACCAAAACCTTCTCATCGTTTGGCTTTTGAGAGACAAAACAACGAGGTCTCTGTGTTCCATCTTGCAATAACCCCCACAACAAACAAAACTAAAATAATCTGAAATCTGAATCTTTGATTTGAAATTTCAAGGAAAGTTCAAGGGCAAATGCAACAATTTAATTCCAAAAAAAAAAACAGAATTGGGGGGCCACGTGACATGGGGGGTCCAAAAAATGGGGTTTGGGGTCCGTACATGAGATTAGATGGTTAGAAGAAAAGCAAAGGTGGGTTTGATTTTTTTTTTTTCACATAATTTCATTTCATTTCACAGAATTCTGTTGACATTTTGAGAGTGAGATGTTGCGCATAAAATCGTAATTTAATTAAAAAGTGACTTTGGTTAGGTTTGTCAAGCTTTATTTTGTAACATTACAAGGGAGCAAGCCAGGTCGACATGTGAAAGGGAAGAGCCGACGAAGGTACGGAAGAAAAGAGGATTTTGTTTCATTTTTTTTTTATATTAAATTCAGATCAGCCTTGATTTAATGCACCGATTTGAGAAATGCTCAGGATGACTATGAATGCTTTCAGATATTTGGTTTCTGAATCTGGAGGATTTGTTCACACATCACTTCAGTTTTGAGTTTGGGATGCTTCAGTTGTTTGCCTCATTTATGGAAAAAGATAAGACATACTATCTTTATGTCTTTTTTTTATTTTGCCTGGGGTCTAGTTATGATATGTGTAATTGGTTAGCTAATGGTTTAAGTGAACTGTACGTTAAATAAATTTATACAGCTGACTGAGTAAATTTAGTGGTCGTTGGGAGCCAACTTTTCACTTGGGCTTTTACCCTTTTGCTCAACTGGGAATCTCCTGAATGGTGCGAGACAATGATAGTTGCACTTGGTACTCTTCCGTCCTCCTACTACTCTTGTGGAAAATACACTTAGAAGTTGAATACATGAGAGTGGAAGAGATTTTATAAGTTGATTTGTTTACAACTCTATCGTCAGCTTGCTCAGGTGGCTGAGTCTGGCAAATGGGTTAAAGGCCAAAACCTAATTGTCTCAAATAGGCCATGAAAGCTTCATCAAATCTCTTTATACTTACCAATTCTAAGGATAGAGGTGAGAGAGTCATAATTTTGTCGACAAACCCATTGTTCCTCGTAAAATAAACTACTAAAGAGGTTTGAATTAATTTGCACGGTGAGAACCATAAAAGAGAAGAAGAAAAAACAAGGGTTTAGGCTGAGGGAGATCTTTGCTGACCAAACAATGAATACCAAATAATTGCACAGTAAAAACCATTGGTTAGATTGATCTTTGGATGCCACCTTCACCACATGTGCATTACCATTTGACAGCAATAATTACACCTGACAAAACACAATTATTAAAACCAAAAAAAAAACCAGGAAAATCTTTATACCCAAAAAAAACAAATGAACAAAACCAAAAGTCCAAAACCAGTGAAAAACGGAAAAAATATATCATATTCCATCATCCAACTGTTGATAACGCACATTTAATGCTCCAACGGCCACTGCAACGCCACCATCCGCCACCTGAACCGACCGTTGCTAAGATCACGTGCAATCGCCACCGCCATTCACTGCTTTCACGTGCTGACAAAATCTCCCCACAGTTCTTAAGAAACGACAACATGTGCACTGTGCATATGCGAATGCAAGAAGGGCCTTTTCAGAGCTGGGACATGTTACGTGGGATTTATTAGGAGAAATGGGCTTTAGCCCCTCCCTTTGTTCATGTGTCTGCAGTTCTCGTGACACCTTGTTAAAGTTTAAAGAGCGACCGTTTGCCCAACATTTCACCCATAGATGACTTGCCACATACCCCATATATCAAATTGCGCCCCACACCACCCCCACCCCCCCCCCCCCCCTTTTTTATTCTTTTTTTAAAAAATGAAAATCTAATCCAAGGTAAATATTGCTTGAATTCAAATAATTCAAAACATATAGATTCATGCATCTGTTACATCATTTCATTATCAATCTAAACTTAAACTGTCAATTATAATATATGCTGTTCGAACTTAAAGATGAATGTTATATATGATTATGATTATATAAGTTTTTTCATATATTTAGAATGTTAAAATTAAACTTCCATTTATTCATGTCTTTTAAATAGTGTCTCCTTTCCTTTTCTCGAATGTGAGAAACTTTCGCTTTTCATAAGAATAAGGTAAGCATCGCAGCTCTAACATATGCAAGAAAATAGACCAATTATATTAGTCTAGAGCATCTCTTTAAAGGCATAAGATCAAAGTGTTAGGTCGAATGGGTAAAGCAGTGAAGTAACGCGAGGTGAGCACAGAATTAATCATAGTTTTGTCTTGTGCGGTAGAGAGATAAGAGGGGTGGTGGACTGGTGGTGGTAGTGGTGTCCAATCTTGCCTTCAGAAAGGGTGTGGAGTCTAATTGGGTAAGGTGCGGTTGCTTTTTTCATGCAAAAGGGGACAGTGGAGTTTGGGTGCGGATTTTAATGTGATTAGGTACAGAAGAAGATGAGGTATGGAAATGGATGGTGATTCAATTCAAGTTTGAGATTGTCAAAAAAAAAACTTTGAAAAGTGACCTTACGTTGACATTAAGACGGGGAAGGGACTTTGGACTGTTCTGAAAAGTGTTTGCTGTTATTTAGTTTGATTGTTAGGTGCATTATTGCTGCAGGGCAGATTTAATTTTCCAATTGTCAATGGTTCCATGTGTCTTCACAGTTTTTCTTTGGGTCTCTTACATGACTGTTGGAATTTTCTTGTGGGCTGAGGCTGACATTCTGAACCAGATTTTTTGGTTTTTTCATTAAACCGGTTCTCTCTGTGTACAAATTAACTAAATGAAACTGTACCACAGTTTAAGAAGCTTATTCTATGCTCTTTTTTTTTCTTTTGCCACTCTCATTTACTCAAGCTGATAGGGCTATGGAGCCTAGAGTGGCAAAAGGAAGAAGATGCACGTTATCAGAAATGCGGAGCTAGTTGCTGCAGGTTTCTTGACTGTATATAGATAGATTGCTTTTAATCTCGAGATGATAAAGCAATATACGGGGACAAGTTACATCTTACATGTGCGGTGACTGACTTGTGATGAAAATTGGGACCCCAATCTGTCAGTAAATTATTTCCAAAGCTATCAGTTTCCTCTTTCCTGATTTCTTTAGACAATTATGTCCACCCCATTCTTGATCCATTCCAGACGGTGAACCCCTACCCCCTATTTTACTAGTCTGAAACACAAATATTTGATACAGGAAAGCAGGAGTCTCTTTGAAAACTTTTTATTGGACTGTGCTCGGGCCCATGCAGCAAGCCAAGAAAATGCTAGAAGATGAGTTTTTCTTCAATTTCTTCTGCTATTATTATTTAACTGCAAATCATGAACACCCAAAACTTCACAAGTTGGTTAAACAGTGACGTGACGGTTCAAATAAATATTGTTTTTTCTTTCAGTGTACTTTGTTTTCTGGAAAAACACTGGGAAATAGAGTTTTCCATTCAATGTTTAATGATATTTTTTCTTAACATAAATGAAATATGTATGTCTGCAGCACTGTTCAAAAGAAATGGAAGTTGACATTTCGTATCCATGCTCCGCCCGAAGCTGTGCAGAAGTATATGACATTTCTTGTATAATAATCCGAATTCAGCTCTTACTTTTTTACAAAATGTAGCAGATTTTCATTTACTCCACCAGTGTAAATAAATGCTGTACAGTGCTATAAATTTAAAAAATGACAGGTTCATGACCTTTCATACTGCCTGAAGAATCCCGCCCTCTTCCTTCTCAGCAATCTTAGGAGGTGATCTCATCACCTTTACCCGGAAAGCTGCCTGCACATCGCTTAGAAACTAAGACGAGGTACAAGTTGAGAAAAAAGTCATAGAACAAAGAATTTACAAAAAAAGATGAGTCATTCTAATTACTACAACTTGAATAAATGAGCAGCAAACGTTTCTTGGTCTTTAAATTTTTATCGTTTGCAGAGAGGGCTTTAAGCATGGGACCTATGTTTAGGAGATGAAAGTCTGATAATGACTTCAGTCAGACAGACAAGAAGCAAATGTTGAATAACATTCATGTGGTAGGTTAGTAGACTCAAATTTAGATGTTATTTATTTACCTTCTTATCTGAACCAAACTGAATGACATCTGATGGACGAACACGAGTAGAAACATTTGGTGGTACCCGAGATCTTTTACCTTCATGGCTGCACATACAGAGTTTAGTCTTAGAGAAACTCCAGGAATTTAAGATACAGAAAGACTGTTTCTTGCTGCTCATGACTTACTCGATATAGGTCCCATGTTCACTCTGCAAATCAATTAGGAAGAATGCACCATCTTTATAGCTGATTTGTGCATGCGTTTTGGATACCTGCGATAATTAGGCAAAGAAAGAAAACAAAAGAAACAGAAACATTCAACATAATTGTTGCAGAAGTGAGCAAGCTATGTATGCTCCAGATCAGCAGATTAAAACAGCTGAAAATCACCTGGGGTAAAGGTACCACCGCTGACGCTCCTGGAAAATTCTCACTTTTTTCACTCCTACAATGACCATTAAGCATCAACAGACAGATAAATTAATACAAGAGAAAGTAGTAAACTGGTCAATGGGACTTCTTATGCTCCCATTAGGAAACAAAAAAATCCCTTCTAAGAACATAAAGTCATAACCTATAAACCAATTACAAGCAAATACCCACCCAATCATGAAAGGTTTGTTCTCATCCCTACTTAGACAAATTGGTTGTGAGGCAACTACTTCATTTCCAACTGGGAACAAAAACCACCTGAAAAATGGACAAGAAATATAAGAGTCTATAGTATCAAATAAATTGAGCAGAAAATATGATGAATTTCACAAATAAAAACTATCATACGCACTCTCCATTTATAGTCTGCTCCAATGCATCATTATCTTCAAACCATGTCCGCAATTGGTCACTTGCCTGATGAAATTAATTAACGGATGTTTCAAATAGTTTCCATAGCTATTAATGCAGAATCAGTAGGAAGAAAGCAGCATACCTTGTCTGAAAGTCTGCAACTTAAGGACCTTCCTTCAAGTTTTGAGCTGCAAACATGTCAATTCATTTTCAGAAAAGGAAGAACAAATCAGAAATTTCATCCTAGGCTCTTATGGAAGCCTTTTTAGACAATTTCCTAATCCACATTGATACGTTTCCCCAATTTCAATCTTTTTGCCGTTTCAAAAGTTTTTGGCACCCAACACTTTTTGTTAGCCCTAAATTCACAGTGCCATCTGTGAAAAAGAGAATCAATACTATCATAGAACTCCTCGATATGCAGAAAATTTGAAACAAAGAAAAAAAAAATAGAACAGAAGATCCAAAGATAGAAGCAGAAGGAAACAGGCACTTCAAGATCCAACCTGTTACCACCTAAGACCCAACTGAGCATTAAGGGCATTGCTAAGTCAATAAAAAATCTGCCACCAACTCTTCCTGGGTGCGGTATCCGATATTTTGTCAAAAACTGCAGAGCAGGTCAGATTCCATGGTTATTATGCATGCAGTTGTTGCACAATTATTGGCTCTATCTCATTATTCACTTCCATTTAATGTAATCAAAATGAATTCTTACCGACAATGGACCTAGCCCTACACCTAAAAAAGCCTTGTAAGTTGAAGCCATCATTGCAGCCATTCTTGCCATTCCATGGATAATGGCAACTCGCAGTCTTCTAGCTCTCTCATAGCTGCAAATGAAATGAGTCCCTAGGAGAATCAGTTTTTGATTGCAGAAAATAGATACAGTGGACCAGTGACATAAAGGAATTTGCTTATACAGATGTCATACATAATACACAGAAATCATTATCAGCAGACAGCATAGGAAATTTTCAGTGAAAATCTAGATTGTGATGATTGAATCTGTTAAATTTAATGAATTTAAGGATTAGCAAACTTTCCAGACATTAGAAACAATCCTAGGATACTCAGTAATGATGTTCTACTTCCATGGTTTATAAGGTCTCTTTCCCTACTACAATAACTTGACTAAAGTGAAATCAGGAAATGCTTAATTCAACAATTCAGTCTGACAGAGAAATACTTTCTCACTATAATTTTTGATTGAATATGCAGTTCGACCTCCTTTTTTTTATATTTTCCCCTTTCGAACTATTTAGGGAGAAGGAAATGTTATATTACCTCTTTAAAGAAGAAACAACATCAACAGCAGTCCCTGACTCAACACTTTGTTTCCATGCCTTATCAAGGTCCAATGCTAATTGATAACTATCCTGCGAGAAGAAGGAAAAAAAAGTGCTTTTCGTCATGAAGTTTTCTTAGATAACCTGACATCCTTCTGAATATTGGGAAAACACGCTATACACTATTAAAGTACACATGGTTTAATAACATATATAAGTTAATAAGAGGTCTAGAACTTGGAACATCATTTGATCTTGGGCAATGCTTAAATTTGGGGAAAAAATAACTACCAACGCAATGGTTCCGAGTCATACCTCAATGGCCATGCATCCCCCTTGACCCATATTTGGCTGCATTGCATGGATAGAATCCCCAAGCAAGGTTACGCGCCCCCTTCCCCAAGTTAGTGAGGGTGTTCGGTCATATATGTCACGTCGAAGAATATCATCTTCATCAGTAGCAAGTAACAAATCTATCACATTATCACACCAACCCTCAAATATTTTAAGTAGCCTCTCCTTTTTAGCTGTTAAAAGATCAAAATAAGAAGCAGAAAACATTAGAATATATTCAACCAAATTAGAAATTAATAGTCAAATCCTATAATAGGCTGGGAACAGTCAATATGAGCATTCTTATTAGTTGAAAATTTTAAAGAAAGATTAATGAGTTTAAAATGCAAACATAATAAATAACTTGCAGGGCAACTGAAGCTTCTTTCAAAATTTTTGTTAGCTAATATACTGAATTCTAACAAATGAAAATTAGAAGGTAAAATACCATGGCTATCCACTCCACCAGCTGGTTCATTGTGAAATGCATACCACTGCATCTTTCCAGCACCAACATCTGAGGAAACAAAGTATTGCTTGTGTCCCAAAAATACACGGTACCTTCACAGGAGAAGTTTCAATGTAAGCAACAATATGTAGCCAAGCCCCAGTACATTCTAATCATCCTAATGCTTGAAAAAACACAATAGTGTATAATGTGAAGTCAATCATATTATGCAAAACAAAAATGGAACATACCCAACAGACTCAATATCAGCAGGCACAAAATCTGCAATACCAGTATAGCAAGTGTATCCTGAGTATACAGCTTCCTTTGGCCCAAATAAGCTGTTCCTCACCTGAAAAGGAATTTCACAAACTATGATAGTGTTTGACATTTCGAGGGTTGAACATTTAGTGCCAAAACAATCAGTGTCATTGTTGGTGAAAACTTCAGTGGCATATAGATTTTGGTTTGGTTCAATTAGGGCAGACTAAATGAAAATAATTCATGTAGCTGACCCAAGTATGAGTTAATTATTAGTTCTAATTTTGTTTTGCTGTCGGTACCAGAGACCATACTGTCCATTCCCACTGTAGGTCAGCTCATATTTCCCCATAACTTGAGGCTTGTGAGTGTTCTTCTTACAACTGGACAGTGTGGCAAACAGATTATAGCATTTTTTTCAGCATTGAAACAGCTAAATGGAAAAACATTGATAACCAATTTGTCAAGGACATGTCGTCAAACCAAGCTTTAGAATAGGATGTTAACAATCCAGGGTCTGAACACACAAAGACTATGTTCTGCAAGTACACATAAATATATGATGGTACCTTCGACCATATTCCATCAGCTCCAACAAGAAGATCACCTTCATAGCGCTTTCCATTTTCCAGTATCACAGTGACCTGAATTTAAATTACATAATTACAAAAATAAAATAAAATATTAACACAAAAGAATTAGCAAGAATAGGCAGACATGCAGAAAATAATCCCTGAAACCAGTTAGCTGAACATTAAAAGAAACAAATAAATAGAACATTTCATGCTTTACTTTAGGAACAATGACTGTTCAGGAGATGACCTTATCTACTAGCAACTCATATTACCTTATGTCCATCATCCTCAAAATCAACAACATTGCTCTCATTAAAAATTATGTCTTCCCCAACTGCATGAACCAGGATTTCTTGTAAAGTCATCCTACTAATAACTCTTGTAACTGGAAGCCCTCTTTCCGCTGCAGGGGTGAATGTATCAAACTTGACGTACCTGTTTAAACCATGTACCATTTAGGGTGATTGAATTCTCATAACCAACAGTCAGACAAGGCAGCCAAATAACAGTATGTGATCAGAAAACAGGAGTTCAGAAAATATTGCCCATAGCAGGGAGGTCTTCCTCCATTGTCTCAACTAGTAGGAAGCGTCAACTGACTAACATCTACCAAGTTTTCTTCTTTTTGGATTTTACAGTTACTTTAGTTTTACCTCTATTAACAAAAAGATAACACGCAATTCAGAATTTGCAATCACTGAATCAAACATATAGCAATCCTTACAAATCAATTACAGGACAAAAAAATTAATTCAAGAATCTTAAACAACTGACCAAGTACCGGAAACCCCGTCAACCAATCCATTAATTCTATCTCCAGTGATGCAACCGGCCTCCATAACTTTCTCAGCAACTTCCATATCAATAGCCTCCAAAGCAGCCAATGCATTGCTTTGTATCTGAATTGGACCCCTGTATTGCCCCTCACCTCTTATAGCACTCATATCCTTCTCAAACACCACTACATCAAACCCTTTCTTTTTTGCAGCCAATGCAAAAACCAATCCTCCAATACCACCCCCAGCAACCAACACCCTCAGCTTCTTCTTCTCCAATTGGTTCCCATCAAATTCATTCTTCTCACTTGACTTTGAAGCACTTTGGGTTCCTGCCACTGTGGCTTTGACTTGTAAAACTCTCTTCTTTGGGTTAGTTGTTTTGCTTCTAAAATGGTAATTACAATGAATACAAGGCAAGGACTCTGTTGGAATATACTTAGAGATGGACACAGGAAACTGGGTTCCTGTGAAAAATGTTGCTGAAGGTTTTTGAAGCGAAGTTGCAGCCATTGGTTTGCCAAAAAAAGAAAACCTTCAACTTTCAAGCCTCGTTTCTTGATTTAAACAACCAAAACCAGGAACTTTGGTTTTCCTTATGTGAAAGGAAAATTTCTGGTAACAGTAGCTTTTTGGAATGTAAACGAAGGCCTCAGGTAGACTCAGAGAGAATGCAAATTGAACAGGTTTACCGATTTGACAGAGACAGAGAAAGAGAGGGCAGTAACAGATATTATAAGCCAATCGCAATTGCCAGTCACCTGAAGTAAAGAACTGTGCTGCACCAACAATGGAGATGCCAAGGCCATGTGGCAGTCTCTCAATGTCCCACGGCACTACCTCGGGAAGAATATCTATGACACATGTTCCTATTTTCTGTGGTGGTCATCGGTCACATATATATATATATATATATTTAGTATTTTCCACTTCCAAACTCTTATTTTCTGGAGTTGAGTACAGTAGTACTAATTGCATAGATGGGTCCAAATTGCTTAGCACAATTGACATTAGATTACTGATTAATCAAATGGTTCATTAAAATAAATCATTGTCTTTTAGGGCTTTGTTGTGCTATTACTATTACTACATAAAAAGAAAACTTCATTTTTGATTAAAAAACGCCCAATAAATGAGAGTGGCTTTGTTTGCTTCGGAAACATAAATAGATGAGGATTGGAACATTGAATTTAGTAGCGGTGCAAGACTTAGTCCAGTTTCAACTCACTTCTCAGTGCCTTTCGGTTCGGTGCTTTTTAGATTTTCATACTTGTTTTGTCTCAGTACCTTACCACCTCCATGTTCCGACAACAGACAGTGCCCTTTGTTGTCGATGGGACCTACTTTTAGTCAGCTCTTAACTAGGGCCATTTCGTCAGTTAATTGGTTAGGCCAAGTTTGCCAATTAGGCCGAGTTTGGCACTTGCTATTGCAATTTGTAACTGTTTAGGCCGAGTTTGGCACTGCCATTGCAAGTGATAACTGTTTAGGCCGAGTTTGGCATAGATAACTGTGTTTGGTATAGCGTTGAGAATGCACCCCTCTGACATTTCACCGCATCTTTCTCGGGATTTCACGTCTTCAATTTAAAATAAATGCGTAATACTTGGTACAAGACTAATGTTTTATCTTTTTAAAATCTATCAATCTCAGATTTGTACCAAGAAGATAAATTCTATCTCTTTACTCCTTTTCTTTAATTATAAATAAATAAAAAGTCAACATGATCTATTCAATTAAATAAAAATATCTAATATAAAAATTAAATTAAACAAATTTAAGATATTGAAAAATATATTTAAAAAATATAAATATTTAAGTAGATTATTAATACACTTATTAATAAGTCAAATATTTAAATGTAAAAAATTTATAATATTAAAAAATAATTTTTTTGTTTGATTATTTGATTACAGAATATGTACATTAATTTATTTTTTTTGTAAAAGTTAAATTTGAATTAAAAAAATTTAGAAAAAATTTCATGCACAAAATCAAATTTAAATAAATAACTTGCATTACGTTATAATAAAATAATATAAAATGATTAAATAAAATTTTTTTCTATTTATAATAGTATAAAAATTTAAAATTTATTTAATTTAGTTTTCAACTTGAATTGAACTCAAATTAGCAAAATAAGTTAATTTAGTTTTTTTTTTAAATAAAGAACGGATATATGGAGTTAGCGATGATTATAAAAATAATTATTTATTCTAACTTGCTTAATTTAGACATGACAAATCGCTTATTAAAACCATAGAATCCGAGCTTCATCTTTTTAATTTTTTATTTATTTTTTATGTTTTTATTTTATTTAATATTTTAAGTTATATTTTTTAAGTTTAAATTTTTTAGATTAAAGACTGCATTTATAGTTGATAAATTTAAATATAACTGTAAATATTTGTACTATTTTATTTTATTAAAATTTTTTTTGTAGATTCAAATTAATAATTTAAATTTAAATTTGATAGAATTTGATTGCGGTATTTGAACTTAAATAAAATCATTTTATAAGAACTTTGAGTAAATTTAAATAAAAGGTAAATTGAGTAAGAATTGAATAATTTCAAAAAAATGTGTATTTGTAAATTGTGAAAATTATAACTAAATCAACATATTTTGTTAATTTAAATTTAGTTCAAGTTAAAAACTAAGTTAAATAAATTTTAAATTTTTATACTATTATAAATAGAAGAAAATTAATTTATTTTGTCATTTTTTATTATTTTATTATAACTTAATGCAAGTTATTCATTTAAATTTGACTTTAGGTATGAAATTTTTTTGAAATTTTTTTGAAATTTTTTTTATAGAAGGAGAATTCAAATTTAATTTTAATAGAAAAGATAAATTAATGTACATATTTCAGAATCAAATAATCAGATAAAAAAAATATTTATATGCACTTTTTTAAGACTATAAATCTTTTACATTTAAATATTTGACTTATTAGTAAGTATATAAATAATTTACTTAAAAATTTATATTTTTTAAATATTTTTTTCAATTTAGTTCATTAACATCTTAATTATGCTTAATTTAGTCTTTGTATCATATATTTTTTTCAATTTAATCCCTATGACGTGACAGATTTTTTTATTTACCACGTGGCATTCCCATGTCATTATGTCGGTGTCATGTGGCATGCCATATCATCATCTCAATGCCATGTCATCAACATGTGCCACATTATCATTAACGCCATTCCTTTTAACAGTAAAATTGGATACCGTTAGGAAGAGAGATTAAATTAAAGAAATTCTCAAAATTAAGAGACTAAATTATTTCGATTTTGAGTTTATGGACTAAATTAGATAAAATTGAAAAATGCAAGGACTTAATAGGTTTTTTGATAAAAAATAAATTAAATGTTTCGTAGTATTTAAAATTTTATTTATTAAGCATTCAAGTATTTGCCTTAATAACATGAAAATATATTTATCATTAAAAAATGTAAGTTTTATTTTTTAAAAATATTTATTAAATAAATTCTTCAAAGTAAGTAACTTATAACTATATTCATAACGCAACAAAACAACAAAATATCCTTGTACAAATTCACACTACAAAAAATCAGACAAATAAAATTCGTAAATCACAATAAAGCCATGTTTCTTTTATATTAAAAATAATTACCAATTAACGATATTTTTACATATTATTACTATATAATAGATATTTATTCAATATATGTATACGTATGTATAACGTATGTATAAATTTCAAATACTTTTCGTCCAAGTCTGAAAGAGCTTTGGGCTGAGTCTCCATCAGGGAAAGTTTGGGGCTGGCTCATTACTGCTTCCACCGTCACTGTTGAATGTCCTAAGCTATCCAAACTCCAATAATAAAGATGTACCTTTCGAGGTCCAACAGCTTGGGAGGCATTAATAAATCCTCTCCACACAAAAATTGAGTGAATTTTAATTTATTTTCTTTCATTTATTTATTTATTTAAGAATGTGGATCTTCGATATTTGAAGCAAAATTCATGAATGGAGAAATTGTGAGATATAAGATATTAAGAATTGAATATAATTGTCGATTAAACATCTGAAAACGTAGCAATCAAGTGAAATAATTGACAGCAAATATTCAAGGACGAAAAATAAAAAAAATTGGGTCCCCCAAAATACATCTTACATCCTAATAATTGCTTCTAAAAAAAACCAGTACATGCATCATGAATTCTTCAATCAATGTTTCATTATTTTTTTTTTATTTTCTTTTTTGTTTGTGTGTGTGTCTCTTAGCAAAAGAATCATTATTCTGTTTCTGTCCTATTTTTTTTCATGATTTTTGGCTAATGCCATGAACCATTCTGTCACAATAATTTTGGGGTTTGGTGTTGGGTGTTTTGAGGGCATCGGGAAATATTTTACTTTAAAAATGTTCTTTTGCTTGTTGCTTTGAACTTGTCGTATTTAAAGATACTTAGTATTTATATTACAAGATTATTAAAGATATGCAACGTTCACACTCTTTTCAGAATTTCTTTATTTGTTCATAGAATTAAAACACTCTATTTTATTTATTTTTGAAACACTTGCCATGCTCACGTTTATACTCTTTTTTAGATTTCTCTATTTATTCAGGAAATTGAAACACTTGTTATGCCCATGTTTATACTCTTTTCAGAATTTCTCTACTTATTTATGAGATTGAAATACTCTATTTATTTATTTTTGAAACACTTGATCTAACATTTATATGAATTTTATGAAAATTTTATAAAAACCAAACCTTTACAAATGGATGGGAAGCCAAGTTGACAACATCTTTGACAATTTATCAAGTACAAGCTTTTGATTGTTGATCATGTGTAAACGATTCTTTTCCTATGGTGGTTAAAACTATATAACTGTAAAAATTAATTGTAAATATTAATAAAAAAAGAAAGAAAGAAAGAAAGGGAAAAGAAAAAGGATTTCACAACTATATATCCTCAGGATTTATGGGTTGAATTTTTTTTTTTTAAAAAAGGTGCTCATTATTTAGCCACTCCATAATTCATATGGCCAGGGCCTAGGCAGAAACAGATAAATTAGCAAGCGGTGGAAATGCAATATGCCATGCATTGGGAAGCATAAATGTGTAATGCTTTATGGTTATATAATCTATAATTGGATTTGATGTCCACATCCTTACTTGGGGTGAGGCCACTGCCCCTACAGACAGAAGTGGGCATCAGCTGCCACAGAATTAACTGAGGGACCACACACAGACATGGCCAACCATATGCTTTTCCTGGTGAAACTTCTCACTCACCTGCTTAACAAGTTCCCCCAAACATCTTCACATTTCTAGGTACTTTTGACGTTCTCATTACTAGCTTTTGGTGTTGTTTTTTCATTTTTTTTCCCTTTCCTTTTTTGGTCAAATGAATAATAAAACCAAAAAAAGATGGGGCTCAAAGCTTCCAAACCTTTTGCTGCAAAGGTAAACTATTAAATCTAAACTCAAATTCTTTTTTGAAAGGTAAATCTAAACTCAAATTTTCAGTGTTACAATTATGTTTTGACAGTGTTGCAATCTACCCTTAAATCTCCATCTTCAAACTCAATACACAAAGATGCTAACCCCCATCCAATGGGGAACCTTCCCGCAGGGAAGCCGTCTTGTTCTTGTTGCTAAACGTTCCTTGGATACGTACATGGTAGTTTTTTTCTTTTCTTGTTGCGTTTTTTTTGTTGTCTCGTGCATGTGGGACTAGGTATATCCATTTTACTTGAATCTGAGTCTTGCTTTTCTTTTTCATTTTTATTTTTCTTTTATTGTCGAATCTGAGTTTTCAACTAGTATTAAAAATAGAAGGAATATATGTAGAAAACGATAAAATAATCCTTGTCTTTGACAGAGATTGCTGTTAAAACGTTTAATGCATAGTTCGTCAACATTCCTGGCCTTTGTATTCAATGATTTGATGCAGCATTTGGCATTTTGCAACCCTATGATGCAACCCTTCATGAGGCTTGTCTAGATGCAAACAAATCTTTGTACCCAATAAACGGATAGCTTCCTGCAAAGCATAAATCTATGAAAAAAAGAAAAAGAAAAAGAAAAGGAAAGCAAGAATTAAACGGCCATCTGTATAATTAGCCACAAAGAACGGTAAAAATATCAGCTTTCAAACAAATTCTTTCCTTGTCTCAATTACCCTTCTAGACAAGCTTGCCAGCAAGCCAGAATCACTATTATTTTGTTGAAGTCCAGCTCTTGTGGTACTGTGTATGCAAACAGGCTAAGACTCTTGCTGTGGTGATTGAGAGTGAATGAAGAAAGGTTCTGTTTCTTTGAGCCATCTGGGTACATTTCCAAGCCCAGGAGCATCAGATTACCGTGATAATGGCGTGGTGGTGGCTCAAAAAGGGTGGAGTTCCGAGCGAGTGCCACATCCAGCTAATAGTAATGGTAGTAGCAGAAGACATATCAGTGCTTCATCTTTGACACCATTTTACAGTGGTAGAACATTGCCTTCCAAATGGGAAGATGCTGAAAGGTGGATTTGTAGCCCCGTTTTGGGTTACGGCGTTAGCAAGAATGCAAACTATCAGCTTCAGAGGCGGCCAAAGTCTAAAAGTGGACCGATTGTGCCTCCTGGAATTGCTTTCTACTCCAATTACTCGCCCTCAAGGCAGCTACTTGATGGTGGAAGTAGCGGGAGCGTGAGGAATTTGATGGCAGGGTCTCCATTTTCTACTGGGGTTTTGATGGCTGATGGGGTTTCTGTTCATTATGGTGGGTGTAGAGGCGCTGTTGCTGGTGGAGACGGTGACGGTGAACAATCTTGTATGGTGCAGAATGATGGTAATGTGGCACAATCCGCTATTATACCTGGATGGTCAGATTTGGTTAGTGAGTCTTCATTGCCCAGCTCTCAAGGTATAGTGTTCTTTCTGTGTTTTGAGTATAATTTTGCTTGCAATTTTAACTTGGGCTGCTATACTTCGTACTTTTCTGCTGATCTGATTGTGGAAGTTAAAGAACGCAAATTTGGTTGTGTAGTGTGCTCCATAGGCATGAAATTTAGTTAATCACTGCCCTTCCTTGTTCATCCAATCCAAAGTAGGATAAGGTAAGCCCCAGAAAACCCAATTAACTTATCATGATCAAACTCCAAATTGCAGATCAGATATTCCAACAATCAATCTCAGTTCTGTTGAATCTAATTAACCAGTAAATGATTAATTGTAAATAGTGAAGTTCTTAAAGATGCATCTGGAGTCTAGAAGGAAACTGTAAACTGTCCTTGCATAGATAGGCACACCCCGAGGGAAGAATAATCATATAGCTAAGACTTTTGCAGCTGCTTGGACCTCTGTGTTGCAGAAGTCCTGCCTGGTAACTAATAATGAAGTGTGTAGAACAAATATAATGTGATTAAAATTACATAAATTTTGCAAAATGTTAGCTTCAAATTGGCAAAAGGTCTCTGTTTGACTTTATGACTTGGAACTGCTGTCACTGCACGAAAGAATCTTTTTTCTCTCCCAGACACCTGAATATAGTGATGGATTGAAAGTTAAAAACTATAAGAAGGCTATAGCTTCGACGTAGACTTAAACCAATGAATTAGATGTCGGACAAGATGTATATCATCAGGATTAGGTCTTTTTCATGTTAACTCCATTTTTATTGGCTTCAGAATGAGGCATGATTTATTTGTGTGCAAATTTTCTGATGTTGGATCAATTTGTTACAGATGAAAAACTTGATGAAATCAAGGATGCAGAAAGGATGATCTCTCGCGTAGTTTCACGGAGGGATATGGCTACACAAATGAGCCCTGAGGCCAGTAGCAGCCACTCTTCTCCCAGAGAGAGATCTTCAGTTTGCCACTCACCTCCTCCTATCCTTCCTCTGCCTGCTGTGGAGAACAGTGATCATCCTTCTAAATTGGACATCAGGGAAGTGCAGATAGACAAACGAGCCACCATGACCAACTGGCCCAAAAGACATGGATCAAGAAGAATCAAGAAAGGCGTGCCAGATTTCGAAGACTTTTACCACAACAACACCGCAGGTTCTGCTTTATCTCTGGATGTTTCAGAGGCAGCAACAAGCATTTCAAAGTATGTTTTATTGCACTGTTCCTTAATATCTGTCCTGCATCTTCCATTAAACAAAGGAAAATTTCGAAAATAAACACTGCTAACAGACTCCTTTACATTGTGAGGCAACCTTAACGCGTAATATGAATCTTGAAATTAGATAAATACATGTTCTGCCTTGCTTTATAGAGTCAACAATGTAGCTTTCAAAAGCGGGGGCCAAGATCAGGGCTTTTCCCAAAGAGGATTGAGTTCCATAATTTCACCGAGTAGTAACTGTCAATGCTATAGGTTGTCTTTAATGTTCAAGGAAATTTCAAAGATTCAGTTCCTAGATAATATTGCACCATGATTATAGGGGCTGGACCTGGAGCTTTATTATATTCAACAGAAAGTTGAGGTATGCATCGAGTGAGACACAGTTGTCAGAAATATAAAGGAGCTTTTCTAAAAGAAGTTTTAACTTCATGTTCAGGTTGCATAGGGAGGAAGCAAAGATCAACGCGTGGGAGAATTTGCAGAGGGCAAAAGCTGAGGCAGCCATACGAAAACTAGAGGTCCACATGCACACAGGAGTTCTGTCATTGTTTCTTTATCCAATAGCTTAAGCTTTCCTAAAATCTTTTTTGCCTTTTCTCTTTACCTTTTCGTTCTATGTGATATCATAATCCTTTAATGTTAGCTTTAAGAGATGCTTTTCCAAGTAGGGAAACATCTGGAATCAAGGGGAACTGATGCGGTACTGTATTTTACTCTCAGATGAAATTGGAAAAGAAGAGATCAGCATCAATGGATAAGATCTTGAGCAAGCTGAGAATGGCTCAGATGAAAGCCCAAGAAATGAGAGGTTCAATGTCAGCCAATGAGAATGAACAGATTCCAAAGACTTCTCAGAAGGTTTCATTCTTCAATATCCGCATGAGTTCCCTCGGCAGTTGCTTCACCTGTCATGCTTACTAGTTTCTCGCAATGTAAATCTCCATGTCCACGGGCTCAAATCTTTTCCACCAGGTACATTTATCAACGATGGATTTATTGATCCCAAATTTTGTATATCCCTGCGAGTTTCTCGGCTTCCCTATTTTTTCATGTAAAATACCTTAGAATTCTTAGGCCGTCTCTCCAATCTGAGTGAGAGCAGCCGAATTGGGTCATTCACAGGTCCAAGAAAATGCGGATTTCAAGTTCTTGTTCTTAGCGGATTGGATTTTTTGTACACAAAAATACTTATCTGAAAATATCGTCCGTGATGGTTTCAAAAGTCCACTACCAAGGCATAAGGTTGCTTCGGTCCTATCTACTGGTGTTGGTGAACCACCCGTTGGATTGGAGTACTAAATACAGAAACACAGACTCTATATTTAACAGGGCACCTACCAACCATTCGTTAAATATTTGCATTTTTGCCTAACAATTGAACCTCCACATACCATTTACGGTAAAGCTTCATACTTAGGGAATGACAATGTTTGGTTAAAACTGATACACATGCAGTGTTTTAATTTGTCAGAAATTGAGGTAAGAAAACAGAAGGATGCTTGAAAATAAAATAAAAAAAATACACATCAGGTTGCAGCTGTAAAATGTCCATCACATACTTCTTGACCCTGGGAGTATAAGCGTTTCTTCCCCTGCATGCCCTGCCTGGGATCGAATAAGCGGAGGGCAGTGCGACCTCTGCTTCAATATGGCGGCGGTGGGGTGTTTTGGTAAAGACTGATTAACTAGCACTACAAAAAATCATGCCACAGCATAAAATTGATGACCCTATTTCAATACACTGTTGAATTATAATCAAATTAAACAAAGAAATATGTTGACACTAATTATTTGCATCAAGACTAGAAGTAAATGCATTAATTAGAGATTTCCAACTGGAATATTTTCTGCACAATCTGAAATGTATGGCTCCATATAACATGATTTATAAATAGAAGATAGTCACAATGACATTAGGCAATCATCTAGATCATTTAAGAAGTTCAACATTTGCCTTCCAGAACGATCTCTACAGCAATACCATGGCCACTTCCTAGTATGGCCTATACCTCCATTCTGCTCTCGATGGCCTTGCACTCCCAATTGCATAACCCCACTGCTACACGAAATGAATAATTCATAAATAAGCATAAAGAACACTGCTTATGAATATAAACTAATTTTCCCCTTCCTAAGAATCAGATTAATCTCAAAATTAGTTCATCTTTCCTTGAAAGTGCACCCAAGTCCTGAAGTAATTGTCTAATTGTTAAAGTAGTTATTTCCAAAGAAAAAAAAGAATATAGACATAAACACTCACATCATCAAAATGCAGGCCTCCATACATCCTACCAAAGGGGCGCATTGGACCACCGAAACCTCTATATGGTCCAGCAGGATTCATCATGAAACTAGGGCCAGCATCATCAACAGGTGTTGCAGAATCTATTGCCACCTGGATAGCATGTTCATTGGTAAAATTTTATGGGTTTGAATCAACATAAGCTGTGGCATTTTGATCACATTTTATGCAATATGCAGAGAATAGAAGCTTGAAATAACAATTTAAATAAAGGGGCATAACAAACTGCAGGTGAAAGCAGGCTTGCCTATACATGCACGCTTTAGAAAAATGGCAAACTATATAGGGCTAATTAAATTGATTTAATCATTTTAACTTGTAGTCATTGCAAGATGATCTTAAAATCTTTTTTCCTTATGTGGAACTGCTCCCTTTCTCTCTCTAGTTTGCAGAGATTTTTTAGAAGTAAATGCCTTGCAAAAGATTTCTAATAACACGTCATAACATTTTTGGGGTTACAAATATATTCCGTACATACTCCCTCGTGACCTTTGTGCATAATGGAGCTTCCATGATGATTCACAGCAGTAACGATAATAATTGCTGTTTTCCACATCAATTTATGGCAGTAAATCATAATTGAGAGTCCTCAAAATTGCAGAGGATTACCTAACAACTAGAGTTAATTTCCATAACCAGAAAAATGGCAATTATGGCTGCACATAATAAACATATCATCCAAGACCTTGGCCTGTTTAACATGCTATCAAATACTCATAAATCTAAAGACAACGTAACTCTGTCACAATCAGGCCTCAATCAAATATGAGGAAATGAGAAAACAACTTGTTTCCATGTACCTGTTGTCCACAAATCTCATGAGACCTACGAGATACTCGGTCAGCAACTCCATCTTCAGCAAAAGTGACAAAACCAAAACCTCTGTGGCCAGATCTCTTTGGGTCCTACATTAAATGAGCATCCAAACGTTCATAAGCTGGCTTCAATTCATCTCTCATTTGTACATGATATTACATCACCTTACCTTAGGAACATAAACATCTAGTATACGCCCAAATCTACCAAAATACTGGCGAAGATCTTCAGCATTAGCCTCCTGAGGGAGCCTGCCAACAAATATCTTTTTGCCCATCCCTCGAGTAGATTCTCCTCCTAATTCAGCATTAAGGGAAAAAAATGACAACCTGAATAAATATAATTCCATAAACCAATGTCTCTGCTAGGAAGGAACTTACTTCCATACACAGGGCCAGGATGGTCATACAAGGTAGGAGCACCAAGTGCAGCATATCTAGTTGCAGCAGAAATGTATGCATTGTATGCACCATATCCACCTTGTGACATTCTGCCTATTGGTTTAAAGTCATCTTCCTGTCAACATAATATCAAATAAGTGACATTAAAGCCATGTCTATTGAGCATATACGTGATATTACCAGGGAAAAAGAAAATGAGAAACCAAATTGTGCTTTGTCCGGTATGAAAAGATCAAACTTGAACTTTAGAGAGGTAAAACAGGTAAATTACTAAAGCAAAAGACACTGGCAGTGATGTAACTTGCCTTTGGTGTTGCTCGATCAACTACTACTGTAGAACCTCCCAGTTCATGAGTATCAGCCATCAGATTCTCCACAGAATCTGTAATAGTAAACGAGTATTAACCTTCTTTTCACTGGTAGAAATAACATGAGCGGAGGAAGGAGACCACCATATAACTAAATTCTAAACAACATATGGTTCTTAATTGCACAACTTGGCATTCAATTGGAAAAAGGATAAGAAGATAACTTGTAGCACTGTTATCTCGTATACAACCAATTACAATAACCAAAAGGTCAAATCGGAGCATGCAAACCATTTGATGCAGAAAATTAACTGAAAGCTACAAAGTCAGGAGCAGGATAAACAGACCTGCACTAGCAAAAGTGATAAAACCAATTCCACGGTGAACTTTGGACGCTTGATCCTGTAGCATGCATGCTTAATAATCATCCAAAAAAATTCTAGCAAAAACACTACTACATGCAACCATAAGAAGAACACAGACATACAAACACATAGAGAGAGAGAGAAAGAGAGAGAGAGAGAGAGAGAGAGTACCTTCGGCATGTATAAATCCGTTATCTCACCATACTCCTCAAAATGGCTGTGAAGATGAATAGATTGAATGTTATACTAATTCCTCATATGGCTGATCACATTATTTGTTCTTCACCCTTTGAACATGATTAGTCAGCTCATACAAACAAAGGCATGTTTTGAGTTGAGTTGACATATCATGTTCAAAAAATAAAGAGAAAATATTTAAAAAAAGCAGCACTACCATGATTCATATATTGCACTTAATTACCTCCGAAACGTTGATTCGTCCACTGATGGTGGAATCCTGGCTACAAATATCCTGGTTACTTTCTTTGCAGGTGCTCTCATCTCCTCCTATGAAGTATGATAAAAATGAAGCTATTGATAATGACTAGAAAAGGACTAGTAAATCAACAAAAATTTTCAAAGCAAAAAGGGGCATAAGTTTATATAATTAAACCTTTGGAGTAGCTATTTTAACTTCCAGCATTCTCTCACCAAGAAAATGCTCAATTGATAGCACATTCTGTAGAAAATGAAGAACAAATCATAATTTGTTATCACGTGATGGCAGTTTACCCCCCATCCCAACACCCCCCAGTTAAAAAAATGTAAGGGGCAGAAAATCACTGGTTACCTTAGCATCATCAGCGGATGCAAATGTTACATATCCAAAACCACGAGATCGGCCTGTTGATCGCTCCTAGATAATGGAAGAAGCACATTGATAATTCATGGACAACATAAAGAGAGAGAAAAGAAGAAGAAAAAGAAAAGGAATTTATCCACAAAATTAAGCAGTTCTCCTATGTAACACGTGATAAACAAACTTGTAAAGAAGAAAACAGAATATAAATTCATGCCCTTTGGCTATTTTCACATAGAGTGAAGCTTCTACTAATTGTTGTCTGTACCTTTCTGACACATCAGCCACCACAAAATACCAGCCCATGCAAGTTAAGTGAAGGAAATTACAATTTTTTACATATATAAATCAATCGTAAGCTAAAAAATACAGAAAAATCCAGAAAAAAAATTAACTCAAAGAAGAAATAAATGAAAAAAAGGGGCACCTTCATGACAATACAATCCTCCAAATCACCAAATTTACTCATATATTCCCTCAAACCTTCAGTATCCACCTCCCACGGGATTCCCAAAACCTACAATAAAAAAGATCATCAAATTCAACAAAATCACAAAACCCATCAACAAAAATCCAATCTTTTACCAAAATAACAAGATTTAAGGACAGAAAACTAACCACAAGCTTTCGGTCCATGGAGAAAATCGGAGAATTTAAGCCAAGAAATGAAAATCGTCGAAAACCCTAACACACTCAATAAAAGCTCACACAAAATTCCTCTCTTAATAAATCTCTCACACTCCGTCTCTTCCTCTTTCTCTTCCTCTTCCTGCACACAATAAGCACACGCTCTTTCTCACACAGAATCATCACCAAATACGAAATCAAATTCACCATTTTTTAAATTCTTTTTTAATTTTAAAAACAGCTAATTAATTGTAGTATTAATCAAGAATTATAAGAAGTTTTCGCTTTTATATTAATTTTTGGCGCTCACTGACCTGACCAATCCAAAACCCAAAAATTTGCAGAAGAAGATCTCTCTCCCTCTCTCTCGCTCGCTCGTTCCCTCCCTCCCCGCTCGCTCGCTCGCTCGCTCGTTCGTGCCGCTTTGAGTCGTTATCGTAACTCGGAGAGTGGCCCCATCCGCATCCTTTTGTAGCCGAGTTGGGCTAAATTTGGGTGGTTAGCGGACAACTGTGGGCCAGTAGCCGAGTGCCACCTCTACATTGGGAAAAGTCCACTACGCTAAATCCAAAATGGGCCCATCCCTATATATAGTTAAATTATTCATAGGCTTTTATGCTGCCCAGCCCGTATTACACGTTTGAAACCTTCTCTCTTTTTTTACTCATATGAATAATAATTAAAAAAAAAAAAAAACACTGGCTCTTATTTACATGAATTATTTTATAGAAGAAATATATCCCCAGAAACCATTTTTTCCTTTTATATATGAATAAAGTATTATAATTTTAATTTAGAATTTTTTTTAGAAATCCATCCATATTGGAATCACTTTCTTTATTATTAGAAGCTCGATTTTTATGCAATACTTTTTTCATTAATATTTTTTAATATGTATCCTTGTCTAATATTACTCTAAGATATTTATTATAGTTGCATTTTAAAACGAATTTGGTGACAAATAATTCAGATTAATTTAATGAATAAGAATGGGATGGTTACTTATGACGCAGAAACTATAAATCTTTTCTTTTTTTTCTGGAAAGTATGGACAATATGGTGCAACGGCTACAGCATAAGGTGGATTGATCCGAAGGAGGCCCTTTCCTTTCTTCTAGCTTGGAACAGGGTTGACATTGTTATAGTTTCTTAAGATGAACTTAGGCTAGAAGCTCTGTTAAGTATATGAAAAATAGAAGTTAACAGAGAGCAAGAGAAAGTAGACTATGATAACAAGGTAGTGTATTGATCTAATTCATTAATGATAAACAAAAGGCTTATATACAAAACATGCATGAAGAACACTTGCACAACAGCAAAACAACTGTTAAGCCTAATTACGTGCACCTGAACACGTAAGGAACAAAGGGTAACACATAAGCATTTTTCATGACCAGTACAATGAAGCAAAACTGATATAACATACAAAAGCAAGCTTAATTAAGATGCTGTCCACGTGCTAACTGCATACAAGTCTTAACTTCATAACAGACATCAATGCAGACTGCGGAGTGTTCCGAGAGGAGGAGAATGACCTTCTTTGTGGTCTTTATAGTTGCAATACAATGAGATGATCTTCAAACTTTTGATATCATAAAACTTAGGTGGCATAAAGCCAAATGTCCCAAAGTTATGAACTCGATCACGAACATCTTACGGCACCTTGTCATGGCGATGGCTCCTCAAAAAGTAAAACAACTGAGAATGTCCACTAGATCGAATGCTTAATTATTAGTTATTAAAGAAGTGTTTATTGTCTGTCGTCTCCAAATGAGTTCATTCTCATTGCTTATTGGTTGAGACGTCAGAGTGATTTGACAAATGTCGTTGGTTGGGTGCTTTCCTTAACTCTACTCCATGGAGATTGAGAAATCTCATGCTGCATTCTGAACACCCAACACAAGCTGCGTCAAGCAAATAAAATGCAGACCAGCTTGCTAAAAAAAGGGTACAGAGGTCACAAGACCTGCGACTGGTGTTTTGAGTAAAGACGCGATGGAGGAACAGAGCGGGTCTGTTCTGAGATAATTTTTGTAGCTGAAATGTAAAGGGAATGGTAAATAGGTCTGATAGCTGATTGTATACTGATGGTATAGTGTTGAATACTTTTACGAATTTGATGCTGCCTTAGATTTGGAGTGCTGTGTGACGGCTGGTAACGTCGGGCCATGTCTGCAGCTTCAAGTCTCTTGTTCTATCCAGGCAGGGGAATATTTTGTTTTTTAGTAGAAATTTTTTACACTGCTATGGGACTAAAGGTACGTTTTGGTTCGTAAAATAAATATAAATAAAATAGAATAGCTATTATGTGAGAATAGAATGATATGAGAATAGAATGATATGAGAATAAAATAGAATATGTATTACATAGTTTGGTATAATGAATAGAATAGAGGAGGAATAATTATTACGATTTGTTACAGTGTTTGGTTGGTAACAATAATTTTAAAATAAAAAAAATAAAAAAATACTTTTTATTATATATGATTATTTATTTTTATTTTATTTTTAAATATTAATAATTTATAATTTAAATATTAATATTTAATAAAATTTAAATATTAATATTTTTATTTTTTATTTAAACATTATTAAAATTTTAATATATTAATAATTTAATAAATAAAATATTAATTTTTAATATTTTAATCATATTAAAATTAATAATATTTAAATTATATATAAAATATTAATATTTAAAACATTAATATTTTAATATTTATAAATAATTTTTTTTTTATTTTTTTTCTTTTTTCTTCTCAACGGTCCGGTCGCCAGAAAGGCGACCAATGTCATTTTACATCGATCTAGTGCACCACGTGACCGAATCTGCCACTAGGACGCCAGATCGACGTTGTTGACGGTTGGATCTGACCATGGAGTGCCAAATCCAACAGCGGGATTTGGTTGAGAAGCACCAGATCCGATGCTTCCCACGGCCAGATCTGGCTGTTGAGGCCAAATTTCAATGGAATCTGGTCGACAAGGACAACAATAATGCTTTCCGACCATATTCGATCGTGAAAGAGGGAGGAAGAGGGAGGAGGATAGGTTGAGACCTAGAGGGAGGAAGCTTGGCTGAGAGAAAGAGAGAGGAAGAGAGAAAGCACGAAGAGAGAGAAAATTATTTTTATATGGACACATTTATAATTTTATAAAAATAATGAAGGCATTTTAGTCATTATATTTTTTAAGCTATTCCTTGAGTCACGGAATAGGCAATACCAGAAGGGAGTCGGTAATAACTATTACAGACTTTTTACCCATTACGCGAAATAGGAATTCCTTAGGAATTCCTATTCCTTATACAATATTTCAACCAAACGTCGGAATAGACTGAGAATATGCCATTCCCCCAACCAAAAATGCTATAAGGTTTTTACAGAGAGATCCAATGCAATGTTCTTAGTACTACCTAATGTGAGGTAGTATTTTGTAAATTGCCCTTTCATTTATGGAGTCCTATTCTGCTTTTCAAAACATAACATGACTTACGCCTGTTTTATCAAACCCAAAAATAGTTACCATTCATTGAGTTTGAGGCTAAGGCTAGCAGGAAAGTATTACAACACTCAAATTCATCACAACTTTCAAAGTTTATAAAACAATAGACAATTTATACACAATGAAATCTTTGTTTCGTAAAGAAATAAAAGTCTGTGCGTGGTTATACCAGAAAGTCATGCTACGGCAGCCATGAATTAGTTTATTACAAATCACAAAGGGCTATAAACAAAGAATTTAATGTATGATGAATTTGGTTTGCACTGGCTTCAATTTGTCTTCTTGGAGTCACTGTTAGGATATTCGACTTGTTCGAATGTTGTGATAGATCCCAATCGAGTTGCGTTAACGTAATCTTGGGGATTATGATCAGCCATGCCCGGAAAAAGAAGTGCAGGAAACCTGACCATCAGAATCAGCGGCAAGCCCTCTGTGTATTCCTGTCCCTTCAACAATGGTAGATAAAGGCTCCTTAAAAGCTCCGACAATGCATTAAAGAACCTGCGTATCACTCCGAACTTCGAAAAGTAATTCTTGTGTGGTTCCTCATCAAGTATCTGCAACCCAAAAAGACAAATATAAAAATCCAAAAAAAAAAAAAATCTCTGTTCTGCTCTATGCTTGAAAGAAAGATTCACCTGCGCTTTGTAGCTGCTATTGAAGTAAATGCATGCCCCAAAGTGATTGTACAGGGAAAAAGCAAGATCCTCCGTAGTCATAGGTAATCTAGGTATGATATCATTGCAGTAAACAAACCTTAGATATTTGATACCATATTTTTTAAACCGGTCTTCCATAAATGTTTTGAACTGATTATCTCCGACTCTGGGCTGCCCAAAGGTATAAACCCCTTCCAATCTCTTTAACAAAGCTTGTTCTTCATTCCTTGGTTTTTCATGCAATGCCAGAATAGCTGGAAATAGAATTGCAAGTGCCCCACCCAGGCTGTGGCCAGTCACTAAAAATTTGGCTTCCTTATTTGCCTTCAACCTTCTTCTCAACTCCTCTCTTATGCTGTAATAAGCCAAGTTCTTGCCTTTTTCTTCAGCTGGGAGCTCAGGGGGCCAACCATGTTTCTTTATTAAGCCTAGAGCTTTCATAAACCCACCATGGACCTTTCCCATTTCCTTGTTCTCAAAGCAGGAAATATCCACGTCGGTACTCCAATCATATGCATTAAAAGGTTCAGTGCCTCTAAAGGCTACAACTATCTTATTGGCCCTTTGATCATGAAACATGAAGCCCTGCGTGTTGTGTTTGTTTTGAAAATCTGCCAAAATTAAGTATACTTAATTTCGTTAATATGATGCTTTGGGCTTGTGTGTGTGTGTGTGTTGAAATTAATATGAATGAAATGCAAATTGTTTCTCCTACCATTCAAGAAGTCGTAGTCCATATCAATGAATTCCATCTGCACCAAGTTGTAGACTCTTCAAAGTTTGAACTATTATTTATAAATATGCTTTTATATAACAATTTAAAGAGTATATTTCAATGATTAGAACTTAAAAATCTTTTACGTGAAGATTTTATATTCAAACATTTAGTTTAGATGAAGTTTATCAGTAAGAGAGACTAGAATTTTACTTTTTACACTTCCCCTTCCGCGCAATCCAATGAATATGAAGCCAATTTAAGGAGGGATGGAAAATTTGGAATTTAGGACCCAAAAATTTAGAAGGAATTTAATTTACCTTCCAATGTTGTTCAACTGTTTTTTTGATAAAGCCTTTGTTCTCATAAGCTAATTTAGACGCCATTGCAGCCAATGCTGAATTGTATCTGGCATTTCCAGGTTTTATATTCTCGTCCAATTTAACTCGGCTGTCCAGATGTCCAATGAATGACACAAAAGCACCTGATGTACGGTCGGGTACATTCACCTTACCTATACAGGCAATGCGAATACAAATCAATCTGCTAGTAATTATTGCATGAATTCATTAAACATTGTACATAGCATGCAAGAGGAAAGAATAATGAGACGTTGACTGACATCGCAAAACGTTTAGCAAGAGCATGAAAATATTTCTATTGAATGAGACGAGGTTCAACGACATCTCAATCATCCGTCCAAACCATTTCAGGGGTTCTGCGGAATGGAGCAGAGCCTTTTGAGCCAGTAGAGAGGTGATTGCAAGCCCATTTTCAAGGACTTTTTCTTCCATACTCGGTGATACATAGATATATGCTTTTTTCTGCATCTTTTTGCTCCATAATAATTCAAAAACCTCCCATGCTCTGACCTCTTCTGGCGTTAGCAACAAATAATTGCTTGCTCGGTATCTTTCCATGTCTTGATCCATGGCTTAGAAAGAAAAAAGATACCAGCAAAATAGAAGATAGAAAAGGCTATTATTTGGCTGTGAATTCGATGTTGTCATAACTCATAACTCAGCTGCTTATATGTTGCAGTCTTGCAGACATATTTTGGAATATATGCTTAGCTTTGTAACCCATCCAAAAGAGCAGTGAAAATTATGTGCTGCTTTTGTATTGGAATTGTCATAAAGGGGTGAGAAAATATTAATTAAATAACGATTTATAGACAGATTAATATTAATTTCTAAATGATATTTTAGAAGGCTTAATCATTAATTAAACTAAGCATAAATATGAAAAGTTTCTTATCTCTAACGAGGTTGGATTTAGGTTCTTGAGCATTTGCTAAATATAGATTAGCAGCTGCTCAATTACTGTATAAAGTTAAAAAATTGTACATGAAAAGGGAATCAAGTAGGGGAGATTTCAAGGTATACGCCATGTCAATATGAGGTTCTGATTGCTTAGCCATGTAGTAAATGGAAATTCTAGTGAATTCTTTTCTTCGGTCAAGAATAAAAATGAATATATCCCAAGAGTGGCTATGTGGGAAAGGCACTAGTTCTATCAAACGAGGAACACATTTCACCTCATGATCACCTACAATTTCATCGCTTACAACACATAGGTGCAGAATATCTGACATAGATAGATTTCTTTTTTAAAATAATTTTATTAACCTCATCATCGACATGTCATTATAAATCTCTAACTAAATCAGCAAGTATATATATATATATATATATATATATGGAGGCTGAGATTGACTTATATATTTGAAATTGAAATTCATATCCATCCTACTTGAATTATATATCTATATATAATAAATAAAATGTTAAAGTATATAAATAAAAAATAATTATTTGAATTGGATTGAATTTAATTATTAACAGAGAAAATGAACTCAATTTTCTTAATTAGCCTCATATCCAAACACTAATATATTAAGTCTTTGAGTAAAATTTTGTGCAACAAATCGTGCTTTATATCTCACAATATTATTTTTCATATTTCATTTTCGCACAAATACTCATTTTATTCTTCTTGATTTTAGACCATTTGGTGTATGGACTATAAGTCTAAAAAATTTCAAGTTTTGGAAGTGAATTAAATTTTACCTTGATTGTGTCTTTCCACATTAGTAAATCATTTCCATGTTTATATTTTTCGATAGATGTAGGTTCAAAATTTTTATTTTTTTTAATATTGAGCGTTACATTAAATGCAAAAATATCATCAACGTTTATTTCATTCTAATTCCATCTTTTCTTGTCATTACATAATTTATAAATATATGGGCTAAGATTGACTTATATATTTGAAATTGAAATTCATGTCCATTTGACTTGAATTATATATCTATATAATAAATAAAATGTTAAAAATATAATAAAAAATAATTATTTGAAACGGGTTGAATTTAATTATTAAAAGAGAAAATGAACTCAATTTTCTTAATTATCCTCCTATCCAAAAACTAATATACCAAGTCTTTGGATAAAATTTTATACGACAAGTCATATTTTATATCTCGTAATCTCATTTTTTTCATTTTGTTTTTGCATAAATAGCCATTTAAATCTTATTGGTTTTACACCATTTGGTGTATAGACTACAAGTCCAAAAATTTCACGTTTTACAAGTGAATTCAATTCCATTTTGATTGCGTCTTTGCACATTATCCAATCATTTCTATGTCTACATTTTTTAATAGATGTAGATTCAAGATTTTTTTTTTAATAATATTGAACGCTACATTATATGTAAAAATATCGTTGACATTTATTTAATTTTAATTCCATTTTTTTGTCATGACATAATTTATATATATATATATATATATATATATGGGCTGAGATTGACTTATATATTTGAAATTGAAATTCATATCCATCCTACTTGTATTATATCTCTATATATAATAAAAAAATGTTAACAATATATAATAAAAAATAATTATTTGGATCGGGTTGACTTTAATTATTAGAAGAGAAAATGAATCCAATTTTCTTAATTACCCTCCTATCTAAATACTAATATACTAGATCCTTTTGTAAAAGCGATAAGCCATACTTTATATCTCACAATCTTATTTTTCTCATTTTGTTTTCGCATAAATATCCATTTAAATATGGCTGGTAATTGATTTGCTATATTTTACAAATGAATTATCTTTTAAATTTCAAATTCATATTAATTTGTGTGAGGATCAAAACTAAATAATGACTATGCATTTTAAGAAATTTCTTTTTCCAACTGTTTATTTTCTCCCTCTAATATTGAAAAATATGTTTTATCAAAATGACAATTGACAAACCTTTCTATGAATAAATTTACTGTTAATGGTTTTAGATATTTAATTATAAATAGGGATTTGTATCCAATATATATTCCTAACTTTTTTTTGAAAAACCATCTTTGTGTGTTGCGATGGAGCAATTGGGATATATACCGCATATCTAAAAATTTTTAGATGAGAAATATTTAATTTTCGACTATAAACCAATTGTATAGAGAAGAATTTATAATAACTTATTGGCATGATACATACAAGTGCAGCTACATGCAAAATGGCATGCCCTAAGCAAAAATGAGGAGTTTAATTTTCATAAATAATGGCCTTGCAATTAGTTGAAAGTATCTAATAAACAATTCTGCTAGACTATTTTGTGTATGAACATAAGCAACAGGCTATTTAATAGTTATTCTACCGAATATCCAATATTCATTAAAGGCTTTGATATGTAAATTCACCAACATCGTCAAGACAAATAGTCTTGATTTCATAATCGAGAAAATGTGTTTACAAACGAATGATTTATTATAGTAATCTTGCAAATGCCAAATTACAAATTAATAATAAGCACAAATGTAACAATCTAGTCGATCTATTGATTAAAATCATAAAATTTTTAAATGGTCCACATGATGGATGTATGGGTCCACATATATCATTTTAAATACGTTTCAAAATGTAAGGGATTTATTACCAAGTTTAACTAGTGATGGCCTTATAATTATTTTCTCTTAAAAGCAATCAACTTATGAAAATTCATTAGAATGAAAAATCTTTTGGTTTTTTAATTGACGAACACATAAATTTTCAATAATTTTTCATATCATTGTTAATCAGGAATAGCTCAATCGGTTGTGCCAAATATTGAAATCATTAATAGACTTATGGTTTACTATACCACGAATTTCAATCATTCTAATATTTGTATAGTACAATCAAGATGAATATCTATACTTTTTTTTAATAATATATATATATATAATTAGAAACTTGTAAGTTAACATCAGATAACATTAAATATATAATTTATTATTTTTAAAGAAGATATATAATTTATTATTAAAATATATAATAAAAACATATCATTTAAATGTAATGAGAATATATAAAAACATCTTCATGATAAAATTATATTAAAATATGCCAACAAATTACTTAAGAAATTTTATTCTTATATATTCTAATCATCAATCACATGAGCAATTCCTTCTTTAAGATGGATAAGAAAAACAACAACATTTAGATGTGTTATATCAACTTGGCCATAATAAAATTATCTTGAACAAAATTTGTTTCGATATTTTTTTTGCTTTTAACTTTCAATAATGCTTGATAAAGTTCAATAAGATGTTTCAACGAACAAAAGGCATGCGACCAATGGCCTTTCATACCACATCAATGACATGCATTTTCTATATATTTTTTATTTTGTTTACTTTTTGTTTTTTTTCTTATATCTCTTCACGATTCATCTATTTCTGATAGGTAAAAGAATCCTTCCATTTCCAATGGATAAAGGTATTTATCAAGTTCTGGTGGGTAAAGTTCTCCATCCATTTCTAGTGGGTAAAGTATTTCTGGTGAGTTAAAATATCTATCCAATTTTAGTGGATAAAGTTCTCTATCCACTTCTAATAGATAAAGTTATCTATTTATTTTTAGTGGGTGAAGTTCTTCATCAACTTCTTATGGGTAAAGTTCTCCATCTACTTCTGGTGGGTAAAGCTATCAATGATAAACATTTTCTATATTTCTTTTATTCTATTTATTTTTATTTTTTTATATCTCTTCACTATCAATCAAACGCTAGTGAGTAAAGATATTCTTATTATTATAATAGTGATTAATGTAATTACACAATTGCAATATTTACAATGACTTTTTCACATCTATGACTATAAATTATTAAATGATGTTACATTCACTTCAGGGAATGTACAGATTTATAATTTTTCATCAGTAGCTCATTATTTTACTCAACAAAAAGACATAAAATTCAAAACAAAATGTATTTTCAAATTATCCAAAGTATAACATTTTCCACGTGTTACAAAATAAATATCATATAAAGTCAGATAAAATATAAAGTCAATTTTATATGTTCAATTCAAAAATGTCTTATGCAAAATCTCATAGTATCTGTAGACACCTATACCTACGGTACCCAAATAAATAATAATAATAATAATAATAAATAAAAATTAAAAACAATAAAATCACTTAAAATAAGAAGAAAGAAAAAAAAAAAGAAAAAGGCCCATGGTTGGCCTCCATAGTCAAGCTTGCACAGAGCATTTAATGTTTCTTGGGCAATCGGATTTTGGGGTCTCCTTTGGTTGATTTTCTTTGACTTGGAAGCCCTCATCTTTGAAATCATGCTCTTCTGAGCATGATTTCACCTTTTGATTGTTCAAAAATTTAGACAATTGTGTTTTTTAAGAACCCTAAAAATTTCATATTTCAAGAGGAGCCAGATTTAAAAACCTAAGGGGCTAGTTGAATTTGAAATATGAAAAAAAAACCACAGAAGTTAGCTTTCCAAAAACAAAATAAAAAACTCTAAAATTTCCTATTTCAAAAACCCTAAAACATATAAAAAAATCCTATCTTTTACCAGCCGAATACCCTAACCACAATTGAAGGTAAACTAAAATACTTAGGGCTTGAGGGTTTAGAAACGGGGCTGTTTTGAAAAAAGAAAGGGAGCTTCATTGTGGGCACCAAACGGTGCATTCTGGGAGGTAGGTTGTTGGAGCAGGCTTTTTGGGGTCTCTCTCCTTGTTTGATTTGCTTTGGGCTAATCAAGCTCAAACCTTGGGTAAGTTTCAAATATCTAATTGATTGGGCTTGTGTTTTGGATATTTATGTTGGTTGGGTTTGTTTTGGGAAATTTTTAATATAGTTTTTTTATATATGTTTAAATAATATGCATGGGAAAAATATATATAAAATGATAAAAATGAAACATGTTTGTGGCAGCATGAATATTAAAGGAATAGAAGTTTAAATTATTGAAATAGGAAGATCTATGTAAAAATATAAAAATAAAAATAATATATATAAATAGGAAAATAGATATTCATATAGAGTAAAAAAAAAATTGATGAATGGAAAGCATATCTATGTATAAAAATAAATGTAAGATTACATAAGAAAGGAAAAAAGTGAAATATCTAAAAAGTATTTTCAAGGTAACAAAGAATAATATGACAAATATAGAAATAGATAAATCAGTAATTGTAAGAAAAATGTATTTAGGTAGATAAAATATATATGTAAAGTAAATAAATATTCAGTTATAAAATAAATATTCAATTATAAAATAATAATAATAGTGAATTAAAATATAAAGGGGATATGTTTAGTTATAAGAATAGGAATAAAAAATATAATAATAAAATAAAGAAAAAGAAATAATATTTAGTTAATGGGTAAGAAAGTAAGGCATATATGTAGGCAAAATATACATATTATTATTAATGGTGAGAATATCAAATCATACCGATGATGAGATGTTCATTCGAAACGTGAGAAGTCGTAATTCTCAATGAATTTTCTTAAGTAAAGGATTTCGACTAACATCCCACAAGTACAATGGGAGAATCTCAATATCAAATCTCGATGTTTCTAATCTTAAATAAATGAAAATATATTAACCTAATTATTAATTAAACAAAATATAAAACAAAAGAAGTAAAGAAATAATGAAGGTAATGAATAAATAATAAAACTCTCAATGATGGTAAATTCCCAATAGTCAATACAACTAAAATATAAAGGGCAAATATAAAATAGATTTATGAAAAAAATACCTAGTCAAAAGGAAAATAAGTTATAATAGGTGTTAATTCTTTATTGTGTGTAACCGTATTCCTGAGCTCAACTTTAAAATGAGCAAACTAAATTTCGTTCTTTAGATGAACTTAAAATCAATTTAGGATCTTGTCGATTAGAACTTATTTAGTAAGTGACCAATCACACCTAAATAAAAAAGATTGGTGGCAACTTCTTAAATTTTCTCGTTTAGCGATCAGGTTCTCGGATCTACATGTTACAACAGTATCAAAGATAAATTTACCTATGTTGAGCAAAATCATCGTCAGAATTTAATAAATAAATCATATATTGAGCAAATCATATTTCAGTAACAGAATAAAGAGATAATATATAATTATATATATTTGCATGTTCAGTCCGATTTAATAATTTAAAGGATAGTAATATGATACATACTACATGATAACAAATTCACATTTCAATTTAATAAATCAAGAGACAAAATATATTACATATTACAAGATAGCAAATTCACATTAAAGTTAGTTTTCAAAAATGAAAGTATTGAAGAGATATTAAGTTACTTACTTGATTTGTTAACCAAAAATAAAAAAAATAACCATTGAAATCCTTTTGAAGACTGGAACTTTGACTTTAAGATGATGATGAAATCTAAATAATATCAAAACTTAAAAGATTATATTAGTAGCTCGTTATTTTACTCAGCAAAAAAAATGAAATTCAAACAAAATGTAATTTCAGATTATCCAAAGTATAGTATTTTTCACTTGTTACAAAATAAATATCATATAAAGTCAAATATTATACAAAGTCAATTTCACATGTTTAATTCAAAAATGTTTTATACAAAATCTCATAGTTTCAAAATTAATATAAAAGCTTAAGAGATTAGAGAATCGTATTGGTAACATGTTATGAAATATAAAGTGAAAGAACAACTATGAGAGAAAAGTATTAATAAAGTAAGAAGGTGTATATATTTACAAATGAAGTGAGAGGCATATTTGTAAGCTAATAACTTCTTAAATTTTAATTTTAATTTAATTTAATTTACATCCATATTTAAATATACGTAATCAAATTTAAAATTTCAAATCAAATTATACTTTCTTGTTTGACCTATTGGATTATTGGAGTTGAATTGAACTCTTAATAGATATTCATATATATATATATATATATTTAAAAATTATTAATTATAATTTTTACTACTATTATTATTATTATCATTATTTACAAAATTTTTTATAAATATTTAAAAAAGAAAAAGTGACACCACGTAAAGCAGGGCACCATTCTAATGAATTATAAATTTCACACAGATAAATGATAATTAAAGATAAATTAAGAAAATAATAGAGGATAGTGGAGCCCCTCGAACATATCACAAACTTTAGTTAAAAAAATCCTGTCAAAACAGCCCATATTTCAAGTAACTTACGCTTGCTAGAATAATGCTTAGGATTTAATTAATTAGGACCAACGTCGATCTTGAAACGTGTTATAGCCACTAGCTTTTCCCCTTAGTCACTCTTAGAATCTCCACTGCCAAAACTCCAAGCAATTGCTTCGTCACATGATTATACGTACGCGGTCGGTCTGCATATATACATTTCTTCTCAAACTCCCCAACGTTTATCCCCTTAACCTGGTTATTTTTATTTCTTTATTTTGCCTTCTTTCAATTCCTATTATCAATTATATCATAATTAGTAGCTCCATGTGATCACTCATGCCTTAAACGACAATCCACATTTTTAAGCAAATATTTGACTACCTAATAAAACATTTTTATATCTATATATGTACACACTATTATTTATTCATTGAGATAGTCAAGTTTAATGTATCTTTTCTTTTTATTATTTATTTCACCTGTCAAAATTCAAATCCGTCATCTCATACTGTTTAAGGAAACAAAAGTACTAGTACTAATTAAGCTATATATATTTAATTAATTATTCTAATATGTCATTTGTAAATATTATCTCTTATAGCTTAATTTGGGGTAGTATGTATATTTTCATGAAAAAATAGCCATTGCCTTTTTTTCCCTTTTTCCCTGGTTTAAGTTACGAAGTAAGGCATATCCCTTCACAAATCGTGTCTACAATATCTACTCAGAGTCAATATTATGTTAATACTCTTATAAATTAATTATAATTAACATCAAGCCACCCTAGACCATATGGCTTCTCAATCTCACAAGTTTTCCGGCAACTATTTGGTGTTGAGGCCCAACCAAGTGAGCGTTTTCGATCTCTTTCGTCTCGTCTGGAGCCATGAGTTGGAGAAGAAAACATTTGCGGAGTGCCCACCAGAGAAATTTCGGGAAAATATCCGTCGCAAATGGCTTATATTCATGTCTCTCTCAGCCCAAAAGCTGCTGCTCCATGCTGCAAAGCCCCTGAGATGGTTCGGAGAAAAGCTTGAAACGTGGGTGAACCTCGTCTCCGTCAACCGCAACATTTTTGTGCTCTTGCTCAACTTTTTGCGAGGTCATATATTACCCCCTTTCAATGATCTACTGCCAATGTTATAAATGCTTAATTGCAAAAAATAACTTGGAGAATGTGGGATGATATTTTCTGTTACAGGTAAGGTGATAATGCCTGAACGAGATTCGGAAGTTTTCCTATCATTCCTAGGAAGTCTAGACAGTCGAGTTGCATTAGATGAGAATATAAAACCTGGAGATAGCAGATACTATGGGGCACTGGCTGCTATGGCTGCTAAAATATCCTATGAGAACAGGGCTTTTGTTGAAAGAATAGTTAGAGATCACTGGAAGGTAAATTTTATTCTTAAAAAATTTAAATCTATCCTTGTTTGGCCTCACAGTCACAGTCCTTGAAGAGGCAGAGTAATTCATAAAATAATAACAAAAAACAGGTTGATAGACCTAACAGTTAAAGACTGTATTTTTTAGTATTTGTAAATATGTTATGTAGACAATTGCTTTATTCCTTCTTTGTTTTCCTACATTTCATGCAATATATACATACATATAAGAGTTTATAAATTGGTGCAGATGGAATTACTTGGGTATTACAGCTTCTGGAATGGTAAGAAACCAATCCAAATCTTGTTCAATCTACAAATTAAATACTTCATGGTGGGGTAGCTCATGCACAGGATTCTTATTCTCTTTGGTGCTCATGCTAGGTTAAGCCCATTATTTTTTGTCTAGGGGCTTTCTCATCTTTTGAATGGAGCTGCCAATAGCTTTTTGAACAGCCGCGTGTCTTGTAAATGCATGGACATCTTCCCTCCAAAGCTAGATTTACTACGCCAATATGAGTCTCCTACCACCATGGTTCACGACTTATCAAGGCATACTAGCTGCTGGACTAATAATACCAACAACTTTTCACAAAAAAAAAAAAAAAAAAGTTTTGGCAGCTAGTCTTCCTAGTTCATACTGACAAAAAAAAGTCCACATATTTTGGCAGATTATCAAAAGAAAAGCAACACGCAAGCCTTTATGGTTCATGATAGAAGAGCTGACATGGTAGTTGTAGCCTTCAGAGGTACTGAACCCTTTACTGCAGATGATTGGAGTACTGACGTAGATCTTTCCTGGTATGAACTTGACGAAATGGGGAAGATCCATGGCGGATTTATGAAAGCTTTAGGCTTGGTAATGGAAAAAGGTTGGCCTCCAGAAGTCGAACAAGACAATAGCCGACCGCTAGCTTACTACACCGTAAGGGAGAAGCTGAGAGAACAACTGAAGCTAAACAAGGAAACAAGATTTATGTTGGCTGGTCACAGCCTAGGAGGGGCACTATCAATTCTGTTTCCTGCTGTTCTGGCATTGCATAAAGAAACATGGTTGTTAAATAGATTAGAAGGGGTGTACACATTTGGGCAACCAAGGGTAGGTGACAAGAAGTTCAAAGAGTTCATGGAAATTCAGTTGCAGAATCATGATTTCAGGTATTTGAGGTATGTTTGTTGCAATGATATGATTCCTAGAACCCCTACAGATGACAAAACTTTTTTGTACAAGCACTTTGGGACCTGCCTTTACTTCAATAGTTGCTATAAAGGGAAGGTGAGAACCTCCTATTCCTATACCTCAAGATTTTTACCTTCAAACACATATACAGACAATGATTGATTCTAATTTTGTGGTGCAGGTGCTACGAGAACAACCCCACAAGAATTACATATCGCTGTTTGTATGGATACCCAGGTTTCTAAATGCGGTATGGGAGCTAGTAAGGGGATTCGTTCTACCATTGATAAAGGGACCGGAATATAAAGAAGGTTGGTTGCTCATACTGCTTCGGTTTTGGGGACTTGTTTTTCCGGGTTTAGCAGCTCATAATCCCCAAGATTATGTAAATGCAACGCGATTGAGTTCTCATCGAATATATCAACAACTTCAAGATCACCATCCTATGAATGGCTCATACCTGGCATGAGACAGAAAATAAACGTGCGGCAAAAATCAATGATCAGCCCACATTTAAAACTAACAGGAAAATCATCAGAGGAAAGCTAAAACAAAAGTAAGGGCCAAGCTTTTTCGAGTCTTATTAAGGATATTTTAATATCCACTTTAGCTAATGCATCAATAAGAAAAAAATGGCTTCTCACTTCTCTACAAGCATCAGCGCAGCTGAATTTTCTTTTATTCATAACAGAATTGAAATCATGTTGAAGTGATTCTTGTATTGGCCTTCACACCAGATTTTTCCAGCAGGACAGTGTGCTCTGATATCGCTCTATTATCGTTAGGCCATTGTTTGGAGATGTTTGTTGTGCTATAAAGAATCATTATCCAATTTAATTACCTCTTCATTATAAATAAAAACACTACTAATTAATTTTTCATTTAAAAAGAAATCTTTCGTTTTATAATATGTAGTAATGAAACTCCTCTGAAATCACCGTTGTAATTGAGGATAGTGATCCATCAACTATCAATTATATCTATTCCATTTTGTTATTTATTGGACTCGGATCCTAGTGACAGGAAAGTATATATGATTCTATTCCATCTGGAAATTATCTATTCCTCCAAAGGTATAATCTTTCTTTTGGCTTGTGATTCTTGATTCAATTCTCACCTAAAGCTTTGTTACCACTAGAGGAGTTAATCTTAATAGTAATCAATTACAATGCTTTTGGCGTGGATTTATTGAGGAAAGTTGTTCACATGTCTTAACTTCTTGTGACTTTACTTGAGAAGTGTAGAGTCTTATTCTCAAAGGTGGGATTTGTCTTGGAGTATTCCAAATTTTATTCCTTCCTTTATCCAATCATGGTATGATTGTCTTTTCTATAGTATAATTCATGAACAATGGATGATAATATGTGGTGTTTTGTTTTGGCCTATATATGGTATGATTTAAAGTACTGATTTTTTTTAAAAAAAAATTCTAGATGTTTGAATTTTATTAACAAATTTTCACAGTATAAAGTATTGATTGTGTTTTTTTAATTTTTAAAATACAAATTAATTCCTCAAAATGTTATATTTGATTTTTTATTTTTTTATTATTTTGAGGTTATTATAATTTTTATTATAATTTCACTTTTTTAAGCTTAGAGAAAACAATCTAGGCCCAAAAGTAATGGGCTTGAATTTCAGCTGCCCCTTCCTTCCTTTTCTTCTTTTTTTTTTTTTAACCCTTTCTACCCAAAACACGCCATTTCAACCGAGTATAAAGCCTATCTTCGCATTTTCTAATTTGTCTCTCTCTACCAGACACCTTTCCCTTCTTTCTCTCTTGACTAACTCATTTGACGGTCATCTCTCTCCTTGTCGCTTTAACCCCCAATCTCTTATTTTCCCAAAACCCATAAAATCTCTCATAATTGATGGACCCTCATTTTCTTCATTTTTGGGTTTTTTCTCATTTGCTTTTTTGTTTTTTTTTTCAATTTCTTCTGTGTTTGTATTTTCTTTTAGGTTTTTTTCCGGTTGATTTTTATTATTGATGATTTGAAATTTCTATTTGGGTTACATAACGCTAGTTGATTTTTGTGTTGATGATGGTAGTTGTTTTGATTCCTAGAGAGTTTTTTTATTTTGTTTATTGTGTTAATAGTTAGAGGAATTGAAACCCATGTTCAAACAAACTTAATAAATTATCATAATTTTGGGAATTATGAGAATTTTTAAAGCCATCAAAAGATATTTAAACACTCCCAATGCAACTTAATGACAGAATTAAATACAAATTCCAAATAAATGTTTTAATATACATTTATCTAGAAAAATAGAGATGCAGAGTTAAAATCGGCTTCCTTTTTAAAAAAATCGAAACCACTATTGGGTTTTTTTTTGAAAAGCCAAAACCAATATTGTTAATTTGTATATATATATTTATTGGTTGAACTGAATATTAATTTTTGTATGTTTTAATTTAAAACTTTTTAACATGAAATATATGCATTTTTGGAATGATGAGAAATTAAGGAGACAAAAGGAAAATTTTTCCATTTATATATACAACCCAAGTCAAGACTTGTATGACTATTTCTTCACGTACGTATAGAAATAAATGATTAAATAAATAAACATTGATTCTACATACTTTATGCGCAAAATTTAAAATCCGTAATTATTAATTATGTCATAAAATTACTGAATTCTAACATTTGCATTACTAATATAAATATATATATTTACGTATTATTAATATAAATATATAAATATATATATATATATATATGCGCATATGCATATGCACGTGTGCTTACAAATTATGGAAATATTTCCTCCGGTGGGTTAAAAACATCGGATGATCCAAGACGGGTAGAGTTAACATAATCTTGAGTTGAATGAGCTGAAACTCCAGGCATCACCAATCCTATTATTCTAAACACTCTTAGGAACCATCCTTCCTGATAATCCGGTCCCTTTGAGTAACATAGAGTGAAGCTTCGTATCAGCTCAAACACTGCGTTTATCATCATGGGCACGGCCGATAACGGCGAAAAATAGTTCTTGTTTGGTAATTCTGGAACAACCTGCATCATTAAGAGCCCCTCAAAGAATTAATAATCAATAATTATGTGTATGAATGATCAATTATATATATATATATAGACACTTCACTAATTAATTAAAAATGTTTTTTCAGTATTGAACTAAGAATTCTTGCCTTGGCCAAAGGAAAGCGACTAGGCAGAGTGCTACTAAAAGGATAGAAAGGGACAACATCGCTGGTGATTGTTATAGGTTAGGTCCATGATCAATATTAATTATTGAATAGAGAGGCTGTTGAGATAGGTTAATTGCTAAGTTGTTAAACTTGTTTGAGAATTTCAAATTATATAAAGTGGGCTGGCTTTTTATCTAATTCTGCTTGTGCTAGGCATGACCTAAATAAATAAACAGTTGCTCTAACCCCATAAATAAAGAAAGATATATGCTAATTACCTTTCCATGGTAGTGCCTGTTATAGTAGAGGCAGGTGCCAAAGTGCTTGAACAAAAGATCCTTGTCATCGTAAGGCAGCCTTGGCACCATGTCATTGCCATAGACAATCCTGAAATATCGAATTTTTTGCTCCTCCAACTTATTTTCCATGAATTTCCCAAAATTTTCATCTCCTACTCTTGGTTGGCCATATGTGTAAACCCCTTCCAATCTCTGCAGCAGCAATTTCTCGTCATGCAAAAACAAAATTGCTGGAAACAGAATTGCCAACGCCCCACCCAAGCTGTGGCCTGTCAATATGTATTTTGTTTTCTCACTTTCGCTCAAGAGCGCTTTCAATTTGTCTCTAATGTCATAGTAAGCTAATGCTTCTTTCCGGATTTCGTTTTCTTTGTATTCTGTTGGCCACCCCACGTTCTTTTGCAAGCCTAGGGCTTTCATAAAACCGCCATGGATTTTTCCCATGTTGGGGAGCTCATACCAAGAGAGATCAAAGTCTGAGCACCAGGCATCTGCATCAAATGGTTCCGTGCCCCTAAAGGCAACAACGATAGTGTCGTGGTCATCATTTTTATCACGAAGAAAGAACATCTGGGTTGTGGCTTTTTCTTGGTAATCTGCCAAACATAAGAAAATCACAAAATAAGTCATTGAATTTTTGTATAAACAAACAAATAATAGTTCTGTAGCATGGTTGAACTTGTTTCACTGTGGTTAATGACGATTATAATTTAATAAACCAAACTATACAAACAAATCATGTCTTCAAAAAAATTCGTTCGTACCATTCCAGTGGTCGTAAAATCCCAAGTACTCCATCTGCGAAAAGAAATAATTATGTTCAGTAATAGTCCAGAGATGATGTCCAACCAAATTAGATATTTGTCAAATTTCTTTACAAAATCTGTGTATACCTTCCAATGATCCTTGACAATGGTTTCAATGTAGGCCCTGTTCTCATATGATGCTTTGGATGCCATCATAGACAGTGCCGAATAATACCTGCATCCATCTCCAGGTTTGATGTCACCGTCTAGCTTCATTCTCTTATCCAAATTTCCAATGAAGGAGATGAATGTTGCTGAATTCTTATCCGGTATCACAGCTTTCCCTGTGCACAAAAACAAATTTTATCACAAATTTTACTAGTATAAGTTATTGGTTTCTTGAAGTACTAGGGTACATCAATCATGGGGCTACACTACACCATGGCCTTATTGCCTGACATCTCCATGGCAAGCAATGCTTGTTGCATGTGAATTCGTACCTTACACACGTGGCACTACCTACCGGGAGGCAGACACATTTCGATATGGTAGATATAAATAGAAAACAGCTGCATATATAGATTAATAATGGCATTGGAGCAAATACATATCAATTCTTTGACTCACAGCAATAATTTTTCATTTTCAGCTCTCTATAAACAATTATGTCGTGAAATGCATGCGGGCATATTAATTAGTACATAGAGAGTTGAAATCATAGTATTCCCTTGTATCATCCACAACCTAACTACAAATATTTTGAGTTTTTATTATAATTGATTTAACTTAAATATTTTTTACGCTTGAAAGAGTTATACATTTACCATTTAAAAGCTATTATTTAGTAATTGTTATATACCAAAAATACCGCTAAGATTTTGTACAGTGCAAATGTGAAAAGTATAAGAGAATGCAGCTAATTAAAATTAAGAACACAATTTTTTTTAAAAAAAAGATATCCTTGAAGGTCAATTTAATTTGGTATAATAATAATATCTTCTCTCCTTTACTTGGTTTCTTTCTTTCCGTTTTTTAAATTCAGAATTAGACAACCAACGAAATACTAAAAGGATATAAACTATATAACTAAAGATCTAGTCATTATTATATCAATAAATTAAAAACAAAAAGGACAATGTTTATGTAGGATGAAACAACTGTCTGCTACTCAATGCATTTTTATGGAGTCTCTGTCCTTGTCAGTAATCAAATAAGCATGGACCAGAGGAGAACCTTATCATTTCTAGTGCGCAGGCTTTTGAGCTGTTAAATGAGTTTTTCGTCCCAAAAGAAGTGGCTGCTAAGTAATAGTGGTAAACACGTGAACCAGGCGGCAAGGGGCGCCACTGACATGGACCCATCATCATAGAAATAAATATTTATGCTTTCACTTTCACAAATAAAAAAAATCTTTGTTTGATTACTTTATAACTCGAAAGTCATAAAATATACTACTTTTTCTTAATTACACAGTGCAAAACATCATTCACTCTAACAAAGAACTGTTCAATTGAAATTGGTTAGGCAACTACATATATACTTACTTGACTACAAAGATATTGTTTGCTTGTTGGACTCTATGAATTGCGTGAATGTGAATGTAGGATGTGTTTTTTCCAAAGGGTTAATTGTGGTTTTCAGGGAAGAATTTGATGGAGTTGAGCCCACTACTCTCGCAGCCAACAGAGAGTTACCAGTTGTCGCATTAAAGGGGTAACAAACAAGCCTCCCCCATATCCTCTTTAATTTCTTTTCTTACCCAGGAAGTCAACAGACGAATCATTTACTATCGCCCATTGACGACAGATAATTTTCACTTTTATGTCCCCAAATAAAGAGGAGAAGAAAGACCAAGAGTATACTGTATATTTTCCTAGTTTGCAGGAATCATAAAATTTTAAATTAAAAACAGATATGTTATTCTTCCTAGAACGCAATGGTCTTAAGATTCTTAACGATTCTCTTTGTCTCTCGATTAATTAATTTGGGTACTCCTAGAGTTTTGAAGAGTGGTTCCTAACTACCGAAGTTTTTTAATTACAATTGCCAGTGGGACGAACATGTACTGATGGTATTGACTAATTAAAGACAGACTGCAGTGATCTATGCAGTAAAATAAAAACACATTAAAAACGATTCATACGGTAGTATTTTGTTGCCTTTTATCTTCTTCTCTCTCTGCAATTTTATTCAGTCCGAACTCACAAATTCACTCTGGCACTAGAAGGTGTCAAGGCCTTTAATGATAATGGATTGGGTCTTTTTTTTGTTCTTTTGAACAAAGGATATATATCGAGAAGATCCTAAAACGAGGAACATTGATTCTTGCTTTAACATGCCAATTTGCTTGTAAATATATCAATACATGATGCAACTAGCGTACCACGAATATGAAGTTAAAGGAGAAAAGCAAAGGAGAAACTAGATCAAGCCTACATACATACCTCGTACGAGATTAAAAATGAGGACAAAAAAGTTCCGGTTACATGACAGAAGGTTGAGCCACATCTCGATTAGTGATCCCATCCATGACATTGGCTTGGAAGTAAACATGAGGAACTTCTGCGCCACAATCGAGATGAATATCAGCCATCTGTACCGGAAACTTTCTTCTATTCCCGCAGGACTGTCTACGAATTTTCTGTCCTCCAAGCTACTGGAAAACAAGATGCGAAACAGATCAACGAATCTCACTTCTTCAGGTTTCAATATCATGTAATTGCAAGAGAAACCCTTGTCGCACTCCCTTGTTTCTGCTTGCGCTTCCATTATGCTGCAGCAGCAGAAAAAGAAGAAGAAGAAAATTCTGGGAGTGACTTACTTTTCTGGCTGTGGGGGACTTTAAACCCCTTTATAGAGACCGAAAACAAGAAAGAAAATAACTACTCATAATCTATTCAAAATAAATAAAGAAAGACCATACCAGTAGTAGAACTAGTGGTTATAAAAAGCAGAGAGTTGGTTGCTTGAACATGTAATGAGTGGTTACTGAAAATCAATCGTGATGCCACTTAATTTGATATCAAGCGGCCTAATTGGAACTGTATGGCTAAAATCAGACTTGGAAGCCTATCTACTCCCGGAGTGGGGTCATTAGCCTGATTTGCCAGCTATCGCATCAGTAAACAAAACGACAGGAGCACATTTTTTTCACGTTGCTTAATTTATTTTTTTACCTCTGAATAAAAATATTTTTAGACTTTACAAATCTGTCTTCCCTGTTTTCCCATTGACCAGAAGCCTTCATATTTGTCAGTCGTCTCCGTCTTCCTCAACCACTCGTGAATTGGAATCTTTCTTTTTCATCGTGCAAATCACGTGCAATTGGATAGAGTTAAGATTGTCTTGGAGTATGATTTAATTAACATTATTTAATTTTTATTAAATTAATATATCTTATTAAAAAGTGTTTACATTTAATTAAATTAAAATAATAATTCTTAATTATATTAGGATAAAATTATTATATTTGATATTATAAAAGGATCCTATAAAGTTAAAGAATAATCATCACTTAAATTTAAAGAGAGTGATTTGAGTGTACATGGAATAAAAGTTGTGAATTTGAAATTGTTCTTGTAATCTCTTGATTTTTTCTCTTAGTGAATTTTTCTCTGTTGTTGTGCCCATGGACGTAGGTCATCAAAAGTAGGGTTGTGATCGAGGCAGTGAATGAGGCTTTTTCGTTTCGAGGCTTGGCTAGTGATCTTGGTTTTAGACAAGCATATATACTTGTGTTTTGTGATAGTCAAAGTGCCATAGACTTAACTAAAAATCAAATGTTTCATGAGAAAACCAAACACATACAAGTCAAGTGTAATTTCGTTCAAGAGATTGTTTCTAGATGTGAGATTGTAGTGAATAAAATAACTACAGATGAAAATCCAGCAGATATGTTGACTAAGTCAGTTTCTAGGATAAAGTTCAAGCATTGCTTGGACTTGATCGGTGTTCGTAGTACTTGAGGCCCTTTTGGGGCAGTGACGGTGTCGACAGAGATTGGTTCGTAAGGTGGAGCTTGGTGAATTCAAGCCTAAGGTGGAGATTTGTTAAGATAGTCTTGAATTTTGATTTAATTAGGATTGTTTAATTCTAATTAAACTAGTATACTTTATTAAAAAGTCTTTAAATCTAAGAAATTTACTTTGATCAACTTGCAGAAAGGATTAGAAGCTAATGTCACCCACGTTAAAATGCTTCCCTGCATAAGAAAAGAAAAAAACTTTAAGATGAGAGAGAAAGAGAGAGAGAGAGAGAGAGAGAGAGAGAGAGAGAGAGAGAGTTAGTGAGGAAGAGTGCGAAAAGTAAGGAAATCTGGCAAGATGATAGTAGGTCAAATGACGGTGGAAAAAAGGATCCATGTGGAGTAGCAAAATGGAAAAGATCATTGTTTTTAGTGTTTGTGGGTAACATAGACAAAGATGTTGAATGGAGACAGCTAAAGAATATCTTTGACCAATACGGGGTTGTGGTGGACGTGTTCTTCCCAACGCTGAAGAAAAGATCTGAATCCAAGTATGCCTTTGTAAGATATAGAAAGGCAAAGGAAATAACCAGGGCGCTTTTCTTGGGCCACGAAAGAAAACTCTTGGGAAAAAGGCTAAAGGTGATGAAGGCGGAGAAACCAAGCGTAGCAACAGAGAGTAGAATGGAAATAAGGGAAAATGAAAGATATGGGGAAAAAAGGCATGGGGAAGACAAGTTGTACAAGGAGATTTTAACGAAGGAGGAACAAAGAAAAAATAGCCAAGGGCAGATATTTCTGGGATTGAAAGGGGAGGAAGATGACAATACAAAAACGAGTCAGAAAGAAAGTCAGAGCAATAATGAGGAAGTGCAAAAGAAATTCCTAGAACTCGTTATCACAAAAGGGGAGTTAGAGTGGTTGGGGAGGAGTGCAGTAGGCCGTTTAAGAGGCTCTATTAGCTGTGGAGCAATCTAGAACTCATTACACGGTGAAAGAATCATGACTCAAGTTCGACTTATAGGAGGCCTTTTTGTGTTAGTGACTTTTGAACGGAGGGAGGAGATGAAAACACTGCTGGAGGATTACATTGATATATTTGAACCATGGTTTCTAAACTTGACTGTTTATTGCGTGGGTATGAAGGAAAAAAGCTACCATGTATGGGTCAAGCTTGAAGAAATATCATTGCATATATGGCATGAGGACAGTTTCAGAGCGATTGGCAACTTATGGGGCAATTATATTAAAGCGTATAGGGACACATTAGACAAGTGGAGGCTAGATCAAGCCATGGTGTTGGTGGAGGTGAAATCCCTGCGGTGCATCACAACTTAAACCCGTATAGTAGTTAATGGGAAAAATTACTGAGTGAAGGCTACAATTAAGAATATTGTGAAAAGTGAACCTTTGTTCAGAATGGATAAAGATGATACGGAAGTATCAGAGGGTGAGCCAAAAGAAAGATGGTCAAATGTTGACCACAAAAACTGGTGGAATAAGTGTAATGCTGAGCTGCTGTGGAAGGAAGAGGAAGACGGGATGGGAAAAGATTGTGAGGTGAAACAAGGAGTTCGGGAGAAGGAACAATCAACCTGGATATCTGAGCCTAGGCAAGGTCAGTGGGTCGAAACAGTCCAAAAGAGTGATCCAAGAGCCAAAGGGTGAGGAAAAAGGAGGGAAAATTTCAAATTTAGAATTTAAAAGGAAAGAACACGTGTTGACAAATGTATGGATTTGCAACGAGGCTGAGTGTAGCAAAAAAAAGATAACCCAGCCTAATGATGAAATGACTGATAATAGAAAGGACAGTAAGGGCAAAAGTAAAATTGGGCAAGATAATTTTAAAAAGTGGCCCAAAAGTGTAGTTTGTGAGACAAAGATCGGTACAAAAATAGAAGCACAGCAAAAGGCTCAAGTTGTAAAAAGTCAAAACAATGACAAGGCTATTGGGCATGAGAGAAATAGGCCCACCACAAAAAGGAATGTAATGGGTAAAGGAGATAAAAAAGGGAAAGAAGAAACGATCAACTGGGTAAGAAATACTTTCTATCAAGGAAGTCAGACGGATGGTAAGAACAGAGAACAGCCAGAGGAAAGAGAAAAGGGTAAGGTTGATCTTAGTAGGGAGAAAAGAGGTGACGATAGTGGAAAAGGGAGAGTGAAAGAGAAAAAATCGAAGATTAATTATGTTTCAATGGATATTCCAGTATACCAGAATAGAAAAAAAAGATTCTCAAGTTTGAGGAGGAAAGGAATGAGATTTTGCAAGAAGGAAAAAAAACATAAAAAAGATGGGAAAATGAGAGCAGTTCCGTGGAAGAATGAGACCTTTCAGAAGAGTTAGAAAAGATAATTTCGAAGTTGTGAGGGTAAAATAGGAAAAAGAGAGTCACAAAGGAACAGAGAGGTCAACATGAGGTCTACACAGGCTGTTTCGATTTATTAAGGAGACGATTAGGGGTGATTAAAAAGAAGAAAGAAAATATTAGAGATGAAGCAAGAACAAGAAATGACTCAGGAAAAAATAATAGTGTGGGGAAGCATGAGGGGAGTAAATTAAGTAATGGTGAGAGTCAAATGACAAGAAGAAGTCGAGGAAGGAAAATAGAGACTGAAAGTGGAAGGGGAGATAGGGTAAAAAGGGCAAATATGGTGGATTCAGAGAGAAAAGGATCAAGTTCTGAGGGTGAAGATAGCTCAATCGAGGCAGAGAATGAAACGATACAGGACAGAGTCGAAAGTAAGGAGGAAATGGAAAAAACATGAGAGCTTAGTGACAAACTTGGAATAGTTTTCAAGAAAAATAAGAAGGATGTAATTAAAGCCTTCCGTGACATGGAGAAAGAGGATCAAAATAGGGAGGCCAATAGATGAGGAAAGGTAACTCAAGATCAAGTGCATGTTTTCTTTGGTGGGTTACACTATTTTTAAATATGATTATCATATCATGGAATGCAAGGGGATTGTGAAAAAATGAAAAAAAAAAGCTGTGAGAACACTTGTTAGTAGATATAAACCAAATATGGTTTTCATCTAGGAAAGTAAATTACAGAAAATCAAAAATGGATTGTTTGAGAGATTGTGGGGGAAAGAAAAAATTATAGGAAAAGCAATAATATCTGAAAAAAGATCCGGAGGGCTTATTTGTATCTGGAGAGAGGAGTTTTTCGAGCTAGCGAAATTAGTTGAAAACCGGTTCTATATGGTGATGATAGGAAAGATAAGAAAAAGTGGAAAAAAGATGGGTTTCATCAACGTCTATGCTCCAAATGAAGAGGCAGCAAGGAAAGAATTGTGGGAAGAATTGTTAGGATTAATGAAAGATAAGGAAACAATTTGGTGTCTAAGTGGGGACTTCAATATAGTCAAAGAAGAGCATGAGAGAAAGGGTAGGGGGAATGTGGCCAGATCTGTTAGGAATTTTTGGGACTTCATTAACGAAATGGCTTTGATTGATTTACCTCTCACTGGGGATAAATTCACATGGATTGGTTTCAAAGATGGGTGAATTTTTAGTCATCTTGACTGGTTCTTGTTGGACATGGAATGGATGAGTGTAGAGAACAATTTAATGCAGGAATGCCTGTGAAATTCTTTATCCGATCATAATCCAATTATTTTAAGATCGAGTGTAAGGGATTAGGGACCAAGACCTTTTAAGCTGTTTAACCATTGGTTGGAAGAGAAAAGTTTTCAAGAATTGGTGGCAGACAAGTGAGAAAGGAATGTGAATACAGATGGGAATAGGGGAAATATTTGGAGAAAATTGAGGCAATTAAAGGGTGATATTAAAGACTGAAAAAATAATGTGATGGGAGACACTCATAATAAAATCCAGATCTTAGAAAAAGAAATCAAACAGTGCTTTAAGGATTGCCAAGAAGATGGAGTTGAGGAAGGAAAAAAAGAGGAGATAATCAAGAAAAAGGCTGAACTGTGGGATTTATACCTGAAAAAAGAACATGAGTGGTTGCAAAAATCAAGAACAAAATGGGTAGGGGATGGAGATAGGAACACAAGGTACTTCCATGCCTTGGCTTCTGCAAGACACAAGGTGAATCAAATTGATAAAATTAGAGGAAATGGTCTGATGAAAGATCTTACAACCATAAAAGAGGAGGTAGTAAATCACTTCATGAGGCTGTACAGTAAAAAAGATGCGCTGGAATTAACAGATATGGATGCCACTTTGAAAAACTCAGTTCAGAATCTGTTGGTTTCCTTGAAAGACTTTTTGTAGAAGCTAAAATTTGGAACACAATTCAAGGTTGTGATGGAAATAAGGCCCTAGGTCCAGACGGTTTTAATCTCAACTTTTTCAAAGGTTAATGGGCGGTGATAAAAGAGGACGTGATGGATTTTATGAATAATTTTTACGAGCAGGGATAGTTTGGTTATGGTGTGAATTCGTCCTTTGTTGCGTTAATCCCTAAGGTTCAAAACCCAAACAGTTTCAGTGATTATAGACCAATAAGCTTGGTGGGAAGCATGTATAAAATAGTGGCTAAAACCCTAACAAACAGATTAAGAATGGTGATCGGAGAAGTCATAGGAAGAAGCAATTCGCCTTTATTAAAGGTAGACAATTGATGGACTACGCTCTCATTGCAAATGAGATTATTGATGGAATGAAAAAGGATAAGACCGGGGGAACGATTTTGAAGGTGGATTTTCAAAAAGCCTACGGCAGTGTAAGTTGGCAGTTTCTCGAATTTGTGATGGGCAAAATGAGGTTTGGTGAAAAATAGAAGGGTTGGATTAAGAAATGCACTACTTCAGTAAATATTTCAATTTTGGTGAATGGGTCTCATACCAGACAAATCTCTATAGAGAGAGGATTGAGACAAGGGTGCCCTCTGTCCCCTTTTTTATTTAATATGGTCGTGGAAGCATTTAGTAACATGATGAGGAAGGCGTAAGAACTTGGCTTGTGTGAAGGGGTGATGATAGGGACAAGAAGGATGGTAATTTTTCACTTGCAATATGCGAACGATACCATCCTTTTTTGCCAACCAAAGTTAGAAGGGTTATTAATGATGAAAAGACTTCTTAAGTGCTTCCAGAATGTCTCGGGTCTCAAGATCAATTTCCATAAAAGTCTTTTGTTGGGAGTTAAGGTTGATCAGGAGCTAGTGCAAAGATGGGCTAAGCACATTTCTTGCCAAATGGGAAAACTTCCCACAGTCTATCTTAGACTGCCTTTGGGGGTTAACCACAATTCCATAAGATTCTGGCAATCGATCTTGGAGAAGATGGGTAACAGACTTGCAAATTGGAAAGCAAAAGTCCTATCCTTTGGAGGTAGGATAACCCTTATTAGATCTGTATTGAGCAGCCTTCCCACTTTATTTATGTCATTATTTCAGACTCCAAGTAGTGTTAAAAATAAGATGAGAAAAATCCAACGGAGTTTCTTATGGGGGGTGCGGATATGAAAAGAAAAATTCACTATGTGAGTTGGGAGAAAGTATGTAACTACAGGGAGTGTGGTAGCATAAGGGTGATTGATTTGGAGATAAAAAATCGTGCATTACTAAATAAATGGATCTAAAGGTATGGGAAGGAAAAAGACAACATTTGGAGAGAAGTGATAGTCGAAAAAATCGAGTTTGATTCTACGAACCTCTTGCCAACTTTGAGTGAAAACAAGAGTTCTTCTACTACTTGGAAAAAAATAATTAACCCTTTATCTCAATCTAACAAATTTTATTTGCAGGTTTCAACTAATATTGGTTTTACAGTGGGAAATGGAGAAAATATCAAATTTTGGATGGATGAATGGATAGAGGGGGTGAGCTTAGCCTAGAGTTTTCCAAGGATGTATGCTCTCACAATCAACAAACAGGGGAGGATCGCTGAATATGGGAGATGGGAGGAAGACAAATGGATTTGGGAGGTCTCATTCCGGAGACAGCTCTTCAATAGGGAACTTGAACAAAGGCAACAAATGGAGAGCCTACTTGAAGAATTTCAATTAAGCAAAAAGCTCACGGATGATGTAATTTGGAAAAGAGAAGCAAATGGGAATTACTCTGCAAAATCTTTTTGTAAGTTTATTCCAGCCTCTAAGGAAAAAATAGAGAACATATGGAAAATGGTGTGGACGGGGTTAGCTTCCTCGAGAGTTGAATCTTTTGTGTGGTAATTACTTCATGGCAGAATTACTGTTAAAGATGAATTAGCAAAAAAGGGTGTGTTGAATACCAACTCTCTGCAGTGTGTCCTATGTAATGAAGGCAGGGAGACAAGTAATCACCTTTTTGCAGAGTGCAGGGAAACTTGGAAAGTTTGGGTAGAGTGGTGCAAAGAGTGTGATTATTTTTGGACAGCACCAAACAATAATATATCTTGCTTTGAGGCTTGGCATGGATGTGATCTTGGGAAAGTGGATTTAAGAATCTAGAGAATGGTTTGTTGTGCAATTGTTTGGACCATATGGAAATATAGAAATAAGGTGATTTTTAATGGCAAAGAATGGAAGGCTGAGAAGTGTCTTGACTTGGTTAGATACAGAATAGCGTCATAGGCAAATGCAAAGTGGCCGGGAGAATTCCTTTCAATTCTGGACACTTATAGGCAGCCTTTGGGACACAGTAAAGTGAAAAAAGAGAAAAGAACCAAGAGAGGGATAAGTTGGGAGACACCGAGAATGGGAGAACTAAAGTTTAACGTAGATGGTGCAGCGAAAGGATGTCTTGGACCAGCGAGAATTGGAGGGATTTTGCGAGATGATAAAGGAGAAACGACGATTATTTTTGCTAAACACATTGGCATTGCATATTCAAATTTGGCAGAGGTAAGTGCAGTAAAGGAAGCAATGTTGATCTTTGCGGTCTCAAGGTGGAATGACAGCCACAAACTTATTATTGAAAGTGATTCAAGTAACGTGGTCAAATGGATTCAGTCACCGGAAGAAACACCTTGGAGGATGCGAAAATAGGTGCTACAGATTGAGAGGATAAAAGAGAAACTAAGAGATTGGGAGATTCACAACATCAAACGTGAGGCAAATCAAAGGGCTGACAGTCTTGCAAAAGAAGGAGTCTAACTACAATCCGACATACTACGAGTCTTTAATTAAGCAAGTTGTCTACTTTTTCTTGTGGAGGTTTTGTTTGATCTAAATTCTGGATTCCCTCTGGGCCTGGGAAAGGTAGGACAGTATGTTGCGATTGTTTTGCTGTTCTAAGTTAACGAGATAATATGTGTAAAGAAAGTTGCTCTGTTTCTTTTTTGGTTGTAAAGTTTCATAGTTGGGATCAGTTTGTGTAAATGGGTAGGAAGCACAGGCTCTCTTGGTCTCTTTTTGTTTTAGTCAGGACGACTTAGGGAATATTGGGAAGGTATACTGATCTGGTAGTGAGTATACCAACTAATATTTTGAGGTTTTTGTTTTGTTAGGGCTTTGTTTGTATCTGGGCAAAAGGAACCATTTTATTCCCTTTACGTTTTTTTAATAAAATCTCAATTTAACTTTTAAAAAAAAGTCTTTAAATCTAGTTAGACTAGATTAACGATTCCTAATTATATTAGGATAAGATTATTATATTTGGTACTATAAAAGGGCCCTATGGGGTTAAAGAATAATCATCAGCTAGATTTAGAGAGACTGATTTAGATGTACGTGGGATAAGGGTTGTGAGTTTAAAACTGTTATTGTAATCTCTTAATTTTTTCTCTTAATGAATTTTTTTCTGTTGCTGTGCTCGTGGGCGTAGGTCATTAAAATATCGAACCATGTAAATTTTTGTGTTCTTATAACTGTGCTTGATTTCTTTCTTTCTTTATTCTATTGATTGAGTAAAATATTGGACAACTCTTTAAAGATAATTTTACAATTTCCACAACAAGCTCACATGTCACTTTTTTGCTTTGTTGTTCATATGGAACATCTGCTTTCATATTTCCCTATCTTCGTAATCATTGTCCTACAGTACTTCCTTCGGAGTACATCTTTTGTTGTTTCTTTCATGGAAAAAGTCTTTTATTTAAATTATTTGCAAGCTTGGCTAAAGCAAGTAGACTGTCCAGACATGTGCATTAATTACTTTCGCACTTAAAAGGAAGTAATGCATTAACTAGTTATTATATTTTACGATAATGATTTTTCGGTGTTCTAAAACTTTTTCTGAATCTATTTATGATTAATATTATGGGTAATTGTTCGCAACTCAATTTGAAAATTATGATAAAATTATATGTAATTTTTTTCTCAAACTTATTGCTTTTTCATTCTTTTAAGTAAGAAATGTTTGCAAAGGTCAAGTTCCTTTAATTGTAGCATCGTTGCTCAAAATAATCTAGCCACAGCTAATTTAAAGCCACAATTAAACTGCATTTAGTCACGTAACAGGAAGAATATTAGTTGATCAATTAATTACGTTGAAAAGTAACTCTTTTGGTACAAAAACTTGTTTCAGAAGAAAAAGTATTATTTCTTAATAAAACGAGCTCTATGAGGTCATTTAGGTGAGTGTTTCAGCCAACCTTAGCATTATATTAACCTCCATGCTTCTATTCTATTTTATACCCCAATATTCCAAGCCCTAACTAAACCTCTAGATGGCTACTTGATCTGTGTTTATACTATAATGTACATTGACTAATAATATACTATATCATTCAACTCATACGCATGTTTTTCTTCAAAGGAGAAACAAAAAAAGATCTCAAGTAATTTGCATACATGTTGAATAAATAAAAGCTTTCCTTTGTCTCATGGGTAGCATTAGAATTGAAATATTAAAATTTGGGTCTTTCACTATTAATATTTCAAACTTTTGCTACTTTTTTTATCACTTGACTGTTCTTTAAATATCATAGTGGAGGGTCTTGTATTTAGATCTTTGAAACATTATCTTTAATAATTTCATAAACTTCTTCATAAACATTATCTTTGTATAGTAGTTCTTATTATAAAATTTTATTTTTAAAACTTTTTTTTTTTGAAAAGTGGATTTTATTGAATCAAAAGCTAAAATGCCATAGGAAGTCTAGCACCCAACACTGGTGGAAGACTCCTCTTGGCATAGGAAACTAGCTTTGGAAAGGGTTTTATTCCTAAATATAGTTAACAAAAGTAGCTGCGACAGAACCAATGGCAGCAAGTTAAAACAAGGGAGCCCCACACAACAGCTATGGGTAAAAAAAAAAAAAACCTTCTAATTGCATGAAGAACCTGAAATATGGCATCTGATCATCCAAAAAAGTCTTAAAGTTAACCAGCTCAAAGATAAGCACATGAGAAAATCCGACCTTGACCTTTAAGCAGCAGGTAGCGGCAGACCGAAGCTCTACCTCTCCCGATCCATATCCAAAAGCAGAGAGGGAACACCCTGAATCACCAAGAAGGCAAGTTCACACTGCGACCAGAAATGATAAACCACCTATGCCTTCATTAATAATTCTTTTTCGTTTATTATTTTTTATCTATGTAGAACAACCTTTAACATTATGCATCACGAGCGGGGCCATGCGAATGGTCGATTCTGATCCATAAATATGAAAATTCTCCAATTTTCATCACTTTTTTGTCGTTTCTTAAAGGAACTTTTCCTTTAAATGGAAAATAAAGGCAAAATGAAGGAAATAATGAAAAGCCAAGGGGCCAAGACCAAAAGGATTAGGCAAGGTTCTGATATTTTTGGCTGATTCCCTCGCCCCCTGAATTCTGCAGGGTTGCCAGAAAACTGAAAATAATAGTTGTGTGTGTGAGATGGGAAACGTGGTTTGTTGGGTTTATTCTTACGGGATTTGCCTCAGCTGATAATAGGAGATAACTCACTTGTTTTTATACATGCCAATGGCACTGATTACTAGAGCCTTTCCTCTATTACGGAAATAATTTTACCTTTCAAAGAAATATTTTGAAAATTTGAACTACATCTAATTCATTTCTCGTACAAAATTCTTCTCTTTCACAGCTCAAAATATTTTTTTTTTAAAAAAAAGGACTAGAAAGAGACAACATAGGGAGGCATGCATGTGCAGCCACTAAGGAAAAATGTACTATTTACTTATTTCGTAGTAAGAGAACTTTTTTTTTTTTGGTATATATTTAGAAAATGTGAAATCTAGTACGTAAATAAGTCAAGAAATCCCGTAGAATGTTGATGGAAAAATATTGATTTTCGTTGCTCCATCTTCTATTAATTATTGTGTAAATAAAATACAGTCCCGGGTGTGTACAAAAAAAAAATAGACCAGTTATGAGCCGGGAAAGGAAATTTATGAAGGAATAAAATATATTTAGTTCAATAAGTTGAATGAACTTTGCTTTTTCTCTCTGCCTTATGCACACTTTCTATTTTCATAAGAAACAAATGGGTACATAAGTGCATATTTACTTCTTTATTGTTTTTTCAAAACATATTAATATATTGATTGAAAAAATTACATAAATATCGGATCAATTTAAAATACAAATTCATATCGACATTATAACCTTCACTACTTAAAACAGCGCAAATCCATTTAATGAAAATTTTGAAAACAACTCTTAGTTTCTTTATTGTAGTAAGGATACTTTTGAAATTTTAATTTTTCAGTTTGTATATTTGATTTTGGTAAATAAACTTCTTAAGTAAACTGTGATTTTATTAAAAAAAGGAGTGAGTTTAATTATATTTTCAAGACTTTTCAAATAAAAAATATATTTTCATGACTATATGTTTTACACATTAAATAATTAAGTTAACAATCAAGAAATAATCCGACCAGATCAGCATGGTACGGCACGAGGAAAACGATGTTCATTGATTAATAGTCGGTGCCACAAATAATTATAAAACCCTATCTCCCATCACATGGGTGTCCCACTCTGGAGGGTGTAACAACCGGATTGAGAGTGGAAAAATAATAATCAATGAAAATATCCTAGGAAGTCGATAAGGAATGTAATTAATCACAAAATTGGGGCCCGTTTTAGCATCATTTTGTCTATGGATTTATTATAAACTTAGTTTTCTTTCAACATTTCTTATTGTGGTGGGACCGTATGACGGGACGGTGGTTGGGTCCAAGACTTGACAGGTTAGTAATGGTGGAAATGCAAGCTGCTATTCAATATTTACAGTGCAAAATTGTTAATCAGGTTATGATTTTTTATTTAATAAAATAAAATTGTGAATCATATCTTTAAATCAAAAAATATACATTAATCAGTAAATCAACTCGCAATTTTACCCGATACAAAAATGTTTTACAGCCAACTGCCTTGAAGCCTTCTTTTTTTTTTTTTCAAGAGTTGTAACCATTTCATTCGCTAAGCAATAATACACTCAATAAGGAAGACAATATACCTGCATCCACCATGAAAACATGTCTGCAGACAACCAAAATACAATCTGCAGTAGCAAGATCAACCTGGAAACCCCTAAAAACAAAATTTACGACCTCCCGACAAGCACAAGAGAGGATCTAGCCATACAAAACAATAAAAAGACCCCTATACAGCATGCACATTCATTCACAGCATTAGACAATAAACCCAAAAAAAGTTTGAACTCCTCTGTATATTGTGCACTTTAACTGCCTTGAAGCTTAAACTTCAAACAACTTGAACAATTCTGTTTTATTATCACAAACACAAAAATCACAAATAAATTGAAAATGCCCAACATGATAAATCATCCTAGTTACGAAGGTGCTATTTTTGCAGCCTTTGCTATTGGTGGGCATGCGTGCACCTTCCTGTTAGTTTTCTTGAAATCTCCCAAAACCCAAATTCTAATTCTCGTAGGCCTAATCAACATAGTTTATTAATCCGCACAATCATAGATCAGGCCTTCTTTTTTTTTTTTTTTTGTTGAAAAGTGGTATTTTATTCTTCCATCACCAGCTTATGCCATGACAAGTCTTAGGCCATAAGACTTTGGAATCATAGATCGGACCTTATTAATTATTACAGTAACTAGGGCACATCATCAGTACTGGTTTGTCTGCGTTGGGGAAGAAAAGCTTCTGGAGATCCAAGGCGGGTGGAGTTCACATAATCCTGGGGACAATGAGCTGGTATACCAGGGACAACCAATCCAATTACTCTAAAAACTATTAGCAGCCACCCTTCTTGGTAATCCGACCCCTCCTTCTTTACTATAGTGAAACTTCTCATCAGCTCTTGTACAGCATTTATCATCATTGGGAATACGCTCCAAATCGAGAAGTAGTTCTTGTTTGGTTCTTCCTCAACAGCCTGCATTTAAAATCCCAAAGAATGTGCATAGGCTATCAGCCAATTTCCTTATCAACACATTTATTAAATGAAGTTGTTAGAAGAGAAATTAGAATTGAGTAATTGTCAGTGGCGAAAATTGATTTCTGGAAGAGGGACCTTTATATTTCAAGGATGATGGTGATAAATCATAAAATTAGGTCTGTAATCAACCTGCGGTATTAATTTCGTAATTGCTGAATTATTGACTATAGATGGGTGGCTGAGATAGATTTCTTGCTGATCCGAGCTGTTAGAATTTCGCAAGTGGTTGACATAGAATTATAATTAATTTGTGTACGAATAGATATGAGTTGAATGATAAATTTAAACAATATCTTCAGATGAATAAAAATATTCATACTTATTAATTATTTATAACATTTACTTAATATAAAATTTAATTTTATTGAAAATTAAAATAATACTGTAAATCTAGACCGATAATTGCTGCATATGACTCCTTTCAATCAAAACAAAGAAATTAAAGAGATGGGTCATTGCTTACTTCTTCTTCATAACGCCCGTTGTAGTAGACGCAGGTACCAAAGTGCTTGAACAAAAGATTTTTGTCATCGAAAGGAACCCTTGGCACCATATCGTTACAGTAAACAAATCTGAAATATTGGATTCCATACCGCATCAAATTCTTTTCCATGAAATTCCCAAACGTCTCATCCCCTACTCTCGGTTGCCCGAAAGTATACACTCCTTCCAATCTCTCCAGCAGCAATTTCTCATCATGGAAAAACAAAACTGCTGGAAAAACAAAACGTCTCATCCTACCCAAACTGTGACCTGTCACTATAAATTTTGCTCCATCATTTTTGTTCAAAAGGTCTCTCAACGTTTCCCTGAGGTGATAGTAGGCTAATGCTTGTTTGCGGTTTGCATCTGGCGCGACTTCCTTAGGCCAACCTAAATTTTTCTGCAACCCTAAGGCTTTCATGAAACCGCTATGAATCTTTCCAACGTCGGGGATCTCGTACCAAGAGATATCAAAGTCCGAACACCAATCATCTGCATTAAACGGTTCAGTTCCTCTAAATGTAACAACGATAGTGTCATGGTCACCACTTCGATCTTGAAACAAGAAGGCTTGTGTTGTGGCTTTTTCCATGTAATCTGCCAAAGAAAAAATTGACTAAATTAAATTAATTTGTGAGTCATCAATATTTGCATATATAAAAAAGTATGAAAGGATTAGAAGAAAATGTTATTTGATGAAGTCGATTAAGGTAATATTTATATAAAAAATCTGCAATTAATTTATTGTTTATTTTTAGATTTGATGAATGTAGTATGTCAAAATAATATGTTAATTATCTTAAAAAGCAAGAAGTTGGGTACCATTCCAATAATCATAAAATCCCAAGTGCTCCATCTGCAGACAAACAAAGCAATATATATATATAAGTTCAATGACATTCAAGTGAACTAATTTCCAGCCAAATATCATGAAATGTTATATATATATATATATATATATATATATATATTAAAAAAGCAACAACTTTATTGTTGTACCTCCCAATGATCCTCTACAATTGTTTCGGTGTAAGCTCTATTATTATGGGCTGCTTTAGATGCCATCATCGCAAGTGCAGGATAGTACTTGCCATCTCCATGTTTGATTTTCATGTCTAGCTCCATTCTCAAGTCCAAATTTCCAACAAAAGAAATAAATGTTGCCGAGTTTCTGTCTGGAATCACAACCTTCCCTGTTGAACGTACAACATTCTCATTCAGTCCATGCAAATGCTCAATTGGATTTTTTTTCTTTTATTCTTGGGACAAATCAAGCTATCAGCCTTGCTATTTGCTACAGGTGTTTTAATAATAAAATCAACATTTGATTAAATTATTTGAATTTGACAGTTCACCGGTTTCAATTTTTATAACGTTCCTTACAAGACAAGTGCATCTGTATTACAAAAAAAAAAAATTACTGCCACAGACATTGACTAGGTCATATTGTACCAAAAAGAAATTAAAAAAGAAAGAATTACTCCAGGGACAGGGACATGAATTAACATGAAGCCTGTTTGACGAATTAATTAGATAAGTCAACTGCAATCGCCTCCTAGTTGTTCTAGTATACATTGTTTTACTCTTGACTTCAAAATCTGATGATCAATCAACTTTAAGCTTAACAAACCCCTGTTTATGAAATGAAAGATAGTAGAATAAATCTATATGATATATACCTCGTACAATATTCATTATCAGCCCAAAGAAGCCACCATTACTTGACAAAACGTTGATCAAGGTCTCGATCAATGACCCTATCCATGCTAATGGCTTCGATACCAATTGCAGAAGATATTGTGCCAGTATGGAGACGAATATAAGCAATCTGTACCAAAAATTCTCCTGTGTCTCATGAGAGCTATCGATAAATTTTCTGTTCTTTAAATCACTAGAAAACAAGAGGCGCAAGATATCAATGAAAGTAGCCTGCTTAGGGTTCAGTAGCAAATAATTGCTACAGAAACTCTTGGTGCACGCCTTGGCTTCCATATCTACACAGCAAAAGAATTTCTCAGGTTTGTGATTGTTTTTTGTGATGCCCTCTACACGTCTTTGATACCAAATTTATAGACTGAAAAGAGTACTAGAGATACAAACGGAGTGGGGTAGGATGAGCTAGCCATCACTTTCATATTTACAATAGTTAATTATAAAAGGTTCATAATGTCTATCATATGTTCTTCCTTTGTCTAATGATCTACTAAATGTTAATTTGACCTTTACTCCTTTAAGGGAATTGATGTCGAAAAGGCCTCATCGATCAGTCCGACTGGGTTGCTCGATCCCTTATTTACATATTTTTTTACCACAAATTCTCAACACAATTCATCCTAACAACCATCTTCCTGGAATTTCCTCTTTGGAGTGCAAAAGCATGAGGGAGGTCATTAAAACGTGTAATTATATAAACACATTTAAAGCATTGAAGTTCAACTTAACTTTTTTTATGAGAAAAATTTAGCAAGAAAAGGACAAAAAAATGTGCCTTGCCGTTAACTCTGTTAAACAAGTTTACACTATTGGTTGTGTCCACACACTTGTGAACATAAAGTAATAATTTTTTTTTTAAAATATGACATGCATGAAAACATTGAAAAATATTATTTTCTGAAAATTGCGTGTTTGATGGATTGATTTTTTTCTTAATCTTTGACATATTTAACATATTGATTATGTGAAAATTTCAGCTCCAAGGTGCTGATTTTGGAACCTAATTACGGGGGCCATGACCTTCCAATTATATTCAAGTAGGCCTTCACGTACAGTTTTCTACATCAATCATCGTAAACACTGACATTTATCAATATTATCTACGATTAAGAAAGGATCCCGTATTTTTTTTTAATTTTTTTAAAAGACAAGTTAGATTATATTGATTGAGGATTTTATGATGATAAAGTTTGCTTCTAGAGTAATAAAGAGACATTTTTTGAAATCTAAAAAAAAACCTTTTTTTAAATTGATTTTAAAGCCAACCAATATTTAGAGCTACTGAGAAAAAATAAAATTCCAATTTTTTTTAAAAAAATCTAAGTATAAAATATCTAATTATCTAATTTCCATCATCGAAAAATTAAAATAAATCTCTTAAAACTTAAATTTTTAATATATATATATATATATATATCATAACCCCCACCCCTCTAAAGCTTAAAAATTAAATAAGTCTTAATATCCTATACGACTATAAGCCTTAAGCTTTAATTTAATTACCTAATTAATTACAAAGTATTTAATTAATAATCATCTTACAATTACCTAACTTAAGTCAATGTGTAATTGTTAGGTAATATCCATAAACACTTATTCAACGTACTTACTCAAGAAAAAAAATACAGTTAACACTAATTTGTTCCTAAGTTGTGGTATTTTTTTTTTTTGAAAGGCATGAGAATTTCATTTCAAAAAAACACTAAGTTGTGGTATTATATGGATATTTAAATTACAGTAGTAACTTCTTTCAATTTTTTTATGTTTTCATATTAATTTATAATAATTGTTTTTTTTTAACTTTTTGACGTTAAAAATGATACTGGTTTATCAATGTTATATTTTTTTAATGAAAACATAAAAAAAAACTCTAATACCAAATCTTTTTTCTTAATTTGTATGTAGTTAAATGTGAATATCTAATTTGAAATAAAGAGTGTATTATTATTTTTATTAATTGTTAGTAAATGTTTTAATATTTTCCCAAAATAAAATTATATTAATTATAAAAAAGATATAATATCAATAATTTTTTAAACTAAACTATTAAATAAATTTTAAAAAATAAAAGTTAAAAAAATTGATAAAATCGGTTAAAATCGAATTAATCAACTAAAATCATTTAAATAGTTAAGTCAGTTAAGAAAAAAAATTCAATTGATTCATTTAAATTTCTACATAAAATCAATTAACTCGATTAATAAAATTTTCTAACTGATTTAGCGAATTTAATCCATTTCTCACTTCTATGCCTAGCATAGTTTTCATATTTTGGGCCCTTGTTGCATGAATAGGAGTAATAAGCAACAGGGTTAAAGCATTGACTTGCAAATTACGTAAGACAGGGGGCAGCGAGCTGGAATGCATACACCAGGCATGACAAATTCGATTATATGCTGACAACTTTTAGCAACCACCCTTCGTTCCAATCTAATCCATCGCCATCAGCAACAGTAAAACATGTTATCAGCTCACAAAGTTTGTTTGTGAAATTAATTTCAAAGAACGGATTTGAATCTTTGATTTTTTTGTAAAGAATAATAGTCATTGAGTCAAGTCTAGATTATTTATATTATATAGATTTATTAATTTGATTGTGATTTGTTAGGCTAGAGTTAAATGACAAAAAATTTACCCAATGATTATAGCAATATTTATCTGTAATCCTAAAATATGGTTATTAATTAATAATTTATTTTCTTAATATTTTTAGAATTTGCTTCATTATTAATTACATAAAATTTTTAATCGTACTCTAATATCCGATCCACTAATTAATATATGTATATATAGTTTTTATTTAAAAAATTAAATTTCAATTCCCTTCTTTCAAATTTAAAAAAAAAAATTATACAAACTCAACCCGTATAGTATATTAATGGGAGAATAAAATAATTACAAAATTTCTCAAGGAGTGTATGAATATATATATATATATATATCAGGTCCATGTGGGTTACAAATAAAATATTTTAAAAAATCAGGCCTTATTAATTATTGGAGGAACAAGTGCACATCATCACTGGTTTTTTCTGCGTTGGGGAAGAAAAGCATCAGGAGATCCAAGGCGGGTGGAGTTAACATAATCCTGGGGTAAATGAGCTGGTACACCAGGGACCACCAATCCAATTATTCTAAAAAATATTATCAGCCACCCTTCTCTGTAATCCGGTCCCTCCTTCTTTACTAAAGTGAAACTTCTTATCAGCTCTTGCACAGCATTTGTCATCATGGGAAACACGCTCAAAATGGAGAAGTAGTTCTTGTTTGGTTCTTCCTCAACAGCCTGCATTAAAATTCCCAAATAATGTTCAAAGAGAATGTACGATTTTGTAATTGTCAGTGGCGAAATCGATTTCAGGAAGAGGGACCCTTTATATGTCAAGGATGATGGTGATAGATCATAGATTAGGTCTGTAATCAATCCTTGGTATTAATTACGTAATAGATGGGTGGCTGAGATAGATTTCTTGCTGATCTGAGCTGCTATAATCTCTCAAGTGGCTGACATAGAATGATTAACTTGAAAATAAAGGAATAAAAGAGATGGGTCACTGCTTAATTACCTCTCCTTCATAGCGCCTGTTGTAGTAGACGCAGGTACCAAAGTGCTTGAACAAAAGATTTTTGTCATCGAAAGGAACCCTTGGCACTATATCGTTACAGTAAACGAATCTGAAATATTGAATTCCATGCCGCTTCAAATTCTTTTCCATGAAATTCCCAAACATTTCATCTCCTACTCTCGGTTGCCCGAAAGTATACACTCCTTCCAATCTCTCCAGCAGCAATTTCTCATCATGGAAAAACAAAACTGCTGGAAACAGAATTGCTAGCGCCCCACCCAAACTGTGACCTGTCACTATAAATTTTGCTCCATCATTTTTGTTCAAAAGGTCTCTCAACGTTTCCCTGAGGTGATAGTAGGCTAATGCTTGTTTGCGGTTTGCATCTGGCACGACTTCCTTAGGCCAACCTAAATTTTTCTGCAACCCTAAGGCTTTCATGAAACCGCTATGAATCTTTCCAACGTCGGGGATCTCGTACCAAGAGATATCAAAGTCCGAACACCAATCATCTGCATTAAACGGTTCAGTTCCTCTAAATGTAACAACGATAGTGTCATGATCACCACTTCGGTCTTGAAACAAGAAGGCTTGTGTTGTGGCTTTTTCCATGTAATCTGCCAGAGTAAAAATTAACTAATTTAAATCAATTTGTAAGTCATTAATATTTGCATATATAAATAAAAGAAAATGGTCATTTATTTTTTCTTTTTTAATTTGATGAATGGAAAATAATAATAATATGTTATCCTAAAAAGCAAGAAGTTGGGTACCATTCCAATAATCAAAAAATCCCAAATGCTCCATCTGCAGACAAAGATAGCAAAATTAATATATAACTACAATAATATTCAAATGATCAAATTTCTAGCCAAATATTATGAAATGTTTTAATTAAATATATAAAAGTAATAACTTTGTTGTTGTACCTCCCAATGATTCTCTACAATAGTTTCGGTGTAAGCTCTATTATTATAGGCTGCTTTAGATGCCATCATCGCAAGTGCTGGATAATAATTGCTATCTCCATGTTTGATTTGAATGTCTAGCTCCATTCTCAAGTCCCCATTTCCAATAAAAGAAGTAAATGTTGCCGAGTTTCTGTCTGGAATCACAGCCTTCCCTGTTGAATGTACAACATTCTCATTTAGTCTATGCAAAGTTAGTCTGCCCGGCCCCCAACCGCAGAATTTCTTTTAATCATGCTAAATTAATTTGTAACTATTTGATTGGGATTTTTTTTCTTTCCTTTTTTTGTTTTAATTATCTTGGGACAAATCAAGCAATCAACCTTGCTATAAGTGTTTTAAGACCAAAAATTAACATTTAATTCAATGGTTAGACTTTCAAAAAAGAAAAAAATTAAAAAATCAGTTAAAAAAATTGATCTGAATTCTATTTGAATTGGACTAGTCACCAGTTTCAATTTTTTTAACATTTCCGACCAGAGATGTGCATTTGTACTTTGCTCGTGTCAATCGGGAGACAGACCAAGTCATACTGTATTAAAAAAAGGAAATAAAAAAAATTACTCCACTAGACATTGACAAGGTCATATTGGACCATAAGAGATTAAAAAAAAAATAGAATTACTCCGGGGACAGGAAAGGAATTGAAGGGAAGCTTGCTAGGTGCATTAATTTGATAAGCCAATTGCAATCGCCTTCTAGTTAGTCTAGTATACTTTGTTTTACTCTTGCCTTCAAAAACAGATGATCAATCAAATTTAAGCTTAACAACCTTCTGTTTACGAAATGAAAGATAGTAGAATAAATCTATACAATATGTATATATATATACCTCGTATGATATTCATTATCAGACCAAAGAAGCCATCATTACTTGACAGAAGGTTGATCAAAGTCTCGATAGATGACCCTATCCATGCCAATGGCTTCGATACCAGTTGCAGAAGATATTGTACCAGTATGGAGACGAATATAAGCAATCTGTGCCAGAAATTCTCCTGTGTCTCTTGAGAGCTATCAATAAATTTTCTGTTCTTTAAATCACTAGAAAACAAGAGGCGGAAGATATCAATGAAAGTAGCTTGCTTAGGGTTCAATAGCAAATAATTGCTACAGAAACTCTTGTTGCATGCCTTGGCTTCCATATCTACGCAGCAAAAGAACTTCTCTGGTTTGTGGTTGCTTTTGTGATGGCCTCTACCCAGCCTTGATACCAAATTTATAGACTGAAAAAAAGTAATAGAGATAGAAACACAAGGGGTAAGGATGAGCTAGTCAGCACTTTACCTTTTTCAATATTTAATTATAAAGGGGCTCTTAATTTCTCTCACATGTTTTTCATTTGTCCAATGATATAATGTTAATTTGACCTTTACCCCTCTCAGGGAATTGATGTCAGAAAAGGCCTCATTAATCATTCCACTGTTTACATACTTTTTTGACCGCAAAGCCTAAGAATTATTCATCACCTTCTTCCAGGAATTTCATCTGTGGAGTACAAAAGCATGTGTGACTGTATGAGGTCATTAAAACGTGTAAAACAGTAAATCCGTGGTCATGGTTGATTCTTGTACAAAGTCAGAAAGTACCAAGAAGTTCCCATTTCTATTCTCAAATTCATTTTCCACATTTCAGTTTCTATTACTTGCTTTGAACATGATTTTATGTTGAGTTCAATCCCAAAGTTAATAAATTAATATTAACTCAAAAATCATTTATATACGACAAAAAGGACGGAAATGTGTCATATCGTCAATATTGTTAAACAAGTTCGCACCATTCAGTGTACGAAAACACTCATTGTAATGATTTTTTTTTTAAATGACAGGCATGAAAATATTGAAATTGAATTATTCTATAATTTTTTATGTATTTAACAAATTGATTAACTTTTCATTTGTACTCAGCCTAGCATAGTTTTCAACATTTCCAGACCTTATTATATAGGAATAGGAGTAACAAGCCAACAGGGTTAAATGATTGCGGTTCAAATTACATAACCCTGGGGGGGCAGTGAGCTGGAATGCATCCACCAGGCACGAGCAATTGGAATATCCTGACAACTTTTTGCAACCACCCTTGTTTTTAATCTAATCCAGGGCGATCAGCTACAGTGAAACTACTTATCAGCTCTCGAAATGCGTTTAGGTCATGGGGATAATGGCCGGTGGAAGGTGAGATGTAATTCTTGTTCTTTGGTTTTCTTGCTCAACAGCTTGCATAAAGAATCCAAGGAGTAAGTGAGTGTGCATGAGTCGTCCACAATATAATACTTAACATATTAAAGATTAATGTTGATTAGAAGAATTAAGTCATTCCGCTAGAGAATGCACACATTTGTTTCTGAAATTAATTTCAGAGAAGGAGTCCATTTATATTGCATACTTTTTTTTTTGGTACATATGAGATTAGAGATATATAAGAGAATGAGATTTGATTAGTTGATCTTTTTCTCTGTTAAGAGAAAAATAACAGTTAGATCAAGTCTGAGTTAATTATTTATATTGCATAGATTTATTAATTTGACTGTGATTAGCGAGATGTAAGTTAAATGACAATAAAATTCTTAAATGATTATAGTATTCTTTATCTATTATCCCAAAGTATTGTATTAATTAATAATTCATTTTTCTTAATGTTTTATTTTAGAATTCACTTCACATTCAATTATATAATTATACAATCTAATATTATATATGAATGAGAGAATAAAAATTTTATAAAATCTCAATCAATGTAAATAATCGATCTCAATGAACATGAATACATATCAGGTTCATGTGAGTTATAAATAAAATTTAGATAGATCCCATCACAATTCACAAGTCATGATTAGAATCAAATAATTACAAAATTACACTATTATATAAGAAATAAAAAAATCAATTGTAGTTGATATGAACCTTGCCTCATGTCTACAGAAGAAATTAATGATAGCTCACCCTTTCCCTTTTATAATGCTTGTGTAGTAGACATAGGTACCAAAGTGCTTGAACAAATATATAATTATTACCATCATTATAAAGAAGCCCTGGTACTAAATCATTACTGTAAACAATCTGAAATATCGAATCCCATGCTGTTCAAATTCTTTGCTCTGATTTTTGCTCAAAAGGGCTATCAACTTTTCTCTCAAATGATGGTAGGCTAATGGGTTCTTTCCGTTTTCAATCTGGTGTGAATTCGTTTGGCAAATGTAGGCATTGTGCAAAGCTTAAGGCTTTCATGAAACCAGCATGAATGTTGTCAATATTGTTGAGGTTGGGCTGCTCCGTTTAGGGCTTGCTTATGTGTTGATTAATTTGGGGTTTCTTAAGTTTGAAGTTCAAGAACTGGTTTCTTGTCCAAGAACTTGATAGCCCAATCATTGGCTCTACATCACCTACATAGAATAAAGAAAAGCAGCTATGGGCCTTCCAGGGCCGATAGGCCCAAGTTCTTTCTTTTTCCAAGCTGTTTACATCATCCAGATATAAAATGATATAGGTGAGTCGCTTAGCGCTTTGGAACACGCTTCTCACCTTTGCATAAGCAACTATACTATCAACTATCAAAAAAAGAAAAAAAGGACAAAAAAAATCTTGTTTTACAACATGATGCATAAATGTATTGATGTTTTAATTTTCAAACGAAGAAAATTAATATTTTTTAAACGTCTCAAAATAAAGATGAATTGTAATCTTTTAATAGTCGTATGAAATTATACTGTAATTAATAACTTAATTTAAGTATCATTAGACGTTGAAGGCTCTAGAGCTACAAATCTCTTCCACAGACACAATCATACATGTAAACATTGTCTAGCCATGGACCAAAAGGCCATAGGGGTGGAAAAAGCTACTGATTTCTTAGAATTGAAACAGTTGTAATAGCCAAATAAAAATTAAAGGCTTTTTCTTACATTTTCAATATTCTTGCAGTTGCAGAGATTTGGGAGGTAGGGAAATTTGGGACAGCTTTTACACAATTGTTAAAGATTTGGGAAATTTTTTCTTTTTTACTTGGAGAGATCTCTTGCTTTCAGATGAAAAGGCAAAGAAATTTTATTTTCTTAAAAAAGAAAACTATAAAAAACTCTTGAAAGTAAACAATGAAGACTGAACATAGACAAAGTTATACAAATTTGTGTCTGAGATCCCTACAACATCTTCATGCATTTCACCTTGCATAAGCGACATAGGAATGGAAGAATTTCGGTCCAAAAACATTAGATCTAAGACCTCTCCACCCTTCCCCTTTAAAGCGTGCATTCCTACCCCTAAAATCAAATCAAATCAAATCCAACCCAACCAACCAACCAACTATTTTATTGTCTCTATTCATATACTATATTATATATATATATAGAGAGAGAGAGAGAGAGAGAGAGAAATATTGAATACAGAAACTTACATTTGAAAGCTTGGAGGTTCTATCATGACAATTCCTTCATTTATAGCCCCACCTCCCAAAATTTCATCTTGCACCTCATGCCATTATTTAATTTTCTCTTCTTATGAAGTTCATAAATATAACTTATCACATGATCCACAACTATTTATTTAAAGTAAATTCTTGTTATAGAATCCCTTTTTCGAATTTCGCTGATATTTTGGGAATTAACACTACAAAATAACAAATCATTTTTGACAAATTTTTAGTTGAAAATCCAAAGGAAAAGAGTATTTTCAATGAATTTGAGATGAAATAATTTAGAAGTAATTTTGTAGGATAAAATCAAGTCTGTAATAGCATTTCGTCGAATAAATCATTACTGGATACAAAGAGAGATGAGGGAGAGAGGAAAAGAGGTTTGGCAAGAGAATATGAGAACAGAAGGTGGGGACAGGAATGACCCATGGGGGTGAAAAAATAGAGGAGATCTCTTTTCTTAGTTTTTGTTGGGAACTTGGACAGAGAGGTTGAATGGAGGCAATTGAAGAATGCTTTTGACGAATTTGGGGTGGTCATGGACATGTTTATCCCAAGGCAGAAAGCTTCCAGTGACTCCCGTTATGCCTTTGTAAGATATAGAGAAGTAAAAAAAATGACAAGAGCAATCTAGCTGGGCCATGGGAGGAGATTAAATGGGAGACGGATAAGAGTGATGGAGGCCGACAAGCAGAGGACTTTGACTGTGAACAGTATGGGGTTTGAGGGGGAAAGAAAGACAAGTGAGGTTAATAGTAAATGAAGGATAACATACAAAGACTCTTTAATGGTTGACAAAAAAAAAAGATCGAGGGATAATGAATGAGAACACAGAAAGTCTTAAAGACAACAGGGAAAAAACTGATGGCGTAAATCAAGTGGGTAAACAAGGAAACCACATAAGAAATAAAAAAAGTGGGAAAATGGTTGTGATTGCTGAGAAAGAGTTAGAATGGTTAGGAAGGAGTGTAATGGGATTTTTAAGGAGCCCCATAAATTGTGGATCCGTTGAATGCTCTATCTTCAAGGAAGGAATCATAACGCAAGTCTAGCCTGATCGGGGGATTATATGTCATTGTTACGTTTGGGGAAAAAGAAGAAATGAAGGTGTTGCTTGATGACTACATGGATCTGTTTGAACCATAGTTTTAAAGCTTGACCCCTTATTGCGTTGGGAAAGAAGAGAGAAGATACCAAGTATAGGTCAAACTGGAGGAAGTTCCACTTTCCATTTGGCATGAAGATGGATTTAAAGCCATAGGAGAAAATTGAGGAAAGTATATCAAATCGGACAAGAATACGATGGATATGTGGAGGTTTGATCAAGCAATGATCCTAGTTGAAGTGGAATCTATGAATAATGTAACGCCTTTCACTCACTTAATGGTGAATGGGAAAGATCACTTCGTCAGGGCATCCATAGTGGACATAATCAAAAGCGAGCCTAGAGTTAGGTGCGACCATGAGGGGGAAGACACATCAGAGGAAGAGTCAAGTGTGCAGTGGGAAGAAAGTTGTGACCTGACGGAGGGAGACGACAGATCGAACAAAGATGAATGGTCGTGGCTTGGTGACCAGTTCATTGATAAATTCTGTGAAAGGAAGAACCATGAGAGGGAAACACCAGAAGGTGTAAGACCAGGGAGTAAAGATATTATCCAATGGTCTGAGTCAAAAGACTGTAGGGAGGGAAATTTAAATTTTAAATTGAGAAGTAAAGAAGATACAAACAGGGTCAACACTGAAAGAAATAAGTCAGAGCGCAGCTGGGGAAATGGAAACAACAGTGATGAAAAGTCCAAAAAAGTTGAAGTGGGCAGACAATAGGGAAACAAAGTGGGTATACAAGAGTGTAGGCCCAAAAATAAAGGGCTCGCTATGAAGGCTAAGAATGTAAAGAGAACGGAAGGGTTCAAAGATATTAAAATAAGGGAAAATGAAAAAAGTGGATCGAGCCCAATCCTGATAAACATGACCAATGAGAACAAGAGAAAAGATGAGTCTGAGCAAATAAAAAGATCAAAGGAGAATCTAAAAGAAAAACTGGAAGCCGACTTTTTCAATGAGGCAAAGATAAAGGCAAAGGGGAAGAAAAAGGTTTGAGAATCTACTTCAAAAGGCAAGATAGAAAAAGGAAGTGAAACAAAATAGAGGGTAAGAGAATCAGTGTTTAAATAAGAGAAGGGGGCAGAAGGAAAAATCAGCCAAAAGGAGATACGAGATTCAAATAGGAGTACCAAGATAGTAAGGCTTTCGTCCTAGAGAGGTGCCCAAACAATGGAAGTAGGGGTGGAAAATAGAAAATCGGCAAGAGTGAAAGACAGAAGATTTCAAGCAAGAGTATATGAAGAAGGGAGTAATAATGTGGAAGAAATAAGCAAAGAGGAAAATTCAGAACAGACGATTTCACAATTATGCAAAGGTTTCAAGGAGAAAGTGAAGGAGAGAAGAGAAAATAGGAAGTTGCTAAATTGACAGGACTTCCAAGCTGATGTAGAAACTGAGTCAAAAAGTGATCAAAGCCGGTGAGGAGAAAAGACGAGTTATAGGACAGATAGGGAAGATTCGGAGAAGACCAAGACTGAGGAATATTTAGAGGGGGCAAAAACACAGATGAGTGATGATAGAGAAGGGGGAGAGAATGTGGAAAAGGAATTGGGACTAATGTTGAGACAGAGGAAGTCAAGAAAGGAAGAAATCAGAGAGATGTTGGAAAAAAAGAGGTTAGTTTGGGAGAATGAAAAGGAACAGAAGACAGTGAATGATGATAGAAGGCAGAGCAAGGGATTCTTAGAGAGGGAAGCTGAGCTCACATGGGAGGTTAGTAATAAAATTGGGATGGAGTTCGTAAAGAGAAGAGGTAAAGTGATTGATGTCTTCATCAAAATGGGTAAGGAAGACTGCATGCTGAAAAGAGATTGATCAGGTTTCTCTTACCTTTTTTCTCGGTGTGATGAATGATATTTGATTAAGACATGATAGTCATAACATGGAATATAAGAGGACTGCGGAAGGATGAAAAAAAGAGGGCAGTGAGAAAAATGGTGCAGAGGCATAAGCTAGACATATTTTTCATTCAGGAAAGTAAAATGCAAGAAGTAGATACAAAAGTCTTTGAGAGGCTATGAGGGAATGAAAAAATGATAGGGAAAGCGGTACCATCAGTTGGTGGGTTTGGAGGTATTATTAGCTTTTGGAGGGAAAAATTCTTTGAAATTACTGACTATGTGGAGAGTAGATATTTTATGATGTTTGTCAAGAAAGTAAAAAAAATGGATAAAAGCTATGGGTTTGTGAATGTTTACGCACCCAACAAAGAAATTGAAATGAGGAATCTTTGGGAAGAATTGGTAGAGAAGATGAAGGAAAGAGAAGTGATATGGTGCGTAGGAGGAGACTTCAATACTGTAAAAGAAAAGGATGAAAGAGTTGGTATGGGGAATGTGGATAGATCTACAGCAGCTTTTGGGGATTTTATTAATTGTATGGCCTTGGTGGATTTACTTATGAGGGGGGATAAGTATACATGGTGTGGGTACAAAGAAGGTTGGGTTTTTAGCAAAATGGATAGGTTTCTTTTTTATATTGATTGGCTTCAAATGGAACAGGATATAGTTCAAGAATGTTTACCAAACTCCTTATCAGATCATAATCCAGTGATTGTCAAAAACGGAATAGTGAAATGGGGGTCGAAACCGTTCAAGTTGTTTAATGTTTGGCTAGAAGAAAAAAGCTTTCAGAATCTGGTGGCAGAATATTGGAAAAAAGATGGAGAGGCCGAAAGGAACAAAGGAGGGTTGTGGAGGAAAATGAGAGATTTGAAATTAGTTATCAAAGAGTGGAAAAATAAAGAATTTGGCAGTACTCAAAATAAAATTCAAGTGCTGGAGGAGGAAATCAAGTCGAAGTACATGGCCATCCAATAAGGAGATGAAGAAGAGGGGTTGAGAGGTGAATTAATTATCAAAAAGAGGGAGCTATGAGCCCTATTCCGAAAAGAAAAAAGAAAATGGACACAGAAATCAAGAACTAAGTGGGTGGGTGAAGGAGACCAGAACACAAGATATTTTCATGCGATAGCTTCATCAAAAAGGAGAGTGAATAGAGTGGATAAAATAAAAATGGAGGATGGGATGAAGAAAACACTAGAAAAGATTAAAGATGAAATGGAAAAACATTTCTAAAAGCTTTATGGAGAAAAAGATGTGTTAGAGCTGTTAAATCTGGACTGTAATTTTATGAAACTGAAACCGAAATCAGCTAGTATACTGGAAAAGCCATTTGAGGAAGAAGAGGTGTGGGGTACCATTCAAGGATGTGATAGGAACAAAGCCCTAAGGTCGGATGGGTACAATTTAAATTTTTTCAAAAGTCAATGGGAAGTGGTTAAAGATGACATCATGGACTTCATGAATAAATTTTATGAAAATGGACGGTTGGGATACGGAGTTAACTCTTCTTTCATTACTCTAATTCCAAAGGTGCAGAATCCAAACAATTTGAAGGAGTATAGGCCGATTAGTTTGGTAGCCAGCTTATATAAAATTGTGGCCATGACTTTAGCGAATCGATTGAGGAAGGTAATTGGTGAAGTTATTGGGAAAAACCAATTTGCTTTCATTGAAGGAAGACAATTAATGGACTGTTCTTTAATAGCTAATGAAATTGTGGATTTGATGAAAAAAGAGGCAGAAGGTGGGGTGATCCTAAAAGCTGATTTCAAGAAAGTGTATGACAGTGTTAGTTGGAGATTTTTGGATTTTGTCATGAGCAAGATGGGATTTAGGGAGAGATGGAGGAGTTGGATTAGAGAATGTATCACCACAACGAAAATCTTGGTGTTGGTTAATGGTGCTCTGACGAGGCAATCCGGGATGAGGAGGGGACTTAAGCAAGGCTGCCCCTTATCTCCTTTTCTCTTCAATATGGTTACGGAGGCACTCAACTGTTTGATTAGAAAGGCAGAAGTGGTAGGATTATGTCGAGGGGTTGGAATTGGAAGCAATGGGTTGGTAGTATCACATTTGCAATATGCAGATGATACGATTCTGTTCTGTGAGCCAAGTTTAGAGAATATTCAACTGATGAAAATACTGCTAAGGTGCTTTCAAGGTGTTTCGGGGTTGAAAATAAATTTTCAAAAATGTCAGTTGATAGGAATGGGGGCTAGTCAAATTGAGATTGAAGAATGGGCTAGCTGTATTTCGTGCCAGGTTGGCAAGTTACCCACCACATATTTAGGACTGCCGTTGGGAGTTAATCACAACTCCACAAACTTTTGGAGACCTATCACTGAGAGAGTCAAGTTTAAGTTAGCTGGATGGAAAGCAAAAACTCTTTCTTTTGGGGGTAGAATCACTTTAATGAAAGCTGTCCTGAGTAACCTTCATATCTTCTATATGTTTATTTTTCAGATTCCAAGTGCAGTGAAAAATGAGCTGGAAAAATTACAAAGAGGATTCCTGTGGGGTGGTAATGGACAAAAAAAAAAAGATGCACTATATTAAATGGGACAAAGTTTATAACTATAAAGAATGTGTAGGTATTTGGGTGACAGACATGGAAGTCAAGAATAGAGCCTTGCTTAACAAATGGAGATGAAGGTATGGGAAAGAAAGAGGAAGTTTGTGGAGGGAGGTCATTACTAAAAAAACTAAAAGTGATTCTACGGATCTCTTGCCAAACCACAATGTAAACATGAGAGTGTCTACCATTTGGAAAAGAATTATAAATCCCCTTTCCCTTACTAACAAAATTTTCTTATAAGTGTCCTATAATCTTGGTTTTATAGTGGGGAATGGTGAAAACATTAATTTCTAGAGCGATGAGTGGATTGAGGAGGGAAAACTTGATCAAATGTTTGAAAGAATTTTCGCCTTGGCTGTCAATAAGAAGGGGAAGATTGCTGAATTTAAGAGATGGGAAGAAGAAAATTGGGTGTGGAAAGTTGATATCAGGAGACAGCCATTCAATTGGGAGATTGAGCAATGGATGCATATGGAGAACCTACTCAAGGATTTTTAACTGAGTAAAGTGAAGAAGGACGAAGTGATCTAGAAGAGAGAACCAAACGGTGCCTACACCACCAAGTCTTTTTGTAAGTTGATTATTGTTTCTAGTGAAAATAGAGATAAGATTTGGAGTTACGTCTGGGCAGGTCTAGCACCTTTCAAAGTTGAATGTTTTGTTTGGCAATTAATCCATGGGAAGTTGGCTGCTAAAAGGGGTGTGGTTCAAGAAAATTCTTTGACATGCGTTCTATGTAATAGGGAAAAGGAGACTTGTGATCATTTGTTTACTGAGTGCAAAAAAACCTGGAAAGTATGGAATGAATGGTTCAATGAAAGTGGACATGTGTAAGTGTCACCAAATAATACCAGATCCTATTTTGAGGTATGAATGGAAAGTGATTTGAGAGCAGCTGACAACAGGATTTGGAGGATGGCATACTTTGCTGCAGTTTGGACAATCTGGAAAGAAAGAAACGAGGTGGTCTTTAAAGGAAAAGAATAAAGTGTGAAAAAATGTGTGGAATTGATGAGGTTCAGGTTGGCGACATAGGCAAACGCGAGATGGCCAAGGGAATATTTGTTAGTGCTTGATACATACAGAAAACCACTATCACACAAGAGTAGGAAGAATAGAAAAAGTGTAAGAAGAGGGGTTAAATGGGAAAAACCAAAACCAGGTGAACTGAAATTCAACGTGGATGGAGCAACTAAAGGTTGCCTCGGGCCAGCAAGGATAGGAGGCATCTTGAGAAACGAGAAGGGGGAAGTAAAAGCAATGTTCGCCAAATCTATAGGTAATGCAAATTCTAATGTGGCTAAGATCATGGCGATAAAGGAAGCTATTGTTATCTTTTTGGCTTCTCAATGGAAAAATGAGTACAAACTGGTGATAGAGAGTGACTCGAGCAATGCGGTTAAATGGAAGAAAGCACCGGAGGAAGCTCCATGGAGAATGAGGAAACAGTTTTTGCAGACTGAGAGATTTGTGAAGAAATTGGGGCCTTGGGAGATAAGACATATCAATAGAGAGGCGAATCAAAGAGCTGATAATCTTGCAAAAGAAGGAGTTCTTCTGCAACCAAGATTCCTGCGAGTATTTTAGTTAAATTTAATTTTTCTATTCACATCTTGTTGCTGTGTGGCTATGGAAAGATGGGGGATTTAGGTTTTGACACTTGATGATGGAAGGGGAGCTGGTTTTCAAGCAGGAGTGAGGCAAACGATTCTCTATAAAGGGTGAATGCTGGTCTTTTTTGGTTGATTGATTATGCTGGTGTATGGTGTGGCTTTCTGGGTTTGTGCTCTTTTTAAAGTGTTCATTGATGTATGGCATCAAATAGAATGTTCCAGGAATTTTGTTGATATAGGTGAGGATATGGGAGGTTTTGAGTGCTGAGGGGAATGGCTTTGTCTTTTGTCTTTTGTATAGGAGTTTTGGAAATGTATACTGTTTACTGGTTAAGGGCATACCAACCAATACTTCTGTAGTGAAGCCTGGTTGCTCGCCATGGCTTCTGTAAAAGGAAAATTCCCAGCTGTTTAAATGGAAATCTATTTTTAATCTTCAAGCATTTTGTCAAAATTAAAAAAATATATTTTTTTCATTGTTAAATTAATCAATGAATATGAAAAAGCTAGAAATGGAAGTCCAAATTCGAAGAAAAGACTATACTTAGAAATTACCAATAAATCAGTTGGTTGTGCTTATATAAATAAATTAAACCAGGTAAGACCACTTCTAGAAAGTGAAATTCCATGAATATATACCTTTTATCCTGTCACAAAGAACATGAGAACTTATCTTAAAAGGGGAAAAAGGGTAGATGGATAAAAAGGATTGCATGAAATGATAGGAGAAAAGATAGAATGTGTCAGAGAAGGGGATGCAATGAACATTGCCGGGGGAGGGATATAGGAAAATGTCCTAAATACTTACCCTACTCGAATAATCAAAGCCTTGGTGGGGATGTTGGGGCCTTAGTGGGATATCTCACATGGGTCTACTTGATGAGAGGTGAGGTTTGACCCTTTTATTTCTTTTTCCTGTTTAAAATATTTTTTTTAGTCATTCTTCTAATACCCACTACGGAATTCATTAAGTTAAATGGGGAGGGGGGATGGGGCTCTGTTAGTGAGGCATGACCCTTGAGACATGAACACTAGCACAAGTCGACCCTGCCTTGGGAGGCAACCTACCTCCCACGTTCCCCTCATTTAATACTAGAGCAAACAAAAGAGGAAATAGGGTTGTTCTGCTTTTCCTTTTCTTTTTCTTTATTTGTAGTTGGTTATACTAATCGTCTTCTTCGTTTCTTTCTTAAACAAATCAATAGAAATTCCAAAAATTGCACCTATATATATATATATCCAATATCTAAGAAAGAAAATTATGCAATTATAAGTACCCTCAGATACGCTTGGTAAAGTAGAGAAGATTATGAAAGCCAGCCTTTAAATGAAAATTGGAGATCGCACTTCAGTCTTTTTCTATTTAGGTGGAGGAATTATTCCTAGCAAGTGCCTCCGCACGCACTACGAACTAGTCTTTTACAAAACAAACTTATTTGGCCGACTTCCTTCCATTTAAAGTCCCACCTGCGCTCCTTCATGAAATTTAAAGGTGTGCCTTGTTAGATTTCTCCGATGGATACAAGTGAGTGAAGCAACTCAGAAACAGGTTGTGTGGAGTTGGATTATATGGAAAAGAGTTACTCTATCCGAATGACAGGTCAAAGGGAACATACCTCATTTATTGGAGAGCATTAAACTCTCCAAGTTCAAACATCTTATAACACCTTAGCAAAAAAGAAAAAAAAAATCTTACAGCAAATAAGAGGTGCAATTAATTAAGGTCAATAGCAGTAATCAATCATTCGCTAAATATGAATAGAATGTCTTAGAAAGGACCGTACTAAAAAAGACCTCATTAAATGTTAATCATAATACAAATTAAGTATGTCTTGACACAAAGTTAGATCAGTCATATATTAAGATTTTTACAAAAAATTTATGATAGATTCTAAAAAACAAACATATTTATTAAATCAAATTGAATTGCAGCGAATCCAATGGAAACGCAAAGTGCAATTCCAAGAAAATCAAAGCTGACAATGGACCACCAAGTATCAATCTTTTATAACGTTCATTTTTTTTTCACATGTAGTTAAATATCACGTCAGAATATAATGGTTTAGATTTTAGATATAAGCTGTGAGAGCTAGCTGGGTAACGCACAACAACAAATGGGCAAAATGAAAGGAAATTCCATGCATGGAGGGCCGAAAAAGTAGAAAATTTAACTGACCAAAAAATTCTCATCTTTCCCACCTGTGAGCATATTGTATGTATGACGGATGGTCAAATTCTCTCTAAGCACCAATATAATTACTTAATATGGTACTACCCCCTGTGTGAGGGTTAAGTTCCAATGCATGGGAAAATTGTCAAAGGATATGACAAAAATTTTCCCCAAATTTCTTTCGATCGACCACCTAATTAGTCCCTAATGATTCTTCGAGTTATAGTATGTTTTGCTGATAAAAGTTTGTCTTCGGTTGAATGGGTAGCTTTCATGGGTGGCAAGAATATATAGAGATGTAGAGAAAATTTAGAAGTTTAATCGGATTATGAAAGCATACAATGAAATTTTCTTTGGCATTAAGAACAAGTAAAAAATTCACCCTTTACAAGTAAACCAAAAACATCACCGCTACCCCATTACAGAAATCAACTAAATTCTAAATTCCATCTTTTATCTAAGCATCGGCATATTGCCCACAGCTTGATGATGAGATGACTGGCAAGTTTTCACCAAAGAGGAGTAGCCCACATCAGCAACTGTTGCCCTTGGAAACCCAACACCTATTGGCCTGTTAACAGCAGCTTGTTCTAAAGCTTGCACCTGTCTCTTCAAGAATTTGACATAGTGAATGGCCTCGTCCAACATTGACGCTGTGTCCATCTTAGTACCTCCGGGAACAAGTCTTTGCAGTATCCTTATCCGCTCACTTATCCGCTCTCTTCTATGCCTGGCGGCTACACTCTGGGGATCCTTAGAGATCTTCACGTTCCTTCTTTTTGGAGGCTTGATGGATTCTGGGTCTATATGAATAGGCTGCATTGCTGCTATACGGAAAATCATCTCCCTCATTGCAGCCATGGAGTTTTTCTTATCTACTGAAGAAGGGTATGAATTTGTATTGTTGAAAGGAGTTGGATATTTGTACTTGTTGCTATTGGCCATATTGTTGGCCTGAAGAGGTGGGGTCATTGGTTCTTGAACTGGGTTGTTGCCAATGAATGATAAAGTGGGAGGCAGGGTCATCAATGTATTGAGTAAAGAAACGTTGGGGTTTGGGTAAATAGGTGGAGTGGGCAGGATGCTGGAGCTTGAAGTCCCATTAGAGAAGTGGATTTCAGGAAACGTGGAAGGGCTCTGGAAAGGCTCACAAAATTCTGGAAGCTTTTCCATTTGCATCATCATTGTCATCATATCCATGTGATCTTCTGTTGAGGATTTCATCATGTCAACATCCATTGAATCTCACACACACTAGAGTCTTCCCCTTTAAAAGTACCGCTGCGTACGTGCGTGCCTTGAGAGAAAGAGAGATGGGGAAGTCGGAAATGATAGTTCTGAAAGACTGAATGGGCAGAGGGATGGGGGGAGCTGAAAGACTGCTTTTATAGAGTTAGGGTTTTAATCAGAGATATATATGTGCAGAGAGATAAGGAGAGGTAAAAAGTGTATTAAAAAGTATACCAATATCCAGCAAGGAAGTGGAGGGGCTTTATATAGCAACTTGTCACCAATTTTTAAAAATTCATGCAAAACTGATAGGAAAGTTCCCTCCCCCAAAACTCATTTATGATTGAATACGTGATCTCTGATGGGGACCGCCCATTATGTGGGGCTAACTCTAATCACTGATCCTATCAACCATCCGATCTAGTGACCACGAACACCAACTGAAAGCTCAAAGCCAACACGTGTGAAACATCCGATTGGTCATGCGTCTAGGCCCACAAATTGGATGGCTTGGATTAAAGGAATTGTTCAAATAAGGTACATGAACCACTTGCTTCTTATGGTTTGCGCCTTTGAGTACTGAAAGTGCTTGCTTTGCATGCTTTCCCTTAAAAAATATTTTCTTTCCCTACTTTGTTGAAAGAAAGACCATGGAACCCCACAGTCACATGACATATGTCAGAAGGGCAACCGCTTAGCGCGCTCCGGTGCCGGAGAAAGATTCCGGTGATTTTGGGAGACACTTTGACGAAAGTTAGCTAGCTGTGAAAGTGGGGTTAAGGAGTCAATATTCAATTGGAACTTTACTTCCTGACTTTAGTGTATTATTCTAGCTTGGGAAATATACTAAGGTGATGGTGACGTACATTTGCGGTGGATACAGTTTTGGTCTTTCTCCTCTCTCTCTAATCACTGCTTGCCTCTGGCACGCTATTCAAGCTGGATTAGAAAGCGACGGTGATGCAGACCCCACTGCAAGTACACAGATGCTCCTTTTGGGCGAAATTTTTCTTTGTTGCTTGCTAACTGGTTGTAATAAACTGACACTTTCATTCCTAAGCTGCGTTTTCACAGTTTTCATCAACTAGCATCTATTAAAAAATTGTCCACAGAACCGACAATAAATTTGATTGACTTGGAAAAGGTATTTAGGTTTGCGTGAGAGATGACAAGAACATTAACTAACAAGATTGTTTCTAACATGATACTTAACTATGCTGTCAAAATTTTCAGGGGAAATTTATTAGAAAGAAACATCAGTATTGGAACAAGAATAACCAGACTGAGATATCATTGATGTTTTCATGGTGGGTGGTGCTTATCTCCGCTGTTTAGTTAGGGACCATCTCTATAAATTTCAAACTCCCTCTTAAATGGAACTAAAACACATCCTTGATCCTTTAATACATGAAAAGGCCATTGGCCATTGTTGAAGAAGAAGTTTAATTGAACAAAATGAATAAATTACAACTAATTGTGCATAAAACAGGTTATACTCACACTTCAACGTCATACTGTAAATGAATGCAGAAAAACTCACTAATTAACAACACAAATTAATGAAAATGTTTCATCTATATCTTCTTTGATCTACTGCTTTAGGATTTAAACCATAGGTCAGAGTAATTCAAATCATATATAAATGTGCTGTTTTCATTTGTGTTTCTGATTAACAATAACATTATCCACGTACATACAAATTACTGTACCATACTGTGCAGTTTTCTTGTAAGTTAAGAACATGAAACTCAGTGTGTATTTTGGAAATGATACTGTGTAAGGACCATGACAAGTACATTTGAAGTGCACATGGGGGTCTGAGACTCAGTTTTTCCAGTAAGCTCAAAAACAAATATTTAATTCTGTATCAGTTTCAGATAACTTCCCCATATCTTCTGCACCCCAGGCCAGAGACGCAAATTGGAGTCAAGGAAAATATTTTTTCAAAAAAAAAAAAAGAGGAACAGTCATAAAGATGATTTGTAGTAGAAAACAGTACATATTTTGATTACGTCTTGTAATATTTAAGAAAGCTTACAGAGCAGATAATTGCATTGCTCAGAAAGTGGTCCCATTGCTCATGAATCTTCAATTTCTCTTTGCACTACATAATATTCTTCACCTAAGATGGATCCCTTTCATACAGGTTTCCGAAATGAACAAAACAAAAAGCCGCAATAGAAATTCAACTCTTTCAGATTTGTCTAGCTTCGATCATCCAATTTATCATTAACAGTACTGGCGTCTGGAGAGAACCCTTTTCCGTGCATTCGAAAATAAAAGAGAACCCTTTTTTTTTCATGCATTCATAGAAATGAAGGCAACACAGAGATCTTCGAACTTTGAAACTTGACAGAGAAAATAAGGTGGCCTAGCTTCATGTTGGACTGTGCTTCAATGATGGAGCAGGGGTTCATATCCCCAAACTTCTAGTCTCCTACAAGCACGCAAAAGAAAAACAGTGATTCATTCATAAATGCGGGTCCGTTCAACTCTGCCAAAGTGCCAATTCAGCCCCTGCCGATGCACCTCATCGAAAACTCTAGGTCAAGATCTGATATATAGCAGCTCTAAAGTCCAAACAACTCCTCCCTAGTCCAATTGGTAGGATAACCTTTTGGGTCCCCTCGGTTTAAATATTCAATTGAAATTGGAGTTAACTGGCAAGTTCTTGATGTTTTTCTTTATCTGCTAGCTATTTTTGGCATAGTGGACAGGAATCTAAACGATGATAAAGACAAAATGGAAAATGGACCACAAAAACAGATGAGATAGTCATGATGGAGTCTGTCGCGGCACCCGTTGTCATTATTTGCTGTGAATGTTACGGGGGTGATATTACATAAATGAACGCGACATCTTTCTTTGATGAGCACAACGTCCAATTCTATAACAGAATCCAAGGGCTTGATGAACCAAGCTTATCTAAGATGGAAGGAAGACTGGCATATAAGCGTGAATGATCATTAACCACTTGGATTAAGCCGTGAGACGGCCTATTAGAATTTAAGGCAGAGTCCCATTAAGAAGTTTGGATTTCCTTGTAATTAATACTAGTACATAAATTTAAAGGGTTTTTTAGATGGCGTAATTTCTCCGGAGATGAAATCATACTCAACTCAATAGATAGTAACACGAAAATCGGTACTTCAAATCAAATATAATTTGAATTTTGATGAATCTAAAACTCAAAATAACATGATTTGAAATTTTTTTTTTAAAGAAAGATTAATTCCTTGTCTTTCCAATATCTTTATTTTAAAAAATACACAAGTTGATTGTTTCACAATCTAAGTCATTCCGTCAGAAAATTAAAAAATAATTTATATTAATATTGACAATACCATATTTTAATAAAATTTATAAACAATGAGAATCTATCAAGAAATTACTCCGTTCATACAATAAATTATTGACAAGAAAAAATACTTAAAAATATCTTTAAAAACGTTTTAGTAATTAAATTTTGATATTTTAATTTGTTGATTTCGAATTTAAATGTTGAAATATATAAAATTAGTAAAATTTATAAAATGATAGAGTACTACTTATGGTCAAGTAATTCAAAATTAAAGATATATCTTATAATCTAAATTTGTATGTAGAAAATAAATGGAGCAATTAATATTGAATTCGAATGACTATCCAAAATTCATGATAAAAAGTCAAAACAATAAAATATAATTTGAACAAAATTGACTTGAAATCCTCGCCCAAACTTAACACGACGCAGCCAATTATAATCATTATTATTTTTGTTTGATAATTGACACAACCACTTACCGCTTCAACTTAATAGATTATTACTTAGCAAAACAAAGAGAAAAACAATAGTTATTTGTTGCACATAGCGTGGAAGACACCCAACGAAAGAAACAGAAAAGAAGATCAAAGGAAGGAACGAGGTAGACTTTAGGATGGGACCAATAATTCCCTGTTAAATGACCAAACGAAATAATCTTTCAAGGGCACCCATGGCCTAATGGATAAGGCGCCTGACTTCTAATCAGGCGATTGTGGGTTCGAGTCCCACTGGGTGTGTAGTTTATATTTTTTTTCACCCTTGAGTAAATAGAACGGACCAGAAGCCCATTATTCCTAATAGGCCCAGATCTCTATTGAAGACGTTTTACGAGGCCCAAAATTCTATGAAACCCCTTGAGTCATGATCCCAAGAATCCAAATTAGCCCACTCGATCTGGTAAGATTGTGGTTTGGCCCATTCAAATTTAATTGGCAAACTCTTATTTCTTTCAGGTTACTCATTATTTACTGATCAATTCATCCATAATCAAATTACCTTCATTATGTTAATGTAAAAAATGCACAATAAATTCAGATTAAAATTTAATGATAAAGAAATACACTACTAAATATAAATGAATTCAGATAAATTATTATTGTCTTGCTACAAAACAAAAAACACTGCCCTCGAGCTGTTCCCAAAAAGCGACGAATCGCTCTAAATTGCAACATTAGTACTTTAATTATTAAAGTTCGAAAGGGAATCAAGCGGCCCAATCTAATCCCACCACGTCGGGCCAGGGGCCAGCCGCGTCCTTCACCATCATCCCATCAGTGATCAGTTGCATCTGCATCATGTCTCCTATGATTTGCCACTCTGGCACATGCCCCATTTTACTCTACTCATCACACTTCAACGAATCTGATTGGGCCACGCATGATGTAACCCACGTAAATCCCTCACAGATCATAACGTCAGCGGCTCAAAACCAATCTGAAACTATGAACTACAACACACCGAAGACGACAACCCTTTTGATGACCGAGGCACGCGTTAAATGGAGCATTGATGAAGCACAGCTGTAACCCAATCACCTCTCTGCTCCACGTGACCCCACTGTCCCCTTTACCAAACCCAAACTACTTTCATCACAGTACTTTTACTCGTTAACTCTTCTTCTACAAGCTCCCAGCTTTGCAAACTCGTTTACTAGCAATGGCTTCTTCACTTCTCAGCAAGCTTGTTTTTCTCCTTTTCATCGGCTACATTGTCTTGTCAAGCTCGAAAGTTGAAGCCCAAGTTGAAGAGACAAGCTTGAAGCTTGTGAGTGATGCTTTGGAGTGGCCACTCTCAATGTCGCTTTACAGCGACTTAAACGACAATGAGGAAGCTGATGAGGAGATAGATGATGGAGAGGAAACTGGGTATAGTCGTAGATCTTTGTTTTGGAAGAGAATGAGATATTACATTTCGTACGGGGCGCTTTCTGCTAACAGAATCCCATGTCCACCGCGGTCAGGGAGGTCTTATTATACACTCAACTGCTTTAAGGCTCATGGCCCTGTCCATCCTTACACCAGGGGATGTTCCAGGATCACTCGGTGCAGGATATGAAGGTTATTAACTTAGGCTTTGAGCTGAGTAAAATTTGGTTTTGTAAGGATTAAATTTTATATGTGATGCTGTGGAAGATTTGAGTGTTATATAGCTAATATAGCATGAGTTTTGGGACTTGAGAGGGTTTTTTTTTCTATTTCCTTTCTGGTTGTGTTGGTGTGATTTTGATGCTGCAGGAGTATTTTGTGTTGGCGCATTTTTATGTGGATTAGCGCTGTGATTATATGTGTAATAAGGTTTAAACTGCTTTATCTTTATGGTAATTGTTTCAAGTAGTATATACTAACGTTTTGGCTTCGTTGTATTTTTAATCCATTTGCTCGATTATCATACGATAGACATTGTTCCTGTTCTCATCTGTGGTCTCCTAAACTTACATAACATGTAATTGCTGGAAGAACTGAACCTGCTAGATCTTTTTCAGTGTCAGCTCATGCAAGCTTGGGACTGCTTTTGTTGTTGTTTAGTTTAGCTTTATTAATAGATTCTGAGATCAATGCGGAAGATTTGGGTAATGTGCAATCTACCATTTGAGCGTTTTAGGGTATAATGAGTTCGGTTCTGGTTATGATTATGGTAGGTAAACAATGTAACTAACATAACAACTTCGACTGATTTGTCATAATTAATGAGTACTTTCTTTGCTAGACTGATTTGTCATAATTTAATTATATGTCAAATTATGAAAACATTACATTATTACTATATAATAGGGTAAAGGGTAATGTTAAGTAGGCTTCTGCTTTGGTGAGTTAACGGGCAAATGGTTAGGATAAGATTGTGAACATTTAAATTCTGGGATTGGTTCTCTTGTTTATGTTTGCTTTCTGTTATCGTGATTTGTTTGATTGCCTCGTCTGGATGACGAGTGGATTCCAGGGAGAATTGTCTTTTTCATTACTCTTTTCCATTCCAATAAGCAAAATTAACCTGGTGTTTATGTCTGTCCTTGGGCAAAAAGGAAAAGAAAAGATTATTACACCAAGTTCTAGCACATTTCATGTCGAGCTGTGAGTCAAAAAGAAAAAGAAAAGAAAAAGGTCAAACACTTTTCAAATCTTCAATAATATCATATGCTGTCCCAGCTACTTTCCAGCAACTTACTTTACCCTCATTAATGAGACAAATTTAATGGTGGATGGATCATGAGTGGGTTGGGCCGGTTGTTCAAATTTTGGTAGTGGATGGAAGGAAGAATCAAGAATGAGGTTCTCCCTCTCTCTTTTGCTTAACCAAAAGAAAGAATGAAATTGAAGGTGTTTATTTGCAGTAAGCTGTTTCTCCTCGGGTGATTTCAGATATTGAATTTCTTAGTGTGAGACTGACCGTCAAGGCTCAGTGTACTACTTTTAGAAGCCTGCTTGGTTCTAGTACTCGCAACTCACTCCACCGGTGATGTCTATGCCCATCATCACTGATCATTTGCTTGGTTATTTGGCATCAACCTCATGCAAAATGTAATGGATTCAATTCCAGTCATGACTGGTTAAATCTGTCATCTTTCTTTCAACAAAAAGCAGATGGAGCTTCAGCTACAAGTCATAAGAAGGAGCCGAGGCCCACTTACTGAGTAGGATACAAACGGGCACGTTTTGGCTGTTTAGATTTTAGGCGGGGCAACATTGGGCCTGATCCATATGAATTCCTAAACAGGAATCAAGTGTTTCATCCGTAGCCAACCACAAAGTCGACCAGAAAAGTCGAGAAATGCGTATGAATATTTCCTAGATTTGCTTGCTTACCAGTGTTTTAGCCGTTGCCATGGATTGTAGAGCTAAGACCTCTAGCTGAGTTTTCTGTAATCAAATAAAAGCTCTATTTTACTCAATTTCATGCCACAACTCAAAACAAACCTATAGGTTAATCAAGTCAAACTCAAAGAAGTCACTATTCTAATTGGCTCGTTTCTTTTTATTCGTTCCGGAACTGGAGGTTGAGACCAATGATGAAATCGAAGCAGGTAACAAGCAAGAAAAATGTGTTGTGGCTTCTACACGCCTTTTTGTTTACCAACTTTGTTCTAGAAATCAATTCAGTAGAAAGTCGTAAACCGGTTTTAGAAGACTAAGCTTCATTAATTAGTTAGGTAGTATTCCTCAAAAAAAAAAAAAAAATTATCCCTTTGTGAACTTTGATTTGTATTTTCCGCTTCACCTCAGTTCACTGCTTGATCTGTAAATCAGGTTATCAGTTCTGCAACTTTTGGTTTAAAAGGATCAAAATGTGTAGTCATTCAATTGTTTCGTTCCTTTTGGACATATGGTCGTCACAAATTAGATTCACTGGGGATTGCTATAAATGAAAACTGCGGCACAATCTATGCAGCAATCACAGGAGTTGGATCAGTCATGGCTACATAGAATCTGAGCAGTAGGAACCATGTATCCTAAGTAAGATATGAAATCTCTGTCAAAATCCCAGTTGTAAAAACTCCCAATCTGTCTGACATAATTAGACTAATGTGTCAATTCTTTGAAGATATGAAGAAATCTTTGTTAGCCCAAGTTTACTTTGGATGCAAAAGTTGGGGAAATACCCTTAATCTGTATTGCACTTTTGAAAGTCTCTATCAGGCTAGATTTGCGCTTAGTGGAAGAACAGTGCAAGCCTTGTTGCAAATTCCATTCAAATCTAAGATACAATCAAAGAGATTCGAGAGTTCAAGTTTTTAAGCTGAGTTCACTTCCTGATTCTTGGCTGGTATGATTAGAGAGTAGAGTAGTTAGCGGCGTTGTTGTCTGCTGATATCAAAAAGCAATTGGTCAAGCATACTCGATCAAGTTGGAGAGTTGCAGTCCAGGTGGGTGTCTTTCAATCAAAATTGGTAACAGTCCTGCCTTGAATCTTTCATTATTTTGACAAGTAGCTGATCCAATGAATATCATCTTCAATCAAAAGAGCAGCCCCCCGGTGGGTTGATTGCTATCAACTTGACAACTTTCTTTCTCTACCTAACAAAATATAACTAAAATTGGTGTCCTTTGCGATTTGTCCTTATGGAGTAAGTGCTGAGGCAAAGATTACATGAGACCTCCTAGGATTGTATAATATTCCTGCAGGCACCGCACGCATCACTTGCCTTTTAACATTTGATTTTCACTGGTTAATTTAATTTAATTTAAAACCATTTTTTCAAATACAGGGGCGGAGCGTCCCTTTGTAACGAGGGGTCATGAATTTTTGAAATTTTTTTATATATTATATATTTTTAATAATTTTTTAAAATAATTTTTTATTAAATATTTAATATAATTAAAATAATAATAAAATGATCTTACAAGTTCCATTCAATTTTATTCAAATTCTTAATTTTTTTTAATTTTTTAAATTACTTCACTCATCTTTTTGTCCTTTTTTTTTCTATTCTTGTATTATAAAATTATAAAGAGATAAAGTTTTTATTTAATTTTTTTATTTATATTATTATTATTATTTATATTTTTTTCAATTTTATTGTATTTGCTCTTATATTTTAAGTTTCTATAAATTTTCTTTTTAAAATTTCTACGAATCATCTACCATATTCTTTTTTTTTTTGTTATATAGGTTATATCTTCTATTTGTTATTTTTTTTATTATGTGGATTTTATTTTTAATGATTTTAATTTATAAAAATTAAAAAAATATTATATATGTAATTCTCAAATATAAATTCTAGCATTGCATTATTGGTTATTGTTTAAAATTTCACCAATATATTATTTTTTATTAATCTTAAGTATATAAGAAAAAATTATCTTAAGTATATGTTTTTGATATGTTTTATGTTTTATATTTAATTGAAAAGAAATTATCTTGAGTATAAGTAGAATTTATTAATTCTGTATATTGTATTTAACTATTTATATTTTATGCATTATAATTTAATATTTAGTATTATAAACTTAAATATAATAAAATAAGAATATTGAATGTTGAGTACATTAATTTTTTAGTGTTTATATTGAGAAAGGCAAAACTTTGAAACAAAATGGATAATAAGTTTCTTATAAATAATTTAATTGTTTATATTAAGAAGATATTGTCATCGTCGAACAAAACTTTTCTATAATATTATTATAAGTTTTTTTCTTTTTGTTTCTTTTTATTTACATGTTATACAAAATTATTATTTATTATAATTTTTTTAATTTTTAATGATTAAGTTCAATATATTAATTTTAAAATTTTTTAATTTGTATTTTTCTTAACCTTTGACCCTTTTAATAAAAATTTGTTAGTTCCACCCCTGTTCAAATACTTATTTTTTTTTTATCTATCAAGTACAATTTTGAACAAAGAAAGATAAAAGAACCCGATTGTTTTATAAAAAACACATACATATATTATTAAATTAAATATTCAAATATCATTTTAAATTAAAAATTAATAACTTAACACCAAACTCTTTATATATATTTATAGGAAATGTAAAGAAGTATAGGTGGTGAAACAAATCCGAACTCGAAAATCCATTTGAAAAAACTCAAACTTAAAATAAATCAAATTTAAAATAATTTAAATCTAAAATAATTTGAATTTAATACAATTTGAATCGAAACAATGTGAACCTTAAATGATTTAAACTTGATGTGGATTTAAATAATTTAACTTATATAAAAAAAAATGCATGTAACTGTTTAATATATTAACTGCTTAGGAGTAAAAAAAGGAAAAGGTGAGGTTGAATCTCTGGAAATAACAGCATGGATAAAAGGTGGGTCTTCGATTATCCTAAATAGCAGCTTTGGTGAAGTGAGATTCAAACCGTTGGACTTTCAACTTCGACTTACTTTGGTGGACGCTTTCAAGAATGGCTTGCAAGTAAACGTAAGCCTCGATGTTGATAAATTAGTTCCACTTACCAAACCCACTACACTTTCAATGAACCGAGTTTTCCTTTATCTAAAATTTTGGTCCAAGTTCAGCAGCTGAGCCAATTTTTGAGCTTGGCCAAAGCCTAATCTACACAGTTGTTTTTATCGTTTTAAACGTGGGGAATTGTGAACCTGCCTTGTTCTTTCGCTCATGTGAACGGTCTTGCTCAGCATTTTGCCCACTTGAAGTCTAAGCCAGCTGAAAGAGTTAGCAATAATTTAAAGCCAACTTGATCTCTACCATTTAAAAGGGGAAAAATTTAAAAAAAAACCTTGGAGGAGAATCCCCCATGATTGGTGGATCAAATTCACTTCCAAAAGCTGATATGAACAAGATTAAGATCAATCTGGGTCCCATTTTCACAATCTACCCAAAAGATTAACTCTCCTTCAAGCCAAAAAATAAAACTAAAATGAAAAACCCATTAATTACTATGCAGCCGAAAGCAAACAAAATTTGGCGATTGCAGCGGCGCAAAAACAATTGGAGGCGGCTCCCGATCAAAAGGGTCAAAATCAAACAAGGGCTGCCCGGCTGTGGCTGGCCCCCTGGTCCCGGCTTAGAGTGGCCAAGATTCCATGAACCTTTGAGAGTTGCATTAGCATGAGCTCAGAGAGGTGAGCTAGGGGTCCCCACAGACCGAGGCTGCATTTTTAATGGATATTGACAAGTAGAACCCTCAAAACCACACTTGGTGCATTGCGTGGTGCAATTTGGTGTTTGTTGGTTTGCTGGTCGGCTCGGCTATCGTCCTTTTTTACGGACCGTCTGTTTCATCTACGGTTCGTTGTATCTTTGGCTCACGTGGGTCGTGGCCTAATCCAAGAACCGACAAAATCCCACTATTCCAGTATTTTTCTTTCTGTTTCTCCCAGGAAAATTGACGTTTTGACGGCGAGCCAGAAATTTTTTTTTTTCGTTTTTCGATTTAATTAATAAATATATGTTATCTTATTAATTTTTGTGCCGTAGAAAAAACATTTTCGATGACTTCCATGTTGCCAAAAGTAAGCTAACGGTGCTACCAAAAGAAGTAGCTAGCCACGCCTCGTTCAATGTTTTCAATATAATTAAATAAAAAATTGTACTTGGTGTAAACAAGTTCAAAGTCCCAACTTTAATCAGAAGAAATTTTTTTCCTTTAAAACGTTTATCCGTTGAATACATTTTAAATTAAATTATTACATACTAACAAAAAAAATTGTTAATTGCTATTTGTGGATGGATTTAACTGATCTGTCATGAGCATTAATTAGTTTAATTAATTGAATTTCATAAATAAACAGTACGATTAAAACAAATTATATAATTAAAATTTTTTCGCAATAAATTAAAGAAATTGACAACTATCACGATAAAAGCATGTAAGCAATCTTTACTAATTAACGTTAGCCCCTTTTTGGTGGTTAACAAATCAAAGAAAGGGAGTTGTATAATATATATCATTATAATATGGAAATCACTTTCATGTAACTTGGACGCTTCCTTTCAAAATTAGCATTTCAGAAAACGTGAGCTCTAGCGGAAAGAAGGGAATGCTTTAGTTTGAGCGTTGTCCAACCTATACCTAATGAGTGAATCACACCCATCTACCCCCTCCAACACTTTCATACAAAGAAATTGCTCTCTCCCCACACCAAAAAAAGGGGGAAAAAAATGCTAAACGTCTGATAGAGGCCAAGTGCTTTCCCATCTTTTTCATGCAACCTTGATCCGTTGCATATTTTATACATGTTGACGTGATATGTCCTTTTTCAGTTTTCTAACTTGAAAATCACAACATTGAGCAAAGCTCGACCCCACACGTCCTTCTATCCCCTTCATTCACTTCGGAATGATGATGAGAGACTTTCTGGTGCACATATCGTCTGCCTTCCTTTCAAGTTTCATCAGCTATAATTTAAAACAAAAAATAAATTGAAAAGCCTTGATAAAGAAAAGGATTGGTAGGGGGAGAGGCTAGGAGCACGTGAACGTTTTGGTTCTTGGAATTTAACTACAAAAAACGTCCATTGTGCTATAACTGTCTAAAACTATGCACAGTATATAACAAGTAGAAAGGAAAGAAAAAAAGAGCATGGATTGTGAAGTAAGCAAAGCAAAGAAAAGAGGAGGGCTAGAAAATGATTGGGTCCTTCCTCCTTAGGGAAATTAGAAATAAATTAAGCGGTGCCCAACAGACAAGTGATATATAATTTCAGTGGTAGAACGTGCCAACATGTGATGGCTAAGGTTTGCAGAGCGAAAACGTGACCTCCCCTTTTCTCTTTCTTTGTGCAGAGAGAGAACTGGATTCGAAGTGAATGCTACTGATTCCATGATGAGCTCACTTTCCAGTTAAACAAGTTGGCCAAATTGATCTGAATTTTGAAAGCTTAGGTAATGTGTTAACGTGCAGCTGGATTGAGGATGATCTGAGACCCACCCCGGCCTCCTTATGACAGTTATGGGATATTAATTGTGTCATTGGAGCCTTCCTGTTTCATCTATTTTATTAGTATTTTTAAATTAACTTTCAAAGCTAGTCATTGTTAAAATATATTTTGCATTGGCAACTTATCATCCTATGCATGCCTAGTCATAATTCTTTTTTTTTTTAATGTTTGAAAAGTAATTAATTCAAAATGTTCTTATAAAAAAAACTCAAATCAAGAAGATTTTTTTAATTTATTTAAATATGTACTATATAACAATCATAATTTAAAAATGACTTTTAAAAGAAAATATGCTTAATTCAAGACAATCAAATCCAAATATGCCACAATCTTAATTAAGAATTTGAATGACAACAAGTCTTAGCTAGGTTCAAGTCTGTTCATCTTATGTTGAAAATGATGGTCTCATTGTTTATTTTATTTCTTAAATGGCTGTAATAGTTTGTTATGATTGTATTTTTATTTGTATATATTTACAATTTTATCAAAAATTGAGTGAAAACATATACGTTCATTATGTAATTTATTATAGAAAAAATATTGAATTAAATAATGCAAGTTACTTGGTTTTGGATAATTGGGTTAATTTTAAAATAGTTTATTAGGGCAATTGCCCATACTTGTTGTGAGCTGGGTCAGGTGGCGACAGCCGGCAACGCTTGGGAAACCAAGCCAACGTGTTTAATATCAAGATCCCAAAAGAGAAAAATGGCGGTACCAAGTTATGTGTATTTTGCTTTAAAGAATTGAAATCTACTTCATAATGCAGGGCTTTCAAAAACGATGGACATTGCTCACAGCACATGAGACACGCGTTGGGAGATTTTGTGTCTACAGATAGCTGCTTCCACATTCAATTGTATTTAGCAAATCACTGCCAAATAAAATGAAAAACAAAAAAGAATTAAAGAAAGATAATCAATCATATGAAAAAGTGAATCATAAATTGCCAACTCCATATTGTTAGGCAACCCCCATAAAAATTAGTTACATTTCTTTTCCTTCAAGTGACAACTGGAATTGTGTGCCTTACTATTTGAACATTGAAAGAGAAAAGAGGGGGACACGTAGACAATCACCCAAACCTCCCCAATTTAAGGTTAAAATTAAAAACGTTTCCAACGGAAGATTAGGATCTGATCACTGACTATGCTTCGTTTCCATGTGACAAAAAAGAAAGTTGATTTTCAATGTCAGGTTATCACAATTTAATTAAATGATTATCTTATATATTGTGGGACTTGACATTTAAAAATTTCACGAGAAATTCATATTTTTTTCGATATAAATTCTATAAATAATGTAGTTAAATGACAAGAGAGTTGATAGAGAAATGGGGTAAATAGTCTTAATTATTAACAACTCAGTCTTTGTCCATCACTTTGATATTGAAAACAGAAAATCTAACTTGATCATAAATTTGTAATTTATTGCTAATTCTTTGAGAAATGCTCATTAACAACGCCTAACATTTATCAACAATATTAATTACACTAATATAGTCAATTTGCTTTCCTTTTTTTATAAAAAAAAAACAAACTGATTTAATTAAGTTTATATGATGTGTGCGTTAATTAAACTTACACGTATATCTACTACAAGTATAATTAATTATAACCAAATTAATCAGCTACTAAAATAGTATTAAAGAGGGGGGAATACCTCATGAGCCATGCTTAATTAAGTATTTAAAAAAAAAAATCATGTTAAAATCCTATCCAGTGCAGGAATAGGAAGAATGGTGGAAGTTGTAAATTTGTAATGGAATAGTAGTATGGTATAAATATCCAAATCCGCGTGGTCTTAACTCTCGAGTAAAAATCTCTACGGATCCGCCATATCAACCACGTTTCAAAACTGGGGTACGTTGTTTTCATATCCAAATTTGGAAAATCACAAAAACACATAAATATCCTTGCTTATCACGTGCATTAATTACAGGAAATTTCATCTCATACCATGAGAATTGAGCGCCTACCAATAAAATAAACCAAAAATTGAAAAAAAAAATGTTCCTCCTATATATAAAGGATTTTGCGCCACTTGAAAGCCCTGTGACCTCTGTTATTGGTTTGCTCTGTTTTTCTCTCTTACAAAGAAAGAAGCAAAAAAGCCCTCTGCTTCTCCCAAAACCGGCCCTCAACTGAGAAAACAACCTTGATTTCTTGAGTGAAAGTTGGAGTCTTCAATGGACTGGGTTCGAGGAGATACGATTGGGTGCGGCAGTTTTGGTACTGTCAATTTGGTATTACCTAAAAAGGGTTTTTCAAAGAGTCCTTCTGTAATGGCTGTCAAGTCTTGTGAAACCATCAAGTCTGTTTCTCTCAAGAGCGAGAAGGAAGTGCTAGATCAACTTGGTTTTTGCCCGCAAATCATCCGTTGTTTTGGCGATGGTTATACACTCGAGAACGGTGAGAGCTTATACAATCTGTTCTTGGAGTATGCTGATAAGGGAAGCTTGGCTGATCAGGTTAAGAAAAGCGGTGGAAACTTGATAGAATCCGATGTTAGAAGATATGCAAGATCGATACTCAAGGGGTTACTCTTTGTTCATGCCAAGGGGTTTGCTCACTGTGATATGAAACTTCAAAATGTTCTTTTGTTCGCTAATGGGGATGTCAAGATAGCTGATTTTGGATTGGCAAAGAGAATCGGGGAAGAAGAGGGAGATGAACCGAGGAGGATAGAAATCAGGGGAACTCCTCTTAATATCGCGCCAGAGTCGGTTAATGATAATGAGTATGATTCACCTGTGGATATCTGGGCACTTGGGTGTGTTATTGTTGAGATGTTTACAGGGAAACCTGCCTGGAATTTCAAACCAGGAACAAACTTGGGGGCTCTGTTGATTAAAATTGGTGTTAGTGATGAATTGCCTGAAATTCCTGCTGAGTTATCTGAGGATGGAAAAGATTTTCTTGAAAAGTGCTTTGTCAAGGATCCAAATAACAGATGGACCGCTGAGATGCTCCTGGATCATCCTTTTGTGGCTGCTGATGATGAGACTGTTGCACTGGAAGAAGCATCGCCATCTCCAAATTGTTCTTGTGAAGAATTTTCAATGTCACCAAGATGTCCTTTTGATTTTCCGGACTGGGTTTCAACCCAATCTACAGCTTCTTCTCAATCAACTTTCCCAGAGAATTCAAGCCTCGTTTCATCGTTTTCGAGTTACGTTTCATCACCTTTGGATCGGATTCATCAATTGGCTTGTCATCAGGCACCCAATTGGTCAGTTTCCGGGAGCTGGCTCACCTTGAGGTAGAAGAAGAGAAAGTGGTTTAATTGCCTTCATCAATTTGACGGCTCTGATCCGATTGGTTTTCGTTTTTGATGGCAATTGGTGATGATTTTTTGATTGTAAATGATTAGGAAAGCGTAGACAGACTGACTATTTTCTGATGAAGAGTTCTGATTGGCTACTCAGATGGCCAGAGTGTACAGCCATTCTTTTTTTGAATTTTCCTTGAAATAAAAAGAAAATTTCCAATTCCTTTCCCAACAAATATTGAAACTTTACTTACGCAGAAAATTAACCCTGAGTTGTTAAGAATTTGTTGGGCTGCTTCAGTTCAAGTTCCAATTCCAATCAAATTTTACCTAATCATCATTTTTTTACAGCCGTCGGTAATTGTTCATCTAACATTGAGATATTCAGTCTACCAATCCGTGTTGTATTCTCAAATTCCAACTTTTGACTTGACCCCTCAAGCATATGTGAACATAGACTCCTAAATTTCAAAGAGTAACATATTCATGTGTTCGAACTTCCAAGGACTAATGGGAGAAGGTTAGGAAGAGATGAATCTGCTACGTCTCTTCGATGAAATCATGGTTGACATATTGCAGTCTGAACTGAATTCACGTGTGAAACTCCTGCTTGTTTTCCTATGCAGCTGATTATTTTGTCCAAACTTCAAATACCAGGCAGGGCAGCCACAAAGCCAACCAGCAGGGCAGCTCAAGTCAGACAAATCAACCAGTTGAACTTCTAACTTCGGTGATTGACTGACATTAATTTAGATTTTTTAATCGTGTAACGTAATGTTGATGTCAATATAAAGTTAACCGAATATATGTTTTTACTTCTTTTTATTTTGTTTTATCGTTTTGTTCTTTTATTCAGAATTACACAGTCAATGAACTTTATATACTTATACATTATAAATCGATTATAATTTTATAATCGAAAATAAAAGAGCAATTCAGTGAAGTATCATTGTCTTTCAATAAAATAACTTAATAATAGTGAAATGAGTGATAAAGAATTTCCTTGCGTTAAGCAATAATGATTTCTCAACGCCCAGACAAAGCAAAGAATGTAGGCAGACTGCAGCCTGCCGACACCTCTATTTAGATTGCCCCAACCCAAGCATTTTGTAAAACAACCCGTCGGTGCAGGATAGGTCATTGGGTGGGACTTTGGGTTGTGTTCTCATGCATGACCAAAGCAAAACTAACTTGCTTTAACCATTTTGTACTCATATCCACACCAAACTCTTTTTCTTTCATTTCAAAAGCAAATAAGTAGTAGCAATAATAAGGGATTTAGCAAGTCAATACCAAAACTAAATGTTAATATTAAAATATATGAACCCATATCAATATGTGGACAGGAGAATGCAAAGTATTAAACTTAACAGCTCATCAATATGTTGGATCCAATTCCATGCACAAGATTGGCATGCCATTCATAAAGAAGAAACATTTTACATGAGATTCATATGCTATAAATAACATCCAAATGTCATTGCTTCATAACCACGCCCTCTATATGTATATATATTCTTTTCTTCCAAAGTTATGATCAAGAATTTATGAAGATCTCCTCACCTAATCATCATGATTCTGGTCCATATTGCTTATGATTGTCGCCGGTTTGAGTTTTTTGCAAACCTTCCTTTCATTTCATTTCCTTTTCTTTTTTTTTTTTTGTTTGTTTTTTTATGTTTTTCATCTTGGGTTTTCCTTCTTGAACAAGTGATGCGCATTAGTTTGTTGTGGACTTTGGATCATTGCAAGATGAGACTTTATACTAACTTTGTAGGAGGAAAAGTATAACTGATTAAGAGTGCTGGTTTAATTTATATGGGATTAACATAACATGGACCTCTCCCCTCTGGAATTTGGAATGGATGGTATTTATCTTTGTCACTATGATGACTTTGAACTTTGAGGCAAAGGCTGGCGGCTAATGAACGCATGGCGGGTGGTTAGTTGGCTACATGGCTAGAAGAGTTTAGGCCCTCAAAAGAGCTGCCCCCACATCCATAAAATGGCATATTCTTTCCTTTTGAACTTGAAGATGCTTTGGTTTCATTACCAACAGAAAAAAATGGGAAAATGAAGGTACATGTTTGTAATTGACTCTTTGAGAAATTCAGGAAAACGGAAAGTGTAGTGAAAATGTTTTATCATCATGTAGACATGCCATGAGGAAATGGAAACTGCAATTGCCTTGAATGCAGACTTTGTTTTTATTCAGGCAAGTTCCTGGAAGCTCCTTGTCTAAGCTGTTCTTTCTTTCTTTTTACCTTTCTTCAGGGAGTTAGTCCTCCACTTCTCCTCTTGTGTATCCAGCTAAAATGAATGACGGGCTTGATTCCAGGCATAAACCAGCAAAGAACATAAATTTGGGTTTCAAAGGTATATGTATGGACAATGGAGCAATTCATGTGGACCACTTGTCTGCTTGAAGGGGTGGGAAATGTCCAAGTTAGGATTCGAAGCCTCTCTCTCCTTTGATCCATGCCCTAGTTTTTAATATTTTGGTGACGTTTGATAATTTGTAATGCAATCTGATTATAAATAATGTAAATGCAACTAATATGATTTGCATAAAAAATATCATTATAGTGTTTGGTATACAAACAAAATAATGATTAAAATGTAAGAAAGATAATACGGTAATGTTTGATTTATAAATACTTTACTGAGAATGAAATATTAATTTTTAAAGTTACCCATACTTATTAAAATACAAATTTAATATATTTATATTTTTTATTATTAATTTTTATATAATATCATCTCTTAAATATATTTTTAATACCATATATTTTATTTTCATTTTTATTATACTATTATATATTTTATTTTCATTTTTTTAACATAATTTTTTATATTAAATATTTTATTTTAATTTCTTTTACCTATATTATATAATTTTTAATTTTTTTATTTTAATTTCTAACTTTTATATTATATATTTTATTTTAATATATTTTATTTTAATTATAACATTACAAAATGTTTTTAACAAAGTAATAAAGCTGAAGGGTAAAAATGTCTTTAATAACATTACAGAGTGCAATGTAATATGATTGTATTGATTTTGGATTATAATCACATTACATCCCTTAGTTGTAATGTAATTACATTGCAATCGTACATCACAGTGGTATATTGAAAAACAAATACTATAATGTAATTTAATTAGACAAATTGCAAAGAATGTGCCCCTACTTCCCTCATACCAAATGCTACCTTTATGTCAAGTTATGTGAATCAAATGGTCAGAATTATATATGCTTGTTATTTAGTTCTATAATTGAACTTGAGCTTGATTTATATGTACTTAACAAATTAATGTACTTTGAAAAAGAAAAGGTGATTAATTCATTTAAGCTTTTGGATTTATAAAGTCCAAGAACGGTTTGTTATAAATGTGTAAAACTTATTGTTTAAAATTAAATATAATATATACACGTTCCTAAAGTTGATATAATTTCATTATTAAACTTAAAAATTAGAATTCATTTTCATATATTTTTCATTAATATATGAAAAATTCTATAAAGATTAAGGTTGAGTTTGCAATTATAATGCATAGTGCAATTTATCTTGGAAAAGTTCGCCGAAACCGGCTTAATTATATGTATATAATTTAATATTAACATAATAAAAATACTTTAATTTTAATATTCGTAATATTTGAATTTATATATTTTTTATTATAAATAGTAAAATACATTATTTGTCAAGTCTAATGACAACCCAAAGTATCCTTGTTCAAGCCCAGCCCAAAGGTAATCCGGCTTCCCACTACTTCCAAAGATTTTATTAAAATTTATAAAATTCTAAACGAAATAAGAAGAGTACATTTTAATGAACAAAATCTTGATTTTAAAATTGTAAAAATATAAATTAACTCAGACACTTAAAAGCATATTGAAAGTCAATATCAAAATTAAAGTGTGTTAGACAATTTTTAGGATCAACGGCTTATTTTTCATTGATCCGTAAATTTTTTTTTTCATTTTTATATTTTTTCCTTTTCAAACATGAAAAAATGTTGAAATTTTTTTTTGGTGAAAATATTCTTATACTTTTCAGACCGACAATTAAATATAATGGATATAATATAAGTTCAAAATTGATAAATCTTCAAACAAAAATTTGCCTTGAATTCCAAATCATATTGTCCATCTTCATGCCCATTAAGGCAAAAAAAAAAAGAGTAAAGCATTCAACAAAATGCTCCAAATATTTGGAGCAAAGCATAGATATTTATATCCAAAACTCGTTGAACTTATAAGTGTAAACAAATCTTAGAAAGGCCAAAAACTATATAATATTTAAACCACCGACCACTAGATTCCCAACGCCCTTTGATTGATTGTTACAGCCAGAGAATCCTGAGCCCGGTCGCCACGATCCAAGCTACTCTCGTAAACTTGCCTGGCCAGTCTCGTTCACCTCACTGAACCATATTTTCTCTCAAAATAATTTCAGGCCATCAAACAAACGATAAAATTATTAGCTGTAAATGCATTTGTTTTTTAGTGAAATAGCCACATTCATCTTGTTGGGGTCCATGGTGACCGAACAATCAATTCTCCTGTAGAACTTGGGCTTGACCAACTTGCCCAAAACATAAGCCCTAGAACGAACCATGAAGTTGAGAGTCAACGGCACTGGCTGAGTCGGTGCGCCATTCAGACTACCCAGGCTAGCCCCGCCTCCATACAATGGAATATGACTCCCTTTCATCATGACAGTTAGCGCTCTTTGGCTCTTTCTTGATTGATAAAACTTGCGTATCTGCAAACAAAAAAAAAAAAAAAAACCGTGTATAATAATTTGCTAAGGAACACCGCCCCCCCCCCCCCCCCCACCCCCGATGAAAGAAGACAAAATGCACAAAACATTTTATATTGGAGATGGGGTCATGGTTGGTTTACCGATCCGGTGGCCACAGTGAGCTGAGAGTAAGAGAGATCTAAGGGTGTTGATGTTACATGAACCCCAAAAAATGTTGCTGTGTTACGGTATGTGAGCTTCACTGTGCAGTTCATTGATACCATTTCCGTAGCCAGTCCTGAGAAATCCGCACCAGCTTGAACCACAAATTCATTGAACGAAATGCTCTGCAACAAAATTAGTCCGTACCCTTTTCACGATTTTGCAATCTAAGCTTACATTTATAGAACAAGGGGAAAAAAAAAAAGCAAGGCAATGTATGTCAAATCTAGAAATGGTCCAGTGAAAGATAAAGAAAGAAATAAAAAAATAAAGAATCTAACCTTCATGGTGATTTTAGGTTTTTGAGGTCTACTAGCGCCCCATAGGATCAAGGAAAACGTAGTGAAAAGCACAAAGAAGCCAACGACAAATGCAAGGAAATAACAACGACGAGGGAGGCCATGAGAGACGCCATCACCATCAAGCAAACCTTCTTCTTCAATGGCATCGAACTCTTTCCATGGCTTGCTACCCTTGCGAGATCCCTCGTGTTTTCGATGTGGTTTGAGGGATCCAGACAGGCGGGTGGAAGAAGACTCACGCGAGGAATGAGGGCCTAATGAAGAGTTGGAGTGAGAGTGAGGAGGTGAGCCCACGGGGCTGAGCACCGGCGTGGAGTGGAATGAGTTTGTAGTCTTTTCACCATCATGGGAGTCCCTTGATGGACTCTGAACGTAGTAGACTTGGCGACGAGGGGACCTTGCTGGTGAAGATTGACTCAGGCTGCTCACCTCTGAGTCTGTCTTGGAAAGATGAGCCGACATTTCCTCCTACTTTTTGCTGTTGTTTTAGCTGAAGACAGGAAATTAGTGAAGAAGAAGAAGAAGAAAAAGCAAGAGAGTAGAGGGGTTTGATGGATTTGTTTACTTGAATTAATGTTTACTAAATGTGTAGGATCTCTCGAACGTACGTTTTGGTGTCTGCACGTTGCAATTGTGTTTTGTTTAATGTTATCGAAGTCATTGTATGAGCAAGTAATTAATGGGAGAAGATGGGACTTGACAGAGAAAGCAATGGCAGTTGTCCAGTTAAATGTTTTTTGTATTCATATATTTTTGTCAACTTTAACTATTTTTACACATATAGTTTCACTGCAGATCTCCAGCCTGAGTTCTTATATGATCTCAGCAAAAGCCACTGTTAAGATGAGTATATCTGCACTGTGAGTGAATCAAGATCAAAGTTAGTTTTGAACCGAAGTAACAGCACTGAATATTGTGTTGAAAGCACCAAGGCGAGATCAACCTGGAAGGATATGGCGTGGGCCTCAAAATCTCATTGCATCTTATATTCTAAATTCTAAATCAAGGGGATGAACTATGAAGCAAGAACTAAAGCTTCCCCTATAGCTCTTTGTGGGGGATTGTTTAATAAATTGTTCTCATGGGCCAATGCCCTGGCTCACAAATTCATTTTAGAAATTTTACAGGGTTTGATCAGGGTCAAATTCATTAATGCCGGCAATATTATTTTATGTCTGTACAAGTTTCCTTCTCCAGTTAACCATACGTATGTCCACTGGTTGGTCAGTTTGTCACTTGAGAGGCTCTTGCCATGTGCCCACTACGGTAAATTAGGTTGACTTGAGGGCGCTAATCAATGCACCGGCGACGAGTTATCTTCTATTTGTCAAAAAAGTCTTACCTGATTTTCTCATGGCCAGTTAATTTTGTATTCTGTGGTGGTTGGACCATGGTGCATGGACTGTGCGGGTCTTATGCCTAAGAGAAGCTACAACAACCGACCATGCAAGATGACAATCTATCTCATATGGACACCAAAGCTTAGTTTCACCAGCTACAAAATCTAAGTGTGAAAAGCATACAAAATCTCTACAGATTGAACAAAGATTAGAGGATGATTCTGATGGCCACAACTGGATCTCTGACCGCATGCTTACCTTGTCAGGGAAGAGTGAACTACTAAATCTTTCATCACTTTTGCTTCCTTTAATATGAGTTTGTTGCTCCCGTTTTGGTACTTAGTTTTTCATTTAAAAAAAAAATCAACATCTTTTGGCACAGTCTTCACCTTGTAACCAATAATTGGATCCAGCTGTGTATTAGTATAATTTGCTTTTCCATGTCCTGCATTCATCACTGTACTTTGGAAGTTCTCGCCACTTTTGGGCCCAAAGATATGTCTCTAGCATTAAAGAAGGCAATGAGAGATGCGAAATTGAAGTCCAAAGATGGGTTTAAACAACCATAAGAAGGTAATCTTGTGATCATTCAAATTTGCTTCATAGTCTAATAGATTTTAATTATTCCCACATATAGAATTCTTGCACAGGCTGCTGCAGTGGTGTTTCCAGTGATCCAGGATCCAGTGCCTTCTCGGGATTGATATGACCAGCTGCTAAACAGAGGAGTCATTGGTTTGCTATGAATTTGGGCAAGAGAGGAGTTTTCATTCTACCATGTAGGCTAGGAGTAGTTGCTGAAGTACATTCCTTTTGGGGATATTGTAAAGAGAAAAACTGTAAAAGGAAGAAGCAGGATAAAAGAGAAGGAGAGATAAAACAACAAAGAAGGGAAGAAGGTGGGAAAAGGAGCTTAATTGACAACATATTGCATTGTTATTCAATGATACGTGGTACATAATTATACGCCAAACAGAGCACCAACTTTGTCTTCTTAAGTAGACTTAGTATTAGTAGATTTGTTAAATTTTGGTGTTTTAAAGAAAAAAAAATATTAGCTGAAGAACAAGACCAGTAGAGATAAATAGAAAAAATAGAGTCAAGGAGAAAGATGAAAAACACACTGCAGCAGACTTTTTTTCATATTCAACCTCTGTAAGAGGTTAACCCAATTACAAAGAGAGAGAGAGCATTAACATTAAACTGCAAAGAAACATGGACCAATAATAAAAGAGTGACACAGAACATGGTTTCTTTTTCAGAGTCACTAACTAGTAACTACTAAAAAAATTCAAAATACAAAGTATAAAATAAAACTAATTAGATGCCTCTTTCAACATATGATCTTCTTCCTTGCTTTAAAACATATTGGCGCGAACAGCCATGTCATGTGCAGACAGAATTCAATTTCTTACAAGATTATGGCTACGGCGCGACGCCTGTGGCCACAATTGGACTTCTCACCACGTATTTTCCATCATCATCCACCCAACTCAAATAACCAAAAATAACTTCAATCTTCAACGATTTTGGAACCTCCAAGCTGAGCTTATAGCTTTGCTTCTCATATCTCTGCTTGAATGTCAACTTCTCAGGCTTCACCATCACCTTTATACCATCCATGCCTGTCAGCTTTGCCGTATAAGCCATCCCTCCCTTGCCTACATTTGTTACAGTCCTTTGAAATTCTTTCACAACTTTTTGATTTGGAGTTGAATGCTCATCGGTAAATAAAGCTATGAAAGATGGGTAGTTAAGATCCAAGGACCGACTCATGCAGTTGTGACTTGAGTTTGTAAAGATTCGAATTTGTTTTGATGTGTAGTTCATTGCACAGAGAAGCTTTATGTAGTCTTGAGGTGCTGCATCATATACAAGCCCAGGATCAAGAGCCCTTGTGGGATTGATGTGGCCGGCTCCAATGTCTAGAGGAGTAGCGGGAAGGCCATAACTTGAAGGATCTTTGATGGGGCTTAAAGTGTTGTCTAATAAATTGGCAGTGGTCATAATGGCAGAACGAATGGCTGCAGGGCTCCAATCAGGGTGTGCTCTCTTTATAAGTGCTGCCACGCCTGCCACATGTGGAGTAGCCATGGATGTGCCTGAATCAAGATTGAAATTGCTAAACAATGGATGTGATCGGACAGAAGTAACTTCACTAATCGGAGACCATGACGCCAACACTACGGCGCCAGGAGCCAAAATGTCTGGCTTTAGAACACTGGGGCATCTTAAATATGGCCCTCTGGAGCTATAAACCTCTACCCTTGGTGCTGGCTTTGTACCAATAGTTGTTTTCTGAAATTGAAGCCTTCCCCTAGGATTAGTGTTCTGCTTTATGTAGTCTATCAAAGTTTGGCCGTCGTGAAGGCCAACAAATGCTGCTGGAAATGAGCTTCTGGTGTAAAGCTCAGATAAGGAAGAATAATTGGAAATGAAAACGGCTGCAGAAACCCTTCCAGACCCAGCATTTTCAACTTGATTGCTTATACTAAGATGGTCCTCGCAAACAATGACGTTGTTTCTTAATTTCTTTAGTTCCTCGACACTTTCACATTTATCCGGGAAAACCAGGGGTTTTTGGTTTAGAGAATAATTACCTGGATACAAGGTTTGAAAGGTGATTTGAACCCCATTTCCCAAAGTCAAAATTCCATAAAATTTACGATCTATAGAACCAGCGCCCACAGTTACCAACCATGGTGCTCCATTGCGTATAGTCCAAAGCAAAGGCCCATCATTTCCAGCTGATGCTAGTACAAGTACACCCTTCTCCATGGCTGCAAAACTGGCTACTGCTATTGGATCATCTTCCAAAAAGTGTTCTTCCACATTAAAACCCAAGGATAAGGACAAGATATCCACTCCATCATCAATTGCCTGGTCCATTGCGGCAAGTACATCAGCTGCATAGATGCCATATCTCCAAATTACTTTGTACATCGCTATATGAGCCCGCGGAGCCATGCCTCTGGCTGTGCCTGAGGCATAGCCAAAATAGGAAGCACCTTTTACATAGTTGCCTGCAGCAGTTGATGAAGTATGTGTGCCATGTCCATCATTATCTCTGGGGGAGTTCATTGTAATTTTTAGCTTCGGATGGTTAGCAAGCAAACCCTTATTGTAAAATCGAGCCCCAATGAGTTTCTTGTTACACAAAGAAGAATTGAATTGGGTTCCAGATTCACATTTTCCTTTCCATCTGGAGGGAACTTTAGTCATTCCCTCATCGCTATAGCTCTCACTCTCTGGCCAAATGCCAGAGTCAAGTACGCCAATTATGACATCTTCACCCATATTTGGAGCTGTCCATGCACCCGACGTTGAGCTTAGACCAAGAAATTGAGAAGTATGAGTTGTATGAGCCTTAAGAGGAACATCCCCTGTAGATGAAATGTACCCAAAAGAATTCTTGAGGGCTTCAAGCTCAGATAAAGTGAGAAGGGCGCTGAAGCCATTAATCGAATTAGAGTAAGTATATAGAAGTTTTGAAGTAGCTGAGCTGCCACTTTCTGTGTCAGAAGTATCTGATTTTGAAGAAAGCATGGACAAATACCAGCTGCGGTAACTGGAAAAGGCTTTAGGCATGGCTGATGAGTCCATGTATATGATATAACTATCAGGCTTTGCTAGAATGAAGGAAAGGAAGGAAACAGCGAGCAAAAGTGTGGAGATAACCTTAAGAATACTCATGGTCAAAGTTAAACTCTGCCTCTGAACTTGATCTTTGGCCTTCGTTTTAAACAACAACGATGTTCTTCTCTTTCTCACCTCCAATAATAGAAAAACGAATAACGTAACATACTTTATTATTTGGTTCCACATTTACTATTTGGTTTTACATTGAATGGCGAGTGGTAACAGCGGTACTGCATTAAACTTTTCATGTTCTCACCAAATTTCCCCTCCTTGTTTGTGTTTTATTTTCGTACTTATTCCTTTGATGAAAGCATCGCGTGGTACTTGCAGTCGACAGGCCACATGAAATGTTGTTTTAGCTTGATAGAGTATAGCCGCCCTCGTGATTAATACGGCCAGCAACAGAGCTTCATCCCCCCACTTTGTAACTTAAATCCCCGGTAAAGAATTTCAGCATCAAGGCTGTATGTGTTTTTTTTGTTTTATACAAAGATATTGCTTAAATCCCCCATAAGTGAAAAAATATGGTTTAATTTGGTTCTTTTCTAATACATTCATGAAGAGCTTAACTAAGTTTTTCACTTAAACTTCGTTTTCTTCTGTCATGTTAAGCATATATTGGTAAATTTTAGCTCTCCAGGTATTGAAAAGGAAGATAAAGATTCTAGTGACGAATTGAATGGAAAAAAAAACTTAACAAAAGGGTCCAAAAAGTAATAATTGAATGGAATCAGAAATGAACAAATGGGTCAAAAAAGTAATGATGCTAAATACCTGCCTTAGTTGGTAATGGTGCAAAATGAAAAAAGTGAAAGAAAAGAAAATTTCTGTTCAAAAATAGTCTAGGCACAAACCTCTTATCATCTTAATAAAAGAAAAGTAGTTAAGCCACTCAAGCAAAAAGCAAAAGGAAAAGGAAATGAGGCTACCATGCATGTATGATCATTAAAACAACAAAAAAATGGTATTTCACTACTTCTTGCCCTTTTATATTAGAAAATTAACTTCTTTTAGCACAAACTTAACGTTGAGACCCCTAAAATGCCAGTGTGCAGCGTCAACTTGCCTTTTCATCTTCTACATTGGTCACTGTCCTTCAGAAATTTCTTGCAAGTTTTCTGGAGCCAGGCGAAAATGAAAGAGGAGATATCCAAGGCCAAAGATTGGTTCTAGAGGACTCTATGGTATCTGCTATTAATTTTGGAAAGAAAGGATTTTTCATTCCAGCATGTAGGCTAGTTGGTGACAGCAATGTACTATAGTTTCAAACTGTATAAAAGGAGGAAGCAGAAGAAAAGTAAAGGAAAAAAAAAGAACATGGTAGGGAAAGCAGGTAGGAAAAGAGCTTATGTTTACATTATATTGCAATGGACTACAGACACGGTATTCAAACATGGAAGAAGTGATTGCTTCTAGTTAACAATGGCCTTCAAATTTGTCAATGCCTTGTGGACAGTCTTTTTGACAACTTCCTGGAGCACAACATCCACGATGGTAGCACCCTTTCTTTGCTTTATCTCTAAGCTTGTCTAATGTATAGTCTCGGTCTTGGATTATATTGTGGGTTCCCCACCTTTCGGTGATGGGCATTATTTGGTTTTTTTTATGCATATTTCTTATATTCTGGTTTAGTACCAAACTTCTATCAGCTGTCTGTTACTTCAATAGATGGTCATTTGTCCTATCCTTTACTGTATTCCAGTAATTAATCAAAGAAAAACCACTTTGGCTGAGACAAAAAAAATATTGCATTATTAGACAATCATAGGGTACATAGTAGGCCAATCAAAGCTGTTAACTGTGCATTATCATGGCGTGATGCTTGTGGCCACAATTGGACTTCTTACCATGTATTTACCATCATCATCCACCCAACTTAAAGAACCAAAAATAACTTCAGTCTTCAATGATTTTGGGCCCTCCAAGCTGAGCTTGTAGCTTTGCTTCTCATAGCTCTGCTTGAATATCAACTTCTGAGGCTCCACCATCACCTTTATACCATCCATGCCTGTCACCTTTGCCGTATAAGCCATCCCTCCCTTGCCTACATTTGTTACAGTCCTTCGAAATTCTTTCACAACTTTTTGATTTGAAGTTGACTGCTCATCTGTAAAGAAAGCTATGAAAGATGGGTAATTAAGATCCAAGGACCGACTCAAGCAGTTGTGACTTGAGTTCGTAAAGACCCGAATTTGTTTTGATGTGTAGTTCATTGCACAGAGAAGCTTAATGTAGTCTTCAGGTGCTGCATCATACACAAGCCCAGGATCAAGAGCCTTGGTGGGATTGATGTGTCCGGCTCCAATGTCTAGAGGACTACTGGGGAAGTTATTATTTGAAACATCTTTGATGGGGCTTAAAGTGTTGTCTAATAATTTGGCAGTGGTGAGAATGGCAGAACGAATGGCTGCAGGACTCCAATCAGGGTGTGCTGTCTTTATAAGTGCTGCCACGCCTGCCACATGCGGAGTAGCCATGGAGGTTCCCGATAAGAGATTGAAATTGCTAAACAATGGATGTGATCGGACAAAAGTAACTTCACTTATTGGAGACCATGATGCTAACACTAGAGAGCCAGGAGCCAAAATGTCTGGCTTTAGAACATTGGGGCAGCTTAAAAATGGCCCTCTGGAACTATAAGCATCTACCCTTGGTGCTGGCTTTGTACCAATAGTTGTTTTTTGAAATCGAAACCTTCCCCTAGGATTAGTATTCTGCTTTATGTAGTCTATTACAGTTTGGCCATCATGAAGGCCAATAAATGCTGCTGGAAACGAGCTTCTAGTGTAAAGTTCAGATAAAGAAGAATAATTGGATATGAAAACAGCTACAGAAACCCTTGCAGACTCAGCATTTTCAACCTGATTGCTTATACTTAGATGGTCCTTGCAGACGATGATCTTGTTTCTTAGTTGCTTTAGTTCCTCCACGCTTAGGCATTCATCAATATAAACCAGGGGCATTTGGTTTAGAGAATAATTACCTGGATACAAGGATTTAAAGATGATCTGCACTCCATTTCCCAAAGTCAAAATTCCATCAAATTCACGATCTATAGAACCAGCAGCAACAGTTAACATCCACGGTGCTCCATTGATTAAAGTCCAATACAAAGGCCCATCATTCCCAGCTGATGCCGTTACAAATATACCCTTCTTTACAGCTGCAAAAGTGGCTACTGCTGTTGGATCATCTTCCAAAAAATTGTCATCCACACTTAAGCCCAAGGATAAGGACAATATATCCACTCCATCTTGAATTGCCTGGTCCATTGCAGCAAGTACATCTGATGTATAGGTTCCATCTCTCCAAACTACTTTGTACATGGCTATATGAGCCCGTGGAGCCATGCCTCTGGCTGTGCCTGAGGCATAGCCAAAGTAGGAAGCACCTTCTGCATGGTTGCCAGCAGCAATTGATGAAGTATGTGTTCCGTGTCCACTTATATCCCGGGGGGAGTTCATTGGAATGGTTAATTTTGGATTGTTAGCAAGCAAACCCTTATTGTAAAATCGAGCCCCAATGAGTTTCTTGTTACAGAAGGAAGAATTAAATTCGGTGCCAGACTCACATTTTCCTTTCCATCTTGGGGGAACTTTAGTCATTCCCTCATCACTAAAGCTCTCACTCTCTGGCCAAATTCCAGTGTCCACTATACCAATTATGACATCTTCACCATTATTTGGAGCTGTCCATGCACCTGACACTGAGCTTAGACCAAGAAATTGAGAAATATGAGTTGTATGGACCGTGACAGGAAGATCTCGAGTAAATGAAATGTACCCAAAAGAATTCTTGAGGGCTTCAAGCTCAGATGAAGTGAGACTGGCGCTGAATCCATTGATAGAATTGGTGTAAGTGTATAAATGTTTAGAAATAGTGGCGGAGGCAGCGGCTGCTTCAGAGGGGTCTAATATTGAAGAAAGCATTGACAAATACCAGCTGTGGTGACTGGAGAAAGCTTTTGGCATGGCTGATGAGTCCATGTGGATGATATAAGTGCCAGATTGTGCTAGACTGAACGAAAGGGAGGAGACAATGAACAGAATTGTGGACAAAACATTAAGAGTACCCATGGTTGAACTCTGCCCTTCTCTGAACATGAGGTTGGCAAAAATCAGTATGATATTCCTTCTCCTTCTCGGCTCTGATGCTAAAATAAGCAACCACAGGACAACAAAAAAGAAGTGCAACAGCTAAAGTTTTCATTCTTCACAGTTGTTCCTTTATCAACATAGTGAGGACTTTTCTAGTTCTCAAAATCAAATTACCCCTCTTTTTTTTTTTCACTTTTCCTTTGCTAAAAGCACGTATGGTAGTGGCAGACAGACCATGACATGAAGAGTGCCCTTTTAGTTTTAGCTCATAGAGAATGCCCCTCATTATTTGTATGGCCAGCAAGAGTGCTAGTACTATTCATCCCTCACTTTGTCCCTTAATTTTTTTTTTTTTTGAAAAGTTTGTCCCTCAAAAAAAACCCCATGTAAAGAACTTTGGCATCTTGGATTTATTGCAGGAAGATTTTTTAGTTTTATATTTCGATTTTTATAATAATTGATTCTGTTAGCACCTAGCTGCTGTTGATACTCAATTTTCAGTGTCCCAGTCTAACAAACTTCTACAGCAGTTATCCTGTGAAATTGCAGACACTTTCAATACAAGTCATGATGATAATTTTTAACTCTGTTTTCTCTTTGCTAGGGGCCTGGAAAGCATGTATCTCCATCATGGACATCTGAATTTCAATTACAGAAAAGCATGCTCTCCTCTTATTATGAATGCTATTCCTATGAACGAAAGCTTGTCATCTTGTTTTACTATAAAACAGAACAAGTTTCAGATATGTCTAGATCCACTAGCTAACTAAATTTCCAGACTTGCATCAAAGCCTAGCAAGACAAGGATGACAGCTCAAAGAAAAAGAACAAGTTTCACTTACAAGACCCCATTCATATAATCTCCTTTAGAGCAAAGCCGAGATGAAAAATGCAAGTAAACAACATGGCTCCTTGACAGACTAACTACATCAATTAAATGGAAACTTGTCTGACGACAAAATACTAAATAGAAGGATGTAAGCATTGCAAATTACAACACTCCCTCTTTGATGCTAACTTGTGGGTTACCAAATGAAGCTGAGCTTGAAACTCTTCAAACTTTGCCCTTGATAATGCTTTTGTAAATATGTCTCTTTCTGTCCATCTTTACCACAGTAATTCCACCATTGATAACTTTCTCCCAATGAAATGGAAATGGACCACAACATGTGTTTGTTCTAACATGGAAAACAGGATTGGAAAGCTAATAACTTATGACGGCTTACTTTTGCTAATAAGAACTGGTTCCATTTTGCTCAAAATTTTTAACTAAAAGGAAAAAGTAAACAAAAAGGCCAAAACATAAATTTTAATTGGTTCTTTCTAATAGATTGAAGAGCCTAATTGTATGGCAATATGTATTTGACTTACTCTTTCTTCTTCTGTCGCATATACTAATTTGAGAAAATTGTGAGAAATGATATTTTTTTAATAAAAATATTTTAAAAATAACTATTAAAATAAGTTTAATTGTTTTTAATCATATTTTACCATGACTTGACAAAAACACCTTTTAACTAGATTTAGTCAGATTTTTCTCTCACCATCCCACTCTCTCATATTTTATCGATTTCTCTTTTTGACATTTGTCTACTATGCTTCCGATTTCTCTCTTCAGTATTCGTTTGTTATGCTTTCTATTTCTCTCTCTAGTGTTTTTAGATCTTTTTTTTCTTGCGCTTTCAAGACACCAAGCAATAGTTTTGACGTGCTTAGGTGGGTGGGTATTTGAAAAATTCGATTTTTAGGTATTTTGGATAAAATAAAAATGGAAGAAATAATCACAGATGTATGAAATAACTTTTAATTGAATCAATTCGGGATTTAGACACCAATAAACTCAAATTTTTGAAATTTATAAATCTAGGTTTTTAAAAGAATTTTTTTTAAAATTGTAGTCAAAGTAGGTGTTTTAGATAAAAAAAATTATATTTTGATTTATGAAAACATGTTAGAAACACTTTAATTGGTGCGAAATTATCAAAAAAAAAATAAAAAAAAATGAAAAGAGTTGAGAAGATTTGAAGTTTTTGTTCGTAAGTAACAAAATGTTATTGAATATATTGTGTAACAACAATTTTTTTCAACATGGCGTGTAACAATCTAACAATGGCGTGTAATAACAGTATTTTTTTCAACATTGCGTGTAACAAACTAACCATGACTTGTCACATATTTTTGTACATGGCGTGTCACAGGTTTTTGTACATAACGTGTCACAGGTTTTTGTACATAGCTTGTCACAGATTTTTGTACATAGCGTGTAACAACATAATCGTGGCTTGTCACATATTTTTGTACATGGCGTGTCACATGTTTTTGTACATAGCGTGTCACAGGTTTTTGTACATAGCGTGTAACAACCTAACCATAGCTTGTCACATATTTTTGTACATAGCGTGTCACAGGTTTTTGTACATAACTTGTCACAGATTTTTATACATGGCGTGTAACAAGCTAACCATGACTTGTCACATATTTTCGTACATAGCGTATTACATGTTTTTGTACATGACGTGTAACATCATAGCGTATAATTTCATTAAAGGTATTTTTCTCTAACTTGATTAAAAATAGTTAAAATTATAAAAAGTGTTATTTTCAAAAACGTCTTACCTTTAAGCATTATTTTTTAAAAGATCCCTACTAATTTTTTTACACCAAGAAGCTTAGTCTGAAAAAGGATTCAATGGAAACAATAAGAAAAAGAGGGCACCAACTAATTAAAAACTGATTTGTCTTAAGCCAGTAAATTTCTTTCTGGTGAAACAGTCAATTCTAATACTTTAAAATATCAAAGTTGAAGGATTCCAATTTCCACGTATAGTATTTATGAGATATTTTTTTCCCATAATAGTTCCAACTACTACCCTTAAAATAAAAAGTGAGACAGCAGGCCTTCTTAATTAGAATAACCTAGTCATCAAAAGCTGCAAAAAACATAACAAAGGAAAATTGAAAGTAAACACAATTCTTGTAATGGGAACATAAATTATTTGTATATATTTATCTGGTAAAGTCTCCATAGGGGGAGTATAAGAATTTTCTTGGAGGACTTATCTTATTGGAAATTTCTATGCTTTCTAGAAAGCTAGAAATAGAATCCCAACATTGTCTATTATTTCATCCCAGTCGTATTAAACAAATATTTTAGTCCTTGTGCTTAATTAATTTAAAAACGGGAAATTAATAATTCATAATTTTGTTATGATTTAATTATCAAATTTTGTTGTGATATATAAAGGGAAAAAAAGAAAAAAAAATGGAAAAACCTTCCAACCGGTCTAGGACAAGACATCACACCCGTTTCCATCTCATACCATAGCCTTCACCCCACGTCCCCTTCTTCTATCCCAGTTTCCCCATAGCAATAACCCCAAAGTTCAATCTAAAAACTCCTTTTCTTTCAACACCCAGAACTTTCCATCGCTTTCCTTCTCACTTTTCTTTGTGTCTCGTTTAAAAGCCAGAAATGGAGGTACGTAACAGCCTTCTGCAATGCCCTTTTATGTTTCCTTGTCTAATCCCTGCATAAACCCTTTTAACTGACGATCTTCTTTTCATTGTTTTTACTCTTATTTTTTCAGAGACTGAGTCTTTCAACTAGTCTTTCCTTATTTCTCCTTCAACTTCTTCTTATCACAGTTTATCTCTTCTCCTTGTCTTCCAGTCTCGAGGTAAAATACTTTGATTGATTATCTTTCTAACTCACAACCCATTTCTTTTCTTTACATAAACCCTGCATTTAACCCTTTTCTTTAACCTTTAAACAGATCGGAGAAACATGTTCTTCTTCTTCTAACAGTGCATGTGACTCCGGATTATCATGTCAAACTTGCTCCGTCAACGGCAATACTCGACCCAGATGCACACGGATTCAACCACTCAGCCCTACATCAAAGGTTGGAGCAGTGTCAGTTTATTGGTTGCAACTTTTTATTTAATGTCGTGTAATACCTTTTTCTTTTTTTAAATGTTTATTTTACTGATATATAAATTTTTTGTTCTGTTTTATGTCTGGTTTTGGTAAATGGTTAGGTAAATGGTTTGCCATTTAACAAATATTCTTGGCTGACAACTCATAACTCTTATGCCCTCAAAGGGGCGATACCGGCAATTGGACCGGTTATTATTGCTCCCGCTAACCAGGAAGACTCCATCACCAATCAACTTAAAGTAAGACTTACTAAATTTCAATTTTTTTTTACTATTTTTTTCTTGTTTTAGAAATTCAGTTTTTATGAAGGTAAAAATGTGTGCTTTCGCATTCGTTAGTTACTTGTAATTGAGGCATGTTGTTGTTCAGTGATTTCTCAAGGGACCAAAATATCCTCAACTATCATCCATTATTGCGCCGTGAAGCTAGTAATTTAGCTATTATGAAGTGTATTCATAAGGGTATCTTAGTCTTTCAATGTAGATAGTAACAGCTAACAGGTTTGGCGCCCAAAAACACAAAGGGAGGAGGAAATAGTAGGCTAGATGCAGGAAGGAAAGTGCAGGCGCAGCTGTGCTTTGATTATAAACTAAGGATATTTTGATTTTGAGTTGTTAGATGTCTTTTGAGTAACATGTAAGCTTTCCAGCTAATCCCTTCCTCCATCATTTCACATTTAACATACACTATGATTAGTAAGGACCCCACTGCATAGGATTTCCAAGATCATATCCACATATGAAGGTTAGAGAGTTGTCCCAGCGGATTTTGCTCTATATTTTTAATTTATTAAAAAATTTACATGCGGATCTATTTAGTTTGTTTGGACTGAATCAACTTTTTGTTTATTAATGTAAAGACTTGATTTGTTTATTAACTTAGATATTTCCTTTTTTTAATTGTGCATGTTGTTAATTAAAGATTGGATTAAGTTTGGATTGAATTGTCTTTCCAATGAAATGAATTTTATTGTAGAATGGGGTTCGTGGACTTATGCTGGATATGTATGACTTCAATGGTGACATATGGTTATGTCACTCCTTTGGTGGCCAATGCTACAATGTCACAGCATTTGTAAGTTCAATAGGTGCTTAAATTCTCTTGAATTGTATTTCTCTAGAAAAATTATTGTTTAAATGCTTAGCTAACTGTCCATGAATCTTCCATTACCTTTCAGCAACCTGCCATTAATGTGCTCAAAGAGATACAAGCGTTTCTAGAAGCAAATCCATCAGAGATTATCACCATATTTATTGAGGATTATGTGACATCCCCACAAGGCTTAACAAAGGTCTTCAATGCCGCTGGTTTGAAAAAATACTGGTTTCCAGTTGCAAAGATGCCCAAGAATGGTGAAGATTGGCCGACAGTAGATGATATGGTCAAGCAGAATGAGCGACTGGTAGTCTTCACCTCCAAATCAGCTAAGGAGGCTTCTGAGGGGATTGCTTATGAGTGGAGATATGTGGTAGAAAACCAGTGTGAGTTCTAGTTCTGTTTTCAGCTCTTTTTAAATGTGCACTCAGAGAGAAGTAGAAGCAAATTTAGTTTGTCTTTTGATGTAAAAGGCCTGTTTTGATCTGAAATTGCAGATGGGAATGATGGGATGAAAGCCGGTTCTTGTCCAAACCGTGCTGAATCATCTCCTATGAATACAAAAACAAGATCACTGGTTCTTGAGAACTACTTTCCTACTAACCCGAACCAGACGACAGCTTGCTCAGACAATTCGGCTCCCCTAGTTAGTATGTTGAACACCTGTCATAAAGCAGCTGGAAATAGATGGCCAAACTTCATTGCTGTTGATTTTTACCAGGTTCTTGAACTGACCTGAATCTTATAGTACATTTTAATATTAATCTAATAACTTCTACCTGTCGTTGAAACCGATTATCGAATTTTGTTGCAGAGGAGCGATGGTGGAGGAGCCCCAGAAGCTGTAGATATAGCAAATGGTCATCTCACTTGTGGTTGTGACAATTTAGCCTATTGCAAGGTGTGTTAACATTTAATATGCAATTTAACTTTTGATATAGATCACTACTTCATAGCTGGATGATTCATTTGAGGGGAAATTTAAGATTCAGTTGAAGATTTCTATTAACTGCCGAAGCTGGTGGTTTAGTAGCCGTTACAATTAGAATTAGACCATGAACCAGCCCTTTTTTGCTTTTGAAGAAGAATCTGAAGATGTTATTTCACTGCTTTTGGTACAAATATGGAAGGAAAGACAACTTTTTTAATCCAATGGTTAGTTTATGCCCTGCATTGTAGGTTAGCTATTGGAGGAGACAGTTTTCCTTTCCTCTCTTGTCAGCTTTCCGTATCCCTCTTTGCTTCGGTGATAAAAGAATGAACATTTCTATTACTTTAGGGGGGAAAGTAACAAGGACTGGCGGAGAGCTGTAAATCTTGCAGTTTAACCAATGATTGTTATATTTGGCAGGTCAATGCTACCTTTGGCAGCTGTGACGTCCCTAAATTATCACCTCCCCCACCTGCTGCTGCTACTCAAACGACCACAGAGAATCCTTCACTGTCTAACTCCAGCTTTGCTAATATGGATGCCAGACCAGTCCAACTGCAGCGGTTGCTGGCCACAATTTTGACCATAAGTCTCTTGTTTCGGTTATGATAACCCCCAGTTTGCCTGTTTATATTTCCTTTTTCATTTTTAAGATTTGAGTCATGCGGTAGTGTTCTTACAGAGGAGTTGTTCATCAGTTTCTTGTTTAGGTTATTGTGGTTAATTTGCAAGAGCATTTCTTCATGAAGCTGTGCTGTTTCAGTTTTCATTTGTTAGATAGTGCATTCATATACTGCTCTAATTTAATTTGACACTTTATATATATATATATATATATATATATTGGTTGCCCTATCGGTTTAAATAGAAAGCTTGCTAGCTTGATGTAAAAGTATGGATTTGACTTTGTAAGATTATACTTCCACCAGAAGTATTTTGCAACCAAAAGATAACAGGGACCAACTGGAAGAGGAAATGTTGTACATAAGAAAATGTCACAAGTTTCTATGATGATTTTATTCTTACCAATTTCAGGGGGAACATGCGGGCTGTTCATACGGCTGAACTTTTATGAAGATCGGGTGCATGTGCCCCAGTTGAGAGGAATTCCAGGCTTGTAAGCATGTGGATTGTCTAAAAAGTATCATCTTTCGTTCCTTGTCATTTTCCAACAGTAAACTTTCTGATGCATCTTATAAGCACAGATAAAGCACTACGAATTCTTGTCCTACCATTATAGGGGGCAAAATTGTAAAAAAAAAAAATTCACCAGAAAAGGGAGAGTGGGGAAGCTGCATATTGGCAGTATAGATAATGCGTGTTTACATAATGGACAGCCACTAAGGGATGCCAGGTCTCGGAAAAAAACAAAAAATAAAACCGACAGCAATGAGAAGAACTGTAACACAACAACAATAGCGGCCAGGGGACAGGCGGATTGCCAGGGTTATCCTCCAACTTCTTTGAAATGGAATGTTTGCATTGGCGTTGAAAGCGTAGTGATAGAAAGCCTCCCCTAAGACCTGCTGGGCAAGGACCAGCTAACCATCAATGAAGGAGAGATCCCAGCTCAGGCTATAGACTACAATTCTCTCAGGTCAGAACATAACCTCTCTGCTCATGAAGATTGAACTAACAAGATGTGTTGATAAAGGGACCTTAATTATTGATACATGACAAAACCATCCAACTACACCCACTCAATTTCGACAGTCTGGTGTCATTAATGGACTCAAATAACTCTGGTGCTCAGGTATTACTCATCAAATGTGCTACTGCAGTAATGATTTGACAGATGGTTGCTGATAACAATCATCCAGAATTTAATATGAATTGTTGAAAATGAATTCGTTGAGCAACAATAATGATTCTGGATCACATGACAAAACTTAAAGTTCAATGCCTCTCCTAGAAAACAAATTGATGAAATAACTTGATTTGGACCTTCTTTTTAAAGGCATATCATACCTGCAATTTAGAATAGACACCTCCGACGAGGCAACAAACTAAAGGAGAAAACATCCGAAAAAAAAGGAAGAAAAAAATGGATCATGTAAATTGGCATTTCTAAATGTAGAACAAGCAACTTAGAATGTGCAATTCACCTCAAACAATTTCAGCACATTTCAGCATATTCAGTGCTTTTCTTCTTCACATTCCTGATATCACCAACTTATTATCATGCATCGTTAGCAGGTACTGCACCTTCATAGCCACCTGACTCTGTCACCCTTTTCTCTATCAACTCTTTCTTTGGACTGTCACGACATGCCTGTCCTGCATCCTTTCCAGCTCTACAATCCTGAAATAAGTTACTTAGACCAATAAGTGAATATTGGTTCCTTTAGCTTCAAAATTCAAACTGAATTAGGTGACCATTTTCCTCTACTTATACTGATAATTCTCAACATTGTGAAAAATGTTGGGGAGAGGAGGAAAAGGCATGAAATTCATGAAGATAAACCAGATACATCAACAGATCAACTGCATGAAGAGGGAGATGGTAAAATATGTGCACTATAATATCTATAGCACGGAAACTGGAGTAATAGTATGAAGTTCAGTTCTGAACCTGAATTCATGTACATTCTGCACCTGCATTTTCACTTAAAATTCTTTAATGCAAAGAATCATATCTTGTATATTTTTAAAGTTTTTAAGGTACAATTAAATTCATTAAATTTGATATGACTGGATACCTTATATTCAGAAAGTGCTATATTGAACTTGAACAGAATTGATATGCAGATTTGTATACTTACATCTTTGAAGGGGGATTCTTCAGCTTCAAGCATATGTACAACATGGCCCATCTTAGGTCGCTTTTGTGCATTTGGGTCTACACAACGTAAAGCTACAAGTAGAGCTCGCTTCAATGCTCTTGAAGCAGGCTTCTCAGGTAGCTTGGGATCCAATACTCCCTCTGGATTCCTGTTAGCAACCATCTTCTTAAGCCAGTCTATTAAGTTGACCTGGAAATTCTTGACTTTTAATCAAAAAGCAACACGGGAGAGCAAGAAGGAAACCTTCATAACAATTTTTTTGAGAAAAAGAGAATCTTTGGCATATATAACCAGAAAAATTAGCAAAATCATATTAGACTAGCTATGTGATGCAAACCTCTTCTGGAGGCCGGCTATAATCAACTGGATTCCTCCCAGATATAATTTCCATAATAAGAATCCCAAAACTATACACATCACTTCTGTCATTCAACATGCCTGTGCTAGCATATTCAGGAGCTACATAGCTACAAAAACAGAAACTAAATGTTAGAGGTGCCCAAATACACAAAATCACACCTGCCGGCAAACAGGAGGTATTTAACAAACCCAAATGTTCCCATGACTCGGGTTGTAATGTAGCTGCTCTCAGAGCCCAAGAGCTTGGCAAGGCCAAAATCTGAAACCTTGGGGTTCCACTGCTTGTCAAGTAGGATGTTGCTTGATTTAATATCACGGTGAACAACTTTAGGTTCAAGTCCCTCATGAAGGTAAGTTAACCTAATAAACAATCCAGTCATGACTAATTAAACAATGCAGGAAAAAACCAACAAAAATAAAAGCCAAAATGTAAGCTTCATTTGATCTGAATCAAACCCTTTGGCTGTTCCCAGGATTATATTCATTCGAATTTCCCAAGTAAGAGGACTGCAAGGCCCAACATCCCCATGAAGCCACTGCTCTAAATTTCCATTATTTACATAATCGTATACCAGCATCCTAACAATAAAGCAACATGTAATTGTTAACAATTTTCTTACATGTGCCATAGAAAATGCCATTAAGTTTTACAAATGAACGCCAAAAACTATTAGTTTCCAGATAACAGACAGGAGCAGTTAAGCAAAAACAGAGTACCTGTGAGCTCCTTCAGCACAGTAACCGAGCAACCTTACTAAATTCTTATGCCTAACTCGTCCAATTGCCTCTACTTCAACTTTAAACTCCTTCTCAGCCTGTCCTCTGTGGATTACCAGATGTTTCAATTCACTAAATTAGTTCAGAAATTAAGAATGAGACTTAATTTAACCAATATATAACAGAAGAACTCCAATAAACTAATCAAAATTGACATAAAATGTAGAAAAATTTATATAGCAAGTAAAAAAGCACCTGTTATTGAGCAAGTTCTTAACAGCAACCTGAGTATTATCCTCCAAAACACCATGGTAAACAATCCCATACCCGCCCTCACCTATTATTTTTTCATGAGCGAATCCATTTGTTGAAACCTCAAGCTCCCTCAAAGTATACCAATGCCCCCATCCCAAATGTGAAACTTCAGGCCCCACTCCTGCCACGTAATCGCCACGTGCCTCACCACTTGTATGTGGAGACGACCCCGGATAGGAAATCCTATGATCTTTCCCAATTTCTATGTGAATTCTATGGTAACCAGTCGGACTCTCCTCTTCCAGAGGCAGAAGCAAGGCCTGCCTTTCGATGCCTGTACTTGGGTCTGGGTCGGGATAAGGGTCAGCTTGGATTTGAGTCCTGTGAGGCTTTGGAGGGTCGATTTTGATCTCCTGGATCTCTTTGGAGACAGCTGGGATTCTTGGTTTTGAAGAAGGTTTGTGTTTAGTTCGTTTTGAAGCAAGCCAGAGAGAAATGAGGAAAAGAAGGAGAACAAAAGCTGCTCCTACACAAACTCCAACAACTACCCATAATCTTAAACCAAAAATGGAGGTTGTCTTTGATAGTTGGTCTGCCATTAACCCAGTTTTCCGATCAGACATCTCAGTCTGATCCTAGAATTCAGTTAAACAAAGAAACAAGGCGACAAAAAAAGCCGAAGCACGTACAGCTTTTAAAGGATCAAAGTGAATACTTAAATGTCCCTAATAGGCGTTGTAGCCAAGTGCCTAGAGAGAGACTAAAGTGAGTGATAATGATAAAAAGAATAGCAGCTGGCATGATGGGACCTTTTACGTTGTCGATTCGAGAAAACGATGCTCTTTAGTTTTTCCTGACGGTAAACTTGGAAGTATTACTGCTGGTAATCCTAATACCCAGAGATATTTGCATGCCAAGTCTCCGTACTTCTTGCCACATGAACAGGTAAACCGAACAAGGCATTAATTTTTGCACATTTATTTGCTTTTTACATTATCTCTTTAGTCTTTACTAATATCCCACCAATATTCTCATGATGTAATACCATTGCTAATGATGGTTGCTTAAAACAAAGTTTGAAATGAATTTTCAAATATTGAAATGATTAATTTAATAAAATGTCCTTCTTCATCAGTAAGATGACTTCCAATGCCTCTTAATTTATGATCTATAAAAAATATTGCTTTTGGTTTTCATTTGCTCCTGGGTGTCATCTGGTTCCCATTAAAGTGGGTCAATTTAGTCACATGTATGAACGAAGGGCGAGGAGTTGATTTAGTTGACTGCCTGTGTTAGAATTGACTCAAAAGTTGCACTTGCCGTGCATTGCATCTGTCAACGCTCATCCCTTGTGATGGAAGGAGCTGCTATCTTCCATGGTTTATGTTTAGCTTGGAAGCTAACATTTCCAACACCGTTCTTCAATAATTTTGTAAATAGATATTCATTTAAATTGCTAACAATATAATATCTAGCTAGGTGCTTGCTCCGATAAGGTTAAAAGATTTATTATTTAAAATCGAAAGCATGCAGTAGTCTATCATAATTTGGCTCAGATATTATTGCAACAACAAGAGATGCCGCGTATTATTAATGGAACGGCTTTGATTTCTACTGTTCCATGCCAGATACTGTGTTCAAGTCCAGGCAATGGCTTTTTTCTGTCTCAGAAAGAGAGAAGGAGGGAGGGGGGGTTGGGTTTTTATCACAGTACAAGTTACCTGCTAGTACTCTTTCTCTCTTTACAATATTGCCGGTACTCTGAAAAAAATGATCTCACCGGAACTAATTCCGACCACCCTAAACGACTATGAATTGATCAACAATCCTACACAAAGCTGGCTTATAGGGATGTTTCGTGTGGGACATTTACAGAAAACATATACCTCAGCTTTAATTCTAGTAATCTACAAGAATTTATCTCTGTTTTCAAAATCTTAAAAAACCAAAACATCTTTCATATGCAAACAACAGCAGCAGTGCCAGGTTGCTGTCCAGCAATAATGTTTAATACTGACTGAAATGACGGTGGTGTTGGTAGTTAGAATTTGGACACACTAGCGTTGCCATGAAAATTAGCTCAGTTGTCGCCCATCCCATCAGTAATTAAACTTAATAAGAATCTGCCTGCTTCTTTCTTCTGCTATAAGGCGGAGTTGGTGGTGGTGGTTGTTGTTGTTGGTGGATTTGGAGCCATAATCTTGGATCTTTACCTTGTCCGTACCACTGATAGAATCCTGCCAATGCAGCTTGATGTCTTGTCTGTACAATGTTCGATCAGATTTTCTCACCCAATTATTTAACCAAGTTCCTCTCTTGTTCCTGACTTTCTGATACTTTTTTTTGGGTACAAAAGAAAAAAAAAATGAAAATTTAGCAGATGATTGTATTTTGGGCTTATTTGATTATGTTAGTTTTTGCCTTCTGATGTGTCACGGGTATACCTTGTTTTGCTTAATTAAAATTAAAAAAAAATCAATACTTAGTTATTTTAATGTTGATTTTTTTTCAATTTATCATACATTATTTAACTTGAAAAAATTAAACGAAAAAGACCCTTTCATAGAATCTTTCTTTTGCTTTTATGCTATGTCTTTTTTCAATTTTTTTTCTTTTTTTTTTGAGATATTATTTGCTTTATTTAATGTTAATAAATATTAAAGGTAAAAATAGATGGTTAGTTTGGTGGGCCTTCTTTTTCGTTTATGGATAGATTTGGTGGGGACATTCGTTTTTTAAAGAAGAAAATGAGGGAAACCAAGGCTTGAACTCTATCGGCCCAAGCCATCCTAAGACCTGAGGCGTTAGATTTTGCTCAAGCCCAATCCACAATTGGAAACAAAAAGAAAAAAAGAATTGGCGCCAAATGCCCGAAACATTCCCGCCATTTACATAAATCCCTGACAAAATTTGACGTTTCACATTTCATCCCCTATCATCGCGAACATAGCCATCGACACTGAGCCAACGGAACCTACACGAAGAATTGGGATTCTATGGACGACGATCAGCCTATAGATCAACCAACAGCCAACGGCAGTCGTCGCCGAGGCCGAGGAGCAGAGGCAGAGAAGCGCGCGGAAGCTCTAGAACGCCTGAAAGCCTTCCGTCGGGGCGGGCGTCGCTCTGCTGCCTCGGAACCTGCTTCCTACGTGAAGCTCGATGAGCCGATCATCGAGTATGTGGACAACGACCAGTACAAAGAGGTCTTGAACAAGCGCCGGAAAGAGGCTGCGGATTTCATCGAGGCCGACGAGGCAAACGGAGATTTCGGCTATCTCGACGATGGTGGCGAAGACGAATGGAGTCAGCCGGCTCATTATCTTTCGTCCGGTGATGATGAATCTGATGGCGGAAGATATTCGAGGGGGAAAAAGGCCGAAAGAAAGGAAAAAAGGGAAAACAACAACAATAGTAACAGAGTAAGCAAAAGTAGCGCTGCATTATCGGCGGCGGCGGCAATGATGGGGAAACAGAGGGTTTCTTCGATGTTTACTTCATCTGCTTTTAATAAGAAGAGTAGAGAAACTGATAAGGTGAAATGCGAAAGCATCGTTGATGATGTGATCAAGCAGTTTGCCCCTGATGAGTCTGATAGGGAACGCCGTAGGCGAGGGCAAATCAGTCATTTGGCTTCCGTTCGGCCCTCCGAAGTGGCTCCCACGGTTGTTCATCCCGTTAGGAGTGAAGATGAGTTAGTTAGGATAAATAAAGGTTTGGAGGAATTTGTCGAGGAGGATAAGTATCCTGAGAAAAATGAAGGAGCAATTCTGGAATTTAATGACATCAAGGTTAATGAAGTGGAGGCCAAGGTTGAAATGAAGGTGGAGGTGGTGGGGGAGAGGAAGGAGGAGAAGGAGGAGAGGAAGGAGGAGAAGGAGGGAAGCGTGCATAAGTTGAATGCGAAAATTTCAGAGGAGAATAAGGATGAGGCTTTGAGTGCAATGGCGGGGTGGAAGGCGGTGAAGAGTGAAGGGAATGGCAATCTGGGTGGTTCTGTGGAAGGGAACACTGGCTTTAGTGGTGAAGGACAGTCGGAGTTTGAGCTTGACGTGGATGGTTCATTGCCTTTTTACATAATTGATGCTCACGAGGAGTTTTATGGTGCTAATATGGGTACTCTTTATCTGTTTGGGAAGGTAATTGGTATTCTTAATGATTTAATTGTAGCTCCTTTGAAGTAACTTTCATGGTGCTATGATTGGTTTTTTGCTTTAAATTTGGATGTGAATTCTGTTTTCTATAATTGTATCATGATCTAAGAAATGCTATTGCTGGTCTGAAATGGCTAACTGAATTTAGGTCAAAGTTGGGAATGGATACCAAAGTTGCTGTGTCATTGTAAAGAACATGCAGAGATGTGTATATGCAATCCCAAATAATTCTGTATTTCACAATGATGAGATGGTGAAACTTGAGAAAGATGGGGAAGAGTCCAAGATTTCTTCTTTTGGTTTCCGAACAAAGCTTCATGTAAGTTGTTTTTTATCTTCATTTTTTCTTTTGATGTTTTGACCTTTGTGGATTGTACTTGATGCTTCTCTCCAATTTTGTTCATCAAGGATGTGGCATCAGGATTGAAGAATGAAGTTGCAAAACACTTGTTAAATCTTAATGTTTCAAGTTTTACCATGGCCCCGGTTAAGGTTTGCCGATTCAATCAATCTGACTCTTCTGATTTGATTATGTCCTGCTTAATCTTGTCCATTATTTTTCTTTTCTCCTCACGTTATTCTGATTCATCTTGTTGCTTTGGTTGTTGAATTGATGATCAAATTTCAGAGGCGATATGCTTTCGAGAGATCTGACATACCTGTTGGGGAGAATTATGTGCTCAAGATTAACTATCCATTCAAGGTAAATCACTAGAGCTGTGAATTGAAAATCATGGTTTCACTCTAGAGTTTATTTTTACATTTTTTTGTCATGCGATTTATGTATTGTTTAATTTAATAGAGTTTAGAGTCTAAAAAGTCATTCTTTTTAAGTTGTCCATAAACCATGATTCCAATGTCACTAATCGATAAAGTAGTTACTTTTTCTATTGTTGATTGTTACCTTATGTTAAAAATTGTTTTTCGTCCTCATTTTTCCAGGATCCACCACTTCCAGCAGATCTGAAAGGAGAAACGTTCTGTGCTCTGCTTGGGACTCGCAGCAGGTTTAAGTAGTTTGAACATTTCTTTTACAAGGAAAAAAATGATACATTGCAGCAGAATGTATAATAGTTTTGAATTGCTTTTGCCTGCGACTGTTGTTAAAATCTTTAATTCATGTGTGTTTGTATGTCCATACAAAGATTTAGATTTAAAGGTATTGCATAACTCAACCACACCCATCCAGTTATCACTTGATAGCAGGGTTACATACATAAGATCATACATAGATGCATGCAAATATGTCACTTTTTCAGTTAAAGTTTATTTGTCAATTTTATTGTCACATATGTTTGGTAAATTATGCCAGGCTGCTCGGTGCACTTTAGTTCTTTTAAAGTTCAGGGTGCTGTGCTTCTCAATCAGAAATTTTTGAAATCTTTAAAATGATCATTAGCTGGTTTGTTGTACTATGCCGAGTAAATGCATGAACCTGGATTTCTAGAGATTCATATATGAGCCCCTTAGAAAATAAATGCTTCTATTTGGTAGAGGTTACATTTGAGGAGGATTTGCATTCTTAACTTTCTAATGCGGTATTATGAGTTATCAGCCTTTTGAAAATTTTCCCAATTGTTGTAGTGTTATTCTAGCTTTTAGTTTTGCAAAGCCCTTTCTCACTTGCCATATGAGGAAAATGTTGAGTCAAGTTGATTACTTGGTATGAACTAGATTGATTGGCTGGCTGTAATCTTATTCTTTTGTCTATGACATGCAATGAAATTTAATAGCATCAAATTTGACTTGATTTTCTTGCAGAAGACATTCTTGATGAGTTTCTGTTAAATCTAAATATTTTTTCGAGGATTAGACAATGTAATAACATTTGGTTTTTTTACTAGAAAAATGAAAGGATTACTGACTGGTATCGTCACTTGCAGTGCCTTGGAGCTTTTCCTTGTTAAAAGGAAGGTGAAGGGGCCTTCTTGGCTGTCAGTTTCAAATTTTTCTACATGTTTGGCTTCTCAGAGGGTGAGATTCTTGAACCTGGGCTTCTTGTGTGATTTGAGCTGATTCTATCAATTCTTTATAGTTTTTTCCAGTTCTTAGGTTGACAGTTTGGTTAAACTCTGATAGATCAGCTGGTGCAAGTATGAGGTTATTATTGACTCGCCCAAAGACATTAGGATTTCATCTTCATCAAAGAGCACGACAGAAATTCCCCCTATTGTTGTTTCGGCTATAAATTTGAAGACTATCATCAACGAGAGGCAGAATATAAATGAAGTAGTCTCAGCATCCATTATCTGCTGTTGCAGGGCTAAGGTTAGTTGAAGAGGCTTTTTTTGGCTAGATGCTATTTCATAGTGAATTTAGGAATGTTCTGTCAAGAGTCTTTTTTAAATAGTCTTTGTTCATGTAATTTAGCCCATTTCCTTCCCAAGTACGGTAAGCTGCTTGCAATTTTATTTCTGAAATAGATATAACAAACATTGCTTCCTACATATTATGGAGGTATATGGAACTTAGAAGAATTAGTGCATTTTTTAGCTTAGCTGAGTCTTTTAGATGCTTTAATAATTGATTCACAGTGTTTAGTTGATAGCTTGCATAATTCAACATATTTTCAGGCTGGTCAGTTGTTTAGGCACTATATATATGCAGCTTGATATTTATAGGCTTTAATTCCACATTCCTTTTAAGAAACCATCTTGATTGCTTTAATAATTGATTCACAGTGTTTAGATGATAGCTTGCATAATTCAACCTCCTTTCAGGCTGGTCATTTGTTTAGGCACTATATTTACGCAGCTTGATATTTATAGTCTTTAATTCCACATTCCTTTTAGGAAACCATCTTGATTCCAAGTTGCAGTAATATGCTATCGTTGATATACTCAAAGTTCTGTAATATTAGCTCAAGCATGGTATATGTTGGTTTAGATTTAGCTCACACAAGTTGCTGTTTTGACCTAGAATAATATATTATGTGTTGTTTGGGCTTGCAGATAGACACTCCTATGTTGGCTTCAGAATGGAAGAAGCCTGGTCTCCTCAGCCACTTTACTGTTGTCCGCAAACTTGATGGAGGCATTTTTCCAATGGGGTTTACCAAAGAGGTGACAGATAGAAACTCGAAAGCTGGATCAAATGTTTTAGTCTCTGAAAGCAGGTAAGTTATATGGTGTCTACCATCAAACTTTTTTATGTTGCCTCTAACATGATTTTAACCTTGAATATTTATATTTTAGTGGCTGTTGTTGAAGTATCTTTCCACACTATGTTGCAGTGAAAGAGCTTTATTAAATCGGCTGATGATTGAGTTATACAAGTTGGACAGTGATGTTCTTGTCGGACATAATATATCTGGGTTTGACCTGGATGTTCTCCTGCACAGAGCCCAGGTGGGGGATGTCCTCAAAGTGCTTTACTCTTAAGAGTATTTGTAGGCTACTCTTGATTTACATCCTCAGCCGCTGACAAAAGATTATGGGCAGGCTGGTAGCAGGCTACAATCTGCTGCCCCTTTTGTATATCAAAGCAAGAAGTTGGCATTCAATTGATAGCTTAATGCATTTGCTGATTTGCATAAATAATACAATCTAGTTGGTGATATTGGATCACTATTAATCAATATGTCAATATACACATTAAAGTTTGTCTTATATACAATTCATTTTGAGCCGCCATTAAATTTCATTTTCTTGATGTTATAGTTAGCCTTCCTGTATTATCAAATGTTTAGATGGCAATAAGGGTATTTAGTTCTTTTATTTATCTCCTCATCTTCTTCAAGTGTAAGCTGCCTCTGTACCTAACAGATGTCCATATAATGAGTTGCCTCTAACCTGATTGTGCTAATAAATTGCTCTTATGCAGGCTTGCAAAGTACCAAGCAGTATGTGGTCCAAAATTGGCCGTCTGAAGCGTTCTATGATGCCTAAGTTAACAAAAGGAAGCACCATCTTTGGGTCTGGAGCGAGCCCAGGGATCATGTCATGCATTGCTGGTCGTCTTTTATGTGATACATATTTGTGTTCCCGTGACTTGTTAAAAGAGGTATTTCAATTGGTGCATTATGCCCTCAATGCAGTGTGTGAACTGTGCTCGTGGCAACCTTTGCTTATTAAACATGCAAATTTTGGTTCTCAGGTTAGCTATTCTTTGACACAACTGTCAAAGACTCAGCTAAACAAAGACCGCAAGGAGATTGCTCCACACGATATTCCCAGAATGTTCCAAACATCTGAGTTGCTCCTGGAACTTGTAGGTTCTGAATACCAAGTCTGGTACTATGATTTGGAGATTTTTTTTTTTTAATGTTTGATTGCATTTGATTAGATGACATTCATGCGTACAAAGAACATTGCTAAACATGCAATAAGAAATGCAGCTTGCATGATGATTGATCCATGTTTTCTTGCCATGATTTAATATTTTGTAAATGAAATAATAACTTGCATCTTCCTGGCTAAGAGCTTTTACTGGTTTTGATGATTATTTGTGCATTGTAACAAATTATGATGGACCATATTATTGGAACTTAAGCATTATAATTCTTACAACTAAGAAATATTCACTGGTACAGGATGTAATGCTTCTAATTATATTTGTGATGTGTTCAGATTGAATATGGTGAGACTGATGCATGGTTATCTATGGAACTCATGTTTCATCTGAGTGTTCTTCCCCTTACCCGCCAGTTGACCAATATCAGTGGTAATCTTTGGGGAAAGACTCTCCAGGTGAGTTCCGCTTGGTTCTTCACATTCATTTTTCTCAATACCTGTTCATGGACTTGACATATGAGTGCATGTTCCTTTTCAGGGTGCTAGGGCACAAAGAGTAGAGTATCTTTTATTGCATGCGTTTCATGCAAAAAAGTACATTGTCCCAGACAAGTCTTCATCTTACACAAAGGAAACAAAAGTTACAAAAAAGAGAATAAATGACGGGGTTGAGGAGGGAAATGTAGATGAGGTGGATAACAATGATGTGAATTTTGACGAAACTCACAATGACCGTGGAAAAGGGAAAAAAGGTCCTGCGTATGCTGGTGGATTAGTTTTGGAGCCCAAAAGAGGTCTATATGACAAGTATGTGTTGCTCCTGGATTTCAACAGTCTCTACCCTTCCATTATTCAGGTTAATAATGTTTTCACAAGTCCCTTGATATCTCCTTCTATTAATATTCAGATTTGAATTTTACTCTCATTTTTCTCTTTTTCAAGGTAATGGTGATATGTGCTCACATATAGTCTTTTAATGAGCGTTAGCATCTAATCTGATTTTACAGGAATACAATATATGCTTCACAACAGTTGAAAGGTTTCCAGATGGATCAGTTCCTCGTTTGCCATCTAGTAAAACAACTGGAGTTCTACCTGAGGTAAAGATATAATGAATCCTTTTTTGCTAATTGCATTTGAACAACAGAATTCAGAAAATTGTTTTTGAAAGTTAAATTTATACTCTGCATTTTTATTTGTCTTCTATTTGTCTGTAATTCTGCTTTAAATAAATACTCCCATAGTCTCAAGGTGTAATCCCCTTTAGAAATGCTCTAAGTTTAATTGTCTTTACATGATAGTCTTAACCTTTTGCTCTTGACTGCATTTTGTGTTTTGTGATAGTTTGTAATAAAAGGACACAGCAGAGAAATTAACATGTAATGCATATCTATTATCCATTTTTACTCATGGACAAAATTTTGAGATAAGCCAAAATGGAAGGAGGTTTTTTTTTGGGTATCTTGAAAAGACAATACAGAACCTGCGAGAGAAGGAATTTGGAGAAGTAATAATTTGTTGTTTTGAAAATTTGCAAGTGGAAAAGGCCTTTATAAATCATGAGTGCGAGATTATTAGATTAATTGGAACTAGTTACTGTTTTAGTGATGAATTAAATCAGGAAAAAGAAATTGTGAGATGGTGTCTTAAACTTATTAAAATCTGTGTATGATCACTGTTTGAAGTTCCGTTGGCTCCTTTACATATGAAACTTTTCTCTAAAGGACGTGTGTGGTGCACTGTTTATTTACTTCCAATTCTTCGTACATAAATTTAGGTAGATAATTTGTTTTACACACCCTTTTGTAGTTGCTGAAAAATTTGGTTCAGAGAAGGAGAATGGTAAAGTCATGGATGAAAAATGCATCTGGTATTAAGGTCCTGCAACTTGATATTCAGCAGCAGGCACTCAAGCTCACAGCAAATAGGTTTGTGTGTATATCAGTTAGTATTCCTATTACTTTTGGGTTCATTTGTTTGAATAATGAAATAGTGGTGATCATCTCATTCTTAAACTTCACGATCCTTTAATTTGATTCAAAGTCTTTTTTATTTTATTGCCAAAAGCCTATTTTGCTGTAGTTGGAACTTTCAGTTTTGCTTCTTGTGATGTTTTACTGACAATTCTTGTTTGTAGTTTGATGGTACTACCCTTGCATATGACCTGATAATATTTGCCCTGCAGTATGTATGGATGCCTTGGGTTTTCTAATTCGAGATTTTACGCAAAGCCTCTTGCCGAACTTATTACACAACAAGTAAGAGAGATACATGTAGCATATGCAGAAATGTGAAGATCTATGTTCTAAAATTAGAATGATGCTGGCTTTTATATTGTTTATTTCCTTGTGATATGAGCCAAGTTACATTGCTGTTGTGCAGGGAAGGGAGATTCTACAAAGCACTGTTGATCTTGTTCAGAATAATTTAAACTTGGAGGTATTCTCTTATGTGCCGATATTTAGGAGCTTTTGAATAGAATGGACTGATGTCATATCCAATGTATTAAGCTCCTAAAGATGAGTAATTTTGCATGTGGCAGGTAATTTATGGTGACACCGATTCAATAATGGTTTACAGCGGACTAGATGACATTGCAAAAACAAAAACAATTGCAGGAAAAGTCATCCAAGAGGTCAGTTTCTCATAATGTGCTTTACTTTCATTGGAGAATATTGTCTATGAATCTTGTAGTTCAAATACATTTGTATGGCTACCTCTTGCATTCTAAAATAGATTAAATTCATAAGAGCTCCAGTTTTAATGTGCTGCAGTTGTAACATGATGCAAATAAGGTGTCTAGGGCTCGAAGTTTGATTATCAAAATTTGCTACAAGGGCTCATTTTTAACCAAAAACCTATAATAGATAAGAGCAAAGTCCAACTGATTCCCAATTATTACTCTCTTGGAAAACATCCTATTGTCCTTTTCTTTCCTTTATAATTTGATGGTGGCCACATTCAAAATTTCGCATCACTCCTTTTGAAAGATCTAGATTTACGTTGAGGTCTTTAGTGAGAATTGGTATACACTACACAGCTGGTTTAATCTGCCAGCATGGGCACCACTAGAGTAATTATTGTTGTTCTTTTCTCTTTTATTTTCAACTTTGGTTTTATGTTACTCTGTGCAAGATGTAACTTCTCTGCCTCTTGTGACTAGGTAAATAAAAGGTACAAGTGTCTAGAAATTGATCTTGACGGTCTGTACAAGAGAATGCTGCTTCTGAAGAAGAAAAAGTATGCAGCTGTAAAGGTGCAGTTCAAGGATGGGACACCATATGAGGTAATTTTGAATACATTTCGCTAACTAATGTGGCTCTCAAAAAGATTGGAGATATAACCTTTTTGGTTCAGGTTATTGAACGCAAAGGTCTTGATATGGTTCGTCGTGACTGGAGCTTACTGTCTAAGGAGTTGGGAGATTTCTGCCTTGGTCAAATCCTGTCTGGAGGGTCTGTAATATTTTACTATTTCTATATTTTAACATGTCATCTTTATTTTATATCAAGCTGGAAGTCCAGGCACTAATCAGAACTGGGTTACTGAGCTATGCCATCACTTTGGCTTGTATGTTCACAGGTCTTGTGAGGATGTTGTTGAATCAATACATAACTCTCTCATGAAGGTAATTACCATCATCTATTCCGTTCTTTTGGTTGGATTTGGAAATGGGTAGAAAGTCTTAGCTCCTAGGGATCTTTCACCGATACAAAAGTTTCAAGGGGCTACTGCTTTTGCTTTAGTGCATCTGAACTTTGGAAGGTGAAAGAAATTGCGCAATTATTCTGCAATTATATGATTGACTTGCTCTTCGTGTAATTGAGAAGTTGCTGACTATCAACATTCTAAGCTTAACAGGTACAGGAAGAAATGAGGAATGGACAAGTAGCACTTGAGAAATACATCATCACAAAAACATTGACTAAACCACCCGAAGCCTATCCTGATGCCAAAAATCAACCGCACGTTCAGGTGATTTCAATTGCCAGTAGTTGGTCTTGCACGCTTTATAGCTTTATCTTATGTGATTTGACCTACCATTTATGTATCCCATTCCACTGATATTGCTTGAACTGATTTCTAGGTGGCTCTGAGATTGAAGCAAAGTGGTTATTCTACTGGTTGCTCAGCTGGTGATACAATTCCATACATAATTTGTTGTGAACAGGTATCTTTATCACTGAACTTTTTTTTTATATAATCAAATCTGAACTTTGAGCACAGGATACCTTCACACTTTGAGGTTATATTCATCTCAGTCTGAGTTTTGTTTTCCTCATTTTCTTCTGTCATTTTTGGGATAGGGGACTAGTTTGAGTAATTCCGCAGGGATTGCTCATCGTGCCAGGCATCCAGATGAGTTGAAAAAAGATGAGGGGAAATGGATGATTGACATTGATTACTACTTGTCACAGCAGATCCATCCAGTGGTATCCCGTTTATGTGCTTCAATTCAAGGAACAAGCCCAGAGCGGTTGGCTGATTGTTTAGGACTTGATCCATCCAAGGTAATACCTTCAGGCCAGTCTGGATTTGAATGTAAATCTATGTTCTCTCTTGCATACGCTTACTCTAGCAATAATGTTCTTATTTATTGTTTTCTTCCAGTTCCAAAGTAAATCAAGTGAAGCTGTCAGGAATGACCCTGCTAGTTCGCTCTTGTTTGCTGTAGATGATAATGAGAGGTAACTATTTTATTGTGTCCAAGTACTATGCTATATGAACATAATCGAGGCATTTCTCCCATGAAAAGAAAGGGCGTTAAGGCATGTGGTGGATTGTGTTGCAGATATCAGGGTTGTGAGCCATTGACCTTGTCATGTCCAAGCTGTTCAGGTACTTTTGACTGCCCTGCTGTATTCAGTTCCGTTTGTATGTTAACTGGTGAGAAGCCAACAAAGCCGCAACAAGAGGAATCTACCTGCAATTTTTGGCACAAGCTGCGCTGCCCTAAATGTCCTGCCGAAGGTGATCTGGGTAGAATATCTCCTGGAATGATAGCAAACCAGGTATTTATAGAGTTTTTCTTCCCATTGCCTTTCTGTTTGTGCGTGTAAACCGTTCTTTGAAAATTCAATATTACTTACAAATATTGATAGTAGAGGTAATCTACTTCAATTTTGTATATGCTAAAGATGTGTGCTTTGCCCTGCCTGTCAGGTCAAAAGGCAAGTGGATGGGTTTATTTCAATGTACTACAAGGGCTTAATGATGGTAATCTATCTCTTGCAAAATACTTGGTATACAACTGAAAAAGTTTGGGTTTATTAGCAATTATTAAATCTGATAACGTTTTCACTTTTGCTTTCAGTGTGATGATGAAACTTGCAAGCACACAACTCGAAGTCTGAACCTGCAGTTGGTTGGTGATTCTGAGAAAGGAACAGTTTGTCCAAACTATCCCCGCTGCAACGGGCGTCTTGTGAGAAAGGTTTCATGGCAATCCCTCCAAACCTAATGCATTTTTATACTTCATTCTTCTTCTAGCATATTTGTTATTTAGCTGAGCAAATTTTCCTCTTATATAGTACGCTGAAGCTGATCTATACAAGCAACTTTCATATTTCTGTCATCTCCTGGATACCACAAGCTGCATAGAAAAGGTTGTTATGTTTTGCTATTTTATTTAGGTTGGCCAACGGTGAAAAGCTTTGGTTGTCGTGATCAGTATTGAACTGATTGATCTTGGTGTTGTTGCAGACGGAGACCAGTGCGAGGATACCGCTAGAGAAAGAGCTAGCCAAAGTTCGGCCACTGGTTGATTTGGCTGCATCTACAGTTCAAAGAATTCGAGACCGATGTTCCTTTGGTTGGGTGCGGATGAATCACCTCATTGTCGCAGTTTGAATCACGTTTAGGTTCTTTCTTATTATTCTAATTTTGCCCATAAATATATATGAACCTAGGTATCATCGGCTGACGAAATATAAGTGGCAAAACTTAGTCCTATTTTTAATTTTTATAAATTTGATCATATCTCTCGTCCACAAATTTCACTTATTTGGGTTCTGATCAAGAGCTGTTCATGGGCCAAGTTGGGCCTGCAGGTGGATTTTGGTCCAACTTAAGGTCGGCCTAAGCCTATCTAAACTCAGCCCGCAGAATGCCTCAGCCTCAATGACCAAATCCAAAAAATAATCAAATTTACACGAGACCTTGGAGGAAGAAAGATCAATTATTCATTTTATTAAGCATAGAGAAAATTAATGGATTATTAGGGTTAAAGGTAGACAACAATCTGATGTATGAAAGACTGAAGAAGCTCCTCCAACTCCATTGGAATCATTACTTGTTTCTTGCACTTTGTACACTTTTCCATGTCATCTATCTCCGGTTCTCACTGCAGCTCCCCGACAGGCGCCTCGTTGAGCCACAGGAAGTGGATGAAATCATACAGTTTTGCACTTACACTCACCTGTTTGGTGTTAAGAAAATACTTTTATACCAGCAACAAGGTTGACCCCCCACAAAAAATAAAAGGAATATTTGGAAGAAGGTTAGCCTGCAATACCTTGTACGGTGTCGGGTTTAATCTCCTGATGTGATCAGGCCTCATTTGCGCAAGCTGTTTGATGCAATGGTCCCTAATGTCCTTGAGAGCTGGTAACTCTTCTCTTACTTTATCTTCAGTAGGGGAAAAAAAGTTTCAGGAAATGTGAATAAACATATTGCTGACAGGCCTCTCTTCTGTTCAACAGTAAATTACTAAAATTCAATCCTAAATATGGAGCCTAAGACTGGAAGTGATTCAATATTTAACGTGGCAAGGCAACAGGGATATAATGTTTCTCAAATGGATTCTTCATGTTCAACAGAGGTTTGAGACTACTGAATTAATGCGATTGAATTATACTCTTCCATGGTGATTAATTAAAAAATGGATTATTCTTAGCTCTTACCTGACTTCCCAGGCCAGTAACACTTCAGAAGCTCTTCCACACGCTGTGGTACCACATATGCTCTTTTGGATTCATTAAAAGGGTGACGGCATAGAATACGTTCTCCCACCTGCAAATTTCAAAATAGAGAAATGAGGTCATTCAGCCTAATCATCCATGGATTTAAGTCTATATTGTTATGGTGCATACAGCTATTAGTGGTAGGTGACATAACAGAGAAATGTAAAAGAATCCAAGTAAAAGAAGACTACGTCGGAATCAAAATGAATGAACCAGTAGCTTTAATAGTCAATTTTTTATATCCCACAACAAGTACACGAAGTCAAACTTTAACAGGTGAGCATTAGTTTAGTTGATTAGTTTTTTCATATTAAGCATTCAACATTGATTTTGGGACGTGGATAGCCAATAAGATTATCTATGACATGCTGTGCAAAAGTTAGACTGGCATGTTAGCCTTTAATACATAGACAATGCATATAACTAAAGCATGTATTTAAGTAAAAAGAATAAGTATCTTCCTATGTTGAATTCTCAGGTTTCTAAAGTTAAAACTAAATCCAAAACTGGCTGCAAAAATCTCTCTGTTCATATGCTCTTAACTACACATCTTATGATACTACAAATAAAAAAGGATGAGAATGTTGGTAACTAATCACTGAAAGCTTTGCAGCCTACACAACAAGAGTTATGTGAACTATAAGTTAATACCTTTGGACATGGTTCATTTTCCCCTGTCATTATGTCCACCAGGGAATATCCTTCCTTGCCGTATAATCTGTAACATCGTTTTTTGCATGGTATAGAGACCTAGCATTCAAAATATAAATAAATAAAAGAAGAAGAGTGAAGAGATAAGGAAATGCATTATGACAAGAAAGCATGCTGCTGAAACTTCTTGGCAGCCAGGTCAAACCTTAGACACATCCTCCGACAGCTTGATGCGTGGCTGATCATTGATCTCAACAAGCTTGAAAACACAACCTAAAGCTGCTTGAGCATAGCAAGTGACCAGATAGGTTCCTATCCCAAAACAATCCACCTCGTGACCCTATAGAGAAAAAGGTTTGATCCCTCATGAGTTGATGTGTACAAGAGAAAATCATGCACCATATTGGAGGCACTGTCATCCTGATACAGGCCCTTAAGGAGTCAAGTAAATTATTCAAAGAAACTTTAGTTTAGATGGACTACCTGCTTGTTTAGTGCATCCAAAGTTTCCTCATTCAAATCATTACTAGCAGTAATGCTCATCTTTCCAAAACCAGGAACCTCAAATTCTTTCTCAATTGTATGAAAGATCTTGCGGGCTTCGCTAGATAAGTATGCTAGATCACCAGAGTCCAGTCTAATGCCAACCGCTTTGTACCTGCATAAACACGAAGTCAAAACGTAAATTCAATTTCTCTCTACCCATCGAACAAAGAATGCAGCTGATACAATCATTCAGCTTGACAAAAAATTAATAAACTGAACATAGGCACAGATAAAATAACCAATGGGAGAAAAAAGGAATTATTATAACCCAATTTTCTGCAAGGTAGGAATTGTTCTTATAGGAAAGAAACTTCTATATGTACAAGCCTTTGAGACATACCCCAAGTCACGAAGTGCCAAAGCAACTGCACAAAAGTTGGGGACTCCACTCCTCATTACCTGGTAAAATGGCCGTAGAAACAGAAATTTTAGTGCTGATATATGTTAGGACAAAATAGACTACATCAAATTTGACTTAAAGCTAAAATTCATGGAAGGTGCACTTACATCATATGTATCTACAAGAGCAAGAAAGTTGTTAGGGAACGCCAAGGCATATGACATGAAAGCTGCTAATTCACTCTGATTGGTCTCACCAAAAATGCCACTCAGTGGTTTTGACCACTACAAAAGTATGCACCCATGAGATAACTTAAGGCAGGTGAAGCGACAAGCAATCAACTAGCAGCAACATTACAGAGAATAGAACAGGAAACAAAAAACACTGATCTCTCTCTCAACCAAATTCGTTATATATTATACTCTAAAGAGTTTCAAAGGAATAAACATTTAGTCTGCCATTCCTCCCTCCGATTTCTAGAGTATGGACATAAAGGCAAAAATTGAAGCACTTTTCAAATCTATCTATATATATAGATATACTTTGGAATTTGAGAACTAAATGAACTAAATGCTGGAATAAATGCTTTGCACTTTGTATTATGAACCTTTGTTTTTTTAATGGGTTTTGAGGTTGTGGGCTTTTGGATCTGATATATTGCAATTGTGAGCCACTGGGATTCTTGTGAGAAAAAAAAATGTATGCTTCTAATACAAAATTTTGATGAACTTGCTCATGAAGCATAGTTGGGTTTTGGTTAACATTTGACAAAAATACAAGGGTAGCCTAGTCATCTCTCACTAGACATGGAAAATACATAAAAATATTTTAACAAGAAGTTAAAGGACCATTCACAACACCTGTATTTTGCTTAACCATGACTGAACAAGACTGACAAAGTCCTCACAAGTACTTGAACTATCAGAGCTACACAGGGATCTGTCTAGGATCTCATCAGGGCTCTGCAAATTGGAAATTGAACAACCTCATTTTCAAAGAAGCACATTAAACTATAATCAAGACATCATAATATGCGATGCATGAAATGATAACCCATAAGACAATGGTCAAGAGATTTGGGTACAGAAAACTGATAGAAAATAGTAAGCAATTTATCAGTGTCAAATCCAACCCAGTCTCCAAACAGTTCATTTTATGTAGCATGGACCATATTCACAAAAAAGACCAGAAACCACCAACAAAAAAAAGTGTCAATCAAATACCAATTTAGATATAAACACCAAGCACATTATTGGAAACTAATAACTACTAGTCATTAAAAGCTATATACAGATAAAAACTTTAACTGCCACTCAAATCTTGCAGTCACTTCATCCATGTCATACATATATACATAGGTATGACCTCACATTTATTAATATGTCAGTAATGTAATCAATGAAAACAAATTTATAGACTATCATACTGGTATAAACTATAGTACATGCCACTAGTGAGCATACATGCAGAAAATATGCATTAAAATCTCAAGTTAATTGCTATAGATCTTAAAATTTCCCGCAAAATACTGACCATAAATGAGCTAACAAAAGCATGGGAATGTGTCCCACGAAGAGGTATCCCAAATAACCTCCCAGCTGCAACATTGCTGAAAATACAAGGCATAAAAACAGAAACAAACCAAACAAAACATTAGCTTAGATCAAGAATCTACATCAGTGAAGACTTCAAAAAGGAACATAACCTCTGAATAGCTACAAGATCATACACAAATACAGAACAAATATTAACTTTACTTCATTCCATCACTTGAGAAACTTGATATACAAAACCACAAAACCAGTGTACCAAAGGCTACAAATATTTCAGCAAATCACCTTGTAGCATCAAAACCTCCCAAATAGCAATACTTTGAAGCCCCCATAGCACCATCAGGTCCCTGTAATTAACATGAATGGAAATCTTTCACAGAGAGAAACTCAAATATTAACACTTCAACTAAGAAAACAAAAAAAAAATTTCATTAACCTGAGCCCGTCGAAGCCCAAACTCAAGCAACATTTTAGAGTTTCCAGCAACAAGTCTGTGTCTAGCAGCATTTGTAGCCACTAAGGATGCAAAATTTACAAGATTCAGAACTGGAGTCTCCAGCAATTGAACCACCTAAAACGAAAAATTTAGATCCCAGGAAAAATTAAGATGTAAAACAAAGGAGCCGAAAACTGGTACTAAACTGATGTAGCAAAAACATTAGTTAGATGGTACTCACAGCGACTGGCCCTTCAACTCTAAGCAGGGGTACCTTTGGGAAAACAACTGTTCCCTCTGAAATAGCATACACTTCGACATCAGAACAGTCAATTTCTCTTAGATAACTGAAAAAACCCTCCTGTCATTAGCAGAAACAACGAATAAGTTAACCATCCAATATACAGGCACGGTTCACAAAAGAAACAAACTACAACCAGACTATTATCACTTGAATCATCCCCAAAGTTGTTTGCTTTACCTCACATGAACCAGGCAAGCTTTTACGGATGAAGGAGATCTCTTCCTCAGTTAACTTGAAATTAGCAATGAGTTTTATGCATTCTTCCAAACCAGCAAACACTGTAAATTCACCACCAAATGGATTCTTCCGAAAATATAGATCGAACCTGAAAGCATTTTATAAAACGACAGAAATCCTGTTAAGCCGAAACTTAAAACATTCGACTTTCACAATGAAAAACTTCCCATTTTTCATTTTTCATTTCTGCAAAATAACATGTAACTAAATGAAATCAGTTGAATAACTAACTTTCCGAATTTCGAAAACCTTATGATTTCCGGTAACTAAAATAAACTTAAACTTCAAATAATAAATAAATTAAATAAAAAATTCTACTGAAAACAAGAAAATGTAACTAACTAACCAACTAACTAACTAGCAACAAAGCTCTATTTTTCAATCCGATTCTTTGGTAACCAATCAGAGCATTAGATTAGAAAGCGAGGAAAAAGAAAAGAAAATAAAAATATTCACAATGAAATGAAATAAAAAAAGAATAATTTGAGAGTTACACGGCTCGGTCGTCGTGTTTGCCGGCTTTCCAATAAGCGTAAGCCATGGTGAACTGATAAAGATCGGTTAGAAGAGGAGTGACCATCGGGTTCGTCGGTCCGTCCATGACCCGACCCGCGTTCTCACTCGCCCCGTTCGCTTTCGTCTCCATTATCACTCTTCCCTGGCCTCTTCACTCTTTAGAAAATGCAATCCGTTAATGACTCCTCACCTCGGAACCTGAATTCTTTATATATAGATGAGGGAAACAGGAAAACAAGCGTGTGGCTCACGAACATTAAAAGAAAAAAAAACGAAAAAGGAAAGTTGGAGCGATCGTTAGAAGAAATTCATAGCGTTATTTCTTTTTGAGAGAGAAAAAAAAAATAAAAGGATTTGAATTTAATCTAAAACTAGAAAATAGCAAAACGTAGAGAAGATTTTGGGGTTCGGTTGCTTAGTCAGCCTTTGAAGGGCGGGACGTGTATTAGCCGGAAAGTGTTCCCGGTCTATGTTTGTTAATTAGCCTTGGCTTTTTTCGTGGACCATATATTTTTCCACCAATTTTGTTACCTTTATTATTTTTCTTGACTTTGTGTTATTTTTTCATTTTTTCCATTATCTATTTATGGATGGCAATTCATTTTGTCATTTTCAATTTTTTTTTTAAATTTTGATAATAAATAATTTTTTTATCCAAATTAATAAATCATTAATAGAGTTCGAACTCATTCATTATAATGAAAGTTTTAAATTTAAATTTTAAAACTAAAATGATAAATTTGTTTAAAAAATCTTTGATTTGTGTTTGTAGTCGTAGTCGTAGTCAGGTGCATTCCTCCCTCCCGTCAAATACTCTTTATCTAATGTCAAGCAATCCCATCAGCCACGACTTTGAAAAACATTTTAGAGTAAAATGGTGCAACATGTGAACCATGCCTTTAATTCCTAATTCCCATATGATATTAGGCTTGGTTTGAACCAAATTCACTGAATTATATTCCAATCTTAACAACTTTTTCATTTGGAAATTCTGAGGTAGTGGATTCTGTCTTTAGCATTTTACCTTTTGGGTTACTTAAGCAAGGTTTTTTTACCAAAAAGAGACATGATATTTCGTTCTTTTTTTTTTTCCATCCTAAATGAAGGATTTGACGTTTGTGATTGTCTTACGGGTTGTAAACAAATATGCTTGCCAGCAAATATAGACAAAATATTATTATAAGTCTAGGTTTAGAATTTCAAAACCAAAGTACTAAAATATATTATTACCTTGGGAAACAATGGGAATATGCCCCTTAAAAAAATTGGACACGCCGACCGAATATGGTTCAAGGCTTCAGCATTTGGACACAACACGTAATGACATGAACCATGATATTTTTCTCTTCCTTTCTTGTCCAAAATCTAATTTCTTCCCAAATCAATTAATATTCTGATCAAAGAGTCATTATCTTCACTGTTTTAGTAATATAAATTGACGATGTGTATTTTCAAACAAAGAAGCTTAAAAAAAAAAAATAGATTTTCCCTTTTAGTAATGCAAAAAATACTTTGGAATATACTTACATGTTAGTTCTAATTAACTAATTCCAGTATTATTGGTGATATTATTCGTTAGTACTATATATTATATGTGATTTAAATCAATGTCGCTTTGCACTGGTTCACGTTACAAAAATTTCCTCCGCCAACGTAGAAAAAGCAGGTCCAAGCAGAGCTGACGCCAAGTTAGAGGACGCGTCCAATTCGGCGGCTGGTGATGAAGGGGAACCTGGCCTGTCATCTTCATTATCGTAATATATAATGATTAACCGCACTGATTTGCTTTTTTTCGTTTTGTCATTGTTAATGTTGCCATAATCTTTGTTGTTGCTGTTATCATCGTGACTAGAATTATTATTTTTAGCATAAATGGGAGCTCGTCCACGACTTCATTCCTATCGGGATCCGATGTTAGCAAATAGATAATGTATTTGATTCATCATCTTTAGATAGAATGATAAATTTGAACATAATCTTAATTTTTGAGTTAGACCATGAGCTGTCTTTAGACAAATGGCAAATAAAGATAGTGGATTTCATCGAATTTCAATATCGAATTCCACATTGAAATTTGCTATCGGTTCTTGTGAAGATGTGACAAACATTGACGGTAGAAATTGTTCAGCACTAAGCCATATTATGATAGATGATTAAAGCACGCCATGTGCCAATATTTAGTTCAAGAACTATGAATTACAATCACTTTAAGAGGCTTTTCAGGTAAATTACATGCGAGTAAACAAGAAAATTATGATGGAAAATTAACGTAAAAGTAAGTGGCAGGTGCTAAATTTACCCAAGAAAAGGGGAAAGAAAGAGTCCACTTCAGTGATCCCGAACAGTTTGCTGTGTTTCTGCTAACTACTGCTGGATGTTTATAAGAGGCAGGTCCAAGACACCACCTTCACTATGGAGGCTTTGTGAGAAATACAAAGAAGCCACAAAACGTGACAGTAGTCGTTGCTATACTAAATCCAAAAGGATAATAGAGCAGCATCAGTTTAGCAACCAATTCAGAAATTCGGTTTTTCTATCTTAATGTCATCACTGGAGTCACTTCTTCCTGCTTGCCTGTTCAAGTTTTACATTAATGACACAGAAATTACATTGTGGAATGATTTTCATGTATGTGGAAATAGGGAGGGAAGGAGGGGAGGATTAATTCTTTAATCAGGAAAGCCGATTTACCTGGTCAGGTGCGGAACAAGTATAAGGTCATGTTCCAGAACACTGTTTGGTTGGTCTCTTCCCATCATGCTTGCATCAAGAGAACTGCTTTCCTTTAGATCAGATTCTCGTGTATCAAAGGGCAGTGAAACTGTACTTGTAGCCCCTGAACCAAATTCTGTTGACAGATGAATATGTGTCAGAATTTCTCCACCATCATTCTCGACAGAGGGATTGGCACGGAAAATGGTATACGAAGCAGAAGCCTCAAGGCTTTCGCCATTTGATCAAGTAAGTATACTATTTTAACCATTTCAGACTACCTGATGTATTTGACTTCAATTGATGATGTGGCAGAATGTCTTCCCTGCAAATATCCTTCACAATCCCTTACATGTAAGATGACTGGCAAGGATTATTCCCCAAAACTCTTTATGCATTGTTGCTCATATGACTTACCTGAGTTGGTGTGAGGAGCTGGAAAGGCCCAAACTGGGCCTGGATTGATTCCAAACAGAATGAAGTTTCTGAAGTAATTATGTTTGACATATTGGGTACCGATGCATGGTTTGAGGAACTGCATTGGTTGGGTAGATCAAAAGGAATCTGTCCTGAGGATTCTGGATTTACTGGCACTGTGCCTGAGGCATTCATTGGTAGAGATCCATTGTCTTCCCCAAAGTCAATTCTTGTTTGGGGAAGTTGGATTGGTTGCAAAACTCCAGGCAAGCACATGGGATGCAAGCTTAATCCATTTCTCATTGATAGCATCTGACATTTGAAACACAAGGTAAACAAATCAGAAGCAAACTTTTTCTCTCATTGTTTCACTTGTATTTCTGTTTGTTATTAGCAATTCGGCACAGATGATAACAGGATAGATCAAGGCTACAAAACAAAGATCCTGCAGTATATATAACTGAGGTCCACAGAGCCTTTATGATTGAAATTTGACTAAATTAAAGCTATTTCTATGTAATATAAAGCTTAAATGCAGTCATATTCCTATGTCGTGCTAACCTTATCTTACAACTGAAGAAAAAACTAGACATTGAAAACGTCAAAAGACAATTCCCTTCCACCTTTTCTCTTGATATGATTTTGGCCATGGATTTCTCATTGCTTCTTGCAATATTATTTGAAACTAGCTTCAATTTCCTATTCCTGAATCATTTTTAAAGTCAAATTTTACATTTGGCAGCACCCCTATAGCAAGTTTTCAGGGGAATTCTAGCAGCACAATGGGACACTCTGTAATCCTATCATTTTCCCTCAATGTTGTTAGTGGATTAGTTAGGCAATTCTTTATGAATGTCAAAGAGCATAACAGACACCCAATTAAGTTTCTTAAAGTTCAGTGTTTTGTTGCTTGTGGATGCCAAATTTCTCTAGACACACCAGTCTACAATCAAGTTAGAGTTTTTAACTTAATCATCAACAAGCTAGACTAGCAAAGGAATCAAAAGGATCTTATTCTTCTGAACATGCTTCACACCAAACCAAAATATGGCAATTTTCGGCTGACTCTAAGACTCACTCAGGTAAGAATCATGTAATTTCTGAAGGATTGAAGGGTTCCTTAATTGGCCCAGCCAGATGCAGTAGCATACAGGCCAAAAAAACCTATCAAGCAAAATAAAATAAAATAAATAAGGGAAAAGTAATAAATTAATACTCCATGCAAAATTCTATCTACAACTCCAAAATCCTCATCAGTAGAGAGGGTGGATTCACCAAGAATTAACATACCTGAACTTGAAGCTGAAGCTGCTTCAAGTACTCAATTGCTTCATCGAGCATCGAAGCCTTATCTGTCTGCTATGATGGAATATTCAATCAGGCAATGCCTTACCCAAATTAGTAATGCCACAATATAGAAGTGATCAAACAAAAATGGGAGATGAAGCTAAAAATGAATTGCCTTGTTAGAATTTGGAATCAGGTTTTGCAATGCTTTCATTTTCTCATTAATCCTACTCCTCCTCCTCTGCATAAATCAAAATTCACAAAGAAACAACCAAACAAATCAAATCAATGTTTCCCCATTGTTATAGATTTAAAACAAAACCACAATAAAAAAAATACTAACCTTTTCAGACAAATTATGAACCTCTGCAGCTCGACTTCTCTTGGAGGAACTACGAGGTGGAGCTGGCTTTGATGGTGCCTCATCTACCAATGCTTCAAGTCCCTCTTGCTTATGACAACTTTCAAACTATCAAAAAAAAAAAAAAACAATTTGCTCAATTTGAATTGTTAAAAAAATGGGACAAATCCTATTATTATAAAAAAGTATATTTTGCTACAAAGAAAAGCATAGAATTTTCAAAGAAAATGAAAGTTTTCACATTCAAAAAGAGAATCTTGATCATTATTTGTTTCTTCATGTAATCAAATTTTTTCAACTGCATGAAACTCTTTTTGTTAAGATTTAACCATTGTATCAGCAACCATAATGATTAAAACAAAAAACAAAAAACCCAAGACCGAATACTTACCTCACTTTCACACTCATACTCTTCAGTGTCATTAATCTCACCAGCAACTCCAACCAAACCCGACCCTCCACTCCCTCTCCCACAAGAATCAACGGTCAAGATCATCCCTTGCTTCGCTTCACCACCAGCTGGTGCCGGTGACCGTGACAACCGTCGTGGATTCTCAGTTGGACCCTCCAAATGGGCCATCCCAGAAGACGGAGAAGAAGAATGAACTAGAATTTGATGAAGAAGATTGGATATATCATCTGAAGCAGAAGATAAACACTTCCCCTTATTACTATTATTATCATTAGTAGTAGTGTAATTATTGTTACAATGAAACAAGTTAACGTTAATGTTATCTTCCATTTTAAGCTTCTCTTTTTCAGTTTAAAATGTTTTTTCTTTTCATGTTTTTCGGTTACTGTCTCTTTTGCTCTGGCTTTTGGTTTCTTGTGTTAAAACAACAGGGAAGCTATTTATTGTGGGCGGGGGCGTTTCACTGAGAAAATAGGGGGAAAAATAAAAAGAAAGAAAAAGGCTATGGTGAAATGTGCTAAAGTGACTGCCGGTGGGGATACTGAGTTTTTTATGGCAAATGATTGGGCTGTCAAACTACAATAGTGACATGTCAAGGTGAGACTAGCGAAATTTTTTACTACAGTGTCAGATGAACTCCCGCTCACGAGGCGCACGTGCGGAGCATTTTATCATGTATTGGTCCTTTAATTACTAAATTGATCAATAATTAATCATACTTTATAATCCGTACTAGCCAATTCTTTTCCCTTTCTTTTTCTTTTTACAACTCTTTTGCTTTTTATATGTGTTCCGTACATAATTTGGATCTCCTGTCCTAAATCTGTCCCAACAACAACTTCTCTTTGTTTAATTAAAGGTGGTTTATTAGGATAAGCAAAAGGTTTTAGCTAAATTAGTCTATAAGCGTCAATTGATGACACCAAGTACTTGTTGCAAATTGAAAGAAGAAATGAAAGGGAAAGAGGAAACATTTTCTTGGCTGGTAAAGCCAAACAAAGCCTGAGCCAACTCTCCAAATGAGGTCATCTTTGTAAACCAGTGATTGCCAGCTGTGATGATTGCATCAACATTTTGATTCAAAATCAGACAAGCCTGAAATGATGAAAGTACAGCGACCTTTTTTTTCCCTTCTCCTCTCTTGTCTTGTAATCTCCTTTTCCTTGTCTTCTCTCATCATAACGTTGGACAATGACTTGCAATCTCTCTTGTACATGTTTATAAATTTTAATTACACCCAGAAACATTTAAATTTAAAATACTTTTTTTTTAAAATCTTGGATTAATGGACAGGATAAAGTGATAAAAGCACTGCTAAAAGGAGCTGGATTGCTTTAATGTTGGTTGGTTCAGATTCTCTTGCATTTGATACCTTGGAATTTGTTAGAGAGTTTGAGTAGTCATAGATTTGCAGGCTTTCAGAACTTAATCGGTTAATCCCCATGTACTTGCACGGTCCTTTTGCTCAGTTCTCAGTTTCAAGCTGCTATGTTTTTAGTCACACCACTCACTTCTCACAGACACTGACACAAACTAAACCAGCATTATTGCTAGTTCAAAATCTCTCATTTATTACTATTATCTTGATGGGTAGTTGATTAGTTGTTGCATGAATTTCACCAGTTTGACAAAGAATCCCTTGGTTTTCTCCGTTTCCAATGCTTGGAAAACTGATTTCTGGCACAAGTTGGCAAGTTGGTTGCTATTTGGTTAGGCTTAGGCAGTTTCGTTCCTGCCAGGATGGAGCTATACGCCTGTCTACGTAATCCCTCCTGGATCTGACTCCTATGATCATCTGCTGTCATCCTGAGAGGCCTAGGTATTGTTCTTTTGTAATTTTCACTTTTCACTCCTCTCGCACCATGTCTCCAGAGATATGCTTTATCTGCTAATTTGAGGCTAATTAATCTCATAATCTAATCATATTTGATACACTTAACAAATAATATTCGTTGTGCACAGTTTATTTGCATCTCAGTTAATAAAAGTGGAAGTAATGATACCATTTATACATGGTAATGGCAATGGTGGGTGCTAATATTCATGTAACCGTGTACTTTCTTGGTGCAGGAGTGAAAAAATAGAAAGGTTGCTTGAAAGTTTGAAACAACCTAACGTGCAGCGTAGATGGGTTGTGGGGCAGAATAATGATAATAATAATAAAGAAAAAGATAAAAGTGTTTAAAGTTTAAACTAAGATAAAGAAAACCGGACCAGTTCGTAGTTAGCCATGTAAGTGTCTAACTGAAGATTGGAGACTCTTCCCCCGCCGGTTCTCTGTCTTTTGTTCTTAATGTTGGATTAATATAGTCATACAATTCAAAGTTTGATCAGAGGATCAGAGCACTCCCAACCTGTCCCTTTCACCGTCTCGTCCGACCAAACGTCACCTTAACCAGGACCACTAATTATTTTTTTCCCCAAATATTTTTCAATATCTTCCACCAGCCTTTTTAATTTGTCTTCTCACGTGTCGTACTCCCATTCGTCAAATAGATCGCGTATCCAATCCCTCCTGAGTCTACTACCCTACATGCGGGACCACCAGAGTATCTGCGTCTCCATCATCAAACGTCTACATTGAAGGATCAAAAAACCAGACACGGCAAGTTAATAGTGTATGATCATTATATCTATATTTTGAAGTGGGGTCCATTGAGGGTTGGATGTGGACGTGTCAAGTGGATTGGGTGACGCTGCATAGAGATGTGAATTGATCCAACGGTGGAGGATTTTTGGAAGGGTCAGTTTTCGAAAGGGCGGACGATTCGATTGGTGAACAGTGAACTTAAGGGAAATCGTATGTTCCCAAGGTTGTGGATGCAAGTGTCATGTCCTGGTTTTCTGTATCATAAATAATCTGTTTTTTGATGGTGATGGATGGTAAGATGACGGCTCCGGATTCAGGAAGATGTATTCTTGAGTACTTTATATGAATTGCCGCGTTGCTTCTTTGGGTTAATGGCCCAATTCGAATGTTGCGGAACACAGACCACTTTCTTCCCAAGTAGAATGATGGTTCAGGGTCCAGACCTTTGTTTTTGTTCATCTATCCAATATACCATCGATGGTCGGGGAAATGAGAGGACTAAAAGGTTTTTATTCAGTTGAAAACCAAATAACTGCCCTGCAACAAAAGTCCACTGCCACCAGCAATCAATAATCTTTTAGTATTTTGTTTTTCCTCGTACCAAAGTCCAAAATTTGGTACTATTTGATCTGCATGCTGCCTCAGTGTCCACTGAAAATTTCCGGCGTTGGCTAGCATTGTCCTCCTAACTGCTGCACCAACATTTTGAAAACCGAAGGAAGAGCCTAATATGGGTGTGGATGGGGCCTATACTTGTATATAGTTTTCCAAATCGTAATAGCTTAATGATAACTTGTTGGTCTTAGTTAAAGACCAGCAGTCGGTCGGGGAAATGAGAGAACTAACAGGTTTTTATTCAGTTGAAAACCAAATAACTGCCCTGCAACAAAAGTCCACTGCCACCAGCAATCAATAATCTTTTAGTATTTTGTTTTCCTGGTACCAAAGTCCAAAATTTGGTACTATTTGATCTGCATGCCGCCTCAGTGTCCACTGAAAATTTCCAGCGTTGGCTAGCATCGTCCTCCTAACTGCTGCACCAACATTTTGAAAACCCAAGGAAGAGCCTAATCTGGGTGTGGATGGGGCCTATACTTGTATATAATTTTCCAAATCGTAATAGCTTAATGATAACTTGTTTGTCTTAGTTAAAGACCAGCAGTTATACATATGAAATATGTCAGACAATTCTGGGCTTAGGCCTCTATGTAAGGGCCGAGGGGCTGGAAGAGCCGAGCTGACCTGCCTAGCCCCATCTAAAATGAAATGTCGCCATAACAAATTCGTATTTGAGTGTACCAGCCAAATCTTAAAATAACTTGCAAAAAGAGCAATACCAAATTATTTCCCCAAGAGATCGAACATAATATAGATGGATAATTCAGAAGGTGCAAAGTCAGTCTTAACTGACTCAAAACCATCAGCTTTTCACTACATTAATCCAAGAAGCTTGGTGATTCTACAGAGGTTTCGTTTCCCTCATCCCTACAAAAGAGCCGTTTTTTTCCGAGTCACTCCATGTATATATCGAGTTCATTCAATTGCAAAAGCAAATTTTGAAAACTAAAATTTATTTCACAGCTCCCTGGACTTGGAGGATGTGCTCTCATGCCAGCCCAGCCAGGAAAAGCATCCACCTTGTGGAGAAAGAAGAATATGAGAAACTGAGGTGTCTCGTTCTCATAGACTTGGCTGTTGCTAACATGAAAACCTGCGAAATGAAAGGAAGGAAATGTAAATAAACAATGTGTTTAAAGATACTGAGGCAATGATCCATAGGCAGCTCCATAAAATCAGCGTATGATCTTTTGTCAGATCAAAAGGAAGCGTCAGAATGGTGATCCTGCTCTCAAATAGCCAAAGCTGTGTTTTTGCATATGGGGCATGAATTCTTCTGCACAAGCCATTGCTTAATGCAATTGAAGTGGAAGTCATGACCGCAATCTAGCTTACCAAGCTCTTCTCCATTAACATAGTCCTCCTATAACAGGTTCCAAGCAAAGCAAAGTGGAAATTAGTTTTAGTTATCAGCGTCTATATATAATCCATCCGAAGAATGCATAACAGTAAATCTAATAAAATTTCACCTTTACTCCTATCCCTGGAAGAAAAAGAGATGAGGGGATCCTACCTGACAGATACAACATGGTTCAGCTTCTACTGTAGGTCCAGTTGTGATAGACAGATATTTTCTCCTCCTCAGGTTGGCCATAATAGCTTCATCGCTCAGCCCAGTGCAAACGCTCCCCATTTGCTCTTCCAGTTCCAGAAGTTCCTAAAGCCAATAATTTTTATTCAGGATGAAATCATAGAAAAATAAAGGAGGGGACATCTTGAAAGAAAGATTAATAGGTTACCTCATAGGACATATTGTCAACATCAAGGCGCATAGCATCATGAATATCTGGCGCCCCAGGCACACCATACAAAACTGAACGATCGATTACCATGACATCCTGGCATACCACCATTGGTGCAAAACTGAAGTTAAACCTTGATATGGCAGCTTTAAATATAAATAAAAATGAAAGCTTCGATCTTACCTCAAGTCGCAAGCCACCAGCCCTACGAACAAGTCCCAAGGCATTGCGAACCTGTTATGGCAAAAATAGGGGGAGTTAAAAACTTCTGAATTTAGTGATTATTAGCAGCCAATGAAATCATCTAAATACAAATACAAATGAGAATACTAAACAATAATGAGAATTTAGGTCCCAAATACATTTCGAAAGCCATCTATTAGCATCTTCTCACGTTCCTTTTGCAATAAAAGAAAATAATATAATCACTCTTTTAGGACTAAGAAATTATAGTAAATTTATTAGCTCCACGTAACCTGCATGCTACAACAAATTTTAAACTTTAGAGATAAAAGATTTATAGTGGCATATCATATCAAGTAATGGAGAAAGAAAGGGTAGAATTACGAAAGGACTCGGCCACTCAAAAAAGAAACCAACGGCTCCAAATCAACTATTACATCCAACTTCTAAAGGACTTCTGAGATTATACTAAGTTCACAACTTACAAAATTCTAAGCGGTGCTATTACATCCAAAAAGATTAGCTTGATTAACAAAATCACTAACTTTCAGCACAAACTCTTGATTAGCAAATGGCAACCAAAAAAACCTTATATCCCTTCTTCTCGTGAACCACAACACAGGCCTTCTACTACCAATCAATCTGCCACTCTATTTCTTCAAACCGCATTCCCACAAGCTCAAAGAAGCCAGACCTTCCTTCCCTTCACATCCTGCGACTTATAGGGCATTCTCAACTACCTCCAACCCAACCAATCTGAATCTAACGTCCTCTTTCTCTTCTTGAAAGTCAATCCCAATTTTCTGCTAATTTCCCAAATTTCATCGGCTTCCTTGATTAACACTAAATTTCTTCTTTTGAAATCAGCATCTAACACTGAGCCACCCTCCTTGTCCTTTGATTTCCTACCATCCGTATCCATGTCTCTACCCACACTTGCTCTATTTTTACCCCTCCTTCTGCCACTCGAACCTGTCCTTGGAGTCACCACTCTCAAATTCCTCACTGCTTCCTTGTTTCCCCTTATTCTTCCCTTTTTCGCTGGAAGTTTGCTCTTTCTACTTTCTGGGAAATTTTTCTTAATTTTAATCCTCCCTTGCTTCCTTCCCACTTATCCTCAATTCTTCTGCCTAGTTTTTCATCCTTTTCTTCCTCAAAGTCCATCTGAATAATCCTTCCGTTCTCCTGCTTTCCTTCATACTCTCCATACAAACCATTCTCCTTCTCTAATTTTTCCATCTGGCCCTATTTCACCATCCTTGATCCCCTCTTTTTTCTCTGATTGTGTAAATACATTCTCAATGACAGGAGCTAATTCACTTTACCTAACATCAACACCTCTAAATTCTCATTTTTCAGAAACGATTTACTTATTATTTTGCATTCCCAAAGATTTAATGTACTGAACAACGCATTAGCATAATTTTCGTAGAAATGTATAAATGGGAGATATATATAGTCGAAGAATATAGTCGATTGTTCATACCTCGGAAACCAGTCTACTTCTCCTTTGAGCAGCAGTTTGAGATGGTGCTGTAGGTGACACTTCAGAATGACGACCAGCTTGTCTCTCACTTCTCGATCCCAACCTCAGAGGAACCTGGGCAGGCCTGGCATTACCACCTCTCACTAAAACGTCCATATCTCGCACAGCAGGTGAAGCGCCAGAATGTATTGGGCAGTAATTCCCCTGCCTCCAGGCCTCGGAGCGATTGACAATCTCTTGCAATCTTTGTGCATATTCAACCATATTTGGTTGAGGGTACCTTATGGAAGGAGTTGATAGAATCTCCATGCCTGAACCGGATTGGTTTCTCGAAGAGGAGGCAATGTTTCCAAGAAAGTTTGCATTCCCATTGGCCAAGTTCAGGTTTCCTTGCATGTTTGGCAAAGGAATCATCATATTTCTACTGTCGTTTGTTAAGTTCTCTTCCTGACCCAAAGCTTCTCTTAAAGGTGAGATAGATGACGAAGCACCCCATGACATGGTTGCCCCATTCCACTGGGAAGGTTGCGGAAATAGCCACGAATTAGAAACTTGTGCAATGGGCTGCATGGCTGGAGTTACTGGAACTGGCGTTGGTGCTGAGCTTGTATTTTGAAAGCGGTCAAATGGAGAAAATACTGCTGATTGACCAGTTGTTTGTGCTTGCACATTAGAATCGCTTGAGTTCCAGGGCCACAAGTTTGCTGGTGTAGGATTTTGTTGGCCTGCAGTTCTTCTCAAACGGATATTTCTTTGAAAGTTGTCTACTTGTGCAGCCTCATTTGAAATTTCATGGACGTTAGAAGGTGTTGGCAAAGCAGCTACAAGTCCTGCTGAATGACTGCTATTCAGGTTATTATTAAAGGAACTAGCTGCAGTTAAGCTGCTAAAGGCATTATTTTGGGCAGTAACCGTAACCTCTGGCTGTTCAGAATTACCGGCTTGCTGTGCGGAGCTTGAATTATCACCAGAACATACTTGTCCAGAAGAATATTCAGGCGCCCTTCTTTTGCATAAAAGCCTTCTCCGGCCATCCTCCGGAAGACCCTCTCTGCTGATATTTTCTTCTAAAACATATCCCGCGATTCCAGAATAAATCATGACCGGGCTTGAAGAACTACCGGAAGGTGGGATGTGATCACCAGCCGCTGCTCCTGCTGTGAAAAGGTTTAAGGATAAGTGTGTCCCATTATCCTGATCCTGACTTGCTTCAATTCTATTGCCTTCATCTTCATGTGCAGCATTCAAGTCTAAGTTAGGCTGGACAGGACCAGAATTGGCTTGCCCTGGCAAAAATGATGGGCCAATTGGGCCACGCTCAGTACGTACAACATTACCCGTGCTCAACCTAACGTTCTCTAGGAAAGGGTTAAACCTTTGACTACCAGTCTGATCACCAAGAGGCGAAAGCCAAAAATCATCACCTAAGAATTGACGGAAACTGACATGGTTTGGAGTATCAAGACTAGAACTGGATTGACCATTCCATCTCATAGAAGCATGTCCATCGTGAACTGAAGCGTTAGGAACCACATTATGCTCATCAGATCCAAGACCACCATTGAGGTAAAAGTTTCCCGAAAAGGAATTGGAGCTGCTGCCTTGACCATGCATTACGGCCAATAAGTATTTATTACCTTCAGCGGTAAGTTATCACGAGAAGAAAGCCCCACCAGAGACCTGAAAACAAATGACCCGGAATTGATTTAGAAGCAGTGTAGCCGGATTTTATCATTGTCCTATTGCAAGGTGACAATGTAATATATGCAGGTTTAAGATATCAGTAAAAGAAAGGAATTTATAAAAATACAAATGCAAAGGTAGGTTTTGTCGCAGATCTGACAGATATATACACTATACAGTAACACATGAATATTACTAGTTTTATAGATGTTCAATTTCCTAACTATTACAAACTTTCCAGATCTTCTATGTGCATTAATTTCTTTCTTTCCTTGCTCTTCCTCTTGAAACATTTCAATTTAACCTACTTCAACCCAAACTAACCAGCTTCCCACTTATGCCTAGATACTATCATCAGAAAGACTTGATGTTCCATAACTAGAATTCATTACCAAAATTTTACTTAATATTTCACATTATGCAGAACTAATTAACAGGATTGCATGTTTTTTCTGCTTAAAGATGAAAAGTAGATAAAAAGAAGAGCTACATGATATGTCCTCAGGTATAGAAAGAATAAGAAGATTCATAATTAGGTAGCTATAGCCTAAAAGGCAATGGCATATTGCAGTTCCAGTGCAAATGATTTTGCAGTTCCAGTGCAAATGATCATACAAATATTTACATGCATGCAACCACGTCTGAAGTAGTCGATTCCACCAGAAGTTCATAATGCTATCCTTCAGGTTCAAATCGTAAGGCTTTTTAAATTACTTTTATTGCTGTTATAACTAAACCCTGTCAACATAGGATATAATATGGTAGTGCTTTCTGGTTAATGAACAGTTCTACCCTATTTGACCAATAAAAGTGACAGGATAAACAAGGAAGAAGTACTTAACCCCTAGAGTAAAAAGGAATAATACAGTCTGGAAAAAAAGGTTGGCAAGAATGAGAAACCAACCTGGTTTTCCAGTCATCATAAAAATATGATTAAACAACAAACTGTTCAATCTACATACTAGAGTGCTGAATGTGCTCACGAACATGATTGTCCATTTTCAAACAGAAATTGGAATACATATAACAGTAGAAAGCAATAGAAATTAGATGTAATATTGAAATAATGATCCTATCAATGTTGCTGAGGCCAACTCACTACATTCTAAACAATCTAGCCCCAAATTATGATCAAGTCATATGCAAGCAGGCTATACAATTATAGGGGTGCTACATTGTTAGTGTAAAAAATGTTACATATCCCTAGTTTTACTTGTGCTGAGAGTATTACAACGTTCAATTCACAAACTTAACTGAGGAAAATTTCACTAAACAAAAACTTTAAATATAAAAGAGATAGTTGGTACTATGAGAAAATCACACCACGATAATATAAACCTAACTTATGTGACAATTCACAAAAGTTCATATTTCAAAATTCAAAAACTTAATATCAAATTGGGAGTCAATAAAATATCAATAAAGTGAGATTTTGTGCATGAGTGTGCTTGTTGAATAGTGTAATATAAATTATTAATCCCAAACTACAAAAAGAAAAAGAAAGAGTTTTTCTTGATGTTATTAACAGACTTCAGATAAATATGATAATAATCAAATTATATCACATAAAATCAAGTATTAGAATGAAGCAAAATCAAAGGAATATGTATATATTACCCCCAAGCTTCGTCCTAGAGATCTAGTCCCTTGAACCACAAACAACTAAATGTTTGATATAAACGCTTCATAGATATGTATGGACACAGATCAACAAAATTAAGGTAAAGGCAAGAAAAGGGAGGAAAAAGAGAGTGAAGATAAACTTCCAACTTGGGCTTGGTTACAAAGATCTAGTAATCATAAACAATAAGAAATCTTCATAGTCATCACTGATCATTACAAGAATTTAAGAGAAGAAGGAAGAGAAATGAAATAAAGCAAACGACCGACATCCCTCCATGAACATTCCTAAAGATCTTACCTTAAGCCGTAAACAATTAAGAAAATTTTTACAAAAAGACTTCATAGGATTGTGAGGGGGCAAAACTCAAGGATGCAAACAAGATCAGCATACCTTCTTCATTGTCAAACATAAAGCTTAGCTGATAAACATCCATTAATGGCATATCAACCCTCATTTTGTTCTCTTTCGTTTTGAGGAATCGGCACTGATTGAAAGAATGGTTTTTCTTGTGACATCTCAAAGAACGGCATTTGACTAAAATCAATTTGCACTGGTAAGTAACACCACCAAAAATCAAAGACCTGTAGACTCAATGCAAATTAAACAAGCAACAAATTAAGGATGGAAAAAGGGCAGATTTAAAAAAAAAATAATTTGACAAACAAAATCTGAATTTTTGGACAGTACGTAAAACCAAGCCCTCAACGAGTCTCAACTTTTGAACAAAACATAATCAAAAAACAAAATTCCTAGGACATCATGAAACCAAATCCCAATTCAGAACAAACACAAAAGAAACATATAAAAAAGATTAAAACCCTCTGACTTGACACAAAAGAAGAGCAAAGAAAAGGGTCTATACCAAAGTGATGAAGACAGGCGGTAGTGAAGCCTGTAGCAAACAGACACAATTCTGTAACCACCCACAGATTCTTTTTATGTGTTTTTTATTTGTCTTTCTTCTTCGTTTCTTTTCACTCAAACTTATCCATGACTTTTTGTGCAATGTGACAAATGCAAAACAAATGCTTTATAGTCTCGTACAAGAGTGAAGAGTTTTAAAGTGAGGGGGTATTGCATGTTTTTGGAGAGGTTTAAGCGAATTTTCCAATGAAAGATCATAATTATAAAGGAAAGAAGAGACAACTATGGTAGTAAGCAGGTGTCTTTGTTGGCCGCTGACCAATTGGATACTCTGCATCTGACAGTCTTTCAACGGCTGAGCCTCGTGTCACCCCTTTCTCTGTATGTCTACTGTTTTTCTTTCTTTTTTTTTTTCCTTCTTTAATCTTTATTTATGTATGATCTCTCTCAATATTGCAAATATTTTGCAAATGCAATAACTCTCTTTCCATATCTGTGGATTTTTATGGTAACATAACTTGGCTCTTTCACCATAAGCCGCCGTTTCCATTTTGGATAGTTTTTTCCTTCTTAATCCTCATTCTTCCTCTCTTTCTCGTTTTCTGTTTCACTCCTTTCTTGTGCCGTTGTGCCTATCTGCCGCCTTCAAAACTTGCCTTAATGGACGACCTTTTTATATGGTAGCTTCTTTTTTTTCTCATTTTATTAGTAATTTATTTTGATCTTTTTTACCGAAAAAATAACTTTGTAGGGAAAAACATAATTGATTAATAAGGGGAATGTGAAGAAGCATGTTGTTCACCTTTTCATAATGTGTCTAATCACACCTTTTCTCCCTAGATTTCTAAAAAGCTAATGATTAAGAATTTGTTAAGAAAGATCTCTTTATTTAGCAATTAGCATATATATGTAAATACATATTGGTTTATCAAAAAAAACATAAACACATTTGCTTCTTACTGTTAAGTTTATCAGAATCTGTATGATCATTAATTTTTCTGTTATTTCAAGTAGTTTTTTGCTTAATTATAAGCTATGTTGTTTCAATATTTTTCGGTGTTCATAACGTGGACATTATTTAATTTTTTATATTATTTTATAATTATTTTTAATTTATATATATATATATATATATGTGTGTATGTATGTGTGTGATCAATAAAGAACTTATTCATCATTTATAATTGTTGAACAAAAGTTGATTTTGACTTGAAGAACAAATCTTCCATTGTTTGGGTATTTAGTCTTCCAACAATGGCATTTCGGCCAAATGCACGTATGGTTGGATTAAAAATTTTAATTTTGATATTAATCCAACAATCAAGTCCTAAATTGAATTTTATCTTTTGAGGGAACAAATTATCTTGACCTTAAATGTTAGTACCACAATTTAGCTATCAAGTTTAGATTTCATTAGTTTTGGAAATTAAAATTGAAAAATGAATAGAGCAATCCCTAACCAAAGGGAAAATGGAAATAACCAATAAGAAAGAGGCCACCCGTTTGTATGCTAATACATTTTTTTTTTGAAAAGTATTTTGTATACTAGTAAATAATTGTAAAATGCTTGAGACCATTTTGTTCCTTTTAGTTTGGCCTGAAGAAGTGTATTACACATTAATTAAACTTTATTAATACTGTTAGTTGCCCTTAATTCCTTTGAATTTATCCTTTCAACCTATGCAACTGTGGGATATATATATATATATAGAGGAGCGAATGTAATTGAAAGGACTATGGGGTCATGGCCTCCTCAAAATTTTTAAAATTTTTTATTTTTATATAATATTTTTTAAAATAATTTTTATTTAATAATTAATATAAATAATTTTTTATTTATTATATTTTTTCTATTATTATTCATTTTTATTCAACTGGTTTATATGTTCATAATTTTTATAGATTTTTTTAAAAAAAGTTTCTACAAACCATTAACAATGTTTTTTTTTTGTTACATAGGTTTTATCTTTTATTTGTTATGTTTTTTTTTCTGTTTTGTGAATTTTATTTTTTATGGTTTTATTCTTTAAAAATTAAAAAATTATAATGTAATTCTCAAATATAAGTTATAATTTTGCACTGTTGGCTGTTGCTTAAAAGTTCATCAATGTATAATTTTTTTTATTAATCCTTATTGATAAAGTAATTCTTTATTAATTTTGATCAATAAATTAATTCGTTTTATTTTGACTCTTTTGATTTCTAAAGCATTTATAAAGAGAATCTTTTCAGCAAAAAAAATTATGACAATAAGACTTTAAAACAAAATAAATAATAAAATTATTACAGATAATTTAATTATTTATATTAAAAAAATTAACTTTGTCAGCATAAAGTTAGTAATTGATTATTTAGAATTAAGGAAACAACGTCAAATACAACTTTTCTTAAAAGATTATTATAAGTTTTTTTTTCTTATTCTTTTTGATTTACTTGTTATATAAAATTATTATCAATTATAAATTTTTTAATCTTTTTGCTAAATTCAAAATATTAATTTTAAGAATTTTTAACTCTTATTTCTCTTTATTTTCGACTCCTAACAAAATTGGACTAACCATATATATATATATATATATATATATATTTGGGGTATAAGAATTCACCGTTATACGACTTCTAAGAGAAGACAGGGAGAAAACAATACACGGCTTCTAAGAGAAGACAGTGGGAAAACAAACAAAAGAAAAAGAGAAAGTTATTATACATAATGAAACTGTAGAAAACGGCTGTGATTAGTAACATTATTGTTACAAGACAAAGAAGAATCAACTGATAAAAGCTTATAGGAAAATTGTTAAACTAATGAACATGGACAAATAGTTTTAGTTCAATTTACATGTAGCGCATGCCCTATTCAAACCTCCGAATTCTCATCTGATTTGGCCTTTTCGATGGTTCCTCGAGGAACCATCCATCCTTTTGTATTATGATACTAGAAAGCGTTGAATTGCTTGGTGTGGGGTTTTCGGCACCGACAAATTTATGTAGCTTGGCGTGCTTAGACTTGGGGGTCAGAAATTTGGGACTCCAAGGAAACTATCTAGGAAGCAACCTAAACAACTAACAAATTGGTAGCAAGGGATAAGGCAAAAGGCTTGGATTAAGTTAATGGCCAGGGTAGGTATGACCTAAGCTTCTGTTTATTACTTGATTATTCTATTGCAGAAACTAATTGAGATATGACGATCAATGTAGAAGATGATTTTACCTAAGCTTCTGTTTATTAGTTGATTATTCTTTTGCAGAAACTAATTGATATATGAAGATCAATGTAGAAGATGATTTTGCCTGTGCTTTCTGTTTCTCTTGTTGCTAATCGGAATTATACTGCAAGGAAAGTTTTCATGTAAAAATGTTACTACTATAAAAGACTTGTGATAGAAAACTAAACAAATTGTAGTGTAAATTATTTATTATTGTTTAATTAACAAAGACAGATTCCTGAGAGCAATCCGGGCTTGGGTGGGCGGCATTATATAAAAACTAGTCAAAAGGGTTGGGAGTTGGTTAGTGGGTCCCAGGAGCATGGTGGCTCCACCTTCCCGATGGCTCTTTTCAGGCTGCATGGTTCACCAACTCCCCACCGTGTAATCTTGTTGGACTGTCCAAGTTTTCTTCTATAAATAAAGCTTCTCATTGAGCTCCAAAGCAGCAGCAAAACTGCAGCAGCAACGCAAAGAAAACTAGAGAGATTATCAATATAATGGCTCCCACTCAGGAAGGACAGCAAAACCAAGCTGGTAGGCACCAGGAAGTTGGCCACAAGAGTCTCTTGCAGAGTGATAATCTTTACCAAGTAATTATCTCTATTTTCACAAATGTGAAGAATGTGTTTGTGTTTTCCTAGCGTTTTAATTTGTGTTTCTTTCTATTTCTGGCAGTATATACTTGAAACCAGTGTTTACCCGAGAGAGCCCGAACCCATGAAAGAGCTCCGGGAGCTGACAGCAAAACATCCATGGTGAGATTTTTAGGCCTGAAATCTTGTTCACTTTATCTGTATGGCTTGGATATTAATGATGAAATGGAATTTAGTCAAATTGAAAATTTTTTCCCCTGATAAAACAGGAATATCATGACTACATCAGCTGATGAAGGACAATTCTTAAACATGTTGCTCAAGCTTATCAATGCCAAGAACACCATGGAAATTGGTGTTTATACTGGCTATTCTCTGCTTGCTACTGCCCTTGCTCTGCCAGATGATGGCAAGGTAACTAAAACATAGTTATGCATCAAATGAAACAAAAACAAATTCAATGCATCTCAGCCAACTAACTATTAGTCCTTAAAAGAGATTTTATTTGCCTTGGCTTCTCTTTTCTTGTGGTTTTCTAGGATATAATAATAAACAAAGAGGGAATAATTCCTGCTTAATTCAATGTTTCAGATATTGGCTATGGACATCAACCGCGAAAATTATGAACTGGGTCTACCAGTCATCCAAAAAGCTGGGGTTGCTCACAAGATTGACTTCAAAGAAGGCCCTGCTCTTCCTGTCCTAGATCAAATGATTGAAGCTGTAAGTACAAAATCCTCCAAGAATGCATCCTCAAACATAACTAAATTTGATTAGTTAACACAGGCGTTAACATTTTTAATGTATAAATTGCAGGGAAAATATCATGGAACATTTGATTTCATCTTTGTTGATGCTGACAAGGATAACTACCTTAACTACCACAAGAGGCTCATTGAGCTAGTGAAGGTTGGGGGAGTCATTGGCTACGATAACACCCTATGGAACGGGTCTGTGGTGGCACCTCCTGATGCACCGTTAAGGAAGTATGTGTTGTATTATAGGGATTTCGTCTTGGAGCTCAACAGAGCCCTGGCTGCTGATCCAAGGATTGAGATCTGCCAACTTCCTGTTGGCGATGGGATTACTCTGTGTCGCCGCATTAGCTGATCAATCTAAGCGGGCTTAAGCAATTGCTAGCACGAAAAGGGTGCGGCTAACTAATTTTACTTGTCTTCAGTTAATAACTTGTTGTATATTGCTGCTATTTTGATGTTTTTATGGATTCTCTGTAATAATTTTCACAGACCAAAATGTTAAATGTTATAAAACATAAGAAGACTATTTTGCAAAGCAGTTCGCACAAGGATCGTTTTCTCATCTGTGCATGACCGGAGGAATCATTTTCCCAAGAGACTGGACAAAAGGGCAGAAGTCCCTTGGCATTCAATGACTGAATTTTCATACATTTCATTTTTATTAAGATCCCCAAACTATAGAAAATCACCAACCCGGTGGTTGTCATGGAGCCATCAAGCAATATATCTTATCATCAAGATATTGCTTGGCATAAGAAGGGATCGTGTCACGAAATGTTTAACCAATATCACTTTCAATATAAAACCTAACTTTGATAGGTACAGTTTCCTACACCAGATGCAATCACTATAGTTAAGTAATAGGCAATGACAAATTTTTGTTGATATAGGAAAATAGACTGAACCAATTAGCCTGCAAGGAACTCCAACTATTTCCGAAGTCAACCAAGAACTAGCCGCCAGGGCCGGCAGGAAAAGCATACTTTCACAACAAAATATCAGTAATCCCCTAAACATTGTCATCTGTGGAGATTTTGTTAACCAAGAGATGTTGCGAAGCAAAGGCGGTAAATCTTTTACAATTGAGGCTAAAATAATCCTTCCACCTCCCCCACACCAACTGTTCTTTCTGGCCTCCAATTCTAGTTGGATATTGTCTTTTGGACTTTATCTTTGGGAGAGGATCTGTCTTAATTCAACCGGCATTGCTTAAAATTTTGCAGAATGTCTCTGCCTTATCAATCTCTTAAATGCTTTAAACTCATTCAACAATTGATGACATGAACTTCTGCTTGGACAATGAAATTAGAATATTTTCTTGAACACACCAGTTCATACCTAGGGGCGCCCAAGGGCTAGCTGAAGTTTACTTATAAGTATGCCATTTGCTCATTTATGAAACAAAATTTTCGTAGGCACTTGCATGTGTGCATCCGCTCTGAGAGGCTAAAGGGTGGCCTGAACTGTTCTGGTTGCTACTCTAGCTAGTCCTCTGCTTTAGTTTTGACATGATTATCAGTATCACTGTTACACATAAAATTCTGATACTGATACATGAGATTATCAAGCTATAGCCTATATGAAGTGAGTTTTATCTAAACTTCTAGTATAAATTAATGTGTGTTAGAGATTAAACTTTGTTTTAAGTTTTCTGTTTATCAATTCAAACTATTAGATTAACTTACAGTTGAATAGAATCTAGGGGAAAACTGGAGGTTATAGACGATCAGCCAAATCAGCTACATTAGTATCCTTTTAGCCCAACTCGGATAATGGTTATCAAGGGAGCCTTACTCCTAATTCCTTATCTCTTTTGCTTCATCTGAAAAAGGCATGAAAATGAAATTACTATTATTTCATGACAAAAAGGACAAATCGGTTGCCAAAGCTAAATAAATGGATAATGCTATTGAACTTACAAAAAAATTTAGTTCGAGTTGCAGTAATGTATATGCCCCTTTGTCTAAGCCAAAGATTTCCAATTGTCATCTGTTCCCTGAGGAACGTCAATTTTTGAAATATAAAATTAAACATGGAAATTTCTTGGTAAAGGGTTTTTGAAACTGTCATATCATATCATATAGTAGACAATGTCACTCACCACGGGTCAGCTGTTTTTTGGAACTTAAAATACTGAAATGATGGCAAGGGCAGTAGGATATGACTCAAACAAAAATCTTACTATTGTGAATAATAGAGTTAAATTAGAAAAAAAACTTTTTTTTTTGAAAGACAATTAGAAAAAGAACTTGAACTTTAAATCCCCTTTTTAGGAGGTCAGGCATTAAGACATGGTTTCAAGACCACGGCCTTTGGGTTTAATTACTCCCTTCTGTTTGACCTGATCAGTTACTTCCTTGATGTATGACATCAATGTAAAGTGCAAAAGGAATTGTATTTAGTCAGATACCAATAATTGTGCAAGTTATCCAACGGTTGGATGAGTGGACATTGCATAGTCAACTGGGTGGAATGCTTGGCAGCATTGGCATAGCCCTCGAGAGTTGTCAAAGAGTTTTTTACAGAGAAGCGGCAAGACTATAGAGAGATGATCTTTACCAAAGCTGGTAGAGACCAGGAAACCAGCCACGAAAGTCTCTTATAGAGCGATAATATTTTGCCAGATACCTTAACTTTTTCAGTGAAAAAAATTGAAGAATGTGAACTTCTAATTTGTTTTCTTATTACATTAAATCTTTGTGGTATTTCTTTGTTTTACATTTTTCTTGACTGATTTCTATTTCTGAAAGTACATGCTTGAAACTAGAGAATACAAGAGAGCCTACTATCAATGAACGAGCTTCGCCTGCTGATAAGTATCCACCGTTAGAAATTTGTTTACTCTCTTTCTTTGGTTTAGACATGGTGGAATTAAATTTGTTTTGTGCTGATAAAACAGGAATGTTACACCTGCAAACGGCTAATAAAGGGAGGAACGTGCTAGTCAGGCTTATGAATGCCAAGAACACCATGGAAATGGGTGTTTGCACTGGCTATTCCCTTCTTGGTCCTTGCTAAAACCCTTGTTCTCCCAGTTGACAAGGAGTCAAGCAAAACCTTATGGCTGGAAAACATTAAGGAATTGCAGCTTCGGAGCTCTGTTGACAATTTCATTTTGCATTAACAAGCCCAACATGGTAAACCAAAGCTAGACAAAATCAACCTTACGGCTTCCCTGGAGTCATGCATAGAGATTGCATGACGAAAATGATTTCGGACAGGAATTTTTCACCAGAAGACCTCCAATATGAAATAAACTGCATATGCAAGAATTACCCTTAAGTAAGAAAACTATGCATTTACTAAACCCATAAGCAACTCTAATTGATCACTGCCAACGTCAGCCAAGCCCTTCCGGCCTCTTCTCAACACCCAGGATCAATGAACCCTAAATATATACATTAAGCCTTGCCATCATATATGTGACAGAAAATGTTAAATCTCCAATTGACTTCCCGCGTTATTTCTTTTCTCCTTTTTTTCTTCAATCTCTTATCAAATCAAATGTAGATTAGAGACTAGAATTCAGCTGTAAAGGCCGCATTGTCCGTATCTGATGAAATACTGTGAAAATAAAAAAAACCTCTCTAAATATATTTTTAATCTGATACCTCATATTTTTTTAAAAAAAAAAAAGACAGATACATTAGCATCAGCGTTAGCGTGCCATCCATAGTCTCAAATTTCAAATCTTTTGGTTTAAGACTATTGTTGGCATCAACCATACCTGAGCGTCAGAAGAATTAGAACATTTACACTTCAATTTGCTCAAAAGACTTTGGCAGAGGCATATCCTGTCCTGGTTTGTCCAAGAGACTCCTCAAAAAGAAAGAAACTAGCCTAACCTCTTAAAGAAAACCATAATGTGATCAAGAATACACACAGGGCGGAATTCAGGATTTACAAATCACAAAATTACACATCCAGCAATCTCTCAAAACGAAACTTTCTTCCCAACTTTTGGAAGACCACCAATAACAAACACAGCTCCACCACTTGATACTGTTATTTTGAAACGAACACCATGAATTCAATTTCATAATTTATGATTAACTCAGTTTCTAATCTACCCCTTCTCTAGATTACATGTACAAGCTAAGATATTTGCTTGTATTAATCCTTAATTTCTTTTGCTCCCAAAGTATAACCTCTAATGCGGATATAGAAATCTAGTAGTAGCAGCCTGAACAAAGGAAACTAATGCTTGGATACGAGAACGAGTGAACTACGTACTAGCATAAATTTTTGCTCTTGGGCTTTTATGGGCTGCGCTGAGTCTTGGTAAGCGATAGTGCAAACAATGTAAGAAAGAATGGAATGTGGGCTTTTATAGGCTGGGCTGGTGACTGATTGTCATTTCCCATTCGATTTGCCATTTGAGTTTGAAAGTTGCATGCAATAAAATTGACTACTCAACAGAATCTTACTTTGAACCTCTACTTCTAAATCTACTACGTTGAAATAATAATTTCAATATAGAACATGATTTATTTTTGTACAAAAAAATAACAAAAATTCCACTTGAGAAATTTCTCTTAAATTTTATATTTATTTGAGAATTGAAAGAAAAAAAATAAAATGATATTGTGTCATATAAATTTATTATAATAACCTTTCATCAATTTGGTAACCGTGATGATAATAATTTGATAAGATTTGCTTTCATTTGATTTCATGTTCACTTTATTTAGAAGAGGAAATTAAAGGATGATGATGAATCCCGATGATCAGTGATCCAAAACGGAAACAAGGCAGCAATGAGATGGCATATTTCCATATTTGCCATTCCAGATATTAAAACCTAAAAATAAAGAAGAAACTATAAAAGCCTAAATAAAATCCTTTAAAAAAAAGAAAAAGAAAAAAAAACGACCAGACAGACTAGAATAAAGGAGAAAAACGGATGAGGGCGGCCCACGCCACGTGGAGATTACGATGACATTCGACACACGAAAAGTACACATAACGTTCGACGCCAACCAAGGAATGAACTAGGAACCGAGAGATTAGGCTAAGCCACGCAAAGGGCAGAGAAAGATTGTTGTCTTAAATCTTTATAAAGTAAAAGAAGTTGAATCCAAAGCTCAAGATTCCGAATTGAATTTTATAAAATATTACTACCCCCTTACTTTGATTCATGAAATAATGACAGAACAATGACCACATCTTCCTTTGCTTGTATAAAAGTATCGTACCTATCGACGACCTTTGCTCAGGTTCTCTCTTGCGTGCCTACGAAACTCCGAACCTCTAAAAAAACTCTCTGTTTTTCTTTCCTCTCTCTGTGTCTTTGGAAAGACTATGGAGGAAGAGGCAGAGATTGATCGGTTACCGATAGACCTGTTGGCTCATATATTGGTGATGATCACTTCTTTCACAGATTTAGCCCAGTAAGTTTTTCTCTTTTTTCTTTGTTAATTGGGTTTTTCTGTTTCTTTCTTTTCTCTGTTTATTATGTGTTCATCAGCTTGAAAGTTAGTAGTATTTGTTATGTGGATGGATGGATATGTATGTAGGGCAAGTGGGGTTTGTAGGAAATGGAAACAAGGGGTGAAACAGGCCCTGGCTAGAAGAAAGACTCTGAGTTTTTCTGGTTGTAAGATGGATGATGACTCCACTGCTCGTCTCGTGCGTCATGCCTATAGCCTCAAAGAACTCGACATGTAATCATTTCTACTCTCTCTCTCTCTCTCTCTCTCTTTCTTGATGTTGCTTGTTGATGATTGTATTTTGTTTGAATTTTAGCATGAACCAAGTTTTATATTGGAGAAAATTTTGAACGTGAAAGAGTCTTCTTCCGTTTCTGAGTTAGCTTAAACTGTGGAAGAGAAATGTGTTTTTTAAAAGTATTGAACTATGGCTATGTTGCTATGTTGTCCACGAACCTGAAAATTCATTGTTTGGACTAGCAAGAACTTGCTGTGAAATCATTGGCATTTTTTCTCTTGGAAGTTTCCCAATTAGCATATAGCAACTCCTTGGCACTGGTGCTTGATTGGTTCGAATGGAGAATTAGTACCTTTAAAAACTTAAGCTAATAAAGAAAGGTATATATTCAATCATTTGTCATTCATACTTAACAATTAGACAGGAAAGAAAGATGAGCCCCTTCCAAGTTTCAACGGCTGAAATCATTTCATATAGTTTTGGTACTGCCAATTGATATTATTAAAGAGGCGTACAGTAAACAGTGAATTCCTGTTTCTGACACATATAGCAAATGTCGCAGTAGCGCATCAAATTGTTGATAGCTAATCCTTCCATGTGCAGCTGAATGAGAAAATATTTCTATCAGAATCTCAATCTTGTTATTGCTAGACATGCTTTTCATTTTCTTGTACAAACTCTAATTGTAATTACAGCTCAAGGAGCCGCTGGGGTTGCCAAATTACTGACAATGGACTGTACAAAATCTCTTTGGCAAAGTGTGTTAGCAATTTAACATCTATTTCCCTTTGGGGTATGACAGGGATCACTGACAAAGGTGTTGTTCAATTGGTATGTGATGGCTTTTGCTCATTCTCTAACCAATGCCCTTAACTTTTATGCATTTCCTTTTCTCCATGGAGACCTGATTTTATTTTTCCTTTTTCTCTTTCTCAATTGATAATCTGAAACAGATAACAAGTGCCAATTCCTTGCAACGCCTGAACGTTGGTGGTACATTTATCACTGATGAGTCCTTGTCTGCCATCGCAGATAGCTGTCCACGTTTGAAGGTCAGTTATATCTAGACTTTCCTTTTTGACAGAAACTTTATTCTTCAAAATCATTGAGATACTGAAAATTTCTGTCACCGTCTAATCTCAGAGCATTGTCCTATGGAGTTGCCGTCATGTTACAGAAAATGGGCTGTTTGTTCTTGTAAGTAAATGCCGGAAACTAGAGTCCATCAATGTATGGGGGACAAGAGTTCCTCTAGACTGCTTCATTGGTTTGCTTACAATCAGTCCAGCTCTTAAGATAAAACCAAAAGGTTTGCCATTAAACGTCGGAGGTGCGGTTGCCATGTTACCTGTTGTGTAAAGGTGCTCATCCTTGTGATTGCTTTTCCAAATGCTGGGTGTACATATCATTCATCTGGGTATTTGAATTATTATTATATGAATTTGTTGATTCAAATAAAGTGATGTTGCCTTCAAAGTCTTATCAATATGAAAAGTCTTCGGGTGAATTATTTTGTGCAAATTTGAAGTAGTTGTTTCAGAGATGAGAAAGATAAAACAAGATCTCATCCTATTCAAAATCTTCCTTGGGTTGTAGGATTCTAATTCTTTTCCAAACCTACAGCATTATTTAATCAGGTATTATGCCTAAGTATTCTATGATATGGTAACAGTCTGACGGATGGCAAGGCCGGGTCACATCTGGCAGCTGAGAAAATCGGTTTTCTTCGCATAAATCGTTATTTCCAAGGAAAATATGTGCTTAATTCAACAAAAGGGAGCCTGGATACTTGATTGTCTAACAGGACAACGTAGTCCATCAGAATCTACAATTGAATTTCTGATGTTGCTGTCATTCATTCCTAGATCACTCTACTTCCATACCATGTTTAACCTCTGAAACCAGAATCCCTCAAATTCCTTAGTAATAGCATGAATCTTTTATAATTTCCATACATGAAAAGCATGAGATCAGAATGAGCTGTATCAAGCAAGCTAAAAATGTTGTAAGTATAATGTTAGGATACAAGTACTAGGCGTTGGCGACAATTGAAGCACTTCTACACAGGTTTTGACACCTATTTTCAGACTCCTACTTAAACTATGCCCCCCAAATCGAATAGAACCTGAAATCAAGAGAGACATGGAAAGGAAATCATTAATTGAAGGTATAACACAACAAGATAAATTGAGAATTAAATCAACTAAATGTTAACCGGAGTAAATCACTCATTACAATATTGAACATGAAGCATAGCTGAGTTGCAAGAACAAAGGGATTGTGTGAAAGAGGTCAACAGAAAGAAAACTTTGAGATGGCCATAGTCTTATTTTATGGCACAAATTGTAACCAGCTAATTTAAGAAAGCAAGACAGAAAGGAAATATGGAGGTTCTAACCCCGTTTCTGTTATTCAAGTTCAAACTCACTCATGAATTCGTGGAGGCCTTGTGGATCCTAGATGTATGCAACAGTAAGCTCAAGTAATCAGAAGAATATGATAAACCAGATGGTTTAATACGTGAGTTTTGGTAAGTTGTAGAAAACTGAAAAAGCAGAAAGAATTGCGTGGATCAGTTGTGCCACATTTATCAAGCTCAACAGCAGAACAGTCAGGAGTTTCGAGCAATCCTAATAGTGGGAGGTAGTTTACGCTTTTGCTGTAATTTTACACTCTCTATCAGTTATTGATTCTTTCATGATAAGAAAAGCTTGTAATGATAAAAGTGATTTAAAACAGAAAAAATAAGTGAACCATGGATCTCTAAATCAAGCAGTAGTGTTATTGGTAAAGCAAACTTTGTCAGTACAATAATGTTCATATCTAGCAGATCGCAATTATCGGACAAATAATATAGTGCAACTTAATTCTGCACCTAAGAAAATTTGATATAGTGAAGCAAATTGCATACCTGAACTACTACTTGGGACATTCCAGGTCTCTCTTGGCCACTATCTAACTCGGATTCCGTATAGCCATTTGATTTTTCATCAACAGAAGAATCTCAAGAGATCTCTGATTGTAATCAAATTCTATGACTCTAACAAGCATTCCTTGACCTTCCACCCAATAAGGCAGAGATGTAGTATGCTAAGCCTTGACTCCAAAATTTACATACTGACATATTATAAGCTCTCCTAAAAGTGTAGATGCTATCCTGAAAATTATCTATTCTAGTCACAATAAAAACATTATCCATGTAAAAGAAAACAAGCCAACAACCAGGCGGTTAGGATAATAGACTGTTGAAGCAGATTTTGAGAACTGAACAGATCCAGAAAACCCTCCTGCAGTATTGGTAACTGGACTTGTAGTAGGTATAGAAATGTTCTTGCAAGATCCAAAGGGTGCTCCAGCCTGCATAAGATAAAAACAGAGATTTCAACAAATAATTATGTCATCACAAGAACCAGACCCATCTAGATGGAAATGCCAGTCCGAATTGCTAGGGAAACAACATTCAAAAAAGTTGTCAAAGGTTGGAAGGATACTGCAAAATCAAGTTCAATGGTGTTGTTTTGCAGGTATGAAGACTATACTAGTTTCTTTGAATGATATTTTTATCAAAAAAATATGAATCCTGACCAAATTATCCACAATTCCTTCTCACATCCTGCCATGACTAGATTCCCTCACGTAAAAAATAGCAGAAAGAACGAGGCATGTTTCTGTACTGTGGAATACAGCTTTGAAAAGTGGGCTAATCTAAAATGCAAAATAACCCAAAATTAAGATCATAAATGCACACAATTAGGATTAAGCAACTCTAACATTCAGCTGAAAAATAAACCCCAACAACAACAACAATACATTTAGAAAAGTTACACAGATAGATGTCTCAAACTTTGATCACGAATGGTGAAAATTTGGAGTAAAAAGAGCCATCGATATATACTATTAGTAGGTGTCAATGGAACAAGGACTTGTTGCAAAATATGTCCTCATATGACTTCACTGAAAATTGGAAGTCAAGTTGCCAATGCTTTTCAGACAAGTAACTTGGACAAACCTGGCAGGCTGCAATAGTACTACATCCACATAATCTCTGGCCATTCATGCTATCCAAATCATAGAAAACACCACCTCCATCACTCCTCTGCATAATTTATCCCCTGTTAGTGCCTTGCATATATTAGAACAAACTTATAGACATAAGTTACAACTAAATACCATGTAAAAGTTGACTGCCAAAAAATTCGGCATCATATTCCCTGCTGCTTTATAGCAGGTGCCAATCATGTCAGCAAGCGGTGCTGAATGTTCTTTGCAAGCTTCATCTTCAACTGGGAAAGTTGGAAAGTAGTTCATTAGGAAAAGAGAGGCACTTTTTGAATTAAGTGGCCGTGATTCTTTTCTGTTTGGGCATGAGCCTGGCTTTACCCCTGGATCTCCAGCTGAAGTCCAGAACATCATGAAGCAGTTAACAGAGAGCAAGTACACAATATGACCACAGAAAAAAGTGTTACATGCATATATTTGTCACCTTCATTTTCCAATATGTACTTCCACTGATAAGCAATTCCTTCCTCTGCTTCCTTCGAAGCGACTGAAGTGAAAACCAAAAGACGATGATTTGCTTGCACCATTTCATTCACAGTAGGCCAATCTTCACCCTTTTTCGGCATCTTGGCCACAGGAAACCAATATTTGTCCAAACCAGCATTTGTGAAAAGCGTAGTCAGTCCTTTTGGTGTATGCACATAGTCCTCAATTATAATGGTCACAATCTCTGTTGGATTTTGAGTCAAGAATGCTTCTACTTCCCTCAAGGTGTTAATTGCAGGTTGCTGAGTAAGGTCCAACGAGCACATTGCAATTTATCCCATAAAACTTGAAAACAAAATTACAAAAAAAAAAATGCAATATAAATGCTAACTTTAAAAGATGGAAAGATTTATTACAAAGGCAGTGAAGTTGAAACATTGCCCCCGGAATGAATGGCAGAGCCAAATATCACCATTAAAATCGTACATGTCCAACATCAGCCCCCTCACTCCATTCTAAACAATATCCAACGAGCAAAGCAATAAGTTAAAAAAGAAATTTACTGCTTATTTGTTTCTTTAAGAAGTAAGAAAAGAATCAAGCAAAACCACTCTCATACTTTAGGTGGTTACAAAGAAACCAAGCAAATAGAAACATTAAATGTTCGAATTTTACATTTTCCCTGCTAGTTAGTACTAAACAGATTAAAAGAACCAAAAACGAAGTTTTTACACTATGAACTAATTACACTAGAGATAATTTAGCAGATAATGTAACAATTCCTTCTCTTATAGTTTCCTTTATATTTTCAATAACTAACAAGGTCATTTAAAGGTGATGCAAAAGAATAGAAGTACACACCATCAACTGATTAGTAACAGTGTCTTCTTGATTGTAAAATGTCAATCTTTGAACACCTGGCAAAGATGGTGCATCCACTATGCTGAAGGAATTGTGAGTCACCAACCATGAATACTTGTTGAAAGGCAATCCGCCAATCTGCCAGCCAAAAACACTAATTTCTATCACTAAATTGCTTAAAATCACAAAATCAAAGGGAAAAAAAAGAATAGAAAAGAACGGAATTTCTAAAACCCATCACCAAAATATACAAAGAAATGGAAACAAAGGAACTTTCTTTACCAATAAAAAGGAAACAGATTCACTATTTAACTGAAAATAACAACACTCAAATCATTAAACGCAAAAAGAAGCTTACAACAGAAGTGGGTATGGTAGCTTGGCCTCTGGTACAAAAAGGCTGAGTCTTGCCCAAAGCAGGGCAGTTTCCACAATAAAGGCCTGGACCACAATCTGTAGCCTGTGAACATGAATCCAAAACCTGCAAAATTCTCTAACAATTCAGTTCAAATTGTACGGATCATAAAGAAGGAGAAAGAGAATGTGAAAGAAGAAGAAGAAAGGAACCTGGCAGCTTCCATTGGAACAAGAAGTGGAAATGCTGATGAAGAAAGAGAAGAGTAACAGAAACAAGTACCCAATTGCAGTGGCTCTGCATAAGCCAAGGTGGACCGCGAAACACGCTAACATTATTTGTATTTCACTTCTGCTTATGCAGAGCTCGAGAAAGGAAAAAGAAAAAACCAGAAGAGAGAGAGAGGATTAAGGAAGAGTCGACAGGTACTAAATAAAGCTAAAGAGAACATTTTACTGTGGACGTGACGGTGACAAATGACACAGTTTTCGGAGACTTAACGCGGGCTTTATCACCTTTAATTTCTCTTATTTTAAGGTGACATGCACTTTCTTGTCCAGGATTTAACTTTACTTAGACGATGTCGTTTGGCCACAAGTTCCAGATTAGTTAATTTGGACTGTCCAATAGTCGTTATCAAAAAGTTTACCCTGTTTCCACAAAAGAAAACAGGGGTTTGCCTCGCAAATTTACTACTAAATTTTTTTTCCCTTTAAAATTGGGAATTGCCCCACCTGAAAGGTTATACTGGCAGTGCCTCTCACGTGGTAGGGTAGGTTGCCCCTGTTGAGGACATGCAATCCGCATTGCTTGACATGAGGTGCTTTGTCGGAGTGGGATTTGTACATCTTTCGAGGAAAGTAGAAACTTGCAACCTAAAACGGCAGGGTGGGCTCAAGATTTTAGCTGATTGGTTTCGACTCTGCCGGCTGCCTTTGGCAGTTGGAAATTGGAATCCCTCACTTGTTTATGCCCCCTAATTAGGTGGCTTAAGTGTTTTATGGTCAAAACAGTGCGTCACTGGTTTCGGGTAGCAAGTAACAAATTTTAAATGCTTACGTAAAAGGTAGCTTGCTTTAAGTGGTAGGTAATGGTTACTCATTCAACGTGGTTTATTAAGCTGAAAGGTAAAGAATATACCACAAATGAGGGACACTTACGTGTATGATCAATCCAGAATAAATCTCACATAGACTTAACAAATGGCTTTAAGTAATAAGCATCACACAATCTGCATTATCCAGAAAAACCTGCACTTCGAAAAGGACAGCCCAAAAGAGTCAATCCTCTCCAGAAACGAAAAACAAGTTTGTTACACATGGGCCATAGATACTGGATGATCCCAGCAACTAAACCTAAATTGGAGCACGATTTCTTCCGGCAACAGTTGCCTCCCATTAGAAAAAGGACGCCAGCATGACTGACTTTAGTATTTGCCGTTTACAAAAAAAAGTTTGATGTCATGTCAGTTGAGATATTAATCCATCGAAGATGGTGATTTTCTTTTTCCAGCTTTAATGAACACAGTCTAGTCTGGCAATAAAGATGAATTAAAGGCAAAAATCAAATAAGTTATCAGTGGAGATGACAATGGCCCCTCCAACAAAATGATAGAACATTCACCTTTCCTATCATCTATCAATGAGAATGATCCTTCTACCTGTGAAAGAATGGCAAAAAATTTGAATTTAGGATGTAAATAAATGGTCAGGTTAAGCAAGCTTCTTAGCTCGTCCACTTGGAGCACCATCCTCTTTTTTGGACCCAGATGCCTCAGGCTTTCTAGCCCAAGCAGGAGCCCTGTCAGGCTCATAACGATAGTCATAGAAAAGTTCCTCCCCTGCATTAATTCGTTCTTTGGCAAATATACCCACCCGATGATCCCCTGCAACCATAATGACCTGCAAGACAATGGTTGAGCTTGAGCATGAACTAAGAAATGGCAAAAACACCTCAAAGGTGCTCCAGAGGTTCTACACAAACAATATCAAAAGAAGATGTGAAAAGCACAAGACAACAAGGTCTTTCCTGCCATGCAAAGGCAGTCTATTGTGTACCTTTGCATAGCAATTAGGATCAGGAGAATGGTTGGCAAACTTCAATTTGTCACCCTTTCGGTAAGCATCAAGAACAAACTGAAAATGACAGAATTAAGGAATTAACATTTGCTAAAAATATAGAAAGAGAGAATGGACTACATCGTACAAAAAAGGATGATGAAAGGGCATGCCTGATCATTCAGATTGAAGAGAAATGAAGAATTTTCACGGTCATATATCTTTCCACGCTTATCTGCTTCCCGATGTGAAATCAGCTCCCCAGTGTACTCACCAAGGTACTCATGCTTGCCAACACTATTCTGAAGATTAAACAGTAAATGAATAACAGATCTTTACTCTAAATCAAGTTGACAAGTGCTATATTACCTTCAAGAAAGCTCCCCATCCAGAAACATCAGATCTTCCAAGCAAGACCTGTACATACATCATAGGCAAGCCTCTGTCAACATACATACATGAAACTTTATTTGCTCACATAATTTTCTGATGTCAGTTACAATGACTGCTGCACACAAAATAAGTATAAAAAATGCACACTTTCTTTTTTTTTTTTCTTTTCTAAATGTTATATAAATGAATTTAATCATTTATTTATTCACCCAATACCACTCTCCTTGTCCTCCAACCTCCCCCACCACCCCCACCTCCTATAAAAATTAAAAAGAATCAGAATGAAGGATTGTTTGAGTACCAATACCCCAAAGCATATGACCCTTGGCCTTGGATAATATGCTGTCTATAAGATACCATTTTCTACACAAAGAAAAAATATAATTTATAATCCTATTGTCACTTTCAGGTGGTGCTTTAAGGTCCAAACACAATCACTATTAAACTTTTGAGGTAGATAAGCACACTAGATCTTATATGTTAAGGGACTATATTTTAGCACTCATCTCCCATTTCTGGAAGCTATAAAGGAGAGTGAAATATCAATGCTTCAAAAGAGTTGTTGAAGAAAAGATTACAACATCTGCCCTTTGATTTAAATGTTAAAAAACATTTCATGCAGGCACCTAGAGTGAACAAATAATTAAGCAATTTAATACTTATAAGACAGGACACTTGTTCAAAACAAGGGGTACTGATCAGATTCATTGTTTCTTCATTATTAAATAACTGTATATAGAAGCATATTCACAAACACACATATATGCACTTATCTAATTGGAAGGGAGTGAATAATGAGATGAAACAGAAAACACACACATATATGCACTTATCTAATTGGAAGGGAGCGAATAATGAGATGAAACAGAAAACACCATTACCCTTTGTTGTTGTTTGAGAAGAAGCTTCATATTTCTGCATTCATAATTGTCACCTCTTTGCGGAGGAACCCCAAGACTGCCAGTGCCATCACCACAACTGCAAAGCCAATTTAAAAGGATCAGATGATAGAAGCAATATGGAAAGTTGGAAAAAAGAAACAACAATATACAAGCAATAACTTTAGATTTTGAAAAATATAATATATGATAAAGAAGAGCTCATTGACCAATACAAGTGTTGATCTAATTCAGATATTCCTGAAATTTAAAATCCAGATGCACTTCTAACTGCAAAATATAAAGGACCTTGTGCTTTCATAGGTCAAAGTAGACAAGCCACTACTAGCTGAAACTACATTTCAACTCAAGATGCCAACAGTTTACTCATGAAATAGTAGGTGCATTATAAGAATTTTATTATGATAACAAAATTTAATTACAGAGAAGTTTAAGAATTAGCAATAGTGATATGGAATCATGTAAGATCTCCAAACTTGATTGGAAACCAGATTAAGCTATATCACGGCAAAGTTAACATAATCCTTTCCCAGGACAGAAGACCCATAACATACGAAATTAACAGCAATGGTGCCTAATAAAATTAGTATCTCCTTTCAATGTTTCTTTGGAATACTTTTAGGTGCAGGCATGCATCAATTTTTTTCCCATTGAATGCTACTAAGTAACAGAACAAGAAAAAAGAAAAGTCAAAGTCAGAGCTCACCTGACCCAACAATTTCTACAAACATCTGGATCACATTCCCTGTCTGCAGCAAAGCATGGACACTGACGGCTTCGACATTGACTTTTAGCACAATGACAACCTCTAAATCGATTCTTGCAACTCTTTGGACATCTATATTAAACAAGAAATATCAATAGAGAGAATACATGCATCAACATCAAGATATCATCAATGCATATGTGATAACCATAAATCTATACAAAGATATAAGAAATCCAAAGCAGCCAAAATTGATAAGGACTGAGGAATGTATCGATGAAATTTTTTGACGCAATTCAGCTGGAAAAATAACAGCTCACCCGCAGTATTTTTCACAGCAGGTCCCATTTAAAAGACAGGAACATTGCTTTCCACAAGCTGTTTGACAACTACATGGATTATACTGCCGGCATGGCTGATCTTTTCTCTCAGTAATCCGTTTCCTGATTGAGTGATATGCAGCTGATTTCCAGGTATATTTCAAGCGACGGACTCTACCCCTTCTACGTAAGAATCTTGATCTCCGTCTTACTTCATTATTTCCCTAGAGTTATTTATATAATAAAAATATATAAAATATATTAAAAAAAGGTAAAAAGAAGAGAATGGAAAAAAAGAGACAAAAATGGTAGAACTATATGGTTTAGCAACAAGGTCCCCATGTCACTAACCATGTTTCCATTAAGGTCAAACTTGGAATAACCTTCAAGAAGAGACATAACACCATCAGCTGCATGGCAAGCCAGTTTATTGTCAGAGCAGGTCATGTATTGGAAAACCTCCCAACATGTCTTCAAACCATTTAACAGATTTCTGGCAATCAAACAGCTGGCATGACAAAGAATAAATTGTAAGTAGATAGAGAATCAATTTACTAAAAGGAACCCCAAAAGCTATTACTGCAAACAAAATGCAAACGATTTAGTGTTACTTGCAAAATGAGACTGATTCACAAACTTGATAAAGTAACTTTTAGACCACAAACCCTGATGATTGTCAGGATTTTGAGAACAAGGAGGAAAGAAAATTAACATCATAATTACTACTTTTAACAAACACTTGTAGCAAGACCTCAAAAAAAAATGAGCAAGTTGGAAATATCAACCATTGAATTTGATTATAGTGGATTCTTTAGGTGTACAATTAATAATAAGCAGGCAACAGCTTTTGGAGAATAAATTATCTCGAACCCAATGTAGATTCTACCTAGTGAATCTCAAAACCAATTCCATATATCAGAGAAAGCAAGAATTCATTAAAAAGCAATGTAAACTCCACAAACTAACCTGTTCCTGCCAAAAATCTCCACACCTTTCTCAAAAAGACCTTTTTCAATAGCTTTCCAAGATTTGTCATCACTTGCTTCTTGTTTACATATGTTTTCATCTACAAACTCTTCTTTTCTCAGGCCATCATTGCTACTAGTCCGAGGCAAATCATTAATAGTCTCACTAGAAGGAACTTCAGGAACTTCTCCTTGCAGTCCTTCCTGTAATGGCCACTCTTTCCTCCTAGACCTTCCTGTGTTTGGAGATTTGACATTCTTCTGTGAACAAGACATAGTCTCTTCATTTTCTTTTCGTGCATTAGACCTGAGTTTTATATCAGCAGGCAAAACACCTCCACTCGCAACAGAATCAGAATCAGAAGCTGCCATCTTCTTCTGCCTCTTACGCATGCAAACTAATACACGTTCAGCAACTCGCTTGCTATTCCTTTTGCGAATTCCAGATTTTCCAGCAATTTTATTCTTGGAAGGTGATAACTGGGGAATAGGTGAGGAGTCTTCATGCCTGGGTCCAATCTCTGAGTCACTACTTTCTGAAAGATTTTTAGCATTGGACGAAGCACTTTCACTTTGGCAGGACTTTACCTTCCTCCTTGCAGATGGACCAGAAGGTTTCTTACGGAATGATGTTTGTGCCCCAACACCATCAGATGAAGAGTTGGACTTTTCTTCGGTATTGATTGGAGAGCTGACTGTGCCATTTCTTTCTGACTTCAGTACCTGGCGTTAAACAATTCAATCCTGTAATTAATATTATGTAATTCAACTTTTAAAGGGACAATAGATCAGCCAAACATATACCAAACGATAGCAATGCGGGCCACATGGTGCATTTTCTTCATCAGGATGGTTCCATGGAGTTTGTTTATCAGCCTGAGGATATTATCAAGACAGAAATAAGAATTGAACAGCCTAGCAGCACACTCAGACAATTTTAAACAATTAGAATTACATGATCAACTCACAGGAAAGATAAGGTCCTGAGAACATCCATGTAATCTGCAATCAAAGACCTGCCAAATACAGAAAAAAAATTAAGATACAATTAAAGAAGACAACAAAAAGCACCATAGAACATAATGAAGAGCAAGACAAATGCTTACAAGGCATCGTCTACAAAATAAATTGTCAAAAGAATCGAGAGCTGCTTCAAGATCTTTTTCAAGAAAGGAATTCCAATTTTGTGCTTCAATATCTGCATTCTTCGAGGCCCCAGCATCCTTCTCCTCCTTCATAAGAGTTTCATATCTTGCCTGTATAAGATGTTTGATGGTGTTTCATATCTCTGTCAAGCCAGCACAAAGAAAATGGGAAACGGCTGGACCAAAGTGTACACTATGACCAGTTTTATCAGAAAATGAACGGAAGAGAAAAGCAATGCCATTGAAAGCAGAATTTTAGTTGCCAAAAGTGAAAGAAAAAAAGACCAGTATAAAACAAATCAAAGGCTAACACAGCAATTACCACCAAAAGTGCATACCTTGACTTCAGGAGGACTTCTAGAAAAACATTGTGCTAGTGATTCCAATACTGGATCAGACAGACCAACTTCCTTGATAGTCATGCTGGCAATTTTATAACAGGATGGTATGTGAATTATTAGCTAAAATTGGATGGAATTCCAGACAACAATTTAGGAAACCTTGTAAGATACAATATAGCCTTATAGGTTCATGAAGTCAATATGAACAATTTTACAACAGGAAGATACACAAATTACAAATGCAATATCATTTAAATTTCGCACACCATGTTTTAGAACATCCTGCAAAGATGGTTTATATGTTCATTAAGTAAATAACAATAAATTGTGTAACCATGTAAGGATATTCGAATTTAGTACAATCACTGCCTAAGGAAGATGAAAATTGAAAGAACTGAATTGTCAGTAGTATAATTAACTACACTTATTTTCCTTTAAAAAAAGTTAACCAAGTTAACTGACATGGGAAACATCCAAAAGGTGTAAGAACATATAAAACAACAGAAAATTCACAAATCTAAACAAAATAGACAGTAGAAAAGTCTTCATCACCCTATTTTCCTTTCAAAATAATTGATGTCTTACCCAGCATTTTTACAATACTTGTAATGTATCCCATAACTATCAACCTTTATGCAACTATTAATTCGAAACTAAGTAGATTATGCATATTTTGTCCTCAAAAATTTTAAATACATCTTTATACATTGACAAAATTCCAACTGCTGCAGAAAATAGCAATAAATAAAGAAACTATACATATTTCCAGACTATTTCCAGGATTTTCCACTACAACAGGAAGTAAAAGCAACAAATATATACTTCAAGATAGAAAAAGGAAAACAAAAAGAACTTGATCACGATTACGATCACAATAGATATATGATTATACCAACCGAAGAATAAAGTCTTCAGATTCCACAAAATCTCTCTTTTCCTCCTCTTCCTCAATTACTTCCTCCTCACTGTCACTGCAGATAAGTGCTTCACCACCATTTTGATCATAATAGATTCTCCTTCGACCCACCACTGATTGATCCTCCGTCATTCTTTGATTTCTACAGCCGAAGAAATGAAAATTAACTAAGAACTCAAGCAAGAAAGATTAAAATTGTTGAAAAGATAGGAAAGACATTGCACGTCTGGCGATTAGATGTTCAATTTAAATGAACAAAAAGTTTATTTCAGTTATCTTTTTATAAAAATTTGAAGAAAAAGGCCAAAAATCAGCTATTCAATAAAAGCATTGTTCATTCCCAACAGCAAATTCTTTGATTTTTCAAATCAATTTTCTGAAATTGGATAAACAAAAGAGGCATTATAGAAACATATGACCAAAACTTTTGTCCTGAAAAAGCACTCTATATTTAAATAAAGATAAAGAGTAGGAATACAAAATAAAAATAAAAGAAAAATTAGACAAAACTTCTAGTTAACCCCACAAACCTGTCTAGAAATATCCATGTAGTATAAGGTGATAGCTTTTTCACTTCTGTAAGCTTAATAGGACGAACCGCATTCTTTACTGGAATACTAGATCCCATAAGAACTGCCGTAGAAGCTTCTTGACAGCTATGACTATCCTTATCCCCATTACTCGCATCAATTCCATTTTGCATACCAAGTGCATCTTTCTGTCTCTTTGTCAATAGATCCAAAGCACTATCAGCGTCACTAATCCAACTGCTTCTTCGTTCATTTGACAATTTATAAAGATGGCTCGTAATACCACCCACTTTTTGCCTGTTTTCTTCCAATCTTTTCTGGAAATAAAAATGAACTCAAACTGATTGGCACATATGAGCTTTATCTAATCCGAAGAATAATCACATAACCAAGGAATTTACCTTTACAGAAACAGACCGGTCGGCCGTAACTTGCTTCTTTAATAAATCAATTACAGATAAAACCTCCTTAACAGTCAGGTTATTTTCTTCACTTTGTGTCATCTGTGTAAAAAACAAAGAACAATCCAATTTAAGCTTACCATTCTAGGATAATAAACATAATTTGATACAGAAATCTACACTAAATTTCTTTTTCAACAAAGACATTTAAAATTAACCGAACAAAAGGAAAAGAAAAACAATCTGCCCTCAAAAAAATTCTAAAATTAATCCGCTTTAGCCGCATTTTCCGCTTATAAACTTAAAAACTATAAACTACAAATTAATGACATAATAATCCATAAAATGCAAAATATATAATAAAAATTACTAAATCAAATTAAATTCAATTACAATCAGATAAATTTAACAAAATGCAGCTATTGCCCGCTACAAAATAAGTCCATATTCAAGAAAAAGTGAAAAAATAAAAGTCAAACAAAAATAATTCAAGGAAAATCAGAACGAAAATAAAAGAAATTGTTTTATGCATTTCAGAGAGAGAAAAGGAAATCGAAAGAGCGAGAGTTACCGAGGAGTCCTTGGGAGCTTCCGATCTGTTCGCCGAAGCAGATGGCGAAGATTTCTCCGCCATTGCCGGAGAGAGAGCCGGTTCGAGTCCGAATCAGTAAATTGAAGGATCCAGGTCAGGATCCGATTCATAAGAATGCAATGCCGGATGAGCAAACCGATAAAATTAAGGTTTATTGAGCGGAGAAGATTTGGCGGGTCAAGCTTGAAACCCTAATTGTAACATCTCTCTTTCTCTCTCTCTCATATTTTTTTTTTTTTTGGGGTGGAGTTTTTGGTTTTTATTATTTTCTTTTTCTTCTGAGTTTTTTAGTTAGGGGGAGGTGTATCGCTCTTTTAATTTTCAATAAAATAATAACAATAAAAAATTGGGGTTGGAAAAGTAAAATAAAATTTTGGGGGGAAAGAAACGTGGCAACCTGGTTTGAATTGTGTACTGTAGAAACTAACCAAAACTACAATTCCTTGTTTGGACAAACAGCTAGAGTTCCCTTATTTTGCTTTTCTTTCCCTCTTTTGCCCTTCTTTTTTTTCTTTCTTTTTTTCTTTTTTTCCCTTTTCGTTTCTTTGCACATAAATGTTGATAAGAGCTATGAAATTTTTCTGCAAAAGTTTTATGTTGGGACAAGAATGACAATTATGTGATAAATAATTTATATTAACAATAAAAATTGAATTTTCACTTAATTATTAAAAAACAATATCACCACATTTTATTTAAACAATTATATTTATTTTCTAAAGCAAAAAAACATGTCCTATAATTAACAATCATTTGAGGCACACCTAAATTGACTTTGATTAAGTGAAGAAGCTAAATTTAATACGTGGAAGAGAAGGTAATAGGTGGATCTAGGTTTACTTAAAGGATTATTATTTTATAAATATAAATAGCAAGTGTTTCGTAAAGTTATCACATGTCTCTTTAATAATTATATTAAAATTCAAATATATATATATATTAATTTTTTGAATTTTTAATTGATTGATGCATATCAATTTTTTACGCTCATTTATAAATTTTAAAAATTCTAGTGTTAATAACAAGATGATTTTCATTGTTTAGATTCGCAACATAAAAGAAGAATTTGAGTAAATAAAGTTTTTTTGTTGGGTACAATTGGAAAAATTGTACTATATCCAAAATTTAATGTATTTTTATTATATATGAAAAACGATTGTGCAATTAAAGCAGTGGTAGGTGATAAAGGTGTGAGTCACCTAAAGTAGAGAAAGAACATATTTAGAAGTAAAAGCTTTAAAACCTTGGTATTTAATGCCTCCAATTGATTAGATTAAATAAGGGGACAAAGTCATCTTGTGCCTACAAGCAACCAACCTTTGTAAGGTCGTCCATGACTCAAATTTGTTCCCTTTGAGCCAATAGAAAAGCATAGCTTTAGTTACTATAATAATAATAATAATAATAATAATAATAATAATAATAATAGTAGTAGTAGTAGTAGTAAGCGTGGTTGAAATCATTTTTGTTTTATATATCATGTGAGAAACAATCTAACAAACACAAGTTAATAATGGTAGGGGAGAAAACCACTGCCGCCACCTAATGTTTGATTATTGAAGGTTTGAGGTTGGAAAAAATCTATCACGAGCAGCCAGCCGAAGGAAGAATTATGTTTTGAATACTATTTTGGTTTTAGGCCTGATTGGTCAGCATTGCGTGTTTTACCAATTCCTCGCTTTTTTTAACACATATTGGGCTTGTAGGCCTAGTCAGAGACTAGATTAAGTCCATGATCTATTGGGCTGATGTATAGCTTTTGTTAGATGCTCTCTAGTGCTAGGCCTGTATTGATCCAAATCTCTCAATCTCACCCACACACGTACCCCGGGTCCGGATTCCAGAAAATGATTGATCATTGTTTTTTTTGTATATAATAATTTTACAGTACATTTGATTCGTAAAATAAATAAAAATAAAATAAAATAATTATTATATAAATATAATAAAATAAAATAATTATTACATAGCTTGATAAGATGGATAGAATATAGTAAAATAGTTATTATAATTTATTACAGTGTTTGATTGATAAAAGTAATTTTAAAATAAAAAAAATTAAAAATAAAAAAATAAAAATACTCTTTATTATATATGTGATTATTTATTTTTTGAATATTAATAATTTATAATTTATTTAAAATATTAATAATTGATAATTTAAATATTAATATTTTTTATAATTTAATCATTAATTTTATAAATTATTATTATTTTATTTATAATTTCAATGTTATTATAATTATTTATTTTTATTTTATTTTCTAAGTTTTAATAATTTATAATTTATTTAAAATATTATTAATTGATAATTTAAATATTAATATTTTATTTATAATTTAATCATTAATATTTTATTATAATTTAAATGTTATTATAATAATTTATTTTTGATTTAGTTTATTTTTAAAATATTAATAATTTATAATTTATAATTTATTTAAAATATTAATAATTGATCATCTAAATATTAATCTTTTATTTATAATTTAATCATTAATATTTAAAATATTAATATTTTATTTACAAATATTAATATTTTATTTACAAATATTAATATGAGTAAAGTTGTAAATTCTTAAAGTTATGAGGGGTAATTTAGTCTTAATAATTTTTGAAGCTATTCCAAGAGACATGGAAAAGTTAATACCAAAAGGAGGGTTTGGTGTAGTTAAAAAGGAGTTTTTACTAATTTTGAGGAACAAGTAAAATGGGAGAATGGCTATTCCTTACTTAATTGCCAACCAAACAAGAGGAGTAAATAGTAATTAGGAATAGAAGGTGAATAACTTAGCTATTCCCCATACCAAACATACAGTTGAAAGCTATGTGTTACGGATTAAACTTTAAAAATAGAGATTAAGTAAACCAATAAATCTCGAATTTACGTTTTCAATCTAAAAGACATACTTGATAAGTGATGAAAAATCCATATCATAAGTTGGAACTTAAGAGCTTAAATAAGTTTATAAATTATAAGCTTACATTCTCAATCCAAAAAATATACTTGATAAATGGTGGAAAACCTATGTTTATATACTCAAAATTCACTTATCTCTTACTGATGTGAGATTTGTGATATAATGACAAAATAAAATATATTACTAAAAAGTAAAGTTTTTGGCACTTTTTCTAATAGAATTTAAAAGACATGCAAATCTAACACTTAATCGTATTGTAAATAAAAACATTAATAATTATACGGATAAATATGAATACAGACAAATTCAGGATTTTGAATGAAAGATGATTAAAGGGTAATTATAAAGATAATAATACTATATATATAATTTTATACTTATAATAATAAAGAAAATTAAAAATTAAAGGGTGGCAACCACCACCACATACCACTTCCTTGACTTCACCACTAACGATGTTATTAATTAAACGATATCTTAAATATGGATACAAATTTAATAAACGTTTAACACAACATGATAAGTCTAACACATTTATTAAATGTGTCAAGTTAAATTTTATATAATACAACACAATTTATAATTTGTTTGAACTATTAGCATGATTAAAATTTTAAATAAAATAAATACGATTATATTAAAATACATACAATTACAAAAAAAATATAGCTTCATTTTTCAAATTTAAAATTAATGCTAATAACATAATTATAACAAAATAATATATCTATCAAGTATAATAAAATCTACCATCATAAAAAGTCATAGTAAAACTCACCACCATCATCATCAACCACAATAAAATAAAAATATTTAGATAGAAGTTTAAACGAGTTATAAGTGCATTGAATAAACACGTTTATACGATTAATTAAATAGATACGGTTTAGGGATACATGATAACATTAATAACTAAATATGTATTAAATGGGTTAAACGAGGTTGATGCATTTAAGACACGAAACATGGTTACTTTGAACTCAAACATACTTAACTTTGTGTCTAAGGATGGCAATGGGTACTCGGTTATAGAGTACCCGTGGATACTTGATTCGATTATATAGAGTTAGGTATCTTATAACTAGGTTTGAGGCAGGTTTGGGTAGTGATTTCATTACTCGTATCGGATTTCGGTAGAGTTCGGGTACCACTATTTGGATACCTGTTATCCAAACCCAATTATATTTATAAATATATTATTATTATTTTAATAATTAAATTAAAAATTTATAATTTTTACCAACTTTATAAGCAATTTTTTTTGTTAGAAACTAACCAATATATGAAAAATATGATTGCTCTAATTATTAGACCGATGACATTAATATATTTAAATTTTAAAATTATTAAATTGTTAATTATGTTTAAATAATATGAATATTATATCATATTATAAAAGAATATAACTACCATTATACATATATACTTTGAATATAAATATATTTATTGTTTATTTTGTGTTAACATTACAAAAATTATGACTTATAAAATTATTAATTATAATATATATACAATTGTTTATTTAATCTTATAATATATATGCTTAAAGAAAGTTTTTGAGATTTGAATAGTTTTGGAATCTAAATATTTTTTTTAATTTCATGAAATTAAGAAAGTTTTTGAGATTTGAATAGTTTTGGAACCTAAATATTTTTTTTAATTTCATGAAATTAAGAACAAATCTTTATAATTAATTTAATTAATTCAAGAAACTATTATTATTAACTAACTTGTAATGTCTTTTAATATATATAGTTTATATATTGTTTAATTTATAAGAAATATAATTACTATTATATATATACTAAAATATTTTTAGTATATATTTACTTTAAATATAAACATATTTATTTTCTATTTTGTGTTAACATTACAAAAATATAACTTATAAAATTATTAATTATAATATATATAACTTTGTTTATATGAACTTATATAAACCTAAAGAGAAGTTGTGAGATTAGAATAGTTCTAAAACCTAATTATTTTTTTTAATGCTATGTAATTAAGGGTAAATTCGTATAGTTAATTAAATTAATTCATGAAACTCTAATTATTAATTAACTTACAATGTCTTTTAATATATATACTTTATATATATATATATTAGATTCATTTATAAGGAATATAATTACTATTTTATATATATTAAAATATTTTTTATGTATGCATGTGTGTATATATATGTACTTTAAATATAAACATATTTACTTTTTATTTTGTGTTAACATTACAAAAATTATAACTCATAAAATTATTAATTACAACATATATACATTTATTTATATAAACTTATAACATATAAATCTAAATGGAAGTTATGAGATTATAATAATTAATTAGGTAATTGGGTACCTATGAAGAAGATTTTAATAATTTTTTTTATCTAATCAGGGTATTTAAACTGGTTAGGGTAATTATAGAGTAGTGAGAATGTATTAAGGTTAGGGTTAGGGTAATAAATTTAAAAATTATTCAGGTAGTTAATAGGTTAGGATATTTAATTTTTAATAGAGTTAGGGTTCGGGTACCTCAAAATTAACGAATACTCTATCCGTTGGCATCCCTATTTGTGTCGTGTTCACATTGTATTATTGTGTCATATACAAAATTATTAGATGTGCCGATTTCAATTATTTATATTTCTTTTGACTTTAAGAGAAAAAAAAAATAACTTGTGCCTTGAATGGAGTACCAGAACTATCAATTTCATTTTAAAACATGAAACATGATTATTTCGAACTCAAAAATGTTTAATTTTATGTTGTATTAATATTTTACTATCGTGTTGTATACAAAATTATCAAGTATATTAATATTTTTTTTAGAGATTTTAAATGACATAATGACTTATTTTTGAAAAAAAAAATTTCTTTGACCTTGAAAGAGAAAAAAAAAAAGTGTGCCTTGAATGGAACACTAGTACCAGCTATCAATTTCATTTTTGTTCCCTTCCGTATCTAATCTTCTTAGCTTCTTGAATGCAACAAAAATTCAATAAAAAAGTAATCAATAAAATGATATGGAAAACCAGTTGTTTCTTTTCTTAAACAACTCTAAGCCTGGCGACGTATTGCACTGAGAGCCAATTTTTGTTGAGTCTTAATCAGCTCATGTTACGGGCAACAATCGATCAGCAGATCGGATAAGGTTCTTTCTTGCCCCGGAAGAAATCTCATGCTTGATGTAACTGCCGTATTGAAGTACAGTACATGCACGACTAGGATATCTAGGCATTCTAGCAATGGATAACGAAGCAGTTTGATGATTGCATTCTACTATCATCCAAAGAGTTCTTGTTTCATTTTTGTTCTACTAGTCAGGCAAAGGAAAGAGAAGAAAAAAATTAATGAACTTATAAAAATAACCTTTTAAGTTTGATTTGTAAGGAGGAATTCTTTTAACTTCTGTTTTTAGAATTTTAAAAGAAAATAAAATTATGTTTAGTTCACACATTTTAATTAATTGTTATTAAACATTTGAACATTTGATTTAATGATATGTATTTTCATTCAAAAAATAAGTTCAAAGCCTGTTATCGAAAATTAAAAAAATTACAATTAATATTAGTTTTAATAAATTAAAATATTTTGAGTCTGATGACATAACTTAGGCACATAATATAGTATTTAGTATGAATATTTGTAAACGTCTATGAATCAATTAACAAATTAGTAGCATATATTTGGATTTAGGATTTGCCACATTTTAACTAAATTATAAATAAATTAAATGACATATATTTGGCTAAATGGATAAATAACAAGATAATCCTCTTATACTGACATGCATGTTTTTTTTTTCTCAATGTCTGTCCAATATCGATAAGAAAAGGACTTTTTCGAAGAACTGAAAACGCAAGTAAGATATGTATTTTGCAATTGTAAAACTCCAAACTGTACAAATAAGTTGTGGTTGTCGAAATTTCATAAGTCCCTTTTGATCTCTTATTGTTTTATTTGCTTATAACAGACAAAGTAGCTTTCCCAACAGCAAAGGTTTGTTAATATCGTAGATGCAATATATACGCAGCTTGAAGAGAATTGTAAAGATACGTGCCTAACATTATATCCACCTTACATCCAAAAAAAAAAAAAAAAGAAGCAAATGGTATAATGTGGAATATGAATATTAATGTTAATATTTTGTCAGGCTTTCGACTATCATAATATTCATTAAGTAATATAGGTTTAATAAATAAAAAATTTATAAACATTTAATAATTTCCATGAATATGTATATATAGGTCGGAAATACAATAAAAAAGTTAATTTAAGAGACTTATACATTCTATATTATAGGTCTTGATACGAAAAGAAAAGCCAATTACTCGTTTTACACTATATTATAAAAGGAGGCTTGTGTTTAGCGAATCCTTAGCTTGATGTACTGATGGTAGGCACAATTTATCTGAAAAGATAAAGCTTTCGATGAGCAAGTTCTCCCCTCCATAATTTTGTGTGTATGTATATGTAATAATGCCAAACATGTCACAAAAATTTACGCTTTCTTTTCTCCACGTCGCAGGACGATCTAAAGTGATCGCATGCCTCAGCGGCCCCGAGAGCCGTACGGGTGTCGTCAGCCTCAAATGTGCAGATATATGCTTGCTTGCTGACCAATATTTTCAAGAATCCCTCGCCGTTGGTATATTCCAGAAACAGAACAAATTTGCCGGAACATCGAATGATTTTATAGGATTTTGCCGATAAATAAAGAATTAAGACAACACTCTTGTCTTGCTTTGCTTTAATGTAGGCATGCACCATTTCGGCATGCCTCTAAACAATAAACAAATTACAAAACATGTTACACAACATGTTTTTAGTCCATTATTGGTTACACAATATTAAAAGAATATAACAATAAGAAGGAAAATTTCATTCTTCTATTTCTTCTCTCTCTCTCTCTGAGCTTCATCAATTAATTAATGGTTTTATTGAAAACATACATAGTACATTGAACAACAATTTTTATTTATTCATACGTTTGTTTTAAGAAATCAAACGACAGTCAACAGAAAAGTTATACCATTCCATCGTTACTACAACAAACATCGAACAGTAACGCGTGACAGGGTTTTGATCCAAGATTAACTAGATAGATATAGTGACAGCCTCCATGAACTTTTCATCATTTGCCATGGCCTCCAATGTATCAGGACAAAGGCACGCTTCAATGTCAATACTGCCTTCTTCCACTCCACGAAACACTGTTATCTTCCCATCGTGCTTGTTTCCACACCCGCTTCTTACTGCAACTGGCCTTCCCCATCCAAAATCATTACCATAAATGTTGAACCAAGGGGAACTACTCGTGACCAAGGCATTGCTTGCCATACTGCCCATGCTCATCAGCTTAGGGCTTGCTGTCCAATCCTCTAGGAACTTCTTCAACTTCTCTACGGTCTGTGTCGCAACCAACCTGTTCATTTCCCATGCAACATTACCAAGTCCTTGTTCTAGCAGCTCTTTCACTTTCATAGTGATACTCCCAGCCTGCACTGCATTCCCAAAATATTGCTCCGGGAGCTCGTTCAATCTTGGTCTAGCACCAACAAGCATTCGGTAGTTGATCTCTTCGTTAGGGTCCAAAGTTTTGTTGCGAATAACGGATTGCCAAATATGTGACAGGAGAGCTTGAAGAGAGGAGATTTTGTCGGTACCAGCCTCCGCATTTGCTTTTGCTTTGAGCTTCGCAATATTTTCCTTTGTGAAATGAAAGACTCTTTCCCGCAAAGGTGGTCGAGTGAATAATTCTTCATGGATTTGCTTGACATGAGATTGAGGAATATGAATAGGGAGATCAGTACCGTCAAGAAACCAACGTTGAAGAACGGGAGGCTTTGATAAGTGAACGGAACCTCGAGAAATTTCAGCCCAAAAGTTGAAAAAATGCCAAAATGAAGTACCGTCAACCACCATATGATTGATTGTGCAACCAATAAAAATGCCATCCACTAACTCCGTCACCTGCACTGCCAGTAATGGTTGGAAAGTACCTTCATAGTTTTTGACTCCATTTAGTGGGAAAAACGAGTACACGATATGGGGAACATAGCCGCCAGGTTCAAGAATATCAGAAATAGTTACTCCATCAGCTGCAGCATGGACAAACAGGGCTCCGGCGTTGTTACAATCGATGAAAAAGGAAATAGTGTCATCGTCATGTTCGGTGGAGGCTAAGCGACCTGAGAGAGGCGGAAAGTAGTCTAATGTGTGGGAAAGAGAGGTGTTCAAGTGGTGGATGATCAGGGTGTAATTTCCTGTTTGTCTCCCTTGTGGCTGTTTAGGCTTAGGGAAAAGAAGTCCTTTCTGGATGGAGCCAACAAGAAGGAGCTGAAGATCCCATGGAGTTAACTCAACCCTTTCAGTCTTTCCCTTGTGATTTGCTGCCTGGACTATAGTACTCGAGATGTAGCGAATGCCTCCCATGTTGGTTTTGAAGCAATTTATCAATCCAAATACTTGCTGAAGCTCAGGTGAATTTATGTTGTACTACGTACGTACGTACGTTCCAAAAACAAAGTCTCGAGTGGACATATAAAGCCTATGAATTTAACCATCTCAAGAACGTAATGGTAATCTTGAACGCGGAAAACACGTGGCTTTAAGTATGATGCACTAAAATTTATGAAAATGATCGTACATGATGCTAATTAGTATTTCCCGTATTTGTCAACATCTGCTTGATAGCCTGCCAATCTTGAAAGATTTTTCTGCACGAAAATCTAAGTTGTTTTCATAACTCTTACTCCTACTGCCACAGCTATCTCTTTTCCTTCCATTGATGCGAAACTTTTCTCTCTCAAGGTGTTGGCATATTAAAATGAGACGTGCCCACGCTTAATTCATAATGGACGACAGAACTGAAAGTTTCCAGGCCAGCAGAATCCTGAGTCCCGAGCTTAATTCGTAATGGACAAAACAGAACAGAAAGTTCCCGGGCCAGCAGTATCCAAAGTCACGAGATGGCCCAGGCTATATAACCCTAGATAATGGCCCGCACAATTGTGTTCGGGTAAATTTCACCTTCCGAGGAGATAAGGAGAATAATAGAGCATTATTTTTGTTTGATAGCAATTGATATAATATGTGCAAAAACAATTATTTTCTAAGGTTGAAAGCCTTTACATAATATCGCATTAAACATAATGATAAACATAAAGGAAGGCAATTATATTAAATTGATTGGCTTATGACAGTAATCATCTACATTAACCAAAGTGTTTTACATACAAACTTTTGTAATCCACCAAATCCAAATGTATATATTCTAAGTTGGTGGCTTACATAAAATTTCAAAATTTTGTTTCAAAAGTGCAGCTAAATTAAGTGGTGGAATATATCTATACGAGTGTGGACTTCAAAAATGGTGTTGTTTCTCCCGTTAACAACAAAATAAGATGAAAAATTAAAGTGAAAATAAAAATTACAAATATAGTAAAATAATTGGAGATGATATTCTAAAAATAAATAAATAAATAAAAAGATAACAGAAAAAGAAAATCAACAAAATGACCAAAAAAAAACGGTGAAGAGAAAAACTGGTGAAAAAAGGGACGAACACTTTTAGAGATTCTGAAAAATAATATGAGTCTATTGTTAAGACATAACATGCTGTTGCCAATGCTAAACCATAATAAATTTAAATTTTAGATTTTATAAAATATAAAATATTGAATTTACAAAACATCTCAGGAAAGAGTCAAGTGACAAGATAGACAACAAAAACTCATCATGAAGAAAGACTATGAGCTAAATGCAATTATATATCATGAATAGTCAAAGAATAAGCACTTATAGTCAGGGGCGGAGCGTCCCTTTGCAATGGCCTCCTCAAAAATTTTGAAAATTTTTATATATTATATATTTTTAAATAATTTTTTATTAAATAATTAATATAATTAAAAAATAATTAAATGACTTTACAAATCCTATTCAATTTTATTCAAATTCTTAAATTTTTTAAATTTTTTAAGTTTCTCCACTCATCTTTCTCTCTCTTTTTTTTTTCTGTCCTTGTATTATGAAATTATAAAAAGGTAATATTTTTATTTATATTATTATTATTATTTTTATTTATTTATTTTTTCAATTATATTCTATTTGCTCATATATTTTAAGTTTCTATAGATTTTCTTTTTTATATTTCTATGAATCATCAACTATATATTTTTTTGTTATATAAGTTATATCTCTAACTTGTCATGGTTTTTTTTTTTTTGTTATGTGGATTTTATTTTTAATGATTATAATTTTTAAAAATTAAAAATTATTGTATATGTAATTCTCAAATATAAGTTCAAGTGTTACATTATTGGTTGTTGTTTAAAATTTTACTAATATATTATTTTTTATTAATCCTAATTGTACAAGCAAAAATTATCTTGAGTATATGTTTTTAATGTGCTTTACATTTTATACTTAGTTGAAAGAAAATTATCTTGAGTATAAAAAGATGTTATTAATTTTGTATATTATATTTAACTATTTATATTATATGCATTATAGTTTAATATTTAATATTATAAACTTAAATATAATAAAATAAGAATATTAGATGTTGACTACATTAATTTTTTAGTCGTTTATATCGAGAAAAAAAAGACTTTGAAACAAAATAAATGATAAGTTTCTTACAAATAATTTAATTATTTATATTAATAAATATATTACCATTATCGAACAAAACTTTTCAAGAATAGTATTATAAGTTTTTTTCTTTTTGTTTCTTTTGATTTACATATTGTATAAAATTATTATCTATTATAAATCTTTTGATTATTAATGATTAAATTCAATATATTAATTTTAAAAATTTTTATTTTTATTTTTTTTAACCTTTGACCCCCCCAATAGATATACAATGGAAAGAAAGAGCAAACTTTGCAATAAGATCAAAATGATTAAATATATATTGATAGATGCTTCAAAAACACAAATGCATGCATACCCAACATATGTCCGGAGGAAGGGAGAGATAAGAGAAATTACTGTTGGTCCCCGTTGACGGCAGGCAGGGGAGCGTCCTTCTTGTTGTAGCGGGTAACCAAAGTGTCAAAGCAGTCAACAAAAAAATAATTATGAATTAAAATTTTGATTAAATTATTATCTATTAATCTTTATGCACAAAAACTTATTATTTATTTATATTAATTTTTACCATACATTCCACAAACAATCCCTATAGAAAATTAAAAATTTCAACCTCAGTTGATGGTGTCAGAAAACTCAACACTTCAAGCAAATTGAGCCAACAAAACAACAAAGGCTCTCCCTTTCTCCCACTCTACTGCAGATCCGCTAGCCACATTTCCTCACCAGAAAGGACTTACAAAATTCATGACTATTACAAATATGGAGATAAAAAAAAATGAGCTATCAACAAAAATCTCAACAATCCAAACAAATAAGATAATAAGATAAAAAAAAAAACCATAAGCTACAAAGAAAGAAAAGCCAAAAAAAAGAAGAAGCATAAGCTACATCGGTTTTAATGTTAATTACGCATTATTTGTGATAAAAAAAATCAGGAAAACAAAATAAAAAAAAGAAAGAGATTACCTTGACAGACTTGTGGTTAAGTTGAATAGCTCTCCGACGATACTCTTCTACTTTCAACCAATTACTGCGTGAAACAAACAACTAAATGATACAAAGAAATAAAAACATGTTAAAAAAACCCTTTTTTTATAAGAAAAAAAAAGAATTATTTAAAAAAGGATGAGTGAGTGTAGACTTGATGTAGAAGGAGAAAAATTAAGATCCGATTACGTGCCACCATATAAACTTGATGATGTCATAATTACATAATTAATTATAAATAATTAATTTATTTGTTAGATTATTTTAAAGATACATAGTTATACTAATTTGCCTATGTGTCATATATTTATTTTTTGAGATAATTTGAGAATAATATTGAAATTGTACTAATCAAAATTTAATTATTGGTCATCTAATTTGTCTCTAAATAAATTAAAGAATTTAGAGATGATATTCGTATTTTCTACCAATCAAAATTTAGTTATTGGTCATCCAATTTGTCTTAAATAAATCAATGTACTTTAAAGATAATATTCATATTTTGACCAATCAAAATTTAATTATTGGTTATTTAATTGATCTCTAATAATTATGCTAATTTAGAAATAAAAATAAAATTTGATTATGTAATTTATCTCTAAATAAATTAAGATAATTTAGAGATAATACTTAACTTCAACTAATCAAAATTCAATGATTCAAAATCCAGCCAATTAAAAGACTTTCAATGAATCATCATAATTTATCTCTAATTAAATTAAAATAATTTAGAGATAATTTAAAAAGACTACATTCTCATCAAAGTCTCCCACCTAGTATTATAAATAGGGGCTCCTCTAAGTCATTTGCATTTATTCAAAGCTACCACTTAGCTGGTCAAAGAGATCTGCTATAAGAGAGATATGATATTTATTCTTAACTGTGACTTTATTTAAAGCTCGATAATCCACACATAATCGTAAACTTCTATCCTGTTTTTTGTGCTCTAAAAGGTGTTTTTAATGGTCGAATGAATCTAACTTGAATCAGCTTATTTAATTGTTTTCTTAACTCCACTAACTCTAGGGAGCCATCTTGTATGGCCTTTATACAAGCAGCTTGACCCTTGGAAGTAATTCTATCTCGTGATTGATAGTTTATCAATGTGGGAGGACCTTTGGTAGTTGTTCTAGCATCATATTTTGAAGTTCTTACAAAACTAGTTTCATTTCTTCAGGTATTGGGTTTCTGTTATCTTCACATTTGTAGATGGGCATGGCTAAGTATGAGGGTTTACCTTTCTTAATCCCCTTCTTAAACTGTATAACTGATATCATCTTCCTCCCGTTTTTCGGAAAGATTGTAGCCGGGTACTATATATGGTCGTTCTCCAAAAAATATTAAACAACTTACAGCAGGGAAAAGGATGGCTTGAGCTTTCGTCATAAAATCCAAGCTTAAGACAAAATCAAAATAATCTATAGTAGCTACAGTTAAATTTACCTTCCTTTCTCAAGAGCTAATTTTAATTTTTATGTCTTTAACATTTCCCATTATAGTTGAAATTGTTTTCATCTATTTAAAATCCTTATCAACTTTAAGACCACACATCTTTGCCTCTCCCGGGATGATGAAAGTGTTTGAGGCCCTCGTGTCGAGCATGGCTTTGGTACTTTTCTCATTCAGCAATACTTCTACATACATTAAACCTCGTTGGGACTCTTTCTCCATCTTTCCTAGTTGAGCTTGTAAGGCATTGAGGAAACGAATAAAACCCATTCGTGCTGGTTCTTCCTTGGCTTCTTTGATTGTGGTGTAGGGTGAAGGTATCTCAACATTGGTAATACATATCGCACTGAGAGCTACTCAATGAGGACAGTCAGCTACTCAATGAGGTTCCTTGCATAGAAAACAAGATATCGATGGCTATGGCTTGAAGTTCCATGGCTTATTTGTTCTGGGTTGAGGTGAATCTCTAGCAAGCGGTCTCCTATTGCCTCTCCCACTTGAGGGTTTGCTTACTCTCAAAAATTTCACCCCATTATTTGAGCTAAAGCTACTGGTCCTAAATGGAGAATATTTTCTTTTGTTGAAATTTTCATTATAATCAATAAGGTATTCAACAGCTGCCATTGCCGAAGCCACATCTTATCTCTTTATCGCTGTAACTCTGTCCTCGCCTATGGTTTTAAACCTTCAAAGAAATAAAATAGTCTATCTTTTTCAATTATATCCCTAATAGCTAGTATTAAAATAGAAAAATTCCTCACGAACTCCCACACTGATCTCGTTTGTAACAACTTCCGCAACTTTCGTCACGCCATATACTCAACATTCTTAAGGAAAAATTGATTTTTCAAATCCTGCATTAGGTTTACCCGAGTGTTGATATGGCATTCACCATCAATGAATTCGGAACGTCATCACAACTTTGTGTTCCCAGCTAGATACATTGAAGCCATCGCCACTTTGTCCTCCTCTGCCTCCGTGTGTACAACTCGAAAAATATTGTTTCATGTCAAAAAGGAAGTTCTCCAACTCTTTAACATCTCGAGCCCCTTCGTATTGCTTGGGTTTCAACTTTTTGGCCCTTTTCCTTCGATTTCCTAAACTTTCACTGATATTACCTGTAGTAATAACCAAAAGATTTAACTAAGCCTTCAGTTCTCCAATCTCGCCTTGGAAAGTGCTCAACGTATCCCTGGTCTCATCACTTAGGGTATTAATCATCTTGAGCAATTCTCGTTGGACTGTCTCAATTTCATCTATTTGTTCACGTAAAACCATCTAAGCTTTTACTGCGACCACCACAGCCTCTAACTTATCAATCTTTTGATGGTCCTCTGGTGTATTATGCATGGTCATCATTTTTGCACTCTAGATCAGCACATCTCATCCGTGCTTTGATACTAATTGTCACGAATTACGCTATTTCACCTAAGTATAAGATTGTCCATGCAATACTTGAGTGGACGCTTCCACGCAAATCAGCAAATACTCGGTTATATCTGATCCAATATTACTAATAATAACAAATCAAACTAAAAAAAACTGCATCAAAATCAAAAGGCATACCAAATGTCATATATATAACCACTTAGTTGTAAAAAAGAAAAAATATTTTATTAATATGAAATTAATTACAAATGGACTAAGACACGCCATCGTTGAGCCATAAGGGCAGCCTTAGATGATTTGGTACAAACATACCTTTACAAGTCAGACAGCCCAACAATCCACCGATTGCTCACCCTTTATAAAAAGTTTACAAGATTTTACAAGTATTCTACCAGTAGCCATTACAAAACTTGAAATGAGGACATTCCTTTCTTAAAGGGTCTTTCCCCCTAAAGACTTAACAAGTATTTTTGGAAGTATCACCACGAGCCATTACATTCTTTGAAATAGGGATATTTCCTTTATATGTACAAAAGACTCAATCTCACATATAACTCTACCCCATCATGGTCTGATACAAAGTTGGCTCACGACATCCCATTTGCATTCATTCAAAGGCATTCAAAGATTTAGAGGCATTTGAAATATTCAAAACATTTCAGAGATCTAGAAGAGTGAAAGATTTCTTAAGTGAAGATATCAAGTTGCAACGAAGTTCGTGATCTAGCTATCAAATGTTCGTGATTAAGATTAAGTAGTGAAGACGTTTGCTTCAAGTGTTCATGATCAAGATAAAGTCGTGAAGACTCTTGAAACGATCAAGATTAAGTCATTAAAACTCTTGAAGCGAAGATATCAAATATAGATTGTGATCAAGATTAAGTTGTGAAAACACTTAAAGCAAAAAAGCAAAGATATCAAATATAATTTGTGATCAAGATTAAGTCGTAAAACCCTTAAAACAAGAGATATCTATCAAGTGTTTGTGATCAAGATTAAGTCATGAAGACCCTTGAAGCAAAGATATCAAGTTTAGTTCGTGATCAAGAAGATTAAGTGGTGAAGACTCTTGAAGCAAAGATTAAGTCGTGAAGATTATTGACTCTTGAAGTAAAGATATCAAATATAGTTTATGATCAAGATTAAGTTGTGAAAACCCTTAAAGCGAAGAAACGAAGATATCAAATATAGTTTGTGATCAAGATTAAGTCGTGAAAACCTTTAAAACGAAGATATCTATCAAGTGCTCGTGATTAAGATTAAGTCGTGAAGACCCTTGAAGTGAAGATATCAAGTTTAGTTCGTGATCAAAAAGATTAAGTCGTGAAGACTCTTGAAGCAAAGATTAAGTTGTGAAGACTCTTAACTCTTAAAGTGAAGATATCAAATATAGTTCGTGATCAAGATTAACTCGTGAAAACCTTTAAAGTGAATAAGCGAAGATATCAAATATAGTTTGTGATCAAGATTAAGTCGCAAAACCCTTTAAAACGAAGATATCAAGTTCTCGTAATTAAGATTAAGTCGTAAAAACCCTTGAAGCGAAGATATTAAGTATAATTCGTGATCAAAATTAAGTTGTAAAAACCCTTGAAGCGAAAATATTAAGTTTAGTTTGTGATCAAAATTAAGTCGTGAAAACCCTTGAAATCAAAATAACAAATATAGTTCGTGATTAAGATTAAGTTCAAGTTCGTGATTCTGGAAGACGAAGTGAAGAAATTAATCAAAAAATTCATATCAAATATTTGTATTTATTTCATAATTTTCAAATTGAGAAATTTCAACAAAAAATTTGTGTGTACACTTGTAATAGGAAAAAACATGATTAATAAATAATCGCCTTTAGATAAAACAAAAAAAAATCAAAAAGAAAAACAATTAATGTTTAAAAGAAAACAAAATTAATAAAACCATTAATTGAAAATAAAACAAAATGCGGGTTTTGTTTACCTTAACCCTAAATGACCTTCCTTGAAATAATTGTTCATAAACCAAGAGAAAAGAGTTGCAAAACAGAAAATAAGGAAATCAAACTGGAAAAATGAGAAGAAACTTCTGGAAGTGGTTATCAAAAAAACCAAAATAACAGGACAAACAAAACCAAAAAAAGAAAAAAACCAAGACAAACAAATAAAAAAGTAATGAAAAAAGAGCAAAAGGAAGATGCAAAGAACGGAGACAGCAAAAAGAGAGAGAACTAAAGAGTAAACAAAACGAAAAAGAAGGCACCAGAACAAACAAAGCAAAAAGAAAATTAAAAAAAAAAAGAGCAGTGAAAAAAAAAATAAAAAGATCAAAAGATGGAGAAAGTAAAAAGAAGAGAAAGGGCGAAGAAACCTGGAAAAATCTAGAAGAAAGATGGAGAAAGTAAAAACAGAGAGAGCAAATAAACTTAGAAGGAAAAGGAAAAAATCTAAAAGAATGGTAAAAGGAAAAGATTAAAAAGCCATGACTTTTCTATAAAATACTGTTTGCATCTCAAAATTTAAATCAAAACCAATGGCGAGACGTTTCAATTGAGAGCAATTATCTCCTTTTAATACAACTTTTGAACATATGTAGATTATCATTGAGTACTTGGTTTTGATCATTACAACAGGTTTCATTGAGAATTAAAAATTGATATACCAGAAAAGAATCATTGCTCAAAGGATAGTCGCAACATCCACTTAATTTTATTGATTTTCAATCTTTTTTTTTCTTTTTTATCAATTCTTTATTAATTCTTCCTTTTGAGAAGCAAACTAACACAATAAAATAAAATTAGGGAAGACTCTATACTTGTAGAAATAAAGAAGAAAAAAAACAAATGGTGTCAATCTAATAATACGATGGTTGATAACATCAAACACAAGAGTTACAAATGAGAAAAATATAAAAGTTTGTAACTATTATTCGTTTATTTTTCAAAAGTAACCCCCCCTTCGAGACAAAAAAAAAAAAGAGAAAGAATAACGCAGAAAGACCTCATGCTTTCATCAATACGTAATCTCTTATTAGTATATCGCTTTATCTATTTTTTGGAATTTTAAAATTAATTTATACAAAGCCAAAAAATATATATAAAATATGAATAACATTATATCTCTTGGGCTAGTCTAAGTCCTTATGTTTATGGTCCAGCCACCTAGTAGAAAAAGTGGGATCAGGCCGATTTTCTACCCGCCTATTGGGCCTGATATATTTCTTAAGGTTAATTCTGGACTCGAACTGAGCGTTCCAGAGACAATTTTCTGATCAGCGCGATCTAGCGGTCTATGTGAGAGTTCGCTAGCTCAACGCTAGGGTCCAAAATTCTCACTCCCTCGCCCACTAATACTGGAGACAAGTAAATATTGGGTTCCTTCACAAGCAGAAATTATTTGTCTAAAATATGTTGCATAAGAAATAGGCTTTGAAATAGAAAAGCAAGAAACAAAAGCATCCATTAACATTAATATTGATTCCATTCTACTATCATGGTTTAGGCAATTACTGGAGTTTGGACTGACATTCAATGGTCACAGTATCCATGAACTCTTGATCATTTGCCACGGCATACAAGGTCTCAGGCAAAATGCATGCTTCAATATCAATACTTCCTTCTTCTGCTCCAGGGAACAACGTAAGCTTCCCATCAAACTTATTTGCCGGCCCGCTTCTTACTGCAATTGGCTTTCCCCATCCAAAATCATTACCATACATGTTGAACCGAGGAGAACTACTTGTGGCCAGAACGTTAGTACTCACCATGGCCATTGTTAGGAACTTTGGGCTTGCTACCCATGACTCCAGGACCTTTTTGAGCTCTTCTTCAGTTTGTGTAGCGATCATCCTGTTCATTTGCCACGCGATATCACCTACTCCTTGTTCTTGCAGCTCCTTTGCTTTCATTTTCACACCTTCACTCTTCACTGCATTTCCGAAATACTGTTCAGGCAGGTCGCGCAATCTTGGCCTGGCACCAATTAGCATGTAGAAAATCATCTCTTCATTGGGGTCTAAATTTTCGTTGCGGATAACAGATCGCCAAACATGAGATAAGAGTGCTTGAAGAGAGGAGATGTTGTTTGTCCCAACTTCAGCGTTGGCTCTTGCTTTGAGTTTTGCAATGCTTTGCTTTGTGAAATGGAAAACCCTTTCTTTCAAATTAGGAGGTGGAATAAACTCTTCATGGAATTGCTCGACATAAGATCGAGGGATCTGAATAGGATAATCGATACTATTAAGAAACGAACGTTGAAAAACAGGGAGTTTAGATAAGTGAATCGAACCGCTTGAAATTTCTGACCATGAATTAAAGAAATGCCAAAACGATGAACCATCGACCACACAATGATTGATGGTACAACCAACAAAAACACCATCCACAAGCTCTGTCACCTGCACTCCAAGTAATGGGTTAGAAAAGCCCTCATAGTTCTTAACCCCATTAAGTGGAAAAAAGGAATGAACAATTGAAGGAACATAAACAGGTTTAACGATGTCAGAAATCGTTACTCCATCGGCTTCAGCATGGATAAACAAGGCTCCAGCATTATTACAATCAGTACAAAAGGAAATGGTGTCATCGTCATGTTCAGTGGCGGCTAGGCGACCTGCCAGGGGTGGAAAATAGTCTAGCGTGTGGGCAAGAGAAGCTTTTAAGTGGTGTATCAAGGTGTTTTCAATTTCCTTCTCTGGGGAAGGTTTTGGCCTGGGAAAAAGAAGTCCCTTCTGGATAGGGCCTATTGGAAGAAGCTGAAGATCCCATGGTGTTAACTCAACCCTCTGAGCCCCTGCCTTGTGGGTTTCTGCTTGGACAATAGTAGTCGAGATGCATCGAATACCTGCCATGGCTTCTGCAAGTGAAACGTTTCTGTAAACTCGCTAAGTTATAGGAGTTCTATGCACATTTGTTAATGGTAACCTAAGAGCAACCTTGGATATGTACGAAATTAACCAATAACCATTTGTTTTGCACTAGTAGATTTTTCGAGTAGTGCTGGTCGGGTAGTTTAACACGAAAAACATGTGGTTTGAAGTCGAATACATGGCAAAACTAGAACCATGCACTTCAGACAAACAGAAAGCAAGCATCTACTGTCAACCCCAAGCTGGAAATTGACTGTGATATCCATCCATTTAAAATTTATTGGGTAAGAAAACCCAATTAGTCGCTGTCACTGCCAGCCAGGCTACCTCTTTGTTGCTCCTCTTTTTCTCCTTTGATAACATCTTTTTTCTTTTTCTTTTTTAACAAATGAAAGGCTGATACTATCTTTTTAGGCTTTATGTTAATTGGAAGGGAAAAGAAGAGTTACTTATACCTCTTCAAGTTTTTTTTTTCCCGCCACACTCTTTAAATTCAGAAATTTGAAGAGAACATTTTTCTTTAAAAATGTTTTATTGTATTGATAGAACTATTTTGGGTCATCATTCTTCTTTTCATTTTCACTTATCTTAAACACAAACAAGATTGATAATGATGCATCTTTCTTTCCTTTTTTACACTCTTTATAGCAATATCTGAATTGAAATTTTCATTTTCCTCTCTTCCTCTCTCCATTTTTACCACACAGTATATTTAGCTCATCAAACTCCCTTCGTCCTCAAAGTGAATTGAAGAGTGAATCATTCTATTCAGTCTCTATGTGAGGTAAACTTTTGCACTAGTAATAAGTAGTAGTAATAACATAGTGATCGGTGGGAATTTGACAAAGTTTTTTGACGTTTGTGATGAAGACTTACCCTTGTTATGAATTCCCCTGTACCAATTTTTAATAATCATAGTACACTTGTTTCATTATTATTGTTCATCTTTAATTTCACAAAAACTTAAGGAAAAGAAAGTTAATTTTAGCTAATGTGTGATTGATGAATAAGATTAATGAATAATTGATTGGTTGTTGAAATTTTGGGTTATAAAAATCGTATACTATATGCTTAAATATGTAGAGTACAGACAAAAAAGAATTGAAGAGAGCAAGAAAATTAAATGGACATCCATGACATATTTTATTTTCATTTTCAAAGCATCACAATTGTAAAGCATTTTCTATTAGCTTTTACATGAATTATTCTTCAAAGAGCATGTGTTATTCAACAGGTCCCTCCCACTGACTGCCATGCCTACTTGTTCTAAAATGTAATCAATTATTCAAATTCTTTTATGCTCAGCAAGATCGCTGATGTAAATAGTGAATTCAGCTTTGTCTTGCTAGTTTGTCTTTAAGCGTTGGAAGAACTAAGAACATTAAACTTTAGTTAGTTAATTATTTCTTGTTCTTGTTTCCTCGGTGTTGTACGGAAGAACTATATATCTCTGAGTGCTCCGCCAATCCTGTTAAAATAAATCAACATCCAGGAAAACATTTCTACATCTTTGTAACAAATAAATCGATTATTTTTTAGAGTTTAACACTACTTCAAGAATAAATTTGAAGCCATATCAAACTAAAACTATTTCAACTCGAGCAGACTTGATACTGAAAACAAAACAATCAAATCAACCAAGCATATGGACTAAATACAGCGATAAACCAAGAACAAAACATGTTGTTTAAAGGTTCTAAACATAAAGTAGAAGAGTTTCCAGTGCTTACAGGAGTAAAATGGTTATGGCACCCAACTTCTCATCTCTCTATTTCATCTTCCTGTCCTATCATGTTTCTGATCTTGTTTCCCCTCTTTTCGGTAGGGCTGTATTATTTAAAGCACTGTCTCATCTACATATTCTATATTTTTGTTGCTATGGGCCCTACAGCCTAACTACGTTATTGAACTTAAATATAAAGTAAAAAAAAAAAAAAAAGAAATTGGTTTTACAACCCAATATATATCCTAACCATCCCCTTTTAAGAATCTAGGAACTCGTTACCTTGCAATTTGTCTCAGAAAGAAGACCCGAGGATCGCATTATTAATTACAGTATTAGTTTGTGACCTCAATTCCAAATTTGATTCCTCCAATACAAATTTCAGGTTATTGGATATTATAATGTGTTAACCAAGTTGAGGAATTAAGACTCTTTGACTAGATTTTCACCGGATTATACCTCCAGTTACTGATATTGTGATTTTTACATGCTTTAGTAGACTATGGCATCTTGGCCCTATCACATGCATGGAATGCAAATCAAAATTTACCAAAAATGTTGAATAAGGTGAGTATTTCGTGCAAATTGATTTCTATTAGGATAATTTGATATTCGAATACTGGATTCTCAAAATCCAGTTTGGTTTGTCAAACGCAACACCATACAGGTTTATAGTTTTCAACTTGTAACAAGAATATGTGATTTTTCATTCAATTACAAAAGCAAGCTAGCCCTTATGGTTCAATGAATTGAAGAAATTACCAACGATTTAATTAGTCTAGCAGCATTAAAAACAACAGTAGGAGACCGAGATCATATGGTCAATGCAGCCATGAACTCTTCATCATTTTCCAAGGCCTGAAATGTCTCAGGCGAGAGGCAAACTCTAATCTGAATACTTCCTTCTTCCACTCCACAAGACGCTGCCAACACCCCACCACACTTGCTCTCTGCCCCAGTTCGCTCTGCAATCGGTCTTCCCCAACCAAAATCATTGCCATAAATATCGAACCTTGGTGAACTAGCTGTTAACAAAGCATTGTTCATCATTTGACCAGTTTGGTATAGCCTAGGACTATTTACCCAAGACTCCAAAAAGTTCATAAACTTTTCCTCTGTGTGATTAGCAACAGTTTTATTCATTTGCCATGCGGTGTTTCCAAGTCCCTTCTCGAGTAGCTCCCCTGCTTTCAAAGTTACCATCGCACTTTGAACTGCGTTTCCAAAATATTGTTCTGGCAGCTGGTGCAATTTTTGTCTAAGACCAATTACTAAAAAAATGATGGTCTCTTGATTGGGGTCAAGATGCCTATTGCGCATAATGGATTGCCAAAAATGCGAGAAGACTGCTTGAAGAGAGGAAATCTTGTTGGTGTTCATCTCAGCATTAGCTTTTGTTTTGATTTTCACAATATCCTGCTTTGCAAGATGAAAAACTCTTACTTGCAAAGGTGGTGGAACGAACTCATCTTGAATATGCAGATATAACGTTTGAGGAATGCGAATGGGGTAATCTATACCATCAAGAAACTGACGTTGAAATATGGGAGGTTTAGATAAATGATCAGAACCACGAGAAACTTCTGACCAAGAATTAAAGAAATGCCAAAACGAAGTGCCATCGACAACAGAATGGTTCATGCTGCAAGCAATGAAGATACCATTCACAAGCTCAGTCACTTGCACTGCAAGCAATGGCTTCGAAGTACCCTCGATATTCTTAACCCCATCCATTTGGAAAAACGAGTCGAAAATTGTAGGAACATAGACGGGTTCAATGAGATCAGAAATGGTTACTTTCTCAGCTACAGCATGGACAAATAAGGCTCCAGCGTTGTTGCAGTCAATGAAAAAGGAAGTGGTTTTGTCATCGTGCTCGATGCTGGCAAGGCGGCCTGCAAGTGGGGCAAATAAGTCTAGTGTACGTGAAAGGGAGGCTTTCAAGTGTTGGATCAAGCCATTTTCTGGTTCCTCCTCTTGCGCTTTGGGCTTATGGAAGAGCAATCCCCATTGCATGTAGCCTACTAAAAGGTGTTGAAGATCCCATGGAGTTTGCTCAATCCTGTCAATTTCTTTCTTGGGGCTTCCACCCTGGACGATACTCGAGGAAATGAAGCGGATGCTTGCCATAATATTTCCTGTAACTTCACAATTTTTCTGCATATCGGAGTTCCACGAATTGCATATATAGATTATTTAATCATACAGTCAATTAAGGTTTCAGTTTCTTGTTTATTATTGTATGAAGGCTTCAGTTTCTTAATTAGGCCTAAATTTTTCTGGAGGAGAAACGTATCCTGTTTAAGAGTATAGTATTAATTCCATAAAAGAAAACGGATCAGGTATCAAAGCACCACCTATTTACTTCACTACAATGAACCTGATGATTTCCTCATTTAATTCCTTGAAAGCATGAAATAAAAAGGGAGTTTTAAACTCTGTTTGGAACAATGAAAATGCGTTTGGAACAATATTTTCAGTCATACTCATTTCAAGTTTTTATGTAGAATAAAACATTTTATAGATGAAGACAAAAAAAATTCCCTTCAATAAATTATTTTTCAATTACTGAACGAAACTTTATGTCATGTTATATTTCACAAGTAAAAATTAATCTAAATTAAGAAATAAATAACCTGACCAAGAAAATGGTAAGTGAAAGGAAATTCATACTATAAGGTCTTATAAAATAATTTGGCTACATTTATTTGTTTTTATACAATTGTGTAAACTAACATGGGCCCCACTGGACAGCAACTATTTGGGCCCAAGGTGTGACTAGGTAACTCGAGGCCTTTGGAATATGGGCCTTCATTGGATCTTCGTTTCCCTTTGAAAAAACCTGTAAAATAGTACTCTGTCATCGCAGGTCATGGCGTTTTCATCACCACGCGCCAGTTGTCTGCTTCTTGGCCATGGAAGATACTCCAGATTCCACTGCTCTTCTTCTTCTTCTTCATTTCCAGGTGGGTATTTAAAGAATTAAACTTCTATCTGTTTTTTCCTTCTCCTTTTATCATTTCCTGGTTGGCTTTTTACGTTTAAGTCAGTAAGTAAAGAATGTTCTACTGTGGTATAAATTGCAGACCACATTAGTTTCATCAAAGAAATGGCTGCAACTCAACCTCCTCAGCATCTGTCTCAGCTATTAAGAATACTCAGTGCAAGAGGTAAAAAGTTCCCTCTTTTTTTTCTTTTTCTTTTAAATGATATTGTATTTGGGTTCTTGTAGTGAGGTACGTATAGAGGAATCAAATTTGGTGCCAATAGAATTCAGCTTATCACCCAAGAAAGAAAGTTTTATGCAGGTTAATTCAAATTCATGTGTGCATTTGTTGCACTATCAGTAAAAGTGGGTTATTTGAAGTGTCTACTTATTGTTATAAAAGTGAAAGTTTCAGTATTGAAGATTTTGAGCTTCAATGTTTGTGATGTAATCCTGGCTTTGATCCTATTCCGCAGAAAACTAATACATTGATTGAAAACTCTTAGGACCAATAGTCTCTATATCTAATACGTTGTAACAGGTGAATCCATTCTTTCTCCTGGAGCAAAGCAAGGGTTAATCCCACTTGCAATTCCGCTAGCAAAAAGTAGCTCAGGTATTAATGTGTTATCTATGTTTGGAATTGGTTATTTATAAGAAATGATTAAGTTGAAGCTGTTACATGATTTGATTGATGATAGGTGCTGTAACTGCATTGCTCAGATGGCCAACAGCTCCTACTGGGTGAGAAACTTCGAATATCTGACCTTTTATATGTGGTTAATTCTCTTTAGCCTGATTGAGATTCCCCTCTTCTGTCAGGATGGAGATGCCAGTGGTGGAGGTTCATAAACATGGAGTTTGGCTGTTGGCCAAGAATGTAAGTTCTGTGCATGAACAGCATGACATGTTCATGTAGCCTTGTCCCATGGCTAGGGTTCAGAGCTGGAATTCCATTGTATTGATATCTGGAATCTTAAATTCATCACCATGCTGACATACCTTCTTTACATCATAATTTCTCTCTCTCTCTCTCTCTCTCTCTCTCTCTTAACAGGTGGACCAGTTTATACACAGAATCCTGGTTGAAGAAGATGCCAATAGCTGCAAAAAAGGAAGTGATGAGTTATTTCATGCTGCATCCGATGCCGGGGAGAAACTTTATAAAAAGGGAGACTTTTCTAAATCTCAGATTACAGATGTAGACTTCTATCTTTTAAGAAAGGTATTGAAACTACATATATTTATATCTATTGTACTTTAATCAAATTTCAGCCATATAATTTAAATTGTAATGATAAATGACTGTTGCAGGTTGGTTTATTTCCCGATGTCCTAGAGCGCAAAGTGATGCAGCATATTGAGAAAGGGGACCATGTAAGACTACCTGACTGCTTACCTAATTTAAGCAGTATCCTGCGTGCAAATTAACATTTCTGCTTATTTTACCTACTTGGAAAGGTTTCAGCTTTGGTGACTGGAGAATTCTACACAAGGAAGGAGCATTTTCCTGGATTTGCACGTCCCTTTGTTTTCAATGCAGAAGTTTTACTGAAGTTAGTAAAAACACCAATTACTCTCTCCTAAGGCTATTCTGTTTTGTTCAACTGACATGTTCTACTTTTTTTTTTTTTGAAAGGCAACTGACATGTTCTACTAAGGAGCCTCATTGGCATTTTTCAGGGTTGGGCGTAATCCAGAAGCTAAAGATGCTGCAAGGGGGGCTTTAAAATCCCCATGGTGGACTCTGGGTTGCAAGTACCATGTATGGGAGCTACAGATAATCCCCTTCCTGATCTTTGATGTTTTTTATTTCCTTCTTTTTTTCAGAAAACTTTTCTTGTCAAATTAAACAGTGGCTTGCTCTCCAGGAAGTTGCTTGTATAGCAGAATGGGAGGATGAGCAAATTGAATATATTACAGAAAAATTGTCAGAAGAGGGAAGGCAAGAAGATCTAAACAAGGGAAAGCCACCTGTCCAGGTTTTAAGTTATAACCTTTGATGTTTATTGATCTGACTTTATAGACATTAGAGATGTAAATTACCAATCTGTTTTTCTTTCTTCTCACTAATCTTCTTCAATGAAATCCACAGATCGCATTGGATGAAGCTGCTTTTTTGTTGGATTTAGCTTCTGTGGAAGGGACTTGGGATGACTCTCTGGAGCGGATTGCTGAATGTTACAAGGAGGCTGGACTCCATGATATTGCAAGATTTGTGCTATACAGAGACTGATTGTTAGTCTGCCATGTTTACATCTTCAATTTTGACATTATTTAATAATAATTTAAGGCAGTTTTGCAATTGTTGCACGTGAAAATGCAAAATTTTACTATTAGGTAGTTCAATTGTTGACTGATTGGCCTCATGACTAGTGTGAGCATGTTTGGCAAAGGTTGCTCTAAATCACTCATGGAGAGGAAGAGATATGATTTGCCCCTTTTCACCTTTTCATTTTTGGTTCAATTTGTGGATTGGCCTATGGGATTGCTTCTAAACTAATAACGTTTCTCTTCCATCTATTGCATCTGATCTGAGTTCCTCCAAGTTGCATTTATCTTAATATGTTTGTTGCTAATCTCCCTCTTGCTCATAGGGTCGAATACCATTCAAGGCACATGGTAAACATGGCTGAGATAGCTAAAGGCAAAAAACTCTTCTGCGGTGATTAATGGTCATCACGATTTTTCTTTTAATTCACCAAATTCCGGGACACAATTGTACATTGTTCTGTAATTATTGATAGAGGCGTGCTCAACTCAAATGTTACTTACGATTTCTGTAAATAGCAAGCCAAAGTCTGTCTTCTGTTAGTCAACAAACAAAAATGAACAAACCAGAAGCAGACAGTTAACAACGTCCACAATATTAAGCATTCCTCTTTCCGCCTGATAAATTCTTGGCTATCTCCAGGTTTCTGCCATATATACACCAAGACTAAATACAATATATTCTCTCTCAAGCGACCATCGAAAGCCAGACTTTTATTCATTCCCAGTGGAACGTGAAAGAAAAACCAAAAAGCAACCACCGTCACAACAGCCTGAAAGCTCCACCTTGTCACCACTTTCTTCTTATATGTCAGTCTGTCTATGGGGCAAATGGAAAGGGCGTTTTCTTGCTTTTACCTTTTGTTTTTCTCCACAACAGCTTTTTCCATAAACTCCCACTTTGTTTTTTGCTAGGAACGATTGCTAAAGGTTTAACTGCAGCATTGTCCTCCTGGTGTTTATTTCCATTCAAAACAACGTCATTTTCTGGAGGCTCTTTCATCCTGTTTTTTTCTTTTGCCTTAAGAGACTCAAGAGTGTTTGCTTCAGCATTATCTTCAGCTATCATCTGATCTAGCAGAGAGGATCTGTGGCTGATCAACTTCTTTGGTGGAGTTGGAATGGCAGTGGAGGTTCTAGTAGTGGCATCAGTTGGAATGGAAATGACCTTGTCAAAAAGAGCTGCTTCCTTTGGAGATGCCAATGCCTTCAACTGCTTTCCCAAGTTTAGAATAGTCTCTTGGCACTCAGCCAACTTTTCTGAAGCAGCTGTAATCTCCCAGTTCTGCCAGATTGATCAAGCAACAATAATTTACATGTTACATACAAAGCAAGGATTAATCTAATTGTCAATGAAGCATCAAAGCTACCAGATTAATTTATGAAAATGAAATTAAAGTAAAATTTTTTTATGTACATATAACTGTGTCATATGAACTTACAGTTCGAAGCTGATTTCCCTCCCGACTGAGTTCAGAGTTTGGTATTTCCTTTGCTGTCACACTGAAGGTAACAAACAAAAGATGCATAACAATCTCAACACTGAAAAGAAAATTAACCTTGATATTAGGTTCAGAGAGCAAAGTTATAAAAATTGATAGTACCTGTCAAGACATGTGACCCCCAACTCTTCATGGCTGTTATTTTTATTCTGTGATTCCAGATCTTGAGAAGGAAACTTTTGACAAGCCTCATTTACTTCAACATTGGTCAAGGAAAGCTGTTTATCAAGGTTTTCATTTATCAAATTCTGTTTTTCAACTTGACCTTCAACCATTTCTTCTGTTTTTCTCAGAGCACCTAACTCTGCCTGCAAGTTTGCAATGGTTTTTTCAGATTCCTCAAGTTGATTAATCAGAGAGTCACTCCTATTGGTGGTTGACTGGAGCTTATCTTCCAGAAGTTTCTTTGCAGCTTCTATGTTAATCACCTCATCTCTTAGTTTTCTATTGTCTTCTCTCACATTAGGCTCTTCCTTTTGAAAGAAGTTATTATTGCCATACAGAGCAGCAAGGTGTAATTTATCTGCCTCTACAGATTGACCAACGATTCCAGCTTCTGCTTCACTTTCACTCCGTGATTCATCCCAGTCAAAATGCTTCGTAATCGCATCTCTCATGCTTGAAACATCTTGGAGGGAAAAGCAATGGTTCATAATCCAGTCCAGAGCAGAAGTTAATTCTTGGGTAAAGTTGTTGACATCTGTCTTTCCGTTCAACAGGTCATAACAAGCATGCAGAAATTGCTGTAAAACAGAACAAAGTTCAGAAGTCTTCCACTGCAAAACACGAACCATGTAGCCTGAAGGTGTTTCTGATTGCTTGTATGAGAAAGAATTCCTTTCCTTCTTGGACAAGATCTCTGGGATATTATAATCTGGTGATGGTAAGCTGATCCCCTCAATGAGCTCAATTATCCTGCAAATTGATTTACTCAAATCAGGTTGTAATGGTTGGTTGCTCTTCTCTGCTGAGCAGATGTTAACATCAGTATCCCCAAGAGAAGAATCCATCTTTGAAGAACCATTTGAAGGTTTCCATGATATGTTGCCACTAATACAAGAGGGATCAGAGGATTTGGGATGGTCTAAACCCTCCCTTTCATCAAAAATTTCACCAGTATTTTGATAGTTCACGCAGGCTAGAGCTTTTCTAATATCCTCAAGTATTTCATCTGAGTTTCTTTGAGTTTCACGGTTTTGCTCTGAGATCACTTTCAGTATATCCTGAAGCCAACCAGGAACTTTGCTAAGCAATGGATTTTTGGGCTTCATTTCATTGTTCAACATGGTATGGTCAGACTGACTGTCGGGAACAGGGACTATCTCCTTGCAAACCTCCAAGGAATTTCCACTTGACCCAGTTTGCAAGGGTCCAAGGGTCCCATTAGCTTCATCTGAAGAAACATGAGAACTTCCAGACAGTTTATCAACAGAAACCAAAGCTAATTTTTCCATTTCAACAAAGTCATCCATCAGATTTAAGTCTGAAGATCCAACAGTTTTGCGTGATGGCGACTTCCTTGATTGTCCATATCTGAAATACTCCAATTCTGAAAGTAAAGCCGAAGCCCAGGATTCTGCACAGCTGGCCTTATCATCACTGCCAACATCAGACACTGATGCCAGAGGGGTATCATGCGACATAACAATGTTCCTGGTTGACTCATTGTTTGCCCGACTTTTAGATGATTCTTCAAGCTGTGACTCAACCTCTGATAATTTTGAAGCTGTTCGTGCATATATGACCCTGGAGAATTGAAGTTCACTTGTTTTCTTGTTAAGGGCTTCCTTAAGAGCCTTATTTTCTTCTTCCACAGCACAAAACTGCTCAGTTAGGATATTAATCCTTTTGCTCGGGCTGTCTGAATAACTATCAACTGCAGAGTCAAGCCCTTGACCAGTAGGACTAGCATTTAACTTTCTCCTCCTCATTTCAACAGAGTCCCTTCCCAGAATTTCAACTTCGTTTTTCATCTTAGCCAAGGCAGCAGGACCTGGCAATCGTTTCCGGACTAGGAGACGCAGCCTTTGACATTCTGACTCTAGCTTGGCAATTTTCTTCACACTTTCTAAATGTTGCTTGTGTGATACTTCAGCTGTTCGACGATTGAATTCTCTCTCTTCATTCCTGATCTCGAGCTCCTTCTCAAGCACTCGAACCTCATATTTCAGAGAAGCATTATCTTTCTCTGTGGATTCTAATCTTATCATTAGTGCATTTAAATCTGTCTCCATCTGAGCCCTTTGCTTGTTTAAATCATCAATCACTTTTTCCTTTGCCAAGAGAACCTTAGTAAGATTAGTATTCTCAACACCTAATTTGGTAAGCCTTTTGACAGTCTCTCCCAACTGCTCCTCTAAAATCTTCTGTGATTTCTCAAATTCTTTCGATACCTTCATCACAGCATCATGAATCCTTTGCTCCTGCTCTTCTCGAACAAAGTGCAATTGCTGCATGCATTCCTTGAGGGCCGCATCTAAATTAGTTAATCTTTCTTCATTAACAACTCTCTGCTGCAATGCTTCATCTAGCGCTTGCTTTAGAGACACCGCTTCTGCTTCTGCCTTCTCCCTGCCTGTATAAAATTTGTTGATTATAGAGCAGTTAAATAATCAACAGAACAACAAAACTTAACAAATAGCACAGCAATTAACAAGGAAAATCATTATATTACCTGCAAGAGCTTCCTGTGCCATCTTTTTATGTTTCTTCACAAGTTCATCTTTGGAATTACAGTCAGAAAGTGCTGAAGAAAGCTTGATATTTAAAACTTTCAGCTCATTCTCCAATTCTCCTTTATCTGCCACAAGAGTCTGTATCTGGGAGAAAGGGTAAAAACCAAAGCATCAGTAAGACTTCGGTGTACTTTAACAATTCCGGAGTAAAAAGGTTCCCAAAACTTGAACGGCAACCCAGAACAGGGATCCTGATGTAGTCCAAGATTTCAATAAATGATGGCAACTCTAACTTTTTCTCACTAAACATGGCGACTAAGTCTAACTTGATGAAAAACCCAATTATGCATGAGTCAACATTCATTTGGCCTTTGGTAAAATGAGAACTTTAGCAAAAATGTTCTAATCTCAAACTCTTGTGCTCGAACATCTCGTATGGATGTAGAGGGAACTTCCTCAGATGCATATATAATGGAGATACGTGGTTGTGTGGGAATAATTTGACTAGTTTTATTTATTTTTCTCCCCATTAACATTGAGAACATAAGGAAAGCAGGGAAAGCTTAATACCGTTGAACTTAAAAAGTGTAAATGTGTCCATTAATTTAGACCGAGGCATCAACATCATCGATTTTGGAGAAAGTTTAATGGAAATATTCAAACATCCTTAATTTTACCTCGTCTTCATTATCTTTCTGCGACAGGTTTAGTTTGTCAGTTGCAAGAATGATCTTCTCTGTAGATTTCTTCCTCCAAAGCCGTGTCTTGTGGTCCATTATTTCACCAGTCCCAGGTTCAATAATCCAAAGCTTTCAGTTTAAAACACCTGCATTCAAATTACATTACAGTACAAGAAGTTAAAATTTCTTTCCCTCACATCAACCATTGGAGAAAAATATCTGTCTTCCATTAAAAGGAACACTGAACCAGGCTAAAGAAGAAGTATTTGTTAAATAAAAAATAAATTCAACACGTAAATGTTAAAACACTCATTGCATGCACAACGTTCATGTCAGATACTTCGAAAAATGTGAATTTCTAAAGTAGAAAACAGGAAAGCAATATGTGATTCTAAGCAAACGTGAAAATATTGGAAAATAAAAGCCAAAGAAATGCATTTCACTACCGTACTAGAACCAAAAGCCGCAGTAAATCTGTTCAAATGAAAAGTTTAACCTCCTTTACTTTTGATGATGAATGGAGTAGTAGCTTCCAACTGTGCATGGATCATCAACAACAAAAACTCTCAAGTGTTTTTTCCTCGAAAAACCAGAGCTCTGAAGCAGAAGGAAAGTGTGGAAAATGTGGGTTGGTGGGAATTCCACCGACAGTGAAGAGTGGAACAAAGAAGAAGAAGAAGGTAGAAGATATGATGATGATGATGATGATGAGATCAACTAAGTAACATAAAGGAGAGGGAGTGTGTTTGGTAAACAGGAAAAGTAAAATGTGGGAAAAGTGAAATGAAGGGAGAGACTTGAAAACTGTAGAGAGAAACTGAAGAAAAAGAATTGGCTTTTGTGCAGGGGAGAGATCCTGCTTTGTTGGTTCATTGCTTTCATCCGACGGAGCGGAAGAGCGCAAGTCTTTGTCTACTTTTCTTCACAATTCATTCCTTAGCTGTAAAAAGGAAGAGTAACAAGTAAAAACGTGTTAGTTATTACTCCATTAAATAAAAAATGAAGGAAAAATCATTCTTTTTTACTTTTTTTAAATTTGTAATTGAGTTAGGAAAAAAGGTAAATATGATTGACTTTAGGTTTGATTTTTTTTTTCTTTTCAATGGTTTCAACAAAAGAGTACTGTACTAGTGCTGAACGATCCAAGCAATGAAATATGTGAAAAGATTAAAGTGAACTAAATAGTGAAAAGGGCATGGGTATAATAATTGTGGAAAAAAAAAGAATAGGTGGAATAATTGCATATGATTGCCAAAGTTTTCAATTACTACTATTTTATTAAGCATCTTTTAATTTTTTACACAATATTTTAAAATTTTTAAATTCTTTCAAAAATTTTAAATAAATTGTTATTTTTTATTATATTCAATTAAAATTTTATATTTTTATTTTTGATCAAATAAACTCTTATAACTAACAATTGATTAATTATCATTAATTAAAACATCATTTATTATTTTATACTCATATAAAATGTAAAGTGAAAATAACAAAAAATATTATATAATCATCTTATCATGTCACTTTAACATATCATACATTATCCAATATATTAATATATTGCTTCAACCTTTTTTATCATAAAATGGCAAGTAGAGTATTGACTAACGATAATTAATCAATTATTAAATATAAAAATTTATTTAAACGTAATAAAAAAATAAATATTTATTAAATTTTTTTTACATAATTTAATAATTTTTAAATATTATTTTTTTATGAACTATTGTAAAAACATTTCTTATAAAATGACATTTTCAAACGTCACAATCCAAAACTTAAATTACTTGATGGTTGCTCTCACAATGTGGTTGGAAATTAAACTTAAAGATTAGATTTTTCTTAGATGCCCAATTATAAATAAGAATTTTTGATGACTTATTTCATTTAAATGTGTCTTCTTTCAAGTGTAAGTGCAACTACCCCCAATCCCCTCTGTTTGGCTTTCTCATTCTCCACTATGTTTATAAATGAAACTTGAGCTTGGGGTAGGTAAGATGCTCTTAATCACACCTTTCATTTATTAAACAATGTTAAACACCCCCCCCAATCCCCTTAATCAAACACACACAAAAAAAGAAGTAATAATTACTATAGGACTCTTGGGGCTTATGACATGTCATTTTAACTTAAACCCAAAAAGCTTAAACTATAATTAGAGTATCATTGCATCTTTCAACCCTCTTTACCCCTTTGCTTTTTTCCTCTCTATTCAAGCGTTATCACTAAGGCTTTGACATATATTCTTGCTTAAACCAGATGCATACTTTATTAATTACTCTTGGAATCTTTCTTTGAGTTTCTTTATCATGCACTAAAGAATGATAGTGATATTTTTTTGGTGGTTTAATTAGTTGACTAGTGGCCCCTTCCTTCCCCCCACCAATAACTGTTAGGAATATCATTGATTAGTTTTTCTCTAAACAAAGAACATCCTTGCATTGCACTCTTGGTTTGTCTGTTTCTAGGACCATAATCCCACCTAGGATCTGTTTCACTGTTTTTTTAGAATTTGGTTTCGATGCATACAATGTACAAGCACTGACAAACTGTTACACGTGAAATTGTATAACAATGTTGTTGTATAAAGTACAAACAAATAAAATGATTCATTCCTTAGTGGATAATATCATAACTAGTCTACCTGTCAATTTTATCTAATGGCTACTATTTAAAAAAAAAAACACAATTAAGAAGGTCAATAAGAGGGAAAATTAGAACTCGAAACACTACCATTTCATCAAAAAATGTAACAATCAACTTTGTTTTTAAGAGACGTTTGATGCCTTATATATAATGTAATTATTAAAAATATAACATTGTAATGTATTGTAAGAGAAATATTAATTAATATATTAAAAAAATAATATTACAGTGTTTAGTTTATAAATAATTTAATATATTTTTATATTTTTTAAAATATAAATTTTTATAGGATATCATCATTTTAATAAATCTAGTCATTCATCCTCTTTAATGTATCTCTTGAGGCACTCTAATATATATGTTTTTTTTTTTTAAGTCAAAGTTGAACCATTTCAGAGGCATTTTAATATGTTGACTACATATATACTCTCTAATTCATAATTTGAAACCTAACTTTATATGAAAAAAGATCAAATTAATTTTTACATGAATTGATTGAACTTTAGGAACCAATGGCGTAATTTACTGTCTTTAGTCCATAGAAAAAGAGTTGAAAGGTGAACAATGTGACAAAACTATAGTAATTCAGGAAACTACAAAACAAGAGCCTTGGATGCAAAATCTACAGGCTGTTTTGTGTTTGTGGGCTTTTGCGTTGGATTCGATATGCACTGGGTCTGCAGGGTTCTGCGTGGCGTGTCCCCACCTTTGAATGCTTCATTGAACGGGTTACCAACCCTCCTTTTTTCCTCTTTTAAGAAAAAAGTAAACAAAAAAAAAAAAAAAAAGAACTCAAAAGTCTCAAACATTGAAGGCCCACTTTTGCTAAAAACAGGACCAGACGAAGGAAACTTTAATCGTTGCTCCTTCACACCTGGGGTAGCACTGGTTGTTCCTTTTCCTTTTGTTTATTTATGGTTATGTTCCTATTTTCACTTTCAGTTAGTTTATTTTGGCTTCAACTTAAAATTGCTAAACGGGCGTTAGAATTGTCCCTTTAACAAGAATATGACGACTGCTTCAGTGGATCTCTGTTGGGAGATTTACAACAAGTGCATTGATAAAGGTGTCTGGACTTTTTTTTTCCCATTTTAAGAATTATTAATGAACAAAAAATTAAGAAAAGAAGGAAGAAAGCAAGATTCGTCCAGGTCCAATAGTCCTGACCATGGGCTTCGTGGTCGCGGAAAACGAGACTGATTGATTGCCGCTTAACGTAAAAAAGGCCCAATAATGCCGAAACCATGAATCAGCCTCCACTCCTATTTTACCCCCCTGTAGTCTGGACTAAAGACTTGTTTTTTAACTACAATATACCTTTGTCTAAACTTCAGCAATTATGATCTCTTTTGCTTTTTTAACCAAGCCTTTAACTTAGCATACGTGGATCCAAAGTGGTTTTCTTAATTTTAACCCCAAGAAATATATTTATATATAAACAATGTTTATTTTTAACTTTTTGAAAATCATCTTAATATCATGTTCCATTAATTATGTTTTTTTTTGAAATAGTATTCTATCTAACGATGAAATTTTTATACTTATTATTACAAGTAGATTTGTGGAGTTGCAAAAATCCATTAGACGGTAATGAATGAAATCAATAAATTAACATAATTACTTAATGAACACGTGTCAATTATATAATCTTATTTTTAAATTTAAAAACTTTCTCATTGAGATATATGATTATTATTGTGAGATATTTTTTGTTACGAGCAAAAAGATATTTTTTTATGCCTTTATATTTAGGGAAAGCAACTTCAATTTTTCTCTTTTACATCCTATCTTTCTATATTCTCCAGTATTCTCTCTATATAGAGACTTTTGATCATATAAGAATGTAATCCAACCTAAATTTCGACCCCTCTTAGTGTCTTCAACATTGACATGTCAGTCCAAGATTTTAGCATCAACAGTTGCTCTATTTTTCGAAAAAAAAAAATACAATAATGGTTGCTCTTTTTGAGTAAGATATTTCCAAAAATAAACATGCACTCTTAACTTTTTTACGTTTTAGTATTGGATTATTATTCTTTGGTCAAATAAATAATGGATTGCGTATTTTAGCCGGAACGAGGATAATGGGCCTATTTATCTTCATGAGGCGATTTCTTTCTTTAACAACGACGGCATCTCTGCATCATCAGGTTCAGCTCATCTCCGCTCACTCCTGTCACAAGCCAGACAAGGATTCCCAGTCGATACGGAAGAAGAAAACAAAAATTCAGACAGATTACTTTAGAAGAAAAAGGAATAAAATTTTCCCAAATCAGAAACCGACCATGGTTGCAGACAAAAACCACAGACATTGAAAGATATGCCGACTAACAACCAGTTATACCCGCAATATCCCTTCTCAAACTAGGAATCTTAAGAGTGAAGTCGACACCCTAAAACCAAAAACTGAGATACACATTCAAATTTAGACTCTATCCTAATCGATGACAAATTTTAATCAAAGAAAAGGCAATTTTTAAACAGATATACATATTAATCATGAGGTTAAATTTTCAAGTGCAATAATTTTTTTTTTTTTTATTTCAGCCCGCTGAACATGCCTGTCTCCAACTTTAATAATCGAGTCGCATGATTTAGTCAATGGATAGAAGGAACCAAAGATAAAAAAAAAATAGTTATACAATTAAGGTTTCATTTGTGTTTTTTTGATAATTTAAGTTTCAAAGTGCTATTATCTGATTTTGACGCTCAAGAGAAAAAAAAAGAGAGTAAAACATCAGTTAGATATAAAAGAAAAAAAAAATCTTGAAAATTATATATATTTTTTCTCTTGAAAATTATATACAAATATGTAATTATTTTAAATAACGAAATACATAAATTTACTTCTATATAATCTAATTAAAATTTATTGATATTACATTTTAAATCAATTATGATATTATTTTTACCTTTTATTCTTATTTTATAATAATTCTTCAAAAAAGTTGTAAATAATAAAAAAATCAATCAAAATGATTCTTAGTTTTCATAAAACAGTATAAAATAAAATCATATTAAATTAAATTATCATTCAACTCTAAATATTATGTTATTGTCATACTCTTGAAAATACATTCTTAAAATGTAGGACCTCATTCAAAATAGTAACCTTATGTTAACCTTTAAAGTATTGATTTGTGAGTTCCAGGTTTATTAGTCACTGGGTTCGCATTGGAGATTTTGCATGCTTTTTGAGGGGTAGGTAATTTCTATTTTTTTACTACATGGCAAAAGCTCATTAGCGCAAACAACCATACGAAAAGAAGTAGGTAATTTCTGTAATGATATATTAGGTTCGACAAATGACATAGAGAGATAATTGAATATTTATTATGTAAAAATATAATAAAATAAAATAGATATACTGTAATTTGTTTATAGAATGGAATTTTAATTGTGATATTGCTTCTAGGGATGTCAATGGGTACCCTATCATAGCGTACTCGTGGGTATCCGACCTGTTTATATAGGATTAAGGTACTCATAAACGGGTTCGGGTAGAGTTAGGATAGTGATTTTACTACCCGAATTTTAATAGGATAGGGTTAGGGTACCACCATTTGGGTACTCGTTACCCAAACCCGATTATTATTTATAAATATTTTATTATTATTTTAATAATTAAATTAAAAATTTATAATTTTTACCAACTTTACAAGTAAATTTTTTTGTTAAAAACTAACAAATATATGAAAAGTATGATTACTTTAATTATTAATGTGATGACATTAATATATTTAAATTAAAAAATTATTATGTTGTTATTTATGTTTAAGTATGATTACTTTAATTATGAATATGATGGCACTAATATTTTTATGAATGCGTGTGTATATATTTTGTATTTTAAATATAAATATATTTACATTTTATTTTATTTTAACATTGTAAAAATTATAACTCATAAAATTATTAATTACAGTATATATATGTTTATTTATATAAACATATAACATATAAATCTAAAGGTAAGTTATGAGATTAGAAAAGTTAATTGAGTAATTGGGTTCCCATGAAGAAAATTTTAATAATTTTTTTATTTAATCGGGTATTTAAACGGGTTAGGATAATTATAGGGTAGTGGGAATGTATTAGGGTTAGGGTTAGGGTAGTAATTTTAAAATTAAACAGGTAGTTAATAGGGTTAGGGTAATTGATTTTTATAGGATTAAGATTCGAGTACCTCGAAATTATAAAGTACACGACCCGTTGACATCCCTAATTGCTTCAATATTTAGTTGATAAATATAATTTTAGAATAATAAAAAAAAGTGATTAAATGAAAAGAATTTTTTTATTATTAAATATTAATAATTTATTATTAAAATATCAAGATTTAGTATAAAAATATTAATATGATTTTTTCCTCTACTTTCATTTGTCCTTTTTCTCTTTACTTTACTTTTAATAAAATATTATTTGATTATCAATAATTTAATAATTAATTATTAAAATATTATTAAGTTATTATTAAAATAGTAATAACTTATTATTAAAATATTAATATAAAATTTTATGTTAATTTCTATTTTTATTTATTTTCATTTTCATTTTCAAAAAACATATTTAATTATTAATTTATTATTAAAATATGGATAATTCATTTTTTCTTTTAATTTCTTTTTTAAAAATATTAAAAGTATATTTAATTTAATAATTTATTATTAAAATATTAATATGATATTTTATATTGTAAGATTCGTTGTAATAGCCAGCTATGAACTCTATAGTAAACCTCCCTCCAAACGTGTTGTTCAAGTAAAAGTCTAAACGGTGGGGCCAGCGGGGCATGATGATGGTGACCACGCAATTTGGGAGAGAATATCAGGTTTGAGGAAGATAAAACAAAAAGTTCAATTTTGAGGAAACGAATTTATAAATTTTTTTTAAAAAAAAGATAAAATTATGAATATCTACTATATATAAAAGTAGCATAATTTGATTTCTCAATTTCTTTCAATTGAGTGTCTAATTGAATTCCAATTGAATGTCTAATTGAATGACAAGTGTCATTCAATTAGAATCCCTTCCTATATATTTAATTTTGTAATTAAAATCAATTTATCTTTTTCTCTACTATATATAAAAATAGTATAATTTGATTTCTCAATTTCTTTCAATTGAGTGTCTAATTGAATTCCAATTGAGTGTCTAATTGAATTCTAATCGAGTATCTAATTGAATGACAAATGTCATTCAATTAGAATCCCTCCCTATATATTTAATTTTGTAATTAAAATCAATTTATTTTTTTCTCTATAAACAATTTATCTATATATAAAAGTAGCATAATTTGATTTCTCAATTTCTTTCAATTGAGTGTCTAATTGAATTCCAATTGAATGTCTAATTGAATGACAAGTGTTATTCAATTAGAATCCCTTCCTATATATTTAATTTTGTAATTAAAATTAATTTATCTTTTTCTCTACTATATATAAAAATAGTATAATTTGATTTCTCAATTTCTTTCAATTGAGTGTCTAATTGAATTCCAATTGAGTATCTAATTGAATGACAAGTGTCATTCAATTAGAATCCCTCCCTATATATTTAATTTTGTAATTAAAATTAATTTATTTTTTCTTTATAAACAATTTATCTATATATAAAAGTAGCATAATTTGATTTCTCAATTTCTTTCAATTAAGTGTCTAATTGAATTCCAATTGAATGTCTAATTGAATGACAAGTGTCATTCAATTAGAATCCCTCCCTATATATTTAATTTTGTAATTAAAATTAATTTATCTTTTTCTCTATTATATATAAAAATAGTATAATTTGATTTCTCAATTTCTTTCAATTGAGTGTCTAATTGAATTCCAATTGAGTGTCTAATTGAATTCCAATTGAATGTCTAATTGAATGACAAGTGTCATTCAATTAGAATCCCTCCCTATATATTTAATTTTGTAATTAAAATCAATTTATCTTTTTCTCTACTATATATAAAAATAGTATAATTTGATTTCTCAATTTCTTTCAAGTGAGTATCTAATTGAATTCCAATTGAGTATCTAATTGAATGACAAATGTCATTTAGTTAGAATCTCTCCCTATATATTTAATTTTGTAATTAAAATCAATTTATTTTTTTCTCTATAAACAATTTATCTATATATAAAAGTAGCATAATTGATTTCTAAATTTCTTTCAATTGAGTATCTAATTGAATTTCAATTGAATGTCTAATTGAATGATAAGTGTCATTCAATTAGAATCCCTCCCTATATATTTAATTTTGTAATTAAAATCAATTTATCTTTTTCTCTACTATATATAAAAATAGTATAATTTGATTTCTCAATTTCTTTCAATTGAGTGTCTAATTGAATTCTAATTGAATATCTAATTGAATGACAAGTGTTATTCAATTAGAATCCCTCTCTATATATTTAATTTTGTAATTAAAATCAATTTATTTTTTTCTCTATAAATAATTTATCTTTTAAAAATATCAAATTGAAATCTAAGACAATATAATTTATATTTTTTTTAACATTTTCCGTAGCATAGCTACGGGTATCATCCTAGTTTAAAATAAAAGCAAGAAAAAAAATATAAATTTTTTAAATTGGGGGGCCTGGGGAACCTACTTGTCCGGTTGTCCCCCTCCCTCCGCTTCTGCTTGGGGCCATGGCGACTAGGCGATTCGGGCCCATGGCACCACGGTGATCACAAGGCGATATGACTAACTACAGGACTCGCTTAGGAGTTCTGTTTTTTGTTCCAAAACGTAGCTATAAATTTATGAGAGTTCCAGAGAAACCTCATCCGGTGCGTTTGCATTTTGAGAGCTGAAGTAGCTTGATTCAAACGGAGATGGCTTTACACTTCACCAAAAAACTTAGCAAGACCGACGTTGAGAAGAGATTGTCATTGTCTACTAAGTATATGAAAGCATCTGCCAGGCTTTCGAGGAGGTCACGCTGTTAACTTACCCGTCATGGATGTGCACCGGACCGAGTGGCACTTTGGTTACACCATTCAAAGGAAAGATCATCCAAAACCGGTCCATTCCATGGGTTGGCGTAATTTTGTAAAATGCAAATGTCTCAGACCCGGAGACGGTATCATATTTAAGATGGAGGCGAATGTTGCTGCTGCTCCAGGACCACTCTACATAATTGGAGTGAAAAGAAGAATCAGGACCACGTACTCTACTATTTCAGAGGCACTCTAATCTGTTGACTACATATATACTCTCTAATTCATAATTTGAAATCTAACTTTATATGAAAAAAGATCAAACTAATTTTTACATGAATTGATTGAACTTTAGGAACTAATGGCGTAATTTACTGTTTTTAGTCCGTAAAAAAAGAGTTGAATGGTGAACAATGTGACAAAACTATAGTAATTCAGAAAACTACAAAACAAGAGCCCTGGTTGCAAAATCTACAGGCTGTTTTGTACTTGTGGGCTTTTGCGTTGGATTCGATATGTACTGGATCTGCAGAACTCTGCACGGCGTGTCCCTCGTTTGACTGCTGCATTTAACCGGTTACCAACCCTCCTTTTTTCTCTTTAAGAAAAAGGTAACCAAAAAATAAAAAAAAAAAGAGAACTCAAAAGTCTCAAACATGGAAGGCCCACTTTTGCTAAAAACAGGATCAGACAAACGAAACTTTAATGGTCAAAATATGTGAGAAACCCTTGTATTAGGATTTTTTTTAATTTAGTTTTTTTATTTAAAATCATAATATTTTAATTTTTTAATTTTAAATATTACTTTAATTTAATTCTTTTCACATTTTTCGTTTAAATTTACTGTTACGGTACTGATATAAACGCTGACTTAGCACCTAATGCTGACGTGGTAGTGCCACGTCAACGTGCCTACCATGTCACACTTTTGAGTTCAAGTGTTGACGTGTCACTACCACGGACTTGACACGTTAACATGACAATGCCACACCAGCATCTAAGCCTCCAGTTGCCACATGACACAAAAAGAGGTTGCCACGTGGCACATTAAAAGGTTGACACATGGTATTATTATTATTCAAAACAATACATGTTCTTGTTGTGGTTTGAACTCAATTTCTAGTTTGAACTCAATTTCGAGCAAGTATGTTAAAGCCTTTACCATCATACCCAAACCTTTATGTGTAATTGTTATTTGTTTAGTTTTTATTTCTTCTTCTCTTTCCTTTTTTCTTTTTTAGATTTTTTTTCTTTTTTTTCTCAAAATTACATCGTTTTAGAGTATTTTTATACTTTCAAAAACCCTAACTACAAAAACCCTTTGAAACCTTCTTCTCAAAAAAAGAAGACTCCAAAATGATGTAGTTTTCAAAAAAATAAAAAAAACAAAAAACAAAAAAAAATAAGAAATAAAAAATAAGCAAATAACAATTATAAGTCAAGGTTTACGATGGTGGTAAAGGCTCTAACATACTTGCTAGAAGACTTGAGTTTGAACCACAACAAGAGCATGTCTTGTTTTGAATAATAATGGTGCCATGTGTCAATATCATGATTACCACATGGCAACCTTTAATTGTTCCATATAGCACATTAGGACCATATGCTAACACGTAAGAGTGTCAAGTGACGTGGTAGTGCCATGTCAACATTTGAACTTAAAAAGTGTGACATGGCAATGCTCATGCCATTTTTGTGATGACACGGCAACGTCATGTCATCCTGACACACTAACGTGGCATTGCCATGTCAGTATTAAATGCTACGTCAATGCCACATCAATATTATAATAAAAAATTTAAATAAAAAATATTAAAAAGATTAAATTAAAATAATTATCAAAATTAAAAAATTAAAATATTACAATTTTAAATAAATAAACTAAATTGAAGAAAATATCATAATGCAGAGATTTTCTAGATATTTTGACCAAACTTTAATCGTTGCTCCTTCACACTTTGGGTAGTACTGGTTGTTCCTTTGCCTTTTATTTATTTATTTATTTATCTATGGTTATGTTCCTATTTTCACTTTCAGTTCGTTTACTTTGGCCTCAACTTCAAGTTGCTAAACGGGCGTTGGAATTGTCTCTGTAACAAGAATTTGACAACTACTTCAGTGGATCTCTGTTGGGAGATTTACAGCACGTGCATTGATAAACGTGTCTGGACCTTTTTTTTTCCCATTTTTAAGAATTATTAAAGAAAATGAAATTAAGAAAAGAAGAAGAAAGCAAGCTTCGTCCAGGTCCAACAGTCAGGACCACGGGCTTCGTGATCGTCGAATACGACACTGATTGATTGTCGCTTAACCCAAAAAGGCCTAATAATTCCAAAACCATGAACAAGCTTACTTCGTCTTTTTTTTTTAATTTAAGAACACATTTGGTTTGATTTTTTTTAAACTTAAAAGTTATTGTAAAATTTTTATGAAAAGTAATAATTTTTAAAATTAATCTAAAATTATTTAAAACTTTTACTTTTTATAAATAAACTATTCGATAAAATAATTTATATAAATTTTAATTTTGATTAAAATTACTATAAAAGATATTTAATAAATCAGGCCAAAAACTTGAATCAAATAAAAAAATGGGTGTGAAAAAAAATATAATTTTTCTTAAAATATTATGAATTGCTGAAAAATAAAAGAAGAATATAAAAAAAATACTTCTTGTTATTTTTTAAAAATTGAACTGGAATTTATGACTTTTTGTGCTGAACAAAATTGATGTTACATACGAGGAACAGAACTCAAAAAAGAAGAAGAGAAGCCTAAGGTGATATTAATAATGGGTCCAACTGAGTCAAAAAAGTCATGTTTAACCATTGATTTTGACAAATCCATTTTTCTATTGAAATTATCAATGCTGATTCCATGGAAGTTCTTGATGTCCTCACCAACAAAGTTCTCCTTCGTGAACAAAAAGGTTTTGGCTTTTATTTTTTTTTCATTTGTCAAGGAGTGTCACATCATCTATTGAGTACTGTTATCTCAATTGTGGAATTCATTGCTAAGAAGTTTAGGGATTCTACAATTCCCGTTGTCAAAGGAATTAACATCTATTTCAATTTCTTGTTGGGTATTGTTAGCTCAAGTGTGGAATTCACTGTTAAGAAGTTGGGTACTATTAGTTCAAATGTGGAATTCACTACTAAGAAGTTCAGGGATTTTGCAATTCCCGTTGCCAAAGGAATTAATGTTTATTTCAATTTTCTTGTAATGTCACCTATTGTTATACTTAAAAGAAAAAATTCTTCAAAATTAAGTTAGCACGCATGAGTGCAAATATTGACTTTTCAATTTTCATTTAATTTATCTCAACAACTATTGACTTATTTGAATAATTTCAACCATAATCAACAAATATTATATATATCAAAAAAAGTTATGAACAAATAAATATTACATAATTATCATATCAAATAATAAATTGAGAAATATTAAACAACAAAGAGAGTTTTCAAAGTCCAAAAAAAATATAGAAAATAAAATAAAAAACAAAATAAAAAGTAAAAGAAAAAATAATACCCGAATGCAATTTTGAATTTTGGATCTTCTTTTTACTTAATTTTTGTAAAAACATAAAAAATTGATGATTTGTAAAAAGGAGGTTGTCGATTTTGCATACGTAAGTATACGCATCGAACAAATAATATAGTGATGAAGTAGAGTATCGTTCCCATGGAGATTTGGTCCTAAAGTTTCACTAATTATTAAAATTATAAAATAAATTAATCTTATTTAAGTAATCTAAAAATTGAAGAAAAACTAATTAAAAACAATTAAAAATCAACACTAAATAAACTAACAAACTAAATAAGTTGAGAAAAACAGTATATTAAAAACTTAAGATGATGGGCTCATTCAACATTTCATATAATACCAGCTTTTCTCGTTATTTATCTTTTCTAGGTGGTTTTAGTAACCTAGAATCCAAAGCTATGGATAAGTCTCCATTGAGTGGCTTGTACGAATACCTAACTTAATTAGTTCATTATATGTTTATAGTAATCAATTAAATTAAGTTCATTAAGCAAGTGTCCTAATGTGGCTATGTATGGCAATTGACGTATGTATACTCAAATCACGAATCAGATCACCTAAGTGACGTGAACATATACTATCTAAACCTTATCCAATCTAAAATCTCTTTGTCAAGTCTCAATTAGATTTACAAATTAGTTAATTATTGACAAAGCAATAAAAAACATTAAGAACAAATTTGAATAAGCAAAACTATATCTATTCACGATAAATAAAAAAGAAACTAATATTCAAACTACATGTTGAAATCTACCACAATCCTAGAAGAATAATTTAGCTTATAATAACAAATAAAAACAACATCCAAAGAAATTTAGCCATGAATCCAAGTCAAAGAAAATAAAAGAAACACAAAAGTAGAGAAAGAAACTAATTATTGAAGCCTTATGATCTCAATTCTTACTCCAATTCTATTATTTTCTTGCTTTGTTCTTGGCTCCAAATCCTTAGAATAGTTGCTTGTTGCCTTTTTTTTAAAATCTTTAAAAAATATCCCTTAAATAGGCTCCAAGTAACCTAATTTTCAAAATCTCATCAAATTTTTATTTTTGAAAAATCATCCAGTGCTATGGTGCTACTTCATCAGCATTACAGCGTTGAGCTCTTGGGAAAATGTGTTGTGTGCTTCCTTTCACCAATGCTACAACCTTGTTTTCTCAATGCTACGACGGTCTATCAAATTTGAATATAATTTTCACCCTGATCTGGTCCAAACTGGGTCAAGTGATAAACATAAAAGTTTTATCTCTATCTCTTAAATTTCTAATGGTTCAAGAATCACATCAATTGGACTTTTGAATTGAAAGATATGCTCCAAATACTGCATCATGTTTAGTCCATGCATACTAATGTAGTGCTGTGAGTTAGACAAATCTTTTGACCATAATCCAATTAGAACTGGACGAAGTGGTAAGCATAAAAGTTGTAGCCCTTTCTCTTATAATTATAGTGGTTTAAGAATTACCTCAGTTAGAGTTCTGTAAAAAGAGATATGATTAAAATACCAAAACATATACAAATGAAGTCATCACCATACTTGTATGGATTTTCATCAAATGAGCCTTTTTCATCAAATTTCCTACAAAAGTAATAAGAGAAATTAGCAATATTACTCTTATAGTAATCTAATACAAAATAACATAAAATTAAACAAAAATAATATAAATTAACTATTTAACAAGTAATCAAATTTAAACTAGAAAAACACTTAAAATGTTAAAATTCGAACATAAAATCTCAAAGATCTAACTACTTAAACTTCAAAATGTATCAAAATAACTCTATGTAATAAACTTATCAAAAAAGAGAGGGAGATCTACAAAAAGGGGAAGAGAAGAAGGAGATGGATAAGGAGAGAGGGAAAGGGTATTTTTTTTAGTCTAGTTTCGCATTGGAGATTTTACATCTTTTTGGAGGGGCAGGCAATTTCTATATTTTACTATGTCGCAAAAGCTCATTAGCACAAATAAGAGGAGCGAAGAAGGCTAGGTAATTTCTATTCACGATATGTTGTGTTTGCAAAATGATATAAAAAGGAAATTAAGTAGTTATTATGTAATAATATAATAAGATAAAAATAGTATAAAGTAGATATTATGTCGTTTGTTTATAAAATGGAATTTTAATTTTAATATTATTTTAATATTTGGTTGGTAAATATAATTTTGAAATAATAAAAAATAAGTGATCAAATGAAAAAAACTTTTTTATTATTAAATATGAATAATTTATCATTAAAATATTAAGATTTTTTTTGTTTTTTCTTTTATTTTTTATTAAAATAATATTACAACATTAACAATTTACTATTAAATTATTAGTATATATTTTATTTTTTTCTCTATTTTCATTTTTCCTTTTTCTCTTTTAATTTATTTTTAATAAAATATTATTTGAATATCTATAATTTGATATTGATTATTAAAATATAATTAAGTCATTATTAAAATAGTAATAACTTATTGTTAAAATGCTAATATGATATCTTAAGTTAATTTTGTTATGAAATAAATCTAAAATATTAAATAAAGATAATTGAAAAGAATAATTAAAGAGAAAAAAGAAAGTATTTAGAGGGAATGAAAAGATCTTATTCAAGTATATCTTTACCAATGAAGTGAAGGGACCTATTTATAGGTTAACAATCCTTTGAATCATAATTCTAATCTAATTCTATCTAAGAGTTCAAATCATATTGCATTTCTTGTATCTTGCCTTTTAGGCTGTTTGACTTGGTCTGCACTTCTTGGGTCATAATATAATGGACATTTATATATTTATTCATAACACTCCCCCTTGAATGTCCATTGTATTAAGAATATGCCTCGTTAAAACCTTACTAGAAAAAAACCTCATGGGAAAAAAATTCGAGTGAAGGAAAAAAAATATATAATTCTTTTCAAAAATATGCTTTTAAAATACTGCTTCATTAAAAACCTTATCAAGAAAAACCCAATGGGAAAAAACCTGAATAAAGGAAAAGAGTACAGTGCGTATTTTACTCCCCTTGATGACTGCATTATATAGATCTTTAAAATGATGCATTCCAATCTTTTATACCAACTTTTCAAATGTTGCAGTAAGAAACGCTTTAGTGAACAAATCTTCTAGATTGTCACTTGGCTGAATTTGTTGAACACTTATTTCACCATTTTCTTGGATATCATGATTGAAGAAAAATTTTGACGAACTATATGTTTGTTTTATCGCTTTTAATGTCTCATTCCTTTAACTGTGCTATGCAAGCAGTATTATCCTCATATGACGTTGTTGGAGTTTCCTTCTTGGTTGATAAGCCACACATTTCTCGAATATGTTGAGTTACAGATCTTAGCCAGACACATTCACGACTTGTCTCATGAGTTGCTAAAATTTCTGCATAGTTAGAAGAAGTAACAACTGTAGTTTGTTTTATAAAACATTATGAAATAGTCATACCTCCACATATGAACAAGTAACCTATCTGGGATCGAACTTTGTGTGGATCAGATAAATATCCTATATCTGCATAAGTAATTGAACTTTATTTTGATGCATTTGAATAATATAAGCCTATATCCATTGTTCTTCGAAGATATCAAAGTATATGTTTAATTCTATTCCAATGTCTTGGAGTTGGAGAAGAATTATATCTTGTTAATAAATTCACCGCAATTGATATATCAAGTTATGTATTGTTAGCAAGATACATTAGTGTTCCAATTTTAATAAGATACGGTACTTCAGAACCAAGAAGTTTGTCATTATCCTCACGAGGTCGACAAAATCTTTTTCCACATCTAATGATCTTACAACCATTGGTGAATTCAATGAATATGCTTTCTTCATATAAAATCGTTTTAGCATTTTGTAATATAATTTGATTAATGGACAAAAATTCTATTTGCCAAGTGTTCAATCTAAAGACCCAAACAACACTTTGTTATTCCAAAGTCTTTTATCTCAAATTCTCTCTTTAAATAATCCACGGCTTTTAATAACTCTTCAGGTGTTTCAATAATGTTCAAATCATCAACATAGACAGCAATTATATTAAATTCATATCTAAACCCTTTTATAACATACATGGGCATATAAGATTATTTCTATAGCCTTCTTTTAACAAATATGCACTAAGACGATTATACCATATATGTCTGAATTGCTTCAATCCATATAAAGATTTATTTAATTTGATCAAATAAATTTCTCTAGAATTCCAAGTTTTGTGCTTAAGGCAATTTAAATCCTTCAGGGATTTTCATATAGATATCGTTATCAAGTGAGTCAAATAAATAGGTTGTAGCTACACTCATTAGACACATTTCAATCTTCTCATATATTGATAGACTAGTTAAAATAGAATTATAATTATATCCACCACAGAGAATATATCTCTTCATATTTAATACCAAATCTTTGAGTAAAACATTGTGTGATAAGTTGTACTTTATATCTTATAATCTCATGTTTCTCATTTTATATTTGCACAAATACCCATTTATATCTCATTAATTTTACATCATTTGAAATACAGACTACAGGTCCAAAAACTTCATATTTTGCAATTGAATTCAATTCATCCTTAATTGCGTCTTTCCACATTGGCCAATCATTTATATATCCACATTCTTCAATAAATATAAGTTCAAGATCTTCATTTTTTTTTCATAATATTGAGCTTTATATTATATAAAAAATATTGTCGACGTTTATTTACCGTTTCCATCTTTTCCCATCATGACATAATTTATTGAGATCTTTTTATTTTCACTGATTTCAGGTACTTGAATTTCTTCTGAAATGTTTATCAATTATGTCAAGGGTCTCTTCTAAAGTTTCTACTTCCTCTTTCTGACCATTTCAAATATTTACGCTTTTTCTTTTTCGAGGATTTTATCTTTGGAGCTGATTGGTCTCCACGCTTCTAGCGTGTCTTGTCCTACAAGGACATTAATGTTAATAAGAACATTTGCAACTGGTATATAAAATTTAGTTATTCTTTTAGGTCAGTAAGTACGTCTAGCAACTGATTTACTATATTTTGCAAAAGAATTATCTTTTGAACTTAAAGTTCATATTGATTTGTGTGAGGATCAAAACTAGATAATGATAATTCATTATAAGAAATTTTCTTTTGCAGCTGTTTATTTTTTCTTCCCCAAATGTTGAAAAAATTGTTTCATAAATATGATAATTGACAAACTTTGTCATGAATAAATCTAATATTGATAATTATAGATATTTAATTACAAATGAAGATTCGTATCCAATATATATTCTTAACCTCCTTTGAGGATCCATCTTTGTGCATTGTGGTGGAGCAATTGAAACATTTACCGCACATCCAAAAAAAATTCTGAAATGGAAAATATTTGGTTTCTAACCATAAACCAATTGTATAGGGAGAATTTATGATAACTCGTTTGGCTTAACGCATACAAATGTTGCTGTATCCAAAATGGCATGTCCTAAGCAGTCATTGGGAGTTTGAATTTCATAAGTAATGACCTTGTAATCAGTTGAAAGTGTTTAATAAATAATTCTACTAGACTATTTTGTGTATAAACCTAAGCAACAGGCTTTTTCCAACTAATATGCAATATTAAAGGCTTAATATGTAAATCCACCAGCATTGTCAAAACAAATAATCTTAATTATTTAATTAGAAAAATATTCTTGCAAACGAATGATTACAAATGCCAAATTACAAGTTAATAATAAGCACACATGTGACCATCTAGTCGATGTATCGAGTAAAACCGTAAATATCTAAATGGCTTATATGGTGGATGTATGAATCCACATATAACCTTGAATATTATTCAAATACATAGGAAATTCAATTCCAATTTTAGCTAGTAATGGCCTTATAATTTATTTGCCTTCAGAGCAAGCAGCATATAAAATTCATTAGATTGAAAAATCTTTTGATTTTTCAACGAATGATCATATAAATTTTTAATTATTTTTTTATTGCATCATTATTGATCCGGGATGGTCCAACCGGTCATGTCAAACATTAAAATCATTAGTAAACTTCTGGTTTACTATAGGTTTTAATTATTCTAATATTTGTATAGTTTAATTTTGAGAATTGAGCGAGTAATTCTTTTCAACACACACTTTCTACTTGAGATAATAGATGTAATATAGAGGTATTAAGTGTCTTTTTTATTCATTGTCTCAATATGATATCTATTCAAATGAATATCTTTAAAACTTAATAAACTTCTTTGAGACTTAATAGAAATTAATACATGCTCAATTACTTTATTCCTCAAGGTAGTAAAATATTTGCTCTTCTTGAGCCTTCAATTAATCTTATACTATTATATATTGATTTTTCTTTTGTTGTTAAGTAAGAAAAATATTTTTTGTCTTTAAATATAGTGTGTTGTAGCAATGTCTGCTAGACATATATTTACATCATAGATCTTGGATCCAACAATATAAATATCTCATTTTTTTCAATAAAATAAGATATATACAATAAGATTGCAAATTAACATAAAAGAATATTAAATATAAAATTAAAACAAATAATAAGAACATATCATTTAAATATAATGAAACATATTAAAATATTCATAATATAGTTATACTAAAATATACCAATCACTATTAAGTTCATTCTCGGATATTCCCATTACCAATCGAATGATCAATTCCCTTTTTAAAATAAGAAAATCAACAATGGATATTTCTAATATAATCAATTCCTCTTTTAAGGTAGACAAATATCTTGATGTGTTATATCAACTTGGCCATGATTAAAATCATCACAAGATGTTGTAGTTTTCGGTGATGCTTAATACAATTCAAGATGTACAACGAGTATGTAACTAATGGTCTTTCATGCCCCATTAAGAACAATACGTTTTCTATATTCTTTTTATTATTTATCCATTTCTAGTGAGTTACAAGTATTCATCTATTTTTTGATAGGTTATCCATTTCTGATGGGTTTGTGGGTTAAGGTATCCATCCACTTTTTGTGCGTTTAAAGTATTCATCTACTTGTCGAAGGTTACAAGCATACATCCATTTTTGGTAAGTGATCCACATATGATGGGTTATCCACTTCTGGTGAATTATCCATTTTTTAAATAGGTTACTACATTCATCCACTTCTGGTGGTAAATTATCCATCCACTTCTAGTAGCAAAATTATCCTTAGATTCTGATGGTAAAATTATTATCTACTTCTGGTGGTAAAATTGTAATTAAAATTAAAATAGTGATAGTGTAAATTATTATAACAACCTTTTCCATATCCATGATCATAATTATTAAATGATGTGGCATTCACTTCAGGGAATAAATAGATTCATGACTATGACCATAATTATTAAATGATGTCGCATTCACTTATTAGTATATCGTTTGTCACATTCATTTTAGGGAATGAACATTCATGATTTTTCATTAATAGTTATATAATAGCAAATTCACTTTCTACTCAAAAGATAAAATATAATTTATACAACATGATAGTAAAATTCATATTAAGATTGATTTTTAAGGAATGAAAATACTAAAGAGATATCAAGTCACTTATCTAATTTTTTAAATTCAGAAATTGAAACCCAATCATTGAAATCTTTTTGAAGTTTTAAGATAGTGAAAACATAATAATTTTAAAACTTAAGAGATTAGAGAATCGTGCTGATAACGTATTATGAAATAAATCTAAAATAGCAAATAAAGGTAATTGAAAAGAATAATTAAAGAGAAGAAAGATAGTATTTAGAGGGAATAAAAAGATCTTATTCAATTATATCTTTACAAATGAAGTGAAGGAGCCTAATTACAGGCTAACAATCCCATGAATCGTAATCCTAATCTAATTCTATCTAAGAGTTCAAATCATATTACGTTTCTTGTATCTTGACTTTTAGGCTATTTGACTTGATCTGCACTTCTTGGGTTATAATATAATGGACATTCATATATTTATTCATAACAAATTTTTATTTTTTTATCTATTTTCATTTTCCTTTTTCTCTTTTTCAATTTCATTTTTCAAAAAATATATTTAATTATTGATTTATTATTAAAATATGAATAATTCATTATTTCCATTTTTATTTTCAATTTCTTATTAAAAATATTAAAATATATTTAATTTAATAATTTATCATTAAAATATTAATATAACTGTTATTTTAAATTCTTTTTTTCTCTATTTTCATTTTTCCTTTTTTTCTCCTTTAATTTCTTTTTTATTAAAATATTAATATGATATTTAATTTCTTAAGATTAGTAATTTTAAATAATAAACAGGGTTTGACACATGGCATGTGTGAGGGTTTATCTTTAGTAGGGATGTCAATGAGTATTCTATTATAGGGTACCCACAGGTATCCGATCTGGTTACACATGAAAAATATTTTAATAAGTTTAATCAAATATTTAAACGAGTTAAGATAATTATAGGATAATAAGAATATATTAAGATTAGAGTTAAGATAATAATTTTTAAATTATTTGAATAATTAATAAAATTAAAATATTTAATTTTTAACGAAATTAAGGATCAGTTAGGGATGTCAACGGGTCGGGTACCCTATAATTTCGAGGTACCCGAACCCTAACCCTATAAAAAATCAATTACCCTAACCCTATTAACTACCCGTTTAATTTTAAAATTACTATCCTAACCCTAACCCTAATACATTCTCACTACCCTATAATTACCCTAACCCGTTTAAATACCCGATTAAATAAAAAAATTATTAAAATTTTCTTCATGGGAACCCAATTACCCAATTAACTTTTCTAATCTCATAAATAAACATATATATACTGTAATTGATAATTTTATAAATTATAATTTTTATAATGTTAATACAAAATAAAAAGTAAATATATTTATATTTAAAATACATAATATATACACACACGCATTCATAAAAGTGTTAATATCATCATATTAATAATTAGAGTAATTATACTTAAATATAAATAACAATCTAATAATTTTTTAATTTAAATATAATAATGTCAACATATTAATAATGAAAGTAACCATACTTTTTATATATTTGTTAGTTTTTAACAAAAAAATTTACTTGTAAAGTTGGTAAAAATTATAAATTTTTAATTTAATTGTTAAAATAATAATAAAATATTTATAAATAGTAATCGGATTCGGGTCACGGGTACCCGGTACCCAATAGGTGGTACCCTAACCCTACCCTATTAATATTCGGATAGTGAAATCACTACCCTAACCCTACCTGAACCCGTTTATGAGTACCCTAACCTTGCATAATCGGATCGGATACCCGCGAGTACCCTATAATAGGGTACCCGTTGACATCCTTAGTATCAGTGTCTAGAACAAGTACCCTTGTACCTCATACATTGGGGTTTCCCAAAAACGGTTGTTAAAAAGTCTATTTGATGGGGCCAGGTCACATGGACATGTTATTTTGTGACTGAGTGACTAGGTCCCATGATGACTAGGCGATCATGTGACTAGGTCCCAAAAACCCTTCGTTGCTCAGCAACACGTCACGGCGAAACTTGCTTAGGGTTACGTCGCTATAAATATATTAGAGTTCCCAGAGAAATACAATCAGCTTTGTTTGCATTTTGAGAGCTGAAGTAGCTTGCTTCAAACGGAGATGGCTTCACACATTACCAAAAAACTTAGCAAGACCGACGTAGAGAAGAGATTGTCAGTGCCTACTAAGTGCATGAAGCATCTGCCAGGCTTTCGAGGAGGTCACACCGTAAACTTGCCCGTCATGGATGTGCAAGGGACCGAGTGGCACTTTGGTTACACCATTCGAAGGAAAGATCATCCAAAACCGGTCCTTTCCAAGGGTTGGCGTAATTTTGTAAAATGCAAATGTCTCAGACCCGGAGACAAGATCATATTTAAGATGGAGGCTGCTGCTCCAGGAGCACTTTACACAATTGGAGTGAAAAGAAGAATCAGACTTCTCGGTACGCAGGTTTGGACTGCTGTGCTTTAAAGAGAAAATGAAGCTTGATGGAATTTTTTCCCTACTTTCTTGTTGAACTGTGTGTGTGCTCCTCGTTCATAACAGTCTTGTTATCTCCTTTCAGTTGTTGTTGTTGTTCCAAGCGTCTTGTTCTTTTTTGTTTCCTTATTAAGTTATGGTGGCTGTAATAGTCTTGTACGTCCTGATATTGTAACGTTCATGGTTGTATGATGCAATTTGCTAAATCCAGCAAGTGTCAAGCTTCGTTGTCTTTAACTGCTCAGACTCAGATTCACTGGCTTCAAACTTCTATGCTCCTCAGTCCTCACTAATATTCTCTTTAATTTTCTCCTTTATGTTTTTTCATTCAATTCTACCTTTTTTCTTGCAGTCCTTATCACTTGTGGTTTGCAAGGGTGTTTTTATTAGCAATAAGCAGTATGCCATTCGAAATCTCTAACTGTTTGCTAGAAGCTTCTTTTGACATAAATCTCCAGATTGTGCAAAGGAAGAAAACTATACCATTGCATTAGGAAGCTGCTTCAAAATGAAAACAGTTTCCTTGCCTATCTGAGCTCAACAATATTCAAAAGAAAGCTCTCTACCCTTAACCTAAAGACCAGCGCTGTTCAGAAAACATACACAAAAGAACAATCAAGTCGTCTCTAACCAAGCACCCCAAACCAAGATGGCAATCAAAAGGCATTAAAAAGAAGCCCTTGTAGAAACAGAAACCGATCAGAAGCAAGAGACCTAAACGAGCAATCAAGCCTCTGGAACATCAGCCGGAGACTCCTAATCTCAGGACCACCTCACGTGAAGGAACAGGGCATTAGTCGACCATGAAAACCCTAGGAAGAGACACAAGCGCTCCTTAACATGGCAACCATGACGGCACACCGCAAAGGACCACTGAGACCGAAGAAGCAGGAGAAGAACCAGGAAATGGAAGAATCACGCTGCAAGCCAGAGAACCAGCTGCCAACAAAAAACCCAAACCAAGCACCAACCAAAAAGGCAACCCAAACGTGCAAGGAACATCACCCCTGCCCAACCCACCAGGCAAGCACCGAAGAAAAACGCAAGGACGTCACCCCCACCATCAGAAGCCAAAAACCACCATTCCCAAGCAGAACTCCCTCCCAGTCACACCAAGCCTCAAAGCTGCTGGGCATGAACCACAGAATCAAACGTGATCAGCTTGCAACCCGCAACCCCACCCCAATCCTCTTCCTAGTCCGATATCATCAAGTAGTCGTCACTCCTTAATACTCCTGCCTTAACAAGTTCATCCGCCAACTCATTAATCTCTCTAGGAATCTTAGAAACAGAGCCGGCCCTTGCGTGAAGCCACCCAAGCAAGGGCTTTAGCCCCTAATTTGGGGAGGCTCCAAATCCAGGGAGGATTTATAATTTTAAAATAATTATAATATAATTAATTATATTAAAAATATATATAAGTAAAAATTAATTAATAAAATTATTTGTTTTCTTATTTTTTTAAATTATGTGCTTAATAAATTTCAATTTTCTATCATTTTCTTATTTCTAAAATGTTATTAATTTTCAACTATATTCTCTTATTTCCAATCAACTAACGATCATATGTATTTCATCATCTCTAATAGTTATTTTTTTTAATTTATTTCTCTTATTTTCAATTAACTCATTTAATGATTTTCAACAACTATTCTTTTTCCTATATATAAAACCAATTATTTTTTTAGCTTTCTATATAACAATAAAAAGTTAAAGTCATTAGATGATAATAATTTGAAAGAATAGTGCATTTATCTTGAATGTTCCTTAAAATATAATAACTATTATAATATTGATGGTTTATATTTATTTTCAGGGTTAAAAATTTTTTAAAAAATTATATAGAAAAAAACAGTTCAATTGACATACTTAATCATATAAGAAGATTCGATTCTTTTCTAAATGCATATATTACTTTCAGAATAATATTAATAATTCCAGTAAGTGTTGCTTCAGAAGAAAAAAGTTCTGCAAAATTAAAATTAATTAAATCTTATTTAAGATCAACAATATCTCAAGAAATATTAAATGGATTGACTATATTATCAATTGAAAAAGAAATATTAGAAAAACTTGATTATAAAAATTTAATTAAAAATTTTACATTTCAAAAAGTTAAAAAAATAAAATTTTAATAATTTTTTTAATTTTAATAAAAAAAATTTCATTTGAATATTTCGTTTTAAATCTTTAAACTTGTTAAGCCGTCTCTGCTTAAAAACTCTTCACATTCCAACCGCCCTTTTCCAACTCTTAAGCCCTAACAGCATGTTTGGTTCGCGAAATAGACAGGAATAGAATAGAATAGGTATTCTGTGGGAATAGAATAAGGTGGGAATAAAAAAGAATAGTTATTACTTTGTTTGGTTTAATGAATGGAATAGAGCAGGAATGACTATTACTACTTAATGCAGTGTTTGGTTGGTAGGAATAAGATTGGAATAAGAAAGGAATAAATGATAAAAAGACAAAAATATCCTTACTCATATAACTTAGTCAATTTCATAAAAAACTTAAATTATCTCTATTATAATTTGAATATGTAAATTATCCCAAAAACCAATTATCTATTATAATTATATTTTATCTCAATTTGTAAAAATCATTATAATTTAATAACATATTTTAATAAATGGATAATTATTTTAAAATATTAATTATTTATATTATATTTGATCCATTATAATAAATTAAAAATTATGATAAATTTTAATTTTTAGTAAATTCCTCAAATATTATGAATCATTTTCAAAAGATCCCCATAAATAAATTATGCTGGTTTTTCTAAATATTGCTCTATGATTGATTATGCTGGTTTAATTTGTTGAAATTTAAAAGCTAAATCTTGGCTGTCATCTAGTTGACAGAAATTTCAATGAAGCACAAGCAACTCTTATCATGAATCTGGGGTATCACATTATTACTTCAAAGGATTTATCCTTTATGATCAAAAGAATAGTAAGTAGAGATACCAAGTCCAATCTTTATTTCGACAAACAACTAGTTTTATAGAAAGAAAAAAAAAGGATCTAAAGATATTGCTCTACTGGAAAAGCAAGGACAGACCAAAACCTCTTTTTATGGTCTTTATACCAGTTCAGGTGATTACATAGCTGTATATGCTTCATCATAAAATAAAAACACCTTCTTTCTTGGGGTGGTAGATTCTTGCAATTCCTAATTGAAATTGATTGAAGACCAGATGGCAAAACACCCTCCCCAAATGTAAAGAGATTTGAACAATGAACTATCTTTAGCTTCCGAAGAGATGACAACCCTTTTGCATCAAAGGTTCCCAGATCATCGCAGTTCTTAATTTTCAACTTTTGTAGAAATTTAAGATCCTCGTGACAGTCCTGTGGCATCCCAACAGATCTAAGAAATTTGCAATCCTAGAGTTTAAGCTTTTGGAGTCTGGTGAAGGAGCCTAATGGAAATGATATGAGATCCTCACAGCTCTTCCCAATGTACAAACGCTCGAGCACAGAATATTGATTCGTTCCGTTCTGATGAAGAAATTCTAGTTTCTTACATTCATAGATGTCAAGCGTCACCAAGGAAGGAAGAAGGCTGGGCAAACAGCCTGTCAGTTTCGGACATTTATGCACAATAAGGTGCTGGAGGCAAGGGAATGCACCATCTTTGAAAGGCAACCACCGCTGCCAATCCAGCATTCCTCGAAACAACAAAGTTTCCAGGAAACCCAATTTTTCCCACCAAACCCTAAATCATCCCAACTAGAGCATTGACAATCAAAGCCAAAGAAATAGAGATCTACCTGGACTATGGAAGAGAATCGCGAAGCAAGATATTCGTATCAAATCGGCGCTGCTACTGGCAGAGAAAGAGGGGGACGATCGGTGCTTTCCAGAGGCATCCAAATCGGGATGAAGCTTGGCTGCAAGGAAGAAAGGGCAGACGGGAAAGGAGAAGGAGAGAGAAAATTATGTTTATATAGGGACAAATTTGTAATATTTTTAAAAGCATGAGGGCATTTTAGTCTTTACACTCTATTAAGCGCTCCGGAATAGGTATTACGGGGGAGGGAGTCGGTAATAGCTAAGAAGCCTTTAACGCTGGTTGAACGGAATGGGAATTCCTAAGGAATTCCTATTCCTTGTACATTTTTTCAACCAAACGAGGTAATAAAAATTGATAGAGAATAGAGGGGGAATGGCTTAGCCATTCCCCCAACCAAACACGCGGTAAGAGCTCAGCTTCCGAGGTCTAAGACCCACTAAACCGCCTTACTGGAGTCACTTTCTGAACATCAATGTTGCTATATTTTTTGGTGATGTGTAAAGCCAGTCATCTCAAACTGCAAGGCACCGCTGGGAATTCTTCTCAAGCTGTGACTGTTGGGTGCTGTTGATGGCCTACCTCACTTATTCTCTTGATACCTTTGCACCGGAAGAACTTTTCATGCATGTAATACTTTCTATTGCTTCAAAAATTTTATTAAAATTTAGTGGATATTTTTCTATTTATCTTTTATTTTTTATTTTTAATTTATATTTAATTTTTACAAAAAAAAGCAAAAAATAATAATATCAACTAAAGGCCTAAAGTTTCCCTATCTTATTTTTAGTAGTAATAAGGACCTCATACATTTTATCATGTTTTTCTTATTTATTTAATTCATTCAACAGACAGGATCATATTTAAGATGGAGGCAAATATTGCTGCTACTCTAGGACCACTCTACATAATCGGTAGGAATGTCAATGGGTCAAGTACCCTATAATTTCAAGGTATCCGAACCCTAACTCTATAAAAAATTAACTACCTTAACCCTATTAACTATCCAAATAATTTTAAAATTACTACCCTAACCCTAACCCTATTATATTTTTACTATCCTATAATTACCCTAACCCGTTTAAAAACCTGATTATGTTAAAAAATTATTAAAATATTCTTCATAGGTACCCAATTACCTAAACGCGTATACATATATAATAATATTTCTCTACGTATTTCATAAAGTTAACTACTAATTAAATTAATAAGATAAAAATAATAAAATTTAAATTTAAATAATAAAAAAAAAGATCTTAAACATAAACTTAAATAACTAAAAATAAATATTCATACAACGATATAAACTTAAATAACTATACATAAATATCCAAATAACAACATAAACTTAAACAACTAAACACAAAGATCCAAACAAATAACATAAACTTAAATAACAAAAAATATAATTTTTATAATGTTAACACAAAATAAAAAATAAATATATTTATATTTAAGGTATATATACTAAAAGTATTATAGTGTACATACAAAATAGTAATTATATTCTTTATAAATGAACCCAATGTATATAAAGTATAGATATTAAAAGACATTACAATTTAATTAATAATCATAATTTTATTAATTAATTTAATTAATTATATAAATTCGTCCTTAGTTACATGAAATTTTTAAAAAATGACTAAATTTCAAAACCATTCTAATCTCACAACTTCTTTTTAAATAATTAAATTTATATATTATAAGTTTATATAAACAAAGATATATATATTATTTAGTAATTAATTTATATAATAATAATTATATTCTTTATAAATGAACATAATATATAATATAAAGTGTATGTGCTAAAAAACATTATAAGTCATAGTAACTATAAAGTGTATAAATATATATGTATATATTACAATTGATAATTTTATAAGTTATAATTTTTATAATGTTAACACAAAATAAAAAATAAATATATTTATATTTAAAGAATATATATACTAAAAGTATTAGTATATATATGATATAGTAATTATATTTCTTATAACATGACTCAATATATATAATATATATATTTAAAAACATTTTAAGTTAATTAGTAATCATAGTTTAATGAATTAATTTAATTAACTATATGAGTTTGTCTTTAATCACATGAAATTAAAAAAATAGTTGGATTCCAAAACTATTTTAATCTTAAAGACTCTCTTTAAGTATATATATATATTATAAGTGATAATTTTTGTAATCTTAACTCAAAATAAAAAATAAATACATTTTTATTAAAAATGTATATAATAGTAATTATATTCTTTTGTAATATGATATGATATTCATAGTATTTAAATATAATTAATAATCTAATAATTTTTTTATTTATATATATTATATCATCACATTAGTTATTTAACGAACTATATTTTTCATATATTTGTCAATATATAACAAAAGAAATTGCTTGTTAAGATGGTATAAATGGTGATTGCTTTTCTTCTTTGGCCTCGGTTCGAGTCCAATCAGTATCATTAATTCAACTATTTAAATAATAAAAGAATATATACACGGGTATTTGCAAATGAGTTCAAGGTGGGTACTCGCGAAATTCGATTAAAAAATAATCGGGTTCAAGTAATAAGTATCAAAAGTGTGATAACTGAATCCTACTTGAACCCTATTCGAGTAGTGAAATCACTACCTGAACCCGTTTATTAGGTACCCTAATTCGGTATAACTGAATCGGATATCCACGAGTATCCTATAATGGGGTATCCGTTGACATCCTTAATAATTAGAATGACAAGAAGAATCAAACTTCTCAGTAAAGAGGTTTGGACTGCTGTGTTTTAAAGAGAAAATGAAACTTGATGGATTTTTTTCCCCGCGTTTTTATTGAAGTGTGTGTGTTCTCCTCTTTTATAATAATCTTGTCATCTCCTTTCAGTTCTTGTTGTTGCAAGCCTCTTCTTTTCTTTTTTTCCTTATGTAAGTTGTTTCATGGTTGTATCATATATATATATATTGGCTGTGACTGTTGGAGGCTGTTGATGGCCTACCTCACGTAGTCTCTTGATACCTTTGTACCAGAAGAACTTTTCATGCATGTAATACTTTCAGTTGCTTCAAAAATTTTACTAAAGTTCGGTGGATATTTTTCCATTTGTCTTTTATTTTTTATTTATATTCTATTTTTTACAAAAAAAAAACAAAAAATAATAATATCAACTAAAGGCCTAAAGTTTCCATATACTTATTTTTAGTAGTAGTAAGGAGCTCAGACATTTTATCACGTTTTTCTTATTTATTTAATTCATTCAACAGACAGAATAATATCCAGCGATTTTTTTTTTCATTTTTCATTAGTTACCCTTCCCGACAAGTTCAAAAAGAGAATCTCAATTATGGTAAAGAAAGAGTAAACGAGAACTTACGTCTGTACATGTTACAAACAAGGCAAAACTTGGATAAAGAACACGGGCCCTTAAACCACTAAGGCCCAATTTATAAAGATTAATGGGTCGATGTTCTTCGATAAGGCCCAATAAGGACTGAAGGTCCACGGGCCTAAAAGCTTCGATACGGGTTAATTCGACAAGTCCGAGTCGCCGCAATTTCGTTCCTGAGTTGGGAGTCGTTGGAAGGTTTCGACTATCAAGTCTACCACCGGGCATCATTATCTCCCTCGCTCCCTCTTTTGTCTGAACCAAACGTCCTAGTAGTTCACAAGAGAAGAACAATCTCGTGAACCGATGGTAAAAACTAGACAGCAAAAATCCAAACCCAAGAAACAACATCCCCAAGTAAGTTTCAGTAAATTCTTTTCTTTATGATCTTTGATCTTTTTCTTTTTTTGGCTTTTCTCAATTCAGTTTATAGTCTAGATTTGTATGTGTGTAACTAACTTAAGCATGACAAATTTATCAAGAATAAAGAAAGAGAAATTGCTGTAGATATCAATGTCCAATGATAAAAAAGGGAAGGATAAAACAAAGTTTACGTTGAATAAACATACGAATTTTCTTTTTATAGAAATCGTTCTTTGAATAGGTTTGCATATGCAATTAGAGAATGCCGCTGGTAGAATGACAGTTCAAGTTAATGCTTTTAGTAGTTGGTTGTTTCTTCATCCTGAAATTAGTAATACAAAAATCCCGTTTGGTGGACCAGGTAAAAAAGCAGGGAAAGCAGACAGATATTTCTCGGTTTAGTGCCCAGCTTGATGCATTGGGCCTGCAAATCATCCAAGTGACTGCAGATGGTAATTGTTTCTTCAGGTTCGTGTCTTTTAGATTCTAACTTTTTCTCCCCTTATTCTTTTGGAAAATACTTTTACTATGTACTCTGTTAGCATTTATATCATTTGCATTCATAATCTGACTTCTGTTTTTCCATCACCATTAAATTTATTTGATTGTTAGAGGTTCGCATTTTCTTTGCTATTGTTTAGGTTGTTTACTCTTGTTAGTTAGCAGGGCTCTTGCTGATCAGTTAGAAGGTGATGAGGAGCAACATGGAAAATATCGCAGCATGGTGGTACAATATATAGTGGTAAATGGTGATGATAAAGGGAAAAGTCTTGGTTTTTGTTTTTGTTATAGTTTGGGTATAAATGTTTAGCAAGAATCTACTAATCTCTTTGCAGAGTTATTTTATTTCATCTTTTGATAGCAAATCTCGTTTAATCATTAAATAAGATATTTGCTCTAGCACACAAACGGACTGGTCTAGTGAGCACATGCGATTCCCCCATGCATGGAACAACCTAAATGTAGAAAAAGATGATGATCACATTTTGCCTAATTGGCCAAGTGTGGCATGATCTGCTGTATTTGAACTGATTTTCCTTTTTCATAGTATATTGCAGTAAGTTAGAAGGATTGCTAATTTCTGTTTACTTAGATGATATTTCACAACTTTGTTGCTTCCTTGGATGGTTGGATTACAATTTATTCCTCCCTTGTTTTCCCTTGCTCCCTCTCCGTATCTCTCCTATCTTTTCTTCTTATTGAGGATCCAATTTGTTGAAGAATCTCATTTTGCACCTGATATTAACAGAACAACCGTGAAATGTTTGAACCCTTTATTGAGGATGATGTCCCATTTGATGAATACTGTCAGTCCATGGAAAAGGATGGCACATGGGCTGGACATATGGAACTACAGGCAGCTTCTCTTGTTACTCGCAGAAATATATGCATACATCGAGTAAGATCTTATGTTTTCCTCTCTTCTAAGGTTAGCCTTGAGTATTGTGGAACTCATCTCTCATGCTGTACATGGTATCTAGAACATGTCTCCTCGCTGGTACATAAAGAATTTTGACGAACGTGGAGCTTGCATGGTCCATTTGTGAGTGTTGTAGAATTCCTTTCTTGTTTGCACTGTTCAATTAGCTTTTACATTCCCTGATAATAGAAAAAGGCAAGAATTACCCTTTGTTATTGCATATTTTCTTGCATAAAAAGCTCTACATATTTCTGTAACTGAAAACAGTGGATGAATAGAAATTTTGTAGCCACTTGATGGTAGTGAGGACTATTCCTTGTTGCAAATTTTTTTAATTGTTGCAATGTATTTATATAGTAGCATTCAGGAAACTGTAAACATAAATTGCAGATTTTTAGTGAGAAGTAGTAGTGACAGATTTGGCAGGGGCAGTTTTCTCAATATTCTTTGTTTCTTTTTCCTCTGACTTCTTCTTTCTATTTTTTAGAGGGTTAAAAATGGAAACTTTTCTTCTAACCACAGAAATCAAAGAACAGGCTATATTTGAACCTTGTACGTTTTGACATTTTTATTCAACAATTTTTTCTGGTTTGGGAGGTTGGTTCCTTCCAGGTATTTATTGACTTAAACAATTATTGACTTGGGAAATTATGAAACAGGTTGGTTTGCAAAAATCGAAACAAAATAAGCAACCAACTACACCTCTGTTGAATCATTCAAATAATATGTCAGAAATAAAGTAGGATCAGCCAATAAAATACATTGAGCTTTGACCTCCTTTAAAGTAGTTGTTTGAGCTTCCTGACCTTGTATACGAGCTAATACAAGTGACTGCCAGCTGATGCTCAGCGCTTCAAGAAAACATTGTCTCCTGGATTCTTTTATTCTTGTTTTATTCCCATCGTTGTTATTGTTTTACCATATTGGTTCATAGTAGACAGTTTCAGTTCTGCTGTCTGATTTGCAAATGTATTGCAGATCATATCATGACGAGGAACACTACAACAGTGTAAGATTAAAAGAAGACCACTGTAATGGGCCAGCAATGCCAATTATAATTAAGGTTTTGTGTTTGTAGTTTTCACTGTGGTGATTCTTGTATTTATTCTGCTCATAAGTTTGGATGTCTAAAGTGGTAATGATAGCCTAATAACTTTTAGTTTCTCAAAAGGCTGATGCTGATATCTCAGCTTCAACTAATCAAGCAAAAGCTGCAGTTAGCAAGCCAAGGGGGGCAGCTGGTAAGGACAGCATCAATACAGGATCAATCAAATTGGTAATGGCTGGAAGTGGTTGTGAAAGTGCAGAAAAAGTCGAACAGGTGATGAACAAGTTGAATTTGTTTTTTTCTGCATGTCTTTTTATCTCCTGTATGATTGTGGTTTTCCTAAGTTATGGCCTCAAAGCCTGCTATTTTTTATACTAAGGAGTCATGACATGCATGGAATAGTTTTTCCTCCTTACCCTTACTTTACCTCACTTGTAATTCTTCAGGTTTTGCTACAAGTAGATGGTGATGTTGATGCTGCTATAGAGTTTCTGGTAGCAGAACAGGTAACAGAAGACTATGCGGCTGAAAATGATTCACTTACTCGACATGTAGATGGTTCTTATGGTAATGGCCGGTCAGTACATTTGCACATTCTAGATATTTTTGTTAGGTTTCGCCTACATTGATGTTTATCTGTTCTTCTTGATAATGAAAATTCCATCATTTTGTAACATTTTATATAGGTTTTTTGGGTTAGTAAGATGGTTGTTGAGGAGATTAGAAAGATCATTACAAGATGAAAAATGAAAAGCCTATCAAATAATATATATGGGTCCTAATTCTTTTGGAATATGCAGTGGCAGCAATCATCTCCGTTGCCTCCATTATTGGATTTATCTATCTGTCTAGTGTGAATATTTTCATGGCAGATCTGAGTAGGAAAGATTATTTTTTTATTTATTTTTTACTTAAAATGCAACTCCACTAAGACTAGTTGAAGATTTTTGTTGCATTCCTACTTTTCATGTAATTTTTTGTAATTAGTTTCCTTAATTACTCTAAATAGGAAGATAAGATATATTTTGATTATCTAATGTTAAAGTTGATTTATTTTGCTTAATGTCTGCTTGACATTTGGTGAGATTTTACTTTGCTTTTACTTTCTATTATGTTTAAAGAAACTATGCTTTGACATATATGGTACTTAGCTGTTTTCAAATATGGTTTCCAGGGAATGATGAAGATGTAAACAGTGAAAAACACAAGGAAGAAGCTTTAAAGAAGACCTTTGAACAGGATTCATCTAGTGATAGCATTAAAACTCTTGATGATAGCAGTTCTCGAAAAGATGACAAGGTTTCATGCTGTGTAAAACTAAGAAATCTTTTCCTTTTTTTTTTGTGAAAATAAACATGGTTTGAAAGTAAGATATTCACTCTCTTTTCCTCTTTAACCTCCCAAATTGCAGAAGATTCCAAGAAACAAGATCTGCCCTTGTGGGTCAAAGAAAAAATACAAGGCTTGTTGTGGATCAGTCTCGGGGAGGTCATCGACTAAGTTTATAGTGTATATTACCTAAACTCTTCTTTATCTTTTGGTCTATTGCTATTTAAGCTAAATGCAGTTTTTATAGCTCTACTACTGAAGTACAACTAAACATCGGTAAGCAAGTGGACATTCTTTTGTAGTGCATAACAATATGCCTATTGTTAATCTTGATATGAATCAGAGCTTGAGTCTCATCAGAGCTTGAGTCTCTCTCTCTCTCTTTCTCTCTCTCACTCATTTTGTGTGGTTCAAATGTTTCTTGAGTGTCAAGTTTCTTAATAGTTGACTTCTTGCAGAGATGTTAACAACTCCTGAGCAGAAAGAGCTCATTATTTTCCAATGTTACAATTTTGCTGTGTAGTAACCGAACAACGGATGCCAGAAAGGGTAGAAAGGTACAGAAACAAGGCAAGAAGGGAGCATCTGCTAAATCTGCAGCTTCCTCTGGATCTGATGGAGGGCCACCTGACATGGGTGCACTTTGCATATGACCTTAATATCATGTGATTGCCTGTGCCACTCTTATTATCCTCTATATTTTCTATTTTTTGCAAATTGATGCATAAGTGGGTATATTTTTTCATTCTAATCTTCCAATGAAAGTTGATTTTCATTTTAGATGAGGAAGAAACTGCTGGTGTCAAGAAATAGCACTTATTGCAGAGAAATTTAAGCCATTTTATATTAGTGTATCTTGCTGATTATTTTGATCTATCTATGTAGGTCTCCTATGTGTGATATGTTGGATCTTGTACCCATGTGGCGCCAATCTGTTTCCTACTTTCAGGCAAGGGCTTATGCTGTGAGCCTCTGAAAAATGAATTTGAGTGCTCATGGCCTCGGTTTGATGCTCATGCATTTAAGTATTACGATTCCTCGTCACATCCAAATATTAGCAGGACAAACAGGTTCTGCTTTTCAACTCAAGTTTATTTTGAGATTCGCTATGAACGGGTCTCTATTCTTTGACAAAAAGTGGGATTATACAACAGAGAATGATGAAGATGAAAAGAGAAATAGAATTGGTACAGATTTTTGTTTAGCATTTATTGAGCTTTGACAATTCTGAGAGTTGGTGACAGATTCACGATGGTGATGAGTAACATTTTCTTCTTTTAGAAGCATAGAAGATATAATTGTAAGGATATGATTGTAGTTCACGGATGTATAACCGTCTTGTGCATGCAGATGGAACACGTACATTCAATGATGTGAGAGTTTCATTCCTTCTGCAAGTCATCTTTGAATGGATCTTTTTTTAACTACTTGGCGAGAGAAATCTAAAGGAGATGAAAAGGAGATATGACATTTTCATTGGATTGGAACTATTAGGTTCATGCGTCTAAAGTTGGCAATTGATGATAATTTAGAGTTATGGCTGCTTCAACTTTGAAGCATTATCACCTAATTTGAGTTAAACTTCTCTTCGCAAAGTAGTGGTTTGGATTTATGGATTACGTTTTCAGCTTTATATAAAAATCTCAAGGAAGGAATCTTTGACAAGTCGCCACTAACATCAAGTCCTCAAAGGAGAAACATGCGTTTCTGATTTGGTTTTTTTCATGCTCCATCTTGTGAAGTCTCAAGCAAAAATGTTTCTGAACCCAAAGGATGACTTCTTTCGGGCTGAAAGCCCATCACAAATTTGTTGATGGAATTTGCATGAAGTGGGATAAATTTTAGGGTCGTTTAGGTTGTCAATGAAACAGGTTCATGGAGCTTGAACACCGACTGACTGACGGGGTTAAAAGTCGATGCAAAACTTGGCTTACAAAATAAACAAAATCTATTATAATTAGAAAGTGGGTGAAGGCTCACAACCTTTGCTTTGATCACTGAGATTCCTCTTTTCAGGAAAAGGGTTCACTGCAAATTCCACAACGAGCAACAATGCTAAGTCGTTGTCAGGATTAACCATTTAAAACGTTTTGAACCAACCTATTTGCTTATCTTAGAAAAACGTTGCTCGAGTTTCTACTTCTTCGGCTGCCTTTTGCCCATTGCCACGATTATTACTCACCCTTTTTAGTGAAAACTGAAAACCATCCGTCGGGAAGTAAAGCAAAGTCTTCTTTGCCTAATTAGGTAACTCGTAGCCATCTTCCTTTGTCCCAAAGGGGGAAGTTATTATTTTTTTCCCGCGTGGGATTAGACAATTTTGACAAAAGCACCATTATAATTAGCACCCAAAGGGCAGTCACATCCCATCAAACATTAAAATCCAGCTTAGCTGTTTGTTTTAAATAAATATATATATATATATATATATATAATAGCATGATTGTGCTTTATGAAGATGTTGATGAAATTTTCTTTTCTTTCTCTATCCTTTTAAGTGATCATTGAAAATGCTTCTCATCGTAGAAGGAAAAAATTGGCATTGATTCGTTTGAGGAAAAAAATTGGTAACAGTTGTCATTGAATTCTCTGGATGTTCAAAAGAAGGACTAACGGCACCATCTAAAGTGGAATTCTCATGACCCATGCTTTGAACCCATATTCATTAATACAAAACCAACTGCCTTCGATTACTGGGATTCGCACCAAAACTAGCAGAATGGATTCAATTTCTTTCTTCCAAAAATATTAAAAATGTAAATTCGTAATCGAATTCTTTTCTTATCAATTAAATTAATTCATGCGGATAATATATTTAGTTATCCACATAAAAACGAAATCAAATTTTGCTCGATTGAATAATTTGGCTCTTTTCACATGTCTTGCAAAAATATTTAACCTAACTTCTTTATTGACCTGATCATGTGTGTTTTCACACTAATTGCTACGTGAAAATCATGTTGCATATACGAAGGCGTCAATTAATTCATTTTAAGATCAAATTACGATACATATTTCAATTATTGAATAAAAATAAAGGATAAAGTGAATTTCATTGTCCCTTTTGCTCTTCAGCCCTTTATGGAAACAAATATAGCATGGAACCTTCAAATCAAATATACAAGAAATTTCAAAACAACTTTTCTTCTATGTGTTTTTTTTTTAGTGCATTCTTCTCGACAATCATACAACTTTCACGTGACTCATATTTTCCTCATCTATTTTCAATGCTAAAGAACCAAAAACTCATGTAAGAATATAATTTGTACCAAAATTCAAGCAAAAAGAAACCTCCCGTACAAGTAACAGAAGAAGAAAATTATTAAGGGAACACTAAATAAATACACATACTTACAAATATGTACTCGTTTTTCCTTAAGATAAAAGGTTTCTTGTCTTAAGGAAACACGAGTACATATTTGTAAGTATGTGTATTTATTTAATATTCTCTTAATAAATTTCTTGCTTTAAAAAAACTTTATTATATTATGAAAACCAATTCTATAACATATGATGTTGTTGTCTATGGAAATACTAAATTGAAAAAGAAAACATGGGCCTAACTCGAAGTTGATTTGTCTTCTATATAATCTCTGCCGTTTTATTTGTATGCAGATATTTGATTCAATCTTTTTTCTTTTGAGGTACATATGAGAATCACACAAAACGGAAAATTCAAATATTTCTCTCTTTTTTTAATTTTTTTCAGATTATTTAGCAATGTCTTATAGTTTATGTACTTAATTTTCATTTTTACTTATTAAATTAGCTACCAAGTTAAAATATGCACTTATATCTTGAACAATACATTATATCATGAGTACCAATGTTGGGTGTCATCATTTTCAAGGGAAACCCCACTATCCCCCATTAATACCACCCAAGGGGAAACGAATGGCTAAAGATGGTTGCTTTGTCGTGGCCACTTTCAAGCCTCTCAGCACACAAAACGCAAAACACAAAACTGTTTATCAACTTATATATGAATCTCAACAATCTTTCCAAACAAGGAAAGAGTCCTAATGAGCGATCTTTAATAATTGAGATTATATATACATGTAAAAGGGAAAACATAGTTCTTGATCAATCGCATTAATTTTTTCTCCCTCTTTTTTTTCCCCTGTTGTCCTCAACCACCCTGCTCCTTGACAGGGTCAGTGACAATAATGCCACGTGCATACAAGCCTGTAACATTCAGTAAGTTAGTACTCAGAAAACCCCACCATTGATATTACACTGAAAGCAGCAGATTCATAAGATTTCATTTGATATATTTGTTTTATTCATGTCCAATGCCCCAATATTCGTTGCGGAAATTTTCTAAAATATCAACAGATTGCATGCCGTGTCGGCAAATTTCACATGATTAATGCTATAAGTCTTACGTTGTTTGATTTTTTTTCTTCTTACTTTTTTCCTTTCGTTGCTTCCTTTTCACCGAAAAGGTGAAAATAACAGCCACTTTTCACGTTTATTGGTGGACCAAAGCTACGAGGTTCCATATTCGGCAGCTGACAAAAACTAGACATGAATTCATGAGAGAGAGAGAGAGAGAGAGAGAGAGTGCTTAATTTCTTTGCTTATCTAAAATTTTTCATAAGCTGATGGACTCGTATTAAGCAAAGTAAACCTGTCATACACGTAGACAGCCATTGACAGATAAGAGAATTGATCGTATAACAATGGAATATGGTCAAAAACCTAATCTTCTAAATTCTTTGGTGGAATATCAATGCCTTCCGTTAAAAAAAAATGGAATGTGGCCAAAGCTATTAGGTAGTCTAATGTCAAATTTTGAGGCTCGAATTTTCAACTCTTTATCAAGACCTTGTCTTCTTTTATAGGGAGATAATTAAGTAGAGATTAGGAAAACCAAGCAGTCTTAAGGTAATAGGTTAGAGCTCTACATATACCTAAATCCATAGCTTTATTTATTCTCTAATTGCTGTTATATGTACAAACTAATCTTCATGCACATAATTGCAATCTTAATCTTTTAACACACTCGGGTTCAGTATTAGTTAAAATAGTAGTCATTGATGGATAAAGAATAAGTAAAACGATGTAATCACAACAGCAAAGTGTGTGCAAGAAAACGTTAGCCGTGTACGGACAAAGAACTATTATGACGTTATTCTCTAAAATAGAGAACAAGTCTTAACATTGATTGAGGCCCCATTCGTTGTCATGCCCATACGTACAAAGAAAGAATTCATGTTGGTAGCCAAAATTTGTTTAGAAAAAAGGGGACCACGAGAGGCCTGCCCTTCTATTTCTAGGTGTTTTACTAATCGAAAGGACTTTTATTTTCTTCGCAAGTGGTCCAACTGCTTAACGTAAGTCCAAGGAAAAGAATGAACCCTTTTCGTTTTTTGCATTTAAATGTTTGAGCTGGAAGAGAGCTACGGTTGCAATTTGTGGACCGATCGAGCACCCCTATTGCAACTACATGGATGAGATTAGGATTTTGAGATGCTTGAGTTATTCACCCAAAAGTTGTTAGGTCGTGAAAGGAACAGGACATTAATGTAGTTATGCAATATCCCTGTGGTCTCAAATGAGGACATAAATATGAAAACCTAGACCAGGCTGAGACACACAGTAAATGAAGCAGTAATTTTTTTTTTTCATAGGAGTTATGCTACTTTGTATTATTGGTTGAACAGAAGTGAAAGAGATGACTGTTTTGCAACATGCATGTGGCAAAGAAAATAGAGCCCCATGCCATTATTATTTCCTTGTACCCCCCTCCCCCTCAAAAATGGGGTTAGCAAGCATGCTTTCGAGCACCGTTATCTTCTTGTTTTATTATTTATATACCGATTGCCCAACGGAAAAAAATATCTTTCCCAAAAAGAAAATATCCTTTGAATGCATTATCTCCATGGATAGCACCAAATTAATTGAATATCTTTGTTTGTTTTGTTGCTAATGGAAGATTTTTGTTTCATCGGAAGTAACCTTCTCATAGCTCTTGACACCTGAATTTGGAGTTTTTATTTGATATAAGCATCACAATTATTATTTGTTTTGAAAATATCCAATGATGTTTATAACTTCACTTTACCATAGTAATTATGGTCTATATTTGAGAAAAAAATAATGCCTTTTTGAGGTTGAAGACAGCAAATGGGAAGAGATAAGCCAAATCCGAATTCTAATTGCAACAAGCATCAAGGCAAAAGGTGGGGGGAGAAAGATAATGCTTCGCCAACGCTATTTCATTGTCCATGACAGCCATGCCTTATCTCAAGCCTGGCTTTGGCTTTAACTGGAATCCTAACCAAGGAAACAAACCAATAAGAGCCAACCACCAGTCCAGCAAAGCAACCCACTAGAGAAAGTAAAATTGCCTTGAAAATCATTTTTATTATTATTAATTATTATTTTCCTGAGAAAAGAAAAAAACCCAAAAGCTAAGACAAAGTGGCGAAAATAGGTGTGTGTATATAACAAACCAAAAATAGAGTTCCAAAAATAGAAAGTGTCTGAAAGAAGAGGGGGGGGGGGGGGGGGGGGGGTGGGGTGGGGGGGGGGGGGGGGGGTCGTGTGGGGGGTGGTGGGGGAGAAGTATGAGTGGAAGTGTCAAGAGAGAGAGGGATGGCAAAATGGGTAAAGCAAAGTCCCATAAAGGGGAACCCAAAGGAGTAGACAGAGTAGTTTTGTCTGAGTAAATGATGAAAGCGATCTAACACTTAACGGCACCAAAAACATTTTTTCCTAGGTGATAAAACAAAATGTGGGTTTTTTTATTTTATGCAAAAAGAGGGGACCAATGCCTGCACAGTCAAGTCCCAGTCGCAGTCGCAGTCACAGTCAGATTCATCAGCCAGCCATTACTGGAATAATGATAATTATAATAATCAACAAGTTGAGAAAATAAAAAACCAAAAAAAGGGGGCTGCGTGGTTGATTTCACGTATTGAGGAGAGAGGAGGAGAGAAAGAGAGTATTTAATATTATTGATGACTTTTTGGTAAGAAAGACAGGACAAGAAATTCCAGCCGTTGAAGAAATCCCATAAATGGAAAGCCACAACTTAAAAGGGCCAAAAAGGTGAACCCCACAGCGAAAACCCCATTTTTACTTTACTCTTTTTCATTCCTCTGTATGTATGCCTTTGCTTTCGTTTTCCGGGACTTCGCCCCCACGCTTCTCCAATCAGCTACTGGTCCTCCCTTTTTTAGCTTCACATGGTTATGAAAGAGGGTTTCCTCTTCCACTTTTCCTTCGTTTTTTAGTATTAAAAACTTAAAAAGAAAAAACACCATGAAATTCGTAATGGTGAAAAAAAAAGAGAGATGAATCTGTCCGTCTGAGGATTTGCCAGTGTTTCGTAGATCCGATGCAAAGAAAAGGATCTAATAAGAGAGAGAGAGAGAGAGAGAGAGAGAGGGAGAGGGTCTTTAAGCTGCTACAGGACAGACTCACTTTGTTCCCTTTGGCATTTGTTTGAGCTTTTTCCCACACCGTACCAATGCGCGTGGGAGTGGAACTACTCTTTATACCCTACATTAACCATTGCTCACACCTTACAACTGATCACATCATATTCATTTTCATGAAATTTAAGGTGGTACTAGTACTAATACTACTACCATAATCTTTATTCATCTAACTTGACCACTTTCATGCCCCATAATATGGTGGCCATCCTATCACCCCATGTCAGTAGATTTGCACATGCTTTACTTGGGTGGATACCCAAAAGGAATGTAGTAACTTCAAAAAAAAAAGAGAAGGGTAGTAGCAAGGATTTAAAAGAGCTTGGGAGGATGATTCTTTGCTTGAGAGCTTGTCAATGAACCGATTGACATTTTTGCAGCAGCACCTCACAGTTCATCACATGCAAAATATGATTGGGATTCTGACATAAAGCCTCAAAGTGATGCTTCATTTTTCTGCTATCAGTTCCATATAAAAATTGCCAAGGGATTTTGTTAATATGTACACACCCTGCCAGCTTTTAATACTACCTAACAAAGTTTTGTATGTATAGATCAAATGATAACAGAGTGCTCTTATGCTATTTGATTTTCTTTGTGACAATATTAAATTTGATTCTCTCTCAACCTTGACAAAAGAGAAATAAATCATTGGATTTCGATCCCAGATGTGTTTTTTATCCCCAAAGCGAGTTTGATTTTGAATGCAATGCGCATGAGTGAATCCCCCCTTGTTGCCAGAGAGATTTTTTTTTTTCTTTTTTATACTAAATAATTCTGAATATTAAAACCTGCAGGATGATGATGGCAGAAGAAGGTGGCCTTGACCTTTCTCCTTATAGAAAAATTTCCCCTTTTTAAAAACCCTCTGCCCCCATATGCTACAGATAAAAAAAATGAAGAATGACGCCCCAGATGACGAAATGAGAAATCCTATTTTATTCAATTGGGTACCTTACCCATATCTTAATGCAAAAGGACATTAATCATGCACAATTGGACTGATCAAATAACTTACTTTTTTTCACATCCAAATAAAATAAAAGTTGATGGGAATTTCCACCCATATTTAAAGGCAAGACACGCATCCTTTTTCCTCGTACACTCCTCGCAGGTTTTTTAGACTTTGAAAATCCAATGGAGATGTGAGAAACCTCCCCTCAGCCAATCAAATCTCTCTTCTCTTTCTACTTCTTTTTATTTCCCCGTATGGGGTAAAACCCAAGATATTGAACCCGTACCCGCCTTTACCCTTTTAAAGTCATTTTCCTCGTAAACTGACAGGGTTAAACCCAAAGTGAACACTTACCCATATACTCTCTTTTGGTCTCTTCTCCCTATTCCTATCCTTACAATGTCCTTTAAAGTAATGGGGGTTAAGATGACAAGTCCCTCTCGTCATTATATAGCCATGTCTGACTGCTTTTGGGTCGAGAGAACTGATTCAAAGGACACAAATGATGGTGACTATTCATCACCAACCAGTAACATTTCCAAGACAAATGCCATTTTCCCAATTTTGTGTACGTGATTTTCTTCCTTTGTTTTCCGTTTTGATTCACAAATTTCTAGCTACGTTTTCCTTCTTTTACTGTCATCAATCACGGATAAAAAATTTATGCAGTGCTTACTCCATTAGGGAACTGAAGAATCAGAACCCCCAAGTTTACATTCAGGTCAAAGGCATCGAGAAATTATGCTACACTGGCATCACTGGGGTGGTGAGAAATTCCTATCTTACAGCAGAACATAACGTTCAAGGCAGGCAACAAAATGAGATCCATCGATGATTAAACTAAAATTATATTTATATAGTAATAGAGAATGGGGTTACAATATTTTATACCAACCGTATACGTCGGCAAAGCGATGTATTAAAGACAATAAAAGATATCAGCAGTTTTAGTCAGAACTCAGAACACCTACTTCAACGTTTTCGTCGGTTTGTTAGTTTGACCGTGCCCAACAACTCCAAGAGGGCTGGAATTTCCTTTTCTTTGCTCTTTTTTTTTCTTTTTTTGTTCCAATAATTTCTTGTAAATTTTCCTTTTGGCTCTCTAAGAAAGTTGTAGAGGGGGGAGTGGGGAAAAAAAAAGGAGTATCTCAAAGCATTGATCTTTACATGCTTACAAAACCAACAAGGTGAGAGATTTTAATTAGTGGCGAAGATTTTATGGCTACTTTTAGATGGGTCAGGAGGGTCTCATGAGTGAGTGGAACCCATTTTTCTGCAGCCAAGTTTGGGAAGGTCTAATCTGCGATGGGAATCCTGATGATGCTGCAGCATTTGCAAACAATTGGTGAGGACCTGATTGCCACTGTTGATCATTAGTAGACAGTGATAGATCACTCCCAATTCGGCCTCCATTGCTGCTGCTTGGAAAATGAATCTACAAATTAAACAAAAAAATAAGATAGTTAGCTGGTGCTTTCCTGGAATATATCTCCAATGAAGCAATTATTAAGTTATCAGCCTAATTATATATACCAACCTGATAAGTTGATGGATTCATGTGTGGAGGAAGAATGTGAAACATATGATTCTCTCCAGGTCTCCTGAACTGTCCATATCTTTGCATTTCATTAGACTTAACTGAGGCTGGAGACTGAATGTGGGTTTGGCTCAGCAGCTGCATTGTTTCTGCCTCGCTATATCCATCTGATCTTCTGTGACGAGGATCATCACTTCTACAAGGTTCCTGCTGCAGGTTTAGCTGGTAGGACGATCAACAATGAAAATCAATAACTACCAAAACTAGAATAAGTTGAAAAAAAAGAAGTTAGATTTCTTTTTTCGAATTTAATTCATAATGTGAAATTACACCAACCTTCGGCCTAAATCCCCGATATCGCCAATCAGCTTCCGGTGGCAGATTATGCTGATCTCCCATAGCATTTTGCCTATCAGCACCAAATTCCAGATTGTTTTGCTTTGAGGTTGAATTCCCCAAGCTCAAGTCAAGGTTGTGATCTCCAGCATTGCCCGAAGTTTCTAAAAAATAAGCGTGTAGAGTAATGTAGGAAAAATCTTTTAGGGGATGAATAATGATTGGGAAAGCAAGTTAAATACTTATATATTTATATATATATATATATATATTCCATAATGGGCAAATTTACTTACCACCAGAGTTGAGTTCATCTTCGTAAATGCTGGGATCAAAGTTAGTAACAGCATCTTTGCCATTGCACTTAATTGCAGCTCTGTCATAAGCCCTGCAAGAAGGGAGGGACCGGAGAATTCAAAACCCCACCAAATCCCACCGGACTTTGCATCAATTTTTAATTTTCTTTTTTTACTGCCTTATCTTAAGACACCATAATCTTACTTCAAATTTAAAAATCGAAGAAAAAAAAATATAAAGAATATGTGAAGTATGCACCTTGCTGCTTCAATCTCCGTGTCAAACAAACCTAAATACACGTACCTGGAAAAATAAAAATTTAACTACTCAATAAAGAAATGAAGATTGAAGACAGAACAGAAGGAAAAACAGAACTGCATAGTCGGGAAATGGATTTTGCTAAGAAAAAGGATGAAAAGAAACAAAAACTGTTACTTTTTGCCTAAAAATTGGCCCATTCTAGCTTCCCATCTTCCACACTTGTGCAAGGTTACTCCTCTATATTTGGAGCTCCCTCTAGGAAATCCGGTGCTTTGTCGGCGAAGTACATGCACAAATTCTTCCTTGGTTAGGTTACTCATCTGTTATAAAACAAAGATGCTTCCCTTTTGTAAACGATGTGATTTCCATATGTTTCCATGGCAACAAAATAAAGCAAAAAGAGAACTGTTCAAGATAAGATGGGACTATTCAAGATAAGATAAACTCTTTCCTCATCTATCTCTCTCTCTCTCTCTCTCTCTCTCTCTCTCTCTCTCTCTCAAGTCTCACCTGCTTCAAGTCTTCCTCATAATCTTCAATGCTAAAATTTATATCTGCTTCCACTCCCCGGAACTTGATTGCTGCCCTATCATATGCGCTGCCAGAAATAAAGAAAGGATTTTTCTTAAACCTTTGCCATTCTTCTCTTTGTTTATTATGCTTTAGCTTTGGAAAATGAAAGAAGAGGTTAAGACTTGAGAGCTTACCGGGCAGCTGCATGTGCTGTGTCGAATCCACCTATATAATCACAGCCAAAAAAAATGATAAAGAAAGTAAGACCCATTTCAGAAACACAAAAATGGAAATAGAAGATTTGTCTCAAAAATCAAAGAGAAAAAAAAGGAAAAAAAACTGATGCAAAAAAGATAGTCATACCTAAATAAACTTGTTTTCCACAATCCCTGTACGTCAAATGACAAAACCAAAACACCTTAGATTCTGATTGGCTCGAAAGGAAAACAAGGTACAAATATAGGAAAAAAAAAAGAAAATTCAGGCTTTGTTGCAATGAAATGAGAAAGAATTAGAAAACTAACCAAATATGAGACTCCCATCTGCCCGTTCTTCTATAAAAAGTAACACCTCTATACTGAGAGCTTCTTGACCTGGGTCCTCTCCTGCTTTTCTTCATCGGCTGTGAAACTTCAACAGATTTCCCAGCAGCCAGAGGCTCCGATTGACAGAATTTGACACCAACCCAGTGAGCCCGAGGGAACCCTTGTCCACTTCCGCCAGAAGTGGCCCCCATTTCCGGGTCCTGATCAAGAGGGAAAAACTGCCGGGTTACGGGAGCCGGGTCATTTTCCATGGACTCTTCTTCGTGAGGCACTGAGAAGCCAAAAATCTTGCTGCTTCGCTTCTTTAGAGCTGCTCTCAGTCTCTCCCCGTCTTCTTCTTCCGATCCATCCTCGATCACCACGGCTGACGAGCTTGAATTCGACACGGATCCGACCCGTTTACCCTTATCTTCATCGCCATCTACGGAAGTTTTCTGTGATGAACACCCCTCGGATTCATCGTCCCTTGGCTGATCAGGAGAGTCGTTAAGGTCCCACATTTTTTTTTCTTACTCCCTTTTCACAACTTCTCAGCTTATGATCTTGATGAAAGAAACTGTTTCAAGAGACAAAACTCAAAAAATTACGATCACCATCTAAGCCAGAGAATTTTGAGAGAGCTAAAAAACTCTCTTTGTTTCTCTTTGTATAAATATACCTGTTAAAGGTAAAATAAATAAACGAATATATTAAAAGAAAGGGAGGTTGATGAAGGGTTGAGTATTGAAAGGAGGAGGTTTTTGGGAAAAAACCAAAAAGAAAAGAAAAACCTAGGAGAGTTGTGAGTTAGCTTAAGGTAGTATAGCTAGGAAGGAAGGAAGAGGGTAGAGGGGGGCGAGGGAGGGAGGGAGGGAGGGAGGAAGGGGTTAGAGAAGTTAGAGGATCTCGTAAAAACCTGACTGCCCAATACAGCATAGACGAGGCCAGTTTGGGTTAGCTTATAGCGAAAAGCATCCACGACCTCCCTTATTAGTAGTTCTTTTTTTTGGGGGGTTTGGCACACTCTTTTTTTTTTTTTTCTCTGGTTTCTCTCTCTTGCCACTTGCCTTTCTCTTTTTTGTATTCTTTTGCTGTTGTCTTCGTGCTTTGCTTTCTTTGTTTCTCTCTCTCTTAAAAACCAAAGGCCTTTGCTGGGGAGGAAGGGAGGGGGGTGTTTACTTCATTTCAATGGTGATGAACGATATAAATTTCATTCATCTGTCCTCTCTCTCTCTCTCTCTCTCTCTCTCTCTCTCTCTCATTCTTCGCAGGTTCTTTTCTTTTTTTAATTTCTCCTCGTTGGTGGCTCGAATTAACCCACATCATAAAATTGAAAGATGAGATGGAAAATGGGAAAAAGAAAAGAAAGACCCATCTCTTTCTTACTCAACTTTCCCACGTTAACCAAATCGAAAAGCATCCTCTCCCTCTCTTTCTCTCTCTTGAGTCTCTATAGATTGCCCAGTAATGGAAATAGACAGCGGAGAGACTTGAAAGAATGCTAATTACTCAATTACCTTAATTAGCTACCACATAATTCACACATCTCACGTCACTTTGCTACTTGGTACTCTCTTTTTGTTTTTCTTATTGTTGTTTTTACCATAAGGAATATGGGGCAGTAAATTAATTGGGAAAGCGGGGGATGGGTTAAAAAAGGGAGGGGCAAATTGGGGAAAAAGTGAAAGTTGAATTTGGGTTTTTGAGGCTGTGCAAAATACTAGAAAAGCCGAAGAGATTGAAGGGAAGTATTTTGTATCAGAAAAGGAAATGAGAATAATGTTAGTAAAAGGAAATCCTTTCCAGAAAAGTCCAATCCAAGAGTACGGGAAGAGGGCCACCTTTGCCTCTTTCGTTCTACCATCCACCAATGGCCTGCTTCTGCTGTACCTCGTATTTATGACCCTCTCTTCCGTCTTCACTCTCTTCCCTCGGCGCGTGCTTTTACCCCCTCTTCCTTCTACCTACCAACTGCTGCTACCATGCTTCTGTGTGCTAGTACGTATTCACTAGTTCATCTACTTGGTTTGTGTAAAGAAGATGCAATCTGGACATGGGATTAAATCTTGGATATGATTATGGAATAGATATGTATAAGTAATATTTGAGTATTTTTACATTTTTGAACCCGTAAAAAAGATTTTACCAATGATCTCTTTACTTTTTTCTTAAGAACAATTGAATATCATCATCAATGAGGTTTTATCTCAATTTTATATATATATATATATATATAGAGAGAGAGAGAGAGAGAGAGACATGCTAAGTATGGTTTGATTATAATTGTAATTTTCATTTGTTTATATATATAAATAAATAATTAAAAAGATTTATTAAAAAAACATGTTAACAATAAAAAATTTAACAATTTGACTAGCATATCACTACTAAAATTTTACACTTATAATGATTTACACTTATAATGATTTGGAAGATGGACAACTACTTCAACAGTGCCCTTGTTTTAGTAATTCAATAGTAAGCATCATCTTGGATTAGTTTTAGTTACACGAAACATAATTCTTATACTTATGAAATGAAAATATGTTAAATTGATTTTTTTTCCATGATATAATTAGGTGTTTGATTAGACATTCTGGTTGACAGATACTATAGCTTAAGTTCAAAGTGTTTATTAGCCCCTTGGAAGAAAAATAAATTCACTAATTGGGAGAAAAACTCTCTTCAAGATTGTGTAACTAAAAACTCAATAAGTCAATATCATACTAAAAAATTATATTATATTATATATATGCGGTTATAATGATTTGGAGTAACTATAATAATTACTCAAACTATTGACTAACATCCTACTGGAGGAATATTGGATCCTTTCCATAATGAAATATTATATATATATATATATAATTAAGTTATGTTCTATATAATTATATATAAAATATTTCAGTACATAAAATGTAATGAACTGATATAAATAAAATAGTCTAAGGTTCTAATAGATTAAGTGCTTATTTGATTTGACTTTTTTTCAGTTTATCTATTTTTTAAAAATTAAAATTAAGCTAAACAAAAATTTGAAAAAGTTTTAAAAAAATAAATAATTTTTTTTAAAGAATAAAATTTTGAAAAAAATAACTTTAGAAAAAACTCTTGAGAGGAGCTTTATCTCCTATTTTTTAAAAAACATGCCATTTTTTAAGATTTTTTTTTATATTAAAAATGTCTTCATCTATTAAAAATAATTTTAATATTATTTATTTTTATTTTTATTTTTATATGATTTATTATTAATTATAAATTTTATGTTACATAAAAATACTTTTTATAAATAAAAAAATGAAATTAAATTTTTTCCATTATGAACAAAGAAATTTGTTATTAATAGAAAATTATCTATTAAATACCCTTCATGATAATTTTAATCAAAATTAAAACTTATATAAATTATTTTGTCAAATAACTTATTTATAAAAAAAAACTTATAAAAGTAAATTTACCAAACAGTTTAACTTAATTTCAAAAGTTATTATTTTTCATAAGAGCTTCATAATAGCTTTTAAACTAAAAAAAAGTTAAGCTAAATAAACTCTAATAATGATAAAAAATTAAACATGAAAATATAGTTAGTTTAAACTGTGTATTGATTAGGCATAATAAACTTTCCTTTTTTTTTCATTTTTTTCTCCTAAAAAGACAAATTGGATCTTTGCTATACACAGTAAAAGATGTATTTCTCTCTTTTTATATATAAATCCCGTTTTTCAATCCCTAATATTAATACAAGAAATCTCAATTAAATTTTCAAATTTTGTTGATCAAAAACAATTTTTAAAAAGATAAAGTTTTTAACTATTTAAACAATCAAACATTCACCTACCTTTAAACTATCAAATTCTAATAATTTAGTTATTCCCTCGAATGCATTAAATATTAGGTCAAAATTAAATAGGCCTTGACTCTAAAAATTAAATCATATTATAACTTGAAAATGACTAAACTTGAGATAATCTTTAAGAATTTTGTGTACCAAAAAGAAATTGTCAGCATTTTTATTTGTGGCATGTGAAGAATTAGCTTAATTGCATGAAGGATTTTCGCACAATTAATGGTTCAAAAGAAAAACGATATCACAAGTAAAAAAGCAGGCAAGGGGAAGTTATGTGTTAATGCCCTTAAAATTTAAATAAGTTTTATAGCCATAAAAATGTTTACTGACCTACGAATAACTTTGGGTGCCTTTATCAAAAAGTGATTTTGATTTGTCCAAACTATAAATTAATTAAGGCAACTTTAATATCATCAATCACTTAATGAATGAACTAACTTTTACGCTATCAACCATTTAATGCTATTTGCATAATGTTTGTACTTGATTCGAGCTAAAGTAAATATATTAATCGTTCTGCGAGATTTTTTTATTGGTTAAACTACAAAGTAAGAAAGTCCTAAATTTCAATCCTAAATTCCAATTGCGTCAAAATTTAGCTTCACAATATAACGTTCATGAAAGGTGAAATTAACAGTAATATATAAGTATAATATTTAAAATTTTTTGTTGAGTAATTTAAAAAAAATTAAATAAGTTATTATTTTATTATATTTAATTAATTTTTTATATTTTATTTTAAATTAAATAAATATTTATAACTAATAATCGATTAATTGTTATTAATGTAACTTGTTATCCTATGTTAAGTGATATGCTGAGGAAAGAGGTTAGTAGGAGCCCCCATCTCCTTAAATTAAAAAAAAAATATTTTTTCTTTGTTTTATTTTAAAATTTTATTTTTATTTTAAAAAATTTTATAATTTCTTCTCTTCAAATATTAAATTTTTTATTTTTATCTTTTCAAATCTATATTTTGACTTCGTCACTCAAATTTTTCACTTTTTACATAAATACTGTATAGACATAAAATGATAGGCGAAATTTGACTAATATCCTTTGCTTTGGTTCTATTCCTGCTTATGTACTGAGTAAGGGAAAAATTCATTCATATGATTTATTGAATTCTCACTATACTTTTTAAAAAAAGTAATTAATCAATTTTTAGTTATAGAAGTATATTTAATTAAAAATACATATTAAAATTTAATTAAAGGTAAAAAAATAAAAAATTAATTTTAAATTTTAAAAATATTATGTTTAATATATAATTATTTGTAAAATTGATATTGGATAATTAGTGAAAAGAGTAACAGAAGAAAGGAAAACCTAAAAGAAAAACAAAAACTCTCGGTACCACAGAAAAGTACGGAAAAAATATATAAATAGACATATAAATCTTTCACGTTCTCAAAAAGAAAAAGCGAAGTGGGAGGGGAAGAAAAAGTAGAAGCAAAGAAAAGAATAAGAGCCAGAGGAAGCGTGGTGGCACTCTCTGTGTGAGAGATTGGGTCTAACGCTGACAAAAAAAAATGCTAAAAGCCAACCCAACCATAGGATAGATATAATAGATTGATAGATAGATTCGTAGATTTAAGAGATATCATCATGCTTGACATCACCAGCATTATAAACCCAATTTTTAAAATCAGAAAAAAAATTATTAAATTAGATTATATAAAAATAAGGAATTTTTTAGAAGTAAAATTTAATAAAGAGAAAGCTGAGAAGGAAGTGTGTCAGAAAGAAACAGACATCGTCTTTGAGAGCGGGACCGACGCAGGTTAGGGTAAAAATGGGGATAGCCACGTCAGAAGGCACCTAGACAAAGTTTTCCAACAATAGAACCAAAATGTTTAAAAAAGAAAAAAGAAAAGAAATTGTTGTTGTCTAATGCCCTATCTCGTCATTCATCGTATCCATCTATCTGCCTATCCCTTCCATTCCAATTCCATCCCATCCCATCCCATCCCATCCCAATTCCCATCTAATCCTTGCTCTTGGTTGTGACTTGTGAGTGGGTAGATGAATGGTATTCCAGAAGCAAAACCTTCCAATAATGGAAGTGGGACGAGGCTTTGGTTTGAAGAGGTTGCTTTCCCCAAGTGGAAACAGTACCATCGAAAGTGGGCCTTGTCTAATTTTTTTCTTCCTATTTTCTTCTCTCCATAGAATTATGTAGGGTAGAGGCCCACGTCTCTCTCTCTCTCTATCTCTCTCTGCATTTCGAGGTGTCTACCAATAGGCCCACTAGCCTTGTTATCGCTAACCCTTTTGCCTCAGCTTCGAAACCGAACTCTTGTTTCGCCTTTTCTTTTGGGGGTACTTTGCTTTGTGCTTACGTGCCATTGGATTTTTGGGAGTTTTCTTGTTTCTTCTCTTTTCCCATTCTAGTTGGTGCAAATTCAAGCCACAACTTTTGTTTTCTGCAAAATTGGATGGTGGATTATATTAGGTAGTATGCGTTGGGCATATGGACATGTGTAATCAATAGTAATGAAAATGATCAGTTGACCATCAATGTGTGTATATATATAAGCCAGGTATTTTATTCTTCTTTTTCATCTTAATTTCTTCACAAAGAGGAAGAAATACTGAAAACGATACTCACCCAACAACACACAAGGGCAATGAAATTGAGCTGGAGTTTCACATGTCAATTAGGGTTTTACTAAAAATGATAGCTTTGGTAACAACCACCACCTCAAATAAATAAGTTTTTGTGTTTGTGTGTGTGTGTATGCGTGTGTCTTTTTCTATTTAATAGAACTAAAAACACTAAAATAATAGATATGGGGACCAACTTGGAAGCCTAATACTTTTCTTGTGTATATGTATATGCGAAGGACTTCGTTAAATGCTATAAGAGGAAAGGCTAAAACTCAACTTGAAATTCAATTTGGATTGTTCATGTGGGAAATGGAATAGATAGTTTCTAAACTTGACTTTTAAGCTACTCTTTACAGTTTATATGGACAATTGATCTCTCAATTCATAATTAGGTAAAAGCAATGTTAGTAGACAACAAAAAGGGATAAAAAAAAATTATACAAGTGTTTTAAACGTCTTTGAGCATCAACCTAGATTTAGTTGTGTTGTCAAGCATTTTTTCTTCAAATGGAGGACCTAAAGTCCCCAATGAAAATTACAGTTGAGCAGGGATTAGAATAGAGATTACCACAATCACGTGATGTGGTGGTTGTAAATGATCATTCTCTTAAAAAGTAATAATCATAATTTGGTTGATGATCATTAATGATCTCGTCAAGTCTCTAAATTAAGTTTCTTCCTTTAACGGAATATTTCATAACTACGTTAACTTAATTTGGTCTAAAGTTCTGTAATAAAGTCAGTTTAATTATGTAAAGGAGAGGAGCACTTGCTACACCAAACCCTATAACAGTACAGAGGACCGGTTTAATTATGTAAGTTGCTTTATTTAGGATTTTGACTTAAGGCTACTTGACTAAAGAATTGAATCAAATTAACCCTTTACAAATAGAGTAGTTAATAAGGACTAATTGTGATTAAGAGGTATATCGAACAATAATTATTTTTAAAGCTTGTTTGGTTAGGTTTTTTTTAGTTTAAAAACTATTATAAAACTCTTATGAAAAATAATAAATTTTAAAATTAAGTTAAAGTTGTTTGGTAATTTTTTTTTAAAAGTTATAAATTTGATTAAAATTATAGTAAAGGATTTTTTTTAGAAGATAATATTGTAATTATTTGTAACAGATAAAGATATTTTTAGAATAAAAATAAAAATTCTCCTGTATTTTTATAAGAAGAGAAGAAAAAACTCATCACAGGAATTTTTCTTGAATTTTTTTTTAATTTTATTTAAATTTTTTTTTTAAATTTTAAAATTTATGTTTAATCTGATTTTTATTTTTAAAAAGTAAATAAGTTAAAAAAAAACTAAACCAAAGAAACACTTAATTCTATTTTATAAGATTTCATTTGTTGTTATATTTTGTCTATAGTTGATTTATTATTTTGATTAAAGTTTTATTTAAAAAATAATAAAAACAACTATCATAGTACAGAATAAATGAAATCCACTTACACTTCTAAATATAGAAAATATAAGCATGTGGGCAAAGGGGGCCAAAATAAAGTTAATGATGAACAGGCTTCCACATCGCACAACATTTTACCTTTAAAGAAAGTTAACACATGAAAAACAGCAAAAATTAGAACACCATGCACCCAACCTGCGGCAACAGATGTTTCCCCTGTGATTCACATCAGCAAAATAAAAAATCAATTATTTAATTAAGAAAATTTTATGTGATAGGCTCTTCATGTCTACTTGCTATAAATGGGAAACAATCGAATCCCAATATCATATGACTAATAATATATTTTATTTTATTATTTTGTTGGAATTGTAAGTGTTTAAAAGACTTTGCGGGTTCCCGAGGAATCTATGAGATTTCAGATACATTGGCTCCTGCAAATATATATATATATATATATATATTTTAAGAGATGATTATTAGAAAAAATGGGGTTTCGTAGGATTTTATTAACTTTTCATTCAGGACAAGTTGTTTCAAGATCTGCCCAAGATCCCCATCAATCCATCAGTCAATTCCCAGAACAGAGGGGCTCTGGGTTCGATCACTGAACCGGTCGATTATTTAGCTTAACATATATTAATTTTTTTAATATTAATAATATGATATGAGATATCAAAAAATCTAAAAAGATAACATATCATAAGAAATATGGCGGTTATTATTTAAAAAAAATAAAATGTGTTGATTTGATTAGTTGATTGATGAGAATGACAAATCCTGCTCAAAGTGCTTTATTTTATTGATAGTGTGGGCAAGCTAAAACCTTTCGTTTTCATCATAACAAGATTGAACAACTTTCCTTTTTGCGATTGAAGTGATCTGTTGTTTGAGACATGGCAACTGAAAGCTAATAGTGTTCTCTATTCATCGCAAGTCGAAAGGATTTCATTTCAATCTTATCAATTAGGTGTCGAATCATTCTATTGTTCAACCACAGTGATCCCTTTAAACCCCTTCTCAGATTTTTTTTTATACATAAAGCTTATTTCTTGCATCGGAATCAATGGACTCTATACGAAACACTTCCTTGGTCTGGGTATAAGAAAAGTTATCCAAATATTACAATACATGGAATGGAATCTACACAACTTTGATTGCATGCCTTCCAGATTGTGCAGATTCCCAGGATCATAATTCCCTGTGGCATAGCTGGACCATGTGTTTGTTGAGTATTTAACAAACCGAAGGAAGAGATTTTTATGTATTCATATAACAGCGATGAAACATCGGACGGTGTCCGTAGCATCTTCTCCCAACCTTTCTGGGCAAATCTACACCGTTGACTCTGAGTGAGCGCGCCCCCCCCCCCTAACGAAGATAACGTTTCTGAGTATATCACTTAATCAAAAGAAGAATACACAACGTGATGCATGTCAGTATATCTAATTATTATACTTTTTTTTGTTTGTATTAAATTGTTGGTCCAACTAATATCTATAATTTTACTCTTAAAAAGAAAGGATGTGAGTTATGTATACAAGTACGAGTCAGAGATTAACACATACAGAGAAGAGGGAATTTATTTTTTGATTTTTTTGCCTGGTATTAAAGATTTTAATAAGGTAACCTAATTCACTGTTAGATTAAAGGTACAGGTCGACCGGTGGGGTAGAAAGATATGATGTTTTGAGCCCCACATTGTCCCATGATCATATGTTGTTTCACGCCAATAATTAAATATACTACTACTATTAATTATGCTGCTATAATTTTTTGGCAATTGGAAGGAGGATTCCTGGTCTGCTGGCAAAAAGATTTTTTTTTTCTTTTTGTTTGAAAAGATGATGGGGTGGTGCACACTACTGGATCATCTTAGGATTATTTGTTTGATTTTTTTTTTTAAAAGATTAGGTTTCATTAACAGCGAGCGAAAGTCTCCTTGATCAAGATATAAAAAGAGAGTTTGCGGCTTTTATTTGTCTGAATTGATAAAGGTTACGAGGAAGACTATGTTGAAAGCATATTAAAATCGTGTTTTTAGTGATAATATTTTGTTAATATCTAATAACATAATCAATGATTAAATTGATATTATTAATTTTAAAAAAATACATAAAGTTAATTTTTATAAATTATTATATAAACATTAAATTCATTATTTTAACAAAATATAAAGATTAATCGTATAATTTGATATTTACTTTTAACAGAAAGAATATTTTTTTTGTATCAAAGACAGAGTGTGGTTTTGTCTTGTCGGCTGTAAAAGTTTTTAAGTAAAGGGTTGAGAGAAAGAGGAGAACTTGTGACATATGGTGGACAGGGAACTAGGAGTGCAAACATCCCCCCTCCTGCCCCCTCTTCTCCCTCTTTCTTTTTGTTCTTTCTCGCTCCCTCTCTTTCTCTAATTAATTATTAACAAAGCCTTGGCAAATAATAAATTAAAACAAGAATCAAAGAGTTAAATCTAAGTACTATTCACCAAACTTTTATTAACAAAAAACTTGTCATGAATAAACCTTTCGTCTTGGTTACACATATGAAATCAATCTCAAAAACCACGTCTTAACATTAAAAACTTAAATATTTTGATTATGAGATTTTCGGATTTGAACTTTAAGAACAAGAATAAGAAATAATAAAAGATTAATTACTTTTCATTGTAAGAAAATTTTCTGTTATAAAATTGATGTTAGGAGTTTATACAAACTCCGCGGAGGAGGGGAACTGAAACTTGGGGAATGGATATTCATTAAATAAATCACAAGCATGATATTGATGGGTGAAAAGTTAGTTGATAAATACATAAAGAGATGAAGCTCTTTATTGGCATAGTTTTTAGCCCTTGTGATAGAGAATTAATGTCTTCCACTGAATAACTTTTGTCCAACCTGATTATTTTTGGCTGAGAACTCGAGCTAAAAAGTCGTAAAGTCTGTACCAACTTGGGGAGGAACATAGTGTGGAGTATTTCAACGCAACAAAAAACACAAAGTACGTCTTACAACTACGATATTCGCACATCCCAGCACTCTAACTTGTAGGTTTTTATTTGCTAGCATTGCAGGAGCAAAAGTTCAATTTAACACATTGTTTGAACCTTAACAAACTATATGACACTTCCAATCCTTTGCATTCTGTCCAAAAAATATGTGGTCCTAAAACTCTTAAATTTACCACTAGGAGGTCCCAAAACCCCAAAATTCATCACTACAATGGTCCCAAAAACCCCCAAATTCATCACTATATGGTCCCAAAATCCTAGAAAAATGAAAATCCATTTCTCCGATTTTCTAACCTTACTACTTTAACTCTCGGTAATTTCCGGGAAAAATAAAATAAAAAAAAATTAACGTTTGAAATCAATTAATGGGTTCAGATAAAAAGAAAGTATTTATTTGGTTGCATAAAGTCAGTAACCCTCTCTCCTCTCAATTTGGTAAAACTAGAAATATAAATCGGAGGTTGCTTGTTATATTATTTATGGGATTATTGTCTTATACCTCATTAGTGAAGTTTTTAAACACCAAACCAGGTTAAAGAAGTGTTATGTATCTCATTAAAATATGTTTAAAATTAATTAATAAATTAATATGATAAAGAAAAAGATATCTGACAATGACAATATTCTTCCAGCTTGTGGGACGAAAAACTTTACCGATAATATATAGAATAATAGTCCATTATTTAGATGTTATAAGTTGCAAACAACAACTTACTATTGTGTTGTCAACATAGCAAAAAAGTGATGAGGGGCAAAGAAAATAGGGGGGACCAGATGGGCAAGGCAAAGGCATCAAACCCTACCCAAATGCCTTTTGTGGTGGAAAAGGCAGCAGAAATGGAGGTAGCAACAAGTTCATGCACATGGACATGCATAGCATATTTCAGTTAAAAGCCTAGATGCTGCTCTTTTTTGTGTTCTTGTGTATTATAACTTACACTTACTATCTTTCATGATTGGACCTCCCCTTACTCCTACTTGATCCATACGAGGAAATCTCTTGTATTCTTAAAGCAGAGATCAGCCACAAAGATGAGCAGAATATATGTATATATATATATGGGGTCCGTTCGTTGTCCTGGCTTAACAGCAATTATTTTTCCCCTCTGCACTTGTCATTTGCAACCACCGTTTGATACCCAAGCCGTTCCTTTTACGGGAGACATTGCCAAAGTTTCAAATATCTTTTCTTGCATTGAGAAGCTGAATGAATTTAGATAGTAATTAGTTTCACTTTTGATATTGCATAACTAGGGATTGAGATTAAATTTTTCACTATAAATTTTATAGCTATATTTCAATTTTATTGAATTTTTAACATTGCACTTTCTGTTTCGTTGATTTTTAGATAAAATAAATAAAATTAAATATTTCATGAAATATTCCATTAATGCAAGTAGAAAATTTTCATTAATTTTGTTATTTTTATTTAAAAAAAATAAAAAAATAGTAATAAATTTGATTGTGAAATCGAATAATTACGAATTCTAGTCAACATCTTGAAAAAAAAAAAAGAAATAAAATTTCTTTTAATTAAAGACATGTGAGATCACCCGCTGACATTATATATGATACTACTATTTAAAGGTACACGCACATTATTGTTTAACGTGGGTTCAATCGGTTCACATTGATCTCTTGTTCAAATGATACAAGTATATAGTCAGAAAGGTGGTGGGTGCTCAAATTATTGGGCTCGTTTTGGAAACTTTCCTAGAATGGCAATTCGTGATAGTACCTTAATAATATTATTAAAAAAAAACTGTAGTAGGGCAAGTGTCTGAATCACGGTCCGTCGCTTTGTCGAGAAGAAGAAAAAGAGCGTGTATATGAGCCATACACCGCATCCAGACGAACACCATTCAATACAACGGATATGGACCTTTAAGTTGATATCCCCTCTCTACGGAACCAAAAAGGTAGAAAATTTGGCTATACGAACCTCATTTTCTTAAGTTCTGGCCTTTACATTACATTTACAGAATTTTTTTCCCTCTTTTTACAAGTTATTCATGAATGAATATTGATATAATATTTTAAAAAAATCTCTACTTTATTTTAAAATGTTTAAATATATTTTTATTTTTTTATTACATTTAGTAAAATCGTTAACGTAACATGCTGGCATGTCACAGTGAGATATTTTCATCGTCTATTTCAACGTCACGTCAACAACACTTGACGTAAAAATAATAAATGATATTTTAATTAATAATAAATAATCAACTGTTAATGATAAAAAGTTATTTAATTTAAAATAATAATATAAAAATTTTATTAAACATAAAAAAATAAAAAACTTATTTAAATTTTTTTAATAATTTAAAAAATTTCAATTTAATGACATCGTAAAAACATTCGTTTACAATTGCAAACTACTAACATTAATGAAATATTAAGATAACAAATAATAAATGATTCGATATACACAACGAAATTGAATACTACGCTAATGAAAAATACATTTATTTAACACTTACGTGTATATGTAGAGCTTTTACTAATAAACACATATATATTAATTATTATTATCAAATTTTGTTAACACATTTATTTGCTGGTAAGGGTAATTAAGTAGGGTAGTTGAATGATCATGTAGTACTATTAATTATATTTGACAATTTATGTATTTGTATCTTAATCATATTGTGTAAACATAAGTTATTAATAATTATATGAATAAATATAAATATGATATAATTAATTAATCGTGTCAAAATTTTAAACACGTATATACATATGTTTAATAAATATGTAACATGACATGACACATTTATTAAATATATTATATATATAACACGAAACGATTAATATGATTAAAATTTATATTTTTTATGATTAATGTATATGATTGATATGATTAATACATAATTTATACGATTAACACGGTTTTTTTTTAAACATAATATATTTGACACCGAAGATCAGATCTATGGTTCAGTAGTAAGAAGCACGCTGAAATCAGATTTAAGAATTATTTCCCATATGAAGAACACACACATGATTATCAGCAAAAGTTGGACAAATATGAAAGTCGGAGCAAACTAAAATTTCCCTTGGGAGAGACACGAAAATCACAAAAAAAACATTGAAAGACTTCTAACTTCAAGCTCAACCACCTACATTAAAATCTTCAGTGAAATTTTAATTAATTTATATGGATTAATAAATGACTTTAATCGTGAATTATATATATCTATAGGACAATTAAATATGATTAAATAAACGAATAATAAACTGGTTACAAATCATAAGAATAGATGATAACACGATTAATTGATTGTAAGTGAGTTTGATATAATTAATACACAATATGCAATTAATCTAAATTCAAATCCATTTAAATCTGTATTGTATTTATATTATAATTCTGTAACACGTACAAAATTGTCAGATCTACTACTAACAATCTATTAATAAAAAAGTGCTAAAAACTGCTAAATCAAACTAATATCTTATACATCCTAGGGATTTTTATTTGTGTAATTCCTAAAAAAATTATATTGAACACATGAATCTTTATTTTATTGGAAAGTCGTAAAGACAATTGTCATCAAACGTTTTTGCATTGTCTAGTTGGTAGGTCTGTATTCAATCATTTTATTTAAGAAGAAAAAGCGAAGTTGCCTATCAACTCTTCAACAGTACAAAATAAAAATTTGCCACTTGCAAGGAATGAGAAGATGACCAATTAAAATTCAACCACTGAAAAATAGAAAAGAAAAAGAAAATCATGTCGGCAGAATGTTGTAAAGGCCAATTGTGGAGTCGAAAAGATGTTAGGTTCGCAGCCGGCCTTGCGCCCTACCTAAGCAGATGTCTATGCAATTTTAGGGGACGCAAAGATTGAACTACTCTAAAAGATAGGGTTCAAAACCTGGAAATCATAATTTCGGGAACATAGTTTTTAGGTTTAACTTGCCAGAAGAAGTTAGCACTTGGCACCAATTCAGTTAGAAATTAAGCAGGAGTTAAGCAACTTAAATTTCTTTGATTTAGTGGATAAGTGTTTTCCTTGTAGGTGAGTAGGCTTAAAACCCGTAGCTAGGTTGGTCCTGGTCAAATTCAGGTAGCCATCAGAAGGGTACAATTTGGGGCTCATTTTCTTCCTAGGCTAGTCTAAAAAATTAGAAGGATGCAGGCCTAGCCACGCCCTATTTGAGCCTAAGTCTTAACCTTTGTTACTGACTAGACCACTAGGGTATAGGACTGCGAACAAATTGTGTGGGGTTGAGTAGAGCTTGTTCTGTACAAACTTTTAGATGGGCTCCGCTCGTTTTGCGGGCTTACTAGTACATTGCAAGCTAAACCTTATCATAAGACTTCACTGGCTGTGGCCGTAGAATCTAAGAGCAGATTTTTTTCCTTGTCTCTCCCGTCATTGCTTCGGTTGAGCTGGCCTGAGAACAACAAAGAGTCCCAATCTGTCATCAAACCAGGAATGATTTGATCAGGTTTATCGGTTAAAATGTCATTAGACAACAGTTGATAATGGGTTATGTGGACTGGTACTGGTAGTGAAGCTATCATTACTACACTTTGTTTCCACTTCTCCATTAAATGAGTCAGACATTAAGGTCCTCCTTGATATAAAGAATCATCGACAGCAGAAGATGATATGCGTTTTTATTTTGCATTATATCTAATAATTAAATCAGAAAAAATGACAGATTTTTCTGAATTTCTGACGCCTCATCCCTATTTGCATATATTAACCCAGCTATTTCGGCTCCCAGGCTTTAAACAAATGCAACCATTGGAAGGCAATGGGCTTGAAGAATTTTGGGCAGTGTTTAAACCTGGAATTCAACAGAGGCTCGCTCCACAGTCGGCCATGTTCAAGCTGGAAATCCAAGTTCAATTCGAACTGGATTCAAGTTTTAAGCTTGCACTAACATGCAGATTCGAGGATTTCTGTTCTCATGCTTCACATGTCGAGAGGGACGAGGATGCTAACAGGGCAAAGAAACTAATAATGTAATGCGACGATCTCTAACCAATGACTAAAATGCCAATTCACAAAAGGGCTTTAGACAAAGTGAAGTTGGCTACTGTCCTCGTCAGGAAGCATTGCCTAGCACACAGTATAGACTGCCGGAGAAAATTAAGAACCACCCAAACTGATTTAAGCTAGATCTCTTGCAAACTGCAAGATGTCTAGATATAAAAGTAAAAAAACACAAATTAAAAATCCAAGTTCAATAAAATCCAGCTGACTCCAAATTATTAAGCAAATCCCTAAAACCAAAATCAAAGCCACACTTCAAACTTATTTGAAGGATCAAATAGTTAAATGTATGCAACACCAGAGCCATTAGACAAGGTTGTCATTTAGAGACAATGAAGCCATCCGATCAGTTGTGCTATTGGCTTTCGGCTGTGGTGGACCAACATTCCTTAGAACTTCCATAGCCTCTGCAACTTTGGCTTTCAGAGCTTCTGGTGACTCTAGCAGGTGTAGAACCTCAGTCTGGTCCATCTCCAGAAGCATGCCTGTCACTTTTGCTGCATTCTCATGCTCCAGCTGGTCTACAAGTGGGTATAGATTTTCTCCCAGCAACTGCACCAAAAAATTGTCAAAAGACAGCTAGACGAGTATGAATAAACAGTACAATTATCTGTGCATGTATGTGATAAAAGACAGACACTTACTGTCCTCTGCTGTTCAGGTGTTGCATTTGCAAGAGCAGTAGCCAGAGCCCCAGTTGTCATGGGCTGTGAAAATGCAGCATCTCTGAATGGCATTCCACCCACGTCATAAGGAACAGGAAGCATGCCTCCAGGAACACCAGATATTGGAACATCAGGCATGTTGCGACCTGGGGGATAACGGTAGACACGCCCCTTAGGAAGCATCTGCAATCAGCATCAAGACAAATAAATCTTGGTAAGAACCTAATGCAGGCCAAAAAAGGAAGGATACGTTGAAACAGAGAAGTGAAAAAGAGCAACAATCAAGAATATCAAGATGCTAGATTTTCACCAACCTGTGGCTGCATGAAGGGAAGTGGCTGCTGTGTTTGTTGCATGGGGCCAGCTCCAGATCGCCTGCCTCCTGGGCGCTGATTCTGCTGTCCTGGCTGAACCATTGGCATGAAAAAGTTTGGCCTCATGCCAGGAACTAGTTGCTGCTGATACCCAAAACCAGGCTGATATAAATTACAGAAAAGTGATCAAATAATAGCATCCAAAAAACAACCATAATGGACAGTAACAAGTCTTGCAATAATATGAAATAACAAAGAGTAGTCACAGCTCCCGTAATAAAAGGACAGCATAACTTAAGAATTAGTGCCAGCAAAATCACAGATAAAATATGAGTTGTCAACCAAAATTGCTTAAGAAACAAACTCAAACAGAAGTTAAGCTTGAAACCTCTCAAATTAAAGAATTCCAATAAACTAATTAGTGAGTACATATTATACCAAACGTAAACCAAAGAATTTACTGATAGTCGTTCCTATGGTTATAACTTAAGATCCTCCTAGTACCTCAGAATAAATAAACAGTACTTAACAAACATATATATGTGAACAAACTTCAACTTTAGAGAAGCTGGGAAAAATATTGAGATGCACTATAAAACTGAATAATCAACAGATATTGAGGGATGTAAACGACCAATAAGCATGTAGTATTACTTGGGGAGTAATTATAGCAGGCGGGCCTTGACCATAGAATAGTTGTTGTCCAAGACCCGGAGCACCAGGAGGATACATGGGCATCCGAGGGCCAACACCAGGGGCCATTGCACCAGGACGCATTTGGGAAAACTGTGCCTGCACAGAGGGCAAAAGAAAATATATAAATACCATCCGTAACTTAAACCATACATAGCTTATGCTGATTTTAACTCAACATCCATCAACAAAACATAAAAACCTAGTTTCTTAAGTAAGCATCAATACCCAACAAAGACAAATCAGCTCAATGAGCTCATCAGCTATTACGATTATTTTATATGTCCGTGAGACCCGATAGTCTGAGAAAGAAACTACTAATTTGAATACCTGCAACCTAGCTCTCCTTTCTTCTTTCCTTTGTGCAAGGGCAACATAAAGTGGTTTACTAACTACCATTTTGCCATTCATCCCCGCAAGCTACAACAGAGAACAAAAGTCAGGACATAAGAAAAAGGAAAAAGATATACTATTCAAAAACTTTTACTTGGGAAAATGAAAAGAACAAAAAATCTTACAGCTTGAGATGCTTCTTCAGAAGTTGAAAAGGCAATAAAGCCTGAGCCTCTACTTATACCATTAGGGTCACGCATAACCTGTTAAGCCCCAAAGAGAGGGGAGAAAGAAAGAAAAGGAAGGAAAATGGAGTAAAATATGGATAAGTTTTATGCTGCAAACTGAAAATGGAATTTACTGAGATGGAGCCATGTTGCAAACCTTGCACGAAGTGATTGTACCAAATTCTGAGAACAGTTCCCTAAGCTTATCATCATCAATGCTATCATCTAGGTTTTTAACATATAAATTCAGTCCTTCAAATTTGTCTGCAGTTTCCTTTAAACTCTGCTCATACCGCCCCTTCAATTCCATCTCCCTTTCAGATTTCTTCTGAGCCTTCCCAACATACCATTCTTTATCATCAAACTTCTTTCCATTGAGAGAATCAACAGCTTGAGCAGCATCATCAGGATTTTCAAAGTTGACAAATCCAAAACATTTTGACTTTCCATCTGCATCTCTCATGATCACAGCACTAGTTATAGGTCCATATTCACCAAATACATTCTTTAAATCCTCGTCAGTTGTTGATTCTGACAGATTCTTTACATAAACATTGTTAAACTTTGTCTTGTCTACAGCAGACTCTCTTTCCTGTTTACGAAGGAAGGGTCCAACAAAAACTTGTTTGTCATTAAGTAGCATACCATTCAGCTTATCAATTGCATTTTTGGCAGACTCCTCAGTATCAAATTGCACAAACCCATATCCTTTAGACTGGCCAGAATGATCAGTAGCTATCTTGCAAGATAGAATATTCCCAAATGTAGAAAATGTATCATGTAGAGCTTTGTTGTCAATTGTCTTGTCCAAATTCTATCAAGAAAAGGGGATAAAGAATTAAAATCAGAATCAATCAGAAGGGGTTAAACAAATAAGTATATGTTATAAGAGGGTTCGAGAGAATACTATCAGAGACATTGGAGAAGACAGGTACCTTGATAAATATATTTCCTGATCCACTTTTACGGACAGTAGGATCCCTGTTAGAATACATAATCCTAATTGGCTTGCCATTGATAGGAGTAAAATTCAGTACATCCAACGCCCGTGCCGCTGTTACGAAGAATGCACAGAAAGGTATCAGCAAATATGGATGCTCTGATAGTTAATTAAAAAATATAAATTTTTAGTATGAGATCAAAAGCAGCAGAGACGGTCATGTTGCCAATAATAGCTACAGTTGTTCATGCATTCATGCAGGTGCTCTCACCCAATGCAAGTGAAAACGAATAGAAGGTCAGAAACTTCATTGTTCAACTTACAGGATTGACAGAAAGAAATGCAAAAAATTGCTGTTTGGAAGTAAGCAAAGATTAGCGATGAAGCCACAAATGCAATCAGGTAGAAACAATTTGACAACCAATACATATTAGAATTCTCCTCCCACAACCCCCTATAAAAAAAATAAAAAGACATAACAATGCTAACCCAATCTTCCTGCAATTATCCAACTAATCATTAGCTACTAACACATTTACATTGATGAGTATGGCAATGTAGTAACCAACTGAATGACTTAAGCTCAAATCACTTCTAACAGCTTGTTCAGTTTATGAACGATAAAAAACAAATCTATTGGTAAATCTCAGTATTAAGCAAAATGCTTGCTTTTACGATGTCAGAAATGAAATTTTGCCAATCCTAAATACTCTATATTAACATCATTCTAACTTAGTTGGACCAAGACAGCACAACAACTTCAGGAAAATATTTTTCAGGGACAAATGGACCTACTATTTCTTTCAATTTTTCTTTTAGTTCCTACTCTTTCTTGATTCTATCAAACACAATAAAAACTAAACTCAAAAAGATAATAGCCACTAGTAGCTATAACTGACCAATATCTTCTCCATGCAATGCAGCAACAGAAGATTATCCACATATAAACTCAAAACTAAAACAGAACATTCTACACGACATTGCACCATAATTTCATAACTCTAAACCCATGTTAAACTAATAATAAGGCAACCTTTAGTTGTTACTTTTACTTCTTTTACCCCTTTTTTTGGCTTTTGGAAGCAACTAGCACAACCATTAGTTTGGATAAAATAAAATAACATTCATTTAAAAACAAAATCCATACATCTTAGTGATTCGTTCATTTTTAGTTAACTATCGTAATCTTGCTTATTCTTTAAAATGTAAAAAAAAAAAAATACAAAGATGAAAAACAAATTATCCAAACAGGACAAAATAAGCCCAATAAAAAAGTGAAATAAAAGAGAAAGGCGAAGGTAACCTTCATGGGTGTTGCTGTAATTAACATAACCATAACCAAGAGAACGGCGGCTACTCAAGTCTTTGCAAACCCTAACCGAAACTACCGTTCCCACTTGGCTAAAAAAATCATAAAGCTGAGATTCCGTTACACTCAGATCAAGATCCCCAACATACAACGACGTCGTCAAATTCACGCCATTACCCGCCACCCCATTCACCACCTGCTGCTGCTGCTGCTGCTGTGCTAGCGGAGGCGGCGACGTCACCGCCACAGGAACCGCCTGACCCTGCACTTGTAACTGCGACATTACCTCCTTGCCTGTTTTTTGTTTTTTCCTCTTTTTTCTTCGAAAATGGGAATGATAAACCCAAAAAAAAAAAACTGATAGTATTCTGGTTTTTTTTTTTTTTTAAATTTCGAGATAAAAATAAAAGGAGAAAGAAAGGGGAATTTTAATTTTTGGGCAGCACGGGCGGCACCGCACTGGACTTGTAAGAAAATGGGAGATTATATAGTAGGGAAAGTTGGTGAAGGCGACAACTGTCTAACCCTAATTTTTATTTTTTTGATTGATGAGATTTCTGCCGCTGATTCTTTCTCCCTTTGTCGGGTCCCATTCTGATTTAATGATCACGTGAGGTGCTTGACGTTTTCCAACCTTTTTGGGTAGAAGCGGGGAGATTCTCTACTGTATAAACAAATTATAATATATATTATTATCAGAGTCTTTTTCAATAATAAATACTACTAAATTAAAAATAATAAATAAATCTCAACCATGAAATTTTAATATTTTCTTTTGGCCAGAAATAAACTATCAACGTTTTTGCAAATATGTTGAAATTGATAGATATTATTATGCAAGATTTGATCAAATTAGGAAAAATTGAAGAATAAAAGATTTCATATCAAAAAAGTGTTACATATTCATTGAATTCTTTGTATTTATACATTTTATATCAATTCAGAGTAACTTATTACTAAAAATAGATAGGAATCAAGTAGCTGTTATATAATTAAAACTAACATTCTTTTTCAAATGTATGTATCTTTTCGTTCAAATAATAAAGTTTGAGCTCTCTTTCTTAAAAGAAATTAGATTTTTTCTTTGTAAAACAAGATAAGGTTAATCTTCTAGTGATTCATTTCTTTCTAATTTAATTTGGGAAATAATTAATATTTTTGTATGATTAATTATTAATTTGTTAAAAAATACTTAAATTAAATACATAACTATTTTTTCTAAAATCTGAAGAGTTTCTATTTAAAAACAATGTACTTATGGTAATTCATTTTATAGCGTTTTACTAAAAAATGAAAAGCAGTTAAGAAAAAAAATAAATGGTAAATACATATTTTTTTTATTCAACGAATTAAGTTTGATTTTTTTTAGAAAATAAAATGAAAAGCAGTTAAGAAAAAAAAATTAATGATAAAAACTTTTTTTTATTCAACGAAGTAAGTTTGATTTTTTTTTAGAAAATAGACTTAATTTTTACGAAACAGTATAAGAAAAACATCTTTTGGGTGATTTATTTATTTTCCAATTTAATTTTGAAAATAATTAGGTTTTCTTTTGTCCCATCCTCACAACGAACTTTTATTTTCTTAAAAATATTTAAATAATATATATATATATATATATAGATAATCTCTTTCTAAAGATGGAACAGTTCCTCTTAAAAAACAATTTATTGATGGTAATTCATTTGATTGGAAAAAAATAAAATAAAAAAGGAAATAAATTTGCAAAAAAATATAAAAAAGGAAAACCAAAAAATAACGGAAATGAAATATTAGCGGAATAAAATCTCCATTCTCTTATATCACAGCAATTCTATATAAATTAAATAAGAAAGATCAAAAGTCACGACAAATTTCATTCAATAGTAACTAAAAGAATATGAAAAGTTTTTCAAATAAAAATGATTTATATTCTTTTTCTTTTTAAATATTTGTTTTCCAATCATTAATTAAATGGAATACGAAAATATTAAAATTGTTATAATAATAATGATTCGTGTCTTTTCTTCTCCCTAGAGTTTTAACTAAATGTCTAAATCCAATGTTTGGTATAATATGAAACTAATTTATAATGTGATAACATTTTTTAACTTTTTCTCTCATTGTCGTTTATGAACACGCAAAAAGAATGAGTTATTTAACAAAAAAACTTCTTATATCAAATTAAATGTTAAACTATTTCATTTAAAAAATAATAAATTTAATATTTACATTTATTGTGCATCAACCTAACTTTACACACATACATGTCTCTCTATATTTATATGTACAAATAAGTGATATATATGTATGGTTTTTCTTTCATATTTCATATGATTGAGATTCATACATGAGTTTATTTATCTCTTATGCAATTAAGAGGAGACGTGGAAGAAAAATATTTAGATTAAGAACATAACACGTAACAATAACTTATAATCTATTAGCTTAAGTTTTCAAATTTAAATAGTGTTTAACATGTGTGCATATTCTTTTGTGTATTTTTATAAAGTTCAAGATTTAACTTATATATGGATTAGGTTAAACATTATTTACTTTGTCTTTCGGTGGCTTCGATTTTTTTACATGACATTTTGTAACTTTTTTTTTTTCAACTTTCATTCTTATAAAGAGATAGGCTTTTGATTTTATTTAATAAAAATACAATTTTTTTTTAAGGTGAACAAATAGTTTAACTTAGAATTATAAACTTAAGATTCATCCATTTTTTTACTTATTTGAGATTTGTGATATCCTACCATACTCATAGACTTTTACACTAATTCGAGTCTACATTAATTTTTGTATATTTCATGAGACGCTCAAGTCTATTTTAATATTAATTGTTACCAGTCTACGTTTTCAATTAAAAAATATACTTGATAAATGGTGGAATGTTTATATTTATATACTCAAAATTCATCAAATTTCTTATTAATGTGAGATCTATGACATTATCTCAAAAAGATACAAAACATTATATTTCTCAAAAGCTCTTTACATTATTTTTTTTCTTAATTCTTGTTATTTTATGAATTTTAAAATTTACTTAAATTATATTTTTAAAATTAAAAATTACATAAAGTTGTGCTTAAATTTTGGCACATGACATTGGTGTTCTTTGTTTGGAATATGTATAATCATCTTAATTTTTGTTAAGTAAAGTTAACATTTTAACTTTAAATAAAAGTTATTTACATGATTCTAATCCAGACAAAAGAAACCACAATGTTTTATGAAAAAAAAATTTAAAACCACGATAATTTTCAATAAATGGTCTAAAAGGTTGTTTGGCCTGTCTTTTTTTTAATTTAAAAACTATTATAAAGCTCTTATGAAAAATAATAACTTTTAAAATTAAGTTAAAGTTGTTTGGTAAATTTTTTTTATAAGTTTTTTTATATAAATTATAATTTTGGTTAAAATTATTTTAGAGAGTATTTTTTTTAAAGGATAATATTGTAATTATTTTTAATAGATAAAGATATTTTTGAAACAAAAATAAAAAATTTTCTTATATTTTTAAAAGAATAGAAGAAAAAGCTTATGAAACTTTTTTTTAAGAATTTTTAAAATTTATGTTTAGCTTGACTTTTATTTTTAAAAGATAAATAAGCTGAAAAAAAATTAAACCAAACATGCACTAAATATTAAATTTAATAATTATCAAAAATAGTAATTATGCATTATTTTTTTATTTTATTTGGATGGAAATTGAAATATTAATTTACGCAAAAATTTTAACCGTTCTAGCAGCCGCTTCAAATTTTTCACGTTTGCCAAAATCGCAAGTCGAAATCAGCATAAGTCGGCTTGCTTGGCGTCGCTAATCACTATATCTCCACCTCAAAACAAATCCGTCACGCTTCGTTTCGCCCTCTTCGAATTCCCCAACTTTCCTCGCCAAAAGGCAAAAATATCCAAACACTGACCAGGCCACCGCCACTGAAGGGAAAAAGCGGATAAAAAAAAATGGACTCAATTCTCCATACAGAATCCCTATCTCTCACGCGCCTACGCGCCGCTTCCACGTCCGCCTCCACCGCTACCATTCACCACATGCCTTGCCAAATCATCTTTCGTCCCGTCCACTGTCTCCTCCTTCCGATATCCGCCGTCACGGCCTGCTCTGGTTCTCGCAGGGCATCCACTTCCGTTGTCGCTGCTAACGGCACTCTCACCGCCAACTCCGTTTCGGTTGGTTACCTTATCTATTCGCTTTCAAATTTATCGCGTTTATTTACTCTGCTTTTTGTTACATGAGAAATCTTTAGTTAATTTTACTTATAAGAATTAGCGAGCAATTTATTATTTATATATTTCTTGTTAATGTTCGGATGCCCATTTTTTGTCAATTTAGCTTAAATTAATACTGATTTTAGAAATGCTTTAGAAGCCAAACAGCTCAGGTCTCAGGGAGAGTTTTTCAATTTATATGCATGGAATTTGTGTGTCTGAGATTCATCTCAAATAGTGTAGTGTTAAATTCTAATGCTTCACGCAAATACATTAGATTGAATTTTTTCTATTGTCCCTGTATATCTTTTTACACAACCGTTTGAATCATAAAATACTTTGATTCGATAGGGTTTAGCATTGGCCACGAGGGAAGATGGTTTGTATGGTCTTCAAACTTTATTCTTTATCTGTATATTAATTTCTTTTCTTTGTTTGTTGGTAATGCAGCCAAGAGGTGGAGTATATACAGTTGGGGATTTTATGACGAGGAAAGAGAATTTGCATGTGGTAAAGCCAACAACAACTGTTGATGAAGGTATTCGTTATGCTTAGTTTTTATCTTATAATATGTTGTGTTTTTTGAAAATCTTTGTAAAAGTTCTAATGCATGGATCTTGTGTTTGTGCCAACACCAACAGCATTGGAAGCTCTTGTTGAACACAGAATCACTGGTTTTCCTGTCATTGATGATGAATGGAAATTGGTATGTTATCTCACCCTTAATTCTTGGTCATGAGTTCCTAATTGTATATTTTTTTGCTAATTATTAATTCTAAACTTTAAACTCTATACTATCATGATATCCTGACATTTCCTAATAAGTGGAATCCTAGTATTTGCATTGTCCCACTAGGCCCATGGTCCAAATGTGAATGTTGGCTTGGACCTTTGAACTTGTTGATGAAGGGTAGAATGCTACTCTTCAAGTCTGGAATTATAGTCATACACTCACACTTGATTCATTGGGTTTAAGCAACTACTAGAATGAAAAGATAGCAAATAGTGACTGTAGTTATGCACATATATGTTCCTCCCTTTCTCCATCATTAAGACTTTAAGGTGAGTATATGATGGGTGAAGGAAAGATGGTCCTGCCTATATGATGACTTTCTTTGCCTAATCACATTATCTTTCTAGAACAACAACATTATTGCTTCCAGATTCCGATGTCATAATGTCTCAAGTGTCAACATTTAGATGTCTTCTTTTTCCAATATACCATCATCCTTACTTTTGCGGTCAATTTCCATTTTGCTTGTTTGGTCGGTAAATCTGCCTTATCTTGTTGACCTAGTATATTAAGTATTGCTTTTGGAATAATTAGAACATGTTCTCTGATGCTGCAGGTTGGACTTGTCTCCGATTATGACTTGTTAGCATTGGACTCCATATCTGGTAAATAAAATTATCTAATGAGTTTCACTGTGTCATTCATCTTTCTTTTAGTTGTTACTTATTATCTACTATCTATCTGTCTACTCGATATAATTCTGTACAGTTCTATTAGAAGTAAGCAACAATTTTTTACCTTGGTAGGATCGAAAACTGTAGTTTTAATTGAGCATTGAATTTTTATTACTTCCCTTTCTTGTGGTTTCTAGGATTTTTATTTGTTAATAGTATAACATGGACGAGTTTGTATTCGCTGAGATGCAAGTTTTCCTATGGCAATTCCATACTAAGAATGCCATCACTTCTTTATTCTTGCTAATGGCTAATAGAAAGTAGAGGAGGCATTGATTGTTATGAAACCAACTTATTTAATATGATTGCAATTTCTTATATCTTCTGACTCATTCTTCAACCAGGGCGACGGACTGAAAATGACATGTTTCCTGAAGTTGACAGCACTTGGAAAGTATGTGAAAACTGCTCTCTTCTTGAAATAGATGCATCATTTTAGTGGAACAATGACCATTCTACATAGTTTTATATTATTCTTTTCCAAAGTGTTTTTTCTTCAATTGCCTCATCACTAACAGAGGTTTTTTTCAAAAAAGAAAAAAGAAAATTAAAGGGAATGGGGAAATAAAAACTATTTCAAGGTTTGAAAGTATAATGCCATAAAATTTCTCAACCCGTCCCCACCCACACCCCCCCCCCCCCCCCCCCCCCAAAAAAAAGAAAAAAAAAGAAAAGAGAGAGTATATTGCCGTAATAAGATATATTCTTATTGTCTAGATCACTGAGAGAGTTGAGGATGTTGCAATTGCTGCACTCTCCAATTCCTGTAAGATTCAGTAAAACTAAATTCTCGGTGACAACGTCACCCAAAATATGGTGTCCATGGCCTTATCTTCATGGCTTCCTGAATTTTCATCAAACAATTTCCCTGCTGCTGCATATGTCGTTTATATGGCAGAAAGCTAAACCATCTTCGACATCTTTTCTTTGAGTAGGTCATGTTTTTTAATCCTCCAGATCATCATTCAGCTTTCATGCATGTAATTATCCTTTAAAATATTCAACTTTAGCCACTTGTATTGTATCTTATCTCATATCAAGCATAGAGAAGTTCACTTGCTAGACATGGGCATTTCTTTTGCATGAAGCTGTGCCATACAAGTGTGAAATCTAGTGCTTGTTTTATATAATTGTTTTCTAATGCAAGTGGTACTTCGAGAATAAATCAAGAAGACGAGAAACTTTTTTGCAAAAGAGAATATTTTCAATGAATTTTATTACATATTAACATGAAAAAATGTGCCCTTGTATTGAAAGATAAGTTCAAACTTAGCTCTGTGTGCTTATAGTGGTGCATAGCAATGTGGTGGATCAAAACAGATCTTTTCCATTTTGATGATATTTACTTTGAAGGTTGCATAACTTGGTTGTGTCTATTTCAGTCTGCTGCGACTGGCTCCAGAAGAACTCATTTGTGTTTATTGTTGAATTTTTACATTTCCAACTGAGTGGTCCTCGATTTTGCAGACTTTCAACGAGGTACAGAAGTTACTCAGTAAAACCAATGGCCAGCTGGTTGGTGATTTAATGACACCAGCTCCGGTAGTTGTACGAGAAACAACTAACCTCGAGGATGCTGCTAGGTCTATTAGACTTCTTCTGCCTTTTCTTCGGCACATTGATTACCTCCCTAATATCTGCTTCTGTTTTTCATTTTTTGGTACAATAGGAAAGCATTTAGATTCAAATCTAGGATCTTCATCCCAATCCATATAATCATACCACTTGCTCCAAGCCCAACAAGTCTTCACTGTATACATTGTAACCTAACTTCTAATTGGTTTATCAAATTTCAGATTATTGCTTGAGACTAAATATCGTCGGCTTCCAGTTGTTGATGTTGAGGGTAAGCTGGTAAGTGAAAAAAAATTATAAACGATTTTTCCTTGGGTTTAAACTCTTTTTGTTTGTTATGTTTTGCTTCTGGTGTTTGCTAAGCTCAATTCCTTCTCCAAAGGTCGGTATCATCACAAGAGGAAATGTTGTGAGAGCTGCCCTTCAAATAAAGCGTGCTATTGAAAACGAAGCATAACTCGAGAAACATCATTCAAGGAATTTTGAGGCATTCGATTGGGCAATACAGGAATAAAATTTTCTCTGCTAGCCTTTCTCCATTTATCAAAGAAAAAGATTGGAAGGAAGGAGTTTACGTGCTTAATTTATTCAATTTTGTACTGCCTTTGTATAATATATATATATATATATATATCATTTACATTATTAACATTATAATTCTACAACTGTTATTCTTAGTATCTGCTTTTCGAACATTACATATAGATTTGGACATGAAATGATGTTGTCAGAGTCGCAGGTTGTAGTTCACCAGTATGCTGTTGCAATTATAATAGAATCCGCTGCAGTTGGTTGTTGAACCGAATTTACCAGTTGATGCTCAACTCGTTTCATCGTGGTTCTAACTACCCACCGAACAACGGTTCTTATTTCCTACTAGTATTTTTGGTTTGGCAAATTGGCAATTCGAATTTTATAATGTAAAAAAATAAAAGAAAAATCAGCATTTCTCCGGAGATTAATTGGAAGGAAACAAAGTGTGAATAGGTGGAAAAGTGATATGGGTACTGGATTTTTGAATGATAGACGGCTATAAGGGCGTAAATTGCTGTAGGCATTAAATAATCTGAATGACTGTAAGCAAACAATATTGTTTCCGCTGATTGTGGGGACTGAACAGAGTTTGTCCTGTCCTGCAGTAGAAAGGTGTGGGCATGCAAGTTGTTAACTGAACACGAAGAAGAAAACAAGTCAAAAAACCTTTCATCAGATTGGTGTTTTCTTTAAAACTGTTAAAAATGGCTTCTTTCATTGTTACGGAGGAGCGGCGATTTGACAACATGTTTTCAGTCTTCCCAAAGTTACTCCAGAAACAAAAACCAAAAAATGAAAAGAAAAGAAGCATCCCCACAGTCTAAAGTTGGACCCAACATCATGATGCACTAGCAGGACGGCAATCCCTTACTTTAGTCCCACATCCACAGTGGAGAACCAGAAAATACCTAACTCAAAAATCTTATCACTTTAGTAGTTATAACTTTAGTGGTTAGCACGGCCATTTGCACCAACTGCTGGGATGGGTAGGCCACTGCCTGTTCCCTCCCCCCTTCCTTCTTCCCTCTTCCCCACTCCCATCTCTTTGTTTTCCTCCTCGCTTCAGTGAGAGAATTTTAAATGCAAAATCCCTCCAACTTGGACCCGCCCCCTGTTCCATCCACTCCCCACTAAAACATTAAAGACTTGTGAGAAACTTAAAGCCCAAATTTCTTTCATTTGTAAAACAAAATTTCCAACTTTTCTAGGATCATGTACCATGGCTAAATCAAATTTTAGAATGCAAAGACCCTTAATTATAAGTCAAACCTTAAAACCCCAATTAAGAAAACAAACAATTAAAAAGCCATACACACATTAAAAAAAAAAAAAAAACAACCCAAGAAAACAAGTCAAGTGGTGAAGGATGAGAATTAGAAGAGCTAATATACAATTACCCTCTCTTTTTTTTTTTACACTGGCCAAAACTTTTACCATCAAATCCCAAATATAAGAGAAAAAGAAGGAAAAGAAAGGGGGTGCCTAAATAGAAAAACAAAAGGTTTTTCATTACACTAATAATTAATACAAAGGCTTCATCATTTCTTCAGCCGTTACTTGGACTTACCTCCTCCCACGCTGTGGCGCACGTTAGCTAACGCTCACGGTGCATGTTAGCAACCGCCCTCCTCTTCCCTCCCTTCCTTTAGCACAGCCGCCAAAAGAGACAGAACCGAAAATTACAACTTTGTAATCATGGTCTTGATTAACAATCATAATAATTGGAGGGTCATGATTAAATCCACTTCTCTTTTTCATTTTTTTTCTACTTCCTTTCCCATTCACCATCCGAATCCTCCGGGTCGGGCATCTTGTTCAAGTCAACCCGCTGTAATAACCTGCCACTTGGCTTCAACTCATCGGCAAAACTACGATTATAATTCTGATTAAGATTGTAATTATGACCATGATGAAGGTGGTGATGATGATGGTGGTGGTGGAGGTGATGCTGAGCTGCCTCAAGAGCATCAACTCTAGCACCAACTTCAATAGCTTTTTTCCTTATAGAAGCCGCCGACATATCGCCACCAAGAGAGCCGCCGCCAACTTTCTCTCCCGCCAAAAGGTCGGGAAAATTCAACCTAGCCGACGGTCCGCGTAGGTAAAAAACCGCCGTGTCATAAGCTCGCGCCGCCGCCACAGGGGTGGAATAAGACCCCAACCAAATCCTCGACCGTTTATTCGGTTCCCTTATCTCAGCCACCCATTTCCCCCACTTTCTCATCCTTATCCCCTTGTACGGCCTTTCCGTAGATTTCCTCGCACTCTCTCTCGTAGCAACCACTCCTCCTCCTGTTCCATTTTCCATGGTTTTTGAACCGCAAAAATTCTATGTTTCTCAGCTATGGCTTGTGTGTCTTTTGCTTCAAAGGCTTTTGCTAGGACAAGGGAGGATTCGGAGGAGCTAGGAAAGGGAAGGGTTGAGTTTTTGAGATGGCATGTTAGTTCGGTTGTGTCAAAGTGTTTAAGGTTACACGTTGAAATATTTTTCCGAGACACAACAAAGGCATATGTGAGGAAGAAAGAGAGAGAAAGAAGGAACACCAAAAAAAAGAAAACTCAAAAAGAGAAAATCCAAATTCACCGACACAAATCTGTGAGTAGGGAGGGATGTGTTTTTTTATTTTTATTAAATGTTATATAGGGAAAAAAAAAAAAACAAAAGCAGGGCTTTGACGTAGATGCTTTAATCCTGGCTCCGGGGCGTTGTCTGGGCCTTCTTTAGGAAATTAAAATAGTTACTTCTAATTAAATATTTTTCATAAATAGCCAAAACTTACGTATTCAGAATTCAAGATTTATTTATATAAATAAATAAACAACTTACTTTTATTTAAAAACATGACAAATTAAAACTTTAATTAAAAAATATATATATGTAGTTTTATTATTTTATTAAATGATTGGTTACAGTTATGAGGGTTTTCCCCGCAATGGTGGATTGAAAAATATATTATATATTTTAAATACTGAGACTGAACAGGTGTCAATAGGGTGTTTATCTAACTAGATTCATACTTTAATAGTTTAATTATAATTAAAGTGGAAAATAATTTAATTAGGGAAATATTTATGTATTTGGCAGGCGGCGATAGCGAGTTGTCCTTTTGTGGGCAAGTGAAGGCGGAATTCAAAGGTTAAAGAAAAAAATAAATAAATTGTCTTTTTGTTTCTCTCAAGCTTTTCAATTTCATTGATGATTTTATTTTTAATTTAATTTAATTTGTGAGGAGGCAACAAGAGCGAAGGGGTAGGTCGGTGGTCGGTGGATAGATACCGTTAGGAATTGACTTTCCCGCCACGCAATAACGATATGACCTGGATGGGCACTTTTGTCCTTGTGGTATTTTGGTTTTTTGTTATAAATTTGAGGATATTATTGGAAACTTCTTGATATTGTTGTGGCCCACCAACTAAAAAAGAATGGGGCCATCCCCCTTGTTTGTCATATTAATGGACGGCTTAATTATTTATGCTTTAAGCTGTTAATTTGTAGGAAATTTTATATATTTAATACCAATTCTTCTCTCCTTGTATTTTAAATATTAATTTAATAACGGACGGTTAACCATATAGAAAATACCACATCATGTTGATAAATAAATACATGATCTGAATTACAACAGCTCATGTGGAATAGTACAGAACTTTTCCAGGTCTTATCTTTTATGTATGAGACGTGGAAAAAAAAAATTAAGTATTTAAATATTGAACCTCTTATGCCAACCATGATATGAAATTGATTATTTTAAAATTAAAATTATTAATTAATAAAAATTATTTTATTTATCATTTACAAATTCTCTCCACATATTGACTTCAAATTAGCATGCATGATATGACAAAAGCTAAATGCATGGTTAATCTTCTTGTGCATAACAATTTTATCACAAACACTTTCCTTAGACTTGGAAAATTTAACAAATGACACACAAAAGTGTCTAATTAAAGTGAAAGATTTCATCAATAAGTAAGGAATGACATGGAAAATTTTTTATAAATATTTTAATGGAAATAATTAACACAAAACCATGCTTATGTAAAAAGAAAAAACGAAAAAGAAAACCCAAATATTTTGAAGGGTTAGATAGTGCTCTAAGCATGTGCAATGTCGATTTGGAATTAAATGGATGTGAAGAAGCAATTAGGGGTGAGCAAGATCGAGAAAAAAAAAAAGGAGCAGCAGGCTGAAAATAAACATAATTTAACATAGCTAAGGAAGATCCTATATCTAATTTTCTACTATAGACTATGACTTTAAATCGAATAAAACAAAGAAAAAGAAGTGTTAGCTCTTCATAGTCTTACCATTACAAGTAGTTAGGAATAATAGTTGGAAAGAAACTCTTTCTATTTATTTGATCTTCCATTAAAAAACATGACTTGCTAGTACTGATGCAAATTTGCAATTCCAAATTCTTGATTATCTAGTTGTAGAGATTTTAATATCAGTTAAAAAAACCCCAATAATTCCAACTTTTTGCCATCTTGGGAACCCAAGAAGCCAACATTAAAACTTGGGTGTTTTTCTTTTTTTATTTTTTGGCCTTAATTTGGCTGGGTGATTTGAGACAAAGATTATTATGCTTCTCAAGGAAAAGGGCAAACGATAACTGCTAAGGCTGTCCTCGACGGGATTTGAGCCCACATGAGACCCCATCTCCAAATTTTACAGTTGCCGATGCCAAATTGCCAAAGGCACCAAGTAATGGCCAGCTTTGAGGGGGGCCTCGTAGTACTTGAATGTATAAATATATGCTCCCACTTGTTTTAAAATGGGGGAGCTGTCTTTGTTTTCAAGGTACATTGCTCTGTAAGACCCAATTAGATGCTTGCAACAAGTTTTGGTTGGGTTCATCTCTTTGCATTATTTATTATGTTTCCTAAATCCCCTAAAACCCCATTTAACCTATTTGACAATATTGTCAGTACCGCTTCCTTTTTGTTATTTATGATTGCAAAATTCATGGAAAGGAAGCTCCATGTTTTCTTGTTTTCATAATTATTTAGCAATAAGATAAGACATGACAGGTTGCAACAAAGAGAATTGTTTATAAATATAAGAGGGATTAATTTTTTTTAATTCCTCCCCAAATCCCCATTTGTCCGATATTATGGTAATCGAGCATTGCCATGACGTGCTACCCTAGACGTCTCTTGGGGTTCAAATTAAAGGAGACAAAGCCTACATATTCTCTTGTAGATTTTTGTTTTCTGGTGGATGTTAGCTGTGAAGTGGGTGGCACATGTGTATTAGTAATATATATCCTGTTCCATCTTTTCAAGTTAGTAATTACTTTGAAAAATGAATCCCAGCGCTTGTATCAAAACAGATACGATTCAATTTTATGTCACGATATCGAATAGTTATTGAAAAAATATTTGAATAAATTATATAATTGATTCTTTTCCATGCAATAATCTCTCACAGTAGAGATTAACCTACACTGTTTGACGAAAAAGATTAATTAGCATAACGTAGGCATGATGGCAGATTGGCGACCATGAAAAGTATTTGACAAATTCAGGCATCTGCTTGGCCGACCAAAGGGTTTTGTCTTTACCTGACCAATGGCTTTTAGCTGTCATTTTAAAGATGAATTTTACGTGATTGTTATCTTCTTTGTTGCAAGGAGGTGCTTTTCACTATTTTAAGAGCATATCCAATCCAAAGTAACATATATTCATACATATAAAAATTTGCCTCATCAATGGAGTATATATGACGAAGCCTACCAATTCTCTATGCATCGTTTGGCAAATATAATTTGATGCTGACCAAGAAATATATATATATAAAACAAAACAAAGAAAGGAGACTCTCTAGAGAGAGACGTGGGAAAGAGGCAAGCACACGGTGGTTATATATCCAGCATGCATGTAGTTTTCTCTTTCTTTCTTTATGATCCTACTTACTTCAAAAATCCTCTTCCTTCAGTAAGGGATGTTCAAACCGTAATTTTATTCAATCTTTGCTCTTTGGGTAGGAACGAAAGCGAGATTCAATTTGCAAAGGCTGGTGAAGGCTTATACCCATACGAGAAAAGGGCTAAGAATTATAAATGTTGCTTTAATAAGGTCGGTTGGGTGGTTTCATTTATATCTTTGTTGCTCTATCAAAACAAGAAAAGAAAAAAAAACATTAAAGGACATAAAATGCATGCTTGAGATATGAGAGCAAGAACAGTTATATATTAAGCATTTAATATTGGATAATTCACTCTTAATTTAAGTAACAAAAATAGACATGATGATTAGAATGGAATAAGTCATTTGATACTGGAATGACTAAGATTTTATATATGTATGCAAATTAATGATGTTATGGCATGCAATAAATAACGTGAGAAAAATAAGCGAAGGCAGATGGATCAGCCAACCCCTAAGACTTTTGAGAGGCAAACTGACTTTGAAATTTTCCCGAAGAAAAATCTTCCTAAAATGCCAAAGTCATCAGCTAACAGTAGTGCAACTGACGAGAACGGGAAGACATTAGAAAAGTTTGGCTGGGATTAAGAGTATCTGGTCATGTGACTGGAAAAACTAGTCAACAGAAGCAAGTGAAAATGAAACCCCTCCCCCACTTTAAGTTTGCGAGGAACAAGTTATATTTCAATATATCTATATACGGGCCTCCAATTATTGAACTAGAAAGTCAAAATTTAGGTGAAGGAACGTAATAGGAAAATTACTTAGGCTTTCAACCGGTTGACACCAAAGGCTATACTGTTCATTAAATTTGTATAGTCTTTGTTTCAACTCTGGGAAAGTTCATAGTTCATCTCTTATCACGACCTTTTTCACATTTTCTTACCCTTTGTCTTAAAAAGGAAAATATTACGGACATTGGCCAACTACTTTATTCTGCACTAGAAGAAAAGTGTACAGAGGAAAAGTATACGAAGAAAAAAAACAGATACATTCATTCATCTAAGAAATTTAACAATGGGTACTGAAAATTTGGATTATATATCCTTGATGGAATGTGAACAATAGACATATCTGAGGAAATAATGGCCGCTAAATGGAAGAAATCTGCTACTTTGCATGTCTCCATGAAAGCCAGCCTAGGGCTATCTTATCACCCAAGAAGAATGAAATAGTCAGATGACAAGTTGACTTGATAGATAATTAATTTAATGAAATTGCATTTGATACATTATTAGTGCATACATTTTATACGTTATAAATGAATAAAATATAATTAATTCACTAATAAATAAATTTAAAAGTAAAAATAACACCCTATTGATTAGTGTGTAAGTATTTCACGTCGACAGGTATCTTTTAGTTTTTCGCTAAAAAAGGAGATAATACATAAAATCTAAAGTTTAAGATAAAAAAGGCGTATCAACTATAAAATGTTCATCTTCACTTGTTTTTATTTTAATGAAATTTGAGAAGGCGGTTTCACCAAAAAAAAAAAAAAGGATTTTAAATTAGAGAAGTAAGCAACAGTGTAAAACTAATTGAATGTCCGTAGTGGCAAAACTAAAACTGTTGTTGAACTCGTAATAGTTACATTACATTTCCAAAAGGTTGTTAAGATTTCAGGGACGGCAGCTGCCTCCACTGTAAATACGTCTATGCTTCCGTGTGATCACTTTCTTTTCCTTCGCATTCCCATCCGAGATTTCGCATACCTGGATCGTGCTCATTAAGTGAAATCTCAAAAGACAATAGAATAAATGCAACGAAAATTATAAAGGTGGCATCAAAGGATACTCCAATCGCATGCCGTCCCCAGCCGGTGATGAGTATAGAATTGTCCCTTGCAGAGAGCTCATTGCACCAGTTGAACAGGCAGTATCCTGCACACACCGTTACATATTAAGGTTGTAAGCTTCGGAAGACCGGAGACCTAGCTGCTATGCTTTGCTTTTCTACCATTGAAAGAATAAAGAAATGAAAAAAATTTAAACACCCACATCTCCCACTTGCAATTCAAAGAGAAGTGAAGATAATTTGTGCATACAAATTACGTCAATCCCCAAAAAAAGTATTTTTATGCATTCAAATGCTGTAAAGAGACAAAGATACGGTAGAATAATAGACCAAAGTGAGTCAAAAAGTGGAATATAATTCTGGCTTCAATCACATAAATTATCAAGAATTTAGATTGAAAGCAGTTTTACTTCTGTACAACAGCAAAAAACATAGCCTTTTTCCACTTGCTAAATGGATTATATTCCTATATTATGCTCCACGTAAGACCATATCCTCAAGGATGTCTCTTCTTTAAGCTATAGTATTTCTTACTGTCATTAACATAACTGCTGTACCTTCCTAAGCTTATCACCTTTGCTTAAGGAAGTTTGAGGTTCTAGATTTGAATCTTAGCACGAAGGTAGAATGAGTAAAACCCGAGAGGTACAAAAGAGAATCACCTTCATTATTAACCCAGTTGATGGATTAAGAAAAAAAAAATGGACTAACTTAGGCACATAACATTAAACGAATAAATTTGAATTTCTATAATCACTCCCTAATTTAACTCAAAGAGAAAGAATCTACATGCATAACTGAATGCATTTGCAGCTTTTTCCTTCTCTTTTCCCACCTTCTGCAGTTCTTGCAACGGACCTGTATGACTAGACACCGATTTGGCACTATTGACCAACATTTGTGCACCTTGCACATTAAGCTAGAAAGAAAGTGTTGCTGCTCCTTTCTCAAAATGAAAACCTCTAGTTCTTTATTAAGGATATTAGACACAAAGCTAGAGAGATGAAAGAGGAAAAGAAAGAAACAGTACAGAAAACAGCATAAAGCAAGAAAAAAATTAGGTACCTGGAAATCAACAAATGCAACTGGAGCTCCATACGTGCTCTGCATCTTCAACTTCAGAAACCCAGGGCATCTGACAGAAGCAATGAAGTATAGCAAATCACTCACTGAGCAAATTTTACAAGGCAAAACAATCTCTTTTTACCTTGAAAATACTTGAATTAGTTCTTCCTCTGTACAACTTGCCCCTAGATTAGCCACAAATAGTGTCGGGCATGGGCTAGCACTCTGCAAACATGCGAGGCTGAAGGTTATTATGCAAATTTATATAAAAACTCACTCCAACAATATAATTTGAAGGCTACCTAGTCATTGATTCAAAAAACTTAGAGTTATTGGTAAAACAATACTAATATGACTAAACAAATTTCAATACATAAAAGAAAGAGGGCAACATTTTCCAAACACTTCTTCTATATTTAATATTGGCATTAACAAAATAAAAAATTTGATTGCAGCTATCTTATATTAGTTTGGGTTTATCCTTTTACCATAGGGATTCTTTCAGAAGCCATACAGGCTGATGATCTGCCAACAAGAAGAAAATGGGGTGATGACAAAGTATTTTGACGATTCTATGAATAATGTTAACAACCTAAATGGAAAAGATCTATATTTCCTTGGTAGTAGGAAGCTTAATGTCAAACAAAATTAAAAGATGTAGAACATGTTTCTTATAATACCCAAAACAAAAGGGAAACGATACATAGCAACTCACTGAATTATAATTAAAAACAAATTTAATAAAGGTAAAGAAGAAGAAAAAGCATTGTACCAATTTCATAGCTGTTGACTCAGCATTGGCATCAGCATTTCCAGAACTGCACAATTGTTAAACAAAATATCTGCATTACGTGAGGTTCCAGAAAATCACAGAAGCAAGCCAAAATCTCTAAGGAAAATAGTTTGTTTCAACTTTGGGAAAGAGGGCATGTCGTAACTATTGCTATGAAGCCCATGATCTTTCATTCAAACATAAACACTTGAAATAAACTAGTACTACATGCTAGTTCATCTAGACGTAATCACTTCCAAGTAATAAAAATGTGCTCAAGTAGTGCAGATGACCTTTGTGCAGGTGGATAACCAATCATGTTGTGAGCAGAATTACCCATTCCAGGCATGTGAACGCTGCCAAAACCTGCTAGTGTCCAAGCGTGCAAAACATGTGCAATGTGAGCTTTAGAAGAATGTGTCCTCCATGTGAGTAACTAATTTGCGCTCCAAGTGTAACATCATTTGCGCAACAGACAACAAGGATCTAGTAGCTTAAGCATATCAAGAGGCAATGGACATGAAGCTGGAAAAATGATGGGCAAACAAGGAGGTCCAAGTAGAATCCTAGGTGACTGTCTTACCAGAATCAGTTGTAGGCCTTGAAAATGATCCCCTAGATTTCTTATCAGAGCCAGTCCACTCATCATCTATTTGTCATAACCAACCAAGTAGACATTATTCAGGTTCAAATTCCTTTCAACATAAAAAAGACTGAATTGCTGAAAACTAAAATTTAGAAACAGAACAAGCATTAACCTGTTCTTGGGCGCTTTGATCGGGAATTAGATTTTGCAAAATCAATGAACAAAGTTGAACCTTTCTCGAGATCAAACACCATTCCCTGTAAAACAAGGTACCGAAACAAAAGGGCTTTCAACTGATATTATACAGGCCTAATCTTTTTTGGAAAAACAAATTCCAATGCTAACTTCATAGTCCTTAATCAATTTAATAAGTCGAAAACAAATTACTATAACAACTCAGCTTAAATAAGGTGGTTGCTTTTGAATACAATTCCCAAATATCATATCAAAGTTCTTACATTTAGCGCCTGCATCGCGGCGATTGCAGACTGTTGGTCGGAGAAAACAGCGAATGCGAACGGCTGTTACAACCCCAACCAATCAATGTCAACAATTTAAAAAATCACTAAAAAATAATAAAATGTGTTAACATTTAAAATTTAAGAGAAGAGTACCTGAGAATTTTGGGCGGAGTTGGGGTTTCGGAGATGAGATGACTCATAACCGGGAAATTCTCGGAAAAGATTATAAATCTCGCGGGGCTTAATGTCTTCGGGTAGCCCGGCGATGAAAAGGGTCCGAACCGAGTCATGGGAAGAACAGGCAGAGACGTAAGGAACGGAATAGGAAGGGAAAAGGGGTGCTGGTTGTTGTTGGGGGATGTAGGAGTGGGGGTGAGGCAGGGGCGCAGTAGCACCAGGTGGAGGAGGTGGAGGCGGCGCTAGTGCAGGAGGAGGAGGAGGCGGAGGAGGGTTTTGGTAGTAGGGGTAGTGAGGAGGGAGAAGGCCTGAGGGTGGAGGGTAGTAGGCAGCCAAGTCGTCCATAGCGAGAGAACAAGTTTTGGAGCTTTTTGGTCACTGCAAACCTGTGGATTTTATGAAACTCTTGTCCTAATCTAAATTTAATCTAATCTAAGTAGTACATTAATCGTTACATCATCGTCGTCTGTTGTTTGTCATCCTTTCTTTCTGTATAAAGTTATCTTTCATAAATATATAGAATCAGTAGTCTTTAGCTAAATTTAATGGGACCTAAAACCATATACAAAGGGTCATTAACAGCCCTCATTCTTTGTTCAAAATTTAATCTTTAGAACTTGAATTGAAATCTCGAATTCTGTTCTTTCGTTTTAAACTTCATCAATAAATTATATGATTTATGCCTCTCCAATAACATCCAATCCACATTTGCTGTAGTATCCATTTCCAACCCATTTCTAAGCAACAGACGATTGACTAAATTCAGTACAAAAATTATTGTTTATTGAAGCTTTAATACCAACACTCTATGCATTTCCCTCTTACAGACTGTCTGGTCTCTACACTTGAGCTGCAACTTCTAACAATCTCATTATAAATCAAACATTCTAATGCCCTTTTTTACTCCAGATCTTTCCATTGGCCTCTGTCTTTTTTTCTTTTTCCTTTCTTTTTTTTTTTTTTGCAAAATTGACACAATACGCAATTCGAATCCAAACCATAAAGCAAGTTGTTAATTATTGTCATTGTTCTTTGGTGCATAGTGCACACCTAAAACAGCACAGAGTTCTCTGTATGGAAGGCGGCTTTCACAGTTTTCCACTTGCAAGTTACTAGTTTAAATAGTATATAAACAACCATTATCCAAATCTGATGAGTGCAAAAGCTGGTTTCATACAGTTAACACAGTAAGGTAACTGACAATTACCAAATACCAAAAGCTTTCCCTAGGAGAAGCAAGTCTAGCATTATACAGGAGGCAGCCAGCCGGCATTATACCAGAAATGTCAAGGACAATCTAGTATTTTAATAACACTAGACCAGAGGTGGGTACTGCTTGGCTTGCTGGCGAACCCTTCTCTTATATTCATTAGCATCCTGCACAAGGAAAAGAGATTATATGTTATTAACTGCTAATGATTAATTTAATCCAGCACTTCATTGAGGGGATTCCCAGTCCCATGCCTGCAAACTTTACTGCCTTTACCAACCATCTTAAACAGATCAAAATCAAATGAACTAAATATATTTAGCCTCATATCAGGAATGGTTAATAATTCAGTTCGTATTTAATACAGAACTTATTAGAGTCTGTCAATTAACCAGTCTCTACAAAGAAGAAAAACTTAAGAAACATACCTGGATGAAGAGGTGGTAGCCTTCAGTTTGTGCAGGATCAGCAGGATTTGGAGCATCCAGCAAATCCTGGATACCCACAAGAATCTGCTTCACGGTTATGGCTGGTCTCCAACCCTATGTACACAACACAAGAATGTGTAAACAGTAGAGGAATAGATGGGACCACATCAAACCAATCACGTAAACCATTCATCAAGATAAGAGGAATATACTTACACTATCCTCATTTAGGATTGAGAGGCAAACAGTACCAGATGGGTAAACATTTGGGTGAAAAAAACCTTGTGGAAATTTACACTTTGGAGGCTTGCTAGGATAATCTTCACTGAAGTGAAGTGTAAGTGGGAAATAACCACCCTCCCAATCAGTCTGTAACATAGATGATGCAAGGAGTTAAGCCTATCCAACTTTAAAAGAAACACAGCTACAATGGATTCAAGCATGCACACTTTCATTCAACATTCTTTCTCTTTGCACTATATTGAGAAAATACTCATGAGACTTTCTAATCAATTTCCTAAAAAATTTAAGAATCATTTTGATGCCATTGATATATGCTTTAGAAAAATTGCAAGCATCCTGACTCACACCTTCAAATTGTCAATGTATTTACAGAACTAGAAGCCACTAGGAAACATTAATGCCCATAGATAAAATGAATTATGCAAAAATAAGATCAAGCGAATAAATAGAAGCCGCCAGATCCGCCATTCTAGAACATTGATCTACCATGGTGAAGAAGTGAATGCAACAACAGAAAATCAATGTCAGAGGAACAACATTTTTACAAGATCAAAATCAATACCACAGAGCTGTCACTCTTCAAGTAACATAACAACCACCAGAATGCTGCAAAGCAAACCTAAAACTTGCAGCCCAAACTTGTTAGCTCTCAATCTGCAACATATAGGAATAAATAGCCAAATAACCTCAAGACTTGGAATTCTAAAAGAGGCTGTTTATCGTGCCATGCTATAATGACAATTTAAAATTGCCTTACGAAGCAGGCAGGGAGCTACTCAATTCCAAATTCTTTCTATCAGTTGTATCTAGAGCTATACATTCTTTAGAGAGTGATTCATTTCACAAAGTTAAAAGACGATAAAAATATTTTTTAGTAATTGATAGGGTATGAAAAGTTTCAAGAAAATGAACCATTATCACCATAATCCTTGTCCATAATGCAAATAAATCAACATTAACATGGAATAAGTAATGATGAATTGAGACCTAATTTAACCAACAGCCCACCCCAGGCTAATTACTGAATAAATTAACAAAGGACAAAGGCTTTAAACAATATTGGTTAACTTCCAAATAAGAACAGCCCAATACATTAGACAAAATGGACTATCATGACAGTTATTCATGTTAAAACAAATCTGTGTTCATGTACACTAATGTAATTAAGATATAGAGAGAGAGATAGAGCTTCAGCAACCAACAGAAATCCTGAAACAGAAAGGAAGCAGAATTGTAAGAATTGCAGAGTTGCTCATAACTGCTTTTGAGGATGGGGGAGATGCAGAGAAACTGAAAATGAATGCAATCCGTTATTCTTGATATAAATGGTTGTTTAGATACAACAAAACGTGCTTTCATTAAAGCATAAAATCTATTATTCTTTCTTCTTTTCATGAACAAAAAGACTATCAGCTTTCACTTTTCACTTTTCACCATTGGCACACACACCATCTTTCAGATCAATAATCATTTTCTGAAAAATTCTCCAACAAAATAGAAGAGAAACACAGTGGATTCAATAAGTTGTGCCAGAAAAACAAGACCAAATTGCACTATAGACACAGATGTGCATCCTCCCAATATTTAAAAAGCTTATTTTAGCTAATTTTCGGCATTCCAAAGGCAAGCTACACATAGGAACCAAAGGCTACATCATAGAAAACAAGACTCCTATATGGTAAATAAACCCATCACTCAATTAAGCGAATCATCAAAATCTTCCAAGCCCACGTTTTACCGAATTAAAGCACATAACTTTGGATTAAATTACATCAATTCAACTCTATCTCTAAGAATTTTCTCAATCACTGCCAAGTTTTCAACAAAATGCAACAACCCAAACCAAAATCTTAACCGCAAAATAACATAGCAAAATACACGTGCCAAAGAAGTAAAACTAAAAATTAAACAGAATCCATAGTACTAACAAGGCACAATCAACAGAAACAACAACAGAAAACAAAGCGATGAAAAAGATTTCGCAGGAACTAGAGAGAATCTTTGACTTACCCCTGTTTTACCAGGGATGGTGCAATGCCACACCATCAAATTCACCGTTCCATCACCCAACGTCTCTGGCTTCGCAACAAAACCCTAAAATTACAACAACAAAGAGAATAATCACACATGTAATAGTAATAACATTAAAATTTTAAACCAAAACACCAAAAAAAGAAAAACAAACTGTACGGACATGAGGATGATTCTTCCTCCATGCCTTCCGTTCCTCGGCAAGTCGTCCACGCGCTATTCCTCCCGACATCTCTATCCCTCTCTTTCTCTCTCTAAAGCCCTCTCACTTGCAATTGTTCCCTCTTTCTCACTCTTAAAATATAAAAAATTTACAAATAAAGATTAAAGAAAGACCAAAGAGTGGAAAATTGGAAAGTGCAATGGAATTGGAATTGGAATTGCCTTTATCGTTTTTTCTTCATCGTCTAAAAATTAAAAAAAAAAAAGAAAAAGAAAAGAAAAAGAATTATTATATATTCTTTTATTCCGGTTATGCCCTTGAGAAGGTGAACCGTTGTTTCGTTTCCCAGAGTTGACAAAGGGGAACGTACGGTCGAGATTTGATCAGGAGGGAGGCGGAATAAATAAGATGGGTCCCAATCCCAAGGGTACCTTGTCCTTTTGATGTCTATCTGTTTATAATAGAATATTAAATTTTTGCCCTTACAAAGTCAATGAATTTGCGGTTTTGTATCTAGCGTGAAATCCACGCCACTATGCTCCTCACGTGATCCACGTTCCCCACCTCCTCACCAGTTACATGCCTCATTTTATTGGTCTAGGCTGAGCTCCGGCCTACTTTATGGCCCTTAAAGCCTTTTTTAAATGAAACTGGAAGACGAGGCCAGCCCAACACTGTTTTTGATCTTGAGTCCAACTTCAAATTTGCTTTGTTCTTATCCAAAATAATATAAAAAAAAAAAAGATCTGTCCTTTATTATTGCTTTAAGCAAGTCAATATTGCAGCTGAGATGCACTTAAATCAATGATTCTTGTGACGAATAATAATACAGTCAAGGTGGAAGACCCACCATTTTTAAGGATAATCTTTCTTCACTGTAATGATGTGATGGGCATGTCCCAGTACATTTTTAGGTGCTTTTGTTTTCTTTTTTCCCAACGGATTAGCTGAGACACTTGAAGATTTGATTCTGAAAATCCTTTTGCTTAAAGAAAGAAAGGGTCATGGCTTCATGCCCCTCCATTGCTAACCTTCCCAACAACATTGCAAATGTTTAGGTCCCTACCACATTTTGATTAGATTGTTGGGCTTTTAACAGATAATATTTAATCAAACTCAAAAGACCGACCACATGTTCCCCAACCCTCCACTGTTTTTTTATTGACTTTAATTTTGCATTAAAATCTTGTACAAAGTTGATCTAAACTATGTGACTTTATGAAACCATAACTTAAATTAAATACTTCCATGTTCAACCCCTAAGGTAAAGGTAAAGTTTTCCATGTAATCAAAATCAACATTGGTAACATTTCCCTTTTCTAAGACTTGGTTTTTTGATCTGTCAGTTTTTGTTTTGTTTGATATTGTATTTACAATTAAATTTGATGATTGTAGACAAAATTTCAATAAGAATGTCAAATGAGTCCTTTTTCTCATTCTTATCTCATTTCTCATCCTCCAGTTCATAAAACAAGGCTCCTTATGGTATCAATGCCAATTTTAAGGATGACAATCTGGTTATGTAGTCTCCATTGAGACTGATCCTTATTTCAAACTTTAATAAAGGAAATGAGAAAGAAATAAAGATTTGAGTTGAGCCGGTGGAACTAGCTTTTTCCCTTTCCTACTTTCAGTTTCTTCTTTCAAGTATTTCTCTCCGTAGATGCACCTTTTCTTTTGTTTTTCCTTTTTCCAGTTACTTCTACAATGATAGAACGAGCTGGCGCAACTTTCTTTTTGGATACCACATCTAAGCAAGCAAATCGGTATCTTTGAACAGTGACACGACGAAATTGAACCCCATGATCACTTTAGCCACTAGGAAGATTAAATATACCCGAAAAATGTAGGGTCAAGTGTTCCGAGGCATATACCATGATGGGATTTACTTGCAGTGCGGGTGCTGGCACATGTAGAAAGCCTGTCAAATATTCAAAGATCGAGCTGGAAAGAACACAAACAAGGGAAACATTAAAGCTTTGAGCCTTGTAAAGTTTAGTTGCCAATCCAGTTAATGTCCAAACAAAAACATGTTGCATAGCAAAAGGAAGAGAAATAGTAACAAGACCGGCTGTTTGAAGATGTTTCAAGTAATTGGGAGGACCACCAGCAGCCATGATTGTCCTCTTGGAATTGTTTCTATCTTTTTACAGCCCAGTCCCATTTTCCTCTTGTGCTTGATTAACCTGGATTTTGTTCATTGATTAATCCGAAATGCAGACCATAGTTTCAGAGATATGATGATGGTGGTGATGATGAATGTATTCATTTCTCTGATTGGGTTGGGAAGAGCATGAGGTAGACGTCATAAAAATGGCATTGGTACCAGATAAAGCCTAGTTTTTTGTGGAGGATAATCAAACGAGAAGAGACAGAAGAAATGGTTGATCAGATCAAAAGGGGAAGCATGTGAAAGAAAAGGCCCACAAATGGTAGAAAGCAGAAATGAAATCGAAAGGAACCAATAGAATCAGAAGGAAAGAAAGGTCGGGAATAATAACAAAGTTGTCTTCCCCACAACTCTAAACTATATCAATAGACCATGAAAGGAAAACTTAAGCAAATTTTAATCAGAACTAATCAGCACCCTTCTTTTGTTTTTCTTTTCAAGTAATTCCAAGAATTTCAAATCAATCTAACACTAGTAAAATTTGGTATAACTTGTGGAGGTTCCTTAAGACTTCAGTCTTACATTTTAACCTTGAAAAGTTTCAACCTAATAAAACAAAAATAGTAACAATTTATTTACCCTGCTTTATGCAAAGCCATGTCTTATTAGATTGACCAATTATTCAAGTAAAACCCATCTTCTAAATCATTGCAAGTCTAATCAAAATGGAACATATTTCTCTTTCTTATTTATGGGTTCAAATATATTTAGCACAAACAGACAAATTCGATATGATTTGCTACTGTTTCTTCCAAAATGTTGCCTAGCTAAATCAAAATCTAAATTTTTGTTTCTTTTTTCAGGCTGGTAATTTGCATTGGATCCTTATGGTCTTGGATCTTGAGATTTGAGAGAGTGGCACATGGAAATGGTGTTTCCCTCATCATTATTTCCATTTTCCATTCTAACTCCAAGAACTTTGCTGTCTATCTCTATGACAGGAATCTTTACTCCCGGGGGGTGAGAGATTGCGCATTTTGTTTCCTAAGTCAAAACAAAAATAAATGAAAAAAAAAACCCAATAATTTCTTCCTTTTGACAAAATCTCATCTAAAAGCCTTAAAAAGTCACTCTTGGACGCCAGCACTGTGACTCATATGGCCATTGATTCCACTGGTTTTAACTTGCCCTTTTTCGGTGTTAAATTGATTTTCCTACCAAGGCCCCAGCCTTTGATGTTTGTGTTCCACCTAATGTTAAAATTTCTAGTGGACATTCTTTGTTGCCGACTATTCTACACTCGTCATTGGGCTAATGACTTCTCATCTTTCATGAAAATCCAGGAATGGCAGTGGAGGGGATCATGATTTGCCGACTAATTTTGATCATGATTCATGGACAACCCACTTGGGTATATAAACACAATGTTTTAACTAGATTATGTCAATGTTAACCTCAAATCAAATCAGTAAAACTAACAAATGTGAATGGAAAAACTGGTTTTGTAGCATCCAAGCTAACGGTTGAAGTTGATATGTATGGGGCAAAATCCAATGAATAGAGGGTTAGGTGTAGGAAAAAGAAACTTTGAGGTTGAGATTGTTACCCTTACATTTTCTTCCTTTTTACTTTCTTTTCTTTTTTGCCTTCATTTCTTCAGGCCAAAGAGATTAGACTCAAGAGTTTGTTCTATCAAGTCATTGTTTTGTTCTTGACGGGTCAAAATTAAGCAACGTAAGAAAAAAGGGAATTTGAACATTAAAACTTAATCCTCTTAATTAGCAAGGATAAATATGATTCAACCAAAACTTAGGTTCTTGTTTTGTTCAAACAAATATTTTTCTCTTTTTAATAATTTATTTTCTATAAATAACTTCCTAAGAAGGGAGAAGGTAAGTTGGTGAACTATTGCATGTATGTAATGTGTAATTTATTTCCTTTTTTGGAAACTTAGCCAACTCCTTAAAAGACCATATAACAATATTGGTCGTTAATTTATTATTGATTAAATACAAAAAAAAAAAAGGAGAGGCAGAAAGAAAAGACGTGTCTTTTTACCAAAAAAAAAAAAAAAACTGGAGATGAAAGTCGAACAACAAGGTCATTTTTTGGGGGACCATCTGTAAATAGAAATAGCCATGTGATTGAGGGCCCAAAGGGACAAAAGCTGCTTGTTGCTTAATGTTTTTCAGCTACCGCTTTCGCTCCGCTTGTTTTTTTTCCTACTACTTCCCGCCAACTTCTTCACCGTCCACGCTGCTTCGGCCTTTTCTGTCTTGCCCTTTTGTTTATTCTTTTGGTAAGTTATTTTCCCCCTTTAGCCCTCTCCTGCCAGGCATCTTCGTAATTATACAGCTCACAAAATCCAACTCAGATTATAAAAAAAAAAAGGACATAAGTTAAAAAATAATAAGATACAAAACTCTTAATTAATTTTAAATATTAAAAAACAAAACAAATGAGAAGAAATAGAATATTAAAATGGTTAGATAATAAAAAATTTATGTAGCATATTAAGTAGAAATATTTTACAAGTAACTTTGGCATGGAAATTAGAACTACTACTAGCATCTAGCAATAATTGGAATTAGAGTACCCTATTTTCTCCTTAAAATACATCACATGACATCATTTAGTCTAGCAACCCACTTAAATGATGTACTATTATTTATTATCTTAAAACTACATCAACTAATTATTTGATCTCATCCAACTTTTATTTAATGTTTTTATTATCTTTTTTTTTTTTCACTTTTTGAATCAACTTTAGCTTTAGTATGTTATAGGCTTCAATTTTGATCCAAACAATGGAGCCTTGCTTTTGTCACACGTTCACGAATATAAGCAATCCATTATCCATGTGGTCACGGTTTAATCTTTCTCAAGACTTTTTAATGCGATTTCATTAAATTTTTTTTAAAAAAAACTAAATTTGAAATCTAAACACAATTCACATTCAATTTTATGAATTTAATATAATCAGTTATTAAATAATCTAGAACTTTCATATTTTTTCCACAACAAAAAAAAAAAAAGTATAGCGACCAACTTAAATGATCTAACTTTTATTATACAACAACTAAAAATGCATGATGTCATCCTTTCTCTTCACTTTTTGAATCAACCTTGTAGCTTTAGTATCCTATAATGATCAATTCCTATCCAAATAATTCAGCCTGGCTAATGTCACAAACTCACAAAACTAAGCAATCCCATAATCCATGTGGTCAGCCTTAATCCTTACCGCCAACGATTAATCCAGCCTCATTAATTCCTCCAAAATTCGTGATCAGAAACAACTCACACGTAATTTTTGATGCATTAAATACAGTTAGTTAGTAATGCCGCTGATTTTTGCCTTCCAAATTTAATTTAATAAATTAAAAATAAAGTGTAGTCCGGTATTTCGCTTTATCCTGGTATAAAAGGGAGGCGGACCATGCTGGGGTCGAAGGGCAAATTGGGTAACAAAGAAATAGAAAAGGATTTTTGTTAATTAAACCAAACAGACGCTCACCGGTGGAAGTTAGGAACAGGAGCAGTGAAGAAGACGGAAAAATCGATTAGCGGTTGTTGCTGTCTTTGTCTTCACATTCTCTTCCTTTCTGTTACTCTTTCTTGTATTTTTATTTTTCGAAACCAATCCGTTATCCCACGCCTCCACTCCAACCACTACCTCCGCCATTTTTTTTTGTAAAATCGTAACCCGAGCTTATTAAGCAATGAGATTGAGATCAATCTGTTTTTCAGAGAAATTAAATTAAAAAAGTTGAGGCTCTGGTTTCGTTTTCTGCATCTGCATTTTGCTTTGGATTCTTTTGCTGTTCGAAATGCAAGCAGCAGAGAATTGCTCGGTGAAAGTCGCAGTTCATATAAGGCCGTTAATCGGCGACGAACGAACTCAAGGTTGTAAAGAATCTGTCACTGTTACTAGTGGAAAGCCTCAGGTACTCACTACTCTGTTTAGCTTCAGTTTCTTCGTTTTTTTTTTTCTTCACATTCCTGGATTTTTTAGAAATGTTTCTTTTATTCAACTTTCTTTGCTAGCATATGATTTTCTTCATATTAGCTTTTTAGTATTTTTTTGGGTTTTAAAACTTTTCTGGATTGTAAATAATCCATGCAGAGCTCGAAAAAATTTTCTCTGTAAAACCGTTTCTTTTAATAGACAAAGAGAAGATTGGAAGGTCAAATTTGTCAGAAATCGTGCATCCCATGCACTGAATTTACTTAAAGTTATGCTAAATTTGCGGTTATTTAAGTGGAAATGGCTCTGGTGAAGTACAAGTTTATTTTGACTAGTATATTTGAGTACAGCGGCTCCACCGTATTTAATAATGGCGCAGCTAAAAATTACGGCATAACTCAAAAGCGTTAACTGGAGTTATTACTATTTCTTTTATTTTATTACCTTCCAAGTGAGTTTTTCCTTTTTTTTTGATAACCTTAGATTTAATGAAACATAATTGATTGATTTGAGCTTGGGGGACGATTACTTTAGCAATATAGTATTTGTTTTTTGGCTTTGGATGCAGGTGCAAATTGGGACACATTCATTTACGTTTGATCATGTTTACGGAAATGGTGGTTCTCCGTCATCTTCCATGTTCGAAGAATGCGTTGCTCCTCTTGTTGATAGTTTATTCCAAGGATACAATGCTACTGTGCTTGCTTATGGTCAGGTAATGTTGATTGATATACGGGAACTGCTCTTAAGTTAAAGAAGTTTTTTGTTTCTTCTTTTTATTTTTATGTTTTGGTATTTATGTTCACGGTTGACATGTGCAACTGCTGCAGACGGGATCTGGGAAGACATATACCATGGGGACAGCCATGAAAGATGGTTGCCAAACAGGATTGATTCCTCAAGTTATGAATGCATTGTTCAAGAAAATTGAAACATTGAAGCACCAAACAGAGTTTCAGCTGCATGTTTCCTTCATAGAGGTAGATTACTTGTTACCTGCTTGTGATAATGATATGTAACTTCTCTAGAGTCACTGTAAAATTTTTTTTAATTAATTGAGAATAAAGTCACACAATTTGCTTCTTTTGAATGAATACCATATCATTTCTAAGGGTTAACCTAAGTTGATGGTTTGAATTTGAAGATCCTGAAGGAAGAAGTGAGGGATTTACTGGATTTTGAACCTGTAAGCAAATCCGTTACTCCGAATGGAAATGCTGTGAAAGTTACAGTTCCAGGAAGGCCACCCGTACAAATTCGTGAATCATCAAATGGAGTTATAACACTAGCTGGATCAACCGAAGTTGCAGTCACCACACTGCAAGAAATGGCTACTTGCCTGGAGCAAGGATCAATAAGTAGGGCAACGGGGAGCACAAATATGAATAACCAGTCAAGGTAAAACCTCCACATATGTTTTTTTTTCCCTTCTCTCTCAAAAGAAATATTTTATACTGATTGTAGAGGTTATCATATATCTGAACTTGAAGCATTTTGGTTTTCCACCCATTGAGCCATTATAGAGATGGCTTGAGAGAATGTTATCAAATATTCTGAGACTTAATGTCAATGGCAAGGGCAAAAAAACTATGACTAGCACTGGTGATGGCAACTTTTCTTTGTAAAATTAGTGCTTACACGATAGTATATATTTCTACTGTTCCCAAATTTCTAAAGCAGTTCTACTACAAAAATCAAGATCGGAAGTGCAGGCATGGTCAAATAGGCTAAACAATTTATGGTTAAAATACCTAGGAATTTGTAAAAGGAAGTAGCGCTATCCTTATGATTTGGACATTCACAGAGTGGACTTAAGGTTGGTAATTTTGATTGCTGAATAATTATGCGTTTACCTTTCGCTTGCGATATCACATTTTAGTTGCAAATAAATTGTGGTTCTTTTCCCAAAATTTTAAGACAAACGTGGTTTTGACTTGTATGCCTAGTTGCTGGGATTGAATTTTTTCAATTTGTAACCTATATGTGAATCTCATAATTTAATAACATGTGGTTCCATTCTGCATGATTTCAATAGTCGATCCCATGCCATCTTCACAATCACAGTAGAACAGATGTGCAAAATCCAATCAGTTTCTTGTGGTAATGACACTCCGGACGATGATATGGGTGAAGAGTATTTATGTGCAAAGCTCCATTTGGTGGATCTTGCTGGATCTGAACGAGCAAAAAGAACAGGTTCTAATGGTCTTCGGTTAAAAGAAGGTTCGTAAATTTGCTTATAAACTTATCATACATGCTTCCCGTGGCTGATGGCAATGTTAAATATCCATTCTATTTTCATGAACAGGTATTCATATTAATAGAGGGCTTCTTGCACTTGGCAATGTCATCAGCGCCCTTGGGGATGAGAAAAAGCGTAAAGAAGGCGTGCATGTTCCTTACCGAGACAGTAAACTGACTCGACTCTTACAGGTCAGATTTATTTTCTGTTGATTCATGTGTAAGTAAGTTGAACTGATGACATTGAGATGACCAAGAAATGACCTGATTTCAAAGCATATGTAAGTTTATAGTAATCTCAAGCTTTCTCAATTATCTCATATACACAAATATGAAGACCCTTAAACTAAGGAAATCAGAAGAGTTTCACTTAAGTTTTTGTGATCACTGAGCCTTATTGAATTCATTATATATCAGATGCTTTTATAAACTCTTAAGACATATTGGTCATTGATGTATAGTGTACATCATATTGTAACATTGTGTTGTAAAGCTGTAAGAGCAATGCCATCAAATCATTTATGTTCTTTTTGCAACTATAGATGTCAAGTTGAGGCTGTACGCTTCTTTGTTGTGGTACAGCAGTGTCTAGGTTTTTGGTACATGATCTTAAAATTCTATGTTATTAGACTCAATCTTACATTAGTTAACAATTAAATGCCCAGATTATTAGTGTTATTAACAAGGGTCGTAGTTTAGGAATTAAGTAACTACAAAAGTTTTATTTCCTGCTTAATTTCTTCCTTATTCTTGTCTTATTTTTCTGATCTGGTGTGATTTGTGTTTTGTCAGGATTCACTTGGTGGAAACAGCAAAACTGTTATGATAGGTAAATCTCCAAATGGCTGAATTATAATGGTTACATCAGCTGTGTTTTCGGACAATCCATAAAGACCTTTTTATTTTCTTCACCAGAAAAATGATATTGGCACACATGAAATCTATGCACCCGTTAGTTACTTTTTTAAGCAAGATGTCTTTATTCTCAAGTCTCTTTGATAACAACTAAGTTTTGATCCATAGGATCTTATCCCCAATCATACTATATAACCTGTGTTTTTAGGAAGATATTCTGTGTGTTTGAAACTAAGGTGGCAATAAAAGAGAAGCAAAAAAGTGGAGGCTGTATAATTTTACATACCTGAAGTCCTGAACTCATCAGGATGTAGCTATTTCTTACTTTGGCTTATGCCTTTTCTGCTTGTTTGTTTGGCCAATTATAATTGTTTGATATTATAAATCGAACTTCTGTTCACAAAATCTAAAATGTGATGGTTGGATTCAGATCTTTTCTGGGGCTATGAATTTCCCAGGTTTGGTGCACATTGTAGATACATATATGTTGCTTATGCATATATTCTGCTTCCTAATTCTTTAATTATGTTTTTCATTCTTGATCTCTTTAATTTTTATCTTTTGTTTGGTAACACATTAGAATTGTTCGTCAAAATCTTGATTTTGGTTGCTTAAATTTTTTATACTCCTATTATGTACCATTATAAAATGTCAATTTCATTTCCAGCTTGTATCAGTCCAGCAGACATCAATGCAGAGGAAAGTCTTAACACTCTGAAATATGCTAATCGTGCTCGCAATATCCAGAATAAGCCTGTTGTAAGTTTTTTAGGCTATTTCGTTATGACTAGTTCTGTCGTAATTCTATCCTACACTATTTACTATGAACTACTTCAAAACTTTTTCAGGTTTTGAGGTCTTTATATCCTGATGTGAAATAAATTACTGCCCCCTGCAACCCTTTCCATTTGTTTAAAACTTTTGGATCCTCACATCAGTTTTATTGATAATATAAAATCAGCTAAGGTGACCTGTCAGGTTTTCGTTTGTTCTACAGGTGAATAGAGATTTAATATCCAATGAGATGCAAAAAATGCGTCAGCAGCTACAGTACTTACAAGCAGAACTTTGTGCTCGTGGAGGACCTACTTCAGATATGCAGGTAACTTCCTGATTTCTGTCAACATACTGGTTTCTGAATCATTTTTGTATGGAGATATGACAACAATGGTGCATAAAATGTCTTAACAGATTCTCAAAGAAAGAATTTCTTGGCTGGAGGCTACTAATGAGGATCTTCATCGAGAACTTCATGAATACCGTAGCAGATGTGCTGTTGTAGAGTGTTGTGAAAGTGATGCTCAAGTATGTTGATGAATTATCTAGTTGCTTTTTACCTTTGTCCCTGGTTTTTCTTAGTCTTTTTCAAATTGATGATAGTACTCTTATATGCTTTGAACTGGATCATTTCTTTAATACTAATTGATTATGTTGATTCATATTAAAAGAACCTAGTTAAAAGAAAGTTGCGAGCTTGGAAGTTATATTTCCCTTTTCTTGTTCCATATTTCAGGAAGGCAACTCATGTTTTATGAAAAGTGATGGACATAAGAGGGGCTTTCAGAGTATGGACTCATCTGATTATCAAATGGATGAAGCCGTGTCAGGTAGACCACTTATTTAGCTGAATAGCATCATGTTGAGACTAAAATTAAATGTCCTTTAATATGAAAATCCATTTCCAATCCCCTCTTTTGTTGGTGGTTGTACAATAGTTAACATTTATGTTACTCTGTAACATAAAAAATTCTTTTTGATCCTCTTCTTCTTCTTCTTCAAGAATACAAAAGTGCAATTTTCTTAATGTGATTTTGCTGATTTCTGCAGACGAAAGTCCTGAAGAAATTGATGAAGTTGCAAAAGAGTTGGAGCATGCGCTTCGGAGGAATACCATGGACAGAGAGTTGATTGAGTTAAACAAGCGCTTGGAGCAGAAAGAGGTTACCTTAAGCACTTTGTTTTTATGTGCACAGACATATAAATTACTAATTAACTGATTATAGCTTAAAAGAGAGTGTTTATCACTCCAAAGATACATGTTTGGTAAGAAAATAAATATTGATTTTTTTCTACATAGTATCTTATTTTATGATCCATAAGGGTTTTGTGCAAGAGCTTCAAAAAGAGATGACAATGTGGGGTTTTCTGAATCTGTTTTTCATCATATTCAGTGCTTACAAATAGTTTTTCATGAAGCGTTTTTCTTGTTCAAAAGCTATGGAAAGGAATTAAATGTGCACCTGTAACCAACTCTTTCCCATCTTCTAAAATAAATTGTTTGTTTTCTGGTAGATGGCAGGAACTAAGTTGGTCTTCTCATGGGCTAATTCAGGTTTTTATTTTTTGTGCAGTCTGAGATGAAACTTGTTGGAGGAGCTGACACTGAAGCACTAAAACAGCACTTTCGGAAGAAAATCATGGAACTTGAGGATGAAAAAAGAATTGTGCAGGTAATGTAACCTGCTTCAGTTTCTGTTGTTTCATATGCCTTTGTGTCAATGCCTAATTTTATACGACACAATCACAGCTGGAGAGAGATCGTTTGTTAGTTGCAGTTGAGAACCGTGCTGCTCATTCTGATGGACATATGCAAAAAACTCAAGAGATGAATGCTCAGAAACTTAAAGCCCTTGAGGCACAGGTAACATTATGAATACCCAATCATTATACTCTTTACGAGCCAATATTCTTTTTGATTGCTGAATCTTATTCTTCTTTTCTCTTTCCAATTTCAGATTTCTGATCTCAAGAAGAAACAGGAAAACCAGGTTGAGCTCTTAAAGCAAAAGCAAAGAAGTGATGAAGCAGCAAAACGGTTGCAAGCAGAAATACAGTACATTAAGGCACAAAAAGTTAGTTTTACTGGAGAGATATTTCCATGTTTGCAACTGAACATTGCGGCATAAATATCTCACTTTTTTTGGAAATGTGCCTTCCCTATTTGCAGGTTCAATTGCAGCACAAAATAAAACAAGAGGCAGAACAATTTCGACAATGGAAGGCCTCTCATGAGAAGGAATTGCTGCAGGTGCTTCACTTTTCATGAACAACTTAATCTAGTTCCAGCTTCCTTTCAAGTGTCTTTTCACATATCTTAAACACAGAAGGGTTTATACGTCAAAAGCAACTGAGCATGCCTTAACTACTTGGCAACTATTTTTTAGATCTTGTTGAAGTTATAATGAGTGGGGTGCAGTAGTATATAATGTGCTTCCATCCAACATAACGTCGCACCATTGCATCAAAGTTTCTATCCACAATTTATCCAAAAGAAAAAAAGTTCTATTCACCACTTCAAAGCATTATGTTTCTCAAAGAACTACTTTATCTTCTGAACCTTCTATATGGACATTTCATTAGGATCTTTTTCCTCCCCTAATATTTCCTGTTGACCTAATCTTGCCTTCTAATAGACACTTGAACTATTGTTGCTAGTGAACTTTGCCTTCAATTGCTCTAAAGAAAGTAACTTCTGCTAGTCATGCTTGTCTTTTGTATCCTTTGTTGTATTTTATTCTTTAATGCTTTTAACTTTAATATTGATCTTTTATTTTTCTTGAGCAGCTTAGAAAAGAGGGAAGGAGGAATGAGTATGAAAGGCATAAACTTGAAGCATTGAATCAACGCCAAAAAATGGTAAGGATCATGACAGGCGCAATTAGTTTTTGATGTTTTGTGCTGTCATTGGTTTTGAAGTGTTAGAATATGGGGCTTCCTTTTATACCCATTTTAGAGTGCTTAGTTGGTTTGCCGCACATAGCATTTATTCATTCCCCGCCTGATCTGGTCATATAAGCAATTCCTTGAAGGGCAACACAGAGAACTCTGGCAATTGACGCAGTCAAGTTTCTAAGGGATTTTGCCCTATACATAAATCTTTGGGACATACCTTTTGGCATGCTTCCTTGGCTACTCCATATCTAACAGTTGTTAAGGTTTTATCAGTTCATTGACCAACAATCAAACCGTTTCCTGCAGGTTCTTCAAAGGAAAACAGAAGAAGCAGCAATGGCGACCAAAAGGCTGAAAGAGTTGTTAGAAGCGCGGAAGTCTTCCACACGTGACAATTCAGGTAAATGTTTCTTTGTGAATTAAACTTATGTTGATTCTTTCTTTGATATACTAATTGGTTGTTAATCTTTTCAGTTAATCACAATGGACATGCACCAAATGGACAGGTAAATGATTTGTAATTAAGCATTTACTCATAGTTTGTTACTCTGGGTCAGCAAATATCTGCTCAATCTAGTAGCATGTTCATAGATTGGTATAATTCAGGGTAGCCTTCTAATCCTGATCAAAGTGACAGCAGTGCAAACTATGGTCTTAAAATATTTTGGTTACAAAGCAAATGTGTAATATACTCCAATGGGAAATATGGAGTAAATTTGTGATACCCAACATCTCACATCTGATGTGAATGTGATTGTTAAGATCTATATAACAATCCAAGCCCATCACTGCTAGAAACTTGAGCTTAAGCTTTTGAAGGTCACGTGGTTTAAATCCAAAACGTTGCTGGGCCAGTGGTTGGATTTGAGTTGTTACAAAATTAATCATAATGGGTGGTTGAGTATGCAACTTTTTATTACACATGATCACAAAAAGCAATGGGCAACTCTAAGTCCAACATTGAGCTAGTTGTTGATTGTGTGCTATTTAAGTTTCATAGCTGATGTTGGCCATTTTTCAATTTGATTTTTGCATCTTTAGAGCAATGAAAAATCTGTGCAAAGGTGGCTTGATCATGAGCTAGAGGTAATGGTGAATGTGCGCGAAGTTCGTTTTGAATATGAGAAACAGACCCAAGTGTAAGTATCCAACATTTTGTTTTCCTTACACTAGTGTCTGTTATAAGCTTTCTGAAAGTCTGATATTTAAATCATTGTGTAGGCAAACTGCTCTGACAGAGGAGTTAACCTTATTGAAACAAGTGGATCAGTTGTCTTCAAATGGTGACATTCCTCACATAGTGAACAATGGACAGTCTAGGTATATATGATTATGTTATCTACTTATTTTTTATATTTTCTGAAGATATGGTGGAATGCTGGGATTATAACTTAATAGTGAATCGTATGAAAACAATGGAAGTGCTTCAGATAACTGTGTTGAATTAATTATGATTTCCTTATACTTTGTCATTAGATTGTTATCTATGTCACCAAATGCGAGAATGGAAAGAATAGCTTCCCTTGAGCACATGCTTAGCATGTCTTCTAATGTGCTCAAGGGAATGGCTTCACAATTGTCAGAGGCAGAAGAAAGGGAACGTGGTTTGGTTGGTCGTGGGCGGTGGAATCAAGTGCGCTCAATAAATGATGCAAAGAACTTGCTTCAACACTTGTTTAATGCTACTGCAGAAGCAAGGTGCTTATACAAACTAGAATCTGAATAATTTCATTTTAACTTGCTCTTTCTGTTGCTGGATTTTGTTATCTGACTTAAGGTGCCCATATTTGAATTTTATTAAGATAAGTTATATTTAGGTGGTTAAATGCAACTGTAAATGTGTTCCTAGCTAAGATATTAAAAACACCTAGGCTCTCATTGTCATGCACTCATATGAGAAGCTAGTATATTCTGACACTATCTTATACAAACTCAAATATGGATGTCAGGGGCAGATTACTTGTTTTGCACATTCGGGCTATGCAATGACTACACAGACATCTCTTTCCACTTATTTTACCCCAATGTCACAAAGATTTGCAATTTTAGTTTGAATGTTAATTTCAATGCTAACTGTATGAACAGATGCCAGTTGCAGGAGAAAGATTTGGAGATTAAGGACCTCAAACAGCAACTGAAGGATCTCACAGCCCTATTATGGCAAAGTGAGGCGCAGAAAAAAGAGCTTGTGCAGGAGCAAAAGATGAGGGAGCAAGCTGTTGCCATTGCTCTTGCTACATCAGCTTTGGTGCGATTATCATCTCTGCAGTTCACTTTTTTTGTTAGGTTTAAAATCTGATACACTAATATGTTCTCATTTGAATTTTAAGGCAGCACATCCTAGTGGTGCATCAAGATTTCCATAAGTGATCATGATTACTAAATATCCTTCTGAATTTTGTGTCTTTGTCTATTAGTAATGTTGGAACTGTCAGCCTTGGGTGAACTTTTGAAACTTGTGATGCTAGAAATAGTTTTGTTATCATCAAACTCAAATGTTAGGGATCCAATAATATTCAACTTTATAACGTGCCTCTAAGTATCTCTTCTCATACTTAATAAATGGAATTCAGCAGGGGAACTCTCGCAGTTCATCAAAACACTTTGCGGATGATTTGAGCGGTCCCCTTTCACCAATGTCACTCCCAGCCCCCAAGCAACTGAAATTTACACCTGGGGTTGTTAATGGGTCTGTTAGAGAGTCAGCAGCATTTCTAGATCAGTCACGAAAGGTAAATTATCTGCTCCATACCGTCTTTTGGATTGCTGTCTTTCTGCTTGATCAAGAAAGTAGAGATCTCGTGTTTGCAGATGGTACCAGTTGGACATTTGTCAATGAAGAAATTGACAACCATGGGACAAACCGGAAAACTCTGGAGGTGGAAGAGAAGTCATCACCAGTGGTTGCTTCAATTCAGATGGAAATGGCAGAAGCCATGGAAACTCTCAGAATGGATCAAACACAGTGATGAGACAATCATGAGATCAAGGCCTCGTGCACAGGCTCTGATTGAACCGATATAATGAGCTTGTATTCACCAGCGTTCTTTAGCCTGTATATACATCTCGACTGGCATAAAGAATCTGCATGGCTTTCAGAGAAAATAAATGCAGGTAATCTCCATTTTTTTTATTTAATTGTTTGTTGACACAATGAAAAACATTGAAGTTTTACTTATGCCCTGGTATGGTTGATGCAGTTTCCTTGTTTTTGTCTGTGACCTTGAACCTTAGTTATGCCCTGATACAGTTGATTCATTTTCGTGCTTTGTGACCATGAAGTGTATACAGCCAAGCCATGCCTGACAGGCTATACAGCCAGCCCATTCTCCTGGACGATTACACATTTTGCTGCTTGAACTGATTCCACATAATCAACTCTTTTTTGTGGCTCCTGCACTGCTAGAAACTATTTCCAATTGACATTACAAAATACTTGATGAACCTTTTCTGTCTTGCTTTGGTGCCCTTCAGTTGTAGTGAACAGTGAAGTCCTTGCTCAATGAAAATTCACATTTCTCAATATAATTCTTCTTCTTCGATCAATGCAGGCGTGTTGTAAATAGGGAAGAAGAGCATGGTGCTTGCCATAGTCTTAGCTGAGATGTCTAAACACGAAGTTTGTGCAACTTACTTAGCTAATGTTTGGGTTTCAATACTTTTGGGGGGTGAATCATCACACCAAAGCATGTGGGTATGGTGTGGTAGGCATCGAATGTGGTTGGAAAGTGGATGGTAGCTGACTACGCATGGTTACATATGTGGGAGTTGCAGTTCGTGAAGAGCTTCACTATTTGTAGACTTCTTTTTTATTGTTTAATTCTTTATCATGGAAATGAAATTTCCTGTTGCCAAAGTTTTTGTATGATTGACCTTTCCAAGTGTTTTTTTTTTTGTATATATAATTACGCCATCTTACTGATATTGGCTAAACTTGTTCTAGAGATACAACGCTTGATTCTATTTTTCTTTTCTTTAGGATGAGTGCCTTTTCAATATTTCCATTATTTAATTAAATTTTAAAGGAAGGTAATTCGACCTTCAAACCAACTAAATACTCGGCTACTTGCCTAAAATCGGCCATTATCGGTTGGGTTCCCATATCTGGTCTGTTTTTGAAGAACCAGAAAGAAATCAATTACGTAGAAGTAATACATTGCCATGGCCCAGGGCAGGTTCTTAGGGCAGAGGCAAGCCTGAATTACGAGTCTGGTTCCGGAGTCTCAGCAGTCCAGATTGTGGATTGCATCGGCCACATTCCAACACCTGCCATTTAGATTTAAGTGCTTAATTTATGGGTTTGCTGGCCTAACAAGTCTTGACTCTTGATTCGTACTTGATCCTCGTTGCATTTGAGAATGAATGCTTGAGTTGAAAGAAAGCATATGTAAAAATTTGCTAACAAAAGCCTTTGGTAACATCATATAAGCTATCTCAGGTGTAATAGATGACATCGGATCGTCATATACAAAGAACTTGAATAAATTTCACAGCTGAGCTTGAGCACTCCACACATAAAAATTCCCATGGTTGATTTCATACCGAAACTCATTGGATGAACTCCAACATAAATTTGCATCAAGACATGTTGACGCATCCTATTGTAATGAATACCCAAATGATGCACTATCCTCCATCATTGCACGCTCCTTGATCTCCTGTATCATCTTCAGCACTTGCCACATCACTGGCCTCTGCTCCGGCGACATCAAGCTGCAAACGCTAGCAACTTCAGTGAGCATTCCAAGTCGGTGATATTCCCCGCCATCATCTTCCCTCATTGTTCTGACCCATTCCAGCATGTCATGGGGCACGAGCACTGGATGTTGCGATGGATGTTTACCCGTCAAAAGCTCCAGCAGGAATACACCGAAAGCATAAACATCAGACTTGGGAGTGAGTCTGCGACTGGATTTTCGAATCTCAGGAGCTTTATAGGCTGCAGAATCAGGATCTTCTGTGGAAGAAGAGTCTGCAAGGACAGCAAGGCAGTAGTCTGTGAGACAGGCCTCGAACTCAGTCCCAAGCAGCACGTTGGAGGATTTCAAGTTGCCGTGGACGAGCCTTGATGCTTGATGGATGTAAGCCAGGCCCTGGGCTACATCTTCTGCTATCTTCAAACATGATGTCCAATGAAGAGGTTTTGCCCTTGTTGATCTCGAACCTGTTCATAAGCTTAGCATCAGTTATCAGCGATGGATTGACCTAAACTTCAGTGAACCTCTTCATACTCTCCAAGAGTTTAACTCATCCTGGCAATAATTCAATCTAGTAAAAGTAACAGAAACTGAAATATACTAACTGAAAGCTACTGTGGTCAAATTCCAGAGTTTTGACTTAAAAAAGACATCACCGTAATTGTCGGTTTGAGGACACTCATGTTCTAAAAACTGCAGCAATTTTTTCCAATTACTTTCACTACTTTTTCGCCATAACTACGGCTAGCTTAACTTATCCAGAAACCAACGGTTGATTGGCCCAGAAGATTACCCCACGCCTCCCCACCAATAATCAAACATCACCTTCATAAACGTTGGCCCCACTTTGGTTCTCTTTTACCCATTTTAAACCCTACAGCCGCAACTGTAACCAAATGCCATAAACTCGGCCATAAAACTCACTGAGTAAACTCAGAACCAAAAATAAAAAAGAAAAATTAAAACTAAAATCATACCATGAACGAGGTTGAAAACGCTTCCATTGGGTTGATAATCATAGATTACAAGCCTTTCTCCTTTGGCTTGGAAATATGCTCTGATCGGCACCAAATTGGGATGTCTAAGCCCTCCAACAGCATCCATATGCCGCTCAAAAACTTCACCGCTGGTTACCGCCGTTTTGCCAGCATCCAATCTCTTCACCGTCAAAATCAACTGCCCGTCGAGCACCGCCTTATACGTGGTCCCCATTGTACCCCTCCCTAATAACTCAGCTGAAGCTCTCATTAATTGTTCCAAACTGTAACCTTCAACTTCTCCAGCAACAAACACTAAATTCCCACTCTTTTTAAGCTTTTGAATTTCGGGTATCACTATTTTTCTATCCGAAACTTCTTCAACTACTTGGGTTTTTGAGTTTCCTAGGTTTGAGTTCGTTACTTCTGATGAAGCCGTTGTTGGCTTTGTTTCTTTTGACTCTACTCTCTTTTTACCGCTTTGTTTTCTAACCAAAGCTAAAGCTAACAAAACTGAAAATATTATCAAAGCAATGCCGATAGTAAACCCCAAGACCACCCCAGTTCTCCGGTGCTTCTTTGGTGAAGACGGAGGGGGTAGAACTACAATCCCTCCGGCGACGCCGCCGCCGCCGCCTCCCCGAGCCTCCGCGCTTTGCCCTAGCGGACCCGACGCTGAAGGAGAACCGAAAAAAGGAGCACGTGAAGTGCAGGCTTTGTTGATGATCTCCCCACATAAATTAGGGTTCAACGAGAAAGCCGTCGTATTAAACTTGGATAAAGTCGGCGTGACCGGTATTTTTCCGGTAAGATTGTTGCCTGAAACGTTGAAAATAAGTAGAAATGATTGATTTAAAGGAGGAAGCGTTCCGTTAAACCGGTTCCATTGGAGCCGAAGGATGTTTAACCTGTCCAAGGCGGTTAAGTTAGCCGGAATCGGACCGGTTAAATCATTGTAAGAAAGATCGAGGGAAGTTATTCTATGAACAAATAAGATCGATAGAGGGAAAGCTCCACAAAAATTGTTGCGGTCTAAAAACAGGGATTTAAGGTTGTAAAGAGAGGACAAGTCGGGGATCGGACCGGACAGCGAGTTGTTGTGAAGACTGAGGACACGGAGCTGGTCGAGGCGCGTGAGGGAGTTAGTGGGAAAAATGCCACGTAAGCCGGAATTCTGGAGGATGTAGCGGACGACACGGCCTTGAGCACATTTGACGCCTCGCCATTGGCAGTAGTCGAAGCGCTCGTTGAGCGCGTAAAGGAGTTTGTTGTCGAGGTCGGCCTTGGATTTAAAGGAGAGGATCGAAACTGCGTCGGATGGGAGGAGTAAGTTGGTTTGCGGAGGGTAAGTAATAGGCTTAGAAAAGCAGGTCAAGAAGAAGAAGAAGAAGAAGAAGAAGAGAAGAAGGAAAGCTTGGGAGTTGGCTTTGGGCATTGTTTCTGTGTTTGGATTTGCTTTGTTTTAGTTGTAGGTTTGTTTTTTCATATTCCCTTTTGTTTATTGCTTTGGGAAGGAAAGGAAGTGGTAGTAGTAGTAGCAGCAGCTGAATTTGGGTAGTGGGAAGTCAGAGAGAGTCACGTGAATGTGGGGAATGGAGGAATTTTGATGTTGGGAGATTATTGTTCTACTTCTTCCCTTCTCTACCTTAATCACCAGCGCGTGTTCTTCTTTCAAACTTTCCAATTATTTTTTGGGTGTACACCAGGAAAGGAAGCAACGGGTGGGAAGTAGGGACCCAGATGCGTACATTATATGGTATCCTAGCACATTAATTGACATATTCAAAAGAACACGAGAAGTGAGACATTTAAGAGATTCTGTTCTTTATTTGGTAGTGACTTAAATGTTTAATTTTTTTTAATTGCTCCCTGTCAAAGAAGCATTGCAAAATTTAGCCAAAGAAACAACAACATTGAATTCTATATATTATATTTGAAAAAATTCATTTTTATTAAGTTTTAGATTCTTTATTGTTACGTAATACTCTCTTTGTTTCTTTTTTTTTTCATCTATCTTCCTTTTTTGAAATATCTTTGAGTGACTTCATTTTTATTTGTTTTAGACATTTAATATTCTTACTTTTTCTATATTATAATTTTATTTTTTATAATTTTTTTACATTTTCATATTAAAAAGTATTGAACATCTATATTATATTTCTTTTCAAATTTTAATATAAAATATATCAAAAGTTAAATCTTTTCCTTAATCTCTATGAAAATAATGAAGACATAAAAAAAGAAATGGAATGAGTATTATAATATACTTTTAAGATCTTAGTTGTGAATAACTAAAATTTTCAAGAAAAAAAATGTGAATAATATTAAAATTTGAGATGTACTACTATTTTTTGAAAGTAAAAAAGTTTTTTTGTTTTTTGAATACTCAAAATAAATGAAACTACAACACTCAGATTCCGTACAATAACCGCTTAAATATTGTATGCTTTGGTCCACAAAATAAATCAGAGGAGAAAAATAGTCTGCCGAAATTGATAAGAGGGTTACTCACGCGCCGTTCGGAGAGCGTAGGCACTTGTTGATTGCATGGAAACCCACTGTGATAAACCAGGACAAGCATTCGAGTCTTTTGAGTCGGGATGAAGTCAAACGTTAGTCAAACAAAACAAGCAGCTTTCAAATTGGTTGGCCCGTGAGTCCAACGAGCCGAGCGACCCTAGGGGCTAAGGGGCTAAGGCCCTAAGCCTGACGTTGCAAGGGTTAGGCAACATGAAAAAGGCCAGCTAATTTAGCTATGGTTTCATGATTGAGAGAAAGTGGCTGTATTATTATGATTATTATCATCATTATTGCATTTACCCCCATGCAATAATGAGACATTATTTATTTTTAGCTTTAAGCAAAATTTTAAGATTAAGTTCTTTTTCATTTTCTTATTTTTTGGTGTGCTACTCATTACTTGGATTTACATCATCAATTCAACCCTACAAATATATATAACTAATGGTTATCAATCTATTATTATTTTGTTTTTATATACACTAATTAATTATTTCATACTTACATCATAACATCTTTGTTACTTTCAATTCACTGTTGATCAATTTCTCTATCAAAACATCTTTTTAGGGTACAACGAAAAGAATTAGTATTTAATTAAATAATGGATATAAAGTTAAGCTCTTTAGTCTTGTTTGTTTGAAAGGTTAATACAGACTAAAGCTTTTTTTGGTAGTGCCATGAATTATTGTAAGCTGTTTGGCCTATTGAAATGTTGTTAGAAGGAGAAGGTTGCTTTAAAGAGTTTAATTTGCTGCATTTGGTTAATATATATATATATATATATATATTGAATGGTCCAGTTCCCCATGCATGCATGTAAAATATATTGCAGTTTAAGTTATATTATTTGTAACTCAATATATATATATATATATATATATATATTGAAGGGTCAGTGAGCCATTTGAAAGAGCATAAAAAGTGATATTGCTTTGGAATTCTTTTTTTTTTCTTCTTTTATAATTTAGAGTGCTTTTAAAGTTTTTACCTCCAAATGTTAACCAAATAAACAAGGGAAAAAACACTTTGAAATGGGTTTTAAAGTAACCCACTTCTTAAAAAGGGTGAAAACTTGCTTTTGCAGGTGTAAAAATGTAAAAAAAAAAAAAAAATTCCAAGTCTTCAATCATCTATGATGATGCCATGGTGCCCACAATAGATAAATATAAACTTGTGAAATAAAGTAATACTAATAATTTGATTGTTGATGAATGATGATACAAAAGTAATCAAATCCCCCACTGATTATTTCCTCCAAACTCAGCTATGCTTGTTGACAGGAAACCTTTCTGAATTATAGAAAAAAAATTCATGCTTCTGCAACCTCCACGTTGTCTCCACTAGTAATAAGTTGGGTGAATCGCAATGGGTTGTTTTTTTTTTTTTTTTCTGTGGGTTAAATTAATAATATATTTGCATTAATTTTCATCATTCAAAGGGTATCTTCCCCTTACCTTTTTGAAAATCCCATCCCATCTGCCCCATCTTTCTAAGCTAACGCACTTGAAACATGTGCCTTTCTTATCACAATCAAGACCCCTATGCTGTTTCCTCTTTTGCTTGTTCTCTTTTTAATCCTTCACTCTATTTTTTTTTCTCTTTGCTCCATCTCAACGAGGAAAGATTGATACTTTCTTGACCAAAGAGTGAACGTTACCGATCCACAAAGGTCATGTCAGTGTTGTTTTTTCATGCGAATTATAGCGGTAATTGGGCCATAGCTCAAAGCCTCCCTTTTCCCCCACTCAACTTGAAATTTTCTTGTGCTTTCGCCAAAAAGCATAGGGGGATTGTCTTTATTGTGTTGAGCATCTGTTCATTTTTTCGCTTGAAAAGCCAAGCTTTATGTTCGTGTTGCTACTGTCATGAGCGGGACACGAGACTGAGCAGTAAAAGAAAAGAGCCAGATTTTTTGACGGTGAGACGCAGGAGGACACCTGGGTGGGTAACTAGAGGGGGCTCATTCAATGGACCACCCCCAAACTGATTTGTTCAGGGCTTCATATTCTTGTCTTTGCAATCCAAAAGAAAAAACACAAGTTCATAAACATAAAGCAAATAGCCGGCTTTACCTGTCTCCTTTTTGGGCCATTCTAAGGATTGACAGGCCCTCCTTGTAACCTGTTTGAAAGGAAAATTTCAGACAATGCTATATTATTTTTCAAGTTATTCGATAATCTGGCCTGTTAACTAGTCAAGCTGTTGAGCCATTGTGGCATAATTCCAATGCACCTCTACAATACTGCATGTACAAAATGATCTGGAATAAGAAATAGGAACCAACAAGTGGTTGTATTGGGGTTTTAAGCTCGACGGATTGGGTTGGTGGGGTGTCAAAAAATAGGTCTACTCCAAAATCAGGCTCACATTGTTCTTGATAATATCTCGTGAACTTTTCTACAAATCCAATTTAACTGAATTACTCCCATATCCAGATCAGCTGAATTTGGTATGGAAAAATATGGGCTATAAATAATACTTTGTTCATAGAACTTTAAGCCAGACACTAGTCAATCTGAAGGCATATAAAAAACCAGCATAATAGTCTGTTGACGGCAGAATCAAAACAAAAAAAGCCCACTTAATCTTGTTTATAATGATGCGAATTTGGCATAAACCTAACTCCCAGGACCATGTTTCTGCCAATGGGAATCTGCAGCAGGTGAATGGTCGCCTTCGATGGTAACTAATTATTTAAGAAATCGTATATTTTTAAAAAGGTTACGTGAGAACTAAACCTGAAATTGATGAAGCAAAAGCGACTTTTGGCTTGTAATTAGTTATGGGGTCGCTGCAAGAGTTCCGTCTACCTTCCCCCTCAACCACTCAGCTCTCGCAACCACAACAAATTTGGGATCAGGTTTTCACCATTCTTCAACAAAAATAATCATCACTACCCAATAAGATCTGCATGGAAACAAAACCAACCAATTTTAAAAAAATAACTAAATTATTTTCCATGAGGTTTAATTTGGTTTCTAGAATATATATTATTAGGTTGTCTGTAATGTCACTTCATGTTGGCTAATCCTTTATTGCTTCAACCTTCTGTGTATCCTTCTTTAAATCAAACCCCATTTGTCTCTGTTCTCTCAGGAGTCAAAATCTTCTCTTACGTTTGCAAGAGAGGAGGAAGAAAGTCCTAAAAGAATTCTTGCTTTTCTCTAGAGAAAGAAAAAGAAGGAGAAAGAAATGAAGAACAGTAACAGCAACACCAAGCTAATCCTCCTCCATCCCTATATCCAAAAACAAGGAAGCTCTAATAGATTATGGCTCCTTGCCTTCATTTCCTTCTTTACCATTGCTTTCCTTCTCACCCTTATCTACACCAGGGAGTCAATTTCCGGTAAAGCCACAGCCACAAGCACAACCGTGACAGGCCCCAGCTCTGCTGTCTCTGCCTTTGGCGGTGCACCGTTGCCAACAAATGTCATCAACACCCTTCTCCATTATGCTTCGAAATCCAATGACAGTTTCCACATGACATACTCCGAGCTCAAGCCAATCTCTGACGTCCTGCGCAAATGCTCCTCTCCTTGCAATTTCCTTGTCTTTGGCCTAACACCAGAAACCCTTCTCTGGAAGGCATTGAACCACAATGGCCGCACAGTTTTCATCGATGAAAACCGCTACTACGCTGCTTATTTCGAAGAGATACACCCTGAAATCGACGCCTTCGATGTCCAATACACGACCAAGATAAGTGAAACGAGAGAGCTTATAGCATCTGCCAAGGAACAGATTCGCAACGAATGTAGGCCTGTCCAAAACCTGTTGTTCTCAGAATGCAAGCTTGGGATTAATGATTTGCCGAACCATGTTTATGAAGTTGATTGGGATGTGATATTGATTGATGGGCCAAGAGGGGATGGACCCGACGGCCCTGGAAGGATGCAGCCAATCTTCACCTCCGGAGTGCTAGCAAGAAGCAAGAAAGGGGGCAATCCCAAGACTCACATATTCGTTCATGATTATTACAGAGATGTGGAGCAGATGTCTGGGGATGAGTTTTTGTGCAAGGAAAACTTGGTGGAACACAATGATACGCTTGTACATTTCGTGGTGGAAAGAATGGAAGAGAACAGCTTCCAGTATTGTCGCAGCAAGAATAATACATCAACAAGAGCTTCATCTTCCTAGTTATTACTTATCAAAGTTCATAAAGATCATCATATACAGTCCCAAGGTGTCAACAAATGGTATAAAGAGGTGAATATGGATTATTTATCATCATTTCAAATTTGTCTAGATCGACCTTTTTTCTTGGGGGTGGGGTGTGTGTGTAAAAAATAACTTTTATTTTTTTTGGCAATGCAAAATGTAAGTTCATTGAATCAGAAGTTCCAGCACTTCAAATTCTCATTATTTTAAGTTCTTCCCCTTGTTCATTTCTGGGTTAATGTCAGAGCAGATGAGCACTCACAGTCAAATTGTGAACAGTTATAGACTTATCAGTCTATTAAATTCCACATTGGTTGAATTTATAGAGTTTTTAATAACGTAAAGAGAAAACAAAGTAGGGCCCTGGTGACCCATTTTAAAGAAGGACGGCAAGCCCGAGAAGGGGGGCTTCAATGAAGAAACACCAACTCCTAGAAGGTGACTGATGGAATTGGGAGCCAGATTGACTGTAGGCAGAAGATAATTTAGCAGATTTCAGCAGTCTCTCACCCACCACGATGACATGTTGAAATTCTAATCCAACTTGAAAGGTTACTGGAAAAACAAAGGCAAAATCTACTAGTATTATGCTGTTTCCCCTTCAAAACTTTGTTCAGGTCAATTCACTCTTGTAATTGACTGTCTAATGTCCATCATGCACCCAAGAGCCACTGGTGAAAATTACAGTACATCTTTTTTAGCTTGTACATTGATATGTTTTTGAAGTGAACTTATGATCCTACAGGGAAAAAAAAAAAAATCAATAACACCAAAGACAAAAAGATACAAAATTTTGTACTATTTGCATTTAAAACACACTGACATTGGTAAAGACCAGAAATGCGAGTAGTTGAGCTTGACTGGTTAGTGCCTAACGTTGGCATTATCTTTTGGCTCAATGTTAAGTACTCTTTTATGAAATTCTCTCATTCTCGAGTCTTAGATCAAAATCTTACATACATACATACATATATATATATATATATATATATATAGTAACTACGTACGACAGTTTCTATGTAGTTATATGTACATGCCTTAGTTTATTAGTGAGACCTATATTTTTCAGTGTGAGTACATCGACCTAATTAATTACACATGTTAATGCTTTAATTTATTTGTGAGATGTTTATTTAATTGTGATTTTGGTAAATTGCTATACGTTTATTTTTCTTTTATAAAAATGTCAACTCCAAAAATTTTTAAAAGTGATTGACCTAAATACCCCAATTTATGTCAATCAATTTATATTACTTAAATTAACTAAGCTAAAAGTAGTTTTTTTTTTAAATTAACAAATCTAAAAGTAGTTGACCTAAAATATCCTAATTAAATTAATTACAAATTTATCTCTATTTTATTTTCAATTTTTTTTTGTTAATGATAGTGGCAGTAAAATGTGAGTTAAAATCCGAAAAGCCACTTAAAATACTTCAAAATGATATTTTGGTCTATTTTGTTTCAAAATGATGTTTTTAGTCTCGACTGTTAACATCGTTAGTCAACAATTAAAAAAATTATACTTAAAACTACATAAATATTTTAAGATACAAATGTCCTATTAAAAAAATTTGCTTATATTCTTTTCCAAAACTTAACAAAATTTATTTTGATATTTAATAAAATTAAATATTTGACAAAGAAGAAAAAAATTTAAAACTTAATAAAAGTTTAGAACGAAATTTGTGAATGGATAGTTTGTCTCACTTTGATACTTAATAAAATTCAATATTTGACAAAAAAGAAAAAATTTAAAACTTTTAATATATAGTAATCAAGTCAAAATCTTTTTTACATTACCCTAAACCCTATTCTCAAAGATCAAATTTTGGACAAAAATTTTTCAATAAAATTAGTAATCACAAGTAAGAAATTAATCTCTTGACCGACACCCTTAAATTTGAAATATCTAACATTAAACAAAAGATTTTCTTTTAATGAGAAGTTTGATTACAATAAATTTTACTTCGAGAAATAAGTTTATAGGTTTCAAGGCAGATACAACTTCCAATTTTTAAGTCTTCAAATCAAAGTTTTCTAACTTTTTTTTTAATTAAGGCTTTTGGGGGAATGATGAGTAGATTATTTTAAAAAGAGAATATGCTTAACTCAAAAAGTATTTATATCTTAAAATATTTATGTAATATTGATTTATTTTTTTTAACCGTTGACTAATTGTATTAACAGTTTAGGGACCAAAAATATCATTTTGAAACAAGAGGGATTTAAGTGTCCTTTTGAAGTATTTTGAGGCAGCTTTTTAGAGTTTACCTGTAAAATATGCATTTTGTTACATAGAATATAAATTAGTACTACATTGTACATTTATTTAGCTTTGATATCAAATTAATTATATAATTTCTGCAAATTTAAGTATCAATAGTGTAATTAACTCTAACTTTATGTTAGATCTAGAAGATGTATTGTGTATGTGCATATATGAATTGCATAACGAGAGTTAATAACTTTAATAATTATGCATGTTTTTATAGGTTGCAATTAGTAGGGGTGAGCAAATAGGTGTATTGTGTGGTTGGGTTTGTCATACATAAGAACCAAATGGATTAAACGTTTTTAAAAAATCAACCAAATTGACCAAATATAAAAAAAACCAAACCAACCAAATATAGAATTGGTTCAATCGATTTGATTTTAGACCAATTGATCAAAATTTTATCACTTTTTTTTTTACAAATTATAATATCAAAACTTATAAACTTCTTCTATAATTATAAAATATATAAATTATGTATAGATTAAATATAAGTATATATAATAAATTACTTTATTATATATAAAAAATTAATGACACAACTTATATGTTATAATATTTTAATTTTATATCAAAATTTGTACAAATAATAACTAATTATAAACAATATGTTATAAAAACTTAGGTGATAACTAATAAAATTATTAAGTGTAATTATATAAATAAAGTCTATTATAACTTACAGTAATGCTTATGTATAAATTAAACATATGTATATATAATGAATTAGTTTATTATGTATATATGAAATTAATGATATAATTTATATGTTATAATGTTTTATATTAAAGTTTATACAAATAATAATTAATTATAAATAATATGTTATAAAAACTAAAAAATAACTAATAAAGTTATTAAGTGTAATCACATAAATAAAGTTTAATATAAGCTATAGTAATGCTTATGTATAAATTAAATATATATATGTTTATATAATATTTATATAATTATATATATATATATATATTCATAACATTTTATATTACGAAACATTAATAAGGTGTAATAATTGTAACATATTAATATGTGAGATATTTTCTATCATATATTATAATATAAATATATAAGTTATAGTATTTAAAATATATAACTTATAATTTCATATTAATACATATTTATAAATAAATAAATATATATAACTAAAATTAAATGCTATGATTCTGATTTGTATACAAACATATAATAAACTAATATATTTTAAGTATATTATTAATTAAGTTTACTATCAATTCTTCTTAATATATATAAAAAATATTATATATTAATATATATATATATAAAATTAGTTTGGTTTTTGGGTGAATTAGTCTAAAAATTTAAAAATTGAGAACAGACCAAAAAAACAATTAGACTAAATATTTTAGATTAATTGATCCAATAGATCAATTAGACTGAATTGTTTTACTCAAATCGTATTTAATTTGAGTAAATAATTAATTTGGTTTGATTTTACTCACTCCTAATAATTAGATTAATTGGGCCATGTTTAGCATTGGTCATTTCATGTTCATATTATCTCAAGTCAAAAGCTATATTATCCATTAGTGTCATATCTCGTTTTGCGACATTTCGAGTTTGAATTATTTTGAGTTTAAAGCTTGTTTGGTCTTTTTTTTTTTTTACTTTAAAAACTATTATGAAGCTTGTATGAAAAATAATAGTTTTCAAAATTAAGTTAAATTTATTTTTATAAGTTCTTTTTTATAGATAAACTGTTTGACAAAATAACTTATATAAGCTTTAGTTTTGGTTAAAATTATCATAAAGAATATTTAATAAACAACTTTCTATTAATTATAAGTTTTTTTGTTCACAATGGAAAAAAGTTAACTTTATTTTTTTATTTATTTAAAATAAATTTTAGAAATATAAAAAGTATTTTTATAGAACATAAAGTTTATAATTAATAATAAATCATATAAAAATGGAAATAGATGATGTTGTGATTATTTTTAATAGATGATGACATTTTTGAAACAGAAAAAAAAAATTCTCCTAAAAATAATCATGTTCTTAAAAGAAGAGAAGAGAAAGCTCTTTTTTGGAGTTTTTCCTGAAGCGTTTTTTTTTAATTTTATTTTAAAAAAAAACTATTTTTTTAAAGAACTTTTTAAAATCTCTATTTTTAGTCCAACTTCTGCTTTTAAGAGATAGATAAATTGAAAAAAAATCAAGTCAAACAAACACTTAATTGTTTTAAATCAAAATTATTATTTCAAGTAAAAAGAAAGGGAAAGATGGTCTTTTTGTTATTAGTATTATTTTGAATGGGTTTAGGCAAGTTTTAGGTTTTGATCTAATAAATTAGTTTTTTTAATGAGAGCTTAATTTTGGATTTGATTTTCAACACAAACACTTTAGACCATTTCTTATGGCAAGTAAGAGACAATGGAATGTTGAAGTCCTAGATTCAAGACTCATCATGAGTGAAATTGATCCAATTTTATGTTAGAATTAACTATATGCTAATTTGTTTATTGCTTATAATTATTACATGTAAATATAATTTCATAAGAAATATGAAGTAACTACATCTTACTTATATGGAATTATAATAAAAATATATTTCATACTCTTCATATAGTAATTAACATAAATTTTGTGAAATAAAAAAAATCTCTATCAATAATTTAAACAACTTACTAAAATATAATTGCCCATATATTTCTTTTATGGATAATTTCATTATTTATTACTTGCAATTTTTTTTTAAAAAAAAACCCATGCAAATAGGTTGGTAATGTAGTGAAATATAACATAAATAACATCTATAAGAGAAAAGTATTAATAAAGTAAGAAGATCTTATTCAAGAATATATATTTACAAATGAAGTAAGAGGCCTATTAATAAACTAATAACCTTTATTCAGATATAATTTATAAAATAAAGATAATGCTAAGAGATTTGATTTAGATGGATTAAATTTAAATTTTAATTCAATCTAATCTACATTCAAATACAGATATACATAATCAAATTTAAGAGTTCAAATCAAATTATACTCTTATGTCTGGCTTATTGAGCTATTTATAGTTTGTTTCAACTCCCTGGCTTGGTATGAACTCTTGGGTTATGACATAATGGACATTTACACATATATTCATAACACTCTCTCATGAATGTTTATGGTATTAAGAATATACTTCGCTAAAACCTTACTAAGAAAAAACCTTATGGAAAAAAATTCGTGTAAAGGTAAAAAAGTACATAATTCTTTTTAAGAACATGCTTTTGATATTACATCATTAAAAATCTTATTAAGAAAAACTTAGTGAAAAAAATCTTGATAAATGAAAAGAGTACAATACGTATTTTACTCTTCTGATAATTGTATTATTTAAAATCTTTAAAGCAACGCATTTCAATCTTTTGTACCAACTTTTCAAATGTTATAGTAAGAAGCGCTTTGGTGAATAAATCTGCTAAATTGTTATTTGAACGAATTTGTTGAACATTATATTACCTTTTTCTTGGAGATTAGGAGTGAATAAGAATTTTGGCAAAATATGTTTTGTCTTATCGCTTTTAATATATCTCTCTTTTAGCTGGGCTATGTAAGCGGTATTATCCTCATATAACATTGTTGGAATTTTTTTCTTAGTTGACAAGCCATATGTTTCTCAAATATGTTAAGTTATAGATCTTAATTAGACACATCCACGACTTGTCTTATGAATCGCTAAAATTTCTATATGGTTAGAAGAAATAGCAATTATAATTTGTTTTATAGAACGCCATTAATAGTTGTACCTCTATATATGAATCAGTAACTTATTTGTAATAGAGTTTTATGTGGATTAGATAAATATCTTGTTAACTCTATGAGTTTTTGATGATGACAAAACATTTCCGTTCATTAATGTCTAACTGTATTACTTTAGTGTGCAAGATAAAAGTTTAAGTCTTTTAATAGAATGATCATTCGAAAGCAACCATCAAAATAAGTCACAAACAAAAGCCTCTTAACCGGTTAACCAAGGGAGTTAATCAGTTAAAATTCAAAAAATGAAGTTCTAAAGGAAGTTCTATAAGTCAAATTTTTGAACACTAATTGAAAAAGTCTTGGTTGGCCAAAGAAACTTTATGACTGCTTAATATTGAAGGAAGATTAGCCTAAATTAATTAAAAAGAAGATTAATCAAACAAAACAACGATGGTGAAGTTTGTTGCTCGAAAACAGTAAGCTCTTAATCGGTTAAAGTCACTCTTAACCAGTAAACGCAATGAAGCAGACTGCAAAACAGAGAAGACTTAATTGACTAAAGCTTATATTTAATCAGTTAAAGGCTCACCCTTAGGAAATTTAAATTTGAATACCTGATAACAAAATAACAGCTATACTGTTTCTAATGGTCATAAGATGTCTAACTCCATCAGAGTTGATTTTTAAGTATAAAAGACATCTTCAACAGCTAAAAAGAGTATGAGATGCTTCCGAGAGCTTGAAAGAACGAAGAATAACAAAAATCCTATCATTTCACTTGTTTTTCACTCTAATCTTTGTAATAAAGTTCTGCACCTCATCTTGTACAATTTAGATCAACTTAGTAATCATAAGTACATCTTTATATTTGTATTCCTTACTTACTTAAAGTGTGTGAGGCACTTAAAAGGGTTAATCAAGCTTAGCTTAGCTTGGTTTGTGTTGTAGGTGCTAATTTAGCTTAAGAAAAGTTAGTTTTGGGTTTTGGTTGATGATCCCAGTGAAAACCATTCTTAGAGGTTGTGACTGAGCTTGTGAAAAGCTATTATAAAAGCTTGGTGGAAGCTTAAAAATTTCATTGATTTTAATGAATTAGTTTGAAAATCCTTAATTAGAAAATCAAGGTAGTGGATATAGGTCAAGAAGATCAAACTACTATAAATTGTTGAGCATGGAGCATTTTCCTTCATTTCTTTGTTTTACTTATTCCTAAATTACTCCTTTAACAAGTTTCAGACTTTTCTCATCAACTTTCTTTCATAAGCTCTTAACTAGGAACTAATTTTCAGTGACATTCAAAAAGTGCTGTTCACCCCATTTCTAGCTCACTCTTTAGGACCAACATATCCTGCATATGCATAATAAATAAAATTTAATTTTGATACATTTAAGTAATATAATCCCATGTCCATTATTCCTCAGAGATATTGAATTATATGTTTAATTTCATTCCAATAACTTCGAGTTGGAAAAGAATTATATATTGCTAATAAATTTAGAGCAAATAATATAAGGTCATGCATTGCTAACAAGATACATTAGTGTTTCAATTATGCTAAGATATGGTACTTTAAGACTAAGGAGTTCTTTATCATCCTTAAAAGGTTGGAAAGGGTTTTTTTTTTTCATATTTGGTGACCTTATTACCATTGGTAAACTTAATGGATGTGTTTTGTCCATATAGAATCATTTTAGCACTTTTGCTATATAATTTGATTGATGGATAATTTTTTTTTTGCCACATGCTCAATTTGAAGACCCAATCAAAACTTTGTTTTTTAAGATCTTTCATCTCAAATTTCTTATTTAAGTAATCCATAACTTCTGATAACGACTCTTGAGGATTTCAAAAAATATTCAGGTTATCAACATAAACAGTAATTATAAAAAATTCAAATATGAACCTTTTTGTAAAAACACATGGGCATATAAGATTATTTTTATAGCCTTCAACAAATATTCACTAAGGCGATTATACCATATGCATTCGAATTGATTTTAATCCATATAAAATTTATTTAATTTGATCAAATAAATTTTTCAAGAATTGTGTGCTTCATGTAACTTAAATCTTTTATAAATTTTCATATAGATATCGATATCTAGTGAGCCATATAAATAGGTTGTAGTTACATTAAATATATGCATTTCAATCTTTTCATGTATTGCCAACTAAATAAATATAGAAATGTAATTGCATCCACTACAAGAGAATATATCTCTTTATAATCAATACCAGGTATTTGGATAAAACCTTCAGCAAGTCATGTATTATATCTCACAATCTCATTTTTCTCATTTCATTTTTACATAAATACCCATTTATATCACATTGGTTTAACATCATTTGGTGTACAAATTGCAAATCCAAAAACTTTACGTTTTGCAAGTGAATTCAATTCTACCTTGATTGCATCTTTCTATATTGACCAATCATTTATATATCTACATTTTTCGATAAATGTAGGTTCAGGATCTTTATTTTTTTTCATAATATTGAGAGCTGCATTACATGCAAAAATATCATCAATGTTAATTTTATTTTGGTTCCATCTGTTACCGTCAAGACATAATTTATTAAGATCTCTTCATTTTCGATGGTTTCAAGTACTTGAATTTCTTCTGAAATTTTATCAATTATGCCAAGGATTTTTTTTTTTTAGTTTCTGTTTCCTTTTTCTGACCATCTTGTATATTTGTTGTTTTTTTTTTTGTCGAGGATTTTATCTTTGAACTAATTGATTTCTCACATTTCTAGTGTGCTTTAGACTCATTAGCAATAACAGATTGTCCTACTAAGACATCAATTTTGATTAAAGCATTTACAGTTGGTATATGAGATTTAGTTACTCTCTTCAGGTTAGTAAATGCTTTGATAATTGATTTACTATATTTTACAAATGAATTATCTTTTAAACTTCATATTCACATTGATTTGTACGATGATCAAAACTAGATAATGAAAATGCATTCTAAGATATTTTCTTTTCCAATTGTTTTTTTTCTCATCCTAATGTTAGAAAAATTTTTTCAACAAAATGACAATTATCAAATCTTGTCGTAAATAAATCTCCTATTGAGGATTCAAAATATTTAATTATAGATAAAGATACATATCCAACATATATTTCTAACCTCTTTTGAGGACTCATCTTTGTATGTTGTAGTGAAGCAATTAAGATATATAACACACATTCAAAAATTTCTAAATGGAAAATATTTGTTTCTTACAAGTATTGTTGCATGCAAAATGACATCCCCCTTAACTAAATATGGGAAGTTTAACTTTCATAAATAATGGTCTCGCAATTAGTTGGAAGTGTTTAATAAATAATTTTGTTGGATCATTTTGTGTATAAATATGAGCAACTAACCGTTCAACAGTTATTCCAATAATATGCAATATTCATTACAGGATTGAGTTGTAAATTCACTAGCATTGTAAAGATGAATAATCTTGATTGCATAATCAAGAAAATGTGCGTGCAAACGAATGATTTGAGTGAGTAATCTTACAAGTGTCAAATTGCAAGTTAATAATAAGCACACATGTGACTCTAATCGATGCATCGACTAAAATCATCAAAGAATTAAATAGTCAACATGGTGGATGTATAGGTCCACATATATTACTCTGAATACGTTTCAAGCATTTAAGGGATTTAGTCCCAAGTTTAGCTAGTGATGACCTTGTAATTAATTTGCCTTAAGAGCAAACAACACATAAAAATTCATCAGATTTAAAATTTTTTTGATTTTTCAATGGATGATCACATAAATTTTCAATAATTTTTTTCTTTATTATTGATCTGGAATGATCCAACTAGTCATGCCAAACAATAAAATCATTAGTAAATTTCTAATTTTTAATAACATGAGTTTCAATAATATTTGTGTACTACATCTAGAGAACAAAGTAGGTAATTTTTTTAAAGCACATTTCTTATCTGAGATAATACATATAATATAAAGGTATTAAGTGTCTCTTTTATTCGTTGACTCAATATGATATCTATTCAAACGAATATCTTTAAAACTTAAATTTCTTAGAGATTTAGTTGAAAATAGTGCATTCTTTATTATAAACTTTGTTCTTCTGAGTCATAAAATATTGACTCTTCTGGAGTCTTCAATTAATCTTATAGTACCAAATATTATATTGATATTTCCATTGTCAAGTGGGACAAAATTTTTTTGACTTTAAATTTAGTGTGCGTTGTAACACTATTATATATATGCATCATTGATCTTGGATCTAACTAAATGAATAACCATATTTTAAAATAAGATATATAGTAAGAAACTTGCAAGTTAATATAAGAGAATATTAAATATAAAATTTATTATTAAAACATATAATAAGAACATATCATTTAACTATAATGTGGACATATAAATATATCTTCATAATAAAGTTCTACTAAATCATATCAACAAACTATTAAGAAATTTTATTTTTGGATATTTACGTAACCAATTAGATGATTAATTGCTCTTTCAAGGTGGACAAGAAAATCAACAACAACTTGATGTGTTATATTAACTTGGTTATAGTTAAAATCATCTTGAACAAAATTTATCTTGATATTTTTTTTCTTTTAGCTTTCAGTGATGTTGATAAATAATATGTTTTAATGTACAAGTATGTGACCAATGTTCTTTCATGTCACATCAATAATAATACATTTTCTATATTCTTTTTATTTTGTCCAATTTTATCTTTTTTTATTATATCTTTTCATTATTCATCTACTTTTGGTAAGTTAAAAGTATCCATCCACTTCTCGTGAGTTAAGAATATCCATCCTCTTATGGTGGGTAAATGTATCCATTCACTTCTGGTGGGTAAAGATATCCATCCATTTTTTGAGGGTAAAAGTATCCATCTACTGCTATCAGGTAAAGGTATCCATCCATTTTTTATGGGTAAATGTATCCATCCACATCTGATGGGTAAAAAAATCCATCCACTTTTATTAAGTAAAGGCATCTATGTATTTTTGGTGGGAAAGGCATCCATACACTTCTATTAGGTAAAGGCATCCATCCACTTCTATTAGGTAAAAGTATCCATCTATTTCTGGAAGGTAAAAGTATCCATTCACCTTTGTTAAGAAAAGGTATCCATTTATTTCTGTTAGGTAAAGACATCCGTCGACTTCTGTTAGGTAAAGGTATCTATCAACTTTGTAAAGGTATCCATCCACTTTCTATGGATAAAATTATCCATCTACTACTAGTGGGTCAACTTCCGGTGAGTATAGGTGTTCATCTACTTTTGATGGGTAAAGGTTTTTATCCATTTCTAATGATAAAATGTATTTTAGAATAGTAATTAGTGTAACCACAATGATTGCAATTATTATGAAGACCTCTTCCATGTCCATGACTAAAATTATTAAATTATATTACATTCACTTCAGAAAATGGATAAAGTTTATGATCTTTCATTAGTAGTTTAATATTTTACTCAACTACAAAAAGATATAAAATCTAAAACAAAATGTATTTCAGATTACCCAAAGTATATTATTTTTTACTTGTTATAAAAATAGATATCATATAGAATTAATTTCATATGTTCAATTAAAAATTTCTTAAGCAAAATCTCATAGTATCAAAGATAGATTTACATATGTTGAGCAAAATCATAGTCAAAATTCAACAAAAAAATCATATATTGAGAAAATCATATCTCAAAACTAGAACTAAGATATCATATATAATTATATATATTTTCATGCTCAACTTGATTTAATAAATAAAAGGACAAAATACGATAAACACTACATGATAGTAAAATTCACATTAAGGTTAATTTTCAGAGAATGAAAACACTAAAAAGATATCAAATCACTTACTTGATTTGCTAAAATAAAAAAATCAAAGATCAACCATTGAAATCCTTTTGAAGCTTGAAGAAATATAACTTTAACTTTGAGACGATAATGAAAACTAAATGATATCAAAACTTGAGAGATTAGAGAATTGTGTTAATAACGTGTTGTAAAATATAATATAAAAGAATATCTATAAGAGAAAAGTATTATCTTATTCAATAATATATATTTACAAATGAAGTAAAAGACCTATTTATAGGTTAATAATTCTTATCTAGATAGAATTTATAAGATATAGACAATACTAAGAGATTTGATTTATATGGATTAATTTCAGATTTTAATAAAATCTACATAATCAAATCTAAAAGTTCAAATCAACATGTTGGGCTTTTTACTCTGTTTCGATTGCCTAACTTGATTTCAACTCTTGATAGTGACATAATAGACATTCAAATATATATCTATAACATATAAATAATATATTCAACTAGGCAAATACTTTATCTAGTGACCCGGACGTTAACTTTTCCATCTATATATTTGGTCAGATTTCGTCCCATAAGGCTGCATATTGCAGCTGCAGCATCAATAATTTCTGTCTATACTCCTACACTGGCAACCGACTTCAAATCCATTCCAGTAATTGGTAATAATTAACTCCCTAATTAATTCCCCTTCTGCTTTAATTTATTCATGTTTCCGTTTATATCATCTTGCTCTTTGTGTCATTTTAGAGATTATCGTCTACATTAGTCCCTGAAAATGTTTCTGTTTTTTACTTTTCTTTGTGTCAAGTTTTAAGGTTTGTTATGTATTGTCTGCATGGATTTTTGCTAAACTAATAGTTCTTCTTCAAAGTTTGATTTATATGTCAATGTCTTGATATATTAGCTCGTAAAGTGAGAAAATAGAATGAGAATTTTCTTGTTATAGTAAAATTAATGTTGGTCAAACTGATGATAACTGAATCATCTGCATTTTTTTTTTTCTGGCAATAATGCAGATATTGCTCCCCTGTTGGCCAAGTGGGATGATCCAGGAATGGCTCAAGATCTCGCTGTAGGTGAAGTTGTCAAGCAACTCGATCAGGCTTGCAGGGAGACCGGCTTCTTCTACGTGGTAATTATTGCAAGCCACCGGCTTTTTTTTTTTTTTTTGAATAACTTACCTTCCCTTTACTCATTAAACTTTCGAAATGTGTTTGCTTCATCATTGACCAGAAAGGTCATGGTGTTCCTGAGTCACTCATGGAAGAGGTCAGAAGCATGACTCACCAATTTTTCAATCTTCCCTATGAAGAAAAACTCAAAATCAAAATGACTCCAGCTGGTGGATACAAGTTACATACACTATTTGGTATTTATGATAATAGTTTTGGACCTAATTCATTAGCAGCAAATAAAACCTGTTATATTAATTATATGTGGAAATTAACTCTACTAATTGCAGTGTTGAATCTAACGATTTGGATGGAGGGGATACGAAAAGCTTAAAGGAAACTATAACCGAAGGCGCGCCTGACTTGCTGGAAGCTGTCGATGTCGATGAATAGTCACTTTGTATGTCATTTTTAATCTACTACTCATAACATTTTGTGTCATTTTTTTTGGATCACAGTTCTATAAAGAAATAAAAAAGGGGACGTATGGAACTTATGGAGAGATTATGGCAGGATGTAATCAATGGTAAGTGGAAATCAGTGTCTTACAATGATAAAGTAGGATCAATAAATTTTTTTGTTCTTGTTATATTATATCTTATGATGCATTTATTTTTATACGCCACAAGATCCTCCAAACTTCAAAACGAGGATGGAGTAGTATTTCAGCCTTTGCACAGGCATGATTTTGCCCTGGAAATATCGATTTTCTTTTCTTTCCAATGTATAAGCTAGGTAGTTGATCAGGGCAGACTAAATTTAATTATGGTTTCCTTTTCAATTAGATCTTTCAAGAAAAATTATGCGAGGGATAGCTTTGGCACTGGGATCATCACCGGACGAATTCGAAGGCGGAAGGGGTGGAGATGCATTTTGGATGGTTCGTCTGAATGGTTACCCTGGAATTTCCCCTGTAGATGGTCAAGACATGCAAGAAAATGAGATTGGATGGTACGTGTCTAGATTTAGAGCTTGTTTGGCTTAAGTTTTTTCTAGTTTAAAAGTTTTTATGAAATTTTTATGAAAAATAATAATATTTAAAATAAAAATAAAATTGTTTGGTAAATTTTTTTTAATAAATTATAATTTTGATTAAAATTATCGTAGAGGGTATTTTTTTTAAAAGAGTAATATTTTAATTATTTTTAACAGATGAGGATATTTTTAAAATAAAAATAAAAATAAAAATTTTCTTGTATTTTTAAAAAAAAAGAAAAAAAGCTTTTCTTGAAGTTTTTTTTTTTAATTTTATTTTTAAAAAAAAATTATTTTTTTAAAGAGCTTTTCGAAATTTATGTTTGACTTAACTTTTGTTTTTAAAAGACAAATGAACTGAAAAAAATCCAAGCCAATAAGTATTTACTTTAATCTTTATCTCTTTGGTGTTTTATTACTTGGGCTCTTACTACTTAAACTTATTTTCTTACTTCTTTTTGTGTTTTTCTGTCTGCCTCAGCGGGATTCACACAGACTATGGTAAACTTTCTCAAGTTTAGGTGATTAATTAGTATCTGAATAATGTGAGTATCATGCTAGTATTTAATACATTATCTTTCACAGGTTTGCTAGCTTTGATTAATCAAGATAATGATATCACTGCACTTGAGGTACCCTCATTATAACCCTATTACTATATAATATCATATCTATCTATAGACTACTTTGAATTTTGGGATTTTATTTATTTGGTACAACATAGTTAAAATTCAAAACTAAAAAAGAGACTAAATATTGAAGTGAAATTCTCTACCTAAATCGTTCATCTGTTTGTATCATTAAAAAATTTTCTTTGCCAGCTGAGAAACCTTTCTGGTGAGTGGATACGGGCTACTCCAATTCCTGGAACATTTGTTTGCAACATTGCTGACATGTTAAATTAAGGTAAGTGGAATCTATATATTTCTGTTTGACATCTATATATTGGATGAACATTATTCTTACAAATCCTGGAGAGAGGTGTTGCAGATTTGGTCCAATGGCTTATACGAGGCAACTCTGCATCGAGTAATCAACAATTCTCTAAAATATTGAGCCTCCGTGAGTTACTTTTACCAGGTTACAGCTTTAGACCTCGTAATCAATTTCTTTTTTTATTTTCTTTTTCTCAATGGTTCACTTAATTAAATGATAAATAATCTTGTACAAACAGGGGAATCTGGATGCGGTGGTGGAGCCTTTGGAAGTGTGTGTGAAGAAATGTGGTGGAAGTTGGATGAATGCAAGAGCTGTTTTTGGAGAGCATCAGATAAACAAACTCAAGACAAAATATGTTATGTAGGAGCTTTCCTACCCTTCCAAGCTTGTTAATTTATTACCATTTGGCTCTTAAGCTTTTCTTGATCCAAAGCAATGAGGCTTGGGATAAGAGTAAATGTTATTTGAAGCTTAAATATGTCTGGAAGTATGAGCACTCTAAATTGATAAATTAAAAATAAAAATCCCATGTCCGTATTAATTGTTAGTTTTCTAAATATTGTTTTCTTTGGATACAGTTGTCTAAGCATTAATTGCAGCGTTGTCTCCGGGGTCTCAACTTACTGGAGTCATGCAAATATACAGTCACTTCAAGATTAAAATAAGCCTTTTTCTTTCTTAGAAAGCATTTGGTATCCTTTTCAAGATTATTATAGTGATATAATCATAGTCATAAAGTGATTTAAGATCATCGTACTTGACATAATTTACTTAATCACGTGATAAGATTATTATAATGATCTAATAATTAATCATACAGTGATTTAAGATCATCTTATTTGACATGATTTTACTTAATAATCATTAATCAGTAAAAATTAAAGATCATATTTGGTATCATACAAAAATCAAATATCGTTTCAAATAAAATACCAAAATAACCTGTTTAAAAGTTAATAAACTAATAATTTTAATATTCTGTTAACATTTTAAGTTTTAAATATGTTATAATTAATCAAATCAATAAATAAATATAAAAAATATATTTATCTTTTATAAACTAATTTTTCAACTTTTTAAATTTGACAATTAAACTTTGAGTAGGAAAATTAAATTAATTATAAAAATAATAATGAATTTGCTACCAAAACAAAGATTATATACTTAACAAAAGAACATATATATTGGAATAAATATGTAATATATATCTTTTGAGTTGGCCAAAGAATATTTGATTGAGTAAAACCTTACTATGTAAAAATTATTTTTATTTTAGAAGGAAGTAAGGTAAAATTTTCCTAATTAATTTACAAATTAATCTAATAAAAAATATTTTTTCTCCCATTTTAGATTGGAATGCAATCATCTAATCACTCTTAATAAAGATCACTAACACGTAAGATTATTAAATTCTTACCAAACATGAATGATATAATCATTGAACACAAATCAGTATAAATTTTGAGATGATCATCTCATAAATTCCACCGACACGTGTGCTTGATGGTTATCCATTTAATCTCTTTCTTCGTTTATCTCAAACTTTGGAAAATCAAATCAAATGGCAAATGCAAATTTACCAGGCCAAAGAGTCCAAGACCAAATTACATTTTCATTGTTTTCCTGTTAAGATACAACGTTAATGTTAATAAATCTTGCAATTTTAAAAAAGTAGACTATAGTTTCATCGGATTACAAAACACCCAATGATAAAATAATTGAAATAATGCAATAAAGGATGGGGAAAAAAAAATTCAGCAGGCTTTGTTCAAACTCTTTTAGCCGCCTCTACCCTCTTTCAGACTTTCCAGCAACTTGACCAAAATTTTCTTATCCAAATCTTGCAGGGGAGCTTACTCTATCTGAAACGTCAGCCTGTGATATAACTATGGACTCCAAGGGATTAAGCATCGTCGACTTGGTGTTAGTTACACCAGTCTTTCAAGCAAAAGGAGGTCTACTGAGTGTCGGTCACCCCAAACCTTACTCATGCATACAATATTATCAATATTTCAATATAAATACAAAGATATGTGTCAAAATCGTAGAAAAGAAGAATTCATCAGGAAAACAAAAAAAAATCCAAGACAACAATTCAGATGCATGCACCAATATTGTTTGGTACATGCATGCATGCATGCATCAATTTCGATTGGACCACTAAGGAAGGGAAAATTTATTGTGCAACAGTAGAGAACAGAGCAGATAATAAGCAGAAGAGACAACAAGCCGGATCAAAAATTTAACACAAAATAAAGGGTGAAAAGAGAAAAAAAAAATAAAGATCAAAACATTGATGAATTATTAACCCAGGCTATGAAAAGTTTTTCCATTGCAAAAAACCGAAAATAAAGTGTTTAGCTCTGAAATTTGACCAAATTTGCAGTATTTTGACCAAATTCTTCTTTGATACAATCATCTCAAAAAATAAAATACAAAATAAACCAGCCGTCGAAACTGTCATGATGCGTAAGATATGTATATGCTTTCTGACAAAATCAATAGATAATCGTTTTCGATCCAATCCCAAGTCCAAAACAGTAGAGTTAGAATTTTAGTCAAGCAGATGTCCAATCTCAAACATGTTTATCACAATCTGACAACACCAGATTTGTTTAAGAGGCTACATACCTTTTCATTGGTTCGATAAGCCAATTAAGGAAAGATTAGTCTCAATCAAAACAAATCCTAATTAATTAACAACGTGGTTGGCCAAATAATTAAGCACATGCAATTATTTGGTATATTGGTGCTTTCTTGGAAACAAGTGGATAAATCTATGTGGATAGCCATTTGCAGATTGTACTCATGAACTTGATGGGATCGGATCAATTTTAGAATGGTCTCTTGGTTCAGTGGATGGTCTATCATCTAAAATTTTTACCATACACACCTTTAAGATGGTAAATGGTCCTAAACACCCCACTCATCCTGAATCAAAGATTGGATTGTAAAATCAAATTTTGGGTATATAAACGCAAGTTAAATATCTGCAAATTATAAGATTTGGGAGTGTAGTAAGCTAAAGAGCTATTTACTTGAATGGTTTATATCCAATTCAGATAAATTAGATAAACAAATAGATAAGCGATCAAAAACAGTATTTTTTTTTTTTGAAAATCAAGGGATTTTATTGCAGAGGAATGGGAAAAACTACAGCAGAGTGTTAGTCCATACCCAGAATTACAACCTATGCAAGATGCCACTAGAAAAAGCAAAGGAATCTAGCGGCAGAACACTCTATAATAGAGGACATTAACCATAAAAACCACAAAGCTCCAGAAACAAAACAGCAAGAACCAATGTATGAAAACAGAATGAAATCAAAACAGAACACCAGAAAATCAACACCTAGAAGAGAACACTCCACCCAAAAAATCAAGACAGAACACCAGAAAAATCAGAAGGATATCATAAAAATGAATCGTAACGTGTATGTATGAAATTTTTTATAGTGCTCATGAATTTAATGCAATATTTGAATGTAATTTACATTTATGATAATAAAATATTATTATTTATTATTAATTTTAAAAATATTAGAAAATCTTGGGTCAATTCTAGACCCCATTTTGACCATGCTCAACCCTGCTTGCAGTACATTTCTTTTTTTTTCTCTCCAAATGTTCCTTCTCTTTTTTTTTTTGTTCCTCCCGGAATCTTTTCTCACCAATGTAAGGAAACAGAAAATACAAGAAAAATAATCTGAAGCAGCCACACTTCGGTATATAAAACATTCTTCCTTCCTTTTGTGTCCTAAAAACGGAAATGTGTCACCGGCTGATGAGTCTAAAAGTAATTCTTATTTAATGTTAGATATGCCATCGATATCAATTCTATATATAATTGTTTATTTATTTTCAACACCAAAAGGTTTTACCTATACAAACAACACAAACTAATAAACAAAAGCATGAAGGAAGAAAAGAAAATCTGCAATGAAACTAAAGGAAGTAACAATTAAACATAAATATATTCACACAAAAAAAAGAAGAAAAAAGGAATATTTTTCTTCAAAAAGAAAAATTCAAAGAGCACATTCTCAAGTTAGGTCATATCTATCCATATATAGATGAAAATTGTGGCGCAGACAGAAAACGATGACCAACAGAGAATCTTGAATTCTCTAGACGAGAGGTGCAATGAAAGAACAAACAAAAAGGAGAAGAGATAATATATATCTTCTTGTTTATGTCTAATATATATTGTGGCCATGTGCTCATGCCTGTGGTAACCATGCATGTGCTCATGCATATCGTGAACCATGTGTCAGTCCAAGATATATTAAAAAACCAGAATCATTGAAACATAATTGAAGTGGTTAGCTAAGCCAATATGTTGTGGGGGCTAACTTCTGAACAGGCCAAATTGAATTGAAAAAATAGATAAATAAGGTATCCAATTGGAGATTATAAATAGATCCCAGCTGGTTTTAAGAAAATAAAAAATAGACAAATAAATCAATTCATAACTTTTGAGAGTAAAAATATGATAATATTATAAACTTTAACATAAACTTTTGTTGGAATCGAATATCCAGTTTTCTCTGTTCAAGTTCAAATTTTCTGGCGCAATTTGTTGGTACGTCGACGGCTATATAATTTATTATAGTTTCGTCTTAATTTGAAATTGAGCACTTGACGTGGCCGCTCGACGAATGTGTTTTTGGCGTATACCAGCTTCCATTTGTCTATATATTGGACGAGGAAACTCGGGTTTTTTTGTAGCATCATAAGCTTAGCAAGCTAAAAGTAGAGCTACGATTGAAACTGAGCGAGAAAGGCAAGAACACTAGCACCAGCAAACATGACCACTGACTTCAAATCTATCCCAATCATCGGTAATTGCATTCCTTGCTTCTCAAATTATTTTCAATCAGAATGGGGTTTGTATTACTATTTCAATCAAAATGCAAGAAAATGTGGCAATTGAATTTCTTAATTTGTTCTTTTTGGTGTTGGGAAACAGACGTTGGTCCTCTTGTGGCCAAGGGGGATGATCTGAAAATGGGTCAAGACCCAGATGTACGTGAAGTTGTCAAGCAACTGGATCAGGCTTGCAGGGAGACTGGATTCTTCTACGTGGTACTTTCCCGATCGCTCTTGTCATGATCAGCAAGCAACTCAGCATATATATGCTGTTATGTTTTAGTTGCTTCTTAATCCTCTGCAAATTAACAATAGCGGAACATGACGCCCAGGTTCTCATCCTGGACTATAAGATAACAAATGGTTGCCCTAATATCAAACATTTTTATGTGCTCTTAACTATCAAGGAAAATGTTCCAAGATAGCCTCATATGTTCTAATCTTATTTAATTTTGTATGCTGATAACAGAAAGGTCATGGTGTTCCCGAGTCCCTTATCAATGAGGTCAAAGATGTGACTCACAAATTTTTTGATCTTCCCTATGGCGAAAAGCTCAAAATCAAAATGACCCCGGCTCGTGGATACAGGTTAATTTTTTTTTTGAAATAAAATAATATATATTTTTTAAAAAATATTACTAAAAATGACTTAATAAATATTTTAATTGCTACAGGGGATACCAAAAAATCAAAGAAAATATAACCGAAGGCGTGCCTGACTTGCAGGAAGCTATCGATGTGAGTATTTGTATAAGAATATGGTTGTAAATGTTACAATAAAGAATAAATTTCCCTTAGATAATTTATCATTAAATATAATTATTATTCCCATAATGAAAATTTTTAATTGGTGATTATTGACACTGATTAAAGTAATATTTATAATTAATATAGTATCTCACTCTTAAAATGATTATTTCTTTTTATTTATTAAATCATATCTTTCTCCAGTTATTATTAACTTTATGCGCGCATGACATTTTTTTTATGACAGTATTATAGAGAAGTAAAAAGAGGGATGTATGGATCACTTGGTGAGATTTTGGAAGGATGTAACCAATGGTATATACAATTAATTTATTTTGTGTAGTGCATTTTAAATTGAATTTTCTTGGATATTATCAATATATATTTGGTATTTTCCCTTGCTAATCAACCATTTTACTCTAGGCCACAAGATCCTACAAACTTCAAAGCTTCCATGGAGGAATACGAGAGGCTTTGCACAGGCAAGCTTCTTCTGTGTGCTCCAAAGTTTCATTTTCTTCTGCTTTTCATACAGTACGAACTCAACTAGTCATCTCCGATCTTTAATAATTTTGATTTGGTAAATTTGTTGGTGCTATATCAGATCTTTCAAGAAAAATTATGAGGGGAATCGCTCTGGCATTGGGTGGATCGGCAGATGAATTTGAAGGTGAAAAAGGTGGAGATCCATTTTGGGTCATGCGTCTTATTGGATACCCCGGAAAATCACCAAAAAATGGCCAAAATAATGACATTGGATGGTAATCATCAATTTATTCAACAAAATATGCAAATCAATTAAAGCTTTCTTCATTTTATTACCGGCCCATATTAACCTAGGCTATTATCATGAATATTAATTTCCTTATTTTTCTTGGTTTTTCTATCTGTGTCTTTCGACCAAACGATTCCAGTGGGATTCACACTGACTATGGTAATTAAATCCTTCAACTTCAGTAAGACTATGAATAAATTAACAAATAATTATCATTATTACTCTCAATCTTATTATTACATTGTTACAACAGGTTTGTTGACATTGATTAATCAAGATGATGATATAACCGCACTTGAGGTAATCTATACTATCTTACATATATATTAGCTCTTAGATTTAATTACAATAAATTAAGGAAAGTTGTCTCTGACTCTCTACTGTTGCAGGTTAAAAACCTATCTGGGGAATGGATACCGGCCACTCCCATTCCTGGAACATTTGTATGCAACATCGGTGACATGTTGAAGGTAAAGATGAACTCATATCTATATTTCCCATTGACCTTTGTTGGATCATACTTTACCAAGCCTGGAGGTATGCTGCAGATATGGTCCAATGGGTTGTACGAGGCAACTTTGCATCGAGTCATCAATAATTCACCAAAATATCGAGTTTGCGTTGCTTATTTCTACGAGGTTAGGATGTTTGGGTTTTTTTTTTTTTTCATTATTTAATTAGCTTCTTCTTTTTAATTAAAGTGCTCAATTTTGGTGGTAATTAATTTGAAACAGCCAAATTTCGATACACTGGTGGAACCCTTGGAAATGTGCGTGGAGAAGAGTGGGGGAACTAGGCTCAAGGAAAGAGCTGTTTATGGACAGCATTTAGTGAATAAAGTGGAATCAAACTTTGTCATGTAGATCATCAAGCTCATCTTCTGTTAAACAATCTTGATGAGAATAAATGTTTCAACTCCTTTCCTGAATGAATGTAAAAGGGATTGATATCCTCTTATGATCAATAAGTTTATACATACTTTACTTTCTCAATTTCTCTTTATGAATATTCATTCATACAGTGTTACTAAAATATTAGATTTCACTTCTAAACATAACATAGATTTTTAAGTTAACTAATCTCCTAACTTAGAAACCTTAAAATACATTTTAATTTTCTTAAAATTTTATGTATGTTATGAAAAATAACTTAAAAGAACAAATAAAGATAACTTGAAAAGATAATTAAAGAGAAGAAAGAAAGTATTGAGGGGGAGAAAAGAGATCTTATTAAAGTGTATGTTTACAAATGAATTGAGGGGGTCTATTTATAGGCAAATAACTTCCTTATCTTGATAGAATTTACAAGATAAAGATAACACTTAGAGATTAGATGAATTAAATCCTAATCCAATCTAATTTACATCAAATCTAGATATAGATAGAATAAATGGATATTCACAAAAATATTCATAACACTCCCCTTGAATATCCATTGTATTAAGAATATGCCTCGTTAAAATCTTACAAGGAAAAAACCTTATGGGAAAAAATTCAAATGAAGGAAAAAGAATACATAATTCTTTTCAAGAATACGCTTATAAAATACTGCCTCATTAAAAACCTTATCAAGAAAAACCCAGTGGGAAAAACCTTGATGAAGGAAAATAGTATAGTACGTATTTTACTCCCCCTAACAACTGTATTATTTAAGATCTTTGAAACGAAGCATCCCAATCTTTTGTAGCAACTTTTTGAATGTTGCAGTTGGAAGGGCTTTAGTAAACAAATTTGCTAGATTGTCACTTGATCGAATTTGTTGAACAGTAATATCACTTTTTTCTTGAAGATCATGAGTGAAGAAGAATTTTGACAAAATATGTTTTGTTCGATCGCCTTTAATGTATCCTTCCTTTAACTGTGCTATGCAAGAAGTATTATCTTCATATAATATTGTTGAAATTTCTTTCTTGATTGACAAACCACACATTTCTCGAATATGTTGAGTTACAGATCTTAGCCAGACACATTCACGGCTTGCCTCATGAATTGCTAAGATTTCTGAATAGTTAGAAGAAGTAGCAACTATAGTTTGCTTTACAGAATGTCATGAAATAGCTGTATCTCCATATGTGAATAAGTAACCTATATGGGATCAAGCTTTATGTGGATCTGATAAATATCCTGCATCTGCATAACCAATTAAATCTGATTTTGATGCATTTGAATAATATAAGCCCGTATCCATTGTTCTTCGAAGATATCGAAGTATATGTTTAATTCCATTCCAATGTCTTCGAGTTGGAGAAGAACTATATCTTGCTAATAAATTCACACCAAATGATATATCAGGTAGTGTATTGCTAGCAAGATACATTAATGCTCTAATTGCACTAAGATATGGTACTTCAGGACCAAGAAGTTCTTCATTATCTTCACGAGGTCGAAAATGGTCTTTTTTCACATCTAATGATCTTACAACCATTGGTGAACTCAATGGATGTGCTTTGTCCATATAAAATCGTTTTAGCACTTTCGCTATATAATTAGATTGATGGACAAAAATTTCATTTGTCAAGTGTTCAATCTGAAGACCTAAACAAAATTTTATTTTTCCAAGGTTTTTCATCTCAAATTCTTTCTTTAAATAATCCACAGCTTTTGATAACTCTTCAGGAGTTCCAATAATGTTTAGGTCATCAACATAAACAGTAATGATCACAAATTCATATCCGAATCTTTTTATAAAAACACATGGGCATATAGGATCATTTTTATAGCTTTCTTTCGATAAATATTCACTAAGGCGATTATACCACATGTGTCCGAATTGTTTTAACCCATATAAAGATTTATTTAATTTGATTGAATAAATCTCCCGAGAATTCAAATTATGTGCTTCAAGCAACTTAAATCATTCAGGGATTTTCATATAGATATCATTATCAAGTGAGCCATATAAATAGGCTGTAACTACATCCATCAAACGCATTTCAAGTTTTTCATGTACTGTCATACTAATTAAATATTGAAATGTAATTGCATCCACCATAGGAGAATATGTCTCTTCATAATCAATACCAGACTTTTGGGTAAAACCTTGTGCGACAAGTCGTGCTTTATATCTCACTATCTCATCTTTCTGATTTCGTTTTCGCACAAATACCCATTTATATCCCACTGATTTTACGTCATTTTACGTATAGACTACAGGTCCAAAAACTTCACGTTTTACAAGTGAATTTAATTCCACTTTGATTGCGTCTTTCCACATTGGCCAATCATTTCTATGTCTATATTCTTCAACAAATGTAGGATCAAGATCCTCATTTTCTTTCATAATATTGAGTGCTACATTGTATGCAAAAATATCGTCGATGTTTATTTTATTTCGATTCCATCTTTTTCCCGTTATGACATAATTTATTGAGATCTCTTCATTTTCACTAATTTCAAGTACCTGAATTTCTTCTGAAATTATGTCAAGGGTCTCTTCTGGAGTTTTTGTTTCCTTTTCTTGACCATCTTGAATATTTGCTCATTTTCTTTTTCCAGGATTTTTATCTTTGGAACCGATTGGTCTTTCACGTTTTTGCCATGTCTTAGACTCATTAACAACAACAGGTTATCATATATCAATTCTGATTGGAGCATTTGCAACTGGTGTATGAGATTTAGTTACTCCTTTTAGGTCAGTAAATGCGTCTGGCAACTGATTTGCTATATTTTACAAATGAATTATCTTTTGACCTTCTTGTTCACATTGATTTATCCGAGGATCAAAACTAGATAATGATAATGTATTCCAAGATATTTCCTTTTCCAGCTGCTTATTTTCTCCCCCTAATATTGAAAAAATTGTTTCATCAAAATGACAATCAGCAAACCTTGCAGTGAATAAATCTTCTGTCGAAGGTTCTAGATATTCAATTATAGATGGAGATTCATATCTAACATATATTCTTAACCTCCTTTGAGGACCCATCTTTGTGTGTTGTGGTGGAGCAATTGAAACATATACCACACATCCAAAAATTCTTAAATGGGAAATATTTGGTTCTTGACCATAAACCAATTGTATAGAGGAGAATTTGTGATAACTTGTTAGCCTGATGCATACAACTGCTGCTGCATGCAAAATGACATGTCCCCAAGCAGAAATTGAAAGTTTGGATTTCATAAATAATGGCCTTGCAATCAGTTTAAAGCGTTTGATAAACGATTCTGCTAGACCGTTTTGTGTATGAACATGACTAATAGATTGTTCAACATTTATTCCAATAGACATGCAATATTCATTAAAAGTTTGAGACGTAAATTCACCAGCATTGTCAAGACGAATTGTCTTGATTGCATAATCAGAAAAATGTGCTCGCAAATGAATTATTTGTGCAAATAATCTTGCAAATGCTAAATTACGAGTTGATAATAAGCACACATGTGACCATCTTGTTGATGCATCGATTAAAATTATAAAATATCTGAAAGGTCCACAAGAAAGATATATGGGTCCGCATATATCACCCTGAATACGTTCCAAAAACGTAGGGGATTCAATCTCAACTTTAGCTGGTGATGGTCTTATAATTAATTTACCTTGAGAGCATGCAGTACATGAAAATTCATTTGATTGAAAATCTTCTGATTTTTCAATGGATGACCACATGAATTTTCAATAATTTTTCGCATCATTATTGATCCGAGATGGCCTAACCGGTCATGCCAAACATTAAAATTGTCAGTAAACTTCTGGTTTACATAAGTTTCAATCATTTTAATTTTTATGTAGTACATTCCAGAGGACAAAGAGGGTAATTTTTTCAATACATATTTTTTACCTAATATAATAGATGTAATATAAAGATATTCAATGTCTCTCTCATTCGTTGTCTCAATATGATATCCATTCAAATGAATATCTTTAAAACTTTATAAGTTTCTTTGAGACCTAGGAGAAAATAATGCATCTTTTATTATAAGCTTTGTTCCTCCAGGTACTGAAATATTGGCTCTCTCGGAGCCTTCAATTAATATTGTACTACCACATATTGTATTGACATTAACTTCTTCCATTGTCAAGTGAGAAAAATATTTCTTGTCTTTAAATATAGTGTGCGTTGTAGCACTATCTATTAGACATATATCTTTATCATTGATCTTGGGTCTAACCAGATGAATATCCATATTTTCTTCAAGAAAATAAACATATATAGTAAGAAACTTATATAAAAGAACATTAAATATAAACTTTGTTATTGAAATGCAAAAAAAAAAAAAAGAACTTCCTAATAGACATATTTAACTTCTGAATAGAATTATACTAAACATATCAAGTTCCTAATAGAGTTGTAAAAACACACCAACAAGTAATTTAAAAAATTTCATTATTGGGATTTCCATCACCAATCAAATGATCAATCCGTCTCTCAGGGTCGGCAAAAAAATCAACAACATCCAAATGTATTATATCAACTTAGCTATCATCTTCAACAAAATTTATTTCGATCTTTTTTTCCTTTATCTTTTAGTGAGGCTTGATAAAATTCAACAAGATGTTTTGGTGTACGACAGGTACATGACCAATGGCCTTTCATGCCACATCGATAACAAATACTTTCTATATTCTTTTTACTTTGTCCACCTTTGTCCTTTTCTTGTATCTCTTCACTATTCTTCCATTTTCTAGTGAGTATTCTTATTATTAGAATAATAATTTGTGTAGCCACCATGATTGCGATTATGACGACCTTTTCCGCGTCCACGATTACGACCACGACCAAAATTTTTAAATGATGTCGCATTCACTTCAGGAAATGGAGTAGAACCAATTGGGCGAGATTCATGGTTTTTAATCAATAGCTAGTTATTTTCCTCAGCTACAAGGAGACATGAAATCAGTTCAGAATATTTCTTGAAGCCTTTTTCACGATATTGCTATTGCAAGAGCACATTTGAGGCGTGAAAAGTAGAGAATGTTTTTTCTAACAAGTCAGCATCTGTCACCTTTTCTCCACACAATTTTAGTTTAGAACTAATTCTATATAATGCTGAATTATATTCACTTACAGTTTTAAAATCTTACAATAATAGATGCATCCAATCATAACAAGCTTTTGGCAGAATTACTGTTTTCTAGTGGCCATATCTTTCTTTTAGACTTTTTCAAAGATCGACTGGATCTTTTATTGTAAGTTACTCAATTTTCAATCTTTCATGAAGATGGTGGCGTAGGAAAATCATTGCTTTTGCTTTATCCTGATTGAATGCTTCATTTTCTTCTTTGATTGTGTCTCCAAGACCCATAGCATCTAAATGGATTTTAGCATCTAGAATCCAAGATAAATAGTTCTTGCCAGTAATATCAAGGGCCACAAATTCAAGCTTTGTAAGATTTGACATTGTGACAGCTTAAAAGAAGAATATAAATGTTAGTATTACTCAATATATTGTAATTGGCAAGTAAAACAATAAATTGACTGATGAAAACAATTAATATAAAATTGTAAATTGACTTATTAGGAGTTGGTAAAATTTGAGCAAAACAATAAGGTGACAATAAACAAAAATTACTTGAAGAAAAATTGAACTTCGATTTTGTATAGCTTGAGTGTGAGAGATTAGAGAATCGTGCTGATAACGTATTATGAAAAATAACTTAAAAGAACAAATAAAGATAACTTAGGGGAGAAGAGACCGTGTATGTTTACAAATGAATTGAGGGGTCTATTTATAGGTAAATAACCTCTTTATTTTGATAGAATTTACAAGATGAATAACACTTAGAGATTAGATGAATTAAATCATAATCCAATCTAATTTACATCAAATCTAGATATAAATAAAATAAATAGATATTTACAAAAATATTCATAACAATGTATGATTTATTAGTAACATTATAATTACTCTTTCAACAATTGTTTATATAATCTTAGGAGGTAATGAATTTGTATTTGATATATTATCAGTATATAAAAATAAATAATATTTTTATTTTAGATTTTAGCATTTAGATCATTGAATTTTGATGGTGCAAAGTTGATTTATGGCAAGGTGAGAAAAACAAAAAATAAAATAAAAGGAAAATATTAAAGTTTGTGCAAAGTTGGATTGTTACCGCAGGACTGCGAAAACAGGTGAAAAGGAAGTAACATCAATGATTAAAAAGGTTAAAGCTAAGCGGTCACGTCCGTAGTGGAGCCATTGCAGCAAAAACAAAGTGGACAAAGCCGAAAAATAATATCAGCATCCTCGTCTTTTTATGTACCAAATTGATATAAAAATAAAATTTTAATTCACAATAATATTCATCGAATCTTTGTCAAAATTATTCATCGCTCTTTGTGAAGTCAGTTTTGGGTTTTTGTCGTACCTTGAAACTGGGTGAAACTGTGAGACAGACAGACAAAGATAGAGAGAAGACGTGAAGAACAGAGCATCATCAACTCCATCCATGGCCACCGACTTCAAATCCATCCCAATTATTGGTAACTAATTATATATCCCATGATTTTCTTTTCCCCAAAAGTGATCTATATTTTTGATTAAATCATAGGATTCGTTTGCTTGCTCGTCGTTCCATTAAGGTAAGTTTTACCTCCAGAAACAGTTGGTTTACTTTTATCTATTTTATTTTTTAAGTTCAAGTTCTAAGGTCGATTGAAATCCAAATCAGCATTTTGAATGTGGAATCTGGGTATCAACCAAAAGAAAGAAGGTTGATTAATTTATGGCAAAAGCATAAGGAAAATGAAACAGTGTAATTTATTGTGCAATATATTAATCTAAATACTGCAGCTGCACATAAACTTATAAGTTTGAAAATCTTAAGCTTGTTGAATTGTGATTATTTTTGGATTCATATTTTCATCGTTTTCTTTTTAAAAAAAAAAATTGTGATATAGATATTGCTCCTCTGTTGGCCAAGTGGGATGATCTAAAATTGGCTCAAGACCGTGGTGTATGTGAAGTTGTTAAGCAATTGGATCAGGCTTGCAGAGAGGCTGGGTTCTTCTATGTGGTAAAACATTCACTTCTGGCTTGTGATTGAATTTATCTCTTCTTCCAAACTCAAATGGAAAGTTTTCATTAGTTTTCCACTAATATCAATTAAAGTTTTCTATATATCTTGGGGATAGCCTATTCAAACTCTAATTCTGACTATAACCTTCTGACTTCTGTCAAAGTATGTCAATCATATTCCATTAGATTTAAATGAAGAATAAACCTGTGGATGGCTTTAGCCTGCTTTCTTGTTTTTTGCTCGATACCCAGTCAACTAAACACTACAAATTTATTTTTCCCTTTATTTTTTTTTTCTTTCACTGACTAGTTACTGGATTTTTTCCCCATTTGTATGCTTCCTGATTTGGCAGAAGGGCCATGGTATCCCTGAGACTTTGGTGAAAGAGGTTAGAAATATAACACACAAATTCTTTGATCTCCCATATGAAGAAAAACTCAAGATCAAGATGACTGCAGCTGCTGGATACAGGTTTGTTTAATGAAGTAGCATCTATATGTAAATATTATTGGTTTAAGATTTGTCACTACCGTATATGAATGTTGTTGACCTATTATGCTTTTATTTTAATGCAGGGGATACCAGAGAGTAGGAGAAAACATAACCAAAGGCGTGCCTGATATGCATGAAGCTATTGATGTGGGTGTTGCTTAGCCACTTTATGTTGCACCAGTCATTTACATTGCATTGCTGTCTATATAGCTAGGATTGTGACTATAATATCCTTATTGCGAGGTGGCAGATGCCGCAAAAAATTGCAGTGAAAAATTTTCGTGTGTTTTGTTTAATCGAAAGAATGACAATAATGTATACGGACCTTTAACATAGAAGCTCTCTGCTGGTGCTATGTAGCTAGTATTAGTAAATCATCTCATAACAAATTTTTGGAGTTATCAAACCATACTAGAGAATAGATTCTTCAGAAAGTTCCAATAGGTTCTTTGCATGAACTATCTCAGGGGCAGTCCTGAAACAGAGGTTTTTCTGAAGTGTGTTATATTATTTCTGAAGTGTCAGGAAATTATTCTCTCATAAGTAGCACACATATGCAGCTGCTGTATCATCCAGTTCTTATACTAGTACTTCTTTGTATGCTATTTTGGGTGACAGTGCTATAAAGAACTAAAACAAGGGATGTATGGAGCTCTTGGCAAACCCATGGAAGGATGCAATCAATGGTACGTGAAAAGAACTAGTGGTTTCTCAACTGTTTCCATTATCCAAAATTTTCTTGTGCAGTATTGGCAGTAATTATCATCAAATGATACTGAGATTGATAAAACTTTTGAAGGACCTTAAGCAATCTTAAAGGTGAAATTTTTTTCATAGGACCTAGTATTTGCTAGGGCTAGTTGCTCCTAATGAATCTGTTATGCAGAATTAATTAATAAATGGCCCTAAGCAATTGCAAATAGGTTATATATCTGTCTCACAATGATAACTGATTTGCCAAGTTCTTGGGAATAATGGTACTTACAATTTGCGCATCCAGTAGTTGGTCTGAAAGTTTGGACGTTCAGTTTAGGAGTTGATGTTTCCTTTTTGAAGTTTAAGTTACTGACTGGATGCTAGATGGTTTTGGTAATAATGAGGTTGCTCTGTCCCTATATCTTGCAATGTATTTGACAGGCCACATAATCCTCCAAACTTCAAAGAACTGATGGAGAGTTACATCAGCCTCTGCACAGGCATGCTTGTCTTGTTGCAAGTATTTGTGTTCTTTGTCTTTCATAAGTTTACTTGGTAGGAAATTCATGGCAAATTTTGGTTTCTTGGTGCTTTCAGACCTTTCAAGAAAAATTATGCGAGGAATCGCTTTAGCATTGGGTGGATTACCGGATGAATTTGAAGGTGAAAGAGGTGGAGATGCGTTTTGGGTGATGCGTCTTATTGGTTACCCAGGGGTATCAACAGCAAATGGAAAATGCATGCCAAAGAATGACATTGGATGGTAATGGAATATAAATGATTGTGGTTTTGGCTTGCCTTTATTGGCCTTTAAATATGTCCTTACTACCTCTCATTCGCTTCTGCCCATGTCTTCTGGCGAAACAATTCAGCGGAGCACACACTGACTATGGTAAAGCTCTTAAACTTAAGATAACAAGTGACGAAAAAGATTTAAAAAACCATTCTCAGTTTTTAATGTTTGCAACAGGTTTATTAACATTGGTTAATCAAGATGAAGATATTACTGCACTTCAGGTATGGTTCTAGTGCCCAGTTTTAAGGAAATAACAGAACTAATCTATTGTCACAAATTCTCTTGATTGGAAGTGAATTAATTAGTTAATCGAATATCCTATTTAGCCTTTTTTTTCACTTCTTTTAGCCAGCAAAACATGTCTTCTTTTGTCATTCTGAAGATTACTCCAGCTATTATTAGTAAATTTATCTTGTATAGAGAGAAAAAAGTTCTACTTGATGGAAACATCGCTTGCTTGATTTTTCTCCAAGGTTGCTTTGTTAACCAAATCAGAGACCAGTTGCTTGTAGTGGGGGTTTTCCCCTTCTTTCTCCAGACCTAACAGCATATATTGGATGGTTTCACATTGTTAACAGGCTTCTGGTTTTTGCCTGTCTTTGCATGCGCTGCTGTTTGAAATCCTGACTGCTTTATTTTTCCACAATAGTTAAACTAGAAAGGTTGTGTAGGTGAGAAACCTATCTGGTGAGTGGATCTCGGCTCCTCCAATTCCTGGAACATTTGTCTGTAACATTGGTGATATGTTGAAGGTACATTGACTCCATGCCAAAAGTGGATTCAAATGTTAATATTTCTGTGGTATCTATTAATGTCATCCTTACAAGTTTGGAGATGGTACAGATACTGTCCAATGGTTTATACGAGTCAACTCTACATCGAGTCATCAACAGTTCCCTGACATACCGAGTCTGCGTCGCCTTTTTTTATGAGGTTGAACATTTACTCAAACTGGCTCCTTTTTTTTCTGTTGGCTTTCTTGAATAATGATTCACCATAATGGTCCTTAACTGAATGTCCTTGCTTCTGCAAAACAGCCGAATTATGATGCAGCAGTGAAGCCTTTGGAAGTCTGTGTACAGAGGAGTGGCGGAACTCATAAGTTTGAAAAAGCTGTTTATGGAGAGCATTTAGTTAGCAAAGTTCAAACAAACTTTGTAATGTAGTAGGAGGTTTGGTTTTTCGGTCCAAACTTTTCATAGTCTAACTGTACATTGACTAAGAATTGTTTCAAGTTGCATTGATCAAGTTTGAGATGAAAATAATTCTTCAAACTGTTCAGAGTCGATGGAGGAAATAAATAATATGCCTTTCAACCACAGAAAGCTGAAACTATTGTTTGCAACAAATAGATTTCTTGGGAAATTCAGGCCATCTACTAAATTGTAGTTTTGTCATCATTGCAAACAGAGATTTTGTGGTATCGAGATGTTCATTATAATATGAGCAAAGTGCAAGAGACCATCAGAACAGCCAAACTACAAAATTATCGTGTACAACAGCAAATGGAAACAAACGTCTTTGGTGCTCTAGCAAAAAACCAATGCCTTCAAAACAAGGTTTATCCCACTGAAGGGAAGATCATAATACAACAAGGGTAAATTCATAGTCTAGTACAAAAAATTGTTAGGGCATTCCTTCTTTTAGCTTGAAAGCCCTCCTGCTTCACTCATCAGTAGCTATAATTCTAACTTGACCTTTTTAGGTTGAGAACTGTAAATTGTTGTTTGAATTAAGAAAGAATAACAAATCAAATTGTAGAGTCAGCAGTAAACCTGACAGCTGAATTTGATTTTCCCCATATTCTAAGCACCTATGCACCTACAACTCAATTTAACTTGGATCAGGCCAATCAAAAAGCCACATCCTCAGCTGAGCTTCCGGCTGCAGATGTATCCTTTTGATAGAGTGGAATTCTTACACCCAACTCACGTAACTGATCCACCAGATTGTAAAGAAATTCAAATGTTAGCTTGGACTGTGAATTTAGATCCTCTCTAACATGTGGCTGAATCCGAAACCAGTCTCCTAGCATTTTGTGCATATGAGATCGGATCATCCGCCATGGGACAGGGTACCTTTCACAGAGCTTCAAATACTCCACAAGCAGTTCTGCCTGGTCTAGTTTTCCCTCTATATTGTCTTTTTCATTATCCCCCACCCAGTCAGCAGTTCGAAATCCAGAAAAAAGAGCAGGATTCTCAAGAAGAGACTCAGCCGAAAGCACACCATCAGCATGTGTCTCTTCCAGACAGTTCTGAACATCCTCCATATGCCTAATGTTCCCATTGGCAAGAACAGGGATTCTAAGCACATTTTTAACAGCCTTAATGGCATTCCAATCAGCTCGAAACTTCTTCCCATCTTTCTCATCTCTTGTTCGGCCATGAACAGCCAAAAGAGAGCATCCAGCGTCCTCCAGCATCTTTGCATACTTGATAGTATCCTGTAAATTAGGAAATACTCTGATTTTGCAAGAAACCGGCACATTAAGATTCAAAGCCAGTTTTTCCACTAAAGATTTCACAAGAGGAAGGTTATCCATCAAGAAAGCTCCATAATACCCTCGCCTAGCAATACGCTGAGGACACCTACACATAAACCACTGGCCATTTATAGTGCAAGCTAACATTTTCAACTAAGGCTCTATTTCATAATTACTTTTGTAATTTGCTTTTTCACTTCCTTAAATGGCAAAAGCTAAGATCATAGATAATTAAAAATGACAATATAGTTAAAACAAAGCATCAATTTAAAGAATGGTATTTGGTGTAGAAGTAAAATCCTGCATTTTGTTGTTCAAATTCTAATTTATAATCTTTCAAAGATACTATTTGCTTCTACATCCAAAAATACTTTTTGAAGCAAAAAAAATGGTAGCCAAGGTAACAACAAACGGATTGCGTTATCATTAAGAAGTTAATAACATTCAAATGAACTCAAAACAAAATGTTTACCCCAAATTAATGTCGACATAATCACAATAAGGTTCAACTCTCCTTGCAGCTTCAAGTAAAACATCCGGATCATTAGCACAAAATTGGACAAATAATGGACGGTCCTCCTGCAATTATCAATTCAACAAAGTTGAGAAAAAAGCCCTGATATCTTTTTATGAGAAAAAACAATTATCAATAAAAAGAATGTACCTTGCAAGTGGTAAATTCTTCATTACGGTACTTTTCATTCTCAGTAAAAATACGTGAATGCAGCATGGGCGTATACGCAGCCTCTGCTCCGAATTTCCTACAGAGCATCCGAAACGGCAGCTCGGAGTTGTCAACCATCGGGGCCACGATTAACTTGGGCAGGCCAAGCTTGGCCCAATGAGCCCACGCCCTCTCCACTCGTGATTCCCCGCTTAAGTACCTCCCCGGAGACGCTATCGGCGACGGCATGTCATCAACTTGAGAAGAAGACTGTTCCTCTTGGTTCTGTTGTGGATTGGAGCAAAGGAGGCCATCGTCATCGTTGCTGTTGTCATTCTGAGGTGGATCCGAGCGGATAGTTCGGATTTGGGTTTGGGCCATGGGGGAGATGGGGCTGGAGAAGAGAGGTTTTTGGTAGAAACTTAAGAGCGGAAAAAGGTGGGGTTTGGGGTGTTTCATGGGCGGGCGATGGAGATGGAGAGGGAATCCATCGCCGCCAATGCCTAGGGATTGTTTGGAGAAGCACAGAAGGCTAAAGGCTTGAAGATGAAGGATTTGTGATATTGGATCTTACTGTTTTGGGGTTTAAGGTTGGGTTTTGCGCTTGGAAACTGTTCAATCTATGGATTTTTTTGGGTCAAAGAATGGATCAAAGCGGCCCAACTCTATGAATCCTTCAGTAAAAATGGAAAATGAGAGGTTGGGTAAAATAATATGATTTTGTTAAATTGGATTTGATAATGACTTTAAATTTCATAAATTGTTTTTTAAGCAATGTGCCATTACAATTCTTTTTATTTTTTGAGAGTAAGATTATAAAACTTAATTTCACTAATTTCAGGGTTTTTTTTTCTTTTCATAAAAATATCTGTAATAAAGCTGAAATTTGTGTTTGCTTAAACTTGATAATAAAATATTATAACATGAAAATTTTGGAAAAAAAATATCTATATATAATATTAATTCTATCATTTATCCATTAGTCTCTTTTTTTTTTTATTTGTACCCAAACGAGTTCATATTCTTTATTTTATCCAATTAAACTCTTATCTTGTAACGAAAATTTAACAAATGTTATTATGAATAATAATTGTTATATATATATATATATATATATACATAGAATATGACATGGCATATTGGTTAGATACAACAATAGCTAAAGATGTAAAATTTCTTATAATGTGACATGCCACATCAACAACCACAACAAAGATTAATGACATGGTACGCTTACATCAATAACCCATTCTTTATATGCACATGGCACATCATATTCGACTTATATAAAAAATAACAAGTGTAATATCCATTATATTTTCATTACGAGAAAAGAATTGAATTAAATAAGCTAAAAAATTAAAGACTCAGTTGAGAACAAATTAAAATAGAAAAACTCAATTACAATAACGTATACAATTCAAAGTTTTTATTATTATTATTATTTGAGCCTTTGTATTATTACTCACCGACACAACAAATGTTCATATCACTTCCGTTCAAATCCTGATATATCAAGGTGTTTTGAAAAATTAGGCGGAAATTAATTCCCGTCCTTGTTCAATTTTCCTGACGCGTTCATTTACCATGCATGAAGACAAACATAAGCCGGAAAATGGTTTCCGTGTAGCCGTAAACTGCAAATAAATTAATACCCACGTCTTGTCCAAAGCACAAATTGTGCGCGCACGGAAGAAAGCATGTAAACATGGAAGATTGAAAAATTTGTGTTTGTATGCTTGCAGCTTATGTTTCCTTTGCCATTTCAACTTCTCATGAACCGGAAGCAATGCAATACGAATCCATTCTGTTCACACAATCTCTTCAATTGTTTTCAAACTAGCTACATGGCAAGTGTGGAAACCACTTTCCATAAAAGAAACTAAGAAGGAAATTGCAAAAAGACAAAGCCGAATGAATTGACAAAGGAAGGTGGGTCAAGGTAGGCTTTGAAGAAATGAAGACATTCCATCCAAAGAATTTACACTCAATTTACAGCTACTATTGATTAAAAAAAGAAACAGTGCTTTTATTTCCTTGTAGTGGGAGTTTTCAATGGCTACAGAAAGAGGCAGTATGATAAAAAAAAATGGAAATTGTTGTAAATATCTATTTATTTAAATATGCGAGTGTTTAACATAATAATATATGTATGTATCTTTGTCTAAAGAATTAAGATCCAAATCTCCTATTTTTCAAGTAAAAAACAAATATTAATTAGATTTACGAATGAATTGGATGGAAGGTCAGGTTTAGGGGTAGAGGAAATTGCTAGGAAAATGTTTAGGATTCTTCTCAAACAGGTACAAAAGATGGATCTTACCTATTTAATCATTTGGTACAAATAATTGAAGGAGTCAAACAATTCCAGTAGTGGCACACTGGCGTTTTGTCTTGTTTCCCCTTTGTGAAGTAAGGGGAGGGGTGTTAGGGTTGAATAAGTGGTCATGCATATTTTCAAATGGTGGTATCCACATGTGACTTGTCAATGATAAAAAATTGGTAATAATGAAGCGCTAATGGGACCATTCTCACTTTAGAAGGTTGACGTTGAGGAAAGGCAAAGCAAGCAAAGAACAAAATTGTGAACAAAAAATGTAGGGCCCCCAGCCTTAAAGCCAGAAACATATCAATTCTCCACCCACCCATTTTGACTTTGCCCAATTCCTTTTCTCATCGGAGTGACCTGCAAGCTCTTCTGGACCAACCATCCTTGTCTCAGTTTTCTCTAAATGTAGCCAACCTTTTTCCCACAATCCAAACAAACCCACTATAAATAATGCATGTTACAAACTCAGACTCTTCTCTTTTCATCGATACCCAACACCAACCTGTAGTTAATTAAGCCGTCCCAACTGGCAACTCCCAACCTCTTTCTTATAGTCAACCGTACCCAACACGACACATTGGTCCACATCTTTCCATTTGTTTGACTCAGTCCCTTTCTTTTGCTTTCTTTTTTGCCTTTATTACTATTTAAATCAAGAAATTTGCTTCCCTGATGAAAGGGTAAGCAGTAGGCAAGGCATCCAGAAACAAGTGTCCCCAAGAAAAAGATAAAGCAAACAAATAATAAAACAAAAGATGGCATGGATTGAAATTGGACCGCACTTTCTTTCTTGGATAACTGTTAAATCTAATACCAAATCCACCATGTTCCCTTGCTTTTTCTTTTTCTGCTTTCAAATGACAATGGGTTTTAATTAACAGCGTTCAAGAAAGAGGAACAAAGAAAAGATTAAAGAAAGCTCGGGAGGAATCCCATATATTTTACAGGGAAATGAACGAACCCACTACAAATCTCCTTCGAGATAACTTGAGCAGATTGATATGGTACCACTTTTGACTACAACTGTTCATCCTACCCATGGTCAAATGTTGGAAATGACAATGAAATTCTGGGATTTTGTCGAATTGAAAATATTAATTCTTAGTCTAAGAAGATTCCAGGATGAGATTGGAGGTTTCCGCAACAGAGAGAGGATGGTTATGTTCGCCTTCATAGGTAACTATTAACATTGATGGATCATCATAAGCTCTTTCCACATGTTTGCGAGCTGGACATCCTCTCACGCTACTGCACTTATAGTAACCCCTGTTCAATCATAATTCGGAACCAGACATAAAAGCATGTTAGAAAGATAACTTGGGGGAACTGAACTATCTTTTTCTTTAACAGAAAATGATGGGAAATTTTTTGTGAAATTTGCAAGTTCACATGAAATTTGTAGCGAAAAAATGTGTGAAATTTATGCAAAACAAAAAATTTTCTTATCCATAGTATTAATTATACCAATCAACTCGTTCACATTCGAAGATTAATTTATGCCCAAAAAGATACAAATATATAGAAGATGGCATGGAATATCATATACCTTGGATGTGGAGATCCCTTGATTGGTTTTTGACCGTACTTCCTCCACGAGTAATCATCAGGCGGAATATCAGCCATCTTCAGGCTTATTGCTGGAACTCTTACAACTCTTTTTGATCTCAGCTTTCTGTCAAAGGCCAAAAATTGAAAACCAAACATAAGTAATTAAGAACTTAAAAAGGGTAACTTGTAAAAGAAATACAAATAGACGGATATGTACCTTTTCTTAGAGCAATGGCAGCGACCAGAAGAGCCACTGCACTTGCCAGAACCCAAGTTCTCCGAGCTACACTTCCTCTTAAAAGAAGAGGAAGACAAAGGAGGCTTCCCAGCTGAGGAAACCTGAGAAAGATTAGTGATTTGAAACGCAGACGATGAAGATGGCTGCTTGCTATCAGTATCTCCAGTCAAAGATGACATAAACGAATTCCCAGCGGAAGAATATGAAAAATTGATGGTTGTTGATGAATCTTTCCTCTCTAAAACCCCACTTTTCACCGTTAGAAAATCCTGATGATGATGAGGATGATAAGTAACCGGTGGTGGAATCTGCTGGATCGGCGTTGCATAATAAACCTTAGTTTCAAGCTCTTGATTTGCTTGGTTTTGGTTAACAGGAGGTGAAATAGCTGTAGTATTTGTAGCAGCTGGGGGCGCTATAGGGGCTCTCCGAAAGCGAGCATGTCCAGTTCGTGTTCGACCCAGAAGAGAGATAACTTTCTTGAACTTTGAAACGGCAACGTCAGCTGCAGCTTTGCAGTCCATATCTAAATCCAGGGAGGATCTTGTTGAGCTCGGAGAAGATTGATATTTTTCTTGATTAGTATTGTTTTGTTGCTGTTGCTGCTGGGTTTGGGAAAGCAACCTGATGAGTTTCTCAACACTTTCAAGCCCGGAAGCTGCTTCTTGGACTGCGTTTTCTTCCATTTTGGCTGTGAAGCTGTTGCTGTTCCTGTAACTCATCATGAGCTCCACGGCCATGTCTGCAACAAAACCATTCAAAGAAAGAAAAGAGAGCAAGAGAGAAAGGAAGAAAAAGCGTGAAAAGAAAACGAGCAGAGAAGGGCCGTTGATAAAGGGAACGCTGGACTTTGGTCAAAATGATGCCATCGGCTATGGAACCTTGTTGGTCAATTAGGTCACTGACCTGTCATCTTTACATTTGCTGTCAAATGTAGGTACGAATAAGATCTAACCACATCAATTTGTTTTTTTTCTTTATTAAGTAGGATCTAGTAAGCTCAGCTTAGTGTTCAAGACCAAAATGTTTATTTATCTTTTTTTACTAGTACCCCTTTTCTCAAATTTTCTTCTGTTTAATCTAGATTTTTAGTTAATTATTGTGAATTTTTATGTCGGGGACATTGACTTAATGTCTTGATGTGATCAGTGGGGTTCCACACAGGTTAAATTGGTCTAAGGGAGGTTGGGGACACAGGGGAGGGAAAGATCGAGTCAAAACTTTGTCCTAGGCCGTCCGATCCATAATAATAAGGGTTTTTACTAATAATTTATTATAGCAGAGTTAGAAGACAGTTGGTGCCAGCATGATACAGTTGACTAAAAGATTTGGGGCAATTTCTTAACCTTTTTTGTCTTTTTTTTTTCAGTTGTAATGAAGGTTGCCATTAAAATCCCACAAAACTTCATAGCTTTAAATTCGCCTAAGAACAAGAATTCAGTGAAAATTGTTCAGAAATAATGGATTTGTTCATCTTGGGTCATTGCCAAGTCTTGCAAAGAATTATTCTGTGATCTTTCATATCACCAATGGCATTTTCAACAAGGATAAAAAGATTCCAATTTAAATTTTCTTCTTCAACTCTATCAACATGGAACTTGGACTTTCAAATCATTAATCCAAAGCTGTTGAATGATTCTTTGTCCACCACATGGATTCATATGTTTTTAATTTCCCTTATTTATTGGATTATATGTCTTTTCACGGCATGTTTTTTGAGTCATTTTTCTAGAAATACATTCCCAAATGTCCAAACTTCCTAAACTTTGGACAAATTAATTAGTGAAAAAGAGAGCTGTTGAAAGAAAATACACCACCAAATGGAATATTAGTTAACTAAAACCTACCCCAACCCTAAATCTAAACCCTAAGAATGGAATACTTAGTTCGCCTTTTCTTCGTTGCCACCGTAAGCACTACCACCATCATTTTTCTTCTCCCACAGGCAAAAACCAAAATACATCAAATCATATGACATTCCAAAACCAATCAAGCACTTTTTAACAAAAGAATAATAACAGTATACTATAAATAATCCTTATGCCCTTATGCACAATTCCCCAACGGAGTTAGTACAACTTACAACACAAAATAACATTAAAATTGGTTAGTGGAAGTTAAAACTCATTAAAATTTAAAGTTAAATATCATATATTTTATTATGAACACGTGCGTCAACTAATTTGTTTAGCAAAACTTTCGGTGATTATATTAATGAATGAAATTAAGAATTAAAGCATTATGGAAAGGATGATGAATATTTTCTTTTATATGTAAAATAACCCAATTATTGGATAACAATAACAAAAAAGGGTTCATCGCATGCTGGTTTGGATAACAATAACAAACTTGATGATGGAGAGGTTTGGTTTTAATGGGCAATGGATAAATATGATCAAACGGTGCATTTCAAATTGCTGGTTTTTTTTAATGATCAATAGGCAGTCGGTTGGGTATTTCAAATCAGAGAGAAGTTTAAGACAAGGAGATGCTATCTCACCATTATTATTCCTTCTTGCTGCTGAATATTTATCTCGTGGTTTAAATAATTTGTTTGCTCAATTCCGTTCATTGCATTATCAAACTGGACGTGCATTAAAAATCAATCACCTTGTTTTTGCAGATGATGTAATGATTTTTACAAATGAAAGTAAGGCAGCTTTGCAGAAAGTGTTGATGTTTTTGCAGGAATATGAACAAAACTCAAGTCCAAAACTTAACTACAACAAAAGTTGTTTTATTACAGCTAAGAATATGGCCAGCTCAAGATGCCAGATTATAACCCAAGTCACGGGTTTTCAACAGAAAACATTACCCATTACATATCTTGGTGCTCCTTTATATAAAGGTCCAAAGAAGGTAATGTTGTTTGATTCTCTTATTAATAGAATCCATGATCGCATTACTGGTTGGGAGAATAAAAGTTTATCTCCGGGGGGGCGAATTACTTTGTTAAGGAGTGTACTGTCATCTTTTCCGATTTACTTGCTACAAGTGCTTAAGCCGCTAGTCATAGTAATTGAGAGACTTGAGAGATAATTCAATGCTTTCATTTGGGGGGGGGGGGGTTCAATAGACAGTAAAAAGATGCATTAGACATCATAGGGAAACATAGCATTACCCTATTCAAAAAGTGGTTTGGATATACATAACTTGGTAGATGTATTTGATGCCTTCACGATAAAGCTTTGGTGGAGATTTCAAACATGTAACAATTTGTGGACATAGTATATGCAAGCAAAATATTGTATTGGTCAGATTCCTCATATTGTATCTCCTAAACCTCATGACTCGATGACATGGAAGCGTATGATCCGGGGGAGAGACAAAACTGGACAGCAGCTAAGGTGGCGGGTTGGGAAGGGAGAGTTATTATTTTGTCATGATATATAGTTAAGAGATGAGCTACTGGTAAATTCTTTTCCTGCTTTTTCAACTTCTATGATTAAAATTAACCATTTTTTTCATGGTTCTAGTTGGGATGTGGATAAATTGAAAGTTGTGTTACCAGCTAGTATCATTAATGAGATTTCAAAGATTCCTATCAGTGGTGACCAGAAGGATGTAGCTTATTGGGCATTAACATCAAATGGGGAGTTTACAACCAAGAGTGCATGGGAGCTACTTCGCCAAAAACAACCTATTTATCCTTTGGGTAAGTATGTTTGGCATAAGAGCATACCACTGACTATATCTTTTTTCCTATGGCGTTTGGTGCATGATTGGATTCCGATAGAGGCTCGGATGAAATCAAAAGGTTTCCAATTAGCGTCAAAGTGTCTGTGCTGCTGATCAGAGGAAACAGTAATGCATGTTATTTGGGATAGCCCGATAGCACAACAAGTTTGGAATTATTTTGAAAATTTTTTTCAAATCCGTGTAGTTAATTCCAGAAATGTGATACACATATTATACTCTTGGTATTATTCCGAGGATTATACTAGATTTGGACATATTCGTATAATATTGCCTTTACTGATTTTTTGGTTTCTTTGGGTTGAAGAAATGATGCCAAGCATGCAAGCCTCGGGATGTATCCAGATAGAGTAATTTGGCGAATTATGAGACTGGTAAGGCAATTGTATCAAGGCAATTTATTATGTAAATGGCAGTGGAAAGGGGATACGGATATTGCTATACATTGGGGTTTTAAATTTGCACAGAAAAGCCATGTTAGTCCAAAAATTATTCGCTGGATTAAACCATTGATAGGAGAAGTTAAACTGAATGTCGATAGTAGTTCTAAAGGCAGTTTTCAGAATGCTGGTGGTGGTGGCATTTTAAGGGACCATGCTAGTAATTTTATTTTGGGTTTTTTTGAAAACTTTGGCTCACAAAATTCTTTGTAGGCAGAATTAATGGCACTTTATCGGGGATTACGACTATGCATAGAACATAATGTGTCACGAGTATGGATAGAAATGGATGCGAAAGTAATCATAAACATGATACAGGAAAATAAAAAATGATTATACAAAATTCGTTATTTGTTAGAGTCTATTAGAAAATGTTTGCAGGTCCTGCCTTTTTGCATATCACATATTCACAGGAAAGGGAACCAAGCTATTGATTATTTATCGAACTATGAGCATACACACCAAAATCTTCATCTCTTCTCACAAGCGCATGGTGAACTCCGAGGCATCCTGAACTTAGACAAGGCAAATTCACCATATATTATATTCAAATAAATGTAAAAGAGTAGTACTCCTAATGTATTTTTTTTTGTTATTTTATACTTTATTTTATTCTCTTAATCACATGTAATAACAGAGAATCTCTGTTTTAGGGTAGCATCAATAGTTATACATGTAAAACGGAATTTCTTGTTTTTAGATCTTCTTCGATTTTTCTTCATGCTCTTATAACTCTGGAAGTCCGGCTTATGTTCCCCTCTCTTATGTTTTTAATTTTTTCGATCATTAATAAAACGACATCAAGATAATTGGGTCTTGCAAAAATTTTCAATATAAAAAAAAAAAGAAGCTCATCGCATGCAGTATATATTAGCCGTAGATGTGGATATCGCTCCAACTTTATACAAAACCTCAACCCTGATCAGTGCTTATATTTCAACATTCAATGGATCTAATCTAAGTATACAAAGCATGTGTGAAGGGATCAGTTTGACATATAATAGTTTTTCAGATGCACACAGAGATGTGACGTCTCTGGTCTCTCTTCACAGTTCACACTCAGAACCCAGCTGGTGCACCAATTGCGCCCATTCTTTCAAACCCATGATTAAAAAAGGAATAATGAGACGAAAGGTCCAAATTTCAGTCACGAGATTGCAGCCAAAAATGGGGTCCTCCTTCCTTGGCCAAGTATTCAAAGCTCCCCTTTGAAAAATCAATACTACTAAATTATTTTCACCCGAAGTTATCCTCCATTAATATCCTTGTAGAAAATCCTCATTGCAACTTAGTTTTAGTAGTGTTTTTTTTTTTTCTTTTGATTTGATATTTTTATTTGATTGAAGATCATTTTTCACGTTTGCCAGAGGCACGTGTTGGGATATGGAAGAAAATCAGGGAAGGGTGCAATTTCCATGAACCTGACTACGTACGCACCAGAGTATGAAAGTCAAAGACGGAAAGGCATCAGAAACGAAATTGAGGTGTAGCAGAGAAGAAGAGAAGACGTGCGAGGGTGGGCTGCCTAAATGTTGACTTCTCACCGAAAGTCTGTTCATTATGGCACTCTCCTTCCGCCAGTTTCTATCTTCATGTCTTTTGTTTCTTTTCAGTGAATGTACTAATTGAACTACCTTCACCACCCATCCATTGGGCATTGCCACCATCATATATATGCCATTTCTTTTTATTCTTTTTAGCTTCCATATCAGTTAAACGAAAGTGATTTTTGATTCATTTTAGCGATATGATTTAAATATGCTTACATATTTACAGAATAAATATCAAATCCATCATCATATTATTAGACCTTAATCACTTATAACAGAAATATACCACTGCCGACATGTTGTCATTGTATATTATTGTACAAACATAAAAGATAGGTAAGGGAGGACAACCATTTCCTTAGTCCGAAGTGATATGATAAAACCCTAATCACTTGAGAAAGTGATATGATACCATTGCTGACAAGTTGTTAAACTATATTATTGCACAAATATGAATAATTAAGCAAGGGGAGGACAGTCATTTGCTTAGTAAAGATCAGGGGAGCAATTCCAAATATTATAATCAAAGGAAAAGTGGTTGAACATTCTAAAGACTAAGTAACAACTAGAAGAAGAGTGTTTCTTATTTAGCATGGTTGGGTAGGTATCTACTCTGATCTAGGTAGCATGCAAGATTTAGCGTGGTTGTTAGGGTTGCCATTAAGATATTTGATTGCTCTATATGTATATGAATAATCTTCTACTACATTTGGCTCGTCCAACATTTAAAAGCTTCAATTGTGTGTTTGAAAATGTCAAACATGACAAAAAACCAAATACTAGGCTTGTTTGGACACCCTGGACTTTGACGAGCAAAGAATTAGATTGGTAAGAAAACAAGTAATTCAACAACTTTCAATTCAAGCAAAGCTAACTTCCCCCCTGATATATTGATATGTTCGATACTGATAATATATTTCTTGTATTCTTTCTATATTTGAAGCAGAGGGGAGATTTCTATTTCTTTTTTGCCCCTTTTATTTTTCTTGTATATTCTTTTTTCTTCTCTCATTTTGGGCTGAAAAACCATGTTGACTTGAAGATTACGCACCGTGAACAATTTGGAAGAAATAAGCCCATTAGAATTAGGCTGAACACAATGCTCGGTGTGGGCACTAAGCCACTAAAGTATAGAGGAATGGGTCTTACCTACCGATGATAATGAAGGGGAAGGGAGGTGATTCAGGTGAACGTTAAGCCTGCAGCATGAGTATGGTTGCATTTTGGCATAAATCTTAAAAAAATTTCTTATTGTATACCCGTCTATTCATATAAGTTCCTCACATCTTATTTTGATTGAAACAAGCCTTTTGGTTAAACGAAAATGTAATTGTTGTTAGATTGAATGTCAATTTTTTTTTTATCCACATGACATATGATTAAATTAATTGATGTGATTGTGAAGTAGAATATTTTATTAAAAATTGACATTAAAATCACAAAAAGATAAAAATAATTTTTTAATTTCTCTCTTTATCTTCTTTCTTTTAATCGGAATAGTTATTGAAAATCTCTACTAAAAATTTTAAATTTTTCTTAAATTTGAGGACCAAAGGGAAAGATTTTGAAAATTACTTCGATGAAAAGAAAGAAGAGAATGAGAGAGGTTAGGAAAAATATTTCTAAGGTGATTTCGACAATTAACTACTAACAATCAATGATTTTAAATTTTGATTTTATTAAATGATCATATCATATGTTACGTGGATAAAAAATATTAGATAACATTAAATTTAATGATAATTAATTTACAATTAAAGTTATGGGTTTGTTTGATTCAAAATGAAAGTTTAATAATTCTTTTGAATGTATAAAAGTGAGGGCTTTATTTGTTTAAATGAGAATAAAGGGGGATCTTTTTGGGTTTGAGCTTTCCTTTTTTTTTTTCCCTCAATTTGAGCAAAATTTTAAGCGATTATTTCTTGAATTCTGGTGGAGTCGGGAATAGAAACCCAGCGCTGTGACTCGTCAGCGTGGTAGGTTTCTGTTTGGTTTGTCAATATAACTTAAAATTGACATTTCAACAAAAAAAATTTAACTAAAAACTGGGCTAGTTTTTGGGCCCTCTTTCAATAATATCCATTCCATTATCCCGGTTTCGGTCCTTTTGGAAAACAATCTAGTGCCTTAATACGATGAATAGCCCAAAAAGGTCCTGTTGTGATATTGTTGAAAAAGGAGGGGGGGAATGTGACCCAAAGCTGCAAAAAACCTTTTCCGGGTATCAAGCTTACTGAAGCCTACTAATTTGCCAAGTGACAATGCTTTACCGGGCAGTGACTTTTTTGTCCAACTTAGAAAAGAAAATAAATATGTTTAAAGCGTAATGTGATTACATCAACTGCTATTCTTTCTTAGGAGTCCGGCATTGAAGTTCATAGACACGTGCACCCTTAAGCCAGATTTAGTATTAGTACATGACATCCAGCTCCTTTAAAGTAGACTAGGTAAGAATCTATTGGTTCTTATCTGTAGACCCAGACGTAAGATTCCTAGATCAGCAGTTCTGGATCCTTGACCAATCGCGTTTCCATGGTCTTTATCATTAGGTCATCACCTTCACTGGTTTAAGTTTTAAATGTTTTTAAACTAGGCCAAATTATTCGTTGGTCGCCATCTTTGCATCATCAATCCGCGGCAAGGGGAGAGTTTGAAAATTTTGTGGAAGATGTTATATATGTTATAACTACACTACCAAGTATGATTCATAACGAAGATGTGGAAAATTGCATGATGAGAAGGTCGCCAGGACACTTAATAATTCTTGGTGTTGAAGGAAAGATCAAAATCTTATGATTTCATCCAACAAACTATTAATTCCCAATATATTCCTATATGATATACATAAATTAAAATTCAAGTTCACCTATATCTAATTGCTGGAAGTTGGTATATAAGTTTTACAACCAAAGTCATGCTTTTTATAGGCAACAGCTAGCCAGGAACATGCTGAATATATATTATAAACTTTGCAAGTCAAAATTGTGACACCGAAGACATTGCGTGCAATGAAATGAAGCCTTTGTACTGAAAGGGAAAGAGTTTTCTACAGCCAATATAGAATCAGGAAATTATAGATATCAAACTCACAAGGCAGCTTTCCCCCAATAGATTCCTCCTCATGTTTCTCGTGTTTCATTCTTACTTTGTCCTAAAGTCTGCTCATATATTGATGTGCTCATTTCTCGAAAGTCAGGGCGTTCAACTCATAGATTTAGAGTTTAAACAACTTAACATTTTTGGTATATTTTTCGTTTCTGGCTTCCAATCATCATCAACCAATTAAGCCACTCATTTCCTAGCATTTTGATTTGAACGGTGAAGAAAAAGAAGAAAGACCGGGACAGTTTCTGCACCATGGTTTTGATTCGGAATGGGTTAAGGATGTTACTGTTGATCATCACCAAAATTCATGTTTGACTTAGGAGTTTGCAGGTTAATCTAAATGGTAATAATCCACATTTGATTAGTATTCTATTTATTCAGTTAAAATATGCAATTAATGAATCTCATCTGCATTCCACGAGATGGATTGTGACAATAACATCTCCGGGTGTAAATTTATGACCAAATCATTAGCTTGAAAACTGTGAGGCATGTGGTTCATATATAATACACATAAACAGAAAGTGACATGAATTATTCTAGCTAGCCATAAGTGTCCATCTCCTGCACGAAGACAGAAGCCAGGCTTTCTTGTAAGTTCTGACCCTTGGAAGGGAAGCTTGGGTTTGAGAAATAAATAAATAAGAAGGCATGTACCTACAGCTTGCCTCACTCTAAAGGAAACTCACCACTTCGATCAGTCAGGTGGTATGAAGCTAATCAACATAACCACCCCACCAAACTGGTTCTCTCTTTCGTACTCTACCCTTCTTGTTAATTTCCACAATGTCTTTTTGCCCATTTCATGAACACTCATATTTCGAATGACAAATTAATCAAACAATGTTACTTCTTTGAAAGAAAAAAAGACTAATTACTGGCTGACTTCATGCTTAAAGATGCATATTTATTCATAAACAAAGATAATGAGATTGCTTTAACGGCATCATGATTGTTCGAGTGTTGCCAACGAATTATTAGATTGAAAAATGTAAGCAATCAAAATAATTTTATACTTACGAGTTTGTGACATGTGCAGCTTTAAAATTTGATTAAGGAATAGTGATTCAAATAATTTCGGTTATTGGCAATACTTTATACTGACGAATCAGCAGAAATGTGATGCCCACCTTCCAAATCCTCCAAAAAACAAATAATGGAATGCTTTTCTTTTCAGCTCGGTGCCCTTGTTATTTCCTCTGTGTTTGGAAGAAGGGAAAAAGAAATAAAAGTACAAATGATAATTGAGTAGAAAAGAAAATGAAAAGGAATATACTAATTTAATCATTTTTCTTGTTTGGTAGAGAAGAAACAGGGGGGAAAAGGAAGGGAAATGAAAAGAGAGCATTCCATCATTTGATAGAGCTGGTCTTTATTGGCAGGGGAAAATCAAGGTGTAACCTTGATAATTTACAGTCAACTACATTAGCCCAATGCCAAATTTGGTATATGATTAAATCTTAACTTCCCTATAACATGAAAACATAGTTAAATTCATTGCGATGAGGTATTGTCTTCTTTTTTTTTTCAATTGAAAAAAAAAGATATTTGAATTTATTTTTTAAATAAATAATTATATATCAATTAATAAATTAAATATTGGAATATTTGTAATAAAGTATCATTCTGTAAATTCAATTTATTTTGATTTAAGACCAATGACGTGTCAAAATTTGATTGGAGTTTCGGATGTTTATATACCCACGTTTGATTCCTTGTTTTATTACTATCGACGGCCCACCTATATGGCTATATCTTACCTGACCATTGACCTAATCCTACATCACCGTTAGCCGCTTAAGCAAAAATTTAAGACTATTTTAAGGACATAATAGCCAAATTTGCAGTGAATATTACCCTACCACCATTTCTATATATAATTTCATAGTTAAAAATTGTTATCTTTTTTTATGTCCCCCATGGTTAAATACTACTAATATTTATTTCAAAAAGATTGATTTTTTTATATTTTTATTAATTTTTTTTATCTTATTGTATCTGGCAGTGCATAATTATCTCTACTCACACCTATTAGTCTAATTGATAAGAAGGGAGTATTTTCTTTTTTATCTATCAGAGATTAATCTTTGAAAAAATATTTTAAGTATAAAATCTTTTATGTACAGAACCAATATCTTAATCTATTTTCGAAAATAATGAGTATTTGATGTGGAGTTTCCATAATTATAAATAACTATTCAAGAGAATAAGTGGTAAGATATTTAAGGTAATGTTGGTTACTGTATTTTTGGTAAATACTCATAAATTAAGAGTGATAATTCGTGGAGGTGTTAATATGACATTTATATTTCAGAATATTATAATCATTAATTTTTTACATGTACATTAATGAACTTTAGTCTCTAGGTTAGGTAAGGTAAGAGTTGCTAAAATTATTATTCATAATTTTTGACGTCAACTGGCAGTATATTAAATGCCAATACTTACATTCTTCTAAGATTATTTTTATTGAATTTACAAATATCAGCAATAAAGTCAATGAAATTTGTCAAGTTATGGTTATTTAATCATAGTAATTATTGATTCAGAAAATTTAGGAGAAAAAGCTAAATCTTTCCATATATGAAAGGCTGTGAAACAAACCCATAATAAATTCCCTCCATTTTACGAAAATGCAGCTTTTAATTGTGTCTAAATTCAAGCATTAAGCTGCCCACCTGGGCCCCTAAATCATGGGCTAATGTTCTCGTCCCAAGTCTTCCCCCTTTCTCTGCCCTTTCTCCCTTTCACTGTATCAAAAATAAAACCAAGTAGAAGCAAGAAAGGATAGAAGAAGATAGCACCAAATCAAAGCAGCAAACTGACAATAACCCGGAATCAATTCAACCGTAAATCCAAAGTAATCATAATCCTTCGCATTAAACAACTCATTAGCCTTCCTAAACGCCCCACCAAATCAACCTACCGAAAAAGAAAATTCCTCTTATATTTCCATAACTTCTTTCTTCTTTCTCTCTCTCTAGCAGGAGCTTCAAGAGAGAGACAAAAAAAAAAATGAAGCTTTCTGCGTTGCAGCAGAGCTACATCAACCGTCGAAACAACAGCTTCAGATCATCAGGACCGTTGGATTCATCTTCCGACAGCGCCATTAAGTCGCCAGCAGCTATTTTCTGGCTTATCCTCCATGGTCTCTGTTGCTTAATTAGCTTAGTCCTCGGATTCCGCTTTTCTCGCTTGGTCTTTTTCTTTTTGTTCTCCACTTCCTCCACCAACTTCTACACGTCGCCGTTTCGCTCCACCGCCGAACTCGCCAAAACCCTAGATGTCCACTCCGTTCTGTCCACCAACCCCGTGACCAACCTCGACTTACCGTTGCTCAACAAGACGGCAACGAATTCGAGAGTGGTTGTGGGGCGGCACGGGATCCGGATCAGGCCATGGCCACATCCGAATCCGATTGAGGTCATGAAGGCTCACCGGATCATAGAAAGAGTTCAAAAAGAGCAGAGGGTACAATTCGGTGTGAAGGATCCCAGAACAGTTATCGTGGTAACGCCGACATATGTACGGACATTCCAAGCGCTGCATTTGACCGGTGTGATGCACTCGCTAATGCTGGTTCCATACGATCTGGTTTGGATCGTGGTGGAAGCCGGGGGGGTCAGCAACGAAACGGCATCGCTTATTGCGAAATCTGGTTTGAAAACTATCCACGTCGGATTCAATCAACGGATGCCGAATACCTGGGACGAACGAAATAAATTGGAGTCCAAAATGCGCCTTCGTGCTTTAAGGTAAACTTTTATTTAAAATTATTTTTTCATAATTGAAAACGATGAAAATTTATGCGTTTTGGAATTAGGTTGTTAGAAATTTAGAACTGATTGAATTTTTCTGTTATTTTGGGGTCAGAATTATAAGAGAGAAGAAATTGGATGGAATTGTTATGTTTGCGGATGATAGTAATATGCATAGTATGGAACTTTTTGATGAGATCCAAAATGTCAAATGGTTCGGGGCGCTTTCAGTTGGAATACTAGCTAATTCGGTTAATACTGGTGAGACGACAGATCAGAAGAAGGAGGAAGAGGAGAATCCTAGAATGCCGGTTCAAGGTCCGGCTTGTAACGCATCTAATATGTTGGCAGGATGGCATACTTTTAATACATTGCCCTTTGCAGGGAAAAGTGCTGTTTATATTGATGATCGAGCAACTGTGCTGCCTAGAAAGTTGGAGTGGTCAGGTTTTGTTTTGAATTCTAGGTTGCTTTGGAAAGATGGTGGACATAAGCCAGAATGGATTAAGGATGTTGATATGCTAGATGGGGATATTGAGAATCCATTGGGTTTAATTAAAGACCCTTCCGTGGTGGAGCCACTTGGAAGCTGTGGACGTCAAGTTTTGCTTTGGTGGCTTCGAGTGGAAGCTCGTGCTGATAGCAAATTTCCTCCCAGGTGAATATCTTATCCTGTTCTCATTATATTTCAACTTATGCTGCTGCCTAATGGCTATAATGATGGTCAATGATCAACATCAACATGTTCAGTATCATTAATCTTAATAACTGGTAGTTTTTAGCTGTGCAAAATTGCATAGGTGTTCATTTTCATATGATTTAGGTTTTGAGAATTATGAATTGTAGAAGGTTGGTTAATAGAATTGATATCAAACTGAGCACAGGGTAAAAAATTAAAATGCCAGATCACTAATGGATTGGCTTTGCATTCACTGATCAATGAGTCTTGAGTCTCTTCACTCTTCTGATGTGTCAACTTATAAGAAACCTTATCTAGTGAGTGGCATTGACAAATGCCATAGTAAGCACCCTCCCTTTTAAATTTTGTAGTGAAATTTTCATCATTTACTGCTTTATTATCAAAACTCAAGAGTGTTTTCATCGAATTTTTAGAATTCAAGTGGTGTAATGTGGCATGAGAATAAATTTGTGAGGAATCAATCATGGCCATCAGTAGTTTGCTCATATGCTTTGTGCTTATATCAAACTCATATGATTTATGGATTTATAAGTTGAAATGAATATCTCATGATATTCTCTCTTGAACAACTGCATCTTACATTGGTATTGTTGGTGAGCAGCATATCGGATATTCTGCTTCACCATCATTAGTCTCTGCATTTGTTAGATTTGTTTACAAATGGATGATTATTGATTTACTTGAAGATTGGTAAAATCTACAGTGCTGATTTAGTAGTTTGAGTTAAGATGTGTTGAGGAGTGAATATGTGGTATATCTGTCCCAAATTGAACGTCTTTCTTTATATTTTTGGATGTCCTGAAATAGTTTCCCCTCCCTTTTTGGATGCTCTATACTCTTAGTTTTACTAACTTTCCAAATTGGTTTTCAGCTTTTAACAAATTATTTCACATTAAAAACCTTTAATTGTTAACATTGAAGAAGATTTTCCAAACTTCTGTTTGTGTCAGACAAAAACCTTAGGAAAAGGATTTATGATATAAGTGCAAAGTTAAGTACAACTTAGGGTGGTGGGAATATCTACTTGAGCTTTTCTGATATTGGCTAGTTACCGGGTATATGAGGACTTCATTAGGATTACAGATAGATTTATATCCATTTAATTTAAGTAGTTCTCATGCATGTTTGATCCTTTTATCTTGTAGCTTGCAGGAGGTAAATTAATGGCATGGTAGGAGTGAGATATATTTGTGCCAATACGAAAAACGTTTTAGCCCTAATTGAGAAAGTTTCTAGGACATAAATGTGGAACTGATCATGCATGCTTGATGATTTATCCTGTGATTATACTTGCATGCTACATGTTTCTTGGGATACAATTGATTGTGTGTATTTTGTTTTGAACTTTGATGACTCAAATCAGTTTCACCAGCTTGGTCTCCTATCCATGCTATCTGATCATTGGTTTGTAAATTATGCAGATGGATAATTGACCCACCTTTGGAGATCACTGTCCCATCAAAACGCACTCCATGGCCAGATGCTCCCCCTGAACTCCCTGCTAATGAAAAACCAGTGATGGGCATTCAAGAGCCCATAGTGAAGCATAGTACAAAGACACGAACATCCAGATCAAAACGTCGAAGTAAAAGAAAGCATGAAACAAGAACAGATACGCAGGTTTCCACAAGGCATTCTGAACAAAACTAAAAATCTCATAGCTGGCAATCTATGCCTTAAGGACTTGAAACTGCTGCACCCAGAAATTTGATTGACAAGGGAGGAATGCAGATGGTCTTAGCGGGTGTTGGGTACATATGGATAGGCACCTCTCACGGCAGGCCAGTTTATACATGCATTTCTGTTTGAGTTCCTCCTCAGTTTTCGACTATTTTTTCTTCTTTTTTTTCTCGTCTATAGTTTGTTGGGGTGATTGATATTCTCTCATTGAGGAGGTATGTCAGGCAAGTCTTGCTCTCTTGTCTTGCAAGAAGCTTGTATCTGACATGCTTTCGATTTACAAATTTATACATAATCTTTTAATAGGAATTATAGAGCTGTGTTCAGTCGTTGGTTTTGGTAGATACAACACCAATAATAATAAAATTTTCATTCATTTCTAAACAATGTTTCTGGAAAACCTGAGATGATAACGAAAGAGAAAAGGTCTCTGTTTATGCTTGAGAAGTTGACATTAAGAGTTAAAGTTGCGAATAAATGCCAAGGTTTCAGCAAGCTCATCTCTCTTCCCGAATTTCTCTATAGAATAGAAATAAAGCAACTGGAAAATGGATCGAGTTAAGCCATTCCCATTTGTTGACCCAGCACTTTCCAAGGCAATGCTGTGGCGGTTGGCGGTTGGCGGTTGCCACGTAAACAAACTAAATACAAATCGCATGTTGCCAAGAAAGTCGCAGGGAAGGTTCGGTTTTTGTTTTAAATGCTACATAATAGCGAATGAAACAGGGTAGGCCGAGTGGTTCCAGCGGTTCCTTGGCTCATTATTATATTGACCGTTAGCTTAGCTCTGGATCTGACTTTCAGCTGAAATGTTCGCATGAAATCGACCCATCACCTGTCTTACAAGCCATTAATCTACAACAAACGTAAAAATTATGAAAAATGCCCTAATTTATCAATTCCTGCCTGAAAGGATTGGGAAGGGAGATGTTATTAAGTAGATTCTTTACTTTTGTGAGAATCAAGTTGATTATGTTCAGCGCATCAATTGTAAGAGGTCACCGCCCATGTATCTGCAAGCCTGCAATAATTGGTAGCCTTGAAAAATTAATGCAGAATTCTAACCTATGCAAGCAATTCAAGAACTAGCAACGAAGGGTGACATGGTATTTACAACAGCCTCATGCGCGCGCGTGCGTGTGTATTCCACTAACGACTGATCCCAAGGGCAAATGACTGCTCTGCTATTAGTCGCATTGCGTTTATATTAACTAGGAGCCCTTAGCATTCTTTTACAAGGATTAAGCCTCCAGGCCCATAACTTGCTAACGCATTGGTGATCGGCTGCCATATCAGCTTTTCAATGAACATGACGAAAACCTCAGCATCCTCGAAAGTGACCAAAATTTTCTTCATATCCGTTGGTAAGGAGTCCCTATGTACGCCTACGCCTTCGGGAATCTTTATTACCTATGACACTATCAAAATATCAATGGACAGTTTTGAGATCCCTTCCAAGATCATGTTCCTGGCCGTTTCAGAACATGACTATTGTTCATTTCAAGTAGCTTTTATCAGTCATTTGTGTCAAAAATTAGCACTTGCCTCAGTTCAGTTTTAGATCCTTAAAGACGGATTAAATTCTAGTGCCCCATCGCAAAGAGATGTATCTCAGATTGCAGGGCTTCAAGGGTTTTTTCAGAGCAGATCCTGAAAGTTGGAGTCTAAGGAGATCTCGCAGTGAGTAAATAATTCTCTTGGGATGCTCCTGTTGCACCAAAAAGATTGAGAGAGAATCAGAGAAATACATTTAATTTAAACAATTCCAACCAATTTGGGATTTTCAATTGCTGCAGCGCGGAATTTCATGAGCTGAGAAAGGAACACATTAAAGCATGTTACCGATATGGAGTGTAGCGTATGATCAACTGCATACTGACGACTATGCATATAAGAGCAGATCATGGAGTTTATGGGTTTTGCAACTTGCAACTTTTGTCTGTTAGATTACGCAACGACCACATGCCACAGTTAACCCCCCCCTCCTCCTGCATCAATCAATAATTACTTAGAAAAGAAAAGAAAAGAAATCTTTGGATTCTGATATTGTTTTTACAATTGGCAAAGGCGAGTGAGAAGGAGGGTTTTTTGTTTTTTGCTTTTTATATTTTTTATCTCAGGTTCTCATGTCATCTTTTTTCAACTTTAATTTTTGATCATTGAACTTCTTCTGTTGGAATTTGACTAGTAGGCCAGGCAAGGAGATAGAACACCCTTCCCCCCTAAGAAACCGCAGGGAATCCTACGTAGCAACACCTCATTCGCTATACCAGAATGCTTTGCCTAGCTGCCGCCTAGTGCGCCCTATGCTTTATCCAAGTCCCAAAGGACTCGGGCTGGCCTTCGGTATTTCTATTTTCTAGTGACTACCAACGACCCACGAGGCCGAAAGCCTGTCTTCTGCCTTCTACTCCTATTTCCATGAGTTTGGTCTGGTCCCCAATAAATCTCTCTCTCTCTCTCTGCAACGCAATAACCTTCTTTTCTTATTCTTTTTCTTTTCTTTTCAACTTTTTCACCTTCAATAATGTTGCACTTTTGAATATTAAAATATTTTCATTGTCTTTATAAACTCTGAAGCTGTCTCTCCTTTTCTTCATCGAATCACTCACCCCAACCTTTCTCTGCAAGAAACATGACAACCTTTTTTAAATCTCCCATGGCAGCAGCAGCAGCAGCAGCAGCAACCATTTCCGCCTTTCTTTTCCTCTTCTTCACCTTGTCTTCTGCTACAGACATATCTATCCTAAACTCGAATCAAAACCATCCATCATCATCATCAAGCTGGAGAAGCGATGATGAGGTGAGGAGCTTGTACAAATCCTGGCTCGTGAAACATGGCAAAGCATACAACGGCATAGCAGAAGAAGAGATGAGGTTCGACATCTTTAAGGATAACTTGAAATTCGTTGATGAACATAACTCTAATAACAACAGGACATACAAGCTTGGTTTGAACAAGTTCGCTGATTTAACAAACCAAGAGTACCGTTCCAAGTTTTTGGGCACAAGGAGTGACCCCAGGCGTCGAGTCATGAAGTCCAAAAACCCCAGCCAACGTTACTCTTTCCGTGCCGGCGACAGCTTGCCGGATTCCGTCGACTGGAGAGAACACGGAGCTGTTAATCCGGTCAAGGATCAAGGATATTGTGGTAAGTAACAATTTCAATTAATTATGCACGCTTTTTTTTTATTATAATACGCTCTTCTTATGTCAGGAATGGATAATTTTTTATTGACAAAACTATCTTAATCTAAGATCGGATTAGATTGCTTGTGATTTAAGGCTTTCTGGTAATTTTATGATCATTCAACCCTTATTTTCTTAGTAGAAAATATTATTTAATTATGGTTTTTGATTTCCTATAATTTGTCAAAAAACGGAATAGAAACAATGGTGGCAGAATGGTAGTTGTGACTTATGGTTATGAAATATGGAAATGATTGTTTGGAAGCTGAGGCTCTGTCACGTAAAGATTAAATTTTCCATTTTTATAAATATAATTAATTAGACAAACCTTCCTATCAAGTAAGCTGGGCCAGCCCAAGGTCAGCCCAATCCACGTCTGATTCGAAAAGTAGGTTGGGCCCAAGGCCCAATATCAAAGTGAAACTTTTCAAAATTTCGTTCCAAAATTTCTCAACTTACCCGCCCTGTTTTCTCCACTTGGAACAGGAAGTTGCTGGGCGTTCTCAACAATTGCAGCAGTGGAAGGCATAAACAAGATTGTCACTGGTGAACTAATTTCTCTATCAGAACAAGAATTAGTAGATTGTGACAGGACCTACGACGCAGGCTGCGATGGAGGCCTAATGGACTATGCCTTCCAATTCATTCTTGACAATGGTGGCATTGACACTGAGGAAGACTATCCTTACCTTGGCATTGATAGCCAATGTGATCCAACGAGGGTCAGTTTCAAAATTCTAAGACAGTAATCTGGGAGTTCAGTTGTTTTTATGGTTATGGATCTTAATGCTCTTTTGTTTTGGATTTTTAACAGAAGAATGCTAAGGTTGTTAGCATTGATGGGTACGAGGATGTCATGCCATATGATGAGAGCGCTTTAAAGAAAGCTGTTGCACATCAGCCTGTGAGTGTTGCCATTGAAGCTGGTGGTAGATTTTTCCAACTCTATGAATCGGTAAGCTTGACCTTTTCTTCTCTACCCTTATTTCCATCAGTTCTTTTCCCTCTAGCCATTATTTGATTTTAGAACATTTATGAAGCCTAAACTAATAGCTAACATCCCAGGCAAAGAGTCTTTAAAAGGAGTTGGAGTGCTTTATTGACTCGGTTGTATTTGTTGAACATTTTCAGGGAGTTTTCACTGGTCAATGTGGGACAGCTTTAGACCATGGTGTGGTTGCTGTTGGATATGGCACTGATAATGGTGTGGACTACTGGCTTGTGAGGAACTCATGGGGCAACACCTGGGGTGAAGATGGATACATAAGGATTGAGCGTAATGTGGATGGCTATTCCGGAAGGTGTGGCATTGCAATGGAGGCTTCCTATCCAGTTAAGAATGGGGTAAACCCTATCAAACCTTACTGGAGTAATGAAACCACTGAGAAGATCAGCAGTGCTTGAATCTTTGCTTCAGTTTGCAGTTCTTGTAAGTTAAAATGTCTCAGCTGCTGTTTTTGGGCATTGGAGAAAGACAAGGGGTGACTGGTGCAAGTGAAATTTCCCATTCTATTCCTTGTTGGTATCCATAGGAGTGGGGCCATTTATGTTGTTTGGATTTGTCATTTTTGTAAATATATTTTCATTTATCAAAACAGCAGCATCTGGAATACTGGTAATTGTTGTGATTAATGCAATTTCAATTCAAAGTCTATCTTTATTTGCCAAGTACTTCTCTCTAGCAGTTTGGTTATCTACATATGCTGATGGTTAGTCAAGATTTGCTCCTGGAATTGAATTCACTGATCTATTTAACAAACGAAAGAAGATATGTAATATTACAGGCTTTGCCAAGTGCTTTTCTAAGTGTAGAGGAAACCATATGATAGAAAGAACTACACCATATTTGATAGCTGATCAAGTCGAAATCATTTCAGATCCAAATGACAAATGTTTGTCCACTAGGTGATTCTTGCACATAGCGGCATTTCTGTAGTTCTCTTTTTAAAGGACAACGAAAGCATTGCTGTTAACATTACTCGGGGATGATTAATTTCTAGAATTGAGCAGCTAGCCGTCCTCATTTCTCTATATTATTGAGGTGGTAAGTAGGTGGAGAATTTGGTTGAGCTTCTTAATTCTTCCACATTTTCCTTCCTTTTTTTCTCCCCTACCAAACATAATTGATTGAAAAGTACATAGAAATCAATTAATCTGTCAAAATGGTTGGGGTTATGTTCAGTTCCCACTCTGTACCCATTCAATTTCTTAGAAACCTGTGCTTATTTTAGAGCATTGAAAATTATTATGCTTACTTATTTTATTCGTTTTCCACCTTGATATGAGTGCTGTTTTTTTTATATATAATATTCTAGTTTAATTCGAAATGTTTAAGTGAAGGCAAATTTAATACTCAAACATTGCCTTCCAGCTTGCTCTTGTCCCACCTCCCCACCTTCTAGCATGACTGCATCATCACATGACTAAAACTGATATGGACCTCTTTCATTTCATCCATGTGCAAAAACTCCCAAATAGACCTTCTGGGGTTGATAAGCCACAGATTGGCCAGCCAACTATGATTTAAGTTCTTAAGCAAATTGCATCATCCTTTTAATACTACTATTGTTTAAGTATATGCTTGCAAGAAATCTGCTGGGGCACGCTTTGAAGACATTTTAAAAAGTTGGCTGAGAATAACTTATACTGACTTTGTATCTTCAATTAAAATAGGAGAGTTCCCCTTTGCTTATGTGAGAAAATGATCATCACTGAACAAAATAGGAATGTTGGAGGATAAGGAATGAACCTTTCAAAGGTTGTGAATGAAGCATCACACCTAAAAGTCATCGGGAAACTGTTACTCTGAGCCAGGAGGGGTCCATGTGGGTTACACAATTGGCTCAGATTAATTAAGGCATCAAATAAATAATCCCAACTCCTTTCATATCAATTTTACTATTTAACAACTTTCTGTATTTATGAGTCAAATGTCGATCTTAGGGTATGGAAGTTTCAAATCTGTCCAGATTATTAGGAAGGCATCTTTTTCAAGCAAAATCATTTCCAGAATTGCTTTTGTCCGATTAAAATGGTAGCTGTATTCAACAAAGAGCTCCTGAGTTGGTACCTAATCACCCTCAAACTCAGGGAAACTGTGGAATCTGGAATTCCTAGATCATCTACAGGTACCACCAAATCCCTTGAGTTACCAGAAGAAAACGATCAGCAGCTGCAGAAACAAGAGCATGTTCCTTCTGATTCCCTGCAGGTTCCGATCAACGAGGATGGTGAAAACTGTGAAGAGGCAGCCAGTTCACCAGAGCCTGAGTGGATTATATCCATCAAAGAAAAGCTTGAGCAGGCACGGCAAGATGATGCAGCAGGTTCGTGGGAAAAGTTGAGCATCTATAGAGTTCCTCACTACCTAAGAGAAGGTGATATTAAAGCTTATGTCCCCCAGATTGTCTCCGTGGGACCTTACCATCATGGCAAGAGACGCCTACGCCAAATGGATCAGCACAAGTGGCGTTCTCTTCACCGTGTCCTAAAGCGTACTAATCAGGAACTACAGCTGTATCTTGATTCGATGAAGGAACTTGAAGACAGAGCTCGTGCCTGCTATGAAGGAACCATCACTCTTAGTAGCAATGAATTTGTGGAAATGTTGGTTCTTGATGGCTGCTTTGTGCTTGAACTCTTTCAAGGAGCTGCTGTAGGATTCCAACGTCTTGGCTATGCTAGAAATGATCCTGTTTTTGCAATGCGCGGCTCGATGCATGCTATTCATAGAGACATGATAATGTTAGAGAACCAGCTTCCACTCTTTGTTCTTGATAGGCTACTGGGGATTCAGCTTGGTGAGCCTGACCAGAAGGGAAAGGTTGCCAAGTTAGCAATCAGATTCTTTGACCCTCTAATGCCAACAGATGAGCCATTAACAAAGAGTGACATGAACAGATTGGAATCCTCTCAGGGGCATACAAACATCTTCGACCCTTTTTCTGATCTGGGTGGCCTTCATTGCCTTGATGTTTTCAGAAGAAGTCTCTTAAGCTCTGGTCCCAAACCTGTACCTAGAATCTGGCTCAAGAAAAGGCCAAATGCTATTCGTGTTGCTGATAAGCGAAGGCAACAACTAATTCATTGTGTATCAGAGCTCAGAGAGGCTGGGATTAAGTTCAAGAAAAGGAAGACTGATCGCTTCTGGGACATTAAGTTTAAGAACGGGATTCTTCGAGTTCCTCGCCTCTTGATTCATGATGGAACTAAGTCCCTTTTCCTCAATCTGATTGCATTTGAGCAGTGTCATCTTGATTGCAGCAATGATATTACTTCCTATGTGATATTCATGGATAACTTGATCAACTCACATGAAGATGTGGGATACCTCCATTACTTTGGTATTATTGAGCACTGGCTTGGCAGTGATGCAGAAGTAGCTGACCTTTTTAACCGCCTCTGTCAAGAGGTTGTTTTTGATATCAATAACAGTTATCTTTCCCAATTGTCTGAAGATGTGAACAGATATTACAATCACAGGTGGAATGCTTGGCGTGCAACCTTGAAACACAGATACTTCAACAATCCTTGGGCCATCATCTCATTTTTTGCCGCTTGCATCTTGCTGGTGCTTACTTTTGCACAGACCTTTTATGGAGTTTATGGATATTATAGGCCAGGGTCTTGAATTCAGTAAGGCCCTCCAATAATCTCTCTAATATGTTTAAAGAGAATGCTTTTATATACATACATCAATGATTTCCATTCATTTCTTCAATTATTAGGCCAAGACCTTGTTGTAGGCAAAATGTGATTGTTTACTGAATGTCTTTGTATCAGCATACACATAATACAAAAGGATGCAGCAATGCCATTGTTGGTTTGAAAATCTAATATTGGAATTATCAGCCATGAATGCCCATGATAGTTTCTTTCACCTTCAATAATTTGCATCATTGATAGGTTTTGGATACTGAAGTCTTTAAGGTTCTTATTTCTTCCATCTTGAGCTTGGCAGCTTTTACACTGAAGAAGCACAGTATCAAAATTAGCAAATAATATGCCTTGGAGAGGTTACACCCTAAACCCTAACTAGTTGATTCTGCTATTCTACTAACCGAATAAAATATGGCCTGTGCCATCACAAACGCCTACTTGACATAAGATATTTGTCCCCAATAAATGTTGAGGCATGTTCCATTACATACCAGCATTTGCCATCGAATGAGACTTTTTATGTCAACCTTCTTTGAGGATCAGGGTGAAGCACAGAAAAACAAGCTATCCGCTTCATGAAGCAAAGATTATCAGACAAGCTACAACTTTAGAAACACTCCATCCAAGGTTATCAACCATTGCAGGACCAAAGTAATGTGTGTAAGCAAGAAAAATGAAGATATCCCGGGAAAAGATACTGGTAGATAACAATCACAGATTAATGCACTTTGCAGTAAGCATCAACACATTCAGTGAACCAAGGCAGCAAGTTTTCACCAAATGATGAAAATACTTAGGCCCAATTCTCACTCACAGAAACACAAAAGCTTTTGTGAAGCTTTAACTGTGATTAATAAACAAGGCAAGCGTGATGCTCATCCGTAAGCAAAAGAATAATAGAATATCCAGATTCCAAGAATATGGCAGAGCTTGCTGAGGTAAAAAACATCCCCGGGGAAGAAGAGGGTATTTCAACTTCAAAAGTACAATTCAAAACCACATTTAATGTAATCCAACCACACTACTTGCTTGGTGTTATCTTCAGTTAAGTACATGTCATTGGATGAAGGTACAGGCGACAAGAAAATGTTACTGTCCCTTCCTTACAAAGCATTCTTCGCAATAACTTTAGTTTCTCTAAGCTAGACTTCTCCATTACATCTGAGAGCTAATCCAGTAAAAAGCTAGGAAAAATGAACAATTATGCAATGTGCAACTGAGGATCCTTGAGACAACTTTGTACTACCAGCAAATCCTAAAATCAGCTGTCAACACAAAAATTGATTCAAAGGAAAGAGGAAAAAAAAAATTCACAACCTCCAAAAATAAAACTGTTTTATGTGGCATAGTCTTGCTACCTGAGGAATTTAATCCCTAGGAAGGTTCATGTTTTCTGTTGAAGAGGCCTTCTTGCCATCATATCGCTAACAAAAGAAACAAAGAACAATATTCATTTAGCATGACCAAGCACAGCGATGACAATACAAAGGAAAAATAGTACACTAAATATCCTGTCTGCTGGTCCCAAAGGAAGATGGATTCAGGAATACCTGTTTCCCAAACGAGAAAGGAACATATTTGTATTTGATCATGTGTAGTATCTGTTTCTTCATGGTTAGGATGAATAACATTAACCAGTAGAAAAGGAGTATTGGCCAAAAGACAGGCACATCAAACACACTGAAGAATGTCATCACAAAAGCAATGCAGAAGGCCTTCGTAATAGAGTACCTTCACAAGGAAAGGCGCACATAAGAGAAGAAAATGATAACATTGAAGATAAATAAAGTAACTACATTTTATGACACCCTGTATATGTCTGCACGTGTACCCTCATTTTTATTATTAACTGTTACAAACAACCATTGACAAAGAGAAAGAGAGTAGAGAAAAATGTGGAAGAGAGAAAGAAAAGCTTTTTCTTTATCCCAGTCTCTGTTTCACCTCAAATTGGAAAACAATTTATATAGTGGGAAATATGGTATTAGGAGACCCCAAGGTCAAAGAATGGAGTTGGACTCTAAACTGAATTTTGCCATTTGTTTTATAGCATGGTATAGACTTACCGTAAAAGTGAATATTTTATGGCAGAAATTTCTAAACAGCGAAACCATTTAAAAGAAAGTGCTTCAGACAAATAACAATATATGAGAAAGCCTATATTGGCATGTACCATGGAAATGGAAGTAACAAAGACCCTGAAAGTGCTGCATCTTATAAGGATATTATTCTATCTTTCGCCACACCACCCCCCCCCCCCCCCCCCCCCCCCCCCTCATAATTCCATATCATTTTACCCCAGGTAACTGTCCATATATATATATATATATATATATGCAATTGAACTGTAATTCTATTCTCACTTCATTTAATCCAGAATTTAAAAAAGAAAAAGGTAAATCACTGAAATTTTTAATCATTCTCATAGACTTCCATTGCATGGGCAAGAAAAAGGTAAACTACTTGAACAAGTTTGTTTGAATTGCAGAATACGGCTATGTTGGGAACACTTGATCCTAAAAAAGGCATAAAGAAAGAATCTTACAATATTTTTTCCTCTATAATAAGATTTATGATCTCTTCTTTTATAGCATTGATCAAAATACTTCATTAAATTCTTCCTTCACAGTGCCCTGGCATTATAATTCTCATGCAATAAGAGCTTCCTTCGTTCATCTTAATTTCCCTTCAAAAAGACATAACCTGAGTTCGAATCAATAATAAATCAAATTTTCCTAAAATTTGGAACACTACCAGGAGAAATAGAGACCTTTGATCCACCAAGTTTCTTATTAATCACAAAACAAATTGAACGTCGTTCTCATGATGCAACATAACGAAACCTAATTTAATTTTAATTAAACTTAATCATATGCGTTAAAATAAAGAGTGAGATGGCGAACCAGAATTTGAACTCGGGGAGTCGGCGGACGAAAGGGCGAAACTCATCGGATTCGCGCGTGGGGAGCGTGGGGCCTTCCTGCATCTCGGGGTCCACCTGAGGAGAAAGGAACCCGATAAGGAGATTCAACAAGTAGATGCCGAGGCCGTAGGTGATGATGTAGAAGCCCTGGACAAAGTATACGCGTACAGCGTAGATCAACGCCACCGCAAGACATCCGATCCAACGGTTGAGAATGTGCGGTACCGTCTTGTCGAGGACGTGCTGGTACCGCCGCGATACCTCGAAGGTCCACCGCGATATGGCAGTTGCAGGTGACGACGGGGATAGATTGTCACCGCCCAGGGCAGCGCCGGTTGGTCTGGTCTCCATCGCGGGCCAAACCAAAATAATACAAAGCCTTTTCCTTTTTTCTTCCCCTGAAATAAGTTTCTTCCTTGTGTTTTTTTTTTTTTTTTTATCCTGAAACAATATTGTCCTCTTCGTATACAATCTCAAGGTTTTTCCGAGCCTCTGATTTTTGGCTCGTGCTTCAGCACATGGGTTTTGTTGGGTCAACGTCATCGAACCGGTCCCGGTAAACCGGACCTACTTGAAAAGTACAACTTAATTAATTTATGATCCAATTCTAAAAGGATAAATTTAATTTAATTTCTACTAGTAAAGAACTTAAGTTAATTACGATGATGCATGTTCATGATAAATGGTTTAAATGCATATCGACTATATAAATAAATTTTAAAAAATTTATAAATATTAATGTTACATATTTAATTTTTTTAAAAAAATAATTTTATAATAAAATAATATCAAAATCAATTCAAATTGAACTAAATATTAGATGGAATGCTCTAATAGATAGTGTAGACGAGTTGACTTTATCCATAAAATAGAACTAATTAATCATCTAATTTTAACCGAATAAACTTAAATTATTATTTTTTGGACAAAGAACTTAAATTAATAATATAACGGATGTTTTTGTTAATGGTGTTAAACTAATTTAGATAATTTTTTTAAAAATTATAATGTAATTAAATTACTAAAAAGTAATAATAAATTTGAAAATAACAATGAGTAAAGTCATTATTATATCATAGTTTTATTTAAAAAATTAACTGATTATTAAGAACTCATAGGTAGATATCAAGTTACAAATTTGGATAAAATCAGACATTCATTTTTAGTTTTTTACCACTTTAGAAGGAAAATGAATAAGCAGCCCAAACCCGGCCCGTAGATGTTTGGGCCGCAGTTCAAGGGAAAGCATAGAGCATTTGTTAGTTAATCGTTAACCCATAGTTACCCGTACAATTAGAGAGCAAAATCACTAAATTAGCGGATAATTAATTGCTGAGAGGCCGTAGCGGGTGGTTGTTTTTTTTTTTTGAAACTTTTCAATTGCTGACATGAGCTCTTCGACGGAGGCAAATCAAATCAAATCAAATTAATAGCTGAAACTGTTGTTCTTCTCTTCAACGTAAAACTCCAGCTCAGGATCCGAATTCCGGTAAAGTTTCCCTTTTTTCAAAATCAAAATGCCTCTAAATCGTGATTACATTCGCCATGCGGGAAATTCATAACCATTTTTGGATCTTGGTTGTTGAAAGTAATTTAAGCTCTGTTGCCAGATCTAATTCTTTTGCTGATTGCATTTTCAATACATTGTCGAATTATGATGCGCCGGTGCTTGGATTTACAAAAAACAATTGCATTTCGAATTTGAGATGTTGATTTCAAGAGCGATGGAAAAGTAGCGGTAGATGAAATTTGTTAGCTTATTTTTATGAAAAGCGTTATCTTTAGGACTAGCCAATGATAAGTGTTCACAAATGCCGTGATTTGCTGGTTTCATTGGCTCAAACTGTTATTCTTTGGCTCCATTCAATTTTCACTTTCGCTACTTAAGCAAAATGTATTTTTGGATAAAAATGTAAGACAAGATTTTGAGAGTGTAAAAAGTTAAAAAATTAATTTTTTCGGACAACGAAATGCATACTTTTACTTGGATTAGATTTTGATTGACTGCTTAAATCTGATTAATTTTGCTATTTTACTCATGAAATTATACTTGTTTCTTTTGTTAAGACTAATAGTGGAACTTTTAATTGCATTTGAGTAGTAGTATGAACTCAGAGTCTGCGGATTCCTCATCTCAATATCTCGCTAAAGCTTCTGATGGTGAAACCCATGCTGAAGCCACTGATGTTAAACCGCCAGCTAACACTAGTGATACCAAACATCAAGCAAAAGCTAATGAGGTTGAACCTCCTGCCAGAGCTTTTGATGTTGAACCTCCAAAGGACGGTGATAATCCACCTACTGTCACTGCGAAAGCTAATTCCTCGCATGATTCCCCACCATCTGTGTTATCCTCCACTGCCATATCTTCTTGGGCGAGAAATTTGAAATTTCCACAGCCTGTAGCACCGTCACAAGACTGTCAAGCTGGAAATGCTGGGACTTCAGCTTTTGCACGCTTCACCAGTGGGCTTGGATTGCGGTTGCAATCAATGAGTCTACCACCGGATGATAATGCAGAGCATACCTCTACAGCGACACAAGCTGTTCTTCAATCATTCAAAAAGGGTATAGTTGATTCATCTCGGAGTGCAGTGAAGGCAGTGCAGGTCAAGGCACGCCATATTGTCTCACAAAACAAACGAAGATACCAGGTAGCCTACTTTTGTTGTTACTGGTGGTATAATTATAATCAAAATGCTTGATATCAATCACAGTTATCTTGAATTCAGATATTATTCTGTACTGTTCCTAGTGAACTTATTCTAATTGGTAAGTTTTTCATTTTTGTGTTTTCCTGACCATGACTAGAAATTCATTGTGTTTAAGACTTATATATAATCAATACCAGAGATGTAACCAATTATATGCTCAAAAGAGTCTTTAACGCATGATATACAGGAGGGAGAGTTTGATTTGGATATGACTTATATCACTGAGAATATAATTGCTATGGGGTTTCCTGCTGGTGATCTAAGCTCAGGGCTTTTTGGATTCTTTGAGGTAAATTTACCTGGTTTACACATAAGTTCAATGTCAAAGTTCACTTTATGGTTTTATGGACTGTAAAATGTGATGCAGGGCTTCTATCGAAATCACATGGAAGAAGTAATCAAGTTTTTTGAAACTCATCACAAGGTAGGATGTTGCATACATAGTAAAGGAATCTTTTATTTATTCATTGGATAGGTCTTGGAAAAGGGTAAGATGTTCCCTCAACTACATAAGGAAATATTTGGAAGTGGGACATTCTTTTTTAGAATTTTAAATTGGAATATGTAAAATTGTAAAATCTGTGATACTACATGCCTAACCAATTTTGCAAAAAAATTTAGGATGGAATATTAACTAAATGACTCAATGAGATTTGATGGGAAAAAGGGATAAACTTTGAGAAGAAATATATGACTTCCATCAAAATTCTTTGGAACTATTTTGGAAATATTGTTTATGTTTCAGATAACAACATTTACAGTTAAATAATTACTGAATCCACATGGAGATGGAGGTGATGAATAATTGTTGAATTTTGTCTTTGATATGATGCTCATCACATTGATTGGAAGAATGTATTACCATTAATAATTAGCATTGATTTCTAAGATCTTAATCTGTGAAAGAATCAATGTCAAAGTTTGTCTCATTAAAACAGAGGTTAGGAGGCAAAGTTGCTAGACTGAGGGTAATTGAGACAAAAAGTTCTAGGGTTATAGGAAAATAGTTGAATAGTAATATCTTTCTCTTTCCTTGCTCTATTTTGCTTTTTCTGCAGAAATAAAAAGGAAAGCTCAAAATTTATTTTTGTTACTAGCTGGTAATAGCACATTGTAGACTTTTAGTTGCTCTAAGTTTTTGCATTAAATATGGTTGTATGTTGTCTGTGAGTAGGTATGACTTATCTTACATTTCTGAAGCTTATTGTAGCTCTTTTTTTTCACATATTTTATTTCAACATTTTTGTGCAGGGGAGATATAAAGTGTACAATTTGTGTTCAGAGAGGTTGTATGATGCATCACTATTTCAGGGGAAGGTTTATTCTTCATCTCTATTTGCCTACTAAAACCAATTGTATTATGGTGGTCAATGCTCCTCAACTTGTGAGATGTCAATGTTTAGAACTAAATATATGCATGTGTTTGATGTTGTTTGGTTCTGTAACTATATCGCGTGGTAGATTTGAATGATTGTGGAGACTGCGGTCTAATATTTACTATACAAAATGCCAGAGCTTCTTCTTAAACAATGCTTTTGCATACCTTCCATTATGTTGGGATTTTGATAATATTAATTTTTCCAACTTCCCTTTAATGTAACATCGAACATTTTTACAGGTTGCAAGTTTCCCATTTGATGACCACAATTGCCCCCAACTTCAACTCATAAAATCCTTTTGTCAAAGTGCATACTCATGGCTGAAGGAGGACATAGAAAATGTGGTGGTTGTTCATTGTAAAGCTGGTATGGGAAGGACAGGATTAATGATTTGCAGTCTTCTTTTATTCCTTAAGGTGTGTTTTGATTATCTCCTCAATAGATCTGTGGGTTTTTAGCAAAAACTTGTTGCTTTTTTTTGGTTCCATTTTCAATTCGTTTTATGTTTGTATTAATACTTTGCTTTATTCAGTTCTTTCCGACAGCTGAAGAGGCCATCGATTACTTCAACCAGAAAAGATGCATAGATGGGAAAGCTCTAGTTCTCCCAAGTCAGATTGTCAGTCATTACTTCAAAGGAAAATTTTGATCTTTTATGTGTTTGATATTTTTTTAACATCATTCTCATATGTAATATTTTTCCGTTTTACTTAGAGATATGTCAAATACTTTGAGCGTATCCTAAGACACTTCAATGGAGAAAATCAGCCTGGACGTAGGTAGGGTGTCTCATATCTGTTAGATTGTGTTATATTTACCCTAAATAATATACTGAAGTTATCGTTTTACAGGTGCATGCTTAGGGGGTTCCGGCTTCATAAGTGTCCCTACTGGATTAGGCCCTCTATTACTATCTCTAATCACAGTGGTATGTTTTGATGTTTATGTAGTCCTTCATGATGTTGGTCCTATTGATATAATGCTGTGGGGCATTGGCCCATTTCAATTAATATACCCTGGCAAGTTCCATACTATAGAAACTTAAATATGTTACAATTTTTTCTTTCTCCTTTTCACAACTTTAATTGAGATTCCACCCCTTAACCTTCCATTCACTTCTACACATTCTATACTGTACCTGTCTTATCTTCCTGAAGCAGTGGGCCAAATATGTCCTGGCACAATGGCACGATAATGCAATCTTGGCGTCAATGCCAGCATAATTTTCTCTTTTAACTGCTTTCCTCTGAAGTTATATACAAGAGGATTCTTTCTTTTTTTTTTCCGCCAAGATATACAGGATGTTTCACTGTTTTCCGTAACTTGTAATTTTCTTCTCGGTACATGATGTGCAAATGTGATAACGGCTGCATTTTTCCTCACCTCAGGAACTTTGTTCTCTACAAGAAAGCATCCAAAAATGAAGGATTTAATGGTGATTCTTATCTTTTAAAGCCATATGGTTTCATTTTAGTGCTGTGGTTTTCTGTGTTAATCTGTCAGTACTCTGCTAAAGTGTTTGCAATTGCAGCCAGAAGATTTCTGGATTAAGGCACCTAAGAAAGGGATAGTGGTTTTTGCTCTGCCCGGGCAGCCTGGTCTCACAGAATTGGCGGGTGACTTCAAAATCCAATTTCATGACCGTCAAGGAGATTTCTACTGGTCTGTAATATTTCTCTTTTTGTCTTGTTCTGTATCTTGAGTTAATTAAAATGGAAAATGGTCATTTTCATCAGACAAGTTATTCGATCTTGTATTGAATGAATTTACCATTTGCCCAACTTACTCTTTAGCACATTCATGAGCAATGGTAAGCAAAATTGCCATTTCACTATGGAAGATTGTGCATTCTGTCTTCAAAATCTGTTTCTTAGGCAGTTGCTTGGTTGCCTCGAGGATTATGCTCTCTTCATAAGGCATAAATTTCTTTAAGATATGCAAAATAGTTTCCCACAGCTGATACTTATTTTAACTTTCCTTTTCAGTTGGTTAAATACAACAATGATAGAGAACAGAACAATACTGGACACCTCTGATCTTGACGGTTTTGACAAGGTAAATGGCTTAATAACAGATACTCGTGTGTTGAGTATGCTTTTTCTTCTTCGTTTTCCACATTGTGTTTCATTCTGTTATTCATTTTATAATCTTTCTTCTGGTGACTTGTTAACTTTGCTATGTAGATAACTGTGCCTTATCCTGGATTCAAGGTTGAACTGGTAATGGTAGACTATCATGGTATGCCGGAGTCAAATTCTAGTACTAATTCTGTCAACAAAGAAACTCAGGGTAACTCCAGTTACACCAAGGATGGAGTCACAGCCCGTTCAAAACATGGCATAGTTTATGGAAAGGAAGACAATGATGACGTATTCTCAGACAGCGATGGGGAGGAATCAGGGGCTTCAAGGAGTAGGCAGACTCAAGCTGCTGCTGGAGTTGGACCTGCAGTCTCCAGCCATCTAACTAACCCTGCAGCTGAGCAAATAGGGATGTCCACGCATGGAACTCATCAACTATCAGTCAAAAATCAAGAGCCAGCGTTGAGCAATGCTTCCAAAGACGTAAGCATTAATGGAGTTGGTAAACCTTCCTCAGGACTCGAGATCCCCAATCTGGACTCCATGAGAGCAAGTGATATCAAGGCGATAGCTGCTGATGCATCAGTCTTCAGTTTTGGGGATGAAGAAGAAGATTACGAAAGCGAATGAAGTCGCGAAGCATTGTTGAGAGTGTTGCATAAAGGTTGGAATGAGAAATGCCCATCAAAGAGTTGATTTATTGTATTCATTGCTTTGATTACTTCATTTTTTATATAGCAGGGTACATTCTCCATTGGGCAGCTCGCAAAATTGGAACACAAAATTCCCTCCCCACTCCACTACAGAAAAAAATAAGCCTTTCAAGCTGTTTCACCATTCAGGCATATAGGCCTGCTTACTTAGAAATCTAGACCAGGCTTGTTTGGATTGTGGAACCACTTCTCCTTCCAGAATGGGAGTACAAATATAAATTAAAATTAAATTCATTGGAGACAGAAAGTATGAGTCCTAACTCAGAACAAAAACTGAAGAAAACACTTACCCCACCATTTCAGGGAAATCTAGTGAGACCATAAGTTAAGCCCCAAAATTGTTTTTTTTAAGGCTCTTTTTCATTTTATCAACCTTCTTTTGAAGATCAGATATGATCTTATCCTGCTTAACAATTCGAAAATCTTTCTGTTTCAGTTCTTGCTTCAACCTCTCAATCTCTTTCAAGTGATCACCAAATTGACTAAAATTTGCCATTGTTTCCTCTACAGGTTTCTGATCTGTCTTAACCTTTTTGGACTCAGTAGATTTCTCCTCACCCTGAAATGCTCTTTTATTTGACAAAACTTGACACTGAGAATCGTCCTGTACCATTTTTCGGATGTACATACTAGCAGTTACTCCTTTGCCAAACTGAAACGCAACAAGTTTCTGAGGTAGTCCAGATGAATCCTGAGATAAGAAAAAAAAAAAAAGATGTAAATAGCAATTTATGTAATAAAGAATGCATTGGCATTCAAAAATTGTCCATCACAAATCATGTGGACCAAGAAAAGATTATTGCTATATCATCATGAAGAAAACCCGGGTTTGCTGTTAAAAATACATACCTTTTCTTCATTGCCATCTATATTTTCAAATGCTCGGTTTGCTTCTTGAGGACTATTAAAGACAGCAAACGCAGAGTAATGGCGACCTTGAGCCTTTTTAGACGGCTGCCAAAAAAGTAAATCACCATATTAGAAACTCAGTGTGGATAATTAAGTGCAAATGAAGGAAAAAGAACTTGAAGCTAGAGTGCTTGTCAGGAACCCAAGTCTTGATGTCCAAATCTTAAAACTTTGAATTATCTATTATACAGGTCATCTGTACCACTTCATCCCTGAATATAGTAGAGGCGTTTAGATCAAGGACAATATAGTCACCTGACAACAGCTTCCTTTATGTAGGGTTGTTTGAGTTCTAACAATTTAGCTCATCTTTCAATTGCCATGTAGAAATGCAGTTCATCATAGTATTAGATAAATACTCAGACAATCATGAATTTATCAATTCAGTTATCCCAATTAATCAATTTTTCATGCATAATATGTCATCATAAACCATCACTTCACTAGCCTCAAATAATTTAAACATAAAATATGCAGCATTAAGAGGTAAAGAAAAAGGCAAGCCAAGATTTCTAAAGAGAAAACAAGATAGAAATAGAAATAATCAACCTTTAATTCAATTGCAACATCTCCAGGGATGACTCTAGATATTTCTTCCCTAGGAACATTGATTGGTATCCTATGGAGCAGTAGCTTTTCCATTTCAGCTTGGGGCACCTGGTGTTACAGAAAAATAAAATCAATTCAAAGAAATTAAGATACATAGGTGATAATCATAAACAGTTGAAAATAAAGATAACCAGCAGTCACATGTCCATACATCTTCTTGAACCAATGGAATGTCACCATGCTCTAGCTTAGCAAGAACTAGTTTCATTGCAGCACACGCATCATCTAGACAGTTATGAGCAGCACCAGGCTTTCGAACTTCATATCCCAGTACAGACTGTAAAACAATGCATGGAACAGTTAAAACAAGCATCTCAAACTACCAGTAGACTTTTGCCATCTATGCCACCATGCAAGGTCTTTACTAATAACAAAGCAGTGTTAATTACAATTAAAGAATGAGCAAAATAAAGGGGATTATTCACAAGCCATCCAGAAAAAAACAACCCGTATGTGAGTACTTAATTTAAGTGGTCAAAAAGATAAAAAAAAAAATACAGTACTTCATTTGAGAGGTGTGAAACATGCAAAAACAACACATGTAGTAGATCAGGTCCTTTCCATCGGGAAAAAAAAAAAGACACCTAGTACTTGCCTTGCACAAGTTATTCAAAGACGGTCTTTTAGAGATAGATGCGTCCAAATATTTGAAGATATATGAGGTGTCAATCACTCTTGCATGGTCTATCTTTAACACTGTATCCCAAAAAAGATAACATGAGAGGTCAAAAATGACACCAGAGCTATAGCCTACCTACACGAAAAGTTCAAGTCTGATAGGCATTTGAATCTAACATAAATGAAAATGAGGTCAAACTTTTAGCCATTATAAAGCATACCTTGCAGATCATTGTGTAAACTGTGGCCCACTAAAATAGTCCCATCGGATAACAGCTTCTTCATGGATTTCTATGAAAAGCAATCCATTTTGCTCAGACAAACAGCATTGAAGGAGATCTAAGAAACAGAGAAATTAGCCATGCCATACCTGTATGTCTGCTACCGAACAAGTAACACTATCCAAATCTCCTGCAGCAACTCCTGTAATCTCAGTCCGATAATCAGCCACTGCTTTGTTTGGATTTACAAGTTTATCAAATTTGACCTGAGAGAAACAAACACCGGACAAAAGTTTTCTTTTTCCTTTTAGCTACTGCAATCTAACCAAATTATAATTAACAATTAACTGCCCTTGAGCTCAAAGCAACTTGAAGACACAAATTGCCAAATTAGTAACTTGCAAGTTTTGCATTCTTTTGAGGTGGTACATAAGACACTAGTTCACATTGAGATGCTGTAGCATCAAAGGTCCCTTTTTAAATTCTAAAAAAGAAAAATCTAGTTGATACCTGTAAATCACGATCCACAACACAAACTCTCACTAACGCTTCTGTGCCATCTTCACAGAGAACCATTTCACAATCAACAGCAACCATGGCATTTGATCTCAACATCCCAGATTTTTTAGGGAGCTTGGTAATGATCCATCCCTACACCAATGGATCAGCATATACCTATAAAAGGATTTTGAAAATGGATACAATTATAACTGAGATGAAAGGCAAAGATGATAGCAACAAACCTCATCGCCTGTTGGGAATGTATAATCTAGTGGATATTGTGGGTGTTCCAAAGTTAAACGAACAAGCCTCTGCACTGCCACCATAACCCATTAACAAGAGCACTTACAAATTCGTTGTAAGCAACTATATATGCAACACTCACGAAAAAAGATGTACCAAACTATACCTGCTCAGGGGATTCATTATCCAAAGATTGTTTTCCAAATTGATCAACCGTGGCCCTATTTAAATGACCTTGCAACATTCTATCAAAAAGCTGAAAGCAAGCAGGAAAAAAGAAAACATAGCATTAACACCCTAGAACCTTGATTGCTAAACAAAAAACAGCACTCGAAAACAAACACCATGGCAAATACAATAATCAATTACCTTCAAATAATCTTCTTTAGTAAATGTCTTAAGAAAAGATACCAAAACATCATTAGACCGCCTCGATGGATCACTCAAAGAAGCACCCAACTTTTTGTCATAAGAATTCAAAAACTCCTTCCATCCTCCTTCTGTACCTTTCAGTCCTCTCTTTTGAACTACCTTGACGATTTCAACAAGAACCTGTTCAATTTTTTTCCTTAACTTATCAGCACAATACATGAAAATTTTGAAGGAAAAACCTTAATGTTAAAAAATTTAACATTTTATTTTCAAATTAACATCCTTTTGCCTAATAATAACGGAATTAACGAACAGACTGAAAGAAAATGCAATAATTGCTGAAAGGACCGCTTTACCTTTTTCTCGGCCGTGTCGAGTTTCTCCTCCATTCGGAGTTCAACGAGCGAGAGATAGAAGGAGGCGGGACCGATCAGCTATGGGGGTTTAGGGTTTTTGGATATTTCGAGTTCGACTCAACCGATTTGACACATTTAAAATCTAGACCCGGATCCGACCTGTCAAAATTGTCCAATTAAATTTTATTTATGATTAAAATATTTGTATAATAATTTTAATACTTTTAAATATATTAAAATCAAAATCAAAACAAATAAATATTTGTTAAATCATATGATAATGTCTTAAATGGAATTAGTCGAATTAAACCTGAATTTATAAAATTTTATTTAAAATCTGATCCAAATTAAATTAAATTCATCGATTTAAGAAATAATATGATGAGTGAATATCCTTAAAATTATTTACTTATTCTAGTGTTAACAAAAATTTACACACTTTGGCAAAAATGAAAAAGTTATTCACTATTTTAATACTCAATAAAAATTTGTACATAAATAATAGGGTGCCAATTTGTAAAAATAAAATAATACACTAAACTCAAAAATTAGAATATCTAATTAAACAACCCAATATAAGATGGAGGCACTATTTAGGGTAACCACAATGATTGTAATGATATATTTTTTTACAAAAAATTATTGATTCTATTAGGAAAATCATTTATACTTTAAAGTTAAAAGATCAAGTTTCCTTGCCATTTGTGTTTTATTAAAAGTTTTGATAGAGACAGAAACCAAACCTTTATAGAAAGTAACCTAAAGCTTTATATAAAGATTAGAAAGTAGTACCAGCCCAACGCCCCCAACCTCCCACGAGCTAAAAGGCCAGACCTGCCCAAAGAGTCGAAACAACAACAACAACATCCACATCTCACAAACTTGATATGGATGGAGAATTCACGCTAATTACAATACACAGACACATTTGAACAAGTAATGAACAGAAATCAACAATGAAAGAAAATAAAAAATGGGTTTCAATTCTTGCAATAGAACCATCCGGGCATTCCGAAAAACAACAATGAAACAGTGAGTCGGACAAAAACAGATTGTTTGTTACCCAAAGGAAAGAACAATGAGATCAGAGTAAATCGTCCAGCTGTGAAAATGGATCATTCACAAAAGATACCAATAGAATCATTGCTGTTGTTCTTTGTTCTAGTCTATGGTCCTAAAAGATGTCAATGGCTCTTTCCGCTAAATCTGTCGAGAGATTGAACTCAACAAGGTTAAAACCTTATTATTGACAACACTTTAACATATCAATGATCAGAAAATTATTTTCTAGAAAGTCCTTCAATGAATTTGATAAACTTCTAAATTGAAGTCTAACATTTAGTCGAAAAGCTTTAAATGGTGTTTTAACCCAGTCAAAGAATTCGAGGTCCAGGCAGACATCAGCCATGCCATATGAAACTAAATATAAAGACTACAAACGATGGAAACTTCTTTCTCAAAAGTCACCACTCAAAAAGAAAAAGGACTCACAGTGAATGTGCAATGACTATATCAACACAGGACCATGACCATTCAAAAAATAAAAGTAAAAGTTTTAAAACAAATTAAAGTTGCCAGGAATCACTCAAAAAGAGGAGAGAGAGCTGTTTACCATCTTGCACCAGACACTCAAGCTGCCACATAAAGATATATCTCTAATTGCAAATTACATGCAAGTTACTCCAGACATTCGATAACATTCCATAAGAAGTCGCAAACACATGTACACAACCATTGAAAAAATATATAATGGACAACATCAGCATAGTGCTGAAGATATTGCATGTTTGACAAATTAAATTAGAGCAAATAGAAAGGGGGAGGTGGATAAAGGAGATGCAGCTATAAGCAATAATGAGAAAATCCTTCGCCACTTGCTTCCCGTTGTCTTCCCTTTCAATGTTTACAAAATCCAAGCAAAAAAGTTTAAATCAAGAAATACAATTAGGCATTTTTCAAAAAAAAAAAAAAAAGAAAGATTCATCTCAGTGAACTCAAAAGACTGCAATTTGTTCAGGGCAAGAATATTTTCCAACTCTTACAAAGATCATTCACAGATCATTTACAAGTTGCTATTGAAACTATCATCACTGTTAGACCACCTTCTGAATGTGCATGCCACCAAATTTCTACCAGCAAAAAGCCCCAACTTTGACCTCAATGATGCTAATCTACCATTGCTGCTCGTCGAAGCATCTGGACCATTTACTTGGCCACCCGCCAGTGGTTCCACACCATTTTCATGAACTCCAACATCACTGGCACTAGCCTCAAAACCACCATCTATTTCACAAGCATCCATATTGATAATCATTGATCCCCTCTTTTCACGCAACCACTCGCCAGCCTCATTACTCACCCCTTTACATTTCCTTACCTTAATTTTCACCAAACTGGGACAACCCCAAGCAAGTGCTTCAATCCCAATATCAGAAATATTACATCCCTTGATGCAAAGTTTCTTCAACACCATACATTTTGCAGCAATGCAAGCAATCTCGGCATCACCAATAGTTCCACTTCCACAAAGTGCTAATCTCTCAAGTTTCGAACAATTAGAAGCAATGGCAGCCAAGCTCAAATGGGTAGCATTAACACCAATCAAAACAAGTTCTTGTAAATTAGGACAGTGTTTGGCAACAGCAACCAAACCCTCATCTCCAATCCTGTTAGTCCTCCATCCGTCGACATGAAGCTTCCTCAACAACTTACAATGCTCAGCTACACAAACAAGCCCGTAATTCGAACACTCCGGGGCCTTCACAATATGCAAATTCTCAATTTCGGTACATTTTGAAATCGCAGATAGCCCTATATCACTTACTTGAAGCCTCTCAAGGTGAATTTCCATCAAAGAATTATTATTGCTATTGCTATTATTGTTATTAAAATTTAAATTTTCTTTTCCATTTCGATTTTGACTTCCAATTAATTGAAGGACTCTATCCCAATCACCCAAACAATGAATAATTTTCAAAGTTTTAAGGTTTTTCGATCCAATCACAAGCGGTTCAAAAGACTGACCGTTAACGAGCTCTTTCAAGCAAATCATTTTCAGCGACGAAGCCGCAGCTCCAGGGCCGATCGGCTCAGCTCCGTCGTGGATTCCTCTGAGTCTTTTTACCGATAACTCTTCCAAATTCTTGCAATAATCGAGGACGGCATTTAAAGCTTTAGCGCCAAACATGCAAGAGCCACAAGAAAGTTTCCTTAAATTCTTAGAATTTTGAGCAAATGCCGACATTCCTTCGTCACTAATTTCGCGGCAACCGCGGAGCTTCAGCCGTGTAAGGTTTTGGCAACGGATTGAGATCATCACTAAAGCGTCGTCGTTTAAGCTGATTGATTTACGGCTACAACGTAGGGCTAGCTTGGTTACGGAGTCGAAGCGCTTGAAAAGAGAAGGCAACGAAGCAACGATCTCGGATTGGACGTTGAGAGACAAACGGTGACGGCTCTCACCTTCCACGCGCAACCACCTCTTGCATACAAGGGAACACCGGTTCCGATCGCCAGGACCGAGGAATTGGAAAACATAAGCCAAACACTCGTCGGGAATCTCAGCGGTGTAATCCCGATTCGCCACGAATTCATCGGGAAATTCCTCGCTGGAAACAAAACCAGAAGAGGATAAAAAGCTGAAGCGATCGCTGAGGGAGTTTTCCCTGTCTAAAGCGGCGGAAGGCGATTGGCCCATTGTTGCGGTTGGAGAATACGCACCACCGAAGGAGAGTAACTGGGAATAGCCTCTACTTTTTTTTTTAATCCTTTTTTTGGTTTTATTTCGGTTCTTTGTAAGGATTCAATTAGGTTTGGGAATTGGTTTTCGAGAGTGAAATTATAAGTCGCAAAAAGGGTTTGAAATTAGGTACGTGCAGTTTGGCCCCGTCAAATGGGGGTGCGTGTCCTCGTCGCAATCGCCACGGCCGACTACAAATCGCAAGTTTTTATTAAATACACCCAATTATTTATTCAGAAGCTCATTTTTTTGAGTAATTTTCATGCCGTACGATTTTGGTTGTGATTCTTCTGGATGGCAATGGCTGTGGGGCCCTACCACTTGATTTTATATGAAATTGACACGTGGCGATCTTCGTCTCCTTTTCTTTTTTGTAAATTTCGGGCTTTCTATGTTGTTTGAGTCCTACAAGCCGGGCAAAATTGGGAAATACTCAACCGGAGAAGGTGGAATCAGGTAATCTAGTCATGGATTTTGTCATTCGGTTAGGATTTTTTTTTAAGGAAAAAGTGGAAGTTAAATAAGAGGATTTGAAGTTTATACATGTTAATTATGGATATATCTCTAACTAACTTCATTTCTAAGTGGGAAGAGCCCAATTTCTTTACTTAAAATGCCTTTTAAATTTAATTAAGATGTTATTTATAATAATAGTACTACTTGAAATGATGTAATTAATATGATAAACTTTAATATATTTAAACAAAAATATTTCTTAATACAATATAGTGCTTCTATAACTCTTGTCTCTCTTTGCAAAACCCTTTGTTTTATCACATTAATCCTCTCGAAAACAGACAAAAAATAATAATAACTTTAGATTACATATACATATAAATAATAGTTTTTTAAATACTTTCAAAATCGTCAATATAAATAAAAAGATTCAGGATTTTAATTATGCAAAAATATCAATAAAAAAACTTGCTTATATTAAACATCTTTAAAATAAAATATTTCTTTAAAATAAAATATTTATACATGACAACTATGAACCATCCCAAATTGTAGGAAGATTAGTTTTAAATAACATTTGAGTTACAAGTCTATTTTTTTTTTTATAGATTGAGTTAGAGTTGATTCTGTGTGAAGAATGAATAGGGGAATGGATAAGAAACTTATCTTCTAGTTTAACGGCGGCATGATTAAAAGGAAAAATAAAAACTCTAGGATTCAAGTTGCGTAAAGAAAACCTTGTGTTCTTTGAATAGTTAGGCAAAAAGAACAGTTCAAAGCATCTTCTAGGATTCGTAATTTCAATTGTATGCCTGAATCATGTTGGCAACCCTTTTTATTTTTTATTTTTTTTTATAGTATTAAGGTACTACCTCTTTTAAGCTTTTAATGGTGGGCAAACGGAGCAGAATGTAAACACAACACAATTCCATAACGCTTATGAATTTGTTTTTATTTTCTATGAAAAATCACATATAATTTCCCAGAGGTTGATCAACGGTCAAACAATTCGGTTCCACTCTTCAATAGATGGTCCAATAAGTTAGAATTCTCGTGTCGAAACAGGACAGGCCAAAAGTCCCAACTGCCCAACATTGGCCAGGTCAAATGTCCCTTCCCTCGCACTTGCTATTGGTTGTTCATCTCAATTATTTTAATTTCTCATTATTTTCCAACCAAATAATTAAAAAAAGGTGGTTACATTATGTCAATATTGTGCAGTAGAAGAGATTAAGAAAGGAAAAATGGGAAGTCATAGTCAACGGCCAAAAACCCAAATTTGTACTTCGAAGGCAGTCATCAAACACGTCAAAAGGGGAATTTCTCTGGCCCGATGGCAGTTGGGTTCAACAATTTTGAACTTTCCAATTGTCACCAAGTTGTCAAATTGCGAGTGTCAAAGACACCATTATTCAGAGAAGAAAGCATTTCATGCGTCTTTTTCTTGGAAAAAAAAGAATGGAGAACATCAAAACCTTTACATTTCTAAGAACAATCCACGATAGGCATTGACACTTTTTTCAATTCATTAATTTTTTTACTACATTATTTCATTTTCCATGACTCATTAGTCATAAGATTCCTTTCAATGCATTGGTATATCCCAAAGGTTTTTTTTAAAAAAAATGGATTTAGTGTGAAACATACAAGTAATATGATCTGCCAATTGAACAATTATAAAACAATATTTGCTAAATAAAATAAAAACCCAAAAAGTCAATCATGTATTTTGAAAAAAAAAAATAGAGTTGTTTCGTTGGTATGAAACATTGGTGAAATGGTTGTAAGAGTGTAAGTTTCTCTTTACTTTCTGTCCTACAAAATATCATACCAATTCCTTCTTCAGCCCAATGAGGAAAGAGATCGGGTAACAACTAACAAAGATAAACCCCGACCCGGCCCAATTATCAACCTTCTCACCTTCAACATCGAAAAGAAACGTAGATCCATACTAATCAATTTGGTTATGGGCCGAGACTATGAAAGCTTTTTCTTGGCCCATAGGAAAGTTCGTGAGGATAAATAATGTTAATATTATGAAGTAAAACTTTAGGGGAGGAAATAATGAAAATTTTTTATAAGACACTAGAATATTACAACTCGTCCTCCTATACATGCATGATTAAATATGAAAAATTTTAAGATTTCGAAATATATAGTGTTTTAAAGATTAAGATAAACTTCTAATTTTACAAATTAAGAATAAAAAATTTGAAAGTTTAAAATTTATGAAACGAGAAGAAATTATTTCTTGTTTTATAATAAAAAATCATATGTATTAACATATACACTTACTTATTTTAAGGAAGTAGCTAAGATTAAGCTTTTTAAGACGGTGAACACGGTCAAGACCATTGACTAACGCACTGCCCTTTCCCTCAACAAATGAGAATTGAACACCCGCAACGTTGGAGCATTCCTTTTGCAAGTCCGAGTTTCAATGATGATGCTTATGCAATGCACCCACCAAAGTAGTGTTGGACAAAATATGCCATGATTACAGCCATTGATCCCAAAACGATTCATTGCCTCTTTGGCAATGATAATTTTTTATAGATATGAATAAAAATACCCCACTTCCCCTCCTTAAAAAGGATGTTACATAGCTCCAAACATGTTGAGTTTTGAAGTCATGTTTGGAGAACTATATATATACACACCTTTTCCCTTTCAATATATTTAGTCAAAGCTTTAGCCATGGGTGCGTGGTGTGATTCATGATTAGTATGTGTTTTAATGGGTTCCAAATTTATGTTGTTGCTCGAGTGGATGGCAGCAAAAGCAATCCCCATGGCATTTGTGCTCTCCATTTCTCTCACAAGCCAAAAAAAAAAAAAAAGAAAGAAAAAAAAGTCAATTAAGAGCCAGCCATCCACATGCAAACTGAGAATGTGACAATACAGAATCGACCATGATTGCAAGGCAAATAATGGCGATTTTACCTGTGATATCTTTGCCATCATCAACCATATATCAAGTTCTAGAACCGCGGGGTCAATATTTTTAGCTCAAGGACGAATTGATTTCTCATTTTAAAGCAGTAATATCCATTATTAAATTAGGTTGCATAAGACATGGCTAAATGAAAGCAGGTTTCATGTTCATCTTTTTTGCTGCTCCATATACAATAAGTAGCTTCAACTAATTAGATGGGAGGAAAGTCAGTTATTAGTTTTTTTTTTTTGGGTTTTTCCAACTAGTTTTAATTTCAATCGTCCATGTGGAATGGGAAATAAAGATTTTTCTAGGCACCTTTTAATTTCGAGTTAGCCCACTGGTAAAAATTAATACAGTTAATTTCATAGATTGTTAGAAATTTTCTCATTAATTGATATGTAGTTGTCTTAACTTTTGAGTTTGGGGTGAAAAAAAAACAAAAGAATGGTTGTTACACCAACTTTTGTATTTGATATTATCTTACTTTTGTTTCATATTTGATTGATGTGGTTAATTGATAATTAATTATAAATAAGGATATGGAGATAATGAAGACTGATATAGGTGGTTCATTCTATCAAAACAAAGCCTAAGCTAAATAAAGCCCAAAACAAGCATAATGACCAATAATTATGCATCTAAAACTCTAAAGCAATAGCTGGCAATTAAAACTGGCCAATATTTGACACATTGTTATCAACAAAAATACAGAAGAGAGAAAGAAAGAAAGAAGATCAGTTTGGTGGTGTGGGCAACAGGGGGCATGCATCTAACTTTGGGGGATGTGAGAGAGAGAGAGAGAGAGAGAGAGAGAGAAGGAAAGAGTAATTGACTTCTAACCAAAATGATGCAACAGCTTTTATAAACTTTTGTTGGTGTTAGTTGTTAGGAATTCAAGATTATGGGGAAAAAAAGGGCAGTATGATTCTATACTTGAAAAAGGAAAAGCATGGAAAAAGAAATATGCCCAATAACACAGTGAGAGAGAGTTCAGATGTGTGGTACATCGCAAAAAACTTTGTTCTGTTTTTAAGTTTCAAAGTTGGATTTCGCTGGACAACACTGCTCTTTGCACCCACCTCCATCAAGTATCTCTCTCTCTCTCTCTCTTTCTTGGGCTACCTCAAAGCTCGAGCCGAAACCAAAGAGAAAGAGGGGGAGGAATAAAAGAAGAGAGAAGATATGCTGAAAAAAGAAATAATTCTCCTAGGTAGCCTACATTGAAGGAAATATATACAAGTTTTTTCTCTATCGTGGCTGCAAAACTCAGTCCTTTATCGTGCAACACAATCCAAAGAGTAAAAAGAAAGAAAGCTAGACTCGCTAGTTGGAGGGGGAAGCTTAACAAAAGATGGAAAAAGAAAAGCAAATCAAGTTGCTTAAAAAAAAAAAATTATGGATTCCCTTCACCCTCACTATAGTACTGTGGAAAAGGGTAGAGGGGAAGCCCCTTTTTTTTCCTTCTCTGCATGAAACATTAAAGTCCTTGGAAACGATGGGGAAAGTATTTAGTACTAAATCTCTTTAAACTGAAAACTGAAAAGATACGAGTATATAATAAACACAAAGAAAGTAAGGGTATTTATTGATTTTTAGACTAGCGCTAGCTAGCAGCTTCTGCTTTCCATATCTTTAGACACTGGCAAGATTCAGGGGAGCTCAGCAGAAAATTTAAAGACAATATCAGAACCTCTTGCCTATTTGCCTGATTTTGCTTTAATGAGAGAGAGAGAGAGAGAGAGAGTGCTTTTATTAAGAACGGGGTTAGACTTTAAAAGGGTTGATTATGCAAAAGTTTAGGCCAATGTCTCTGATAAAATTATGTCATACAGACAGGAATATTTTTCTGTGGGCCTTTTGCATGAAAGAGTCAATGGGGTTGTTAAAATAATTAAACGTTACTCCTTTTTTGCCATTGCATTTAGTCTGTTTCTTGCCTAGTGAGATTAATTATGGTCAGTGGAGGACTGCAAATCTTGCCTCACCACTATTTTGTATGTACCTTTGCTGTCCTATGCTTACTCTTTTGAGTTGCTATGTCATCCGTTTTAACAAATAAGAGAGCGAGAATTGATTATATGAACGCGGCACCTTTCCACATGAATGAAGAATATAACTGCTGAAGGTGCATATGAGGGATTATTCAATGTCAAATTGTATTAATCCATTTTATAATTCTGCCCAAGAACTAATGTAAAGTTACCTAACGAAGTGTAAGTTCAAACTAATTGACACCCAATAATAAATTCAAGTCTTAATTTAGATAGTCTAGTTGAAGTTTCAAATGATCTTTAATACAAGCAGATAAGTAGGGGAGGGAGACAGTAAGTGATTGAAGGTTCATACTTGAATATGGTGTTAAACATACTATATACATATCGATTAATGTCGTAGCAGCACAATTTGATGTCGTAGCAGCACAATTTGAAGGGCATGTAAGCACATTTTCTTTCCCTTTTTCTTGTAAGTGCATGCTTTTGCGAACCAAAGTTGTTGAAATTCAGAATATGTATATCATAAGAATTAAAACAGAGATACGTGTTGGTTGAGCTCTAACCATCGTTTCAAATTTTCATGTTCAATAGTTCTCTGACATGCACTTGTGAAAATTCATTTCCCTGACTGACATAATTTTGACCTTCAAAATGTGCACCTGAGGCCGTGCTTGCTTTGCTGGATTATGTTCTTATAATGCATATGGAAATTCTAAGCTTTGGGTATGCACCGGAGACATAATTTGCATGAACAAATATATCAAAAACTAAACCATCATTATAATGAGTAGTTGACTGGCTAGTGAGTTTCCACGACAAACTAAAGCAAATCGAACGACACGATTCAAGGTCTGTTTCGTTTCATTACCAACCTTAATGTGGATATTTAGTTAGGCATTTAGTCGAGGTAACTCATAATTACAGGCACTTCTCTACTTTGGACGAAACAAACCACACCTGTTTGAGAGATGGATTAAGGTGTCAATATCAACTTTTTGGCACCCATTACATGCAAGATTTCTTAGCTATAGATTGATGATCACGCTATTGAAAAATGTCGTTGATAATGACAATAATGATGGTAAGGATGTAGAACAAAAGGACAGTGATGAACATTATCTTGATGTTGATAAGTCATGATGGGATTTCTGGTCAAGGTAGTGAGATTTTCAAAAGAAGAAGAAGAAGAAGAAGAAGAAGAAAAAACATATTGATATATGAAATTATGAGTTTCATCCACTCTACTCATACGCTTTATGGTTAAAAAAAATGTATATAACTGTTTCATTGACATGGTGGTTTTGATCTCTCACCAACCTTATTTCTCAATAATAGAAAGTTATAGGTACAATTTTTTCCACGTAAAACATGACCCTTTCTCTTTTTCCTTCATTGCCACTGACAAAATTCTCACCAAACCCTCTCCTCCTTGACTAGTAAACTGGTCAGACCTGAGGATGAAGGACAGATTGGTGTTGTTTCACTGCCCTTCCAAAAACGTAACTGCACTTGGCGTTCTCTACTTTGATGAGAGTTGTGAATGAATTTATTTGTTTACAATTGCACAAAGCCTAAAGGAAACGAAATAATGCTATGGAAATAGTATTCAACTAGCTCACCAGCATTTCATTATTGTCTATAAAAACCAAAAATTAGCTTTGGGGTAAAGTAGTTATGCTTGGCAATCGGCATTCATTATGTTTCATAGCGATGTCAACTTTTCTCACCAGGAAATTCAAATCAATATTCAATACCTCAAGCAATATTAACAAGTATAGCATAAGCCTACAAGTTAGGAATATAAATAAATCAAACTGTTTTCTCCAAATCCTATTACCTGTACCGGTAAAATAATATTTCTCAGGACATGTGCCTTAATTTTTGTTCCTTAATTCATCAATAATTTGCTTGGTGATTGCATGTTCTAAGAGATATATAATTGAAGAGCTGCAGGCATAATGGCTTTGCCTACTCGTCTTAGAGCAAGGCTTTAGGTTTTCTATACCCTGGGTCTTGCTTCTGTCAGCCTTTCGAGGTTGTCTCCTCCGTAGCCATAGCTAAAATTTGAGAAAACAAAAAAGAAATGAAAATTGGGAATTGCAAAATAAATGATAAGAGAATATGTGATTTGATCGTGATCCATTTGATATCCAACAGCATTTATTTATGAACCTATAATGGGGAAAAAGAGCATATAGGTAAAGATGTACCAATAATTTGAAATGGTTATAACAACAGAAAATAAATAAATAATTGCTAACAAATTTCTTTAAAGCAGTTATTAGCATTTGTCCTAAATACGATAGCGAGGGCTACCCATTGAAAGAAGAAGACAGGGCTTGTTTTCTGGCAGACAAGATGGCAACGTAACAATTATTATGGGAAGAGAGATTTTACAAATTTTGAAAGATTTTAGGTGTGTTTTTTTTTTTCAGTCAAATAAAATTTCTTCGTGGCGCCTGGCTGCCCCGCCGGGCTCCTCTGTTTTCCTTTTATGAGTTGTCGCTGTTTTGTACCTTCTGCCCATCCTCCTCTCGTGATTCACACGGCAAGTGATCTTCTTCTTTTTCCATCTAATCTTGTAGATTTTTTTTTCACTTTTTTTAAAAATCTTTGTTAAATAATACTTTAATTTATTAAAAAAAATGCCGCAGTGAGTTAATCGTTTGGAACATGAAAGAAAAATCTATAATTTTTTAATTAATTGATTGAAATATTTGATATGAACCAAAAAGAAGGATCTATAAGCAACATCACAGGACTTACTGTTATTACTTATTTAGTAAATGCGCTATAAGATATAGGTAGATGCACCGCTTGCAATTTAATTTAAGAAGACTAATCATCAACTACATGTGCATGATAAGTTTCGTTACTTTGTCAACGATGCGTTATTGCCGCTGAGGAGGATTGATAATAATAACACATAATACTTGAAAACGTTTTAAAATTATTTATAAAAATTATATAATTTTTTATTTATTTATTATGCTTAATTAAATTATTATATTTTTAATTTTAAATTAAATAAATTATTATTATTAAAAGTTATTTAATTATTATTAATTAAAATATCATTTATCATTTTATATTTACGTGATATTTTTATTGAGAGTGAAAATGTCATCTTGTAATTTTAAAATGTTATATCATCATACGTTATGATATATTAATATATTACAGCAATATCATAAGAAGTAAAATGATGAATAATATTTTGATTATTTATATAAAAATTTTATTTAATTAAAATTAAAAATTTAAAAACTTAATTAAATATAGTAAAAAAATTTATTTAAAATTTGTTTGAATAATGTAAAATTTTTTAATATTATATTTAATAATAATAAAATGATGATAAATATACATGCATAATAATAATATTAATTTGATATAAATTATTTACTTAGTTCGTTTGTAGTCAAAATTTTTTTTCTTTGAAGAATGATTTTTTTAAAAATTATTAAAGCGAATTGATTTAATTTTTCACATGATTTTAAACCGTTGTGTGTGAGTTTTTCTTTCTCATATTGCCTCGCTCATCTTCAAGTTAATATAATACTTTTATCTCATAATTTTATTGTCATTAATACTATTTTATTAGGTTAAGCAATAAAAGTGGAATAAAGTTTAGATAAAAATCTTAAGTTTGTAATATAATTATTTTTATAAAAAATTTAAATTTATTTAAAATAAATTTTTTACTGTAAACTATGTCTATCATGTGAATACCATGCAAGTAATATTGTCATGTTAATAAATGTAATTGTGGAAGTAACGTTGTCAGTAAAACTTTCGCAATGACTTAAAAAAAATTGATAAAATTATTTCATTTATCATTATTATTTACTTAAAAAATAAAAATAACTATATATTAATATATAATTCCATGATTAATTAATAAAAATTATATTCTTATCGATATCTAACTCAACAATTTTTTTGTACTTAAATAATAAGACTCTCAAAAACTTAAATTGAAATTAATAATAATAATTATCTCAAATTTTTATATTATATTTAAAATTTTAAATTAAATTAGATATGGGATGCCATAAAGAAAATAAAATAAAAAACAATGACATGTTTGTTCCAACTGTTTAAATGCAGATCTCTGGGTGGAACACAAATTGCACTGGTAAACGTGTCGAAACCTCATTTAGAGCATGACACCACGAGTGACATGTCAACATTGACCGCTCAAACTGTTTCATATCATATCACCGATAAAACAAAACCAAGCTTAAATTTAAGAAAAAAAGAACAATCGTGCGTTTTCAACTCCGAGCATGACAAATCCCCGTTTTGAGCGGTCAACGCTTTCACATCCTCCCCATAACTTAATAAACCCTCCCTCATAGGCGCGTCTTTCTTACATTCGATCACTACACCTTGAAATCGACCAGATGTTAAAGCGCCTGATTTCACGATGGTTGCTATGAAAGTGGTTTTGGGACAAGTTACAGATATGGGAAAATCATGATACGCTTTCGTAGCTTATGTACGAGAAATTCCCGATACGTATCGGCTCCAATACGTATCAGATTCAGGAAATCCTTTCCTTTTATTTATTTGTTTTGTTTTGGTCTTTATAAAAGCTTCAACTCAGAAGCGTGCAGAGATACTTTCTTCTTTATTTATTTTTTAAAATTTTCTTTTTCCAAAAATAGTTTTTCATTTTCATGGAAATGCTCGAGGAATGTGCTGTTCTAAATTTTTTAATGGAATATTTATTTAAACATTAATTAAGAATAGTTAAAATATTATTTTAAGAAAAATAGAAAAGAAATGGAAAAAACTTGGGAGGGGGTAAAAAGGGACAAGCGTGAAAGGTTTCTCAGATAAATCCCTTCACTTACTTACTTCATTTGTCTCTCTTTCTCTTTTTGTCTCTTTGTTTTCTCTTCCTCTTCCTCTCACTTGGATACTAATATACAGAGAGACCAAAAATAAAAAAACAAGTGTTGGGGAAATAGATGAAAGAGCAAAAAATGAGATTGAGATTTGCTGTTCCTTTGATGTTATTATAATGAGAGGAGGGTTCATTTTCTTCTTCTTTGAAAGCTATGGCTCTGCAAGAAGGAGAGACTCAGCAGATTCAAAGCCCATCATTGATTCTTGATGGGCTGTATTGTGAAGAAGAGGATTTAGGAGAGTGTAGCTTTGAAGAGAATGGAAGTCAAATTTGTGGTGAAACAGTGAAAAAGGAGCCATTTTTACCTTCATTTTTTATTGAACATGACTTGTTTTGGGAAGATGATGCGTTACTCTCTTTAATGTCCAAAGAAAAAGAAACCCATCTTGGTTACCTTGCTGTTAACTCTGATGAGTCTTTAGTTTTGGCTCGTAAAGAAGCTTTGGAGTGGATTTTCAAGGTTAAGGCACTCTATGGGTTCAATGCTTTGACCATAGTTCTTGCTGTGAATTACTTTGATAGGTTCATTTCAAGCCTAAAGTTTCAAAACGACAAGCCATGGCTGGGACAATTAGCTGCTGTGGCTTGTTTGTCTTTGGCTGCTAAGGTTGAGGAAACCCAAGTTCCACCTCTTTTAGACCTCCAAGTATGTGTCTAAAGCAAGATTGCAATCCAAGTTTGTTGGTTTGTAAAATTTGTGGTTTTGAACTTGATATTGAGTTATGAAAGATGTATTTTTGTGATGTTTTTTTCCTTTAGGTGGAGGAATCAACGTATGTGTTTGATTCAAAGATCATACAAAGAATGGAGCTTTTGGTGCTGTCAACTCTTCAATGGAGGATGAACCCTGTGACGCCAATTTCCTTCTTTGATCACATTACAAGAAGGCTTGGATTGAGGACCCATTTGCATTGGGAGTTCCTTCGGAGGTGTGAGCGTTTGCTTCTCTTTCTCATTGCTGGTAAGTAGTCAAAACAGCAGACTTCTTTGTACAAAGAAGGAAATGTGCATTTTTAACCATTTCTATTGAGTTCTAATCTGAAATCTCCAATTCATTTTGATCCAGATTCAAGGTTCATGCTTTATATTCCCTCTATCTTAGCTGCTGCAACAATGCTGCATGTTATTAAAGAGGTTGAACCATGCCATTATCTTGAATATCAGAAACAGCTTATTGGAGTACTCAAGACATGTGAGGTTTGTATACAATTACTTGGGGTGCTCTGTTTTGAAGTTCTCTTACCTGTCGTTTTTTCATAGATTACATTGGAACTTGATTGTTCATTATCTAATTCTTGTTTTGTTTCAATAGGATAAAGTAAATGCGTGCTACAAGCTCATCTTAGGGTTATTGGAAAGCCATTGCAAAGGAAACCAAGGCCACAAACGCAAGCATAGATCAATACCGAGCAGCCCTAATGATGTCATTGATGTATCTTTTAGCTGTGATAGTTCAGATGATTCGTGGGCTATGGCATCTTCGGTCTCATCGTTGCCACAGCCTCTGTTCAAAAGGAGTAGAGCACAGGACCAGCAAATGCGGCTACCTTCACTAAATCGTATGTTTGTGGATGTGCTTAGTAGCCCTCGTTAATCTTTCCTTGTCATAATATTAGTACTATTAAACATGTTATTATACTCTTCCTCTTTTGCATATTATCTGCAGTATCTGTTCTTAATGTGCAATCTATTTGTGTTTCATAACTTGTTGTTGCCTTTTTGGCCAAACTTGCTAACATGGATCGTACATGGATTAATATCTGCCCTGTTCCTCTTTGATTCGACTTTGGAGGTCAGTTTGGAGTTTGCAATGAGAAGAGATGGTCTTTTCCGGGGGTTGACATGAGTGCCTCACTGTGCTACAGTTTCTGATTCTTCTAATGTTGGTGAATGAACATATATTCAGGACATCCTCTGTAACTGCATACATCTATATTATTTTTGGTCATTTATCTTAAGAGTTTAGGTAAAAGTAGAATTAAGATTGAGGTAGGCAACCAAAGTCAATTTTTTTCTTGAATGAACAAATTGTTGACTTACATGCTTTTTGGGGGGTAGATGAATGCTTGGAAGTGTGATTGTTTATGTGTTATTAATAAAAGGTACAGGAGAGAGAAATAACGATCAATTGAGATTTTGGATCCTCATAATTTTACTATTTAAATATCAGGGAGTTCTTTGAACAAGGTCAAACAGAACAGCGAAAGTCCTTAGAGAACAACAACCAAATTTCCACTAGCTGGCAGTTTTCCTACCTTCTCAGGAGTGACTTTCCTCTCTGCCTAAAATATACTTACTATATAGAAGAAATTGTACTAGTTTTCAAAGTAAAAAGTACTTTTCTTATGTGTTGAACTTATAATATGATTGTGCTCATCGGTATTGATATTTATTGGTGTGACTCCAATCTTGTAAGGAATCTTTTATGTCTGAACAGGTGGACCATATTAAATCTTAAGTATGGCATTATGACAAGTTATACTCTGCCAAAGATTTAACCTTTCAAGTCAATTACCATCTTTGTTCTTAATGATGTTAATATCTTTTATCGGCAAACCCAATAGCTGTCATCTATCCTTCTGTTTGGTGCCTCTGCTTTTTCCCTGTTTGCATGTCTTCTGGACCTTTCTATTTGAATATCTTTCTTACTTTGTCATTCTGAAGTTTGTGGTGGTATGTTCTTGGATTTGTGAATATCCAATTCCTGAAGAACGAGCTAGCTCAATACATAATCATCCGTAAAAGTTTAAGGCATAGAAATTATATTCATAGGAGATCTTTGAATGCATCAATGATTTTATTAAATCTGTTGTAATATTGTGAAATCATATTATTAAGGATTATTCTTACGATAGGTGGTGTTTTAGGCAATGATTATATTAGAACATTAATCTTGAAAGTTTTCTGTGAGCTGAATCATATAACTACACTTGGGGGTTATACATTAAGATGATATCCCATGTTTCATAATTGTCGTCTTATGCATAAAGAAACTTCTTGCAAACATCAAGTAGCTAGGTTGGAAGTATCAATTGGTTTCTGGTTCCATTTTGACTTGCATGAACATTAGCTTCAGAAAGTGTTTTGGAAAAAAAAAAATTGTGTCCCAAGTGCAAGAAAGGACAAAAACGAGAATAAGTTTTCCTAGTGCAACTTGGTACTTCAAACCAAGCAAAACTTAAAAAGCTTATGGGTGAAAGAAAGTGGAGATTTAGAGAATGGGCGGGCATTCGATAGATGTGTAAGCTTTTCATTTTGCGGGATGTCTTTGTTGCTTGTGGTCCTTCATTTGCTTGCTTTTTGGCTTTCAAGTTTTTTTCAGTCTTGTATTTATCACCGCCTTCATTTTCTGTTCATACTCTGCGGATTTCCTTTTCTTTTCCCATTGAGGAATTTTTAAAATGGAACAGCTAAGGACTAAGCATCTGACCCCACTATTAATAACCCCTCAAATATATATAATTACTACCAAAACGTTTTCATTTGCACAGTTATGTAGATTTTTGTTACCCGTCCAGTATATTTTTTGATTGCCACGAGGGGGAAGAAAGAATTCTTTCCTTGTTGAACAAAGTAAAACCCTATACTAATCAACTGGGGTCACATTCTTTTCTGTTTTTCCCCATCTTGTCTGGTGATGTCCTTTTCGTTTTCTCTACTCATCACTCACAATTAGTTTTTACATTAAGATATAACTCTAGAATTAGAGGTCAGAGGCATGAACCTTCAACCGTAAGGCTAGAGGGTAGGAGCGTATGCTATAAATAATTCTAGGTAGAAGTGGGTGGTTGCACCTCATTAGCAAAATACCTATTTCCTTTGTTAGGAATAGGTAATGCGGGCAACGTGCATAGCTCGGTTCTAAGTTTCGGTGCTACACTTGTATAAGAGCTTTACAATTGAGTTTCTGAGGCCAGAAATTATGTTACAATATGGTGAAAACAACTTGAACATGCTGCTAATATTGCTATTGCCATAAATTGCTGATGGGAGAGGGCCTGCAGTTTTGGTCATTTTGGTACTGTCAGGATTTGCAAGCATGTCATGGATGAATCACATCTTAGTTCTGTTCACAGGCAAATATTACGGTAATTGCAACTTTCAAGAGCAACGATTCTACGGGACTTGCCTTTTCCCTGTAAAAAAATCGACCCCGATTACACTGACAAGCCAACGAGAAAAATTCCAAGTATTCTGATAGTCAAATTCCATTCATCTGACAAGGTTTTTGATACGAGAGTGTGTATATATGGTATTAACTGATAACGCCATGCAACTACTGTATTGCTTTTTTGCAATGAAACGTTGCAATGTCTTTGATTTAAAAAAAAAAAAAAAAAAAGAAACTAAGAGTTCAAGCACTGAGATTTGATCAGGGTAATGGGTTTTTTTTCATGTAAATTATGAAAAGTTAAAAAAAGAAAAAGCTATTTATTTATACTTTATAACTATTTTGTCCTTGCTTGGTTTGACAATAATGCTAAGGAGCGGAAAAGGAAAAAGAAAAGGGAGGGAAGGAAGGGAAGACTGGATCCACAACAGGTTAAAGAAGGAAATGATAAGGCCGTGGAGTAACTAGTACGCATGTGAAAGACCAGAGTTGAGGAGTGGTTGAAAACAGCTAGGAAAAGCTTGTCATTAAGTTATTTTAGGGGGTGAGATTGTCAAAAAAGTTTAGTACTCCACTGTTTCTTCTAGGTGTTGAATTTGAGAATAGAGAAATTCAGACAGTTGAAGAAAATTTGGATAAGAAGAGAGATTTTTTTAGATAATTGGTTCCAATCATGCCAGTCTTCCAGTAGTTAAACAAAGCAAAGTGTACAAGTCAAAAGACGATTAAACCTGTTCAAAAATCTTTCCAGCTTACCCAAGTGTGAGGGAAACAACTAAACAATGGTGGGCTAGATATTTGTTCTCGTAGGTGGAAATGGCAGTGTCTAATTTAAGGATTGCCAGAGAGTCCCCCTTTCATTGTATCATTGTCCAGGATTTTAGTGTACAACCAACCCCAAATTAAAAATAACTGACTGATAGGTCTCATCAAGTACAGTAAAGCCACCTCTCTGCTTCAAACAAGAACTTTGCCCAGGGACAATTGAGGTTTCACTTTCAGCTGTTCGAAGGGATTGACCCTTCAAACTTCGCCTTCAAAAGTAGTCCTTAGTGCCCGATTTAAGATACTGGTCTAAACTAGTTGAGGGTTATAACTGCTTTATAAATGTGGCAGCTCAAGTCGGTGTATTTTCTTAAAAGAAAACAGACAAAATGTACAACCATAGGCATGATTTCAAAACAACACATGTATTTCTTTAGTTTGGTAGGAATTTATTAGTTCTTGCTGTGGCTTCAATAACTTGATCATCACCGGCCGACATGTTGCATTCTGTGATGGAAATCTTAAGCGTCTAAATCAATCCGGTCCTTGCTTTGAAAAATTTTATGCACATCTACTTTACAAGGCGGTGTGTACCTCGGAATTTTCTCAGCAACCAATTTCTTGTCACCCTAAAGAATATATTGTATATCTAGAAGCATGTTTCTGATCACGTCTACATCTCATTATCCTACTTACTTCGTGGATTTTGTGTTATGTTCTAAGCCTTGTTGAAAGAGGTAACTGAGATGAAACTATGCAACCTGTAGAGAAAGCATGTTTGCCTAAGAAGTGACATTGTAGACTTATTTTTCTTGACATGCATTAATTTTGTCAACAGGGATCACACCCACCGGCAGAAAACACAGGAATTGATAGCACTAAGACTTCCAGGCCTTACAAGTCATCGAATTCCGACCAAACGTCTTAAACTTCAAACAGAGCTCCCCCACATCCACCTAATATGGAGAACACCATCATCAGTGTTAATTTCCTCCAGCTGGATTCATGAATTTAATTTATTTGATATCTTGGAAGTACTGAATTCTCTGTGTCGTCTTCAGGCTGCTAAGCCCAACAGTGCTGATTAAAGCTCCGTATACAAGCCAGAAAATGAATAGAATTTTCACCATGTAAAAAAAAATTAAATTCTGACGTTCACTGTAAGGAAAGTACTTCTTCCTATCAACCCAATGATTCCGGTGTAAATACTGCCCAAACTAACTCGATTAACGGCGGTAGAAAATTTTTCCTACTGTTCATTGTGACAGTAATGATTAAATGCAGCTATGTAGACAGCTCCATCCTTGCAGAACGTACTCTAAGAATGCCGAGGTAATTAGTATATGAACTTGAGAAAAAAACCTGAGTACATTTCTTTCCATTGCGTCACTCATAGATTAAAACAGCAGAAAGGGCATGATAGTAAGAAACACATGGAGAAGAATGGAGGCTGCTGATTAAAATGGAAATGTCTTCCTTTTCTACCACTTAACCTAAGCCCAGGACATCAAATCCAGACCTTTAACATGATCTTAAGAGACCACCATGCTTTCGCCCTTTTCACCTTGTGATGGCTGGCTCAATGGCTCTCATACTACATCAGGTAATCCTTTCGAGGATTTGGATCCTTGCCTTAGCACCTGCTTTGATGCCAGAAGTTACAATCCATGACCAAAAATGCTAGAAAAGCCCTTAGGTTTGAACACGTCAAATCCAGGTTTTTAACATTTTTTTGTTATAGCAACAGCATTTATCTTCATTTCTGCCTAGTGTCAAATGCTAAAATGGAAAACTGACAAGTTAAGCCTATTTGTTGAGAGAGTTTGATTCTCTTAAATAATTTTCATTTTTATTTCTATGGTTAATAGTACAATACGAGAGCTATCCCCTATTGAATCTACTTCAGCAAACCACCCACGAGCATTTCTTTATGATGCATCACACATGTATTGTAGTTTCTTAATCTTTAGATTGGTTGGAAATCTACTGAATATTGAAAACTTAAGTCACTTGCCCTTCATCACTGGTACTTTCAAGTCTTTCTGTGGGAAAAGATCACTTTCTGTATTGAAATAGGGCTGGCTTGGGACTATGTCTGCAATCAAAAGAGAGAAAATAGATTTAGGTCTTTGAAAATTCATCAGTCTAGACCTTTTAACCAAGAATTGATTGAGTGGTGCTGAATGAAATTGAAAGAAGCTTGGATTATCCTGCCTTGCTAGAGATATTGCTGGATAGCCAATCAAGACCTTCATAAAGTCCTTGGCCGGAGGTGGCACACGTAGCCTGTATGTACCTGTATCAGTTCCCAAACGCCAATTGTTAGAGGAAAGTAGCAATTCTACCTGTCTCTTAAAATGGTGTCAGGTACTAATTTTCTTAACAGCTTGAAGGTAAAATGAGTAAATTTTGGCTCTGTTTAGTTGGTGGATATAAGTATGGACTAATGAGTTACTTTAGTTAACATCATGATTTACCAACGGCGTTGTCGAAGTGAATGCAGGCCAAGTTTATCAGTGATTTCAGAAACAGTCATGGCATTTGGAAGATCTTGTTTGTTAGCGAAGACAAGTAGTGTTGCATCACGTAGTTCATCCTGCAAAAATAAAGACCACAAGTAATTATTGAGCCTGTTTGCACACTTAAAAGCTAGACCGTACTTAACCTATTAGTACTTTCTGTAAGTGAGAAATCTAATGCAAGCGCAGTGAGATCGATACTCCGGAATGACATTTCCATTAGGAATTTTCTATTAAAATTATCCCGAGAGAACAAACTCGTAACGAATGCAAAAAATTCATAGAAATTATTGACCTCGCTCAGCATCCTGTGAAGCTCATCTCTGGCTTCTGATATTCTTTCTCTGTCATTACTATCCACCACAAAAATAAGGCCCTGAGTGTTCTGAAAGTAGTGTCTCCATAATGGTCGAATCTATAAAGCAAAGTATGAACCAATTACTCTTTAATTGTTAGGTATTAGTTAATCGGGGGGGGAGGGGTTGTTATGAATATGGAATAGCTATGAATTGTATTGATATGATAATTACCTTATCTTGTCCTCCAACATCCCAGACAGTGAAGCTAACATTTTTGTAATCAACAGTTTCAACGTTAAATCCTGGATTAGCAAAAATCAGTCAGCAATCTATACTTTCAGTTTCTGTTGTAAACAGGATTAGCTAATGAGGTTTTTTCAATTCTTATGCTTGAATAGCGTTGGTCTACTGCATCTAGAAGCATGTGATAGTTTTCGATCAAGATAATGTTTTCACATCAAGCACTAGAAAATTTGAACAAGGAAAATTTCAGAAACTCTTAATATGTTAATTTGGAAAATTACATGGCAAAATGAATGATCAACCACCTTGCTTGAGAAAGTAAATCATATAGACATCTAGTCACAGGTTGGAATTGGATTGATCAATTCTAATGACAATTCAACTAAAACTCAGTGTTCAAGTAGTTTAAGGTAGAAGAACAGATGAGGCAAGCACAGAGAAATTAAAGGTTAGTACCAATGGTTGGTATGGTAGTAACAATTTCTCCAAGTTTTAACTTGTACAGGATGGTTGTTTTGCCTGCAGCATCAAGTCCCACCATCAATATCCTCATTTCTTTCTTTGCAAAAAGCATCCTCACCAATCTAGATATTGTCATTCCCATTGCTGCAACTGTTTTAAACTAATTATAACCACAATGAAAGAACAGGGCTAGAAGGAAAAAGAAACAGAGGGAGAAGCATAAAGAAAAATACACAATAGATACCTAGAGATTAATAACCCTTAGCCTGTTTCAAGGAAAACTCGGTTGACAAACCTGGAAAATTGCAGCAGAAACTAGTGGTGAGTCTAGATGGTGAGCACTAAGAGGGAAGCCAAATGGAAATATATACCTGGATTCTATAAACTAAATGAGAGACGTGGACTAAGGTAAAAAGGATAAACAAGAATAGGATTCGGAAGACTATTGGTGAAGAATAAAGGGCACTAACTTTGGTTTGCTTTCAATGGTGGCAAACTGACAACTGTATTTTGAGCATGAACTTTTAAGTTTTAATCCATGATTCTTTGGAATGGAAATGGCTGTAATTCGATTTGCAAGTTGAAAAGAGAGGAGAATGTAGATGGGATCCACCAATGAAAACCGATTCTGCAGTCTGATTTTTTAAAAGCAAAGGAATATTTTTGTTGCTGTGCTTATCGCAATATCTTCAGGTAGCACTGAAATTTCCAGGATTTTGTCTGTCAATAATGCAAAGATTCTGCTGTCATTTTTACGTAGTTACGATGAATATATACCACACCTTGAAAATGTAATGCAAGCAACGTTTCATTTTGTTTTACTTGGTGGAAATACTTACAAGACTAAGCAGAGTTGAGTTTTTTAAAGCCAAAGCTGAGCTTTTATTAGCTTTTCGCCATGACCAACCCTTTAAACTCCTATATGCAGGGGCAAGAAAAAGATTGATCCTACTTTCACACTTTTCAGATAACATGATTTTCAGGTCATCATAACCAATCTCTAATCAAGGAGACAAGACATTATGTGTTTCTCAACAATTAAGCACCATAGGTCCATATATAGTGTACTACATACAAGACAAAACATACAAGGTAGTATTGTTTCGATACCCTATACAAATCAAATAATACCCAGAAATGAAAATCCTAAGAGATTCAGAAGTAGGTATGGTCATTTGTAGTGGAGCATTGCACTGCTACTTTCGAGATATTTCATCCTTGGCAGATTCCAGGGTCGAGGTCACAGCAGCGGCAGCACCAGCCAGGACACCCCTGCTGGTCTTCTGATTGCTTCCCGGATATTGGTGAATCACCTGCACAGTCTTTACCTCTTTGCCTTTCCCTGCTGATGAACAATAGTCCACTGTTTCCACCTTTCTTTCAACTTCACCTTGTGCATTTGTGATCTCACTTTCCTATCCAAAGCAAAAATTTATTAATCTCAATTCAAGAATTCTGGAAAGAGGAGAATAATTTCATCAACATTATGGAGAGATAGAGAAACTTAAAATGTTACCTTCCGGGCTTTTGTGTTCATATTGACAGTCACAATTCTTAATTTAGATTTTAAGAATTTATAGAGAATTTATATTGGCAATTATGAATAGTAATCTCTCTATCCCTTATTAACTGTGTAAATTGAGACTTGGCTGTTGAATGCTTAGTCTTCAACACTATTTTTTAGCCAAAAGAAGAGGCCCTAACATCAAGTGAACACCACCACATGTCACCCTCTATTTTGCAAGTTTCTGCCTTTCATTATTTCTTTCTCTTGTCACAACTCTTGTCCATTGAATCAAGAGGCTGAAGAAAGTTTAGGATGGACAGTCGGAGGAAGCAAGGCCAACGGGGATACTGACTAGGATATGACCAAAGGCATTTTAGCCTGTTGTTGATCAAATCGAGCCTAATCATATTGTAAACTGCAAAATTGTTTCATACTGACCAGTATCGTATTGTAATCATATCTTTTTTTGATCATTCAGAATTTAAAACCTGTAACATCCCTTAATAAAACATGTAAAAACATGGAAGCTGAATAAGGTGTCCAGAAAATTATCCCAGATTTTTATGGCACAGAACCTCAACTTACATGACTTCCTGAAGCAGAAAGGAAACATATTGTAGTATGTTGTTCTTACATCTTCCAAATACACAACATGATCCAAATAGACATTGCTAACAATTCATGTGATGACTATATTATGTCCTGTCATAAACACTACTGAAGCCTATGATTGAAACAACAGACAGAACTAAAGATATATGGCAAAGAAATTTGACAAAACAGTATTGTCAAGCAGATCATTAAAAGTCGATTGTAGCTGATGCACTGATCAGTAAGTCAGTAAGTCATAAGAGGTGACCCATTGCAGTGGACATCAGAAGCATCAGAGAGCCTTTGCCTTGGAGACAATGTTGTGATTCCAGCAGCATCAACATCAATGTTCAAAATGTTTTTCCTTTTCTGAGTTTCAGAAATGGATTTTTCTTCCGATACCTCAGCAATTGGACTTAAGGCCTCTGCTTCCTTCGGTTGAAGAGACACCATGGCTTGAGCTTCAGTCACCACTGATGCATCACCATCGGTAGCATATAGAATCCTTTTGATAGCTGCAACAATCTGCAATAACATGTAGTAAAACATTAAACGAACAGTTTAAACAGCCCTTTTACGACTGATGAAATTTGGCTATTTTAAATCTGAATGTCAAAAGAGAAATACCGGTGAGTCTTCAATCTCAGGAGTCTGGCAGAGAATCTCTATGTCTCTCAACTTTGCAAAGTAGAAGTCCCTCTCTTTCTCAAGACTATCCACAGACAGCTTCAATTCCGTGATCTACATTGTACAGAAGAAGACATTAGATTCTTCTTAACATTCTTTAACCAATGATACTATCAATTCATTCATTGAATATGAATTACCTGTTCATCATAAACTGATGTAGATGGTTTGGATGAAGTCTTAGCTGATTGATTTGTAGTGTTCACAGATGATGGAACATCGTTGCTGTTCCTTCGAGCATGGGAAGATGGAGGTTTCGGAGCAGCAGTTGAACCCTTGGTTGAGGACTGTGATGGTCCCGATTTCTTGCCGGCTTCTTTTCCTCCTTTAGAAGCCTCTCTCCTTTCCAATGCATTGTAACTAAATATGGCATCAGCAAAAAATTTCCTATAGATCTTTTCATCACATTTAATTCATTATATGTGGTGCTACTAGGAAAAATTCATGAAGGAGAACTACACCAGAAAGAGAAACCATTCACTAACAGTAAACAGTTGAAATAATACCAATTTCATGAGATTCATACACTATTAATGTACTAAAGTGTAGGCCCAAATGTCATTATTGATTGCTGGGAAAAGAAAAAAAAAAATCTTAAATTCAATCCCATTGAACCTCTCAAATATGACTAAAACTTATTGCAATTTGTCAAATTAGTTGTGGCAGAAAGATTAATAAAACAATGTCGATCCCAAAATTTGATTAAGAACCTGGTTTCAAGTCATACAAAACAATAATTATGGCCAAAAAAGAAGTGACAGCAACAAATTTCAGAAGGCCAATTATTCCTAAATTTTTTGCCAAACAAGTCCTCCAGCATTGGAAAGAGAAACCATTAACACCAAGAACAAGAAAACGGAAAAGGATGCAAAATAACTAAAATTAATAGAAAAGACCGAACTGATTGAAAGAAAAACAGGGTTTGAAAGAAATTATACTTATGAAGACCGCCTCCATTAACCGAATCACAGTATCTTTTCATCCATTGCATGAACTCCAGATTATCGAGCGGCCTCCCTTTCACCAGCTTGCTCACCTCAATATGCTAAAACCACCAAAATAAATCAAATAATTAAATCAAAATTCAAATCCAGGAAAAAAAAAGGAGAGGGATAAACTAACGAAATTAAATTAAAATTAAAACCTTGGTGATTTTGAGTTTGTTAAAGACGTCTTGGAGGACTTTGTAGTTTTGGATCATCTCGTATTCGTTTTTGGCATCGAAGTTGACTTTGTGCATCGGCACCATCCCTGGATGAACCGCATCCATTAGCTGGCAATGAACTGCGCCGGAACATGCCTGAAAACGCACCGGATCGAAAACATATCCATAAAAAGAAAAAACAAAAAACCTCTTATCTTACTATTGAATCGAACGAATGAAATTTCATCAAAACAAAAGTGGGATATTAAAGAAAAAAAAAAAACCTCCTCGACTTTGGAGAGATTGAGATGGAGAGTGGAATTAATCCAAGCAAGAATCTCAGATCTGCCCACGAAGTAAGCCGAATCCATCATTCCGATATTCGTCGCCATCTTTTTTGTTTATTGCTTGGCTGTGTTGGTGAAAATGAAGCCGTATGCTTTCCCTTTATTTTTCTTCCTTTCCAACGGCTCTTGGTGTCAGAGAAAGAAACGTTTGAAGGGTTTTTAAAAGGAGTGAAGAGCGGGATCCTTTCCAATTCAAAAAAAAAAATGAGGGCTAGACAGACACCGCAGGCGGCCAGCGCCGCTCCACTATGGGTTGCTTCCCTCTCTAAAGCCCAAACCCATTGGTCAATCCAACCCAAATTTATTGGGGTTTTATTAGCCCAAAATTTTTTTTTTTTCAGATTATTTTTTAATAAACCAAAATATATTACTACATGAACTTTGTTTGCATGCGCAATTCATAAACCAAAATATAAAGAAAAGCCCATCACATTAAGCCCTTAATCAAAATAACAAATTTATTTAAATATGTATTACGAGATATTTGAAAATTTTTTATTAATGTATTTAAATATTTAATTCAATAATAAATATATATATTTTTTCTCAAAAACGAGTTCGAATTTATTCATTCTTGAATAAAAAATAATTCTAATAAAGGAAAATTAGAGAACAGCTTGATCTTAGTTGGATCTTGGAAGGATTAATAATTTTTTTTTGTAAATTTCGAGAGCCAGTTATAAGTCAGCTCTGTACAAATACCAATTAAGGCTATATGTTCTGGTCCATAGATCATTACATTACATGCATTCCGTCAATGCCAAATGTTGGGTCCATCCAGTTTTTGCAGGAAAGGCCATTGATTCTGTAAGCCTGCAAATGCATTACTGATTTATGGTTGATGGTCCATGGCATTTTCAGTTTTCACCAAAGGAGAATGGGGTTGGCATAAATTCCTTTACCATTTGCTGCCAATGATGCCTCAGGGCTCAGCCTCTGGAACGAAGCAGTGTTAAAGTTAGAAAAACAAGGCCAGAAAACGAAAGGGGATATAGGATACGGGAAGGTACCAAAAAGGCAGAGCTATTTAAAAAGGATAAGTTGCCTTATAAACAATCTAAGGGGAAGCTTCTTCAGAGATGAGAGATGGATAGTTTTGCACTGAATAGTATTAAAAGGACGAATAACAAGATGACATCATTCGGCCATTGCCATGTGACTCATTAATATGAAATGGTGATTTTGCATGGAAATAATTAGTCCTCTCCTTGTCCGTACAATTTTTGGGAAGTTACTATTACCTTTTATTTGATGCAGAATGAAAATTTTCCATTAAAAATATAAAAACTACACATTTGGCTATATACTTGGAAGCAATTTAGTACCCCTTTTGAGCAAGGATACATGCTTTTGCATGTGCAGTGACTGAATAATTAAGAGAAAATTGTGAGGAATGTCCTTTATTGATAAAGACATTTTAAAAATAACCATCAAAATAAGTTTAACTGTTTTTAGTTATATTTAGCTATGACTTGACAAAAATACCCTTTAAACTATTTTAAATAAATTAAACCATTCATCATAATTTCTTTCTATTTCTGTTTCGGATTTCTCTCTCTCACCATCACACTCTCTCAAATTTTATCGATTTCTCTCTTCGACATTCATCTGTTATTCTTCCGATTTCTCTCTTTGGCATTTGTCTGTTATGCTTTCGATTTCTCTCTCTCGCGTTTTCAGATTTTTTTTTCTTGCGCTTTCAAGACACTAAGCAATCGTTTCGAAGTGTTTGGGTGGGTGGATATTTGAATTTCGATTTTTAGGTATTTTGAAAAAAATTAAAATGGTAGAAATAATCACAGATGTATGAAATAACCTTTAATTGAATCAATTTGGGATCTAGACACCAATAAATTCAAAATTTTGAAATTTATAAACCTAGGTTTTCAAAAGAATTTTTTTTTAATTTTTAGTCAAAGTAGGTGTTTTAGATAAAAAAATTGTATTTTAATTTATGAAAACATGTTGGAAACACTTTAAGCAGTGGTGTGTTACAAATTTTTGTATATGGCGTGTCACAGCTTAATCATGGCTTGTCACAAGTTTTTGTACATGACGTGTCACAGCTTAACCATGGCGTGTCACAACTTAACCATGACGTGTCACAGATTTTTGTACATGGCTTGTCACAACCTAACCATGGCTTGTCACAGGTTTTTGTACATAGCGTGTCACAACCAAACCATGACGTGTCACAACTTAACCATGACGTTAGGGGTGAGCAAATAACCGAATAACCGAATAATCGAATCAAACCGAAATGAGTTCGGTTTTTTCGGTTCGATTAGTTCGGTTTTCGGTTAATTCGGATACGGAAGTTCGGTTAGTAACATTAATTCGGTTTCGGTTTCGGTTAGAAAAATTTCTAACCGAACTAACCGAACTAACCGAACTTGTACAAGGGTGTTATAGACATTTTATAAGAGAAAAAAATCCTAAAACTAAATGTTATTCTCCAATCTCCACTGTTCCACACTCCCACTCCCCTTCTGGTTTCTGTCGTCCCACCCCGACACTCCCATCTGCAGTTCTGCACTCTCCATCGGTCCATCCATACTCTCCAAAATCTGCCTGCGATGCCATCCTATAACTCCCCTTCTATCGTCTGACTCCAGCACTCCCATCTGCACTTTCCAAAGTCCAAGCTCTCCAAAATCTGCCTGCGTTGCCGTCCTATTCAGCCAGTCCCCTTCTGTCGTCTGATTCCGGCACTCCCATCTGCACTCTCCAAAGTCCAAGCTCTCCAAAATCTGCCTGCAGTGCCGTCCTATTCAGCCACTCCCTTTCTGTTGTCGGACTCTAGCACTCTCATTTGCACTCTCTTAAGTCCAAGCTCTCCAAAATATGCCTGTTGTGCTGTCCTATTTTGCTAATCTGCTGTCCTCCAGCCCATTAAACAAAATAAGAAAGAAGCTTTTTCCTATTAATCAGTTCGGTTTTTGGTAATCGAATCAAACTACCCGAATTAGTTCGGTTTCGGTTAGTTCGGTTATTTAAGATCTTCGGTTCGGTTTCGGTTAGTTGTAATTGAGAGTTCGGTTAGTTCGGTTACTGGATATCCAGTAACCGAATTAACCGAAAAAACCGTTTGCTCACCCCTACATGACGTGTCACAGATTTTTGTACATGGTGTGTTATAGATTTTTATACATGGCGTGTCACAACCTAACCATGGTTTGTCACAGGTTTTTATTCATGGCGTGTCACAGCCTAACCATGGCATGTCACAACTTAACCATGGCGTGTCACAGATTTTTGTACATGATATGTCACAGATTTTTTGTACATGACGTGTCACAACCTAACCATGGCTTATCACAGGTTTTTATACATGTCGTGTCACAACTTAACCATGGCGTGTTACAGATTTTTGTACATGACGTGTCACAACCTAACCATGACTTGTCACAGGTTTTTGTACATGACGTGTCACAACCTAACCATGACGTGTTACAACTTAACCATGGCGTGTCACAAGTTTTTGTACATGGTGTGTCACAGATTTTTGTACATGACGTGTCATAACCTAACCATGACTTGTCACAGGTTTTTATACATGGCGTGTCACAGCCTAACCATGGCGTGTCATAGGTTTTTGTACATAGCGTATCACAACCTAACCATAACGTGTCACATCCTAACGTGTAATTTCATTAAAAGTATTTTTGTCCAACTTGATTAAAAATAGTTAAAATTATAAATATGACTACTTTTGAAAACGTCCTATCTTCAAAGATTATTTTTCAAAACCCCCCAATAATTAATTTGAAAGAAAATTTCCCGGTCCAAGTAAGTCAAAGAAAAAAGGGGGATTGGATTGGGCCTAAAATAATTAGCAACAAATATTAGCGTCAAGCAAGAAGATCCAACTCCTGATGTCATGCAATTTCCAACTCAATCACAAACTTTGAGACAAAGTAAAACTGAAAAAAGAAAAGAAAAAACCAACCTATGAGTCAATCATTACATACATTTCTCTCTGCAAAGGTGGTCTCCAATTTTGTCAAATGTTTTAGGAGTGTCCATAATAGCATGATGAAGATGAAGTTGAAGATGAAGATGGGACTTTCTCAAGAATTTGCAGGGCTTCTTTCATTGGGGGTCTCTTTTGTGCGATTGGAGATGCACAACTGTACCCCAACTTGAAGCAAGCCAGCAAGGCATCCTCTTCGCCTTCCAAATCAGCCCGAATTGCCGCATCAGCCATCCTCAGTGCCTTGCTTTTGTCTTCAACTACAAGCCCATTTCCTAGACCCAACTCATCCACAACTATAACTTTCCCTGTTAGAAGCTCAAGCAAAATGACCCCAAATGCATACACATCCCACTTCGGATTGGGCTTCAGGCTCCTAAGTGACTCCGGGGCTTGGTACGGGGATACACCAAAGGAGCTTGGGCTCGGACTTGGGCTAGGTCCTGCTAGGTCTTGGAAGCTATCTCTTGATGCCGTTGATCTCTTGCTACCAAAATTCCGGGCTGACACTCCAGCTTTATAACTCGTGTCGCCTGTTACAAGCCTTTCGAGCCCAAAATCTCCAATCTTTGGTTCCATATCAGAGCCTAAAAGGATATTACTAGGCTTCAAATTGGCATGCACGTGCTTCTTCTCATGGAGATATGCCAGCCCTCGGGCCATACCCTTAGCGATCTTGAGCCGAGCCTCCCAGGGAAGATGACAGGGGGATGAACCAACTTTTCCTGAAAAAAGATAAGCAACAAAAGCCAAAAACCTAATGAGTGAAAAGCCTGCAAAGTGCAAACGCAAGAGTGAGCCACTGAGATAACAAAAGACTTGTCGTTTTCAGAAGGAAGTGAGCTGTTCTGGAATTATGGGAACGCAAATTGCTGTCAAAACGCCGTGGGGCAAACGATTAGCAATTGGCAAATACGAACCCAACCCCCCAGACAGTTGACTTTCCCATGCATTAAACAACAAGGTTTCAGTTACACCTACTCCACCGTCATGACTTCAGTTCTCCAGCGCATTTTAGCAAATAACAACGTTATTTTTGCTAAGGTGCGCATACGTTTCACTTGGAATGTGTGGAAAATTGGAAAAAGAGAAAAAAAAAAAAAGATAAGGAAAATGACTTACTGTAACGAGCGTTGGCGAGGCTGCCATTTGGTACGAAATCGTAGATAATAAGCTTTTCATCAACTCCCCAGTAGAACCCACGAATCCTGACCAAATTGGGGTGCACCAGTTTAGCAATGACTCGAACCTGAGTCTCGAAATCCCTGAATCGATCCACACTGTTCTCACCAATTCTTCGGACTGCCAAGGAAGTCCCATCTTCAAGCACTGCCTTGTACATTATACTAGACCCCGTGGCACCTAAAATGTAAGCTGATGCTTTAAGTAACGTCTCAAGCTCAAGCTGCTTTTCCCCATCAACGGTCACCAATGTCCCTTTTTTAGTATGTTCTTGCTGTTGCTGCCGTTGATTATCATGACTTTTGTTCCCGCTTTGATCTTCTTCGGTGTCAGAAGTGGTATCAGATTCTTCTTCGTGCTCTCCTCGCTTTCTCAAACACGACCATCTCGTAAACCCTCTTGATTCTGACGATGAAGATGTTATAGACCAATTGTCTTTGACTGTGTTAGCTTCTTGCTTCAGTGTAGTTTCAACTCTCTTTTTCCTCTTTAATTTGTAGACGAAAAAGAAAACCATGATGACAAACCCGATTCCTGCTATATCTCCGACTATAATTCCTACTATTGTTCCTGGTTTGAGCTTGCTTTGTCCTGATTTTTTAGCTCCAGGCGATGGTTCAGGCGTGTCAGAGTCTATGGTCTTAGGGATGGCAGCGATTGCTGGAGGAGAAGTTGGCGAAGAGACGTTAGGAGGAGATGATGGTGAAGAAGGAATTGGACAATCACGCCTGGTTACTTCACCGCACAGATCAGGATTTCCGGAAAAAGATTTGTATTCTTGATTCTTAAAAACAATAGAATCCGGGATTTCTCCTGTAAGATTATTGAAGGAAAGATCAATAGTAGCGTTACCTGGAATTTTCTCCGCGAATTGTGGTGGAATTACCCCGGAAAGCCTGTTGTAAGAAACGTTCAAGTACCTAAGATTGTTGCCTCCAAACTTTGGAGGCAAAGACCCATCGATAAGATTGGAAGACAGATCTAAAACTTGAACACTTTGGAACCCAGTTGGAAGATTGCCAGAAAAGTAATTATTCTTCAAAGAAACAACAGTTAGATTTTGGATGGTAGTGAGAGTGGCAGGTAAAGTTCCCGCCAATGCATTGTCAGAAAGGTTAAGGAATTGGAGGTTTTGTAACTGTCCCACCGTTTCTGGTATCCCACCAGAGATCAAGTTGTTTGACAAATCAAGAAACCGAAGCTGGGTTGCGTTGAAAATGGAAAAAGGAAGAGACCCGTTAAGAGAATTGTTGGATAGATCAAGACTTTCAAGGTATCGAATCACGCCCAGACCGGATGGAATTGAACCAAGAAGCTGACAGTTTGGAAGAGACAAGCTTGTAACACGAGAGTAGCCATTGTTGGAGTTACTTGGTGCTTCACAGGTTACCCCATTCCAAGAACAAGGCGTCTGGTCACGGTAGTTCCAGCTCTGTAGCACGTTTAGAGGATCACTGAGAATAGATTGCTTGAAAGAAAGCAAGAGAATCCCATCAGTGTTTAGCCCCAAACCTTGAATCACAAGAAACTCAAGAATAACAAGAATTCTCCACCATAAATGGAGTTTAACACTAGAGGAGGAACTCATGATTTGTCAAACTGATCCCACATTTCTCCTATGGAAATAGACACAAAGAGAAAGAGAGAGGGAGAGAGGGGAGGGAGAGACCGAGAGAGAGAGATGACTAAGAGAAGTAACTGAGATTTATCATTTATGTTAATGAAGGTGCAGAGGCCATGTGATGAAAGTTGGTGAAAAACAATGATTATTAAATTGCAAGAGAAGAGAGCTACGAAATACACAGCTCAACAAAACAAGCTAGTCATCACCAAAATGTTCTGGTGCGCAGCTCTCTGCAGAGATATAATTCAAGGTTTGCTAGAAATGATTAAATGCTATCACCGTTGGTTTTATAAATTTATTCTCTTCTTCCTCTCTCTCTCTCTCTCTCTCTCTCTCTCTTGTGATCACATTTATTAAATAATTTTTTTTTATTAAAAAAAATCACCTACAGGATCAGTATAGAATAGCATCTTTGCTACAAGATACCTATGTGAAGTTGAAAGTAGCAGTGGCTCTCTCTTAGATTGACTTTAATGAAACTTTCTGTTTCTTTAATGTTTTTCTGTACTAAAAATACTAGATGCTGTAATCCTATTGGTAAAATAGATATTATTAGGCTTTGGTAATTTGCCGGTAGGAAGATTGGCATGAGCTTTACTTCTTTCTTGTCAATGGTTATCAGATGGGTAGCAGCATTATCTTAATACAGAAACCAGCAAATCTACACATTTTTTTGGATGGGTGAAATTACAATTTCATAATAAACCTAATTGCTACAGGTCAAGTTAGTCCTGCTTACTTCTCCCAAACATCATAAACATATTGCTCCACACTTTCACTGAAAGGGGAATAGTATTCTTTTCTTCTTTTTGGTACAAGGACAAGTGAATAAGTATATATTCTCAATACAGGTCATGTTTACATTATTTTTCTGGTTTTGTCAATTTTACATGATTGTGTATAAGATATATCTGTTTCCTCAATCAATCAGGTATAATAACTGTTGTTCTTCGAAAGATAAATGTATGCTTGCAAATTGCCAATGGGAAAAAAAATGGGAAAAATAAAACGGGCCTGGAAAGGAAAGTGGGGGGAAAATAATCAAACTTGCTGCATTGATGACCATATTATCTAGGGCAACATTATTGTGGAGGGGTCCTCAAAAGGGTCCTTAATATCATCTCATCAGAACGTCATTTTTGGATTTATGAGAATTTTGGGTCTTCATTCGTTGCTCCCACCGTTTCAAGAATTTGACTAGCTGCTGAGCCATTGGATATTAACAACATGTACTGCACTTCCAAGGATGAAAATCTTGTAGAATTTGATTTGACCATGGCCCCCAACAGTGAGCTATCGGGGACTTGCCTCACTTAATTACAGGGGCGCACAATGTTTAAATGATCTGTTCCTGCTGTTTCAATGAAGTAGTGATATGTGGGTATCTAAGACGACAACAAAGGGAAGAGATATGTGATGGAGAGCAAGAAAACAAGGAAAATAAAAGATGAAAATGACCACCAAATGAAAATCATGTGTAAGATGTTGGCAAGCTATTTGCTTCATAAGCAACCAAAAAACCTGGTGATGGTCTTTTATCTGCAAGGGATTATCTAATCATCGTTAATTACTTCAAATGAACAATTTAATCTATGATCCCATCCACGTAATTTTCTAACTAAGCCTAACAGGGCATGTTATGCTGTCTGCTTTTTCAGGACCCAAGCTTTCTAGTCCATAATATGGAATAACATGCAACCAATGAGCAGCTATGATTCCTCCTCCTAATTGTCCTTATTTTTGGTAGTGGACAAGATGATCAGGAGGTCCATAGCTCTCTTTTTCAACCTTTTGCAAGATTCCAGCTTTGGATGTAGATTTACCATTGTCTAACTTGTTGTCACCAAGCCAGATTTGAGTTTGATGACAATGGACGGAAGCTTGGATTATGTTCTTCACTGCAGATATTGGCTGCTCCATGCCAGAAATTTTAAGATCTAGACTTGTAATCTTGTGTACACATGGGAATGCATTATGTCATCCATCATCATCTCCTCCTCCCCCCAGCCTTTTTATTCTTTTTTTTCTTTTTAAATTTGTTTGTGGCAGCTTTATCCACCTCGTTACAATATAATTAAGCAAATAAGAAAAGGAGGTTAATACATTACGGTGTCAATAAATACAAGATTAAAAAGGATTTGTGTAGCCTGCTGCCTTGTTTGGTGTAGTCCTTTCACAGTGCTTGCATAAACAAGATTAGGAAAGTCTCTTACTTTCTAGTACCTCTTTATTAATAATGCCAGCTCCTTTTTCTTCCTGTTTTCTTTATAATCCCTCTTCTCCTCCATTCAAAACGAAGAATAAAAATTAAAAGAAGGAAAGGGATGGGAAAGCTCTAAAGCATTGAACTTTTTCTTTTATGTTAAAAAGCCCGTAATGGCAACAATAGAGAGGTTTTGCAGGTGTGGGAATTGGCCCCCATGGCATGTTTTTCTTAAAGATGAAAAGAAACTTTTGAAAAGGTCCATATGGATCCACCAGGTCCTTTGGTCAAAGATTTTGATCTTTGACAGCTTGCTAATTAGCATCGACCGTCAGTTAAAAAAAGAAAGGGAAAGCAACAGGATAACATTTTGCAGTAATTGGCATCATGTCTTCTACAGTTCCACTTTCCATCTTTTTCATTTATGGATGAAATTCCCAGCAAAATACTGAAAATAGAATATTGTCAAGAAAAAACACACAAAGGAGAAGTGGAAAACTCCATGTGTGACTTTAAGGGTTAAACATTTTGGAGTCAACAGACTAAGTTGCTGGAGTTGCTTCAGTTGAGCAGCTTTTACTTTTTTTCTCTTCACCCCCTCTCAAACCCCAAATGGGCGGATCGTGTTTCTCCTTCTCTTCATTGACACGAAACCGAATTGAAGCTATCAATTTCTAGACGTGTTATTTAGCAGGTACAAAGCACCAAATCCTTAAATAAGTTAATATATATAAACATGATAGTAAGAGGTTTTGGGCTTAAACTACCATTACCAGAATCTTAACTGCCTGTTTTATGAATAATTGAAAAGGTTTATTTTTGATGGCCTGAATGCAACAACCAAGAAGTTTGTGTTATTGTCCCTATATTAAAAGCTTTCTAATCAGAAAATGCTAGCTACTACTTTCCGTTGAAACGACTTTAGGAAAACAATTACCCAGCTTGAGAAATATGTACTGTGCTTTTCCTTGTCTGAGTGCGGGTCATGCCAACTCCTGCCTTTTTTATCTTCTTACAGTTTCGTTGGAAAGGACCAATAAAAAAGGAAAGAGAAAAATAATTTGTTCGACAGCCAACCAGCATCTAACTAGATTGATTACCAGTTCAAAGCTAAGAGTTGGGACATCCTACAGCTGAAGTGATAGGAGATGGGATTTTGGTGAAAGATCAAAGGCTGAAATTTTCTGAATAAAACAGAAAGAATGAAGATGATTAAAGGAAGCAACATTTTCAGGCCTTTTTTGCTTGGTGTCATCAGTCAGGCAAACCCCCAGCAACATTGCTAATGAGGCATGAAAGAAAAGATGGTTGAGAAGTCCCATGGCCTAAATCTTACAAGCAATTGCTTTTACAAGATGATAGGTCAATGTAGAAACCCTGGTGGTATTTCTTGTACTGCCAATTTTGGTGAGACGTCTCTCACATGCCAACCTAATGATTTGATGTATGATGAGCCATAAACACAGCCAATCTGTTCCTTTTAGGTGAAGAATTTGGTTGGTCTTAAAATTTTGTGGAGCATAAAATTTTGGATAGAATAAGGTTTAGACAAAAAATTACCCGCACGACTTAATTAACGCATGCAACAAATAATTGAGCTTTTCCCTGGTGCATATTGACTAGGTTGCCAAATTCCTGCAATCTTCCGTCCCCCTGGTGGGACAATGGCGCCCGCCTTTTTTGTCCTGGTAAGCCATTAATTTCCTCTTGATTTGATTGGCATTTGAAAGGGGACCTATTTTTGTCACATATAATTAAAAAGCCAAGTCGAGTCTCGTCAAAAAAAGTTAAAACTAAGGTGTAATCTCACATGCTTAGCCACTTATTAATCAATCTTTTTTTTTGAGTGCAAAATCATACCAGTACAAAGGGAGACAAGACGGGGAATGAACTGGTTTATCTTTTGAATAATGGGAGATTCACTTAGCCCCGTGAATAGGATCGAGTCATGGCCTGCTCTGGCTTCAAATAATGAGCCTTAAAATACAACCGGGTCATTCGGCGAGGTTTAATAGTTTCACCCGTAAGCTCGTTACCCAACTTTTTCAGGCAGCTTGTCAACGCCTTGGTTGGATTTTTCAGCAGGTTTTTTGTCTTGAGTTCTGTCCTAGATCGGTATGAGGAAACATGGGAGTACCTTATTAGAGAGTCTAATTTTTAATGAAGCTAGACTGCTTGGGGGTTCATAATTCCATTTCGTTGAGGAATAAAGTTGATCTTGTTAGTTGTAATGTGAATGCCATTAATGCAATCTACATATATTCCAAACCCCAACAGATGTTGTTTCCAACTTGAACATTGATAGAAATATATAATATGGCCCAACTGATGTTTGGCTTTGAACATTCCAAAATGTATTGAATGTGCTTTGATTTAATCGGTTTGAAAAAATAAGAACTTTGGCTTGATCTTGACTCGAGAGAACTCACTCTAGCGCTTTCAATGAATGGGAAGTTGTATAAACGTGAAAGAGAAGAAAATGCTTGTGGAAAGTTAGAACTTCAAGACACTAGGTGACTGGGTGCTGCCTCCCTATTCGTGTGGGCACGTGGTGTCACATGCGCCCTGAATTCCCAGCCCGTTGCTGGTGGTTTTTCTCTTCTTAATGGCCCTATTGTTGCCACCCAAACTCTTATGAGCCGGATCTAGCTAAGACCCAATTTAATTGTTGAAACACCCATGAGGCCATGACCATGCAAATAGGTGGATGAAAGGGGGAGGCCATTACCCAATTTGTTGTTCCTTGCAGCCGGAACTTAGATTCTTGGGCCTTGGACTTCAATCCCCAGGCAAATCACCCACAGCCATGCAAATAGGGGAGCCATTGGCCATTGGCCATTGAACATAATAAGAACACAAAAGGTACATTCTCTTATCCCACAAACTGCACTCGCCCCTCCCAAGAGCACTAATATGTACTATGATGAGTATAAAAGAAAGATGGATGGCTTTCAGTTTTCTTCACTAGTATCTTTTGTTAACACGCCTACTACAGTCAACTTCGAATGTTCTCATTTTGGTTTTATAAGGTCATCATCTTCACAAAAGAGGTATAAATTGATATCTTGGAAAGCTCAACCACATTCTTGAGTCTGTTGCCAGAGCAAGCTAGTGTTTGTCTCTGACTTTCTTACTTTTATCTCAACACAAAAAGCAAAGAACTTATCGGCATAAATTTAGAAAACAAAAATCGATTAATTTCAAATGATTCTATCACAAACCAATTTGTACTTTAGTTTATATATATTTATTTTTAAATGGTTGGGGCAAAGAGGCAGTAGCAAGTATCATTGTATGTACTATCAAGGCGCTACAGGTGACATTCCCCAATGCTCATCTTACTTTACAAGGATTCACAGCAGAAGCACTAAAGTGAAGCTTCCTTCAATGAAAATGGTTTCTGAAAATACACATCTCAAACCTTAACCTTTCTACGCCCAACAAATCTAGCAGGACTAAACCGACTAAGATCAACAATGCTAGCACGTCCATCAAGCACAAGCTCAGCCACAGCAGCACCTGTAGCTGGACCATTGAGAATCCCCCAACAACTATGACCAGTAGCCACATAACACCCCTTGACCCCTGGAAGTTCTCCTATCACGGGCACACCATCGTCGGTACATGGCAAGAAACAAGCTTGCTCTGCCTTCACTCGCGCCTCTCCTTCGGCCAGATGGCTCGAAACGTTACTAGCCACTCTCTTTAGCATCTGTATTGACTCTGGGTTGCCAACTATTTGCTCTGGATCATCTGGCACCTCCTCCGCCGCCGACATCCCGCATAAATACACCTCCCCTAACAATCCAATTCATACATTTATGATAAAAATATGCGAAATCGTTTATGTTTTGAAATGCAATACATACAAATAGTTCAAAATTAGAAATTTAACGTACCAGTTGGACGAGGGTAAACTTCGGGGTCCATGGCTTTGCCGCCCTGCAGATGATAGCTAAGAAAAAGCGCATGGGCCGTTAGAGCACCAGGCTCTTTCGGCTCCAGGACAATACTATGGGCCTTCAGCCCATAAACTCTAAACATTGAAGCCAACATCTCAAACTTTCCAGTCCACGGCCCAAGTGCCAAAACAACCGAGTCTGACTCAATAACTCGTCCTCCTTCAAGTACCACCGATCCAACTCGCCCTTCCTCAACCCGTACCTGCTCCAATTTCCCAATCACCACCTCAACACCATATTTTTCAACAGCCGTATTTAACAGAGTTCTAGTAAATAATTGAGGATGCACTTGGGCTGTCGTTTGGGTCGATCCAATCGTTCTGGGCCCAAGTGCCGACCCATCGACCCAAGATGGGATTGTAGAGTCACCGGACGGAGAAGATGAGCGTGATTCGGTTACTGTAATGCTGAGAGTGGTGAGGGGTCGATAGCCGTACGATTCGGGTCCGTTAAGTTCTTCCGAGAGTGCACGGTGGAGATTAAAGCTAGCGCGCGCAAGTGACCCGACAGCACCACCGTCGCACCAATCTAGAGCGAGGAATCCGCCCGCTTTTCCGGAAGCCGCACAGGCTACGGAGGATTTTTCAATGAGAGTAACGGCGGCGCCCTTTTTGGCTAGGAAATAAGCCGTGCAAACACCTATTACGCCGCCGCCGCATACCACCACGCGCTTCGTCGTTTCTGGTTGTCGTTGGTCATCCATTTGTTGCGATGGTGACGAGAAGCAGCGGATCGAAGCAGCGGTTATCACAACGTTGGAGAGCGTTCGATGGTTTCGGTTCGGTCGGAGGAAGAGAGAGTGTGTGGAGAGCGGCGATGATGGTCCTGTGACCGCCATATCCAACTGATTGCGTTTTGTATAGCGAGGCGGTAACTGGTGGTCTTGAGCTGACACGTGTTATTTACTATTAAATTAATTTCCTAACTGGTTCATGGAGGATCCGGTTACATTTTTTTGTACTTGGGTCCAGATTCAATTCCTGGGTTCGATTACCATGTGTCCTTAGCCCAAATACGTTTGATTTTCTGGGCGTGGGTAGGCGAAACGGTTATTTTCTTAGCCGAAAAGGAAAATGTAGGCTCTCAACTTTTCAATGAGCCGAAAACAGCTAGTCTTCACCAATCTCGGTGCTCACCCTAATTATCACTTTTTTTTCCAATTAACACTTTTTTTTTTCCAAAAGAGATCTTCTAATTATCAAAAAACTAATCACAACCTTCTAACTGTTGGCCATATGCGATTGGTAAGCATGACAATCAAAGGCATGGAGGGTTGAATGCATATACATGGGAGCAGAGACCACCACGAATCCCACTTAAGTCACATGAAATATCAAATTGTTAGCATATTTCCAGGTAATAATTACTTTCAATTATAGGAAATAATGGTAGTTCAAATGAGGGGAGATGGTAGTGGGAAATGACCTGTCCTCTCCACAGAATTATCTCTTCCATCCTAGCAATCTTTTTGGAATCATTTTTTTTATTTATTTCCAATTTGCAGAAAAAAAAAAACTACTGTTTCTGTCTGTTATTGACATTACCAATGTCATCAAACCCTCGTTACAAAGGTATCGTCGTCATTTTTGCGAGAGGACCCAATCAACTTGAAGACTCGCACAAAGGCGACAACAATTCCTAAGTCCCAACCAATTACCTCCTCAATCTAAGATGTTAGGTGAATTATTAGTTTTGTCACTTAGCTTTGTTTTTTTTCCCCCTTTAAGAAAACTAGCTAAAAATTAATTAGTGCTAAGATTGCTAGCCATTTTGACTATAGGGATGGCAGCCGTGTATATCTTTTTGGGTTTTGTGTTTTTTTTTTTTTTTATTCTGTTTTGGTAGATTATTAGGGGAAACCATGTAGTACTAACTTGTTGAGATCTCATAAATTACTATACATTTTGATATTATCTCCTTTCCCAATCATGAGATGATGAAGTTGAATGCAAAAAATTTCCGATAGGAGTAGATAGAGAGATGAGAAATTAAGGTGATATATCAAATTGAAGATAAAAGAAATGAAAATAAAGATCTATGTAGTGATTAGATTATACATAACCTTCTTCATGTTTCTCTGGGATTTCTTGTCTGACTTTAGTTGGTTAGAGGACAAAAATGCAAGATATCAAATCCCAATTCCCTTTTATCTTCCTTAATTTTCCTGGCAACTTGATTGATAGGAAGCTAGTAGGTGTTGGTTTGTGGAGTCAATTAGGGTCCCTCAGCCCTCAGATAGCTTCCACCCATCTTACAACTTAGAAGACTGAGTCAAGCAGGGGTCCCAACCACATAATTGAACGTGAAATTGAAAAATTTTATACACAAGATTAAATACTTGCAGTTCAACAGTTATTGGTCATTATCAAACCAGGGAAATTAAAAAAAAAAAAACAGAACAAAGTGCCCATAGAACCCCAGGAAGAGAAAAAAATAATAATAATGACAACACCCAGGGACCACATGCAAACAAGAAAGAACCACCCTCTAACAGATAGATATAGACCCTACATTCTCCCAAAGACAATTTGACATTGGCCTGAATGGAAACTGCAAAATCTTTTCCTTCTGTTCACACCCCAAAATGCGTACGCCCCCACATGACCAGACCTAACATCTAATAAGCCAAGTTTGAAAAAATTATTGCTACTTAGTTAGGAACTAGCAATTAGGTGCTTTGCTTGACTTGCTATAATTTCTGTTTTCTTTTGTATGTTTGGCAAGAAAGCTTAAAAATCTCATGTGTGGTAACTTTCCTTTTTTTTTTTTCTTTCGGGTTTCTTGTAATTGGGATTAGGGGATGATATTGACATATGGGTAAGTTTGATACACGGTAGATGGTATTGTTTAGGTCAACGTAACTGAATTTCTGCTGTGACATAGAACTCTAGACAAATAGAATTATTTATAGCAAACTTAGCTATTTAAATTGGTTTGGTTTGAAGAAAGGTATTGATGACTAGAGAAAACTGGGTAAATGATTTTGACGTCTCAAAACAATTGATTGAAAATTTCGAAGTGAACACTTTGGACCTAAATAACAAATTTATTCCCTTGTATCATATCAAGTCTGCCGAATTGAAAATAAAATTAAAGAAATAAAAGTGGAAGACTGTGTAAGAGTGGAGAGAAGCTGGCTTTACTAAGGAAAGCATAATGATTATTATATTCGTAAGTGATTCTTATCTGAATTATTATGACTTTGTTTGAGAGTGAAATTTTGGATTATCTCAGAGTCTCAAGGCAACTCAATCTGAAAAACCTGGTTAGCCCAATTAAGCTGCCAAGGCTCGTAAAAGACAATGACCCCTAACCTAACCACAGGCCAGAGGACAGGGAACATGGGGCTCCACCACATTGACAAAGCCCGTATGATTGGAGGGCTTAGGGCTCTAAGGCTCTCTCTCTCTCTCTTCTCTCTCTCTTCTCTCTCTCTGCTATTCTTAACGATAACCCATCAATTGATGATCATGAAACATTGAAACCCCCTTCTTTCCTAACAAAAATTCCTGATGGATTTTTGTTTTCTTTTTGTGTTTTCAACTGAGCATTGAAGGGCAAATCACTTACGCTTTTCGATACTTTATTAGAACAAAGCATGAAGCTGTTGGTTAGTTCAAAATCCACTAATCGTTGCTAGTTGGATGGAAAAGGATAACACCCCCACTACCCCCCTTTTATTGTTTTGGTTTTGTCTGTAGATGGTCCATCATTCATCGTCCGTGGTACCCAACCCAAGCCATCGCACATTTGCATGTGATGCTATTTCTTTTGCAGCTCATAACTTGCTCTATCTTATATTGCTTTTGCTTGCATGTGTTATATTCCCCCCCTCCCCCTCTTTTTTTTCCTTTCGTTTTCCTTTAGGATTTGTGCAATCGATGAACATAAGACAATGCTTCCTTTAAAGCCTTAATGAAAATTATACTTATAAATTGTTTTATTCATAAACTTAATTAAGTCTTCTAAAACAAATACTATAAAACTAAAGTAAAAAGCGTGTATGGTTTGGGGAGCAATTTCGCTTAGATCCTATCAATATGCCTTTACTTGATTCTGAGAAGGAACAGTTACCAAGTTTCAGTTGGGAGAAAGGAAAGGAAAGGAGGATAAAATTTGATGAATAAGAGTAATCATATCACAATTAATCATAAGCTCAACACTTTCATTTGGAAAATATATTGTATTTTATCCAATTAAATGTTAATCAATCATAGTCTTCAAACAGTAATTAATTACTTTAACAAAAGAAAAGCAAAACAGAAATGGCTGCGCCCACCAACACTTCTTTAGAAGATGGATGCATGCATTATGTTGCGGAATGATTAAAGTACGATAAAAAGATTAACCTTATTCCTAAGTGTTATTCTTAATGCCAGACAACTATAAAGTTGTAAATAAATTAACGATAAAATCTTCAACTTCACGATCATTTAAAATATTTACTATTTCATCACAAGTCGTTTATAATATCTTTAAGAAGATACCTCAATGATTAAAATTTAAAATTCGAACATATCAAACTTAAATCCGTATATTGAATAAAATGAGTTTTGTAAAAATGTAAAAAAAAAATCTCTTTTTATATAATAGTTCAAAACTATATATACCTAAAAAAATAAATAACTCGTTGTAAATAAAATTATAAAATCATTGATTTTCTATGGGTGGAAAATTAATTAGAAATTTAATTACCTTTTGCAAATATATATCATATCATATATATAATTAATGACTAATTTACTTGAGAAGTTTCAACAATCTTCCAAATGGGTACCATATAGAATTCGATATGGAACATTTCATAGGTTATGCTTATAATTTTTAATTTTCATTGTAACATATATTGTTTTAAATAAAAAGAATCAAACGGAATCTCTCAATATATTTGATTGTGGGCATGCAAGGGCAACCAATTGGTTGAAAGGTTGAGCTTGAGATGTGGGCGTAGGTAACTTGTCCTCTCAGTATGAATTAAGAAGCCAATTCTTTAATCAGATAAACTCTCGTGAAACATATCCTTTTTCAGCTTTGAATGGATTTGACCGTCTTTCTCAACTATTGGACGATTTGAGTTTGTTAGCCACTCATTAAAATTAAAAGCAAAAAAAAAAGTAAGCCTTAATTTGATCGATAATGGATCCAAATTAAAGTCCTTAATTTCGACTTGGTCCACACGTCTTAAATATATAAAATATATTAATGGCGAAATGACAATTCAAATTATGCATTTCTCCACTAAGGCAAAGAGAGTGAGTGAGAGATAGAGTGGGGGGAAAAAGGAAAAAACGAGCCATGCAATTATTTGCAACAATTTTTTTGAAAAGTATTATTTGCAACAAATTATTAGTTTATTAGCTATACTTTAAATTATATCAGTAGTTCCTAAAATTTCAATAATTTTTTATTTAGAGAATCAAAATGAATTTATTCCAAAACTTGTGTTGTGTAAGGAATATTCTATAGTGATTATATATTATTTTATTAACAATTCTTGAATTTTTGGAAATGCTAAATATTGAAAGCTAAGCTCTGAAGAATAAATTAATTTAAGTAAAATTATTTGTCTATCTTATATTCCAGTCAAACCCTCCATGGTTGCATATTGAATCTAAAATTGAGTGCTGCAGCTGTTTTTATTTATTGTGCCATTTAAATTGGTTACTTTGTTATAGTATTTTTATTTTCAATTATTATTATTATTATTATTATTATTATTATGTAATAGTGTCCGCAATTCTTACACTTCTTACGGCTGCGCATCAGCTTTGTTCTGAATAAGATTTCATACCCACGGCAAACTTTACATATCGACTGACGAAATCGAATCAGACAAACTTATTCTTCAATTGATGCCATGCAGAAAATGAACATATTCAATTATATCTAATTTATAAAACAAAAATTGTAATTTAATGGGTTCAGAGTTGAGCCTTCTCTATGTGCCCATTAAACTAGATATGACCTTTCATGTCCTCAATTCTGGTGGTAGTCAGTTTAATGGATGGCAGTTTCTAATTTAAACAAAGGCTCTTTTTCTTTTAAATTTTGCTTTGATTATGATATATTTTCCTTAAGACTCTTGGTTCACCTTTTTAGTTATTTAGTTATGTAATTGCTTGTATAATTTAATCTCTGTCACATCTTACCTAACTTATTCAAAGCAATTCTTTTGATTTAATATAATGGGAAGGGAATAAAGTCAGTAACCCTCAAAATTAGTGGACCATTAATATAAAACATATCATATTCATATTAGTACTATAAGTTTTCATGTTTTTTTTTTTTTTACATTTATTTTTTTTACCTTGATTTGTTGTTCTGTCTATGCTTAGTTGGGGATAGTCAGACTACGAAGAAAAGAGATTGAAAATCACGTGGGAGCAGATTGAAGGATGAGGGTACCATTTGATTAGAATTTTAGGTGTACTTAATCAATGTGTCACAAAAGTTTTAAAGCCTGAAGAATTTCTTGAGCTTAAGCTTCCAATGGATGATAAAAGTAAAAACAGAGACATTTGTCTACTTAAAATTTAATTGTAAACTAGCTCTCCTATGATTTTAAATTGATCTCATGTTTTTCATATATCATGATTTATTCATTAAATGTACATAACAATATAAATGACAAACACAAGTAATAATACATCGAATTTTGGTTTGAAAACAAAGATTTGATGAGATGGTACGAGTAAATCAAAATAAGATTTTATGCCAAGCATTCATAAATCATTGTTAATAAAGTCTTAATTGGTAATAAAAAGGTTAAGTTTAGCTTTTTGAGAGCTATTTAAGAATAGAGTCAAATTTGAAAGGCATAAGTTACTATTACGAGAATCCCACTTTTGTATGTTAATCAGAAGCCTGAAGAAATGATGGGGAGTCACCTTTTACTGGCCCAAAAGCATAGGGCACGTTATCCCAATTCTTATTTCCAATATTGCATCTTGTTAAGCCTTAACCCTTAAGAATCCAAAGCTACTACGTCGTTTTTTATATTCTCGCTCTCCTTTCCCTTTGTCCAAAGGCCCTGAAAAGCTAACATGCGCCGTTGGAATAATTAAACTGACAAAACTAGAAAAAAAAATTGAATAAAAAATAGTATTAGGAAGCACACGAGAAAATGGTACGATGGGTGCATACGGCTTACGATAGCGGGAATCATGGGATAGTGAAGGGATCATCCTGCCACTCAACGAATCCCCAAAATCAAAACACAAAAAAAGAGATGCTGTCTTTTTCGATTAACTAAAACCAAAAATGAATAAATAAATATTTTAAAGGTATTTTACTATAAACAAAAAAAGTCCAAAAATTTTTCCCATAGAAAAACAAAAGGAAGTAATGCGTTATAGCTGGCAACAGTGTCCTTGCTCATCGCTTATCTCATTGACGGTTCAAAAGGAGACAGCAACAGATTACTTTTACGCACACTCAAAAAAAAAAAAAAACAAATAAAAGAATTAATGCTCTCAATCTCATTGTTTATAAAATAATAATTTTTAACGCCACGTCAGAAGGAAAACGACAAAAAAGGGATGGGTCCATTGAGGCTCAACAAACCTGATGACGTGGCGGAAAACAAGGGGGGGTAAAGGGGGGAAAGAACAAGACATGACTTGGCGTGTCTGAGGTTGAACTATCAATTCCCCTTGGCTCACCTACGTGTAACGCGTTAGAAATAAACATGTGTCTTTGGCTTTGGGTATGTTTTTTTCATTACAACTGTCGTTTTTGTTTTGTAGTGGTGTGGGAACTTGTGGACGCGGTTGCCCCTATTTGCCCCTCGTTTTTCACGTGCCCGTCTGGAAAACAGAAAAATGCGACTGGAGGAAAAGGAAAGTCCAGACTGCTTGGAAATGAACTTGGACGGTCAATAATATCTTGGGGGCCTTTTCATGTGATTCGTGTGAACCACAATTGTCACTACCGGATTATATACTCTGCTTTTCACTTCGAAAGTTGCTTCTTGAATAAATGTTATTTTTCTATGGTGAAAAAGGATAATCCAAATAGAACTTCGAGAAACTTTCTTTTTTTTTTACTATAGGTAGTTTATTTTTTGGGGTTTGGTTAGTTGAAGCAAATTTTCTATTATTAATAGATTTTTAGTTATAATTAACAAGTGAGAATGACTATAACTCCCTGCTAGTCCAGGTAACAAACAGTTCTCTCTTAGTGTATATTTGGTTTAACTTTTTTTCAGTTTATCTAATTTTTAAAAGTAAAAATCAAATCAAATAAAAATTTAAAAAAAATTTTAAAAAAATAAACAATTTTTTTTAAATAATAAAATTTTGAAAAAAAGAGCTTTAGAAGAAACTCTAGAGATGAGCTTTTTTTTTTAAAAAAAAAAACATGTTTATTTTTTAGAAAAATTTTTCTTTTTGTTCCAAAAACATCCTCATCTATTAAAAATAATTACAACATTATCTATTTTTATTTTTATATAATTTATTAATTATAAAATTTATGTTAAATAAAAATAATTTTTATATTTTTTATAAATAAAAAAAATAAAACTAACACTTTTTCATTATTAACAAAAGAATTTGTGATTAATAGAAAATTACTTATTTATTAAATACTTTTTTTAATAATTTTAATCAAAATTAGAACTTATATAAATTTTTTTGTCAAACAGCTTATTTATAAAAAAGAACTTATAAAAATAAATTTATCAAATAGATTTAACTTAATTTTAAAAATTATTATTTTTTATAAAAACTTTATAATAACTTTTAAATTAAAAAAAAACTAAGACAAACGGGCTCTTAATGTTGTTTTCCTCTCAACTATTCGCTTTACAGCTTAAGCATGACGGTGTGCTATCTTTTTCTCCCCACCGAAGATGATAAAATTAAGGCGCACAAAGAAAGCTAGCAAGATTGATGGAGAGTTTTCCTTTCTTGTCATAAAAACAGCCCTCCAACTCATTGACATAAAAAATTGGACAAGAAAAAAAAAAAAAAGAAAAGGAGAATCACTGCAATATGATAAAAATAGCTAGGGCCATTTGCCCATTGGTATGTCTTTTGCATTTATATTCGTTATCCAGACCCCATCCCCTGCTAACGAAAGCGACATTTTTTGTTATAAGATATGACTATAGGATGGAAATCGAGAACATTTTTTGCAAATAAACAATCCAAACTTGAAGCTGTAAATCCAACTGCCCCATCTTAATCCATGCATGGTCCCACGAGGCACGTCAATATTATTTGAAAATTAAATTGTAAATGCCCAACTGTGATTTCAGTGCAGTCCATCGACATTAACCAAACTAATGGTAGGTTTGTTCAATTTGGATTTTTTTTTTCCATTGAGAGATGGAATTAACCAAAGTTTATTATCCCACAAATTATTGCTACTATTTCATCATTAATCAAGGAATTTAGTATAGGTAGGCTGCATTTGGAATGATATTTTTCTCTCCCTATTAAAAAATGGATTCATTTGATTTAATAAATAACGGGTTTTGTATAATTAATAAGAAAAAAACAAGGAAAACTCAGAGCAGACTAGTAGAGTAGTTGATGGGAAACTTTTACCCTTATTGATAAGGCAAAAACTTAAAAAATTAAATGTTGCCTACCCAAGTTTCGATTAATTGACAACAATTTTTTAAAAAATACTGATTGATTGATGTCTGCTCAATATTTGCAGCCATATGACTGGGACACCATGTTTCTCAATAGAAAAATTCAATGCCACACTCGAAAATGGTTGGAAAAGCGGCCACGAATGTGCATGGATGGTAGCTCGTGGACCGAATGGGTGGTTTTAAAATTTTTTTTCTTCCTTGGGGTCTATTTCCCATCTCTTTATTGACAAATAATGGACCGACAGAATCAATATTTTAACAATCAAAGATTTTGTATCTAAGCTATATGTAAAAAAATGAAAAAAAAAATCCTATTCAATGAATATGCAGTTATGCATGTTGTCACGTGACATTACATAATGTATTCACCGACCGTACAAAAATATCTTTTATACTCATTACGGCCATACGTGTCCCTTTTGAAATTAGGATAACGCCCACAACGTCTGCTTCGCCGGAGGATGCAAGTCGCACGTGTGTCTCCTCCGCGCGACGCTGATGCACGTGATAGACTTAACTTTGCACATTCACTTTTTATTTTTTGTCCTAATTTTAAAAATAGAAAAATATGTTTAAGAAAAATAATAATTTGCAGGGGGTGCGGGGGGAGAAGGGAGTGGGTCGCCTGCCAGGTGTCCCCATCTAACGGTTACAAAACTGAAAGTACGATTTCCCGTATCGCTTTGCTTTTTTGTGCTTCCTTTCCTTTTTTTCTTTTTAATAAGTAGATTGATTCAAGTTATTTCCCTTGTAATACATATAGATATTTTTTTTTTGGAATTATCATTTAGAAAAACCAATGATGAATAATAACAAAATTTTTCACTATTTAATATTTTTAACCTGGGTAGTTAACGGTTTTTGTGATGAGCATTTGGTAGCCTTCATTATTCCTGCATATTAACACCGTTTTTGACTCGAGTCAGTCTGGATCTTGCTTGCTTGTAATTCAAACAACTGATTTTTCATGCTGCAAAGCAACTTCCACTTTCATTCGCTTCGCATTTTTCAAGCACAAAAGAGGGAATGCTTGGTGAAGTACAACTGGATGGGACGTTACACTTTTTCACACTCGGTCTTTAATAACACCTGCTTTTGTTGGCCAATTAAATTAACAGGGTTAACTCTTCCTCTATAGCACTAGGCTTGGAAAAAAAGAGAATGGAAAACACTGTATTCACATTATGGTGAACTTCATTGGCTGGAAGTCCTTCTAAAAATAATTCATTATTTTTTAAAGAGTACAACGTTACCATTCTACTTTTTAATTTAATTAAAAAATATAAACAAATTAGAATATTTTATAATTTTTTACTGTTATTTTTTTTATTTTTAACCAAATTGAAAAGTATAACAGTAAATTATATTTGTTCAAATATTAGTAATAAATTTGATCTATCATTAAAAAGTATAATAATAAATTTTGATTTTAACTTAATTTTTTGAACAAGGAATATACACATTTATCATTATCTAATTATTAAAAATTATATTGAAAACTATGTCAAGAATTTTAATAAAAAACATTTAAATAAAAATGTAATAATTATATTAGGTGTGATACAGTTTTTTTTAGACTGAAAGTTCTCACGAGGTCCAAGTACCTTGTTAAAATTTTATTAATAAATAAAATAACACAATACACAAGGGAGGAGACATAAACTGTACCTTCAGAGTTATTTGAATAATGAAAGAAAAAATACCTAGTAACGAGATTACTTCCTATGCATAATTATCAAGAATGCATATCGAAAGCAATATTGCTTTATAACATGAATTTATGAAAATAAAATAAATTAGAAGTGCTACTTCTTTATATTTATTTAAAACTAACATAAAGTAAATTCAATTTATCTAATTTAAGAATACCTTGTAAAACACCTCGTTCTTTAAAAGTTACTTGGAGACCTAGACGAGAGTAACCTCTGTTAGATAAATAGTCAGCTGCATGATTCCGTTCTTGATGAATATGAGAAATACGAAATGAAATAGAACGTAGACATTTTCGTATAGATGCAAGGAGATAACAAGTATCATGAGATCTTTTATGTCCTTCCTTCATCATTTGAATTACAATCATGGCATCCATCTCTATCCATACATTCGAAAATGATATTTATGGCATAATAGCAATCCTCTATATAAAGTTAATAATTCTACTTTTAATGAGCAAGTAGCTCCAAGATTCTTTGAAAAACCAAAAATTAACATACTTATATGGTCTCGTAAGACCCCCCTCCTATGGCTTATTGAAAACTATCTTTAAAGCTACAATCAACATTCAAGTTAACTTTACCTGTTAGCGGTTTCAACCAATTAATAATTTTTGGTGGCTTTGGATTTACTTTTGGGGAAATGAAAGTGCCATACTTGTGTTATATGGGTATCACCTTTCTACTAACATTTATGCAAAAGGTTAGCTTGATAAAATTATGTCAATAATTTCATGACACACCACACAACCCTATTATGATACATACCAAGGCCTCTATGTTTGGCATCATTTCGTTCAACCCATAAAAACCAGTAGATAAACAATGGTAATAATATACGGATATGACTAGATTTAGAGTAGTCTCCTGAATATGCCCATGCCCATATAACTTGACTAATATTCTAGGGAAAAATAACATAGATTTGAAAGAATTTTACAAAAAAAAACCACACTTGCTTAGCAATTGGACACTCCCACAGGCACATGTAGTAATGATTTCTTCGAATTGCAGCCAAGACGTTTGGAAGCTAGATGAATATCCTTTGAATTGCAGCCAAGACGTTTGAATACCCTTCGACTTAATTCTAAGCTCCACCAAAATCCAATTATTAACCATTATCCAAAAAAAAAATGATTTTGTAAATGGAATGCTGTTATGCCATAAGAACTCACATAGAGAATTTGTTGGTTGCTGTTAATGTATTAATTCCCATGCACTTTTAGTAGAAAAGTCATTGTTGGATGTAGGAACCCAATATGTAACATCATCACTGAAGGGGTTAATAGGAATGTGTACAATATCACAAACAACATTTTCTAGCAGCACTGTTTTTAACTTTTCCACATCCTAAGTATCATTGTTATAAAAATAGCAAACTTTAGTCATGGAATTATTAATGAAAGGGAAAGAATTTACCAAGGGAGATTCACCCATCCAGCAATTGTGCCAAAAGAAAAACTTCACCCTTATAGGTCCGCCATCTAATATTCTACTCCAAAATTTGTCGTTTTCCAACTATTCTCTTCCAAACTTGAGAATCATGTAATTTAGGTTGGATATGCAATGGTAATCGACTAGCACAATACTTGGAGTGCATAAACTTTGTTCAGAGGTTGTTACATGTCTGAAATCGCCACCATTGTTTAATAGTAAAGGCATCAAAGACATCCTTGAAGCTTCGAATTTCTAATCCCCCTTTTGAACAAGATATTGCAATTTTAGACTATGATGACTAGTGCATCCGTTTATTCTCTATAGAATCGTCCCATAGAAAATTATTAAACAACTTCTCAATTTTCTCAATAACACATGCCAGAGGTTTGAGTACTTAAAAAGGGATAAATTGACTTTGAAGAAAGAACACTCCATAACAAGGTAATGCGGCCACCCGGGATAAAATTTTGTTTTCTCAATTTGAGATTTTGTCTCTTATTTTATCAATTAAAGAAGCAAAAAAAATTACCTTTTTGGACCTTTACACAATTACACTATAGGGCTCCCAAGCATGTAATTGGAAGGGCTTTGTGAATGAAGCCAGTAATATGCGCAATGATTTGCTTTGTACTATTGGAGGCATTATTATGGGTGACAAAACAACTCTTTTACTGGTTAATTTATTGTCTTGCAACATGTTCGTATTCTTGCAAGAATCGAAGAATTTTTTGCAAAGTAGAAATTGCAATATAAGTGTGATACAGTTATTTCAATAAAATTCAATAATGTAGAAATTTAATTTTTCATTTTTGTAGAGGCATTTAATTTTTCATTTCAACCATCACAAACTTTACATTGGAGGACATAGAATGATAATCCTTACTTAAATATCCTAGATTTTCATTTATTACATATTAAAGCAAATAAGATAGTGGACACGCCTCTTCTACCTCTTCTCATTATTGTAAAAATAAATAAAAAATTCTTTTTGTCCATAAGCAAAGAAACAATCTTTTCATATTTGAGGTTGGAAACTTTATAAAACAGTTAAATCTCGACATCGAATTTAATGCCAGTTACTACATTGTCCACCGAGATCACCACCGACCCAAGGTCCCAAGTCAATCAATAATTTTCTGTTGAAAAAGCGAAAAAAGAATAATAACCGAAAATAAATCAGACAACACATATAATATTAATATAAAAAAAATCCAACATCGCCCTCCCTTCACACCAAACAACACGTATTAGGTAGTAGGTACGACGTACGAGTAAAACAGAAACGGATACGGATCACTGCATCATATCTTCTTCATTTAATACACAAGCCCTTTACCACCATTTTTTAATTAGTTTATTAATCACCCCCTTAATCCTACCTTTAATTCCTTAATTATTTGCAAGAGTCCGTTAATTTAGTTTCTAAAGGAAGGTGACTGGAAGCTCCCCTGGGAGGGGGGGGGGGGGGGGGGCGTTGGAGCGTGTGCATTTCTAAGAATTTACGGGTTTCTTACCGGTTCCGTACAGGTAAAGACAAGCAAAGAAAGCAAAAAGGCCGGTTTTAGGTGTTAGGGGAAAAGGACGGATGACCGGAACGTGGCGGTTAAATAGGAGTGGCCGTTAAAGGTTGTGGCAGGTTTACAGGCTGGACTTGACAGGAAAGCAGTAATGATTCGCCCTCCGATTCGGCGACCAATCTTGTCGTTTTGCGCCAGCTCAGCATTTCCGTGCGGCCGTTCTTTTAAATTTTTTTCTTCAATTGCTAGTTGGATTTAAAAAGAAAAACAAAATATTGAAAAAGTAAAGAAAAATCCCACACGAAAATGCTAGACAGGCTGGCGTCCCCAGTCAAACTCAGACTCCAACCTTACCCAACCGTTATCATCTTTATCTCTTATGATATTAATTTTTAATTGTTTTCTTTTTTGTTGCCGTGATAAATTATGGTACGCAGAGTTCGGTTTTGTCTCTATAACTTCCAGAACAGTGAATAGGAAGCAACCGTATGCTACGCTCTTACTATAGAGCGTGTCAACACCCTCCCCAAACTTCCAAATTCCCCACTATTGTGTCCTAAATCGTGATGCTAACAAAATCTTAAAAATTAAAATATTTATTTTGTTTATAAATAATAAAGTAAAAATTGTATATCTCAACAAATTATAATTTGATCATTTCATGTTTTGACAATATTTTATTGTAATTTATAAATATTTTCAAATTTCAAATTTATTTTTCATGTTTTGACAATATTTTATTGTAATTTACAAATATTTTCAAATTTCAAATTTATTTTTATGGCATAATATTTGCAACTAACATCTAGATTTTGAATGATAAATTTTAAAAGAGAAGGACGCTTCAAATTCAAAGGGTCAATTGAATTCGTATTATGATTTTATAAAAAGAGAATTCAAGTTCCCTCCGCTCCATGCAATGATATATTTTGATGCTCAAAAGTTTCTCTTTACAAACACAAAGAGAGTGGGACAGACGCTCCCTTGTTAGAGAGTTCCGAAAGGGAAAAAAGAAATTTTTAGCGAGAGTGACTCATGTAAATCAGTGCAGTTCAGATGTGACGCGTGTCCGTTCGCCAGCTGTATCCCAAACGCCCTTTCCCCCAACCGCTTAACTGGAACAATCGGTACCCATAACGCTTCTCCACTATGTCCCCTTCACTATTTTAACCGGTCACCTCCCTCCTCTCTCTTATATAGATTGCCCACCTATCCCTCCCCCTCGGTCTTCCTTTAAACTCCAAACCGAAAAAAAAAAAAAAAAAAGAAACCACCAAGAACACATACAAAGCATCAAAATTTTCCTTTTGCATGCTTTTAAATTTGATTTCATGGCAATAACAAGCACATCAAACAGAAAAGAAATGGATCGGATCAAAGGTCCATGGAGCCCCGAAGAAGATGACCTGCTCCAAAAGCTGGTCCAAAAACACGGCCCCAGAAACTGGTCTTTGATTAGCAAATCAATCTCGGGTCGATCCGGGAAATCTTGTCGCCTCCGATGGTGTAACCAACTATCCCCCCAAGTCGAGCACCGGGCCTTCACCCCCGAAGAAGACGAGACCATAATCCGAGCTCATGCCCGGTTCGGTAACAAGTGGGCCACCATAGCCCGACTCCTCAACGGTCGTACCGACAACGCCATTAAAAACCACTGGAACTCGACGCTAAAGCGTAAGTGTTTGTCGGTTGGGGAAGAGTGTAATTTTATTACTAACGGAGGGTATGATGGTAATTTGAGAGGGGAGGAGCAACAGCCGTTGAAAAGATCGGTCAGTGCTGGCCTTTACATGAGCCCAGGAAGCCCATCGGGATCCGATGTGAGCGATTCTAGTGTTCCCGTTTTATCATCTTCTCACGTGTACAAGCCAGTACCAAGATCCGGCGGTGTAAACGTCGACGTAAACGTTGACGTCAATGTTATGCCAGCTGGAGTCGAAGCGGCGTCGTCTTCTAACGATCCACCGACTTCGCTGAGTCTCTCTTTACCGGGGGCCGAGTCATGCGAGGTGTCAACCCACCCAGTTTCTGAGTCAACTCAGATGAGGAACGAAGCGAAAAATGAAGAAAGGGTAGGTGGGGTGATGGGGTTCAGTTCGGAATTTATGGCGGTGATGCAAGAGATGATAAGGGTTGAGGTGAGGAATTACATGGTGCAGATGCAGCAGCAAAACGGTGGCGTTTCGGGAGGGGGAATGGGGATGTGTTTGGATGGAGGGTTTAGGAATGTTATGGCTATGAACCGGGTGGGGGTGAGTAAGATCGAGTAAAGAGTTGTAAAGTTGCATGAGAGGTAAACGTGAGAAAAAACTGGGTTGTTTTTTCCTAACATGGCAAATTAGCGGGGAATAATTTTGGTTAATGTACGAAAGACTGAGAGAGATGGGTTAAAAGGCAAAAACGAGTACAAAGAAAAAATGGACTTTTTTTTTTTTTTTTTTTAGTTTTTTACCTGTCTCCAGCCCTTTGAAATTTCAATCTAAGCTCTTTTAATCTGGTTTTTTTTTTTCTTCTTTTCGGTATCTAAATATAAATAATTTTTATATGTAAAATGTAAAGAATATGGAAAGGAAAAGGATTATGGTAAAATGGGTTTTGCTGCTTATATCAGGAACTGAAAACTAGACAGAAAGATTACCGGACTTACCTATTTCTAATATTTTCTCTATTCTTATTCTATTTGGTTTTGTGGGACATGATGTTCTTTTTTATGGGTTTAAGGAAGAAAAAGATTTGGTTAAGCAAAGTAACCGTGACCACAAAAGGGATTTTATTTTCTTGAAATAAATGCAAAGGTTAAAAAAAAAAAAACTCAAAAAGCAAAACTGTCTACTACTTCTACTGCAACTGCCAGGTTTTAGCCCCTTTCTGAAATTTAGTAACTTCCAAAATTCGATTTGTGTTCTCTTTGATCATAGCCAGGAAAATTAATGGAAAATTTATGGGGACACGTTTTGGTTGTTTGATTTTGAATAATCTTTTTAAAAAAAAGGACAAGAACTACACGCCAAGAAAGGAAAAAGTAAATGTAAGATAAAAAGCAGATTTTCTTTTTTTTTTTTTTTAATTTCAAGTTTGTGAATAATGCTGCTAGCTTATTGGTGGATGGTCAAGGTCAACGAAAAATATCTCAGATGTATCCAAAATGCTACAGTTGGTGAAGATGAGCCGAGCCCAGACCTTTTTTCAAAGTTCAACACTACATTTCAAACAAATAAAAGAACAAATTTTGCATTTAATAAAAAGCTGCTTGGTCTTTAATGACAAGATAAAATGATCAGCATGGGGGTATGGCCGTTATGAGATGAGGTGACTGTTGTTTGCAAGTTGGGAAAAAAGAAAAAGAAAAAATAACATGGGGCGGTTTGGAGTAAAAAGTTGCCGGGACAAAAGCCCATGGCAGTTGGCTGTTGGAGAACAACATGCTTATTTCGTTCATCTCGATAGTTGATCATATAGATTTGAATTGACGGGGGCAGGAGGAGCAGGTTCAATCAATGTTAAGAAACACATTACTTCCCAGCACTTCAACCTGAATTCTCTTCTGTTGTTTCGAGAACAGTATTGCAATAACAGGAAATTTGGAAATAAACAGAATTTCATTCTCAGTACTAGAAAGGCGGTAGGTTTCATGCTAAAAGCTGATTGTTGTATCAACCAGAGTTCGGAATTCGAATGCTCTGCATAACCTACAAGCTTTTATTGGATTGATGTATCAACTTTTTACAATTTTGAGTTTCCTTTTGTATAAACAATATGAGATGGATGAGCAATCTCTCGACTACAAAAAGAATTGGGGAAAATATTTCTTAGAAGTCTAAAACTAAGTGTTAGTTTACAAAGGTGCAGTCTGGGCGGTGCTTGAACTGGTGTTGTGTCTCAATAATGTGAGTTTTGATTTGAGCTTGCTGATCAAATGCAATAGATCCTGCTTCCAAGACCATGAGGGGTCATTTAGAGCACGTATAGAATTGAGGCAAACAAGAAGAGTACCACCTTCGTGCAGGAGAACCTGTATGTTACCAAAGAAAGAGTAGTTCAACAAGCTTGTAAAGATTCGGCTGCTAACCCAGGATTAGAATTACCAAAAGAAAGAGAAGCTAAGCAAGAAACTAGAAAATATATGCTAATGATTTAAAATATATAATTTGAACAGATGTAAGATGATCACATACACTTTTAGGTGGTTACGGACCACATTGTCACTCTGTAAAAATGAAGATGGCTTGATAAATTTTGCAATTTCAGAGTGCAAATAGTTCTCCATTCAGAAGTCTCTCAACTTCAACCGCAGCAGCGGGGTGAAGGAACTTCAAATCAACTAGAATTTGTTTATGGTTTCCTTTTTTATTATTTTTATACAAGAATTTGATTAATGGAGACGCTGAATTGTGTGAAATTCTTGTTAATGCATAAGATTTATTCACTTAGCAGGCATATCATAATACCTTTCCTTAGAGAACTGATTCAATCATATTACACCAGAAAAGCCTGTCATATTGAGCCTCATTGTCTTCTTCTCTAGAGAGAAATCTTTATTTCTATCAGTTACAATAAGTGCAAAAAGCTAATCATCAAATTGATCATACCGTTAACCACAGAGGAAGAAACCCCAAGACTGATGGAAGAGAGGCCAAGATAATACACGTTAAGGCAAGTGCAACATTTTGCTTCACCTGCAAATAAAATTGCATAAAGCATTTTCTGCATAATCAGAAAACAACAGGAATGAGTAAGGATGAATACTATTAGTACCAGTGAAGTTGTCTGGCGAGCCTTGGCTATACTGAACGGAATGCCCGAAATATTGTCCCGCAACAACAGGACATCTGCAACTGCTATTGCAGTTGCACTAGCACGGTGTGCTAATACAATTCCAACAGTAGCAGCAGCAAGAGCTGGTGCATCATTGATACCTTCACCAACCATGATCAAACCTCCCCCTGCCATGAAGGTGGATATAACGTTACAAGCTCTTTTGGCCATATTCCATTTTAATATAAAGATGGTAAAAATGGACATGATTCGCTCAATAATTTCAGATACACTCAGTATGGAGTAGGACTTTTGTCACAAAAAATCAACTAATACAAAGATACTGAAGTAGATGAGATCCAGGCTCACCTGTTTCCCTTGAAATCCTTTTAACATGATTGAGTTTATCCTCTGGCTTTAGGCTGCAGTAGACTTCATTTATGCCCACAGCATTAGCAACTCTCCATGCACTTGACTTATGGTCACCAGTTAACATCATTACTCGCAGTTTTGCTTGATCTTTCAATTCGGAAATAACATCTAAAACCCCTGGTCGAGGCCTATCCTCAAGGTGAATCAAAGTTACCTGCGCAGACTCATTGCAGAACTAAATTTAGTGTTGCCATGAAAACTAATTGATGAAACACATGATGCTAAAAGTGGCACAAATTTAACAAGTAGTCTATGGAATATTCTTTCAGTTTAACTGTCAACCTCTTACATGCTGCAATTATCTGTGTACGACAGTTATACTTGTCAAACCATCCAAAATCTGCATAGGTATTAAATATATGCATGCAGGGCATGCAGTTAAAAAACTCCATGGTTTTGAGTTAGATACAATATGTTGTGCATGCGACATGTCTTACCACACACATCTTCCCACTTCCTTTAACACCCAATACAGAAGCATCTGTTTTTACATACAAATACACACCTACATATTTGGTAAATATACCTTCAGAAAGATAAAAGGAAGGTAGCTCATTTGCATCTTGATATCTCAAAGGCATGTCTGTCATGATGTCAGTGTCAAATAAAATAAGAGCAAAACAACTAAAATGGATTAAACCACACCTTTTCATTAACAGAAAGGGCAGCATGAACGAAGTCACTTCCATAAGTAGACGCGTTAACAGCTGCCCTAATCTTCCTTGATTCATCTTCTGATTTACAAAGTGAAGTGATAAACTCTACAGAACCAAGTGATGCTTTCAACATTTTACCTTCTCTAGTTCCTGACTATAACAAAGCAGAAGAGATTATTATAAGTTTGGCAACACATTGAAAATAAGATGGTTCTAAAGTTAAAGAAATGAAGTTAGCAAAGATCTAGCTGTGAATAAATCCTGTAGTTGGTTTCTTTATTATATTTCCAAGGCAAGAGTCTTGTATTAAGATATAAATATAGTTAACGTTGCAGAAAATTATTCTACCATCCTTCATTTAGATTATATATTGCTTGATATGAAAAATTTCAAGGGTAAACTACAGTTTGCCTTTTTGGCTTTCTTGTTCTGTTAATTTTGTTTTTCACACTTACATCTTGACAATGTTTAGATTTTAATTAGTAATGATAATAACCTCAACTTGAAAGAGGCTTTGATGAAAAGGTGAAAATGCCTATTGTTTCCCCCACTTCTGTGTACTTTCAGCAAAAAACTAACATGGTATCCTCTGGTGGAAGAAACCTCAATGACTGTTAGTGCCAAAAATAAACCATGATTGTTTTGCAGAATACAGAAACCACAATGAATGATATTATAATATTCTAAGTTACCAATAGATGAGCCTAGGAGCAAATGAAGAATTCAAATGGCTCACTGAAATGAAAATGCTGATGTTAACAAACTTTATGATAAATCCTTTTTCCCCATTAATATTGATTTTATTTTCATGAGACATTTGTAATTTTTTGGTGAAAGACACATTACCTTGGCACTGTTGAGAGTTGCAATAAGACCTCTACCAGGAAAATACTCAAAACTTTCAACAGAAACAGAAGGAAGGTCTTTGCCTATGCTATGGTCTACAACCGCCCTGCAAGAAAAAGGAGTTATAAATACTTCCACAAGAAAGACAAGGACAACAGTTTATAAAAGAAAAATGATAATTATGAAATCACAATGGCATTGGGAACTATTACAGGGCCATTGTAACAGATGGAGTTACACGGAACACAGGGATCCAATGTGCAAAGGTTTTTTTCAATTTATAACAATACCTTCCAATAGGATGAGTAGTACCCTTCTCCATCGCAGCTGCTACTGCAAGTGCTTCTACTTCACAGCTGGGAATGCAACAGGAGGTAAAACTTGCCTTCTTGTTTCCAATAAAATGTCCATAAATTGGTTCAATGGCTTTAAACATAAGCCCTCCGGTTGTCAATGTCCCAGTTTTATCAAATGCAACAGTGTGACATAAAGCTAGAGCATCTAGTACTTGCCCACCTTTGAGCAATATCCCCTGCAACGAGAGATGGCGGTTAGAGAAGGTGTATCTCATTAATGATAGTAAAACTTACATAAACTCTGATCCATTTTGAACTCATAGGGCGCTTTATTAGTTAAGCAATTAGATAAATCTAGACTTCTTCCAGCATCACCAAATAAACAGGCTTCTTTCCAGTAACCCCTGGGCTCTAACCACAGCCCCAGAAAGCAATCAATTAGTACTAACACAAACTTGTTTAAGGCAAAAAATAATCAAGGAACATATAAACAACAATACAGCATTTATCATGTTCCCCGAAAAATAATTCTACTATAGTTTAGAAAGGAGCACATAATAGTACAATAACAAAGGTATTGTGTTCAGAACAGAAGCTGATTCTGCTATAGTAGAGAAAAATAACAGTGGTTAGGTTGGTGCAGGCATCAAAAGAATCATGCTTATGGCCATATTGCAATGAGGTGAGCTTCCAATATTATGTTATTTTAAAAATAAAAATAAATACGTCCAGTAAAAAGCTTCTATACACTTGAGATAGATAATGCAGACACAATGACAGAATGTTTGTCTGACCACCGCATGGTTACATGTGACTGATACCTTTCTTGCACAGGAACTAACTGCAATAGCATAAGCCAGTGGAGCTACTGCCAAGGCACATGGGGATGCTGCCACCATAAGCCCCAATGCTCTGTAGATTGATCCTCTGCAAACTGCATGATAAACACCAAAAAATATGTAGGAGCTAGCTCACAATAGAAAATTCACAAGGATCATATCAAAATGATTGCCAAGAAAAAGAGTGAGATTGGTAACACTTCAAACTAGAAATATTGAATTATATATTTCAGTGAAGGTCGATGTAAAGAGGGGGTAATCGTTAGTTATGAGTTGTACTAAAACTAAGACATGTTAGCAAACAGGCCTTCCTTGGAAGATAAAGAGAAATAAACCATGGCTAACAACATTATAGGCAGAAGGCAAAAGAAAAAAATAAAATAAAAAAAAACAATGTGATAATTGCAAAGCAGCTTGTATTTGGAGTTACCTGCAGTGCTAATGAAAGGCCACTTAAAAAGAAATGGTCCAAGGACTGCAATGGCAACTGACAAAACTACAACCACCTTGCTGTAACGCTCACCAAATTCATCCAGCCACCTTTGAAGCTTCGGTTTATTCAATTGTGCTTCTTCAGTTAACTGCACAATCCTGCTAAGGGTTGATTCTTTCCATGTCTTCGTGACCTTATATGAAATAATCAAGGAAAAATGAAGCATGAGAGAAGGATGTGAGCTAGCAATGACAAACATCGAATAATTCACTGCAAGGAAGATTTTTCGCTTATTTTTGAACTGAACAATTTCAGAAGATAAAAGAAGAGTGTAAGTCAAACTTTTTCTACATTTACACTTCTGAAATATTCAAATGTTGGTAAATTCATAAACATACCTTCACAATCATTCTTCCATCCAGATTCCTAGCACCACCAGGAATCCGGTCTCCAACTTTTGCCTCTAATGGTTTGATTTCCCCGGTCAAATGCTCAATTGTAATTGTTGCACTACCTTGAAACACTTCACAATCTACAGGAACAGCCTAGAAAATTACCAGCTCATACAATTATACTTCCATATCATAACATACCTTAAAAAGTGTTAAAAACATTAACCACTATAACATCCGCATTCTTATAATCACAGACCTCACCAGTGCCGACCAAAATGTAGGCGCCAACTTCCACATCATGCACCGGAACGCTTCTGTAAGATAAATTAGAAACATTTGGCAAATTATCATCATCCACATTTAATACCAGTGCCGAATCTGGATAATTTTCCTTCAACTCCTTCACATCCACCATTGAACGACTAGTAAAAAATTCTTCCGCTGCAAGTAACCAACTTTCAAGATCACAACAAAGAAACAAGAAAAATGCCTCCAAAACACGTGTAACTAGCTGAAGAAACATACCAATGTGAGCCAAATTGAACATTGCAAGAAGCAAGCCTCCTTCCAAGGCATTCCCCATGAAAACAGAGGCAAAGGCCGCGAGTGCCATAAGTACATGAATATTCACTTTTCCACCAGCAATATCAGTAATAGCATCAAGTGCCGCTGAAACCTGACGCATGCAATTAAATTGCAATCCAATTAAAAAAATTGAAAAAAAAAAGCTTTGCTTTTACTACTTAGTTTTTGTTATTAGCCTTACTATTTCATATAAAAGTTTAAATTTTTTAGTTTATTGAAAAATATAATTTTTTATGCAAAATTAACAACAAAGGGAACTTAAAAGAGAAAATGGAGTTTACCCCGACGAGAGGAAAAGCGACGAAAAGGAAGGAGTTTTGGAGGGGCTTGACAGCAGGTTTTGGGAGTAAGTAAGGGCAAGCAGCGGCAGCAAGAAACAGTGCGGTGGCGCAGCAGCAGAGCTGAAGGTGTTCCCTCAAGTACTTCGCCAAGTCCATCCATCGGATGGCCTTCGCGAACCCGATCACTGCTCTCTGGGGCCCACTCAACTTAGCAGAATCATGGTGGTGGTGGTGGTGGTGATCATGGTCGTGATGATGATGATGGTTATAATGGTGGTGGTGGTGGTGGTCGTGATTCGCGACGCAGCAGATCCGGAGGTGGGGCGAACGAAGAGTAAGAGAGAGGGATTTGTGGCGGACGATGACCGGAGAGAGAATGAAAGGTTTAAATTTGAAAGAGTTGACTCGTCGGAGTCGGCGTTTGGGGCGGCTCAGAGGTGAGAATTTGGTAAGGGAAATGGAGTGAGTTTCCATTTGTTCTTTCTGCGGGGAATTTCAGGCCATCAATTTTGTGGGTGGCGGCAATTCAAGGCAAGGCCTCGGCTTGAAATAGAAAAAAGGAGGAGAGTGACTAGTAGTACAATTTTATGCTAGCTCCAAAAGAGGGAGTGTGTGGGTAATGCCAAAGTTAATGGGGATGTTGTTATAATGGCCACAGCATGAGCTCATCTTCACCACATGACTCATGCCACATGCATCCTCTTTTCCTTTGGAAACTGTCGGGTCCATGCCCAATGCCCATCCATGCAACTTTCATTTCCTCAACCATTCAAAGTAGGTTTTGGTATCTACTTATTTTTTTTGTTTTATTTTAACCTTATAGTAATAATATAATTTTTTATTTCATTAACAATTAGGTTATGGAAAAAGCCGTTGGGATCTTGGGCCCAAAAAAGGAAGGGGTTTGGATGGGTTTGGACGTCTTGGTGTTGGGCTTGGATGAAAGTTTCAAGGTTCTGTGAAATATTTGAGTTGGGTTGAGCTTGGACCAATTCGAATATGAATGTACCCAAAGGCCGAATCTAGTCTTTTATATGTTTTCTTGACAACCGACTTCACCTTTTCTTGGGGTTGACGGTTGAGCTAGATTTGGACAAAGAGTTTTGCCGTTAATGGCATGAAATCCCAACTCAACCTCAACCGAGCCCCGCCACACCATCCATAACTACATGTATTTTTTTCCCCTTCTAGAAGGAAAAAATTGTAGTATAATATCTAAAGCTATTTTAATTCTATTTATTCCTTTTGCCTTTTTGTATCTCTTTGGTATGTTGCCATTTTTTTTTTGGCCCTATCTCCTCTTGCTTTTGAAAATATTATTACACAATTGCAGAAATCCAAAATCACTCCTTTTTTCGGCATAGAGTTCTTGTTAATCGGTAACCCTTTCTTTTAATTTATAATTGATGTTATTGTTAATTAAAATAGACATAATATTTAAAAATTTTTGAATTATTAAAAAAATTTTAAATAAATTCTTATTTTTATTATATTTAATTAAACTTAAAGTATTACAATACAGAAATGAATAGAAATGGTTACATAATTTTAAATGTGTGTCTTAAAAAAAGAGATTAAGTAGAATTTTCCATTAATTATTAAATATTGAGAAATCATGGATCTTAGTCTCAAAATAAAAAATTTTCCCCAAATTTTGGAGTAATAATAAAACCCAAATTCAGAGCATGGCAGTTTGTCCCCATGAATCAAAAGAGGTCGAAACCCTTTATATTTTTATGAGTAGCCATGACGTGAGTGATGAGCTTATCAGCAATATCAAAGAACAATAATTCATTTTAGACAATCAAGTTCCTCCAAATTATGCAGATCAAACTTTAATATAAAGACTAATCAACATGGCAAAAGGACAACAATCTGACTGGTTAAAAATGACTAATCTCTGGGTTCTATCGGTCCAAACAAACAATATTCTAAAACCAGTCTTCAAAGCCACCTCTAGTGCAGAGCCTGTAGACTGAACCTCTCATGTCAACTTTATTTATTTAAATATGGCGGCGAATCTCTTTTTTTTTTTTGAAAGGCAACGCGGCGAATCTCTTAATATATTCAAAATTGGATTATGGAGAGTAACAGGTGAAAAACAAGGTGATGACCATGACCCTGGAAATGGTGTTTTCGATGAACTTGGGCGATAAGTAATGGCAATGAGGCTTTTTGTGGATATAAAATCCCAATGAACCACATTCCATTTTTATTACTCTCTTACTGTATAAGTCTTCTTAACACTTCATTTCTTCTTTGGCGAAGTCCACTGGTCAATTGAAGCAGCCAATGGAGGGAAGAAGGGTCATTGGATTGGCTGCCAGAGATGAATCAGGACATCTTTCTCCCTATTCATTTACTCTCAGGTTTCTAATTTCTTTTCTCTTCTTCTCTCTCTCGGACCCCTGAATTCTGAAAATTGCTGAATGCTAATTGATGTTCCAATGGCCTTGTGGACAGGAAAACAGGTCCAGAAGATGTGGTGCTAAAGGTGTTGTATTGTGGAGTAGATCATACTGATCTCCATCAGATGAGGAACGAGATTTTCCCCATCAACTACCCTTTGGTTCCAGGGTAGGCACCATGCACATTTCTAAAAACAACTATTAGTCAATATAATTCTATGATGTTATTCCAATTCGATTTCAAGCTTGTTTTCTCTAGGTCAATTCTTGTTTTATTTGACTGTCTTGAAGGCATGAAGTGGTGGGCGAGGTTGTGGAGCTGGGCTCAGAAGTAAAGAAGTTCAAGCTTGGAGACAAGGTAGGAGTTGGGTGCATGATTAGCTCTTGTGGACAATGCATGGCTTGCGAGTCCAATAGTGAACAATATTGCAGCGAGAGGATCTTGACTTACGGTGGCACCAACAAAGATGGAACTCCCACTCAAGGTGGCTTTTCTTCTGCCATGGTTGTTCATCAAAAGTAAGCAACAACAAGCTAACAAGACTAATCCTTAAATCTCTTAAAGATCCGTTTTAATATTAGAGTGGCTGCAGGTTTGTCGTAAAGATACCTGAGAAACTTGCACCAGAGCAGGCAGCGCCGCTGTTATGTGCAGGGGTGACAGCTTACAGTCCCTTGAAGCAATTCTACAACCCTGATAAGGCTATAAAGGCTGGAATTTTGGGGTTAGGTGGAGTTGGACATCTGGGAGTTCTGATAGCAAAGGCCATGGAGCATCATGTAACCGTAATTAGTTCTTCAGAAAAGAAGAGAGTGGAAGCTTTAGAGCATTTGGGTGCAGACGCTTTTCTAGTGAGTTCTAATGCAGCAGAGATGGCGGGAGCGGCAAATAGTCTAGATTACATTCTCGACACTGTTCCAGCTTTGCACCCTCTGGTGCCTTACATTTCGCTTCTCAAGGTTGCTGGGAAGTTGATTTTTGTTGGGGTTGCCACAAAACCCCTCTGCTTCAACACCGAGGACTTGCTTTTAGGTATGCCATTGTTATTGCTTTCTTTAATTTACACAAAAAAATCACATCTTCAAGCCATTTTTTGACCCTAAAGCCAGAATTTCTGTTAAATTGAGAGAAAATGATACCATGTGTTAGTCTGCAGCCAACTTTTATTGTTCATTTGTACATACAAATTACAAAGCATTGTTGGTTTCAACTAAATTCACACGATTGTCTTGCAATGCAGGGAAGAAATCATTGACCGGGAGTTTCATAGGAAGCATGGAAGAAACACAGGAAATACTGGATTTTTGGTCAGAGAAGGGCCTGACTTCGATGATAGAGGTGGTGAAGGCCGATTATATAAACAAGGCATTTGAGAGAATGGAGAGGAATGAAGTGAGGTATAGGTTTGTGCTGGATGTCGCTGGCAGCAACCTTGAATGATTCGCAGGCCATTTTCCCACAAATATTCTATCTTAACAATGTGTTTTTCACTTATCAAGTACTAATTCACAACAATCCAATAGGATTGAGTTTGTATTTCATTTACCAAATCATTTCCAACAATATAAGAGATGAGATTGAGCTGTGAGCTTATGGGAGAAATGAAAAATACGGAAACATGCTCAAAGACAAGTACTGCATCGTGCCTTAAAGTGGAATTTTTTTGAAGAGAAGACAACATGCTTACTAATCCTGAAACTCTGCCATTAATCTATTATCTCATAATGTAGAATATGAAAACAGAGATGGCTAGAACAGCTTGCAGTGTGCCTAGTCATCTCCCCCTTTTCCCCCCAAACCTTTATATCCCTCTAACAAGAAAAAAAGGAAGTTCTCTAAACAGAGATTCTTTGCAGAAACCTGCATTATGTTAAAAAACTATTTTGAGAAATTGAAATAACATTTTTCATTAAAAAAAAAGAAAATTTGAAATAATATAAAACTTGTGGCAGATTAGAGCATCTATCTTCCATATAAAGAGTACTAAATGCCTTAGAAAATTCAGTAATTTCTTATGCAAAGGTGGGTCAACTTTTCCTCCATATTTACCTACGCCTATACTTCTCTCTCTCTCTTTTTTCTTGATCAATTTCTTTTCATTACCTTGTAAAACAGAATTGATATTATAAAGTTGAATATACCCACCATAACTATGAATTTTTTTATTGTTATCTTGATAGATTGTGTGTAGAATTTAGCAACAAGTGGTCTCTCTTGACTTGATAGAATATATTTTCTTTTCCACTTTAAACCAAAAATAATAAGCCACCGAAATCATGTAGGTATCCATCAAATGACTTTTAGTAAAAGGGTGACACAGCACATATCCATTTTATATATATCAAATGCCATCTTTTTCTCACTCTGCAGCTGAATTTGGATTCTTTGCTGTGTTGATGCGAGAAAACACGAGGAATAGTGAATGCCATTAATGGTCATATGGTTGATCTCGAATAGATAACTTAATTTTGCAAGCTAAGAAGGTCTTAATGTCATGTCAAGTTTGATAGAGACATTTTGAAAAATTTTTAAACATTGATTATATATGTCATTTTAATTAATTTTTTTTAAAATAATAATTTCGTAATAAAATAATATTAGAATAAACTCAATCTTAACTCGATTCATATCAATCACATTTAGAGACATAAATAAGATAACTGATTACGACGAAAGTATTATCGAATTAAGTGAGAGAAAATATCAAACCAAACATTTTAAAAGAAATAAACATAATGTTTCAATCTTGTGTCGGATAAATAAAGGATTTTAAAAATCTAAATATATTAAAAGTTGTCTCTAAAGAGATTAATTGGTTGACACCTGTATAGTTTAATTGTTTGACGTATGGTAGTTTGATTTGGGTTGAATTTAAATTGAAGGGAGAGTTTCAAATTATTTTTGAGTTATTTTTATATTTTTTTAACTTTTTTTTCATTTTAAGCTAACTGGGTTTGCAGCATTGGGTGAGCTTTTCTCTAGTTTATAAATATAGACAACCATGCCATGGTAGTCGCCTACCTACCCGTTATACTAATCTAAACCCAATTATTCTTTGTTAGTCGCCTAATTCATTGATCTTAGTCTATGTGAGAAAAAAAGTGGTTTTCAATTTTTGGCCAGTCAAACCAAATTCAAATAAGAATCGGAAGGATGCAAAGTCAAATATTTCTATAGCCCTTTAAAATCCACAAATACTGGAAGACGCAGGCAACATGGCAAGGCGACTGTGCTTTTATGGCTCAGGGGTTCTTTTTTGTTGCAACCGCTTGGGGCTTCTGGGGGGTCATGGGGTAGTTTTGTTTTTGTGTGCTACCCTGTTTCTCTGGTAGGTAGCTAGGGAGAGCTGATATGGGGTGCTGTGTACAGTTTACGACCCTGCTCATCTGTTATGTTTTGAGGATGGCAGGAGGAGCTTTAGATTTCTCTTTGGAAAGGTATGGGAAGGGCACTGTGCTTGTCTCTGGGAAGGGTTTTAAGGCTCTGTATTTTTGTGTTCTCTTTGTTTCTAGGCCTGGGCGACGGGTACTGCGATGACTAAGGTCTGTTATGCTCTAATAGGTGTCTTACAGACTGTATTCAAGTGTGTACTATTCCAGAGGTGAACCTTTGGTACTCTCTGTTCTGAAATGAACAACACCTTTCAAAAAAAAAACATGGCAAGGCGACATGAAATGATGGGCAAAACACCCATCAGCTTGAGGACAGTAACAGTACACATCAAATGCTTATTATAAACTGGTTGTAGTCAAGCATGGATGTAATAATAATAACCATATCTTATCCTAGATAACGAAGGTTTAATTTAAATTCAACCTTGCCTCTCAACTCATTTGCTACATACGTTTTATCTGTACTCGTAAGTTGTAAAATGTAAATAAACTTTATCTATTGGGACTGCAAATCAAACCGCCTCCAAATCTGAATTTTATCTACAAGTTGGCCTTCTATTTTTTGGTTGAGCGGTGCCTCTCTTAAGATATAGAATACGAACTCTTTATTTCTCTGGAACAAGCAGAGATGACTATGAACATAGTCATGGTTTTGAATACGTGAGCAACAAGCCATGACCATGAAGCTTTTGATAGATTTATATAAAATCCCCGAAGAACCATAATTACATTTTCCGTATTTTCTTACGAATACTACTGTCCTGATCTTTAGTGTACCATTTTCCTTACTCTTTCATACGTTCTAGTCTCTTACTAGCGCCTAGCGGCAATTAATGGAAGGAAGAAAGATCACGGGCTGGGCTGCCAGTGATACATCAGCTCATCTTTCACCATATTCATTCACGCTCAGGTGTCTTCCTCTTCCTCTCTCGACTATATGAAGTCTAAACATTGCTAATGCTGATTTCATCCTTTATTAATTACGGACAGGAAAGCAGGAGTTGAAGACGTGATGCTCAAGGTCTTGTATTGTGAAGTAGACCACGCTGATCTTCATCAGATGAGAAGTGAGATTCAGTCCTCCAACTACCCTTTGGTCCCCGGGTAGACACCTTTCCCAAACTCGTACATTTTTGTTAATCCCATACATCTAAAACACAAGTACTAACTTCTTTAGTACGATGATCTCTTTTCTTACTGTTTCAAAGGCATGAAGTGGTGGGTGAGGTTGTGTAGCTAGGGACAGAAGCAAAGAAGTTCAATCTTGGAGACAAGGTAGGAGTTGGGTGCATAGTTTGCTCTTGTGGGGAGTGCTTACCTTGCAAATCCAACTGTGAACAATATTGCAGCAGCGGAATCTTTACTCACGGTGGTATCTACAAAGACGGCACACCCACACAAGGAGGCTTCTCTTCCGCCATGGTTGTTCATCAAAAGTAAGCAAGAAAAAAAGCAATGAAGGTTGGCGCTATATTGGCTTTTAACTTTTCTGAGTACCCTGTTAAAATTTGCGTGGTTGCAGGTTTATTGTGAAGATACCTGAAAAACTTGAGCCAGAGCAGGCAGCACCATTGTTGTGCGCTGGGGCAACAGCTTACAGTCCCATAAAGCAATTCGAAAACCCTGACAAGGTCATCAAGGCAGGAATTTTGGGTTTAGGGGGAGTTGGTCATCTGGGAGTGTTAATAGCTAAGGCCATGGGGCATCACGTCACCGTGATCAGTTCTTCGGAAAAGAAGAGAATGGAGGCTTTGGAGCATTTACGTGCAGATGCTTTTCTAGTGAGCTCTAATGCAGCAGAGATGGGGGGAGCAGCAGACAGCCTCGATTATGTTCTCGACACTGTTCCAGCTATGCGGATGCACCCTCTGCAACCCTTTATATCACTTCTAAAATTTGGAGGGAAGCTGATTTTTGTAGGGGTTGTCACAAAACCTCTTGCCTTTGATTCAGAGGACTTGCTTCTAGGTAGACGTTTTCTTTATTTCTTTTTGTTATTTTCTCTATTCATACATACTCGACTGACATTCTAGTTGGCTAAATTAATTTTTCCCCTTGTTTTTGCTCGGTAAAAGGCCAGACCTTTCATTATTGACGAGAAACTACTACATCATGTCAAGCAACCTCCAAAGGTTTATTGTTTATTGGTACAATAGCAATAATCATATGATTTTCTTGCAACGCAGGGAAGAAGACGGTAACTGGGAGTTCCCAAGGAAGCATGGAGGAGACGCAGGAAGTACTGGATTTCTGGGCAGAGAAGAAATTGATTTCCACGATTGAAGTCGTGAAGGAGGCATTCGAAAGAATGGTAAGGAATGAGGTGAGGTACAGGTTTGTGTTGGATATCGCTGGCAACAATCTTGAATGATTCAGGGAACTCCTTTCACATATATCATTTCAAAGAGAAAAAAGAAATAAGTATACTTGTTTTTCGCTTATGTTTGAGGGTTTTTTTCTTCTATTTACTGAATAGAATGAAAATCTAACAAGAGACCAACCTACCGCTTGACATGTTCTTTTCGAGCTTCTTCATATCATGAGCTGAATGGTAACACCATCGTAAGCCTTGAAGGTAAAGATTTACATTGCAGGAATTAAGATCAAGCAGTTTCAGAGCCCTTCAGAGTTCAGAATGTTATTGTATGAATCACACCAAAAGAGGAACATATTACAATGGAATTCTGTTACCACCTATAACAATCACTAACAAAAAGATCAGATTAAAAATGGCTACTGCAACTTCCCTCTGTCATTGTACAAAATACATCCCAATAGTGTCACCTGGCACCTGGAAAGGGCGAAAATGGTGTAAAACAAAGAATGGCAAACACTACTGTTACAACAACAATTTTATGCGGTCCATATCAAAGCAAAGGACGGCATTCCAGCCCATCATCGAATTCTTCCACTAAATTCATAATTTTTTTGTAATCAAAATTATGAAAATAGAGACGGTAGAAAAGTTCACAGTAGCCGTCTAATCATCTTTCCCTTTCCCCTTACCTTCGGAACCTCTAGATCCATCATATGCAGAGAGAAAAAAGGTGCTCTGGTTCTTTTGCAGAAACCTGCATTTATGTTAGAAACATTTTTAAAATTTAAAATAAAATGAAATTAATGGTAAATTTGAACAGAATTCATAAAGAGCTAAAACAGTAGAAATTCAACGTGAGAGGTTGGTCATGGCAGTGTGTGTGTGTGTGTGTGTGTTCTATATGTAGTACGTTAGTTTGTATATGCACCGCCAATAAAAAGAAACTGTAGACAGATGCAATTGCAAAACATTCATATCTTAACAAAAAAGAAAAAGAGGAGTTATTATCACTCATCCAAAACAACAGAAGTGTTGACAAAAGCAGAAATGATTAGGAAAGACAAGGCTCAATAGTTTACCAGAGGAGATAAAAAAATATATAAAAGAAACAAATTGTAATTATATTTTCTAACTTCTAACTATATGCCATGGTGATGACAACGATGCAAACTTTTATCTCTCCTTCATTGAATTTAAATCAGAGTTTAAAAGATTGAATGCTCTCTAAACAGTATAAAATAAAATCAATGAGGAGAGAGTTGATACTTGAGAAAATCCATTAACTTCTGTTGCAAGCGGGTTAATGTCTCCTCTTCAATATTCACATATGCCAATAGCTCAGGAAACTTAACTGCAAAGACAGGAACACAAATTATTCTTATTGTGAGCTACTAAGATTTGTGAAGTATCAATATCATGGATGACTATTAAAATTAAGATACACAAACACGTAGACATATGTCCCAAAGTGATGTCATCAAAACAAGCCCACAGGACTTGATTGTATAAACAAATGGATATAACAACTGAGATGCTCTGCAGCCAAGAATGATGTGTCCCAATTCTATAAACAATTCCATTCGTCACCTGTGTCTCTAATGGGTTTAACATGGATTTTAGTATTGGCTTCTAGAGATCAATAAAATGCTCCTTTTACATAATTAAGAACAAAGCTAAAAGAAATGTCTGAAGTGATTTACATCCAACACATTAATTAAAACACAATATCAACACTGCATGAAAGATGAAAGTAAATTAGTGCTAACTCTGACAGATGGCCATACCAAAGAGGCGTAGTAAATGCTCAGCACCATATATAGTTGATGGAGAGACATCATCAAGGACTACATCTTGGTATTGTTGGCGCTCTTTTTTGTACAGAAGCATCACAGGCAAAGCTTTGTCGAAGTAACAGCGAATCCCCTTCAAGATTTCTCCAATTGAATCAGTCATTCTGGATCCAAAAAAGAAATAGTCTATATCACCAATTCTACAGTAAGCAAATCTTAGAATTTATGTCAAGGGATTTGGAATTCAGAGGTAAACAAATCCCAATGAGAATCTCCTATTTATAAGTGCCATTGAGCTAGTTTAATCACAATTTTAAACAGTACTGTCCCTAAATTTCTCTTTTTAAATCCATTTACAGAGGATTTTTGTCTTTTGAATAATTCATTAGGACCATTTTGTTTTTCTTATCCATTGGTCTTTCAGACTACACCTTATAAGATTTTACTCCAAAAATTTCTTTCATAATAAATTTTTTACACAGAAATATATGAACATCTGAATATATAATTAATATGATGGGAAGTCACCATGAAGGGTAGAATAAGGACAAAGAATTGAGATGGAGAGTAGAAAGCAACAATAGAGATATCTAGGAACAAATTAATTATTGCCAAAGTTGGAAATTAATTATTCAAAGACAAGTTACAGCATAAATTTATCATGATTGTTTCAAGCAGTTGTGAAAGGATTTAAAAGTAGACTTACGTGCCATCCTTCTTGGACCTGTATTCTAGGTACTTTGTCAAAATATCATCGACATTTGGTGATCGAGGAAGTTTAACAAGCTGCAGAAAAGATGGATTATTGCCACCAAGCCAGTTTACAGTGTACCAGCCATAAGTATCACTAAATTGTGCCCAAACTATATTCCACAAAAAAGTATTAGAGAATATAATAAAAATGATTGAATTACATGAGTGTTGTTGAGTTTTAAGTTGTACACAAGAACATTGCTTCACAAGTTTCATGTAAAGGCTACAAAAACCTCATTGCAGTGACTGACAAATAAATAAAAGCATTATTATCAATGCAATTATTATTTCTATACTTTAATTCAAGTTAAATCATCAAGCAAAAAGTACTATAATAAGAGAAAAAGTTACTACAAAAGTTATTCCAACAGTTCATGCACCTTATCCTGTTGAGTAACAAATTCCCAATCATCAACCAGCTGCTTCTTTAGTGTTGATGGAATTTGGATCTTGACAAGCTTTTCCATGGATGAATTATCCTTCTAACAATTATTAAACACATGTTGACAAACAAAAAGAGAGGGTAAGAACCAAGGGATTTAGACTAGAAATAAGAAAAAAGGAAAGAAAAATAATTTCTCAAGAGCTGTAATTAATCATATACAAACCAGACCTCAACACCTGAGTCACTCTTTCTCTTCTTCCCTTTTGCCACTGCAATAATTATAAAAAATTACCCACCAAAAGAAAAGGTTAATGTCTTTGCAAGCAGTCACAATTTTACTTAAGAAAAAGTTGACAATTGGCAAAATGAACTAAGGGAATGTTGAAGCAGACCATCAGGAATGAATGGTTGACTCCATTTATGTAGGTCATATGAATGCAAAATATTCGATATAATGAATGTGACCATTAATGCAACTGTGATAGCCTACAAGGATTCTTTTTTACTCCTTTTGGCAGTTCTCTGGCAATTTAACGTCAATCTCAATATGTTAACAAGGAAGAATATCAATTAGCCATTCAATCTCCATAGGATGCAAATACAACTCTTAACTTCAGACACTGTAGAACTAAAATGCCACGCATAACTTCACTAGAATTTGCTGAAAGTTCAATACAACCTCTATTCAACTACAACAACTGAAAGCTGAAACTAAACCCAGTACAAGAACTAAAATCACACGAGAATATTGAAATCAAGAAAAATCTTTGATAGGACCCCTTAGAATATATACTGATGATAAAGAATAGTTACTCCATAAATGAAAGAAAATCAATTATAAAGACAGGAGAATACAAAAAGAAATGTAAAATAAGCTTACCAGTGTTCTTCAGGTCCTCTTTATCCGCTTTTGCATCTAAAAAAATAAAAGCAAAGAAAATAGATGGCATTAACCAGGGAAGGAAGATAAACAATAATGACAACAATAAACTCGATCAAAATTTGGCACTTGCCCAAAATAAGGCACTGGAAAACTTAATAGGCCTTATCTATTGAGGAACAAAAACAGAATCTAGATGAAGATAATGGCAGCACCTATAGACTTATACAGGAGAATGCTTCCACTTAACCCAGAAAACAAACACAGGATCACTTAATGGGCACCCATCTGTTTAGACATCCACATATATGCAGGCAGAAAATGAACAAAAGTATATTAATAAACAAGCCAATAAGTTGAAAGAGTTAAGCTAACCAGCAGAGCTTTTTGGCTTGGTCTGACTGGAACGCCCAGACTTTGAACTTTTGTCAACACCCTGTTTTTTGTCAAGGGCTTGCTGCTTTATGACATTCTCTTCAGTATGTTTCATCAGCCGGTCAGCACCTACCCATTCGTCCCAACTGTTGGCAAGATGTCCAAGCCATAGTAATGATTTCTGTTTCCCTTTTTGGAAAGGGGATATATAAATCAATCAAGCAAACATTTACTAGTAATATATAAAGTTCTGAAGTTATCTTTCAGGATTTCATAATAACATAAATGAATTAATACCCATTAAAAAACAGAAGAACAAAAAATAAACAAGTTTAATAAAATAAAACCTTATTTGTCTTGATTTTGAACTTGCCGTTGTTGCTTCGGTTCTCAAAACTTTACAATCTTTTTTCTTTGTGTTTATAATTTTTTACAAACACAAAAGGGAAATGAGAATAATATGCCATTGAATATAATATTTTAGCTCATCTACAAGACACAATCCCAAATTTAATTTGATGAATGCCTGCCTAATGCTGCTGAAAATTTATATACGAAGCATTATAAAAAGGGATGTTCCAGTGCTTAAAGGAACAAGTTTTCATTGAAGTAACTTTACAACAAATTTTACACGGACACTGTTCAAGCTAAAAATTTTAAGATGCAGGTCAACAATCCAAATAATAAATTAATTCAACAGCCAAAATAAGGCGGTAACATAGGTTCAGCAGAGAGCATATTATCCAAGGCATACTCACTTTTTATTCCAACCCTGCAACAAAGCAAAAGAGATCTCTCTTAATACCACAAACGATTAAGTTCAGCTTATCCTAAATAATCGGCATGGCAACTAGATTAAGCATTATATAGAACTTAAAAAAAGAAAGAAAGAAAGAAAGAAAGAAAGAAAGAAAGAAAACCATAAGCGAAAATTAAGGTAAGTATACTTACAAGGTAGTGAACAAAGTATTTCCATTCCTTCTTCCGAAGCTCTGCTTTTTGAACCTAAAATGTAAAATCAAAATTACCAACTGCATAAACCCTAATTTCACCAATCAATTCCCAAATGCTTTAAATTATGGGCTCTAGTGAGCTAAAGAAACCGCTCAATTAACTTCAACGTCGAATTACATGCATCAGCAACCAAATAGGCATAAATATCATAATTTTTGTTTATAAAAGCGAAATGACGGAATTAGTTCAGTTTAAAGCAGCGGCAACGTCAAGCACTGTGCCAAACAGAGAAGTACAAAGAAATTAGGTAAAATGTGGAAAGAGAAAAAGGAAGAGGGAAGGAGAGAGAGACTGTGCCTTGGCTTCGTAGATACGAGGGCCGTGATAGGCGAGGACACGTTCGCCCTCCGAGAAGAGGTTGGAATTGGAGGGAGGAGTGTCGCCGCTCGACGTATCGGCGTCGGTTGCCGTCTCCTCCTTCGACGAACTTCCCATATTTTTTTATTTAGCTTTCTGATTTTTCCCGCTGACAGAAAAGAGAGGGAAACAGCTGATCTGTTCCTGCTGCAGCTCTGCTTTTAACTATTTGCTGCTGTTTTGGCACCTGCCTTCTGATTTACTCTTTCGAGTCTACTGCTCCTGCTCGGATTTTTTACTTTTCTTTCTTGAAAAATTTTCCACCCAAGCTTGAAAAACGTGTGAGATAAGGGCGAGATTTTGCACTTTAATATTTGGGCTAATTTTGTTAAAATTATTACTATAAAAAATTTTAATAATGTAAAAACAACTAGTTTTGCTAATCCAAAATTAACTTGTTGAGGAAAACTTTCTTTATATAACATATTTTATTGAAAAACTTAATCTTTTTTATTATTTAAATAAATTATTAAAATTAAAATTTTTTAATTATTTTAATTATCTTATTAAAAAATATTTTCTATCGTCATCCATCTTTAAAAATTTTTCCCATCATCAATAACTATTCATGACATCATAAAATTATTAACATTCATCAATTATGCAAAACCTTTTAAATATTTTTTTAATACTAAAAATATTATATATAATACTTTATTTATTTATTTATGTATTTCTTATCATAATATTTTACTAGTTAATTTGTTAAGTAAGAAAATTATAAATTAGAACTCTAACAAAATGAGAGATTTCATGTGTGATAAATTTATTTTTTTGTTTTATATAAAGAAATTTTTAATTGATGTTAATTATTTCGAATTATATTAAAAATTATAGTATCTTAGGAAAGGTAATTATAGACAATATCATCCTTTAAAATAGTTGAATAAAAATAGTCAACAATGTTTTGTTGAAAAAATAATAATGAATAACGAAATGAAGAAAAGGAAAATAGTTGAATAGTTAATAATACATTTTTGAGAAGTAATTCAATAAAATATGATGCTTTATGGGATCAATTTCCAAAAAGAGAAGACAATGATTTTTTATGAATTGATCTCAAGATTTATGAGATCGATTTTAAAAAAAGAATAGACGGTAAAGAAAGGAAAAAAAATTGATTTTATATTTTTTATAAGATATTTTTTTTATTAATGATAATTTTTTTATTAATTTAAAAATATTTTACTTCTTATAAATATTTTTAGAAAAAGTAAAATATTTTTAGAATACCAAACAACGAAAAATAATGAAAAAGAGCCTAAATCAAATAACTGTTGCCCTTTGTTTTAAAAGAAAGACTAAGAATCCCTCACTTGTTTTCTAACTTGCTCATATATTAAAAAGAATGTGAATGTGATAAATTTTCAATGGTTTAAAAGAAAATATAATTTTAATAATATCTTTGGAGCACTTGTTAAGTTGTTAGGAAAATTAATTTAAAAATTACTTTAATATTCTTTTTTTTAAAAATATAGTCCATAAAGGAGGCAGGTAGAAAATGCCAGTGGCCCAAGCCTCGGTGAAGGGTAGAAATATTTGAAAGACTTCGTGTCCTTCAACCAGGCTTGGGCCAATTACTTTAGCTATTTATGATGGGCCCCATCGAACTATCAATGTGTAATTTGTGAGAATTTATTAAAGGTTAAAGAAAAATGATAAATTAAGTATTTAATTATGTATACATATATATATATATATATATATATATATCACTTTGTACATTTATTCAATCTCAACGTCGGTGATTTCTTAGGTCTATCTAAGATATATAAGATGCAACACTAGCTAAACTTTCCTATATTATTTTCTGACAGCTTCTATACCTAACTTTATAGTACGTTCCCATTCCCATTCTTGATTTGCATTGATTTCCATTCCCCCCCCCCCCCCCCCCCCCCCCCAAAGACTAGCTAAAACTTGCTCAAAAGAGTATGTAATGTATTTTTAATATGCTAAATACTTGTAAAGTTATTAATTCACATGTGTTTGTTAGGTGACAAGTCCATGAATCAGAGACAGTTGAAGAGATCAAAGACTAAAGCCTAATAAAGACCAATCCTTTATCTTTTCTCTCCTTTTAAACATAATTAAGGTAAATGTAATGTTAAGCCATTTTTGCACAATCTGTTTATAGTCAAAGATGAATTTGCACATTGCTGACTACTTTCTTTGGTTTTGTTTTTACAATCTCCACATTGAATTTATAATAATCATGACTTTTTAATTATACATAATTAAAGATTCATGCAATCACTAACACATATTCAGTTTAGTATGTGGTAATTCTTCTCATGAGAGAGACAATGATATTTAAGGTTTTTTTTCTTCACATATGAGATTTAAGTAGTTAAAATAATTAACCATGATTTTTTCTCTTAAAATAATTTAACTTTTGAAAGAGTTGAAAATCAAAATGCAGCGTTTATTTATTTATTTTTTCTTTCAATGGAGATTAACTACCATCGTTATCCTTCTTTGAACTGATTGATCATAGGGCAATGCATGAAGATGATAAAAGACTCTGGTTGCGTGACAACTTCATGAATTACACATCGAAGCATAGAAAATTTTCTGTTAGATCACATGCAATCGAGACTTAAATCTAAAAACTCAAAAATCAAAGACAATCTTTTTGCTGTTAAATTAATCAACAAAGCTTCTTTAAATAATTTAGATAGTTTTTGAAATATGTAGACAAAAAATTATAAATATATATATCTACACCAATACAATTTAACCTCTAATTCTTATTGATACACGAAAGGAAAAACGAGGGAAGGTTGACTGGCCGACCACAATTCCAAGGTCGGTGAACTTGGTCATACAAGATCTATTTATTCCAAGTAAAATTTCTTATACTATTTCTAGTGTTGATGTTGCATTGATTTCCATGGCGCTTATGAGTACTTTTATCCAAAGATGAAAGGAAAATTGAAACTCAAGACTGCGAGAGGGCAACATTTCAAACAAGGGCAAAACTTGCTCAAAATAGTGTGCATGGGCAATCTATTTTTATAGTACTGAATTCGTGCAGAGAGTTATTAATGCGCATAAGTTATTTGACTACACACTTTCCGGCCATCAAAATCTTTGCAAGTCAACATACCTTTTGACATTATGCATGTTTCCTCATGCTTGTCTAATTTTTCTTTCTTTCTTTCTATTTTTCTTCATTTTCGTTTCCTACTGCATGCCGATCATGTCAACAGTACTGTTATAATATGTTCAAGTAAATATAATGATATAATTTGTAAATAAATTTATTTATGAATTTTTTTGGTATTTATTCCAATATAATATCAGATAATAAATGTTTTCTAATTTAATATACATTTTTCTATATTACTCAAATATCAGATTTAAAAAAATTTATAAATCCTTAAACGAAAATTCAAGAAGTTTGAAATTTGGGAAAAAAGGAAAAGAAAAAGAGCTCTTTAATGTGGACTTGAGTAGCTGACTATAATATGCTGGACCTTCAAATGGCGAAAAAGTAGTTGAAAATCAACAAGGCCGCCTGTCCTAGTTTGCTTGTATTGCTTTGATACTTAAAGATATATCACACTCCATAACTCCTTTTCTTTATGGTATGAACTCTCTCTGATTTATGGAACTAAAGATTCAAGTAATCAGTACAAGTTCAGTTTATTACTCGAACAAGTAATTCCTTTCAATGAGGAAAAGATTTGGCTGCAACTGATCCAAAATAAAAGTTAAAATTTATAAATAGTCACAACTATTTTTTAAATTGATTTTACTATTGAAAAAGTTGAAAAATTAATATACAATATTTAATTCCCTTTTTCCCTTGGAGATTTACTACCAGTATTTTATTTATGTGAACTTTCAGTTTTGTTTGTTCTTTGGGAGTTGGAGGAAACTTCTTGGCTAGTAAAAAAAAAGAAAAAATTGATTGATCACAGGTGAAGATGATAAAAGACTTTGACTGCGTGACAAGTTCATTAATTAATTAATTAATTAATTAATTAATTAATTGATTGATTACACATAGATTCCAAGAAAAGAATCACATGAACAAAGAATCTCTTATTACAACTGCTGAAAAAGATCTGGATACATTATTTTTGAGCACCAATGAAGCACTGAAAACAGCTGCGACACTTCTTAGATAAACAACAAAATAAAGAATGAACTAAAAGAATGAAACTAAATTTTCTTGTTTGCTAAAACCAGCTTGTATTGCTGGTGTTGCCCAACTGTCTACTTGTTTCTGATACCAAGCCTCGGGCAGGAAACTTTTTTACCTCCATTATTTGACTGTCAATGAACTAGTTTCCTTCTCCAGGGCTCGGACCAGAGTCCTTCGTGTCGCCATTAGTCTGGCTGTCTGTTAATTTATTTCCCACACCAGGGCTTGGACCAGAGTCCTTGATGCCTCCAAGGGTTTGGCTGTCAGTTAACTTGTTTCCCACACCAGGACTCGGGCCCGAATCCTTAATGCCTCCGAGATTAGAGCCGTCAGTTAATTTGTTTCCTACACCGGGGCTGGGACCAGAGTCTTTGATGCCACCTAAATTGAAGCTATCAGTGAACTTATTTCCCACACCGGGACTTGGACCGGAGTCCTTAATGCCTCCTAGAGTGAAGCTATCGGTTAACTTGTTTCCTACCCCAGGGCTCGGCCCGGAGTCCTTTATACTTCCAAGAGTCGAGCTGTCGATTAACTTGTGTCCCTGACCAGGACTCGGCCCGGAGTCCTTTATACCTCCAAGAGTCGAGCTGTCGATTAACTTGTGTCCCTCACCAGGACTCGGACCAGAGTCCTTTATACCTCCAAGAGGCAAGCTGTCGGTTAACTTGTGTCCCTCACCACCAGAGCTTGGACCAGAGTTCTTAATGCCTCCGAGGGTCTGACTATCAGTGAACTTGTGTCCCCCGCCAGGACTTGGACCTGACTCTTTGATGGCTCCAAGGTATAAGCCAATATCAAAGAAATCAGGGACCTTTCCGCCGGCAAAGTTTTGGGACATCAGGATATTGAAGGGATCACGAGCTTCAGTCTCAATGAGAATGGAACTCAGCAGTAAAAGAAGAGAAGAAAAGCTTAAAAAAGATTTTATCGTAGTCGTCATGTTGGAAAGTGAGAAAAAGAAAGAGTTTCTGTTGGTAATTATTTTATCTCCTAGAATTGGATAATTGAAACAGAGGGAAGTGAAGGTGAGGAACGCTGCAGTAGGTTTTCAGAGCAAAGCGAAATACGTTTATGTGATTGTTGGGTATGGACAATGAGACTATGATGCGCTATTTATAGCGTTGGAGAGGCTTTCAAAAAAAAAAAAATTATAGCGTTGGTGAGGAAATTGGCAGTAGGTTTTTTTGACTAATGTAATTGCTTGGGAGATACTTCGTTTTGCCACCTTCCTATATTTTTCAAAAGAAAATGTGGTTCCTCCCGAGGAAACAACTGGGGAAGTTTCTGGGATTAAAGAAAAGAGAAATTGAACGAAGCATGGAAAAATCAAACAAAAATTGGAGATTGCGAGTCTAAGTTGGAAGTGGAAGTCATGGAATAACAAGGTAAAAGAAGCTATAAAAGTGTTGATTCTTAGCTTTCCCTGGCCGCCTGACGGCCTGAGTAGCCGAGGAAGTATTTTTTTTCCATTGGCAGCTCCACTGGGGGACCAAAGACCCTGCACATATCTTTGAATTTTCGAGGCCTTGAGGAATTGATTACAGGGGAGACGTTAAGTCATGGGAAAATAAAGCTTTGACCGGTTAGTTAGTCAAATCTATGTTGGACGATTGGAATTAGTGCAAATGCTTTGGTATGTTTATAGAGTATACCCTTCAGGAAAAATTGTTTTCAAAGTCATATATATATATATATATATATATATATATTTAAATCAGATTAAGTAAAAATAATTTATGTACTCTTCCTGTGCCGCCTTGGTGTTTATGTTTCAGTCACATGGTATGCTAATTTATACTATAAAGCAGCCCCTTGAATTTTGATAGTTGATTGATGACTTCGAATTGAAAATATTAAATAATAAAGTTTCAAAAGCATAATACCTACGAATCTACGACTACTAAGAGGTCATGCTATTATATTTTTTGGGTATATCTAAAAAGTTATTCTATTATAAGATAAAACTTAATGAAATTAATATGTACCTACGCTACAAAATTTATTTATTATTCACTTTTAATTTTTTTCAATCATTACTTTAATTTATTATCATTTCTTTTTCCAAATTAGGAATGCCATATATAATAAAATATTCCCCTTTAAGATCTAATTCAAACATGTTACTTTTCATATGATACATGCTCTCAAAGCTTCTTAGTGCTTACTCTTACATTTAGTTTTGGTGCGTATAAAGAAGTCTAAATAGGAGAGGAGATTCAAATTTTATACCCAAATCTCTTAAAAAGAGGAACAACAACTACTATAAGTTAAATTGCATTTGAGCATTTGGATCATTGGTTGATGCATAATCTTTTACTTAAAAAGTAAGATTCAAATTTCCTTTTACCTAATTATAAAAAAGAAAAAGAACTACTATAGGTTGAGTCTTTGATTTTTTCATCTTACTTGTTGTTGGACTTGGTGTGTTGCTATCTTTTGACTCTTAGTTCGTGTTAATATGATTAGATTATTGGATAGGTTCTTTCATGTTTGTTGGATTAATTAATTACTATAGGGATCTTAAAGTGAGATATTAAAAGCATCCAAATCATTTAACTTGAAGTTAAAAGAAAATCTTTAAGTAACACTTCTTCTAAAGCTTGCATCTCTAAAAAAAAAATAAGTTTTTTGTGAGATAGAAAAGTTTATTATGTAATCCAAAATCACATGTATAAAAAGAAAAAAAATAATTGAGTGACACTCGTTCAAACAGTTATTAAATGATTTAAATAATTAAATTTTACACTAGCTTGTAATTAAAAATTTTCTATTAATACGTAATTTAACTATTTTAATTTGTCACTTATCATGTATTAATCTCCCCAAGAAAAGTAAGAGACTTACTTTCATTGGCTTGAATGGAAGGATATCATCTGCTATTAATATCTTGGATTTTTCAAATGTACACAGATTCATTACCATACAAGCAAAACCAATTCTCATGTATTGCACATACAACAAAATTAATTAGGGATAATTAATTCTTTGCAAATTAGGAACATTAACATGAAATAAAACTTTATAAGGTACGTGGTGCCCTAAGGCAAGTTTCATGAATTTTTATTAAAAAAGATTGATAAAAATTGTTCAAATTAAAAATTAAAATTTATAAAGTAAAAATCAGTATCTAATTCTTCAAATAATTAAAAAAAAAAAGGACAAACACTCTATCAAATTCTCATCGATGGCAATATATCACTAATACAATCTGCCTTGCCATAGAAAGGAGATATGCATGGCAAATATAAAAACTTGCTAAAATATGCATTTGCTAAAATATAAATTAGGGCCACACACTAATCAACAATGATCTCACCTCCTTACCCTCTGAATCAAATATTTTTGGCCTCAACCTTGCAATTTGGAAAGCAATGGAGACTGAAGGAGTACAAGTGATAATGGTGACCTTAGCCTTGCAAGGGCACATGAATCCCATGCTTAAGCTGGCCAAAGTCCTTGTAACAAAGGGCGTACGTGTCACCCTTGCCACCAATGATGTTGCCCGTAAGCGGATGCTAGACTCCAAAATCTCCACCAAGTTCACCAGCACCAAAAACTCCTCCAGTACCTCCAATAGCCCTGGACTCAATCTAGAGTTCTTCTCTGATGGTCTTAGCCATGACTTTGATCGTGACAAGGATACTGGCACGTTCATGGCTTCACTTAAGACACACGGACCCCGGAATCTCTCAAATCTCATCGCTGATCTCAAAGCTAATGGTAATAAATTCTCATGCCTCATTTCCAGCCCCTTTATCCCATGGGTACCAACTGTTGCTGCTGAACATGGGATTCCTTGTAGCATTCTTTGGATCCAATCTTCAACCGTTTTCTCCATTTATTATCATTGTATTAAGCGTCCAGACTTGTTTCCCAACTTGGATAACCCTAATGAGAGTGTAGAGTTGCCTGGAATGCCAGGGTTTATAGTGGGAGATCTTCCAACTTTTATGCTTCCTTTTAGTCCTGCTCACTTTCAGCTATGGGTTGTAGAATTCGTTTCAGTTCTAGATAAGGTAAAATGCGTTTTAGGAAATTCGGTTTATGAGCTGGAAGAGGAGATAGTGAGCTCCTTAGCTTCAGTGAAACCGTTTTATCCCATTGGTCCATTGGTGTCACCATTTCTTCTAGGAAAGGAAGAAATTGTTGTCGGAAGTGTTGATATGTGGAGTTCTGAAGCTTCTTGCATTGAATGGCTTGACAAGCAATCGCCTGCCTCAGTCATTTACATTTCGTTCGGAAGCATCATTATGTTATCAGTGCAACAAATTGAAAGCATTGCCACGGCATTGAAGAATGTCAATAGGCCGTTTCTCTGGGTTGTTAAAGGTTCAGAGACGAGAAAAACTGAATTCCCACCTGGACTCTTTGAAGGGACCAAGGAGAAATTAGGTCTAGTTGTTTCATGGTGCCCTCAAGAGAAAGTGTTAATGCACAAAGCTTTGGCTTGTTTTGTGACACATTGCGGGTGGAACTCGACCTTGGAAACCGTGGTGGCTGGCGTGCCTGTTGTTGCCTATCCAGAGTGGACGGATCAGCCAACGGATGCCAAGCTCTTGGTTGACGTTTTCAAGATGGGGGTGAGGATGAGAAATTGTGAAGATGGGACACTAAGCGTAAAAGAGGTTGAAAGGTGCATTATGGAGATTATTGATGGACCAAGATCGGAGGAGATGAAGGTAAGGGCAGTGGAGTTGAAAGAGGCTGCAAAGAAAGCATTGGAAGATGGTGGTTCTTCGAATAAGAACATTGACAAATTTATTAGTGAAATCAGTGGCAAACCTTCCAGCAGTAACATATAAATATTACTATGATTCAGCACAAGGAAATGAAATGATTGATGGGAAAATGCTTACTCTCTTCTCTTTTCAACTTGTATGTCACCGTGAGTAGCACACATTATGAAAAAGTATTGCATGACATTAGCAAATATTACTGTAAAATATACAAAATTGTAAAATGAAAAGACTTGCTATTTCAGTTGAGATGTTTTTATATACAAATGCTAGAATTGATCTCCCCATATACCCCATATAACATAAAATTTTAATGATAATTTAATAGATTGATCTCACTATAAGGATACGTCATTTTAGTTAAGCTACAATATTTACAATTACTTTAAGCACAAGTCTGAGTTCTATTCAAGTCAAATTCTAAAATTGAACTCGATCAAATGTTGTAGTAAAGAGAATGAAATCTACCATTTGCTTTTCTGTTGTTACACAACAATCAACCTAAAAGAAATAAGACCTTCCAAAGTGCATTCCTCAACCTTTGAAGTGCAATTTCTACCAGTAGTGGCATTTTATCACCAGGATAATTTACAAGATGCATTTTATTATAACCACTCAATCCTGACAAGAGGGTATGACTTCGAACAGAATGGTGACGGGTTCCTAGTCCATCCAGAAGCTTCAACAAGGCATTTTCTATCCCATCAAATTGCTAGATACTGCTCCGTTGATTGGTTTCCCATTCAATCTCACATGTAGATGATCTCTGCCTTTCTTAAACCTTTTATGAGACCTCTTGCCCCTGTGCATGACAACCGCCTCATTCATGCAACTAGGTCCAACCTGTAAAGCCAGTAATAGATAAAAGACAAGTTTGACTTTATCTTGGATTTCATGAGCATTGGGTCACTTGAGAATGGTATCAATTCCTCTTTCATTGCCCTCATTCCAAAAGTTTCCAGCCTAACTTCTCTTAAAGATTACTGGCTTATTAGCCTTGTGAATTTACTGTTTAAGATTCTAATCCAGCTTCTAGCAAATAGATCCAAGCAAGTGATTTACAAAGTCATTGGTGACAACCAAACAGCTTTTATACACGGTCGACAAATCACAGATAGCATCATGTTGGTCAATGAGATAATTCACAGCATAAAAATAGGCATGCATAATAGAGGCTGCATAGTCTTTAAACTTGACTTTGAGAAAGCTTTTGATTGTGTGAATTGGGCTTTTCTTTCAAGAGTCATTGAACTCATAGGTTTTGGTGTTAAATGGCAAAGCTAGATTTATGAATGTATATCCATAGTGCGAGTTTTAGTGCTTGTTAATGGCTCTTGCCATGGCTAAATTCTTAATGAAGTGTGGCCTTTGACAGGGGGATCCATTATCCCCGTTTCTTTTCATTATGGCGATAGAGGCATTGCACCTTCTTTTTTCCAAGGCCGAGTCTCTTTAGTTCTTGAGAGGTATCTCTTTATCAGCAACAGGCATGACAATCTCACACTGGCAGTTTGTTGATGACACAATCATTTTCATGGAGCTAAACTTGCATCACGCTCTTATGATTAGACGAATCCTTCGATGTTTTGAGTTCACTTTTGGATTGAGGATAAACTTCTCTAAATCTTATGTCTATCCAGTTCATGCTTTTGATATGATTAGTCATAACATAACAACTATCTTGAATTGCTTAGTGGGTTCCCTCCTTTTCATTCACCTAAGCATTCTTCTTGGAGCCAACCCAAGATCAATCCATACACAAGAACCGATGATTGACAGAGTTAAGCAAAGACTTGCTATGTGGTAGCGCAAGTATCTTTCCTTTGGTGGGAGGTTAGCACTTATAAATTTTATTCTTAACTCTCTACCTTTCTGCTATCTCTCCATTTTCAAGCTCCCAAAGGTGTAATTTGTAAACTTAAGCAATTGTGTCGCTAGAATTGCCAAAAAATCTCTAAAGTTAAGTGGGATACGGTATATAAACCTTGAAGATATGGTGGCTTTGGCATTTCCAGTATTAGCCACAAAAACCTAGTGCTCTTGGGCAAATGGTGGTGGTGCTTTGAGACAGATAATGATGCATTATAGGATCGGCTTATTACAAACAAGTATGGGATTAATCAAGTCAAATAGATCTTTTCTTTTACACATACCGAGAGGATGTCATCTATATAGAGATATATTATTTAGCTTTCCTCTAATGTTAAGACACGTGACTTTATTGGCTCCTAAGCATGCTGTTGGATAATAAGTATTAAGGCCTCTATTTTCTTTTGGTTGGACAAATGGATTCTCATTAATGAACCACTTTGTGCCAAATACCCACGTCTTTGGCTGTGGATAAAAAGGCTTGGGTTATGGATATATGGAACAACGACAATTAGATAGTTGTTTTTAAACGCAACCTCTATTCATGGGAGAATGATGCATACAATGAAATCCTTTTAGCATTGTCCAATGTGGCTCTTATTATCGCGAAATATGATAAACTCATATGGCAACAACACCACCCCAAAGGTCATTTCTCAGTCAAAATCTACTGCTCACTTTTTGATTTGGATCCTAGCGATCGTAAGGTATGGTTCCAATCTTTTTGGAAACTTTGATTCCTTTGAAAGTTCAATGCTTTCTTTGGCTTGCTACTCTTGATTCGATCCCTACCAAACACTTTCTTTTATCTTGAGGAGTTCACTTTGATGAGGAATAATCTTGTTGTTTATGGTACGATTTTGAAATGAAAACTTGCTCACATATTCTCATATCATGCAAATTCAGTTGGAAGGTTTGGTGCCTTGTTCTCCAATGGTGGAAGGTTTTTTAGGTTACTCCTAACACTGTTTCATCCTTCATGCAAATGTGGGTTGACTACATTTTCACAAGTACCTTATGGAAACTTTGGATGACTGTTTATGGTGCAACATTCTGGTCTTTATGGCTTGCGCAAAATGAGACAGTGTTCTCTAACAAGATTTGGGATGGTTTGGAAATTCTTTTTCTCATTAAAACATACTCACTTCTTTGGATTTGCGCATCTAAGGGTATCGACTTTATTGATGACTTGGGTTGGTGGACAAAACCAAGCATCCTATCTACCAAAAGGTTTCCTCTTTACTCACATCTAGGGTATCATGGTAGCCCTTTAGGGATAGAGACCTTAAGTTTAATGTTGACGGTTCTATCAGAGGTAAACTCGGACCGACAGGTTATGGCGGCATTATAAAGAATTCAGATGGCTTCATTGTAGGTGTTTTCTTTCGCCCCTTAAGCTACCAAGATTTTAACTATGTGGAGTTTATCCTTTATGCTTTGCGTCTCTTTGCCTCATCTCCTTATGTCAAGTCCAATCTTACTATCGAGTCTAACTCAAAGAATGCTATCTCATGGGTTACTAACAAGTCACAAAAACCTCGGGACTTTTGGTGAATTTTTAACAAAATCGACACCTTCTAAATCTCATTAGGTAAGGTCATTTTTTCACACATATTAAGGGAAGGAAATTCATTTGCTAATTCTTTAGCAAAGTATAGAGTTGATAGGAATTCTCTCTTTTTTGCCTAATGATGGTGATTTTGCTTCTTTTATGATTTTTTATGCTGATGTTGGGGGTCATTGTTGTGAACATGGTACAATCCTTTTCTTTCCTTCTATTCAGTTCTCTTCTTTTTTTTGCTCACTTAATGGGGATGTTGATTGGAGGTTTTCTCTCTTGTATCAGCCTACACTCAGGCCATCTGCTCCCTTTCTTTGGGCAGCAACTTATCTATTTTGTAAATCTTTCTATTAATGAAATCTTTTGAATAGCTAAGGAAAAAAAATGAGACAAGTATAAAAAAAAAAAAAGAATTACCTCATCACTTCCTCTGCACAATTCATTGTTTAAAATCACTAGTTGATGAACCTTGAAATAATTTTATTATTTTTAAAACTCAAACAATTAAAAAATAATGTATTCTCCTATGAAAGAAACATGAAACATTTTTTTTATTCACCGATAATCAATTATATATATTATTTTTATTCTAATATAACCAAACTAAAGACTTGACACTGTTTTTTCAACAATGTTTTCATCTTTGTATTATTAATAATATCTGTACCTTTTTACAAATTTAGTGACACTCATATTGCTTATTTTTCTTTATTGTTTCTGTTTTTAAATCCCTAACGTCATTATTATTTTATATGTATAAATACTACACATGTATATTTGTTTTTTATTTATTTTTAAAGAAATATTAAATATAATATAAAAATATTTCTAAAGTATAAAGTTATGATTGTCTATAAATAAAAGACAATTATATATAAGAGGAAAATTAATGTTTCAATTATATATAATTGAAATTGTGTAATATTAATCTATAAATTACTAATACTATTAGAATTAAGAAAAAATTTTAGTGAAAGTAATACAATCAATTCTTTTTAATTTATAAATTTTATTTACGCATTCATTTCAGAATTTGAATTTTAAACTTTTAAATTAATATATAAATAATTCTAATTTTTGAGACGTTTGATTGGAAGTTGAGGTATCTCATTGGAGAGTTGAAAGAGGAATTATGGATGTGAAGGTAACCAAATTAAGAAAGAACTAAGAATCCAACAAGTCTAGTACGAAAATAATGTTGGAACATTTTCAAAAAAAATGTCTATCGGAAAAATTATATCAGTTAGAAATAAAAAAATTAAAAAAGAAGTCATGTTTGTTAGAAAAACTAAGAGTTATTTTTATTTAAAATAGACAGAGGTAACTATTTAAAAGATATACAAATACAATAGAAAAAAGTAGTATTTTTTCTTCCTTTCTTAAATATTTTTCAAGTTTTTTTTATATTATGTTGTTGTAGAGAAATATTATATAAATTTGATAATCTGGTCATACTCCAATGAGTGCTCAGTGGATTGATTTCGTTCGTGTAAAATACCGTCAATCATTGGACTTTATTATATATTTAAAGTTTAGATGTCGGTAACTATTTTACATACTACAAGTGAAAGCGAATAAAACTTTAAAAGACAATGGTATTGATACACACTTTTAAATCAATTTCCATATTTTCTAGTTCGATGTTCTAATGAATAATAACCATACATTACATGAGTGTCTCACATCTCTTTAATTATTTTTATACGTCCAGGCAAAGACAGCGTTAAATTCATTCTTTTAGGTAAACCATGGATTCTGCTAGTAGCCGAAACTCCCTCCGACCCTCCAATCCTGGAGGAAGAATCTTTTAAGTTTTCTTTTGTTTCCTTTTTATTCACAAAAGGATTACGAGATTCCCCACATTGAGTGGCTCTTTCTCTAGAAAAATATATGAATTCAACTTGGGACTTTTCTCCATATCTTGACCTTGTTTGGGACCGTCGCTTCGTAGTTACATTGTTGATAACAGTAGGAAAATGAAAAAGAAAAAAAAAAGAGTGGAAGGATTTAAGAACAGCTGCTTGGGAATTACATGTAGACACACCTCCAAGTTTGGAGCATAAACCCTGTCAAACTAAAAAAAAATGGTTCTTTTCCATTGGTTTAGGGTTTCACTTTCTTTCCCCTACCAATAAAAAGGCATCTAGAATATCGAATTACATGTACTTTTGTTCCTTGTTTCCACCTCCCATTTTATATCTCCTATTTCGAATCCTTTTCCATTTTGTATGTTTGAACCATAGAGTGTGTTAATCCTTTTCCCCTTGTAGGAAGGGTTGAAAAACGGTTTAAATCTTAGTAAGTAATAAAAATTGATATTTAAGTAGTATGGTTATTAAGTAATTCACCCAGTTTTTTTATTTTTATCTTATGTTCAACTGTATTAGAGGAAAAAAAGGAGAAAACGGAAAGAACCATTTACCTTAGGCTGTTTAATTTAAACTAGGAAATCAGTATGGTATGATCTACCTGGGTTTTTCCAGAATTGGCAATTAGCTGTAAAGTGCAAAGTCAAGAGTTCTGACAAAGACAATGTGAATGTAAAACTATTTTAGCTTTCAAGCTCTGCGCCTGCTTACGAACACAAAAGGGTATTCAGTCAAATACTTCCCTTGATGGAACCACTCCAAAAAGCCACAAACCGTCCTTTCCTTTGCCATACAAACCACCCCTTGTTATAAAGGGGGCGGTACCTCATTCACTGGAGATGCTTAACCATTCTTTTTAGCTCCTCGCTTTATTGACAGAATATTTTGAAAGCCTTGAAAATCTTTATTATAGAAAGGCGTTTACCACTTACGACCATAGATCACAACAACATTAGCAATGAGACACTTCTGTCCCGTTCTGGTGGTATTGGCCATGCTGGTTCTTTCAGAGTCAACTCCTGTTGATTGTTGTAGGACTCTTCAATCAACAAACAAGATAGGATCAGATGAAAGCAGGGAAGCTGTTCCCGGGGTTAAAGATGTTAGGATTAGTTCAACTTCAAATTCTGCTCAAGATAGAAGCGGTCGGGTTTTAGCAGAGCAGCAAGTGAGTACTATGGCTTCGGGACCTAGTAGGAAAGGAGCTGGTCATTAGTAATCTCTCCTTCAGATTCATATTGTTCTTTTTCTTTTTTTTTGGTTTTCTAGTTTGTAATCGATCAGGGGCGTGGTACATATTTAAGTTCTGTTTCTAGCAATCATGTAAATAGATTCTGTTGGGTTCATAACACATTATAGGGAATTTGTTCATTCTGTGTGGTATAGTTATCAGCTGCGGATGCAAAAAAAGAAAAAGAAAAAATACAACAGCAAATGTCTCAAAGAAATTGTTACGGCTTGGAAGAGATGTATTTTTTTATGTCAAAGAAAAGTTTACCAAATTATATAGCAATTTATGAGTTGTAAGTACATTTCATATCTTTCGCTTTATTGTTTACCTGGCAACTTGAAGTATACCCTGTCTTTCTTATTTTTTCTATAAATTTGGAACAAATAATGTTGCCGGTGATTGGTGGCATGTGTGCATAGTATATGAAGAAGGAAATGGATTTTTGACATTCTCTTATCAGTTTGGTGCTACAAACTATATTACGTCTTCAATGGAGTGAGCAGGATAAGCCCTGCATCAAGACACTTGTTTCGACTAATTATCGGTTTACGATTACTGGGTTCATTCCCCAGAAGAAGGCTGATAGATGTTTGCAGGGGATCTTAACCAGGATTTAGTCCATACCTTCCCCAGTTTTCTCCCACCCTAACAGAGCCTTCACAGTTCTCCCCAAAGCCCAAAAAATTAGTGTTTAAATACAAGTCAACTGTTTTATCAGAAAAAAAAAACATTTTTCTAAATAGGTAAAAACGGTACATTAGCCTTCTAAACCATGTCAACCTGGTAAGATTCTAAATATTTTGTGCATGTTTGAATACCAGGCAGAAGCACTTCAATGAATCATGGAAATAATTTCTTTAAATTACCTTTTTTTCCTCATAAAGTAATCTTAGAAATCATCTCTTATAGTACAATTTAACCAGCCGGTGGTCTATTAAAGATATGATCTTGGAAAATGCCTTTATATTATACATCTTGAAGTTCAAACGTTGCAATAGAGATCTCTACTGTAAGAAAGCAGTGCCTATTTAATCTCAAATATGAAACATACATAGACCAAAGAACATCAAACTGGGAAATTTATGCCTTGTGAACCGAATGATTTATCTGGCATCATTAATTCTCAATTGGGAGAAAACTGCACTTGCTAATGGGACTGAGTCAGAGTCATCCTCCCTTGTAATGGACATATCATCTCTCCCGCGTTCTCCACTCATGGAAGGAAAACGCTGGAGAATGGGAAATGGTAATATACTGGAAGCATTGGATGTGCTGTCCTCATGTGGCTCTCGTACAACTGCTGTTTCCTGAAGCTGTAAGGCATACTCCAAGTCCCATACCACATCACCCATGGTAGGCCTATCATCGCCATCCTCTCGCAAACATTTCTCTGCTATCTCTGCAAATTTTCTTAATGAGTTGGGATTGATCTGAACTTTTATGGACGGATCCACAATCTGCTCAAGCAATCCCTTCTGCTTGCAAAACATTGCCCATTCAGCTAGGTTCACTTGCTCTCTTGGAAGCGTAGGATTGATAGCCGGCCTTGCACATATCACCTCAAGAAGAACCACACCGAATGAATAAACATCAGTTTTTTCTGTCAGCTGTTGTGTCCTAAAGTACTCAGGATCAAGATAACCAAAAGTTCCCTTGACACCTGTGCTGACATGGCTTTGACCTGGAGGACCTGATTTTGAAAGGCCGAAGTCAGCTACTTTGGCTACAAGGTTCTCATCAAGCAAGATGTTTGTGGACTTAACATCACGGTGAATGATGCCACCAGATGCACCTTGGTGGAGGTAATGAAGACCTCTTGCTGCACCAACGCAAATTTCAAGCCTTTGCTTCCATGACAAACAAGGTAGGTTTGAGTTATATAGATGATCCCTCAAAGTTCCTTTTTCCATGAATTCATAAACCAGTATCATCTCCAACCCTTCATCACAATATCCGATCAAGGAAACAAGATGGCGATGGCGAATTCTTGATAAAACCATGATCTCCGTTTGGAATTCTGGCAGGCCTTGACCTGACCCTGGCTCGCTTCGTTTCACAGCCACTTTCATGCCATTTCTGAGAGTTCCTCGATACACATTACCAAATCCACCCTTACCAACCTGCAACTTCTTATTAAAGTTGTTCGTTGCCAACTGAATCTCAACAAATGGTATCTTTAAACCCAGGTTCAAGTTAGGGACAGGGGAAGCAATGACGGTTCCCTCTGTGCTTAGTGTTGACAATTGAGGCATCTTCCCATTACTGTGAGTGCTTCCTTTATATGCATTTAATGGTGTCCAATTTGAAGTTTCAACAGCTTTTGGCTTCCTGCGTTTCAAAACCATAAACAGCACACCACCCAAGATGCAGACAAGAACTAGGCCTCCAAGAACTGAACCAATAATTATAAAGATAGGCTTCTGGTTGGATTCATTTGTTATGGGAACCGATTCAGTATCGCCCATCATTTCCATTATCTCAACCCCGTTTAGGAAGGCTGTTTGACCCTGTGTCAAACTAGCATCAGGGCCTATGGAGATGTTCATGAGTCCCGAATCATCAGAATCAACCACAAAGTCAATGAAAAATGGAGTTGCCAATGACCTCACTTTTTCAAAAGGATTGATTTTCTGTCCGAAGTTGCTATTTATATAGAGAAAAAATCGTAAAACATTCTGCGATTTACTAACAATGTCACAGAAGTGAACCCGAATCAAGTGCTTAGCATTTCTAGTCACATCATAGGACCAGGTTATATTGAAGTTATTTGATATCGTGCTCGTATTTATATTCATCTCTTTGGCAGTCTTGTATACTAGATCTGGGGCAATAAATTCATTAACAGCATCTATATAATTAGGTCTACCTTCATAAAACTGGCTATTCTTTGCAGTGTCTGGATTATACAGATAATTATCATCAGGAAGCCATGTTCTGAATAAAGTGTCATTTTCTGGTGTAAGGGTTTGGCCTCCAACATTTATTCTGTGAATTGTCTTCAAAGCGCGAGAGAGCATACCCTTGTACTCATCACTACTATTTCCTTGACTAATCTGTGTAGCCTCATCATATATGAAATTTGGAGGGGCAGGAAAGACCTCTATGGCATTGACGAATGCAAAAGAAGATCCTTGAGGAACAAAGTAGATAAAGAATTTGCCTATAGGAATGCTTAAAATGAATTCCTCTATTAGAGGAAAGCTGCTACTATTTTGGACTGTGAAATTATGCAAGAGTATAAAACCAGGAGCAGAAACATCAAAAAAAGCTGCTGGGAGACCCGATGAATTGAAGAAATGAAGGCGTACCAGATAAGTACCATTAGTATTGATTTCAAACTCATACGAAGACTGCTGCCAGAAAATTCTTGCAGTTTGATATAGAGATGGCGTTCCTGATGACTGACTGTTGTCTCTGACAGAGCTGTTCTTTTTGGTAAAGGAGACGGAATCAGAATTCAGATCACCAACAAAGGTCCGAGAAGTAACGTTTATGTTGATTTTTGATCCACAATTGACGAAATACTTATCGGGAAGAGTGTATGCTGAAGATGGCAGCTGATACGATAAGAAAAGGACCAGAAAAAGAAGAAGACTTACAGGTTCATGGAGTTTATCCCAGTGAACTTTTCCATTGATCCGCTTTATTTGCTTAAAATTTTCCCTCTTCAGTCGGCGCAATGCCATTCTGTGAATCAAATGAATTAGTTGAAGGGCTGCAGATAAATGGACTTAGGGAACCTGGGTTGACTCGTGAACCAAAACATGCTCTGAGAAATTTCTAGCGAATTGCATTGCGAAATGTTTTAAATGCCCTCCTATCATATAGATTTTGTTTATGCAGTAGAGGATAGTCTTGGCTTTACGGGCATTTACTCAGTCAACAAACTGTAGGATACATATGTAAGCTTCAAAGTATCTGCCAACTTGTAAGAAATATTTAGGAAGTGTCCAAAATGATTAATTGTCTTCTTGCATTTTGATGTACACCACAGTTGCCACAGGCCCCACGGAAGACAATCATTGAGCACCATAAGTTATCGTTTTGAAGTAAAACAGGCCCGTCCTGGATTTTGAATTGTTATTTAACAGTTTAACAGAAGCCTAACCTGCCTAATCCAGGGTATTTTATTATAACAGTTGTAATATTGTCAAGCTACCAGTTTTTTCCTTCTCTCTTGCTCTCACGGTATGCACACCTATTCTCTTTGTAAGTACCTCTGACATTTCTCAATGGCTGTCGCTTTGAACTCCAGGGCACCTAATTTATGCATTCTCGTGCAATTCAGGAGACACAGAAAGTTGAGGCTAGCTCCTTCATTTTAGGAATTGAATTTGGTCCAACATTTCAGAAAAGAAGAGGAAAAAGGCAGAATAAAGAGTAACTCATATGTGGCGTGGGAATGTAGCATTAATGCCAGGAAAGATAAATTCCACTTGCAACAAAAAGCAAGGCATTATCACAACAGGTTGCACCAATGTGCCAGCCACATAAGCATTGATGGCAATGTAGAAATAGAATGTATCACTTTTCAGTTTCTAAATATAACTTGTAGTAAAATTCACCTCACACTTCCTCATAAAGCAATAGTTAGATGGTTGTGTCAAGCAGACATGCAAGTGTTGCAAACAGTCAGATATAAGTACCTTTTTTGAGCTTGTTTAGTTCTATACACCCAACTCAGTGTAACATAGTCTGTTTTATAAACTTTTTTTTTTGTTACGAAAATCCTGTTTTATAAACTTATAGAGTTTCAGATTCTCTGTCATTATTTTTCCATTGACCTTCCATTTCTGTAAGGGCATCGTTGGAGGAGCTATGTGCTAAAGCCTAACCTATTTCACAAGGCTGAGTCTTCAAAAGAGTGTTGAAGAATTAATCTTTTCTTTGGGAATGAAGTAGGAGAGGAATGGCGAGAACCAACGATGATTTGAAGATTGAAGACAACCTTTGAAGAAAACGGTGTAGTTTTGCTTATTTTACATTACCAAGGCGTGTTGTTCAAAACATGTGTTCTTGTGTCGTTTCACTCGTGAGTCTGTTGTTTAGTGTCATGCGGCACCATGATTTGCCGTTTTATGCTTCGTTTGTTGTTGCCCTTTTACGCACTGAAGTGCTGTCAAATGTAAGGCCTAAGGGCCATGTTTGTTGCTAGTGTTGCAGAGTACAGAAAACAGTACCATCGTTCTCTGTGCTCAGCTGACTCATTTTAATTTTGTATTACCGAGGCTAAATCTATGGAGTCTTGCTTGTATCTAGGAGAGTATATGTAACGATTCAAGTTCAACTACTAACTTAGCAGTTTTTGAGACTTAAGTAGTGGTAGATTTGGATTGTTATATAGGTCTGAACAATCATATTCAAATCAGATGTGGGATGTTGGGTATCACAATCCCACCCATTCAAATCCTTGATGTCCTCATCAAGGCCACATATCACATTCACAGGACCAAGATCTTACCAGAACAATATGAAAGCTCACATCGGACTAGTCCAAGCTCTGATGCCATTTGTAACAACTCAAGTCCAACCACTGGTCCAGCAGCTTTTTGGGCCTAAACCACGTGGCGCTCAAAAGCTTAAGCTCAAGTTGCCAGTAGTGATAGACTTGGATTGTTATATAGGTCTGAACAATCATATTCAAATCAGATGTGGGATGTTGGGTATTACAATCCCACTCACTCAAATCCTTGATGTCCTTATCAATGTCCTTATCAAGGACACATATCACATCCACATGACCAATATCTTACCAGAACAATGTGAAAGCTCACATCGGACTGGCCCAAGCTCTGATACCATTTGTAACGACCAAGTCCAATCACTGGTCCAGCAGCTTTTTGAGCCTAAACCACGTGGCCCTCAAAAACTTAAGCTCAAGTTGCCAGTAGTGGTTGACTTGAATTGTTATATAAGTCTGAACAATCATATTCAAATCAGATGTGAGATGTTGGGTATCACAGTATATAAGCTTTAATGGTAATACAAGTAACCGTTGCGAGCTTTTTTCCCAATTTTTCCTCTATGTGTTTTTATGTGTTCTTAGTTTTTCCAGAAACAATATTTCTCTTCTAAATTCTCTTAAAAAAGAGGAAAGAAAAGGAAAATATTTCCAAAAGTGATCTCTATTATAATTTATAAGCTACAAATCATCCTGGCAGTGAGTCGTTTTGCAACATCAAGATTTATGGAAAGCGGACAAAACAGAAAAACATACAAAAAAAACAAAGAAAAAGGAAGTTACAAAGCGTAGTTTTACCTTTAAACCATTGGAAATTATCTGGCGTCACCAATCCTTAAGTTTGAGAATACTTCACTAGCAGTTACATCTGAAGCATCATCAAATACTACAGTTGCATCTTCTTCATCAACGGCTGGAAAGTTATGGGAAGGTAAACGTTGGATAGCAGGCATCGAAAACTCCAATGAAGCATTAGTTGTACTGTCTTCAAGTGGCTCTCTGTTCAATTGAGTTAGCTGAAGCTGCAATGCATATTCTAAGTCCCACAACACATCACGCATACTAGGCCTTTCACTACCAGATGGCTTCAAACACTTCTCCGTTGTTTCAGCAAACTTCCTCAGTGAGTTAGGGTTAATTTTATCCACTAGCATTGGATCAACAATTTTCTCAAGTTGACCTTCCCTCATCCAAAGCATTCCCCATTCAGCTAAGTTCACTTCCTCCCTCCTATTTGAGGTGACAACTGCTGGCCTAGAGCAAAGTACTTCCAGGAGTACAACTCCAAAAGAGTAGACATCAGATTTATCTGTCAATTGCAGTGATATGAAGTACTCAGGGTCAAGATAGCCAAAGGTACCTTTTACATCAACACTGAGTTCTACATCGGGAAGGCCTGATTTTGAAAGACCAAAATCAGCAACTTTGGCCACAAAATGTTCATCAAGCAAGATGTTTGTTGACTTAACATCCCGGTGGATGATTCCTCCAGCTGAACCAGTGTGTAGGTAATTAAGGCCTTTTGCTGCACCAATGCAAATTTCAAGTCTTTGCTTCCAAGATAGTTCGGATCGTGCACTGTACGAGTTCTCAAGATTGGGAGTTGAATAATAGAGATTGTCTCTAAGAGTGCCCTTTTCCATGAACTCATAAACCAATATCATTTCAGATCTTTCATCACAATATCCAATTAAGGAAACAAGATGACGATGGCGAATTTGAGATAAGACCACAATCTCTGTTTGGAATTCCAGAAGGCCTTGGCCGTGTCCTGGTTCACTCCTTTTCACAGCAACTTTCATACCATGAAACATTCCTTCGTAGACTTTTCCAAATCCACCCTTTCCAATCAGCAAGTTGGAAGCAAAGTTCTTGGTTGATTGCTCAATTTCATAATAAGGTATTCTCAGAGCAAGATTTAAATTGGAAGGGGATATGTTGGCAGATTTTTCAGGCATCCTGTTGTAAGAACTCCCTCTTCCACATAAAGGCACAGACAAAGGCCAACCTGAGGATTGTTCAGGTTTTGCTTTCCTGCATTTCAAGCTCAGAAGCACCATCACTATCAAAACAATAACAAATGCCCCCCCACCAACGGAGCCAACTATAGCGAAGAGACTATTCCTTTTGCTTCTAGGTTTCTCTGGGAACAAAAGAAAATCTGATTTCTTCATTAACTCCATTATTTCCAGCCCATTCAGAAAGGCGTTTTGATTCTGAGAATCACGTCGAGGGCCAATACTTATGTTCATTATTCCAGATTCATCAGAATCAACCACAAAATCAATGTAAAATGGAGCTGCCAACTGGCCCATTTGTTCATACGAACTGATCTTCTCGCTAAATTTGTTGTAGATATAGAGATTGAAAATAATAGCATCAAGAGATACACTAATAATGTCACAAAAGTGCACCCTAACAAAGTATAAAGAATTCTTACTCACATTAAAACTCCAAGTTATATTGAAAAAATTCAATTGCCTGCTAGCATTTATATTCAATTCTTTTGCAGTCTTATAGACAAGACTTGGGGCATCATACTCAGTGGCTCCTCCAAGTTTGAATTTAGGTGTATCAGCGAAAAATTCACTGTTCCTAGCAGCTTCTGAATTAAACAAGAAACTATCATCTGGTTTCCAGTTCCTCCACAATGTATCATTTTCTGGTGTGAGGGTAAGCCCTCCAACATTAATCCTGTAGAGGGTTTGTAACACCTGAGACAGCAAACCGTCAAAAGAATTTCTACTTCCTGCGGGAGTAATGCGAGTAGCATTATCACTGATGAAACTTTCAGGGGCAAGAAAGACTTCAATGGCGTTTACAAAAGCTAGATGTGATCCTTCAGAAGGTATGAAGTTGATTCTAAAACTTCCTACATTGATGGTGATAAAAAATTCCTTAATGACAGGTGAACCACTACTATTCTTGACATTAAAATTCGATAATAACCAAAATCCTGAAGCTGAAACATTGAATCTAGCATTCGTTAGATTTGCAGGAGATGAAAACACAAAGAAATGGAGACGTACAAAGTAGGTGCCGTTCTTTTTGATCACAAACTCGTAGAAAGAAGGCTGTCGGAAGATTCTTGCAGACTGATAGAGTAGAGATTCGCCTGCTGAGGGACTTGCATCCGTAAGAGGGCTGCTTCGTCCCACAACGGAATGAAAGCCAGAATTCAGGTCACCAACAAAGTTCCGGTTTCCACTACCCGTGAAGTTGGACCTTGATCCACAGTTGATGAAGTACTCCTCAGGAAGCGTGTAAGCCGATGAGAGAGGCAGAGGAGAAAAGAATTGTAGGGGTAGGAGAAAGGTGAACAGTGGGAAAAGAATCTCCAGGTGGTGAAATTTTTCCATAGGAGAAATGAGATGGTAGTAGCCAACTTTTTTGAATGCCAGTGAAGGCTATGGACACCTTGAAACAGAATAAAAGTGGTGACAATCAATCAAGCATAGCAAAATTAAATTAAAAAAAGTTCTAAAATAATGTTAAAGATAGACGAGGTAGTTGTTGACTTGTATTCAAGTGGGAAAACAGTGGAGATATGATGTGAAACACATGATTGACATAGCAGTCCCATTAGGGTTTCCTTTCACTAACAGATGTCTGTTTCCATGTGATGCAGAATCCGTTAAAGAATTTGTCAGTACACTTCTTTTTCTTTTCTTTTTGTTGTGGAAACTGTGAAGTGTTGTAATTTTCTTAAAGCAGACTCCAAAAAGATTAGAGAGCCTGTTAAAAGAAATGAATTATTGGAAGGGCAGTCTAAAAAGTAGGATTATCTTTTTCTGGGTCACTTCAATAAAGAAACTAATCCCTGGTGTGGAGAAAAGAACCGAAGTGATTGCGTTCACATACAATCTGATCCTTCCCAGCAAGTTGGTTAACTTATCAAGCCCCTCTCTGTTAACGGTGAGAAATTGACAAGTTTTTCTGAAAGAATTAATGAGAGAAGAAGTCACAATTCTAACAAACAGAGCAGTGATTTTGTATGTAACATCGGTGTTTTACGTATCATTTAGAGCGGTCGCAATTGATGATAATTAAAAATAAAATAAAAACAAAGGGCAATTCATCTGCCAATGACATCTTCTTTATGTGGAAAGCTTCAATAGATTTTATCATTTACTTTAGGGATTAGAAATGAGTTATTGGTTTAAACCAAGCTGTCTATCATGAAAAACCAGCAAACAACAAGCTGTTCCCAAGATGATCTAAAATCAATAGTAAATAGAAGGAAAATTCATCTGCAAGTCCCACATCATTTTAACCCTCTGCTAATCTGAAGCCAAAGATTCCGTAGTTCAGTTAACAATTAATTAGACGTCTGCTATATTAAGCCACCTTGATGCTACTAAAAAGATTAAAAATCTTGCTGTTCATTAGAAAGCCAGTTTACATAACCTGCGTCACAGATTTGTTAGTTGAATATTGCTTGAAGGTGATCTTCAGCTGCCGGAATATAGTTTCCTAGCATGGTAAATTCTCACTGATGTTGCTGAATTTGACATATTCTATGACGGATTGATTTTGAAGATCTCATGCTTTGCGAAAATTTTTGGGAGAGAATGTGGGATGCAAAAGTCATGATATTCAACCGATGTGCTTCCAGGAATGTTCAACTGATATTCCAATGAGTTACCGGAAGTACAAAAAGAAAGGCACAACACTAGTAAAATTCAATGCTCGCAATCATGTGCCTCCAGCTATTTAGCACCTTTGTGATCTGTAGCTACAGAGGGTCTTATGAAAACACTTGCATGGAGCAACAAGTAAGAAAACTGATTCTAACTTGAAAACAATCATACGTATTACCCATTTACTTCAGAAGATCTTGGATTATTATGTTACAAGCACTTCATACATGGTACATCATCCATCAATTAGCAGAAAAGGAACCTGGTTGTGTTGAGTCAATCCTCATTCGAGCTCTAGTTGATTTGCTGGAGTTCATATAACTTCCTGGTGAGGTTGATAGCAGCTTATAGAAGTTTCACATGATATGAGTGATCTCACTACCCTGGTCAAGCGCTTACACTAGTTAGCCATACTATTAGCTGAAAATTGACAGAATGAAATTTCTTTGCTGAAGAAAAATCCTAGGAACAAAAGAGTAAACATAACAACATTTAGTCTTCAACATGGTTGAGAATCTGACCTACACAAGATTACCAATTTTTAAGGTCCTACAAGATGTGTTACAGCTTATTGATATTATGAAGAGGAATATGCTTCTCTTCGCACTTTGGGGTTGGGGGAAGGGGGAAGACGTTTAAGTTTCTCCACTCTCACACGATTTGGTAATCAAAATAATAAAAGGCTAATGTATCGTGGCAGTCGCACCTTCAGGGAGAGTACTTTTTAAGTTAGTTGCCATGATGGAGAACTAGATTACCTTTTATGCTGGTTTCCAAGTTTTATGTTTACTTCTTAGTCTTGTATGTGGATTTAGCATTACCAACTCCCTATGTGACATTACTAGTCACTGTCTTTGCTAGCCGGTTGCTGGCATCTACACTGTTTTGTACTCTCTCTGCTCCGTGCAGCTTATTAATGAAAATCTACTTTTGGCTGAGCAAATAATAATAATAATAAAAATAGTAATAATAATAGAAGGCTAATAGATATCAGAAACTGCTGAGATATTGATAAACATGTTTGGTACCTTGAACTAATGGGATTATCTAGCGCCATCGAACTTCAACTGAGAGAACACTTCACTAGCTGATGTATCTGAACCATGGTTACCAACTATGGACTGTTCATTTTCCTCAATTAGGAACCTACTAGTTGGTACATCCAGAAGCACAGGCAGCCCAAACTGCAATGAAGAATTTGTTATGCTTTCATCAGGTTGTTCTCTATTTATTCCAGTATGTAGGCTCAATGCATATTCCAAGTCCCATAACACATTGTGCATAGTAGGCCTCTTAGTACCCTTTGCCTCCAAACACTTCTCAGCTATTTCACCAAATTTTCTCAATGAATCAGGGTTTATTTTGTCCACTAGGACAGGATCAATAATTTTTTCAAGCTGCCCTTTCTTTAGGCAAAGCAAACCCCAATCTGCTAGGTTCACCTCCTCCTTCTGAGCTGAGTTGATAATCGCTGGTCTAGCACAGAGAACTTCTAAAAGTACCACTCCGAAAGAGTACACATCAGATTTCTCTGTCAACTCAGAAGACACAAAATATTCTGGATCCAAATAACCAAAGCTACCTTTTACATCTGTATGATTCAGGGTTAGATCAGAATGACTTGATTTTGAAATACCAAAATCAGATACTTTAGCTGTGTAATTTTCATCAAGCAAGATGTTGGTTGACTTAACATCCCGGTGAATTATTTTCACAGCTGAACCAGTGTGCAGGTAATGGAGGGCTGTTGCTGTGCCAATGCAGATCTCAAGTCTTTGCGTCCATGACAATCCATTTTGTTTAGAACAGCCATTTGTGTCATATAGATTATCTCTAAGATTCCCCTTGTCCATGAATTCATAAACCAATATCATCTCGGACCTTTCATCACAGTATCCAATCAAGGAAACAAGGTTACGATGGCGTGTTTGGGAAAGTACCATTATCTCTGTTCGGAATTCCGCAAGACCCTGCTTGTGTCCTGGTGCCCTTCGTTTAACTGCTACCTTCTCAGCACGAAGTGTTCCACTATATACTTTTCCAAATCCACCCTCACCAATGAAAAATGTTGAGTTAAAATCTTGTGTTGCTTGCTGTATTTCAGCAAAGGGTATCCTTAATTCAAGGCACAGACTAAGACCAGCAGTTCTAGCAGTTGACATTTCATTTACACTCCTCCCTCCAAGAAGAGCCAAAGAAGATGGCAAACGTTGAATTTTATCTGGATCTTCTTTCAAGCAAACCAGACAAACTATCACAACCACTATTATAATAAATGCAAATGCCAGACCAAGTGAACTGGCTGTAATGACCAAAATTTTCTTCTTTCGCTTGGGTGGCACAAAAGGTGAATAATTTTCCATTAGCTGCATAATCTCAAGGCCATTCAGAAAGGCAGTGTGGTCTGTATTAGAACTCGGGCCAACTCTTAAGTCAATATTTCCAGATTTACCAGAATCAACAACAAAATCAGCATAAAAGGGAGCGTCCAGCCTATCAACTATCTCATATGGACTGATAAACTGACAAAATTTTCCATCGATACAGAAATATAGCCCAGGATATTGAAGTGAGATGCTAATGATATCACAGAAATGAGCTCGAACAAAGTGCCTCGCATGCCCATTGACTTTAAAACGCCAAGTAATATTTGAAAAATTTGTCTGCCTGCTTGTCAAAATTTTGGCAGTCCTATAGACATCCTCTGGGGCGATAAACTTAGTTGAACCATTAGCTCCTTGCTCATATTTTAGTGTACTACCCGGCTTAGCGCTGTTTTCCGCAGACCCTGGAAAGAGCAAAAACTGATCATCTGGTATCCAATGTCTCATAAGTGTATCAGTCTTTGCTGTGACGTCGGAACCCCCAACATTGATCCTATAAATTTTTTGTAAAACATTAGAAAGTAAACCGTGATAATTGCCTTTAATCCCTGAGAAATTTACTCTTGTAGCATTATCAGGGATGAAGCCAGTAGGGGCAAGAAAGACTTCAATGGCATTAACAAAAGCCAAACGTGATATTTGAGAAGGTATGAAGTAAATCTCAAATTTACCAGCTCCAACTGGAAGAAGGAATTCCTTAATCACAGTTGATTCATTACTATTTTTCATGGTAAAATTCGACAACAGTAAAGGCCATGGAGCCGAGGCAATAGGTTGAGCTGAGACATCAAACACAGCATCTGCTAAGCTTACAGAAGATGTGAAAGCAAAGAAATGAAGGCGTACCAGGTACGTGCCTTTTTGGCTGATTTTAAACTTATAAGGGTGAGGCCGTCTGAATATTCTTGCTGTTTGATATAGCATCGGTGTATCAGCTGAAGGTTTGGCGTCTTTGACAGGTTTGCTTCCTTTTCCAGAGAAGGGACCAGAATTTTGGTCTTGAGTGAAGTTCCTGATTCCAAAGGTCACATTAGACTTTGATCCACAGTTAATGAAGTGCTCATAAGGAAGAGTGTAAGGATCATCAACAGCTTCAGCTGGTGAGAAAAGAAAGAGTGAACAGAATAGGAGTGGTGGGAGAAGTAAGAACAGAACCGAGAAAGAGTGAAGCATTTCCGCACAAACAGGGGGTTGCTACTTTTTCTGTGAGGGGAAGTGTAAGAGAATCCTGGTTGGATGAATTAAAATTAAGTGATAAACATGCATTACCACTGTAAAGAAAGACCACACCTTTCTCGTCCTTTATAAAGAAAAAAAGACTACTGGGTTGACGTCGAATCTCTTTTTGTTAAGAGACGTAAAATTATAGAACTACCCTCGAAAAGCTCAGAGTCAAGGATAATGTTTGTTTGGCCCCAACCCCTCCATTTCTTTGACTTTAATCCTTGGTGAAATAGATCCCATCCCAGATGTTTTAGTTGTTTGGAAATAAGGCAATGAGATTAGGGATTGTAAAACCAGTTTCCTAAAAGTTACTTTTTTCATAAAAATCAAAATGAGAATAAAGGTTGTTTATTCCTCTGCAATTTCTCTCTCTCACTACTCTCTCGTTCCTGAAATCTGTGCATAAGAAATTATCAGGAAATTATAAAAGTGAATGATGGCTATGTGAATAAAGATTGTTCATTGGAAGCTGTCTATCTTTAAACATGCATGATGCTTATAGAAGCAAAAGGACTTCTTTTGCCTAAATTTTGTCCATTGAAGGAAATCAGATAATACAACAAATTAAAGTTAAGAAAGAAAAAGAAAAAAAAGGACAGCTTCTTGCAGCTCTGCTCCATGGTTGATGCCACCGGGAAGCTCCAGAACTCAGACCACATAAAGTGACGTGATTCATTCATGGCTGCACTGATATAAATGTGTGTTAACCCAAAGAAAGCATTTATAGTTATTCCATCTCTGTATAGGTGAATGAAGTTCTAATTCAAGGAATCTTTATTGATAATTCAACAAATTTCTTTGAGATTCAAAAATCAAAGCTTTCACTCTCTATTCTGAGTTTATTTGAAACTACTGGAATTATGACGAGGTCAGAGCTACTTAACACAGATTTTCATACAAAAATATGTTTATGAATGATATTGCCCAAATTTTATTTTGATATCTTTATGATTATTGATTATTTTGGCCTAAATGTTGTGAAGCATGTTGTTGGTTACTTGCTGAGTGATGGTACTCATTACATTTATTTACAGATTTAAGTATTTTTGCATCCTTGGAGAACTAGATTTGTTTGGCAAGATTTTGATTAACAAGATTAGCATATGCCTATTTATTTTGTATAAGCTTTGATGTGAGTATTCGGTTTTAGTTTGTAAAGAAATATTAACTAAACGGAATGCTAACTAAATGAAAATGTTGTATTATATTTGGAGACTTCAAATTTTGTAAATTGTCAAAATACTTTTAGAAATATTACAAGAAGAATTTGAACCCTACTCTTTTAAGTAGGAAAATTATGCATCCACTAATAAATTAAATACTCAAATGCTATGATATCTATTGTCTTACATGTTTATGGGATTTGTCTCTTGAATATGTGGTGTTGTTATACCCTAAATTTTTAGGTTTGAAGTGTGAAAATTTAGGTATTATAACTTAAGTTAATGATCCTGTGTATTTCAAGTTTTTATTTTAATTGATACTTAGATAATGGCTGTGGAAATTAGTGATGAAAAAAATAGTTTATTTTGACAAATAATAGTGCTATATTTATAAATTGAAATGATTTTGGTATAAATTTTGATAAAATAGATATATTAAACTGAAGTTATTGTGAAGAATGGTTTTAATCTTTGAAAATTTTATGAAATTAAAGTTAAATTTTTGATCCATCTAGGTTTTTAGAATACTTTTATGGATGTTAAGTGAATTTTTTTGTAATGATTAAATTATATCAAACTCGACGGGAGAGGGTATTTTAGACCCAACCCCTCCACTTCATTGACTTAATTCCCTGGCGAAATAGACCCCATCCCAGATATTTTAATTGTTTGGAAATAAGGGAACGAGATTAGGGGTTGTAAAACCAGTTTCCTAAAGTTACTTTTTTCCATAAAAATCAAAGTAAGAATAAAGATTGTTCATTCCTCTGCAATTTCTCTCTCTCATTACTTTCTTGTTTCTGAAATCTGAGCTTAAGAGATTATTAAGAAATTATAAAAGTGAATGATGGCTATGTGAATAAAGATTGTTCATTGGAAGTTGTCTATCTTTAAACATACATGATGCTCATAGAAGCAAAAGGATTTCTTTTGCTTAAATTCTGTCCGTTGAAGGAAATCAGATAAAACAAATTAAAGTTAAGAAAGAAAAAAAAAAAAAAAGGACAGCTTCTTGCAGCTCTGTTCCATGGTTCATGCCACCGGGATGCTCCAGAACTCAGACCGCATAAAGTGACTTGTTTCATTTTATGGCTGCACTGATATAAATGTGTGTTAACCCAAAGAAAGCATTTATAGTTATTCCATCTCTGTATAGGTGAATGAAGTTCTAATTCAAGGAATCTTTATTGATAATTCAACAAATTTCCTTGAGATTCAAAAATCAACGCTTTCACTCTCTATTCTGAGTTTATTTGAAACTACTTGAACTATAACGAGGTCAGGGCTACTTAACACAGGTTTTCAAACAACAAAAGAAGCATTAAACATCAATATAGTGACAGGAGTTGTAACGGAAAAGACAAATTACCAGCCAGTTGAGACTATCTGCCACCATCAATCCTCAGCTGGGAGAAAACTCCACTAGCTGTTGTGTCAGAACCATCATTCCTCACCATAGGCACATCATCGTTCTCAATTGCGAAGTTATTTGAAGGCAAACGCTGAAATGGACGTGAGGACATGCTCAGAGAAGCATCTATTGTGCTGTCCTCGTGTGGCTCTCTCCGTACTTCAGTTTGCTGTAGTTGCAATGTGTATTCCAAGTCCCAGCAGATATCAAGCATTGTAGGCCTGTCGACTCCATTTGGCCTCAGACACTTCTCAACTATTTCACTGAACTTTCTCAATGAATTAGGATTAATCTGGCCAGCCACTGAGGGATCGATAATCTTTTCAAGTTCCCCTTTCTTTAACCAAAACAGTCCCCATTCAGCTAAATTTATCTCCTCCTTCCTATTTGAGTTAATTATAGCTGGTCTAGCACAAAGCACTTCAAGGAGTACCACACCAAAAGAATAAACATCAGATTTTTCTGTAAACTGAAGGCATCTAAAATACTCAGGATCAAGATAACCGAAGCTTCCTTTTATTCCTGTGCTGAACTCATCTGGACCAGGAAGACCTGATTTGGAAAGCCCAAAATCTGCAACTTTAGCCACATATTGTTCATCAAGCAAGATGTTTGTGGACTTAACATCACGGTGAATGATACCTCCTTTTGAACCGGTGTGGAGGTAATGAAGACCCTTTGCTGCACCCATACAAATTTCAAGTCTTTGCTTCCAAGTCAATAAAGATAATGCAGATGATCTCTCTGGATTACCACTAACGTTGTAAAGATGATCTCTTAGAGTCCCCTTCTCCATGAACTCATAAACCAGTATCATCTCAAACCCTTCATCACAATAGCCAATCAGAGAAACAAGATGGCGATGTCGAATCTTGGATAGAACCATGACCTCAGTTTGGAATTCTGGAAGGCCCTGCCCATGTTTTGACTCGCTTCTTTTGACTGCCACTGTGAGACCATTCCGAAGAGTTCCTTTATAAACTTTACCGAAGCCTCCCTCTCCAACCAGCAATTTAGCCTCAAAGTTATTGGTTGCCTCTATTATTTCAGCAAAAGGCATCTTGAGTTTTAGGTTTAAGTTCGGAACAGGAGGGGGATTGACAGATTTAGTGCTTATTCCAACAAAAGGACTCGCTCCTCCAAAAGGAAGGGTACCATATGAAGCCATGGTTTCAAAAGGCTTTCTTTTTCTGCGTTTCTTACACAACAAGAATACCACTATCAAACTACAGATGACAAAAACCCCAACAACTGAACCAGTTATGATAAACAGTACAGGCTTGTTTTTTGGCTCACTTCCCCCTAGTTCCAAGCCTGGTTCTGTGACGAACTCCATTATTTCGAGCCCGTTCAGGTAGGCAATTTTTTCTAAGAATCCGTCCAAAGGGACAACACTGACACTAATAAAGTCAGAATCACCTGAGTCAACCACAAAATCATAGTAGAATGGAACTGCTGTCTGAACAGTATAGTCGTAAGGATTGATATTTTGACTGAAGTTACCGTATATGGAGAGATTGAAAGTGAAAATGTTGGGTGATGAACTAATAATGTCACAGAAATGGACCCGAACAAGATGCCGAGCATTCTTCCTGACGTTGAAATGCCAAGTAATGTTGGTAGAATTTGATGTCTGGTTATTAGTTAGGTCCACTTCTTTGCAAGTTTTGTAGACAAGATCTGGGACAAAGTTTTGGAAGGCTCCTAATTCATCATCATAGTTTAGTCTACCAGAAAAATAGCTACAATTTTTTGCCAAATTTCCAACAAATAAATAGTCATCATCAGCAACCCATTCTGATGCTACTGCGGTTGGGTCGTCAAGGGATTGACCCCCAACATTAACTCTCTGAACTGTTCTAAGCACTTGAGAGGGCAAACCTAGATAATTACCCGGACTTCCTGCCGAAGTCACAAGAGTTTGGTTATCCACAAGATCTGGAACAAGAAAAACTTCTATAGCATTCACAAAAGCAAAAGATGTTTGTTGTGCCGGGATGAAGTGAATTCTAAAGCTGGTTGAATTGATAGGCACCAAGAAATCCTTAATCACAGGGGAAGAACTACTATTTCTGACACTGAAATTCGATACTAGAGACTTACTGGAAGCTGAAACATTGAATAAAGCATCCACCAGATTAATCTGGCCTGACATGAAAGGAAAGAAATGAAGACGTACCACATGTAGGCCTGTGTCATTGATGTCGAATTTATATGAAAATGGGCGTGTATGAAACCTTGCTGTTTGGTAGAGAGATGAGCCGACTGACTGGCTGGTATCTTCGACAGGTTTGCCTTTTTCAACGCGGAAGGAGTTGGGATTCTTGTCACCAACAAAGTTCCTGCTGCCTAGTTTCACAGAAGAAGATGACCCGCAGTTTATGAAGTATTTTTCTGGAAAAACGTAAGGTTCTGAGAGAATCAGAACAGGATAGAATTGGAGAAGAAACAGAGGCAGGAGAACGTTAAGGAAGAGCAGTTTTTCCATTGGAACGGTCCTCCTCTTTTTCCTGTTTTTTTCCCCTTGTCTAGCGGAAGTAATCAAGTATATATCTCAGCACTAAGGAGTAAGGACCAGTTTTAACGAATGATTATAATGAGCAAGGAAGGTGCGGATGGAAAGGGAAGACTTTTGTTGACCTGATAATCAAAATCTATGGATGTGTTCTGCTTGAGGAAAATAATTGAGCTCCTCTAATATTGCCAAGCAGAATAGTTTCCAAAAGGAAATATCTATTTCTTGGCATGTCAATTCTGATCACGGCATTTACTTCTATTTATTTTCCCTTTCGTCCAGGAACCACGTTTCTGACTTTTCTTAGTTCAGCAACATTTAGTTGGTTTGCCTTGAATTTCTTTAATAATCTTGTGTTAGACGGTTTCTTGTCTCTTTTAACTAAGGACTTTTTTATTTCCTTTCCGTGTCTTTAATTAAAACACTGCCTTAAGTCAGCATCTTTACACATATACAGTCCACATTCCGCTTTTTTTGAAGATGAGTCTGTTATTAAGTGGAAAGATGCATCTGTCTTAAGTTGAAGCAGGGCAATCTAGTGCCAGAATCTGGGCTGACCCAGAAGAGCCCAAAAGCAGCAGCCCCCCACTTATTATCCTTCTAGAAAGTGGACAAACCCACCAAAAGGTTCGACATGCAAGTTGTGCGGTTTAAATAGCGCCAAGTTTTAATTACTTCTTCCCAACGCCTTCCGAAGGATCTCTTTTCCCGCATCATCTTCTTTCTTTCTTCCACTATATGTGCAATCGAGTGCTTGTCTTCAATCTCAATCTCATCTACGCAGTTCCTATCAGGTCCAATTATCTTTGTCTTTCCAAGATTTAAATTGTTTACCTCTTTCGCCTTTCATCTTTGAAATTATTAGACTCAGGTAAATATTTTGGTTGAGGAAGATATTGAGGTACAAAATGAGTTGGAGTATTACAAGGACTTGGATTCGATTGACAAACAGGACCAGACAGTTGGTTTTGTCTTTTTGGTTCTCTTTGTTTAATTCAGTTTTGTTTTACATTTAATGGAATACGGATGGATTCAAGACAGTAATTTTCATCTGTGTTCTGTACTCAGGTCTTTTCTTAAATTATGGTAGTGGTTGTTGTAGTGCTGGAACAGTGAAATAATAAGATAAGAATGGGTATGGTGGGAAGTTTTACATGCTGAGAGTGACTTCAGATAAATAATCAAAGCACTAGCTTCTAAATTATTCTTGTCTGTTAAGCTGTTGCAATGACAGATTTGTTTATTAAACTGAATCCTGGAGAAGATGAATCATCAACAGGAACTGAATAGTCATTAGGCCAATTTCGTGGACAAGTTCATGATTTTAGTTGGAAACCCTTGTTGTATTCTGAAGACCTAGTCTCCTAAAAATTCTGTAGAAGGGAAAGTAGTAGTCAAGAGTGCTTTCTATACTTCACAATCTTCAGCTCTGCTGCAACAATAGCATGATTCATTGCACATCACCTTGTATGTATCAACTTCAAACCGCTTCTTTGGTGGAATGAATATAACCCACAGATCCAATACATTGCATTTGGAAACAATTTGATAGGATTTACTAAAGATAACATTTGAAGTAGGAGATTGACTCCCCAAGAATCCTTTAATCACTGGCAATTTGCTACCAGTATTATTTCACGCTAAATTTCTTCAAATTGTTGAAAAAAAAAAGATGATATAACATGAACTTGCAAAAAGAGGAAAGAGATGGGATCGCTGCTTCTTAGGTTGCGATGAATTATATCAGTACCCTTTTTGGTTTTAAGTTGTCCCAATTCAAAGTTTAGACACTTCTCTCCCATTGTTTTACTAATGCTACTCACTTGCATCCCGTTTAATTTAGTCAAAATTTTGCATTTGAACGACAACCTGTTAAGAGGATTTGGGACTTGGGTGATTGGGTCCAATGCTCCAAGCAGCCATTTATGTCAGCATCTGGGCCACTCCAGGAAAGCCCAAGCCTCCGTATTATCATTTTAGAACCAAGGGAATATTGGAATTAGAAAAACTTTGATTAAATTATGCAATTACTATTCATACTTTATAAAGTGATAGATTTAATTTTTATATAATAATTTATAAAAAGTAAGTTTTTATATTTTTTAAAATTAATAAAAAATTAAAAAAAATTTTATCATTTATGTTAATATGAGATTTTTTTACTAACGTAGCATTAAAATTATTAATAATGACATAAATTTATTTATCTATTATTTTAAATTATAAAGTACGAAAATTTCAATTCTTCCCACATTTTCTCTAAATGTTAAAAACCTATTAATAAATTTGATTTGTTTCTTTTCTAATCTTATTTAAAACTATTAACTTACATCATATTAGATAGTTTTATATCCATACTTATCAACTCTATATTAATACTTGATCTTGTCATTTTGATACATTTATTACATCATTTGTAAAATATCAAATTATCATTATTATATTATTAAATTTAATATCACATCAATATAATTAAATATCATATCAATATAAATAATAAAAAAATTTTAACGTATTATATCGATATTATAATCTTAAAAAAATATAAAAATTTAATATTATAATAAATTTAATATTTTGATAGAGCGGAGCGACTAAACGAACAATTTGACAAAAAAATGTTCAAAGCCAAAGGATTTTACAGCGCAAAAGTACGCGGTATCATGAAGCCCATGGTTTCAAGTTTTGTCTTTACTATATATACAAGAGATTGCCGACCCGCTCCACCACCAAGAGTCGTTGTTCTCTTTCTCTTATTTGTAGAAAAAAAGAGGATACCTCACCATCAACACCAAGAAGAAAGAAACAAAATAAAGAAAAAAAGGTTAAAAACTCGAGATCAAGATGGTGGGTCAATGGACGGTGACTAAACCAAGCCGGAGTGATGAAGTTTTGGACGCAGATCAACAGCAAAAAATCACCAATCAGGTCAGAGCTCAGTTCGATTCCTTGGCTCCGAAACGACCCACCAAGCCCAACAGGAGTGAACCTGATTTAGCAACAACCACCTCCAATTTCCCGCCAGCTGTAGACCAAAACATACCCGAGCTTGACAAGTTACGATCTCTTCAGTCTCAATCTCATGTATGCATTCCTTATCATGGTTCTATCATCTTTGTCTTTCTACCCTTTTGTTGTTTCCTCTTTTGAGTTCTGGAATTTGCTCTCTCAGGTGAAAATATTACAAGGAGATAGTGTTGTGCAAGATGAATTTGTGGAGACACAGTATTACAAGGAGATGGATTCAATTGACAAGGAGCACCGCACGGTTTTTGCTCTTGACCTGTTAATCTTTCTTGCAGTTTTAATTTTTTTTGTCTGTAGTGTCTTTGCTTTACTTTCCATTGAATTTGCATCGGTTTCTGTTTTGTTTATTGATCACAGACTGGAAGTGGGTTTATACGAGTGGTGAGAGAAGGGGGTGAAGGAAATAGATATGATATTCAATTGCAAAACGGCCAGGGTGCTGGAAATGTATTCAACAAGCCAATTTTCAAAAGCAACCCGGCGACAAATGACTGGATGCCTAACGTTGAGGAAGATCAGGTATTCATGTAGGCCTTTTCTGTCAATGAGAAGAAGGAAAAGGGTCATCAGAAGCTGTATCGTTTAGTTCAATGATCTCAAAACAGTTTTCTTGTTTGATCAGGTCTTTGTTTCTTCCAAGCCTAATCGGAGTGAGGGTTGTTAGATCTGCACAGATGTACCAACTTTGCTTAAATTATAATTGCTGTAGCCTTGGAACAGAGAAATTGGATTAAAGCAGTTTGGTGGAAGGACTTAAATAATGTATAAAGTACTAGTTCTACATTGTTCTTTGCCCTGTTGCAAGGATAAGTTAGTTTATTAATTGAATAATGGGAAGGTAAAATCGTCAACAGCAATGAAATACTTATCCTTAAGCCAACTAATGAATCCACTGCCCTTGTATTTAAAGCCTGCTTTCAGGCAATCTTTTTCAGGGCAGTGCCCTTTCTCATATCGGGCTTCTTGGAATTTTTGGGAAGAGAAAATTGACGCTGATTCCCACCAAGTAATTCTTGTCTTTAGCCACAAAAGCATATGATTTGTCCACATCAGTTTGTATGTATCAAACTTCAAGCACAGGTGGAATGAAGAAATCTAAATTTGATTATCCTAAACTGACACGAGAATACCAATTTTTCTTTCTTGTATAATAGTTCGAAACACTACTACACAGAATGGTTTAATATTGATATTCCCCTATGAAACAGAGCACTCTGAGAACCAAATTTCTTTCCTCCATAAGTCACAGAAATTTGAACCAGTAGCAAGAATTATTGGAATTTGTTTATTTTGAGTTTTAATCCGAAGTGCTGCACAAGTTGATTTGTGGCCTTTTAATTTCAAATTGATGTGCCTGTTCTTACTGTTTGTAATAGCGAATTTGTTATGTGAATAGCCCAACAACATTTTGTTCTCGTCAAAAGTGGAAAGATTGTTCTTTCTTATTTTTCAAGAAGAAAGAAATGGAAGGAGGTGTTAAATGGTCATGCATGTGAATTGGGCTTAAAGCCTTGTTTTATCAATTGCCGAAAGAGCACACTTATCTCAATTTGGTAATAAAAAGGAAAATTGGCTCAGGGTACAGCCAACTTGGACGAGAAGATTGTTCATGATTGAACGCGCTTTGCATAAGGCTTCCAGAGGCTCGGGCTTAGCCAAGGCAACACCTGTTCCATCCACCATGTCAATTGCCTTCTCATTGACTCTCTCCTACTGAAAACATTGAGTCACCCCGAAGTCCAGCCAAAAAAAGGGTCGGCGAGGCCCATTTCAGGGATGCCCTCCTTCCCAAACCAAAAGGCGATAGACTTAGGCATCAAAATCACTAATTTCAAACCTTTCAGGATAGAAACATGTTGGATCATCTCATTATTTATGGTCTCTATGAATAGCTCTTGCATTGACAAATAAAATAGTTTTAGGAGGTATGTTATATCCTCCAATTGTACCATAATCAGAGGACATATGAGAAGCCCAGAGTGGTATTACCGGGTATAATCGAAAGGTTTCAGAGATTGTATTTTGTAAGTAAGGTTGTCTTGAAAGATCAGTTTCATCTAACAACGTTCAGGAGCCAGGGAAGCATATAGTTCAGCTCTAACCTTCTGTAACACATCAGGATGATTAAGCAAATTAGACATTGCAATTCTATCGCTAGTGTTGCGGTGTGAGTTCCCGCTGCTACCATTTTGTGCATGAAATAGTTCATGCATGTTAAAGAATTTAGTTTACAACAGTTCTCTATGATTTACCTGAAGAGGTTCATAGAAATAAATAGATAGTACAAGCACATGCTGCTCATGAATTTTGAAGATAAAGGTTGTTAGTCAGTCTCACTGCCATATTAGGTGTTAGCTTTGGAAAAAATGTGATGTAATTGCTAATTGGCGTAGTAAAAACTTGATCTCATCTCTTTGCATGCTTGTTGACATTTTTAAGCGATTAGATAACTGTCGCAACGTGCGGGTCCGAGAACCTGTCTATCAGACGCGGGCGAAAAATAAAAGAATTTGGAAATCGTCACCAATCGTCTTTTCTAGGTGCAATTGGTCATTTATTGACTCGGTTCTAATTGATGAAGTTCTAAATTAATTTTAAGTCCATCAAAAGAACAAAAACTGGTCTATGTCGTTCAAAGATGGGTTCGGGAGTGCGGTTACGCACGGAGAAGGATTAGCACCTCCGTGACTCTCGTTTCATGAACGGTACCATTTAATCTTAAGTCATTCTTTTTACGGTTTGATTTTGATTTTATTGTTGTATTTCCTTAATCTTTGCTTATTAACTAAGTTTTATTGAATTGGTTTTTTATTCAGTTTTACGTATGCACATGATGCAAGTATAAAATGATGTCATGATTTGTTTATTTTAAATAATGGGGTTGGTAATCTTTTATTGAAAAATCATTCGAAGACCATCCCAACGCTTTGGTGAAGTCTCGACGTTTTCTTCACCTAGAGATATCTCCGAAAGAACTCATCTCTACAAGCTCCTCGGAGAAATCCCATCATCGGAATTCCCGCTCCATTTACAAGATAAGCGTGACATGCTATGACAGGATAAAAATGATGGAATCTACATGCACGCGTTTATTGACTTAAGTAGTTTGTAATTCATCCAATTATGTGGTTAATAGTTTAAGATAATTTATCACATTCTTTGCATTTATTATCATTCGTTACGTTTTTGAATTATTTTTTTATTTTTTCTTATTTTTTTTATTTTTATTTTTTATTATTTTTTTATCTTTTTATTTTTTTATTTTTTTTCACCTTTTTTTGGCCTTTTGTTTTCTGTTTAAATCTTTATTCTTTAATTAACATTATTGGTAAGTAATTTATTTAATTATATAGTTTATAAACAATTAAAATTTTCTATGATTAAATTAACTTTATTTGATAATATTTATTTAAACTAATTAACTAATTATACTAATTTAAACTTAAATGTAACATTATAAAAATTTATTATTATTATTTTTAATGTATATTTTCAATAATGACTATTTGAGTAATAAATATTGAAGTATAGAGTTCGGATTTATCCCGACGCTTCGGTGAAAATCCGTCTCGTATTCCTTACCTAAAAAATCGATCCGAAAGAGGTAACTCTTTACCTCTTTTTAGGTTGAATTCCATCATCGGATACTCAAAATAATTATTATTTATATATATATATTTATGCACATTTTATATTTATTCATTTATTATTATTATTATTATCATTGTTATTATTATTATTATATTATTTTTTATTTTATATATTTTTTATACTTTTTTTATTTTATATATTTTTTATTTTTTATTTCATTATCATTATTTTATGGATACAAAGGCCCAAACGTATATTTAAAGGTGATTAAACCAAAGATCCTTTATTACCGCGCAAAAGACTCTTTGAAGACACTTGTCTTTTTCAACATTTCCCTTCTTTGCTTTTTCTTTCTTCCTTTTTTTTTTTTTTTTGCATATCAATGGATTGAGTTCGAAATTTTCAAGAACTCAAATTTGCATCTGCCCCCTATGGTATATAAGATGTTTATTTGTCTTTTGCAATGGATCTTCCATCATCTATGCTTTTGATGAAAATTTTCCTTCATAATTGCCCCCCAATGTGGGAGGTGATCCTTGGTTGAGGTGAATTTAGAAAAAATATTCAATAGGCTCAAAGAGGTAGCAAGTAGATAATTTTTCATTTGTGAAAGGAAAGCGAAACATGACCATTTATCCTCTCAACTATGGTTACTTATATTTGAAGAGCAATCCTTAGAAGGGAAGAATTTAAGATCAAAGATTGACTTTTCTTTATTTTTCTACTTTTAGCATCATTGGAATATCTCAAGTGCATAATGTCACTTTCTTATTTCTTCTCTTTTTTTTTCCTTTTTCTTTGTTTTTTCTTTTCTTCACAACTCAAGATTAAAAGCCTTCAAAGATCAAAATATCTTATCATGATTAACTCTTTATAACAAGAAACGAGAGAGGAAAAAGGGCTATTTTTGAAGCCAATGTGTCTTGGAGGAATTGGGCAATCTTGTTTTTTTCTTGGTCATCATGCCCTAGAATATGTGTAAAGAAAAGCTTTAGACAATGGGTTCAAGGTTCACATTTGGTATCCAAATTGAAAGAATTTGAGAGGTATTGGGGTGTTTGAGACTTCAGCATAGTCTTGACATTTATTAACCTACCTCATTCAGAGTCTTTATAAGACTGTTTGATTTGCTTACTTTCTAAAGGAAGAATTTTGCAAAACAATCAATTAACATTGATCATTGCCTAGACAAAGATCATTGTCCTTGGGTATCACAAGATATGGTTGATGCATTTTCAAAACTTTGCTTCTTTTTGAATTTTGAATTCTTGAATAGCCTTTATTTGAATGATTTTAGGTTCCTAAGTGTCTGAAGAAATGGTTAGAGAATGCTTGCAATGACAAGTTCATTCCAAATAGTAATCATCAATTCTTTCGAAAACATGTGTGCACTTTATTGCTTAAACCCCCCCCCCCTTTTTTTTTAAAAAACATGTTATAGAAACCTTGATCAAATCAATTTACAAATTAAACACAAAGCTTCAAAAATTTTAATCCAACAAAACATTAAAGCTTCAATTACAGCTTTTAAAATTTACGTTTTTTAGCAAAATCCTACTCCTGCCATGCCCCTAAAATATAAAAACTCCAGATCAACCATTTTTCTTGTAAGCGATTTGTTTGAGACTTGAGGTTCTTCTTCAATTTCCTAACAAGAGCTCAATCTATGATAAAGTCAATTTTCAACGTTCCATAAGCTCAAAAGTCAAAGTGCCATCTTTGATGAGATTTTCAATTTTCTCTTTCAATTGCCTATAGTCCTTCGTTAAGTGTCCGGTTGCCCCCATGTGATAATCACATTTAGCATTTGGGTCATAATGCCTTACCAATGGGTTTGGAATTTTTTTCATTGGCATAAGACTGAGGTATTGATTATCAATTAGTAAAGGTAAAAGCTCAAAGATTAGCATAGGCATTTGGTAAAAGTAGGGTTTTCTGACAGAGCTGACTCTTCAACCATCATTTGTCCTTTACTTAAACTTACCATCAATTCCATCACCTTTGCTAGTTGTTCTCTCATTTCCCTTGAGCTCTTTCCATTCTATCCATTCGTTCCCTTTGTTCCTCTTCCATGATCCTTACCCGTCGACGAGTATTATGAACACGTTGGTCACCGACTTTGGGTTATGGAGCTATCTTGGAACCTCTTTCTTTTTTTTTTTAAATTATAAACATGAATCAGATGCAATTTTTGGCATGAATGAAAATGAACACATTATTTTTATTTTCAGATGAAAAAACTTATTCATGAAATGCATGCATGAATGATGTACTAAGAGTATTTGTCACGTAGCACCCATCAACAAAGTAATCTATTGCATAAGATATTGTCTTTGATTGCAATTTCAAGAGTCATCTTGTACATCTACTCCGTCAATGGCTGTCAAGTGACAAATACTATTCCTATATGCAAAATATGATGCAAACGTGCATATGCAAAATAAAAATGACAAAAAGGATCAAATTAGTACAAGAAAATATTTAAGAACAATCCTGATGAAAACGATGAATAACATGGGTATGCATGATACCTTCTTTATTTTGCTAGGAGAATTTAGAGTAAGGGGATATGAAAAATTCCTTCATGTGTACCTAGTCAAAGGTATATTCTCACGGGTAAAGTTCTACTTAGGCAGAGGTGCCTATTAGTATTCTACATGCTGAGTTCGGGTTGAAAGTGGAGCTAAAGGTTCTCAAATCGTTCCTCACTGTCGTCCACATGGACTAGCAAGGCACCCCGTCCTCGCCCATTATAGGCTTCAATCGGATTAGGTTCGATTTGAGTGGGGGTCTTCACTAGCCCATGCGGAGGTTATCACCTCACGAGAGCGTAGCTACTTAACCCCCTCCTAATTAAGAACTAAGCCCGGGTAGAAGGCTTATGCATGAATGCAAAAGGTGTCGTGTGTGTGAAGGAACACATCGATTTTCGATCAATAATCTAATGTCCCTCTATCCTAAATTCCCCTCAATTAAATGGCAATAACAAGAATTAAAACAGTAAATGCAACAAAGGGTAGTAAAAACAAATGCACAAGATTAAGGGAAACATTAAATTATTTAAGGCATTGAATGACTTATGATTAGTTAATGACTTGACTCGCTTCGTCCCCAGTGGAGTCGCCAAGCTATAGAAACGTGCGAGTCCGAGAACCTGTCCGCCAGACGCAGGTGAAAAATAAAAGAATTTGGGAGTCGCCACCAATCGTCTTTTCTAGGTGCGATTGGTCACCTATTGACTCGGTTCAAATCGATGAAGTCTTAAATTAATTTTAGGTCCATTGAAAGAACAAAAACTGGTCTATGTCTTTCAAAGATGGGTTCGGGAGTGCGGTTACGCACGGAGAAGGATTAGCACCTCTGTGACGCCCGTTCCATGAACGATACCATTTAATCTTAAGTCATTCTTTTTACCGCCTGATTTTGATTTTATTGTTGTATTTCCTTAATCTTTGCTTATTAACTAAGTTTTATTGAATTGGTCTTTTATTCAGTTTTACGTATGCACATGATGCAAGTATAAAATGATGTCATGATTTGTTTATTTTAAATAATGGGGTCGGTAATCTTTTATTGGAAAATCATTCGAAGACCATCTCAACGCTTTGGTGAAGTCTCGACGTTTTCCTCACCTAGAGATATCTCCAAAAGAACTCATCTCTACAAGCTCTTCGGAGAAATCCCATCATCGAAATTCCCGCCCCATTTACAAGATAAGCGTGACATGCTATGACAGGATAAAAATGATGGAATCTATATGCACGCGTTTATTGACTTAAGTAGTTTGTAATTCATCCAATTATGTGATGCACGCGTTTATTGACTTAGATGGTTTATAATTCGTCCACTTATGTGGTTGATAACTTGAGATGATTTACCACATTATTTGCATTTATTATCATTCGTTGCGTTTTTTGAATTATTCTTCATCTTTTCTTATTTTTTTATTTTATTTTTTTTATTTTCTTATTATTTTTTTTACTTTTCTTTTTTTCGTCTTTTGTTTTCTATTTAAATCCTTATTCTTTAATTATTGCTATCGATTAATACTTTATTTAATTATATAGTTAATCAAACAAACAATTAAAATTTTCTATGGTTAAATTAATTTTATTTGGTAATATTTATTTAAACTAATTAACTAATTTAAATTTAAATGTAACATTATGAAAGTTTATTATTATATATATTTTGATGTATATATATATATTTTATGACTATTTGAGTAATAAATATTGAAGTATAGAGTTCGGATTTATCCCGACGCTTCGGTGAAAATCTGTCTCGTATTCCTCACCTAGAAAATCAACCCGAAAGAAGTAACTCTTTACCTCTTTTTAGGTTGAATTCCATCATCGGATACTCAAAATAATTGTTATTTATATATATATTTTTATGCATATTTTATATTTATTCATTTATTATTATTATTATTATTATCATTGTTATTATTATTATATTATTTTTATTTTATATATTTTTTATACCTTTTTTTATTTTATTTATTATTTATTTTTTATTTCATTATCATTATTTTATTTATTTATTTTATTTATTTATTTTTATTATTTTTTTTACCTTTTTTATAGTTAAATAGTCATATATATAATCTATAATACTTAAATTTAAAACAAAATTATATTTTAATTAAACAACTAAACTGGGTCTATCACAAGCCCAAATTAAAAAAGGACAAGATTTTTACCTTGCTGGGTTGAGGTCGGCCCAAACTCACAGGCCCACGAGTCCACAGAAGGCCCAAGCTCGCAGCACCCAAATCCGCTTAGCAAGCCCACAGTGGGGAAGTTCAAAACGCACCGTTTTGGCCCTTCAAAACGACGTCGTTCCGCCTCAGGCTCTTCAGCTTCCTCTACTCCCTTAAACGACGTCGTTCGGTTTTTTTGGTGGGTATAAAAACCCTTTTTTTTTTCTTTTTTCCTTCACTTTCAGCCTTCCCCTCTCTCTATCTAGCCTCAGACTCTCTGACTTCTCTCTAACCCGCAGCCTTCTCCCTCATTTTTTTCGATTCTCTCAACCCCGCCGATCTGCTCACTCCTACCGTCGATCTAGTCAATCGGTGACTGGATCTCTTCCCCTTGTCGACCAACCTTCCTTCTCCGTCCGTCTAGTCGGTCGGCAGTCACCCAAACAGCCTCTCTCCCTCACCCAAACACTCACCGATCTAGCCTCCTCCGACAACCCCCCCCCCTATTTTTTTGATTTTTGATTTGATTTCTTTTGGTTCTTTGTGGTTTTTGGCTGTTAGGCTTAGGAAATATTTTTTTGACTCTTAGGGTATCTTACCGGCTGTTAGGAAAGGTTAGGGATTTTTTTTGGGTTTGTGATTTTTGGTTGCCTGCTCTCGTTTTTTTTTTTTTTGAAATTTGCTCTCCTCTTCTCTTTGGTTTTCGAATCCCCTGCTTGTTTTAAAACAGATTGTCCAAGAAATTGGACAACTTGGAGAGGGGAGTTCTGGCACCAGAGAGTTGGTAGCCAGAGCTCCCTCTTTCCTCTTTTTCCGGGTGTTGCAGGGGGTTTGCTAGCAAGGAGCCATACCTCCCTGCTTTTTTTTTTTGAATTTTTATTTTTATTTTATTTTTAAAATGAGTGTCTACAATGACAAGACTTCGAGCGTGGTTAATTACGCGGCGAAGGTTGAGCCAGTGATCAGCATCACTCAGATGCCTTCATACATCTATCCAGCTAGCCATGTATAAATAAAGCAATCCCAAAATTCAATACCGTTTTAGTGTTTTTAAACTTGCTACAAAAGAATGCATATGCCTAGAAACTAATAATTTTGAAACTAAAAGTATGTTTGACTTGATTTTTTTTTTAACTTAAAAAGCTATTATAAAGTTTTTATGAAAAATAATAATTTTTAAAATTAAATTAAAATTGTTTAGTAAATTAACTTTTTATAAATTTTTTTATAAATAAGTTGTTTGGTAAAATAATTTATATAAAATCTAATTTTGATTAAAATTACCATAAATGTTATTAAATAAATAACTTTTTATTAATAACGAATTTTTTTGTTCAAAATAGAAAAAATTAATTTTATTTTTTATCTATTTAAAATAAATTTTTGAAAATATAAAAAATATTTTTATATAATATAAAGTTTATAATTAATAATAAATCATAAAAAAAGAATTTCACAAATCAACAAAACACGTTGTAACTTGTATGGGCAATGCCGCAATGTCAACCCAAAACAAATCGGTATGATATTACACTCAACCTAAATCATTGATATACTAAAATTTATTTATTTTTATATATTTTATTATGAAAAATAATTGAAAACAATTTAATCATAATAATCTGTCTCCTGGATATTGATTTTGTAGTAATTTTTTTTATAAAATACTAAAACTTGGTTTAAAACTGAAATAAAAAAAATAAATATAAAATAATTTGAAAGAGATTAGAGATTTGAATAAAGCTATATGATCATTACTATAAAGGACTTAGCAGCGGCAAAGCATATCTTTTCCAAGAAAATGACACTCTGGTCAGGCTACACTTGGATATTCTTAAATATTCTGTGGTCCACATTAAATTTAAAATATAAAATAACAAAAAAGAGAAAAAATGAAAAAAAAATAAAAAAGTTTACTTGAAATTACGTTATTTAATATGAAGTATACGATTTTCTGTTTCCTTTGTATTTATATTATTATTAGCAAATGAACATGACATTAGAAAAAATTATCGAACCCATAGTGAGATATAATAAATTATAATTTAGACAAAATTTATATTCCTTTTTAATTAGATAAAATTTGTACATAACACATGCAATAATTAAACGATATTCATTTGTTGAGATATATTTCCAACATAATTAACTTAATCAATTATATTAATCGAGATGTTTAATATATAAAATTAATCAAAATGAATTGAAATGATGTTTTATTTATTTAATCAAGGGTTCTTTTTTTAGAAAAATACTAAAATGACAATAAGAATAATGAAAAAAAAAAAAAGAGGAGGATGCAGGTCGGATCTAAACGATTTCAAATTGACCAAGTAAAGCCCAAAACAACGTTGGACCATCCGGTTTGGGCTAGGCCGCTAATCTCTTTTTATTTTGTCTATTTAATTTTAATTTATTTGCATATTTAAATTTATAAAATTATTAAGAAATAATAATTAAATAATAAAATCATAAAATTAGAATTCTTATTTGAATGAATTGAATTATAAAAAGTAGAAGCACTTAAAAAATCTCTTAAAATGGAATTTTTAAGAAAGTTGTAAGTGACAATTCTTTTAAAATTTTCTTAAGTGAAAATAATTATATGTCCTACTAAAATTGTTGTAGGGAATCATTATTTTCACAAGATAGATTAATTTTAAGTAATTATATAATAAAATCTAAGAAAAATATGATAAAATATAAAAATAATAAAAATAACTTACTAAATTAAATATAAAAATAAAGAAATAAAAAATATCTTGTATAATGATTCATACGATTAAACTAGTTGCCCATTACTTATCGAAGAAAATAAATTAACAAGACAACCTACGTTGAGTATTTGATTCAAAATCAACTAAAATTTTTAATTTCCGTATCCAATCCTTTTTTTTATCATTCCCAAACTCCAAATTAATTATCTACCATAATTCCAGGCTCTGAAATGGACAGAAGGAAAATTAGCTTGTAAATATATATATATATATATATATATCTATCTTAATTTAGTGAATTATATATCCGTTTTGGTTGAGAAAATAAATCATTTGTCTAACCTAAAAAGAGTTTCTCATAACTTTTACACCTTACATTATATATATATATATAAATACAATTATTAATTTTTGTATGAAACAAATAAAAATTAGTACCCAACACTCCTAATTTGGTAAACAAGACACCAAAAGTATAGTAAAAGAAACAAGAACAATCCAATCTAATTAACTTCAACAAGCAGCTTATTAATTATATGACGTGTTTTACACATGGCTTCCAGTGGTTCAACTTTTGGCATGGTGAGACCTGTTCCTTCGGTCATGTCAATTTCCTTGTCACTCACCCTCTCCCATTCGAAGCATTGGATCAATGAACCCAAGGCCACACCAACCACACGATGCGCTAGTCCCATTCCAGGGCAAGCTCTTCTTCCCAACCCAAATGGCATTAGTTTATTATGAGTCGTACCTTCTGTACCTTCAAATCTCTCAGGCTTAAAACTTGTTGAATCTTCCCATAACTCTGGGTCCCTTTGAATAGCCCATGCATTCACGAATACTATAGTTTCAGGTGGTAGATCAAATCCTCCTACAGTACAATAATCCGATGCCAGATGCGGAACTAGCAGGGGAGCTGCTGGATACAATCGCAAGGTCTCAGAAATGATGTTCTGTAAGTAATGTAATTTGGACAAATCTGTTTCTTCTACCCGCTGTTCTTGGCCAATTTGAGCGTCTAATTCAGCCCTAGCTTTTTCTAAAATGCGAGGATGGTTAAGTAAATTAGACATTGCCCACTCCAACGTTACTGCTGTTGTATCTGTGCCAGCAAGTAGCATGACCTGCACAAGCACAACAAAATGTATAGACTAAAATATAAGTTTAAAAATAACGCCTAGGGAAATCCAAAGTACTGTGAATTTGCTGTTTAAAAACCCCCCATTCAATAATAGAAACAAAATCTGGCAATTCAAAACAATTTTTACAAACAATTTGTTAATTGTTAAATCCAGTGAGTTAGAGATGAATTATTCTGTTAAACTCAAAAACTCCAATTTTTGAAAAGAAAGCGAGGGATGGATTTAGCTGACCAGTACGAGACCCTTGATGATTTCATCGGTGTAGTATTCAGGCTGTGACTTTTGCAGAGTGAGCAAATGGCTAATCATTGTGTTCTTTAGCTTCAAATCACCTTTATTTCTTCTATGCTCATCAATCAAACCTTGTGTAAATGCATCTGCATTTTTAGCTACTAACTTGACTTTTTTAATGTAACCGTTGTAGTCGACCCGACTCAGCAATGGCAAGAAATCTCCAGGATATGAGGAAACTGCCAATTCAAAAAGCTCCTCTATCATCGCCCTGAACCCTCTTGCTTCTTCACTTCCTCTCACCTCATCACCGTAATACCGCTTCCCTGCAATCATTCTCATGATAATATTAAATGTCAACTCCGTGAACAAGGTTTTCAGCTCTACCTTGGAGAAACCATTGACCGAAACACGGTATAATCTACGGATTAAACTATTGATTTCATCTCTCCGAATGCTTGAAGACATGCTCAAGTTATTCGATGACAAGATTTCAAGGGTGGCTAGGCGACGAAGGTTGCGCCAGTGATCACCGTATGAAGCTAACGCGAGGATGGTGTAGTTGTAGCCTACATACTTTCCCATGATCAAACGAGGACGGTTTGCTAAGGTGATATCGTTTTTGTTGAAGCATTCTTCGACGGCAGACGGTGATGTTATTACAACCACGAGGCGAGAACCGAAGCGGAGAGAGAAGATCGGACCGTGTTTTTGTGAGAGAGTGGAGAGTGTTCGGTGGAGGGGTTCTTTGAGGAGATGGAGATGGCCAAGAATAGGAAGAGCAAAAGGGCTTGGTGGAAGATTTTTGTGTTTCCTTGCTTGTAGCAAGAACTTGATAGCAACAAGGAGAAACAGAACGGCAGCCAATGAACATAGTAAAGTTTGTTCCATGCTTGGATGATGATGCAAGACTGAAACTGAGAATTTTTATATAAAGGAGATACGGCGTGGTGTTGAAGAAATTGCTTGGATGGAAATCATCGAGGTTTTTTTTTTTTTTTCGTGCTACAACTTGCTTCCTGGAAGGCCACATTTAATTTCATTTTCTCTGTATGGACGTAAATTTTGAAGGACTATAAGCGGATGGTGGGGGTCCGTATGTTTCTCAATTATTAGCATATAGTTTTAAATAGACAATTTTGTTGCAGTTGCCCAAAATAAATAACAATAATTTGTTGTAATTTTCTCAGCAACACATATTTGCTCAAGTCATATATCATTAGAATATTCAATATTTCATTGAATGTGATGGACGAAAGAATTATACTCAACCAATTCACAAGGCAGAAAACAATCAGGGATTAGCAGCCCTGCTTATCAAGATAGCACCGGGCTCTTTGTTTGAGACGCCTGGTACAGAAAGCATTCTTTTTACTCGATGACACCCTTAATCTAACGTCTCCCGGAAGCCTCCTCTCTGTCGAACCCCCTTTCTCACTCCTCTGTCTCTCTATTCTGCAGTCGCCGGCCGTCTTGCTCACCGGAAACGGCAGCCTCCCATTTTTTTTCCCTTCCTTTTTTCCTACCCATCTTCCCACTTCTATCTCTTTATTGCGGTATCTTTCATGAATTTTCATTTTTTTTCTGAAGTTTGAGATATTGAGCCAGAGTTGGGTTTCTGTATAACGTTTCGAGAATGATTTTTTTTTTTTTGAAAAGTGGATTTTATTAATTAGATAACCGATATGTTATTGTTAGTTGAATGTTAGAGACTACCATTGACATGGAGATCGGCTTAGCAAAAAGGAACGGTACAATACACAGGCACTGCTCACAAAAAATTAGCAGAACTCCCGCCAAACATTCAGTCCACAAAAACAATACTGAATCGAAAACTACCTCAACACAAAAACCGACAAATGGAAAAATGAAACGCTTCAACCAAAGATTATACCCTAAGCTAAGCATATCGAAACTAACACAAAAAACCAGAGGCATCAAAACAATGAGTTCTGGAACAAAAGCAAGGAACTCTAATCCCTTAAAAGATTTTGGTCACTGAGAGGAATTCCAGAGCAGCAACGGAAAAGATCATTGCACTTTGACAAACCGAACCGTTAGAACAACAACGATCCGCCAGCTCAACACAAGCACCAAGTCATGGCTGCATCATCCTTCAGCTCCACCACTATGAAGTCACAGCCGCAAAGACCCCAACAGAATCCCCAACCCAATCATCAAGCAGCCTTTAGACATTAGAAGCACACAACAACCCATCCGCCGCTCCCTCCTCCTCTAAAAATCAAACATCCACCCTCATGCTCAAGCCAGCGCATCCTATCCCCAGAAAGATTGATTAGGCTTTTTGCAGTTTTGCTTGTAGCTGCCAATGTAAGGAGAGAAAGATAGTTAACAAGAAGCTGAACTTGGAGGATGGAGAGTTCACCACCATTTTCTTACCGGGTGTGAGGTGGGTGGTGACTTGGTGACCACTGACCAGCCAATAATTCCATCCACCAATTTTCAGACTGAAAACAAAAATGCAATTATGAAATAAAATGATTACACGGTTTTTTTTTTTTTTGAAAGGTGAATTTATTGAGCCACTGCAGCCCACAAATGCCATAACAAGTCTAAGTTTGTCTGCGACTCTCCATGGCATATCATGGAGACTGCTCTGGCAAAGGAGAATCAGTACAACGGGCAAAAGAAACTGCTCAGAAATAATCAGCGGCAACCAGAGAAATCAGAGTCAATACAGAGAACAAGCACACATTGCCTTAAAAACAGAATGGCAAGAGAGCACAAAAGTCTTTAGCCCTCCAATTCCAGCCAAATCGCCTCTTAGTTTCCATGGGGCTTTTTCCGGATCCTGTGTCCATTCAACCGCATTGTTTGAATCACTCTCAATCACAAGGTCCTGTGAGCTCGCCCACTAAGAAGCGCCAAATAACTTAAAAGCCTTCTTAATAGCAAGAATTTCCACTCTATTAGCATCATTGCCCCTTTCTGCTTTAGAGAACATCATTTTGACCATCCCAACCTCATTTCTTAATGCTCCTCCGATAGCTGTCAACCCTAAATCCACTCAGGCAGCCCCATCAACATTGAATTTTAAAGTTCCAGAGACCTCCACTCAACCTGCCGTGTATTGATGCTTCCTTTGGGCATGGTTCTTATTACTAGGGATGTCAACGGATCGAGTATCTTATAATTTTGAGGAACCCTAACCTATAAAAAATTAATTACCCTAGCCCTATGAACTACCCGTTTAATTTAAAAATTACTATCCTAACCCTAATCCTATTACATTTTTACTACCTTATAATTACCCTAACTCATTTAAAAACCCTATTAGATTAAAAAATTATTAAAATCTTCTTCATAAATACCCAATTACCTAAACCCGTATACATATACAATAATATTTCTCTACGTATTTCATAAAATTAACTACTAATTAAATTAATAAAAACAAAATAATAAAATTTAAATTTAAATAATAAAAAAAATCTTAAACATAAACTTAAATAATTAAAAATAAATATTCATATAACGATATAAACTTAAATAACTATATATAAATATCCAAATAACAACATAAACTTAAATAACAAAAAATATAATTTTTATAAGTTATAAATTTTTAATTTAAATATATTAATGTCATCATATTAATCATTAGAGTAATCATACTTTTCATATATTTATTAGTTTTTAAGAAAAAAAATTACTTGTAAAGTTAGTAAAAATTATAAATTTTTAATTTAATTATTAAAATAATAATAAAATATTTATAAATAGTAATCGAGTTCGGATAACGGGTACCCAAAAGGTAGTACCCGAACCCTACTCTATTAAAATTTGAATAATAAAATCGCTACCCTAACCCTATCCGAACTTTTTTACAAAATACCCTAATTTAATATAACCGGATAAAATACTCACGGATACCCTATAATAAAATACCCATTGATATCCCTACTTATTACCAGACTGCTTCACAGAACATCCTCAAAATGATTGTAATTTTGTGGCCATTTGGCTAGCGCCCACCATTCCACTCTGGACTTAACCAGATCCAGACATTGTTCCCCATCCTACACCTTGCCTTGAAAGATGACGATATTTTTAATTAACCAAACAGTACAAATCATGACCAAGACAGCAAGCCTCCAAACCTTTATGTCACCCACTCTGATAAGACCATTCTAATCAAGAAAGAAGTCAATGGACTTTGATAGCCCCGCCCATTGGACTCCCCAAGACTTCCCAACCCTATCCAAATCTTCCAACTTTCAAAACATTAAAAAAAGAAGTGATCAACAATCTCCAAATCCTCTTTTCATAAGACACGTTAAGCAAGCTCGGTTCTCAAGAGGCCTCTCTTCGCTAACCCTGCTTGGATCGCAACCCTACCTCACAAAACTCTCAAGCAAAACAGTTCAACTTTGAACAGGGTAACTCCCTTCCATACCGTCTTCCAATGCTCATTGGCAACCCGAGTCTTTTCCATGATCGTTCCGTAAAAGGAGTTTACCGTGTACTGTCCACTAAGAGTCCTTTTCTAAAAAATCCCATTTTCATACCCATCTTCCACTAAGTGATTTCCAATGAACCCGTGCAACTGCTCCCATTATTCAATCTCCCAACCGAAGAAAGGTCTCATCAACCCAATCTTCCATTGCCATACCCCGACCCTCTTCCCACTACCCAAACTCTCTAACGAATCCTAATTTGTTAACTGCTAGAGCGAAAATCCTAGGGAAAGCTTCTCTTAGAACCACATCTCCGATCCATTTCTCTGTCCAGAAAGCAATGTTATGTCATTCTCCTAACAATACTCCAAAACCCTCTTTAGCAACCTCTCCCTCTACTCTTACCTGATTAAGGGTGCCAACTGTGTTTCTCCAAACTAAAGATTGTCTACTCCTTCTATTATGGTTAGGGAACATATCTCTTTTATTCCATCCCTCCTTTTCAACCAGGATTCTCCTCCACATACTATTTCTTCCGTTTCCAAATCTTCATATCCATTTGTTCAACATGTCTTAATTTTTCAACCCTAAATTCACCCACCCAACCCTCCTAGCTCTGTGGGTGTGTAGATAGAATCTCAATCAACAAATAGATTCACCTCTCGTCCATAGATCCACCCCATAGGAACCTCATTTGGATTTTATCAACTCTTGTTTGACTCCCGCTAGCAGTTTAAACAAAGACATAAAAAATAGGTAAACTAGAAAGGACAGATTTGATCAGTGTTATTCATTCCCCTATTGATAGCATTATACTCTTCCACACTGCTAGTTTATTCTCAAACTTCTCTATTATAGGTCTCCACATCTCTTTAGATACATGAATACTTGTTTTTGGATAAATTCATATGCTGCTACCATACATGAATGATTGATTGTGACATAGTGGTATGTAAATAAGACAATATAACCAGTTGATCACAACATATGCCTTACGAGAATAAGTATCTCTCTTCTCCGACGAAGAAACAAGTACTATCTTTAAATTTCATATTGATCTTCATATTTGATGATATACATAGACAATACGCTGAAGCAGGGTTCACAATTTTTAAAAGTTCCATTTAGAGTAGTGCATGGCAGAGCTAAGATACTAGTATTCATAAAAACATTCACACGGAAGGAATGGGCAATATCAAAATATTCATAAAAATAATATAAAACACAGATTTTTACTATGAGATTAACATTTTTAGTTGACCTTTTGAATTTGACCTAATTTGCAAAGATCAGAATGTAGGAATGTAAGACCCTAATCTTCACTTGGCCGGAAAAGTTTGTGCCCTAAAAAAAAATTAAGTAGTTGAGCAAGTTAATTTGTAAATGCAATTGGTGTTGCTTTCATTTTCAATATTGAATCCTAAATTCCTTATTATCATATATATGACCAATATTTCTCTTTTTTTTCATTGAAACTGAAAGAAACAAGATGTTTGATAATTTTATTTTATAAAATTATTTTATTTCAATTTTGTTATTAAATATTAGCTAAGTCCTCAATTTTCAATTATAATTTATTTAATTTTTAGTTGTTTTTATATTTAGTTTATTTTTAAGTGAGTTATTTTAATTTTATGTTATTTTCTTTAATTTGGTTAATATTTATTAGATTTTGTTGATTATGAAAATTTATCTTTAGCTTGAGTGATATGAGATATGTTCAAAACTGAATGCAAAATGCAAACAAAGATTACGCGCAAGTGGACGCGATCGTAACAAGTAGTAAAGAAGTGAGTTGAGTTATCATCCTCAAAGAGTTGATCTAACAATTGTTGCTAAGTACTAAAATTAACACAAGCTAATTTTATCCAAGTACCGATTTTAAAATGATAATTAAAATGTAACCTAATTATCTAATTCTAACCTAAATGATGCAACTAATAAATTGAGGTAGGAACTATAATCTAATAATCTAGGATTATGGTATCCTTTAATATTTCACTTAGAGTTTGGTTGGCTCAATTACTTAATTTCAATGAAAATTGATGTTAGTCTAGAATCTTAAAGTATGTGTAACTCTCCGTCGAGATATTATACACTTACTTAGTCTAATTGAATCACTATATGTCTATAGGATACAACTAGCTTAAGTTCTTTAAGCCAAGGTTTTACAAATTGACTATATATGACAATTAAATGTATGTCTACTCTAATTGCAAATCAACACATTGAAATTTCTTTCTAAGTGTATTAAACATACATTACCCAAATCAAGGCCTAATTTAGACTAACTCTTTCAAGTGTCATCTACATACCTAAACACATTTAAATGGTGATTAAGCAAATAAATGGGCAATAAATACTAATTTGAGTAAACATCAATCTTTCCATTGAAAATAAGCAATAAACCAACCAAATATCCCAATCACATATTAAAATCAACCATAATCCTAGTGTAAAAGGTTTAGCTCAACATACTAAGGAGGAGAGTATACATTTCAGCAAGCAAAAGCATTGTTTTACAAGATGAGATAGAGAGAGAATCAAATCTGAAAAGAAAGAAAATGTTCTGAAACAGCCTTTTTGTTGATTTCTAGCCTTTGATTCTTCTTCCCTTTTCCCTTTTTGTTCTTGCCTCAGCTTGCCCAAAGTAGCCTCTCCAAAATCCCTCATTTCTCAGTGTAAAATTATCTATTTATACCCCCCTCCTATCTCAGCTTAACCTAGGATCCCGTGTCAAAAATTTTGTCTGACGTGTTCTGGCTACAACGAGATTAGGTTCTGGTTGCAGCTAGAAACTTTCTGTTTTGGCCTTGTAAACAGCAACATTTTGGCTACAGCGAGAATTGGTTCTCGCTGCAGCTAGAAGCTTTTTGACTTGGCAGCTTAACTTTGCTTCTGTTTTTCGCTGCAGCCAACTTGCATTCTGGCTACAGCTAAAAACTTTCTATTTGCTCTGTGCAAGCTGCTGTAGCCCTCAATTTTTAGCTCCATAATTGATCATGATTTGTTCAGATTTGGGCAAAGTGTTGAACACCAAAGTTGCAGCTCATTGTCTCGGCTTTCCATTGGTTCAAGCTTCACCTCAATTGGACTTCCGCAACTCGATTTATGCCTATATCATTTCAGTATGTTCAGTTGCCATTAAAGTTCCATTTCACCCTCCTTTGCAATTGTGGTCCAATTCCTTGCATTACCTTCAACATTAAAAGATTAAATGACTAAAGGCTGAAATAAGTATCTTTGGCACAAGATTAAGCTAAATTGCATAAATAGAAATTGTTGCCATATACACTAATCACTAATAAAAAGCATAGAAATTTCCTAGGGATTTCACTAAAAACTCAAAGACTTAGCAAAATTCATGCCCCAAAATAGTTTATGATAACTCTATATAATAGAGTTATCAGATTTTATATTTTTGGTAGAAACTAAAATAATTGGGCTTAATTTTGGAAAGAAATGTGTTAAAAGACCCAAAAGTCTGCTTGTATATACTTCAGTATTTTGGCCATATATCGAGCTACAAAACTCCAATTATTACGATTCTTGGACCATTGGAAAGTTAAGAGATAGAGCTACAACTTTCATGAAGATAAATTTACCCAGTTCTGCCTCGAAGATAGAGAAAATCATATCGGAAAGTAGCTAGACGTCTTGTATCGAGAATAGTAATTTATAAAGACTGACAAGTGATTTTTAGGCCTTTTATTAAGTTTTTAAGCCTAATTAAATCCTAGGTCAACTTAAAGGGAATTCTAAGTTAAATCTATTAGTATAAATATGATATTTTAAAGCTATTGAAGAAAACCTTTAGAAATTCAAGAAATTAGAAGTCGAGGCTGAAATTTGGAGATTCAGTTGGTGAATATTGTTTTGTTTTCTTCCTTGGCTTTTATTTTCTTGTTACTTTCAATGGTTGAATTATATACAATATTATTTGATTTTCCAATTATGAGTAGCTAATTTTCTTTGTTTAGGATTGCAATTGAACTCATATGTTGTTTAAGTTTTTAATTTCTTTTTTACTTATTTTCAATGGAATTGAATTGTTTATTCCAATTTGTTCTTAATGCTTTTAATTGCCTGATCAACAATTAAACTGATTTAGGAACCTAAACAAACTTGGGAGAGGGAGTTTAGAGTAGACTAAAATTGAGATAGCATATGATCAATTTAATTGATTTGCGTATAGGATAGAGATATACCTATAAGCTATACGTAGTCAGATTAGAACCTGAACTTAATGAGTCTGTTTTAATTTCAATTCACATATGGATATATGTTTTGATTAAAATAGATATTTTTATAGGACGAGTCGGGAGACCCTTATAAATAATTTAAGACTCTAGGTTAGCAATTCAACCCATTGAAATAAGTTAAAGAGGAGAGGTAAAATTTAGATAAAGTGTGAGGGATATTGTAATCCTAAGCTTGTTTAATTTGATATTTTCTCCAGTTATTATTATTTTGATTTTTTGTTAATTTAAATTTTAGTTTATTAGTTTTATTTAATTACTCAATTTGAATTGTTTGGATAAGATTAGATTGTTTTAATTTTAGTACTTAGTAAAGTTTTAGATTAATTTCCTGTGAATCGACACTCTGCTTGCTTATATATTATCTGTTCGATACATATACTTGCGTAATAGAATTTTAACTGACAATGCTCAGGTTAGTCTTTAGCACTAAGCAGAAGACTCTCCTAAGCATGTCCCCTTCAAATCTGTACAATTCAATCAGGTATCTCACCAAAAGAAGACCACTCATCACCGCCTGATCTCCCAAAACAGGAGCTCTAGCGGTGGTAACAAAACACATTCAATTTCCCCAGTACACAAACCCATCCCCTGATCAAAACACAAAAAACTCCCCTGCAAGCAAAACCCAGAACAGGACATAAAAAAACATCTTTTTATCCTTGTGTGAGTTCTTTTTTTCTTTTAATCCTAACTATATATTATAGTTTGAGATATATATCAAGTTCAGTCTTGAGTTAACTTTCACTTATTTTGTTTGTTAATCTCTACAAATCCAACTTAATATATTGATCAGCTGAAAAAATTTTATTTCTTAGATGTAGTCACCAGAGCTAAAATAATAATGTAATTGTTGCATTGAGTAAAAGTTATATATTATGCAAGTGTAATTTCATGAAAAAGCAGCATTTGACGTCTAAACAAGATAAAAATTATGAAACACCAAACTGTTTTGCAATATAAAACTCTTTTAAGCTTGCTCAAAAAAGAACCTTGTCGAGGATGGGGCGTGCTTTGCACATCGCCTCTAATGGCTCAACTTTAGGCATGGTGACTCCTTTACCTTCAGTCATGTCCACTTTCTCATCACCTACCCTTTCCCATTCGAAGCATTGGATCAATGACCCCAAAGCTAGGTTGACCATGCGGTGAGCCATGCTTGCCCCAGGACAAGCCCGCCTTCCCATACCAAAAGGCATGAACTTGTAACCATCTTTAACTTCAATATTGTCAAACCTTTCGGGCTTGAAACTTGTTGGATCGTCCCACAATCGAGGGTCTCTATGTATAGCCCATGCATTGATCAATACTATGGTGTCACGGGGTACATTGTATCCGCCTATGGTACACTCATCGGATGTTTTATGAGGCACCAGGAGTGGGGCGGCCGGGTATAATCGAAGGGTTTCAGACATGATGTTTTGAAGGTAAGGTAGCTTAGCAATATCTGGTTCATCAATCAACCTTTCTTGACCAATTTGAGAATCTAGTTCCGCCTTGGCTTTCTTTAACACATTTGGGTGATTGAGTAAATTTGACATTGCCCATTCTAATGTGACTGCAGATGTGTCAGTTCCCGCAAGAAGCATAACCTGTCATAGCAATCTCAACATGTTAAGTTCAAGATGAGAGCGTGTTCTTCTTGATGCTATTAAATAAACAGAGAAAATTTGACTTACAAATACCAGCCCTTTGATAATTGCATCAGTGTAGTACTCAGGCTCTAATTCTTGTAAGGAAAGGAGATGATCGATCATTGTATTTCCTCCTTTTCCATTTCGAAGCTCATCAATTAACCCTTGCAGGAACCCGTCCATCCTGTCAGCAAGCCTCATCAATTTCTTCTCATAATTACCAACCCACTTCAATATTGGCAGATAATTTCCTGGATTCCCTGCTCCACCATTTTCAACTACCTCTGCTACAAGGTCCCTAAACTCCTTTGCCTCACTGTCATCAGTCACATCTTCACCATAATATCTCTTCCCCGCAATCATTCTCATGAGATTATTAAATGTCAAGTCTGCAAACATTGATTTAAGCTCTACCTTGGCAAAAGCTTCATGGGAATTACGAGATAGTTTCAACAATAATCTTTTCACTTCATCTTTTCTAACACCGTGAAACATGTTAAGCCGATTTGATGAGAAGATCTCAATGGTACTAATACGACGGAGGTTACGCCAGTGGTCCCCGTACGGTGCGCTTATAACAGTGGTATGGTTGTAGCCTAGGTACTTACTCACAAGCAAGTTTGGGCGGTTCGCCAGCACGATGTCATTTCTGGTGAAGCATTCCTCGACAGCTGAGGGTGATGAGACGACAACAGCAACGCGCGAACCAAGCTGAAGGGAGAAGACTGGGCCAAGTTTGTGTGAAAGCTTGAGAAACGCACGGTGAATAGGGGGCTTTAGGAGGTGAAGATGGCCAATGATTGGAACAGAAGGTGGACTGGGTGGTAAGTTTTTGTGGCGAGTTTTTGATTGGAACAAGAACTTGAAAGCAAGAAAAAGGAGTACGAGGGAAAGAGATGAGTAAATCATTGTGGTTTCCGCCATTTTTGCTATCCTAGCCCTGTAGCAATAACGTAGAGGAATCTTGAGACTCTCTCTACTTAAATGTTGTGAACAGGGTATTGTCCAAGAGATAATGGAAGAAATTTGACTTGTCTTTCGTACATTGTGGTCATATTTGGCTGCCGATTAATGATAATTTTCTGCTTTCCAATCAAATTTCAGTGGTTTTGGTCTTCAGGGTAGCTTTCTTTAGAAAAATCTTGCGGATGTGGTTTTTGCTTGTTGACTTGTCGACAACGGATCACATTGGGCTAGTTTTGTTTTGCCGGAGCCCACTAACATTTACCGCCCAAATTTACTGAAACTGGCTCTTTAAACTGGACCGGTCTTGTGCAAAATCATTCAGCCTAAATTCTTTCGGGCCCAAACAGATATACTGTGACCATCAGGATGCGAGGTTATTGCCACGCGGAGTAATCCCAATAGTGGGGTAGGCCCAGCCCCAATAAAATGGTTTTGGCAAAGCAAAGCAAATAAAATCTTGAAAATGAAATAAAAGCTGGAAATTCGTCTCTCTTATCTCGACTGTCTCCAAAGCCTCTCGGATTCTGCAAAATAGAATAAAAAGGTTTCTTAGACTTCTCCTTTCATTCTATTTCTCTTGGCTTAGCTCCCTCACCTAATGGTAGTCTGAGCTTCTATTGCAGCCGTGGGATTAGGCGACTTCGTAACTATGACCTCCATCACCTCCGTCGAATTGAATTACCTCGTCTTCCGTTACCTTCAAGAGTCAGGTCAGTTGAAATTTTCATTTAATTTCTTAGCTTACTTTTAAGGCTTCTCTATTTCCGAAACTCTTCTGTTTTTCTCCCTGTTTCGTTCTAATTCTATATCCAGTCGATTTTTTTCGCTGTATTTGCAGTTAGTATCTGGAAAATGTTAGCAGTTATTTTTATTGCTCGTTTAATGTAAAAGAAAGGAAACGAGAAAAAAAAACTGGTTTAGTTGGAGTTGTAAACTGTAATTTTGGGATTAATTTCTTGCGTTATAATGTGTAAATTGTGGCTCTAGATCCGTGAGAATGGATGGTTGGTATTGGCTGTTATTCTGGTTAGGGTTTTGAATCTCATATTTTTATTATCAGCGTAATGGAATTCTGCTGGCTAGGGCACTGGATACCTTTATATGAGAATCCCTATATGAACTCTCATTTTCAGAATTATTAGTTTGTATAATCATTGCACTGATGGAAACAGGCATCTCCCAGGTAACATTTTGGATAGTCATGGTATTGAATTGAAAATTTACGTGCATCACTCAGATTTTGTTCTCTAATAGAAATAACAAACGTTTTTAGGTTATTTTAATTTGTACATATTGTTTATTTGTTATATATGGGAAAATAGGGGGAGGATTCCTTGGTTCTACATTATTGTTTTTCAAGCTTCGAATGAATGGTTCTTATAAATAATGTACAATGGATCTCATCTTCTACTTATTGAATGCCTGCAGGTTTTACGCATTCAGCATTTACTTTAGGATATGAGGCAGGCATTAATAAGTGTACTATTGATGGGAATTTGATTCCACCTGGGGCTCTTATTACATTTGTTCAAAAAGGACTTCAGTACCTGGAGATGGAAGCCAACTTGAGTAATGTTAGCATACTTATTCTTATTATTAGTTTTATTATTTTATCATTTTTTGGGGGGGGTGGGGGGGGGGGGGAGGGGGGTGTGTGTTGGATGGGTGGGCTAAGAGTCTATGTTGATCGTGCTGTGTTTGAGTTTGCAGAATGATGTAGAAATGGATGAAGATTTCTCATTCTTACAACCTTTGGATATAATAACAAAGGATGTAAATCAATTGCGGCAAATGATAAAAGAGAAAAGGAAGAATGTCCAAAAGGATAGAGACAAAGAGAAAGATAAAGATAAAGAGTTTGACCGGGAACATGAAGGAGAGCGTGGACGAGTAAGAGAGAAAGAAAGACATGAGAGGGAGAAGGAACGTGAAAAGGAAAGGGAGAAGGATCGTGAAAAGGAAAGGGAGAAGGAATATGAAAAGGAAAGGGAGAAGGAACGCGAAAAGGAAAGGGAGAAAGAACATGAAAAGGAAAGGGAGAAGGAGCGAGAAAAGGAAAGGGAGAAGGAGCGAGAAAAGCAACCGGAGGAACTTGCTGATAGGGATATGGTTATGGATCAAGAAGACAAGGATGTGGTCAAGAATGAAGAAAATGGAACTTCTGTAGGTTAGTCAACTCCTTTGTTACAAGTCTTCCTGACTTGGTATCAGTTTCTTTCTGTTAGCCTTGACATTTCTTTAATTCAATATTTGACAATTCACATGAATTTTTTCTTTATATAGAATTATAAAATATCTCTCTTAACCAGTTGCTGGTTGTTCATTTATATTTATATTGCATGTTGCATTTAGTAGGACCAGAACCTATGGATATTGCTACTACCTCAGCCCCTGCTTCTCAAGAGGCTTGTGAAATTCCTAATTCTGATGTGACAATTTTGGAAGGGCATACTTCTGAGGTTTGAGCCTTTTTGAACATATTTATTCTTTATGCTTTCCTCTCTCTCACTCTTTGAGGCAGTCTTTGGTTTGTGTCTTTCTTGCAGGTTTGTGCTTGTGCATGGAGTCCAACTGGTTCACTTCTTGCATCAGGGTGGGTATTTTTCTGTGATAAAATGTTTCTTATGTTGATGGTTTTGTCTTTTATATGTAATTTTTTCCAATTTCTTTATACATTTCCTATTATTTGGCATTTTTGACTTTCAGAACTTGCTGATTTCTGTTGCTTCATGAGATGTACCATGTGTGTTAGTTTAATGCGCACTTATAGAAGTTCTCATCATTTGAATGATAAATTCAAGCCCCGGTGGTGGTAAAACCATTTCGAACAGTCCTCCTGCTCAGTGAATAAGAGGTCTGTAAAAAAAAGTGCAATTTGTGGACTCTCTGAAGTTGTGTGGCTGTAGGATCTCTGACCATGTGTATTGGTGTTTGTACTGTTGTTGGAATGGAGAGTTGAAGTTCTCCTTTTATAGCAGGGATGCTTATTTACACTGTTGGTGATATTAATTGAGATCTTTCAAAAAATAAAATAAAATAAAAACTGAGATCTTGTTGCTCTATGCTAAGAGTTCCTCCATACTTGACTCTGTTCTTCTTGTTTTTTTCTGTTGATTGACATGTCATCTTAGTATTCTTTTGATAAGTTTGTAGTTTTGGGTTTTAATCACAGTTGTTGGCTGTCATGGTAGTGGAGTGTCACTTATTAGTGTATGCATTCACAAAGGTTTTGTTTTTGGTGATAGCCCTTGCAGTAACTCTCATTGCCTCAATTTCTAGGTCTGGAGATTCAACAGCTCGTATTTGGACAATAGCTGATGGGCTTTGCAAATCTGGTGCACAAAACAGTCCATTAAATGTTCTAGTGCTGAAGCATGTAAAAGGAAGAACAAATGAGAAGAGCAAAGATGTGACAACACTCGATTGGAATGTGAGCTCTGTTACTGTGTGGGCTTAAGTTGGCTACAAATTTTTGGTACCTTTTAGTACAGATCACCTACTGAATCTAACACTCTATCTTCTCATTCCTTTAACTTGATGTAATGGTTTGCAATTCTATATAACATGCTTTGTTATAGGTGCTAATATTATGCAGGAGAATTAATCAGATTGACTGGTAATAAAAGAATGAATAGAGATATCATGTAGAAGAAGCAACAAAGAATAAACTTTAATATCTTGTTTACCAAATTTTCAAATGTAGGAAGATTTTTAAGGAAATTTAGGAAGTGCTGAAATGAAGCCAGTAGGCTTTGGTAATGTGGGTTCCGTTTGGTAAATGGAAAATAACTTGCTGAAGGAAAATATTTTCTGTGTAAAACAGTTTATTGGAAAATCTAATTTTTTCTGTTGTTTGGATAAACTACTGAAAATATTCTCTATTGTTTAGATCATCTTATAGAAAATAATATCTATCATGACCCATCTTCAAAATTTTTTTCATCTTCAATAATTTTCTACCATGACATCATAAAAAATTAGCATTCATCGATTATGCAAGACATACAAAAGATTTTTTCAATATTAAAAATATTATATATAAATAATATTTAACCTTTTTTATTTTTATTTCTCATCATATTGTTATATTGGTTAGTTTGTCAAGTGAATAAATCATAAATTGAAAATTAAAAGAAATGAGAGATTTTCATGTGTGAAAATTTTATTTCCTATGTTATGTAAATGTTTTTCTTTAATTGACCTTAATTATTTTGTATTATATGAAAGATTATAGTATTTAGTAAAAATAATTATAGGTGATATGATCCTTATGAAATAGTTGAATAAAAATAGTTAATGATGCTTTATTGAGAAAAAAATAATGAATAAAGGGATGAAAAAAAGAAAAACAATTGAATAGTTGAATAGTGCTTTGTTAGGAAATAATTGAGTAAAATAATGATGCTTTATGGGATCAATCCCAAGGTTTAAGAGATTGATGCCACAGGGAAGGGAGGGCAATGATGCTTTGTGAGATTGATCTCAAGGTTTATGAGATCATCCATAGATCTTTTAGTTTGTTTGAGTAGATGGGAGAGTTGATCCATGTAATTGTACCATTCTGTTGTCTAATGGATGTTTGGTTAATAATGGCTGCAATTTAATGATAATGTTTTTGCTCTCTTTTTGTAAAAAGCAATCATTGCTGTCTAAAGTGTACACTTTATTGTTCTTTTGAAGTAAATGAACTTAAATTGGAAATGCTATAAATGACACTTTTGCTGCTTACCTATTTGGTTGTCATTCTTTATAGAAAAAGAATAATTCTTTTGCTGACTGTATTCAGGGTGAGGGGACATTGCTTGCAACAGGTTCATATGATGGCCAAGCAAGAATTTGGACTACAAACGGTAAGCCATAATGGGTTATTTTGTTTATGCCATTCTATATCTTGTGATTAAAGTTGACAAATTCTATTATGTTGAAGCAGCCTTATTTTCCATTTGTCTTTTGGTGCTCATAATGTCTTTCCTTGATAAAACTATTAGCAGGTACCCAGTCAATATAAGAGGTTTATGTATGATTTTAACTGAATTTCTTACTTCTTTAGCTATTTATAATTACACTGTTATATGCTTTTGACTGATTGTGAGAAATCCATGCCTTATCCACACCCCCCCCCCCCCCTCCCCCCTTTTCCTCTCTTTCTCTCTCTCTCTCTCTCTCTCTCTCTCCCTCTCTCTCTCTCTCTCTCTATCTCTCTATCTCTCACTCAATTATTTCGTGGTTTAGGTGAACTAAGGACTACTTTGAGTAAACACAAAGGACCAATATTTTCTCTGAAGTGGAACAAAAAGGGTGATTATCTTCTTACAGGAAGCTGTGATAAAACGGCAATTGTGTGGGATGTAAAGGCAGAGGAATGGAAACAGCAGTTTGAGTTTCACACAGGTCAGCCTTGGGCTAAATTTAAAGATTTAGCTTTTAGTTGCATAACTTCTTTCATCCAGAGTTTCATCATTTTCACCTTTAGGTCCAACCCTTGATGTTGATTGGCGCAACAATGTTTCATTCGCAACCAGCTCCACAGACCATATGATATATGTTTGCAAGATTGGAGAAACCCGCCCTATTAAAACCTTTGCAGGGCATCAGGTTTGTTTCTGGCTTCAATAGTCCAACAATCTCATAATCTTCTTAGGTGATTTTTTTAGTTTTATTCAAAAGAGTGGGTTAACTGTTGGATTCAATCAGGATTCAAAGTGAGTGGGAAATGCCGAACGTCAGCCTCCCTCTTCTATGCTTTAACTAATATACTAATCTTGAATGCAACCCCTAGGTTTTTGTTGTATGAAATATGTGTTTACTACTGCCTGTAGTGTCTCCCTCAATTTCATCTCTCTTCCACATCCCGCCTCTTTCTTTTCTTCCAATGTCCTTTTTTTCTCTAAACTATTGTTACCTGCAGTTGATGAAAGAAAAGATATAATAACAGTTAGGTCTGAGTACAAGGTTTAGTCTGAGCTGAAAATGCCAAACCATAAATATGCTTGAACTGATATACCAATCTTCAATACATCTCATAGTTGTTGTTATATGAAATGTATGTTTATACTCCCTGTAGTGTCTCCCTTAAATTCATCTTTCCCCACCTTGCCTCCTCTTTCTTTTCTTTCCTTATCTTTTTCTGTTCTAAATTTTGTTATCTGCATCCTGGTAAAGTGCAAAGATTTTAAGTTTTTATTCAAGCTTTTCCTGTAAAAGAAACAGTTTCAGGAATAAAAGATACTTTTTATTTCCATCTTCCTTTATTTTACATTTTTTTTTTTGGAGAAACAGTATAGTAGCAAACTTTTACAACAATGAAACAAAGCCTTATGGCTTCTGTAACTTGCCAGCCATGGGCATAAATTAGTAACTGAAACAATGCTTTATTTTGGATTTTGATAAGCAAAACGTTTGAATTGAATTGTATCTCTGCTCTTCTATTGACCTATTTGAACTTTGTGCATTTCAGGGTGAAGTAAATTGTGTCAAATGGGATCCTACAGGTTCACTATTGGCCTCTTGCTCTGATGATATTACTGCAAAGGTTTTATGCACTCCCTTTTTATTATTAGTTAACATACATCTTTCATTGCATGAAATATAAATTTGTGTTTTGATAGCATGTTGGCTGGTTTCTTTTCTTTTTGAAAAATTTTAATTTTAAAACAATATGCCAGCTTTCTGGAATGTTATAGCTTTGTTTCTGTCGGTTTTAAGTCATTTATGTATTAGTGTTCATTTGTTTACTTCTTTTTAGGTTTCAGCTAATAGAAATTTTTTTTGCAGATATGGTGTATGAAGCAGGATAAGTATGTACATGATCTGAGGGAGCATTCTAAGGTACTTTTGAGCCTTTAATTTTTTCGATATATCTTTCTGTGCACATGCCTGGGTGCATATATTTGTAATTTTTAGGACAAAGATTGAATAACTTTTCTGCAGGAGATATATGCCATCAGATGGAGTCCTACTGGGCCTGGGACAAACAATCCTAACCAGCAGTTAATTCTTGCAAGGTAAAAATGAGGTGTTGACAGAACAGATATACTTAACTATTTTTGCTAGTGTCATTATATTTCACGTCTGCCACGGGAAATTGTTTTATCCTATGTCTCCTGCATCACAATTTGTGTACACATCATTCTTATGTTTATTATTTATCCTATGTCTCCTGCATCACAATTTGTGTACACATCATTCTTATGTTTATTATTTAATCTAACATTTAAAGCCAGATGATTGACCAACTTGACTCAGTAGTCTCAAATAGCAAAACTACTATCTTTACATATAAGTGAACTTGATTGAGGCTATGGATAAAGATGTAATTGTCCATTCATCTCTTCCTCTGAATATTTTGTCTCCATTATACTTCTGTAGTCCGTCCTTCTGTCTCTCTCTCTCCCTCACCAGTACATATTTGTGGATAATAATTTTTAATTTATATATCACACATTGTGAGTGCCACAAAGGCTTTGTTTCTTCAAATACTGGCTGTTGATTGAGGATGTAACTGCTCGATTGATCACAAATTAGGATGCAGTGGTTTGAGGATTAGACAAAGTTAAAAGAAGTCTAGCTATTTAGCAGAGATGAAACAATATGGCTATTGCAGTAAAATCCAACTTACCCTGAAGGGGAAAAGGGAGAAAAAAGAGAGGGATAACCTGCAGCTGATGCATTCTATATTCATTCTCTTCTTCTGCTTTAGGTGTGAGTGTAGACTACCTTACAAGGGCTGCTAGAATCTCCGTTAAAGTTTTCCTTAACATTCTCTTCCTCTCTTTTCTATGTAGTGCATCATTTGACTCCACAGTGAAGCTGTGGGATGTGGAGTTAGGGAAACTTCTCTACAGTTTGAATGGACACAGGTACCATATCTCAAATCGGCTGCTCTTTATTTATTTCTTCTATTTAAATGATGGTGGCAGTGGAATCATTTTTTTAATTATATATTATAAGCTGAGTAAACTCTTGTTGATGGTGAATGAGCAATTAGCATGATTTAGACTTTTCTTGTAGGTAACAGGAATCACATTGCTCTCTGTTTTTTTTATTTTTCACAAGTTTCTTTTGATTAAACTACCAGGGATCCTGTATATTCGGTTGCATTTAGCCCAAATGGAGAGTATCTGGCCAGTGGGTCTCTTGATAAATCCATGCATGTCTGGTCCTTGAAGGAAGGGAAGATTGTAAAGACGTATACTGGCAATGGGGGTATATTTGAAGTCTGTTGGAACAAGGAAGGTGACAAGATTGCTGCTTGTTTTGCCAACAATACACTATGTGTCCTGGACTTTAGAATGTGACATCCTGGAAAGTTTATCTCCATTTCATGAATTGGAGTTACAAGCGTGTAAGATGGCATGTTGCATGCTCTTTGACTAGTAAGTAGAGATTTTTTTTTTTTTGAATGAATAGTGAAAACTGTAACTTGGGTAGGTTTTCACATTTTCATTGATTATGCGTTACTAACTAAATTTGGTATTATTGTAAGTTGTAGTTGTCAACTAGGAGTCTGCTTTGGGAGGTAACCTATGATGTATAGGATTGTTTTGCACTCAATGATTGATCTGTGATCAGAATGAATCCTCAATCTGTACCTGTTCAAGTGAATCGAATCTCTGTTACTTGGTAGTGGTGCGTGATTAGACAAATCTCAGGATACCATTTCATGTGCTTGTAGAAGCTGCTGCATGTTATAGTCATTTGGATCATTCATTAAGGTCGGTAATTAAAATTGATGCTGTGCTCGCAAGTGCATTGAATATGATTTCTCCTCATTTTGAGGTTGAATTGCATAAAGAAAGGCTTTGTTGCATAAATAGTTAAATATTTTACCAAAATGTGGATCCTTTTGGAATTAAGTGCTTCTGATTAAGTCGTCATATGGATATATCACGTGCTTTTGCATTTGGTTAACACCGGTTCCATTGCTGGGTGATCTGGTTTGCAATTTTAGCATGCATTCTACAATCACATCCTTGGAACCGAAAGGTAAACAGTCTGCCATTTCCCCATTTCACAGATCACCAGTAGTCCCCGCAAGAGCAAGACCCATTTACAAAATGGTGGAAACGGTTCCGATCCCTCATTACAATTTTACGGCCAGTGATTTTAGAGATCAACTTGGTAGCAGCATGGCAATCTGAACACACGCGGAGGTTCTTTACAATCTTGATAGGGGTCCCTGGTTGAGTGCAGATAAGCCCATATGCAAGAGCGAGCTTCTCGCTGTGAACTTCAAGCGACTGCTCTTTTTGTACATCCACGATGTCATGTAGTACAATATCTGTTTGTGGGGTGTAACCATGAGCTTTGAGCCAACCATTCATTTCCTCCAACATCGTATATATTTCTTTGCTTTTTGGGTGTTTCAAATCACCAGCAAGGAACTCATGCACCTTACTGTTCACTTCAATTGAGCTACAACCAGGCTCCTTTTGTACCCCACTGTCTTTCATCAAGGTCCTTATCCTTGCCACCCCTTCCCAATTCCCTTTCGCAGCATACATGTTGGAAAGAAGAATATAAGTCCCTGAATTAGCAACATTGTGGCCAACAAGAAACTCTGCAATTTTCTCTCCCAAATCAATATTACCATGTAACCTACAAGCCCCAAGCAAAGCTCCCCACAAGATGGGATCAGGCTCTATCGTCATGTTCTTCGCAAGCCCATATGCCTCTTCCAATCGACCCGCACGACCAAGAAGATTTACCATACATCCATAATGTTCAATCTTGGGTTCAATCCCATACTCGTCTTTCATTGCAGAGAAAAGACTCCATCCCTCGTTAACCAAACCAGCGTGACCACATGCACCCAAAACACCAATGAATGTAATATCGGTAGGGCGCAATCCAGTCCTGCACATTCCATGAAACAACTCCAATGCCTCTCGGCTAAACCCGTGCAAGGCATTCCCTATAATCATTGAATTCCATGCAACAACATCCTTATCACGAATCCTGTCGAACACTAATCTTGCATCCTCCAAGCTCCCACATTTGCTATACATGTCAATCAAAGCAGTAGCAACACGAACATTCACTTGAATATTATTATTATCTATATACGAATGAAGCCATCTGCCTGACTCCAAAGCTCCAAGCTGCGCACAAGCTGAGAGAACAGCTAGAATAGTGATATCATTTGGCCTAGCTTTCGCTGCCAACATCCGCCTGAAAAGCACCAAACCTTCATTAGGCATTCCATGTTGAGCATACCCATCAATCATCACATTCCAACAAACCACGTCCTTCTTCACCATTCCATTAAATAGCAATCTTGCTTCCTCAAGCTCCCCATGTTTCGCGTAACAAGTTAGCATCGTGGTCAAAGAAACTAAGCTCTTTTCTAGCATTCTCTCAAACATTAGTCGGGCAGACCCAATGTCACCCTCTCTCGCGTATACATCAACCAGACCCGTCTTTACATACAAATCTGAATCAAACCCAAGTTTGATAACTTGAGAATGAAGCATTTTACCTTGTTCAAGGGAACAAGATTTCAATATAGATGAGAAGGTGAACTCATTGGGCTGAACACCTTCAAATAACATCCGGGTATAGATAAATAGAGCTTCCAGGGACAGACCATGAAGGGCATGGGCATTAATAATAGAAGTGTAAAAAAAGATGTTGGGATTGAGAGTTCGGTTGAAGAGAGCGAGAGAGTTGTCGAGACGGCCTAGAGAAGAGTAGGAGCGTTGGATCTTGAAATTTAGGATGGGATGGTCGTGAAGGCCGCGGCGGAGGAGAGTTGCGTGGATTTGGAGTACGTGGTGGATGGAGTTGGATTTGTCTAAGAGGAGAGCTAGCTTGTCCGGTGATGGTGGAAAGCTGGTGGTGGTGGTGGTGGATGAGAGAGTGCTACGGTTTATGGGGGGTGGTGGCAGTTGTGGGGTGGTGAAAAGCAGGGTTGAGGACATGCTTGAAGGAAGCAAATTCCCAAAAATTCAGTTGCTCACAAGCTTCTGCTTGTCATGTTTAAGCATTTTACTATCATAGACTTGCTAGTTGCTTTCGATTTATTCTCAGTAAATTTCATAAGATGGCCATGGAGAAGTATTGTTCACAATCATTTTGGAAAGATCCTACTTTCAATACATTGTTTTTCAACCTTTCTTGCCTCGAAATTTTTTTCCGAAGATATCACAGCGTTATCTCTACATGTTAATGTTGAATCTTACTAATACCTCGTCTGAGAGAAAACCAAAATTTTGGTTGAATGGACGTCAATTAAGTATCACTTTTACCTTATCCACATAGACTTGGAAGAAACTTGAGCAATTCCGCCTTTAGAACTCTTTATACAAGCTTACAAACCCCTTGGCAAAGGCACACTAGAATCTTTGTTTTGGTTTTACTTTCTCTTAGTTCTTTTTGGGCCCGAAAGCTTGGTGGATTAAAGAACCTTAAGCCCAAATTTGTACCAAAACCTTAGGCCCATATACTAATTTAGGCTTGCTTTGAATCTGCCCACTAGACCCAAACCATTCCAAATTTCCAACTGCTCTCCTTCTCAAACACCACTCCTTAGTTTTTCAATACCATCATAATGCAGCATGTTCAACATCTCAATTCATTTCATTTTCCAATACCATCATAAAGCCAACTGATTTTTATTCCATGCGATTGATGCCCGGTCAAGGAGAAATATGCACCAGCTGGTCAGATTCCAAGTTTCCTCAACTTTCAAGTGACATTCTGCGAAGTTTATTTGATTTCTCCTGTTTGAGGACATCATTACAAAAGAATATCTGGGTTCCATTTTGTTATATGGATTATGGACATTGTTGCATGATCTGGTCAAGTAATTGAACTGGTTGATTCAAAATGTCATGAGTGGGCTAGCTTTGAGGTGTGATACTTCTGCACAAAGGCAAGTGAAGTGCTATAGATTCTCAAGCACATGCTGCTGTTGGAGCCTTTGTGGACAATCTGCACTGCACAACATCAGGCTCTACATATAGTGATTGGTCTCCTCCCCAGAATTTTGCAATACGATATATGGGACAGTGCTGATCATTAAACCCAATTTCAAGAGTTTGAAGGTTGCGGTCTTTGTTCTTGATGACCAATAAGTTGGGGTATTGGAAGATGCAATATGTCTCATCTCATTTTTCTAGATTGTTGTCATGGAGGTTTTGGAGTATCTGATTAAAATCTCATTCCAGGAACCAGATCCAGCAGCCCACTGGATGCAAAGAATAATGTTGTCATTTTCTTGAACTACGATTGATGAATGATGAGCATTTTCTCTTCATATTCCCACGCCATCTTTGCCCAAAATAAGCTTCCTTGGAAGAATATTTGGAATACGCCATCTAAGTTTTATATTGCACCAAAAACTCTTTGGGTCTTCTCCCGTTGTGAGATTCATGTACTTCATGGTTCGGGTTTGGATCAAATCAATTCGGGTAGAATTGTTTTGGGTTATCATTTTCAAGTAATATTGAATTCAAATCGTTAAGTCGAATTGGATTTTGGACAAATTATTTAGATTGAGCCAGATTTAATCAACCATAATTAAATTTTATTTAAAATTACATTTTCATTAATTTATAGTATACCTCCAATTTTGATTTTTAATATTATAAAAAAATTCAAAAAAATCATTAAATCGTATAACAAGAAAAAAAATTGAATTCAGTGTCATTTATTAATTTAAAATAAGTTTTTATAAGAAACTAATAATTTTCTCTCAAAAGAATTACTAATGATTATTTTGTTAATGGATATTTAATTTTTATTTTTATTGCACTAATTATAATTAGCATTATTCACCATAACTCCAAAAGTTAGAAGTCGTGCTAATTGACTTCGCGAATATTAAAATTTTATTAAAAAGTGAAAAATAAAAATTTATTTTATATTTTGAATAAAAATCATATTTAATTCTCTTTATATACTTTTAAGAATTAAAATTTGTTATACGAAATTTAAATGATACATAATAATAAATTTTTTAAAATTATATGAAAAAAATTAATCTAGTTCTCTTTGAATTGCATTTTAAGTTATTATTTATGATAAATAACTAATGTCTACTTAAAACAAAATAAAGTAAAATATTTAAAAGTAATTTGTCACGTTTAATTTTGTTAAATTATTGTCAATTAATTTTCTACTTTATGAATTACCTTTTTTAAAAAAAAGCTATTATTATTTGTTCTAATTATCCAATTTATTATTTCTTAAGAGAAAAAAAAAGAAAAAATAATAAAAAAATTATTTATGATGTATAATTATAGAAATTGAATATGGAAATGAAATCTCATATTTGCCTTTCAAAAAAAAAAATAAGAGCAGGAAAAAAATTGACTCTCTCTAACTCATCTTTAAGAAAAAATTATTTTTAAAGTTATATAAAAATGTAACAATTAAAAGAGATTTTAAAAAATAATTTAAAATTATTCAATATTAATAGACTAATAATATTGTTATATTTATTATTTTTATTAATTATTCAAGTGATTTCAAGTCAATCTTTCAAATAGTTTAAGTTCAAGTCAATTTGGATTCAAATAATTTTGGATTTAAATCATTTAAGTTTCGAAGCATTTCAAATTCAAATTATTTTAAATTAGAATCATTAACTTCTTTTATAGAATCAAATTAGATGGAATTCAAATTCAAACAAAATTTGTGAGTTTGAATCAATTTTATCAGTTTTATTCCAAACTTTTTAAATAGGCAGTTGGAATAGACTTCATATAGATACTTGATTTGATTAATAATCTTAGTATAATATTAATAGTCTAACATATCTCATACAACTATCAATCCCTTAGCCCTTACTGATAATCCAAAACTTTTTCAATAGTAAAACATTACTTGGAACAAAAGGTAGAATTACTAATTAAAGCAATTAGTGCATATCGTTAACAGATTACAAAGAATTTAATATGTTAACATCAAAATAAGACAAGCAATATCTTGACATGTCATTCTCAAATATAAGTGTTTAACAATGTGATGTCTAATGATTATCTTCATTTCTTCAAAACCCAAAATGCAAATTTAACAACTTTTTATTATTGATAGGATATCACCGCATCACCCATACTATCATTTTAAACGCCAAGTTGAGAGGCACTGTCTCTGTTGCCATATGCAATGCGCCTAGTTGGGAGGCATTTGGCTTCTGTTTTTTGTTGGCCTTTTTGCTTTCTTTTTTTCTTTGGGGGAATCACCACTTCCATGGCATCCTTAATTATTGCTTTGCTTCTATCCTTATCATCAAAATGCTTTAAAAGCTTTGATGCCAAGATAAGACAGAGACTCGTACTTTCATCAGCCTGTCCTGATTCCTACCTTGTGCTTCCTTTTGTTCCCATGGTTAGAGAACTACTTCCACATATATATCAGTCTTCAGTAAATTTCAACCTTCATCAGTTCCGCTTCCATAAAATTCCTTGGTATTGTGTTTTTGGTACAAAAAATGAAAGTATTATGCCCCAATTTCTGGGGTTTCAATACTTTTTTTATTGACTACTTTAGCAGTTGGAAGCAGGAATAGGACTTGGAAGAAAAGTCTAGTTAAAGAGTTGGTCAGATATGAGGTATGGCACTTGCAAAGCAAACTAAAGCTGGGGTATCAGTGATTTAGTATCCCTGTTTGGAGAATGGGCTTATCTGTTTAGCATATCTGAAGTAAAGAGAATTGCCACTATTCTATAGAATTATTTGTCGTTTATTTCAACTAATTTGGACTGCACACACGAAACTAATTGATAAGACAAGTCTAATGCTCAAAAATCTGACTCAGCATTCCAACACCACAATTATTTTATCTCAAGGAAGCTTCAGCATCAAAGCTGCTTTCATTACACCCCCAATGTGGGGAAACTGAGCCCGTTTTAATTTGATGTTTCTTTGGAACAGAAAGATTCTGAGAATAAGCACAAGTGGTTCCCAATGCACATACACACTGCCCACTACATCAAGACACCCACATAGATCCTCTTGTTTATTAGAAAGATACCAATGGAAAAATTAGACACCCCCACCTCCACTGCCCTGCTTTTTTATCACCATTATTGTCAGTTCCCTTGGGCAGTTGGGCCCTCCAAACCCCCTTAATAATTCTATGTTATCATATTCATCAAGGATTACCTACTGCCTTCACTGCTTCTATATTTTTAAGCAAACTTTAACATCACTAACCTGATTCAAGCATCAGATCATTTATTTTTACATGAAATGGATGACAAGTCTGCTTCATGAAACATATTTTTATATTGATATTTGACAGTCAACTTTTTTTCAAAAAAAATTCAAGTTTCTTTTAGTAATTTGCAATTAGTTTCTATTTGCATGTTGCCATATCGATTCCTGCCTGTTCAAACCCGACAAAGGCAGGACCATAGAGGATGGAAGTACAGAAGATAAAGGAGTTATGGCCCGGAGTACGAATCATTGAATGTTATGACCACCCCTTTCTACCACCAAAATGATCAGTTTTCTAATTCAATAAATGCCCAAAAAAACGTGTGTTGGTTATAGAACTTTTACATGAAAACAGGATCCTTTCTCCTAGTGTCTGCAACCATCTTAACAAAAATTCAACCTGATATAACTAAGCAGACCTACCCTTTGCCCAAAACCAATAAAACATTCCATCTGCATTGTAGATGCAAGGAGTGGGTCCATAACTTGCCAAGTCCCGCAAAAAGAGATTGAAAATTATGGCATGGGGTGAATAGGATATAGAGGAGATGATGTTTGGGACCATGTTAGACAGATGAGAGTCAATTACTTGTTTACTTATTTAGACTTTGAATTGAAGCAGGACAAGCCACTTTTTACCAATTGATTTCAAGTTTGATACATGTATGCATAACATGGTCAAGTAGCTTAATTTTTTACCCTAATTTTCAGTTATAGTTAATCTGGTCTTTGGATAACTTAAAGCTTGTCCGTTGTGTTTGCGATAGGATTCTAATTTTCTGTGTTAATCAAAGTGTTTTCTTTTCAAAATCACTTTATGAAAGTATTTTCAAAGAGTCCACTTATTCAAACAGGCTTAGTTGTGGGTTGAACTGGTGCTGTCTTTATGCTACACAATCCGACTACATACATATGCAAATATGTTCAGACAAAGACTCATGGAGACAGAGACCTTAATTACTAGCAATGATTTGACTATTAATAGCATTGTTGTTAGTTAAGCTTCCTTTATCCAGAGAAAATGAGAGGGAAAGGTTAAGTTCCTGTTATTAATTCATCCAACAAGGAGAATCATGTAGTTGATGCTATAGTAGATGTTAAAAAAGGTGAAAAAGATTAGCATGGAATCCTAAGCTTGACATGGCCAACACTAACAGTTGACATAAGCATTGCCCCCGTGAAATGTTCAAAGCATCATCAGATGGGAACTTCCCAGATAAAATGGATCTAAATTAGTGATATCTACTGCCACTTCCCTCCCCATCTGATACCTCACTAACTTTCCATTAAATTCCTCCTTTATCTATTCCTCCTATTGAACCACAGTTCTACAATTTCTTCAAGGCCCTCTATATCTGAAACTTCCTACAAACCTACATCTGAATTGAGAATCTTTGTGCTATGACTCCTCAGAGGGATGAAGAAATAAATGAGACATCAGTCAACAATCAAGATGCTGAATCGAAAACCGGAGGTGACAACAACGAAAGAGGAGCTGGAGATGATAGCTTGGGAGATTGGTTGAGTTTAGGCCTCAACGGAAATGAGTCTGCAACAGCAGGAGAGTGTGATCCTCAATCAAAGCCTGCCAGCAACAAGGTTTTCTCATGCAACTTTTGCATGAGAAAGTTTTATAGTTCTCAGGCCTTGGGTGGCCACCAGAATGCACACAAGAGGGAAAGAGGAGCCGCTAAAAGGTTCCAGTCTCACAAAATGATGATGACAACAATGGGGTTTCCCTTCAATTCTCTTGCGCTTCGATCACTAGGGGTCCAGCCTCATTCTCTTGTACACAAGCCTATCAGAGAAGGGTCTGCAATGGCAGCCAGATTTGGTGATCATTCCAGTCCTGGGCTTGGGATGGCTTGGGCACCCTTTATGCTGGAAGAATCAGTGGATTTGATCTGGCCAGGAAGCTTTCGCCTTGATAAATTGCCAAAGCAAGAACCTGATTTGCAAAAGCTTGACTTAAATCTTCGGTTGTAGAAGTGTTATCTAACCGTTCCATCTCACTATGAGAATTTTGTTTCTCTTTCCACCCCTTGAGATCCAAAGGCTTTGTTATCTTTGTGTAATATGTTTCATATGCTCATCTTTTGTCTAATAATCATTACAAATTATGTTGTGCAAACTGCTTCCTACAATTCTACAAATTATAGCTGCCAAACCAATTACTTTTCAATGAGATCATCTTCATCAATCATGAATAAACAAATTTAAAAAACATTCATGATTCAAAGCAGTTTTAATTTCAAATGAATTATGATCCTTTCTACCGTATCCCAATAGTACCACTCTTGTAGAAATTCTGTTGGTGTGTTGACTTTAAACAATGATTAAAAGTAAAAACTAGAGATAATGAAAGCGTTTTTTCACTTTTCACCTTTTACACAAGTTTTAAGCATCAAGGAGAAGTGAAAAGCTCCAATAATAATAAAGAAGTGGAAAGCTTAGTAGGGTTGCCACTTGCCAGCTTTGCATGAGAACCAGTTTCGCTTTTGGTATGGGCTAAGAGATCAGCTCAAGTGGTTCAAGTACCAATCTAACATTGTACTTTGAGCATGCTTTTGGGCTTTCCTCCAAATCCAAAGTACAAGATCTCATTAACTTCAATCAATAAGGGAGTGGGCTCTTAAGTCCTAACTTGGCCACATCGAAAGTGGTTAAAGACAAATGGTCTCCTGGCTCCCCTAATCCTTGCAATAAAAGCAGACTCAAAGGCTAAAACTGGACAAGCGGAATTGGGCTGTACAATTGTACTTCAAAAGAGTGTTAAGAGGGTGATTTAAAATTTCTTTCCTCCATAAGGCTGACTTCAAAATTTTCTTTTCCTTGTTACTAGTTTTTTTTTTTTTGAAAGGCAATAAAAATTCCATTTCATTAGTAACCTGTACATTTGCAAAAGAAGGCAAAACAAAATAATTGCCTATACAGAAGGAAGGGCAGCAAAACCTCCCCAGTCCAATACCCCAAAAGTTCCTACAACTCCCCTGTACATATTCAAGAAACAGAGCAACAAAAATCCCACAGCTGCACAACTATCACCGAAAATCAGGGACAGATGCTGCTCTTTTACAACAATTCAGATATGCAAAAAGGAAAAAGGACCTGCATCATTCCTATCCTTATAAATTTCAACATCATAGAAAAGCAAAAGATCCAACAGCAGCAAGAACATCCATCAACCAACAAAATCCATAAATTATATTTCAAAGTGGACAGATTCAGTGGCAACAGTTTCAAGATGAGTACCAATTACCTCAGGCTTAATCCATAGCAAGCCTTGTGATCTGTTGACCCCCTGTCTAGCGTAATCATCGGCTGCTCCGTTTGCATACCTGGAGATATGTTTGATGCTCCAACACTGAACTTTGGCAAGGAGGTTGAAAAGTTGAATTATGGTCGTCTCATTCTCCAAGGTGCCTTTGCTGGGCAAAGTGTCCATTGAACCACATTGTAAGAGTCACATTCTAAAAAGATAGGATGCGTTAATGTCCATCTAGTGGCGGCATATATCAAAACAGCCTCCTCGAGCGTAAGAATCTCGGCCATGTTGGAATCAGCATGCCCAATTGACTTGGAAAAATATGCACGAGTGTTCCCATGTTCGTTGCGTAGGATGCCCCCTATTGCGTAGGATGCACTAGTATTACCATGATAGAGGGGAAAAAAACTTTACAAGAAATGTTCCCAAAGTATGCAAGGCAGGAATAAATACAATGTTCCCAAGCATTCTTGAATCTTTTTGCTAATAAAATTGGTAGATGGTTGAGACAATAATTGGAATGTAATCATTCATTTTCTTTCTCCAAATGTCATAAGTTTCGAGTTTCAATATTCTTCAATCTCCCAACTTAACCAGCATAAAAATGGAAGGCACCACACTGAATTATTATATACAAAGCAGTGCACCATTCTGCATTGCCAAGCATTAAGCATATGTAAAACAGATTGCAGATTGGCCAAAGAAAACCGATCAGCCCTACAAGCATCTTCCATGACCGGCATGTGATGTTAGAGGGCAATTGTCTGTAAGCCTTGACCAGAAAAGAGATAATTGAGATGGGTTAAAGATAAACAATATATAGCAAGTTAGCAACCCTATGTTTATCTCCACCAACAGCCATGTGAAATTTGCAGCATGGATTCACATATCCTTGACCAGGAACTACCCTCTTTTCATCTTTTATTAGCCTATCAACCTAAACCGACAGCCTTCCCTCATAGATGGTTTGACTTCAAATTTGTCCCAATGTTTGTAATGTTTCTGCTGAATTTTTGGCGATTTAAATCCCTCTACGGAAAGTTGTGGAAGCAAAGGAGCAGATGATTTTCTGACCATTTTCGTGGTCAAAACTGTTGAAATCCTAGTAAATGTTTGCAAAAAACAGTGATAGGTTGGTAGGACACACTGACCAAGAAAAAACCTTACATTATGTTAATGACCAAGACTTGAGAACCAGTATGTAATCATTGAAAATAAACTATATTAAGAGATCATTATGTCAATATAAGAAGAATTAGTCATTTGTTGATGATAAAGCTGAAGGACTACAATGGAAAGATACTCGATCCACTTTCTTTGATTCATGTTAATTTTAACATCAACGTCACTGAAAAAAAATTAAGATTTTGATTCATAGCTTCATCAAAACAATACACAACTGGTGAAGAAAATCAACTATATATATGCTGCGACCCGTGACTGTGAATCCAAATTCTCATCCATTACCACAACCACTTAATTATGTGGGAGTAACTTTTACCAGTAAACCAGCTGAAAGAAGGAGGAGAAAGAAGGAAAAAAAAGAAAGGCATGAACGTGTATATTGGCTGACACAAGTTGTTAGATATATCAGGCCCAAGGACCAGACTATTATGCAAGACAACCTCTTTTTATTACAGACTATATACAAGACAGTAAAGCCTCAGTACGCAGAGTTGAAACAGCTTTTTTTTGTCAAATTGATTTTGTGTGGAAGTATTATGACATGGTTCTGGTTCCATGTTTGCTCACTTCAGGACATATATAATCTAGCGAAAATTAACCCTACGCCTTAAGAGGATATATATATATTAAGTTAGATTATATACTCCTATTCATTTTTATATGTATATACACTATATAGGGAATAGATTTGAATCTTTAAATAGGTCGATAAAATCAACCCAAGATCTTGCTTGGAATATTTGGTCTCCACTCTCCAACAGAACCTGAAAAATGTTGACAAAAAAGTCAATATCTGATGTGTTTAACATGTTAATTCTTACATTTGATGGGTTGACTGACCTGCTTCGATTGCCCCATATGCATAGCGCGATTATGCTAGTTTTTTTTTTTTAATTATTCTAAATATTAATTACTTCATACATCATTGCTACATATTAAAAAGTGACCCGTAATTAAAAATTATAAAAAAATATTGACGTATACGATTCCACCAATTATTATTAAATAATAAATTTACATATATATTGACTTGACAATTCTTGATTACATTTTATAATTTGACAATTCTTGATTATATTTTATAATTAATTTGTGGGGCGGTCTTTGTAATAATTCAATTCAACATTCAGCCATTGAATTATAAGAAGAATGAAAATTTGGAAGAAAACTGTGAGCCGGTTGGTTAACTACCACAAACAAGTCTAATAACTGAGCATATGACTAACATTGTGGAGAAGGAATCAAATGAACTCATGGAAACCTAACAGAAGTAATATTAAATTCCTTTTCATTTAAAAAAAAAAATGATGTTTCACGAGCCTAGATAGCTACATGGGTCATTTTTTGAAAATCGGTGTTGTCTCTAATACTCTCTTTCTTTCCTTTTTGCACTGTCCTTGCAAGTCATAATCATGCAGGGTTACTGGACCACATTGATCAGGAGAAAGAAAGAGAAAGCATACACGCATGCATGATCATAATCACAATATATATGGACCAATCGTCATCAATAGGGAATCCTTACGAATTCAAAGATGAGTCGATAACGTTTTTCTTTTGCTTTTTTTTATATAATAAAAAAGAAGATAATAGCATCATCACTTTAACAAATAATTCCAGTTCATGTATGAAAATGTCCTTACTTTGCTAGTCCCAAAGATGAGAAGGAATCAGTAGAAGGACATAAGAATTTTTCATTGGCATATGTCATAGTGATTACTATAGAAAGAATTGGATAATATGACGTACAAGATCACATAATCAATTCGCTTTGATAGGTAATTAATTACTAATTAGTGGACGATAAAAGTTTACAACTTCAAATTTATTTTGTTTCTCAATCTCTTTGGTTCAATGGAAACCGCCGAATCTGCTCCTTTCCTCTGTACAATGTATTTGCTTCGACATTTCTTACTCTTAACTCTTTTTGATATGACAGAGCAAGGGCTAGGCCTTGGCCGGTGACTCCATTTGCAAGAAAAAGAAAAATTAGAATACCGAAAGAAGCAAAAATGAAAGATCATTTTGTTCTGTATTTGCCAAATAGAATCAGATGTATAGATTTGACTCGGAATTGTCGCTCTCAGTACGAAACAGGCGCATAAATGCGTTGATTCATTCTTCTCCCCACATGAAGTCATTGTCCTTCGACCAATTATTTCAAAGTAATAATGTTTGCAGTTGCAATTTGCAAAATGCACTGAACCTCCATGTTGCTAGTCCAAACTCTCACGTTTTTCAATGCTTTCTAGAACTCCATTCCCCTTTGCCTTCATTTTTTTCTTTCTGTTCTCCCTTTTGCCATTCAGTCTTTTAATTAATAATAGGTCTTTCATTCTAAGAAAATTTCTGGAATATGTTTCTATATATATTTGATGTAACACATATATTTATGCATCGAAAAATTTAAAACTATGTTGCTATTAAAACTTGTAATTTTGACCTTTAACGACAATTAATATAGTCATTGGCAAACAGTTAAAGACTGCTAAAGACTTTGAATGGCATGGTAACTTAGTGCTAGTGAAAAACATTTTTTAAAAAAAATATTGTCAAAAATTTTTATGATGCAGCCCAAATTATTAAAAGGTAAAAAGAATGCAGTTCAAAAAACTTTTAACAGTACTTCAAATCATGTAACCACAAATCAAATTTATTATAGTGAAAAAAAGAATGAATTGTACCTAAAAACAAAACACTTGTAGCATAAAATAACCAACAAGCTTAGGAAAATAATGCATAAAGTTAAAAGAAACTTCTATAACGATAACAAATGCATTGAAGAAAAATAAATCTTTGAAATTTTAAGGCCCACTAAATCTGATAGTTGATTGGGAAGTCTGAAACAAATCAACCTTATAAGAAAGGGGAAAGAAAACCTTATATCTTCCCATTACTACTTTAGGTTAAAGTGGCATAAGTAACATTTGATTGATAGATTATGTTGATAAGTGTTTCAAGGCACTCTTTAAAATTACTGTATTAAGTAATATATTTTTTAATATGTTGAAATTCATCACATTAATTATTAACTACTGTATTTAATACAAAAAAATATTATTATAATTAATATTTGAACAAATTTTTAGCAAAATCCTTTATTAGTTTGTTCCTGTTGACATTCCACTAATTACCCAAATCAATCTGCTTTCTGATTAATAACTTATTGCTCTCATTCCTTTGTTTAATTTTTGTGGTCATCAAATTAGAAATGCACTTTGGTCTCAGGTTTTTTTTTTTTTTTACTTAAACTTTAGTTTCCTAATCTCTTTAAGAAACTGACTAGCATGATTAACTTTTGGCCGGCCACCTACTTAAAGAAAAGAACAACCTCACATGGAGTCGTGGACTCGTAAACTATTTATTTGCTCTGAACCAAGAATTATATATGGAAACAAAAACATTGCATAAATTTTTAACCTAATTTAGAGAAACATTGAATTGTTATTGAATATTGATATTGCATCATATCCCAGTATTTCTTATTATACAAACAGCACACTATAAATATCAGAGGAGCTTATGGCCTTTGTTTTTCATTATATTTTATGCTTCAAACTTATGCAGCTTTTTGGCCACCGCATCATACTTGCTTTGGCTGAGCGGAACAAAAGAGAGGAAAGGAAACCCATCAGACTCCCGGTTATCTTGAAAAGATCATAACAGAAAGGATAAGGAAAAATGCAAACGGAGAATGTGAGTCATAAACGTATCAGTCTTAGACATATTTGCAGATAGTAGAAATTATCACACGTCAATAAGAGCAGACAAGGACTGTTTGGCTGGAAACCTTATTTTTTGGGCAGTAGAGACAGTGCATCGCATGCAACAGATCGATCCCAAGACAAGTGCCAAAGTTCATGTCGAGATAAATGGAAAAAGATGAGAAAGAAAGGCCTTCAACTTTCCAAAAGATTGTAAAATTTATACGTTAATGAGGACAGCCAAACAGCTTAAAGTTGGAAGCCTTCACTTCGTGATATGCTCAAATTTTAGCCAATGTGCATGAATGGAAAAAAGAAAATTGCTCCCAATGAGCGGAATCTTTTTCATCAACCAGAGGCTACAATGTTTCAAGTTATGAAGCAATAAAGATGAAAAACAAGGTGGTGGAAAATGTTCCACCGTACCCCTTTTAGCTATTTGACAGGATGAGTTTCCAAGAGGGGCCACAATGAGCTAGCTGTACCCCTTCCATGTTCAGTTGTTTTGAGCTCATGACTTTGAGTCGTCATTTTCATGTCCGTGCTTTTTGAGAAGATGTTTCTTTCTGCCTTCCCCCTCCAGCTGATTTTGGCCCATATAACCGTGTTTATTTCTATCTCAACATTACAGTTCTAATTTTTCTGCTGTTGTTTGCTCTCTCCTTTAATCATGCCAGCCTTATAATTTTGTTGTTCCATTCTTCCAACCAACCAATAATCTGATATTTTTCCCATTTTTGTTGCAAGCCATATACGTATTCTCCTTGATATCAATCCATTCTTTTTCTTTTTGGTAATTCTTTTCTAAAAGATTGAAATAATGCTTGTTTCTGACTTTGTTGGGTTATATTTGGTATACCATCTCGCAAATCACCTCTAGCCTTAATCTCCTTATTTTCTTTCACGTAATTTAATGTATAGTAATTGATTAAACCGTCAACTAAATTATTGTTTTTTTGTTGAAATTGAGTTTTTTTATTTAATTTTTCAAAATCTCAATTAGTAACATCGTTTCGCATTAATGATTAAAGTTTTGATTTTTTTTATCGTACAATTTGTCTCATCGATAAATCAACTTACACAGCACGCGTGCGTACTTATTGATTGAATTGGTTGCGAAGAAGATCATCTTCAACTTTGCAACTTCATCACAACCAAAACGCACGAAGTAGTAGTAGTCGACTGATCAAAACTTAAATGCGCGACTTTGAGAAGAGGCAAGGAAGAAAAATGGAGGGGCCAAGGGAGTGGTGCCTGTTTCAACTTTATGTGCCTAAATTGGGTCCACACTCCATAATTGATTTTGGATGATACAAGAATTGATGTTCAACAGTTTCTCTTTTTTACTTATTTTGTTTTTTTTTTTGGTTTTTGGAATAATAGGGGCATCTATGATTGCAATTGATCATTTGGCACGTGGACATTTTGCTTGTCATTAGCACATGACTTCTTGTTTTGATATCCTTTAATTCAATAGTGATTAAACTCAAAATTCTAGTACGTTTCTCCAGGATTTGAACTAGCTATATGAAAGATTATCTATTGATCATTAGTTGAACTTCAAATTTGGCCCCAAAGCTCCATTTAGGACGTCCTTTACAGGAGGGGTGCAGACCGGATTCTGAGACAGTGCAAGAACTGGAAACAGGGCAACAGCTCTGCCTTGTTTTAAGTTGTTATATGCAACAGGGCTGCAACCTGTGTTGATTCGGTCGTAACAGATATACCGGACCAACCTAAGTTTTCCGCTCTGGCTGCTTTCTCCTTTGTCAGAGCTGGGTTCAGCTACGCATAAAGAGCATAATTTTCAAACAAAGAAAATTACAGGAGGGAGAAAAAGGGATAACTAGTAGAGGTAACATTTAAATGGCTGGTTAAATGCATAAGGATTTTCAATTCCTGCTGCCTACTTCCCGTGCAATGAGATTGTCTAGTTACTTAAGCCATCCGGCTTGACCATGTTTCCTTGGAGGCAATCAAAGAAGTAAAAGTCAATTGCGTGAAGAACCAAAGAGTAGGGGCATAAGTTAGTTTTATGTAGTAAGATTTCGAGACAAGAGTTTGGCCAAAGTGGAAAATTTCGACGGAAAATTTCATACAATTCTTGTAAAGCCAAAACTTTGATTTTTATTCACTCGAAACTTCCTTTTTGTAAACTAAAACTCCAATTTCCCTCAAAGCTTAGACTTACAATTGCCCTGGGGATAAAGGATGGTTCACAATCATATACATCGTAAAACGGTTTGAGCTTGAGAAGGTGGCACTTTTTAGAGGTCAACATCTTTGCTTTGGGTAGTGGTTGGCTAGTCAATATCCATGAAATATCTGTTCCCATACATGTAAATTACAATTCCCTAGTCATGACGGAATTAAACATCAAGAGAATAGTCTGTTTAAGAAAACTTAGCGGACTTTATTAGTTTTTTTATTAGTTTAATTAATCTCCGTTAGACTTTTATGGCTTACTTCTCTAATCAGCTCAGCACGTTTCCATGATATGAATAAGAAAATTAAAAAGGAAACGCCTTTCACAGTTGAAGTTTCCCCACCAATAAATTTATACTAAATGGTATAATAATTAAACTATAGATTGCATTAGGGGGGCATATTGTCATTACCCGATTGTAATTTTATAGATTACATTGATGAAATCACTGTAATGGATATTAAGCTAAATTTTATCTCGATTCTTTATTTTTCATGGCACGTGAAGAAACAGTTTTTTCTTCTCTTTCTAATTGTAGGGTAGGATTGCTACTGCTGTCGACAAGCTGTACACCAAAGGGCAATGCAACCTATTAGAAATTAGTAGTTTTTCTTCTTTTTTTTCCCCCAGTGACTATGTAGCTATATTGTTAATATATATTCACTACCTAATTCGTTGTGAAAATACAAATAGAAAACATGGGTAATAAATGCTGTGAATGTCATGGCTGACGATATATGGAATGGACTTGCTTACCACCATATTGTTGGCATGAGCTGGTGACTAATTGATCAGTTTGGATAACCTTTGCTTATCACTTGAAAAAATCTCAAAAAATAAAAAAATAAAACTCTTCTTCCTTTGTAACACTTGCTATATATTACGGTATTTTTTCATTATAACATTAGATTTGTGAAGAAAAAAAAATTAAAGAACAAAATAATTTGATGGTACGTTAGATCTTAATTGATTTCTTTTTATGAACTAACAAGGAAAAACTTTGTAGAGGCCATAATTGGCCTCCAATCCAGATATAATTGAACATCTAAGACACGACTTTGTTTTCAAAGCTATTAGTTTCTCCCAGTTTTGAAAAGTAATTAAAGCCAACAGCGATATCTAAACAAAAGGCTTGATCTCTTTTGGTATAATTCGTGCAAGAAGACACTCAAGACATGAAAGTTCAATTTGATTGGATGGAAAGAGAAAAACAAGTGGAAGTCGATTCATGCACATGTATTGCAAAATGTTAGAACATGGAAACTTGTTAAGAGAGTTTGCTTTAATTTTACCAAGTTAATCAAAAGTACTTTTTGATAAATTAGCTTCATTATTACCTTCAAAATGGCACAACATGCAGTTGGCAGCCAACAAATTAAATGCTTATTTAATTTAGTAAGAACAAGCTTTGGGATTTGTTCCCTGATGCTGCAATAGGCGGAATGTGTCATGCAATATGTAATGACTTAACTCCTTTCTTTAACAAATTTATATAATTTCATAAACATGATGAGTTCAAGGAAAGTGAGTAAAATTAGAAATTGATAATGATCACAAAGTTATGGACACAATTTTATTAGGCTTGTAACAAAACGGCTAAATCAAAAAGAAAATGCCCCATTAATTTAAATATAATATAGATTTGATTAATAATATTTGTAACATCTCTGATCTAGAAGACGTGCAAATCTGTTATATATAGAAATGCGAAACTTTCATTGCAAAAAAATATTTTTTTAGACAAAATTATATTTCGCAATTTAAATTGGATAATATCTCGCAAGTTGAATATGAATTTCACAACGATTATCGTAATCAAGTTTTGATCTTTTGGGAAATGAACTTCATGTGGTAGTCTTTTGTAAATCTTTTGTGAAATGAATTTTATTCTACCCTTCAAAAATATCATTTATTATAATTTTAATTATTTTTAGTTAATTTTTTGCTTGACTTGACAACAATGCCCTTTAAATAATTTCAGACAAATTAAAATGATTTCGATTTTCTCTACCCTAACATCTAGATAAAAATTCTAAAATTGAATCTCGATTTCTCTCTCTTGTCAAATACTGTCCATCTTACTATCTAACTCTTTCTCGCCATCACAAATAGTAGAGATAATATAAAGGTATATGTTTTAGGTTTTTGAGTTTATTAGTTTATTTATAGAATCTCAAAGTTGAGGGGTTGAAATTAATTAAATTTATCTGTAAATTAAAACACTATATGACTTTGACAATTTAAACCTGACTGCGAGCAGGCAAATCAATTAGTTTTTAGGTATTGTATTACTGATTTTTAAGTATTGTGTCACTAATTTTTAGATATTGCGATACTAGTTTTTAGATATTGCGTGACTAGTTTTTAAGCATTATGTGACTGATTTTTAAGTGTTGCATTACTGATTTTTGAAAATGCCTAAGTTACACAATGCTTAAAAATTAATCACACAATACCTTATTACCTAGTCACATAATGCTTATCAACCAGTCACACAATATCATATCAACTAGTCACACAATATCTAAGAATCAATCACACAATATCTAAAAATTAGTAATGCAATACCCAAAAACTGGTTACGCAATATATAAAAACTATTAAAACTACTGAATTTCATTTAACAAAATCAACAACTTCAAACAATACATCGTATTCCATTTAACAATATAATCAATGAATATGCCTACTTAACGAATAAAGCTTAAAGATTTTTTTTCATATATTAAAAACTATTCTAAAATGCTTAAAAATGCTCAAAATACTTAAAGGTTTTTCTTTCTAGTAAGGAATACTTTAAAGATGAATAGTCTAGCAAGAAAAGCTCAAAGGATATGAGTTGGTTTGAGACATAGACTTAAATATATGGATCGATTTCATTAAAAGTAATTTTGTTCAAAATTAATTTCTTTTAACTAAATATAGTTAAAATTATAAAAATGACTATTTTCAAAAATACCTTATGTATGAGGGGTATTTTTGAAAAGAATTCCTTAAAAGTTGTGGGTTCTAAGCTTATCACACTTCTCAAATCTCATAGTGAAAATTTGTTCTAATTTGTTATGATATTAATGTAAAGATTTAAAATTAATACTTCTGAATTTTAAAAAAAAATAATACTTGTGAAATATTTTTGAACAAAATCATAAAATTTTTTAAATAAAAATAAACAATACCTTCCAAGCTGTATATAAGTCTCCATAAGATATATTGTTGGTTGGCATGCAAAACTATTAAGTAATCTAAAATTGAGGAGCCTACCTCTAAATCTATATCTTGCATTCTAGGTATTCAATAATACAATACTTAAACATCAATTGATCTTTGTGTTTTCTTAGGATTCCTTTAATGTCAATGTTTCATTTACAATTGAAATTTTTTAATCAATCCTATGATTTAATCTCGAATCAATTTGTATAGGGAAGAATAAAAAAGAACATAATCATTCCCCCAAAAGATGATGGAGAAGACAAATGGCATTTGTAATGCAACTGCCATGCATGATTGTAAAATCAAAAGCAAAAACCCCACCTGCCGTCATCATTTAAAAATTGTTACTTATGAACCTCGACACCGAGAACAAGTACAAAACACAAATTCTAACCAAATCTTTTATTTATAAAGTTAAGAAAAGAAAATCCTTTCAGTCACTTCCACGTGATTGCTGCTACGACCTTAATAGTTTTTATTCTGTTGGCAAAATATTTTGTTTGAAAAAATATATATATATATATATATATTCCAATTTGATTTATTTATAATTAATAAGTTAATCCTAATTAAGGGTCTGATTAATCAAGGTCCTAGTGGTTGTTAACTTCTCCCTCCTAAGCAACATCAAATTGCCCCTTAAGCTTTGGCCGTCTTCTTTCCTTGGAAGAGCCGGCAAGGGTCGCCATCAGCGACCAACAGCTGAACCAGAAACGAGCCGCGTGGTCCGGCTGACGCCAAGGCCTAGACTAAGCCTCCACGTGCTGACATGGCAACGCACGTAGGACCCGCATGTCGGGGTTTTTATTACCAGTATTACGTGTCATGGGCCTCCCGTGTCTCCCTTCCAAGCTACACCTTGGGGACACACAAATATTTCAGCAACACAAAGTTCCGTCAACTTCCCTCCAAAACGTACTATTCTTGAGGCCTTAGGCTGGACAAGTTGCTGACCTGGCGCCCAAAAAAGTTCACCCCTGGCTCCCTATATAAGAATCCATTTCTCCTTCAACATTTCTCACACCATAGCCATCTATCTGCTTTAGTATAAAAACTTGCTGATCACCACTTTTTTTTTTCGCTTTCCCTTTCGATCATACCATGGCTGTTGATTCAACTCTCCCATCTCCACTTGGCCCTCCCGCTTGTGAGAAGGATGCCAAAGCTCTTCAATTCATTGAAGAGATAACCAAAATTGTTGATTCTGTGCAAGAGAGGGTCTTGGGTGAGATCCTAAGTCGAAATGCAGAAACTGAGTATCTCAAACGGTACAAGCTCAATGGAGCTACGGACCGGGACACGTTCAAGTCTAAAATCCCTGTTGTCACTTATGAGGATCTCCAGCCTGAGATCCAACGTATCGCCAACGGTGACAAATCTCCTATCTTATCTGCTCACCCAATTTCAGAGTTTCTCACGAGGTCTTTTCCCAATATTTAATGGCTTTTCTTTTCTTTTCCTTTTTTCTCATATTATTATTTGAATATAAAATATATGGATTTTTTTAAAAAAAAATTGGGTATGAATTTCATTTTCTTTTTTGGGGCTTCATTTGCAGTTCTGGGACTTCAGCTGGAGAAAGGAAATTGATGCCAACAATTCATGAAGAATTGGATCGCCGTCAACTCTTGTATAGCCTTCTCATGCCTGTGATGAACCTGTGAGTATATTTTGTTCCACTTTTTATTTTTCTCTGGCAAGAGATATTCTTCGTTGAAAACAAATTTTGATATTTTTGTCTTTGGTGGTGACAGTTACGTTCCGGGATTGGACAAAGGGAAGGGTCTTTATTTCTTGTTTGTGAAAGCTGAAACAAAGACTCCTGGAGGGCTTGTGGCACGCCCTGTTCTCACAAGCTACTACAAAAGCGAACACTTTAAGACCAGGCCATATGACCCTTTCAACGTTTACACCAGCCCCAACGAAGCCATTCTTTGCGCCGACTCTTTCCAGAGCATGTATAGCCAGATGCTCTGTGGTTTGATCATGAGGGAAGAGGTTCTTCGTGTTGGTGCCGTGTTCGCCTCTGGCCTACTCAGGGCCATTCATTTCCTTCAAATCAACTGGAAACAACTTGTTCATGACATCACAACGGGAACCTTGAACCCTAAAGTAACAGATGCCCCAATTCGAGAATGTATGAGCAAAATCTTGAAGCCTAACTCGGAACTTGCTGAGTTCATCACCAAGGAGTGCTCGCAGGAAAACTGGGAAGGTATTATCACTAGAATTTGGCCCAACACGAAGTACCTTGACGTGATCGTCACGGGAGCCATGGCTCAATATATTCCCACACTGGAATATTACAGCGGTGGCTTGCCAATGGCTTGCACCATGTACGCTTCGTCAGAGTGTTATTTTGGTCTTAACCTCAAGCCAATGTGCAAACCATCCGAAGTCACGTACACTATAATGCCAAACATGGCTTACTTCGAGTTCTTGCCTCATGAATCATCCACTTCGGTTCTGTCTCGTGACTCGCCCCCACGCCTTGTTGATCTCGCTGATCTAGAAGTTGGCAAAGAATACGAGCTCATCATCACTACTTACGCGGGGTTGTGTCGTTACAGAGTCGGTGATATCCTTCAAGTCACCAGTTTCCACAACACAGCTCCACAATTTCGTTTCATTAGGAGAAAGAACGTTTTGTTGAGCATCGAGTCAGACAAGACTGATGAAGCTGAGCTGCAAAAGGCCATCGAAAATGCTTCCGTATTGCTTAAGGAATTCAATACGAGCGTTGTTGAATACACAAGCTACGCGGACACCAAAGAAATACCAGGTCATTACGTCATTTACTGGGAATTACTCATCAAAGACCCAGCAAATGGTCCGACGGATGAGGTTTTGAACCAATGCTGCTTACAAATGGAGGAATCATTGAACTCTGTGTACCGTCAAAGCCGAGTTGCAGACAACTCAATTGGCCCACTCGAGATAAGAGTAGTGAAAGACGGCACATTCGAAGAGCTAATGGACTACGCAATTTCAAGGGGTGCCTCCATAAATCAATACAAAGTTCCAAGATGTGTCAGCTTCACTCCAATCATGGAACTTCTCGACTCAAGGGTGGTTTCAAAACATTTCAGTCCAGCTTTACCACACTGGACCCCAGAACGTCGTCGTTGAGCACTACTGCATGAGGCATAGTCGTTTGCAGAGAAAGAATAAAAACTCTAGAAAGAATCTGCCTGGGTACCAACCAAAAAAAAACAACAGCATCTTTCTGCAAAAGAAAAAAAATTTAGACAACGTAACAGTAGTCTCCCTTTTTTTTGTTTTTTATTACTTAGTTTTTCTTTTGAAAAAAATGGGGGGGGGGGGGGGGGGGGGCAAAGGTTTCGGTTTGTGTTTGTGTAATAAGTTCATATAATCTTTGTGCACGCCATGATGTAATTTTTCGTTCTTGTCCATTTCATGTTTGTCTGTCACTTAATTTGTTATCGTTTGTAGATCTGTCTTTTCTCCCTTTTCTTAAAGGTGAGGAAAAGACGTTAAAAGATGTAAGTCGTGAACAGCTATACTATGATGTCAAACGTTGTAAATCTGTCGATGTTTCAAGGGTTTTCTTGTCTATTTATTTCCATTGCTAGGCCTTTTCTGCATGGATTTTAGCGCACGTGCTATATATTCCTCTGTCCAACAAGGGTTTTATTCACTTTTTAATTTTTTTTGTGGATAGAATTTGTTTTGATGACTGACTAGGTTTCTCTGGTTCACGTCATACGTTTGGAGGCATGTCAAGTGATTTGTACTGAGTGGATGGATATGGAGAATATGGCTTCTGTTCTACGGCTTTATTCTTTGAGTAAATTATGCCAGCCTTATTCTTTAAGCTCTGATTTTCTTGCTATATTTTAATGTTTAGCAGTAACTAACGAATTCTTTTATTTTTTAATTCATTGTGATCATATATCTGGTCCATATAGCAATATTCCATATCGAGGCTCAGTTTTTGGAAAAGGTTAAATTTCCTCAAATTCTCACTGTGGGCTTAGCTTGTAAGTTTGATTTGGTATGTGAATTGCTAAAACCCTATTCTTTTTGTCTTGTGTGGTGTTATTTGGCCGAGTTATATAAGTAATTTCCGTCCTTTGGCATGGTAAATGTGTATAAATATCTAAACATGGTAAGTAGTCCTTGTGGGTAGCTAGTTGGCTGCTTTTAGCCCCTGTGAGCTGTTTGTGTTGTTTACTTGTTCAGTCGGGCGTTTGATTTTGTCCTTCTTGGGTCCTTGTTTTGGCTTAAAGCCTATATTTTGAGACTTCAATGGTGAAATGGTAGTATGTGTGTTTAGGTCGTCTAGCCCTCAATTTTTACTTATATCCGTTACTATGAGAAGTATGGGGTTCCAACTTAACTTAAAGCTTTGCAAATGCCTTTGTGCAATTGTAAAATGCAAAATCTGTACCTATGATTCAACATTTGACATTATTAGAAAAAGATTTCCTCTTCCCAATTGAACTTAATTATAGTTCTTATGCCACATTTGGTTATAAGAGGAATGGTCATATTGTCCCTTTATTCATATACTCCTATTTGGTTTATTTTTTAGTAAGGAATGACTATTTTAGAGAATGATCATTCTTTAAAAACATGGAATAACTAATACCAATCTTCCTTGGTATTAGTTATTTTGCACAGACCAAAATGGGCTAACAAATTTTTTGATAAAAATACTTGTAACCATTTTATGAAATTACTGTTTTAAAGGATTAATATTTTTAATTATAATTTAAAAATATAAAAAATTTAAATATTTTTAAAAATATCAAAAATTAATATTTCGAATTAAAAATAAAATTAAAGTTTGAATTATAAATTATTATTATTTTAATTTCTTTTTTAAAAAATTAATACTTTAAATAAATCATAATATTTTAATATTTTAACCGTTAAAAATAGAGAAAATTAAAATAAAAATAGGTAATCAGATTAAATTTTTAATTAAAGATATTAATATTTTTAATAAATTATCAAAAAATTAATATTTCATATTAAAAAACCATAAATTATAATAAAGAGTATTGTTGTCTTTTTATTACATATTCTTGTATTATTTCAAACTTATTTTTACCAACTAAACATTAAAATATGTCATAATATCAATTTCATTTCATGAATCAATTTATATAATAACTATTTTCATTTTATTTTATTTTAACAAAATAATTATTTTATTCTTATTCTATTTCATTGTACGAACCAAACATGTGGTTATAATAATAAATAAACACAACCAAACGTTGTGTTCTTACTTTACCTTCACATCACAAACATGTTGTGATCACGTTTGAATTTCATGGAATAAAATCGTTTTTACTTTGTCAGTAACAGAAGTAAACAAACATACCCAAATTATCAAAGTCACTAGCTAGCCAGCTATTATAGCAAAATTATGGCACCTCATTTTCTTCAACTAGCCAACCCCTATTTATGCCACTCTTTCCTTTAAAGGTAATTTACTAATTAATCCGATGCATGTCATCTGCACATCCATAAAGTGTTTTATGCAATATCCCGCAAGTTTCTCAACACAGTAACATTCATTAACTGAATTCAATTTTTTGAAGTAGACATATGCTTTGATATAGCTAAGCAAGAAACCAATTACCATCAATGAAAGTGCAGCCAAAAAGCAATAAATTGACTTATAAGAAAACCAAGCTTTCTAACTTTAAATGGCTACAAAAAAATCAATTTTCTGTCTACATGCATGCACAATGCAGCCGCTGGCTTTAACAATGTAGCTTAAAAAGCAATTTGTTGAAAGTGTATAGCTTTGCAGGACAGTAATGTCGTTCAAAGGTGATTCAAAGCTTCTGGAAAGTAAATCTTTGAATACCGTCCATGCCGTTTAAAACCTAATAAGTTCCACAGTCATACCTCAAAGAAAGTTCTCCATTATCTCAGGTTTGAACACAAAAACAGAATGAAACCCAAAACTTTTTCAACTCAAAGACAAATCACAGAAGAATATAATGCTAAAAATCTCACTTTTGGGGTGCAATATGATTAATTAATTAATTGATTGTTCTAAACTTGTATAAGTATCGAATGCGTCGGCTAAGGCAACAGTAATATTTCTTTTTCGGAATCTAATAATTGAGGCGGCTATAAAGCCTAAAGGCAATGGGAGAGAGACTTAAAGCTTTGGCTGCATCACGAAAAAGACCGAGTTGTCCCCCCTTGTGCTTGACATTCTTTTGGCATCAATGGAGAAAACAATGCATCGGAGTCAAGCTTTGAACTATTTCCGCAGAAAGTCCTCATAGAACTCCCCGCTTCCCGTTGCGCTGGGTTGCTTGTTGCCCTTGCCTACACGTGATTCATTTAATATATATTTACTCAACTCATTGAAGTATATACCGAATTCAAGTGTAAACATGGATGTTGCAACTCATTGAATTGCCTGCTATCCAAGGCATATTCTACTTATGTTCTCCCACCTAATTGGCATTTTATTTATGACTTTGAAGTTTAACTAACATCTGTACTAATTAAGCGCTACCACTCTTATGAAACTTTGATCATTTAATCTATACTAATTCATAATCTCACGCTTTACCTGTTGTATGATGTCCATCCTGGGAGGGAAATTTGCATTGACAATTCCAGACGCCCGACGGTGCATATAGCCATCTACCTCAGGTTTGCTGCTTACTTCATTTCGGGCAAGGTCTCGGTGCCCTTGAAGATATGTCATTGGAGATTGGAGCTTTTCAACCAAGGATTCTGGTAAATTTCTACAACATATTTAAAAGGAGATGTATGCTTACAACCTTAGAAATAAGCAGAAATATGAAGAAATGGTGGCATAAATAGCTATTTTATTTTGAGTTTGCATTAAAGACCTTGATGGCTGAAGCCCATTTGATTGATTTCTTGGAGCGTGGAGATCCTTCTGCGATTGCCAGCTCAAGTTGTAGTTTAAACTCTGCGATATGGAACCCCCGGTACTTGCCTTCTGTCCATGAATTGGATTCTAAATGTTACCACAGCAAAGCAAAGTATATGGTTAATAGACATCTCTACAGTCTTCAATAACGGTTATTGACTTGGCAATATAGCATTGAAATTTCAAGAAACACATTCATTACTACCTCTCTGCAACTGATTAATTGAGGCCTAATGGTATCTCCAAACCCCTTTGACGTTGGTTGAACACTACAATTTGCTTCCAAAAATCGCTGTAAAATCAGAAGTGGGACCGGTAAAGATTTCAGTGGAAAAAACCTGATGGACAAGATCTAAAGAAGAGAAATGGAATAATTAATTAAGTTGCATATACATGTATATCTCTTGCCTTGCGGAAATGGACAAGTTTCAAGGTTTGTTCCAGGATCATCTCATGGTATTGAATCTCGCTCATTGATTTAAGACAACTAGGATTTCTCAAAAAACACCTTCAAAAACCAGTCCACATGTTTTATGCTTAGTAAAGATCTAAAATATCTGATATTAGAATATGAAAATTTAAGATTATTTGATAGTCCATACTGTAGCTGCGTCACCACATCTTCCAGTTGAGTACTGCATATAACTATTTCTTTTTGGATTTCCTGCATTGATATGAAAGTTGATAAAATTTCCCCTTATATATGTTTTAATCTTCAAAATTACTTATCTAAGCCTTACATATTGTTGTTTCACATACCTGCAACCGAGAATCAATGCCCATTTTGTTGGTTCTATCAGAAAAGTAAAAGAAAATTAATAACAACATGCCTGGTCAGTTACCATTAGAACAGATCACTTGACCAGAAGGCAAACCTAGAGGTGTTGGAGGGGTGATTGGCAAAAGCAGCCTCAAGGCTCATCTGAGTAATAAGTCGCCGGATCAACTGAAAGGAATTATATTTCTCACATGCATATCATATAATAGAATCAAACCTTGTGTTAAAATTTTGAAATTAACCTCAAATCAACTGGTTTGGAGAAAAAGATAAGTGCTAATTACCTCTTGATTCTGCACCCTTTGTAATAATCAGGCGGTTCATGACCAAAAAACAAGAGCATTAAGTCGTATCAAAAATCAAATTAGTAAATTAATATATATATATATATATATGAGCGTTATATTTAAATCCGAATCTCCAAGCCTCTTTCTTACTTTGATAAAATTTTCTTTTAGGAATTACCTTTATTATCTCAATTTCATAGCGAAGTATAGATGTTCATTATAACTAAAGCATATACAAGGTAAGCTTGCCACGATATTCTACTTTCAAGGAAGATATTTAATGGAATTATGTAGCTCTTCCCAATTAATCAACGCCAATGTAGCAATATCTTGCTGCACTTTTAGTGTTCCAATATTAGGTAGTATTCAATTTCTTCACGAATTCACATTTGTATAGCCAATTCTTGTATATACTTTTAATTATCTAGCTTAACCCCATCACCCACAAAAAGAGAAATAAAATAGTCATTTACCGTCCACGTCGACGAGCAGGGAGTTCAACGTGATGAGCAAGAATTTCTTCTACCCTACATATATAACCCAAAATCGAAGTACTTAAATTAGCCATAAAATTAGAGAAATAAAATTCAATGAAATAGCCAAAGACATCAAAAACAATAGAAATGACAAAATCACAAAAGTCAATAAGGGACAAGTTGAATCTTGATCATTAACCCCACCACCCCCAAATCTGACCTTTTCTTTCCTTCAAAAAGGAAGAGTTTTCCAGCTGGAGAAAATATAATGAGAGCAACCTCTAAATCACAAAGGGTCGAAAGTTCATAAGCTTTCTTGACAAGCCCAGTTTTCCTTTTGGCAAAAGTTATATGCCTATAAGTTTTGTGCTCTATTTTTTTCAGCTGCACTTTAACCCTACCCATTTTTTCTTTTCTTTCTGCCTCACTAGGTTTTCCCTTTAACCATTTATAGAAGATAAAAGTTTTGCACAACCCTCTTTAGTCTTTAACTTTGTTTAGGTCCACTATAGTGCAAAGTAAATTAACCTTTAACCCCCTTTTTCGCAACTTTGGCTGCCATTGCTTGGACAACTGTACTGTTACTTTAATAACTTTGTTAACCTATTTAATTCAAGCAGATTCTTAATTAAAGAGTTATTAAAGATACAGAGCAGTAACTCAATGCACAATTGCACTCCAACGAGGCCAATATGTTATTTCATTTGGAAACTCTCCCCCTTGCTTCAATTTGATTCTAATTAAAGTGCTAGTTTGAATTTAAAACCGTGGTCCCAATGCAAAATGTTTTAAGGGTTGTGGATTCAAACTATGTACTTTTGAGTGCAGGTACAGTACAAATTAACAAGCATAATTCAAATCGAAAGCAGATAGCATGCAAACTGTTTTTTCTGATATATATTTCTTCAGATCGATTCAATTATACATTTGAGTTCCAATCAAACTAGTATATTTGCAATGGAAATACACCAAACCAGTATTCCCTATATATTTTCTATCAAAACATTATTGCCTATAGTTATGAACAAATCCAAAACTGTTGCTAGTCTAACATTAATCTAATTAACTTTAGTTTATTAGATATTTATATATGAATCCAGATGCTTTTATAAAGCTATTAACTTTCAAGCCTTATTTAACCTTAGGGCCACAATCGCACCCCATTTTATTTGCCTTGGTCAAATTAAGAAGGCACCAAGTTCCCAAAAAGATATCTTAACCATTAACTTTAGAAACTTTTAATTAATGTTTAAATTATAAATTTGGTTTAAAAGGGAGATTTATGATATCCAACAAGAAATTAATTACTACCCATAGTTGTAATCCATCTGTGAACTTTTGCATTTGCAAAAGAAAATGGGATGAACATACCACGTCTTCTTTATTCTAAGTCTAGTCCATAGTTACTCAAATTTTTGGACCATTTTCTCGTTTTTCTAACCTGTTCTTTAATATCAAAGGGTTATCAGGCTAAAAATTGAAATTGCATATATGTAATTAGCCTGATTTTGAGACTATGAACCCATTTATCATTTTGGGGGCTAAAGGACCACATAACATAAGATTGCCACAATACATGCATGATGGGAGTGACACAAATTTATTTATTTCCGGCGTAAGTCATTAGAAAAATGAGGCATTATTACATAATAGATGACAAAACCAAGGTTGTTTCTCATATCTTCGGCGTCGGTAGTAACTAAATGGCAGTGTCATTGTATGGGGGGAAATTAGGGCAGTATTGGGCAATCCAAGGGGCGCCCACAATGTTGAGGATCCGTTTGCCTTTAGCCTTTTGGCAAGTTTGTCTAAAAGTGAGCGCTTTTCCAACTGTACCTCTGCCAAAAATATTGCTGCATTATTACATGCTTAGAGCCTTGGTTGGCTTCCTTTTAGTTTTGCTCCATTCTTTGTCTAAAGTGAAAAACTTGGAAGGCAAGTCAGGATTTAAATGCAACCTTCCAAGTTTTGGTGGGAAGCTGGAGAGTTGGGACCTAAGCCTGGGGATTTTTTATTTTAACTTCTAACACTGGTAATTCACAAGCTTTGCTTTCTCACTCCAGTCGTACCACCATCCATCAGATGATGAAGAATGGGTGGGCTTCAACCGATTGATTGCTATACTGGCCCAAAGTGAACCAATAAGGGACCAGGGCCTTCCTTATGGACCAAACTAATCCCAGATCCGGCCCCTTTTAAACAATAAAAACATATTTTGCAGTGCATATAAAATGTATATTGAGTAAAGTCTTACTGGATATTATCCACCTTATACTTTGGGAGGGAGCAAAATGGGCCCAGACAAGGAATGTTCCGCAACCAGGCAGGTTGGTTAGGGTGACTTCATTTGAACTAAAATTGTAAATAAAAGGCCGGAAGACCTTGTCTTAATCAAGTCACAATTAAGAAAGTTGACCTTTGTATCTTCTATCTTGATCTCTTGTTATTGAATTTAGATATTCGTCTCACATACCAAAAAAAAAATTATTTGTCTTACTTCATACCTAACCTTATCATCATCTGTCATCCTAACATTTATGAAAGATTAGACCCAAGAAACGGTTGAAAACTTTCACATTCCATTGCTTCTACAATTGTTAAGGCAGAAAGATATTTATATTGCATTAAAAATAGTAGTAGCAATTATATAATTTGACTCAATCGAGAAAATTTTTGTACAAAGTACGTACTAGCATTTGTTTGGAGTATGTATCAAGTTTGTCCCCAAAATAACATCAACCTTAAAAATATATTGATATGTTTGGATTAGCTTTCAACATTTTGAATATTACTAGTAAATTAAAATAAAAAAAAAAGCTCTTAAATTCTATTCAACCAAATCATTGATGAAGCTCAATACGGACTGTCAACCCATCTGCCAAGAGACTCCAGCCAAATTCAGTTTTTCAAGGGGAAAAAATTATTAAAAAAAAAAATGCCTATGACCCCGATATCCCCAGCTTATACTATTCAATTATTTCAAATTGATCTGGAACACTTGAACTTAAACACTGCAATATCTAACCTTTTTGTCTTTTTGTTGGCTCATGGCTGTCTGACCTCTCACATTAAATTGGTTGCAAGTCAAAACCTACCATTCAAAATTACACAGACTTGGCACCACAGTCACCTACTAAGCTCTCAGAGGTGTTAGTTGTGCCTCAAGCAGGATTTGAACAACTACCATTCTTCCTTACTTTGAATTTTGCTGTCTATCATTATGCTACGGGCATTGTCTCCATTAATCTTCCATGATGGCAATGCAAACGCCAGCTGTCCAGTTCTCTACCCGTTCGAAGAGATAGGGTGAACCTGAGGCTTCAGTTCAGCTCCTGTTTTAACAGCAAATGCAGCTGGTGATTTGTACTATTTCTTCCAGTTTCCTCACCGTTTTGCATTAAAATTTTGTTCCCTCAAATCGAGTCGTCTTGCTTTGCTGCATTATTTGTTATCATCTGGTAAAACTGTAAGAGTATTTTGAGATGCACCTGTTCTAGATCAATCTCGAAGAAGCTGGAGCTGAGCTCTGTTTAAAGGTGTTTTGAGGTAATGTAGGAGCATTTTCTCCTTAAATTTCAATTCTTCGTTGTAATCCAGGTTGTAGCTATTACATTATATATATAAACATGAGCCAATGTTTTTGCACATTGAAAATGTCAATGCACTCGCACCACTTTGAGTACTTGGTTTTTTTCTGTCATCAGATTCATGAGCAATGAAGCGTGCACGTTTTTCCTGTTCAAGAGACATTTCGAATTCTATGAAAATGACATGAGTAACTTTAGATATTTCCTGTGGTTTTGTTTAAACGTTCAAAGAATCATAATGAATGTAAACCTGTAGTTTGAAATATAGATCTTTAATACTTTAAAGCACTGTTTTTTACCTTTCTATGATGACCCATATGTCTTTTCCCTTTCAAAAACTGGGAACTACACCTCGACGTCCTAGTCCTAAGCTTACATTAAACACTTTTTTCTGTCATTATTAAGCTTCTAAGTTCTAATTGTCATTCTGCAGATATTAGTAAGAAAAAGGGCAGCCAGATAGCAGCCAAATCCATAAACATGTGCTCGATATTAAATGGAATGAATCAACTGAAACTCCACCTTGACAACTCTCAGTCCATGACTTTATCAAGGGAGGTGAGGCCATGGTCTCCAGTTTCCTGCCACTGAGTTATCTTCAACTAACAAAACAATGAAAATTTACGTTCCTCTTTTTATCGTAATCGCCAATGTTACTTTGATTTGATGATACAGAGTGATCTGGTTGAATGGTGTTACGCCCTGAATTTTTTTGCACGTCTGGTGGCTTATGTTGCAGTTTTAGGTGAGTTACCAGTAACAAAGAAAGAAAATCTCTTCTTTTCTCATATAAGTTTTATGATTAGTGCATGGAATTGTATATAACCCAATTTTTTCTCCACTTGCACAAATTCATTGGATGCTTACTTCCTGCAGCGGTGATGGTGTTAGTAATTCTGCTGATTTTGAAGTTTGTGACGGACTTCAATGATGAGACTGCTGGACAGGATGTGAGAACAACGACCGAATCCGAGACTAACCCATTATGCTCGGAAAAGGAGATGCCATTAACATATGGAACCTGTGAAGAAGATGTAGAGACAGGAAGTTGCAGTAGCGGTGAGGATTTATATGATGGAAGGATTTGTGTAATTTGCTATGATGAGCAAAGGAATTGCTTCTTTGTTCCTTGTGGCCATTGTGCTACCTGCTATGACTGTGCTCAAAGGTACCTGTCAAAACAATAAACTTTTTTTTTTCCTTTTGATTAGTGAATGGCTTTATAAATCTAAGTATGGGACATATTGTTTTGCAGGATATATGATGGGGAAAATAAGGTATGCCCAGTGTGCAGAAGAGTCATTGGCAAAGTCAGAAAACTTTTTGCTCCATAGCACCATCAACTCTTCTCTTTTTCTCAATTTTTCCCTGTGAGAGAATTTATTTTCTGGGAGAAGGAGTCTTGCTTTTTCAACGTTAAAGTCTTCAGATTCAGGGTGACATGCGATAGCGAAGTAAAGATCCTTGCTTGGAGCAAGTTTAAACAAACTACAGTTTTTTGTATGATTAGTCATGCCTCACCCCATTGCTCTTCCTCACAGTCGAAGGTCCATTCAACCTCCTTTTATATAAAGCAAAAGATTGTGAGCCCAACTGTAGAAACCTCATTAAATATCCCACCACTCATTCCATCCGGATAGGTCCAGCTCACAAAGATCTTGAGGCCCAAAAATACTAGAAATGGAGTGACTTGTTATAGACTATGGATTTTTTTTTTTAATTCAGAAGAAAATTTTAAATTTTGCTCTTTAAACAAAAAAATTATATATTAAATATTGAGTCAAATATTTAAATATTTTATCATATAGATTTATTAAATCTATATGGGTTAGATAGTTCAAAATTGAGTCTGCGAGTAACTCAATTAAAACATGAGGATCCAACACTTATTTCTCATAAGATTTGAGAACCATCGCCCTTTACAGCTATGCTTTTGATGAAAGCAGGATAAAGTTAATGCCACCAGAATATTTGCAGTGCGAGTTATTACAGAATATACTGCTCTGAATCTTAGCAAACAATGGAACATACCATTACAACCCTCATTAGTAGCAATAAATAGCACGGAATGAGCCGTTAATTAATGCCGGTGGAAATGGTATCACACAAAAGATATTGTAAGGTCCATGCTTGCATTGATTGAAAACGATTTAGTCTCTTTTTTTTTTTTTATAATATACAAAAAAATTTAAATTATTTTTAAAAATTCATGTTTTGATTATATTAAATTAAATTTTTATGTTTTTATTTGAAGTCAAATAAGTTTTTATATTTTTATTTTAAATCAAATAATCTCTTATTAATAATGATTAACTTAATTAAAATATCATTTGTTATTTTATGTCATATGATACTGACACAATATACTAAAATATCATAATTTATAATGATATGGCATTTTAACATATCATGATTGATAATAATATAACATATTAATTTAATATGATAATATAATCATATAATTTTTTTATCTTTCACATTAAATGTCATGTACATATTATATGAATATAAAATAATAAATAATATTTTGTTAATAATAATAAATTAATTAATTATCAATTGTAATGATTTATTTGATTTAAAATAAAAAATTTAAAATTTAATTAATCATAATAAAAAGTAAAAATTTATTTAATATTTTTAAATAATTTAAAATTTTATTTAAACATTTTTTTCTTTGTACTAAATCCTAAAACAAGTGACATATCCGAACTTGTGCCTTCTGCCAAGGACGCGTGTTATCAACGAAACTTAAAAGCCAGTGAAAACACAGACAGTGAGCCTCGATGGGGAAACGATAGGGACAAGCACCGAGGATGGTTACCAGTCATTGCCATCGTTAGCCCATAGCCGCACCCTCATCTCTTCGGACACTGCACATTATTTTTATTGTTTTCACACAGACCCAATGGCAACAAGTTAACAAAGTTACAAAACGATGCCCGTAACTTTCTCACTGAAGGTACTTCCTTTTCCTCAGTAAAAAATATTTTGGTATGCTTTTCTTTCTTTTTTATAAGATTATATGTACAATTAAAAATTATATTTACTCAATATATATGATATGATTATAACATTAAAATAGAAATCAATAAATCAATAAGCAAATTAAATAAACCAAAATAAATTTGTATGAATCCACTCTCGATGCAATCTGAACCTAACCAAATTTTTTTCCAAATTTGATTCTATTTATTTTCAAATGATCATTTATTAAAATTTTAAAAAATATCTATTAAAAATTTTGAATGAAATACGTTTATTAAAGTTTAATTTAATAAAATTTTTAAATCAAATTTGAATAAATATGATTAGAAGAAGGTCCATACAAAACATGTGATAAAAGAAGTAATATTTGACACGAAAAACTTAAGAGACCGAATGATGAGTCCATGTTAGGTACTTCCTAGGGGATAACAATCACAGGTGTATAAGTATATTATTTCTTTAACATTTATATTGTTAGTAAACTTGATGTTTTTGTTTATCTTTCATAATGTCTGTGTAATTAAATGTTAGAAGGTGAAATTAATAATGAAAATATATTGTTATAAATTTTTTTAAAAAAAAGCCGAATGTAACTCACTTTTGTTTGCTGGAAATTAAAAACTGAGGACGGGCCATATTCTTTTTTCCTTTTAAATGTAAAAGAAAGGCGTTATGATTTTAATTTCAAATCTTTATCTAACCTTGATGTCATCTTTACTATTTAAGGTTAATACACGTTCAATGCAATAACAAGTAAATAAAATTTCGTCATGTCTTTGTTTATTTTTTTCTTCCTCTTAGACTGTCTTCGGTGGAGAGACGTGGGTGACATGACATGGCTGCCAAAGAGGCAAACACCAACTACCAAGGCGGACAAAGCAACGTTTATCATGCGTGTGATTGATTGAATTATAATAAAGAATTTGGGCATCTGATTTCAGCAAATTTCCAATATGACATATTAATCTATTGCAGCACAGTAGGCAATGACTCGGTGCAGTGCAAATTTACTGAGGCACACTACATGGTTCCATTTTTGTTGGAATCTTTCAGGACTTTTCATAATGTCGACATTTTCATGGAAAATCCAACAACCTCCCAAAGACTCTTGATCAAACTGAGCTGAAGCCAATCAGTCAATGTTTTTTGGTGTTTCAGCAACGTCGGATCAGGAATTTCAAAATGAGGCCCGGGGAATCTAAGCTCCTAGGGGTTCTAAATGCTCAACTTCCGCAACTCTTTTTCGAAAGGCGTGATATCTAATCTTTCTTTTAATCATTGATTAAATTCCACATTTGATGGCTTGAGACTCGAGGCAGAGTTCTTTTCCTTTCAATTCATCTCAAAAGATAAGGCATGTGGAAATTCGCGAAATTAATGAAGAAGAGACAAACAGGCTCTCTCATATAATTTCTTTTTATCATCTATCATTATTTACAAATACGAAGACATTTATGAAATGAGTTTTATCCATGAGATTTATCTGGAGTTTTTTTAATAAAATTAAAATAAAAATAATTACAATGGAATAATTTATTCATGTGTCAATGTGTATTTGTAAGAAAATATAAAAGTCGAAATTTACAATTTTGGGGAAAATGATAAAAAAAAAGAAGAAGCCAAAGCAAAGAAAGAGCGTGTCCTTCACGTCGAAGCATTGCGGTTTCCTTTTTTTCATGCCTTACTAAGAAAAGCTGAACCAGAGAGTGTTGGAATTTGGAATTAAAATAAGTTGCTTAGAGGCAACACAAAAACTCGTGCTACCACAAGCCTTCCACGGCCGAAACGTACGCTGGCCCGTTATCGCCTCACACTTGGCAATATATTGACTCGTCCTTCGTCTCGCTTTCCTCTTGCTACCCGTCGGCTTTTCAAAGCCGCCATTCCCATATAATTAATGCCACGTCGTTTTGCAGCATCGATTTTTTCTTTCTCCAATTAGATAAGATTGGAAAACCGGAAAATTTTAGTGGGGTCCATAGCCATAGGGATGTAATTGGCAATCTTACGAAATTGGGTTGATCACTTCTCAATTTATTTTGATAAAAAAATATTAATAGAAATTAGTGTTATTTTATATAAAGAATGATGCAGATTTTAAACTTCACTATGATTAAAATTGTTATTATATGTCTATTTAGTTATTATATTAAAATTTTAATCAAATTTATTGTATATTAAATATAGATTGATAAAATATATAATAACCTTCAAAATTTAAAATCTAAAAACATCAAATGCAATATATATAAATTAATGATCCAATTAATAATAATATTATTAGATTTCACTTTATTTGCTGACATAGGATGAAATGAAATTGACAATAATTGTGTTTTATCCTAAATGTTCGATTTTACTAAAAATTTAGTAACAGTTGAAAGTTTTGAACAAAGAAATAGATTGTCAAAAGAACAGTACTTCTTGACAGCTCGTTGGAACGACAGTCTAAATAAACAATTTTGCTATCTTCTGCAAGGGGGAGGACTAGCAAGAGCCTGTCTTTAAAAGTTTTTAAAATTTTATATTTTTTTAAAAGTTTATAATTTTATTGCTATAAACATTGAATTTTTACTATAATTGTTTTTTAAATATTGTTTTCATCTTTTTAAATATGAAATTTTGACTCTACTATTATTCTCATCAAGATCACTACTTATTTGCACGTAAGATTCATGTTTGATATAATTATAAACCTAATGATTAAATGTTTTTATGAGATTGGTGAATATAAAATAAATATAATTTAAGATAAAAATTAGTATTAGAAATGAAGTTAATATTTTTTTTATTTTGTATTTGAATATTTAATTTATTAATTAGTTTAGAATTTTCTATTTAAAAATATAAATTCAAAATTCTTTTCTCTCAAAAATATATATTTTTTATTTTATTTTTTTCGTATTGTAATTTGTTTACTCAAAAAAATTAGAGCGCAAGCACAACTTGCTCATATTAAAGGAAAAGAAAAAGTAGCACATTTTTGGGTCTTTAACCTACAAAGATATCCTATTTTTTTACTCATCGATCGTAACAGAAAACTAAAATTACAAAAATGACATTGATACTTATCTTTTGTCGCTGAAAGAATAAATGCACAGAGCACATAGTTGCTTAATTTGAAAAAAATGGCCTGCACATGCCATCACATATCCATGTGGCAATTATAAAAAATCCCAAAAATTAATTAATACTATAAAAAAGGATGGAAATGGTAAGGCCACGAAAGGAAAAGCCAGGAGCACTAGAGTAGGAAGGGCTGGTAGTTTCCTTTTCTTCAGGCCAAGCTTTCTTCCTTCCTTGCTAAAAGCAAAAGCAAAAGCGAAAGCAATCCTCCATCGACTCTACCACAATCGAATATGCCACCGGAAGAGAACCAGGTTCCGTTACTTTCCGACCAGGACTCGGACCAGGATGTAGCGTATGAGTCCGGTGAAAAAGTTCACATCATCGGAATGAACGAGCCGGACGAGGAAGGCTTGCTGGGTGTCCCACCTTTTTCCTGGAAAAAGCTGTGGCTCTTCACTGGACCGGGTTTTTTAATGTCAATAGCGTTCCTGGATCCCGGGAACTTGGAAGGGGATCTTCAAGCCGGAGCTATAGCCGGTTACTCTTTGCTGTGGCTTCTGATGTGGGCTACGGCTATGGGGTTGTTGGTTCAGCTGTTGTCTGCTAGGCTTGGCGTGGCGACGGGGAGACACTTGGCTGAGCTGTGTAGAGAAGAGTATCCGACTTGGGCTAGGATGGTTTTGTGGGTGATGGCGGAGTTGGCTTTGATTGGAGCTGATATACAAGAGGTTATCGGAAGTGCTATTGCTATTAAGATTTTGAGTAATGGTGTTTTGCCTTTGTGGGCCGGTGTTGTTATTACAGCTTGTGATTGGTTAGTATTTTTGTTAGTTTTGATGTATTTTTTTGTTTTATTTTAGTATTATTTTGGGATTTTCTGATCATGAAAGTTATATGATCTCTATATTTTCCAGGTTTTTGGTTTATTGAAAATGGTGGTAGGTTGCGTCAAGCAACCAATAAATCATTAGTCAAGCTATAGCATGATTATTTGACTCGGATACATCCGAGTTATTTTGGTTTTTAATTTTTTTTAAAAAACTTAGTTTGGTAGCCTGGATCTAATTTCTAGTTTCTATGGGTAATGGAAAAAACTCAATTAATCTGAGCAAAATTGTGAAACGAGGCTTTTTTATTGTTATGGTTTTGTCAATTGCTAGTTAACTTGATTTATTTTCTTACATTTTCGAAGTTGCTCGCCAGAGTATCATGAAAACTTATTGCATTATGTTCACCAGATTCTTCATTTCTTTCCCTTGTTACAGTTTTATCTTCTTGTTTCTTGAAAACTATGGAGTGAGGAAGCTGGAAGCATTTTTTGCAGTCCTCATTGCAACTATGGCAGTGTCATTTGCTTGGATGTTTGGTGAAACTAAACCCAGTGGCACCGAACTTCTTCTTGGTGATAACTCCCCCTCCCTTGTAGTGATTTTTTGGTTGCCTTTCTTTTCCTTATTTTTTTTGAAGAAATTCTTGTCTCTATATTTTAATAATTTTCATACTGTATTGCAGTTGACTGATGATCCGATGGTTTCATATTTGCAGGTATTTTGATTCCAAAACTCAGCTCCAGAACCATACAGCAGGCTGTGGGAGTTGTGGGCTGCATTATCATGCCTCACAATGTATTCTTGCACTCTGCTCTTGTGCAATCACGAGACATTGATCGCAGCAAGAAAGGCCGGGTGCAGGAAGCTCTTAATTACTACTCAATAGAGTCCACTGTTGCTCTAATAATTTCATTTATAATCAATCTGTTTGTTACAACTGTCTTTGCCAAAGCATTTTATGGTACAGAAATAGCCGATGGTATTGGCCTTGTGAATGCTGGGCAGTATCTTCAAGAAAAATATGGAGGTGGATTTTTCCCCATTTTGTACATCTGGGCTATTGGATTGTTAGCAGCTGGACAAAGTAGCACAATTACTGGCACTTACGCTGGGCAGTTCATTATGGGAGGTTTCTTGAACCTGAGGTTGAAAAAATGGCTAAGAGCATTAATCACTAGGAGTTTTGCAATTATTCCTACTATTATAGTTGCTCTTATTTTTGATACTTCTGAAGCAGCGCTAGATGTCTTAAATGAATGGCTCAATGTGCTTCAGTCAATTCAGATCCCTTTTGCCCTTATCCCACTTCTTTGTCTGGTATCCAAGGAGCAAATCATGGGTACCTTCAAAATTGGCCCTGTGCTCAAGGTATGCTGTTACTTTCCTTGTTTTGCACCTTGCTTATATATTAAGTTATTAACTTGTCTTGTCATCCATAGTTCTAGAGTACTTCATTAGCCGGTGCCTAAAGTTTTCTTTCCCTAATGACATTCAATTTTTGCAGTGAAATAGCTTGATTTTTGAACGCAATTGTACACATTCTGGAATAACTAATATTACTGTGGACTTGCATTTTTTGTGGCATGAGTTATACTATTCTATGGGTAAACTTTGATCAGTGCCTTTTTGTTTTGCTGATCTACAGATCATGATCAGCTCATTTCTGTAATTGATAAAATGTGAAATCAGTGCATTGATAGTGGTATGGCAACACAATAGTGATTACCCTCATTTTAGCAGGGGAGCTAGTACAACTTTTGTCTTCTAAAAGAAATTGCATCTTGAGAGTTCTAGATTCAGTACATTCCACTCATGCAAACTGTTATATTGGGCCTCTTGATTTTATAGATATATCTAAACTTGTTTCCCATAGCGTACTTAGTCACGAACCTGGTGGCTGCACTGTTTCATTATGCAAACTACTAATATAAGTTCCACAGATTTGGTGATCAAGATCTTCATGCCTGCATCATTTACCAACATTTTCCTTATTTTCAAGCTTCCCATGAGTTCATGTCTAAGATTTGGTAGAGTTTTGGTTCTTTGTCTCGTCTGCCTTCCTTGAGGAAGTCGGGAAACATAGGAAAGGAAATTCAGAGATGATTGTGATATCAACATTCAAGCTTTGTGGATTAGTGTCCATTTTAACTTCTGTGGTCTAGAGATTCTGAATTTTTTTATTATTGCTTGTTTACTTGCCTTTAGTGCATCTAGATCCTATCAGATCACTAATCTGCCTCATTTGTTTTCAGAATGAAAATGATGCTTAACTTTTGGCTTCCATCTTGTAATTTTATACTATTTTGGTTTACAGTTTAGTGGAATCTGATTAATTCCACTTATTATCTTTTCCTATTAAATGGAAAAAAAAAAATTGCTTAAGGCTGCTGTTTCTGTATATGCAAATACATCTTCCCTCTTTTAAAATTTTCTTTTCTCTCTTTTGCAGACAGTTGCATGGCTTGTCGCTGTGCTGGTGATAGTGATCAATGGATATCTTTTAGTAGAATTCTTCTCCTCTGAAGTCACTGGTGTAATGTTTACAGGTGTAGTGTTTGCATTTACAGGCGCATATCTTGCGTTTATAGTTTACCTTGTTTCCCGGCGTTTTACTTTACCTGCTTGGCGCCGTTTGGTACAATCTAAGCAGACACAGGGAATTGAATGATCAATCTTCAACACCAATGTCAAGGCAAGAGGATCAGGAGCATGCAATACCTACTGCCAATTCATTTAGGGACCATCAAACTGTTGTTTTACAGATGAATTCCTCTAGTTAAAGCATATCGTTTTGGCATATGCATACTTATAGGGACTTTAACTTTATGTACAAAGTTCATTTTAGTAGCTTGCCATGTCTGGAGTATCGATTCAAACAACACGGTGGTAGGTTCCAGAATATCCTTAAAGAATGCATGTATTGATCCTGCTGTATACAGAGGATAGGAGAAAGTGAGACTATTCTTTTGAAACATTTGAAGGAGCCAAACTATGTAATGTTCCATAATGTAACTCATATTTTGTTCAAGCTAGCTATATGTGAAACAGCTTGGACAAACAAGTATTTAAATTGATTTACTGGTGCATTTGCCATTTTGGGCATTCTTTTAGTCTTGGAACTTTACACTTCCTTTTCTTCCTTTACCTTTCATGCCTGCTGATTTTTGCCAATAACTTGCGGCAAGGATAAAAGCAAAATTTTAGTTCTGAATGGCTGCATGGGTTAGCCCTCGCATCAAAATTATTGCTCTTATGCTGAATCGATCATTAATTACTGACAAGATTTACTATCTAAAGATTGGCTTAATCATGTCAAATAAAAGAAGACTAATTATGATTGAATTGTGTAAACTGAATAGTAATTGTAGCGCAAACTATAATGGAAAAAAGGTTAAACGAACCCTGTTGCTGTTAGTACCATGACTGCCATCTAATATTTCAGAAGCAATCAGAAAAATACTATTACTATAATTTTTTCTAAATTTTTCAGGGTGAATAAAAAACACAAAAAATTGTAGACTGAATCCTTAAACACACTGATTAAAAAATTTTAAACAGCCTTCTTACTGATGAAATCAATAGTACTTTTTAAGGATTTAGCAATGGATGAAGTAAATATTACTAATATAAACAATAAATAAAGGAAAAAATGAAAAAAGAAAATTATGGGAACTGAGCTGGGAAACTTGGGCTGTTCAAGTTGAGCCCATTATTACGAGACCAACAGACCGGAAACCCAAAGAGGAGGATTTTTTAATATTCTGCAAAAACTGGAAAAAAGAAAGTTCAGTGAGCTAGAGACACGTTGCAATAAAAGAGAAGAAACAAGGAAAGAAAGAAAAAAAAAAAAAAAACAAAAGAAATCTGCTCTAACCCCCCTTGCCATATATCCTTATTAGCAAGCGAAGAGCAAAGGGTTTGTATTCATTTCCCTTACTCTGCACCATACCCTCCTCAACTTCCTGGTTTTTGTGTTCTATCTTTTTACCGACCGCCGAGGTATGTTGTCTACTATATCGTTCCATCTGTTTAATTTCATTTATTTATTTTGTTCGATATTTTGGTGTTTTGGTTTTCATAGTGTAGATAGTTGGGCTTAGAATATGTGTTTATCGAAGAATGCAAAAGAGAAAAAATTCGCAATATTTTGAAAAAAAAAAATTCTCGAGGCTTTAAGTGGTATTGAGAAGGCAGGGAATTTAGTTTGGCATACGATGAAAAATGGAAGCATATGTAGAGAGGAGAATTTGCCGCCATAAATAATCAATAAATATATCATAGTTTCATGAGTTTATTGGTTCATTTCTGTATATTTTTTTTTTGAACTTGTTGGTTGATGGTATTACTCTTAATCTGCTATAATTCGAGTTTTTGTTATTTGCTCTTAGGACATTAGGTTCCTTAAGAGGCTGGAATATCTATTTTCCAGCCCTGTTGCAAAGAAGTAAGAAACATGAATTTGGGGAGTTTCTGCTGCTTGATTGCTAAAACAGCTAAAGGAATGCCTATGACATTCCTTCTTTTTTAGGCAATCAAGCTGTTGGATATAAATATTCGGATGAATGTGCTGCTTTCTAGATAAGCTGGCAAACGATTAAATGGTTTCTGTGTGTTAGGGGTTTGTATCACTAGACTTATCTTGAAAGCTTTGTACAGTTTGCTTCTATTTTGAATCTATTTACCCCTAACTTTGTTGTGTATTTGATTGTGGTCTTCCATGGAAACCTTCTTTGGTTTATGTTGCTAATTCGTTTTTGTTTATGTTTTTTTTTTAATTAAGAATTTTCAATTGCATCTTGTAGCGTTGTCCTTGAACCACCAGTGAATTTGCACAAATATGGCTAGTACTGGGCAACCTGTAGAAAACGATACTGCTTCTTCTCTGATAGAACAGCTTTGCAAGGCAGTTCTTGAACTGGAAGTTTGCAAGGATGCTTCTGAGAAGGTTCAGTGGACAGAGATTGAACAGCATTTTCGTGATTTGGAGATGAAATTAAAGAGGAAAGCTGAAGAGCTAGAATCTAAGGAGAAGGAATACGGGGAGAAGGAAGCTGAAACTCTTGCGTTGATTGCTGAGAGAGAGTCAGCTGTTGCTGCCAAGGAACAAGACTTTTTGGATCGAGTGCAGAAGCTGAAAGATGCTGCTAGTGCTGCCATTGCAGAGGCACGTGCAAATTCCCATCCAACATCTATGGAACCTCTTGATGCTGGGGACAACATATACACCAAGGTAAGCAGCTCTGTTGGTGATAGAAACTCTCCTGATGAGGATTTTCCTCATAAAACAGGTGAAAATACTGAAAATGTGGCTGCTGATGTTAAGCCACGTCCAGAGCTGACGCAATTTTGCGAGCAAATGGATGCGAAAGGACTTCTGAATTTTGTAATGGAGAATCAGAAAAATCTGTATGCCATTCGTCAGGAACTTCCTGTTGCACTGGAAAGTGCAAGTGAACCAGCCCGTTTGGTGCTGGATTCACTGGAGGGGTTTTACCCTCCTGACAAAACAACCCAAACAGTGGATAAGAGGGATGCTGCCCTTCAGGGCATGCGCAAATCCTGTGTTGTCTTAATAGAAGCCATGGCTACCTTTTTGGCCAGAATTGACCCTGGTGCTGATCACCTTCTGAACCCTGAAACCAAGCAGCAAGCCAAGGCAATTGCTGATGAGTGGAAACCTAAGTTATCTAGTGCAGGCACTGACGCTGCCAATGGCAATTCATTGGAAGCAGAGGCATTTTTGCAGCTCCTCGCTACTTTTAGGATTGCTTCGGAGTTTGATGAAGAAGAACTCTGCAAGCTTGTTGTTGTAGTTGCTCACCGCCGGCAGGCACCTGAGCTCTGCCATTCCGTTGGGTTAACACAGAAAATGCCAGGTTGGTGTTCTTTTAATTAACTGACCTGATGGGGGTTTGGAGGCTGGACCATTGTTTCCATAAGATGTGTCTTGAGTTGAATTCCTGTTAGGGGTAATGGTATTTTAGACTATTTGAAAAATATATTACATATTGGAGTTACTGTGATGTATCTCTGTGATGCTGATGGCTATATTACTGTAGGGTGTCAATTTGCTAAACCATGTCTTAGTGTTGCAGGTGTTGTTGAATTATTGATTAACAGTGGGAGACAAATAGATGCTGTACGACTTATTCATGCCTTCCAGCTTACTGAAAGTTTTCCTCCTGTGCCCCTCTTGAAGACATACTTGAAAGATTTGAGGAGAAATTCCCAAGGGAAGGGTGGGAACTCTGGTGCTGCTGCTGGTGCGCAGGTATGCGTGCTTATACAGAATGACCACCCATGCTGAGTTCTCTATACTGAACGTATCAGTTTGTGATTTGCTCTTTGTATACAGGGTGATGTAAATGCACAAGAACTTGCAGCCTTGAGAGCTGTAATAAGATGTGTTCAAGAGTGTGGGCTAGAAGCTGAGTACCCACTTGACCCACTTCAGAAAAGGTTTGCTCAACTGGAAAAATCAAAATCAGATAATAGGAAGAGAGTAGGAGATTCTGGTAAACATCAGCAGCCAAAGAAGGCAAGACCCAACGGTGGATTTCGAGGATTTCGTGGACCTCCTGTTAGGCAGGCTCCAACTGTTTACAACAATAGGTCTGCATATGCAGGAATGCCCGAAAGATATCCTCATGCTGGTCCTAACCCCTACAATTATCAAGTCCCAAACCAACCTGCTTATCCTCCACAAGCCAATGATCAAAGATTATACTACTATTCTCAAGACGACAGAGGTCCAGCTCCCTCATTCAATGCAGCTACATCTAACTATGGAAGCTATGGTGGTAGTGGACAGCCATATATGTAGTTCTTGATAGAGAAGTTTACATAGATGCAAAAGATTAGTTGATCAGATTCTTTGCCTCTCTTTGGTACTAATGTAGCCCCCTTTTTTTGAGGCTTCTATTATCAAATGCCTTCAAAACCATGTAGTGTTGTAGATTAAGCTTGCTATGTAATTTTCCATCGACCAACAACTTACTAGATATGCTAATATAGGACATTGTACTTACTTTTCTCTTTCCCTGTTGATTCTCATTAGCATGCAAGAAATTGCGTTCAGTCATTCAACTGCTCATTTCCCAAAGCTTATTTCACTTGTTTTCAATTTCTAATAAAATAAAAAATATATAACTAGTAATAATCGTTTGCCCGCTTAAATGAGAAAAAAGAAAAAGCTAAAACGACATCGTCTCTCAGGGGTATATTATATCAAACGTTATTATTTATTTTATTAATTTCGTGGACGTTTTCGTTTGTTGGAGAAAAAACTGTTGTATCCCACCAACGCGCGGTGCATTTGGTTGCATCAGTTAGGTGCAAAGCTCATTTCTGGTACCTGCCGACTTTCCCTCTTCTCTCTCTCGGGCTTCTGGTTTGTTCACTCTCCTTCGATTCCTACGCGTCAGCCCGAGCCGCCCTACGCTGTCATGGCACGGGCACTCCTTAACATTACCGTCGCAAGCGTCACCTTCTTCCTCCTCTTTCTTCTCTCCCAATCAAATCCCTCCACGTCAACGCCACTGCTCCTCCCTTCACCTCACCACGGCGCCCGTCCCGCCATGATCCTTCCTCTCTTTCCTTTTCCCAAGAATTCTTCTAGAACCTTCTCGCACTCTCGTCGTCACCTCCTGAGATCCGACTCTCACTCTTCCCATCCCAACGCTCGCATGAGACTCTACGACGATCTCCTCCTCAACGGGTACACTATTATTCTTATTATATTATTTCTTTAAATAAATTTTTTCCTTTTTCTTTTAACTGAGATTTTTTGAGTATTGGAATTCGAAGGTATTACACTACGCGGCTATGGATCGGGACACCTCCGCAGAGATTTGCTCTTATAGTGGATACGGGAAGCACTGTTACTTACGTTCCTTGCGCTACTTGTGAACAATGTGGTAGACACCAGGTGATTGTTAAATTTCATTCATCTTTGCCACTTCTGATTCGAATTTTCATTAATGATTCTTTTTTCTATTTTTTTTTTAAATTCTGTTTATTTATTGTTTTGGACTTTTAGTTTATTCCAGGCATGTTAAAGCAGATCTCACTAGGAAAACTCCTTTTGAGTTTCTTTAGCGTTACTCTATTCTTTAAAGAGATTCCTTTAGGCTTTATTTGGTCGTTGCTTCTGCTTTCAGAAGCAAAACGTAAAAATTTCGTTAAGATGTAATGCAAACAATATTTTGAAAGATTTAAATGTTAAATTTTACATCTTTTTTTGAATAGTCTGCGACTTTTCCTTTATACTATTTGCTTTATTGAAACATTTTAGGATGCAAAATGTTGGTAGCAGCGAGGCCTTAACAATTATCAAGGTTTTCATTGTGTTGATTGTGAAAATTTAGCTAGGTGGTTAAGCTAATAGTTTTCTGATTCTTTTTTTAATCAGGACCCAAAGTTTCAGCCAGATTTGTCGAGTACCTATCAACCTGTAAAGTGCAATTTGGATTGCAGTTGTGATAATGACAGGGTGCAATGTACTTATGAGAGACAGTATGCTGAAATGAGTAGCAGTAGCGGTGTACTTGGTGAAGATATCATATCGTTTGGGAATCAAAGTGAACTTGTGCCCCAGCGTGCTGTTTTTGGTTGTGAAAATGAGGAAACTGGTGACCTGTACAGTCAACATGCTGATGGCATTATGGGATTGGGCCGTGGTGATCTCAGCGTTGTTGACCAGCTTGTTGAAAAAGGTGTGATTAGTGATTCGTTCTCATTATGTTATGGTGGGATGGATATTGGTGGGGGTGCTATGGTTCTTGGTGGTATTTCTTCCCCACCAGACATGGTCTTTAGTTATTCGGATCCTGAACGAAGGTATGTTTTTGTAAACATTTTATCTCAGAGATAGAATGCCTCATCAACTTCCTAACAAATACATTCGATACATCTGACACATTTACTCTAGTTTCGGGATGGCAACAGTCCATATTACAACATAGATTTGAAAGCGATACATGTTGCGGGGAAGCAGCTACCTTTGAACCCAAATGTCTTTGATGTAAAGTATGGAACTGTTCTGGATAGTGGTACAACATATGCTTATCTACCAGAAGTAGCATTTGCGGCATTTAAGGATGCTGTAAGATCCTGCTCCCTTAAATGAACTAGAGTTGTTAGTAAAATTTAGTGAGGTATATTACCGTGTTCTGACTGGGGGTCCCACAGCTGAGTTATAATTGAGGTTAAATGACTTGGAAACTTTTCTATTACTCCTTAATGGCGTTAATGTGTGGGATCATTGGAGTTTCATTCTAACAATTGTACATATTCAATTGGAAGTTCATGTTTAGTTGTAAGGGCATGAGATGACTGTGTGTTTAACAGGTTGACCTGTTAACACTCAAAATTTAAAACTTGGCATTTATTGTATTTGTTCTTTTCCCCTTATATCTTATATTTGTATCTTTATGTTGCAGATTATTAAGGAACTTACTAGCTTAAAGCAGATCCGTGGTCCCGATCCAAATTACAATGATATATGCTTTTCTGGTGCTAGCAGGTATTACTCATATCATGTAACAGAACAGAAAACTGGAACTGTTTTTAATTATTAATTGTAAAAACCGCTTAGTTATCTTTGCTGTTCTATTAACAATTAAAAATTTTTCTGCTTCAGTGATGTCTCTGAACTCTCAAAAATATTTCCAACAGTTGAAATGGTATTTGACAATCAGCAAAAGTTATTGTTAGCACCTGAGAATTACTTGTTTCGGGTAAGCTTTTGAAACTGTAATTGCTTTATGCAGATTGAAAAACTTCATTTCTCAAGGGAATCTTCTTAAGGCTATGCTTGAAGTTGATTTAGGAAAAATTTTGTTTGAATTCAATTGAGTATTTTGCTCTGTCCTTGATGTTCAATATGTGACTAGGGGTTTTCTGCTTATCTTACATATTATATTCATAAAGCATTCAAAGGTGCGCGGTGGATATTGCCTTGGGATCTTCCAAAATGAAAAGGATCCAACTACCCTTCTGGGAGGTATGTTAAGCTTCAGAGAACTTGTGTTTCTTAATGTCATTCCCTGTTAAGCTTTAATGAGCGTCCTTTTTGTTGCTTGGTCTTAGTTATTGGAATTGGATGGAATTGGAACCATCTTTTGTGGTAAAGTTTGCCAAAATATCTCCAAGTTCAATTCCAAAGCTTTAATTTGTTGCCATGAAAATTGTGGGACTGTCATCTTGTTATTTTCATTCTTGTTGTAACTAGTTGTCTATAATAGGAATCATTGTGCGTAATACTCTTGTCACATATGACCGTGAGCATTTGAAGATTGGTTTCTGGAAGACTAATTGTTCTGAGCTATGGGAAAGGCTTCGCATAAGTGGTGCACCATCCCCATCTCCTTCGTCTTCAAGTGGGAAGGATAATTCAACTGTGGAATCACCACCTACTTCGGCCCCTGATGGATCATCACATTATGCTATTCCAGGTACAGTAAACCACAGTTATCCAAGGACCTTACATGGTTCTCATTCTATTTGCATCCATTGCAGGATTAAAACTCTGTTCTGCCATTTATTTTATTGAAAAGCACGAGTGTTCATTTCTTTGTTAATTATGCTTTCTAAGTAATAATGTTCTGCTATATTCCATCTTCAGGAAACAAGGTCATGTTACTGTTCAATTACCCCTTCTGGTGTAAAATCAGGATCTATCATGTATTTCAGTTGGAATTCTTTCAGATGACATTTCCTTATTGATGAACAGGGGAAATTCAAATTGGTGAAATTACATTGGACATGTCATTGAGCATCAACTACTCATATCTAAAGCCTCACATCAATGAACTTGCTGAGTTTATTGCCAAGGAGTTAGATGTCAATGCTTCACAGGTCAACCATCTACTGTCTTCAAATGCAGGAGCATTTGATGCCAGTAATTTATGAACTATTAATGTGAAATTGCATGTTAATTGCGAAAGGAATTTTAAACTATCTTGCCAAGCAGTTGATTTTTCTGTCTATGGTTAGTTTTGGTAGTAATCTTTACTTTATGGGCTTACGAAAATTTTTGGATGATTTCAGGTGCATTTATTGGATTTTACATCTGAAGGAAACAGTTCTCTTGTCAGATGGGCCATAGTCCCTTCAGGATCAGCTACCTACATTTCTAATGTTACTGCAATTGTAAGTCTTCTTTTGGGGCATTGCAATACTTTTAATACATGATAGAGCTGTTTCATGACTTTCTGCTTCCAGAGTATAATTTCTCAGCTTGCTGAACATCGTGTGAGGCTTCCTGATACTTTTGGAAATTATCAGTTGATGCAATGGAAAGTTGAGCCTTCTGTGCAACAGTATGTTTCCATTTTCTAGAGGCCTGGTTATTACTTTTAGTTTTGGCTACTTTCTCTCTCTCTCTCTCTCTCTCTCTCTCTTGCATGGGTTTGGAGCCTGGAGGGTATGCCATTTTAAAAGATAGCTTCCTGCTGACATTTGATGAGAATAATCCTGAAAGAAGCTGTCTATTTACATATGGATCTGAAACCACATAGGCTGGCTTTTAAATTTTAATATGCAGAGTTCCCTCTCCATATGGCCTCTTTACGATGTCCATGTCAGTGCATGTGTGGAAACTTGTATCATAATTCTAAATAGCATGGATTTTTTCTGCATGGTTCATTGGTGCTAATAGCATGGATATGTTCTATCTTACATTATCTGAGATATCTGCATCCTAAATTGGTTTTTTCTCTTGGGTTCCTAGTCTCTGATTATGAATAATGAATACATATCATTGACCAATGAAAAGTGTTTATTTATTTGAAACAAAATCGTTACTCATCAATGTGGCCTATTCTTAACCAAATCCTGCAAAGTCTAATGGTCAACGCTGTTGAATTTAGAAATTAGTTATATATAGAAACAATTTGTTACAGTATACATGTGCATGATATAAACAAAAACTAAATAAGAGCATGTAACCTACTAATTCATGATGCAACATCTATTTTGAGCTGCTAGTTGATCTCTTCAACTCTATTTATAATAGGTGAAACTTAGTTGGACCTGCCAGGGGCCAGGGCTGTCTCAAATGTTGAAAAATTCCATAATTTACTATTTTCCTTTACGCTATGAATTTCATTTAGACCTTAATAAGAACAACCCCCCCTCTCTTCTTTTCTCTGTCCCCTCTCAAAAAAAAAAAACATTCTAGTGTAATCTATACATATCTCTTGGTGAATTTATATTCAGAACTATGTTTGTATTACATGACAAGTGATGATATAAGATTTAACATGATTTGTTCATCCGAAATGATACAGAACATGGTGGCAGCAGCACTATTTGGTGGTTCTTTTGGCTATTATAATCACAATAATTGTGGGATTATCAGCTTCTGGAGTATGGATTATCTGGAGACGTAGGCAACAAGCACTCAATTTGTATAAGCCTGTTGATGGAGCAGTTCCAGAGCAAGAACTCCAGCCACTAGAGTCTTAAAAGCTATTTATGCTCGATGATTATGCTGAAAGAAGCATTGTCCATAGACGGTGGCCATGCCCATGGGTTCTGCACCATTACAGTTGACTGGTCTAAAAGTTTTGCTCGATGACACGGATCGTCCTTTTCTGTTTATCATATCAAGATAGAAGTACAGAAAAGAATTCCTCAAGTAAATTTGTATGTGAATATTATAACATGCAAAGTCAATCAGAAAAGCTCATCAATAAATGTTTTGATTTCACACAACTATTGCTGTTGAATATACTTTTAGTTAGTAACCGGCCAAATAAATGATGCTTTAGTTTTATCTTTTTGGGTTTGGCCGTGGAAAAACGAGACTTTGACGTTGATCCAAAAGGAAAAATAAGGGGGTTGGCAATCGATGAACTCTGACCCCAAGAAACCCCCTTCGGTTCTTGTGTTCTTTTACAATCCAGGTAGTCGTTTCAGGATCCAAAAAGCTGCCGTCATTTGGTAGAATTTGACTGCAGTTAATTACGAAAACGTAATGGACATATGGACATTTCAAAGAGGAAATTTCTTTGACGAAGTTCAGATTGATTTTGTTCTGACACGTAGCATTGGCATACACACAGCGGCTCAACTCTCCAAAGTTGTGGTGAATGAAGTGTAAGACTTTGTGGGTCAAAACTGACGGATCCAACTTGTGCATCAGTTATGACCAACAGTTTTTCCAATCATCTTTCAATTTTCTTTCTTTTCTTCTTCTTAAGCTTCTATGGAAAGTTTCAATTTTTATTTGTCTTAAAAATTAAAAATTAAATGCAATTAAAAATTGGGGGATTCGGGTTTTAAACTTTAAGCTAACTGCATAAGATTTGAACATATTGTTATAAGGAGGCCAAGATGGTAATTGTACTGTAGCTTTTATTATGGAATTAATCTTTGAATATTTTAATTCATAGTTAAAAAAAAGAGACGAGATATTCAGGGGGAGTACTACGTTTGGCGAATCATAAAAGAAAGAAATTCTGGTAACCGGCTGTTTTGGCGGCTACGTGATGAAATCCCTCAAAATTCCGGTCAAAATATTCATAAACAAATTCCAAAATGACGAGAATGTCCCAGCCTCCAACTAAGCAACCTCCTCAGCGACGAAGAAACAAAAATTTAACTAAACCCCCCAATATTTAATCCCAAAAATTGAAAAAAAACAAACAAGCAAAGACTATTAGAACAAAGGAAAAAAAAAAAAAAAAAGGAAAGCAGAAGACCCAGCAATAATAGCGGAATCTGGGTTTTTACTTTTTCTTACGAAGATTAAGAGAAGGAAAAAACCCAAAATTCAAAGCTGCATTCATTTAGGTACTATTTCCTTCTTTCTTTCTGTTTTGTTTTTCATTTTCTTTCTGTCGTTCTTTTTTCTTTTTTTTTTTTGGCTTTGAAATCTCTCTTTATTTCTGAGTTCAATTATCTTTTGATTTTGAGATATGCATTTGAGTTCTTCTCAAACGGCTTAGAGAATCAAAGCTGCCGTTTGGGGTTCCTGGTGAAGATCCTAGGGTGATTAAAATTGTTGAAAGATCTTGATTGAGGGGTCTCTTATTTCGTTTGTTATAATTTCCTTGTAATTTTCTCTATATTTTTTACTCAAGCGCTAGCTGAAAAATTGCTTCTTTGGAGTTATTTATTTTGGAAATAAAAAGGAAACCCATTTGATCTAGTTACTTTCTGTATGACCATGTTGTTTGATAGTATGGTTTAAAAAGGCTAAGTGGGTTTCTGGATAAATTAAATTGTAAGGACGGAGTGGGTTTTAGGGTAAGATTTAGTTATGAGTTTGTTTAGCTGTTTAAAAGCGCAAAAAACAGCTTAAAATTGGACTTTCAAGGCGTTGTTGGTTTTTTTATGGCTACCACACAGATATGTATGTGTATCAAATTCATTAGTGTGTAAAGACGATTTGATTAAGTTGTGATTATACTATGCTGTTATCAGGAACTTGGAAACTATCTAAAATGTAAAGCAAGCTGTAAAATTGACATAAGAAACCATTTGGAGAGAGCTTTTGGCAGGAATGATTTGGTTAACTTTATAGTTCTTGTTGCTATTGTGTTAATTTTCATCTACTAGCAAATGTGTAGCTTATGGAATTTGAACGTGGTTGTGGGGAGATTTTATGTTTGTTGTTAGAATTCGTTATAAGAGCTTTATTTTCTTTGAGCCATCCAACTTTTGGTTTTATATCACCAGATGGTTAATGAACTAGTATGGGGTAGCTCTACACCCCAGTAGTCTTATCTGGTTGCTTTTTTTTCAATATTGTCTTTTTCCATTCCAAAATGTAGGTGAATATATTGAGGTCTGATCTGTATCGAATTTTATTAAAGTTGCAATTGATTACCAAAAATAGGAAAAATACATCGAAATAGCTAACTATCACTTTCCTAGAAACTAGGGCTTTAGTTGACAGGAACTGCATGAAGTACAGAAGCTTATAAAGTACTAGGGTAAAGACAATTCCATTGAAAGAGCAGTCACCAATTTGAATCATTCCTTAGCCTTCATTTATTTGCTCTAATCTTTAGAGAAGGATGTGGCTTGTTAATAGTGAGCTAACTCTTTCCTTGGCGGTGGTTGGGTGGGGATCATATTGTGTTTAATGTAGAGGTGGCTGCTTTTTATTATTTTTTTTTCATCTTCTTTAATTGCATGTTGATGGACACTAGAGGATTGTCAGCATAATAAACTTTGAAGGGGAACTTTGCTGTAACTCAGTGGGTATTTTGGTGGCAAATATTATATTTGAAGGTTTAAAGTTTCAATGTACTTGTATTTAATCTTTGTTTTTGTTCTTAATATTCTAAGTTAACTAAATCTTGATTTAAAATTTTGACTCTCTATAGGGATTGCTAGTTGACGAAGTTGAGATTTCAAAAATCAGTGTGGTTCTTGATATCTATATAGTGTAGCTACGGATGATACAGATGTTCAAAAGGGTTTCCGTCAGTTGTGTGGAATAATATGGTTTTCCAAGGATCAGTGGTTGAGAAAGAACTGTGCTGTTAGAATTTACAAAAAAGCTGTGGAAAAGGTATGTACCATGCCCTTACTTTGTTTGGACTTTCCTGTTTTCACTTTTCTTTTTCAAACTTGGCAGATGAATTTATGCATTTTGTTCCTGTATCAGTTTTGCACCAAAAGAACTTTGTTGATAGTGGTGTTAACAGAAGATGCACTTGCCCTAGATTCAGTGATAATTTTGCTTTAGGTTAAGTTGAATGCGGGGAAAGGAATTAGGTAGTTGAACCAGATGACTTAGCTGAAGGCTTTATCCTGTTGTTTCATGTCATGATTTATGTTTGAATCAACATTCCCTGATTTATATTGGAGGTTTATGGAGCATCATTTTCTTTAATTTTTTCTTCAGTTTCTCTCTTCTTCCTTTCTTTCTCTTCCTGTTATGCACAATGATGACATTTGGGATGGCTTCAGTTTCTCTATTCCTCCTTTCTTTCTCTTTCTGTTATGCTCAATGATGACATTTGAGATGGCTTCAGTTTCTCTATTCTTCCTTTCTTTCTCTTCCTGTTATGGTCAATGATGACATTGGAGATGGCTCTTGGGTGTTTCCTTTGATTGGTTTGATAATGCTGAATTGTTAAGCTCATTCATGAGATGTTCTTCGCTGTATACGAATAAATGTACTGCCGTGTGATCTTTATATTGAAAACAACTGATCCTTTTGAAGGGTATTTTTTTGCTGCGGATAACCCTACACACAGGAATATTTGAAATTATGGAATAACATCAAGTGAGTGAAAAAAATAAAAAAATGATAACTGAGAGACAAACTTGGGTAGTCTAAAATAACGTGGAATGTGGAGAAGTATCATGAACTATAAGAGGGTATTATTACTTCAAAGTTTTTTTTTTTTTTGGAAAAGCATTATTACTTCAAAGTTGCTGACATGTTGGAAGCTGTCAAACTATTAATTGGTTCCAAACAAATTTTTTTTTTGAAAAGCAGTTCCAAAACCTTATCTTTATGAAATATTTTGGTACGTCATCTAATGATTATTTTATGTTTGTCTAAACCTTATTATCTCAATGCAATAATATGACTTCCTTGTTTTATATTTCATGTGGGACTTCAAACCTGATGAATTGGTTATGATCACTAATGACAAATTAGAAAGATACTTATATGATATGGTTTGCATGCTATGGTCGTTTGCCTATTATTATTTTAGGTTTTTTTCCCCTCTGCTTCTCTTTCTTAATTGTGGTCTCTCTGACTTTCTTTTTTTTTTCTCCTGTTGACACAGATCGGATGGAGATATCTTTGTTAAAAGCACTTCTTAGTAACATTTCCTCATTTCTAAATTTGTCATCTTTTGAGAACATTAACTCAGAACCAGTTCAGAAGTACTACCAGAGAGCAGAAGAGGTACTAAAGTTGTTGAAGCCAATTCTTAATGCAATTGTTGATTCAGAAATTACTTCTGATGAAGTGCTTAGTAAGGCATTTGAAGGTTTAGGTCTCTCTGTTGAAGAATTAAGAGAGCAATTTGAAAGCTGGCAGCCCCTTTTGAGTAAAGTTTACTTTGTAAGTTACAAGTTGTATTTTCAGTTCACAAGTTTACTTGGCAATTTTTGTTCATCTCTGAGAAGGAAAAAGTACCTTAGCTAACCTTTTATGCATTGGCATACTTGTGATAATAAAGCTTTCATCAATTACTCATGTTAGCATTAATATTTCCATTTGAGATGTTCACTATTGATTATTGTTGTCATTCACGCTTCATTGTTGTGCAATAACAAGTCAGAAACGTGTTCTGCCCATGTGTATGCATTTATCCATGTATCCTCTTCTTCTTCTCATCTCTTATGGTTATTAGAACTTTATCATGTTTGGTTGTAAGAGTACTTATTGAAATGCGCGGCTTTTGGATAAGTTTAGCCCCAAAGTCATGATTCTTGAATGTTTGATCATATTTGGGTGGAAAATTGCTATAGATGGGCCTTTTTGGAAAATAACGCTATAGAAGAATAGAATTTTCTTGTAAGCAACTATTAGTCAATTAGTGTGGGCTTTTTTTGTATAATGCACTAGGATAATCATCTTCTCTTCTGAATGTCTAGGTTCTGCAAGTTGAGGCATTAATATCAAAGATTCGAAATTCTAGCCTGGACATATTCCAGTTCTTGAAGTCTTCCCATCAGCATCTGCCTGATGAATTGAGTTCAGCATCTCTTGAGGTAACTTATGACTCAAAATTATTAAAGCTGTTACTCTCATTTTGTGTTATAAATAGAGCGTAATTATCATATTATCTCAAGGATTACCAAAATATTATTAGGTAGATGAAAAGTCATCTATTGGAGAATGAATGGGCTTCTAACCTAGACGGTTTTGAGATGTGAGAAAATAAATGGCTGTCCTTTTGATTAGATTTCTGAGTTTAAAGAATGCTTGAAAGGAATCCACATTTCAGGATGTCTAACAATTGGCGTGATTGATTGCAGCACTGCTTACAGAAAATTAAGCATGTGGGATATGAACAAACATCATCTGTCATTAGGGAAGCCATAAGGGATCAAGTGGATAGTGTTGGACCAAGCTCAGAAACGCTAGTGAAAATTGCGGAGAGTTTGAGCTTGAGGTCAAACCAGGAGATTCTGATAGAGGCTGTGGCCCTTGAAAAGTTGAAGGAGAATGCTGAGCAAACTGAAAAAACTACAGAAGCTGAGTTTATTGATCAAATGATTGCTCTTGTAACTCGCATGCATGATCGCCTTGTCTTAATAAAACAATCTCAGACCTGTAGCCCGGTTCCCATAGCTGCTGATTTCTGCTGCCCCCTTTCCCTAGAGCTAATGACTGATCCCGTGATTGTGGCATCTGGACAAACGTATGAGCGGGCTTTCATCAAGAAATGGATTGATCTTGGGCTCACTGTGTGCCCTAAGACACGGCAGACTTTAGCTCATGCCAATCTTATACCTAACTACACAGTTAAGGCCCTAATTGCAAACTGGTGTGAGTCAAACAATGTGAAGTTGCCTGATCCTGTAAAGTCCATGAGTTTAAACCAGCCCTCTCCTCTTCTTGTGCATGCCGAGTCTGGTTTGCCAAGGGACTCAAATAGTTTTCCACATTCCAGAAGCAGCCAACCAATGTCACCTGAGTCACGGCCTACAGGTTCATCTGGTAAGAACCTAATCACCTCCGGTGGACTTCATCAGGAGGGAACCTCCCCACTACATCCTTGTTCTACCTCAGAGGGTTCCTTGCCTGGTGTAGCTGGAAATGGAGAGGGTCTGGATGTTGCAAGAATAACACTAAATAGTGCTGAAGACAGATCAAACTTGGAACAAGAGAATAGAGATTCAGTTGGCCAACCCTCTATGTCTCCTTCTAGTAAAGAATTTCATAATGCTGGACAGTCGTCTCAGAACCATGCAAGATCTGATTCAGCCTCTAGTGCACTTTCTAATTCAGATTTTCCTCGGGAAGTAGTTGGAGATGCCAATGAGACTTCTGAGGGGTCAACTCAACTAGCAGCTTACAGTAGTGATGGTTCTGGAGAGGTGAAATCTGACCCACGGCCTGCAGCTAGCTCAGCCATCCCACTGAGAGAACCTGAGTTCCCACCTCGATTGATGGATGCACGATCTCGAAGTCAAACGATCTGGCGCAGGCCATCAGAGAGATTCATTCCAAGGATAGTTTCTTCTCCTGGTATTGAGAACAGGGCTGACCTTTCTGGAATTGAAACCCAAGTTAAGAAGTTGGTAGAGGACTTGAAAAGCACTTCAGTTGATACTCAAAGAGATGCCACATCTGAACTCAGGTTACTTGCCAAGCACAATATGGATAATCGGGTTATAATAGCGAACTGTGGGGCCGTCAGCTTGTTAGTTGATTTGCTTCGTTCACCAGATACCAAGATACAGGAAAATGCTGTTACAGCACTTCTTAACCTATCAATTAATGATAACAACAAATCAGCTATTGCTAATGCTGATGCAATCAAACCTCTGATTCATGTCCTCGAGACAGGAAGTCCGGAAGCTAAAGAGAATTCAGCTGCTACTCTTTTTAGCCTTTCGGTCATTGAGGATAACAAAGTCAAGATAGGAAGATCTGGGGCAATCAGGCCTCTTGTTGATTTATTGGGCAATGGTACTCCTAGGGGAAAGAAAGATGCTGCTACGGCCTTGTTTAATCTGTCAATATTTCATGAAAACAAGGCCCGAATTGTGCAAGCTGCTGCTGTAAGACACCTTGTGGAGTTGATGGACCCAGCGGCTGGAATGGTTGATAAGGCAGTTGCTGTTTTGGCAAATCTTGCTACAATTCCTGAAGGGAGGACTGCAATTGGTCAGGAGAATGGGATTCCTGTGCTGGTTGAGGTTGTGGAGTTGGGTTCAGCAAGGGGAAAGGAAAATGCTGCTGCTGCTCTTTTACAGCTCTGCACAACCAATGGTAAGTTTTGCAGCATGGTGCTCCAAGAAGGGGCTGTCCCACCACTAGTGGCCTTGTCACAGTCTGGCACCCCCAGAGCTAAAGAGAAGGTATGCTGCTTTTGCTGTTCTTTTATTATGATTATTTTTTATTTTATATCACCTCCTTTCTTTTTGACCTTTGTGGAAAATAATAGGATGAGCATCTGTTGGTTGCAGGCACAGGCACTTCTGACCTACTTCAGAAGCCAACGACATGGTAATGCTGGGAGAGGCTGAAAGGTGGAAAACAACCTTCATTGCCATCCAAGGTTTTGGGTCAATACAGTTTGTGTACATTCGATGTTGCAAATAATGCATTTGAAGGTTTTGCTGCTTGGATTTACAGGGTTTGTTGTAGAAAAAAAAATTAATTTGTGGAGGATTTGATTGAGTCCTCTTGTGAAATACTTTTTTATATGTGAAATTGTGAATGTGGGAAAGGAATTTCATACATGTGAGTCCGTCTAGTCTTTGCAGCGAGCTTGGGGCGGGATGACAACTGATGAATAATCTATGTCCTGGTTGATGTACCATGATTATCTTTTTGACTCGCTGTTTTTCAGATACTTCTAAATAGTCAAGACTGATTTGTAAGCAATGCTTCTTTGCAGGCGACCAAGGGCAGGCGTTTAATGATGTACTTCCCATGATTTTGAGAACCTAGTTCCATTATCTTTGCCTTTTCATTGGCAAATTTTCTAACCAAGCCCTTCAGCATTTGTTTAAGTGATTTATCAGCTGTCAAAATCCATTCAATTCCTTTTATCATGAGCTAATTGATTTTAATTGTTTCATTATTCAAATTTTCTTTTGTTGTTTTACAATGTCTAAGCTGTGCAAAAGGAAGTGAGTGATTCTGTCTTTCCCTTCTTTTTCTAGCTTCCTCGATATAATAATACTTGATAAAAGCGAAATCCCATTTCAGATTTGACTATTAGTTGTTGTTGTCGTTTTTAATGTATATGATATTAAATTAATATTTTTTCCTTCTAAATAAAAAAAAGAAAAATGTATGTTTAATTATTCATAAAAAAAAAAAGAAAGAAATTTACTCTTAAATATTGGCCCAAAAGAGCCCAAGTTGAAGGTACATGAATTTGGTAGGGCCTGGGCCCAGAAAGACGAATTAGGTAGGGCCCAAGTATGATGAACGATTGTCCATAGATCATATCTTAGCCGTCCTTTATTCCTTTTGAGGCTGGAGCGAACATTTCTTAGCTGTCCATTGATCTTACTCCTCACCATTCACACCGTTGCGAAATCCCTTCTTGCTATTATTTTTGGATTCCAAATTTCAAACACCACTCCAAAATTCAAAAATAACCCCTCCATCACCGGCGGCGCTAAATTCTTTCGCGGGTGATCTTGCCTTTCTCGTCTGCCAGGATGAATAGAGACTCGAACGCGAGGTTCTTCTTTTCCCCTTCTCTGTTCCCTGTTCTGGGGTTTAGGGTTTTGTGATTTATGTGTAACATTTTCCAGTTTTATAACGAAAACATTTCCATTTTTCTCACTGATTAATGATCCTTGTGCTCTTGTTGTCTGAGGGTATATTTTGACTAACTTGTGATTTGTCAAAAAAAAAAAAAATCGATTTTTTCGTTTTTTAGTAGCTTGTTTATGTTCTGCAGCTTTGATCAATGTATACTTTTAATCAAAAATAAATATAATCCATTTACTTGTTTTATATTTTTTTTATTTCAATTTCCATAGTCAAAATGGTAATGTCATACTGATTCGAATGTTGCAGGAGTTAGTAATTAATTGACTTAGAATGAATTGAAGGATTTATGATTATTAGATATGGGCCCTGATTTGGAGCCAAAAGACAAGTCGAAAACAATGATGGAAGTGGTTTTGAACAATAATGAAAATGGAGGCTTGCCCCATGATTCCAAAGATAAGCTTATGCGTTGTGTGAGTAACTGTGAGGACCACATATTTGCTGAGGAAACTTTGTGTGGAGAAGGACAAGCAAAAATACCTGAAGGAGATGAGGATATGGAGATTAACATAACTGAATGCACAAATTCTGGTGGGGACAGGTTGGCTGTTGCTGAATGTCAGGATGACACTGAGAATTCGAGTTCTTTTGGTGGCACAGCGTCAGGTGTGGAGAATGATTCAGCAATAAGTGATGCTGAAGTTGAATCGGCATTATGTGGTGAGAGTCCACTGGGATCAGTGTTTGATGGATTGTTTCCAATGAGGTATGTTTTTTGTAATTTTAACTATTTTGTTTTGGTCTGGGTTTATAAACTTATCTGGGTAGATTGTGTGTTGATGAATGACGAGTGATTTCTAAACCTTGCACTGCTTTGCCAACTGTGAAGATTTCTGCCTCTTTTTTTGGAAATTTAGAATCACTTTTCTAGGAATTTGAAATTGCTGAGGATATATATGAAGAATAATGTTCATATTGAAAAATTCTTATGTTCCATTTGCATGTTATTTTACTGATATTTAGTGACAAATTTTCAATTGAGTGGTTTTTAAAAGCCCTAAACCCTAACCTTATTAAACGTACTATTTAAAATCATATTGATGCTGATAGAATTATCATTTTGATTGTTTTGGGTGGAAAAGTAATGGTAAATAATAAACTCTCTGTTACTATATTACCATTTTGGGAAGTATGCTTGATTTGAAGTACAATTACATGTTGCATTATTTAGTTTGTTTTGTTTTCCCTAAATTTTACAGGAAGAGAAAGTTGACAGATCATTGGAGGAGGTTTATACGTCCCCTTATGTGGCGATGTAAATGGTTAGAACTGCAGCTTAAGGAATTTAAGTCTCAAGCATTGACATATGATAGAGAACTTGCCGAATATGATCAGAGAAAGAAGTTTGAATATGAGAAGTTCACTTTTGAAGGGCTTGATGTGAAGTCACAACCTTTTCCTCATCAAACTCAAAGAAAAAAAGTAATGAAGAGGAGGAAAAGAAAACGAGTTGAAGAGACTGCCGATTTAGCATCTTATATGTCATGTCATAACCTCTTCTCATATTATGGTATGAATTTCATGATCATTCTTAATAGAATTTGTTTTTGCCAAATCCAAATCTGATAAGTATATTTTTCTTGCTCCCAGAAAGTAAGAAATCTGTTGTTGCTACTGCTACTCTGGATAATGATAATGGTAAATTAGGTAAGAAGAATTATATTTGACTGATTGGTGATTGTTTATTTTATAGTAATAGAACAAGGTTCAACAAATACCTTACGGTGTGTGTTTGTAAAAATTGACTTTCTCCCTCCTCTACTTGAGATGCTGTCCATTTTCTTACATGATATTTTCTGCAGAAAACAAAATGGGCAATGGCAATGGTGATGTTTGGTTGAATGATGGATTGTCATGTCTTGAATTCAGAGATGGTGATACTTGGTCAGGGCAGATCCTTAGAAAGATTGATCTGGTTCAATCACAAGTACGTGGACTAAAGACCCGAGTTGACAAGGTGGTCAACGAAAGTCCTCGAAAGTTCTCCTCCATTAATATGTTGAGTTCACTTGTGCCATCTGATGCATTAAACAGTTCTAGAAATCGTCCTTCTCCACCTGAGAGTGGAGAGAGAATCCCACATAGGTCTCAATATGCTTCATCCCAGCATCTATCTGAGTGTAACATGGGAGATCTTTTTATGCCTGGAAGTGCAGTTTCAAGTCATGGAGAGGTGACACCTTTCCCTGATATGATTGAGGGCACAGGTCACCATCTGGCCGGGATTTCTTATGAAAATGTGAGTTCTCCTCTTTCGACATAGTCTTCTTCTTCTTCTTGATTCTTTAAGTTTTTCTTTTCCATCATTTTCTATTGCTAATAATTCTTCTCCTCTTATTAAGTTTTAAATTTCAATTCTTTGCTATTGCTTTTGGCCATTGCAGAGGATAACAAAGGATTTTACTTGTAATTAGATATTTTTGGTTTTATTCTTTGCTTCTGCTAATGCTGATCCTGCTGAAATTTTAGTTTTGTTTATCTAAGACTAATGGCTAGGAAAGAAAGTTTTTTCCTTTGCACATCTAATATAAGAAAAATATTCTCCTTCTTGCCCCATTTCCTTACTCTCTTATTATTCCTTCTTATGTTTGGTTAATGTTTCACACTACTCTATCATCCTCCCTATTTGCTCTAATCAGGATTCTTTTCAAATTGTTTCATGAAAGATTGTGAATGGTCGCTGGTATTTGATTACAAATATGCATTTTGACAATCTTGTTTTCATCTATAGTACTGCAACTGATCTTCATTTATATCTGCAGACTGAGGATAATATTTTGATACAAAACCAGGCTGCGAAGGAAGAGTTGCGTAATTTTCGAAGTGGTTTAACTGAGCAGGCAGTGGAGCCACGGAAACCAATGGAAACACTAAAGACTGTTTCTATTGTTCTTGCTTCGGGAGATGACCTCCCTACAAACCCTTCTGTTCAACCTAATGCGAAGATATCTTTGACTTCCAAGTCAAAGGGCCCTAATAACAAAAGGAAGAGGGGGAAACGAAAATCAGGCTCAGGTAGGTGGAGTCGAAGATCCTCGGGTTAATTGGATTTGGTAATTTGGGATTTTGAATCTGTAAATGTTCAAAGGAAATAACTTCTGGAAGAGCAGTAGTGAACGTTTCCAGCTCTAATGATATCTATGTACATGCTCAGTGAATATTTTGCTATCTTCTCCTTGTTTCATGATTCAAGCATGATTTGTACATGCTACTTGTTCAGTTCGGAAGCTGCGATATTCATAGTTTTTACATAGTGCTTGGGGATATTCATTTCTTTGGTGATAGTCCGGTCCTGAGTCTAAACCAATCTGTTAACGCTTACGAATTGAAGTTTCAATTCAACAAATTCAAGTGTAAAAATTTGAAGAGTGAAGGATAAAGTTTATTAAGCAAAAAAAGATGCTTGTATAATCATCTTGTGAGATTTTACTAGAAACAGAAAAAATGCATTTCAAGCTAGTTTGGAAGATGATATTCAAGGGTTTCTCTTATTCTGAGTAATCTAATGGTGACCCCCAAATGAAGTACCTGGCTGAAAAACCAGCAGCATTCCAAGTAAATATGCTCTGCTAATGCTATGGAGATTATCCGGTGGAGAGAATTTCATTAGATTTGTCCAAGCAATTTGCTTTTACGAAAGTAAACAACATCTCAGCTATTAAAATCCCTTCCCAGCAGCGTGCATATACGCTTACCATAGTGTCAACTGACCTTAGCTTTGTAAATTACAATTTTATATGAAGCCTAGGATATTCACATGTTTCGTAATGATTCAAGAGCTTGAGTGAGGCAAGCATTGAAAACCCAATTTTCCTCTTTCCATTTGTTTTTTTATTCTTTTCATTTTAATTTTAATCTGGAGGACAAGGAGGTCTGCTTTGCTCTGCCACAGGCTGAATCTCCTCCACATTAGAGGGCTCGGTTCGGTTGGGTTGGGACCGCACGCTCCGCTTGTATAGCCTTCTGGAGAGCTTGGAAATGACTAGGGCAGCCACGGTAACAGATGGTACAAATATAACATCAGGAATGGCCTTAATCATACTCAAATGAGGCAGAAATTCTCCTGCTTTCTTGGCTGCCATGGCTGCCGGAGGGGTTACTATTCCAGTCATAATAGTAGTGTTATCCAGCTTGCTAAGCTTTATTTTCTTAATAAACTGAACAAACACCTCCTTCTTTTTCGCTGGATCTTCTGCATTGCACCATTCTTGAAAACATCTCTGCGTTAAAATTTGATAGTATTGGTATTACGGGATGAATTGAGGAAAGATGAATGGTAATAAAATGAAGGGAACGGAAGGAGACGGTACATAAAAATTTCAAGTCAAAATAGACTGACCTCTACTTCACTGCGAGCAGGAGCGTCATAATGTTTCCCAGGCAATGCTGAGTTTATAACACTACAATCAATGGAAGATTGTCAAACTAAAAACTCAGATATTTTCAAATAACGACAGTGACCACAAACAGATAAAGAATAATTGGCATTCGGCTGTGAAGAATCCGATTCCTAGCCTAACTTTTTTTCTATTTGTTTTCTTGCTAGCTTATCCTTGTTTGATGCAAACAAGTTTTCATTTGTGGGTGTGGCATCTTTGTTCTGATGTGATTCTTTGTTTTTGCTGAGGGTTACCTTTGCATTAGTCTCTCTTTGGGTAGTTGTCCTATTTTCTTTGGTTGAGGTGCTCTAAATTCTGATCAGTGGTCTCCACATTTCTTTGGTGGGATTCTATATGTCCAGTTTTCTTGCTTCTAGCAATTTATTTTGGCTGAGAAATATGAAAAAAATTGGCTTTGCCCTTTCAGAAATTCAGCCAACTACATATAACAAAGTTGTTATTTCTTTATTTATTTTTTTGAGTTTAAAAAAAAAATTCAAACTCTACTCTTTAAATAGAAAATCATTCACTAAGCAATAAATTAAATAATTAAATGTTTCTCATTTATTTATTTATTTATTTATTTATCAATGAAATGTAAAGAAGATTTTGAAATGTAAATTTTCATGAACCAAGTTTTAAGACATTGTACTAGATTGTTTTATGCAACATATATAGCATTTTCCTCTCTGAAGGGAAACGAATAAAAATATTTTCTTTATGACTATCTAATTCTACAAAATTTTTTATGAAATAGAAATTTCTTACGTCAAGATATCAAGAATAGCAGCATGGAAATCGTCGAAGCCTTTGATTTCTGCATCTGTGAACTGCTCGTGAAGTGATTTAAACACAAAGCTTAACAACTGTGTGGATGGCAACCCTGTCATACACAAAAGTTCATTCAGGGCAGGCATAGAAAATGCAGGGGTGTTTTCTTCTTCATTCCCCCTAACTAATAATCAGCATGAGAAGAAAAAAGGATACATACCTTTTCCCATGAAACCACCCATGGAATTCCCCATGTTGCAGAGACCTGAATGAAACTTGAGACAATTCGTAGACTCAACAATGATTTATATAATGGGAGGGAAACAGGATATGGAAACAGGACGATCAGGGAATAGCTTTGCCAGTTCATTTGTTAAGTGTAAGCAAGGAATCCACCATCTCTTGCAACTACATTTATCTTAACCTTATTCCTATCTTGTACCTAGCTAGCAATCAGCTTCCTGGAGGAGCTGCAAGCTGACTCAAACGATTATCTCAATTTTTTTTTATTTTGTTTCTTCTTCTCCCATCAAGCTTTTCCTCAAATATTGTTTTGAAGCACGTCTTTCACGGGTGTTGGCTGTTGGGCAGAGCCCTTTCCTTTATGATATGGGCTTAGCCTGAATAATTCTTATCAGAGACTCAAATCAAACTGTCTAGGGCCGTAAATTTTGTTTATGAACTAGTGTTTTTTGTCTCTGCTTTCCCTGTCTTCCCTTGCCACACAACATTTCAATCTAGGATCCGTTATCGTACTGCTATTTTGCTTCCATTCCTGCCTGGTGAGATAGCTTGCCTTGCTGGCTGTTGCCGTTTCTTAACAATATTAAATGATTAATTTCTTTTCATCCAATCACTAAAAAGCCACCGTCTGTTTACTCTCCAATACATGTACAAGTCTCAAGCACAAAACTTGTGTTTCTTTTGTCACCTGTTGCCCTTCATGTGAACATGTAATGAGTTTCTTTTGTTTTTTACCGAGAAATAGACTAATAAAACATAAAGCACAATAAATTTTGAATTAAAAAAAAAGAGTTAGAAAGCTTGACATGCATTGGAATGAGTAAAAGGATGGAAGAATTCAATTTGTTTTAGAGGAATCAATCAATTTCCAAATATTAAATTGCAAATAGAAGTGAATTGATCTTTATATTTATAATAAATGAAAACTTGAACTATTTCCGGTCATTGTTAGGTATATTATTATTATTATTATTATTATTATAGTAATGGTATTAATTACTTCTAAAATTACATTTTTCTCATTAATTGGTGATCCTAATTTCATTTATTAAAGGAAATCACTTGTTTTTTAGCTTCTTTGGAAGCACCGCACGGCAGAGAAAAAGCCTATTGGAAGTACATTACGTGCTTGGGATGGCAAACATTTCTCTCTAAGTACTGTTAAATTGCAACCCATCAAAAAGTAGAATTAGCCATCCTTTTATGTATCTCTGGGTTTGCTCGACCATGAACACCTGTGACCATTCATGCTTTGGTTCTTCTTATTTGTTATTTATATTTTACTTCATTAAAAAAATTTATAACTTAAAAAGAGTAAAAAATATACAATATTATGGTAGATTGTAGTACGATTTCCTTAAGAATGAGTACATTGTCAAAATTTAACATTAGTTGAGACAATTACTATGCAATTAATTTTTAATTTTTTAAAGTATTGTTTTGTTTTAGTTTTTGATTAAAAAGTAACAAAATAATAAAAAACAAACATACTTAAGATAAAGCGCTCGAGCATTTGGTTCATTGATTAGTGTATTATCTCCTTGCCTAAAGAGTAAGAGTCGAATCCCTTCTCCTCCAATTATTAAAAAAAAAAAAACAGACCTAAGATAAAGATTTTTTTTCATGCATGAACCATATATTTTTGACTTAACAAAATGAAGTCACATTTATTTAGCATTTCATAATCTATAATTAATGGACGATGACGATTAATATAGTGCGTTCCCAAGGAGCGGTGGATGGGAACTCAGAAGGCAGCCAAAGGTGGCAAAACCAACACACATAAACTGAACTAATATTGGCAACGAATGAGGTAATAAGAAAGCCGATGAAGGTGTGCTGTTAGGTGCAACTCTACTGAACTCTCAGGGGCACTTGGGCTTGCCCTTGGAGTTCAACTTGTCTCTGTAGCAAGGGCATTCCGACTTGTTGCCATAGGTCCCTGATGGAACACAGTTACATTCTTGGCAGCATATCCCACAGTATTTGAGGCAGCGGTCTTGAAATCCAGCCTTGGAACACCTCTCTCCGCACTTGCTATCGCAGAAACCTTTTTGTCAAAAAAAAAAAGACACAACCATTCATTTCGTTAGAGAAATAACCCCAAGAAAGTTACGTATAGCAAATGTCAAATGCATGCATGGGAAAGACTTATAAAGAAACAGAACATTACTCGGAGGAGCCGGTGAAGGAGGAGGGACGGGGGCAGCAGGTGTGGGAGTGGGTACTACGGGTACGGCAAAGGAGAGTTGGACAAAAGATGAGCTCAAAACCAGGGAAACAAACAGGAAAGTTGCAAATAAAAACTTCATTTTTCTTTTGCTTTCTATGTGTTGGAGAAAAATATATCAATCTGGCTTGCTCTGGAGAAGGGCTAGCTAGACGTCGAGTGAGTGGCCCGATGGATTTGTGAGAATTTGCAAAGGTATTTATAGAGGCTTTTTTGTGAGTGATGGAAAAGAACAAAAAAAAGGGGTAATGCTTGTACAGCTTTGGAACATACTGTAAGGTGGTCCTTTATTGTGGGGTGCGGGGACCATGAGCCCAAGTCTTTTGTTCACTAAGGTTCGAAGTGCTTCAAGATTTGTGTTGTCCAGCCAGGTTTGTCCTAGGAAGAAAGCTTACTAGTTGCTACTTCCCCTGCAGTTTCCCAAGTTGCAACTGCTTAAAAAATATACTCCAAAAATGATAAAATTGATATAGAAAAAAAAAAATAGCAGAAGAAGGTTTTCTTTAAATTTTATTGACCATTAATTAATATATGTGCAGTATGCAATGTTCCAAGACTTCATCCAGCTTGGCTGGCTGGGAATATATATCCATGAACCAATTGTACCTCGTTATCAGTTCGAATCTACTCTTGGATCACTTATATTATAGAAAAATAAAGGTTTCAAAGCTCAGTTAATCCCAGCAAGGTTTTAGAATATTGTTTGACCCGGAAAGGCAGGCTAACTTGGATACTTGGAGAGGCTTTGAAGGATCATTTCTTACCAGTGCATTTGAATGAATAATTAAGTGTTTCCCAATTATTAAATATATCTAATTACAGTAATATCACATACTTATTTTACAAAGTCAATAGTATTAAAATGTATAATTAATTTTCATAATTTTCACATATATGTAATAACCTTTACTTTATAAGTAATTTTCTATAGATATTCAATAACTTACAGTTATTGGAATATTAGATTTTCAGTTACTGAATATCATATAATTTTTTCAATACCTTTAGTCTATAAAAATTAGTAATCTCAAAATATATAATCAGTTTTTATAACATTCATTTATTTTTTAATAATATTAAATGTAGTGTTTAATAATATTTATAGTAGGGGCGATAGACCTAAACCTTCTTGGAGATGTTTTTTTTTATGAAGATATTGACGGACCTGTCCCAACCTGACCCTTATATTTTTCGAATACAAAAATGCTTATAATCAACTTAATTAGAACACATATATATATATATATATTATAAATATAATATAATATAATTCAAGCTAGCAGAAATTATATAAAGTGATCATTGCTAGCTAGACGCTGTGATGATGATGAGCTAGCAGTTTTAGCAAGTACGTCAATCATTTTCCAACCATTAAAACCCATTTAATCAGTTTTGGGATCAAGTCAAATTTCCCATCCATAGTAATGTATTCTTGGAGGAGTCCAGGCTGTTGGACGTGATCAAGTGGCCCAATTTGCACTGATTTTTCTTTCCAGCTTGGGAATATCCAGGTAGGAAGTATCTGAAAAAGATCCCACAATTGAACAAAACAAAACTACAGAGACATGAAAGACAAGAAGAAAAATAATTATCGTAGTGGAAAACAACAGGCTTGGTGGCATCCTTTCTAAGCTTCGTACATTTTCCTCGTTTCCTCTGATTAATGTGGAAGTTCGACAAACTGCATTCAAAAAATATAAAAATTTAGGGTTAGGTTGGCCAATGGCTTATCACCTCAGTGCACAATGAAGCATATGTCTCCCTGGGAGGGTGAACAAATACAGCGATAAATTATGAAAGCCCTGTCGACAAGTGCATGACTTTTGACTTGAGCTGGAAATTAAAGTTTTTGCAGACTCCAAGTTATGACCTCGGATGACTAGCTACCATCTCACCAGCTGGATCTCAGAATCCAAATCGTTTATTGGTATGATGAAATAATTAATGAAAACGACCTTAATTAATAAATCTTCAAGCATCATTGTTAGGTAATTAATTAGGAGATGTTATACTTACCCTTCACATTATAGGTATAGCTACTAATTCATACTATCTTTTCTGAGTGTCCCATTCCAACCACTCCCATGTTTAAACTGAGACCAGCAGATTAATGATAAAAAAAAGATTTTCTTTACCAATTCCTTGAATACTTTAAGAGATTTACTTAAAATATTATTTATAGTAATTTTCTTTGTCCATATGCAATAATTAATGGTTAATGTTATCAATTTCAATATATATATTAAAAGATGATATTATATATTTAAGTGGTGTTTGGTATTTTATAATATAATATGATTATAAGTAATGTGATTACAAATAATGTGATTGTAGGAAAAATAACATTTATTATATAAACAAAGTAGTGATTAAAATTCAAGAAAGATAACATTACAATGCTTGACTTATAAGTATTTTACTAAGAATATGATGTTAATTTTTAAAATTATCTCTATTTATTACAATGCAAGTTTAATATATTTATATTTTTTATTATTAATTTTTATATAATACCATCTCATAAATTTATTTTTAATGTGATATATTTGATTTTTATTTCTTATTATAATCTTATATATTTATCTTTTTTATTATATTTTTTAATTTTTTTTTTAAAAAATATAAATTTTATTGACAATTACCATGATTATTGAAAATAATAATAAAAATCTCTCAAAATTTATATATAAAAATACAAATTATAACAATGAAAAATATTTTTAACAAAGTAACAAAATTAAAATATAAAAATATCTTTAATAACATTATAGAGTACGATATAATCTAATTGCATTGTTTTATATTACAATCGCATTTCATCTGTTGACCATAATGTAATTACATTATAATTTTACATTACGTTGATTTTTTAAAAAATAAACACTACAATATAATTTAATTGAACATTACAAAAAATATGCCCTCACCTTCCTCTTAAAAGCATCATTATAGCACTCATTAGCAAAATTCATGATAAAACGTGCCCTCACATTCCTCATAAGGAGCATCATTATAGCACTCATTACATTGGTTTCTTTACAGAACAAACCACTCATTAGCAAAATTCATGATAAGAACTCAAAATTATAATCACTAGAGTTTTAACTCCCTAAGTAATAAGAATAAGGTGAGAAGTGAATTTTCTTTGATAATTATACAGACAATTGCTAAAAATCATGTATTTACAAAAGGAGGGTCAAAATTTTTTCCGCATAGAGACAAATTGAGATATACATAACAATAACAATTACATTTTCTGAAGGTTGTGGACTAATAATCATATACATATAGATACCTTAAAAGAGATACAAAGATCAACCTCCACGACCACAGTAAGGATGAATATCTTGACCATGACAACATTCATCAGCATAGTGACTTGAGGCAAGTAAATTGACCTGCAGAAAAGCACAATGAAATATTTAGTGAAACCCAGATGAACTTTAGTATTGTAAATGATTGGAAAAGCAAGTCATACAGTTGCTACCTTGATGATCTCCTGCTTAGAGGTTGGCCGCGTACAGGCCGTCAACATACTGAAGTTAAAATGCTGCTTCCGGAAAAAAAAATATCAGGTCAAATTATTTCATCAGGAACATTTTATAACTTCATGCTTCGACATTTTGGTATGGATACATGATAACAGAAATACATGGAGTCCTGTCTCACACATTCAACTTTGTAATTACTATCCATTTCTATTCCTCTCTTGCCAGACTTATCTGAAATGTACTAGTGACTCTTGCATAATATGCCAAAAGATTGAATTTCTCATTTATTGAACACGATACTAAGATTGGCTTTCAAAGCAGAGCATTAAGGAAATAGTTTTCTGTAATATCTGTTGAAAAATGAAATAAAAAAAAGCAAAGAAGGAAAATGCAAAACTTACCCTGAAAGGATCACCCCTTAAGGACTGCACAAATGTAGAGTTCCCTGACTCCATCCCCTACAAATGAACAAGAAACACCTCAAATCTTTAATTCCTTATTGGTCAAAAAAAGCTGTCAGGAGCAGTAGGCAAAAGCAAACAGTCAAAAACCAAAAGTGAGATATGAAATATCAAAAAAATTATGTTTCGTAAGTGATTTGGGGTTTAAGTCTGGGTTATTTTGAGTCCTTAACAAGAATAGGGCCCTCTCCACCTATTTCCAATCAGCTTTATGTTAAACGCCAATGGAATATGAAAATGTACCTCAATATAGACATCCCTAAGTCGCCTTCCAGTTTGAGCACAGCATATGCGAACGACCTGTTCATCACAACTGCCACTAATGATATAGTCCCTTCCATTCATATAATACGAACGAGTATAGTTATGAGCACTTCCAGTTGAAGTTATGTTAAAATTCATGTGGAGCCTCCCATCTACCGCCAAAAGTTGCTTAACCTGAATGACACCATTAAGAGTTAGCAATCATTTGAATCCATTAAAAGGAGAACCAAGTCCACAATCACTAGCATAAAAAGGCTAATCCAAATTAATCTGGTGAAGACATTAATAATAAAATACTCATCGCTTTTCAAAAAAAAAAAATACTGATCATTACTAAAGGCCTACGATTATCTTGTCAAACTCAACCAAACAAAATCTTGAAACATGCAGAACAAGTATACTTAATCATTTAATCCTTTCAAGCGTCACAAATCCCATCTTCATAGAAAATATAATAAATTTTATCAAATACGTTTAATCTATAATGCAAAATTACAGTTGAGATGGAACTATGTACCTCATTATCAATGGCCGACACGAGAAGATAGAGATCATCTGGAGAAAAGCAAACCATAACATTTCCTCTGGAGCTTGAAGCAGTATAACAAGGCCTCTCTGGTCTCTCCCTCAAATCCCACATCTTGACATCTTTGTCAAATGATGATGTAGCAAACATAAAAGGAGAGTGATGAGCAAACTTAGCAACATTAATAGGCTCTTGATGCATATTAGTGAATACTTGTAAACGTCTTCCACTGCTAATGTCATACAGAGCAACTCCTTTTGAGTACCCACTGGCAAGGAACTTGTCATCTGTTGAGTTGACATGAACAGAAGTTAATTGTTCAAAATCTTCAAAACTAACTGCATCAGAACCACGACATGTGTCTCCTAGTTTTGCTGGCATCTGATTAACGTCAAACAACTTCAAGCAACCATTATCAGATCCAGAAACAATCTGTGTTTTCAGCACAGAGAAAAAACCATCAGTGATAACCAAAGTTACAAAAGCAAAATAGAGCAGCCCAACATATAACCTAAGTGCCACTACCTATTCCTATGTATTTCTATGGCTATTACTTAAATCAAATATATTATCAAGCAATTAATTACTACCTAATTAATCCCATTTCAGAATATGAAATGTGAAAGCTTGCCACTGTTGCTTGGACATCCATGAGGTAAGCACGAAGTAGACCAATTCCAAGGCACAAATGAACCATGACCAATGAGCAGAAAAAGCTTCAAAATCTCTCTTTTTTCATAGACTACTCCATGAAACATTTTAATGTGAACACAAAGCCAATTATTCTGCTTATCACTATCGTCTAATATGTAACGATATTCACATTATTTTACTACACAACATAAAATGCTTCTTTGAAACCAACTTAATTCAGACTGAAGAAACAGGGAACTTGTGTAATTAAAAACTGCAGATAAAATTACCTAATCAGAGAATAAACTGCATTGCAGTGAATCCATACCTTGGATGGATATTTCTTGAGCCAACAGAGTCCCAGAATGCTGTTCATCATCCCTGTAGATGAATTATAGCCAACGATATTCCCAGTCTCATGGTTGATGACGACTATTTCACCATCTAAAGTTCCGAAAGCCATAAGGCTGGAGTTGGAAGGATGGTACTCAAATTGCCTTGGACGGAGCCTCTTATTTTCTTCTTTAGATATATGGCTAAAGCTGGAGACAGGATGGAAGAAGGGCCATGTGGAAGACCCAAATTTGGCAGCACTAAGAGATCTCGAGAAGAAATATTGACTCTTTCCATAAGAATATGGTTGCTTTAGCTTTGAAGAGTTCTGGCAGTAAGTAACACTTGTTCCCATTTCACGCTTCTGCAGAATGTTAACAACACTTTCTCTGTGGTTATATTTATATGGCAAGTACTCATAGTATTCTGAACAGATAGTCTTTGAAGTTTCCCTCTCCATCTTTTTGATCGGCAGATTATCTAATACTTCTAAACTAGGCAAGGAAGCAACCATGTACTCTCTATAATGTCTCTCAAAGCATATGGGTGAAGGATGATGCCAAGTATCTTTATTCAATGTCCCAGTGACATTCTTCAAGGCCTGCTTCTGCATATGTAATGGATGCTCATCATTGTCTTGTGTCTAGAGTTTGCCAAAAGAAGTTAGAAAATCTACAATTATGAAGAAATCTAAAGTCTTCTAATCACTATAGATCATACCTACAAGCATATTCTCTGCTTACCTCATTTTGCACTGTGGTCTGTTCATACAAATTAGGAAGTGAACTGTTTGATGCTTCCAATAGGTTTTGAAGGGAACCTGAAAATTTGACTTCATCAACTTCTGATGGATCATCCGTTGCTCTCTGAACTTCAGGTACCATAACCGATTCTTGGAGAGAAAGTAAGTCTATGATTGTCTCATCAGCAGAAGAAGCTTGCACTGTATCACATCCAGTAATGACAGAAAGTTCCTCATTGTATGAACAGATATTAATCACATTTGAACGAGGCCTCTCGTTCTCGAGCTTTCCTTTCTCACTAGATGACGCACAGCATGGCCCGGTATCCTTGCAACAAAGACAATTTTGGAACCGTAATTCCAATAAGGAAGGAAGTTTCGCTAGAACTGCTGTTGTTGTCCAGAGATTAACAACTCTTGTCTCACACATTGATAGACGCATCAGATTTGGCATGCAAGAAAAGCAGTCCTTTTGTAAAGTAGTAAGTGAAGTACAAAAATCCAAATTTAGGGTGTGCAATTGCATAAACCTTCCAACCATGTTGAGTTTTTGGATATGGCTTGACCTCAAGTTTAAAACATGGCAAGGCAAGCCAACATGGCATAGATCCCTGAGTAGATCCCCAAAAATATTAAAGTTTAAATTTTGTCCAAATGATAAATATCTCGATGCACTTAAGCTTCATTGTTAACTAGAATTGGTTGGTGACAGTAGAAATTTATCAGAACAAGAATATGAAAACATTAAATCAATAAGCACCAAATCGGTACAATATCCATTAAAAATAGTTAAGGGCAAAATAAAATTCCACACGATAATCGTCAAATGCACTTAAGGGTTACAAGATAATGGACCAATGCAGCATTATAACTGAATTCTAGTATATGTCTTTCCTTAAGCTTCATAAAATATATTAGGTAAGTAGCTTTTCTAAACATGCCGAATTCCATCAAATGGGAGACATTTTAATGAATCTGTACTGTAAGAAGTTGCAAGATAAAATTTTAGAGATGCAATTGGCCTTTATTTTCCCTTTCTAGCTCTGTTACAAAGCATTTGTACAACTATTCACTATGAGTGTAAGCCTCATATAGTCTCTTGCAGCTTGCTATATTATTCTTCAAATTGATAGCAGATTCTAATAAAACAGTTCCATATGCCAGAGATTTTTTCCTTCTTTAAATACATCAGAGGGTTGGTTAACACTAACGCTAAAATCTCTGGTATATGGAAGTATTTTATTAGAATCTGCTATCAGTTTGAAGAATAATATAGCCAGCTGCAAGACACTATATGAGGATCTGAATATCAAACACAGAATCATCAAATCATGTTTGGTCTTTTAATTGCTGAATGATAAATTAATTTACTTTAAGTTAGTTAACATCTTGTTCAGCAGAGAACCTGCGTCTCTATGTACTATACATATTTTAAGTAATTGCTATCAATCAATTATTTTCCAGAGGCCTGCAAGTATTATTGCTTTGACTATTGACAAATCTCAGGGATGTAGGGCAACTTCATTCAAAGGGTAAGAAACGAAAAACATATATGTTTGAAAAACAACTTGAAAATTACAAGTAAAAATCTTGAAAATCATTCAAACATGTTATAATCAAAAGTAGTAAAGGGATTGAAGTATTACAGACCAGAGAAAGTCCTTCTTTATTGATGCATTAGTGAGATCAATTACTTGGAGCTTTTGTTTGACGGCATTCATCAAAGAAAGTATGTATTCTTCATTCAAGAAAGAAGTTGATTCATGATGGAAGATATCCACTGCATCAATATCAGAAGAGTCGATTTCTGGAAATACGTCAATTAATGGAAGAATATCATCATCTTTCAACTGGTTCAGCAAAACCACAATTTTACACTTCTCCTGACAAGACTTTTGAACCTTGGCCTGAAAGATAAAAAAAAAGTCAGCAATGGTAGTGAAAACTATAAATTGACTAGAGATATGCATCAATATTACTCCTATTACGCAGCTACAAGAAATATGCTGTACGAAAGCAATCTAAGCATTTAAAAGGAAACAATTCATTTGAAAACTTGTACCAGCCCCGGCATACACACATTCATGCACAATACATTCTACAGGCTGTTGTAAAATTGACCTTAGAAAACCAGGATAGTACTGTGGAGCTCGGTGGAACTTTATGCCTCCTACAAGAATCAAGATACCTAGCACCAAAAATAAAGAATTTGGGTGTTAGTAAAACGCTAAAATACAGAACTGCAATATCAGAATGACAAAGGCCTTCAGAAACTCCAATGAACAATACACAGTTCGGTTACCAATTGTCTATATTAAGAAAATGAGAATATGAAGTACAACCGTGTCTCATCAAAGAGAGAATGGATCAAAAAGAGGGGTTTATAAATAGGGGGTTAAAATTCCACGTCTCACTCATCCCATTTAGTAATTACCATATCGAGTTGGGTTAATCTTATTCTTCAGCAACCGAAAGTAAACTCTTTCAAAGCTCTATTTCGAGTTTCAACAGGCAAGCTTTCACTAATCTAGCCAAGTTCAATCAGTTCACAGTGTCAACATATTTCAGCTGGACGATGACACCCTATGAATGACATTGCTAAAACAATGATTAAAAACTAAATTTGCTATAAATTGCACTATTACTTTACATTCATGCAAATACATTGCCAGTACTTCAAATATCTACAAATTCTAAACCGCATGTTTTCTTCACTGATCAACTCCATTTTATCAATTAATCATACACTTACACGTTCTAAACAACCGCTAAGTACGGCAAAAACAATAGTTGAACAATTAACCGGCGGAAAAAGAAAGAAAGAAAGAAAGAAAAGGTACCAATCCTGTAAGCTGGAGATATCCATGGATGGACCTTTGCCAAGTTGCTGCTCTGTCTTCGTAGTTTTCAGTTACAAAAGTGGTAACAGTAGATCTAAATTTTGGTAAAGTAAGAGAACAAAAATGGATTAAACTCTCGTACTGTATCTGCAACAGGTGAAGTGCTACCCTGTATAAGTGAAGTGGCCTCTCAGAAACACATCTCTCAGAGGATAAGCATAAGCAGCATTTACTGCTATTATTTCCTCTGCTCATATCAATTCGGACGTTTCTTTTGTCAGTTAGCCTTGGCGGATTATGACATTTCAACTTGCTGTGGGTCCAACTCCGATTCCTCTTCTTTATCTCCACATGTTTTAAAGCAGTCATGTCCTGGAAATGGGTCCATCATCAACACACACGGGTTCAGCTTTGGGCCTATCATTTTCACCCGAATTCCAGACTCGAACCGGAGACAAGCTAGCCTGGATGGCCTGGGCCACATTACTCTCGAAGAATGTCTTTCCTCCTATTGATTAACTACAACCCAATTTACCCATGTAAATTATTAATAAATTTTACTTAGGTGCTCTTTAAGACTTGATTCCGAATAATAGAGACTTACATACCAAGCAACTATGACTAGTTGTTTTGCAGCGGCAGGAAGCATTTATCACTTTCTTAGGCACTTGATATGAAGAAAGCATTGAAGGTTACCTTCAAATACAGGACCCCAAAATGAAAACATTATTTGGTTCGGCCCTTCCCTTTAGCCAAGACCAAATAATTTCATTCTATTTGTTTTTTTTTCTTTCCCTTTTGTTCTCTTACGGATGGCCCACGAGGAAGCTATGCACTTCTTTTGGTCTTTCAGTTCAGTCATGTTTTTTTGTCTCAATTTTATTTGGCAGTAGTGCATTTATGCATAAAATAAAACCAATGGGTGTGACAAAAGAAATTTAAAATAAACAAGGAAAATTGATATAGGCCCACACATACATGTGAGAAGTGGGCTCACCTCAATAAATAAAAGTCACATTAAATTGTCAACTTATGGAATAATTAGAATCCAGATTGTTTTCACTGTGAGTTCAATGGGTAAAATGTTAAAATTTAAAAAGATCAAATTAAAAAAAAAAAAAAGAAGACGAAGAGGGAATAAATAAATAATAAAAAAGAAACAGGTAGGGGATGAAATCATTATTATGGAATTGAAAACTGCTCAAAGTGAATTGATTGCGAAATAAAGAGGTAGGTCCCAAACTTTTGAAGAGGAAATATTGAAATGGAAGGCACAACTAGGGGTAGGAGGTTATTAAAAGGGGCTGCTCAGATTTTACACTTAAAGAGGGACAACTCAGGAAGTTTTGACTGAGGGGAAAACAAATTAGGGGTCATGTAATCAATGTTTAATTGTTTATGATTGTAATATAAATATCACAAGTTGCTTTTCATTGTGTGGGCAGTCAAAATAATTAGTAATTTTTTTTAACTCAATTTCATTGCATTTTAAAAGCATCAAAAGAAAATTGATAAATAAAAGTTCACTAATTTTACTGATTAAATCAAACGCGTGCTGTTCTGCACGGAAAGCTTGGTCAGATCTTGAAATATGTTCGCATGGTTCATGTGGATGGACAGGGTTTTTTAAATGCAACTTTAAAAAAAAAGAATATTAAATCTCAACCAAGTACCAACTACCAAAACAACCAAAATAATGTTATATCATGAATTAAGTAACTCCCCTTTTAAATTGTTAAGAAACTAGTAATGTCGGATTTCCCCACTTAAATCTACTTCCTCATTAAGTCTACCTCTCTGATAATAATGCTATGTATTAATTTTACATAACGAAGTTTGCTGAAAAAGAATTGACTTCTTTTTCACCGTTGGTTGATAAGCGTCTGTCCACGGCATCTTTCGGTTCCTAAAAGCTACGGAAGTCCATTTTCTTTCTGATAACAACAAAAAATATGAAAAGGATCACTTGCAGCTAAAACCTTTTTTAAAAAAAAAAAAAAAAGATGCCTTCTGCTTCTGCACTACATGGTCCCAACTCTCAGAAGGTGACTCAAAACTCAGAGGCCACAACGTTGTCATTTGTCAACATGTATGATTTGGCAGTATGGTGATAATTTTTTGCTGCTCAACAATGGAACTTTGATATGAAAGGGAAGCCGAAAGCCTAGCATTTAGAGGTGATTTCGATAATGGGATTAGTTGCCATGAACTTTGGGTTTCTATTTTTTATTTTTTGTTACTTGGAAATGGAATTGAATAGTGAATTCTAGAAAAAAAAGAAAGATGCTTCCGAAGCAGAAAATGGCTAAGGAGTACGTTTTTCATCTTGGAAGCTTTCGTTTTTTTTCCTGAAGAATTTAATGACAAGAAGGACGATGAGCTTTCTTCAAAGAATGGGAGGAGAGAATTCTGGTTCGAGCTGTCGGTGTCGTGGGTCACAATTTTACCAGAACTTTCAATGGCACGCTTGTGTTCAGATGAGACAGGCGTACACCCGATGGTTATCTGTTACTGCTTTTACCCCACGGCTACGGGTGACAATACAAGTTCATTGAGGGATAAAAAAGGAGAAGAAGCAGATCAGAAATTGCCAAACTGCCATCATCATCGACCGTTTGCATTATAGGGATATAGGACGCGATTCCCACTCACCACATCCACTCGCTGCTGGATATTTTGGACTGGTTAGATTCGAAAATGGTCATTGCAAAAGTTGCAATTTTAACGAGTTTTTGGAGACGAAATCCAAGAAGAGAAGCTTAAACAAATGTGCCTGGAATTGTAGCCATCTCACTCTTGTGTGTGTTAAATAAGCACGTAAAATGGGAAGAATACTAGAATGCTGACTACTAGGGTTGCCATTTCTAACAGTTGGGTGCACTCTCAAGTGTCAAGAAGGTTTTCATCATCAATTCATAGACAGACAGAAATGCTTTGTGTTGGAGGAATAAATTCGCTTCCTTTATCGAAAACAATTCATTGATGACCTGAATAATAAGCAAATTGTGATTGATTGCCCAGAAAACTAGTAAAGAAATTGTGATTTATTAAAAATAGAACCGAAGAATAATGAACAGTAAGCCAACGTTTAAAAGGAAAATCTAAATGGGAATGGAAGAAAGATGAGAAAGAAAGAAAAGCATCCTAGAAACAAATAGTCCAAAAGTAATAAAGTAGCCAAATTACCAAAAAAAAGAAAAGAACTAGAGTCTCCCCCTCTCAAGCTTTCCCCAAAAGAATTACAAAGCAAATGTGGTAAAATCTCCAACAAGATAAAACCACACCACTAAGCAAGTAGTATTTAAACGGAAACAAATGGAGTAAAATAAATATATATCAAATGTGAGACATAGTAGAATTAAAAAAAACGAAATAAATAAAATAAATTACACCAAATCCAAAGCTCTCTCTAGAAGATCAATGCTATGGCTGCCCATCCCAATGCCAATCCTCCAATTATCTTCTGCATGCTCTTGATTGCCTCTGCTCCACTCTGCAATTTTTTTAAATTTCCACAAAATTCAAAATTTTAGAGATCTCCGAAATTCCTAAGCCAATTAATTAATCTACTAAAATTAATTAGATTTAATTATTATTTTATTTCGGTAAAATGCACGGATTGTAATTATTGCACATGCATCGTGTATGTACGATCTGACATTGACCTGAATTGGTTCATTTGCGCTGTCACTCTAATTGTTACGCTCAACTGTAGATCACCTCAGGATCCGCTGGTTCTTTCTTAAATAACTAAATGCCCAGTTCCACCTACCTCACTCGCGCGTCATTTAAACGCGCTTAAACGAAACGAACGCTCACCTTTGAGCCAGAATTCACATTCCAATTTCTAAAGTTCATTTTAGGAAATAATTATAAACTCGAGTTTGCTAACAAACGCTGTGTTATTAGTCTAAATTCTTAGATCTAGAGGCGCATTGTTGTACGGTGTAAGTTAGAACCAAACAGATAGAAACGAGAGGAAAGAGAGTAAAATGCACCTCATCGGCAGCGACGGAAGGGCCGGGAGAGGAAGCGCCGAGGCTTGGTCCAGGAGCTTCTGTAGGTGGGGCGGGAGGTCCAAGCAAATTAGGTGAAGGGGCGGGAGCATTGTGTTTCTTAGACTTCTTCTTGCTCTTGCTCTTGCTTGGAGCTGGTGCAGGAACCTCAGCAGTTGTCGGTGCAGCAACAGGAGCCGGAGGAGAAGCGGAGCTCTCTGGAGGAGTTGCTGGTGCAGCAGCGGGAGTAGAGCTCACAGGAACTGGAGCCGGTTGAGAACTTACTGGAGTAGCAGCAGGAGGGGAAGAAACCGGAGCAGATTTAGATGGAGCCGGAACCGTCGCGGATTTCTCCGGAGCTGCAGCCGGTGGGGACGAAGTTGGTGGTGATGAAGTTGGTGGTGAAGAAGTTGGTGGAGAAGTTGTTGGAGCAGTGGTAGGAGCTGGTGATTTAGGTTTGCTCGCAGGAGCTGTAGCGGGAGCAATAGTAGGTTTGCTCGCAGGAGCTTTAGCGGGGGCAATAGTAGGCGTAGTTGCCGCCGGAGGAGCTTGAGTGGGTGCAGCGGTGGGAGATTGACCACCGACACCAGCCACCACAATGCAAATCAAAGCAACAGCAAACGCGCTTGTACGATCCATTTCTCTCTTTTTTTTGGTTTTTGATGTTTTTTGGTTTGAGGCTGAGGGAGGGAGTGAAGCAGTAAGAGAAATAGTGGCGGAGAGAGAGTATAAATAAACGAAAAGAATCATCGTGATGATGATCAAAGTAACGGACGGATCTGAACCGTAAACAAAATGGGCCCCCACAATCACATGGGTCAGGATTAGCCGTTGGATGAAACCAATTTGGGGGCCCACGAGCATCCAACTATCAAACAAATGGACAGTGTAATGTGGCACTCGACACAGTCTGGAATAGGGGCCCACTAGGAAGGGGCTTCCTAAATTAGTGCATGTGATTTGCTGACACGTCACTAATTATAATTCAACTAAATCTTGGTTAATTAATTTACGCATTGGGGCCGTGGTTTTTTTGGTTTTTCCTTTTAAAATTTTTGTGGGCTGGAAATGGAGTAATGGAGTGGCGAGACAGCTGGAAGGACAGTGCGGTGGGGTCATGTTGCGCAACGTGACAAACCAATAGGAGGCTACCACGTGAGGGGTTTACGGCAATGATTATAGGCAAAGTTGTTGCGGAGAGTCGGGCGATTTTTTGACGGGATTATCACGGCCACCGGCATGAAACTGTAGGTCCCACGCAAAAGTTGTCTCGGTGAGCGTGCCGCGTAAACGCACCAAACTTTTTCTTCTGTTAAAATTTGTAGAGCGAAGAACCTGGCAAAGCAGCGATGGCCCTTTTGGGGTGGTTTTTTTGGAGTGTATTTTCTGAGTATACATAGCACCTTTTCTCTTTTATATGTATAGTATTTCATTTGATTTGATTTGATGGTGAAATTGGAACCATATTTTAATAGTTTAGGAAAGACATTTGGTTGGAAATAGCCAATAGGTTGTGAAAGATGTTAAAGAAGCTTGCTTAGTATCTTTTGGCAATTAATATGTGTAGCTTGTGTTGGTTAGAGTCTAATAAAGAAAGGGACAGAAAATATGTCAATGGCTTTTTATTTTTAAAAAAATTTCTTCCTGACATTTTTAAGTCAGGGTTGATGATATGTTAAGACCATGGAAGAGCATTAAATAGGCAAATTGTTAAGCACTTTGGGAATTGGGATCAGATTCTTTAATCCATCTTTATTTTGCTTTTTTAAGGTGAAGAGAGACAAGATGAGCGAAAGATTCTGTACTACACTTTGGGATTTACTTACAACCATGCTTTTATTCTATCCTCCCACTTTTCTTTTTAATTAATTAATTAATTAATTAACCCTTTAATTATTGAAATAGTACTTGTACTGTTTCTTCCTTGGCTTATGCTTAACTTTTTTACTTAGACTCAAGCTCAAGCAGGTAATGCTATATATTTGATTTTTTTAAAAAATATAAGAATAGTTTTTATAATTAATTGAGGGATAAGTTTGTCATATTTGCAAATAGGGAAAGGCATTTCGTCATTTTCTCTCCAAACCATGAGTTGCAAATCAAAAGCAAAACGAACCATAATGTGTGTTGGCAATGTGTTTGTTACCAAAAGGTTTTTAGTTTGAGAGTAAAACACAATGCCAAACAAGACCTAAATGGCACCTTGTCCCTATGCATGTTGACAATGAAATATTTAGAGTCAGCTAGGCTCAAACTCATTTAAGATATATGCCAAACTTGGAAACTAAATAAAGTCCTTTCATCCATTGTTTTCTATTTTCTTTTTCTTTTTTTTAAAAAAAAGTAAAAAAGTTAGAGAAGGTAAAAGGGGAGAGATTAACATTTTTCATTCTTATTCACAAAAATAAATCATTTCAAATTAGTAAGATAAAGAAAAGGAAAAAAAATTAAAAAGATGTGAATCGATTGTTGCATATTTTTTAAATTATTTATTATATTTTTAAAATTCAATTTTATCTTAACTTACAATCGATATAATGATAATATAATTTTCATTTTCAATTCTACCATGCAATAAGTGGGACAAAAATGATTTTTTATTCACTTTTCTACATTATCTACCAAAGGTTCCATATCTGAGTCCAACTCAGGCCCAAACTTTTCTGTTGGGCCATATTTCTGTACGAACTATTTGCGCCTGGATTAGGTTTGGGACGAGCAGAATTAGTAATGGCAATCCAAGCTCGGCTTGTTTGAATAAATCTCTTTGGTTTGGGATTCCACCAGTTAGGTTTGATTGGTATTATGTTAATTTCTTTGTAAGTGAGCTATCAACCTGAAACATGTACAAGCGTGGGTTTTTTTTCTTCTTCGTTGGGTAATCATGTAAAAATGCGTCAGATTTCCAGTCTAGCTAGCAGACATGGTTACAACTTTTGGAAGGCTAACATCACCAGAGAAACTTCAAAACAGGCCTTGGTTAAAGAGATCATACAACTTGCCATTGATATATTATGAAGTTGTCTTTCCAGAGTTTCCACCCCGGCAGTCGAATTCTCTACAGAGCTCATACCAAATCAAAGAACTTTGAAATGCTCATTGCAAATTATGAAATAAGATACACACCTTTTGATGTCCAACAAAAACATTTCCTTTTAACCTGAAATTAGGCTTTCCCATCCACGCTAAGCCGGTGAGCTTCAAGCTCATGTGCCTGGAAATCAATGCTTGAGCACGCGAAACTACAAACTGATCAAGAACTACATGCATATTATTATTCAATAAGGACATATGTCAAGATATGAACTAAACCCCCATAGATCCTGATTGTAATCATTCATCATAGTTGACGACATCCGAGGAAAGATTACATGCTTCCTCAAAATATTAAACCTAGCTCGTAAAGTAAAACTAAACTGTTTAGAGCTAATCATGCTTTCCAATATATGGTTACAAGTTGCACATAGAAGCTGCATTTTGCTTCCACAAGGATATAAAAACCATGTTAGAATGAATAAAATATCGAACCAATCAGGTCTTTTCACATAGATAACATGTTGCATATGGAAGCCGCATTTTCTTGAGACCAGCCCAGTTGTACTTGGCTGCATATTTTTGTGAGTTGTCCTTCACTTTTTGAGTTGGAAACAAACTAAAAAGCACCTTTGGTCGATTGTTATTGATCATGACAAAGTGCATTGGCTGGCTTCATATGAGGGGACCATGGTTCCCGTTCCTTTGATCTAAAGGGAATGAGATGTAGAAAATGATTACTCAGTTTGTTTAGTACTTCTACAACTACACTTTTTTTTTTTTTTGAGAAAAGAAACTAAAATTGTTTAAACAGTTTGCTTTCCAAGGGTTTAGGCCGACAGATTTGAATGATTCATTTCAAAGTGATGGTGTGTATGATATGGCTAGAAGTGTGGTCCATTGTCTACCTTGTTGATAGCTGCCTTCTTAACTCTTTGATCGAATCACCACAACCTCCATTTTAGGTGTAAGTATCAACCATTTTTTTCTTCTGATCAGAACTGATTCATGTAGGTCAAGTGCAATCAGGTTGCTTAGGCAATAAGAGCAACATATAATAATAACTTTTTGAATTGTTTATGGTATACGCGCGTTTGGCATAGCAGCAATAAAAATTGAATTGAATTTATAGCCACTGCCAGCATCCATTAATTCGGAGTCTTGACCATTTCAACATATGGATCGGAAGAAAAGAGTTTTGCACTTACAATTTCCTTATGGTATTATTCATTTTCGGGCTTATGCATCTTATATATGTCTGATACATCAATTAATGAATGTGGGATTCATATATATATCTTACCCATAAACTTGCTGTTTTAGGTAGATTTGAGATCCTACTTCTAAATGCAAAGGTGACAACAACCATTACTCTTGCCTGACTAGTGACTACTGTTCCATAGATAAAATATTGGTTATAACCTCTTTTTCTGACTCTCCCTCTCTCTCTCTCTCTCTGCTTTTTCCTCTCCTTTATATTAAGTTTCATGCGCAGCTTAGTTGCATAGTTGTAACTCCGCACCCACCAGCGCTCCGGGAACCTGATGAGCCCAGCTTTTTTGTTGCCTATTGACCATCCCGCCCCTGAAACTCTTCTGGATTCCAACTCTCTTTTTCCTTCCATGGAGTCAGCACATCAAAATAATAAAGCCAATAACACCGTCGAGGGGCTTTCACAGCCACCGTGCAGCAAGCCCCGTTGTTTCTTCTGCACGATGAATGAGCCAGAACCATCTCTAAGAAGATCCAAACTCAGCCAATGCTTCAAAGAGATGCCTCTCAGAGATGACCAAGATCATGTTTTGGTCTTAAGTGGGCTCTGGAACATTTCCATGACTCAACCCGATGATGCAGAATTCCCATCCCTTGGTATATTTGAATGCATGGCCAAACTGATCCATAGAGGCATTACTGATCAGGATTGGCTTCTTAGAGGTCAGAATATCTATATCCCCTACTACGCTGCTCATATTATTGGTTCATATACAATGGACAAAGCCCAATTTGCAGAAAGAGCTGTTAAATCAGGTGTAGTTTTGCCATTAATGGAGCTTTTGAGAGGTAAGATGAGTTGGGTTGAGCAACGAGTTGCAGTTCGGGCACTGGGTCACTTGGCCAGCCATGACAAAACCTTCGAAGCTATCGCTGTGCATGAAGTGGAGATCATAAATATGGCGATGAAGATAGCTAGCAATTGCCTTGAAGTGATTTATGAAGAGTTTTTTGGAATAAAAGATAGGAAGAGACCGAAATACCATTGTGACCTGCTTACAAGAGGACTTGGAGGATTGGAGTTGCAGTTCAGGAAGGCTGAGGAATGGGCTAGTCAGCTCCAATGTTGGTCACTCTATCTGTTGAATTGCTTTGCATGCAAGGAGAAGTCTCTCAACTTGATCTGCAAGAAAGAGTTCTTGAAGACTTTGTGTGGAATGTGGGGTGGATTAGTGAATCTCACTTCTCCTGCGGGAATTGGATTGCTGAGAACTCTGTGTTCCTCTAAAGCAGGAAGAGAAAAGGTAGCAAATTTGAAAGACGTAATAGATAGTCTTTGCAATGTTTCAAGATCATCAGATGACTGGCAAGAAATGGCTGTTGATTGTCTTTTGTTGCTTCTCAAAGACCAAGATACAAGATATAAAGTTATTGATATTGCAGCTTTGTCTCTTGTTGATTTAGTTGAACTCAGAAGCCTTGGAGAAAGAAAAAGAATGGGAGAAACAATCACGCAGACATTGTTGCAAGATTACTACAAAATCAAATATGGTTTCTTGAAGCTGAAGAGCCAGAAAGCTGAGAGAGCATTAGAAGAATTATGGGAATTGAAGGTGGAGAATATAAAAAGAGACAAGCTAATGTCTGAGCAAGACATGAAAGAGAGAGAAGTGTTTATAGGGAAGTTGAAGAAACAAGGCAACAAAAACTTTTGGTCCGGTAAAATTGAGAAAGCTTGCAAAATGTACTCGAAGGCCTTGGATTTGTGTCCAACAAACATGAGAAAAGAGAGGATTGTTCTTTACAGCAACAGAGCTCAGTGTTGTCTGCTACTTAAAAACCCAGCGGCCGCCATTAGTGACACAACCAGAGCTCTATGCTTATCAAGTCCTGTGAGCCCTCACAGTAAAAGCTTGTGGAGAAGGTCACAGGCTTATGACATGAAAGGGTTGGCCAAGGAGAGCTTGATGGACTGCTTAATGTTCATCAATAGTCGCATAAAATCTGAGCACACCAAGCCTGTCAGGATCCCATACTATGCTGCAAGGATGATCAACAAGCAGATGAATGCCACGTGGCTATTTGCGAATGCCAAGGCAAAATTTTGCAGCGCAAAAGAGGAAAGAGTATATGAATCCAACGGAAAGTACCAGCTGCAGGAAATGCTGCTGAGGTTGATGGATGCTAAGGAAAATGGTAAGCCTATAACGTTAGCCTTGTAAATATTGCCATTTATTGATATTAATTAACATGAAGTGAAATTTCTTTGATCCTACTACAAATCTTTTGCTTATCTAGGAACAGTTTGTTGATGTTTTTTGATTCCCTTTTGTTGGTCTCTTAGATATGCCAACTACTATAGAAGACCCTCTAGTTGAAAAGAGATGGAGGAAAAAGCAAGAAAAAGCAGGCAGGAGAAGAAAAGGCATCAGTATCCCTACTGGATGGGCGCATGCCAAAAATGGGATGAGAGACAGTCAAGTGCTGTCCATCACACAGTAAGAGGTGGAACGAGACGTGATCAACAAAAACCGACCGTTGATTACCATAAGCAGTAGCATGGACGGCAGCCGGTAGGATAATCAGAGAGTCTACCTATTATATGCAGCCAGGCAATGCAGAAAGACCTCTGCATCCAATGCACTTGGAGCACTCTCTGTTTTTCACTCGGAGGGTCAATGTCAACTGTCAACCCTATAAGAAAAATACATGTAAAACCCATAACGCAACTTGTCAAAGTTGGATTGTTCAATATTCATGTCGGTTTGAGCCACCATGATCACCATGGTCGAGAACCCACAACCAATGTAACTTGAATTCTTTGTCCCTTTTTAACCACTGCAATTAATTGAGCTACACAAATGAAAAAGCAAACAACATAGAATTCCTCTGTTATCCATACTTTTCCATTAGTTTCTTAAACCAATGATAGTAAAACCTAGGGATAGATTTAACAAAACATAAAGGCATTGTGGCAGATAATGAATTTGAATTATTTTCTCTTTACCAACCTATATCTCCCCTTGCCTTGACCTCCCTCTCGTTGAGAAGAGAGAATACTATGAAACTAGTACTATTACTACTGATTATGACCTTTTAAATGATTAACCAAAAGATAAAATATCACCATTAATTCGTTTCCACAGTAAAGAAAAAGGTTGAGAGAGTGTATGTGTTGAATGATAGATGGACTAGCTCAAACTTTTTCTTTCCGCCCACCAGTTGATCCAGCTATTACCCCTAAAATATTACACGTAAAGGAAGAATTTGACAGATTAAGACCTCTTAACCAATATAAATTATAAAAAACTTATATAGAGAATCTAACAAAAATCTTTGGTATTAACCAATCTAGATTCGATGTGTAGCATATCGTACCTAACGCACTGTCCCATTTCTTACATAAGCTAAGATACAAGTAAAGTATTGTTCTAGATTCAACCATATCTATAAAAGTAAAGCATACTTTGGAAACACATTAGCCAAAATCCGAATCATATTTGGGAATTGGCGAAACAGCATATCCCATATCTAGATAACCACCTAGAATCCATGGCCCAGGCAACATTGCCTTTGGGAGGCATTTGAATGATTGCCCTCCTCTTTTCTGTATCTGAGATTTGTTACTTTTGCTCTTGTTGATTATGCAACTCGGACTTTAACTAGATTACGTTCTCAAAATTCTTTGCGACTATCTCTGTTTTACTTAAAATTATGGGAAAAAATTGGCTGAGTTTGCCGGGAATTAATGAGTTCAGTGACGTTCACAACCTAAGTTAAGACTCGTTACGTGTACAACAGCCATTTCCTTATTTGTTTCTGGAGAAATTCAAATAAACGAAGAGAATAAGAACTGCAATAGAGAACAATGAATTTTTAAGCAAATGGAAATAAACTATCCAAAATTTTCAAAATAATTTTGTCCTAAAACAAGCTATTGAAACAAAATGGTACTGCCAATGGAATGATATCTATCCATATATAATCGCATGAATGATAAAGCCAGATTTGTTTGATGGAGATAACTAGAACACTGCATCGAGTTAAAGAACTTCCAAGTTCTATTATTCCATAATGCTGTACAACATATCAATATACAACACATTTTACAACAACACAAGACAGTGTAGAAAGTAGAATCAAAAAGCTCTGGTCTTGAAGTAACCATGGTTGCCATTGATCTATGGTTGTGCAGAAAAACCACTCCAATTTTTGACTTCATGCTGCCAATAATTCTGCTAAAAAAAAAAAAAAGGAAAAGTTGATTTATGATCAATGAGTCGATTCCTCCAGCCCTCAAAAACAAAATCTTTCGATGGTACTAACTACCAACGGAATCAAGTTTAGTTCAAGCACATATTTGTGTCAAATCATTTAACTTAAGTTGTCTAACTCGTGATGTTTAATAATGCCACCCTAAAGAAAAAACCAAGGTTTTAATATGCCATTTAAGAAGATAAAGATCGAGTGATGCAAAAATGATGAAAGAAAAGGATGCACAATCATACATTTTCCACCACTTCAAACCCACCTTTTTGAGTTAAGAGTTCAATCATCATATGGGCTCAAAGCAGCAACAACTGATCCTGTTGTTGCTAAAGTTGAGGCTACATCCGGAAAATCTTTCCAAGATGTCGTCATCTTTACTGATGGATAAAGCCAACTCTTAACAGAATCCACAAAGCAGTTTGGATCAAAGTTTAGAATGGCTTCCCAGTCAACCTGCACACCTTTCGGGATGTTGCCTGTGAACTCCATATTAGCAGCAAGAAACAATCCAAGCAAAACAACGAAGCCAACTACTGCAGTGCCCCTTGAGAGTGGCATGAAATTGTACCTGAAAAGCAATCAAGTGTTATTTGCACTAAAAATTTTCAAGTTGTCCAAACATAAACCAACCATTTGCTGTTCTGATAGTCACGTCATACCAGTAGTAGGTCATCCTTAAAATAGCTTCTCTCACATTTTCAAGGACATTGAAATCAGTGGACCCATAAGTTTCGCCACAGTAAGCATTACAAATGGCCTGAAAATCGACAAATTTGGTAAACTCAAATGTCAAAATCAATTAGGAAAACAAATAGAAGAAAGAGAAAAAGATAATTAAAAGTAATAGTGTAAGAGCAAGCAAGGAGCTGCTAATCAAGAGGTATCAGAAGCTAATTAGTATTTTGAATTCCTGCATTTTATGTGGATTTCACAGCATATTACCAACCAAAAAATGCTAAAAACTACATTGCTCACATCCTCTCAAATTATGTCTCAATTCTAAAGATGAAAATTTAAACACAGGTTAAGACCTAAAGAAGATATGATAAAGATATTGCAATGTCACAGAACACCAGGGGAAAACAGTAAGGCTAAATGGACATTCATGCAAGCCTTGACTGTCAAGCATATGATTCAATGAATGGACCAAAAATATGAGGCCCTATTTACATTTTAAAGTGGCATAGTCCATTAGCACAACAGATTAATCTACACAGCAAATAAGAATCCAGGAGACGGTGGAACTCATTTTCATGCTATTTTCATGTGAGTTGTATGATTAGGGCATTTCCATATCTGCTCAAATTGAAAATCATCATAAAATTGTCTGATAGAATATCAGACAAACATGGAGGAGTAAGAACATTTGCCAAAGAATAGCGTTAATAAACTAAGTCTGACTACTAATTATCAACCATTGGCTCATGTTTGAGATCAAGAGCAACTCACTTCCCATGCCATTGCCATTTCAGTATCAAATTCCTCCCATCTGGCAGGTGTGCAAGGTGTTCTGATCGCGAAATCATATCCACGCTCCCCCCTGTGAGAATTATTCAATGTTTTTCAGCCACAAAAGTTAAATTGAAAAAGAAAAAAAAGGTATGAAATAAAAATAAAAAAGAAGTTGACATATACTTACATTTTCACTAAGGTAATTCTAGTCCCTTCAAGCTGCTTCCTGAAATAAAAAGTAAACCAGCATTATGTCATGACTAGGTTATGACAAGAAACTTTAGATTCCAAGAAGATCATCCTTCTGAGTTGTTGGAAGCTTTACCCCTCACAGGCCGTACTGTTGCACCAAGTAGCCAACCAGAAGTCCTCACCCACAAGTTCATAAAGATCATCACAAGAATTGGCATGCACAATCTGCAAGTGGTATTTTAATCTTTGCTTCATAATATTTTCATATATAAAGGTAGATATTTCCAAAAACTATTTGCAGTTATAAATCAACCAGAACATATGACTTAAAGGTCATACTGTGCAGAACCATGGACTCCATAACATAAAACATAAAGGAACTTCAAAGAATTCTTTAGGCTTTGTTTAGTTTACAGAAAATTTAAGGAACAGAGCATTTAAAAGAAAATGAAATACAGAATCACGAGACTTAGTTTTCTAATGTCTAAAAAAGATTTACTACAAAGAACATAATTAATCACAAGTAAAAAAAAAAAAGTTGCATATCTGTATTTCTTCAATTCTTTTTACTTATTTAACCACTGTTAATAACTTCATGCTTTACAAACACTACAAATCATATGCTCTTTTTGCATTGAATTGTAGATTAATCAAATTAAAACTGATATATAGCAAACTAAAGTCTATGGTAACTCCTAAAAGGAAGGAAATAAAACTCAAATTCCAATTAAAGACGTATCCAGAACAAATTTCTTCACAATGTGATTTTGACCAAACTGTTCATGGATTTTAAGTACATAATATATTTTAAATATTACAATTTGTAAAGAAATATGTTATTGCATCTTCAACATCCATTAATTTAAAATCTTTCCTATAGTATCATGGCCATAAATTTTGCAATAGATTGCTAAATTTAATTACTTCCAAATTTTCTAAACATTCATGTAGGTTTCTAATTCTTAAAATTTCATGCCAGCCATTGTTAAATTACAAGCAGAACAGCTTATATTTTAAATATTACAATTCTTGTAAAGAAATAAGTTATTGCATCTTCAACATCCATTAATTTAAAATCTTTCCTATAGTATCATGGCCATAAATTTTGCAATAGATTGCTAAATTTAATTACTTATAAATTTTCTAAACATTCATGTAGGTTTCTAATTCTTAAAATTTCATGCCAGCCATCGTTAAATTACAAGCAGAACAGCTACAAAATGATGTCACCCCTATAGCTTAAAAGTCAGCAGCAACAAACATACTCCTATCTATGCAACTAATACACAATACAGTGGCTTCTGCAGGAACACTACCCATTTTCTTATTCCTTTTTCCTGGAATGGTAAGATTTGAACCTACAACTACCTCACACTAACACTAATCCCTTTATGACTTGAGAAATCTGAAAAGTTACTCTTTCAGCACTGCTCATTTAGAGGACAAATGATCATTGCAGACTATCAAATGCTCTGTTACATGAATAAGATGGGCAATGGCAAAATTATATTATGGTTACAGGTCTAAAACCAATCAAATAGTACTTACCTTTTCTGATTTCCCCTCTTTTGATAGATCAATAATTTCATCAGCTTTGTTGTGCACAAAAAGTTTATCTTTCATAATAGTCTTTGCTATATCAAATGTTCTGCAATATCACCAAATAATGAGGATTTATAACAATACTGTTGTTAACGAATCAAACCAGATATTTACCTTTCATGATTTGGGAAATAGCGAACAACTTTTGCTTGTCCAAGGACCATAGGTGTGTGAGAACCAAATCCAGAATTGAACTCTTCACTGAATAGAAAAACAGAGGAGTGCAGGCTCAGTAACCAATCATATATTTTAGTACGAAATTCTTGAGAACAATTGAAACAATTCAAAAAATGCCAATCTGACTCATCCTAGGGTCTATAATGGTGAAAAATGATCTTCAACATCATTAGATTGGTTGATTATAATATATGATCCTATGAGTAGAACTATGACATTTTCTCCAACTTGAATCTAGACCGCAACAAGTGCAGCCTTCAATTACAGTAATTGCATATATGACCTAGTGGGACTCATGCACTGTTGGGTTAAAAACCAAATATAAAATAACGAAAGAATGATTAAAAAGCACACTTTTGATATACCAATAGAAAATCACACTTTGATATTGTTAAAAAAAATCCTGATCAAGATAGCAGAGAAATTTGTGGATGACAAGGTCAAATCCCGTAATAGATAGATAATGCAAGAGATAACAAGAAACAATTAACACATATTTGTGTAATAATTCCAAAGGTAATAAGGTAAAACATAGCAGACCTCAACTTGTTAACCCACACAACTGGGTCACAAGGCTCAGAAATTTGTCTCCATTTAACAGCCAATGAATAAACATCTTGCCATGACATCATCAGACGACTAGATGATCTATCTTCAGTAATGCCATAGGAAGCTGATGTTTCTGAGGAATTACTTGTACTACAACCAGCACCACCTCTGTTCTGGCTAGCCATACTGATTCTTTCCTTTCTTCGAACTCTCTTACCATTTTTTGAGCTTCTATTAGAATGCTTCCAATCCGCTTGCAAAGAACGCCATGCTTTTGACACCTTCTGTGCAATTTCGATAGCAGCTAATCCTGCCATACGATGCTGGCACACAATACAAGATGAAAAATATTTAATAAACCAAAATACAGAAAAAAAAAAAAAGAAAAGAAAAGAAAGCACTTTTTAAATGGAAATCTTTATAAACAAGGACCTTGATGGCAATCTTTTTAGTTTTATTTTTCCTTTTTCAAAGGAGAGAGAGGGAAGAAGAAAACATGAGCATCTTTAACTCAAAGGAATTAACATAAAGTTGAATGTTAATGTCCAAACAAACGTAAGAGACAAAATTAATTAGTTGTTTTATGAAAAACTACTACAAGATTTTTCTGATTGGTATCCAGGCAGAATAAAAAAAAATGGAACAAGAATGCAATGGACATGCTTGAAAGCAAGTCTGTAATAAAATTTCCAGCATCCTTGCTGCCGTTATATTGTATAAACAGCCGCATAGGAAACCATCCTTTTTCTTTTATGTACACATTTTTAAGAATGTTTCAAACTGAAACAAACATGTAAGATGTTTAGTCTTTCTGCCAGAGTTTTGTAGTTTTTCATCAAGCCTGTCAAATTAAGAAAGAGGGAAAATCTTTACAAAGTATGAGTGGGATGGTTTATGACTTTCAAGGGAGACAAAGGGGCATGCGGGAAGGTGGGGAATGGGGATAAAACAAAGAAAAAAAAAAGACAAAAATGGTTCAGAATTATTCCAAATTAATCACCTGACGCCTATTGGGCAAGAAACCTGGACAGTCGTATTGGATTTTCTTGCCAATTGAGTCAGCAGCCAGTAGAAGAGCAGTCTTGTGCTTTGTAACAGCAAAATCTTGCTTCCTAAGCTTTCCCTTTTTCAGAGAATCACGCAGTGGAGGCTGTCTGTAAACCTTTTCACATACATTCTTGGGGTGCAATCTTTTGCACCAATACTCCTGCATAAGTACAAATATAAGAAACTAAAAGGCTAAAAGAAAAGAGAAAAATCTCTACCAGGAAAATAATTTAATTTTAAGCAATTTGCTTTATTATATCTTTAGCATGGCAAACTGATTTGTTTCTGAAAAATATGATACAATCTCAAATGATTGAAAACTAAAGCCATCAAAATGAAAAATGTTAATTTTTTTAAAGTACCATTAAAGCCAAAAAGAAAAAGGCACAAGCTTTCTGCAAAAAAAGTTTAAAAGAAATACACCAGTAAACTAAAAAAGAACACAAAACACACGCACGCAACAAGCAGCTCAAGTTTAATGATGAATATCACTATGGATTGTTACCTTGAACAATGGATCAATATCTCCATCAATATCAAACCAACAAAACTCACTGTTGACTTTAGAAGCTGTGTACAAAGCAATCTCTTTCTGCAAATGCAGAATTTCAAATTCAGAGACTGTAACATTCAAGTTAGGGCCAGTAACAAATATTGTCAAACAAGATGATCATTATGACAGCCACTTGCATTATAAACTATTGTTTCTTGAGCATATTCTTCAAAACTATATCTGTCACAACAAATCCAAAACTCAAAGAAGAACAGATTTCCAAAGGCACATTTTAAGAGGTGTGTTATTCCACATTTCAATATTAACATACACAAAAAGGTAATATCATAATAATTGCACTTGAAAACAAACAGGAAAAATGGCACATACATAGGGAAGGGTAGATCATAACAATACGATGGAAACGAGCGTATTTTGCCGTAAATTGAAGGGCATATAACTGAGACATGCAATTGAGAGCAAAAGGCATGCACCCTAATATAGCCACCTCACCTTGAGCGGTGAGAAGGCTTTTGCTGCATTAACACCTCACCTTTGTGCCTAGACACACACCTCAAGTTGTAAAAATGAAAACAACATCAAGAGTAGAAAAGATTTTGGAACAACAAGAAGCCATCTGTTGTAATATAGAAAATGAAAAGCAAGGAAAACATAGAAAACTATGCATATGCCACATTTTTCATCTTCAAGACACAACTACATAACTTTTGGGTTCAACAGAAATATCTAGTTTCAAGTGGAGGTGAAATCATATTAGGTGAAGGTTAATACTAATGACGAGAAAGCATGAAAGAAACAGACAGGAGTAATATGCTAATTATTTCTTCAATTTAAACAAACATCTGAAAGAAAAAAACTAATGAACCAAACTCATGGAAAAATTATTTCTGCATCAAAGCAAACCTGATAGAAGGCCAAGCATTGAAGCACAAACTTTTCCATCGAATCCAGTTCAACATCTAGTGCAGCATCATAGTCCTTGATCTGTGAATGTCAGGTGTTAGTACAGTAAAGTAATGCCAAAGAGCAACAAGGCAGTGTTATAATTTAACCAGAGTATCTTAATTCAAAATTCTTAGTTACCGCATCAGCATATTCTCCAATAGCATGATAGCATGAAGCTCGTAAGTACAAACATTCAATATTCGAGTTTTCAATGCTCAACCCAATTGATAAATCCTTAATAGCCTTCCTGCAACAGCCAATTTGAGTCTCTTAAGCACGGATGAGAAAATGATAGTTGTAAAGAAGAACAACCTCAAGTGAACAGATAAAGTAATAAAAGACTGGGAGTAAAAACCAATATTGATGGTTGACATTTACAACTACAACTGACAGTAATGCTAAATAGCAAATGCTTCAGTTACAGTTGGGCCATCCTACGGATCAATGGAATATTTTAACACCAGAATTTCAGTAGGAAAAATGAGTAATTCCATTCAATGAGTGATTGTCCCTTGAGAATGGAACATATTCAGAGAACCATTATATCACAGACGGTTCACATGATCATTAGAATGATAAGTACATGAAATCAAATCAGAGAACTAAACCATTCACAAAAATACAGTTGATTGGCACACCTGTGCTCTCCCATCCCATGGAGTAATAGCCCACGTAGGTGATATGCTTTAGAATACCTATTAGAAAGCATTAATGATATCAAATTTACGAAAAAACTAAAGCAAACAATTTAATAAAGTCTGGAAAACAAGCACACACCACTCTAGGAGGGATAGGATGGCTAAGAATGCAAAAAATACTTACCTTCCATCAATTTGTATAACTTGTTCAAGGCATTCCAAAGCCTTTTCAGAGTTTGCTAGATCTTGATAGAACTGCCAGGAAATCAATTAGTCATGCCACAAGATATTTAAAGCAGCTTAATGGAGGAAACTAATTTTATTAGCCGTAAAATAGTTTTCTTACAGATGCAAACACATGATCACTCACTAACATACCTGTCAGCCACTACAAAACTGCCCAAGGATATCACAGTCACGTATCACACATTTAAAGTAGCTTGATGGAGAAAAATAGATTTACCAGACAAAACATTAGTTTCTAGCAAATGCACACACATGGTTTTAAGTGCCATACGCTGCTGGGCCCTACCTACAGAATCCTATGAAAATAGGTATTCTTTAATCTTGAAAACCCCCCCCTCCACCGCCCCCCCAACCTCCTCCTCCTCCTCCTCCTCCTCCTCCTCCTCTTGAATTATTCATAACATCATGACTTGGATATGCCCAATTTTCAACTTCTCAGCTGAAAACAGTGTTTACTACTCAGATTCGTAAATTGTAGTAGAAAAAAAAGAGGTATTGGTTATTTTGACACATTTTTATGAATAATCATGAAATTTAACTTTTGAGAGCACATTTAGGCCCTGATAGAAATTCTGTGGATAAAGCACAATAATCACTTGTAGTTACCTGGGTAAGATGAGCCCAGGCTTCAAGAAAACTTTGGTCAAGTTCGATAGACTTCCAATGTGCCTCCTCAGCCCTTTTATATTCACCAATTGAAGATAATGCCAACCCCTATGAGCATGAATACCAGATATTGAGACAGAAGTCCAAAAAGTATCAGATTCCTCCAATATCAGCAAGGTTAGAGATGCTCAGTACTAACCAAATATGTGTATGCAGACTTGTTATTCTTGTCAAGCTTCACACATGAAGATAGGTCTTCAACAGCAGCATTGAAATCCTTAAACTTGAAATTTACTATTCCTGCATTAAGTACAAATTCCACAGATCAGTTCTTGGCCACAAAGTTGTCATGATTTTCTTGTAACAATATTCTTTTGTGATATAACTGCAAGTATATCAATCAAAGCTTACAACAATCCCCTTGTTTTTTAACTGTGTTTCAATAGGGGCATGAATATTTACAACTGAACAGATAGAAAGAACACACTTGAGTAATCAGACACAAATATGACATACCTACTTCTGACATTTAAATTGAACAAAAAATTGGGATTAAGGTCAAATTCGCGAATATACTATGACTCAGTTTTAAATTTTGCCACTGTTCTTCAATTAATGAATTTTGCCACTGTAATTTTAATTTTGTTGATTTTGGGGAAAAAAGTAACGAAATTACAATATTTCACAGAATATTTTGTTAATGCAATTGGCAAATTTTGCCACTATACTTTTAATCTAGTTGATTTTTGAACAAAAAATAATGAAATTGGAATATTTCATGGACTACTTTGTTAATGCAAATGGCAAATTTCCATCAATTCTGTTACTGTATGTCCAAAAAACAACAAAATTGAAAGTACAGTGGCAAAACTCACGAAATTGAAGTACAATGGAAATTCAATATTAACCCAAAGTACAGTGGCAAATTTGACCTTAGTACAAAACAAAAAAGGTAAACAAAAATTCTTCAATGTATGAGTTAGCAAGTTGACTGCAAGCAGGAATTTAAGGAAATGAAACTTTGAAAGAGTTGGATTGAACAAGTTACCCCTTTCATGTAATATATCAGCCGAATTTGGATCAAATTCCAATGCTTTGGTTAGGTCTTGAATTGCCTAGCACAAAGATGCAATGAAAGATGTCAAATTTCAATTATGAGAAGCGCTACGCTCTTTTATTTCCTTCACAAATGAAATACTAAAAAATATAGTGAAATGACAGGCACTAAATGTTTACATAATTTAGTTCATAGGGTAGAAAGATACTAGCAAGAAGTTTTCCTTTGCGTAGAAAGAAAATAAGGAGAATGAACTCTTAAAAGACTCTCACCTCAACAGATTCTCCTAAGGCAGCCCGAGCCTGGCCTCTCCTTTTCCAGGCCTCACCAGCTGATGGTTTTGATTGAATAGCCTAAATGAAAAATTAAGCATATGGAGCATAGAAATTAGAAGTCATCACTCACCAGCAGATGGTTTTGATTGAATAGCCTAAACAAAAAATTAATCATATGGAGCATAAAAATTAGAAGTCATCACTTTTTTTAGACAGCTGAATCATCAAGATTTATGTACCTTGGTAAAATCAGCAATAGCAGCTTCAAGCTCTCGTTGGAATGCATATGCAGTCCCTCTTCCTATTAGTGCCTCAGGATATGTAGGATCCTCTTTCAGTATCTGCAAGATATCAAAAAAATTACAACAAAAAAAAGGTTCTTAAAATTTTATGTGATTAAAAAAGACAGAAAAAGACTGCAACAGCCACCCCAACATGGCAGAAACCTACAAGGAAAAGTAAAGATACCAAAGATTTACCTGGTCAAATATAGATATCGCGTAAGCATAATTCCCTTCATTAACCTGCAAAAAGAAAGATTGCATGTCAAGCAGAATGCATAACTCAAGTTTTTTACATTACAAATAGTGATTGCATCAAGTTGAAAACCACAAAATGTGTCAACACATACCTGTGCAATGCCCCTTGATAGGCGAAAATCTACACTGATTGACTTAGTCTTTGAAATCTTAGCAACACAGAACTTCTTACTCCTCTTGGTTTCATCACTTAATTCACTATGTATGTCAGATATGTTATTTGACTGACTGTGACTTCCAGTTATATCACTCAAGTTACTGGAAATGACAGAGGATTTACTGCATTGTTCTGATTTCTCAATTAGATCACTACATGCATTAGAATCATCACTTGGCTTGTCAAAGTTAATATGAGTTCTATTTGTCTCATTTGCACTGGTTTGATCACTGAATCCTATGTCACAATTATCACCAGTAGTGCTACTGTTCTCAGAAGCATCTGCAGACTCCGTACCTAGCTTAGATCCATCACTTAACTCATTGAGGCTTTTGTATGTTTTACCATTGGTGTCAGATGCAAACTCAGATAAAGAAATTGATGACATATTCCTCTCGTCCTCACTTGTTCTATTGTGTGTGTTAAAATTGTCAGTAGATTTGTTGTGGAACTTTGACACATCCATATGCTCTTCGAATAAACTAGAGGTATTGTAATTATTTTGATGCTTGAGAGTTTCATTTGACTTTCCATTGGCGAAAGGTCTAGATTCAGATACAGGAGTAGATAACTTGGGCTCAGCTACATGGTTGTCACTAGTGACACTTCTGCCTTGTTTGCCTGGTTTCACTACAGTCAAAAGCTCTTCCAGTTCCAGCAATTGCTTCAAATCAGCAGACTGCCTCAAAGCATGCTCATACCCTTGCTCCCACACAGCAATAGCATCCTCTTTTCTTCCCAGTGCAGAAAATGCACAGCCTAAACAAGGAAAACAAAAGCACTGAGTTTGAGTACACTGCCCCAAGGACAAGACAATAGATTTGCATTTTACTGTCAAATAAACAGTGATGATTCAGAAAAAGCATCAAGGATGCCCTGAAGAGATAGATAACAAGACATCAACATTTGCACAAAGATTGCAAAAATTCACCAGAAAATCTAAAGACAAGGGAAGGACCACTTTGATTATAATTCTACATTAGATTAGTAATCAAATCTGTTATTATCTTATTACTTTTAAGTCTTATCTGATGACGGAAAACCACAATTGACTTTCAAATTTGAGACAGAAAGAGAGAGAGAGCTTTTAATCAATGTTCCTGAGTCTTGACTATATTATTACATGTAATTGCACCCTGCAATTTTTTAGCCCTTAGACTAACTAGCATCAATTTGCTACAGCTTAGACCCTAGAGATGCATAGCGTACCAGTTACTTGTTGGAAATAGGCTCTATCCTAACCCATGATCATGTCTATAATAGTAAACTATATTCAAAGAAGCCAAACTCAAAAATTAGGTTTAGAGTTTGAACCAAAATGTGCATTGCGGGACTTAGAAGCAAATATGACAACTAATTAAACCCCAAATTCACTAACTATAGCCAAACCACCGAAATTGAAGGATTCTGGTTAGTACTACGAACTCACAGGCCTAGAACTCAATTTTTGGACTGAAAAGGGATGCCCGAATCCATAGAATATCTCCGATTAATCTAAATTTAAATTAATAACAAGCTAAATTGATTCTAAACAACAGAAAAATCAAGTGCCAAATACTGCAATTAACAAGTCGAATAATACTGAAAGACTTGGATTTTAAGGATCAAAGAAAATAATAAAAATACCTTTAAGAATATAAGCTTGAAGAAGCGTAGGATCAAGCTGAAGCGCCTTATCACAGTCTTTAATCACGTGCTTATGAAGCTCCAATTGACTATAACAAAACGCTCGATTGCTGTTACCAACAGATATATTGATCAGCAAAATGAAAATGTAACGGAAAAATGAAATAATTTTGGCAAAAAATTGAAGATCGACGGGTACAAAATCGGAAAAAGTTTCTCACGGACCAGATGTCTTGGATTGCGCAAGACTGAGTGAGGAGCGAGTCTAGGACTCGGATTGCCTTGGACCAGTCACGGGAGCTACAGAGTTTGGCGAGTTCGACTCGCTCGGAGATAGCTGAGTTCATAGTGACTGAGTCAGGAGAGCCAGTTTGGGAAAGGAGTTGAAATGAGAAGTGGCGAGGAAGGTGAAATGGGGGAGCAACGGTGATGAAGGAATCGAGTACGGTGATGGTTGCGAAAGCTTAATGGCACGTGCGGGTGAAACGTGTAGAGCTAAGTTTGACCCATTTTCATTTTGGTCTTTGAGAATTGCCAAATCGGTGACTAGGGACCGCACCTTGGGCTCGTCTTGAGGTGCGTGGGCTGCAGCCCGGGAATTACGCTCACAAATACCACCGTTCGGGAGTTGACGCTTCTCCTGGCCCCGGCTAAAATGGTTTTTTGACTTGGTTTTTGGCAAATCTTTCATTAACATTAAATCAATTATCATTAATTCCCAAATTGGTCAAGCAATGGTACTTTCTTTTATTCAAACTATTTACCCTAAAAATAATTAAATTTAAATATCAAATTATTTATTATAAATTACTTTTATTCAAATTTAATAACAAAACTTCACAAATCGAAAATATTATAAATTCGATTTACTCATGTATTTTTTTTTCAATTTTATGTTGAATTCTTTCAATAATATTTATAAATTCTACGATGCTCATTTTTAATTTGCTAAACATGGTAGTGTTGCCTTTTTATCTTTTTTCCTTTTAAAAGAATAAACTGGTCCAAAACGGAAGTTTTAATTAAGTAGTTTAGAAAGTTGACTGTACTTATCCCTTGAACGTTACTGCAATTTCCTTGTAACTCTCAAGCAATTGCAGTCATTAATCCGACGTTGAATGGACGAAAAAAAAAAACAAGAGGATAAGTGGTATTAATAATGAACCATAAATTAAGCATTAATTATTGCTATTCTACATTTGGAAAAACAAGCATTGTTTCAACTCCAAAAGCACATGCATCAAAATCAATGTGTAAAATTAACTGATTTAATTGGGAGGCAAATGTCGGGCAACCTCGACCCGACCAACAGTTACGCTTTTGCCACGTGATGTGGCGTGCATTTGGGTGCATTCGAGATGCTTCCCGGCAATGCACGTAAAGTTTTGATGCAAGTATTCTTTTTCCAAAGAAAAAGCGAGAAAAGAGCACTACGCTTAAAAGGCCGGTGTAGTTATAAACTTGTATTTGATCCTTCAACTATGGTTTTATATGTAATTGCTTGCGCACTTTTAATCTAATCTAAAATCAAGACGGAAATATGTAAAAAGCAAACATGTATTATTCATCGACAAAATAAAATTCAATTTGATTAACAGATTTCATTAAACTTTTAAATTTATTGACATTACAAAAAAAATGTAATGGTTTATGCAATTTGATGACCTATGCTTCGTCATCAATTTTGTTTTTCTTTTTAATTATAAATATTTTTTATTTTATTTTATTCTTGACATAATATTTGAAAACACTTTTAAATTATTTAAGAAAATTTAAATAATTTTTAACTTTTTATTACATTTAATTAAGTATTATATTTTATTTTAAATTAAATAAGTTTTCTTCATTATTAATTGATTAATTATCATTAATCTAAATATTACTTATCGTTTTATATTTATGTGGCATTGATGTGACATTGATGAAGAGAGTAAATATGTTATATAGTTATGTCACCATGTCACATAAGTATGTTATGTTATTATCTATTATAACATGTTATCATATTACGTCAACATCACATAACATAAAATGACAAATAATATTTTTATTAATAATAATTAGTCAACTATTAATCATAAAATTTATTCAATTGAAAATAAAAATATAAGAGTTCAATTAAAAACATAAAAATAAAAAAAAATTTAAAATTTTAAAATAGTTCATATACTTTTTTTAGATATCCTGCCTTTAATTTTTTTTCTCCATTATCTTTTTCAAATCCCTCTCTAACCCTGTCTCTTACTTTTCTCTTGCCCTTGTTTAGACCATGAAAAAACAAGGAAAAAAATTCAACAAAATTCTCAAGTTGGGCCGATGTTAGATTGTGACTGTGAACTTGCCCCAAATTACTAAATTGGGCCGAGCATGGACTAAAACAGAGTCATGAACATGTTTAAATGTCAAAGAGTTGAAAGCAACAATGTACTACCTTTAAATATGTCATATTCGTTGAGAAATATTACAATTGCAAGGAAAGCAAGCATGGCCATGGAATTTTACGACCCAATGACCCAATGTGCATGCCAGCGCAAAGAAGGACCTTATCACTCGTCACTAACAGTGATGGTATAGTACAGACAACAGAACCATTGAACCATAAGTCAAATGAGACAACGACTGGTGACACTAGGTCATTATTACAAGAAAGTGGTTTTACATTGTATCAAAGCCTAGACAACCAGGTCCGGGTCAAACTTATGTTTAATTTCCCATTAGACTAAAAAACCACTAGGGAAAATATAAATACAAAATCTCCTATTTCATTTTACTTTCGTCTGCTAATATGACAAAAGCTATTGATAGTGAGCGATACTAACTATAGCCCACGTTACATTGCTGAGTTTGAGCCAAATCTATGCCTAACTTTCAACTTGGATTTGACCATTGTGAGATTAAGGTGCATTATTCATCTAGACATTCACACCTTGTCCTGCAAAGAACAGAGAGAGACAAGGAACTGCTATACTATTTCAATAAAATGACCCAATGATGACTCTCAAAGGAAAATTATTGGAGAAAAGAAAGCCAAATAAATACGAACCTTTTGATTCTTTTTTCAGTATCAATTTGCACATCAGAACAGATCAAGATTCTGTAGTTGATTTATTTTGAGTCTTCAACCGAAACCAGCCAAAGCAGCAACTGTCCCTACTCTGGAACTACCAAAATATTTTAAAGGAAAATAAAAGTCCAGGTTTTGTTTTATTTATTTTTTAAAATACCAAGTTTTTGTTTTAAATGAAAATTAATTAATAATAACAAATCGCTGTCAAGTTAACGTGGTTCCAGATCTGATATCTTCTACCGCATCAACATCCTCTGTCCGCTAAGAGGAGGGGAAAAGGTTTGAACCCTTTGGCCCAGTTTAATAAGAACGAAAGCGCCGTTTCATGCCGACATTGCAAATTGCTAATTAATTAAACTCTTTGACAAATCGTATCGTGGATCAAATAATTAAGCAGTTTTGGCCAACCCCGAATGGGGGAAATCCCAACCCCGCCGCCCAAGTGGACACGTGTCTAATCAGAGCACTTTATTTTCCCTGGTGCTCAGTCGAACACATCAACACAACTAGGAACGTACACGTCATTTTCCAATTATCAAACAGCCGAATTTAATTCAATGGTTGGAATTAAAATAAAAAAAGTAAAAAGAAAAACAGAAAGTCCCCCGGCAGCCTTACAGTTGCAATGGAATCAGCTTCCTAAATCACAATTAACTTCTCAATAACTTGAGCTTAACATTACAGATTATTAAAATTGGAAACAAACTTAACAATAATAATATAAACCGGGTTTAGCGTAATAGTAGTGGAAGTAGTACATTTCATGTCGTGATATCGTAACGAATGTGCCTCAGGAGCACAGGGATGACGATATCAGGGGAGCTAAGCTGAGGGAGGTGACCATCGGATGACATGACTTCAACGATTGATTCGCCGCCGAGGTTTTGGTGTAAGTATTCAGACACGACGACCGGGACAGCTAAGTCTTTTACACTTTGGAGGATGTGACAAGGGACGGTGACAAGGCTGAGGATTTGTCTCATGTCACTTTGGAATATGGTCTGACCCACGCTTAGGGCTATGTCAGGTCTCATGTTGAAGAGGGTACGGCTGAATTCTTGAACCGCCACGGATTCCATGTCGCCTCCCACGGCTAGTGGTGCGAACCCTGAACACCAGGCCTTATAGTTGGCTCCCATTGCCTCGAAGAGTTGGTCCAAGTCTTCTTGCTCAAATCCCCCATAGTAATCCACATCATTGAGATACCTAAACAATAATAAAGAAAAAAGGGGTCAAGTTGAATATAAAAACAAATAAGAAACAAAGAAAGGATCGTTTTAGTAACAACAAATGAAACAATTGACTGGAAGTAATTTAATAGATCTTACATCTCACTGGAAGCTACTCTGTCGGTTTAAAAAAACAAGAACTACAATATTCATTTTTGTTTTTACCTGGGGGAAGCAGAAATCATGATGATTTTGGAAAAGAGATCAGGGCGAGAAATGGAAGCTAAGGCACCGACCATAGCAGAAACAGAATGAACAACAAGAATACAAGAATCAACCTGGAGCTCTTCAAGGATAGCAAGCAAATCATAAGCATAACCTTCAAGAGTAGCGTAACGATTGAAATCAAAGTATTCCGGGTTTGTAGTTCCGGCTCCCATGTTGTCATACAAAACAACGCGGAACTCCTCCACCAGGTGAGGAACTAAGTGCTTCCAAACCGACTGGTCCGTGCCAAATCCATGAGCCAAAACTATGACTCGATCGCCTGAGCCCAAAACCTTCACGTTGTGAGCTTCTTCCACGATCCCCATAATTCTTTTTTTCCCCCAAAGCCCCGCCTTGCAGAGTGTGGAAAAAAACCTAAAAAGTGATTGAGCTGTCACATGTGGGTTTATTTAGTTGTAAGGACAGTTGATATCTCTCGCCCTTTTGAAGACAGTTGACGAGGCAGATGGATCATAAGGACCGCAGCTGACGATATTTTTGGAATAAGTTTATCGGGTTCATTTTACAGTATGCGTAAGCATTGACTCCCTATTTTAAATCGGACCGTTGAGAAGGTCTCGGGATGATCATATCATGTGATTCGATTGTGATTGATCTGAATTATTTTCAAGTAAATTTTAAATAATTAAAATTAAAAAATTGTTTAAGTATGAATAAAAAATTAATTTTAAATAGAGAATATTTACAGAGTAATATTAATAATTAAATCTTTGTGGAAACATAAATTATTTATAAAACACCAATTAGAAAAATTATAAGATGTTAAGTGAAAAAAATATTAAAACTATAAGAATTGAAATTTATCCTTTTCTTTAATAGTGGAATTAAACAGTTTCCTAATAGGACACGACACCGATAGGTCCGGTTACCCTGACTACAAGGGTAAGTTTACTGTATTGTCGGGCCTACACAAAATGGCCTTTGCCAGATGGAGCTGACAATGAGATCCAATCTTTGATTGCAAGTGGTGGAAGGAAGTCCCCTTCTCACTTTTGCCTTTTTCTTTCTTCTTTTTTGTTTTCTTTTTTCCTATTCGAACTACTATCAAACATAATTTCCTACAAATTATAAGGGTTTCAAAAAAAAATTCTAAAAATTTATACTACTACTACTATTATGAATATTAATGTGTTTTCATAGATTCTTTCCATCCAAAGTTATACATTAATCTAATCTCTATATGATTTATGATTATATTTTATTAATGTTTATAATTTTTTAATTTTCGAGAAACATCTCAATTTACTTGTTAAAATTCAAAAACTTTAATGTCTCTATCTTGAAATTTTTATTTTTTTCCCATCAAAATATGTGTTTACTATAATACAATTGCCATAAATTTATAAAAAAAATTACTTTAAAAATAAAGGTACAAGGGATGTAGAAATTTTGTTTGATCCATACCACAACTCAAAACATTGTTGGTATCAGTATAAATAATGCCAGCTAGTGGGGATTGGTTGGTAAGCTGTTAATGTTTTGAATTTGCTTAAAAATTTGTATGCACCGACCACTATGGTATTATATAACCAAAATAATATATCATTAAGCTACATATAAATTAATTAATCGTTCCGCTATAAAATCAAAGATTTTTCGATAAAAGAATTCTTTAAATATCTGGATAATGTCGTATTCAATGAGCATCTTGTAAACGGCCAAAACAAAGAAGTATGAGCATCTTGTCTTTAAGATCTGGAAGGTGCCCTCTCTTTTTCTCCCTCTCTCTCTCTATGATGTGTCTTAGATTTTTTTTTTTCCTTCTAAGCTCACCAAATTCAAGTGATATTGATAGAATAAATGTGAAAATTCGTTAATTTCATTCTTGCTTTTAGAAAAGTACATAGAAAGTGAAAGACAACTTTTTATTTTTATTTTTATTTTTTACCTTTAAAATATTGTAAGATAAAAATTTTCACCGATTATTACTGTAAATTGTTCAAGGTAGAAGGGAATTTTGAATTCTCAATGTTGTTGCTGTCAAAATATAGTAAATTTAACCCTTGATACATTATCCAACAATAGTCGTACATTTACTCCAATTCAATAATAAGATTTAATTTGGCTAAATATATAAATACGTCATTGAATTATATAAAAAAAAGTTAATTTAATCCCTATCATTTTATTACATTCAAATAAGTGCCTCAACCCTTATTTTAAGTTAAATAAATTCCCTTCACTAACCGTTGATTAACAGTTAGTTAATGATACGATCAACAATTTTTTATATCACATCATCTGTCACGTGACATGTTAATGTGTTATCGTAATGATATTAATATCACGTGACAAATGATATGATATTAAAAATTATTAATTAAAAATTAAGTTTTTTTCTTTTTTATCCATTCCAATGTCCAAAATTTATTAGTTAGGAATTTAAAACAAAAAACAAAAAAAACTAATTATTTCAAATTGATTACTGTTATTTCTTAATTGATTACTATATTTTTAATTGAAGCCATTGATTCTAACAAAAAAGCCTTTATCCAACTTTTCCAATTTGATTAAAGTCACTATTGCTCATAAACAAATATTCATTTTCTTCAACATTCCCTAAACTTAACATCCCTTATAGCTTCAATTGAATTGGAAAAATTGAATTAGGTTTTTTTGTTAGAAAGAATAGCTTCAATTAAGAAAATAGTAATTAGTTAAAAAACGATGATAATAAGTTTAAAGCAATTAGTTTTTTTTAATTTTTAATTTCAAATTCCTAACTAATAATTTTTGGATATTTGAATGGGTAAAAGGAAAAAACCCAATTCTTAGTTAGCAATTTTTGATGCCATATAGTAGATGACATGGCATAAAAAATTGTTGTCCGTATAATTAACTAACAGAAGTTAATCAACGATTAGTGAAATGGGTTTATTTGATTTAAAATAAGAGTTTTGGGATTTATTTGAACATAATAAAAAGATATGAGTTAAATTATTTTTTTAATATAGTTCGAGAATTTATCTGTGTATTTAGCTATTTAATTTTTTTATCTTCAAAAGAAGACCTTAGATGGTAAAATTGGGTAAAAAGAGAAGAAGGAGTAACACAATAAATTCTAGTATTAATGTTATCAAAATTATGATGTGGTTCTTATCTCATACCTTGTAACATTTTGTAAAAATGACTTACAAAATGTCCCCATCAAAATTTCAATTGTGTCCCTACCTATGTTGTTCGAGGAAATATCTAAGCTAGGCTTCTTATCATGACTAGCTTTCCCTTCATTCAAATAGTGTGTGCTCCTTGTGGCTGCATGACATCAGTAGGGGCAAAAGGAATTCATCGCAACACCTAATTTTCCATACAATCATTCGCTCTGTTTTCACCACTCTTTGTTCTTCCTTTGTTCTTTTATAGTTGCTTTTCCCACACATACCGAATAGTTAAGCATACAAAGATTTTCACTAGAACTAATAATAGAGTTAAAATGTTAAAAAAGTGTACAAGATGATGTGTTTAGTCTATTAATTCTTTGGCTCATAATTTTTCAACGTGAAAACTTACAACTTTCTAATCAGATGATTGATATATGTTACACGGTGTTGGTTTATGCAGTGAATATTAAGGTAGGCCAGAATCAATTACTATAAAAGGATATGCTCATATAGTGCTTGGAAATTGCAATCAATTAAACTGAATATTCATTGTGATACGAGAGGAAGGTACGCAGAAACTAGAAACACAATATGAACAGTTGTAGTTAAAATTTTAGTGATTGTTTTGTTACCACTTCTACAGGGAATTGAAGTTCAACATTCTTATCCCCTATCTCTAGGCGTTGCCTAAGTGTACCTACCAGCTGCTTTTGTCATTTTTGTTAGTATATGCCTTTGAGCCAATTGGATTGATCAAGAAATATATATTGTCATTTAATACATATTTAATCACATAAGTATATGTGATAGAGGTTTTCCTTCATGCCAATGCAATAATAAAGAGTTATTAAGTACTAATTGGATGAAGTCTATGTAACATAAAGGCCTTGCAAGAGAATTGTAAAGTTGTTACAATTATGAGATTACTATGCATCAAAGCCATGTTCCTAAAATTATTCCTAGTCATTGTATTGTCAAGACAGGGTATTGACAATGCTCAAAGACCGGTACATGTTAAGCCTTTTACTTGAGAAACAAGCAATCGATTTCATAAATTGAAGTATATGGGATACTTATGGATAACGTGTAGGTGCTTATTAAAGAATAAGTTCACTGAACATGACTCGCTATGAGAACTCCATTTGGTATTTCACTTAAGTGTCTATGGAATATGTTTTGATGTGATAGTCGTGTAACTAGTCATTAGACTTGAGACATCAGGTCATCTTGTATGAGGAGTGACATACTTTAATTTCACCCCTACGGATTTGGAAGCAACCAAATGCCTAAAAAAGGTGCTTTTGGATATGCCATGAAGCATGTGAAGGTGGATGAGTGGTCAAGAGAGGATTCATCACCCCAAATGATATGAGGGGATGTATCTCACTTGTTCTCAATTCTTAATTAATTTGTATAAAGCCTTTGGCCAAAGCATGAGGAATTTGAGGAAAGTTAGTTTTCTAAATTCATAAGTTAGTCATGAATTATGAGAACTAATATAGAATATCATAAGTAGACACCGAGCCGCGCTTAATGATATATCTGGAATATTTGATGAAAGGACTGTATTACATTGAGAGGCTTATCACTAAAAGGCTTTGTCAAATTTTTTAATTGACTCTCTAACATTTGAGTGGTCATGACGTATTGCTAGATGCCGTTTATAATCTATAAATATAAATTAATTATCAAATTGATATTTGATTATGATTTATATTTATTGCCAACATGTTAGAAGCCTAATGGGTCACACACATTAAATGACATAATTGGGATTAAATAAGGATAATTAGTTAAGTTGGACTTAATTAAAAGAAACAAAAATAAAGTGAGAAATTAGTTAAGTTCTCAAAGACTTAATTAAATTAAAATACAACTGTCGTATTTAGAGTTATAACTTAATTTGGCTATATAAATATGTTATATTAGCAAACTAAAAACTCTAAGCCCAAAAACCACTTTTTAACCGTTTCATAAAACAAAAAAAAGAAAAATAGTTTTTTTTGTCTAACAAAAATAAGATTTGGCAAGAATTTTGGTCCTTTTGTTTTTTAAACTAAACTTGCTAGCACAAGTAAAAAAAATCTTACCTTTAAGAAGGTCTTATTCAGTCACTGTGTGAATTATTGTTAAAGACCAAACACTTGGGTGACTGAAGATTTAATAAATCCTAAAAGTGAAGAAGCAACAATTTTGATTTAAGTGGTTTTGATTACGATATCCAGAGTAAGGTATGTAATTCTTAAACTTATAAGTGTTCATAATAAATTTGAAAGTTACATGAAAATACAAACATTGATTTTGTAGGATTCGACTGTTTCTCTAATTTAATACTAGTTTATCATTCCGCTACGTTTTATTATTTTAATTTATTGATTATTTTCATGTTTGAGCATGAGGTCGAATCCCAGCAGTGGTATCAGAGCCATTGTTTGATTTTTTATATAATAAGCATGCTTGATTCTTGGTGATAATCAACAAGATTGATTTGTGTGTTGATTTGGTATATATCAATTTTAAAGGCTTTATTAAAAATTTGTTTTTCTATTTTAATTCAAATCTGGACAGCATGTAATTAATTCATTAAAACATGTTTTAAAAGGTTTTAAATCATGTTTAGTTGAAGAATTAATGAATGGATCAAAAGGCTTAGAAGCCAAGTTAAAACTAAATAGTTTTGAGGTGTTTTGGAGACTAATGTATCAATTAATTTTTACTAACATTGGGTAAGTGTTATGAGCAGTTTTTAATTGTTAAAAATTAGTTTTATCAAGTTAATTACTGCATGTTTTGGCTAAACTTGATTTAGTATGAAAAAGGTTCATAAAATCATGTTTTCAAGTTCCAAAACAACAAAGATTCAATGTAAAAAATTTTGGACAGCTATGATCGGCTTTGGTGACTTAATTCTCCATGAATTTTGTGTTTAATTGTTAAACACACTTGCTGAAAATTTTCAGCAGCTTTTTCATGAGTTTGACTCATGATTTATGGAGTTTTAAGAGCACTTAAATACCATCTATTTTAATTTTGGGTGATTCATTAAAAATTGGAAATTGTTTCCTGTTTTAAAAGAAATTCCTAAAATTAAGGATAGAATTTTAATTTTAGGTGATTCATAAAAATAGGAAATTGTTTCCTACTTTAAAAGAAATTTCTAAAATTAAGGATAATATTTTAATTTGAAAAATTCATAGGAAATATTTTCCTACTTCAAAAGAAATTCCTAAAGTTATGTGATAGCATTGAACTTTCCTTAAAAATTTTGGTTTGACTAGAAGTTTCCAAAAATTTGTTAAGTCACCATTTAAGTAACTTGAACAAAATACAATTTAGGAAACTAATCAATGTTCTAAATGTTAGAAATTAAAATCTTGTTTTAGATATATTTTAGGAAATTTACCTAAAATAAAGAAGTTTCCAAAATTAAAAGGAGTTTTTATTATGGAAAGAATTAAAATGGACAGTCTTAAAAAATAAAAGTTTTATTTCAATGAATTTCTAATAAGAAATAAGGAGTAAAATGTTTACTTTAAGTGTTTTTAAAATAAGAATTTCTTAAACACTAAATTGAAATAAAACAATACCAAATAATTTGAGTTTAACACTTTAAGTGAATAAATTGATGTTTTTCTCAAATAACACACAAGATCACTAAGTGATATTGAGTTTGCATTTATTTCTATGCTTTTGATTATGATATAAAGCATAAGGATGATTTTGGACTTAGATTTAAAAAGATTAGGTCATGGATGGTTAAATTTATTTCTTATGGTATTTATTTTAAAATAAGGTTTGCGCATCCTACCTTATCTCTATTTTCTCTGGGTTGTAAAATTCTTTTCTCACCTGACTCCTTTCGAATGTAACTTGAGATTTCTTGATTATAAAATGTAATTAGTTACATCAAAGTGTGAAAATAGGGTTAGATAGAAAATTTTTTGTAACTTGAAGATGGAGATCCAAAGGCGCCATGGAGATTCAAGGAGATTACAAAGCAAAGCTTGAAGACGATGTTTGTGTAAATCCCTTAGGAATTTGACCAACTAATTTCCTTAATGGCTCAAGGGAATTAGAATTAGTAAAGTCCATAATAATCCTAGTAATTGGCATGAGATAGATTTATTTTTAGTATATATATATGATATATGTGAAATACGATAAATGCTATGCATGTCAATAATGCCAAATCAATGAGACCTTAATTAATGAATTAATAAATAAATCTCTCATTAAAATATTGAGTCAAATGTTGCCTTCTACCATATAACAAGATAACCAGACTGCTCTTTTAATTGGAGGTTTGTTGAGTCACTCAAGGCCAAACTTTTACACTAGTACCATGTTGTTCAGACGTGTCACACATGATCGCATAATATTAGAGGCATAGTTAGGCAAAATATATATGATATATTTAGATAAAGAGTTAACACCTAACTGATCTAGGAATTGTATAAGATACAATTGGTAAGCTATGTTACCTACCTAATTAATTTCATTATGACTTGTTGAGTCACTCAAGGTCATGGGGGGATGAAAGGGGTCCTAGCTCAATAAGAAGTTTAAGGTTAAATTTTTCGAAATAGTAAAAGAGGGCTATTATTTTGATAAAATATTGAGAATAATCATATAAGATTTTAAAACATTGTCTTTATGATTATATAATTTGCGTTAATGACAAATAATCATTTATGTTGATTTAGGATATCAATCTATCATGGCGAATAGTTTGTCACTTAGAAGTATACTTGATGCGAACAAGTTGACAGGCCCAAATTTCATTAATTGGTTTCATAATATCAAGATTGTCTTGAAACAAGAGAAAAAAGCTTATGTCCTAGATGGTTCTGCTCTTGAGGAACATAGCAATAATGCTACAAATGAGGAAAAGGAGGCCTATAGAGTTTATATGGATGATCTCAATCAAGCCACATGTGTAATGTTGGCTAATATGGCTCAAGATCTTCAAAAAGCAATATGAAGCTATGAATGGTCAGGAGATTATCCTAAACCTTAGAGAAATATTTGATAAGGAAAGTTGTACAGAGAGATTCGACATTTCAAGGGAATTGTTTCGATATAAGATATTTAAAGGAAGCCTAGTAAAGCCTCATGTGCTTAAGATGATAGGATATATCACTCGACTTGAGCAATTAGGTTGGGTTATGGATCATAATTTGAGCATAGACCTTATACTTTCTTCGTTACCAGAGAGTTATTCACAATTTGTGTTGAACTTCAACATGAAAAAGATTGAGGTAACCCTTTCAGGCTTATTGAATATGTTCACACAGGCTGAGAACACTATTGCGAAGGAAAAGCCTTCAGTTCATCTTGTCTCTTTTAAGAAAAATAAAAATAAGAAAAGAAAATTTTCTAAGAAAGACAAGGATGAAAAGACATCAACTTTAAAAGGTATAAAGCCTACTGGAGGAGTGAAGAAGGACAAAGATAATGACAAATGCCATTTATGCGGCAAACTAGGGCATTGAAGGCATAATTGCAAGGATTATCTTGAATCCATCAAAGGAAAAAAACAAAAGGAAGCTTCCACATCAGGTATGAATCATATGATGATTTATTTTTCACTACTTGGTATATGATACCTTACTTTTTATTAATGGTTTTAATATGTATGACATATTGAAATAACTAATGACAAGGAGTAGTGAAGAATAGGATCATGAAGGGGACAACCTTAGTTGATGGTGATCAAGCTTTTCTACCTAGATTAGATTGTGGAACAATAAATAATTTTAGAACATTGAATGTTTTCATGACATGATTGTCAAGATGAGATGTTTTGGTTTTGGACCTATGGCTAAATATTTATTTTATGTTTAGGAAATATAGATTTATATTTTGCTTGCATGAGATGCTTAGCTTATATATATTTATATATTTACATTACATCTCATTTTATTTTGGAATTGTTCTAAACTATTTATCCTTAAGTATAACTTTGCATATATGATAATCAATACTAAGTCATAATGACAAGATCATTGTGATATTATTTTTCTTTTGATTATGAATCAAAAATGAAATTAATGAGTTGACTTAGATAAAATTGAGTCATAACTCAACGAATTCATAATAGGATTATAAACATATTTAGTCAAGGAGCATTCTTAATGAAATCTTAGATCTAAATTAAGATTGCTTAGAACTAAATAACAATTGATTATCATATTGAATTTATAAGAGATGAATCATAAAGCATTCCAAACCCAATTAATTGCATGAACTAATCTTTGAGAGGATTTCATCCCATAACCAATACTAAATGACTAATGACATGTTAGTATACATAAAAGTTATGCATATAACGCCCCAAAGGAAAGTAAATAAGTTTACTTGGCAAGATTTCTATACATGATATAATTAGTGGGAGCTAATGACACTTTAAAAAGTCAAAGGTTATGAAATTATGAAATCCAATAGATAAGATCTATGCACAAAATTGATTTAATGGGAAGCATAAAGATGCATAATTCATAAGATGAATCCATTAAATACAAACCATTAGTAGAATGCATATTGATGCACTAGTCATTTAAGATGAGTTTACTAAATAATCCAACATGAATGATTGGATAATAATCTCTATTCAATGTAATAAATTCAAAATAGTTGAATACATTGAATAAGATAAACATATATTGTACGCATCATAAGATTAGTGAAAGTAAGCTAAGTTACTCATTAAAAGTATATAAGATACATTTGCCAGTCTAAGAAAACAAAATAGGACTAAAGAGGCAAAGCCTAAAAAGGGATTCAACAAAAGAATTTAGGATTATATGTTAAAGGAGTTTAATATAGAGAGAATCCTAAATGTTAAAAGTGATATAAAGTCATGATTGAGCAGTTGTATTAGACTGGTTCCAAAATAAGAGATAATTGCATGATTATATCTATAATCGGATACAAATCTTTAGGCTACAAAAGAGAAGACATTTGGATCATTGGTTTAATGAACCAATAAAGGATTCCGAGTTGTTAAAGTAACAACAAGAACCATAATAATGAAATAAAGGTCTCGTTGTGATCTAAATTAGTATTTTGATTATGACAATGGAGATTGTCAAACATATAAATTAACATATTCTCAAATATTGCAATTTGAGTTGTCTTAGTAGAGACACAATTGCTAAAAGAAAGAGTTTGATATTGGATACGTTAGCAATTGATTCAAATGCAAGTAGGAGATTGTTGATATATGCCCTTGAGCCAATTGAATTGATCAAGAAATATATATTGTCATTTAATGCATATTTAATCGCATAATTATATGTGATAAAGGTTTTCTTTCATGTTAGTGCAATAATAAAGAGTTATTAAGTACTAATTGGATGAAACCCATGGAACATAAAGGCTTTGCAAGAGAATTATAAAGTTGTTACAATTATGAGATCACTATGCATCAAAGCCATGTTCCTAAAATTATTCCTAGTCATTGTATTGTCAAGACAGGGCATTGACAATGCTCAAAGACGGGTACATGTTAAGCCTTTTTACTTTGAAAGTAAGCAATTGATCTCATAGATTGAAGTATATGGAATACTTGAGGAAAACGTGTAGGTGCTTGTTAAAAAACAAGTTAACTGAATATGACCCACTATAAGAATTTCATTTAGTATTTCACTCAAGTGTCTATGGAATATGTTTTCATGTAATAGTTGTGCAACTAGTCCTTGGACTTGAGACACAAGGTCATCTTGTATAGGGAGTGACATACTTTGATTTCACCTCTATGGATTTGGAAGCAACTAGATGCCTAAACATGGTGCTTTTGGGTATGCCATGAAGCATGCGAAGGTGGATGAGTGGTCAAGAGAGGATTCATCACCCTAAGTGATATGAAGGGATGTATCTCACTTGTTCTTAATTTTTGATTAACTTGTATAAAGTCTTTGGTCAAAACATGAGAAATTTGAGGAAAGTTAGTTTTCTAAATTCATAAGTTAGTCATATATTATGAGAACTAATATGGAATATTATAAGTAGACATCGAGTCACGCTTAATAATATATCCGAGATATTTGATGAAAGGACCGTATTGCACTGAGAGGCTTATCGCTGAAGGGTTTTATCAAATTCTTTAATTGACTCTTTAGCATTTGGGTGGTCATGATGTATTACTAGATGTCGCTCATAATTTATAAATATAAATTTATTATCAAATTGATATTTGATTATGATTTATATTTATTGCCAACATGTTAGAAGCTTAATGGGTTACACACATTAAGTAACATGATTGGGATTAAATAAGGATAATTAATTAAATTGAACTTAATTAAAAGAGATCAAAATAAAGTGAAAAATTAATTAAGTTCTCAGAAACTTAATTAAATTAAAATACAACTGTTGTATTTAAAGTTATAACTTAGTTTGGCTATATAAATATGTTATATTAGCAAACTAAAAACTCTAAGCCCAAAAACCATTTCTCAACCATTTCATAAAACAAGAAAAGAAAAATAGTTTTTTTTATTTGACAAAAATAAGATTTGGCAAGAATTTTGATCATTTGGTTTTGAAACAAAACTTACTAGCACAAGTAAAAAAAAATCATGAAAATTTTATTTAGTCATTATGTAGATTACTGTTAGAGGCCAAACACTTAAGTGACTGAAGATTTGACAAATCCTAAAGGTGAAGAAGTAAAGATTTTGATTTAAGTGATTTTAATTACAATATCCAAAATAAGGTATGTAATTCTTAAACTTATGAGTGTTTATTATAAATTTAAAAATTACATCAAAACATAAACACTGATTCTATAAAATTCGACTGTTTTTTTAATTTAATATTAATTTATTATTTTATTATGTTATATTATTTTTAATTTATTAATTATTTTAATATTTGAGTATGAAATAGAATCTCAATAATTTTTTTGAATTTTATTGGATTCTTGCTACGGCACAATCTCGTCCCGTCGAATATGCAGGGGGGGCCACGGATAGGTGATGTCAAGGCTTTTTACATAACGAGGAAAAGAGAGTATCAGGAACCACAGAGGAAGGTGGACCAATAGCATTTATGGCATTTACCTCCTTGATCCTTATCCGAGAATATGAATTATGAGGTTACTTCGCAAAAGGAAGGACCAGAGCTGGAGGGACGTTGATCTAACGGAGGCCTGGACTTTGAAGCTCCTGTTTTTTGACAACAGGTCACCCACTTGTTTCAAACATGGGCCCGAAGAATTGAACCCTTAGTCCTTTGTTGACGTTCATGATTCAACCCTTTTTAAAGTTTTAACCAATTACTACTACCTTTCATGGCTTTTTCCCTTCTCCTTTTCATCTTTTTTATTCCCTCGGGTGAGCCATTACTTGGCCAAGAACGGTATAGCTGTTCGTTGGAGCTCCAACCAACGCATGGGCGACATACCCCACCAATTAATTGGTTTTGGAGCTGCATTGTGAAGGGAAATCTCTTCGGGGACCATGCTGGGAACATATTTTAGGATGATGGAAGGCAAGTTTGGAATGGCCAGACATGGTATTGTCTTCGAGATATGACGACCTGATAAAAGATTTCGTGCTTGTGCAAAGAAGCTGGCAGAATTTAATCATTTATGGGATACCCATATTTACAGTAATACGTAATTAGTTAATGGACGTAAGTTTTGAATAATGAAATAATGACATTGGATAGTGTGTCATGTATATTCTTAAAAAAAAATAATAAAATACATGTAGTTTAAGTAAAGATATAGAAGAAGTTTTCTTAATTATTTTTATATTTAAATTACCAAGTTAAATTTTTTAAAACATTTCAATTATGAAAATAACTCATAAATTCTGTCACTTATCTTGACTTATTTCACTTCCTTATATAAATAGTTATTTTATACTTGTTCCTTACGCTTCTGTGTTCAAAATGACTTGAAAAGCTTTCGCGCTTGGAACGATCAGGAGAGCTTCAGCGCTCGAAACGTCTCTGGCTACTTCTACACTTGAAATGTCCTTCAACGCTTCTACACTTGAAATGCCTCTAAGTGTTTTTATATTCGAAACATCCTGATTTAATTTTTTCTGTAATACAATATTTTAAAAATAATAATTAACCAAAATTTATCATTTACAACTTCGAATAGTTCGAATTACTGTTGGCTAATAAAGAAGACATGCACTCTCTGCTTCAGAACTGAACTAGGCCTTTGCCTTCTGTTAAGAACAATAAGTAGCGAAGATATATATTGGCTTGAATAATTTTCAGTTTGCCAAAGATTTTACTAGATATGGATCCTGTTAATTGCATTTTCAACAAATAGTCGTTTGAAATTGTTGGTTTTTGTTTCTAAAGAATATATACTAATATTTTTAACAAAACTTCCCAGGCTCTTTTGGCCCTAGAATGCTCCATCTACAGTTGGATACACAATCAGCTGTCACCCAGCTACATCATTAAAAACAAGGTTATAAGATAGATGTATTGCTTAGTGGTTAGCATGAGACATTTAGTTTTTAGGATTTGGGATTTCAATTTGGAGGTGTAAATTTTCAATCTTGAGAAAGAAGGGACGAAAATTTATAAGATCAGATCAGGAGGGACCATGTTTCATTGTGTAAAGTTAACAATAGGGGACTGCTCATGAAATTATAAGATCCCTTTTCTGAGCTTTCCGGCTGGTTTCTAGCAGACGAACGCTGTTCTAGAGTCGCATGGGTAGTTGATCAAGTTGCACAAGGAAAATCTTGAGTTACCATTTACCAAGCAGTTCACATAGAAATAGTATCAGGAATTTCCTCCGTTTCTGTCTTGGGAAGCAGCGTGCTTGACTAACATGTAATGACAAAAGGGAATTAGATGCCACGAGATATGAATTCCTTCTAGATCCCAAATAGTCATAGCCAACGAGTCTATAATTGTCCATGGATTTATCCGTGGTGTCAAAGGGAGATGAATCTGGAGAGCACTAAAGTCTTCCGTATGGTGCATCACTCGTGTAATCAATTGTCACCTCTTGCAATCCAACAAGGCAACAACATCCAAAATTTAACTAATTCATTGCCATCCGACAAACAACAACATCCAAAAGTATCAAAAGCAATCATGCATTGTCTCATACGAACAAGGCACCAAATCTCGGAATCTGTTATTTCTAGGTAATATATACCACCTTTACTGTGGTTCTTACGCTGAGCAAAGTCTGGCCTCGTACACGTCAGGAAAGACTAATCCAAAGGATGATTGATATATAAAGATAGCAAATTGTATACAAACAATTTCCCTATTCTTTCTGTGTATTATCTTACAGAATAAAAGAACAAATTGTATGCATGGGTAATTCTCCATAAAAGAGGGAACTATTGGAGATGACCAAGAAAAACCCAAGCTGGGAAGTGAGCAGCAGCTTCAATTTGGCAGCTCTAAAATACACAAAAATATCCACAGCAAGCTCTAATTATCATTATTTCAAAATCCCATTGTCTTCTCAGGGCCAGTCCAACCGGATCTATCTATGTCGCATAAATAATGTGTTCATTCACTAGAAAGAGAATACCAGCTTGTCCTGGTTGCGCTGTTTAGTGGACAGGATGAAACGAGACATCTGCTTCTTCAGCATTGGGAGAGAAGATATCAACAGGGGCGCTAGTCCAGTCGACGAAATTTCGATCCTTGAGTCTACCATTAGAAGAGCTCAATGGATGATCCAAGTACACGACTATAACAGTGATATCATCGTGGAAATGGCGTCTGACTCCTTTTTCAATTCTTTTAATATCCCGGTATCTCATTTCTCTTTTCTTTGCGGCCTCCTTAAGTGCAGCTCTTACCAATCGCTTTGCTATTCCCTATGAAACAAAGGATACATCATCTCCACCTCATTGCATGGTACTTAATTAATGATTTGAGCCCACATACATTAACAGTGAAGGTGACAAGGCATGTAAAGTTATAACTGAGAAGTGCAAGAAACTATATATGAGGATGGGGCCTTACAGCTCTAGGACTTTTCAAAACAATCTCACAAGCTGCTTGATCACTTAATTGCTCCCAAAGGCCATCTGATGCAAATATCAAGAACAAGTCCTCAGGCTTCAACTTCCGAATTAATATTGAGGGCTCTGCTGTCATTACAGGTCTTTTCAAAGGAATTGGCAATCCAAATTGCTGAAATAGAGGATCCCTGTTGAACTCAGGTTTCTTTAGATATATATCTCCAATTGATCTCGAGACCTAAATGAGGAAAAGTTGTAGATTAAATCACACGATGCTCTTCACGACCATATATTCAAATCCTAGTGATGATCAAACTATCAACTAAAGGTCCAGAAGCAAGGGAAAAAAGCGTATTGACAGTCATAAAGCTGTACTGAAGCAACAGAAACCATGTGACTCCTTTAATTATACGAGAATGGTCCCAAAATAAATTGGGGAAATCATTTTTGTACTCAGTTCTTAAGTGAAATTTTATCTCTGACAGAGTAAATAGAATCTCCAAATTGAACAGCAAAGTTGAAGCATGGAAGTCACAAGCGGCACGCATACCGTGTAAATGTTTGTTCACAAGTGATTACATATACCTCTCATCACAAGACAATGCATCCCAGGTTGTGATTCATGTATACCTCACTATTCACTCTTTGAATAAATTACACTTAATATATTTGGATGAGAGGCTAAGAGTGCGCGAACAGGTGGAAATGTGATTTGCAGAGGGATATGAATGCAGAGAAAGAATAAACACAGATGCGACTGAAAGAAATTGAGTTTGAAGATTCCTGATGCACATTTATAGAATAGGAATATAATAATTTGGATAATAAACTTCTAAATGACACATACAACTGATTCAAGGACTACCACAGAATAAAGAATAGAATATCATGCCTTCTATCCTAAACAAAAGGTACATTTTCCTCCTCCTTTCTAGTTCAGATGAAATTATCTTTTGCTTTCCACGAATAACTAAAACTCAAAATACTCAAACCTTAAAATATTTAATATGAAAAGAAAATTTTCTCTGTGATATTCATAAAATTAGTGCAAGCAAACAGTAAGATGCAAGCAGTGGAAGACAAGAGGAATATTACAATGGGGAAGGTATGGGTGCAATGGCACTACGCATACAAGTTTGAGCTCAAAGCTGAGGTTCCTCCTTCTCGGAAAATCTTATGTCTCCAATGATTGTCAAATTTGTAAATGGCATAAAATCTATATGTGGCCATTTTAATGCTCAAGAGAGTGAAAAAAGTGGTGCATCCATCGAAGTCACAAGAAGATTAAGATGCCTAATTGATCTACTGTAATATCATACTAATATTCAAAGAAATAATTAGAAACTACATGCTAGATCCAGAGGAGAGGCTAAACATTCGGCTAAGCAAGCATAGTCAATTAGTAATGTTATAGAGAATGGTAATCATACAGAGGAATATGAAGATCTTCATATCTGCAAAAGTGCCCAGATAATGCTAGCACGGAAAGGTTCGTTTCTTCTAGGCACAAAGAATGATAACCCCAAAAATATTAATTGTTGTCTAGAGCATAACCTAAGAAAATTAGAAGCCGAGGAACTTGCCATTTGAATTGCAAATTCCTGGCGAAGCAGAGGAACAGCTACAAAATTCCACCAGGATACTTAAAGCAGATCAAATGCACACACAGTGGCACAGTCAAATGCTAATGAACATTCCAACATAAACCACATCAGAAATGCAGAGTTGGCAACATGTTAAAACTAATCGACAAGCACAAAAATTTATAGTATTAGAACAACAGAAGTTAGCAAACTATCAAATCACTGAGGCAGTTAACTAAAGAAACCAAGAGCAATACCAAAATTGGTACCTGAATTATGCCCTTTATCCGCCAAACTCCACGGTTATACACCACAATGTGAGAATCATCGGGGTGAAGTGCTACAACCTCCTTCCTCACCTCTTCCACACCAACATTATGATCAGTTGATAACCGTTCTGCTACCAACTGATTATTAGTCCCATTTGGGGACCCTCCCCGGCCAAGCACTGCCCTCGAGTCTCCAAGATTAGCCACGTATAGAACACCATTAGCAATGGCCCCAACAAGACAACATGAACCAACTGAAGCAATCTGTGGCCTAGCTGGCCATGATCTCTTCACTAGGCGCAAAAACTCCTCTTCAGTAGCATCAAACGCCTTCCTTATTACTTCTGCTGATACCCCTCCATGCTCCGATGCAAACTCTACCACAATTGAACCAACCAAAAAAAATGAACTTTTGTTTCTCTAAATACTTGACCAGGGCTCTGAATTAACCTAAAATTTGACTTTCTTTTATATCAAATGTTTATTTGGTTTCAATTAGTATATTTTAGCATTAGTTTCTTTCTCTTTAAACATTCTAGGCAATCGAATCGCAAGAAACAAGCACTTACTATGAAGAAAAGGAAACAAATGGTGAGTGATGAAACGGGAAGCCTCAGGTCCGCCATGACCATCGTAGACGCCAATATACGTGGCGGAAGGAGAAGTAAACACCTGTCCTTGATCCTCCAAAGAAGAATTCGCTTGCACAACTGCTATGGAGTAGTCCCCTGCAGCATGCGGCTTCAAGTCGATGTGCCACAACAGCTCGTCTCTTCCATATCCTCCTCCGAAGCACTTCTCCAGTGGCCTCATACAAATCTCCAACATGTTTTTGACCGTAAGAAATCTTGTTGAACTTGGACGTCTTTGACAAAAAAAATAAAGTAGGGTCACAATAAATAACTAATGGAGGGATTCTTTGGCAGGGAAAAACTGCAGGGCTTGCAGGGGGGATTTTTCCACGAAACTGTAAATGGGGTTGGAGTTGTGAAATGTGTGATAGTTGAAAACATTATATTTGTTCTTGTTTTTGTTAATGTTGGTGTGTCGTGGGAGTTTGAAACAGGAGGACGGTTTGAAAATTGGAATGGTTCAAAGTAAACGGTTAAGAAAGAACGAAGGAAAGAAAAAGAGTAGAGTTGACGTAGACGTGGGAAAACTTATCCAGTGCTTGTCAGCTAGAGAGAATCTTATTCTATATAAAATTTACGCGTAGTATCCAAATCAGCTCTCCATCTGCTTAAAATTTTCACACCAGCCCTGAATCTCAATTCCCATGTTTATGCTTTGCCAGAGGCATAGCTACCATTGCAGTTCTATGAAGAATTCAGTCTTCTTTTCTTGAGAATTGAATGGATGAGAAGGAAAATTTCTTTTTTCTGATTTCATGCTCTTTTCAGCCTTAATTTTTGCTTAGTGCGGCTTGGACCATGCTAGATCCTTTAGCTTTAATTATCATAGGTTTTCTCTCCTTAGTACAAAGGTTTGGTGTATTGCCCCTTGGTGAAAATAAAGAAAGAAAATATAAACAGAATACGCCTTGCATGATTGCAAGAAAGAATAAGCAAAAGCTAAGCAATTTTGTAACGTTTGTAAACACCTGGCGGTTGTTCAAAATCACAGGCTCAAGTGTTTTTCTCGGTATTTTTTGTTACGGAATTCCCTATTCCTATCGACATTTTTGTTCACACAAGAGTTAGTGAACTCATAATTATAGAATTTAGCCTTTTGTTTTTTCAATGTTGCATCATGTAATCACATTGAAAAAGTTTCATGGATTTTTTCGTCCCACTTGAACAACCTTTTTCTAATTACCAATTGATTGATTTGAAAGTTGATTTGCTTTTAATTTCCACTTGGAGTGGAGATATTTGATATTCTTAGGAAGGGAGAGAAATGGAAGGAAAAACAAACAGGTAATCACCACTCACCCCTTTTGGTAAAATCAATAGAATGAGAAAAGAAAGAAAGATGTCACCCTTTCTTTTTCCAATAAGTGAAGGCTTGCTTGACTTTCAAGGTCTCACTTCTTGACTTATTCTGTGGTTAGTGATCAAAGCAAGGAGTTCATTGTCGTAGCTAACACTCACATGCTTTTATGGTAGTGTCTAAGAAATATCACTAACCCTTAACCCAACGCCAATCAGTTGCAAGAAACACATGTAACATTTCCAAGCCGAAAGGGGTGAAAAAACAATAAAGAAAGCTGACTAGAAATGAAAACGATGATTAGACTCCAATTTGTTGAAAATACTTGCAGTTGATCGGCAGTGGAGAGTGACATATCACCTTACCTTTGTATATTTTATTACTCTCATGATGCTTTTGATGAACAATCAAAATGTTGGTGATACAAGGAAGCTTAAAAAAATCTGGGTTTAATTATTTCTTCGAATGGGTGCCACTTGAATTTCAAGACGAGGACTTGTATTTGAACAAGCTTGGTGTCTGGTTGGAATCGTTTTTGAAAATATTGGTTTGCTGATTTTTAGGTTCTTGAATATGTTTGGTCGGTCAATTTATAATTCAACCAATTGGGTAAGTTACTCTTCTATTTTGAAATGAGAAACTATTTGGGCACACATTTTCAATTTGAATGAGTATGCATGAATCTGTTATGGGGAAATATTCATTCCCCAAGTTTGAATGAAATCTCTTTTAATGACTTTCAAAAAAGAAAAAAATGAGCATGCATGAAGGTTTAACTACTAATTCTCCGGCTGGCTGCTATGAGATCCTGTTTGATTTCAGAGTCATAGCCTTTCGTTTAGAAACAAGACTAACCTATTTTCAAAAAAAGAAACAAGACTAAGGGGCTGTTTGGTCTAGTTTTTTTTTAGCTTAAAAGTTATTATGAAACTCTTATGAAAAATAATAACTTTTAAAATTAAGTTAAAGTTGTTTGGTAAATTTTTTTATCAGTTTTTATTTATATAAGTTATAATTTTAGTTTAAATTATTGTAGAGAGTATTTCTTTTTTTAAAAGAGTAATATTGTAATTATCTTTAATAGATAAAGATATTTTTGAAACAAAAATAAAAAATTTTTTTGTATTTTTAAAAGAAGAGAAGAAAAAACTCCTGAAGAACTTTTTGTTAAGCTCTTTTTTTTAAAATTTTACTCTTTAAAAAAAATTATTATTTTTAAAAATTTTTTAAAATTTATGTTTGATCTGATTTTTATTTTTAAAAAGTAAATAAATTAAAAAAAAATTAAGCCAAACAAGCACTAACTGGAATTTAAAGCTCTGGAGGCCCTGTCTTTTCTCTTTTGCCTTATCTTATATCTCAATATGGCAGCGATCTTTTGTTCTTTTCTTTCGTCTGCTGCTTGCAGCTTGCGGCTTCCAATTTCTCAGTGTGCTTCTCTTTCTGTTTTAGTTGACTTTGTTCACAAGTTACAGAAAAAAAGCCAGATAAGAATGGGCTTTTTACGGATCATGGCTCAGTCCATAACTCGGTTTCCCAACTAGTTGGGCTAACTTGGCCTAATTCATCAAAATAGTAGAGTTGATGGGATACAGGTTTTTGATTCTTTACTTCACCAGGCAATAACTTAAAATCAAAACATGACACCTGAGCCAGGGTCCAAGGAAACATTGTCGTCTTTCATGCACCATGTTTTGTAATGAACTGAAATCATCATAGATTCAATAATTAGAAAACTTCCCGCTTTTCCAAGAATCAGTTAGGTATGTTTCTTTTTGCGTGTACGAGGGCCCATCATAGTTTTGCGGATAAGCATTCTCTGGTTGAGCAAGCAAGCAACATTCTTGGTTACTCCGAGCATGTACCCTCGAGACCTTGTCCAGGATTACTGGAGTAAAGCTAAGCCTTAGGCCCTTGCCCCTTGGCTATGCATAAGTTCAGAACCCAAAGCTAAACCTTAGCCCCCCAAGCGAAACTGCCAACTTCCCACGAATTCCATTTCTAGATTCTGAAAAAGCCTAATATATTATGGTTAAACTAAAGAAACTACTCAAGATATTTGTTCGAGGAATTAAATTCAAGTTATGCTTCACTGAAAATTTATTCTTATTGGAGTGATTGAATCTGTGTAACATACCGACATACACAGAGATTATTATCTTTTTTCCTCTAAATTCTTCGATTGGTATATTTTAAGAGAGATTTTTTTAATGAAAAAAAAAACTTCAAATAATTGAGAAAACGATTGGAGACAGATATGATTGTTAACATGCGTGCGTGGGATGCTGTTCAATTGATGAGAAGCTTTTTAAAAAGTAAATACGAATGACCTTAACACTCCCAACCTTTTTAGTCCTAATTATCTGAGGCCCACATTAAGAAGATTATCTTAATCTAAAAGGGAGAAATATACCAATCTACTCCAAACAAAACGGGCAAACAGAGACAGTACAAGGAAAGAATTATTGGATTCTCAAATACTTAATCAAACTTTCTTTTTGGAGATCAACTAATGAAACAGTACATGAGACAGAGACAAAGCATTACTATGCCCTTTGTAATCATGAAATCATCGAAAGAACGAATGGGATTGAAATTGAAAGAAGTATCCAATTCCCAATTCCTTCCCTCTCTCAAAGCCCTTCCTTCCATGTGTTACTTTTGCTCTCTCTTTATTTTTATGGGGCTAAACTGCCTTTTTTCTGTCTGCCTCCCTGTTTCATGTGTCGTTGTGTGCTTTAGTGACAGTCACGAATTGCCGTTTTCATGTCCTATTAAAGTTGACACTTTAATCATGATAAGCACCTCCACCAGCACCGCCACAGTTGTTCATGCTCATCATTTCCACCCATCACGGCTGTTATTTTTCAATCATTTATTTACATCAGAAACGTGAATTGAAATATATAATAAAAGGAATATCAAATAGTGATTAACAGCTTCAAATCTCTCAAGAGACAGTGAGAGAGAGAGATTTTCTAGATACATGAGCCTCCACTTCGAAGTATTTCAATATACTCTGAGATAAACGAAAACTAAAACCCCAACAAAGAAAAAGAAGTGACAAAAAAGGAAAAAGAAGTGATAATGATGAAAGAATAGAAAAAGAAAGCATGCGAGGGATTGTTCATGGGTCTCTCTCCTTAGGCCTCATCAACATAGCTTGCATGTGAAAGTTCCTTTAACCATTCAAACGTCCGATGACGTGACAAAGCTTGCTTTCCTTCTTGCTTTTTTTCTTTCTCTTTCATTTTCTTCATTATCTTCAACTCTTGCAACAGCTTCTTCTTCTCTTCCATGGCAGCATACAACATTGCCTTCTCTTTCTCATTATTCTTGTCGCTTTTGATGACGGCTATGTGGTTCAATGGTATTGTTTCAACTGCATTAATTGAACATTTACATCCACTAAACAACCCTATTCTCTTTTCCAAGAAACCCTTGTTCAAATCTTGCTGATTCTTTGCAACTTCACCGCTGTTGTTAACAATCTTGCTGGTGCTGTTCTTGGTGCTTGAGCTGCTGTTACTGCTATTGCAACTGCTGTTCCGGCTGACCGAGTTTCTATTAGCGTTATTGTTGTTGTTACGAACTTTCAAGTCTTGCAATTCAAGCTCTGGTGCTCGAACCAACCCTAACCTGAAAAAGTCCCACATTGATGTTTTCTGGTTTCGGCTGCTGACATTTACCAGCCGAGTTTTGGACAATCTTATCTGGGGTTTGGGACTTGGATGAGTGTTGAAGTTGTTTCTGATTTTAATTGGCTTTGACTTGGAATTGGATGTGGAACTGGAACTCGAATTCGAATTGGAATTGATATTTCTAGCCGTCACTGTGATGGAATTACTGCTACCTATTGAGTAATGACTACTTCTAGTGCTGCTGCTTCTGCTACTGCTACTAATGCTTGTGAACCTACTTAATGAACCATGGTCCATGGACTCTGACCTTGACAGGCACCGGCTAGTATTCTGGCTATCTTGGCGGAACCCTGTAAGGCCGCTGTCTGAACTAACTGAGAGACGCAAAGGTAGAATTTGGCCCTTAAAGAACACTTCATCAGCTGCACACATTTGTGGTTCTGTTGAAAGAGAGCCACCCCATGAGCCAAAGTTGAAATCTTCTTCTGTTTTAATTGCTTGGGATTCACCATCTTCATAATTCCCTGGTTGGACTTGATTTCCTTCTTTAATCAAATTGACTGGCAGATCACACAATGACAATGCTTCTTCTTCTTCTTCTTCTTCTACTTCAGCTTCCCATGTTTCTTCATCACAGTTAACTGCAGTCTCCATGGCTTGAAGTTAGTACAAACTGAAACTTTTGTAATTCAAACACTGTTGGCTCCTCCTGGGGAGAAACAAAGGGTGCAGAAAGTGGGATTTATATAGCAAGAACAAGGTAATTTTGAATTGCGGGGAGAGAAAGAGGAGGAGAGGGAACGGGGGAGAAATAGGGAGACAAGTTGAAAAAACAAGTAAAAGCTACTGCAAAAGGAGCAATAAAGAAATAATGGAAAATGCAGAAGTCAGTGCAGGCGAAGCAAACAGGGTCTCTTTCTTGTTTGCGAGTGAAACAAAGCAAGTGTCTATGAGGCCGGCCGTTAACCAAGCTACCACTAGTATTTATGTACTCTCCCTTTCATCAATGCCATTGTGGAGGACAAAGGGGGTTGGATTTTTATGCTCTAGTGGGGCTACCTCCTAAAGCTAAAAGACAATCTCGGCATGCAAAATTTTATAATTTCATAACATCTACTTTGGAGCATGAAATTTGGAAGGCAATTAAAAAGAAAGAAAGAGGAAAAGTTAAGAATGGAATGTTAAGATAATTCACAGTGTCAAACTATGATGGACGTCTCTTCTCGGAAGCAGAATCCTCTAGGATTCCATCTTATGAATCAAATTCTTTTGGGTCTATTCAAGAAAAGAAATTTTGCACTGTTGATAATGGCACATATATTCTTGAGATGGGGACTAATAGAGGCTAGACACAGCAGAGGTGGTGTTGTTTTTATTATATAAAAAAGAAATTCTGGTGGTGCTTAAATTAAGAGTCGGTGGCCTTGGGTTTTGGGTTAAGGGGTGTAGTTTGTGATTTATGTGGTGCAAGATAGAGCTTTAAAGATTTTGAATGTGTATGGCAATGGGGTGACCTTTGATAGATTGAAATGTGACCCATTGGGTCTCCTTTTCTTTTTCTTCTTCCTTTTTTTTTTTTTTTTTTTTGACTTTGTTCTAGAAAGGTGTTTTTGCCTTTGCTGTTCAAGCAGGAAAGGAATGACTTGTATTTCTTTGTATAAGGTAAAAATTTTTGTACCAGCTAAAAATGTTAAAAACAAAATAACAGGGAATTTAAGTTCATGGACCACTTCAATTTTACATTGACAAACTAAAGGCTAAAAAGTTATCCTGATTGTCATTGCCAGTAGCCACCATATCTGTTTGTTCTCTTACATTTCTTTTTCTTGTTTCAGGCCTTGTTCTTTTCTAGCTAAAAAACAGACAAACCCAACAACATCTTCTGCTTAAATTTCCTATCATGCTGCCATATCTTTTCCAATTGAATTTGAAAATTGAAAATTGAAAAGATTCTGCATGATCATGGAGTTTGATATGGTCTTCATTTTTGCTACTAAGGAGTTTTTTTGTGGAGATTGGGAAGTATAGTTTTTGCAGCAAATTGACTGATTTGGCATTTGGATTCCGTTGAGACTTTGATTTATTATTTTTTGTTTGACAAAACTTTTTGCTTCAAAATTTACTAGGAGTATCTACACCAAGATGCTTTTCTATGTGAGCATAATAATTAAATAAATAAAATAAAGAAACTAGAAAGAATAGAGACACATATTAGTACACTTTTCAACTAATTGTAATTAATTAGTGTTATTATTTTTATTCAAATCAACAGTTGAATACTCTTTTAATAACCATAATAATCTTTACATTGAAAGAAATTGTAGAGGGTTCTTTTGATTAGGGAGCGAGGACGTGTTGCAATGAGTGAACTAGGATGCACTAGAGGCGACAGAGAGGAAGATTGGAGCAGTCCTTAAAGCGTAAGTGCTTTTGGTGGCAGGTGGTGAAAGATGAGAAAAGATGAAAGAAGCGGCGGATCACGGTGAATGGGAAAGGTTGAAGAGAAAGAATATTTTGGAGGAATTTTGAGAGAGCTTTTTAAAGTAGTCTTTTTGCTTCGGGTCTAATCTCCCTGTCTTACTTCTCAGACTCTCATATTTATACTGAGCAAGAACGATTTCTTAGGAGTTGTTAGGAAAGCACGTTCAATCATGGGAGAACGTGCTTGTTATAGAAGGACAGTTAAGTAACGGTTTGACCATGTAATTGATAATGGGCGTAGATTGTGGATAAATGGAGTAGTGGCATTTAATAGTAGTTATTTAAGAAGTAAAGAAGGATAAAGGGGTAAAGCACATGTACTTCAAGGAAAGGTTAAAAGGAACTCCTCCTAACTATCTCCATATCTGAGCCACCAAGCCAAACTCTCTAGAACATCCCAAATGTGAAGGTAACTCATGAACCCTGCCACTTATTCTGAGTTACTTTCACTTCCTCGTATAAATAGTTGTTCCATGCTTGTTCTTGAGCGTTTCTGTGCTTGTAATGCTATTGGGTGCTTCCCTGTCACTAACGTCGTGGAACACCCTTAGGCGCTTCCCTACATGGAACACAGTTGGGCGCTTCCCAGCTCGGAACACCCTAGGTGCTTCCATGCGTGGAACACCCTTGGGCGCTTCTTTGCTTGGAACACCCCTGAGCGCTTCCATGCTTGGAACACCTTGGGCGCCTCCTAGCTTGGAACACCCCTGGGTGCTTCCCTGCTTGGAACACCCCTAGGCGTTTTCCTGCATGGAACACCGCTGGGCGCTTCCTTGCTTGGAACACCCTAAGCGCTTCACAGCTTGGAACACCTTAGGCGCTTCCCTGCTTGGAACACCCTTGGGCGCTTGGAACACCCTGGGTGCTTCCCTGCTTGGAACACCCCTGGGCGCTTCCCTGCTTGGAACACCCTTGGGCGCTTCTCTTGGAACACCCTGGGTGCTTCCCTGCTTGGAACACCCCTGGGCGCTTCCCTGCTTGAAACACCCCTGGGCGCTTCCATGGAACACCCTTGGCACTTCCCTGCTTGGAACACCCTGGGCGCTTCCCTTAGAACACCCTGGGCGCTTCCCTGCTTGGAACACCCCTGGGCGCTTCCATGGAACACCTTTGGGCGCTTCCCTGCTTTGAACACCCCTGATGTATTTTTCCTATAAACAATAAAATAATAGTTAACCAAAATTAGGCATCTACAGAAATTAATAAAAAAATCACTGCGTATTTAAGATTAAAGATATTAGACCGGCTTACAAAAAAGAAAAAACCAAGAAGTAAATCAACAAAACGAATAAAGAATTAGGCTTACAAAAAACAGAAAACTGAATTGGGGTCTCACAATAATTTATGGGCCTCCATAATACATTAAAGGCCCAATTCAAGACAATCGGGTCCCTACGTGCAAGTGGAGGCTTTTTGACTCTTATTGGGTTTGCTTATAATCAGTCGGTACGTTTATTTAAAGACTAAATTAAAATAATGATAATAATTTAAAAGTAAGAATATTTGTTTCTTTTCAGTTTTTGAATAAAATAAATATTTTTTATCTCACGTGCATTTAAAAAAGCTATTCACTCATCATTTAGTTTCTTTTTTTTTTTCAAAACACAATTTCTATTTAGTTCTTTGTCACCCAAATAATGGATATGCCAAGATTTAGTAATAAATTAGATGAAAAAGAAAGTTTTATTACTCTTTTCTTGGGTTACAATAAAAATCTTGTGACCTTGTCAATTTACATGAAAATGTTATTTGCATTTCGAATCCCAACAAATGAATGTCACATGGAGATTACAAAAAAACAAAATTAATTATATATAGTTTTTTTTCCATAAAAAATTATATATACGTTTCTTATTTAAAATAGAAAATGTGGCGTGACAATGTATTTATATATTGTACTTGGAGCAATCTAAATTGTACCAAGAATCTAGAGACTTAGGTATTCAAGACAAACTGATTGAGGAATTTAAATATATTTATTTCATGGAGTGAAATAAAATAGAATTTTATAAATATTATCTCAATCACAAAAGAGCGTCATTAAATACTTACAATCCTAAACTCATCATGTGGAGGCACACCATGTGTGAGAGAATCAATATAAGTTGATATTGTACTATTAGTTAGTAGATTTTTTTTTTTTTGAAACTTCCGATACCAAGGAAAAAAAATACCACCAGAAATATTCTATTAAAAAGATTAAATCACCTAGTCCCTACAATGTTGAGGTGGGATGAGATTATATGAGTAGAGAGTGTTACTCCAAGCTTTGGTGCTCTACCCATTTATTCAACAACAATAAATAAGTTATTTTCCACTACCTGGGATTGACGTCATAAATCAAATTTCACAAAAATACTCTACTATTTTCTCCAAAGAAATAAAAGAAAAAAAAAAGTAAAGATTGAATCAAGAGAGGCACGGTTGCCATCCAAGTGTTTCACCTGCAGACATAAGGATGATATCACCAAAGGAAAACGACGACTCTGGAATCTTCCATGACGTCTTTATCAATTTAATTTTTGAGGCCTTCCTTAGCAGACCGCCATAAATCTTCCATGAATACGAGTTTATGACTTTATATATTTTAAGTAAAGTATGAGTTTGGATTGGATTTAGTTGCAAAATTTTAAGGCTATTAACTCAAATCTAAATTCACATTCGAACATTGATTTTGATTGATGTATAATTTTTTTAAAAAAAAATAAAATTTGAATATCTTTTTTAATATAAAAAAATTTACAATCTTTTTTTATTATTATAATTAATAAAAAAAATCATTGCAATATTGAAATACTTTAAATTGTAATATAAAATTATTAGAGGATGTCATATAAACAAACAAAACTAGTTACAGTGTTCTTATTGAAAATAGAAAATTGGAACGCCAAAACGTTTTTATAACTTGGACCAATCTAAATCGTAATAACGATAAGCTGGCCATTAGCCACAGTGAACTTTAAGTTATTTCCAGAATCTTCTTTGTCAAGAACCTAGTAATTATAGCTATGCGATTCAGGGGACCCCTTTGACGGTTAATGGTGTCGGTGGCGACAATATCTCGCTCGGAAGAGAGATTGGCGCCAGAAAGAGTGGGGGCGTCGGTGGAGCTAGCAGCGCCACTGCCAGGCTTTGGTTGGAGATGGCCTTCAGTTCCGTAGCCTTGACGCTTGTAATCTTCCAAGTCCTTGTACTTCAGGTAAGGGCTGTCCTTCACAGGCAGTCCCTCTAAGCTTTCCTTCTTCTCTTCCTTTCTATCTGCCTTGTTGTCTACATGCTCTTGCTTCTTCTCCATTTTTACTTCTGGTTTAGATTATTGCAAGGATTGTATTTGTTAGAAAATTAATAGAAGAAAAAAAGAGAAGAGAGCAGGTTTGAGGGTGTTGTAACACACTTTCTTGTTCTTGTTACCTACTATGAGGATTAGCAGACAAGGACTCCTCAGTATACAACAAATCTTTTGTGCAGAATGCGTTGAATAAATTTTGGAATGAATTTTGACTTGAAAGTAGTTCTTTTATAAACAGTCATAAGTTGTGTCTGTTATCTTTCAACATACCTGTTTTTTTACTTTCAATAGATGTGTCCGTTATCAATTTTTTTTTATAAATGTATGTATTGTATTTCAACATATATATACAACTTTCAATAATTGTATATATTGTAAATATTTATTTTATTATTATTATTTTTAAAAATTATATTTATTTTTAAACAATCATATCTAAATAATTATCTTTCAATAAATATTACAAACTATTCAACAGTATTATGTATGGATGGTTGCTTTTACTTATATAGGATTTTTCCACCTTTGCTGCAACTTTGCCACACGTTGGCTACGTGTTTATATGTCATATGGACTGTGAGTTGTACATGGCAAATGCCATAACATGGAAGCATTAATTATGCTCTTATAAAAAGAAAAGTTTCATTTATATTCAAGTTGGGAGAACTGTGAATGTACAATTGAGATCAATTAATATTATTTCGTTCACTTTATGTAAGTATAGATTTGAATTGATACTCACTGATTTGTGTTAAAATACTAAACTGTATGCTATTTTTGTAAAAAAAATCAAAAAAATTGTGAAGAATAACCTTTATTGATAGAGATATTTTAAAAATAATTATCAAAATAAATTTAACTGTTTTTAATCATATTTAGATATGTTTTGACAAAAACACTTTTTAAATTATTTTAAATAAATTAAATCATTCATTACAATTTCTTTCCATTTGTATTTCAAATTTCTCTCTCTCACCATCTTACTCTCTCAAATTTTATCGATTTCTCTCTTTGGAATTTGTCTGCCATGTTTTTAATTTCTCCCTCCTACGTTTTCAGATTTCTCTTTCTTGCACTTTCAAGACATCAACCAATGGTTTTGATGTGTTTGGGTGGGTGGGTATTTGAGAAATTCAATTTTTAGGTATTTTGGATAAAACTAAAATGGTAGAAATAATCACAGATGTATGAAATAATTTTTAATTGAATCAATTCAAAACTTAGATACCAATAAACTCAAAATTTTGAAATTTATAAACTTAGGTTTTCAAAGAAAAAAATTTTTTTAGTTAAAGTAGGTGTTTTAGATAAAAAAATTTGTATTTTGATTTATGAAAATATGTTATAAACACTTTAATCGGTACCAAATTGTCAAAAAAAAATGAAAAGAGTTGAGAGGATTTGAAGTTTTTGTTCGTAAGTAACAATAACATTTTAGACATTAAAATGTAATAAAATGTTATTGAATATGTCATGTAATAATAATTTTTTTCAATATGACATGTAACAATAATATTTTTTTTTCAACATGACGTGTAACAACATTTTTTAATAATGACATGTAATATGTTTTTGTACATGAAGTGTAACAACAATATTTTTTTCAACATGATGTGTAACAACCTAACCATGGCGTATAACAACAATATTTTTTTTCAACATAGCGTGTAACAACCTAACCATGACTTGTCACATGTTTTTATACATGTCGTGTAATAACAGTATTTTTTTTCAACATGACGTATAACAACATAACCATGGCTTGTCATATATTTTTGTACATGGCGTGTAACAATCTAACCATGGTATCTTATCACATGTTTTTGTACATAGCGTATAACAACCTAACCCTGGCATCTTATCACATGTTTTTGTACATAGCGCATAATAACCTAACCATGGTATGTAACAACTTAACTATGATGTGTAACAACTTAACCATGACGTGTAACATGTTTTTGTACATAGCGTGTAACAATCTAACTATGGCGTGTAACAATAGTATTTTTTTTTCAATATGACGTGTAACAACCTAACGATGACTTGTCACAGTTTTTGTACATGGCGTGTAACAACCTAACCATGGTAGCTTGTCACATGTTTTTGTACATGGCGTGTAACAACTTAATCATGACTTGTAATATGTTTTTGTATATAGCATGTAACATTATAGCATGTAATTTCATTAAAGATAATTTTATTCAACTTGGTTAAAAATAGTTAAAATTATAAAGAGGGTTATTTTTGAAAACGTCTTGTCTTTAATGGTTATTTTTGAAAATACCCCAAAAAAATCTTGCAGCTTCTTTCATTACCATTCCTCTCCCACAGTTACATATTGGACTGGCCCAAGATTTGATACCATTTGTAACGACCCAAGTCCAACCACTGGCCCAGCAGCTTTTTGGGCCTAAACCACGTGGCTCTCAAAAGCTTAAGCTCAAGTTGCTAGTAGTGATGGGCTTGGATTGTTATATAGATCTTAACAATCACATTCACACCAAATGTGGAAGGTTGTGGGTATCACAAAAAAATATTTAATTTTGTATTACTACAAAGATTCGAACTTGTGTTTAAATGAACCATTTACTAAACTTTAACCAGACCTATATAACAATCCAAGTCCATCACTACTAACAACTTGAGCTTAAGCTTTTAAGGATCACGTGGTTTAGGCCCAAAAAGCTGTTGGGTCAGTAGTTGGACTTGGGTCGTTACAAATGGTATCAGAGCACAGGTTGGGCGTAATTATATTGTTTTGACAGTATGCAAGGTATGAGAGATGGGTAGAAGAAATAGGATTGGGACGTATTTCTCTATTCATGTTTGTTATACTTTTATGTTTGCTTTATGTTAGTGTAAAAAAAAAATGCTAATGTTAATTTTCTTGGTTATGAAAAAAATCAGTATGCTTCCTCGTCGAGACCACGAGCCTAATCTCGCTGAACTTGTGGCTGGTGTTAGAGTTTTTGGTGCTAGAAGTTCTCGTCCTAAGAGATCTCAAAACCCTCCAAACCAAAATCAAGATGACGTTGAGACATCATATGCTTAGATGGCTGATGAAATTAATCAACCTCCTATTAACCCGATAGAGGGGACACAAGCTGTTGCAATTGGAAATGATGAAAGAGTGCTGAACTTGATACAGGAGGTAGCTGGTTTGGTTAAAGAGCAACGACAACGTCTACAACTAGTCCAACACATTGACAATTCTTCGGAGTGGAAAGCCTTGGGTGAGTTTAAGAAGATAGCCCCTCTTCCTTTTAAGGGTTCCACAAACCCTAATGATGCAGAATTGTGGATTGAGGAGATGGAGAAAGCGTTTGATGCCATGCGTTCCAGTGATCAAGACAAGGTTAGATTTGCAGTCTATCTATTGCAAGAAAGTGCACAAAATTGGTGGAAAGGAGTAGCGCGCACTCATGAGAATGACCTTGAGTTCTTCAATTGGGAAAATTTTCGCACTGCCTTTTATGCCAAGTATTTTCCACGGAACAAGCTGCTACAATTGGAGAAGGAGTTCCTTAATTTGGTTCAAGGTCGTATGACGGTGGATGACTATGAGGCGAAATTTGATCGGTTGTCTAAGTTTGCCACTGCTTTAGTTTCTGACGATGAGAGTAGGGCTAGGAGGTTCGAAAATGGTTTAAATGCCCACATCCGTAGAGGCTTAGCTCCATTGCATTTGATTAGCTACAATGAAGTAGTTGGTAGGGCGAAATCCTTAGATGCTGTGTGGAGAGAGACTTAGGAGGCAATGAGGGATTTTCAGAAAAAGAGGGGTAGAGATTCAGATTTTCGAGGTAAGAGAGTTTTTAGTAGTCCTTCTAAATTCCAAGCTACTGAAAAGTCTCGAGCTTCTGCTACTTTTAAGGATAGACTTCCTCATCGGGGAACTCAATCGTACCATGGCAAGACATCCCAACGGGGACCAAGGTGTTCAGTGTGTGGTGGGGGACATCAAATTGCTGAATGTAGGCGTGTTACTGGTGCTTGCTTTAGATGTGGACAACAGGGCCATCGTATTGCTGATTGTCCTTCAGTCATTCAAGAATCTCAATTTGTGCAGAGGCCACAAAACTCTCAAACCTTTGAAACTGCAACGAGAAGGACGCAGCCTACTCATGTTGTTCAGACTACGCCTGCACCTTCTACTGGACATCAAAATGTGGGAAGACCTTGTACCCAGGGGCGTGCTTACGTTATCACTCAGTCAGATGCAGAGGCATCCAACACTGTTGTCTCAGGTACATTGTTAGTTGCCTCATCTTTTGCTCATGTGTTGTTTGATAGCGGTACATCTCATTCTTTTGTATCTGCTGCATTTGTCCAAAAGTTTGGTTTGCCTTGTATGCCCCTGGATTATGATCTATGTGTAGATACTCCAATTAGATGTGAGATTATCTCAAATCAAATTTGTAGGATGTGTGTGGTAAGAATTGATGATAGGGAATTGCTTGCGGATCTTCATATTTTAGATATGCAAGATTTTGATGTAATTCTGGGGATGGATTGGTTAGCAGCAAATTTCGCTAAAATCGATTGTCGAGGAAAAAGGGTGAACTTTAAGATTCTTGGGGAAACAACTTTTTGTTTTCATAGTAGTGGTACTTATACTCCTTTGAGAGTTATCTCTGCTTTGAAAGCTAGGTGATTGCTTACTAGTGGTTGCAGAGGATTTTTGGCAGCTGTTACAAACACTAGAATGAAGGAGTTGATAATTGAAGAGATTCCTATTGTGAGAGAATTTCCTGATGTTTTTCCTGAAGATGTACCTGGTTTACCTCCTGATAGGGAGATTGAATTCTCTATTGATTTGGTTCCAAGAACTGATCCCATTTCTAAAGCTCCTTATAGAATGGCTCCTACAAAATTGAAGGAGTTGAAAGAGCAGTTGCAAGAACTTCTTGATAAGGGCTTTATTAGACCTAGTGTATCTCCTTGGGGAGCACCAGTGTTATTTGTGAAGAAAAAAGATGGGAGTATGAGGTTGTGTATTGATTATCAGGAGTTAAATAAGGCAACCGTGAAGAATAGGTATCCTTTGCCTCGTATAGATGACTTATTTGATCAACTAAAGGGTGCTCAAGTGTTTTCCAAAATTGATCTTCGATCTGGTTATCACCAATTGAAGGTGAGAGTGGAAGATGTTCCTAAAACTGCTTTTCGTACCCGATATGGGCATTATGAGTTCCTTGTTATGCCTTTTGGGTTAACAAATGCTCCAGCTGCTTTTATGGACTTGATGAATAGGGTTTTTAAACCTTATTTGGATAAGTTTGTAGTTGTTTTTATTGATGATATTTTGGTGTATTCTCCTAGCACAACAGATCATGAAGAGCATCTAAGGATTGTTTTGGAGACTTTGAGGCAGAAGCAATTGTTTGCTAAATTGAAGAAATGTGAATTTTGGCTTTCTAGTGTTGCTTTCCTCGGGCATGTGGTGTCAGAGGCTGGGATTTCGGTGGATATAAAGAAAGTTGAAGCAGTGGTGAATTGGAAAAGACCAAATAATGTTTCTGAGATTCGCAGTTTTCTAGGTTTGGCAGGATACTATAGACGATTTGTGAAGGATTTTTCTCGTATTGCCTTACCTTTGACCAGATTGATACGAAAAGGGATTCGCTTTGAGTGGACAAATGACTGTGAAAAGAGCTTTGAGGAGTTAAAGAAAAGATTAGTATCCGCTCATATACTTACCATACCTACTAGTGGTAAGGGATTTGTTGTTTATAGTGATGATTCCAAAAAGGGACTTGGGTGTGTTCTTATGCAGGATGATAGGGTGATTGTTTATGCATCTAGGCAGTTGAAACCTTATGAGGAGAATTATCCTACTCATGATTTGGAGTTGGCAGCAGTGGTTTTCGCCTTAAAGATTTGGCGACATTATTTGTATGGTGAGTCGCGTGAGGTCTGTACAGATCATAAAAGTTTGAACTATCTTTTCACGCAGAAGGAGTTGAATATGCGACAGAGAAGATGGTTAGAATTGTTGAAGGATTATGACTTGACCATCAGTTATCACCCAGGAAAGGCAAATAGAGTTGCTGATGCTTTAAGTAGGAAGACTTCTGGGAATATGGCTGCAATGATTACTTCCCAAAGACAGATTTTGGAAGACTTGCGGAGGATGGATATTGGTGTACGTATGCATGGTTTTAAGGCATTATTAGCTAACATACGAATACAGCCAACTTTAATTCACCAAATTAAGACAGCCCAAGCAAATGATCTTCGACTTCAACATATTAAACTTGAGGTTGAATCTGGTTTGAAACCAGACTTTAGAATCCATGATGATGGCTCTTTGAGGTTTGGTGATAGAATTTGTGTTCCCAATGATGCAGAATTGAAGAGAGAAATTTTGGAGGAAGCTCATTATAGTAATTATACAATCCATCCTGGAGGTACTAAGATGTATAGAGATTTGAAGAACACTTTTTGGTGGAACAATATGAAGAGGGAGATTGCACAATTTGTAGCCAAATGTTTAACATGTCAGCAAGTCAAGGCTGAACATCAAAGGCCAGCAGGGTTGTTGCAACCCCTCCCGATTCCAGAGTGGAAATGGGAACGAATTACTATGGACTTTATATCTGGCTTACCAAGAACCCCGAAAGGAAATGATGGCATCTAGGTGATTGTTGATAGATTAACAAAGTCTGCTCACTTTTTGGCTATTCGTACAGGAATGTCGTTGGAAAAGTTAGCGGAGTTATATGTGGAGCAGATTGTGAGGTTACATGGGGTGCCAGTGTCCATTGTATCTGATCGAGATTCTCGATTTGTGACGAAATTCTGGGAGAGTCTGCATAAAGCTTTAGGTACCAAACTTGATTTTAGTACTGCTTTTCATCCCCAAATAGATGGTCAGTCAGAGAGAACTAATCAAATTCTTGAGGACATGTTGAGAGCTTGTGCCATAGATTTTGGAGGTTCTTGGGATCGACACTTGTCATGGGCGAAATTTGCTTATAATAATAGCTATCAATCTAGTATCCAAATGGCTCCATTTGAAGCTTTGTATGGTAGGAAGTGCAAGTCACCTCTATGTTGGGATGATGTGGGTGAAAAACAGTTGTTGGGTCCAGATCTGATTCAACAAGCAGTTGAGAAGGTTCAGTTAATCAGGGGACATCTTCGTACGGCTCAAAGTAGACAGAAAAGTTATGCAGACAATAGAAGAAGGAAGTTAGAATTTGAGGTTAGAGATCATGTCTTCTTGCGAGTTTCACCTACTAGAGGAGTAATGCGATTTGAGATTCAAGGAAAACTTAGTCCTCGTTATGTGGGTCCGTTTGAGATTTTGGACAAGGTTGGTGATGTGGCTTATAGACTGGCACTTCCACCTGCTCTATCAAGGGTGCATAATGTGTTTCATGTTTCTTTATTGAGAAAATATGTTCCAGATCCTAGTCATGTGGTGGAGTTAGCTCCTCTGAGACTTAGAGAAGATTTGTCCTATGATGAGCATCCTGTACGTATTGTGGATAGAAAGGAGCAAGTTCTAAGGAGGCGGATTATTCCTTATGTTAAGGTTCAATGGAGTAATCATACAGAACGAGAAGCGACTTGGGATTTGGAAGAAAATATCAAAGAGAAGTATCCCCATCTTTTTGAGGATCAAGGTAAGAGTTTAAGGGACTAAACTCCTTTTAAGGAGGGGAGGATGTAATACCCCTCACTTATTATTTATTATAAGAGTATTTAAATTTATTAAGCTATAGTTTATAAAGATAATAAGTAGATGAAGGGTTTTTTTTTAAGTAACTGAAGAAGTTTAAGTTAAATCAGTTTTATTATCACATTAAGTTAGTGGTCAGTTTACTTGTATAAAAATAATGAGGTTAGGCAGTGTATATAAACAGACAAGAACTCACATAAGGTTATTCAACAGACTCAATCACTAGGCATTCAGAAGAACTTATTACCAGGGAAGAAGAAAGACAAAGGAAAGGGAAGGAAATTGCAGATTAAGGTATGTTTTGGGATTATATTTTTATAGCTTTGGGTACAAAAATTCTAAAACAGTTATACTATATTATCTTTTTATTTAAATCCGGCACCTTTCCGATGACTTTCCGGCAGCATGATGGGTACCAATGGAAAGGTCTTCAAAAGATCTTTCCAATGGTTTTTGTAGCATCTCGTTTAGCCTCATGGTTAGGAAGATATGAATTTTTGAAGTTAATTAGGAACCTGGTTTTTAACAGTTTGAGAACCCAACTTTGGGTCACCGGAACTCCATATTCCGGCAACAGTTTTGGTCGGTTCTTTGAGGGTTTTTGTAGTATGAAATGAGATGATTAATGTGGCATCAATGGCTTGGTTAGATGCTTCCTGTGTTAAGAGAATTAAAGCTTCAAAATAGGCTCGTTGATACTGAAAACCTAAAAATCTGGGTATTTCTATAATGATTTCAAGAAATTTGGCTTTTGAAACTTAGGCATTTTGTATTCTTTTTAATCAAAACAAACTTTGGTGTTATAGTATGATATGAATACTTCATATTGGTGTTGATTCTATCACTGGAAATAATTCAGGTTGAAAGTTACAAGGGCTTGAAGTAAGCCAAATGACCATCAGATTCTGGAAATTTCAGAAAATGGAAAACTCTTTTTAAATTTGTTTTAAAATTTAATTTTAATTAATATGTGATAAATTCTGTTGTAAACTTCTTAAATATTGAATATGTGATTTCTATTATATTTTTATAACAAAAGTATGTATTTTTATATTTTATTAATTTATTTATTAAATTAGTAGATTTCATTAAAATAAAAAAAAGTTATAAAAAATTATAAAAAAATGATTTTTATGAGTGAAATTAGTGAAATCTCTTATCTGAAATTAAAATCCTTACTGATTTTATAATTTAAGTTTAATTCTCAACCTTATTGAAAATTTTGTTTAAACTCAAAAATATATATATAATAATAAAATATTACCTTCTTAATCGAAGATATTCCTACATTATAATAGAAGTCGCTACATACCCTAAATGCTTAGGATGGTCAATGGAAAGTCGCCTTGTAGAATATGTTTGCAAATTCAGTTCTGATTTTGTATGTGTTTCTGGTTTAGGCCCAAAAAGTTATTGAGCCAGTGGTTGGACTTGGGTCGTTACAAATGGTATCAGAGCTTGGACCAGTCCGATGTGAGCTTTCACATTGTTCTGGTGAGATCTTGGTCCTGTGGATATGATCTGTGGCCTTGATGAGGACATCAAGGATTTGAGTGGGTGGGATTGTAATACCCAACATCCCACATCTGGTGTGAATGTGATTGTTAAGACCTATATAACAATCCAAGCCCACTACTACTAGCAACTTGAGCTTAAGCTTTTGAGGGCCACGTGGTTTAGGCCCAAAAAGCTGCTGGGCCAGTGGTTGGACTTGGGTCGTTACACATACACACAAACAACATCTTAAAATGGCTCATTAACAGCCCAGCACACAAAAAAAATAAGGCTGCATTCCCCTTCCCTCATTATAAACCATCCAACTACAAAAAAAACCAACAACCCTAATCCCATTCCAAGAAGCATTCTAACCTGCCGCCTAAACTTGCCTTGCAGAACATCGTACCCAGAAGCACAACTAGAAAACTCACAAATGACAGTAGGAAACACACCACAAACCAATGCAAACTACTGAAAAACTTGCACATTGGAATCTATAGCCTAATTTTAACTGAGGTTATTTGGCATTAAGTTACCGAGTATAGTGTAATTTGATCTCATCTTATAAGCCTAGTTATTATAAGATAGGTAGTGTATCTTGTGTGGTAATTTAAATTGACAATAATTTTCTAAGAGGAAGAATGCTATGTTTTTTTATATTGAATGGAATTTTACAAGTTTGTATTTTTTTTTTTATACTGTATCAAATTCATAAATTTTCAAGTATTGATGCATTCCAGCTTTATGTTCTGTAGATGCAATTTGGATAATCTAATTGAAACCCAAGATGGTGAAGCAAAGGAAATTTTGGGAGCTTCGTGTTCCTCCTTATTCCTTTTTCTTTGGCCAGAGTTCCTCATTAGTGGTTGCTGGTCATTCGGATCAATTTCTGATTGTGAACCTTCGATTGTGATTGTTGAGTGCTTAGTGTAGCTGGGGCAAAGGGTTGGATGCTGTTAAATTATGACAGACCACACCACTCCAACCTATCTATTTTAGCTCTCATTACAAGTGAGATCTTTTACAGATGACTGCTTTTCTAGAATTCCTATTTGATATTTCCTTTCAATAATGAGATTATCAGTTTATTGCAGACTGCATCACTCCAACATGTCTATTTTTTTTGCTCAACTTTTAATGAGCAACTTCTTTCGCCTATCTCAATATGTGGTTTTTAATCTCTATTTAAAGTTATTAATTATTAAGAAAAGGTTTATACAAGGACACAAAGTCTTAGTAAACCTTTGGCAATATGTTGAGTTTTAGGTTGACTAGAATTCTAGATCTCATTTGATTAGGATTCTTGTTTGTGTACAACATTGAGTAGTTGTATGGTTTTAAACTTCTTATTCTACATCGAGTTTTAATCACATTCTACTTTGGACTTTTATACTATAAAAGTGGATCTTTAAGTTTTAAAATTACAAGTATTGCTTTGAGAGCTCTAGATAGGGAACATCTTGTAACTCTATCTTTTGCTCTAGGTAGAGCTAGAGTGGTTTGGGTGAGTGTTGTTGGGAGGTTATTGAGAAAGAGTGTGCAAGGGATCTTGAGTTGATTTAGGGAACCATAGAGGTCAATTTATTGTACTTTAATTTTTCAATAATAAAAAAAATAATTTTACTCCGTGGACGTAGACAAAAGGCCGAACCACGTAAATTCTTGTGTTTTTCTGTTTGCTTGATTTCTCTAAGTTTTATCTTTGGTGATTCTTGGGCAATTTCCACAACACAATATGATTTGCTAGGAGTGGAATTGAGTGTTTTGATGACTTTCTGCAGTCCAGGATACAAAGAAAATCACATCCACTAGATGAAATGCTTCATTCCTAAGAGATCATAGATAATCAGTTTACATTGATACTTCAAGGGCACACCTATTACATTTCCTATGCTACGGTCTGTCAAGCTCCTGGATAAAATCATAGAAGCCCTTGACATGCGAACATGTACAGAACTAGAAGGTTTAGTTCAGAGAGAATTTGGAACAAACAAGAAACAAGCATAGTCTAATCAAATGATTTCAATCACTAGTAGGATAAGAGAAAATTTTGAATTTAATGCTAAATAAACCGCAAAACTATGTTTTTTGTTTTTGACATTTTTACTGTTTGAAGGGAGAACAATTGTCAATGGCCTGGAAGAAGCTCTCTTCCACGGTAGAAGATCTTAGCAGTATGTCATATATGGCTTAAAAGGTTAGAACATATAGAGCAACTCTTTTCCCCTCTTTTAACAGAAACACTAACAGCATGCTTGGTTGGAGGGAATGGCTGTTCCATTCCTTCCTTATTCCAATCACCAATTAAATATTACAATTGGTTCAATGGAATAGCCATTCCACATAATGGTCATTCTAAGAGGTCCTTGAATAGCCAATATTGAAGACTCCTTTGGTATTGGCTATTCTATAGGGTTAGGAATAGACTTAAAATTTGATTAAACATAAATATCCCATAGCAATCTAAAAAATTCCTATCTAACCCAAAGCAACTTCTAAACCAAGTTTCTTTCTCTCCAAGACTCTTCTTTTTAAAGAACCATCCACTGTTGCACCTTTCATTGTCGATTTCTCCATATTTGGTGAGTTATTCATTGTCTCTCTCTTCTAATTTGGGTATTTTTTTTTTTAATAATTTTAGGTTAATCAATTTTTTGTTTCTTTCTTCATCATATTATCTCCGATTGATAAGCTTCCAATTCTCAAACTTAAACTCCTTTGAATCAACCTCTTCCTCCTATTAGTTTCAAAGCCCTCACAATTAGTTTCGTTGAATTTCTATTTATACCTCAAACTTCATGCTATTTTTTTTCTCATTTAGAGGTTCTTCATTGCAAGATCGTGTGATTTCCTTAACCCTTGGTTCACTAGTTCTATCACCCATCAAGAAAATCAGTTATAATCCAAGTCATCGATTAAAATGAGTCTGCAAGTATATAAGGAGACATAAACATGACTGGCAAACAGGAAAACAAACACCCACAAACTGCAACATAAAAGACATAGATTATTCAACCCAACCTTTCATTATTGTTTAGGTCCCAATGTTCCTAGGAACTGGAACACATGATTTGCTTAATGAAAATTATGATAAAAAATATTACTTATTTATAATAAAATGTATTTTTTTCTCATCATAATATTTTTGTTTTTTAATTAAAAAATTTTTAAATTTTAATACAGGGTATTTTTGTCATTTATCTATTAATTTTTTAACTATTTTTAAATTTATTCTTATCAACCAAACAATGGAATAAATAATAATAAAAGTTTTCATCCTATTATATTCCCATGAATCAATCTACATAATAATTATTCTTCCCATATTCTATTCTCTTGAAATAACTATTCTATTCTCATTATATTCTTTTCAATAAACCAAACACTATTGAACCAAACATGCTGTAAGAGTAGAAAATGCCTTTGATGTGGCTTTTCAGTGTTGCAGTCGTTGACTCTATTAGTGACAGCAAGTTTCCCGACTTCTTTATCTGATAATGGAACTTGGAAAAAGAAAGCAGCAGGATGAGCACGTTGAGGCTGAGAAACTTATACCAATAAGTCCTTGTAGAATGGTATGAGGTTATCCCCCTGCCTTTGAAAACAACATCTATTACTGTCCTGCTTCCAATTTGCACCCTTCCATATATCCTTTGTGTGCTTTGCGACAAAGAAACAGTATCTTGTACATGACACATTTTTTCAAGGACCCAAAACTTCAAAGATTCTGTGTGAACTTTATATAGTAAGTATTTATTTAATTTGGTCGAGAATCCTGTGACAAGTAACCCCTCCTTTTATATCTTTTTTGTTTGGAACAAATATTTTTTTATCTCATAAAACCATAGCTATGCTATGACCTCCCCTTTTCCCCTTTTTAAGTTCTACAGACATAAGACATTTCTATTCTGTTCAAGTTCAACCCTTCACTTTAGAAGCACAAGCTATCAAATTTTTTTTGAATAGCAGTCACAAGCTATCAATTAAAGTGCCATTGGAACGTTGGAACAGCTTACAGCTGTTTATGCTATCAAAAGCATAGAAACCACATTAAAAGTCCTGGTACCCATAATTGTGCTTTGCTTACCTGGTGACATTTCCATTCACTTTTGCAATAAAATCTCAGTTGACAACTATACAGTCTCAGTCACTTGAGTGTGATCTAGACCACGTATAAGGTGAAATGAAACCAAGAAACCCGTGAAATTCTTGATTTACTAGGGAAAGCATATCCATACGCTGTACACCGAGAAGAAAACAACCCAAATTTCCTGGTTCTCTTGTTTTTCTCTCTCAGAGAACAAGATCAAGTACTTAGACCCAGCTTCCATTATTAGCCGGATAACAATTATAAGCGCAGCAAGAATTAGGAAAGAAAACACTAAACAATTGCACTCCCTCTTCTTTTTTAGAGTGAGTTTTAGAAGCAAATTAATTTTAAACTATCCCCTTTCCTCTCCTATCAAGTCCAGCTAATTGCAATCGGACTGCCGACAGTACAGTTCCCATCAGACCATTCCAAACGAGCAAAGCTGAACGTATTTGATGGCTGTGAACTCCCAGTGAACGTGACTGTATACGATTTCTTCTCATTTGCTTGGCTGAAACTCAACGTCTCTGGCTGAATTGATATCTTAACCCCCGGGGTTTGTGGTGATAGCGACGCCTTGTAGGTTCCTGGTGAGCCAACATTTGTAAGTGTACGAGTGTACTTCACCACGCTTGAGCCACCCGTTATGGTATTAAAATTAACGGAAAAGGATGGGTAGTTGAGATCAGTAACACTATACTTCTTGCTAGCATCACATGAGAAATTTCTTCTTGCGAGGGATCTAATTTGAAATTCACTGTAGTTTAAGGCACAAAGAAAACCCATGTAATCTTCAACCGTCAAATCATAGACAAGTCCGGGATTCAGCGCTGATACAGGATCAACATGTCCAGCTCCATGATCAAACGGGGTGGATGCTTTCCCAGTAGCAATATCTTGCATTTTCTCCTTGTTTTTGTACTCCGTATAAGCTGTGGTCATAAGAGCTGACCTGATAGCTGCAGGACTCCAATCTGGATGAGCTGCCTTGAGCAACGCAGCAAGGCCACTAACATGCGGGCAAGACATTGAAGTTCCTGAAATAATGTTAAACTCGACTCGTCTGGTATCCGTTACCAACCCTGTTGGACCTACATCCCCGGACCACCCTGCTAAAATGTTGACACCTGGGGCGATCAAGTCAGGCTTCAATATCTCCGGGGTTATCGAATTAGGCCCTCTTGAGCTAAAAGCAGCCACCACGGGTGATGGTTCAATACCCACTTTGGTTCCTTCAAAGAGAATTGTCACAGTTGGGTTAGGATTTGAAAACAAGTAACCTTTTATAGCATCACCAGATTTTTGGCCCACGGCAGTTGCTGGAAGCAAATGGGCATCCGCTACAAGCTCTTCACCGTTTGCAGCAGTGTTAGCCAAAATCATCCCTACACCACCAGCTGCTTTAACAACAGCTCCTTTTTGAACCCTGGCGTTCATTCCACGATCGCAAAGAACAATTTTGCCCGCAACTTTTTCTGGTATCAAAGTACCCATCATACACAAATTCCCGTTGGTAGCATTGCTAGCATTACCAGCATAAACAAATGGCAACAACTTTCCAGGCAAGGGACTTCCCCTGTACAGTGACACCCCCGAGTAATTTCTCCCGTTTCCAAGCCTAACATAAGCAGGGAAATCACGATCTAATGTGCCTGCACCAACGGTAGTGATCCAAGGAGCCACGTTTGATAGACTATAAGGACCTGGACCAGCGTTTCCAGCTGAACAAGAAACTAACATCCCCTTTTCCATAGCAGCAAAAGCTCCGATTGCAACACTATCCCTGTAATAATCCGACATGCCACCACCAAGTGACATGGAGAGTACATTAACGTTGTCATCAATAGCCTTTTCCATCGCAGCCAAGATGTCTGAACTGAAACATCCACCCATCCAACAAACCTTGTAAATAGCAACTCTAGCGCGCGTGGCCATCCCACGCGCCGTCCCTTCCGCGTACCCAAACAAGCTAGCTCCTTCCACCACCGACCCTGCAGCCGTGGACGCCGTGTGACTACCATGTCCATCATCATCTCGAGGAGATTTTGATTCCTTGGTCTCATCAATTGGACCCATTGTAGCCTCGTACCCCTTAGCAAAGTACCTTGCACCTATCAATTTTCGGTTACAATTTGACGAATTAAAATTGGTGCCTGATTCACACGCGCCTTTCCAGCCGCTTGGTATTGGTCCAAGCCCTGTATCAGCAAAGCTTTTACTTTGAGGCCAAACCCCAGTATCCAAGACACCGACAATAACTTCACTCGCTGAGTCAGACTCGGGGAACAAATCAGCAGCTTTACTGAGTCCAAGAAACTCAGGTGTCCGAGTGGTGTGCAACTCGTACCTTAACTCGGGTAAAACTGCGAGGATCCCTGCTTGGCTCTCGAGTTGTTGAGCTTCCTCATTGGTTAACTGAGTGGAGAATCCATGGATGACGTTGTCGTAGGTGTAGAGCATTTGAGCTGAGTCAGAAACTGATTTCAGAGACGAGTCATACCAGTGAGTATGGTGCAGGAAACTTGCTGGCATCTCGGATTTAGCCATGTGGACTATGTAGGTTTTTCTCTGGTTCTCCTTCTCCAATGGTGCGGCCAAGGACACGTGGCAAAAACCCAGAAGCAAAACAATCATAAAACACTTAAACATCTTCATTTTGTTCTCTCTTTTTCACCAGAAAGAGAGGAAAGGAATAGAGAAGAACGCTTGGATAAAACTCTGGTTTTATACAGAAAAACGGCTAAGAATCTCAAGGTTCTTGTTTAAAAAATAAATAATATTGCAAAAGACGAGAGAGAGAGAGACACAGAGAGGGACGTGTTTGTAGGGACGGTGGTGGTTGTCTTGTTCTTTGAATGATTGGGTTGAGAAAAAAAGTAAAAGAAAAAGAAAAAAAATAAAAGAGTGATACAGGTTAAGAGATGACGGAAGATAATTGCTTTTCTTCACATGCTATCATGCTTTTATCAATTTCTTCAAATCTTCTCCTTTTCCTCGAGAGTGTGAAATGATTCTCTCTCTGCCCCTCTGCTGCTAACTGTGTTATTTTTCCTTTATCCTTTTGCAGATTTAAGGAGCACAAGAAAGCGGAAAAAGCTTAAATCTTTCAATAATCTTTTTTTTTTTTCCTTCTATCATACACTTTTGACGTGAACAGCAGATGGTTTGGTGATTTAAGCAAAGAAAAAAGAGAGAAATGGTTTGGTGATTATTGACAAGTTTGAACTTTCTTTTGGATATTCTTTTAGGTTTCCTTTACGTGCAACCGAATGAAAACAAAAAAAAAACAATATTAATTAATTATTAATTGGTTTTGTAGTTATTTTATTTCTTTTTAAAAGATAAAAAGAACCAAAAATAATTTAAAAATTTTCATGCATGTAAATTAATAAGATGGTGGGTACAATCAGTGGGGGGAAATGAAAAGTCCTCAAGATTGATAGTAGTATTTTTTTTATCTTGAATACCATAAGCTAGATGCTCAAATCGAGATTAAATATTTAGGTTTTTTTTAATTAAGGGTTAAATGTTTTAATTGTAATAATTAAAAAGTCAAATGTTTTCAATTTTTTACAATTACAGGTTAAGGTAAAGGGTAAGTGTCAAACACGTGTAGGATATGCGTATGATGTAGACATTGACTTTCATTTTTACTTATGGTGTGTAACAACTTTTTCATTATGACGTGTTGCAACTAAATTTTTTAACATGATATATAATAATTAAATTTTTATTATAATATGTAATAATTATATTTTTTAATATATAATTAAATTTTTAACATGACATGTAATAATTATATTTTTTAATATAACATATAATAATTACGTTTTCAACATAACGTACAACAAGTAAATATTCAATAAGACATGTAACAATTACATTTTTAACATAATTTTCTATCGCATGTGATACACACTTCTTCCATTTATCAATTTAACCTTTAATTATAAAAAATCGAAAACGTTTAACACTTAATTGTTACAATTGAAAAGTTTGATTCTTAATTAAAAAAGTATTCAAACGTTTAATCTCAATTTAAACATTTAACCAATATCATATAAAATGAATTAACTAATTAATAATTTAATTTGAGTATTAAAATAATGATTTTTATAAAAATTATTAATTTTGTGAAAATAAGTTAAAATGTTAATATATAATAAATCAAAATTAAATATTTTTAAAATTTCATAAAAGTACAAAAACAGAAAAAACGTGATGCAAGAAATATGACCTTATATTTATATATTATACAATAGTAGCTCAATTATTTAAAAAGAAAGATAACTGAATGACTTATTAAAGTATTTTCCATGAGAGTTTTTTTAATTTTGACAAACAGGAATTTGCTGATGCAATCGTTGAATGTAGACAGTTTGAGCTGTCAGAGCTCTAATCACAGAACGAAATATTTTGAAATTTACATGTTTTTTCTTGGTTCACGGGTATCTGTCTTTACTTCTTTTCATTTATGAGCATTATTTTCTGCAAGGTTTGGTAATTGTTGAATGGAGGTTTACCCGCCAACTAACCATCCCTCCTTGCCCAAATAAACATAAAAGCTTCTCACGGGTGTTATTTTATTTCCGGAAAAGGGGGAAAAATCCAATGTTAGGCTGAATACAGTATTAAATTGTTGGATCTTAATCTGAATCCTTGGGCCATGCATCACGCGTAGCCGTTGGACGGCCGGGTTGGAGAGACTAATTAATGAAAACCGTCCGATCTAAATGCTTTTTCAGGTTTAGTTTAGTCTTAATCTTACCGACTAGAAAATAATAGAAAATAAAATGTGTCCCTATTGTCGGTCCCTCTTATCAAGACATAAATCGTCGATATTATTTCGCGCTTTGTCAGTTAATGATCATGTTTGGGACAATTGAAAAGAATAGGTGCGCATGTCACGGCCTTATCACTCTCTCCATTAATAAAAATATTTAAGGCTCATATTTATAAATTTTTAAAATTTTTTTATATATATACGCCATGATTTGAAATATTTTGTTTTTATTTTTAAATGATTAACGTGGTATATGTATGTAAATCGATATAAAGGTGAGTAATTTTTTATTAAAATTAAATTAATCAAATTAATAAAATAAATTCAATTTAGATATTAGTTAATTTGATTGTTTAAATTATTGATGTATTTTTAAAATAAAAGATTAAGTCACATAATGAAAAGTTATTTTAAATTAAAAGTTATGTCACATAAAGTGATATAGTGAGACTATTAGATTATAAGTAGGCTCTTCATGTAAATGGTTATTTGTTTTAGTAAAATGATATCTAAAAGTTATGAGATAAATTGAAAAAATATTACATCTCAAAAGTTTAAATATAAAAAATTATTATTTCAAATTACAGCTTAAAAATTATATTTTTTGGAAAGAAGGATTGTCCTTGCATAAGGTAATTATTGAAACAATACATTTATCCAAAAGTTATGTTTTACAAAATATAAAGATATCTTTTAAACAAAAAAGTACCTTAACGAAAGGATTGTGTCTTGAAAAAAGAGACACTTGCAAACTTATATAAAGATTTATTGCTGACTTTCAAAAAAAAAAATTCATTTCCAACCATTTTGACTCATCAAAACAAAAATAAAACAAGAATAGAAAAATCAAGAATAAGAGAAGTGTTGTGTTTTGAAAATTAATATAAACACTTAAGTTCTCATCAATTACAAAAGCGTTCAAATTCCTTATAATTCACTTGCTACAAAAAATAGACTCTAAGACTAAACAATTTTGCAAACCTTTTGATATATCTAGTGATCTACTATTATAAAGTGTAATACGAAGTTAAATGTTAATTTCATTGTATCATTAAAACTATTCACATTATTTACTTTTGCATATCGAGTGGTAGAAGTGAAATCAATCTTAAATATAATGTTTATTGAAAAGGTTTGTCTTGATATCAAATTTACCGGTTTCTTAAATTCTATCTAAACCACTTTTTGCACTAACAATTCGAAGTAAATATGTTATTGATTTTAACAATTAACCAAATTAATTGATTTATAATCCTAAGCATTTTATATAAGTCATTTATAATATATAAGCTTGTTTAAAGACTTAAGTGCATTAAGACTCACAATCTCAATATTTCATTTAATTAATGATTGAATTAATTGATATAATTTAATTAATTAATTAATAATATAAATTAATTCGTTAGAAGAAATTTTCATCTCTCTCTTCTCAAGTGAAAAGTAAAACATATACACAAAGTACAGTGACAAAACAAAAAAGGTTAGCAAACAAATTGAGAAGAGGCAGCTAGTTACTTTGTCAAAGCATGAATGCTCGTGGCATATGTAGCATCAAAAATAGTATTGATTTGTCAATTTAATGTAATTATCAAATGAATTACGGTGATTAATTGACTATAAATTCAAGCCAAAGAAAGTAGGAATTAGCATGTTCTGATGTGCATCATCGAATTGATGGAAAAAATCACGGCCGTTAATTCTTCATCAGACTTGAGTTTGCTTTGAAAGTTGAAACTCCTTCAATTATCCATTTGATTTCGATGGAAAAAAGAACTAGAACGTAAAATTTATTTGTTTTTCTTTTTTATTTTTAAGAAAGAAATACGACTAGTAACGTGACTAAAACTTTTGAGTATGAATTGATGGTTTTAAGTAGAGTTCAATTATTGAATATACTTTAGATTCTTAATTCGATGATTTCTAATATAATATATATTTTTGGTATAATATTTAATTTTTCTGAGTTATTTATAAGAATTTAAATAAATTATTCTTTTTTATTATTATTTTTAATTAAATTTTTATATTTTTATTTTATATCAAATAGTCCTTTATGATTAATTGTTGTTAACTAAAATATTATTTGTAGTTTTATATCACATGATATGAAAGTGAATTTATATATATATATATATATATAAGAGATTTAAATTTAGTTAATTTTATTATTAAAAGAAGAATTTAAAATTAATTCTTCGTATACAAACTACATGCACTCGTTAATGAAGTATTGAGCCAATTACATAAACAAGGTTCTAGAACCTTAATTCCTTGAGACCTCATATTCAAGTTTCATAAAATACAAATTTGATCCAACTTTATATTAAATTTATGTAGTTATATGTTGATTTGTTAATTGATTTATATAGTCAATACTTTTATATATAATATTTGAAAATAATTATAATTGTTGTTTATATATATAATTTTATAAAAAATATGTCTTTATTATTAACTTAAATCATTCATATGCATCCGAAATTCTTTGAATAGAGATAACTCGCATTTTATTATTGACAATATCCAAACACGATTTGTACCTAGGAATGATGCAGTAAACGCGAAACATTTAATTTCTTAACTGTCTCGGCGGGTTGGTCCGACGGAAAGATGGCTAGCTATAGAGGTCCAACCCAGTACATGTGCTCCCATTTCGTGCCTACCGCAGCTAATATTGCCTAAGTGGCATATTATAATTGGACAATAAGTAAAAATTATCTTTATCCCAATTAAATGAAATCCCATAAACAACTAAGGAAGGTGCCAATTTAGTAATTATCACACATCATTTCATTGCTATTCTTTACTATTGATAGTTTTGTTAATTTTTTATTTACATATGGTAATTTTCTTTTTACTTTTTCTCCGGAATGGCATGAGGAGCATATTATTAGCTACAAAGTAAAATTTATTATAATTGGACAATAAGTAAAAATTATCTTTATCCCAATTAAATGAAATCCCATAAACAACTAAGGAAGGTGCGAATCTAGTAATTATTAAACATCATTTCATTGCTTTTCTTTAGTATTGATAGTTTTGTTAATTTTTTATTTACATATGGTAATTTTCTTTTTACTTTTTCTCCGGAATGGCATGGGAGCATATTATTAGCTACAAAGTAAAATTAAATTGTTAATTAAATCCATACTTAATTAACATTATTATATAAGTAAATTGTGCATTTTATTCATTAAGATTTTAATTTTTAACTATTTAAAAATATTATTTACTTTCATATGCAAATGCTGTTTTTTGTTTTCCAAATTGAGAATATAAAAAACCAGTAATAAAATTATAATATTAACATAATCTAAAGTTTTGGAATTATTATTTTTAAATATATAGATGAAAAAGAATTTTGTGTATAGAGAATTAATCTTTCCATTTAATAAATGCGTGTGAGGTTTTTTTTTTTTATTTATAATTAAGAGAGGGAGAATTCGAACCCTACACTTTAGGTAGAGGGATAATGCACCAATCAATTAGTCAAATACTCGGATACTAAATGCGTGTCAGTGCATGTGAGGTTAACTTGTGAAATTCCCTAAATTTGTGAGAAGGAAAAGAAATATAATAAAGGATATGCAATATTTTCCAATATTATGTCTCTTTCCCCATCAGTTACTATATAATGTATATCAACCAAAGTTTGCAAGGGGAAAAGCAATGCTGCAATTGGCCAATTCGAGTAATTGAAAGCTAACAAAGGTGTTCCAATGCCAGTGATGCTGAAGTTCCATCCCCATTTGTTAAAGAAAAATAATTGGTATTTACAATTTTAATTTGGAAAACAGCTATAGCCTGAGAATGGTGATCCATTGTTTTGTGGAGTTTTCCTTTTCGACCAGTTGAATGCAGCAGCATAATATGAAGAGATTTTGGTATCTTGGTTTTTCGAAATGCTTACAACAGAAGATTAAAGATATTTTCCATACCACCTTTACGTTTCCTTTCTTGTGGAGGATGATGATCCTTCATTGAGGGAAACCGGTTGTTGGCAAACAAAAAGAACGGATAGGGACCATAAATTATTGAATCAAGGGATAGGGACCCCCAAAAACAATGGAAACTGGTGCTTCAGTAGCCAAAAATAGAGATTGGAGGCGTGTGGTGTCACTAGAGCAAAGAATTCTTAAGCTGCTTCACCATTGTCTGCTTTCATTTTATAGTTTAAAGAGTTGGATTTGAATCGTCCTTCTCCAAATATACCATACATGCTGATCAAAAGATAAACAGGACATGACGTAATTTGAAATTCTTGCCCTTCCATTTAGTGAATAGTCTTTAGAGAAGGAAGGCCTAAAAAATAAAAAATAATGTTCTTCAAGGGGAGAAATAGGAAGCCACACTTGTAGCATGTTTGGTTGGTGGAATGGCTATGCCATTCCCTGTCTATTCCCATGGCATAGCCATTCCCACGTTTGGTTCACATAATGCCCAAGGAATAGGAATTCCTGAGGAATTCCTATTGCTTCCCCCCAGTTAAAACACAGGAATGGCTATTACCGACTCCCCCCCCAGTAATAGCCATTCCGCGTGTTAAGGTATAACTAAACAAAGTCTAATGACCAAAATACCCTCATTACTTTTTAAAAATTACAAATGTGTCTCTATAAAATCAAATTTTCTCTCTCTTCGCGTTTTCTCTCTCTTCACATTTTCTCTCTCCTCGTTTGTCTCTCAGGAATGCTTCATCGGGTCTTCCTCCCTGTTCCTCCCTCTTCCTCCCTCTTCCTCCCTCTTTCATGACCGAATGTGGTCGGAAAGGGTCCACAAAATACCTTTCCGACCATATTCAACCGAGATCTGGCCTCAAACGCCCAGATCTCGCCATGGGAAGCACCGGATCTGGTGCTTCCCCCTCCAGATCCCGCGGTTGGATCTGGCACTCCATGGCTAGATCCAACGCCGGGAAGAGCTGATCTGGCTTCCTAGTGGCCAGATCCGGCCACGGGGTGCGCCAGATCGGCGTAAAATGAGTCCGGTCGCCGGAAAGGGGAAGAAGAAAGAAAAAAGTAAAAAAAAAAAAAAGTAAAAGAAAAAAGAAAAAATTATTTATAAATATTAAAATATTTATGTTTTAAATATTAATATTTTATATATAATTTAAATATTATTAATTTTAATATGATTAAAATATTAAAATAGTAATGTTTTATTTATTAAATTATTAATATATTAAATTTTTAATGAATATAAATAAAAATAAAAAATATTAATATTTTATATATAATTTAAACATTATTAATTTTAATATGATTAAAATATTAAAATAGTAATGTTTTATTTATTAAATTATTAATATATTAAATTTTTAATGAATATGAATATAAATAAAAAATATTAATATTTTATATATAATTTAAACATTATTAATTTTAATATGATTAAAATATTAAAATAGTAATGTTTTATTTATTAAATTGTTAATATATTAAATTTTTAATGAGTATGAATATAAATAAAAAATATTAATATTTTAATCATAATAATATTAAATTATAAATAAAATATTAATATTTAAAATATTAATAATTGAATAATATTAAGATAATAATATTTAAATTATTAATTATTAATATTTTAATTAAATTATAAATTATTAATATTTAAAAAATAAAATAAAAATAAATAATTATATATATAATAAAAGGGTATTTTTGTCTTTTTATCATTTATTCCTTTCTTATTCCAATCTTATTTCTACCAACCAAACATTACATTAAGTAGTAATAGCCATTCCTACTCTATTCCATTCACTGAACCAAACAAAATGATAATTATTCTTTTCTATTCCCACCTTATTCTATTCCCACAGAATACCTATTCTATTCTATTCCTGTCTATTCCCCGAACCAAACGTGCGGTTGAAGTTTTACTAACATTACTTATTACTGTTGGACGTTTATTTATTAAAAAGAAGAGATGTCATGTCCACTATTGGCTTTTTGGTAGTGAAGGGTTCAGTGGCGGTCGGGATACGGATAGACGTGTTGAAGATGCAGTGTGATAAAGTCAGGGCTCAATTATTTTTTGTTATTTGGCTGTATTATTTATAAAGTAATTTCTGCCTATAAAATAAATTCTTGAAACTATTTTAGATTCTCAGATTGCGTTACAAACAAGATGATGCAAGCCAAATAAGGCTATTAGATAAATACAATATATTTTGTTTCTAAGCCGTCCCTCCTTTACATCGTCTACGTTCAACTTCTCTGCAGTTATCTGAGCAACGGTCATGAGTACAGGTGGAGCAAATTTGTCCAAAAGCCCTTAAATATACAGCTCCAATATTTTAATTTAAGGTAAAATATCTTAATTTTTAAAATTTTAAATAAATCTATTAATTTTCAAAATAAATATTTTACTTCAAAAATATAAATACTGTTAATAGAGATTATAAAATATTAAAATATATTTTTTTCTTTATTAATTTACAAAATTATTATCATATTTTTAAAAAATAAAAAAAATAGAAAGCACCAATCAATGCTCTCCATCTAGAGAGTTTTTTTAAATTAATAAAAAATTAACAAAATTATATAATTGTAATTTTAAAATTAATTAAAGATAAAATTATCTTTTTATCTTTATCATGTCATCAAATTAAGAAAAATACTAATAATTGATTAATGGTTGGACCTATCTGTTTAGTAAAAAATACTTTTTTGAGATGAAGTGTTTATTTTAAAAATTAATATACTTCCGTGTAATTTTGATTAAAATTTAAAAAATGAAGATATTTTAATTTAACTACGGAAGTAAAGATATGAATATAATCAGATAATCTTTGGATTTGAATCCATAAGGAAACTTGATTTAAGATAATTTCATCCTTGCATGCATGTATAGTTTCATTTCATTCCTATCTAGAACTTTAGATCAGATTTCACTTAAGTATTGCTGGGCAATCTTTGAAGGGGACAATGCCTCCGGGTTTGGCATTAAAACTCCAACCTTGCTGAAACAAATGGGCCAAGCTCCAAATGCAGATCAAGTTACATCATAACTCCTCCAAATGGGATGTGCCAAATGCCTAAATGGTTCGAATCGGGAGGTAGAGAGACAGAAATAATTGTAATATTTGCATGTAAATAATACAAACTTTAAGAGCAAAGGTTTAATACCGCTTTTTTGTCACTCGTGAGCAATTCTATATATTGATTGCCTGTTGTTACCTTTTCAATTTGCCGTCATGTCATTGATTTCCAATGAATGACCCAATTAAAATGGCCAAAACTATTGTACTAGCTTGTGTACATCTGGAGGTGTAACAATTATGAACCATTCATTTAAAGGTTGCAGCTGGTGTTTACTACATTAAACCATAAATCATCTCGATGGCCACCGACCGGCTGCTAGCGTAAAAGTAAATGGTTAGAAAAGTTCCAGTCTCGTGGCCATAAATTACTTGAAATCGACCAAACATGAAACACCTCTGCTATCTTCTTGAATGGGTGTTGAAATCTACCCAATAATAAATGATTTTCGGTGCAAAGTGCGAAATTTCTAACTAAAAGAGACCAATCATAATTGAGGCGAGTCGTTGCAGACTTCATGTACTCAAAAGTAGCAGACACTGGCCGCTGATTGCTGGTACCATACTACAAAGCTTTCACATTCAAATCCCCACTAAGGTACTGCGAAATAAGAAAGTGGGTCCGAAAATAGTTGGCTGATATCCTCTTTAATTATCTTTTTCCATGCCATATTGTTGGAGTTGAAAGCTAAAAGCGGGACGTACATATATAAAGGAGAGAACATGGTTGAATGTGATCATTTATAAAGAGATTATAGCCTTCGAACTGGACTTCTTTATCTTGCTTTCTGCATGTGCAACAATAGCAAACGGAAAGGATGGTCTTATTGCAGTGTGAATACTGTTATCTTCTTCTTACTTTGATATTCAGGCCCTTTTCTTTTTTCATTTCTATTCTCAGTGAAACACGTTAATGATCCCAAGTCCAGAGTTTCCAATCTTAAGAAATAAGAAGAGATAAAGATTTATGTAATGTAAGATTTAGTGAGTCATCTTAATATGAAATATATTAAATGATATGAATTTAAAAAAAGAAAGATAAAAATAATAATATTTATATAAACAATATAAATTTTAAAGACAAAAATTTAATATTTCACATTCTCTATTATTTGGATTATGCTTTTTTCTGATTTTTTAATATTTTTCTATAAGAAAAAAAAAAGAAATAGCTTATTTATGTCTTCAACAGTTCAACCACCCAAAGGGATTGAAAATTCTGTTAATCATTAAATGGAAATGACTTCCGAGGATGTGAAAGATCAAATTTGGCAGCCTGTCGAATGTTGTTGAAGTATCCAAGCAACCATAAAAGCAGTCATGCAAGTTAGAAGGTTAATTTCATCTTTTCAACGAGTTCATAAGATGTAGTAGTTGAGTTGCGTAGATACAATAAATGAATATTAAATAATCTTTAGATTTTACTTTTATATTGAATTAGAATATATTCGGTTAACATTGAGTCGGGTGTAAAAATAATCAATTAGTAAAGTTTTTAACATAAGATAATGTTCTTAATTGAAAAAATGGAATGCAATCCGATGAATTTGTACTTGAGAAAGGCTCGGTTCTGATTCCATCGTCCAAAAACCTCAAAGCCTAAACATAGAGCTGATTCAACTGGGCTCCATCTTTTTTCTTGGCCTATAGTAGGCTCAGATTGTTTAGAGGCCCGTTAGTTCATGGACTCAATCTCCCGCCAATTTGACACGTGGTATGTGTTAATCAATCCACGTGTCAGATGAAAAAAATTCTCAAATTTCCTGCACTCCGTTGTGACTGTATTCCTGTCCCCTTTCTCCGACCGAATTGCCTTCACTGTAACTCACGAGGCACTCACTCTGATGCTAGCAAGGTTTTTTTTAAAATTTTTTTTATTTATTTCCGAAATTATATACAAAAATTTAACGAAATTTAAAATTGAAAATGGCTTTTTTCTCTGGACTATTCCGTTACCGGAAAATTCCTTATCTTTCAACTCAATCGAATTGTTGTAGCTACTATTTATGTTCTCATTTCTTGCATCCGAGATTCAAGACTCAGTGGTTCAGCAGCGGAACTGGCTCGGCGACTCAGACTGAGTTCCCTGGAGAGAACGCGTACGACATCTTAGGAGTTTCCGAGACCAGCTCGTTCGCTGAAATCAAAGGGTCGTTTCGCAGATTAGCAAAAGAAACTCACCCTGACCTCGCTGAGTCCAAGAGCGATTCACCTGCTTCTTCAAAACGTTTCGTCCAAATCCTCGCCGCTTATGAGGTGTTTTTGCGTTTAATTAGCTGTCAAATTCAGTCCTATCATTTTGACATGAATGCGTTTTTTTTAATGATCAAGCTCTGTTTATAATTTCAATTTCGAGCTGAATTTGAAATTTGATGAAAATTGATCGAAATTTGTTAAATGATAATTAATTGAGCATATTCAATTAAATTTTATGAATATTTAACTAAAAATGCCTGCAATGTATACTTAGTTGGTATATTTTTTTCTTTTAGAACCCGTTTTAGTGCTGAAAATAGAGAACATCAAATAAAAAATTACATTTTAAATATAAAAGTAAAAAGAAAATCATTGCGAGAATTAAAAACGTTAAGGTACGGGTGGGATATGTATTTGTAATTAGATTAATCTTAGACCTGGCCAATTATACTATTTAATTTGATAGACTCTACAATTGTATTTTAGCAAAGGAAATGCTTAGTGTTCTCTTATGCATGCCTTTTTTTTTTTTTTTTCCATACAGGGCATTCTGATGTCACTGTGTTGTCAATAATGGATTGCAGATTCTTTCGGATTCCGAGAAGAGGGGGCACTATGACAGCTATCTATTATCTCAGAGAAAGATTGCGCAGAAAAATTCTAGACAAGGTTCAACAATGTACATGTACACATCCCATACAACAATGAATAAGCAGATGGAAGTTGTTGAATGGTTAAAATGGTATAGATTTGCCATAAATGATGTGGTGTCTCAGAGGAAAGCAGTGGTTGGAACTGGCTCTTTTGATGTTCTTGAAGCAGATTTTTATTCAGCTATGCATACAGCATATTATGGTCCTGTAATTGAATCCATGGATCTTCTTCCTGATCGGTTTGAAGCTGAGGAAAGGTCTGTGTATGAAACTCCAGAGGTGCTGCACTTGGTTTCAGGGCGCAATCTTTTTGGGATGGTTTGCCTGGTTGATTGGGTTCCTGAGCTATCTTTCACCTATAATGAAAAGTTGACTTCTATGCCTGCAGCTTCAGTCTTGTCTCAGTCTACCCAAAATGCTAGAATTTGCATGAATGATGTAAAAGAAAACCATGGTGGACTTTCTCAGATCCAAGTCACTGATATCAAAAACCATGCATCTGATGCATATAAAGATTTGGAGTTGCATGTATCTGGAAGAGTGGTAGCTGTGGCAACTAGAATCCCTCCTAAAAGCTGTTTTGGTGAGATACAAAATGAAGATGTTCAAGACCACATACAAGTATTTCTTACTTTAGATGATGACTCCATGGCTGTTGGCAATGGATTGGATCATAAGGTGGGATCTCGAATTCTGTTGGGTACAATAACTGGACTTGGAACCAGCCCGGAGGAGGGGTCATGTTTTGTCTACAATAGTAGTGGTACAAAAACCCATGTGATTATGAAACATAGGACATTGCTGGTTTGTAACTATTTTCTCCTTAAATTCTATTTATTTTTCCTTTATCCTTATTAAGATATAATTTTGGCTTTTTACTTTTTTTTGAAAGTTCAATTAACAATCTTTGCCAGCATAATTTTCAAGTTATTTTCATTTTTTTTTTCATATTTTCTTGTGTAATTTTTGTTTATTGAAAGTGCTGCATGTGCTATGTAATTGATGGTTTGCATAACCAATTACATAGCTATATGGATTGGTCTTCATTGGTATTCTTTTTGATTTGATTCTCCAGGTGAAGCATATGCACTGGTATCGCATGGGAGAGGAAGTTTCTGTTTGTGAGTGTCGATGTAGTAGAGCTCGATTACCGCCTAGCAAGTAATTTTTTTTTTTCAGATTGTAAAAGAATATCAATGATTAATACCTGGTTGTGATTATTCTTGCATTTTCCTTTTGTAGCTAAATGTGATTATTATAGTTGAGGTAGGTAGGTTAGGTATAATAATATTTTTTCGCTTCACTATTTGGTAGATTGCACACATAGTTGTCATTGCTATTTTCATCATACAACTGAAACCCTGGAGAGTTCACTTATTGAGTGGTGCTTTTCTCTTTATATTATCTCTTCTATGTCATTTGATTAGGTTTTAATGAAGAATTTAAGATCATTGATCTGTAAACATGGTGTTCATATTGAGGAAGGTTACATGATTCTGCAACATGTCTGAACAAATGAGTTCCCATTCTTGTCATCATGCTTCCATGTCCCATGCATAACTATGTTAATGTGTTTGACTTTTAATGCATAGTCTTCTATTATTTCTGGAATACTTTATTTAATTAATTTTATCTTTGGTGTCATCCAGGAAGGGCTTACTAAGAAGTGTGTTTAATTTTAATGTTCAGCTGTAAAAGTTTGCCAATTGTGGGGTATTAGGGATCTAGGGTTGAGCTGTCACTCTTTTTTTTGTTTAGGTGGTCAGGCTTAATCTTGTTAGCTGATATTTTCAGATTCTATATTTTTGAAGCTTCCTTCTCTGTAAATTACCAATGCATTTTCAGGTTTTAAAGATCACTTGTTGTATTAGACATACAAACTCTACACTCTGGTTAGACCATAATATTCTTTATGATTTGGAAACAGATTTTGGTTGTTTGAACCTCGCTGTGGAATGCATGACATTGGTGGTTGGTACATTGAAACTTTTGGCAGGGATAAGAAAGGCCGGACAGTCCCATCCCAAAGGTTTTGGGATGGCTTTGATGCAAACAAACAATTTGATGAGTAAGTTCATGTCATGAAGCTGGCATATGAAGTTTGAGCTGTTATGTGTTTTGCCACTTCCCTTTAGCTAATATATGAGAAGATGAACTAAATAGGTAAACTGGCTGATCTAAACTTCTCCTTGGTAATTAATATTATACTCTGATGGGACTAAATACTGATCAGATGGAGGGGTTACAAAGCTTTGAAAGATCTAAAAAGTTCAAAATTCAGCAACAGTTTAGTTCGCTTCCAAAATGAATTTTAATTGAATCTTCAAAATTGTAGACTAGGGCAGCATTCAATGTGCATCTATTTATCATCTGATATAATCAGCTGGTTCTTACACTCCCATCATAAACCAGTAGAAATTAACTCAACCTTGATTTTCCACACTCTCCATTTATTGAAGATGCCCTGTCTCTCATGTATATTTATAAAAAGGTTGCATCTGCTCAAGAATCTTCTTCTTGATCCTGATGATAACACAACCCAAAGTTGTTGTTTTGAAATGGAAATATTTATTAAGTGCATTCTCTGAATTAAGCTTTCTACTGTTTCAGGAGACTCCATCCAGCTATGTATTTGCTTGCCCTTGCATATAGGACACTAGATATTGAAGATGCAAAAAGAAGGAAGCAAACCATTAGGGAAATTGTTGAAGGGAAACTATTTAGAATCCTCAATTTGTCCAAGAAGCTTGTTTAGGATGGATACCTCTTTGGACTTGTGAAGGCTAGAAATACTTCATCTCTAAGAAGGAACAGATGTTTCATTTTATGGTTCAAGGGTTGGCTGTTAGTATGCTTTATACTTGATTGAGATTTGAGAGACATCAAGCGAAGTCACGCTAGCAAATTTCTGCAAGACAAATCTTGGGATAATTTGGAAGGACAGTTATTTACAGTTCTCAATGCAAAGAACCTGGTCAGTGTTGCATTTGAAGATTTCTTGTTTTGACTTGATGAATCATCAGCTCTGCTTCCTGATGAGTATATTCTTTTTAAAGTCAAAGAAATAACTGTCTGTTTTGCATTTGGCATTCAATTGGTCTGGAGCATAATGAACCTCCATCATGTTGGTAATGGGATCTGCAGAATCTATCACCCTGTTTCCTGTTATTTCATCAAAGTTCTTCTTTGGATATATGAAGAAAATGCTTTCCTTTTGGGCCATTGACAAGATATATTAAGATGACTCAGAATATTTTTGAATTCACTATTCATACATGCTCACTTCGCTTTAACTTCGATACTTGAATCTGCCATAAGAGCAAAACTTCTCACTTTTTTGCACCAGTTGGTCTTAAAATTGTATTCAGGCATCACTCTGAAGCATTGAAATATAACATTTCTTGAATTGTCAATTCAAAGCTGAGATCAAGGAGAGAAGAAATTGCTCATACTCATTATGTTGCTAGTTTGATCAAGATGGCAGTAAGAGGGAACTGATGGCATTCAAAAATGTCTGAGGCACCTAAACTCCTATGCGGGTCTATCACTGGTTTTATGTTTCTCTATGCCTATAATTTGTCAAAATAAGCTGCCAGTGTAGACAGCTCAGTGCTTTCCGCTTAGCCATTAGATTTCTTGCTCTTATAAACAGTGTAATTGTGAATAGACATGCTATAGATTATGATATTTGGAGTTTACTTCTTGTTTCTTTAAACCTTCTGAATGGCTAGAAATAGTTGGAGAGAATTTTAGCATTTACATCTTCTAGAGGTACACTTCTTAAAGCAAATCGACCATACAAAATTCAAAGTGATCAATGCCTCTGCTCTGTTCCCCTTCTTCTCACTCCCAAACCGAGTATAAAATTCAATTACTTTAGTAGATCTTCCCATTTGCAGTACTGCCCTCCTGCTAATGCACGATAAAATCTATCCCTGCAGTAGACTGGTCTTCCATCAGCAGCCTCTGCAGCAGCTGCTGCTAGATCATCATCAGCCTTAACCTCCACTGGCAGTCGAAGCAACTCCTCTTTTCTACAATACACAAGAAAATGTTGTTGTTAGAATGAATGAAAATCTAGTGTCATGGAAGTGTAGCATAAATATCTGCTGATCTTCATATGCCTGTGTACCTTATATTGAACTTTGTGTTGGTTTTTGAAGCAAGAACATTCGACGAGGTCTCATTTGCAGAAAAGGTTGTTCTAAAGAAATCCTCAACTGGCGTGGCAAAGATAAATAGAAATACAGCTGTAACAAGTAAGGCCCCTGTTCCAACTAGTGTCTGTTTCAACAACTTGATAACTGGTTTAACCTGTAGGCAAAAAATTTTCATGTGAAGCTGCATGCATTTTTGTAACAAGTAAGACCCCTTCCTTTTGTGCATGTGTGTGGTTGCTTGTGCTCATACGTACACTAAAATAATCAAAGCTAGATGAATATTACATCTGTGTTCAATTCACTGTCACTTGATTGTGTGACCATTTATGTGTCACCACTAGTCAGTTGGTTTAGCGTCCAACCTTCTCATTGGACATACATGGAGTGCAACTCTTTCTACATGCTATATTAGAAAATGGATAAGTTGATTGCATATGTTAGTACCTTATAAGAGCCAAGCAATCTGTCACGAGCCAGGACCTGTGAAGGAAAAAGATTAAAGAGATCAATGTAGTGCATGAATAATATCTACAAAAGTTTGTGATGTTGCATCTTGAATAGCACGATAAGAATATATTTATTTTATTCTTGTTGTTCTAGTTCAATTGATTTTAGTGAGCAATTCTAATTGATTGTCATTGAAATTTGAGTTTCTCAAAATTTCAATCTTTAACATATCCTTAGGCTGAGAGTTTACACTTTATAGTATTTGGACTATGATTTCTGTTTCAGACTAGACGTTCAATTTGCTGAGCACCATCTGGAAATTGTTGGTGCCCTTAAAAATTGACTTAATCTGGCAACAAGGTAAAATGGCTAAAACATAGGTAACACCCTGTATCTCTCTGTTATCTTACGCATCATAGCTTGTAGCTTATCATCATACAAAATACTTTTTGGACGTTGAATGCCAGTGTTGAATGCCAGATCTTGTGAAACATTTATTTTTCCAGGTATCAATGCATGCTCATTCATCAGACACTATGGTCTTTAACAGCATAATGTTGAACTGCTATGAGAGCATGTTTCACATCTGATCGTTTGATCTATACGACTTGAGGTATTGTCACACCCCTTGTTCCAAAGTTTTGATTGCCTTGTTTGCCACATGATGCCACTCAAATGATGTGAAACATGGATAATATAACATGATGTTGAAACTTCATATCACACAAGGGATGTGATAATTTTACGCAATGCCTCTTCCTTGTGAAACTTCATATCACACAATGCCACTCAGCAGTTGCTGGTGAATGCTTTTACGCACATGCTTACATACTAGCACAAACTGGCAGAGAAATTGTAAGTCAACATAAAAAGTAAAAACTACCAGTTGAGTAGACTAGGCTTTAGGTCGCCATAAACACTAACAATGTGCTACCACAACTTCAGGTTCATTCTTTTAATGGTCCATCCCACTTGATTTCCACTATTCTTGATAGTGAATAATTATCCTTGCGTCAGAAACTTAAAGCAGTTATTAAGAAGAATTTGCTTCATGCTTTTATCATTAATTGTGGCTTTGCTCCTCTCCTGGTCAAGAAAGAAAGCAAGAAAGAAAGAAACACAATATGTACTAACCTCAGGTGGTTTTACCCACATTTGACCGTCATACCATCCAGTCTCTTCATATGGTATTACTGCTGATAGAAGTCTATCCCCAACATAACTCCATCCCTGCAACATACTGAATATTAATGTTTAAAAGTTACAAAGAAACTGATAACAAAGCTTTGAGGTTATGGTTAAATTAACAAGGAATATGGTTGCTAGTGCTACTAAGGAGAAGCTGTATCTTAAAGTGAATAGTCATTCCATGAAGAAAAATAAGGGAGATATGAGAAAGTTAATTCTTTTGTTGTGCCCTTTCTGAGAAGTTCTGTGATGCTGAGCTTGTTCAAGCATCTACCTTAAGACGTTTTCAGTTAAATTGCTGATGATTATTCTAGATTAGCCTCTTGACTGAATTCAATGTTATCTTGCTTTTGTTGTTACAGCTAACTGCATATTTTAGGTTTTGATTTCATGTCTCTCATCAAGGAACACTTGAATAGATCTAAGGTCCCAATATTATCACAAGCTATAGTCTGTTGTCCTATCAATAGGGTATCTCTTGCAGTGCATGCATATTGAATCCTGCATCTTTCCCTAAATTAGCCTTCACGAAGCAAAGTCATCATTTGTTCTTTCTTGACAAGTCATAGAACCAAATGTATTTGAATCATTTTTCAGCGTCCTTCCTCTAGTTATTCTTGGAATGGTTGACACCTTTAGAACAGAATAAAGAATTTTACATATTCATATCCCCAAAATGGTTTACAAATGGCCATAGCACAAACATCCTTACACACCACAGCAACAAAATAGTTGATAACTTGAAGAAGACAGTCATACCAGATAAATTCTTAACACAATTAGTGACACGAGGAAAAGAGTTCCTGTTCCTGCAGCAAGCACAAATCTTAGAGGTTCCTGCAAGGTGTGAAAGATACAGACAGTTTTAGAATGTCAAGGGGGAAACTTTTTCACAGATTGGAAATATCTAGCTTGTCTTAAATTTAGCCTTCTCTTTATTGCTTGTCTGGTTAGCTGCTTCTAGTAATCTTTAAATGATTTTTCAAATTTATGTATTGAGACCATGGCCCCTGGAATTATGTATTTATTACTTAAGAGGTGATGGTAACAGGTCCGAGGTTCAAATCCTTTATCCCATCGGATCCCATCATAGAAGTAAGAGAACCTTATAAATAAATAAATAGAGAAAAATATTTGGCGGTAGTTTCTAGTATGATTTGGCATTAATTCATTTATATGTAAACTTGTGGTCATTTTGACATTATTTATGCAAAGGGTGATGCAATGGTTTCTGCACCAGCTCCTCTACTCTTAGGCAATTGATTATTCTTCTCACTATGTAGTTACATGGCGTGACGTTGTTTTCAACTTACCCTTGAAGGATTAAAGCTTGCAGCTGCTATTGGGACTCCAAGAGCAGTGAAAGTTGCTAGCCAGAGCCCTCCTAGACGAAGGAAAAAGGGCCCTGGTCCCAGTTCGCCCCATGAATACAACGGTCCATCTTTCAGAGATGAGTACTCGTTTACCTATTGTAGGAACAGATAATTGTAAGTATGAATGAGAAATGCATTAAATATTGTATTGCCTACAAGACGTACATCCGAATCCAAATTGATAAATGATTTCCCAGTACATGCTTTTTCATGCTTTCCTTTATTCCTTTTTCCTATGCTAATTGCTGGTTTGCAGAGTTCAATAAGTATTATCTATTGTCTGCTAAGCCATAAAAACATAAATATCTTGATCCCCTTCCCTCTTTCCTTCTCCTTTTCTTTCTTAGATGCATAATCCAACAACTCTTTCTACTCTGCAGGGACTAGTAAAGGAACAGTGTTTTTACTCTCAGTAAGTGAACATCATATACAGAAAGTTTCGGTGTGCACATACCGGCCTTTGTTCAAAAGGGACCTCAATTTCCAGACCAGGCTCCCAGCTCCGGCCTGGGAAGCTGTTGCTCATACCGCCATCCATTTCATCTTTTAAGGCCCTGACAGAAAACGCTGGAGGCAGCCTCTGTCCTCTATGATACTTAGCTAAGCATGAGCCATAGCTGCTTCCAAGCTTGATTTGTCTGGGACTAGGAATATTTAGAGAGCAATAAACATTTAGTCTAAGCATCTACTTCCAGAAGTTGATACACCGTAATCTGTTCAGTACGTTTTATGAACAGGCAAGAAGAAGGAGCAAATGATCCTGAGTTCACTTCTTAAAAGGGCATACGGGTTAGATTCATTTGGGTCCATGCATAATTTATGTGGAGCAAAAACAAGCATAGAAATACTTTTTGTCTATTATCTTTGATGATTGTTAACAGCGGGACATACCCTGAATTACGTGGATGGAACCGATAATAATCACCAATAAAAAAGAGCCAAAATTTTTGTGGTTGGGAGAGTTGGAAAGCGGTAGCTTAATGCAATGTGCTAGTTGTTGCTTTGCACGCTATTTTTGTGTGCATTCCTCATGTTTCCACGAGCGAGAGTGAGACTCTCAGAGCGATCCATCTGGAATTTTCACCCTTAAGAACATTGGAGAAAATAAAATTAAATTCGTGTTATAGCTCATCATTACCAAATTCGTCGGCTTTTATTTTCGATATAGGGTTTTAAAAAAAAAAACAGTGTAAACAACAATGGAAAGAGTCGTTGCTGATTGCTCTTTGGTTGACGTACGTCCATTGGCCAAAGTCGGTGAATATTCTTTTCGTTTATTTTTGGCCCAAAGTTTATATTAAAGCTGTTTTGACTCTTGATAACACAAAACCATTGTGCAGAACATAGATTTGATTGGATTCATTTTCTTTCTTTATACACTGAAAACCATTATACACAAAATCAATTTAAGGTAAAATTTAATCATTAAGAAAGTAATTAAACAATAATAATAAACAAATTAAAGAAAATAATTTCAACATAAAAGTAGTAGATTTTCCTAAACTTTCTCTTCAAAAATCAACTCCTGCCAGGCTTGCCTTAACATTTCATTCACAATACAGAATCCATCAATTTTATGGAAACTGGCTTAATTCTCCCTCGTATTACACTCTCTCGCCAAGTTTACAAACAGAGCAAAAGCAACATAAATCAACTAACAAGAGAATATAAACAAGTAGAGGTTATCTTCTTCTTTTTCTTTTGATTTAATTATACAGTAAACCTTTTAGAATGAGTAGCAATCAAATGTTTGACGATTATACACCAAAAAAGAAGGCCAAAAGCAGAGCCTACTCCTTGTGCTGGAACTCCAAAGCAAACATTGGGTTTCCTGGCGTTTTTCTCTTCTGTTGTTTATTCTTCCTTGCTGGTTTCTTTGCTTCCAACCTTCTTCCTCAGGTACTTCATTTTGTTCCTTCAAAAAAAATGGTTTAATTTTCAGTATGTTATATTGATTTAATTAGAAAGAGGTTTATGGAGCAAGGCAGAGAGGGAGGAGGCTCGAGTCACTGGACTATGACTTGATGGCACATGGAGAAACCGGAGCTGATTCTATTTCTATCATTCCTTTTCAGGTTCATTTTTTTTTTTAATTAATGGTTGCATTTGATCAACGAATGTTTATGGTAATTTTGATGGGTCTCTTTAAGATAAATCTAATGGAATTATCAATGACAGGTTATAAGCTGGAGGCCGCGTGCCTTTTATTTTCCCTGTTTTGCAACTCCAGCGCAATGCCAACACATAATTGACATGGCAAAACCAAAACTTGAACCATCAACGGTGCTTTTAGCAAAGGGAGAAACCCAGCAGCCAAATGATGTTAGAACAAGGTACTATGTTTTATATGCGTATATGTAGGAGTATGTGTGTACGCGTATGCGTGTCTACGTGTCCTCATAAACTTGTGACATTTAAGAATACTATGGCTTTGCATTGTAATTTCTTGATGAATAGCTTTGGATGCAAGTCATTATGAAGTTGTAATTTGCAGTGCTATGGCTAACACTTTCTTTATTAAACAGTATGGGTACATTTCTTAGTGCTTATGAAGATGAGACTGGGGTTTTGGATGACATTGAGGAAAAGATTGCAAAGGCAACAAAGCTACCAAGAGTTAACTACGAGGTACTCTATTCAGAGTAAAGCCAATTACCAGTGTAGCAATCAATAATTTACTCCAGAGCCTAGATGATAGAACCTAGTTGATCACATCTTTCACTCACTCCTTCAAACTAGCAAGATTTCTCAGTCTCCACCTACTGTTGATTAATCTTTCTTTCCTGTAAATTAGTTCGCATCTTAAAACTGTTTTGTTGTCTGTGGTTATGATTACCATGTTTCAGGCATTCAATGTCTTGCGCTATGGACTAGGACAGAAATATGATTCGCATTACGATGTGTTTGATCCTGAGCGATATGGCCCTCAAAAGAGCCAAAGGGTATGTTTTTCTCTTGCTGTATATTCGCAACATGTTTTTTGCTGCAGCGATTTGATAGTTATTCTTGTAACTCTTTTACGGGAAAGAAGAAGAAAATGCAGAATAGAGAAAGTCTGTTGTCAATGGAAACATGGCCCGTGGTTAAAATGTGATAAAACAATCAGTAATTCCATATTTTTCATTGAAACACAATTTCTGATCAGCAATAAATAAATCATGCTGGTAAATATTGATTCACAATCCGCACAGGTTGCAACCTTCTTACTGTACTTATCAGATGCTGAAGAAGGAGGGGAAACCGCATTCCCATTTGAGGTAATTTCAAGACTTCCTGATTCTCCTCTTGCTTCTGGTTTCATCATTTTTCTCAATATAAACATACATATATTGGTAATTGTTCAATGCTTTGATCTGCAGGATGGCTTGACTATGGATGAAAATTATGATGCCAAAAAAGGTATTGGCCTGAAAGCAAAGCCTCGCCTAGGAGATGGACTTCTATTTTATTCATTGTTCCCCAATAATTCGATCGATCCAGTAAGTGTTTTTCAATTCAATCTGTCAAGTTCATGGCTCAAACAACATGAATATTGGTATTGGACTATGGAAACTACAACTAATGGTATGCTTTTGCAGACATCAACTCATGGGAGCTGTCCAGTAATCAAAGGGGTAAAATGGGTGGCTACAAAGTGGATCAGAGATCAGCAAGACTTTTAGATTGCCTGTAATACATATAGCTAGGTGCTTGATTCACAAGTTTTGCTTAGATTTGTATTTGGCATCCCCATTACTCTCAACTCAATAAAAGTTTATTTTTTCCATAAGGGATAAAATATTTTCAGACTTGTAAATATTGGCAAAGGGAGAATTAATTAATACAGATTTCAGATGTGTACAAATGTAATAGCATACCAAATTTCCCACTCCTTATTTCTCAACGTACCTTTAATGTCCTGCTTGAGTATAGTAAATTTTTGCACTTCACACTTCAAAGAACCCCACAGTTTTCCTTCTTGGCTCATCACTCTGCCTCATCTAAAACTCTAAACATCTGTTTAGTTTGTGAAAAATCAAACATAAAAATAGATAAAAAAAAATTAAACATGTAAGGAAACAACATATAGAATTAGTATTCTATATATCAACTGTTTAAATTAAATATTTCAAAATAAAGTATATCTTTGTCATTTATCTATTTTATTATAAACAGAAGAAATCTATATTAAATTAACATATTTAAAAATTTTCAAAACGTTGACCCATAATTCTCAAACAAAAAAATTCAACCACAGCAGATGGAAAACGTAGTAAAGTAAGATTTTAGTGAAGAAGTAAGCACTGTTCATTGTCTTGGCAAATTTTCAACGTTGTCAGAACGGAAGACATGGTCAGAGCGGAAAATCCCGTGGGCCAAATAGACAGGAGACAACAGATTCTAAACACAAATCCATGTACCACTGATTGGCTTTCAAGCCCATTGACTCCAAGTTTTTCTGTCTTATAAATGAAACTCCTGCCCTGTTTCCTACAAGGCCAGGAAGAAACATTACCGTTGCTCCCTATGCATTCATAGTTTCACCGAATTTTGTCTGTTACGATGTCTACCTCTCGCATTTTTGATGATTATACTCCTAAAATGAAAACCAAAAGCAGAGCTTACCTGTACTGGAACTATTCCAGAGCAAAGCTTGGTTTTCCTGCTGTTTTTCTCTTCTGTTGTCTATTCTTTATCGCTGGCTTCCTCAGTTCAAGCCTTCGCTCTCAGTCTCAGGTTCTTCTGGACTTCCTTTCTTCTTTCATATATTGCTTCAATAGTCAAGGTCGTTTCCTTCCTTCGTTTAATCTGTAATTGCTTGTTTCTCTCTTAATGATAGAAGGAGGTTTCTGGAGTTAGGCAAAGAGGGAGACAGCTCGACTCGGTGGAGTATGACTTGATGGCACATGGAAAAACTGGAGAAGATTCTATTTCTATTATTCCATTTCAGGTTATTCAGATTCGGGTTTCTTTTCTTTATTGATTTATCAATAACATTTTGTTAGAACTGATTCTTATGTTTATAATGCTGTATGAAAACCATTCCAGGTTATAAGTTGGAGGCCGCGTGCTTTTTATTTTCCAAAATTTGCTACTCCAGAGCAATGCCGACACATAATTAACATGGCAAGGTCAAACCTTGAACCCTCCAAATTGGCTTTGCGGAAGGGAGAATCAGAACTTAAGCCGCAGAATGTTAGAACAAGGTATATATATGTTGGTAGTTGCAAAGTTTGGCTACTTAGCTAAAGCTAACAGTTTCTCGTTAAACAGCATGGGCACGTTTCTTAGTGCTTCTCAAGATGGTACTGGGATTTTGGATGCCATTGAAGAAAAAATTGCAAAGGCCACAAAGCTTCCAAGGACTCACTATGAGGTACGTTTTTTCAAGATAAATTAAAAATCTACTGCAGAGGAAGAGCGTAGCTTAGGACATAAGTATCTTTGGTCTCTTTTCAGACTAGCTCTGTTCCTAAAACTTAAATGTTTATGCCATGGTTTCAGGATTTCAATGTGTTGCGCTATGAGCTCGGGCAAAAATATGATTCCCATTTAGATGCGTTCCCTCCTGAACACTATGGCCCGCAGAAGAGCCAAAGGGTACGTCCTTCCTTCTGCTGCTACGCTATATATCTATGATTTTCATTGTGATCCCTCCGAAGGCAAAGCTCACCCAACTGAAAAACAGTTTGCTACCTTTTTGGTGTACTTATCTGATGTTGAAGAAGGAGGGGAAACTGCATTTCCATATGAGGTAAGATCAAAACTTTTCTGCTTCTCCCCCCTTCTATTTGGTTTTGATCATTTTCTGAATTTAAAACATATTGTTTCAATGCTCTGATCATCTGCAGAATGGCTTGAACATGGATGGAAGTTTTGATTTCAAAAAATGTATTGGTCTGAAAGTGAAGCCACGCATGGGGGATGGATTTCTATTTTATTCCTTGTACCCCAATAACACAATCGATCCAGTATGGATTTTTTCCAATACTTCGGCCTTCCCAAACATTTGCAATTTTGCAGCAGCTTTATATTGTTCGTTCTTTTTCAGTTTCATCATCTGATGGGTGTTTTTGCAGATATCACTTCATGGGAGCTGTCCAGTAATCAAAGGGGAAAAATGGGTGGTTACAAAGTGGATCAGGGATCAACAAAGTCCTTTTTAGGTATCTGTCTATGATAGCTCGTGATAATTTTGCTTTGATCTGCATTCGGCACCGGGCATCCCATCCCACCCCATCCATGAGGTTTCTAATTAGTCTCAACAAGAAAAATTCTCATTCAATTGTTGGTAAAAGAAGAATCAGTTTATACAGATTTCATTTGTAAATAAACATAATAGCTAAACAAAAATAACAATAGTATTTGCAGAAGTAGACAGATCTCATCTATCTTTTGATTATTTCAATTGATTAAGACTTGCCATCGAAATACCGTAGGAGAATATAATTTCATAATCCATTCAGCCAACTGGATCTTTTCCTGTGACCAAGACACGGCAGTCTATTTGGACGACTCCAATGCCTTAAAAGTAAATCAAAGAAGGCTTTCTTATATTTTATTCTGTAAAAAGAATCTGTCAGCCGTGAGTCAAAGGATATAACAAGGCACAAGCTTCTTATCTTCCTACTTTAGACAAGCTTTAAACTACAACAGATAAAACCCAGAAAAAGGATAATCAAACTCAGTTTCAAACAAAATAAGATTCTGAATGAATCTTTTCACGCCTCAGGCTTATGCAACTCTAATAATATAAACTCCTAAAAAACAAATCTCAACCTTCTTAACATTCAAGGGGCACACTGCTGCATGAATCCACCTTTGAACTGCACCTCTCTCATTAGTCGATTTCTTGAGCATAAGTCCTCCTATCATTCCCGGCTGATTACTGAACTTGTGGAGCAGAATCAAAATTGGTTGTAAAACAAGTTGAAATGTATTGGACAAAACTTACAGGGGAATTCGATGGCCAACTGTTACTGGCTGACTACCACATCGCTTGTAGTGTTGTTGCTCAGAAGACATCCTACGAGGTTATCACTATAACTTAGTTAATCCATGAAACTTGGACTTCATATAGGTTCTTCTCTTTGTCCTTTTTGCATATGTTGAATGCCTCCCAACATATGCGTCACCATCAATTTGAAGGTCCAGGATAATGTTCTGTTTAATCATTCACTTTGATCAGTGGCGATGACAGACTACAGGAAACCATCAACGTCAGCAAAAGTGGGACATGAAACAATCATAATTTGTGCCAGTTTTGATATGGTTGCTTTCCCCACCGCTTCAAAACATGCATGCAACCAGCCGCCATGAATAGTCCGATTGCAGCAAATGCTATCATTGTTGCATTCTCAATGGTCCTATAATAGCCTCTCTGCAACATTAAGAAGCTAGCTAGTAAGCTCATCAGAAAAAGGTAGTAGAATTATATATCATACTCCAAAATTTCCAAAACATTCACCATGGAGATGCTCAAGTCTGTTTTTCCTATCCTCAACTGCTCTAGGCTAGAGACAAGCATAGGCACCAAGGAAAACATAATTGATGAACTCATACCGCTTTCTTTATTCAAAATAACCAATGGCCAGCCTTAATAAGTTTCAATTCTTAACCAATTTATACATCAGCAGATGAAAGGAGGCTGAAGAGGTGTATCTTAATTTATACTGCCATTCCTCTTCTTCCCCAGAAAACAAATCATACATGTATTCAGATGTGCATGGATTCATGCGTGCATATGTTAATGAGCTAGGGACAAACCTGCATCAGAATAAACAAAATTGCTGCATTTGCAGGAGCTAGAGAAAGGCTCATCATTCCTCCACGCAACTCATTTGGCACATACCTACATAAACATGATTAAAGCAGAATTTTAAAACCAAATTTCTACAAATACGAGGCAAGAAAAAGATTTTAAAAATTGATAAAAGAAAAACATGCATATAATAGTATATAATGTACATGGTCCTCAATCTCGCAAGTGAAGGCAGAATCAGGCCAGTGCAGGCATGGAATAAAGAAAACTGTGTCACCAGAACTCCAATTTCCTGCACCACAAACCATGAAACTCTGAGGCCATGTCTCGAACAAGAACAAGTGACCTAATTTACACACACACACCCACAGAGACAGCGTACGGATACCTGGTAATCATAAGCTATTATGGACAAAAGAAGACCCGGTACGATAAATGCATATACTAAGCAATCCTCGGTTCGAAGCGATGCACTGATAAGCCATGGAAACACTGAGCTTCCTAACATCCTTGCCCCCAGCAAACATGGATATATCAACCCTAGATACACTTCTCGACCATCAGCCTAAACTCACATGCAAAATTATTTTGAATTGGTACACTTCAAAGATATAAAGCTTCCAAGAAGACAATGAGGTTACTTAAAAGGCAGAGATAAAAAAGTTGAGAACTAATCAAACATTCTTCTCAAAAGACATGATCTTACCACCAGTGTTGGGGCCCAAAGAATCCAGAAAACTAAAATGGAAAAATGAATGCAAGCTTGTGAACATGCCAGTAGCCATATTCTTCTCTCTGCAGATCACAAGCAGCCACTTACAACAGTTTTCTTTATTGGTAAGAGAAGATCATTATGAGTCAAAGATACGATCTTAAGCAAACCCCATCATGCAACCATATAGCAGTGAGATCAGTCATTGCAAATGAAAGGAATTTAAAGGAAAGAGAATTTCGAGTAAAACTCCAGTCTGTATTGAATGATTTCGTGTTTTTCATCATGTGACCACCAATCTATTACTTATAACTTGAAGTGTTTAGTTATCAAATCAGGCTAAAAAAAGAAAAAATTCAGGCCAATTTGAGAGAGCTGCTAAAATTTGAAATGTTCCACCCCTATGAGTTCACTTCCATGATAAGATAAGACGAAATTCTTACCACCAAGAATACATGCATAAAAGGACACCCTGTAATCCTTAACCGTCATTGTCTGTGGAGTTCCATTAAAATCTCTGGATATACAGATGATGCCTACTATTGCCAGTAAGATGGCTGCAGTAGAAGGAGATGCAATCCCTTTCTCCAAATTATTAGTACCCACCAACCAATTACCAATCACCTGACTTCCAATCCAAGAGGCAGATTCAAAAAAAGTCATCAACCAAAATGTTTCATTCAAACTATCTTGTCTATGACCCTGCTGCAAAAGAAAATGTTGATACCATCATGTTCAAACTTCTAATTTTAAGGTAGCAAACCAAGAAACAATATTGCGAAAGAGCTGAAAGTATGTTTGCACACCAAACCTTGTCATGTTCAACAACGGCCCATGTCTCGAAACTGAAGGAGAATATTGATGTAGCTAAAAACAAAAATACATTTGCTACCCAAAAGCTGGGACCTGATGTAATCCTCTTCCATATACCAACAATAAGGTGCAAGATACAAAACAGCAAGCACATTTTCTTTTGACCTCTACATTCATTAGAAAAAAAATCAAAATTTTCAGTGTTTCCACCACCCATTAATCCATAAATAACATTAGTTAATTCATTAAACATAGGCACTAAAGTCATTAAATTAAAACATTGGGAGGTTTAGTTTGACTTACATTATATCAGAGAGGAGACCTAAGAAACTACCAACAAAAAGAGCAGCTCCAAATCCAATGGACAAAAACGACACCATTTCTTCCTTGCTTATTCCATAGTAAACCAGCTCCAACTCTCCGTACACCGACCACAATCCTTCCAACACTGCGAAAACGACGACGTACAAATCAGATCAACAATAAAATTTTGTTTCTTTTTTTTTAATTTAAAAAATACGCAATTGAAATAAAAAAAAGGTTTGATGATAATGTACCTGAGGCGAGGGAATAGAGAAGGAGAAAGTGACGTTGGAAGCGGAGAGAGGGGGAGGAGGAGGTTGGATGGTCGGAGAAAGGAGGAGATTTTGTAGGGGCGTGTTTGGAGAGATAGTAGGGGAGGAGAGAAAGTGATAGAAAACAAGACAGGAAAATGAAGATATAGACGGAGGAACTGGGTTCCCAAACGGAGCTTTCAATTATTACCCCCATTTCGATCTCAGACGGAAAACCCTAGATCGGATCCGGAACTAAGGAGGGGACGGAAAAGTAACGGTAAAGCATTTTTGAGCAACTGAAAACTGAGAAAGGAGGTAGTTCGTTTCTGGAGTTCGAATACGCGCCGTTTTACTGTTCCAGAAAGGGGCTATTTATTATTGTTTAAACGGTGCGTTTCAATCTTCAAACATAAAATTAAAGTTTATATTAAATATTATTTTTGTTATATTTGTTTTTATCATGTAATAGTAACATACAAATAACAAAATTTTAAGTTGAATATTGTAAAAAAATTAATGAAAATTATTGATATATGATAGAGATGTGACAATTGTTCTCTTACTCAAAGGATCGGGTTTAATTATCTATTCTTTAATTTAAAACGAAAAACAAATGAAAGACCTTAAGAACATATAGAACATATAGTAATAGTTGAGAAGTATGAATATATCCCTTAAACATGTTCCCTTATGTTAAGGATAAAATAGAATCAGATACATAGTAATAATCAGCACACAACTCCACGAAGAAGCATAAAAAAGCTTCACATCCCAACTCAATAAAAATGGCCAAAGCTGAAAGCTGTACAAATGCTTTATTGTTCCTTTCCTTTCTTTTCAGAGGAAGCTAACGAATACCAACCTGCCGCCTTAGGTCTGAAAAGAACATTAGATTTACTGGCTGACTGATGGGAATCAGGAAGGAAGGGTCCGATATTTGACAGATAAATCGTTAGTTCTTTATTAAGACTATGGTATATACTTGGATATAACTAAGCAGAAGCTCCTAATATTCTTGAAGCATGCTTCTTATCCTTGGTCGTTTGAAGCTGGGAGATTTTTGAGATGAGAGCTGGTTGATGAAGAGCAACTGGCACCGGAAAGACTGCTTCCTATTGCTTGTCCTGATCCAAGTAAGGCAATGTACACATTGGAGCTCTTCAGAAACTTGATATCGAATGCAACTCAAACCAAATAGCAGTCATTCATAAGCTATGGAAAAAGAACATATGCTGAAGATGCTTTATCAGGAAATGGTGAAAGTCAGTTGATTTCCCTAAAATTTCCAAAATATGACACATTTTGGTAGCATACGTTGTGAAGTTTTTTTGTGTCAACAAGTTTAGAGCCACAAATGTCTAAATATGTCTGCTTATGGTTAGAGAATTGGTTTTATCAAAGGGTACATAATCACAAATTGACACATTAGATGTTTGTGTTGTGATGAAACTGATGAAATGCAGGACTTTAACTCATTAAGGGATCTGGAAAAGAATTTTTCTTTAAGGTTTCATAAGCAAAACTACATTTGACCTACTGTGAGGGTTGATCCAACTTAACCATTTGCCCTAATAAACTAGCATTTCATAAGGGACCAGCAATTGGCAAATTCAAGTAGATCTCTGTTTTTTGAGCACAGTTAAGGAAATAATGACGACATTAGTTCTATCTATAATTTGCAAAGTTTAAGTACATCAACATGCAGAAGCTTTCACTGAAATTCCCTCTGTACCTTATAGTATGCCAGACTACAAGGAAATTGAAACTATGAACATACAAAACAGAACAGCAACATGCATACCTTATTCAAGGAGTGTATACAACTGACCTTGTCCCATCAAAACTTCAAACGTGTGCCTTCAACTCATTTAAAGTCCTGTAGGAGTTGTCACCAGTGGAAGAGTAAGCCAAGCAAGAAAAGGGAATTTAAGAATTCTTTCCATGGGTGAATCCTAAATGACCAATTTACCGGTAATCCACAGCTATTGTTTGATTTTCTGGCATAGTATTAACATCCAAAGGCAGCTTCCTACATGCTCTGTTATCTGCATAATGCTGTTTACTTTCCCCCTACAACATCAAAACAAGCAAAGAACATGAATAGCGAACCCCTGCATACTCCCTTGATGCAAAATCACTTAAGTGACCATTAAACTTACACAAATATCATTTTGCATCCACCCAGGGATGCTTCTTGAAAGAAGGTTTATGTACTGCTCCATGGCTGCTTCTGGACTCATGTTCCCGAGTCTTTTCCAGGCATTCCTATCACAACAAATACCAGTTCTCAATCAGTCAAATTGAACAGTTAAAAACCTACAACTATGATGAGCAATGATCCAGAAACTCAGATGGAAGATTATCAAAAGGCAAGGAAAAGATCTAAATAGGCTATGATAAATCGAACCAACAAAGCAATTAGAAATCCCTTTACCAGTTTCAATCCACGAGCCCATAATAATTTTTTTTATTATTTTCTCTCATTTTCTTTGTCAATATGCTTTTCCCTACTTGTTAATATGGTTTTATTCTCTGCTTTCAGTCGTCATCAAGTCAATTCCATTCATTATTCTTTACGAATTTCTATCTATGAAGTTCTTAATCAGCCACAAAAACACATTCTCCATGTACAATCTGATTCCATTGTCCATGAGATTAGATCTCAAGTGAGACAATACCCAGAATTCCAATGTACTTATGGATTTTAACTTTAGACAATTCTATAAACCTTATTAGAGGAAACAGCTTTAGATGGTTAAATTTAATCCTCATTCACGAGATTATAACTGAAAATCGAAGGCAAACATCTCAAAAGGGTTTCTATTTTTTATCAAATGCAACTGAGAAAGCACAAATAACATATGCAAAAAAAGTCATCTAAAAAGAAAAAGATATACAAAATTAAAACCCCCAAATTTAAAGGAGAGACTATACCATTTTGCACGAGCAGACAACTTCAATGCCATAGGCTGAGGTTCATGGCAAGGCCCTTCAGTGGCAATCTTGTGAAGTCCATAGAATTGCATCTTTACATCATTGGCAATTTTCATATCATAAGTTTGATCAGCATTGCTTTTACACTCCAAAAACCGCACTGCAGCACCAAAATCCTTCTTCAATTCAGTTCTTTCAATTCTCTCCCAATCATCATCATCATCCTCCTCATCGGATAACCCCTCCTTTAAGCAATCCCCACCATTCTCTTTTTCACACTCCAAAATCTCAATCTCTTCTTCTTCATCTTTAGCTAATTCTATCTCAGTGGTTTCCTTAACAAAATTCTCCTGACCATAGCTTTCTTCAGTGGGCTCCTCTGTTATTTTTGGTGGTCCATAAGGGCCATAACTACCACTCGAAGCCTCTTCAAGGGTATTCTTTCCTTCCGCAGATTCACCTAAAGCATCAACTTTTACAACTTCTGAAACAAACCCAAGTCCCTTTTCACATTCAAGAACATATTTTTCTGATTTAGCGGTGACTTCCATGCATGATCTTGACACAGCCTCGAGATGCTGATCAATCACAGACGACAAAGAAAGAAGCTTAGCAAGAATGAAGGAAAGAATAAAAGAAACAGAAATAGTAAACAAGAATTCAAGAAAAAGCTCCATGCTGAAGAATTGGAAGGAAAAGAATGAGAGGAGAGGAGAGTTTGGCTTCTTTTTTGCTGGTTGAGAATGACGCGAGGGATAGAAGAAGTTGGATTTTGAGGAGCAGAGCAAAGTATATTCTGGGTTTTCTTCCTTTATTTTTTTTTTCTTTTCTTTTGATGTTTTGGAAACTGCAAGTGCTGGTGTTATGGCAAATGTGACGGTCCCAGATTGTAAGGGAAAAGTTTAAAGAGGGAGAGCTATTTTGAAAACGACCCTTCCGCTAACTGCTCTGTGTGTGGAATAGGAAGTGGTTAAGGTATCAGCTATTCACGACTTCAACTTTCTTTCCATGTCTTTTTACAACTTTGGAACCTAACGGGGCATTAGGGACTGTTGCCTGTTATAACTTCGAGTCTCAATGAACTCCACACATCAACAATCACTTCACATCCAAGGGTTTTCTTACCTACTTGATGTTAGAACTTCGCTTCTTGAGATCAGCAAGGTAAAATTAAATTTTTTTTGACATAATAATACTGCTCCAAACTTATATTACTCCAAGTCCACCAGTAAAAATAGTTTAAACCAGAACAAATGAATCCTTCGAATGATCCGTTTATACTCAAATAAACCAATATCTAATTAAACCCAAGTAGTCAAGTGCTAAACTCATTTACAACCTCAAATATTAGACATCTTCTAATTTCTCCTCTTCATGATTTTCTACCCACTTGCTCTTGTCCTTTTGATGTTTACAATCAACTTTGCGGCTTTGTGTCGGTGGTGCTTTCTTAAGTAATTAAATGGTCGTCCTACTTGAGCCAAAACAGAGAGGAATGTGTGTTACCTTGTTCTTTTGTGGCCTATCTTCAATCAGGACTCTGATAAAAGAAACAAAAAGAAGAAAAAGAAAAAGAAGTTGCAGGTAAATAATTGCATGGGCTTGTACTTTGTGAGTTTCTGTACTGCATCATAGGACAGCAGCAGAAAACAATGATCCTATCAACTACTAACAGATTAAACTAAAGATAGATTGATAGAAGGATGTTGTTGACACAGTTAAGTTTTGAGAGATGATAATTAAGAAAAATATAAGAGTCCCAAAATTGGCAGGTGGACTTGAGTTGCCTAGTCAATTCCAGAAGTTTTTTGACAAGTGACAATGGCTTGGTCGCATAAGCAATGATCTGTACTGAACATTGCTTGTGGTTAATGTGCATCCATAGGGCAATCGATTTGGAATTTGGGAATTATTGTCCTTAGACAGCACATGTGCATTTGTTAAGGCTACCCTTATGTATTTCTTCATTTTTTTTTCCTTCTGTTTTTAACAATTTCATCACCCTTGTTAGGTAGTGTATCAACTGGTGGCGAGTATTGTCAATGGATAAAAGTATTTTTTTTTTCCAACTTATAAGATTACCAAGTACATTAAACAGCTTCAAAAGTTTTTAATTTGGAGAGGTGAAGGGAGAGGGACATCAAACCTTGCTGCCTTGAGACACTCTCATTCATTATCTTATACTTTCTCTCTCTTAGGTTCTTTAGTCGTCCCATGTATTATCAAAATTAGATTTCATGTTTTCATGTTCCCTTTAAAGTATAGAATACCATATGCTCTTTTTGATTATTAACTGTAGTTGTTGGCATTTATATAGTAATCCTACACAGAAAGGTGAAGTTATGAGTACTAAATATTTCAGGTTGATAGCACAATGATAATCACTTCAAATGTGTTGGTAAAAAACAAATTCATATTTAAAAATTTAATATATAGTAGTAAATTTTATTTGTTAATTCCTTCATGATAAGATCGATATCTTTATTTTTTAAATTCATATTATAGAATAAGTTTATTATCTCGAAAAAGTATTAAAGTGATGATAAAAAAATCTCATTAAATTAAAAGTATTTTAAGTACATAAATATAATAAAATCTCTACATCTTTTATCAATTGATTTTAAAATAAGATGTATATCTTAAAAATTTAACATAAATTTGGTCAAATAAATTACAAAGTGTTTCTTCAATTTGCAATAGACATATGAGGGTCCTCCATGTGCCACTATAATGAAAGATACTACCAAACAAATTTCCGAACAGAACGCAATGTTGCCATCAAAGTAAATGATAACACTTGACACTAACGCCTGGCTGCATGCCTTTGCAGCCTTGCTAATACACGAAAAATTAATCATAGAAAAGTCCAAGCTTATATAGCCCAAATGACAAATATTTTATCAAGAATTTCAAGTGCAATACAATTTCTGTCTTCAGTTAGACAAATCATTTTGGGAAAAATGGTAGTTGGGGGACTTGGGTCATGAGTTAATAGCAGATGTTATCATAGTTTGAGAAGTTAAGCATGTTGGAACACATCTATCTACCTAACAACCCAATTATTTGCTATGTGTGTGTGTGTGTGTGTGTGTGTCTGTCTCTCTCTCTCTCTCTATATATATATATATATAGATATATATACATATATTGGGCTAGAGAAAGGGGTTAAGGAAATTGAATTGCCTTCCACTACAATGAGGGCCAAAGGGGAGAAAAGGTTTATTCTCCTAAGACTAATGAATCAGGAGAAGATGCATGCAGGAGTTGACCAGTCGATTTCATGTCTTTTTAACTCTTGAAACTAAAGCGCATTTACTGACAAGTCAGAAACCACGTAAAAATTTTACATGGCACATCCCAGCAAAACAAGTGGTCCGTGATGGACAGTTTAGCGGTTTAATTATTATCTCTCACCGCTATATAAAAACTACCTTTTTTGGGTTCTTTTTTAATATTTATTGGGCCGAAATAAATAATTGAGTTTGAGCCTCCTTTCTCTCTCCCTCAATCCCCTTGACCAAATTAGGGTTTCTGAGGTCTGTCATCTTCTCGCCAAATAGATCAATTATGGGAGGGGGCAATGGCCAAAAGTCCAAGATGGCGCGCGAGAAGCACCTCGAGAAGGCTAAAGCCGCCGGGAAAGGTTTCACCTTTGCTTTTTTGTTTTTTTCCTAACAGCAAATAGGAAAAATAGTGAAAGTTGGAAATTTTTTACTTTCAGATGACCTAGATTTTTGTATTGATTATTTTTGTTTGTTTTAATGTCTTTTTTTCAGGAAGCCAGCTGGAAACTAACAAGAAAGCTATGTCGATTCAGGTCATTTTGGTGTTTATGTATTGTTACCCTTGATTTTTTCTTTCTTTTTAAATGTTGTTTGTCTTGTTTTGTTGCTAATTTTTATGTGGGTTACAATTGCTTTATCTGCTAAGGTGATTTTTTTTTTCTTTGCCCGTATGTTGAAAGCTGGAACATGAAGATCTTGTTGGTCTTTGTTTAGGCATAGGAAAGGGTAAAATGAAAAGTTCTGATATTTCTATCCTTGTAGCTTCTACCTGTGTGGGATTGTTTTGATTTTGGTTGGGGCAATTGGTTTCGTCACTAAAAAAGACTGGATGAAGTCTAACATCTGACTTTTTTCACCGTTTGGTGGAAGAGAAATGCCTTTAAACATGCCTGTCCTCTTTTAAAGTGGCTTGAAGTGCTATTTTCTTCTATTGAATTAGTTTTTGTGTCGCAGAATGTATTTAATTTAACATTGACAATTTGCATCTGCGCCAGTGACCTAATTCTGATTGCATTTCTAAGTTGTGCTATAGTATGCTTGCATGTACATATTTAATCTATGCACCCTTATGTTCAATATGTTTTTGGGGGTGGGCGGTGCATGGTTGCTTGTTCCCATTTGCTTTCTCCCTCCCTTTTTGATTTGTAAATAGCATATGAGTTTGATATAGAAGTCTTCTGGTGGGTGTTAGAGATCAGGGAGTTTGAGTCAGATACATTTATAATTAGTAAGGAGCATTTGCAAGTGTGAGAATTAGTGGTGTAATAGCAGTGAGTTCCCCAATTCCAATGACAATGAGTTTACACCTAGAAGACTAATGTCATTGTATTGGTTATAGAGGAACCTTTTTCTTTTCGGTAATTGGTTTTGGATGAACTTACTAGGCACGTTCAAGATGCTATCCTTCAGGGCCTGCTATATGTTGATTTTAAACCTTTATTAGGTGAAAGTAAAGTGAGAGTAAACCATTAATTGGAACTCTGGATGAATACTTTAGAATCTAACGGTTTAAGGTTATGTAGGAACAGAAATATATACATGGAGTGCAGGGATTTTTTTTGTAATTTTGCATTGAACATCATCATCTGTTTGATGTACTTAATTGTTGGCGATTGTTCTATAAAAATGCAGTGCAAGGTATGTATGCAGACATTTATGTGCACAACGTCAGAGGTGAAGTGCAAGGAACATGCTGAAGCAAAACATCCAAAATCTGATCTGTATACCTGCTTCCCTCATCTGAAGTGATGTAGTTGGAACAAGAAAATGCTATATGTAGACTTATTTCCTTAATGTAAAGCCTCAACTGTTATTATACACCCTGGAGAATGTGTGCCTCAGAGTGAGGAACTGATTGATCCTCATATCTTTTCAATTGGAGATTGATTAATTCCTGCAGCTCTGTTAAAGTGAACAGTTTTGTTTATTTGGGCTTCATGGTTTCGAAAAATGTTAACTTAATGTGTCAAATTTAATGGTGTCGTCTTTTCTCAAATTAGATTTTTCACTTTGCAAGGCGGATTTGCATATCAATCAGGTTGAGTCATAAAAATGGGACCAGACCGTTAAAAGTGGAAATTTTCTTTAGGCAAATCCATGATAGCAACAGCTAGGATGGGTAAACCCCAACCATCTATGAAAGCTTTTCATGCAATGAGCTCTAAGCAAAGTCTATTATGGTGGAATCAGAACATTGCAACTTGAGTGTACCATGCAGACCATACTGAAAAAGATGACAAACAGATTAACACTGTATGCTCTCTCAAACCAAATAAGTTACTTAGGCGAGTACTAATGATAGTAAATATTCATACCCAACCCTTCAACTGCCTAAAACTGACAACGGCAGCCATAATATTTTGTAGTTTATGTAAACATTAAGCACAATAAATCTCCCCAGATGAGTCTGGACTGATTTACAGATGAACCCCAAGAGTAAGGGGCACTGAGTCCACATGAGTAAGAGTCACTGAGTCCGCATCCTGCTGCTTTCTGCAGCCCTCACTTGAGAGAAGTAAGGATGAGCCTGCAGAGAGAACATGGCAAGCAATGGGTGTATGTTAGTATACACAAGAATGGTAGAGGGCATTGAAGCAATAGACTAGTCAGCAATTAAAGGCATGCAAAGATTGTTAGTTTATTATATTAAAATTACATGGCAAAAGGTAAGACGACAGTGTAAAATTTTAGGCAGCATCTCAGTCAGGGGCATGTCTACAGTACATGATATCCATTTCATATTTAAATATGAACACAAACATGTTTTCCAAGCAGCACACAGAAAAATGTTCATTTCATTTTCTATGAGTTATAAATTGCATTTAGTAAAAGAAAAAGGAAACTAAATTGAGCATCATAAGCCACTGTTAATCAAACCAAAAGAACAAGAAAAGCTAGTAGCAATACTAAGCTTATATAGACCTACCATAGCTTCTCTTGCAGTTAGCCTGTCCTGATGATCATATCGAAGCAGCTTATCAAGAAAATCAATTGCCTGTAACTCGAAGAGCTCAAAAAATGAATATCACTTATATGGCATTTAGTGCACTTTAACTGAGCTTATAGCATTCAATTTTCTAGATGTATGCCTAAAGAAGAAAAATGACCTCTGGAGAAACAAGATGCTGATTATCCGCATTAATGAATTTAGACCAGGGTTTGCGGCTGTGCCTGAAAAACAACATATTAATAAATTAATGGAGAAAAAGTTAAACAGAGCTTTTGTTTATAATTATCAACAAACTTGATACAGGATAAGTTCATGCATAATGTACCTTCCAACAAGAGAATCAAGTTGAGGATCAAGCTCCAAATGGTATTTGTTCAGATATGCATTTAACTCATCAGTTCCTAGCACCTGAAGTTACACGATAGCAGTCAAAAAACTTGTTCCACATAAACTGTCAATACTTTGTTAGAAAAAGCAGACAAGAAAACCGAAAAAAAGGTGAAATAGAACTTCTTTGACAATGCATGTAAAGTATGCCCCTAGTAGCTATCCCCTAGCAATTGATGGTTGTGAAGAACAAATAAATGTTTAAATCAAAACCTGAAAGGATAATGCTGCACCTACAAAGAATAGGGAATAAACAACACTAGCAGGTGCTGAAAAGGTTACAAAGTGATGCTCCAGATGTAGATTTTAAAAGCAAGATGGATAATATGAGATGGACAAGGTACAAAGATATAGTCTAATACATTCTCCCTGCAGCAGTCAGAAAATGATGCATTATCCCACCAAAATGTTATTTTAACAAAAAAAAGATAAGAAATATTAATCTTTGCAACAGTATTAAAATATATTCACCAATCTGCAGAAGCATATTACCTTGGCAATTTTAACTAGTTGATCATGGTTGTCATGGCCATAGAAGAATGGTTCCTTGCGGAATATCTACACAATAAACAAGTATAATAAACAAATCAAACAACATAAATAATCTAATGCGCACCCAAAATTGATCTTTCAAATGAAAGTTTAATACATTTAAACTCGAATAATGGTATTTCTCACCATTCCAGCAAACATGCAACCAAGGCTCCACATGTCCAAAGAATAATCATAGTCCTGTAAATCTACCAGAAGCTCAGGTCCTTTAAAGTACCTGAGAAATAAAGAGAAAGATTAAACTTCCCAAAATTGAATCCAGATGGTAGACGGCATTATAAACTAAAAGAAGCACTCACAAAGCTATAGAGATTCCACACCACTACCAATCTGTTTAGTTGAGTTGCTTGGAAAACATTAAAGGACATTCATTTTCTGAAGATTTTGGTATCCAAGAAAGGTCCAAAAAATATGAGGTCTTTGACATCCTAGATGTTGAAACTGATACTCTAACTCTATAAATAAAAAAAAAAGAAAAAGCAGATGTATACTTCAAGGAATCCAGTTAGTAGTTGTTCAAAAAAAAAATTAAATGTAGTACCTATCAAAATATACCCTAGCTTGACTTGCTTAGTGAGTTTCGTGCTAAATTTTGTATCTATATGCCTGTAATACAAACAAAATTCAGTTTTTATGAGGAAAGCCAATTCAAGGCACAAGCATAGCATACAAGTAATTAACCCCAAATAAGTTTTCCTTTCTCTTATTCAGGCATGGACTAATATTTAAGCCCAGTTTGAAGGTCTCTAAGATAAAAAAAAAAAAAAAAAAAAACAATCTTGAAATATGTAAAGGTACATGAGTGGGAAAGTTAGTCATATGATTCATGATCTCTTCCAAACATTACCTAGAAGCCACACGGACATTATACTCTTTGCCAGGATGGTAAAATTCAGCAAGTCCCCAATCTATCAAGCGAAGTTTGCGCAGCTCATGATCTATCATGACATTGTGAGGCTTGACATCTCTGTGCATTATTCCTTGTGAATGACAGTAATCTAACGCCTACAAAGCAAAGAATCCTTCCCTATTATCTTACAATGCAAACATGCATACTAGAAATCCTCCAAAAGCTTAAGAAGAAAGTCACCTTTTGGAATTCAATCATGTTATGGATATAACTAAAAGCAATCACCAAATAAATTCCACGGTGAAGCATAACTATATACATCGAAAGCTTAAATAAGGGGTAAAAAATTACCTTGAGAAGTTCATATATGTAGTAGCGAATGTCATAGTCCGTCAAAGTGGGGTATAGAACTTTGAAATCCGTACTGTTGACATACTCAAATATCAAGCTAGGCGTTTTTGAGTGGTGATCTCTTACAATATCAAGAAGTTTGACAATATTCGGACCACCACATAGATTCTGAAGGATTTTTATCTCTCTCTTAATCTGCCAAAAAAGGTGAAGATTACATTTAAAATCATCACGACAACACCTTAAGATTTTACCTCATAAAAATCTGATCCAAAATTAATCAAATTTACAGATAATGATAAGTAATATAAACCTTCTTTTTCTTGACAGGCTTGAGGATCTTGATTATACAGCGCTCATTGCTATTGACATTTATGCCCTCAAAAACTTCACTGTACTTTCCCCTTCCAACTTTCCGAACAACCTCATAATCATCTTGATCACTAAAACAGATCAAAGTAAAATAAAATACGATAAAAAATGAATTCACGCCGGTCAGGTACCGAATCAAACAGTTAACTTAAATATTTGGATTATATTAAAAAAGTTATAGAAATGCTTAAGTAAGTGTAATCATTAAGATTAGAAGATCTTGTTAATTTAAGCTAATTACAGAATCTTGTATTCGTATAAGTTGATGTAAACTAGTTTAATTTTATTAAACAAATCAAGAACAAACCTAATCAAAGAATTGAGAGATATTTTAAAGTTGACGATCAACGATTTTTTTTTTTTTTTGAGGAATTAATTTAAATTTACCCCCATTGAACAGTGAGGGACTCGTAATCCCAGTACTCCTTGGGACGAAGAACGTTGACGTCACTATAAACGCGAGATTTCGACATGACTTGACGGCGATCGGGACCAGAGATCTCGCCGATCTCACGGTTATCGTAACGGTCGTGGGCGACGGGAGGGCGGGAGGCGACGATGGCGCAAACTAGCAAGAGGCGGAGTAAAAACGGAGGGTTCGTGCGTCGGGCATATTTCATTCATTCAGACAAAGCCAGCCCATTTCTTCTTCTTCCTTTTTTTTTTTTTTTTGTGTTTAATGATTTGGAGTCAGCTTAGATTCAAGAGGCTTTGGTTTTGGCGAGAAAAGGAGCGGGACGGGTTAGGGTGGGTGCGCCTCTGTTTGCTGCTATGAGCTGAGCTGGGCCTTTTGTTTTGGAAATATCGGAGGGAGTTGGGGCTTGGGAGAGGGGTTCTCTTGGTGTGTTGTTGTTACAGATGGAAATGTAGGGTGTGAGTGGAGAATCTGGTATGTGGCACGTTCTTATTTGATTGGAGGAAAGTTTGGAAAGATTTTTTTTTTCTTTCCTTTGTCAGGTTCTCTAAAGATTTTGCCCTGATTTTTTCACATTTTTTTTTTTACAAGGGATAGAAGAAGAAGAAGAAATTCATATATAGAAATTTAAATAACTAATATCTATATGTCTTAAAGTGTAGATCTGAAAATATAAATATTAAACATTTAGAATTTATATTTGAATTACTGTATGAGTATAGTACTTATATATTATCAATGAATAAAATGTTGCCATCTTTTTAATAAATAAAATTAAAAATTAAAAATTCTTACAGATAAATATTCATAATTTTAAAAATATTAATTTGAAAATTTTTTGAACTTTTACGTTTCTATATTTATGAAGTGGTTTCTTATAGTTAAGTGATATATAAGAATTATATACTAAAAGTATATCAAATATATGCTAACAAAAAAAAAGTATATCAAATATAAACCGAAACATTTACATTTATTTTTTAAATTTATATTAACTACATAATTACATACAACATCATTATTTTTGTTTTCCCATTTTTTGAATATGACATTATTTTACATCTTATATGTAGATTATTAATCCAAGATAATATTGAAATTTGATAAAAACAAAGTATAAGGTTTGAAATAATTTTTTAAATGAAAGTATAACCTGATACTATCAAATTTTATTTGCGAGAAATATTTCAAAACTTTTCATTTTGAAAATCATAGGTTCAAATCCAAATAAATAAAATACTATCTTCCATTGCGTAATCCAATATAATTCAAAAAAGGAAAAAAAAAAAAAAAGGTTCTAACCTTTCTTTTAAAGGAAAGATCTAAGTTGGACTTTCCCTTCTCCTTAATTTGAATGTTACAGAGGTTCCTATTAGTTTTAAATTTACTTGTGAATTCTTTTAAAGGAAATCTAGAAATCTTGGATACCAATCTTTTCAACCTTGAAGCTGGAAAGGGGTTTTTATTACTTGTACCACAGGGCACAAAGAGATGACTTAAGATCTGTGAATATTACTTATTTGAGATAGCCAGTCAAATCAAACAAGAATACGAAGACAAAAAGTGAAAAGAAAAGAAAAATGCTTTGTTGCTTGCGTTCATTCCAGTGTAAAATTGAAGGCTAACAAAAAAATGATTCATGCTTTCACTCCCCTCATATTTACACAGATTTAGGTTGAATTTGCTCGAAGTCAAAAACCTCAAACATAAGGCGCCTCACATCTGGCTTCCCATAGACAGTGTATGAAAGCCCATGGAGAGCTTGTTGAACAGCAGTTGTGGCAGGGTTTCTTAGTCTTCGATTGTGCTCAAATGCGTCTTGAACCTGCTCCGAGTAGATGATAAAGCGATGGAGGTATTTTTCCCTCAAATACCTCCCACAGAACTTGTTCATAAGAACACGGCGATGCCTCTCTTGCAGCCATCTTCCAGGGGCATCTAGGTGCTTCATCAGCAACCTCTCAGCCATAACAAGATCCTAAAGAATTTGAAAACAGACAACTGTTAGATTAATTTACTGGAAAAGATTTAGCTCTCATATCCTTCTCTTTCTTTGAAGTGTCATATTGAATCATAGAAAGGAAATACAAGGCTTGATAAACGGGGCATTTGTTGTTTGCTTAAACTTGCTAAAGCATATTTGCAACACTGCAAAAGCCATTACCTGGATCTTTTGGCCAACGTATTCCAACCGTTCAAAGCAAAACCGAGGATGTTCAAACTTGTATTTTGATGGATGCAAAAAACAAAGCTGTAATCCCAGAAATGAAACAACGCATGAGGAATGAAACAAAACTCATATCAAGCAGGAGAAATAAGAGTCTATAGTGTCTTAGATATACATAGTTAAGAACAACATCGATATCCAAATACACACACAATATACATTCATGAAAGGCTAAAGAGTGAAATACCTGTAGCCCAAGTCCAAGTTCAATGTTTCTGGCTTCAGTAATTTCGGGAATTCTATCAGTAACTGCCAAAGGATATCTGAGTGTCTGCATAACTTGCGGTTTGCTGTCATAATCCCAGATATTTCCCCGAAATCGATGCATACCTGGTGGAACACATGCCCTGAATAGCCTTGGATGTGCAAAGAGAGCATCTTCATGGGGCTGTAAAGAAATAAGTATTAAGTCAAGTTTCCACACAAGATCAAGAGAATGAAATGCTTATCCAGGTCCTCTGCAGAGAAACACTGCTCCAATACATATTCCAGTCCGTATACTTATTTTCTTTTCTTTTTTCCCCTTTAAGGTTTTCAATTTTAGTTAATAAGCTATCTAAAAATGAAGGAGAACAAATCAAAGCTTGCCTTATAAGTGGCAACATCTTGCCAACTGAGCTTATTCCCTTCAAATTCAACAGAAACATAATCTACATCTTCAAGTTGTCTCCTTAACCGTGGCTGGCAGTCCTCAGCTTCTGGATCCATTCCAAATACTTCAAAAAGAACACGGTACACTTCTGGCATACCAAAACATAAGTATATTGCCCCAAACAAAGCCCAAAAGACAGACCTGGCCATAAAAGTATAAATTAGTAGCCAATATATATGTGTCATTAGTCAATTACAGATATCTCATAATGCCACCACCCAAATGCATCGAGTGAGACAAGCTCTCAAGATGCTCATGTGTAGCAGGTACATACATGCAGCATGATATTACCTAACCATTTAACCGTTTGTCATATGAAAGCCAACACTTCCTGCCAGTAAGCTAAGGCTTACTGGCATTTGATACCTACATACTACCTAGCAAAATAGAAGGTATATAGCGGCCAACCTAACTATTGCAATACAGGTATCCATCAGCTGCCCTACCCTTACCCTGACATTTTTACTGTCTTGTTGACACCAATATTAGCAGAGTTCCATAACTTCTGAGATCTCACATCTTCTCTGTCCTGATGTTGTCCTAGCAGTGCAATTTGTTGTTAAAACATAAATATGATATTTGAGACATTTGCATCAACTCAAGCTTTTGGGGTCATGGGTAACCCAACTATCTCTTGAACATATTGTACATCCTAACAACAAGTTCATATCGAACCAATTGTTTAATGCGCAGAACCCTTTCTCAACTTCACATAATAAAGTATGGCAAGGTATGTCTAGGAAGCACATTGGTAGTATCCAATACAAGTTCATTTAGTAGCTTCATCACTAGCAGATACCACAGAAAGAATATGCATAATCACAGTGGCATCCCCATCCTACTGCATTATCATATGGCTCTAACTTGAGTCGGCTTCCTTTTTATCTAGAACACACAACAAACCCAGCGCACCACTTGCCAAGATGCAGTATGTTTGAGCAAGTTCAGGCTTCATCTATGTAATATTCAAGATATATGTTTGAACAAGTGCAGCTGCAACAACAGAACACCCAAATTCCAAACCATGTACATCTCAGTTCCCTAACAAGTATGAATATTCTTCTTTTCGTCACATGCTATCAACCGTCAAATCACATACCGCTAGGCAGAATTGATAGCCAATTAGCACAAATCAGGAACATGGCAACCACCAGAAAAATATGCCTACTGCAAATTGATGCCTGGTTTGCCAAAGCATAGCATCGGAAGTCCAAACTAAAAACTGATAAGCATAATAGTAAGTCCTGAGTTGTAACCTAGCATGGATTAAAAAAAATTAAAATTCTACTTATGTAATGACACTTAGAAGATAGAACAACTGCAGTCTAGGGCTCCAAAAGACAGGTCAAAACATCTCAATGGTTTTATTTCTATGCCATGGTATGTGACACTAAAATTAAGAGCACCACTTGCGAAAATGAAATAGCGCACCTCATTTCAGATGAAAACATAGACCTTTTCCACAGATTAAAACTTAAAGATGAAAGAAGACCTGCCGTATCCTCAAGTTCAAACTACCATACAACATTGAATAGATTTATGAATACTACGCATTAATATCTATTATGCACATCTATAAACAGAAGAAAAACTCACTTCACAGGTGGTTCCCGGTCTTTCCTAATCAACTTATCCATATCATCATAAGGGAAAATCAAATTCTGCAAACTAGCAGCTTTAATCCACTTAGGCAAATTCCTCTTCCCAATCAAAGCAAACACTCTTTCCCTCATCGGCCCCGGTGACTCCCTCGGATACCTCTGCAAGAAAAACTCCGCCAAAGCCAACTCCAGTACATACTGCCCCAAAAACCAAAGCCTAGAATGCGCCGACCTGACGTGCCTGGCATTAGTCCTATCACAAGAAGGATGCTGAAACGCCAAATACAACAAAGTATCAAACTGTTTCGCCGGATTATCATCTCCCAATTCATCAGATTTCTCCAAAGGGTACCCCAAAGCTTGCTTAGCTTCAAGCAAATACTCGCCTATCCAAGTCTTGTCAGCATTGTTAAGCTTCGAAGAAGGCAAACAAGAACTTAACAAAGGGAATTGTTTTAAGGATAATTGTGGGCTGTTTAGGAATCTTTCTGTCAATTTTTTGTCATCAAGGGGAGGTTTCAGAATGAACCTTTTTGGGGGCACTTTTTTCCTCGGAGCTGTTGCTTTTTTACGTCGGGCTAGTTCTTTTAGGAGTCTTTGTGGGCTATTTCTGGGAAGTTCTTGCGGTGGGTCTATAGCTACAGCGAAAATGCGGAGATTTTTGGGTTTTGAAGGGTTTTGGTGAAGTTGGAACGGAAAGGGGGAGAGAGATGAAGAGAAGGAGATTTCGGAGAGTTTTTTTGAGAAGGGTGTAAGCGAGGAAGAGAGTTCCATTGAAGGATTTGTTGAATTAAAGGATTGAATCATTTTTTGAAATGTTTAATCGCTGGAAATGGAGATTTTGTTTTTGGTTGTCGCCATTGAAGAATGGGTTTGGTTGCAGGGGTTTTACGGAGGGTTTGGATAAGGTGAAGAAGCGTGGCTGATTTTGCAGTAAACTATCGCCGGCGAGGGAGATATTTTTGTTCTTTATTTTTATTTTTAACTTACATGTGTTGATTTAAAACGACACCGGTTGCTTCACGTTAGACTGAAACGACACCATTGGTAGAGTCGGGCATTTGGCAACAAAATGGTAATTAAGCAATGCAATTGCATTCGCTTTTGTTTGAATTTTTTTGACGTTTTGGGTGGTGGTTTTTACAAGTAGAGGTCAGCGATTGAACTGTTTGGACGGTTTTGTTTGTTTTATTTAAAAATTAAATAGATTAAATATATTTAAAAAATTAATCAAATATAAAAAAATTAAATTGATCAAACATCAATTTTGGATCAACAGATTAAAATTTTATTATTTTTTTAACCACAGTTTTAAAATTTATAAATTTTATTTATAATTCTAAATTATACAAATAATCTAAAATTAAAAAAAATATAACAGTTTCTTCCTTTACTCACGTAATTTTATCTTTTTACATTAATTATCAAATTAACATTCAAAATTCAATATAATAAATAGTTAAAAAATAAAAAAATTAATATTCACAAAATAAAAACTATATAACACAAAATTATTAATTATCACAAATTATCAACTTGATTCTTCATATTCACTCGTATAGGCTATCTAACAATTAAAAGAAAGTAAAAAGTATAATTAGTATAATTTTTTTTAACAACAAGTAAAAGAATATTAAAAATGAAAAATTATATAAAAAGTCATAAGATTTAACATTTACCTCAATTGCAGTATGAAGAATGCATTTCTAACCTCTTCACTCATCAATCATTAATAACGAAAATAGAATTTACAATCTCAATATTTGACATTGCTAAAATGCATAAATAAACAAATTAATTAATTAATTGTTTAAAATTAAAATAAATTTCAAAATTATATTAATACATATAAAAAATTATTTTGATTTTTTGATCGATTTGATCTAAAAATTGTAAAATTGAAAACCAATCAAAAAACTAAGTGAACTAATCATTTTGGACCAATTAATCTAATAAATCAATTAAATCAAACCATTTTACTCAAATCATATTTAATTTAGATGAATAATTAATCTAATCTATTTTACTTCTATTTACAAGTGTTCAAACCCATTCCATAAGTTTAAACTTCTCTTTTTAAATAAAATAATATTTTTACATTTATATTAAACTTTTAACGACACGTTTGGTTCGTGGAATAGATAAAAATATAATAGAATAGCTATTCTGTGATAATAGAATATAGTTGGAATAAAATAAAATATTTATTACTTTGTTTGATATAGTGAAGGGAATAGAGTAGGAATTACTATTATTATTTATTGCAGTGTTTTGTTGGTAGAAATAAGATTGGAATAAGAAAGGAATAGGTGACAAAAAGATAAGAATACCCTTACTCATATTACTTAGTAATTTTACATTAAAAAAAGAAATTATCCATTATAATTATATTTTATTTCACTTTTTTAAATATAATTTTAATTTAATAACATATTTTTATAAATAGATAATTATTTTAAAATATAATTTAATTATATTTTATTTTATCCACCATAATCAATTAAATTTTGTGTATAAATTTTTATTGTTAGTAAATTCCTTACATATTATGAATTATTTTCAAATATTCCATAGACAAAATATTTGAGAACAAATATTGGGGAAAAAAACGACAAAACAAGTAGAAGTCAAAAATCATGTTTTTAATATATTAAATAAAAAATCATATCTTTACAAGTAGAGAAATAAGTTTTTATTTTTTGATAAATAAAAATGTAAATAGTCTTCCACTCTTCTTTATCTTTCTCATTTTTTTATTTTCTTATTGTATTCTATTTTGCCCACTACTTTCCATCGTATAGTCGACATCGTTGGTTCCTTCGGGTGCATGTTTTTTTCTTTTTTCAAGTTTTTTTTCCGTAACTCTCTCATCGCTTCCCTCTTTCCTTAATAAATGTCAAATTTATAAATAACGTGTCTTTTAATATAGATAAGCATTTCATATATGGGAAGAAAATGACATTCACATGGTTTTTGCTTTTGACAAAATAATTGTAGGTGAAGAAGAAATATTAAAACCCTAGAAATTCAACAAAATTTTATATTTTTATTGTACTTAATTAATTTTTGAATTCTCAAATCAATTGATCAATCCTTATTCTTTCATTTTATCCAATTGAATACTTATCCCGTAACGGAAGTGTAACAAACTTTATATGTAGTGATAGATTCACATATACATGAAATTTAACATGATGTGTTGACTAAAAGTCACTTAAATCAAGCCAGTAAGATATGTATTAATTTGATGTAATATAATTGTTGAATCCAGGACCTTTGACCATCTCAAATATAATTGATTTATCAGAGAATTGATTTATCAGGAATGTAATCATCCGTTTCTTGTACCCATAAACGTTTACTAATATATATGGTGTTGTTGCTTATTTTGGCATTATTGAAAGAAATTAACAACACTCTACTTTTGAGTTTCTTTTTTTTAGGATTGGGTTTGTTAATTTTGTGTGGTTGATATTTGTTATAAGATACAATGAAATTACATGTGTCCCACCTTAATAGCTATCTTTGTATGCTCTTGCCAAACTTTCATGAAAATTCACTTCAATTTTCTTTATATGAACAATAATATATATTCTAAGTATCTGATTATATCGAAGGTTGAAGAGGACAGTTGATCAACCAAGCACCCATGAGGAAGAAATGCTAGAATTAAGAATTACAGTAAAAAAAAAATCCCAAAGGTGATTAACACCGATCAACCAAAAACAATAGCAGATGCAAACCAAAATCACACCCACAGCTGAAAGAACAAAATCATAGCAAATCACAGCAAATCAAATCAAAATCGACCCACAGCCCAAAGAAATCACAGCAAGTAACTGGAGAAGGGAATAACCCTAAACCATGGAAGAGCAACTGCTGGACAGAGGGGAAGATCGGTTGAGAGAAAGAGGAAGATCGGCTGAGATAAATAGGAAGATCGAAAGAGGGGAAGATTGGTGGGGAGAAAGAGAAAGATCGGTTGAGAAAAAGAGGGGAAGATGGGGTGAGAAGAAGAGGACGATCGGCTGAGAAAGAGGGGGAATAGAGGAAAAGAGAGAAAATAATTCTTTTATATGGACTAATTTGATATTTTATAAATGGAATGTGGGTATTTTAATCTTTGTAAATTTTACAGCTATTCCTTGTCTTACGAAATAGCTAATACTAGGGGGGGCATCGGGAACAATTAAGCCGACCTTATTACCCTGCAGCACGGAATAGGAATGATTGAGGATGTCCTATTCCGTGTTGCACCTTGATACCAAACGAGGGGACAAGAATTGATGGGGAATAGAAGGGGAATGACATAACCATTCCCCTAACCAAACGCACTATAAGTGAATATAATAGAAGTTAAAATACTTCCTCAAGGTTGATTGCAAAATGAGCCAAGTATATGGGTTGGGTGGGCCTTTGGGCCAATGGACAACTTTGGTGGGATGACTATCATGACTTCATCCCAATCTACATTTTGCCTTAAAAGGAAGCAAATTTCTTAGTTCTTTCAAATTTCATATTCTTTTGGAAAGGTTGTAAATTATAAGTTTAAACTCTAACAACATGCTTAGTTCACTAGAAGAAATAGAATAGGAATAGAATAAGAAAATAATAATTATTATATAGATTGGTTCATGAGAATGGAAATGGATAGAAACTGTTATTGTTACTTATTCCATTATTTGGTTAGCAGGAATAATTTTAAGAATAGTTAAGGATTAATGGGTAAACGATAAAATACCCTTTATTAAAATTTAAAAAAATTTTAATTAAAAAACAAAAATACGATGATGAGAAAAAAAATACTTTTTATTAAAATTAAAGAATTTATTTTGTTAAAAGATAAAACTATTCTAAGTAATAAAATCAAAATAACTTTTACTATAATTAAGTAATGTTTGCATAAAAAACAAATATTTTTTATTATAATTTAATAATATATTGTATTAGAAGATAATTAAACCTTTTATTATAATTAAATAATATTTAATATTAAAAGATAAAATATATTATTCATTAAATTTAAATAATACTAAATATTATTCTTTATTATATTTATTATATTCAAATAATAATATTAAATAATATTCTATATAATATTTATTATAGTTAAATAATATTAATATATTAAATAATATTTAAATATTTTTATTATTATTTTTTGAAATTGAAGTAAAAAATTTTGTGTCTTCTATGCTTTAGAGAGAGAAAAGGTGAGGAAGAGAGAGAAAAAATAAGATTACTATTTTTTTATAAGGTAATTTATTCAATTGTAAAAAGGTATATTTATATAATCAAATTTTTTTTTTTATTTCCTACAATTTGGAATAGCCATTACCAAGGAGGGTCTTGATAATAGCTATTCAAGTTTCTTTTGAAATGATTATTCTGAAGAATAGCTATTCCATTAAACCAAATATAACTTTATCTTAAGAATGAGAATAGGGAAAGAATAACTATTCCATTCCCCTCAACTAAGCATGTCCTAAAAAAGTATCTGTATTATATTTATTTATTTATTTAACTAAATATTTTATTTTTATGATATTTAAAAATGTTTTTAAATTCTTTATTTTAAATCATAAGTATTTAATTTTAAGAGAAAATTAATTACCAGTTAACATATTTATTTTCCTTCTTACCCCTCCTTAAAACGACATAGTTTTTGAGGCCTTCCCATTTTCTTCTTTTTTTTCCTTCTTCTCTCTATCCTCATCATCCTTGTCCCTTTCGATAGCATCTAGTAGGAATCCCATCGCCGCCACCGTCGTCCGTCGCTGGCCTGACCTAAATAAAGAAACCTATTTTTCGATTCTTCACACCTCCTTTTACCTTCTAATCAGATTACTCTCTTTTATTCTACATAGACCAAAAATGTGGATTTTAATTCAAATATTCCACCAAATCCGTCATAAAAATCCAACGGGTTAATTAAAACTCCTAGTAATGGAGATGTGGTGTGTCAACTAGAAATTATATAAACGCGTTCAGGAAGGATTTGAGTTTTCCATACTTGGAAACAGAGTTAAGTTTGAGAGAAAATATAAGCCAGAATCTTACTCCTTACCATGGTACGTCATTCTCGACCCTAGCCCTGTTTTCATCTTTCCAAATTTCATAATTTGCAAATAGAATCACAATGCGTAGAATTTAAATGTTGTTCGTCTTTTCCTTTCGTCGTTTGTGTGTGTGGGTGGGTGGCTGCGGGGGGTGGTGGGGTGATGGCCAACGGGTTATTACTTCTCACATGCGGTCCACTTTGTAGATTGACGTGACTTCCTAATTCCTACTCTTAGATGCTGGGAATTTTTAGGCTCTGATTAATGGAACCCCACCATTGACAATTCAACATGACAACAACAAAAACATAAAGCCATGATTAATCCCATGCATGTTGATACCAGAGCCAATTTTAATCCAAGATTTTGTCCATGATTTTCATGTCTGTCTACATTGTAGACTTGCTTGGCAATATTTTCGGGGGCGATTTTACATGCATATGTGTTTAAAAAGACATGGCGCACACACACACACACACACAAAGGCAACAAAGATATACTTACAAAAGACGTTGCATATTGCTTGTTTTAGCGGAGTCTTTTTCATTGGAAAAATGGGCCTCATCTACCCTCTTGTTTTTCCGCTTTCAGTTTCATCGTTGTTTATATCTTCTTATCATACAGATAATGCTGAAAATTTTCTCTCTTTCTTGTCTATACAATGAATTACTCTACTATTACTTTAGTTTTAATCATTCTCCAATAAATTTGTGATAGCAACTCATAACAACTCTCTCTATTCACGAGAGAATTGTTGATCACCTGTAAATTTGACTTTGAGACTTGAGTAATATGTAAGTTTTGAAGATTTCATTTATTTCAATCCGAGTCTAGTGATGAAGACAGTAAGTTTATCTGCAGTATGTTGCATTGTGCCTGTGCCTGTATCATATACTTTCTTTCTACTTTCTGATATAATGATGATGAAGAGCGAATCTGAGACAATAATTTGTGAACTTTCATTTTCTACAAAAGAACTTGGTCCATAGGCTTGAATTCTGATCGCATTATTCATCTACCTTTATCTTCTTGACCAGCATCGAAAGCAATGCTTTTCCATTTGTATGACTACCCCAATTATGGATAATTTCTATATATGTTTCCCCTTTTTAATCTGATCAACCGTGACCAACTATTTGAATTTCTGTCACAGCGATGTCCTAATCATCACCACTACGCCCTTTTTAACTGGCTCTTATTGAGAAGTTCACTTGTTTTTGGACTATCTGCATGTCATCATTGTATATTTCATAAACTTTCACAGTCACATAAAGATAAACATCCAGGTTAATTAGCAGAAAATTCATGGTTATTTGAATCTTGATGCATATCTTGCATATAAAGCTAGGGGATTATGAAGTTATTTGTTTAAAAGCAATCAGATCGAGACTTTCAGGAGTTGCTATAAGAAATACTGCTTGTGAGTCAGATGGAGCAGGTGCAATCTTAATTACAAATTAATCACCGAAATCAGCCTATTAATTTAGCAGTAAATTTTTGGAACCGTTCACGTGGGATGGGGACGATCTTTGATGGTAGTAGGCTATTGGCTAGTATAATTCCTTTCCAGTTTGAGAGGTTCACTGTCATTTTTGTGGCTGAAACTTTAAGAACTTTTCTTTTTCATGGAAAGTGAATATGGAGACAGACAATGGCTTGAGGTGACAGGACCCAGATGAACAAGTGGTGGGACGATGGTGGTGTGTAAACAGACTGCCTCGTATTTAGAGGTTTCTGAAATCTATGGATCCCAACTCAGCAGGAATCCTAATTCCCGGGCGGTATTCAAAATCATTGCTCTGATTGTGGGCCTTGTTAAAACATGTCACATTATCTATCAAGTAAGTACTAGTAATTGCTTGCTAGCTGCCGAACTTTGCAATTAATTTCTTCCTCTGGCATCCCTTAACCCACCTCCCTCCCCACTCGAAATCAGTTTTCTTTTTTGCAAACTGTATGTCATATCTCTCAGTGCTTTTAATACCTTTCATCTGCTGCATATATGCAGAAACCCCCTCAATAGGGCCACCATTTTCTTGCAACAGGCAAAGGTTGACTATTTTAGCAAAGGTTTACTTTCTTAACTATCTTGATGTCATGGTAGAAATTGGGGGCTGCTGTGAATTTGTATAGGACGTATAGGGTTAGCATGTTATGGAACTCCTGAGATGGCCTAAGGGCATTGTGGGAGATTTTGTGCTAGTATACCCCCATTAACTTTTGTAAGGGGCATATCCTTGCAAAATCCTTGTAAAAGGGTGAACGATGGTTCCCTATTATGATTAGTGCATTATGAAATTTAAAAAAAAAAAAAACATGACAGCTTACCAGATAACTTTCCTTCAGCTTTAGTTCTTGTTACCTCATCTCTACTGGAATTGTGTTTCATTTGAGGGAAAATAATACAATTCAGTTTACGGAATCTTTATATTTCATCAGCTTATTTGCATTGCTTGTGCTATGACAGGCAAATGAAACCCTTTTCATGCTTTGAGAGGATCAGGATGTTGCGGCCTTTTTAACCAGTAAATGTTTCTTTTAGCTATGGTGCAATGTTTCCCATGAACATGATGAAGTGACCTTTTGTTATTCAAGTTTTGGTCTTTTCCTTAAACTGGACTGTACAATAATCCATATTGGTGTGGAATTATAATAGGTAGATATAATATGGTAAGACTTTGATGGGGTCTAAAAAGTAGGAATTTTGTATGAATTATGGAGAATTGAACAAATAGCTGCCCTACCTCACCAATCAGGTATTTCTTTTTTCTCCTTTCTCAGGGTTTTGTCAAAGTAGTTGAAAATAGTTATGGAGACCATCACCACTCGACATACTGGACGATTGCCTGCAACTAGATACAAAAGTCCTTTTAATGTAGTCTACCAAAGAAGTCCAAGGGATGGGGCCGGAAGAGCTGTGTAGTGAATATGAATAATAGAGCCGATGCAATGCAGAAACTAGATGTGAAATCTTACGATTGGTTGGATATCAAGTAATAAATCTTCTGTCCAATGAACTATCAACATTGGGAAAGGGGCCCCGTAATTTGCGTAACACAGATGGAGATCAGTGATGGGTACAAGAGCAGATGTTTTCGTTGCTTTGATTTTAAGGACCTCATTTATTGCAGAAAAGAATCAGTGTTGAACTATCTTCACTTTGCAAATTGCTACTGTGTATTAATACGAGGGAACCCAGTTATCTGCCGGCTTCAAGAGAGAGAGGTTAGGGTAGGGACAGATTGCTAAAAAATAGCATCTCTTTCCTCTATAGCAAAAACAAACCCAGATCGGATAAAGCCTATTCCAACCAACTAGCGTTTTCCTATATTTCACGTGCGCTTGCGATGACATAAATGTGCACCAGAGAAATTTACTCTGTTTGTGCAGTTACAGGCCCTGATAGAAAATGACTCTTGCCTGTCACAGAGAAATATAACTATATAGTTTTAATTGAAGGTGGTTAAGGCCCAAGGGTGCACCCTAGAGAAATCCCGGACGGGAAAGTTACATTGCAGGAAGTCAATTCTGCTAATTTAGACCAAGTAATGTAGGTGTAGGTTAATCAAATTCAATATGTGCAATCTTAGGCCTTGTGGTCGAAGACGGATGTAAGTTATTTCTTGTATGCTTTTAGTTTTCATACACTTTCCCTTTCATCTTCTCAGTTACACCTTCAATTTCATACTAATGGTGATTGGATACATTGGAAAGTGAAAATGTATGGGGAACAAGTTGTCACTCACATGTATACAGATGTGTTCCCCAATTACCGTAGGGTTAGACTGTGAGTGTCGATCTGACTCCTTGAAAAGCTGCCTGGAAGGCTGGAACAATGTTATGTTCATAATGTTCCTATTATTACAATGTAAAGAAGCATGTGAAGCAGAAAGTTATCCTCAAAATTTCATGATTAACAACTTTTTTCCAACTATAACTTTAATTACAATGGTTGCTCATAATTATGAGCGCCATCCAACTTAAGATAAAGACCTCATTAAGCAATTCCAATTTAGACAGGGAAAACTGGGTATCTTCTTTTTCACTCCATTTTCCCATAGTGCTAAACAGGTTAGGTTTTGAATGCTGCGTCTTAATGTGCAACGAAGAACAACAGAGAAACTCTTGTGGATGGGAATATTTCCCACGTGGAAGCTTCCGCCTTTGGCCGCCGAGGAACACGAGGCCATCTCATCTCTTCAACCAAATTCCCTAAACCGACACCACACGCTATTATATTCATATATATTCTTATATTCGCCTCATTTTCATTCCCTTAATACCCAAAATGCCATTCATTTTAAATGTTGTGAACCTTACAGAATATCCTCTAGTTTTCTTGGGAGGCCTAATTTCGGGAATTCACCAATTCTGATGATTGTTTGTTAGGCTGAAGTTGGATAATGCAAGCTATTAGGGAGATGGGAACTTGAGCTTGAGCTTCTATTTTCCTTAACAATTTTTTTAATTTCAGCTTCTCATTTAACATTTGAAAACAAGGCCAAAAAGAAACAAAACAGTACTGGAAATGACATGTTCTCTTGCTTCACCACAACCTTGTAAACTATAAGCTCCGTATTCTGAATTCCTCTCTTCCTAGTCCTCATTATCTATGATGTGATGGAGATGCAGACATGATCATGATAAAATTCCTTCAGTCTCTGCCATGGTGGATCTTGATCAGGAGGAAACTGCACCCACCAGTCTTAACATGTCCTCTAAAAAGAAGGAGCTTCTGTCCACAGCCATGAAGAGAACCAGCGAGTGGTATGATTAGAACCTTCGTTTTATAAGCAGGGATTCATTTTTGTAACTGACTGCTTAAATTGCTTTTCAGATAGGAAAAAGAAAAAAAAAACGAAAAAGATAAGGACACTGAAGTTGATAACTTGATTCTTTTTCCAGGATTTTCTCTCAGGAGATTCCCAGTGACGTCACTGTTCAAGTTGGGGGAGCTTCTTTTTCACTGCACAAGGTAGGATTCAAGTGCTTCAAATTCCTATGTTCCTTTTGAAACGTATCATTCCATTGCTATTCAAGAGAACAACTAACAGCCATAACATGTGGTATATTTAAATTTTAAATAGCATTTAAAGCCATTCTATATGTCTGGGGAAACGTAGAGGCTCAGCTGAATCTACCATATATCCACAAAACAAACCAACGTAGAGAAGCAGCAGGAATTTAGCATCTAGTTCTAGTTTTGTTAATGACAGAGTTGTGTAATTTTGAAACTTATTTCCTACTTCAATTGCAGTTTCCATTAGTCTCTAAGTGTGGATTCATAAGGAAAGTGGTGTCAGAATCCAATGATGCTGATGTTTCAGTCATAGAAATTCCTGATGTTCCGGGTGGAGCAGATTCATTTGAGCTTGCAGCTAAATTCTGTTATGGGATAAATTTCGAGATAAGCACAGAAAACATTGCCATGCTACGATGTGCGGCAGAGTATCTTGAGATGACTGAGGACTATGCGGTTGGAAACCTTGTGGGAAGAACTGAAGCCTACTTGAATGAAGTGGCACTTAAGAGTCTAGCCGGAGCAGTTTCTGTGTTACATACGTCAGAAAACCTACTCCCCCTTGCAGAGAAAGTTAAATTGGTAAGCCGGTGCATAGATGCAATAGCATGTTTAGCTTGCAAAGAGAGCCAGTTTTGTATGTCTGGCAGGTCCGAGAGTGGCAATGATAGTGCAATTTCTTCAACAATTTCTAACTCGAAACCTATTGTTGACTGGTGGGCTGAAGATTTAGCTGTTCTTAGAATTGACATCTTCCAAAGGGTTCTGGTTGCAATGATAGCAAGAGGGTTTAAACAATATGCTCTTGGTCCTGTGCTTATGCTTTATGCACAGAAAGCTCTTAGAGGTTTGGTGAGACCCCATACCAACAAAATTGACTTGTTTACCTGATATGGTTAATGTCTAAACTGCGGACTCCTTTTTCATGCAGGAAATATTTGGAAAGGGGAGGAAGAAAATTGAGCCACGACAAGAACATGAGAAGAGGGTTGTCTTAGAAACCATTGTGAGTCTTCTGCCAAGGGAGAAAAATGCTATGTCCGTAAGCTTTCTATCTGTGCTGCTTCGTGCAGCAATATACCTCGAAACAACTGTTGCTTGTCGACTTGATTTAGAGAAAAGGATGGCCTTGCAATTAGGACAGGCTGTTTTGGATGATCTCTTGATTCCCTCCTATTCTTTTACTGGGGATACTTTGTTTGATGTGGACACGGTACAGCGGATCATGATGAATTACCTAGAATATGAAACTGAAGGGACCCATTTTGGCTATAAAGAAGAAGATGAGTATATTTCTCCTCCACTAAGTGATATGGAAAGGGTGGGAAAGCTAATGGAGAGCTATCTAGCTGAGATAGCCTCTGACCGCAATCTATCTGTCTCAAAATTCATTGGCCTCGCTGAACTCATTCCAGAACAATCGAGGGTAACAGAGGATGGGATGTATAGAGCCATAGATATCTACCTCAAGGTACATTCTCCTTTATATAGCAATTATCCTCGTCTTAAAAATCTGCTGCAACTTTGTACTCATTCATAATTATGATTAGTTAGTTGTTATGCATGCTAAGCTTGTATGAATACATATAAGAATACCATTTTCCACCAATATTCATACTTTATATGGCATATATTTGTAGTTTTTCAAACTATCACCAGTTTCTGAAAAACATGCTCCGTATATTTTAAAGCAAGTTCTTTGCATATTCCAAATTGCCTTGGTGCAACCCTGTAATGCCTAAATTTACTATGCTGGCTATTTCAAGACTTTGAACGCATCCGGTAATAATGATTTTGTAGCCTTCTCATACAAGATGTATTACTAGCAAGATTCTAAAATTTCCAATATGATTGGCAATGTTAAAAGAACCTTTTGATCCACAAGTGAAACTGCTTTGTCACTGTTGGAAGTATCAATAACACTCTTTAGCTTCCCTTGCTTTTCCCTTCTTTACATGGATGAATAGTTCTCTACTATCTTTTTCTTGCTAAATAGTTCTCTTGGATTGCTTTATGGAATGCTTTCTTTTGTTTCACCTTTTGATAATAATTGACAGGCTCACCCCACTATATCTGACTTGGAGAGGAAGAAAGTTTGCAGCTTGATGGATTGCCAGAAACTCTCTCGGGAGGCCTGTGCTCATGCTGCTCAGAACGACCGTCTTCCTGTCCAGACCGTGGTTCAAGTACTTTACTATGAGCAACAACGCCTTCGAGATGTCATGAACGGAAGCATCTCAAGTGGAGATTCCCCTGCCATTTCTTCCAGAGTGAATTTATACACCGCAGATATCCACCCAGTTTCAGATGAACTTTCCAGCTTAAAAAGAGAGAATGAGGATCTGAAACTAGAGCTGGTAAAAATGAAAATGAGATTGAAAGAACTGGAAAAATCATCATCAGTTAAATCAGCAGTAAGCAGTCCAATGGGAATTATTCTGCCATCATCTGATAAGCCGCCTTTGCCAAGAAAATCATTCATGAATTCAGTTTCCAAGAAACTTGGACGGCTTTATCCCTTTGTGCGCTCTGATGGAGTTTCACCTTCCGGTGCCAAAGGTCGAACAAGACCCAGCAAAGATAGGAGGCACTCCATATCTTGACACATTGGGTTTGTCTCTATCAGTACTTTGTGTCTTTGTTGCTTTAAGGCTTGAGAAAACTTGTAGCTGTCCTTCGTTCTTTTTCTTCCTTCTTTGGGGTGCCTCATTTCTTGGACCCCTTCAATATCTGCTCCTTTTGTGTGGTGTTCCTGTAAATAATATCATCTTTATGTTTGATAAACACATTATTCGAAGGATGGTAATAGGAAGTGGTATAATCATGGAGGTTTTTTGCCGCTTGAAAGGCTACTTATCTGTAGCTGGGATGAAGACATAGCATAGTCAAAGCAGTTGCCTCTTCTCTCCCAAGGAGATCTTGACTTCAAATTTTCCCTTCTCCCAAATTTCTTTTCTGTTTTAAAAATAGATAAGGGAAAAATGACATTTCTCTGTGGCTGTAGCTTAATTAAGCTTTGAAGTACAAAAGCACAAAAAGCTTTCAGCTGTTTGAATTATAATTCAGTGTTGGGATTCAGAAATAATTATATTATCCATCTGGATATCAAGAAGAACAAAAAGAGAGGATTTAAACATACAAGTAATTACGGAAATTTAATTTTATGAATTCAGTCTTTCCTAATCCTATTCCAAGGGAAATAACTCAAAGAAAAATGCATGTGGCAATATTATTTCTACTTATACTCCTTAGACTCATGCTGCCTAAGAGGTTTAAAATAAACAGCATGTTGTATCTGACAAGTCTCCTGGAGAAAAGAAAAGAAGAGAAAATCGTTTGCCTCTTTGAGGACATTTGAACTCAAACAAATTGCCACCTTAAATTTTCCCCAATTCTAAGACAGACCATTTGTACTGGTAATACACAGTGTGGAGGAGGCTTAATGAGCTGGGGGCTTAATGAGCTGAGGCACCTTTTGGAGGAAGGAGGGTTTCTGGCTTGGCAGCTGATGCTTGAATAGCGATTGAACTGTATGAATTTATCCTTTTGTAAATTGGGTTATGGGAGGTATGGGGATACCTCATGTTGCTGGGGAGTTTTTGGGATCTTTTTAACGTGTACAGGAGCCCTTGGGAGCCCTTGAGTTCGCTGGCCTTTTGTATAGTTATTTGGGTGAACTTTTGAAGGAGATTCTGGACTGTTATTCTCATGATCAGAGTGTGATAGCCATTAATTTTCCTTTTTACTTCCAGAGGTGAGGCTTTTTACTTCTCTCTGATTTCAATATATCATTAAATTTCTAAAAAAAAATAATACACAGTGTGGGGTCTGTATCTAAATTATTGACACCTTTTGGATAAAGAACTTTGGAAAAGCGATGTAGCTTAAGGGACAGGCTAGCAGTTGTACATGTTGTCCGAGGCAAAACATCAGTGACATTAAAAGATGGTTCTCAAAGATTCAAGATTTCATGGTTTTCTGACTTTGTGTAGCTAGGCATAATTGTTCATTACATGACAGGCCTGATTCTTGTAGAGTAGTTTCAGCTGCCCCAGATACCAGACAGAAAAAAGAAAAAAAGAAAAGAAAATGAGCTAATAGAATTTTAGGTGCTGTGTGGAATATAATAAGTATTGGATAGAACTCAACCAAAAACAATTCTTTCACTGATCTTGAAGGTAAATAATTTGCTTCATATGCTCCTGGAATCTGGTTTGATCCATGATGGCAATTTGGCAAATATGCTTCCAGGGAAATCTTGTATGGAGCTCTGTTTCCAAGAGCACAACAACCCCATATGACATCGGCCTGCCTTTTTTTTTTTTTTTATGAGATTCACTTGGTCTCCTGACGACCTGTTTTGTTGTATCTTTTCTCTTTCTTCAAAAACAATGCTGAACTAATGCTGTTATACCATCCGCTAATACTCAATCTGAACATATGAACAGATCAACTGTTTGCAAAGAAAAAAAAAATAGCAGAAAGATGCCAGAAATCTCTTTTTGGGATCAAACTAGCACTTTTAAATGTTGCATCATTCAACCTAAGTCCCCTTTGACAAACCTTTACAGATGTGAATAGTCTTGTTAAACCATAAAAAGCCTTGTAGATTTTAAACCAAAACAATGGTTATATGGCAAGGTTAATCAAATCAAAAAGAACAATAAAGATGTGCTTGTACTTAAAGTCTTCTAAAGTGGGACTTGAAAGGATTGACTGATTGAAAAGCTGAGCTCAACAAAATATCAAGTCAATACGTATAGTAGTGGGTTTTGCAAGTCAGGGAATCAAGTGATTTTTACAAAAGACTCCATCACCCATTTTGCTAAAAAAAAAAACTAAGCAGAAACTTCCACACAAACATCAATCACAGAAAATTAGTCGATAAGAAGCAGTCTAAAATCTAATCATATCGACTTGCAAGCTATTTTCTTTTTTCTTTTTTCAAGTCATATTCATACTTAAAACTTGGTAAAGCCAAGGAGGCTGTTTTAGCCTCTCTTGTCTCAATTGTTCTTCAAGATCAATATTGTTTTTACTTCCACTTTGGTACCCCAATGTCATGTCAGTGACCTGGAAGAGTCCCAGCTGATCACGGCCACTTAGTTCTTCCGTTGTTGTATTTGTCTTCCGTTTGGTCATGGAACTTGTCCTGTTCATATGACTGGATTCAGTGGAAGAAGAAGAGAAGCTTGGTCCAGAATCCGGAGTTGGAGGAGTCCCATGTTTCTTCCTTGGCACGTACCTTGTGGGCCCTAACGTTAGCTCAATCTCGCTCTCATCTATGACCTCTAACATTCGGTTACCATGATCTGCTTCTGCAATATTGTATTCTTCAGCCGGACGTTCCAAGTCAAGTCTCATTCTTGAATTCTGGTGCATATTTCCATGGTGATCATTCTGTAAGAAGCCTCCGTTGTGCCTGCCGTTCTCAATGCTTTTCATCAATGTCTTTTGGATTCGGTATAGACGATGGAGCTCGTAGACCTGAAATATTGCTTCAGGTTTAGAACAACAAATACTGTATGACAGATGAAGATAAAGTAAATAAATATAGCAGAAAAAAGGAAAGAGATAAGGGTAGACACCTGCTCTTTGAATGTTTCTTCATGTTTTAACATTGCCATCCTCATACACTCCTTATCGTACGGCCTAAGAAGCTTCTCCATCGGAGTTCAATCAATGTTGCCTGTGCAATGTGCAAAATTGGTTATATCCCAAGATATCCAAGGATAAATAGAGTTGAAATTGGCAATCCCTTTCTCTCCAAGAAATTTGCTCAAAAGGCAGATCACATATCTACTCTGATGCCCAATCACCTTTCACTACTCCACCTGTTAAATGAGGGAAAAATTGCAAAAAGATTAAAAAGCTGAGAAACCTTTGATTGGTGATGGATTGTTTGTATTCACAATTGAAAGGGATGAAGGCATTAATGTTTCCAACACTAGTATGAAAGTATGATAACATCAACTACTTTTAGTATAATTTGTCTGCTTGTTCACATGTTTTTGGGCCACAATGATAATCTTCCATACAAAATATCTTCCATTATGCAGCCTTGTCTATGGTGCATACAGCATATATATCACATGTGGCTTCAATGCTCTTTCCCACATGTTCCACCCCCCGGACTTATCTTTTTTTCCCTCTTGGTATTATTCTTAATTATCTCAATACTTCTTTTCTGGTTAATAAATACATCTTAATTATCCAATCCTACATCACCTTTTTATAGCCACATTTTCCTCCATCTAAATGGATCTTCTGGTTAACTCAACACTGAAATACCATTTGATTCCAGTGATGAATTCTATATTACCTTTTTAAATTTGTTCAAGCCAAACATTCATGATTCCATTGATGAATTCTAGCTTTCTGAGATATATATATATATATATATATCAATTTGTTAAATGAAATTAAATACATTCTATATATATGAAATTTAGTTAAAGCATCCAAAGTAAGATCAAAACTTTTGAATATGCAGATACTAAGACTGGAGAAGAGAAAAGGAGTTCAGAAAATCCGTTCTTTAAGAAGAAAACATCATGCAAATATGAAAGCCGCAGGTGATTATGTATAGTAAGATGATGGTTATCATGTTGAATGGAAATTCTTAAAGAATCCTTTTGAGATGAATGAACTTGTGAGATTCCAAATGCATCGACGATAATTCAACATCTAAAGAAATCCCTACTATATCAAAGTTAATGTTCTGAATCTTCTCTTTTATTCTCTTCTTGCAATGAATTCATGCATGAGAAAAGAAAAAAGGGTGGTAAGAAATTGAAGAGAGCATATATTCTGACCTGTTAAGAGACTGATCAAGAGCAAGAAGATCTCAGCCTTTTGTAGCAAACTAGTTGCAGAAGAAAAGAAGCAAAAGAAAAGGGAACTGTGGTTTGCAAGGAAAGGGGAGAAAGGCGAAAAGCTAGCGATTAACTCTCCTCTCGAGCCTCAACTAGAGCCACAGCCTGGTTTGACAGAGAACGAAGACGACCTCGCCCTCACATTCCCCATCAGTATATACTGCAGAGAAGTTTAAATAAAAAATATAAAAAAACTGAAGGAAGAATTTAAGATTCTCTCTTTCACACAGAAACCAAAGTGGTTGCTGCATCTGGGGTTTGAGGCATGCCAAACAAATCCCAGTCCCTTAGCCAATGCCATTTAAGTTTTGTGAAAGAGATGCCCCAGACAGGTCCAGCAATGCATTTATATAATATTAGATATAATAATACTCAAAACATATATATGCATAGATATATACTATAATTCTGGATATCCACATTTCTATAATGGATTGAGGATCACAAGGCCCTAGCACTTGTCCAGACAATCATCAAAATAAACAGCTTAGCTTGCTAAGTTGAATCACATGCACCCAAGAATTCTATATCCCTAGAAACAGTTGTCTCTCAATTATTACACTTAACAAATTTCTTTTACATATTTTGTGCTAGTAGAAGCTTATATGAAGGAGCTTAAGGTGGCATCTCCTGGCCCGCCGACAATTAGATCCCTACCGTACGATAAGTGGGTACCCTCTTAAAAAACCTATCTCAAAAGTTAAAGACTGGCCACAGGATCTCAAATCCAACAGTGCAGAAACTTAAAGATCTTTGATTCTTAAATCATATATATATATATATATATGTATGTATGTATCAGATATATCCCAAATAGAAAAATAGGCAAGCCAAATCTTGAAGACTTTGAAACTTATTACATTTTATATTATTGTTACAAGAATTGGTGAGGCAGAGGCATGAAAGATCATGGATTTTATCTGTACAATTGTGGTATAAGTATAAATAAAGATGGGATCATTGGATCTGAGTTGTTGGATTCTATTTCACCCCACACCAAAGAAAGACCCCAACACAATGATTATAGCCGTTAATTGGCCATGTGGGGGGTTGTTGGGAAATCAATCAACCATCAGACGGTCCAGATAACTGGACCCCATTCTCAAGATGGAAAAAAAAAAAAGAAATGGTACACATTAAATGTACTTGTATAAATCTTTTTATAATAATTTTTATGGCATATGGTTATGGATAGATCTTTCATCTCTCTTCCAAACGAGGGAAAAAGAAATGAGTTCATAGAACTTGGAAAAAGCTAAATATATTAAATATATTTGTCACTGTTATGTTATAGCTGTACATAGTACAGACTGGAAGAGGATCATCCAGGACCATATAAATGAAGATAAATGGATTGGTTCTCAGCAACAATAAGAACACTAGCTTTTTTCCAAGCAGAAAAAAAAAAAAAAAAAACCCTTCAAATGCAACCAAAAGTGAAATCCATTCTTATCATGAGGGAAAAAAATATTGATCACATCATCACATGCATGCTTGCCTCATTTTATAAAAGCTCTCTCTCTCTCTCTGACTCAGTTGTGGAATATGATAATGAATTATGCATTATACAAGAAAGTTTGTTTAGGAAAAGGAAAAATAAAAAATAAAAACTTTTGGAGAGAGAAAGGTTGAGAGAGTGACATGGATGCACGCGTTGCCGGTGAGGGGAGGTGCAACCGTATGGGGCGGTGGGTCCATTGGGGTTGCTGAAAAGGCTGAACCAAGGGGGGGAGAGGGCCTGTGTTGCCATTTGGTCCCACCTTGAAAAGGAAATTTTGCAACAAAAAAATAAAAATAATCACTCCTACAGTCCTACTACATTAAAGAAGAGAAAGAAAAGGCAAAGAAAAACAAAAGAATTGTCAAAATTTTCAGTTTACCAGTCTCAGTACTACAGAATTTAGTCAGGGAGAGATAGGGTGCAGGTTACATGCAACTACAGGCGTTTTCTTTTCCTTTTTTAGTTGTTCCCCACACCACCAAAGGCCACTTTGTGTTTCACGATTTCAAAACATGACTCACTTAGGAATCTGATTGCTGCCATTTCTGTTCCTGCATGTCCTTCCTGGATCTTTGAGCTAAGCCTAAGTTTATGAGTTATGACACATCAAAATCTGAGTCACCATGCTAAAATCTGTTTCATGAAAACGTGTCATCTGCTGTTAATCAGGAAAGATATATATATATATATATATAGCCAGAAATTTGGGGTTTTATTGCGTTTACGACTTTTTGCATCAGAAATAAAAAAGGGGAATTAAACAGAAAAAGAGGAATCATCATTGATTCAAAGAATAGAAACATTTTGCAAACAAAAAGTGTTAATATTCTTGGATTCAATCAGTTATCTAACATGCATAAGCGTTTTTGTTATCTTTTATCCAGACATTCTATTTGATTTGATGACAATGAAATTAAGGGGAAAGCCAAAGTCATAAAACGTGAGAAACGGAGTGTGTCCGATGACCCCATCCTGTCGGATACATCCATTTCTAAACCAATAAGCTGCACGGTGCCAAAGAAAACATGATCTCCAATGGCTTTCCCACTGCCCCCATTTTCTAATTAAGGACATGTCCGTAAATTACAAATTTTCACATATCCGGATTAAACTTGTATTTATCTTTGGTAATTATTGATTTGTTGGAAAAGTTATTTTATTATTAGGCCCAAAGTGAATTAATTATAGGGACTATTGAGGTACTTAATCATGGTTTTAAAATATTAAGAAGAGAAAGGGTTCAAAAAAAAAAAAGGAAGTATTCTTCCTTCATAATAACACATTGGATCATGAGTTTGCAAAAATCTTTAATTTAACATTCCAATAAGAGACGTGACTATGTCATGACCCTTTTCTTTGTATTAAACAAATAACGAATCGTCGGCTATTGAGAAGATCAAGAGTCACGATCATCTGTCTTTGTGAAACAGGAATTATTGGGTTTGGCTTTCATAATCACGAGTAAGTACAAAGATTAAAACTAAGTATTAATCAATCAGAATTATTAGCATTAAATTAATAAGAAAGATAATGATGAATGATGGTGGAATCTGAGAATCGAACCATTATTTAATGGTATATGCAAACAATTTATTATTTATTTGCTTGCCCCCTCTGTTGGAGAAAAAGAATATGCAATGCAAGTCAGTGGAACAACACGCCATGTTTCACTTTTTAAATTTTCCATTAACAGCAACTTCCACTTGGGGCATGTCGGGGGACTACTCTAAGCAAATTCAGAGAGCAACATAAGTTTTGTTGTTAAAAGTAGTATGAGTTTTCATTTTGCAAATTTTGAGTTTAAAATCTTAATGCGAACAGTGAAATTTATAAGACAAGAGATTATCATTTTTACGCATAACTCGAGATTTTATTATAATAAAAAAATTTTAAAGAAATTAAGAGAGTTTTTGTAGGTTGTCATGAACAGTAAACAAGCTAAGATATGTCACCCATAATTATGATAATAGATTTATAGATTGAATCATGTGCATTTGAAGTAGTGTTGTCTTGAAACTTGGAGAGATATATACCTAACTTCCTCCACTACTGCAGGAGCTATATTCATGATGTAATGCTTGTATGATGAAGTTCATCTAATTATTTCATTTCTCTATGCATGCATACTAGATTCTCTTATTTTATTTATTTAACTATTCGATCTTTTTTCATTGTCTAGATTATTGTTCTGAAACTAGTAATTAAAACCTATTTTCCAAACTAATAATTAGGTTTTGTGCAGCTCGAGATACATTTTTTTATATATTTGGTTTAATGATAAATGAAAACATATATCTCTTACATAACAAAATTGTTTCGAATTTCTTTTCTGAATAATAATAAGGAAAAAAGATAGCTAGATTTTATCCCCATTTTTTGTAAATATAATTAAATCATCAACCTTATATATGTTTAGTAAACGGTAGCCAACGGTGACTTAAGGTTTGGATTAAGACATGAAATTGAAACAAATTAAAGGCATAAAGTTGAGCCGGTTTAAGTTTATAAAGGGTCTTTGTCTTAATTACCACCAAGGCAAAAATCTGATTAATTGGGTTTATTACATGAATCTATTTTAATTACAAACCATGCATGTGTCAATCTTTTCCAACAAGTTTGTCTCATGACCAGTTTCTATTTTTTAAAAGGTGTTATGTTGGTGTTGAGTGGGGTTTATGAGGTTTATGAAGTATTCAAGAATAGGCAAAATCGACTTCAAGGCAAGCTTTTCAACTAGACGTATATTTTTAAGACTTAATTCGCCTCCACCACTTGGAATGCAAAGGGGAATAATGCGACTAGTCTCAAGGATACAATAAAACCAACGTCTAACTTTCGTATTGCACTTTACGAAACTAGATCGTTAGATACACCCGAGGTTTTGCAAAGTTGTTTGGCCTTAAAACCAACTTTCTGCAGCAAGTAGATAATAAAGAATTCAGAATCTTTTGTAGATGGTGGAAACTTTAGTGTTTGTGTTAGAAGTACACAACACTTTCCTTTTACTCTTTGCACTTGCTTGCTGTGTCTAAATTTTTTGGTGTGTCAAAATGGATGACAACAAGCCTTTTATATAGGCTTTCAAGTGTCTCTTCTTCAAAGACACTTCTTTTTCATAAAGACATCTTTTTATGTAAAAAACATCTTTACATTCCAAGGTTACAACCTTTTTATAAAGATCCCTTTCATCCAAAAAGTATTTCTACATTTTGCCAACACAACTTTTGAGCGAAAGATATTGTTTCAATAAACATCTAATGAATAGATAACTATTCATTCCATAAATCACACTCTTTGATTTATACCTTAAAACAATATCTATTCACATGTAATCTTTTATATGTTACTTTACACATGTAACTTTTCACATATAACTTTTCACATGTTACTTTACACATGTAACTTTTCATTGGTTTCTTTTCAATATCATTTTCCAATAAACACTTTATGTTACTTTTCGTAACATAACTTTTCAGCTAACATAGCTTTCCTTAATTTTGAAAATACACCAACAATCCCCCACCATTTTCAAAATTTCTAAATACTAACAACTTTGGGAATCCTGTGCATCAATGAAGGTATCCCGCAGATTTGAACCTTTACCTAGTGAGTGTGGTTGGTTCTAGTCTGAATAAAGTGGTTGACCAAGCATTAAACCACCGATTCTGCATTTGACTAGTCGGGCCACTGAACACGCATAAGCTTCCTTGCTCACATTGTATCTAGTTTTGCCAACACGATTTATAGCTTTGTATTTTGCATCCATTCATGAGTACTATCAGAGTCAAGCATTTAGCTCCTAGAAGCGGTCGCACTTCCATTCATATAGGTAGCCCTCATCGAAAGTACCCCGTAATTATTGTATTTCAACATTTACATGTTATGGGTCTATTAAGAACTTTTCGTTCATCCTTACTTAACACATTACGGGAACCAAGCACTATATACTTTGGGATGGAAAATTTAATTTAGTGCTTGTAATCTCCATGTGCTGGAATGGTCAGTACCCAAGACTTGCAGGTCAGCCGCAAGCGTCGGGTTGAGCTCCCACCGTTGGAGATTTAATTAATAGGCTTAAGCCCCATCCCTCTTGAGATCTTTAACACAAGGTCTCTTTTTAGACCTTTAGTAAACGGATCCACTAAATTTTCACCAGACCTTACATAACTTATAATGACTATACCGTCACTAATCTTTTGCCTTATAATGTTATGTCGAAGTCCAATATATCGACTCTTTCCATTGTAAGCTAGATTATATGCCTTTGATACAGTTACTTCATTGTCACAATGTATCAAGATTGGTGCCATTGGTTTTGGCCACAACAGAATTCCATAGAGTAAGTCTCTTAACCATTTCGCTTATTGGGTAGCAAATGCTAAGGCTATAAATTCAACCGCCATGGTGGAGTCCGCTTGACAAGATTGTTTCTTAAAACCCCAAGAAACAACACCCCCACCAATTGTAAAAATCCATCCAGTCGTGGATGTGTAATCTGATCTATTTGAGTTTCAACTTGCATCTGTATATCCTTCTAATACCGAAGGAAAACCGAAATAGCAGATGCCATAATTCTTTATACTCTTTAAGTACCTTAACTCTATATACAACATACCAATGCTTTTTACTTGGATTACTTGTAAATCGGCTTAGCATCCCAACCGCAAATGCGATATCTGGCCTTGTATAGATTATTGCATACATAAGGCATCCAATCACCTTTGCATATTCATGTTGTGCTATTGGCTTGTCTACATTGGGTATGAGCCTTTGATTAGAATCATAAGGCGTTGTCATTGGCTTACAATCTGACTTGCCATACTTCATTATAATTTTTTCTATGTAATGAGATTGAGACAATGTTAGGCCATTATTATCTCTTATTATTCTTATTCCAAGAATTACATCTGTCATACCCATATCTTTCATGTCAAAATTCTTTGACAAGAACCTTTTTGTGTCTTCCACTTGTTCTAAATCCGTTCCAAAGATTAACATGTCATCCACATATAAGCAAATGATGACACCCTTTTCATTTTGGAACTTACTATAGACACACTTGTCAACTTGATTGATCTTGTAGCCATTAGCTAGCATAACCTCATCAAATTTTTGATGCCATTGTTTAGGCACTTGTTTTAATCCGTACAAGGATTTTACAAGCTTACACACTTTCTTTTCTTGACCCAGAATGACAAACCCTTCCGGTTGTTCCATATACACCTCTTCATCCAATTCACCATTTAGGAATATAGTTTTAACATCCATTTGGTGAATTACCATCTTATAAATAGATGCAAGTGCTATAAGCACTCTAATTGTAGCTATTCTTGCTACCGGTGCATATACCTTCCTTTTGTTTAAAACCTTTTGCCACTAACCTTGCTTTAAACTTTTCTACGGTTCCATCAACTTTCATTTTCTTTTTGAAAATCCACTTACAGCCTATTGGCTTGGAACCTAGTGGAAGGTCTACCAATTTCCATGTTTTGATTCCCATTATTGAGTTCATCTCATCTTGTATTGCTTCTCTCCAAAAAGAAGCATCTCGAGACTTCATTGCCTCCTCATAAGTTTAAGGATCATCCTCACCTTCTACATTAAAGCAGTAAGGTAGGTATTCACATATTTCCTCTCTTGTACCTTCAACTAAGTACATGAGAAAATCCGATCCATATGTTTTTGCTTTTCTAACTCTTTTACTTCTCCGAAGCTCAATAGTTTTCTCATCATTTTTCGATAAACTATCGCTTTTTGTTATTTGTTCCTTGAGTCTTGGAATTGAGTTGAACCTTGTTTCATCAAAGATAGCGTCCTTTGATTCTATGACCGTATTAACAGAATATGAATCATTAGGCTCTTCACCATGAAACGATATGTTTTATTATGTTTAGCATATCCTATAAATATGCATTCAATTCCTTTTTCACCCAATTTCCTTTTCTTTGGCTCCGGTACCTTTACTATGGCTCGGCATCCCTAAACTCTTAAATAATTAAGGTTTGGCTTTCTTCCTTTCCATAGTTCATAAAAAGTACTTTTACTCCTTTTGTTTGGGATTCTATTTAATATATGGCAAACCGTTAATAAGGTTTCACCCTAAAATCCTTTTCCTAAACCCGAATTAGAAAGCAAAGCATTTATCATTTCCATAAGAACTCGATTCTTACGTTTTGCTACATCATTTTGTTCTAGTGTGTATGGCGCGGTAGTCTCGTGAATAATACCTGTTGACTCAAAATATTTGAGATCATAATATTCACCTCCTCTATCATTTCGTAAACATTTAATAGACAATTCACAATGCAATTCAACTTTTCTTTTATAAGTTTTAAACTTTTTTATTGCTTCATTTTTAGCATGCATCAAATAAACATAGTAATATCTAGATAAGTCATCAATGAATGTTACGAAGTATTTCTTTCCACTAATAGAAGGAGTACTATGCATGCCACAAACATCAGAATGTATTAATGCAAGCAATTTAGTATTTCTTTTTATCTTAGGAAATGAACTCCTTGTAATTTTAGTAACCATGCATGTCTTGCACATATCATTATTTTCATCAATGGTGGGTATCAATTCTAATTTAGCCATATCATGCATTCTTCTATAATAAACATGACCTAATCTATTATGTCATAGATTAGAAAACATTGCTTTACTATCATGAATATTAAACAAGGCATCAATATAAGCAGAACTATCATTTTTCTTATTAATGTTAAGCTTGAACATGCTCTCACAATAATATCCACTTCCCACATATTGTTCACCTTTTGTAAAGATGAACTTATCTGCTTCAAATATTAATTTGAAGCTATACTTATTCAGCAAGCCTCCCGACACAAGATTTCTTCTAACTTCCGATACATAATACACATTGTTTGATACAAGTTTTTTTCAGATGTAAACATAAGTTCCACGGTGTCTTTTCCTTTCACTTGTGTTGTGGAGGAATTTCCCATGTATAGCACGTTTATTTCATCAACTTCTTCCAAAGTCTTGAAAAAACTTTTATCATTGCATACATGATTCGTTGCACCAGTGTCAATCCACCACACTGCATCATTTTGGAGAAGATTGACCTCGGAAACCATTGTCACAAACTTGTGGTGGTTCACACCTTGTGTCTTGCTTCTCAAGAGTTTACATTCCGCTTTAAAGTGACCAAGTTTGTTATAATGAAAACGTGGCCCTTTTTTGTTCTTTTTGAACTTATGACTTTTGTCATACATGCCCACAGAATGTTTTCTTTTGCTTGGCTTGTTTGATGGTTTGTTTTCCATCACATGGACCTTCGAAGTCTCAAGATTCTTTTCATTAGAATCTTCATCTTGCTTGACTTCTTTTTGTTTTTGATAATCTTTTTTTTGAAGATGATTGCTAAGGTCCTCGAGAGACATATCCTCTTTTTTATGTTCAAGAGTTTTCTTGGTGTCTCTCTATGAAGGGGGAAGCTTATCAATTATTAATGAGACCGCAATAGCTTCATCCATTTTTAGACTATATTGCTTGAAACTATTGAGGATACGTTCAAGCTCATGCAATTGCTCCATAACAAAACGATTATCAATCATTTTAAAGTTATTGAAGCGACTAACCAGGGATTTCTTGTTGTTTGCATCTACGGCCATGTATCTTGCTTCCAACTTGTCCCAAAGTTTTTTCGCACTTGCCTCATTCTGATAAGCATCAAACAATGCATCCGACATTCCATTAAGAATGTGTCCCATGCATATGTAGTCATCATTATCCCACTTTTTCCTTTGGCGTGTTCTTTCCGCGATTTCTTCACCATCTTCCTCACTTGGTCATGGTGTATCCAAAACGTATGCTACTTTTAGAGTTGTGAGGAGGAAGCGCATCTTTTTCTGCCATCGTATGAAGTTTCCTCCTTCAAAGTGGTCTAACTTGACAATGTTGGTAGCCATCTCCTTTAGTGAAACCATCTTCAATACCACAAAATTAAGTCTTAAAATTGTTAGTGTTGAGTGGGGTTTATGAGGTTTATGAAGTATTCAAGAATAGGCAAAATCGACTTCAAGGAGAACCTTTCAAATAAACGTCTATTTTTAAGACTTAATTCGCCCTCACCACTTGGAATGCAAAGGGTAATAATGCAACTAGTCTCAAGGATACAATGAAGCCAACGTCTAACTTTCGTATTGCACTTTACGAAACTAGACCGCTAGATACACCCGAGGTTTTGCAAAGTTGTTTGGCTTTAAAACCAACTTTCTGCAGCAAGTAGATAATAAGGAATTCAGAATCTTTTGTAGATGGTGGAAACTTTAGTTTTTGTGTTAGAAGTACACAACACTTTCCTTTTACTTTCTGCACTTGCTTGTTGTGTCTAAATTTTTTTGTGTGTCAAAATGAATGAAAACAAGCCCTTTATATAGGCTTCCAAGTATCTTTTTTTCAAGGACACTTCTTTTTCATAAAGACATCTTTTTATCTAAAAAGCATCTTTACATTCCAAGGTTACAACCTTTTTATAAAGATTTTTTTCATCCAAAAAGTATTTCTACATTTTGCCAACACAACTTTTGAGCAAAAAATATTATTTCAATAAACATCTAATGAATAGATAACTATTCATTCCATAAATCACACTCTTTGATTTATACCTTGAAACAATATCTATTCACATATAATCTTTCACATGTTACTTTACACATGTAACTTTTCACATATAACTTTTCACTTATTACTTTACACATGTAACTTTCCGTTGGTGTCTTTTCAATATCATTTTTCAATAGACACTTTATGTTACTATTCGTAACATAACTTTTCAGCTAACATAGCTTTCCTTAATTTTAAAAATACACTAACATGTTATGTCATATAATTTGATGCACTTCAACTAATTGAATGGATAATAATATTTTTTTATTATTTTAAAGTTAGGTTAAATAAGAAAGTTAAGCTCTAGACCACACTGTTTGAGAGGTATAAGATACATGAATTCTCTATTATTTCAACCACAAAATAATAAAAATAAAAATAATAATAATAATATATTAAATAAAAGGCAGTGATCATCACCAAGGTATACTATATTTTTGCAAAACATTGAATGGCATGGACTTAATTTTTGTCCACCAAACACCCTTGAGAAGAAAGCTTTAATTAACTTCATATTAAGTCACACCCATTATTGGTTTCAAAAGATGAATCCAATTTTGCTACAAAAGACAAATTCAAATAAAGAAAATTTGCTGCATGAACCAAGGAGTTCCATTGAATCATGGCAAATGAATCAAAAAGTAGTCTTAGTGGTCAAAGAAAGAATCCTTGCAGGATTCATTAATTGCATTAAAAGAAAAAAAAACACTTTGGCTTAGGCAGCAACGAAAAAAGAGTAAAGCAAAACCAATCGATAAGTGTTTGAATAAATTACTTGATAAAAAGAGGAAACCCTTTCTTCTTTCACCTCCAACACGCTTACTTTTTACCAAAAATTCAACACAGCATCTTCACCTAACAAGCAAGATATATACACTTGAAAGCACCCTTATCTGGTCCACAATTGGGAAAGAAAAAAAAATCTTAAAATTATTGCTCAAATGAAGCAAAAAATAATAATTATTGTGCAAGATAAAAATAATAATAATGCAATAAAAAAAAGGCATGCAGAGTCGCTTGCATCACACAAAAAGAATCGTACAAATGGCATTTTATGTAGTAGCTTAGCCAGAGGACAATGTGGACTCAAATTTCTTATCAACTTTATTATTATTATTACTATTTTGTTTTTGTTGTTTTAAGGAGGAATGTATGGGGCAGAAATTATCAATTTGGATATCTTGTCTCCATCCACTACTTTCTGTCATGTTCAGCTTAACCACACATTTCTTCTTGTTTAAAGTCACATATGGTCGCCTCTGTTTGTGTCTGCAATTTAACATTTTGCATTGTTTTTTTGAGGATTTTAAATTCGATTGTAGGACCTCTTTTTTATGGCCCAAATATATATATATACACACACACACATTGAGGGAGCAGAGGAAAATTACAAGAAAAGGGTATCGAAAGAAGAAATTGGTTTGCTTTATTGTTTCTATATATTTGTATAATGCATGATATGTAACTCTGGGTTTACTGGGCGTGGGTGGGTTTTGATCTCAAAATCTGAGCCCATCTTCTCATCTTTTTCTGGCCGAATTGGTAACCTAACCCAAACTGATGCAGGCTGGGGGGGATCCTTCATTGCCCAATTACTGCAAATAGGTGGGCCGTCTAAATCTACTAGCCTAGGGGTTTTAACACACTATCCTTTCTTATGGTTTTGGCCTTTCCGGGATATGGTTGGCAGACGGAGTCCAGAAAATCAACATCATCTGCCTTTGGTTGCTTTCATTCATTAACTTTAGCACATCTTTTAAAGTGGACGCAATTCTACGGTTAATTTCATCCAATCGTCCTGGCTCAGTCGAGCTTGAAAACGAGAGGTGATGGGAGCATGTTGAGTCTTTGTTTTTGGAAGTGAAGAGGTGAAGACGATTGAGAGAATCCTGAGATAGAATTCTTTCCTTTCTGAATAGAAATCGAAAGATATATCCAATTGCAGAGGAGGAATCCTGAGGAAGTCGAACCTTGAACTTTTATCATTTTACATTTCATTGGGAGGTAACAAGCTTTAAAATCAAATGCTTCTAGCCTGGTTTCTTAACCAAACCTAAATTCTATAAACTCAAGTCAAAAAGATGAATAGAAGCAAATTTTACGACATTTTTTTGTCCTGTCAGAATTTATTTACTCCATTCCTTGGAAAAACCCCATAATTGGCAGGAAGATTCTCTTTATATCGAAATATTCCTTTGCTGCAGGAAATTAAGGCATTTTCATTTGACAGCAGAGTTGAGCTTTCAGTATTGAATCATAATTTCAATCAGATAATTTGCTTAATTGTCATTATACAACAAGCGGACGGTTAAAATTGCCTTCCAACTCATCATTAATTTCTTCACCCTACCTACCCAGTTGTACATTTCCAAATGAAAAATTGACATTTCTGATTGCAATTTTCCTCAAAAGAGAAAAAAATAGTTGATAGGAAACCTTGAACCAACCAGAACCAGCCAACTCTCCTAATCATTCAGCTCATCGTCACACTTTGTTGAAAGAAAGTTTCTCTTTTTCTTTTCAAACTCAAGTACTATAACATGTGAGTGATACAGATCAGACCTTTAATTTGAATTACGGCAAAAACAACAAAGGCCATGTTGGATGCTTCCGGTTCAAATTCAACCGACCACTATCTAACAATCCTTTGCGGGTTCATGATACCGTTTTCGTTAAGGTTTTGGATTCAAGTCTAGACATTAAATTGAAGTGTAAAAAAAAAACAGATTGCACCAGTCATCTATAAGCTGATACATCCTGTCTTTATAACGTGCGGTTTGAACAATTGCCTGGACAGTGCTAAGTATTTTGACTAATCTTCCCAACTCTTAACTACAGGAGGCAAATTTTTTCTTCATTCAATAATTAATTGATGCGTGTCTCACTTGGTATATTGACAAAAATTATTTGCCAGCTCAAATCCTTTTATCCTATACTACACAATGCACGTGATTGTTAAGCAAAACTATTCTGACCCACGTTTGTCCTTCTGAAAAATAATTGCATTTTGGGCTTGTATAAGTGCATTTTTCATAATATCGGTGATAAAATAATATAATATAATCAAAGGATAATATATAGAATGTCATGTGGCTCCAGAACAAAAATAAAAGATTATAATCTCATTAATTTGATGTTTACCAATACAAAAAACGCCAAAGGAAGAGATAGGAAATAGGACATTCGGATGGTAGTTTTAGCTACAGTTGGCCTTTGATTTGTTTCTGTCTTCTCTTAGTTTATATTTCTTCCATTCAATTCATATAAACAAACTGAGGCAAAACTCATATGTACCCCTCTCCCTCTTTTTAATTTATTATGTATATACTCTGGTTGCATTTGTGGTTGACATGGTGGAAAAGAAAAAGAAGAAGAAGAAAAGGGGACTCTGCTTTTTTATATATACATGTGCAAGTAAAGGTTGCATATCAGACAGGTTGGTGCTAGCTCAAGATCCAAAATCGAAAGTTTTAAGTGTAAGATACTGAATTCTGCTTTATTTTCTAATCTTTTTCACCCCCAAAACCATTTTGTTTTTTGTTTATTATGGGTTCTTAAAATTGCCTCAATTTTCGAGCAACAACTAGCCCTGCATCAGAAAAGAACGTGACACCTAACAAAGGGCTGCCCTGATAAAGCTATAAACACGTTTTAGGCCAAGGAGGAGGAAAGAGAATCTTTTAAAGGAAAGTAAGATAAGAAAGGTTACGTAGCTGAGTGACCAATCGTAGCCGTCATATTTCAGCTATAACCCTTTTTCAAACATATCCACATTCCATTAAAATCTCTGGGCCAGGATTAGTCTGGAAATTATGATATAACAGCCAAATACGAAGAAAAAGGCAAAAATGTAGGCCTCCTCCCTGTCTTGTCTTGTTGCAGCAGAAAAAGTACGTGGAGCAGAGAAAATGCCTTTGCTCTGTCTCAATTATTGAGAAAACATGCTCTATGATCAGCACCGGCAGGGGCGGAGAGTTGTGCCCCAAAAATTTTAAAAATTTTCATTTAGTTATATATATTTTTCAATGACCTCTTTTAAAATTTTTTGTTTTAACCCCTTCAAAATAATCTTTTTATTTTAGAATTAATATAAATAATAAAATAATAAAATAATTTTACAAATTTAACTGAATTTTATTTTAATTTAAGTTTTAACTTTTTATTTTAATAATTATAAATCATTTAATATTGACGATATTTGCAAGTTAATATACGTTTTTATTCTCAAGATTTCACAAAATAATAAAGACTTTTTTGATTTTACAATGAAGGCGTTATAAATTTGATATACCTCATCACTAAAGTTTTGACAATATTAAAACATTTTCTCAATTGTTTCAAAGATTAATAGAAATAAAAAAGTTAAGAAATTACCACTCTTTGTTTTTACTTTTTTTTATTTTTATTGCAATTACGGGGAGAGCTTTTTCAATAATGTATAGGGTCCTGTTTATGTTTTTGTTCTTGGATGACCTCTGTTGGTGTTTGGATAAGGTTGTGCTAACCTTACTGCTGGTTGGGGAATGTAATGTGTTACTTTTGAGACATTTAGAGGTTTTTAGGATCTGTGAATTGGTTTTGATGTTCTCTGCAAGTAGTTTTTTGGGGTAGGAGGTTGTTCTTCCCTTGGTTATGCTGATATTTTACCATAAAGTGAATAAAACTCTTTTTAAAAAAAATAATAATAATTGTGAAAATAAGGTTTTAAAATAAAATGAATGATGAGTTTTTTATATATAATTTAATTGTTTATGTTGAGAAAAATATTATTAATCTTATCAATATAAAGTTAATAATTGATAAATTTAAATATAAAAAAATATTATCGAGCATAATTTTTTAAAAAAATTACAGTAAATATTTTTTATTTTTTTATTTATATATTATATAAATTTATTATTTATTATAAATTTTTTTATTATTGATTAAATTCAACATATTAATTACAAAAATTTTTACATTTTATTTTTATTCGTTTTTTTTACCGTTAATAAAAATTGACTAGTCTCACCCTGAACACCGACACTGTAAAAGTTTTTTCTTTGCTTGGCTTGTCTCATAGCATTCGTACAATTTGCAGCACTCATGACTATGGCTAGTTCTAACTGAGCAACAAGCTGCAAAATCACGAATATATGAACATGATGGCAAAGATAATATTAAATTAAAGACACAGTGATGGAAGATGAAATCACAAAAATAGTAAGCAGTATCAAACACTTAACAAATCCAATAGACAAGAGTTCAAAATAATGAATGGCAATTTAACAATATATAAAAGAACTTTTAGATAATTGAGGATTTCTTATTATTTTCCCCTTGTGTCACTTTTTCAAGTATTGCCTCTCTCTGTGTAAATATATATATATATAAACTCTGCACATTAGCAAGGAAGAATCAACTGCTAGATGGGGCCATTTTCATGAAGGCTTGATTAGTCTAATATTATGATTGCTTTACAAGGGCATGGCCCATCATTTAGGTTCGACCGTTCCTGCTACAGTACCAATTAACTTTTTGTTAAATTAAGTTCTAATGTAACCATGATGGCACTGTCTATTTGACTAATAGTTTCATAACACTGCAATGATATGATGAGATCTCCCAAGCCTAATACAATTTAAAAGGAAAAGAGAGAGATCTCCAAAAGCAAGCAGTAGTTGTTTTGGTCGGAATCTTTACTATTACTAGTCTTTGAAGCACACAGAAACCAAGCCGTAACGTGCAATATACGGATTTTAGTCGAGGCCATTTCCAGCCCCCCTTTCTCTCTCTCTTTTTTCTAGGAGTTTCCTTCCTGGACCACGTTTTGGGGGGATTCGAAGTTAGTACAGTCTAAATACAAGTGTCTGGACACCGAGGGGAGCAGTTTGGGAACGAGACGAAGGCGGCCATTGGCAGAGCCAAACAGAAACAACAAAGGTCTCTTTCAAACTCGGCTCTCCTCTCTCTCTCTGTTATTAAATGACTAATTACTGTTAAAAAGATTCTCACCCAACTGGCTCACGACCGCTTAGAAACTTCCTCCTATGCTTTTTATCTTTTCTTTAACCTTTCCAAACCTTCCTCTCTATAAAAACTCTTCACATCCTCTCTTATTTTTTGTGTACTGCCATTTACTCAATTTCTGATCAAATGGGTCGGTTCATTAATCTTGCAGTTGTGCTGTCACTTTCTCTTTGTTTCTGTTTGCTTCCTGACACAGCATCAGCTCAACTAAAACGGAATTACTATGCTAATACTTGCCCAAATGTAGAAAATATTGTTAGAAGTGCAGTGGCAAAGAAGTTCAGCCAAACTTTTGTCACAGTTCCTGCAACTCTCCGTCTCTTCTTCCATGATTGCTTTGTCCAGGTTTGCACAATATGAAGAACACCTTTTGTCCATGTTGATTGTTTTTATTAACCTTTCATGTTTGAGTGAACTATTGTTTCTTATTTGGATTCACTAACAGGGTTGCGATGCTTCGGTTATGATTGCATCCTCCGGTGGCAACACAGCAGAAAAGGATCACCCTGATAACCTGTCACTAGCAGGAGATGGATTTGACACTGTCATCAAAGCCAAAGAGGCAGTTGATGCAGTTCCAAGCTGCAGAAACAAGGTCTCTTGTGCTGACATCTTGGCCATGGCAACCCGGGATGTCGTTGCTCTGGTTTGTCCCCTTTCCTTCCACCCATCATTTTTTTGTTCTTGGGATATCATTATGCTTCTCATCAACATAATACATACATGTATATTCAATCTAAAGAAGAAATGGCTTGTCATATTTCTAATAAAATTAGTACATGTCATGATAATGCAGTCAGGTGGACCGTCTTATGCTGTTGAATTGGGGAGATTGGATGGGTTACGCTCCACAGCTGCCAGCGTAAATGGAAAGCTGCCTCAACCATTTTTCAACTTGAATCAGCTCAATTCTCTGTTTGCAGCAAACGGACTCAACCAAGCGGACATGATTGCCCTTTCAGGTACTACCTCCCTGACTACACTCTCCAATCACATGCTGACAAGGTTTCTCTCTGGCGGGTCCTGTAGGATTAAAAAAAGGGGTCCCAGCTGACAGGGCACTATGTCCCTTGTGAATAAATCTGATTTTAGTTTACATCGTCTATTAGCTGGCATTAGTTACAGATATTATGAAAACCAATAAAATAAGAATGAGTGGTGTCTTAAAACTTTTCAAATGTAATTATTAGAAGAGGGTACTTTGACCAGTTGTTCTAAAATTGGACGTTAAATCACGAAGCATATGGACGTTGAGATAGTACTAAGTGTATGATTGTGACGTGAATGTCTGCATTTCGAACATAGGCATAGGATTTTATTTACTGTTAAAAAATATGGATTGACGCTAAAGGGCCTTTGTTTGTTACATTTTGCAGCGGCTCACACCGTCGGATTCTCTCATTGCGGCAAGTTTGCCAACAGAATATACAGTTTCAGCGGTCAAAATCCGGTGGACCCAACACTCAACAAGGCCTATGCTTCCCAACTTCAACAAATGTGCCCCAGGAATGTAGACCCCAGGATAGCCATCAACATGGACCCAAACACACCCAGGAAATTTGACAATGTCTACTACCAGAACCTGCAGCAAGGCAAGGGTCTCTTCACCTCAGACCAGGTTCTATTTTCGGACCCAAGGTCTAAGCCTACTGTAAACGCCTGGGCCACCAACTCGCAGGCTTTTCAGCAAGCCTTTGTTACTGCCATGACTAAGCTGGGCCGGGTAGGTGTCAAGACTGGGAAGAACGGGAACATACGTAGAGATTGCGCGGCCTTTAACTGAGGAAGTTCCTCAAAGGTTCTTGACAGAGGTTCTGGAACTTGTTTTATTTAGTTTCTTGTGAGATTTCTTGGTGTTGTAATAAGTTAGAGAAGGGTTTTTATTTTTATTTTTTAAGTTATTACATGGGCAAGGGGGATTGGATTGGATTATAAATGTCAAACAAATAAAAGTGAGAGAGGGACAGCAAATATCGTTTTGAGCCATTACTGGATGTAAAAATGAACGTTAAGTTCTGATGTCACTGTCAACTTTTCTTGACTCTTTAGGGGTGGAATTCCGACCCTTTCTGCGAATGAAGCCTCGCAAGAAGAGGAAAAAGGCAAATAAATAACCAACTTTTTGTATTGTTTTATAAAGCTGGCAGCCCCCTTTGATCTCCAAATAGATCTCTTTTGAGTGGTTTGTAGACGCCGCAAAGAACACACTTCAACTAAAGTAAATGTTCTGAATATCTTAAATAATAAAATATTATGTAAGAAAAAAAAGGTTAAAAAACTAGAGAAGATTTTGGAGAACTAATAACAATTGAAACTCAATCAAAAACCTTGTTGCCGATCAGATCTGGCGTGGCTTCAATAATTTGTCCTAACCTCTTATCTTACCTATTTCATGAAGACTGGTATCTTCGCATGTGTTATCAGGGCAGATGTGAACCCCATCTGGGATGCCCGTGACAAATGATTGGCTTCAAGTTGCAAGCATACAAATCTGTCATTGTATATTTTTACCTGTCATTATATTTTACTTTGCCAAAGGATAATGTTCCTTATATTCCTCTTCCTTGCTCCTTCCTGGCTTCCTCTCACTTTGCAATCTCAAACCCCACAACCAATGGTACTCATGTGGAGCTATAATATTCGTTATAATTTTTCATGGTTTAAAATTAAAAAAAGACTCGGAGACTTTGAGAGTAAACAGGGTCCAACCTAGATAAAACTTGCTGGTCTCTGCACTAAAAGTTGCTGTTGCTGAGGACTACAAGTCATTTTCTAGCATGTCCATGTTACTGCTGGTCTCACTTATCTGTCAAGCATAGGCCTTAAGGTCATCACTTAATCAAGCACGGGTTTTGAACATATGAAAGAACAAGTTCCATCAAGAATCACGACATTACATCTCGCCCATCTTCTCATGGTCTGACGATGCGCACACCACAGTTGTGTACAAGAATGTCCGGACAGATTTTTCATCAGCTTCTCATCCACTGAACTTTCTTTTATCTTACAATGTGACACCCGCAAACTTACTGCTACGATGATGTCCAGATACTTAATGTCTTTGTCTTGAGAGCGCACTAACACTCACAAGTGCTGATGTCTACAGTAGCAGACAATGATAATGCAGAATACTAAAACACATTCAAAATGGCCTAAACTGTTACAAAGCAATGGGAGTGATGTTCAAGACTTTTCTTGAAGGAGACTTTATGATCCAAACAAGTACTTACCTAAAATTAAAAGAAAAGACTCCGGAAAAGCCATCAATGGTCCACTCTCCACATCAGTTTCTTCGATCCCCAGATCTTCCAGCTCACTGCGACTGTTCATTAAGTTACTGATTAACGTTTCCAGTACCAAAAAGATTATTAGATCAAAACATTGCAGTCTTATCTAAATTTTGATCATTTCAACATTTGCTTCACTTCGTACACTTCATTTTTCAGCATCACTATTGCAGCACGAACAGACAATCATTGGTAAGAATTTCTCCATATCTGATCCCATGCATCTATGGATTATCCCCAACTCTTGCAGGTTCAGTAAACTATCCAGAAGGCTACAGGGTGAGGGTAAGGGAGGGAAAAGATATCCTGTATCTGTCAATCCTCTCTCTATTTCAACAGAATTGTTGTCCAAATAATTGTCAATGACATCCCAATTCATGTATTGTTGCACACAAGCCTTTATATGAACAAAATCATTAGCTTATCAAAAAAAATACTAACAAAATCATTAAAAAGGCTTAGAAATATTAAATTCAGTATCCCAGAATGAATGCCAAATATTTAATGAACACTACATGTTTCCTAATTAATCTCAATCAAAGAATGTCATAAGAAAAATGATAATGCAAGAGAACCAACAATATTCTTGTTCTAAAGGGAACACGAACCTTTCACATCTAAAAGATGTGACAATGTTTTCTGTTTAATAGAAAGTAGTGCCGTTTTCTTCAGATTACTCATTACAATGGCGTGATTTCCAGAATTTCCAACGCATGCCTTTCTCCAGTTGTCCAACAATTGAAATAAGTTTGTTTCCTTAATATAAAGTTTTGAAAGAAAAGGTTAAGACAGTCAAACTCACTAGAAATTCAGCATAATCCACAGATCATCATCCCACCATCCAAACAGAGCATGCCACATCTTGGAGTGTTGTTGATGTACATCAAATAGCACGGAAGATTCTCAAGGAAAAGATCTAAGAAGCGAGAAGGGATATCTGCCCCTTGCACTTTCCATGGATGGGAAAGTGAATATAATATTTTCGATCAAGTAACTGTAGTGAAACCAGCTAGAAAAAAATAATCTGTATCATCCCTTAAACCTAATTACATATATAAAAATAGGCTCATTTCGAGTTAGAAGTGCAGTTTACTAATATGTTGGATTGATATTTAAAACCCGTTGTCTGACCAACAAATACAGAGCAGTGTGCATCCCCAGAATGAAAATGAGCAGGGAACACCTGTGGTGCAAGGTTAGGCTCAGTGAACTAGCATTTCTCTGGCTGGAAAAAAAAATCGAGCAATGCACTCAAAACGAAGTTCCTAGACAGCACAGGAAGGCACCCCAAACCTTGCCATCACTGAAGACGTTAGTAAATGGATTCTCTGAGAAGAATGAGGGACATGGCACACCTTCAACGAGAGGTCCTCCAGCAAATGCCAGGGTTCTTTGTAAGCACAAAAACTTTCTTATGACATATATTATAATTCTGAGAGAAGGTAAGAGACTATGGCTCCATTCATTTTATTTGTAAAACTGAAGTCAGAAGTTCATAATAATTTGAAATCAGAACAAGTTGAACCATTTTATTTACAGTAGTAACAAATCCCCCATCATGCCATTCAACATTAGGCATTCTCATATTCTATATCAAGTCACCCTCGTAACTCTGAGAAATAATATTGTCACCATATTTGTGAACCGTGTCAAAAGTATGCACCATTATAGACAATGGTAGTGACTTTTTATATTACCGATTGATAAGAAATGCCTATTATATGCACTGGTTGTGACTTGTCACGCCCACCAGTCCAAGAATTGAAAAGCAAACAGTGAGGGAAATATAAGAAAGGCAGAGCTAGACACAAGATGTGCATGAATGAATCACAGAAACAAGTACCATTAGACCACTTTGTTCAAGACATCAGCCTAAAATTCATCCAGAAAAAATTCCACCTCCTTGACCATTTGTTCTTTTTACATATGCAAAATTATAAAACAAACGGCTTCTATGAAACAATGTCCTCTATTGTTTGGTCTACGTGCCCAAACAACCCAACTAAGAAACCCAGAAAAGACAAAAGGTTTGAATTCTGCCCTCAAATGCCATGAATTAGAAAACGGGCTGATCTCGCTAGGTAAGAATGACAGTTTTTCACACTTATTGATTGAAAAAAGTTGTGGATAAAGTGGCAAGGAGAAGGATATAAGATAACTGAAAAGCATCCAATCTCATGTAAGGATATACAGCTCCATTTAAATGAACAGATTTTGCAATCAAACGCCCTGATCTCCATATAGAAGGAATAAAAGAATTTTATTGCCATGTAGCATCAAAACGCTACTATAGTAAATTAGTTTATGGTGGCAAGACAGTACACAAACACACAGAAGGGTACATAAACACAAGAAATAATTGACCGTATCAAAGGAAAAATATAGATGATTAAAGCTCACATGACAAATACAACAATAGTGGGCTGAAAACTCAAAGGTACACTTCATTATTATAAAAATAGTGTTCACTGAAACAACAGAAAACTATAGATATCAGGTGGAGATAGTTGCTAACCTATTTGTAACAGGTAGATTCTTACAAAGAGTCATTATAGTTGGATTTCACCAGTTAAGATGTCACACCTCCAGGATAAATCAGAGCCATTGACCTATATACAATCTAATCAGCTTGATCCAAAACTCCTGTAGCCTTTCTACTTATTTACTTCATCTGTTCTATAAAAATGGTATGATCAAGATCAATGTTAGAGTCGACTTTATAATTGAAATAACTCAAAATTGCTCTGGCTGGAACCAGCTCCAACCCAAATCATGGGACCAATCAGTTTCGGTTCACTCTTCTGAAGCAAGCAGGCAGACTTTTTCAAGTTGCGTTGGCCAGTCTACTCCAAGAATCAGGGGATTTAGCTCCATCGCAACTCGAAAGTCTAACATTGATGCAGAAATGGACCCATTTTGCTTTTGTGCATATCTCACAGGCCGCATTCCATTTAAAGAGGCCATGGACCAATTATGACCTTGGTCAATAAGTTTCTGTCCAGACCTTGACCCAGCCAATTCCAAACAGGGTTTTATCAATCTCTTCAAGAAAACATCAAGGCTATTGTTCAACAAATTGGCACAATCTACTGAGATGTTTAATCCCTCCATCTCCAGCTTCTGTTCCAACCTCTTCCTCAAAGAACTGCTATCAGGTAGTTCACCTCTGGAATGACAAGTCTCAGAAGCAGATGCCAATCCATTCCATGGTACTTTTCGCATACCTTTAGCATTCAAAGAGATGCCAAGTGGAGCTCTAACAGGACTCCTACTGTGAATGCTTGGACTTCCTGCAGCTTGATCAACCTCCTCTCCATCCTCCACAGAGCCAGGTGGTCTGCTACACAAAGAAAGCAACTCAGTAGCACTCTGCTGTTCTTGAATTTTAGGAACTGCATCTTCACAAGCAGTACTATGGTTCTTCCCATGAGGCCCTAAAGGACTTGGGCGGTCCTTGAACTTGCGATCACGGAGATTTGGAGTCCTGCCCTTGCGAGGGGATTGAGGAAAGTCTTTGCAAAGTGACTGAAGATTACTTCTTTGATACCCATTTGCCACTTTAACGCTTAAAGATCCTTCCAACTTGTTCTCTCTTGATGGAGGAGTCTTTGAAAGTGAAGCATTTCTAATAATTGATCTGAGAAAATGATTATGAAGACGAACATTTTCTCTCCCTATTGTACCAATGCAGAGTCTATCAAACTCAGGTTTGTTAATCTTCAGACTCAAAAATCTAGTGAGCAGATTGAAGTATTTCTCTGCTTTTACACGCCCAATCTTTCTTTCAATCTGAGATTTCAGCTCGAAAGTATCTACTCGAGAAAAATGCCGACCACCCGGCATTTCCGCCTATGCATATAAAAGAATAATCAATATCCAAAAAAAATCAACTTAATTCTCAATCAAAATAACCAAAAACCCTAATGTCATCATTAACAAAGCAAGTCAACACAGGGATCAAAGTCAAACAGTTCCTAGTGAAATCACCCAAAGTTAATAAATTCGAACAAAATTTACAAAACCCAGATAGAAAAACTACACTAAACTATAAATTAACTTCATTTAACTACTAAATCAATCAAAAACCACAAATCAAAGAGAACCCCAGACCCACAAATCCACAATACTTAAGCCTACCAATCTCAAAATTTAACACGAAAACAAAAAAGAACCCAACATAAAAACAACTTAAAATAAAACATGAACTAATCACACACACACACACACACACACTAAAAATTCCAGCTTTATTCATAGAACCCAACAAAACAAAACCAGACAGTGAAAATATAAAAGTAAAAGACAAAAAAAGAAAACCTAAAACAGAAACAAACCAAAACCCACCTGAATTAACCAATTGCGTAACTGAATTCCGTTGAGTTTAACTGAATTTACAGAAAAAAAAAATCAATCAATATTATTCCATTCGGAAGTACAGAGAAAAGAGATTAGGGCAAGAAGCAAGCAAGACTTGGTTTTTTTTTTTCGAAGCTTCTTTAGGGGAGTCATCAAGGTCAATGGACACGTGCGTTTTTTAAACAAGTGTACACTTCTAAGCTACGTAGTTAGCTATCGTTTGTTGTGTGTTGGGTTCTTGTCCAATCAACGTTTGAGTTTTTGCATACTTTAGATTTTGTTTTGGTTTCAGTCCCGCCGCCCACCAAAATCGTGCACCTCCAAAAAAGGCCTTCCATTTTTTATGCTGTTTCCTGGAAATAGAAAAAAAAAAGGAAAAAGAAAAGCAAAATTTTTATTTAGTATTTGGTCAGAGAAAGACAGCAATGATAAGGTCAAAGATGACATGAGGCTGTCAGCGGGTCGGGTATGTGATTGAGGCCTATATTCGTATTCACGTCATTTGTTAGTGTTACTAATTACAAATATTTAAATTAATTTTCAAAATTTTCATTAACAATAAATTATAAATAAAAATGATCAAATTTCAAAACAAATTAACTAAAAATAAAATAAAATTCAAACACTAGTTGCGAGACAAAGGAGTACAGTACATTAAAATATTTTAAAGTAAATTATAGTAATAGTTACTATTAGTTTCATGATCAAATTTTTAAGATTTTGGTTTAAATATTTGTACTTGGTAAATGGTATGAGTAAAATAAATAATACTTACACACATTTATTTTTTGTGACTAATCAAACGATCTCTTATGATCAAATTTCATATAACACTTTTATTATATGAAATTAAAACTATGAACTTTTATTTTATTGTAATTATATTAAAATAATATTTTATCAAGTATTTGTCGTCCAGCTCGTCCAAATAATCTAGGTAAGTATTTTTTATAGATTACATGAGCCAACCGAGAAGATTATGGTAGAATATAGAATATTTGATAACGTCAATATTTTATTAGATATAAAATAAAAATTCATAATCTTAATTTCATGCAATAAAAAATTGAGAATTTATTATCATTTTCTAATTAAATTTGAGAGCTTATTTTAATATTAGTCTACTGAGAGAACGGAGGAAAAGATGGCACCAAAAAGAGAGAAAGAATAGAGGAAGCTGGGCCAGACAGCCCAATAACCTTTATGTTGAGACCGTTGCTTGCAGATTACAACCAGACAGATATGTAAATCTTCGGCGCCAGTTGTGATCCTCTACTGCATATATGGCTATGGGCCGGAGAAACATGTTGCGTTTTACGTGGGAACAGAAAATTTTAGGGCAAGGCAGATCGCATTAAAGATTTACAAGTATGAATGAACACAGGATGCAAAGGACAAGAAAGTGACTGTATAGAACAAATAAAGAAGGACAAGGATTTATGCATGATGACTAATTTAATTTGCTCCGACCTAGCTAGGTCTCCAACGAATAAAGTGATTTCCTTGTGCAGTGCAGCGATTTTGTGACTTTTAGGTGGAAGGAACTCATCTCCAATAGCTCATAACTAACATGGACACAAGTTAAGGACAAATGCTATCATTCAAAGAGAAATCATTCACAACTTGAACATATATATATATATATATATATGCTTCGTTACCAAGATGGAACTGGTTGTGCACATTGTCATAGAAGCTAATGGAATTTTCTCAGGCGAGGATATAAATAATATCAAACAGCTTGGGGAGACATTTGGCAAAACTGCTGCTTAATGGTATATGGTTGTGGCAGGGAAGACTGATGTTAATTAAGGTTAATTATTATACCAAAGAAAGTTATGGTACATGAGAGAATATATATATATAAAAGGAAAAAATTAACAATTTGACAAGAACCCTCAAACAGACATATTAGCTCCCACACACTATTCAGAAAGACTGCTACTTTCTAGTTAAATGATAGCAAATTAGACACTAATACAAGAAAAAAATTGATTAGATTAATATAAACTTGTGAAAGAAAAGCATCAAGCAGGCACCCAAGCAGTAGCGAATACAACATTATGTCCTTTCCAAGTAAGTACAAGATCGTCTTCTTCTTTCTTTAATCCCCATCCAGCTGCATGCTCATCAAGCATGGTTTTCACTTCTGAAACCGCGTCTTCACCAAAACTTAGCCCGCGAAAATTGGCGTTTCGCATCCGCTGCACCCACTGGCTCTTTGGTTCAAGCCTCTCAACCCTCTGCAGGCCTTCGTGAGCTATCACATTCTCTATCTTCCAACAAATATCAGCTTCATACCACTGCCTTTGCTTGCTTCCTTGTGGAAGAAACGTATCCACAGTGTCATATGGTATCCATAGATAATTGAATGCAGACCTTAATCTGCATACCAAATTATTAGATGTCAAATCCGCATCCTCGTCTACTAGAACAACAACTGTTGGGTCTAGTCCGCGTAGCGCCTTGAGAAACATGGTTCGAAGAGATGAAGTGGAAGATGGTTCAAAAGAGTAAAGATTTGAATTTGCATTAGGAAGAGAAGACAATGTTTCCTCTGGTATATAGTGAAGCATCATGTGACAGTTTATAACTAGAGCCTCACCACTTTCTGCATATACTAAATGTTGCACGCGAAGCTGCTCAATCAAAGAGGAGAATCCATCAGCATAAGTTGAAAGAACCACTCTGAATTCCAATATTACATTGCGTGACCTAGCGAAGTTAACCAACTTCGAGCCTAAGTCCTCATAAGAAAGGTCAAGCATAGGCGGGATATCTTCAGTGGCACCACCAGCAACTGTGAGTTTCAGTAATGGGGGTCCCTCGAGCCTGTTAGCTATGGCATCAATCAATGTAGGGATTTGCATGCAATGTGTCAAGCTTAAATCAACTATGTGAATTACAGAATACCCTTCAACAGCTTCTAGTATTGCTGCGTTTGCTGCGGTGAAACCGAACCGATGCCATGGGGTTAAGTCCACAAAGCTAGCTAGCTCGATGACAGAGAAAGAGTGGATGTCGATAGCAAGGTTGCAATGAGCATTTGCCATTGCTGCAAGCATTTTGCAAGTGCCACTTTTGGCTGCTCGGACAATAAGAGCTCGAAGGAAAGCACAGGTCAAGCGCTGGTTAGAGTCACCATCGGGTGGTGCAATGTTGTTTAGAACCCAAAGAATCTGCTGCGCTAGAGTGGCATCATTGCTTTCTATTGCGTTTGCGCAATGGACTAAAAGTTGTTCCATGCAATTGGCATCACCAAAGCTACCTAAACCCTTTGAGGTAGGGAATCCAGGCCATGGACGGGCCCGGTGGATTTGGTTTTTGTTCATTGTGGGAATTGAAAATGGAGTAATATGGTGCAAGGGTTGTGGTGGGGATTCAGTGAATTGCATCATGGAGAGGAAGAGAGAGAGAACCAAATTGAGAGTAGAGCAAAGGAAAATAAAAATAGTAGTAACAAATAGGAATCAGAAATCAGAAGAGAGCAGAAAGATAGAAAAAGACCAGACTAATAGTGGGTACCTTGTCATTGGGAAACGATCCACACGGTAATGGTGAAGGAGTGAATACCACCGAGTTATGGTACAGTTTGGGGGAATTCTGCAAATGAATCACTGAAAATTGACAGTTCAGCTTTTATGAGGGATTTTATTTTCTTCCAACAAAGGAAACTAAAAGGGACTGTTCAAAGAGGAGTAAACTCTCATCCCAAAAAAGCGTGGTTGAAGTCAAATTCGGCAAAAGAGGCCCTTCTTGCAACAACAGATCAGCCTTTTCAGTTGCTAAAGATAGGGGATGCAATGAGGCAAACAGAAAAACACTGATTCAAAACAACCCTTTTCTTGGCAACAAAAGGGTCTAATCCCCCTCTTCTGAATTCTACTCTTTTCTGCCTTTTCTTTCCCTACTGCTACTAGAATCTAAGAAAAGAGAGATGGCCAGACAGAAAAAGAGAGAGAGAGTTAGAGAGGTAATATAAAGGAAAGGAAGAGGGAGGGTGGGCTGCTGCTTCTGTTGGATTTTGGTGGCATGTGAGGATTGCCGGCCAGGATATTGTCTATATGTGGGAGTTGGGATTTTGTCATGTAATGAGGAGTGGGGATTGAAGGCAGTTAAGCTTTGGCTCATTCACTCACGGGCCATATGACATGATCACTTTCTCATATCATGAAGAAATCATTTTTATGCAGGTCTTTTGTTCTCCCTTTTTTCTTCATTCTTTTTCCTTTTTGCCTTCTCTGCCAAGCATATGAATTTTTTTTACATTTAAGCATTTGATTTATTGATTGATATATATACATAATCTCTATACTTTAAAAATATAAACAACAGAATTCGAATTCCTTTCCCCCAATTTAAAAAAAATATATATCTTCCAAATTAACTAAACACCTTTGTAGTACTGTTACATTCTCCATCTTGATGGATTCAATTGTGAGGACATAAATATATATATATATATATATGCATATATGATCATTATTGATTGATGCAATGCATTGATTTTTAGAGTTTTAATGTGAGAAAAGAGAGAGAATGCGGCAGGGGGCCCTCAAAAGACTCATGGCAGCCAAAATCTTTGCATGTTCTGGTGAGACAAATTCAATAAAGGAATGGTCATTGTCCAACTCAAATGAAAAATGCTTCTCTTCCATAATGTTTAAGTCTCTCTCTCTCTCTCTCTCTCTCTCTCTCCAACGAAAGTCCTTATAAGAGAAAGCTCTATGTAAGAAAATAAAACCAAAGTTGCTCTACTGGCAGCGTTATGAGATAAATTACAAAAAGAAAACTTATGAAATAATTCAAATTCGTAGCTTGTGTATCTAGTTGACATTAAGCAAAAGGACCAACAACACCCGAGTAATTATTTCTTTAGAAAAAAAAATTAAATTCAAATATAGTTGTAAAAATAATGTAGAAAAAGGGAAAATGAGTCACTTAATGGAATTGGTGCTAAAGGCTAACCATCGGTACAGCTCTGTCACATGAAGGAGACCATGAGTTTGCGAGTCCTGATATTTCCAATTGTCTTCCCCAATTTGCTGTTCTAATATGTTTTGGCATAAGATCTAATTAATGCAAACCTTCTTCTTTGTAAGTTTTAGCAAAAATAATAAAGATGGTGTCCCACATGCATTGATCTCTAGGAAAGACATATATACTTTTTAGGTTTTAGCAAATAATTCATACCCCACACACAATGCTCTCGAGGGTATACAAAAATATACTTCATACATACTCCAACCCCTCTCTCTCTCTCTCTCTCTCTCTCTCTCTCTCTCTCTCTCCAACTTTGTCGAATCAAAATTTGTAAGAGGTCTTATCCAGGACCAGTTTTTGGATATCCACCAGAATTTTTTGAATTTGGAATTTAAGAGGACTATCATTAAAAGGTAGTAATTTCTTGTGAAGGCGGGCAGGCAGGCAGGCAGCCAGACACACACCCCTTTGGAAAGGGTCCATAAATCATTTTATTTCATCTCTACATAGAAATTGACCCTTCTGCAACTCACACGTGATATACTTCCCTTTGTTCCCTTATTGAAGGACTGGTTCCCTCGCAGCCCCAACCCCACCTTAAATAGACTACTCGACCATGCCACCCAAGAAAAAGGGACACCTCCTCACCGCCCCTATCACTTGCCTTCTATTCATCAACTTCCTTTCACTAATCCTAGAGAATTCTGGGCCTCATCTGCATTTCATTTAATGTTTGAAATTTGGGAAACCTGCCACATCTTAACCATGAAAATTCGAAGATCATTGAACTATATAGATAGGATAATGTTCCTCTCACAATTCCCACTCACCACTCAATTCATCTTATATCATAGTTATTTGTCTTACTTGCGGCAGTGTATGAGGTGAATGCAAATAATTGAGAACTTACCAATGTATATATAATAGATATCAACAGCCTTTTTTTCTTTTCATTTTCATGTAAAATATCACACTGCAAGAATATATTCTATATCTCAAATCTACAAAGTGCAATTCTGCATCTTTTTTCACTAGATCAATGAGTTTCAATCAAAGATAATTTCCTTCATCAACGTTCAATTCATGTATGTAGTGACAAAAAAGCTACTGGTCCCTAGCTGATACCATATCTTTTTCTCTGTATATTTTTAGTCTATGATGAAAATCATGGACAGCAATGGATAAAAATAAACTCTAGTTTTGTCGCGAAAGCAGTCTGTCAAAACAGTTGGTAAACAAATTGATAGGTTCTAACCATGTAATTTTATACATTTATTGTGATCTTAGGAGTTAGGAGGGAACCAAAGAAAGCTGACAAACTTTTTGCTGAAATTTTGTATTTAAGTTTTTATCATATCAATCCAACCTTTTGTAATCCCTTTACCAAGTATCGGAATGCATGCAGCTGAAGAAGAGTATGAGAAGAATCCAAGGGAAAGCATATAGGGAAAATCATATACGTTAAGGAAGTGAGGTTTAAATATAATTTGTGAGAATTCTGATGAGGATTCCTAAACTTTGAGATACAAGGACTAAAAGACATGTGGGCTTAAGAAATATATCAGGGCATGCCCCATGGTCTAATTTGGTCTTGCATCCATTAAGACAACACAAAAAACAAAGTAGCAAGCATGAAAGTAAGGAGTGAAACCATGTGCTTAAGATACACGATTTGATAAAACATCTGTTTTCTGTATTAAATTAATGAATTTTAAGCACAGTTGGTATAGTATTATATAAATTCTAAAGATGTGGAACTTACCCCAAACATATGGAAGCCAAAGATATACAAACACAAGCTTCGAATGTTGAGCTACAGAGAAAATAGAAAAATAATAATAATAAAAGGACAATTTCTACATGCTAACTTGGATTAGAACTTTGATATATCAACTTGTGCAGTATTAAGCCAAAACAATCCACCCAATCATTACTTAGGGAAGCTTGGATTTTTCTGTTGTGCAAGATGAATATTAAAAAAAAAATTTAAACATGCATTATATATTGTTCAAGGTGTTATAACATCCAATAGTTTTGAAATTAATCAGAGGCTCCTAACAAATGTGAGACAATATCAAAACAAAAATTAAGGATTACAAAATTACGCCTGAGAATGGCAGCTTGGTATACAGTTGCTATCATATACATAAAATATCATTTGTGCATGTTGCCTTCAAGTTTTTGTTCACTTCCAATGTCGTATGCAGTACTAATTTGGCGCAGCAATGCCCATTTTGAAATTCAGATTAGAAGCGTTCGGTTAAATAAGGATGTCCTTTACCTTTACTAAACACCAGTAAAAACCAAAACCCTAAAGATCTGTACCTAAGGGCTGTGTTAGATTCTAAAATTTTAAAGCTTATTTGGGGTTTGCCACATGGACCTCTGTAGCTTATATTAGCCTTGTCCCTACAAGAAAAAGGACGTGGTTAGGTCTGCGGGACGGTAGAAAAATTGCCCCCATAGAAGAACTCGAAGTTCGACAAAAATGAACTGCGAACAAATCTGGGGAAAAAACATGAGAATCGAAGTGGGGAAAAAAAAAAGGATCATGCATGTCGTTGGGTTTCAAAATATTAGTGGTAGACTACTTTATAATAGTATAAACCAACAAAGGCTTTGTCGTTTATGCAGAGAAGAAGAATTTCGTACCTTTCCAAGGCTTCTCAGCCTCTGATCAAATGCTGAAAGTACAGATCGATGATGCAAGTCATTTCCAAAGAGTGTGTAGGGTCTATGATCAGGTGAACCCCTGTTTTTTTCTTTTTCTTTTTCTCTAGTCCAAGGGCTTGGATAATAGCTACCTAAAGTACACAATAAGGTGTAGTTTAATTGCCATTAAATTCCCCCTGATTTTGGTACAGTTTATATAACAACATTTACGAGATTCAAAAAGATTGATAGAACTACTTAACAGAGTTGCATATCTCAATAACGTAATAGTAAAAGAGCATTGTCTATAAAATTAAAAGAAAAACAAAAGAATGTTAAAGAACTTCTTGTTGTTTATCATGAACAATTTCCCAATTCACAAAGAATAAATGAATAAGGGAAGTTACTTTTTGTGCTGCTGCTCTATGTCAACAAGTCCGGGAAGCAAGTAAAACTTGTTGGCACTTTGTTACTTTCTTTTAAAGCCTTTTATATATATATATATATATATATATTAAATGTTGTGGCAAATTTAATAAAATCACCAAGCATGGTTTTGGTATCTGGGACTTATCCTATAAACAGGCCTCTTGTACCCAAAAAAAAGGTTAACAGGCCTCAGCCCAAACACTATATGCCCTGATATGTCTCTTTCGTTAACTAGCTAAGCCTGTTTGGTAGGTAATTCCCAAATGGGCTTGTCTTCCTCTCCTTTAGCAGGACTTTCTGCCGTGAAAGCCCTAATAGAATGGTTTGGGATTTTTTTTTATTGGGGTTTGAACAATAAATAAATGTTTAGAAGGGGAAGTGATGTGGAGCTGCCACGTTCACCTGTAAGAAAACATTCTCCAACGTCAGCAAAGTATGCACCCCCCAAGGTTTCAGCGGTTAAGATGTTTGTGCGTGTTTGTGTGGTTTTTTTTTTTTTTTATTTCTCATGTTCCGTCAGGGTCTGGGACATACCCTCACGTGAAGTCCACGTGTCTTACACATTCCTATGTCCTTGCCTTTCCCCACATCTTCTTTTGCGTATAACATCATGGGTGGTCCAAATCCAATAAGGGCAATAATTTCAACCTTATTTCCTTATCAGTATCTCTCCATATCAACTCTTCCCACACCATAAGTGCATCTCACGTATCACCCATTTTATGTCCTACATTTCATTTTCTTCTTTCTTTTTTAAATTTTAATATATTGGGGTTTATAAATATATAACAAAATAATAATCTACTTTGTGTTGTAAATATTAATTTATTTTTTAGAGAATTTTTTTCAAGATTATTATCCTCTATATCATTGATAGATTTTTGAAATTCTATAAGCATATAATTAGAAGGGTCTATATGCGTCCAATTAAATTATATTTAGATAATTAAATAAATATGTGTAAAAGATGTGGATAATAACTAAAATAATTAATAAAATATTAAAACTTTACTATTACATTTAAGTATTTAACTTATTGATTGAGACATAATTTATTTATATAAAGAGTAAAATTCGAATCTATTTTTTTATATTTTCAAACAAAGATAATTTACCGTGAGTGAGAAGGTTTCAAAATATCAAGTGTGGTTGTAAAAATGGCACATACTTTTTAAAAATATAATTATGAAAAGTAATAAATTAATTAATTAGCAAATAAATATATGGCAACAATGATCCTATTTTGGACGTTTCATAGTGTGTAAGAATAGTTTAAAACCAAATAAATATCCATATAGACCCTCATCAATACCAAGAAATGATACCAACAAAGCACTTTTAAACTTTTTATTTTGTACGTTAAAAGTTTTCTTTACTGAACCAATTAATAATGTGAATCAAGTCGCTAAGATGTTAAATTCATCCCAACAATATTGCTGTAAAAATGCACTTATTTTCCTTGTCTGATGACCCAATAAGGAAACAACTGTAAATAATTGATGCGCCCTCTCATTGCAGCACACAATTAATTTCTTACTCATAAATTAATTATAACAACAAAATTTCAAAATTGTACTTTATTTACTATGTTGTTGTTTATCAAAAAGAAATTATACATTATAGAGCAAGCTACTTATAAAACAAATTACTGATAGATGGAAATAAGAAAAAAAATGAAAGTTTTTTTAAAAATAATTTAAATTTTTTTTAAAATGTTATACTCGGTGAACTATTAATTTCGATGCAACAAAAATTATGTGCTGACGATTAAATATTTTCACCAGCTCATGTTGGCCAAACAGGGAAAGAAAAATGAAATCATTGAGAGGGCTCATTAAACCTAAAGTTACTCTTCTGAACGTATGTGCAAAGGTTCCAAAAAGATATAGTTATTAAATGAGATATCTTAAATTTCACAATGAAAATAATTATTATTTTTTTAATTAATCGCTATCAAAGGATGACAAGTAATTTGCTTCAAACATTTATATGTGAGATGACAGACAAAACAAATGACCTAAGTCTGACAATATGAACAGTTGGATAAAGGAGACTTGAATCATGCTGAGGCGGAGGAATAGAAGGAAAAAAAAACTATTGACGAAATTTTAATTGATTATAAAATTTGTTGAAGGGCCAGATCCCAGATGTCTCTTTTGGAGATGCCAAAGCTAACCTTCCGACGAAGCTTACAGTTAACATTACCTATTCGTGACCATCAAAAAGCCAAATAAACAGAAAGAAAATTACAAAATCAACTAATTTTCAAGGGCTTTTTTCTTTCTTTTCTTTTTATTACTGAAAGAAGAGGAGTCAAGCAAGCATTATTATTTAGAATCTTAAAAAGGCGCATGGGTTACCTAAAACTAATATATTTGGGATGGCAAGCGTCACTCCATCCACTTTCAGGTAGGACCCCACAAGCTGACCCAACTTGCCTGGCAACTTGCAATCCAAAAGCTGGACATATACTTTCAAATCAAAACTATAAAAAATTATTTAATATTAATTTAACGGCTCTCGTCACTCCCCAACTTTCCGCTGCTGCCCCCTCTCCATATCCTGAAGAAGATTGTCTTGTGTATTTGTTGGGATTATATTAAACAAATAAGCTACGCCGTTCCTTTAGTCTTCCTTAATTGCCTGTCCAATAGATTTTTTTTTGGTAAAATACTTTTATTTTTAATTTTTTAGCATAATTTTATGTAGATTTATTATTTTTTAAAATCAACAATCCATTCTAAAAAAATGTTTGAAGCATTTTCAGTTTTAATGTTTCTATTAATTTAATAACATCATAATATTAAAAAAATAATTTTATTTTTCATTAATTTTAAAAATTATTATTAGAAAATTATTTTTAAAAATTATTATTATAAAAATTAAAATTTTTATTTTAAAAAAAAATCTCTCATGCTACTCTATGGCCGATTGCATCTGGTGCTATCCAGGAGAAGGGAGCAGCAATCTGATGCGTGCTCCCACGGGACAGGTTAGCTTTGCATTCCATGGGAGCACTAGATCGATGCTCCCAAGTCCCAAGGGTGCTCCTCTCCCTTGGAAGCACCAAATTAGTGATCCCCTCTCGTGAGAAGCATTTTGTCGTGGGTGGTCAATTGGCAAATAGGATTGTCATTGGCCAGTTACATTGTTTGAGAAAAAAAAATAATAATAATAATATTTTAATTTTTTCATATATTTCTATTAACGATGTTAATACTTTTAAATCTTATTGTTCATTTTAAAAATTAATGAATTCACATAAAATTATAATTAAAAATTAAAAAGTGAGACTATTTTACTTTTTTTTAAAATTTTTGCTATGTACATCTTTTTTTTACACAAAAAATCCAAAGTTAAATGTCCCTATAATTTCTTAGAATATTTGTGGACAATGAAGGGGGGCAATTAATATATGTTTATATTTTATAAGTTGCTTTAATTAGTTACTTCATGAATTTTGGGCTAATCATTTGTTAATTGCTCATTGATTTGGATTTATTTCAAAATTCAAAAGCATTCCTATTTAATTAATCTCATTAATAAATATAATAATATTTTTTTTCTTATCAACTCTCCAAATGCTTAGATGGTTACAAAATATGATATGTTTATAAAATTTAGAGTAAAATACACTAATCCATCAACTTTTGACTATAATTATACGTAAATCTATTAGTTTTTAAAATGAAAAGTCCGTCCTAAAAGAATATTTTTACTGAACACATATGTACTATTGTTAAGCACCTATTAATGTTTCTATTAATTTGATGATATGATAATATATTTAAGATAATTTTACTTTTTATTAATTTTAAAAATTATAACTATATAAATTATAATATTTTATTTTAATTTGTTCTCTTTAAAAAAAATTATTTTCGCTCGACCATCTGTGGCCAACAATGCTCCCTAAGAGAGCCTAGGGAGATTCAATCAGATATGGAATTCCATGGCTAGATCAAGCCACGAAGTGACCGATTGGTATAAAGGAGCGTCACACGACCAACCTAAGAGAAAGGAAAATAGTGAAAAAATAAAGACATTTTAGACATTTCATATTTATGCATTAACTCCGTTTACACGTTGGGAGCGAAACGTTTATTTTGAAAACTAATAAACCCATGTGTAATTATGATTAAAAATGAGATCAATGTATTTTATCTTAAAATTTAACTTAGTGTTAAGAAAAAAATTTAACTTAGTGTTAAGAAAATATAATTGGAGGTAAATCGTTTTATTTTGTATTTCCTAAAAAATAGAGTACACATACGAGAGCATTTTACTAAATATATAAAAAAAGTTATATTCCAATAATTGTAAATATATGCTAAGATCCGATAAAGCAAAAATATTGCTCTAATACTCTCCTCGAGTTGGAGTATGAAAATTTTAAATACCCAACTAGAAATGAAAATGTTTCTTATGAAAAGGTTTGGTGAATAAGTCAGTAAAATATTTTATAGTGAAAACGAAATTAGAAGAAAGACACCAGCATAGAGTTTCTCTTTAATGACATGACAAAATCAACTTCAATCTTCTTAATGCACTCACGGTACATTGAATTTACTGTAATATGTAAAACTGGTTGATTATCACAAAAAAAATGACCAAATATAAAAAATATCGAGATTAAACACTAATTTGATCAGCATGTTAAGTATAATGTTTTTATTGATTACCCATTTTCTCAAAAAGAGTAAATTATTTTATATTATATAAACTAAAAATAAATAAATATATATAATAGTATTCGACTGAATATGTTTTCAAAATATAAAACTATAAAAAAATCTAATACAAAGAAAGTATTACTCTTATACTTGGTCTCTTAAGTTTTTGTCAAAATCCAAATTGATGAGCTGAATACACTCCAAATGGTTAGGAGCAGTAGTGATTGCAAACTCAATGATGGAACTTATGATGCATATTGTTGATGTGAGATTTGAGTCTCTTATTTTCATAAAAAAAAAAAAAAAACCTCCACTCACTTTCTAACATAGGCATAAAACTCCTTTTCAAAGGCTGATGATGGTCTTAAGATGGAATATATCTCCAAAAAACAAATTTCACATAATCCAAGTCCACTACAATTAAAAGCAACTAGGCACAGGCAGAATCAATTTTATCAAGCACAAATCAATATTCATGAATAATAATTAACCCCCACCTATGAGTTATGACCTGGCCAAGTTGCCCTGACGTTTCCCCACACGAAAGCCTCCAAAGGGAACAAACCCAAAAAGGCTCGGCTTTTAGCATTGCCTCTGCGGCTCTGCCCCTCTTAATATTCCATTTTAAAAACTTTTAATAAATATAAATTAAATGGCCATAAGTGCTTGGACCCACGACAAAAGCTCTGAGTTCTTATGATTTAATATTATCCATTTAATTTAATAAACCTGAAAGGATAGAATAAAAAAAATGGGTCTGCATCTGCACCAAGAAGCTTGGAATTTGTCGTGGGTGCCTAAATTCAATGAAGGGCAGCGGAGGTGAAATCCGCGTCACACCTTCTTTTCCATTGTCTTGTTTCAGACTTGTGGTGCTGGCCAGCCTCTTTATATTCTGCCCCCTTCCACGTTTATGGCTTAATTTTTTTATTATACACACACACACACACAAGGGCAGAGCCTCTTCATGTGATGAGGGGGCCATGCCCCCCCCCCCCCCCCCCCCTCAAAACTTATAAAAAAATTTTCATAACATATAAAACTTTTTAAATTTTTTATATATTTTATTATTAGCTCTTTCAAAATAATATTTTATTTAATAATTAATATAAATAAATAATAATAAAATGATTTCACTTATCTCATTCAATTTTAAATTTTTTAATTTTTTAATTTTTTTTATTTATATTTATTTTTTTTCATTTCTATTCTATTTGTTCATATGGATTAAGTTTCTATAAATATTATTTCTCAAATTTCTACAAACTATTAACCATATTCTTTTTCTTTCTTTTTTGTTATATAATATGTTGCATTTACCTTTTATTTGCCATGCTCTTCTTTTTTATGTTACATAAATTTTATTTTTTTATAATTTTAATCTTTAAAAATTAATAAATTATTATATAGTTCTCTAGTATAAGTTGTTGTGTTATATTATTACTTAAAATTTCATCAATGTATTATTTTTTTTATTAATCCTGATTATGTAAGAAGAAATTAACTTGAGTATATTTTTTTTATATGTTTTACGTTTTATATCTAGTTAAAATGAAATTATTTTGAATATATAGTATTTAAATAATTTTGATTAATAAGAAAAAACTATTAATCTTATATATCGTTTTTAACTATTTATATTTTACAAATTATAGTTTTATATTTAGTTTCATATTTCCATTATCAATATTTTTATTGTTGATTGAATTTAACATATTAGTTTTTTAAAATTTTTAACTCTTATTCAACTATGTTTGGCCCTCCTAATAAAATTTGACTAGCTTTGTTTCTATATATATATATATATATATTAAAAAGGTACCCATGACTGTACTACAAAAAAGTCACAATAAATATAAATTATGTTAGAGTGAACTTTAATTTGATACTTTAAAAAAAGGTTTGTAAGAAAAACTATATTGTATAGTTGAATTGCATGAATGTATGGTTCTCGTTTGTAGAGAAAAGATAAACTGATATTAATTGAATATAGTTATTTACTCTAATTTCAATTACTGGAATCTTGTATCTATATTTATGGTTATAAAACAATACTTATTTAAATTAAAGATTGTTAGATGTATAATAAAATATTAAGAAATGAAAACATATATAATTTGTACTATTAGCAGATTAAGATAAATAGTGGTAGAATATAAAACAACAATATAATGTAAAAAACCTATCAACATAATATGATTATTAATTTTTAGTAATATATGTTTTTTATATATAAAATTAATGGTTAAATATTGTTAAATTTAATTGATTTATTTATTCAATGATGACTGTGTGCTATGTATATTGAGAAATGAGTAGACATTCTTAACTTTTTTATTTTATTCAATGAATTTGATGGATATTTATTGAAATTTAAATATTCATCTATAAAAAAGATATTTAAATACTATAGATTTAGGTTTACGCAAAATAAGAAGATGTAGACAAAAAATAATATTAAATTACAATTGATAAATAGTAAATGAATTTATCTTCTAAGCACTAAAAGTTAAAAATTATTATTTTCAAGTTTTTTTATAAAAATAAATAAAAGAAAAAAACCTTAAAATGTCAAAAACTACATAGTTTTGACATAAAATATATAAAAAAATTAATCTAATTGAGAATGACAAGTATCAATTAATTAACTTAATCAGTTATTCTACTTTTATGTATATTATAGATATATATAGAGGAAATTGTGAGAAATGTCATTTCTTGATAAATAAATTTTAAAAATAATCATCAAAATAAATTTAACTGTTTTTAGCCATATTTAGCCATGACTTGACAAAAACACCCTTTAAACTATTTTAAATAAATTAAACCATTCATCATAATTTCTACTCATTTGTGTTTCGAATTTCTCTCTCTCTCACCATCCCACTCTCTCAAATTTTATTGATTTCTTTCTTCGGTATTCGTTTGCTATGCTTTCGATTTCTCTCTCTTGCGTTTTCAGATTTCTTTTTTTTGCGTTTTCAAGACATCAAACGATGGTTTTGACGGGTTTGGGTGGGTGGGTATTTGAGAAATTCAATTTTTAGGTATTTTAGATAAAATTAAAACGGTAGAAATAATCACATATGTATGAAAGCGCTTTTAATTGAATCAATTCGGAACCTAGACACCAATAAATTCAAAATTTTGAAATTTATAAACTTAGGTTTTTAAAAGATTTTTTTTTAATTTTTAGTCAAAGTAGGTGTTTTAGATAAAAAAAGTTGTAATTTGATTTATGAAAATATATTGGAAACACTTTATTCGGTACCAAATTTTTAAAAAATAAAAATAAAAAAAATGAAAAGAGTTAAAAGGATTTGAAGTTTTTATTCGTAAGTAACAACAACATTTTAGATATTAAAATATAACAAAATGTTTTTGAATATGTTGTGTAATAACAATTTTTTTCAACATGGCGTGTAAGAACAATATATTTTTTCAATATGACATGTAACAACATTTTTTAACCATGGTGTGTAATATATTTTTATACATGGCTCGTAATAACAGTATTTTTTCCAACATGACATGTAACAACAGTATTTTTTTTAACATGGCGTGTAACAACCTAATCATGACTTATTACATGTTTTTGTATATAGCGTGTAACAACTTGACCATAGTTTGTCACATGTTTTGTACATGGCGTGTCATAGGTTTTTGTACATGACGTGTCACATGTTTTTGTACATGACGTGTCGTAACCTAACTATAGCTTGTCACAGGTTTTTATACATGGCGTGTCACATGTTTTTGTACATGACGTGTCACAACCTAACCATGGCTTGTCATAGGTTTTTGTACATGACGTGTTACAGATTTTTGTACATGACGTGTCATAAGTTTTTGTACATGGTGTGTCACAACCTAAATATGGCTTATCACAGGTTTTTGTACATGTCGTGTCACAGGTTTTTGTACATGATATGTCACAACCAAACCATGGTTTGTCACAAGTTTTTGTACATGGCGTGTTACAGGTTTTTGTATATGACATGTCACAACCTAACCATGGTTTGTCACAGGTTTTTGCACATGGTGTGTCACAGGTTTTTGTACATGACGTGTCACATGTTTTTATACATGACGTGTCACATCATAACATGTAATTTCATTAAGGGCATTTTTGTCTAACTTGATTAAAACTAGTTAAAATTATAAATAAGACTATTTTTAAAAACGTCTTATCTTTAAATGTTATTTTTTAAAATGCCACATATATATATATTAATAGGTTATATTAGTATTAAAAATTACCATATTAATTATCAATTATTGTATTTAATATAAAATATTTTTAAATAATATTTTAACTATGCAGTTAATTGTAAAATGGTTCAATTATACATATGCAATTTAATTGATGTTTACTTATTCTATTAAGCCAATGATGTATTATTTGATTAGCAACAGATTCATCAATTGCACTAAGAAGATAATGACATTACTTGATCCCAAAAAAAAAAAAAAACTGACCTAATTTACATGGTAAATTAAACCCAAATTCTATCGGCTAATCATTTTGTCCGGTTCCTTTTTTTAAGTGGTTAATGACGTTATACTTATATCCTATAGAAGAAAGATTCCCTACCTGGAATTTATTCACTCAGTAGCTAAGGCAGGTATTGTATAATAACCTAGCATTATCGTTTTCATTAAAAAATAATGAAGAAAAACAAAAGAAAATCATTTAATTCTTTTTTGTAATTTTAAAATCTTTATCGTATCAACCAAATCAACATGAATCATGATCAATTTCGATAATTTACTTATTAAAATTTGTTTAATTCTCATTTATTTGAATTAGCATGAACATTGCCCAACCATATCATTAATTAAGATTATAGATTATTTTTTAAAATAATAAATAAATAGATTTTTCAATACCTTAACTACAATATGATAAAACCTATTTTTACTAACAACGGAATTAAAGCCACACGAGTTCCTCCTCTATTTTAGTTTATGTTGACCCACGCAATACATAAGAAAAAAGAAATATTGAATGTTAAAACAATGATGTTTTCTTGAATTTGTTGGATGTCTTAGGTTATGTTAATGTGATATCATGATGATAATTTGTACATAAAAAATATATTATATAGTACTAAAATATTATTTTTAATGATTTTTTACTTATTTTGATATTTGAAAAATTATTCATCGTATCAAAATTTCGTATTGCCATTTATAAAATAAAATTTTAATTATAATATAAAGCAAGAAGAAAAGGCGAATTTTAAAACTTTAAATTAATTATTAATGTTTAAAAAAAATGATAACAAAGAACCCATTGCTAGTTACAAGTAATATCAGAGTATTTAACCATTTAAAGCATAATGTGGAAAGAAAATAATCCAATTAAAGTATTAATTTATAAATATCCAATTGCAGGCAACAAGTGGGGTGGGGAGCCAGATCGAACCTCCAAGTGGAAGAGGAGAGAAGGTTCGGTCATCGGTGGGGGCCCACACCAAATGCGGCGAGACGCAGCATTGCAGTTGCAGATACAAAAAGTTAAAGGCCAAAAAAAAAGCCCTACTTTTTTATCTTCCAAAAATTCTTTTATTTATTTATCATTTATGGGTTTTGTTTAAATAAAGTTTCATGAAATAATGGTTATGGGGTGACTTGATGACGTGGAACCCACCCACTTCCCAAGATAGGAGGAAGGAATACCCCAAGTGGAGCGGAATAGAAGAATTTGACAATATTAAAAAGGAAATAAAATAAACTACAACAAAGCTAACATGCATCCAATGTATTTTTGGAATTCAATTCTTGGTACAAATTAAACTACAATTTGAAGTATCTTACTACTCAATCAAAGTGAGTTTACATGCTAATCAAGTTTTATCTTTTAGTTTATTAATTGATTTTTTGTGTTAAATGTGATAATTATATTATATATGTTAGCGATTATCTGATTTTAATTGTATTTTTTATTTGGAAGAAGAGAATTTGAATTCAAGTATAATTTTTTAAAGCAGAAAGATATATATACTCTTTATTTAACTTAATACTTGAATATGAATTTAATTATAATTTTTATTTATACATACAAGCTCATAAATTTTATATTACAATTTTGAGCTTTATAATAATTGAGTCTTAAGTTCAACCATTTCAGTTATATTTTAAAGCGAAAGATAAAACAAGTAGTTTTTTTCTTCATTGAATTAAGTATTAAGTCAACTGGAACCCATTGCACTCATGATTTAAAATTAAACTAGAAGCCAGGGGCATAACTCATAAAACCACCCATATCTTAAGAAGTGATACGAATATCTGAAATAAACTTGCAATAAAAATATGGAGCAAAGGATAGGCAAATGACAGCCAAAACCGACGCTGACATGGACCGTACCATGGGCATCCCCATTTGGGCGAATGAGACGTAGAAACTGCAAACCTTTGTAGGACCCACTCTAACCTCCTCCTTGCCCTGACCCCACCATACACCACATTACACAAAACACACAAAAAAAAAGAAAAGAATTTTTATTGTTATTCTTTCCAAGTTTCCCATTTCACCCTCCCACGCCTCTTTGCACTCGCCAAAAGCCGCCTCCAATCAGCCGTCTGTCTGTCTAGCGACTAGAGGTCCCCAATTTTCTTCCAAACAAATTTAATTCGCATTGCAACCCCTAACCAAAGGCCCCAAGTGTTTTTTTTTTTTTTTCACATTTTCCCTCTTTGCCTTCGGCTTTAGCTACTCATTCTTTGAGCACTGTTTGTTTTTTAATATTTATTGTGGATAACTACGAGGAGAAAAAATTGGTGACTGAATGTTTTGGCCTTTGCCTTTAATTTTTATATAATAATCAGATGAAGAATGAATGGCACGCGCTAGTTTCGGGATGTGGGGGGCACGACGCAATGACCATGGAAGAAATGGTGAATGGTTGGAAGACCTAAGGTAAGAGGACGAGTACGATTTAGGTACAGGACCATAGCTTTGCTGGTTTTGCTGAAACATTATGCTGCTTTCCTCCAATGAAAATGGAGGCATACACTCATTGCCACGTATTTTGGGTTAGAAGAAATTTATGATAACTTTAGAGTAAGGGTCAAAGCTTTGAACCAACATCTAGAATTAGCTTTGGAGTTTAGACCATTGCCAACCGGCCTCACAATAAGCCAAAAGTAAATAATAAAAAAGAAAAAAAGAAAAACTTTGCTAGCTCGATTGCTCTCACAACGCAAGGTTGTTTCCTAATTGTGGGATTTGCATTTATGATGAAATATCTTTCGAACAATTAGTGCGTTTCATCATATTGAGACTGAATTGTTGGGCTTACATTTCTAACATCATCAGCACTTTTTTACTAATATTTGAGAGCTGTACACATGGTCATTGGTGCAGCTTTGTTGAGGTTGCTTTGAGGAAGATTAATATATGTTAATGAATTCTCATTTGACCTACGTTGGCATTAGGGCAGGAAGGATAGTTGGAATTCCATTAGACGATCAAACACCTGGTGAAAGATACAATATTCAAAGTATTTTTCCAACTAAAAAGATTTGATTTGCCTTATATTTTGTCTTCTGTTATTGGTTGAAGAAGTAGGATCATGGTTCAGGTTACAGACATAGCAGGGGAACCATTGGATATTTCCTGACCGATCATAGAGTTCTTTCAAATCTAGCGTCCACGCCATAAATTGGGAAATTTGTCGAAAAGGAAAAAGTTTCATTTATTCATGTCATACACGGTCATGACTAGACTCAGAGATGAAGAAAGGAAGATGGCAGAGGGGAAAAAAAACAAAAAGAAAAGATGATTTCAAGGATCACCGACAAACTCTCATTTTTCTCTCTTTTACAGTTTTAACACACTAAAACAGAAAAAAGAGAGAAATCCTGTGCCGGCAATTTACAAAAACTCGCCGGAAAAATCATTTTCCGGGAAAATCCGTCCCCAGAAGTACCCAAAAATAATCTAAAACCCAAAATCATTACCAAAAAAGAGAAATGATAGTGGTAGAAAAGAAGAATATTACACCGAACTAGATCATTTCAACGTTAGATTCACAAAAAAAAAAAAAAAAAAGACTCTTTTTTGCTCTTCAAGGAAACAAGTTGAGTAACTTTTTATCTGCTGCTACTCCGCCTTGTCCTTGTTGATCTGCAAACCCACTGTCAAAGCACGTCGTCGTAACAGATTCCTCCGAGTTCATAGACGGAGTACCGGGTCGTCTGTTATCCGGGACTCGCTTGCCTGTAAAGCTTGGTGTCAAGCAAAGATCTAGATCGGACGGCTGTGATTTCTTGAATTCTTCAATCCTTTTACGCTTAGGAGAAACCTTAGATCTTGAATTGGAAAACCGACAGTTTGAGTTCAGATTCGTTGGTGTTTCTTGCAACTTCCACATGTCCGTACACGTAGCTTCGGATGTTTCATCGGATGCTGGCGTTGGAGCCATAAGTTCGGGCATCGCCCGTGGAGTTCCCCCTCGTAGGACAGTTTCAACTGCCGCTTGGCAAACATGCCAGTTCGCTGTCCACAAGAGTCCAACAGCTCCATTCACAGGATTCACTGTCCTCCCACAAGCTTCGAACAACAGTGATTGGAACAAAGCTGATCGAAAAGTTTTATCACAGAGACTTAGAATTTTTTGCAATCAACTGAGAACCAACAAAATAAAAGGTAAGAATATCGGAAAAAGAAATAGTTCTGCGCCGTACCAGGACGTTGAGATTCTGGAACAGCGGAAATGAAAGAAATGAGCCCCGCACGGCCGAAAAACTTGGCAACAAAAACGGTAGCGTGGCCTTGCGCTTCAGGACTCTCGATCCATTGCAGACAAGGACGTAAAATACAAGACTCGCTGCATCCTTTTCGTAAGACTCGGCACCCGTTGCAACTCATGGTTCAACCACTCTACCCTCCCTTGGCATGAAATCAATATTCCCAAAACTTCCCAGGTCTGTCTGGCTGGCTGGCTGAGTGGTACTTAGGTTACAAGAAACAGGAAGCAAAGAAAAAAATGGCCAAATGGAAATGGGTTGGCAAAGAGAGGTGCCAGAAAGAGAGAAAAATTAAGGTATGGGCGTGAGAGGGGGAAGGGGATATATAAGAGGGCGAGATTTTGGAGGGTTTTAAAAGGGCAAAATAAAGGGTTGAAATGAAACTCTAGTTTAGGCTTGGCCTTGGGTTAGTTTGGTAGTGGGTGGGTGCGTTTCTAGGGGAGAGTGTGGGCACTGTTCGTTGGGATGGGGGGAGAGGGAGGAGGATAGATTCCAAAGTCTTGGGCGCGAGCGGCTCCGTGTTTCCGCGGATGGTGTCGCTCCACCGTTGGATTCCTTCCTCCTTTTTTTTTTTTTTGGGTTTAATATCTCATTTGAGTGGATATTGATTATTGATGGCCTTTCATTTTCATGGTTTTATTATTTTTCCTTCTTTATATGATTTCTCTTTTTTAACATGAAATAAAGCGGTACTACACTAGTCTTCCGTCGAGGGTATTTTATTAGAAATGGAAGGGATTTGGTAATTTTTTTTCTTTTGAAAGGAGAATGGTGTGGCATGCACATGTATTGATAATATATATTCTTGGAGTTTGTGGGAGAGTTATATATTGAAATGCTAGTGGGAAAAAAATATGGTAGTTCTAGAGACTAATCATTGAGGGTTTTGTGCGAGATCAGGAAACCAGCCATTGTCTATAGGTGTAGGTAAAAAGATTATAAAGATTATATAGTCACAATTAAATAATATTCTGTGTCACTAGAATCAACTTCGAACACGTCATATATCTTTTTAAAATAATCTACTATGTTAAAAAAGATTTTTCTTCTCGACAGATAATGAAAATTTAATTAAATGGACAATTTCAAATGTTTAAGATTTAAAAAAAAAAAATCACAGTCACTCACATAATTAGGTTTTAAGTATATTTTTGGCAATTATGTGCATTTACATCAACATATTTACTTAGGTTCATTAATATGTTATGTGCTTAATAAGATCTTCATAAAGAGATATTAACTTTTAGCAAAACTCTCTAAATTAATAACTATAGGATAATTCTCCGAATTATTTATGGTATCAAACTAAAATGATCAAAACTATATACTTGTTTTGCAAAGAGTGATATTAATTGACCAAGCAACTAAGTTTTTGATGATATAATTCTATTATTGACAAGATAATCATTATGCTAGCTGGCACCTTGATCGACAAATTAAACTTTGTGTAAACTTCCCCATGCTTTTAACATGAAGGAGTCTATTCTAATAAAAGAATCATGACATTGCTTCACCATTGGCGTAAACTCTCCTTCGTTCACAACTATTTCATGTAATTAATTAGGAATTCCTTTTTGATATTAATAAAACTTCAAAACTGGGGTTCCCTTTCTTTTCATGCATCTAACAAGTCATCACAAGAAAAACATGCATCCAATGAAATTTTTAACTACCTGGATTAGCATATGTATAAATAAATTATAACCAAAACCCAATCGCCATTTCCAATATAGCTTTGTTTTTATAAACAAAATAAAAAGGAAGAAGCATTGATTATTATATGTCCAGGTGAGTGAACCTCGATTGATGAGATGATAACCTTATCTTCCATTATTCTTTTTTGCTGTTGGGTCTGGCAACTCAGAAATAATAGATTATATATAGCCTTATCTTCCTCATTTTTAATCAGTTATTGCAATAGATAAGGTGAGAGAGTATACTAAAGAGAAAACAATAGTATCAACAATTATCCTATTTTGTTCACTAAATTTTTTCCATGAAGGGCTTAAGATTTGCAAAAATAATTTGTTGGCAGCAATTTAGGTCAATTTTGTCATGTTTTATCCAGCTTAAAGAATTCACTTGCTAAATATTAGGAGATTCCGAATGTGTAAAAGGATTAAGTTGCTTGTGCTTGTAATGTGGAAAGAACATAGGAAATTTGGATAAAAAGCCAACACGCTTCTTGCGATTAGATTTTTCCTATACACTACTGTTATTGCTAAGAACAGGCAACAGCAATTACCCAAAAAAAATTCACTTTCATCTGTTGAATTTTCTCCTAATAATTTAAATAGAACTCAATTTGGCGATAAGAGCTATATATGACATTAAAAAAAAAATCAGTCAAACAATAAAACACTTACGATTTCATCCAAGTCCTTAAACGTCATCGTTTTAAAAGAGAATTAGCAGTCCTTGGACTGCAAAATTATCTGAAATTATCAGAATTGAAAAAAAAAAAAAAAAAGACAGAAAAGATGATGCGTGACAAAATTTGCATCGAGAGTTTTAGATTAAGATTTTTTTTTCCTGTTTATATACGTTGGAATATGCGGCGCGTGATTGGGGAAATCGTGAGCAAATGGAAACGTCATGGTGTCCGCGGACGTGGCGTCCTTATCCTACTGTCAACCTTGTCACTCTCCTCCCCCCCACTTGCCCAAAGGAAAAAACATAAAAAAGAAAAGAAAGTTACGAGCATGTATCAACTTTGGAACCAAACCAAGAAAGAAAGAAAGAAAGGGCTACTTATCTTTGTGATGGGCACAATATATATATATATATATATATGTATGTATATAAGTATATAATCTTTTTGTGGCTGTGAAAGAACAAGATTTTATTAGCCAATTGACTTCCTCAGCCATGGAGACTTGGCGGAGGTCACTTTCGTATGAAATATTATGAAATCATGATAAATTCCTCCATCCAACACGTAAATTCCCTCATGGCAGATGATGAGAGGAAAATATTTTGGTTTTATCCTTTGTTTATTTTTTTTTTTATTTTTTTGAGTCCATTATCATAAGAGTGAGCAAAATCAAACCAAATCAATTGTCAATTTAAATTAAATGTGATTTAGAGAAAACGGTTCGATTTAATTGATTTATTAAATCAATTGATTCAAAATATTTAGTCTAATTAATTTTTTAATCGGTTCTCGATTTAAAATTTTTAAACCAATTCATCTAAAAAATTAAATTAATTTTTTATAATATCTTTTTTATATTTATTAAGAAAAATTGATAATAAATTTAATTGATAATATACTTAAAATATATTAGTTTATTATATATATGTATACAAATAATGATCATAACAATTTAATTTTAGTTATATATATTTATTTATTCATAAATATGCATTAATATGAAATTACAAGTTATAAATTTTAAATTATATAATTCATATGTTAAGGTTATAATATATGATAGTAAATATCTTACATATTAATATGTTATAATTATTACATTTTAGTAATGTTTCATAATATAAAATGTTATAAATATATATAATTCTATAAACATTATATATATTTAATTTATATATAAGTATTATTATAACTTATAATAAATTTTATTTATATGATTACGTTTAATAACTTTATTAATTATTACTTTAGTTTTTGTAATATATTGTTCATAATTAGTTGTTATTTATACAAACTTTGATATAAAACATTATAACATATAAGTTGTGTCATTAATTTCATATATACATAATAAAGTAATATATATATATATATATTTTATATAAACATATAATTAATTTATATATAAGTATTACTGTAACTTATAATAGACTTTATTTATATGATTACACTTAATAATTTTTTTATTTATCGCCTTAAGTTTTATAACATATTGTTTATAATTAGTTATTATTTATACAACCTTTGATATAAAAATTAAAATATTATAACATATAAATTATATCATTAATTATATATATAATAAAGTAATATATTATATATATCTATATTTAATTTATACATAATTTGTATATACTATAATTATGGATGGAGTTTATAAATTTTGATATTATAATTTATCAAGAAAGTAATAAAATTATGATTCATTGGTCTAAAATCAAACCAACCAAACCAATTCTATGTTTGCTCAGTTTGGTTGTCTTTCTATGTTTGATCAATTTTAATTGATTTTTTTAAGATATTTAGTTTATTTAGTTTATAGATATGATAGACCAAACTACCAAATTCATCAATTTACTCACTTCTATCTTGTCATGCGTCTACCTTGCATTAGGCAGATTACTTTTCGAAGAGGATGGGAATTTCCTTGGGTTATACCTCCGAGAATTTAGTGGGGGAAAGGTTGAGGAAGTTTACTAATAGCTTCAGCTTAGTCGTCATTAAAGGACAAAATCAGTAAAATTTATTTTCTTGGATCAACTGAAAATTCAATGGCAGAATTATTGGTATCGTACATGAGAGATTCTAATGCCTTCAACGTTCAACCCATAGTTATGATTTGTAAATAAGGGATTCCTAGTTATTGATCAAGCTTAAATGCAGGTAATTAAGAAGGTTACAAGCTTCTAGAAATAAAAATTCGTAAAAGATTGAGTGGAATACAGGTTAAGGCAACTTTTAATATGTTTCCTCCTGTCTTGAAAATGAATCTGTCAAAGGGCAACAAAGAAATGTAATAGCTAAGTAGGGGAGGTGGGCTGGTGCCGGAATCTACCATCCTACGTCTGTGTTATAGCAAAGACACATTTAATCAGCATTAGTTAATTAATTGATTAGGGTTTACTTGACGATGACTCAACCACTGTACAGGCATACCTAACAAAACAGGGTCAGTTCCATCAGTTTATACAAATATTATAAAACTCTTTGAGATAAGCAGCCAATTCCATTTTCCGTTTCAGTAATACCAATAAGATGTTCCAGGAAGAAATGGTGGCACTATAATCTGTAAAGTGTTCAAACTTTTTGATGCAAAGCATTGGTTAATCCGCAGAAAAATGCCAACAAAACAGCTGGTTGGCAGAGGCAACATGAATTCCCATTATCTTCTTCTTTTTGATTAGGACTGATGACCCCATAATATGGCAACGATACCGTCAGCTTATTTAGCTCGCAATCAAGTCATAAATTGAGATCAGAGTCTTTTAGGATGCAGTACCAACCCCCCTGTGGAGGAGTTGCTGGGACCATCCTCCAAATAAAGCAGAAGAAAGTAATGTTTTCCCTATAAGAACAAACAAAAGCTCAAATCATCATGAATGCAGGCAATATCTCAAAGATTCCGATTTGTGGGGTCCAGGGTGAGAGAGGGCAATTTGGATTAGCTCGAAGCCCTGTTTTCATCCAAAAATGATGAAAGTAAACAAGTCCAGCTGTTCGGTTATTTTTAAGCAATGTAGTCAGGTCTGCAGTCTCCTAATTATATAGGCATCTTTTTAGTACAAATTTTTCTGCTAATGGATGGTTACGTCAAATGTACGATGTTGAATCAAATCAAGCACCACTGAAATTCACTTGTATGATAAGATAAAAGCTCCACCAAGTACAGGGTATCATTCCTTAATGAGTGGTTCACTTTTATTTTCTCCGACCCCAAGCTTTTTACTCCTAGCCTTGGAATTATATCCTTGCAGCTTACCCCTCTAATTACTATAGTTTTGTTTTAAACAACACAAGGTAATATGTCAAAGCTCAATCAATTCCTAGTGGTCCACCCACTCAAGTGTAAGAAAAAAAAAAAACAAATATTACAATTTGCTGCTACGGTCATGGCTGTCAAATATTTCAGGACGTCGGCAACTCCCACAAGTCTCCCCATCATTGACATGCCTAACCTTAATTTCCTGTGTGCCTGGAACTGTGGACTGAGCCATGGCTAAATATGGTGCAAAACTTTGTGGTTCCTGTAGACCTGAAGAAGAAGAAGAAGAAGAAAACGTGGGAGCAGAAATATCCCTTTCCACAAACAGTGCCACCCTGACATACCAGCTGTAACCTGTTGCAGAGGTCAAGGAAGGGGAGCTTTTTAGAGTTGCAATGGTGGACTGTGATGGAGGTATAATAAAAAATAACGACTCCGCGGATGATGTCAAGCATGCTGATCCATACATGGCGTGAGTTCAATTGTAATTTCTTTCTGTTTTCCAAATTCTACTGCATATATAATTGCAAGTGTTTAAAGATCAATAACCTCCTTGATAAGCCCTCTGTAACTGTAGTTCTGTCTTGAAGATCAGACAATGTTCAAAGTGTTAGAAGCACAAGTTTTCTTCTGAACACCAAGGGTAACCAAGGTAAAACTTCAGCACACGGTTACCTATATTAAGTCACTAAAACATGGGTGTCTTCAGCTTCTAGTGTATGCTTTTAGTGTTTTTTCCACCCTGGCTGGAGTGAGTATATATTTTAAAATCCTTTTGACATGTACAGAGAAAGGCACTCTAAAGAAATGGCCTAATGATTTTCAAGAAATCATTTCAGTCTTTCACTAGCAATTTTGGTTGCCATTGATTAATTGCCTGTTAGCTCGTCTTCTCTTCTTCTGAGAAACTTCTAAAGCCTGTTCCCCTTAGCATTTTTCGCATTTGCAAGTGCACCTTGGTGTGTTTGTGTTGTAGTCAAACGAAAATGGGGACCATTTGGAAAGATTGTCACTCCCATTTGTCAGCCGGTAATTATATGGGAGTTAACCTCCTTCTCCAATGGATGCCATTTGGCTAGACTGGCAATTCTGCAACAAGTATCTCCATGATCTACCACTCCCGGTGGCATTCCAAGACTAATAAAAGCCAATAGACTTGATGAAGCAGCGCTGGGTGCAAACTCTACAACTTTACATCCCTGGTTGCAGGGTAGAGAAGGTGAATAACCTTGAACAGGATCGTCTTTGAAACTTGTTGATTTTGGTTTGTTTGATAAATGACATAGGCCCATCATCTCAGTGGACCAATATAATTTGGGAACAATGATGGCATATCAGCCGAGCAAGGCGACCTTCTGGCAGTGAAAATATGCAACCTGGGTCCTCTGCCTGGGGATGAATGAGACTATACCGCAACATTTGACACAGAAAATGGAAGAAGTTGTTTGACCGACCATTTTCCTTGTGTACCTAAAGCTATTTGGTACCTGGAAGGGTTTTTTGCCTACTCTCCTCGTGTAGCCGATGAATTTTCTTTCCATTACGCTATGTTGAAACCAATTAATCATTTCAAAGTATCTTAAATTAAGTTACTATAATTATGCACCAATATCGAAAACAGTTCAGTGGCTAACGAAGTTTTATAGACATAGCAGGGGGTGAGATTTTCAGGTTTGCCTCACCCTGGAGTGATTGGAACTGCACCATCAATGGAACTCCTGAATATTTGGAATGAGAGAGAAAGAGAAGTTGCAGAAAATAGCCTAAGGCCCCAAGAACTATGCGAAGTTTTGCATTCGCGACCATTGGCAAACCTGCTATGGACAAAAAGCTGCCTATTGGGGAAGGTACTAAAATCAATGTAAGTGCCTAATCTTTCAATGTCTGTGCATATAAAACTTTTTAGATGCAATTTCCACCCACGCCAGACTAAAGTCCCGAAGAATCGGGACTTGAAAGTAATTATTCTAACATGTGATGGCTATCTGTAGACACCGAAGGGCACCTCTGAATGGGAAAAGATAACTAAGGGGGCTGCAACCACTGTTCCAGGGAGAGAAATGGAGGAAATTGTCGACATCAAAAACTTTAGCCCCGTTTCAAAAATATACCTTCCTGTGTTTGCTGGAGTGAATCTCAGCATGCACTTTTCGCAAGGCGATGGCGAAGTATCCTTTTGCGGGGCAATTGAGATGAATGGTTTTCTAGAGTTTAAGTACGTTTTAAACCTCATATCTGAGCATCCTGGTATACAGACATTAGTCAAGATGTTTCTACATATTTCCCTCAATAAATTTTGATAAAATTTTCTGATTATCTACATCTCATCCGGCAAACATGTCCTGTTGGATGTAGTGCATTCGAAGATAATTTCATGACTTAGAAGAAGTAAAGGAGTCTGCTTCATGCTTTTGATAAGAGTACCATATATTGTCTACTACTAGTTATGTGGTAGATATTGAATAAATTCAGGTAGTGGTTCAATATCCAGTGGCAGACAAGAAACTAGGACGTGCTGCTGCTTCAAAATTTACTATGAGGCAAGAAGACTGAGTAGAATATATTCAGGTAGTGGTTCAAAAATCTGGAGGAGAACTTTGCAACTTACAGACAAATGTATCAAAAGTCGAAACACTTCTCTTCTGTAAGATTTGGAATCACCCCTGCCACAAACATGCATGATTTGCCCAAAATTGAATGATATTCTAATTTTAAGATTCTTCCTACCTGAAACAGCTGGAATGCGTATGCCGTATGCATGCAAGATGAATCTGTTTGATAAAATCAGGGAGAGATGGCTCACTCTAAAAATGCTTTTAGGTGAGCTTGAAAGAAAAATTATTCCGCAAGCATCTTCTTCATTGAAAGATGCAGTTTAAACACCAGGATTGACAACTTAAATTCAGGCAGGTATAGGAATTTCTGAAATCATAAGAGATGGGATGAAGGAGTGTCTTACGCCAATGGGACCAACCCCTCTTCTTGCAAGTCCAATCTTCGGGGTTGGATTCTTAGAATTGCTAGTGTTTGAGGGAATGAGCATTGATGAGAATGGAAGGCAACATTTCTTGATACCAGTGTTGCTTATAAACGTGCAGTTCCCAATGCCATTGCATACCTTTCCAAATACAGGTCTGTTCGCTCAATATTTTGCTGGCATTATTCCTTCAAGAACTCACACAAGCACTTTCATAGATAAAAATGGAACTACCCGACAGTTGCCTTACTGATACAGAGGAAATAATGGCGACAAACCAGATTATACCTTCTGCTATTTCCAGCTAGAATTGGAAATTTTTTTTTAACATGCACTATGTGATCCTCAAATTTCAAAATTCTAAAACCATATAACGATGTGCAGGATGTTGGCTAGTGAGAAAACCAGATGTCCTTAATGATGGAAAATCTGCTCATCACAAAGCACCAGCTGCCTCAATGTAACTTCAGTCAGCAAGCCTAAGGCGGATTCATTTTCCATGCCTAATGGTCCTGTGCATATAGAAATAACTTTAGGTGGAAAAACTGCAATGTAGCTAAATAACATATAGTTACTGACTAAAACAAACACCATATTTTAATTATGAATCACGAATATGTTGGAAAATCTGTAAAAAGATGACAGTTGGCCAAGCTGACAGGCTTGATACAATGACCATATAGTACAAGAGTCATCAATTTCTACATATTTTAAGTATGTTATATGATTCCCAGATGGTTTCAAACTGTGATGCTTGGAACCAGGTCAACAGAAAAGGATGTCATGGAATAAGGTTAAACTTATCCCAGTAACTAGTAAGTTACCTAATGTATTCACAACCAAAATTTATCTTCCCCTGCCGTTGACAAGCATATCAGAAAATAATAAGGATATAATAACTTACTCTAACAAAAGAGTGGTACACTGATATAGATAGTGGCCACTAAGAATTTCCCAGTTTACTCTCATAACATGAATCAAAATCGGAAATATTAATATGAGAAAGTTGAACCTCTATCAAGTTCAGACATAACTTTCCTAATTATAAACTAAGAACTGGCTGATTTTATTTTTACACGTATGACCATTGGAGTGTACACTCTTTTGCTTTCTTGGAATTATTCTGCACAAATATCTCAAAACGACATAAATTTGAAGGCGACTCCATCTTGCATCTCTCTTCCATGGCTGGTTTCCAATGCTCCCATCTTTCATTGATTTGGAATCTTAAAGTGATGACCCTAGATCATGGCAAATAGCTTCTTTGCCATCAAGTCAAAAATCTGAGATTAGTCCCATCGGAATTTGTACATGCCCTACCAAGTGTTTCTCTCCTTAAGAACAAACAAAAGCTCAAAGATTCCAAGTTTGTGGGGTCGTGTCAGAGGGTTTGGATTGGCTTTGAAAGCTTGTTTCCATCGCAAAATCATGAAAGGAAACTATCCAACTGTTCCGTTAAAGTAAGCAATGTAATCAATCCGCAGCTTAATAGTAATTAGATTGACATCTTTTTGGTTCAAAGTTTTTTGCTAATGGATGATTACGTCAAATGTACGATTTGTTGAAGCAAATCAGAGTCAGACACCACTCAAGTTCACTTCCATCAAGTACAGGGCATAGGTTAGAATCAATTTGGTCACCTCCTAAGCACAAGCTTTAGTCGTAGATTTATAGCATTTTATCATTGGAAATTACCCTCTAATCACTGTTATTTTGTCCTCAGAGAAATCCAAGGTAATGTGTCCAAAACCCACATCAATTCTAAGTGGTCCAGCCATCAAAGAAAAAATCCCAACTCATGGCTGTCAATGTTAAGGGTTTGCCGTATGTTGGCAATTGTGATGAGTCTCTGATTATCATCATACCTAACTGTTTCTTGCGTTCAGCTAAACCAAGGCTGCAATTCTAGACTGAGCCATGGCTGGATATGGTGCAAGAGTAGTGGTTCCTATAGACTTGAAGAAAAAGCCATGGGAACAGAAACATCCCCTCCACAACCGGTGGCACCCCGACATACCGGCTGTTGCAGAGGTTAAGGAGGGAGAACTATTCAGAGTCGAAATGGTGGATTTCAGTGGAGGTGGAATTACAAAGAACTACTCTGCTGATGATGTCAAGCATGCTGATCCATATATTGTGAGTTATAGTTCAATCTTCTGTCTTTCAGTTTCTAATTCCAACTTCTACTGCAGGTGCTTAAAAGCAAATACCTCCATGAAAAATAATAGCTCCAAATCGAATGCCAGGCACAAATTTACGCTGCTAGAACATAGAACTTTTCTTATAGACTGTAAATTCTGAACAGTTTTCAAGTAAACAATTTCACTGTTTCTGATAAACAATTTTATCTGCATTTACTTGGTGCCTTCTTTTTTTTTTTTAAAAAAGGATCAAACCGTGTTGCTTAGCAAGTGAACCTTGGTATCTCTGTCCTTTAGTAAAACCAAAATGGGACCATTGGAAAAATGGTCACGCCCATTTGTCAGCAAGTAGTATTGTCAAAGAGTTAAACTTCCTTCAATGGGTGACATCTGGCTTAGACTAGCTAACAAGTGTGCAACAAATATCTCCACGGTCGGCCAGTTCTCCCAGCCTGTTCATCCATGGCTCCAACTCCAAGACTGTTGGTGCCAATAGACTTGAAGAAGAAGCCATGGGAACAAACTCTGCCTCTTCACAACCGTTGGCACCCTGAAATACCCTCGGTTGCGGATGTTAAAGTCGGTGAGGTCTTTAGAGTAGAGATGGTAGACTGGACTGGAGGTATCATAAAAGATGATGATTCCGCAACTGATATAAAATTTGTAGACCTCTCCACTGTAAGTACATAAAACTCCTCTGTTAAAGTAGAAAACACGTCTAGCAAAGCGAAATATAAGATCATTTCTATCAGATAATTAACTTGAACAGACCAATTATCTTTAAAAATCCTTGGTTATACTTAAAAAGATTGCATGAATGACACAGGTCCATTATCTCAGTGGGCCAATAAGAGTTGTAGACAAGGATGGCATACCTGCCAAGCCAGGTGATCTTCTTGCAGTGGAAATATGTAACCTGGGTCCTTTGCCGGGGGACGAATGGGGTTATACAGCAGCGTTTGACAGAGAAAATGGAGGAGGTTTCTTGACAGACCATTTTCCATGCGCAACTAAAGTTATTTGGTATTTTGAAGGAATTTATGCCTACTCTCCCCATATACCAGGTTAATTTTTCTAGCTATTGCCTAATGTAAAAACTAGTAACAAGTTTTTAAAATTACACTTCCCGTTCTGTTTCTATGATCATGCCTAAAGATTGAAAAGAATTCAGCTGAGTTTGCTTACAAAGTTTTATATGCAAAGCAGGGGTGAGATTTCCAGGTTTGACTCATCCTGGAATAATTGGGACTGCACCATCAATGGAACTTCTGAATATATGGAATGAAAGGGAAAGAGAAGTAGAAGAAAATGGCCATAAGTCCCTAAAACTATGTGAAGTTTTGCATTCAAGACCGTTGGCAAACCTTCCATCAACCAAAGGCTGCCATTTAGGAAAGGTAGCTTATATCAATTTCCCTGATCAATACTTTAATGTCTTGCAGGCTGCAGCTGAGTTTTGAGATTTCACCACAACTATTATGTCAGGGATACACAAAAATTGTTTAGATGCAATTTCCAGCCACGAGACTTCTTAATAGTAGCGTGATTATATGCTAACATGTAATGTAATGGCAATGTGTAGATAACTAAGGGGACTGCTGAATGGGAAAAGATTGCTAAGGAGGCAGCAAGGACTATTCCTGGAAGAGAAAATGGAGGAAATTGTGACATCAAAAACCTTAGTAGAGGTTCGAAAATATATCTTCCAGTGTTTGTAGAAGGAGCAAATTTCAGCACCGGTGACATGCATTTTTCTCAAGGTGATGGTGAAGTCGCCTTCTGCGGAGCAATTGAGATGAGCGGTTTTCTAGAGCTAAAGTGAGTTTCATTCATGTGTTGTATTTTCACATATACTAGATTCATGCTAGGAATCTGCCATTTCAGTTTGTACCAGTAATTTAGCTCCCTCTAAAACAATTTACAAAAAAATAATCGAAAGGTAATCCAGTAGAAAATCTCCTTTGCACAATTCTCAGATTTTGCATGTATTCAATTGTTTGCCTATTTGGTATCTTGTTAATAGGTGCGAAATCATAAGAGGTGGAATGAAAGAGTACCTTACTCCAATGGGGCCAACCCTTCTTCATGTAAACCCAATCTTCGAGATTGGCCCGGTTGAACCCAGATTCTCAGAATGGCTGGTGTTTGAGGGAATAAGTGTGGATGAGACTGGAAGGCAACATTTCCTCGATGCAAGTGTTGCATATAAACGTGCAGTACTCAATGCTATTGACTACCTCTCTAAGTTTGGGTACTCCAAAGAACAGGTTTGTTCCCTCAATATTGAAACTTGAAGAACTCAAGTGCACATTTCTCTAGACAAAACGAAATCACATATAGACATATATAGTTAACTTATTACTGATCCAGAAGAAACAATGGTGATCATCAGATATACCTTCTGCTATCCTGCTGCCCATGTGAAGGAAGGATATCTGGAATTGTGGATTCACCAAATGCTGTTGCAACTCTTGCAATTCCAACTGCTATCTTTGACCAGGTATCATTTCTCCAGAAAATTAAGGTCACTCAAGTTTTGTCAGCTCCTAATCCTCTATCGAGCTACCTGTTTTTTTTTTTTTTTTTCTGTTTCCTTCTTCTAAATGTTTCCCTGCTTCAACCAATTAATTCCCAGTTTTCTTTTCTAATGAGTATCTGCTTTCTTTTTGCCCTTTTGGCAACATGGATACGTATAAGCATGAGATCCTCACATATGAAAGCCCAAATAGAAAATGCATGATATAAAGTTTAAGAGTGAGAGTCACATGTGTGCATTGTGCAGGACATTCGTCCAAAAACTGGAAAGGTGCCAGTAGGGCCTCGGCTAGTGAGAAAACCAGATGTCTTAAGATGCACTTACGATGGAAATCTTCCCACAACAAAGAACCCAGCTGCCTTGATGTAACTCAAGTCCATGGAGCTAAAAGGAAGAAACTGCACTGCTATGTCGGGTTATACTTCTATGCCTAGTGGGGCTTTATGCATTCGAAAACAATTATGGATGGAAAAACAATAATGTGACAGAATAAACTCCAATTTCTGGCTGAGCTGTGACAGTTTCCGTCATGGGCCAAAACTCATATCCGTAAGAGAATGTAGTATGTCACAGGATTTTCTACACACTGTAGCCAACAAAAGAACACCAACATTGTGATCACAAATATGTTGGAAAACGAACGATAATAGTTGATCCTTTTCAAAGAAGCAGCCCCGTTATCTATGGACTAGCATAAGAGCCATCTAAATATATATAAATACACGCATGGAAATGCCATTTACGTTTGGTGAGCAGATGCATTATAAGGAACTATTTCATTTAGCAACTAAACACATGAACAGATTTTTTAATTAGATCTTTCCAGTTGATATTGAATCAACTGAACAGTTAATTATGAAAAGTGTTATCCTTGAGACCTGATAAACATAAATGGATGTCATTGACTAATATGACACTTAACCTACGAAGTTACCTTGGACATTCCAAGTCAAAATTTTCCTGTTCTGCTGCTTACAAGCATAAAACGGGAAGGCTAGTAGGCTATGATCGACTCAGTAATATATTGACAGCGTTCGATGATGTTGGAGAGATTGGCGTTTGATACCGACAGACCAGAGCCAAAGATCTAACTCCACACTCAGGACCTGTAAATGGTGAAAAAAAGGAAGAAAAAAAAGTCCATAATTATCAAAAGGACAAGGATAAAAACCGAGAAAGTGCATTAAAAGATCACCTAAGTTGGCCCCTGCTTCAATTGCAAAGGAATATAGAAATAAGAATTTTAACATAAACACTGTCAAAAAAATCCTGATAATAGTCTATTATTTCTGTTTGATAAAATCAAAATGGAAAGATTATTGTTGCTGTTAAAATTGCAGTTGAAAACTTTAACTCAGTTTTGGACTAACATATTCTAACGTCATGACATACCAGCTACAGGCAGGCCAATCACCAAGAATTCCATACCAAAGGAATATAAGATTAACTTAAAATTCAATTTCCTCCAACAAAATGAACTAAAATGATGGCACCAAAAGATTAATTTGAGGACATGGAATCTTTAGAAGAGGGTTCACACAACCGTAACTCATAAACCTTCATTTAGAACTAGCATACAGACATGTTTAAGGAATCAGTGGCACAATATTTTGATGGAAAAGAATTCAAAATCAGAAAACAAATAAAGAGAAAAAGAAAAACCTCCATGCACGGGAGATACATAAATTGAGAAGTGCTCCACACAAATGAAATAAAATACATAAAATAGTTCTGCTCTACCTGCTTTCCAGATTTTTCACTCAATAACTCTCTCATTTTCTCCACAGCATATATAGAGCAAGCTCGTAGTTCAACTTCCTCTTCAGTGCCAGCACCAATTTCACTCCTAGCCTCGATGATGCTTGCAAGGGTAGAACTATATTTCAGCACACCAAGCTGCTGGAGCACAGCTGGAACAATATAGTCAGCAAACATAGTGATTGAACTAATGTCATCAAATTCTCCATATCCTTGGCCCTTGAATGCACCCCACAAGTCGGCAGCAAATATCTGTGCTCTTTTATACAAGAATACCTGGTGGCCCTTGTACACTGAGTGGTCTCGAAAGCCTGCAATATTTTAGTCATACATGGAGTGTATTTTTCAATTCTTTAGTATGATGAATTATTGCTAAGTATATATACGTGTTTCACATATTATTGTCACAATTATTATTAGATGTGACAACAAAATAATAAACTAGATGAAAAATTGTACCTGGAAAATGACGTGTAATAAGGGCAACAAGCTTTACAGCTGATTTTCCGCATGAATCAACAAGTTTGGATGCTTTACCCTCAAAGCTTCTTTCCAGTTCAAACCCAACCTAAACCATGAAATTTAGTGACATCAAACAACTGGTTTTGCTATTACGCTAGAGAATTTTATGCAAGCAGAAGCAGATAAAAATAGAAAAACTAGGCAATACCATCCATGTTATCTATGTAATTTGAACAATAAGAAATTTGAAGATAAATATTTATGAGATGAGAGAAAAACAATGCCCTAGTGTCTAATGCATACTCCACCTCATGCAACAGGCGAACCCGCTCCTCCTCTAAAGGAAGTGGTCTAGGCCACTGTAATAACTCACGCAGTTGAGGACCTGAAAACAAAGATCAGTCCATCATATCCCCTATCTAATGGAAGAGCTTTCCCCAATGAGTGCAGGTTAGAATGGTGCCAAACACATAACCAAACCATAGTTTGTCTCATTTTAACCTAGATAATTATTAATAAGGAAAACAGGTCAACCTATATATAAGAGCATGTATTTTTCTATGTCTAGAGAGCAACCTTTTTTATAAAGACATGAGAAGACAGAATGATCAAGATAAAGCAGAATTACCTGTATATTTTTGGAGACGGTCTGCTTCAAATGCAGACTTGTCATTCAGCAAAGCTTCCTTTAAGCCCATGGCCAAATTATCATAATTTAGATCCTCATCTGTTAAAGAATAACCAATACAGAAGCAGGAAAATGCAAGCTTATAAAACTACAACTCAGTAATGGCGATAATATAAACAAATACACGCATGTAACCAACAGACAAACACAACTAATATATTACACAAAACATGAGCAATTAGAAGAAAATATCCTTTTAAAGGGCTGTAGTGACACACAATTGGCAACTAAGAAATGCTTAACATCAGGCCCTTTTAGACCATGGAAGAGAATTCTTCCTTTATTATAGGAAAATATGCTACAAGGATAACTGCCTAGGAAATAAGGTGAAAGAAATAAAAAACCACAATGAAACATAACAACCTATGCATTGGGGATTCTGATAAGACCATTAAAATAGATTCTCAATCAACTTTGAAACAGAGCATAAACACATAAATTTAGCTTACATTGTTCATTTTAGGCAAAATAAGATTTAGAATCCCAATAAAACAATAACTTACTGTTCTCAAAGATTAAATTACAATTAGTTCATACTCTCATTAATGATAATCCATAAAATTGAATGATAATCCATAAAATTAGCGCTCAATTTTATGAATCGATAAATTCAATTCCATAAAATGTATACGTTTGCATTAGTAACAGTTAAAAAGGAAAAACCCAGTAAGAGGTTTTAATAGTTAAAAAAGCTTACCAGGCCAAAAACAGAAATTCAAAGCATCCAAAACAAAAAGGTACTGAACGGTGAGGGGTCCATTATCAAAATAATGAATTCCTTCATAATCCCACTCCACTTTCGGAATCGAGTCTTGCATTTTCTCTACTACTTTCTCAATCCCTGCACTCCGAAAGAAAACATATATATACATATATATATATATTAAAAAAAAACCAACATTTTCCATTAACCAAACTTAACAGGGGGCAAGAGGAACGACCTGAAGAATCAATAGTGACGTGAGAAGCATTACGAGCCACCCAAGCAGAGCTTTCTCTCACCTCCTCCATGAGCCGCTGAGTTTTTTTGTTTTCTTTTAATTCGTTATTTGACTGAACCCTAAAGAAACAAAGATTATGGAGAAAGATATTTTTCTTTATATAGTGGTCAGTTTTGGAGGCCGGGACAGATTACCAGGTTCTCTCAACCAATTGTTTTCCTTAATTCGAAGTTTCCCGCTTTTGTTTGTTCTTTCCCTTATGGTCGGCTTTAACCCAAGCCGTATCTTATAGGGGTCAGAGCCTCAGACAAAGGGTAATGGTTTGGTTTGGCTTTGACCACGACCTGACTCGGTTCACGTGATGTGTTGTTTTTAAGTTCTCACGTTTTTTAGCTTCATAAAGATGGGAAGCTAGGCTGGCTCAAAGGGTGGGAAAGGTTCAGAGGCTAAAACCCTTTTTGACAAAAGTTGGAGCAGTAGGTGTTGCACCCAACACAATTGGTTGGTTGGAAAAGGGTCGTTAGGGTTTTTAATGTTCAAGCCACGGCCATTGGCCCGTTTGGGTTTTGGCATCATGAATGTTGGAGACAAATCTACGTAGGTCTTACTGTAATGAAGTAGACGTCTAAGCCCAATAGTAAATGCATTGATCGCAAACTTGGAATTGTAATTGGACAAAAAGGAAAAAAACACATATGGGGTAATGATCTTTTAACATTAAAAGAATAAGAAACAAATAAAAGTGAAAATGTTGAGCATCTTGGTTTAGCAATAATTCTAAATATTTCATACTCAAAAAGTAAGATTGAAAATTTTTTAATAAATAATATTAATATATTAAATTTAATAATAAATATATACATCCATCATTTAAAAAATTAAATTTAACTCTTTTTCTTTAAATATATCCCAAAAAAAAGTGATGAGGATTTGCTTTCATTTGAAACGCGTCAACTCATTTTAATGAGTTCAGAATTAAATGTAATTTTGGTAAGCTAAGCACAGAACTATAATTGATTTTTATCTACATAAATATATATATTTTCTTACCTTCAAATTTAGGTGTGGTTGTGAAGCAAGGAATATATATAATAAAGAAGCTGATTATTGATGTTGGGGTGCTTGAACTTAAAAAAAGTTAAAAGACAAAAGGAGCTGCCTGACGGATGTGTCATTGATTTTGTTTTCTAGTTATGGCTTTATGCCTTGTTTTTTACATAGTGACTTTCCTTTATATAGAAGTTATTGTCTGGAATGAAGGATTCTACTTTATGAAAAAAAAGTGGAAACAACAAAGTCTGTCCGCCTACAAAGTTGAACTGAAATACAAATCCGCGCGTGGGTTTCCACATCTAAACCAAGACATTCAAAAGAAAAGAAGGAAGGTTTTCTTGCCATTTTATTTATTTTTTTAATTGCAACAGTGTGGCATTAAGTTTCATTTTTATTCAATCCTTCGTATTTTATATCAAATTTAACGTTTCAAAAAGGAAAAAAGGTAAAATATTTTTAAAATTCTCACATATGTAAATTAAAAAAACCTAAGTGATTTATAAGCGATGATGTTATACATCCCATTGATTAGTTTTTTGAGAGAAAATACTGGCGTCATAACAATCTAAAGGCTCTAATTAATGAAACTGGTTTTTTACGTCATTATTACTGAAATTCATCTTTTTGGGTCAAATGGGTTGGGCTTTAAATTGGCTGATGGATCCAATCAAATTTTCTAGTCCAGACCTTCAAAACCGATAGCATAGCGTTTAACGGAGGTCACACCCAAACGGTCTGGGTTCGTCGAGCTAGAAAAAACGCTGTCGTTTCATTTCAGAAAGTGGTAAGAAAAAAAAAAAGGAGCAAGTGTTCTAAACCCGGCGGCGGCTAAAAACGTCCCCTCCTTTTTTGGTGTGAAGCCAAGCTGTAAATGGCCATAAGGCCCTTGAATTTCACAACAATCTCTCTTCACCACCATCGCCACCGTCTCCACCTTTCTCTCCTGTTCTTCCCTTCTCCTATCTCCTCCTCCGCTTCCCCCCTTTCTCCTCCCTCCTCCTCTCCCCTTTCATTCATCCGCGGAGTCGCCTCCAAAACCTCCTCCGTTCCCCTCTCTCAACACCAACAAAAACAGAAAAAAGACCTTTTGTTGAGAGAGCTAAAAGAAACCGAAACCCTGGCTCAAAAGATCGGCAAATCTATTAGGCGCCCCGGCGCCCCTTCTAAGTCTAGGGTTTACTCCGATGTCAACGTTGTTCGTCCTAAAGAATACTGGGACTACGAGTCCCTCACCGTCCAATGGGGGTATTCTTCTTTCTATTGTCCCTCTATCTACTCCTATATTTATACGTATTTGTATCCGTATCTTGTTTTCTTTGTGTTTTTTTTTTGTTAGTTACCGCTGTTTGGTTCTTATGAATTTGAATCTTAGGGTTTTTATTTGAACGTTTTATATTTGGCTGGAAAATTAGGTTAAACTTAATTGTTGGCTGAAAGATCATAAAAAGAAGAAAAGAAGTAAAAATTTGATTGATTGATTCATTTGAAGTACTGTTTTAGCAGGGAACAGGATGATTACGAGGTGGTGAGGAAAGTTGGCAGAGGGAAATACAGCGAGGTTTTTGAGGGTGTTCACTGTACGGATAACGAGAAATGTATTATCAAGATTCTTAAACCAGTCAAGAAGAAAAAGGTTTGTTCTTGGTGGCATTGCAATACTTCAATTGATTTATCTTTGTGTTCTTCTGACTCGGTTTGATTGAAAATGACTCTTTGGGATGTAGATTAAGAGGGAGATTAAGATACTGCAGAATCTTTGTGGAGGGCCAAATATTGTGAAGTTGCTGGATATAGTTAGGGATCAGCAATCGAAGACTCCAAGTCTTATATTTGAATATGTGAATAATACGGATTTTAAAGTGCTTTATCCTACGCTGTCTGATTATGATATTCGATATTATATCTACGAACTTTTGAAGGCAAGTAGACTTCTTCCTTGCTGCCTTAATTCTTCATTAAGCTTATTGGGTTTGAAATGAGATGCATATTTGTTGGCTTAAAATCATGTCTCTATTTTCCTCATAGTTCTCATTCCAATGAAGTTTTGAGTTCAAACCTAGGTGATTAGTTTAGGGTTCATGGTGAGAGGTAAGAGATGCTTTTCTTTGGTTCTGGAACATATGTGCCATAGATTGAAAGTAAAAGCAATTGGATGACCTGGTTAAATGGGATTACTGAGGTTTATTTCACATAGATTGTGTTTTTGAGTAATTATGAATATATACATCTGCAGTGTCAGGATGCTGTCGTATCATTATTTTAAGGCCTAAACTATTTCCTGTTGTGGTTGATGTCTAAAATAATTAAAATTCTTGGTTGGATGCTATTCTGCTCATGATGATTGAAAGATTGCATAAGATGCTTGTCATAGTCAATTCTAATAATTGCTATTCTTTTATACTAATTTCTAGTCATGTAATCATGACAATTTTAACTTTAGGTGATGTTTGTGTGTGTTTATTTGCATTGGATTCCTAAAATATCGATATCTCTAGATTTCTTTTATAAGATTGCTCTGTCTGGAATGTGAATTTTGATCCTTTTTCTCTTTTCTTCGGAAAGAAAAAGGATGTTTCAATCATTTAATTATTGTGAGTCTTTATTTTTAGGCATTGGATTATTGCCACTCACAAGGTATTATGCACCGAGATGTGAAGCCCCATAATGTGATGATTGATCATGAGCAGCGGAAACTTCGTCTTATTGATTGGGGCCTTGCAGAGTTTTATCATCCAGGGAAAGAATACAATGTCCGTGTTGCTTCAAGGTTTGTTTCCCTGTTGGCATTTTGTCTTTAAAGTTCTCAATTGTTCATTTAGCCTTTTTTTTTTGTCTCCTTTCTAAGAATCTGTTGTAGTTCACATCCTTTTGCTTACATCAGTTGCTCATCTGTCTTAAATATTCAAGCATTATCAAAAGTACCTGCATATGTTGTAGCATTTTTGAACTAGAAAGCTGACTTTTGGAGACGGCAATGGAAGTTGATTTACAGATTTATGGTAACTGATTTGTTACCCTTAATTATGTAATGAAAATTTTGCTTCCTACAGTTAGTAGACTTTGAAGATAAAAAGCTTTTTCACTTGCTAATTTACAGTGTTTTTTAACTTCATTCAACACAGCTGGGAAACCTGAGGCTACATTAGATGTGACGCAGGTCTAGAATAAGAGAACTGGGTGAAGCTTAGTGCTTGTTATAGTAGCTTGTAGTTTAAAAATTAGAGTTGAATAGCAGAGGGTATGGAGGCTAGAAGCATTCAGCAAAACATGCATTCCTTAGTGTATCTTGCATTTGGTTTGAGGGAAAAAATTATAATTATGCTAATATAATGTGATACTGACAGTTTTAAAATAAAAAGAAGTTAGAAGAAGAAATATAGGGAATTCAAGACTTAGTATCTGTGGGATAAAACGGAAAAAGGGTGGAGAAGGTGGGGGGAGTTCCTCTTAGGAGCAGTAGAGTACATTATATTTTATAGAACTTCCTGTTACTTATTCTGACAATATGTTAGCTTAAAGGTTTTATTACATATTAAAAGAGATGCTTTTTAGCGGATGTCATATTGTCACTGACAACTCTCATTACCATATTCTGCAAATCTATCAACTTGTGCTTTTTCAGAATTAAGGTTTTGGTATCTAAATTTTACCCCTCCTTTAATTTGTTACCTTTTTTTTTCCTTAATCACTTCATGTCTGGTTTGCAGATATTTTAAAGGTCCTGAACTTCTTGTTGATTTGCAAGACTACGATTACTCTTTAGACTTGTGGAGCCTTGGTTGTATGTTTGCTGGAATGGTGAGTACTATCTTTGGATTATTTTACCTCTTTAGGCATAGATCACTTCTTCAAAGAGGTAGGCTTTCATAGTACTAACCCTGGCACTTCATATATCAATTTCTCCTCATGTACATTTGTGGTGTTATGCAAGTAGACCTGGAAATGTCTTTTGGAAAGTCTGATCTTCATGAAGTCTCAGCTCAAAAGGCGCTCTCAATATATAGTCATTGGCAATAATGCAAATGGACTCTGTTTTTCTCAGGACCTTTGAATGTTCAAATTTTAGTGTCCTACATTTTTATGGGGTAGAATATCACCATTAGATGAGTGTATCTTGATCTGCTTGCATATTCATCCATGGGTGGCAGATAGCAGAGGAGGATTGAAATTTGATATAACGCCAAGGTATTTGATGCTCTCTATGTTGAGATGCTTATTTTTGAGGGTTGTGCTGTACAGATATTCCGAAAGGAGCCATTCTTCTACGGGCATGATAATTATGATCAACTGGTCAAGATTGCCAAGGTATGTGGACTTGTGGATGTTTCAAGTAACAGTGAGCTGACAGAATTGTATTCTATTGTGTACATCCTTATCTTGTACTGACATTATTTTGTTGTTGAGGCTTGCGTAGAAGTTCTGTTCCTCTTCATGATTGTAATCTGGTGCTGTTTTTGAAGAAATACCATGCTACTATTGTGCATCATTGATGCGTTGGGAGAGAGAGTCCTTTCACTGAGTGTTTAAAATTGGATTTATTTAGGAATAAATATAAGGTTATTAAATATTTTCCTCTTTTGCTGCATTAGGTTCTCGGGACAGATGAATTAAATGCTTATCTGAATAAGTACCGCATAGAATTGGATCCACATCTTGCGGCCCTTGTCGGGAGGTTGGTAATATAATTTATTAGTCAGATTGATGATACAGAAGTACAGTTAATTCCAACTGAGAAACATCTTCTATTCTTGACTCAGACACGGTCGCAAACCTTGGTCAAAGTTCATTAATGTTGACAATCAACATCTTGCCTTACCTGAGGTAGTATAACTAGCCATCTGTATCTATAATTTTGAATGTTCTCTCTGTATTACATTCCATCTTTAATGTATATTTTTATTTGTTTTGTAAGGCTGTTGACTTCCTTGATAAGTTGCTTCGATATGATCATCAAGAAAGGCCAACTGCTAAAGAAGCAATGGTAAACTCCTGATATTTATGAACCTATTGAAGAACACCCCCAGAATTTGTTGGTCACAACTTGCAGATATTTTTTCATCCATTCAATTTTCTGTGTTGTGTGCACCTGAAGATACCTATTGCCCTTAAAACTCAATAACAAAGTTTCCTAATTAAGATTATTTCATTCTCATGCAGGCTCATCCTTACTTCTATCCAATTAGAAATGCTGAAAGCAGCAGAACTCGTACCTAGCATTGCCAAATCCATGATGCCGTCAAGACATGGCCATCTTCTTTGTGCGTGGTTGGTTCCTGGCTTTGTAGTCTGACTGAAGATTTTAATGTCGGTGGTTGAGCTTGAAGTTAGAAGAAGTCTTTCAATGTTCTTTTGTGATTTTCGTTTCTCTCCCAAGGGAAATTTTAGTTTACTCTGACTTTCATATTTGTCCAACTATTGCTGATGATCCTCTGTGTGTTCTTCAGATGGGAAAGAATTCTTAGATCCGATTTCAGTGTGCTCCTTACAACTGAACCACAGATCTGATCTTTGGTCTCAGATTTATTATGCTTTAATCCGGTCTCTGTTTCTTTTTCCTTTTGTGGGTTCCTTTGGTTTTAACTAGTTGTTAGCTCAGTGGTTCCGGTCCATTGGATTTATGAGGGGCGGCCACCATTTCTAGCCCAGTGTTTGGAATTTTTTTTTGGAAGGAAAGGTTTTATGGTCGTACTCGATAGAGTATTGTAGTTTTTAACTCAAAATACGTTTATAATTCTACTTATATTTTGGCTTTTACAAAAAACGTGCGACTACTTTCACCCTTCTTCCCCTCTTTTCTTTGTCCTCCTAGTTCCTAAATATAGGCTCAGTCAACTGATACTAATTGTCATTGAAAATTGGTGCCGGTTAGGGGTGTGGCGGCTCTAATTAACCTTATAGAGATTTTAAGTTAAGAGCCGATAATAGGAACAGAATGTTCATTTAAAAACCAGGAGGTAAATTAAATGGTTGCACAGTTTGACGATCTTTCGTTGAGTTTCACTGTCTTCCATTATCCATGGAACCAAAAACAAATCTATTTCGTTATTAGTGATTGTATTTCCGTCACTTGATCTCAGATGTGTTTAAAGTTTAGTTAGATTTTCTCTTTGTATATAAAAATATAAAGTTAGACGTGTAGAAATCAGGCTATGGAACACATGCGATAAATACATGGAGGCCATATGAATACGTAACTTTGAACCATGACCGGGTCATTATCATCATCTCCATATTTTCATTTGGTTTTGCTGCAAGTCCTGCTGGTCTCCCGGGTTTTAAATGGTATCCCCCAAAAGAAATTGAATGAAATGATGAAAAAATGGGGAAAACTCCTATGTAACGGAAGCTCTGAAAACCCGACGAAAATCCGATTTTTCTTACGAAAACCCCCAACTTTAATTGCTCACATTTTCACACACAACAATCTTGGTTGTCCTTCGGTGAAACAGCGAAATTCGGTTTCCTTTTAGGATGTTTGGTCGGCAACGGCGGCAACCAGCCTTTGGAGGTTTTCCCTAAAATTCCGGAACTCACAACAGCAAAGCTAGCTTTGCTTTTTTGCTCAACCACAACATTTTCCAACAACTTGGCAAACGTTATCCGTTTGGTCTTGGCGATTGCCTTTTTCCCTAGCTGACCCTCTCCCCTCTACCATTTGGTCACACTCGTACTCTTTCTTCTTCCAACAAGTTTCTTCCAACAAGAAACTTAATATGTAGACTGTAGAATAAAGAATGAAGCATACATAGTTTCTTCTTCCTTCTTTCTTTTCATCCCACGAATTTCCAAATACATTTCATACAACTACGGATTGCTTAATATGTAGACTGTAGAATAAAGAAACTGAAAGAAAAATAAGATGAGGAATAACGTTTTGAGAATGTTTGAAGAAGGCGTTATCCCATGATTTAATTATTATCTTCAATAAAGAGAAAAATAAAAAAAAAAGTGCGAATGTCCTTTTTGGGTTTAGCAAGGGGAAGGAGAGCAGGGAGGAGGAAGGGTTGACCTTCTTTTAAAATGACAAAGACCCCCCCACCCCACCAAGTTATGGATAGTGAAAAGACAAAAACTATTACCCAAATTTGGTTGAAGGGCAAGTGTCCATTGCTTCTGCGTTTTTGTATTGCGCTTCTTGGCTCTTTTATCCTCTACTAGGCTCCTGTCTCTTCCCCTTCTGACTGTTCTTGGGTCCCATGATTCCACCAGCTTAAGGCATGTGTCCCAAAATTCTTTTTTTGAGCGAATAAATAAATAACTAAATAAATCTCACCAAATATCTTTTAAGCCTATGTATCATTTGATCATGATCTTGTGGAAAGCGTGTCTTTCACGCGCCTGAAATGAGAGTAGGGATTAAAGGTGCAACATATATATAATAATTGGAGACAAATTTAGGGCAATGGAATCCCAAAGCTTACCTCCTTTTGGGACATCTGGCGTATAATCCAGTATAGCGGACCGGTGTAGAGGGGGACCGATCCACCTCTTGTTATCACTAACATGGCTAACAAATTTAGGGATTGTGATTCAATTGGGGTCGATTTTCCAACCCTTTTATCCTTCTACGGACACTCCTACTGGTTGCTTTCAATGAATATTTTCTATAATTACTAAAATTTAGTCACAAGAATTTTGTAAAATTTACAATGATAAATTGTGTTGATTAGGTTCTTTAGATATTTTTTAAATACATATATTCAACACATATTCAATAAATATGAAAATGACTTGTGTATAATATAAAGTCATATTCGGAATTTATTTATAAATTCGAATAACATAAATAAAAAAATAACTGATAAAATGTATGTGAACTAACATTATTCATATACACGTCAGCTCTATTGATTTTTTTAAAATAATCTCAATGTACTAAATTTGTTACTTTTTTTTTTGTACACATAAAACATCTTGTCCCATCCTACAACATTTAGCTATCAAGTTTATAATAAAATATTGCACAGATCTGTTTTAATTGGGGTAGGAGGAATTCAAAAGCTCATAGTTTCTTTTCGGCTAATTTTGTGCATGTCAACATCTGTTAAGATCCTTCTTCTAGTAAGTTGTTTTATAATAAAGTTAAAATCTGTGACACATTTCTAAAATATGCGCACGCATATATATATATAATTTTATATATAGATTCGTAATGAAAATTTTTTTATTTATTTAAATCTCAAGTGTGAGAGGTATACCTTTTCTTCCTGGACACCCAAGATTAACTAACCAATCCTGAAAGTGACCTTTAAGGGTTCAGAAACTTCAGCTGAATCCATTGCAGTTCAATCCTGCCTGTACTCATCGTTTTGTTTAAATAGCTTAAAAAATTTAGTAACCTACTACACTTGTTTGAATGCATCCTAGCCGCTGTAACTGGCCATTGGCCACCACATCGTTCATGGCATGGCATGCATGGACATAATATGAAAGCATGCATGGGCATGATGGGGAGGATGATGATGATGGTGATGGTGATGGTGATGGGAACTGAACGGTGACGTGGTTGGTCCTCTGAATTTGTTCTTATCTGTTATCATAGCCTCCCCTCCCCCTCCCCCTCCCCCTCCCCATGCTTTCGGTTTCAGGATCTTTTGTCTTTTTATAATACAGATGAGGAACGTACAAAATAGGATACATAGCCATGTATTCCTACTTTATATATATATATATATATATATGAGGGGAACTTTTGTACTTTAGTATTTCCCATTTGATTTTTTCTTTTTGTTTTGATGGTTAAAATAAAAAAAGAAAAAACCCTAAGACTACCCCCCTAGATCCTATATATACAAAGGTAAAAATCCACAGTTGTCACCTGTCACTGAATAGAGGATACTGGTAAAGTCGTTAAAATTTGGCTTTACTAAAAGTTAGGCTTACCCTTTTTTTTTTCCCTCTCCAGTTGTTTTTGTTAGGATAAAGTTAATTGGACCGACTATCCCTTCAAAGTTTTTCCTCTTTTCGACATTAACATGCTCCTCATGGTACAATTTTGATCAAATAAACTTTAAATTTAAATGTGCAATTAATCTGGGTTCTTGCCAAAGGTTAGCAATGGCAACAGAGTCTTGTAAATCTCATCTTAATTCTTTTTTTTTCCTTGTTCTTTTATGTAGAAAAAGAAAATAAAAGAGATAATGAGTGGTTGAACTTATTCAATCAAAGTTATAATGATGAATGCCACCTCAAATGGTAAAGATGGGCAGAGTTTGAGCAGAGACTTTGATTTTAATCGTAATATTTCCTCTTGTATGAACACAAAGAAGATTATTGCTTTCAAAAACCTTCTATCACCATCACAAAATGAATCTAAAGGATCGAATTATATATATGTGGCCGACAAGTAAATTTCTTTTTTTGACTTTCATCTTTGATTTATGGGAATCGAACACCCGGAACCTATGATTTAATTTGGGGTGATAGAAAAGGAGTTGATATCTGTCTATGCTTTCTCTTACAGGTCACTGCTTCTGAAAGGATATACTTGTAGTTCTGTACGATGTGTTAATATATGGTTTAAGGTTTTGGTCCTGTCCTCATCGTCCCGAAACAAAACCTTGAACTTTGTTTCTAGATTTCCTCGTGCGCCAATATTGTCTCGTCAAACTTGGAAACACTGTCGAGTCAATTGATTATATATAATGATAAATCGCACTAGGAATATTAGTTGAACAGTGAATATCCCACAATCTCTTGGGATGGAAATAAATGGTTGTATGTTCTTTTTCTTTTGTAGGATGTGCAATTGCAAAAAAGAAGTGAAGACCAAATGTTGCTTGAATGATTAGCATTGTCATCTACAGGAACAAATATAAATATACAACGTGCGGCCAGGGTTCAAACAACTTGCTCATTCGAAGAAAGTTGGTTTCCTTTTCTTCTTACTTTAGTTTTCGGAATGATAATAAGCCAACATGATGGCTAATTAACAAGACCATATAAAGATAGTGCAATGCAAAAGCGAACATGCGTTTACATTATATGTATATACTAGCTAGATGTGATCTCTTTTTTTTTTTTTTTTGTTTTGGGGGGGCGGGGTTGGGGGGGGTGGGGGTTTGGTGGGGGGGGAGAAGCGGCGTTTGGTTTTGATACGTGTGTGTGAAAGAGTGATCGAGTTTTGGCTTAGAGGGTCAAGATTTGATTCCCAAAAGGAGCAGTATCTTTTTCATTGTAAAGTCCCATCTTGTTCTTTGCATGGATTTACTTGGAACAATATCGTCCAAAAAAAAAAACACTAGGTAAACTTTATAAATTATACTAATAAATAAATGAGTATGAAACAAAAATATACGGACGGTTGTGATTTTGTCTTCATGCTGACTTTACTAGTCAAATGCATGTTCCCAACGTGTCACCATAACGTGATTATATGAAAGGTCATTTCAAGGGACTATATATATAATTGGGGGATATAAATATTATATATTATGCATATGAAAATGCAAATGTTAACAAGGGAAAGGAAGGGATGGGTCATGGGGCAAACTTGGCACGTCTCAATGAGGGGACATGGTGCATAATCTTGGGGATTCGGCCGAGCCAGGACCGCACCCTGGTGTCGGACTCTTGGCATACAAATTGCTCAAAACCAAACAAAATAACAATTTGAGAGAAATGACAGCTCCTCAGCCCTCTCCCAAATACGTCCCCCCACCCCAAAACCCACCCACCTATCTCTGACCTTTGTCTCCCTCCCCTGCCGAGCACCCCAACATTCAAAGCTGTCCTCCAATTTAACAATTGGACATGCCCAAGGGCATTTCCGTCTTCAAACCTTCCAAATATGGTATCTATTTTCGAATGATTTTACTATTCATGGCCAGTTATTACAAGCCTGCGAGCCCTAATAAATAGCTTCACGACTTATTCATTTTTCAAATCTCAATTCCAAATTTAGAATCATACAGCTCCCAAACTAGCTGACTAGAACCAATAATATATTGTCTAGAAAACACATAATTAAGAGAGCGGAGTTAATAATAGAATGAGAACATATTATAAAGTTGAAATCAATATTTTATAGTTAATAGTATATGGTTTCATATTGGTTTGTATGGTAGGTCTTTTGTAGGTCAGTATAGAGGGTTATGAGGTCAAGCTTCTATTATGTCACCGACCCTAAAAACATGTGGCGAGAAGGGAAGGGAACAAGTGTCTGATTTCAGGTCTTTGATTTGGGCTTAAAATATTAGCAAAATCCACACCTTTGCGACCGGAATATATCACCTCTGTTTTCTGCCCGGGTCAAAATTTGAAGGTCTCGATGACAAAAAAACCTAGGTCGAGCTGGAGCGCGAGCCTGCCCGAGTTATCATCAACTTTGTATTTTATTATTAAGTAATGAATCGCAATCTACAAATATATAGCAAATTAAGACGAGGGTGACAACAAAAGGGCACCAAACTCCTTCCGTATCCTTCCTCGAGCCACACCATCCCAATAACTTTTACTATTTTTTCTTTGATAATGGTTGGTGGTCAACTTGCTTAACCCCCACTTTCCAACTGTCTTAATCATTTTTTAATCAACCCATTAGCAAGCTTGTTATCCCTTCGTTCCCATCAGACAAGACAATTTGGAAGATAATGGGTAAACATGTTGGCTACTTGTTAATTTCTTTTCTAATCCATGTTTGGTTTCCCACAATGCACGAGGATTTCAAATTATTAGACCCGATTATCATCTAAAAACCTAGCTAGTTACCCTAATCTCGTCACCCCTACGAGATATATATATATATATATATATATATAAATATAACAAGAGACAGCGGGCTAAAAAATAAAACAAAAAACAAAAGGAAAACAATAAGAGACATTGCCTAATATGAGGATTTCATGTTTCAAGTTGGGCCTACAATGTCAGTTGTGCTTTGAAATACTTGGCCATTAATTAGTACATGATGAGGTTAAAAGATCCGTACGGAGGCATAAACTAGATTACATGAGAGAGGGAACAAGATCCCTGCAATTATAATTCCGAGGAAATTGTTTTGGAATTTGTCACTAATTGTCTTCTTTTTTACATCGAAGGTGAAACATATTAACATGATACATGTCGAGGATCATATTCTTTTTAACCAAACTATATAAATTTTATAAAAATTTGACATCATACATTAGATATCCTAATCTCGATATTAGGGTTTTGTGGTCCTAATTGGGTTTTAAACCCTAGTCATATGGAACATAGCTAGGTATTTCGATCCATTATCGACCTAATCAATCTTTTTTATGTTTCTAAATCTTGACCGAGGAAGAAAATGTGGAACAAAAGCCAAAAACTTCGTGAGAATCATGTGTTTTTATTATGCTAATCATGTACATCAGCTCTTTCGTCATCACAGTTAAGCATAATTCTTGTTAAAATCGACTCATAATTAAGTAAGATTCCGAACCATTTCTTGAATAGGGGGTGGGAGAGAGGATTCCTCCCTCAAGAATTATTCCCTACTCAGTCAACAAATTAGGGTCTAATGCTTTTTCATTAACTATAGATTAGAAATCACACCAAATATCTCCTTTTGATTCCAAATCTAATGATCGTTTAGACAAAGAATAATATTGATCAGTTAAATGTTGGTGGATTCTTAGGATCACACACAATTTTCGAATAAGGATTAATAAAATCATGAGCAAGAGCAAGAATCTCATCATCACTTATATATTTCATTGCCACTTTATATATTCTAGACCCAATATTTATCCAAGAAAAAAAAAAGTATATATACGTAATATGCTTACCAAATTTGACCACCGATCATTTGAAAGAACTATTGCCTTTTTAATTAAAGCCCTTTCAATGTTTCTGTGTTTGTTTTTAGTTATAACACTTCCAAACTTTTTCACCAAATTTAGCTAATTAATTAATGATTTTATGTGTGAAGGCATGTATGTGTTTGCCTGTACCTATGCATGTATATGAAATTAATGATTATGATAAACTGGGTGTGAACCTAGTTAACTTACATTTATAACTAAATAATATTTATAAATCTTAATAAAGTATGGTATACATCAACTAATTATAATTGTCTCCATCATGGATCATTATCATTGTCGTTTTCACCATCATTGGTAACACCACTATCAATTTCTACACGTTAGTGTCATCCCTGATTTCATTAGTATCATCATTCTAATTTCATTATTCTCTTTGTCATTGTCACCGTAGTCACCTTCTTCGATTTAATTTTTCTCCTTTAATGGTATAAATCACTTACTATAAAAATTATAAATTAAAGTTTAGCACTACCTAGCTAATTTAATAATATTTGTTGAAAGACACATTACGTTAATTTAGTCCGTTTTATAATCTATTATTATAAGCTTAAATAATAGTATAGAAGACACCCTCAAATATAAAAAAACCAACCATAAATTTATAGCAGAATTAATTATGCATTATGCATCGTGTGGTGAATAATATTTAATTAAACATGACTGAACATATATATAAAAGAGTGATCTAAGATTTAAATCTTGAACTTCAAATAAGGATCAACTTTTTATTAACAAACTAGAGTTGAATTATACAGTTTTAAGAAGATGATGTTGATTTTCATATACGGAGGAGACAAAGAAATGATTTTGCTAAAGACTAATTGTTTTGGTGGCATATAATTTAATTAGAAAGATAATTTTTGTGGGCATTTGTCTTAAGCTAATTGGGTTTGATTAAATAGGATGCTATTTGGTTGAATAGGGAAGATGCTCTCTTTGGTTTTACCTTAGTTTCATTTATTTTCTAATTAAACTAATCTAATTATGTTCGTTGTGTGTCGATATTTTATTGTTATTAAAAAAATTTAAACTCAATTATTTAAATATGATGCGTATACATGAAATCGCAATTTTCATACATGGTAGGAAGACTTTAGCTGCTCAAATAATCAAACTTTGTCTCTATGTATGTCTTATCAAGAAAGGATGATAAAAATACTTAAAAATGACATGAGAAGATTGTCAAGGAGACTATAACTATAATATGGAGTAGTTTCTTTAATGAAAGTAGACTATTATAGTTAAGCCTAGAACACTTGACCTTTGAACTTTTCCCATAAGCTAGCGAACTTTGCATTATGTTATGCAATATTATGGATAAAGTACAAAAAACCTCTCTAATTTTGTCCACAATCTTAATTAAACAAAAAAAAAATACTTAAGCAACAATAATTGCTAGGTTCCAATTGGAGAGGAGTCTAAATCAACCCCACTAATCACACACCAACTCCACCACTAACCCACGTAGATATTTCAAATGGGACCCTATTGTCCTACTTCCAATAAATTAATTGTTAAAATTACATTAAAAAAATTTATACCACAAAAATAAATTAAAAGAAATTTGGAAATTTGTCTATCTGCCAAACTTAGGAAACTCAGTTCCAACTTCACATGACTTGTAAGTGACTTTCCTTTCATTTTCCTCCTTTCCAAGTTTACCTCTTAATTAAATCCTCAATGATTTTTAGGTCATTTTCAATGGGGCTATTTTCAATTATTAAGTTGTTTAAATTTAAAACGATTGGTTGGACCTTTAAACAGTTACTAAAAAAATACCAAAAATAAAATAAATTTAATGTTGAAATGATGGGGTAATAAATGATTAATCATATTGATGACGTGTTTATATCCTTTTAGGACACAATCATTGTCGAAACCGTTTTCGGCTTCCAATTAAAATCCCTACTTTCTCTACTTAACTAGATTGGGGTTTCGCTAACGTGTAACCGGTTCCACCATCCACCTTGCGGATTCACCTTCGTTCATGTACATCTACCCATATTCGAATAATTTTGTAATTTAAATATTTTAAGATTAAAGATAAAATCAAAATTGAATAAAATACTAGTAAATCAATCAATCAAACATAAAGGATAATTATCCTTAAAAGTGACCTTTGATTATGTCCTTTGTGATATAATCAGATAAAATATCATATTGTTACCCTTCGATAAAGGAATTTGAAAAAGGAGCTTTGAATTAATGTCAAGTTCCATCAAAATTATTAACTTAGGCTGTCCACAAAAATGATAGGGCTGCATCACATACTGAATATTCCAATTCCGAGAGATAAGCATAGACCTTTAGCATGACAGTGTGAAGAAATCTAGCTACCCGTGAAGGGGAGCCATCATGACCGTCCATTTGGATTACGATCAAGAAGAAAGAGAGATTGAAGATTCCGATGATGATGATGATGATCGGAAAAGTCACGCTACCAGTAGGATGATTATAGCTGTAACAGTTATTCTCTAATTATTCAACCCCCTTTGATGTAGTAAAAGAAAGCCGCTTTTGCAGAGTCCAGTACAGCCGCTTTGTATTTTCAATCTGACGGCCGAGTTTCCTGGGTGCCTCAGCTCCCGTAACTAACGGTTCCCATCTCGCCACGTTGTTTCCTTTTCCTTTTACCCCTCACATTTCACTTCCTTACAAAGCAAGAACACAAATTTTATTAATTAAAATTAAATGAACATGCATGAAAAAAACATATTATCAGAAATTTTCACGAATCGACGAGAGTTATGTATGTTAAAAGATGGCACGATGGCCATGAGGATGGGATGGGTGGAGGCGGAGGGTAATGATTACAAATGGGGTCATGATGGCAACGCCTCCATCCGTAGAAATTAAATGATTAAAATGAAAAAAATAAAAAGAGAAATGGAAAAAAATAAAAACCACAAGACTGCGCGCAGCCATAGCCGCCATTTCCTCTTCCACTTTTATGTGATGATTAATAATAAATTTATTTTATTTTATTTTATTTTATTTTATTTTATTACTATGCCCATTTAATTCTTTTTAATGATTACATTTGTTACAAAGGCGCGAAAGAGAGAGAAACAAAGGAAGGATATATAGACAGACAGACAGAAAGAGAAGCGAGAAGAAGAGATAGGGACTTTTAAAAGCACTGAATTAAATAAAATAGCCAGAAGAGAAAAGGAAAGGTTTGGGGATTGTGGAGATAGAGAGTAAAAAGTGTTTTCTTTCAATTTTTTTCTTTTTTTTAAAAGAAAATCACCAAATAAACCAGTATTTAAAGGCAGCTTGAAACAAATTGTTTCTCTGGCAATGAACGTTTTCAGTAATTTCTCTTAGACGAAGAAAAACCCCAAGAAACTCCAAGAAGAAGAAGCTTAGAAGCCTTTTTTTTTTTTTCATTTCCTTCTCTTCTTTGTTTTCGTCTTCTTATGAGAGAATATACAGTGTTATATATATATATATATGTTTTTTATTTTCTCTGATATCGAAGTCCTAAGCTTTTAGCCTTTGCTGCTGTCTCCTCTCCTATCTCTCTTATTACTTGCTTGTTTCAGACGTCAGTCTGCCTATTTTCTAAGCTTGAAAAAGCTGAGTTTTCCACCTTTATAAACCCTTCTTTCGGTTCCATTCTTCTCCACACAAGAACGCCTGCTTTATCACAACCTCTTTCTCTCTACTTTGCGTAATACTGAAAAAGAAAGGAGAAAAGGGAAGAAAAAGAAAAAATTATGGGGGAAGATAATAAGTGTGTCATAGTGGTAAGAGAGTTTGATCCTAGCAAAGATTTAACAAGTGTAGAAGAAGTAGAAAAAAGATGCGAAGTTGGTCCCAGCGGAAAACTCTCTCTCTTTACGGACCTCTTAGGTGACCCTATTTGCCGGGTCCGCCATTCCCCTGCTTTTCTCATGCTGGTACAACATTTTCTCTTTTGTCCCCTTTCGTTTCATTCTTTCTCCATTACTAAAATCCCACTCTTTTTATTTTGTTTTTCTTACGAACGCTTTTTTAACATCATTTTTAATCAAGCAGGTGGCTGAATTAAGCTCAACCAAAGAGATTGTTGGGATGATTCGAGGTTGCATAAAAACCGTTACTTGTGGCAAAAAGCTCTCGCGAAATACCAAAAGTGATCCCACCAAACCCGTCCCTATTTACACCAAGCTCGCTTACATTTTAGGCCTTCGGGTCTCACCTTCTCACCGGTATGATTTAATCTCTTTACCAAAAATGGCGCAACAAATACTAATACGTTTTAAAACCAGTGATAGTAATGATGATTTTGATATGTGTTTGTTTTTGTTTTTTTTCTCAGGAGAATGGGAATAGGGTTAAAGCTGGTACTTAGAATGGAAGAATGGTTTACCCAAAACGGTGCTGAATATGCTTACTTAGCGACGGAAAACGACAACCAAGCTTCCGTTAGTCTCTTCACAGATAAATGCGGTTACTCTAAGTTCCGTACTCCTTCTATTTTGGTTAACCCCGTGTTCGCTCACAGACTCCCCGTTTCCAACGGAGTCACCCTGATCAAGCTTCCCCCATCCGACGCTGAGTCCCTATACCGTCGCCGTTTCGCCACGACCGAGTTCTTTCCTCGCGACATTGACTCAGTGCTTAATAATAGACTTAACCTTGGAACCTTTTTGGCTGTGCCACGTGGATGTTGCTATACGCAAGAGTCGTGGTCAGGGTCCGATGAGTTTTTATCCGACCCACCCGAGTCGTGGGCGGTTTTGAGTGTTTGGAATTGTAAGGATGTGTTCATGTTGGAAGTTCGTGGCGCGTCGAGAATGAGAAAAACGTTGGCTAAAACGACAAGGATTGTGGACAAGTTGTTGCCGTTTTTGAGGTTACCGTCGATCCCGGAAGTGTTTAGGCCGTTCGGTTTGCACTTTTTGTACGGGTTGGGAGGGGAAGGGCCACGCGCGGCTAAGTTTGTTAAAGCATTGTGCGCACACGCGCATAACTTGGCTAGAGAAGGAGGGTGCAGTGTGGTGGCGACTGAGGTGGCGAACCGTGAGCCGTTAAAAATTGGGGTCCCACATTGGAAGAGGTTATCGTGCGATGAAGATTTATGGTGCATCAAACGGCTTGGGGAAGACTATAGTGACGGGTCCGTCGGTGACTGGACGAATTCTCCCCCTGGACTGTCCATTTTTGTAGACCCCAGAGAATTCTAAAGTCTAACCACCCAAAAACAAGAAAGAAAAAGAAAAAGAAAAATCTTTAGTAATAATTTTCCTATTATTAGGATTCTGGGAGGAGAGAAAAGAGGGAATGACAAGATATGGGTTTGGGTGTAAGAGGGAATATGAATATCCTCTCCTTTTAGTTTATAGATTTTGGGGTTTTGTTTTTTCTCTTGTAAATGGATGTGTTTTTGTAAGATCCTGGTGTGGCCAAACAAAGCCTTGGTTTAGACGTGGGGTTGGGTATCTTTTTAGGGAATTTCCTTTTTACTTATTCCAAAGTTTAGAACGGTTCTTTTGATAGGGATGAGAAATCATGTGTAATCAGAATATCCCCTTTGAAGATCAAAAGCCTTTTCCTTTTTTTTATCATAACCAAAAACAAATTACCCCAATTGACTTGTGGCCGTATAATTGTGCCCTTTTTTTCTCCCCTTATAAAAAAGTAATTCAGATTATATGCTTTTGATGGGGCACCCTACTACCCTTACCCTATCTTCATTGACATTTCGTGTTTAGATTAATTGGGTTCTTAGTATGTTTCTAATTAAGGGTAGTGGAGAACATTGGACCACATTGGCAAATTGATCTTTAACAAATGTTGAAGTTCTCTCCCTAAGCCAATATAAATATATATACAATATGACAAAATATAGTCATAATTGGGAACTTTTTGTGGATGAACTTTGGTGGTGTCGATGGATTCTTTTTCATTTGGGGTTTTAACTTTATTATAGGATTGAGATGGATGGGAGATTTGGCTTTTAGCTGCCGCTGTGGCCTGTGGGTTTGCCTTTACTTTGCTTTGGAATGTAAGAAACTAAGAATTGAAATTAAAATTGAAATTTTGATAGGATAGTACGACCGATATTTGATGTTTTTTTTGGTTTTTTTTTTTCTCTCTTTTCCTTTTTGCTAATTCCTCGTCTTTTCTCATCCTTTAGGTGGTTTTAGTTGTGGAACTATGGGCCATATTGGGGGTTCTCGGATTGTGACGTTTCTTTTCTTTTATAAGAACCCATCCTTTCTTTTGTCTCTGAATAAAGACAAAACATAAATCACAATAATGTAGACTTATAGTTAGGCTTGCAGCCACTATTTCATCCAATCTATTTAAACATGATGATATTAATTGCTACATTTATGTTTAGTTATTTATTCGAATCGGTCTTAATAAATACATATTTCGTGTTATTCTATTTGAAAATATTTAAAAGAAATATCGGAAAGAAACGAAAAAGGAGATATTTTTCCACGAAAAATGGACATTTATTATTTGGATAAAAATAAAAATTGTGCCCATAATCAATAGGTTATGCATGCAATAAACGCCAGCTAAAAGGATCAAGTGAGTGATGAGTTACCAACCAAAGAAGGCAATGGCAAAGGCACAGCTCGTTTTCTTTGATTGCAAGCCTTCACGGGATTTTGCACTAAAGCATTCATATGAATCATGAGGAGAGAAAGGTGACTGGGGGGTCATTGAAATTTTTCCAAGTAGAACAATCAAATGAGAGACTTCACAGTTTTAATTAGAGGGTATCTTTGCTTTATGACAAGTGATTTTCCACTCAGTGACTTACAGCTGGAAAATTTTTCTAGAGGAATTTTTCATGGTCGAGAGAAAAAACAGTCCTCCCCAAAGGATCCTTTTTTACCTTGAGCAATGGCTGACTTGGGGCAGTATATATATGACCTTATTCGGATCATTATCAACAAATAGGGTAACTGTTCTATTGAATCCATAATGATGAAAAAGTAAGCACCTAACAAAAGAAACCCTGACTTGACTTAATTTGGACAAACCTCTAACTGTGCATGAAATCAAAAGATGGGTAATATTGCTCTTGGATTTTTTCATAAAGTTGGCTACCATTTTTTGTTTTTATGATTGTGGCATTGATAATATATAAAGAGCTTTAATTACTATTAACTATTGGGTAATATTGGCAGCACTTGTATTTGTCAATAAAGTTGATGAATCCAATATGTCCCTTATGAAAAAGCCAATTTGGGTTTATTGTTTGGATTTAATATCACTAAACCATCATCCAACAGGTAATCATGAAACATTTTCATACTAATCAAATTGGGAAGAAAGTGAGGATATCAAACATACTTTTGGGCATTGTCGAAGAAAATTCATGGGACATAATTTATTTCATAAACCTAAAAGTTCTACCTTTGGTACAAAATATATATATGTATATATAATTTGTAATGTATGGTCACCTTCTATCCCCACCATGCATTACACAAAAAGATTACATTCAAAAGCACCGAATTGTAACATCAAGCAGACATGAAAGTACAGAGTCATTGTGACTCACTGCCAAATTGGCCCAACAGCCTGTCGAAATTTGATTATTTTTTGGGCACTGTTTAGGTTGATGCATTGAACCAACATCTACCAACTTCAAAAGCTTTCTAGGAGTTTAGAGCTTTAACCTGATCGAATTGGACAAGGAAATACCAAAATCTTCTGTAATATCTTCATTGTTGTTTCTAATTATCCACTTCAGCAATGACTTAATCATTTAACAATTAAAGTTTAACGTTGACAAGGTTGATGAATCTAAAGTTAACAAGGGGACAATTTAACAAAAGGTTTATGATTAGGCAAAAGTAGGTGTGTATGAAAGTGTTAGGCAAGTTTCGACTGTTGGGTTGTTTTCCTTTAAGCACTTTTAATAATGATTAATTAACATATCTTCAGTGTGAAGAAAGCTACTCTGCAGGTTCCCATCATGTTATCTACTGTTTTTCTACGAAAAAGATGTTCCCCAAGAAAAAGGGTATACCAATGCAAAAGTCACTTGAGGTTCATGTCATTCTTTTTGCTTATACTAGTAAATACGTGGGTGGTTTAGGTACGAGGACGGTGGAGGAAGAAATAAGCAGAGTGGCCAATTGCAGTCAAATTTGGTTGGCTTTTTATTTTTCTTTGATTGCTTGCTTATCTTTTGTTGTTCTTCCTTCCGAGTCAATAGCTGAACGGCCAAAAGTTGTTTAGCTTTGTACTCTCCTTTCTTTCTCTTGTGGACTTGGAAAATTAAGGAGAAGAGTGATGGTAGGTAAAAGAATTGATGTGAGAGTTTGATTATCCCAAGCACACACAAAAACAAAAAAAGGGTCGTTCTAATTATGAGCATCTTTTGAGGTGAGTCCACTAGGTGTAATTGTCTCAAGACATTGCCTTCTTATATAATCTTTCGGAATAGGAGTAAACAAGATAAGAGGGAATTAGATAATGGTCAAGAACAACCCACGTTGACTGGAAAAATGTGTATTTTAGGCTTCCGTTTTGTGGAGATTTGGTGTTTCTTCTTAGTTAGAACATTGGCTTGATTTGTTGGCTAAAGATTTTTCTTCACTCCAGGCTTTTGAGCTGAATCAAAAGAAGTTAGGTCTGGGTCCAAGTTTGAACACAGATGCCCTCAATCAAAAGCAGCCTTTCAAGCACTCTTCCTAATGTTGGTTTTCGTCTCTTGTTTACTGCTTATCTAATCGAGCTTCCCTTCTTCATTGGTATAAAAAAACAGAAGATAATTTTGCCTTTCAAGTCCAACTACAAAAGAAAATAGGGTAGTGGTAATATAGGGCAAAAAACAAAAAAAACACAAAAGCAAAAGGCACAGACAGAGGTGATGATAAGGCCGACATAGACCCAGAAAAGGTTGGGAAATTTGGACTTGACCGAGACAGAAAGGAATCAGGAAGGAAAGTCTATCGTTATCCTTCTCTGTAACTAGTTACTGATATTTCTAGTCACATCTCTCATCACACCAAATTATTAGTCTTTTGTTTTAATCACAAACACAAAAACTATCATGTAATATTTTTCCATAAAAAACAATCAAATATAATATAACATTAAGTTACAATCATGTTACAGTCAATGAAACTAAAATACAATCTCGGATTACAACACTTTTATGTCTATACATCATAGTCAACAGATTCTTTTTTCCCTCTTGGAGTTCTCTGGTCCAATCTTTATGCTGTCCAGTGTGGAAAAAGAAAAATGTGCTTGGGCACCAAAGCCCTCTTAGGCCCATTAAAGTTGTGCAGACTTTGAACTTTGCCATGTGGTCTAAAGTTCGGTGGGGCCCAAATTGGGTTCACTTAAAATTCTTAGAATCAAAATATCCATCAAATTTTTGTATTCATATATTTTATTTAACTTAATAATTATATTTAAAATCAAAATAATTTAATATTAATATCACATCATCAAAATATTGCACATCAACATTACCTTAACGCTGACATCATCCTTTTAATGATAAAATTAAATGCATTTAAGAGAAAGAATTAAATTAAAGTAATTTTTAAAATTTAAAAATTAAATTATTTTAATTTTAAATAGAAGAATTAAACGTAATAAAATATATAAATACGAAAACTTGATGAGTATTTTGATCAAATGTTCACCATTCAATTTGTCTTAATTGGGAACCATAATGATTAATGATCTCTTAATTTCCCTTCAAAATATTTTTGTTGTTACCCATTGAAATCTGTGCTTACCTCTTCTGAGTTGTTAGTTATACCAACCAAAGGGATAAAGCAGAACTTGCCCTAGCTTAAGCTTAGTTTTCATTCAATAGATATTTCCTTTTTCAGGGATGGCTTGATAGTTACACTCAGATGAGTCAGATCAGCCGTTGATACGATTCCAAACTCAGAAAAACTGATTATACAAAGTAATGATCCAACCATCCGCGACGTTAAAAGTAGTATTATTTCAGATCAGCTTAATTTGGAATTGTTGCAAACTTGGGATCTTATTTTGGTTTTTGATTGGATACCTTAACATGATACCAGAACTTTGGTTAAGAAACTTAGCAGCCTTTCATATTTTTTTTTTTGTTTGCTTTTTCACTTGCTGCAACAATGAACAACCTAGAGACTCCACCGCTCAGGGAACGAAATGCGACAGTGAATCTCTCTTACAAAACCATCCCCGTGCTATTCAATATTGCCCCATTCCATTTGCTCGAAAAATCCAAGTGGTAAACCAGCTAGAAAAAAGTCGGGTGATATTCTCCTACCGTCATTTTGAGACAATTTTACAAAGCCGAACAAGGCATGCTTCCGATTCTGCTAAGCACATCCTGAACTAAGATAGTGAATGTCTCCTACTTCTGGATGGGGTGGACTTTGTTTCTCCTGCAGTGACTGATCCAGGGCTCTCTGATGTGTCAGAGCTGCTAATTTCACCGTGTCTTTCCTTACTTGACCAAAGTTTTGAGAAGATCTTTAACATGACCAAACCTTTCATTCTATTAGCAGCAATCTTTTCGGCATCACTTTTAGCAGCATCATTTCCGTTTCTATCAGTCCCACTACTGCCTAATCTTAGAGTAGCAAGCTCCCTTTTCAAAGCCTTGATATCCTCGGCTGTTGGCACAGAATCCCAATCCTCTTCAGTGTTAGTTGTAGTGGACCTTGAGCTGCCATGAGACCCACCAGGGAGTAGGGCTCTAATGGACCGTGGAAGATCAGGTGTGCTGTTGCCAGCTGATGCTGTAGCCCTCACTTGCTCAAAGAAGAGGACTTGCACAACAACACGCAATGGGAGCCTCTCATTTTGCACAGCATGCATACAGGCCTCGGCTGACAACTTCCTGCAGTCCATTAACCTGCATATTCTCTTTCTCTCATTCTTGCTGATTCCAGGGTGTTCCTGTATTGAGAGGAAAAAACTAGTTTTAGTTGTTAATCTGAAATTGATATATCGCTCTTATAAAAGCACATTTGGTCAGTCTAAACTGTATTTTGTTTTAGAAAAATTTTTAATTTGATATACAGGAATGAAGGAAAGAGAGAAAAGATGGATCAAAAGTAAAAAAACCAGAGCTGAGATCTTGGAAATTACCTTCAGATACATGTCTATGGCACGGTAAAGTCCATCATGAGAAGGTCTAGAGAAGCTTGCTACAATTTCTGCAAGAGAGACAAATTTTGACAGATGCAGATTTGGATCTCGTGCAATTTCAGCAAGGTAGCCATCAATTAGCTTTGCTACCAACACTTTACAAGCATCTGGTCCAAACATAGGGCTTCTACTCTCCTGGAATTCATTTTCAATGGGGTCAATTTTAGAACTGTGAGTCACAAACTCCTCAACTAAGTTGTGAACAATGTCAACATCATATATTGTTGCTTCTCCAGCTGGAGCTCGAATCAGAAGATCAGTCACTGCTGCCTCCGGAAGCTGCTGGCCAATTCTCCTCATCAACGCATTTCTCTCCATTTCTCCACAATCCAATAAAATTGCAGCTTTTAACAATCTAAGCAAGAAGCTACAAGAAACAGTTCCTTTCTCAGTGGGCAGCAGCCATACAATGGTCTCCACCAACGACCTATACTTTATGAAATCATTATTCTGGACCATACCCTTGCCAAATCCAGGCAATCTTCTCAGGGCGTATGCATTTAGGGCTTCTCCAATTACATCACCAGAAACTCTGCTTTTTGTTTTAATTGTTGTTATCACACGCTTGTATAAATCAATATGAAGCTCACAGAGATCTTCTACCCACCAGTCCTTTGGAACCATTTGTGGTTTTCTTACACCATTCCACTGCGGACTATTTCCGTTCTCTGATGGGAGCTTCTTCCTATTATAGGTGTATGACCACTCCACCTTGGAAGTATCAATGGAGGCCTTGGAAGCTATGGAATCAAGGCAGTGGCTGACCAACTTTAGTTCCTCAGACCACGGAAGTAGAGATTTTGTTGTTTGAAGGACAATGATAGAATCTTTCCAGCTCCTGAATATACTTGAATTGAGGAAGACATCAATCTTATAGATAAGGTTTCCTTTCTCAACAGTTTCATACATCTCAAGGTATTCTGCTGCACATCTAGCAGCGACAACATTGTATGCGTTGAGAGTGACTGTCATACCGTAACAAAACTTAGCACATATTTCAAAAGCAGCAGGTCCACCAGGAATGTCTTGAATGTGGATTTCATCACTGTTCTCATCATTTGATGTTGCAACCAGCTTCTGCAAGCGTGCACTTTTGGATAACAAGGGGAACTACAGAAAAATTATGGTTATATACGTGAGCTACCAAGAAAGTATAGGGACTAAAAAGAATTGCAACATGGACAAAATTAAATTGGCCCTTTTAGAATTATACTTGTTTGCCTAGTCAACAAGTTGGACCATTAACAGACACCATTATGATGATTAGACTGAGAAAACTAATCCACACACCAGTGGTGTGAAACAAAAGACCTAAATAAGATGTCCGCCTATCAAATAACCTTCTAGAGGCAGACAATCTGTTTGACAATTTCTGGTTGATGCAAAAATATATTGGCTCATTGGTCCACACAAATATAAGAATCGAATATATAAATCATTTACATCTCCTATGATAATTACAACACTGTATCCTTCGTATGATGACAGATTGATATCGGTTCATACCTTATGCAGATAGAATTTCACATCCCCAATGTTAACGACTAAGTCAGTTGCCAACTCAGTTGCAACATACCTGAGATAAATGTTTGTCCAGTCATGTCAGCAAAAAATTAATGTACAAATATTCACTAACTTGAATATGGGAAAATGTAAGCAGAATTATGACAAAACTTTACAGACAATTACATTGTTGACATTCAATTCATAAATAAAGGTTTCATTAATTAGTCAAGGTCATTCTGTCTCTCTCTGTCATCAATAAGAAACAAAAATAGAGTAACAGACCAGGGGTGACACAAAGTAGAAGCAGTTATGTCACTACAACTAAGTGGAAGTTCACTACAAGCACCATACCCACTCCCTCCCTCCAAAAAAAAAAACACTGTGAGGACAATTTGCTTAATAGCACATGATTCTTTGTATTTACTGGTAACTTGGTTTGACGACCAATATGACCTGTAATCCATTCACTCGAAAGCCAATAATTTTTCAAGCATTCCATGGTTAAATATTAACCTTCTATTAATCCCCATCCAATAATGGGTTGAGCCAAGTAAAACAACCATTTAGTATAGACTTCACGATTTAACTATGTAAGCATTCATCATTAAAGAACATATAACTTCAATTATAAATGGTAATGTTCGTATAGAATCGAAGTATCTTAAAGCAGTAAAGGGTTTTAAGTTCAGCTTTAAGAAACACCTTTGATCATTGCTGAATACATATGAGAAATACATAATGAAGTTTATCATGTCTCAAAGCTCAATCAGATAAATAATTCATAAAAATGCAGAGTACCCAAAAACACTTGAAACACAGATGCTTGCCAAACATTCTCTATTGATACTATTTTTACCCAAAATATGATTATTCCCTTTTCTTCTCTTCAATAGAGGTTGGGAATGATTGTTTTGTCATCTCTGTACTATTACGTGTTTGTTCAACTATCAATGTAGAAAATTATTAGGGAAACTAGGAGAAGAGCTCTGTATTCAGGTCTCACCGTTGTGTTCAACCTTGTTCACAACCAAACCAGAAATAAATATTGCAATCTAACACTATGGAAAGAACAGTGGTATCTAGATATAAGAACTGGGGAAGGATAGATACTTAAATCTTCAATAATAAATTCATAATCTTAAGGGCTGATGTAATCCCAATAATAAGCCAACGGGGCTTACCAATGCGCATTTCTAAAATGCATTTGCTTCCTCTGGTTTTGGAAAACCCAAAACTTTTACTACAATAATATGTGTCCCATATTTCTCAACAGATAAGTTCCTAGTGTGTCAAAAGTCATTCCACCTTAAAAATATGACTTTTAAGATAAGATTTGGGCATTTTTTTTTGGCACTTGTTAGTGCCAGAGGAGGAAAACTCAGAACAATAAATACTCCTGTAAATTACCATATGGGGAAAAATCAATTGGAAAGGGAAGGGAAAGAGAAGTTAGCAAAGGAGAAGCAAGTAATATTAAGGCTAATGAAAGTAATTACTACATAATGTCTGTCCAGCATACTGAGAGGGAAAAAAGAAAAGAAGAAGACGAAGAATCAAAAGTTTTAGCATCCATAAAGGAAGATCTCAAACTCACCTGATATTGTCCCCATCAGTCTGAAATGAATCAGGCTTAGATCCCAGTTTCATAAACTTCATCTTGCTAAAGGAAGATTGAAACCTCTCTTCTCTTTCTAACACTCCAAATTTCACCTCCTCTCAAATCTACAAATATTCCACTGGCATAAATCAGTACCAAAATCACCACTAAAGGAACTCTCCACTAACTGAGCCCCTCAATGTTAAAAATATTTCAATTTCAATCTTAGGAAGGATGGATCAAAAGAAAATCATGTGCATTTCTTAGTATGACCGAATCTTTCACACAAAATGAGGCCACATAAAGGAAGAAGGAATAAATGGAGATAGACTGATTTTTAACAAACTAGTCACTTGACTAGGAAGAGACCCCAAAGGAAGTGGTTGCTTCCTCAGTTGGCAACAGAAAGCAAGGACTCCGGGCTGAAAGGGTCAGCTAGGGAGACACGGACAACACACTCTCAAACATATATAATTCTCAAAACCAAAGACACCCCCACTTGCTCAAAACTGACACCACCGCCCTCCCCTTATTTATTTATCTTATTCTCTTTGTTTTCTGATTTCAAAATGGATCTCTCTCTCACACACCCCCCCCCCCCCCCCCCCCCCCCCTACAACATTACCAAGAACTTTTCTGGTCCACAAAAATCTCTAAACCCCAAAATCCAGAATCCACATTCCTTTACAAATCTTCTGTTAAGACTCTAACCTTTTACTCCTACGCTTAAGTTAGAAAACCTGCAAGGAAAGAAACAGCATTTCTCGGTATGAGTTGAAGAAACCAACAAATTAGTGGACATGAAGCAAATTTTAGAGGTTTTTAAAAGAAAAAGTTACTCAAGCAAACATCAATTCCAATAAAATTACTCCAAAGTAGAGAAGAGAAACTGGTAAATTTTACCATAATAAAAAATTCAGAAATGTGACACAAATATGAACTCAAGAACATCCCCATGTTCTTTCATCAAAATAAAACACTACCAACTGAACCACAAGAATTCATGCTCAGCTCGAAAAACACAAAAGAAAACACCTTTCCTTTGCCGTTTTAAGACAAAAAAAAAATGAAAGAACTTTAAATATACCCAATTACACAAAAAGCAGCATCACATCAACAAGATCATAATCTCATTTCGAATTATTCCTCAATGGTAAAGAACAAAAGAAGAAAACCAACGAAAGGACTCAAAATCCATCTCAAACTGAAAAAAAAAAAAAACAAAGTGCTTGATTCAAAAATAGGCCATCAAAAACATGAAAAAGAGAAATAGATGTGGAGCACTAGAATCTGAGCACACCTTGGAGGGGTCACTAGAAAAAGAGCCTTACAATGTCCCAAAGCAGCTCCCTTTACTCTCACTCTTCCAAGTACGAAGAATCCAACATCTATCATCAATAGGCAAAGAGCTAGCTGGATGTTAATTGTTCAGTGCATGAAGCAACCACTATTATCTTTTTTAGCCAGGACACCAGAGAAACACCAAACCAGAAAATAAAAGCCCCACATAGCATAAAAACTACCCAACCAAAAATCACATCAAAAAAATGAGCTGGTCCTCATCTTTTGACAGCCATCACTTCTTCCAGCCCCCTCTTAACATTTCCCACAAAAAGCCAAATCTCAGAATGTTCCCCCCCTCTCTCTCTCTCTCTCTCTCTCTCTCTCTCTCTCTCTTTCATCTCCTTTGAATCAGCACCACCGCCCCCACCCCCCACCGCCACCACTACAAATTCCTTACCCTCTTATCCCACATATATTCTGATTTCAACCCCCACCACCCTTCACTCCAAAAATCCAAACTTTCTTTATGTGAATAAAAAACCAAAGTTGACCGCCCTTCCTTTTTGGGTTTTGAGAATTATAAAAAAAAAAAAAAAAAAAGAAAACTTTGTAAACTTTTTATATATTTCACCTTTGTAATGTAAAAGAGAAGGGAAAAAGAAAAAACACAAGAGGACCCCACCAAAGTTTTCAATCTTTGTCTTTGGTTTTTGGTTTCACTGTCTACATTCTTACAACGAAATGCACGCCAATTCTGACATGAACAACTTTGGTGCCCCCTTTATCAAATACAAACTGACTTGCACTTGGCTTTAGTGTGCTGTGAGATGAAAACAACCCCCTGTTTACTAGATAACGACCCATCCACCCCCATCTCGTACTTTGATAATAATAGCATCCATCTCATTTCATTGGTTTATTCTTTAACTTTTTTTTAAAGCTAATATGAATAAGAGAAGAAGATATACTAGTGAAATATGGCATCGTTTTTCTTCTTGTTTTCTCGTGATATGTCCCAAACTATCGTGGTATTATGATCCGGGCCTGGGCCCCACTATGGGTTTCACGTGGCTTCATCATGGCCTTTTCTCTGAACTTGGACGCTTTCCATTCTCGTGCTTGCTTTTTCTGCTTCTGCTTCCCCTTATGTTTCTTTATGGTCTTTTTTTCCTTGATAGCCCAAATATTGATTGTTTGCTTACTACTTACCATGCCAAAACCCAATATCTACGTAACTGAGCCCCTTTTTTATGGGTTTATAAGTTGTAAATGTACCCAAAAACAATGCTTTAAGGTTAATTGAGACTTAATTAAGAGAATTATTTGATGTATAATAGTTGATAACTTCGACTGAATTAAAGTTGGGTTAGGATTGGGTAATATTGAAAACTAATAAATTATACATATCCTTTTATGTAAGTACTAGACTACTTGTTCATTTAAAAGTATTCCTCATTGATTTAATAAGTCTTGGAAATCAGAACACCGGTGGGAGCTAGAGAAAGATTAATTATGAATGGACGGTAAAACTTATCTTAAATTTAGTAGCTCGGGAAGCTAATTATAAATTTATTATAAATAAACTAAAATTTCTCATTACTATTTTATAATAATTGATTGTCCAATCATAATGATGAACACACCTTACAACCTTTCCAGCCCCTAGTGGACAAAGTGTGACCACCACCTTTTTCCCTTATCCATTCTTTTATTCCCTTCACCTCACATGCAATGCTCCAATATCCACTCAATCCAATGTCACTAAAATTTAAAAAGAAAAATCAATAAAAATTGCTTAGATTTTATCATATTCTTCTTGTGAACACATCCCCATAATAATGCAATGCTTAGTTTTACTAATATTTTTTTTTTTTTTGCTTCAAGAATCTCATCGGTTGCCCATGAACTTCTAAATTCTTTCCTTTATTTAATTTCTATTTAATGGTAGACTTTTGGTATGCACACCTGAGAGCAGATTTCTTTGCTGAAAATTTGCATCAGTAGAATCTGTGCAAGGTGGGATTGCTTCTTTGAAGAAATGTCGGGACTCTTAATTGAATCCGACACAAATTTGGGTGAAAAATCTTTTTGAAAGATCCTATCAGCAGGGATTGGTCCTGTTGGGGGCAATGCCTGATAGTTATGGCTAAGTCAAAAGGACTAATTATCAGCATAGTGCAAAGAACAAAATCTTGCCCTTCTTGTGGAAGACTCGAAGGGCCCACGTTTGCTCATTTGGGTGTCCACATCTCTATACAATACCTACTAATTGTTTCATTATTTTTGGTACGTATGGAACCCCCTTATAAGACTTTAGCCTTCAAAACCAGATATAGTCTTCTTCTTTTTCTAATACAATTTGACGACAATGACCTACATATTAATTTCATATTAATAACCTTTTGAATCTCGAAAGTGGTTAAGCTTTCTAGAATGGAAAAATGGAAAGGGTCATCTCCTGTTACATAACTTAAATTTAATGTTTTAAAATACGTATTTAATCATAATATCTCTGGATGATCCGTTTTCAATAAGATATTCAAAACAAAAATCTCAAATTCAATTGCATATTTGTCTTGACATCTTAAAAATGATGCATATGTGAACAAAATATGATAGTAATAATATTGGAGAATATTATTATTCAAGGAAAAACCAAACAAGGACGACCATTTTTTTTGGTGATGTGCGCACTTGAAGAGAAAGGCCAGCATTGGTGGATGTCAATTTGCGTTCGGCCTATTTGACCCATGCCATGTGATCTATTGCAAATTGAAACAGGCTTTGCCCCTGCATCATTTATCGAGTCTACGTGACTTTTCTTCTGAGGAAACCACCTTTCCAGCTCAATGGACAAATTCCTGACTTCGAGGGGACCAGCTCTCTCCCTATAGATTTTAATGTTTCTAACTCGAAAGACCCTTTAAGACTAATTAGGCAGACCTCATTTCCTATTATTAATAAATTGTGAAGCAAAGACCGGGATTCAACCTTAACTAGCAAATTTCTGTGTTCTCCCAACTGCCATCGTACCAAAAGAAAACGTTGAACTAAAGAAGAAATCAATTTGCCCATTTACAACTCACCCGAAGTACTAATTTATTGCAGACAAGTTGATAAAGTAGGAGGCTTTGTGTTACTCAAATTTAAGCAATTATATCAAGGCACATGGCAACGGATTCTCATGCTCTCGTTAAACGCATTGGGAAAGTTGTTGTTTAGCTTGAAGACTTTTGAGAGGGAGGACCATGAACACTAATCATGATGGTCGATATTCTGATCAGTTGATAACTTAAAAAGCAAGATCTTCCCTGACATGTTTGTAAAGATACGTTTGATGGGTTTTAGCTTGCTAGATTCACTGTTTCAATGTCGAAAAAAGAAAAATGAAAGTTATCTTTGTAATGGTGGTTCAATGAACTTGCAAAACTTGACCTCCTCTCTTCATGCCGTTTATTCCTTTCTGATAAACCGTTCTTGCAAGATTCCAATGTCATCTGCAACTCGGCTCTTTGGATTGTAATTCTCTGCAAGATGGGAGTGATATAATATGATTATATAGCGACTCCACAATCAGTTTTGGAATCTTTCCACATCTAACTATGATCATCAGGTTCATTCACCTGATGGACTAATTAAAGAAATGGTTTTCCAGTTTTATTTCTTTGATAAGAATCTCATGCAGCTAGTAGTTAACAAGCTTCTGCAGTTGATTGTTCATAGCCCGAGGTAGTTCACCAGGTTAATTGAATCTGACAACTAACAAAATCAACACCAAGCTATTTGCTCAAACTGAGAAGATGAACATCCGGGGAGTACTGCATTAAGTTCTTGAGATATTAGAGCTTAGACATACAATTTTAATGTTCAAAAACAAAAATTAGAGTAACTATTTCAAGCTAAAAGAAGTGAAATATTTGACTGCAAGGTTGCATGAAAAGCTGTAAGCAATGACCATTAGGTTAGGGGAAACTCTGCAATGTCACTCGAGTAGGTATATAGATTAGGCTGATCAGATAAATTTATTAGAAGAGCAGATCCCCACTCAATAATTCTCTTGACGTGATAGTTACATGCCATCTAATCATAGTCCCTGTGACAAATTGACAATCCGTCCTTCTTTAAGCTACATGGTGGTCCTCTTCCGGAGAGTTAGGCTTTTCCTTTTACAGCTACTAATATATACTTTCTTCTATCTCATTGCCAAACTACCAACCTAGAATCATGAATCTTACTTCTTTTTTCAACAGCTAAGTACACTCAGCCTAACCCTACTAAGCTCCTCCAACTCACTTGAATCATGATCTCGCTCATCCATATATAAAAGTATCAAAACTATATTAGATAGTATCAAATTATGGACTCATATCATCATCTAATATGAAAAGTTTTGATTAAGTTGACGTGTAAATTGATGACCACTCTCGTTAAGATTAAGTCGATATCTTTGTAATTCGTACACGTGTGTATTTAAAAGAAAAATACACATGAGAATCTGGTGATGAAGTGAGGACAGAGTGCAAAAGAATATGAAGGCCACGGGCTACATGAGATGCTTTGCTGTTTATGATGGCGATGCTGAACTGAAGCTGGGAAGGGGAACAGGCAAACAGCAGGCTTTTGTACGCAAGAAACAACAAACGAACATGAACATGGCAGGCTCAATCCATCATGTTTACCTCCCCACTCGTCTGTCTGAGTCGGCCAGCAGGCACGAAGTTGTCCGCCAACTTGTAGTTACAGGAGCATTTTGTGTAACTTCAATGTCTGAAACGACCTTTTAGAATACAAAAGCTGGAGCTGGACCGTTTGAGACAGTTAACCGAGTCTTGGGCCTACAATTGGGTTTTTGGCTTGGTTTAGCAGAAGCAGATGGACCCAAACTTGGCCATTCTTTAAAGCCCTGGTTTACGGCTGTTGAAATTTCTTTATCTCCAGTGATTAATGATAAAAGAAAAACAATCCTGTATCTAATCTCACAAAAATTTATTACGCAGTAGTTAATTATTCCCAGAAAGTTTGGTCTACCATTGGGGCCTTCTTTTACTCTTGAAAATTTTTCATACCAATGACTGTAAAAGAAAGTAATTTGTCATCGATGAAAAAATATGATGAATTTTACATGCTAGGCTTAAAATTTTTCGCTTTTTGGGAAATTTCACAGTCATTAGAGTAAATTTAGTCAATGGAATAGCTTTAACTTACAGAATAGGGAGGGAATTAGTCGTTTCTCGTTATTAGTTTCCTAGAAACCAAACAGAGTACGTACATCACTTACGTGCGCAGTGCTTGAGTAGACTTGATCAGCTAAGGAAGCAGGTTTCAACTATATGTCCCTGTCAAAGTCTTGGTCCTTGGCCTTGAATTATAACCCTATCAATTATTTAATGCTGGGTAAGCAAAATCATAATATAGGGATCGAATCAGGTTCCAAGGCCAGCGTCCATAGTCTACCCATTCCCTCTTGAAAGCCAGTTCAAACCAGTTTGAGCTAAGTTAGCAATTGAAAGCAAATTTATTTCAAGACCTTACCTATTGGTTGGGACTTTAAGGTCATGCAAGATGAATGATCAATAATTAATATATATTGATGGAGTTTGCTTAGAGCCTTAGACACTTCCACCCTTTGGGGTCTTTCAGTTTGGTTCAAAGTTGGTAAATCAAAAGAAAATTAGATAAAAAAGACTGGGTGTCATCTCTTGGTTTTGACCAAACATCTCTAGATGTGCGGACCAATTAATAAAGACATGGACAACAAGATGTAAGAGATCCAATAGTTTTGGGTTAGGTATATGGGAATAGGATTTCACATCATGGAAAAACCAAATTGAACCAGAATCTCCTAAATTGTATATGGCCAGAAGAGACTGACCCAGTGGATCTGGAGGGTGAGCTGGAGACAAGCAGCGTGCATGTTTTCAGGTTGTTTGCGGGTCCATGTATTTCCTGTTCCTTCCCCCTTAAAAGCTTGGAGGATATTAAGGATTTCTTTTGCTTGTTGAGATCAAAAGGATCACATGGCCTTTTACCAAATAAAAAGAAGACAAAAAAAAAAAAAAAAAGGATCACATGGCTAGCTTGTGATCATAATACGGATCAGTTTATCTGTTTCCATGTCCAACTATTTTTATAGGCAGGTTTGGCCTTTAGCTAACACCAATTACTTGAATTTTAGGTAATGAGAATAAAATGCTTTGATGGCAATACTTAGTTATGAAATTTTGACCTTTTTTTATATAAAAAATGATAGTGTAAGGACTATATATATAATTCTTAACGAAGACAATGTTATTCGATAATAATTTCTTAATTATTTTTAAACAAATTACACATTCTTAATTAAAGAACCGTTTAAAGATTTTACCAATTAAGTTGGTATCCATATTTTTAATATGTCTATAATAATTAAAAGATTTATTGGATGCACGCCAAGACTCGTGAAAGTTAAAGATTTATTCTCAAATCTCATGGAACTTATATCCCCATTAAGGTTGAAGTAAACTTATTCATTGGGTGATTGATGGGTTGGGTTTTGGTTTAAAATTGGATTAAGTTATATAAACAAAAATCACATAACTCTTTTTTATTGAAATTAACTATTACAAAAGTAATATTGACGCTTTAATATTACAAAAGTAGAAACATTTTTTATCCTCATCCTCCTAGTTAGGACAAAGAATTTATGAAACCATTACTACAAATCAACATGTTTTCCCTTTTTATCCTCATCCTCTTAGTTAGGACAAGGAATTTCATGAGACCATTACTACAAGTCAATACTTTTTTTCTTTACTTTCAAATTATTGTGAGTAACAATATTAGGCTAAGCTCTTTGTTGAAATTGGAATAATATTGGGTTTTTAAATTTTCTTTTTTGGGTGTGAATAATTTTAATTAAAATATAAACATCTGAAATGTTTCTCAATATCTAAATTGAAGATCATATAATTTCGTTAAAAGAATTTTGCTAATCTTACTTACACCAAGCGAATGTACATAAACAATACGACAACAGTTAAATTTTCTTATTTATTATTATAACGATGATCATGCAAAAAAAAAAAAAAAGAAAGAATTAAATAAGAAACGGCAAAGTCCACTCCAATCATTCGCCTAAACTAAATCTAATCTTCACCAGTGACATTCAACAGACGTGGTAGCTGCCGCGTTTCGCCGGCGGCGAAGGACTCTCCACCTCTTCATCGTCGCTGGAAAGTTTATCGTTTTGGTCAACGTCAATACTTGGATCCTCTGGTCCAGCAGGCAAATTCAAGTCAAAGTCACGTTGACTTTGGCTGGACGATTTAACACCATCACCGCTGCTACTGTTAATATTGCTAGCAGCTTCGTAGTGGCATCGCTTATGGCCTCCTAAGGCTTGACCCGAAGAAAATGTCTTGAAACAAATTGAACAAGTGTGAGTCTTGCCACCTTGGTTCATGGGAGGTGAATTTGTAGCCACCGTGTCTGTTATTGTAGTGGGGGCGGAGACTGCAGCGGTGGTGGTGGTGGTGGGGTGTTCATCAGCTCCACCAAGTTTCCTGTGACTGGCCTTGTGTCCTCCTAAAGCTTGATAAGATGGAAATGCTTTGTTACAAACTGTACACTTGTAATTGTTGAGGGTGTTTTTGGCTGCAGCTGAGGGGCTGGTTCTGGTAGTGGTTCCCTGAGCCAGCATGAGAAGGCAAAGAGCTAAGTATTCTTCTTCTGTTGGTGGGTTTTCGATTCTGGGTCGTTTTGTTCTTTTCCTCTTCGTCCATGGCTCAGTAGAGTGGAGGTCTATATCGTCACCGTGGAGCAGTGGAGGAGCTGAAGTAGGGGAATTCAACATTTCAAGAGCCATATAAGAGATGGGTTTTTGAAAGTTTTTCTCTTGGAGTTGAGTGAGTGTTTGAGTGAACAAGAAGGAGGGATTTTTATATGGGGAGGAAGACAATAGAAGAGAAGATAGACGGAAAGTGCTTGATGAGTGGAGAGAAAGCGGGGGGAGAGTTTGCAAACAGTTTCAGAAACGTTTACTCTGAGATACGTTTGCACGTCTGATTAGGTCGTCCTTTGGAGTGAAGTCCGGTGTGGGTTATTATAGGTTTAAATAAACAAAAGTAAATGGGGCTTTGTAGGAATGTCCAATGGGGTGAAAAAACTGGGGTTGTCTGCTGAGGGGTGACTTAATTTTTTTGACCGTTTCCAAGTCAAAAACTAACACCTGCTCTTCTTCCACTTTCTTGCTTTGTCGAGTTAAAAACAACATACTGTAGCAGTGATTTCAACGGGTGACTTTGGACTCCAAAAACCGAATATCGAACTAGTGAATGTATTTCCAGATCCACATAATTGCAATGGCATATCTTCACATAATCATGTTTCATTTTAAATTATTTTTAGTAAGATGGAAAATGGTGTAGTGGAATCATGGGAGAAGGCCGGAAATGTAATATCAGTATCTCACTGTTGATGCACTTTTTCTTTTTATATATATATAAAATCCTCTTATAGGTGTGTTTAGCGTTTGCACCATTGCTTGCCAGCGTAGTGGGAACTTGACTTTCGTTTTTCCGTGGTCTGATCTGATATTTGATAGTGCGGCGTGTCACTTGGTGACCGCGGCTGCGACTTTGCTGGTTGGTGAGTCTTCTCGAAATTACTTGGGTCCTTCTGTATAGCCCACGTGTCCGTCGGCCAGTGAGTGATGATCGGGGCCATCGCAGCGACCCACGAGAAACGGAGAAATGGGTAGGCTAGCTGCTCGACGTGGACCACTAACCGTGGCACTTATTAGCTCAGCCCAACTCAAAGATCGGTTAAACTAATTCCAGCACAAACGTGATGAGACGTGGCTAGAACAATTTCCAACCAATTCACTTGAATGAAAACTTGCTAACTCCGGTCATCATCTCATTAATTAAAGTCCTGCAAATCAGTCGCCGAATTACACTCAGAATCAGTGACAAGCAATTAACAACAACAAAACTAAATTGCCTTACATGATAAACTAAGATATCTATCCAATCTCAAAGGAGGATCTTCCCAAGTAGATAGCAAGAGAAAAGTCAAAGGCCATTGTAAAAAGCCTACAAAAGGATTTTATTGTTAGAAGAGAAGTATGAAAATGTATTCCAACTCTTGACGTATGAAAGGAATGCCAGTTCTTCGTATTCAAACGATGTCTGAAAGGGACTGTAGTTTGCTCAAACCTTAGCCATGACCTTAGCTATGACTCAAGACGCGTAATATATATTTGTTTCTGCTTTGTTTTTTTGAGGGTTTTTTTTTTTTTTTTTGTTATTAACACTGGCTTATGTATTCCAAGTGACTAAGTCAATATTGTTGGTTGTTGCCGACGAGTTAATCATTCAGATCATGGCCGGCCACGTTATTCTCTTACTTGTTCTAGTACTGCACCACATGGCAGCCATCATTTGATAGTACCGAAACAGAAATGAGCTCGGTTGGGGCACACAGCAAACGGTTGAGTAAATAAAGAGTGCTAAAACAACCTGGTTGGAGAACCCACGATGTCGCAACATAAGGGTCCAGATGGTGCCATGAAAAATTAATTTCAAGTTGCTTTGGGCCAATTGCATTTATGACAAACAAGGGCCTAAGTGTTCAGCATGGATCGAATAAACTCGTGAACCCCACGATTGGGTTATGACATAAAATAAATAGAATTAGGTATTTTATTATAATTGCGATCGTTTCGATTCTTAAATGTCATCTCAAATTATTTAAATTCAAAAATAACTTGTCTAAATTTTTCACCCCTATTTAGGGATTTATTACCAAACTTTTTTTAATTATGAGTGTAAGAGACCACTTAATTAAATTTATTGATTTTAAAAAATTGCTCAGCTTAACTTTTGATTATAAAAACAGTGCAAATTTTGGTATTATTGCATGGTACGTTTTAATATTCAATAGTAAGATTACATGTGAATTATTATTATGTAAAAGAAATATTAGAATTCTAGTCACACTTGTTCTATTAATTTTACTAATTAATCATGTATCATCTAACTTTTACTTTTGAAAAAATTTAGTAAAAAAAATTATGATATAATACTCAAAAAATTCTTTGAACTATACAAGAAAATTTAAATAAATACTTTTTTTTTTTACGTTTAATTAGATCTCTATACTTGAACTCTTTATATTTTTATTTTGAACCAAATAAACTCTTTTGAGTAATGATTAACTAATTACAATTAATTAAAATACTAATTGTTATTTTATACTCATACAGGTTGACGTGAATAATGAAAAATATTACATGACCATGTCATCATACGATATAAGTATGTCATATTATGATTTATAAATGGTATATCGATATATCACATCAACGTCACATGATATAAAATAACAAATAAAATTTTGATTAAATTAATCATTAGTTAAAAAATTTTTATTCAAATCAAAATAAAAATATAAGAATTTAATTAAATATAATTAAAAAATAAAATCTTATTTAAATTTTATTTAACAGTTTAAGATTTTTTTAAGATATTATGTCAAAAATTATTTATATTAAAGTTTATTCCTTCTTTACTATTAGTTGGGCCTCAATATGTTACCAGGCCTTTCCAAGTGGGCCTGGATGTCGAACTACATGGCCCAATTGCTCTTCTTTTAATATCCCCACTGCAAACGACGTCGATTTTAGTTTCTTCTTCTCTTCTCTCTGTAAACTATAAATGTCCTTCCCTTTCGCCTTCCACAATATTTCTTAGGGAACTATAAATCCCCTTTCGCCTTCCACAATCCAAAAGTAAACTATAAAGTGAATCCAAATTTGTATTAGTTGTTCTCCTGAAATTTTTTAGACATTTGGATTCACTTTTCTGGAAATTGAAGCTCCAATTGTCATATGGATCCGCGATACACCGGGGAGATACACAAGTAAGCTTCAACCAAATTTATTTACTTTTTTTTTTTTAAATTAAACTTGGTTCAAAACTGAAATCTTGTTTGTTTTAATTTATAATTTGCAGGCATTTGGAGAGGCAGAATGAGCTGCTTACAGAATCCCATTCATTAATTTCTCACGAATTGCATAAACTTCAGGTTATTTTCTAATTCCCCTTTTTTCTTTTCCTTCGTTTTATCATAATTACTTGAAAGAAAATAAATTATAAAGTTGTTTACCGTTGTAGGTGGAGGAAGAGATGTTGATGCGTAAATTTTATGAACTTATGGAGGCTCAAGGTCTAAATAAAAAGGTCTTTTATATATATATATATATATATATTTTTTATTTCATTGAATTTTTAGTCGAATTATATAGCATTATATGCGATGGTTGGTTCATTCTCATTCCCCTTGTTTTAATTGGTTTTTCTTGTGACAGTACGAAAATTCAGATACCAAGGAAATAGAGCATTCCACTGCTATCGTTGGTCCAGTCTGCAATGAAGATGATGAAACGGGGAATTCCACTGCTTTAGTTTGTGCGACGAGCAAGGCACAGTAGTGAGAATACTTGTTCAAGCATATCTCAATCATGAACTCCAAACATTTTTTTTGGATTTAGTGTTAAGAGTTTCCTCTTCCCCTCCTCCCTCTTCGAGTTGGGTTATTAACAATTTACTTGTCAATTGAATGATTTGTCGACTGAAATTAAGCATTTGATGCAATTCGTTAATAAATTATACGCTGATATGTGCTTTGATCTATACTCTGTAAATCATTTTGAAAGTGTTTTGGGTTATTTTTCTCTTATTTTGCTGGTTCTTTAAGATTACTCGAGGCCTTTACTTTTTGTAAAAGGAAAGCAAATTTATCCTTTGGATGTGATTTTGGATAACTTTGCGAATCAGATCGGTTATCTGACGGACGATGTATCTCTCCTGTTCAGAACTCGAATCCTTTCCAATGCTAGACTGAGCGAGTATCAACCAAAGATGGCAGGGCAGTCATCAATCCCTAAGGGTTGCTGCTAGTTCTACCTACTCACCTTTTATTTGGCTTGTGGAAGGTCTGATCATGGCTCTGCAAATACAGTCCATGTTAATTGAATTTAGGGTGATTTCCACTGTTATTATGAATTGGAGAGGGTCTTCGTCTAGAACCTGAAAGCCCAACTACTTAAATTTTGATTTTTCAATTTTCTTGGACGGCCACTGTATGGGAATTGTTAATTAGGGATTTCATTGTCTTTCAGTTGGGCTAAAGTACAAAAAGCAAACCCCTGGAAGTTTTTACTTTTAAAAGAAATTTTCAATGTCTAAAATTTAAGTAGCACCAAATAAGAAAGAAGAAACATTCAGCGAAATATGCAATGCGCTGGTTATGGAAGTATGAACTATTACGCGAAAATCGAAAAAGGTATGGCTCCAAAACTGCAGGATAGTTCACCGTAAAGGGTTCGTGTTGGTGCAATCGAAAAATTACTCCACTGTAACTTGCAACTTGCGAAGCACGGTTCAGGTGGCGAAGAAGTCTTTATGAAGGGTGAAGCTGCTTGCAGGGGGTTGCCCTGCAAGTTATTTCTCTAGTCTAGCCCTAGATGTGCATACTCATTAAAAGAATTTGGAGATGCTGCAGTGCCAGCAATCAGAGCGGCCCAGCAGAAGCGTGATGGGCCCAAACCCAGGGTCCCAGGATCAAAATCCTATCAATTTATGAGTCGCCCAACAATATTTCTGGATATGTTGGTCTCATGTTTGCCATATCCAAGTCGTCAAAAAGCTTCATTATAGATGAATTAAAAGGTAAAAACTCTAAATCCTCTCATAATCTTACACAGCTAATAGACTTCAATTTCTCATATTGGTTTCAACTTTCAAAGCCCATAAATAAAATTTATAGTTCAAATGAAAAAAATAATTTGCATTTGTTTTATGTAGGAAACCTCTTTATGACCTTCATTAATGTTGGATTGATCACATCGAGAAATGACTGAAGATTCAGATCTTCGACAAATCCAATCTAGTTTTTATTATGAAGACTCTCACATAAGCTTTAATGAACGAATGAAGGAGAATATTAGCAGATAGATACACATTGACATTGTTATGCCTATGAGAGCAGCCGTTCGCATCAGCTTCACAGGTTTCTTCTGCTGCTATCTATAAATTTCAAGAATTATTCGATGGCCAACATTAATTATTGAACATCACTCAATTTTTGCAACTTGATGAACATATTGACTTTGGTTGAGTAAAGTTGGAATCCCTTCACATAAGCATTCCTACCAGGAAATGGAAAAATACCAGGAACTATTTTCTTGGAAAGTCCAGCAAAAAGATAAAAATATAAGTGAAGAGATCAAACAAAGATAGACATAATTAAAGCTAAAGGGCAATATCTATATAGAATCAGAGTCAAAAGTCTTTTGCAAATTTTAGCATAGGATACCCCATTACTACAGTTGTTACAGAGAAACAAAATTTTTAAGTCCTACCTGCTACATGCGTTCTACTGAACTAATCGCTAAGAATAAAGGGAAAAGCAGACAAATTCACCTTGCAATCAGACCCCACAAATCCCACTTTGTACTGAAAGAAACCCAACATTCTCCATTGTTCAGCTAAGAACAAACCGACACTGAAGAAAACCTGAAACAAACATTAAGCCACATTGTAATTAAAAACTCTCCAAAGAAAGCAAGGCAAGAGAGCAAAAACTTTAATGAGAAAAGTTTTAGTAACGGCAATTACTTGGGTCAGCATTGATGATCATAGCAGTGCCTCCAAAATTGCAAGTTCCTCCATCTCTCTTGGTCTTCTGCCAGTAGCTATTGAAAGCATAAGAAGCATGAGCAACAACGGTATCTGGATAGAAACAGTTCCCATGAGGCATAATCTCTTGACAATCACCACCACCTTCACCACAAGCATAGTCCATTGCTTCCTGTAGAGTCTCAGCAGGAACACTAGGCTTAGCCACACACCAAAGCTTTTGGACCACCCCTGTCTCTGGTGCTGGTGTTGGGTTATCAACTGGATTACAAGGAGGCAAGTAGAAACCGTCAGGTGAGCTGGCGGGTACAAAGGGTGGAGGCAGCTCTGGAGCAATGGGGAAGGAAAATGGTGGTGGAGAACCAATAGGGAAGGAAACCGGAGGTGGTGAAGAACCACTAGGGAAGGAAAATGGAGGCGGTGAGGAAGTAGGGTATTGTGGGGGATGTGGCTTTTTGGCTACATTGGCAGGCACAGAGAAGCCAATAGATGAATGTAAGGAGGAAGGAGAGATTTCTGGCAAAGGGGTTGGCCTAGCTGGGTAGGGTTTTACAAGCTTGGAGTCCACCACTGAAAGCTTCCGGCTCCTGGGGGTTTTTCCTTGTTGACTAGAGACTATCACATTGACCTTTGTAAGGTCAAAAGATCCAAACCTTTTCATGAAATCCAGGTGGGAAGTTAGTGAAGTCAAACTTTCATGTGTAAAGGGAGACAAATTAGGAGGAGGGGTGATGGAGTATGTAGAGTTCGTATTTTGAAGGAACTCCAGCAGAGGTCTGACGACCTTCTCAGTCAAATCATCACTAAAAAGAGCAGAGTTATGGTGCAAACAACTAGAAGAGAGAGCAGCTGACACTTTGATATCTTTCTCTAAACCCCACCTTGTAAGAGAATGATAAATGTTCTTTAGAGATGGTAGTAAAAGACCCAAGCTGTCTTCTTGATCCTTTTGACAGAGAAGAGTATCGCCCACAAGAATGGTAGTGATTTTGGTAGCTGGAAAGTGAGCTAGAACATGGAGCCTGAGCCAACTCTCAGCCTTCAAAACACTGCCAGAGACCTCGCTGAGGACTTTGCCACTCACAGGAACTGCTACGGGAAGACCACTGTGAGACAATGCATGAACAACCTCTGGAGTTGCGTCATAAAGGGTAACGTATTCAATAGATTCTTGACCTGCGCCTGCAAATAAAGAAGATGAAAATTTTTCAAAAGATGATGAAGAAAAAGAACCCACATTGTGACATGAAAAGAAACATTTTGGAAAACTGTCTATAGGTTTGGGTCTTTTAAGTTTTACTCTTTTCCTTACCAGTAAGACCCAGAAAACAGAAAAAGGAAAAGCAAAAGATCAACCCCATCTTCGACATTTCCACAGTAAAGATCCGAAAATGAACTTGGGTTGGGACGGAGTTGAACACTTGGGAACTCTAAAAACTCTTGAAAACACTTGAAACCCCACCCTGTGTCTCTCACTCCTCCCCTCCCTCCCTCCCTCCCTGTGCAAGTTATATTAACTGGCTTTTTTACTCTTTGAAGTGTACAAAAGAAGACATTTGTTAAAGCCGATTTTATATATCCACCGGGGATACCTATTTTTCTCTTAGCTTTTCACCAAACTCAAGAGTACAAGACTAACAGAGACCTAAAGAGGTGAACTCTGAAGGGGTGCAAGCAATGCATTATTGCATGCTAAAACAGCACAGATGAGAAAATTTGCAAAATCTTGGGCACCAAGGTTATGTATCTACGTTCAAGGGAAGGGTCGATTTTGTTACTGAGCATTGGGACGCGTGAAACCAAAGAACAAAAAGACTGTGCATTGGTGTGGGAAGTGTGAGCTTTGGCAGTGCCCGTTGCCCAAGACCCACCCCCACTTTACATAGATGAGAGAGAGAGAGAGTTGTCCTTCTCCTTTTCTCTTTCTTTCCTTTTTTTCTCTTTTTCTGCTTTATGGAATCGAGACTGTTTCTTATATTTGTATTATCACCTGAAAGGACTTGGAGAATATCTGGAGTGGACCGGTTGTTACTACTTTGTTATACAAAGACAAACTTCCCTTTAAAACGACGTCGGATCGATGACCATGAGAGAGTGGAAAAAAGGCAACGAGAGGAACAGGTCTCTGTGGGGGCCCATGAAGCGAACAAGAACAAAAACAGGCTCAGAGATTGGTTGCAGAGTGTGGGGACAGGTGACCGGACGGTGGACACCCTCCATCATGAGAAAAATTTAACAGCCAAGCCAAATACTGGAGATGATGAATTAAAGATCAAAATGAGCTTTTTGATCTTTAATTCCTACATTTTTTTCGGTGGAATTTAATGGACCATTCATTTTTGTTGCTAATTGAAGCAAAAATGAGTCCCTAAACTGTTCAATGATCCCTCTAACAGGTCTGAATTAAAACCCTAAAGGCAGGCTGCTTAATGTTTTGTTGGAATTTCTGCTTGTGTTTCGATATGATAAAGGATGGTAATCCAACCCGATTGAATCGTGCAACTCACTCAAAATCTAAATCACCCTACCCTAAAGTTCACATAAAGTTTTTAACAAGTCTAAGCATGATATTCACCCTCATCATTACTTGATTCTAATTATTACCTTTATATTTATAAAGTGTAAAATAGGATAAGTTGTTGTTCGAACTCGAATATGTCGACATTGAAAACCAGAACCCATTCCAACAACCCAAAACCCCACCAGTTGCCGCCTTAGGACTTTAGAGGTGTTTAAAGTAATCCGTATTCGGCCCTGTGAAACTGGGCCTTCGTCCCGTACCGCAACTTGGGATTTGCTAAGCTTGTTTTGGTCAATATGACACTGACAAATGCAAGTCATAGACTAGTTTCGTAGACTTGCAGAACCTAACCCTTTCCTGGTCAAATTAATATTAATTTTTGGCTTGTGATTTGGTTCAAAATAAGTGACAATTAACCATCTTCAACTTTATTAGTTTCGTGCTACATCATATCTAGGAGGGTTAGTTTCTTCAGAATTCAAAATGGGGAATGCCAAGGCCATGTCTGGCTATTGAATTTGAACGCTCAACCTCATTGCTTTTTCTCCTGATATGAATCCATTATAATAATTTGAAGCTTTGGGTTAGGATAATCCATTGCCATCTCCACTTGAAGCTTCTGGTTAGTACTTCCCACAGTCTATCTCTCTAATATTGTTTTAAAAGCCAATTGCAAACAATCTTACCTCTGTAATAAGTACTTCCCAAAACTCATTTAAGTTGTGCATGGGTTCAAGCCACTTGCAAACGATCTTAGCTTTAAAAATAATCTATAATAATCAAAAGATAAGCAGAAGAAAACAACCCATATACCTTATTCTACTTGTTTTTGTCTTTTACTTTTTACCTTTTGCTAAGGAGGGAGTTTGGTGAAAAGGTTAGAAATTAAGGTGCATTCTTAATGAAGACAAAAATAAAAATAAAGAAAGAATTGACTCCAAAGATACCCATCCGAAAGACTAAAATATTTTAATTTTCCAACTTTGAATATTATAGGAGATCGAAATTACAACTAAGTAGTCCAAGCTGCTTGGTTAAGTATTGCTTTAGAACATAGGGAACCAAAAGAGAATAAAGGAAAAGGCATGTTTGCCTTGTGACCTATGTTAGGGGTGGTGAGGAAAAGAAAACAAAAAGTTTTCGTGTCTTCCACTCTATGCACCAAATTTGTCGACTCTGCTACACTCTTCCACTTCTAACACTGTTCTTAGTGAAGCATATAATTTAGGTAAAGCTCATAAATATTAAGGAGGAATTTAAACACTCTTCTTTAAGAGCTTGTTACTTGTTTTGCCACTGGCAGATGATTTAACATGCTGCAATACCATGGAAATTTGAGAAAAAGGAATGGGGTATCTCACATCAATGATCAATCTTTCCTATAACTTTGTGAGTAGGGATGGGGCAAGTGACTGCTAAGTACCAAACATATTGTCTCTATCTTTAGACCATGACCAATCCCAGTCAATTTGCCAGCCTTTTCCAAGGTAGAAAACAGAGCAAGCCAATTTCTACTTGTTCAAGCTCATTCAATGGTGTGATTTTAGTCTTTCTCCTCTTTTTTTCTTCCCCAAAAGTGCCTAACAAGAACAAGAAATTAACCCCCGCACAAGCTTTTTTTCTGAATTTAAGAGTCAGCAAGCACCTACCGTTGCCTTGCACCTTGGTAATTGCACGGCTACAATGCAAAAAAGCTAGATGCCAGACGTGCTACATGAAATTTCAACCACTATCTGCACTGACTTCATCCAAAAGAAAATTTGAGGTGCTGATAGATATAGTCAAAAACTTACATGTTAAGTCGCTTTAAAAGAGCAGATGAAAAAATTTATTGGCTTGGCAGCTAAGGAACTCTTAATTCTTAGGAATTTTGCTTGTGAAATATTTGGTTTTCCCCCCATTTTTTTTATCTCTAAAAAAGGATACTACTCTACCAATTGTTGCCAATTCTGGCCATTAAAATCAAAATTTTTGTCATCTAATGTTAAACTTGAGATTCACAACAATAAAAAGACATACAAAAAAAAAAAGGCAGGAGAAATATAAAACTGGAATTCGACATAATTCGCTAATAAACCCCCAAAAAGAAAGGCCTACTTGTATACTGATCTAGTGTTGCACAATAATCTGTAAATTTCCATTGAATGCCGACTTATTGTAGGGCCCAAAATATATAGTTAACAAAAGAGAAAATTGTGAGAAATAACCCTCCTCATAAAGTGATTTCAAAAATAACCATTCAAATAAAATTATATGTTTTTACCCAACAAGTAGCATGAGTAAACGAAAATGCCCCTAAAAAACATTGTGGCAAATTAAGCTGCCGATATCTACATCCCGCCATTGAGAACAATTAGAAATTAATGCTCAGCCGTTTATGCTGGCTCATCTTTCTCTCTCAACTCTCTAAACTGTATCAACTCTTTGTTAAGCACCATCGTCATTAACTCTCTCAGCTCTCTGAACTGTGTGAGATATGTCAACTTTCTGTTGAGCACCATCGTCATCGTGCTGTCGTCTATCTCTCGCCATCTAGCCATACTATTTTCAAAAAATAGACCCCATAGCGAAAATAACATCAAGGTATGTTTTTGGGTTCATTGCTGCAACACATAAATTTGTGAAACTTTTTGTGTAAATTATAAGACGAATTAGAAACATTTCACAGAGTTGTTACACGCCATGCATCTACTCAGCGTGTGACCACATAAGACTGCATGCACTTGGGGTATCATCAACATGTCTACCTGCACTTGTCGTGTGACCACCAATGTCTGCATGCACTTGGAGTGTCACAACATGTCTGCATGCACTTGGCGTGTCACCAGCATGTCTGCTTGCACTTGGTGTGTGACCACCAGTGTCTGCCTACACTTGGCCTGTCACCACATGTCTGCATGCACTTGGCGTGTCACCAGCATGTAATTAAGTAAATAATTAAGTAAATTAAATAATTATTTTTGTTTTCAAAATTTCAGTGGGGTTCCAATTTTGGGACTTGTGATAAGACACGGTGGTCAGTGGGTGGATGACATATACAAGGGTGGTGAGTCACGAATGTGGGGGGTTATAAGTGATTTGTCATTTGCGAGCTTGATGAAACTGGTTGAAGATGTTGTTGGGGTAAACTCAGAAATTAACGATATTGAGTTACATGCATTTATCAGTACACCCGAGGAGCTATCACGGTTAATTATCAAGGACGATGAGGATGTTACATTAATTCTGCTAGAACAGAGGAATGTTCCGGCTGTGTATGTCAGCATTAAGAGACGTGAAACAAATGTTATGCCACATGAAGAAGCTGAACAACATGGTAATCAGCTCAATCAAAATGAAATTTACAATGCTTCACATATGCCAGAGCATTCGGTCCGTAACCCACAATTGAGGTATCCTCAGGAGTTTGTGCAGCCCGGTAGACAGAGGATATTGATAGAAGAGTTGGGTGCACAATTCCGATCAGGATATGGATCAAACCAATTAGTTGCTTTTGTTAAAGGAATGCAACGATCGGGTGAAATGGTAGAGTGTGTAAAGGTTATTTCAAATGAGAATACGACACTTGAGTACTACATTGTGACATTGGATGTTAACACTACGACGCTGGAGGATAATACTGCATGTGATGAGGGAAATAAGGATTTGTTTGATACTGGTGAAGATAGATTTGATGACAATTCATATGATGGGCTTGAAGAATGGGATCATGATAGTTTAGACAATGACTGCCTTTATGACAGTGACATTCAAATTTGCAATAATGTTGAAGGCGAAACCGAACCTGTTAAAGGTTTTGATGTAGGAAATGTTCAGTGTGATGACCTCATCACTGGTGAGGATGGGATTCGTTCCGTTGATACAATGCTCGATGATAGTTATCAAGAAAGGAGAAATACAGGGATATCTTCTACGTGGTGAATTACAGGTGCAGAAAGGTTCTCCTTCCAAACAATTAGCACCGAGGAGTCGACATGTCCCAATGATCGCTTATACAAAGGAAGAATGTTTTTCTCGAAGACGGAGTTGAAACGAGTTCTGAACCTGTTAACTCTAAAAGAGCAGTTTGAGATAAGAGTAAAAAAGTTATGTAAAAGTCGTTACGAGATTAGTTGCAAGGACAAGACATGCAAGTTCAGTGTGCGTTCAACGAAGTTATCTGACAGAGGAGGGTATTGGCAAGTTTGGACGTTTCACAAAGTACACACATGTACTGTTGATGGTTTGCAAGTTCGATTTCCAACTGCGAGTGCCAAGATAATTGGTGAACTTATGGCACCCATGCTTCAAGCTAACGGAGTAGCATTGAGACCTAAGGACATCATTGGTGAAATGAAGGTTCAATGGGGATTGGATTGCTTGTATGGTAAGGCTTGGCAAGCAAAAGAGTACGCGAAGAGGCTTGTTTTCGGTCCCTTGGAAGAGTCATTTCAACTACTACCATCGTATTTTTATATGTTGGAATAAGAAAATTCTGGCACAGTCACTGCAATGGCGTCTGATGAGTCTAAAAGATTCAAATATTATTTCTGGTCATACGGGGCGTGTATTCGGGGGTTTAGGGATGTAATGCGTTCTACGGTTACAATTGATGCGACACATCTGAAAGGCAGATTCAAGGGTGTTTTGTTTGTCGCTGTATGCAAAGACGCGAACAAGTGTGTATATCCAGTTGCGTTTGGCACCGACCATGTTGAGGATGAAGACTCGTGGACGTGGTTTCTCAGCAAGCTGCATGATGCGATTGGTTGTCCTGAAAACACAATGTTCATTTCTGATCAGCATCTCGGCATTAAGAAAGTAATCCAAAATGCATACCTAGAAGCGCACCACAGTTTATGCGGTTACCATTTGAAGAAAAACTTTAAAAACAAGTTCAAGTGTGATAATGTTTCTATGATTTTCACCCTTGCTCAATATTGCTATAAGGTTTCTGATTTCAACAGACATATGAACCAACTCAAGCAGATTCATGCAGGAGCCCATGCTGTTTTTTGAGAATAGGTCCTGAGAGATGGGCACGTGCATGTTCACCGGCAAGGCGATACTAAATGATGACTTTGAACATTGCCGAATGTGTTAACTCCTGCTTGAAGCATGCAAGACAAATGCCAATCACTGTTTTGATTGAATTCATACGAGACATATTCCAACGTTGGTTCCATGATCGGTACGATGAAGCCGTCAAGGTGACCACGCCCCTCAGCCCTTGGGTTGTCAGGCAATTGAGCAAACTCTTCAATGATGCACATCGCTTTGTAGTGAATCGAGTGGAATTTGAAGTTAAAGATGGAAAGATGGACGGATTTGTTAACCTATCCACAAAGACGTGTTCATGCTGTGAGTTTCAAATAGATTTGCTGCCATGCAACCATGCCATTGCAGCAATAAGGTCAGGATATCTTTTCTTTATTTCTTATTTGATCCTTAATTGACATAGCATTTAGATTCTGCTTGAATATTGGGTTCATTGTATTTTTCAGTAAATGCAAATGTGAAGCTATTGAATTCTACATCGACTACTACAAGACAACCGTTTTGGTTGAGGGTTATGCGAGGTCCATTCGCCCAGTAGGTCATCTTAGTGAGTGGGACATCCCCCCGCATGTGAAACAAATTGTCGTCTTGCCACCACCTTGGCGAGGCTAAACATGAAGACCTAGGAGGAGAAGGATTCCATCCGCTGGTAAAGGCAGTCGAGCACGCAGATGTTCGCAATGCAAGATGCACGGACATAACAGACAGAATTGCACATCTCCATTTGCAAATCCATCAACAAATCCGGTACCATCTTCAAGTCAATCAGCGCCCCCACGAGTGCTCCAACAGAAAGCATGTTCAATTTGCAGAGAAACTTGTCACACACGCAACAACTGTCCAATCCGAAGGACAACGTCTGAAAACATAGGGTGTGTTGTGGACAAAGACATATTGTCATCTTAACTAACTGCAATTTATCTCTTGTTTTGTTAGGAATTGTTTCAAACTGTTTCGATCTTGGCTATTGACATTTGCATTGAATAATGATATTTGCTAGAAAACAGTGTATAATAATAGCATTGCGTAGGCATAGAAGTAGTCAATAGTTGACTTTAGCCACATCATTCATGGTCATATAGTTTGGAATGTAAATTATCTAATCTTTGGACAACATATATAAATAAAAAATCAACAATGTTACTCTACATTTCGACAATTGTCAAGCCAATACATTCATTACATTTTTCCTTAAAGTAAATCGCTTCAATATACATAAGGGAATTTTAGTCAATTTACAAACGACGTTGCAAAACTATATCAATTGTCCACTTGGGTTTATAGTTTGTGAAAGGGAAAAAATGTGAGAGTTGGTGACACACCTTGGAGGGAAGCAGTGATACAGCATGGTGCAGAGTTTGTGACACGCTATGGAGGGAAGCAGTGACACTGCATGGTGCAAAGTTTGTGACACTCCATGGAGGGAAGCAGTGACACGACATGAAGTGAAGTAATGACACGCCATGGAGGGAAGCAGTGACACGACATGAAGTGAAGTAGTGACACGCCATGGAAGGAAGCAGTGACACGGCATGGTGCAGAATTTCTGACACGCCATGGAGGGGAGCAGTGACACGACATGGTACAGAATTTGTGACATGCCATGGAAGGAAGCAGTGACACGGTATGGTGCTGAGTTTGGGACACGGCATGGTGCTGAGTTTGTGACACCCCATGGTGCTGAGTTTGTGACATGCCATGGAAGGGAGTAGTGACACGACATGGTGCTGAGTTTGTGACACGCTAAGAGGGAAGCAGTGACACGACATGGTGCAGAGTTTGTGACACGCCATGGAGGGAAGTAGTGACACGGCGTGGTGCTGAGTTTGTGACACGACATGGTGCAGAGTTTGTGACATGCCATGGAGGGAAGTAGTGACATGGCATGGTACTGAGTTTGTGACACTCCATGAAGGGGAGCAGTGACACGGCATGGTGCTGAGTTTGTGACACTACATGGTGCAAAGTTTGTGACACGTCATGGAGGGAAGTAGTGACACGGCATGGTGCTGAGTTTGTGACATGCCATGGAGGGAAGCAGTGACACGATGTGGAGTGAAGTAGTGACACGTCATGGTTTAGAGTGTGTGACACGGCATTACTTTAACATCTGACATGCCATGGTTTGATATATCAATTTACAAAACAGAAATACCGCTTACGCATGTGGTTGTTAACATCCCCTTGATATATTCAACTTTATAATTCTCCATTAATCTAATAATTAATCTATTTCTCTTCATTTCTGACCTGTTTGCAATTGTCCAACCTTGGCTATTTGAAATCCAGAGTCTTTTCATGGAAATTTGCTATTGCGTTATGAATATCTATGAAGACACGTCACGTGCATGTAGATATTGGTGGTGACACGCCACTTGTATGCATACTGGGGGTGATACGCCAGGCGCATACAGACATAGTGGTGACACGTCAAATGCATGCAGATTTTGGTGGTGACATGTCACGAGCATGCATACTAGTGGTGACACATTAAGTGCATGCAGATATTGACGGTGACACGCCACGGGCATATGGATTCTAATACTAAAATGCCAAGTGCTGCCATTCGTTACAGGCTGCGCCCCAACTGTCGTGACACGCCGAGTACATATTATCAATGTTGTGACTTGTTGACTTATTACAAAATTACGATACAAAAAAAATATAAAGATACAAAATTACTTAACAAAAATAATGTATTCTTGTATAAAATTAATTGTCTATACAAAAAAATTGTATTATGTATAAAAATATAATAAAATGAGTATACAAAAAATGATTCTATTGTACAATTTCTATTTCCTATGATTGTGTATACAATAAAAAAATTGTCTCTAAATTGTATTCTGTATAAAAAAAATTATATAACTAACTGTTGATATATTCATGGTTCGCTCGCACAGTTGTTGGAAAAAATTTCATGCGCGTATTGGAGATGCAATTTTACAATCATATTCTACTTAACTCTTATCTGGTCCGATTGTAACATTGCGTCAATGTAGCTTACCATGAACATGTCACAGCTGACACTATCTTCCTGCCAATGCACTGAAGGTTTTGGCAAAGAAATTTCCAATGACATTGGCATCAAATCCCGTCTCCTCTGACGTGTTTTTTTGAAATACCCGGCTTGGTGGCAGATGATTGGAAAAATTATCGTAAGTGACTTCAGCTGCTCCGCACGAACTCCGTTATCCTTAGCTGCCGAAGTTGTTGTGGAGTCCACCACCTTGATCATCCACTTTCCCAAATCGATCTTTTCCACCACCCAATGCCCACCCACATTGCAAGGAGCGAGGATGAAATCGACCTCTTTTCATTTCTTACCGTATGTCAGCCTTTCACCCTCCACATACCCCCGCAACTCATTCGAAATTTGCATGCTCGATCAGGCATCTTTGGTTTGCTATGCCAAGTGTAACATATGGATGGTGTCTTGAACAAAAAATTGCATTGGTTTAGACTTAATGCACTGAAAAGGTTAAAAAAAATTAAAAATTTTTGCAAAAAACTTACAAAGAATATTGTGTTAGCAACGCATGCACGGGCAGTGTAATGCTTCGATTTTGGCCCTGTCGCCCGCTTACACAGAATGCTGAGGCATGCGTTGATATGTTCACTTGTCATTTCTTCTCGTGGATCCTCTAATAATGTGAAGAATTTAGCACCTTGATCCCCTAAGATTCTGACATTACACCTACAAATGTAACAAAATGAATTTGATAAATGATGGTGGATGAATGTTTCAATAGTAAACAACAATGAATTGATATTTACAAGCTTATCTCGTGGACTAGTTCTTTTTGAAGGCTTCGTAGGCTTCCATCATCGTGTCCTTTACCTCCCAACTGCTCAATGAGGGGTCGACATACGAGCTTGCAAGGTATTTGCTTGCCATTTTCACTCGTGCCCGCTTAGTAGGATCGACAATTACTGCTACAAGATGATGGTAATCAGAGGATAGTGGTGACGGCTGTGGTGACCTGATGGCTTCGGGAGTACTCTGAGGAAGCTGGCTCGATCTTGCTGCTGGAAGCGCGACGATCACGTCGGATTGAAGAAAATGCTTTACGACTGACACAACTAACTGAAGGTCTCCCTCCCGTCCGGCGAAAGTATCCATAATCGGATCGACCTCACCAACCTCGTCTCCTTCAGCATCATCTGCTTGAAGGCTGACACCATGCTCCTCATGCTGCCCATCATCAGGATCATCGTGATCCGTACCAACATCATGATTTCAGCCAATCTAGAACTCGTGAAACGATGCGATCTTCTAGCGTTTTAACCGTAAAAGTCAATGACTAAAATGATGCCTTCAGCTCCAACATTTATAGCATTATCCATTGGAGCTGACGTTTTGTGACTATGCCGTCATTGACTCTTGCCGATTGGGTTAACTGCAATAACATATATATTAGTGATGTTATTCAATAATCATATAGGAAATGTGTGAACAACCAAGATAACAACTTTAATATCCTTACAGGTGGCTCATTGGCAATATGTGGTTGATCCGGAGCCGAAGCCATCGTTGGTTGAGGATTGAATGTCGCCTCCGTGAACTGCAATGACATAAGTTACTTTGTTACTAGATAAACATATATGGAAACTTTGAACATAAATCGTTAAAACCAAACTTACCGATGGCTCGATACGAATGTGTGTCTAAGAAGGACCGGTGGGTGGTTGTGGAGTTATCGTAGCTTGATCTAACTGCAAACACATAAATGTTAGTAGATAATCACATATCAAAATGGATGGAAAAAAAAATCTTGTAACCGTAAATACCGACTATTCACTTCCTGGACCATGGTCGTCCCCTTGTTCCATCAACTCATGGGCCAACGGCTCATCAACCCTTGGAGAGACTATGTTCATCCACTTAGTTGAAGCGGTGGATCTTTTCTCCTTCAAGCTTTTCCTCTTCACCTTGGCAGTGACACCAATCTGATCAGCTTGATCCTCCATGTGCCCGATTGGCATGTACTGGTGGCCCTCCGATAACGGCACATCGAGGTCCACCAAATACTCCTAATTGGCCTCCTCCGAAGTGATCTCCAACGTCTCCAGTGCCCACAACTGCAAAAAAAAAAATTATCAAACGTTTAAATTTGAGACAAATTTCTTATACAAATATGAAAGATGAATTTGTAGCTGTTCACTAACATGCTTAGATGACTCCAACTTCTCAACTACCTTATGCAAGTCTTTTGGCTTCTGATTGCATTGCCATTTGCACATTCGTGGGTAGACGTTTTCTTTCGGAGCATAGGGGGCTACTATTTTCTGTAAGGCCAAAATTGCCTCCAATGCCTAGAACTGCAAGTCAATTGTAAACATTATCAAACGTAAATTATAAAACAGTGCAACAATAAATTATTTGCTCAAAACCAAACAAAAGCGGTAAATGTGACAATACCTGTATCACCCATACGAAGCTGTAGATGTTGTACCGTAAACGACTTTCCTTTGCTGCGCTTGAGGTAGGCACCTCGAACCCTTTCAATAGGTAGTCCAAGGTGAGCCTCCAAACATAGTGACCCCACGAAAATCCGTTCCAAGCGTCAAGGTCCTCAATCAATGACAACAATCAAGGTATCACCCGTCTACGGTAGTCTTGCCTAAATACGATGTTATTTGCAATCAAGACGAGTGCCATTTTTGTCGCGTCTCTTTCTCGTTGGAAGTTTCCTTCGCGGAACGTATCAAGCAAAGCCTGCAGCTTAATGCTTTCCTGGCCGTTCCAGTATCTCGCATGAATTCTATCCGCAACCACCTCGTACGAACGTGCGAACACATCGGGTATTGGATCGAGTTTCAGCCCGGTTATAAGGCAGAACTCCTGCTTCGATATCCGTGCCTTGCTCTTGCCGATAGCAAACTATAGCTCCTCTGTCGTTGCCTCCCTCTCATTGATTCCACGAATCATTATGTTGTGAAGGAGACCAGCGCTGAAGTAGCCTTGCGGATAGACATCAAGGAGCATTCCGAAGCATGTACGCTACACTGCATCGAACTCCCCCTTCTCTTGGAGAGTCTTGTTGATGTAATAGAGCTGGGACCACTTACAGTGGGTGTTTATTGCGACATTGAATGCCCACTTCTCCCTCGGCACAATGAGGACACTGTCAAGATCCTCATATTCTCTACGATGCATATGCATCACATGGCACACGTGCAGGAGTCAGTTAACCAATAATGTGCTAAAAAGGTATACTAACTAAATAAATAATTGTTCTGACACGCCATGCATATCAAGTAAATTGTTGTCACATGCCATGGATATCATGCAAAAATGTTGTCACACGCCATGGATATCATGCGAAAATGTTGTCACACGTCATGCATATCAAGTGAAAATACTGTCACACGCCATGCATATCAAGTGAAATGTTGTCACACACCATGCATATCAGGTGAAATGTTGTCACATGCCATGCATATCAAGTGAAATGCTGTCACACGCCATGAATATCAAATGAAATGCTGTCACACGCCATGAATATCAAGTGAAATGATGTCACACGCTATGCATATCAGGTGAAATACTGTCACACGCCATGAATATACGGTGAAATGTTGTCACACGCCATGCATATCAGGTGAAATGCTGTCACACGCCATGCATATCAAGTGAAGATGTTGTCACACGCCATGCATATTAGGTGAAGATGTTGTCACACGCTAAACCCCAAAGACCAGTCAACCCAGTACCACTTTAACACCCAAAACCATCAAACCAGGACTCAAACAGTTTAAACTTAACATTTACAAAAAACACGAACATATGTATCACCCTAAACCCATAAAAAAAATTACCGAAATCAAGGAAGTTTTTTTTTGTGGTTTTTTTTTCATGCTCACTTACCTCTTCATTGATATCCGACATTCTTCTTCCTATTGCAGTGGTGTCGTTAACCTTCTAAACAACAAAGTTAAACTCTCTTCTACCTTTCGCAATGTGAAATGAATCGAACAGCCCTTGGTTCACACACACAGTCGTTTATGAATGAGGAAAAGGGAAAATGAACTGTTCACTGTGAAAAATGAATAAATAAAATTTAAAATTAATTTTCATAAAATATAAGGCAAGTCCAAACGGTTGCCTCCGAAACTGTCCATTTTTCAATCCGGCGTGTCAACCTTTCAATTAATGTTACGTCACATATTTCACAGCAAACCATGGCCTGTCAGATGTTAAAGCAATGTCGTGTCACACACTCAAAACCATGACGTGTCACAGATTCCCGCCATGCCCTGTCACAAACTCTGAACCTTGCCATGTCACTACTTTCCTCCATGGCGTGTCACAAACTCTGCACCATGCCGTGTCACAAATTCTGCACCTTGCCGTGTCACTGCTTTCCTCCATGGCGTATCACCAACTCTGCACCCTGCAGTCTCATATTTTCCCTCCATGGCGTGTCACAAACTCTGCACCATGCCGTGTCACTGCTTCCCTCCATGGCGTGTCACAAACTCTGCACCGTGCCGTGTCACTGCTTTCCTCAATGGCATGTCACAAACTCTGCACCATGCCATGTCACTGCTTCCCTCCATGGCGTGTCACCAACTCTGCACCTTGTCGTCTCACATTTTCCCTTTCACAAACTCTAAACCCAATGGCATGTCCTGATTGTTGTAGCACGACCATTTCGTGCTTTGCATTCATATCTTTCTCCTTTCGATTCATCTCCGTAAGCGGGATTTCTGGTTTCACATTGTGCTCCAAGCTTTCGATTCATCACGACCACCTCCCCCTCCTCGTTCGATTTATCTGAATGCCATGTCCGAACATTCAGAAAAATCATCTCATGCAACATTATTTTCTTTTGCACAAGTTTCTCCAAAAAAAAAAAAGATGTTTTGAGCAAAAAATAGATGTTCGCTATATTCTTTGCATAATTTTTTACGATCCGGGTGTTTCAGAGTGTCCATCAATAAAAATGTCTCATTAAGAATATTTTTGTCCGAAAATGTACTTTAATGGTTAAAAACAATTAAAATTATCTAGAGGGTTATTTTCAAACACATCTTATTTTTAATGGTTAAAAAAAAAAATCAACCTTAACAAAACCCTTTGCTTTGCTTGCTAGCCACCAGCATATATTCCCACCAATAATTTCATTATTGCACATTCTTTATTTATTTATTTTTAATGCTATAAATGAAATAACTTTCTCATGATTACAACCCAACAAAAAAAATATATTTCTAAGCACTCCTTTTTATTGATTTATCTTGTATAATTTAGCTTTAAGTACTAATTAAACACCTCCAAAGGTCTCTTTCTTTGACGATCTGCTCAACAGCAGTATAACATCATATGACCACTGATCCTTCAAAATTGTCGGTCAACAGTGCTTTGGTTGCAAAAGGTTAGTCGGTTTTTCCTTGTTCCTGCCTCATTTGCAGAATCTATTAACATCTTTTTCTCTATAATATATATATATATATATATATTATAATATTATAATATGCAAGTATTTGGGTCATTCGAACAAAAGAAAATTGTGGGATTTTGACATAAAAAATAATAAAAAAAAGATTTCTTTAATAACGCCAACCCCATTCAATGATTTGAACTTGAGACATAACATGAATCATGCACATGTAAAATGGAACTTGGACATGGAAACAAAACAAATGAAAATAAAATTAATTGGCGAAGGAACATAAATAAAATACCTTCAATAGTATATCAGACAATTATGGAAAGTGGTATCTACTTATAGTACAAGTTTGTTAGGATGGATTTGCCCGGATGGCTAAAGCATATGGCAAAATTACTGAAATTTGTTTGCATTCCTTTTGTTATAATATTGTAGTTATTGGCTTGTAATGTTCTACCTACCTTGGGAAGTTTGTAACGAAATTGATGCCTCCAACGGTAATGCCCACATGGGCAGCAAAATAAATTCAGCCGTTTGTCCTATTAATGGACCAACGAAGTAAATTATTAAATACAGATAAACTTCTTGCCTCTCAAATCGAATTTGATAAAGCGACCAATGCAATAATTTTAGAATAACACCATATCTTGTGTATTAAAAGAATTTGTATATGATGAATTAGTTCATCTTTTCACTTCAAAAAACAATAATTTTAATATAAAAATAAAAGATTTAGACACAACGATTCAATCATGTATTACATTAGATTTTATTTTATTTTTAAAATTTATAGTATTTGTAGATCATTTTATTTTTGAATTCAGACAATTTATATAAATAAAATGAATTTATGCAAAAGAAATACCTCTAAAGAAAAAAAAAAGGGTAATTGAGAATGACAGTGCCCTAACTAAAAAAAGCAAAGCTTTCAATAAACAATAAACAATAAACAATAATCCCGATAAGAAAGAAAAGAAAGTGTATATACAGCAAGTTAGAAGAAAAGGATAATATTGTCTTTCCAAAGTGGTGGAGTGGAGTGGCGTCCCATTTTACAAATTAAAATGCACAGCAAAAAGAAGGAAAAGGATAAAAGAAAAGCGAAAAAAGCAAAGGCGATTGGGCGTGTGCATGTCCCCTCCCCCGACAGCGAGAGAGAGGGGTCGGTGGACGGATCAATCTTTAGTTTAGCGAGGAAAAGAAAGCTGAAAGATGAAAACGTTAACTCACTCACTCAGTCACTCACTCACCCATCACCTTTTCTTTGTCTAAAATTACATTCAAGTCCTCTGGCCCTCACCAATTTCTCATATGCTTCCCGTACATTTTACGTTATTCCTTAACAAACTTTTTTTTCATTATTGATCTTATATTATTATGTACATCAACAATTCAACATGCAATGTTATAATTGTGCATAATTGAATGTCACCATCTTTAATAATCAAATAAGAGACCAACCATCAATCAAACCAACCAAGCAAAAATAATATTAAAGCAAGATCCCAAATAGGAAAACAGAAATATGGTTTTCTTTTTTTTATTTTTGCAATTAAATGAATTAAAAAGATTTTGAAAGAATGTAATATGGATTATATCATTAGTTCCATAGGAGGAGAGGGAAGTGTGAAAGCCCATTTTGAGATTGGGGAGGGCAAATTTTAGGGAAGAAGTCGGCATTATTCAGCCATGGAAATTGGAAAAGGAGGATCGAATTTCATTTACAAAGTTTCTTTTCGAAATTTGAAAATGATCCAAAGAGCCTCCCCTCTGTAAATTTTTATTTCCAAATTAATTTTAGCCTAACGAAGAAAGTAATCTATATGGGATTTGATATTATTGAGAAAAAGAACCATGCTTCACTAATAAACAATGTCGAAATATGTTACATCATTGTGAAAATCACACAAAAGGGTAAAAAAAGCGAAGTAAATTTTCTAGAAATGTAAAATTTGTACTTAAAAATAAAATTATATTACGTTATGATTTTACTTTATAATAAAGTAAGAATGTATTTTCATTTTATAGATCTTAGTTTATCTATTTGGACTGCAGAAAGGGTTTAGGTGACATCCTCAAATTGTTTTATGTGTTCTTTATGAAACACGTCTACTGTGACCTTTAGGCTTTAAAGTAGTAAAGCTGGGCAATGGCCAGCAGGATTTAACGGCAACAAAGCGGAAAAAAAATTAAGTGAAATATGTGCCACTGCATTTCTCGATCCCGACGAAAGAAGAAGCAAATCGGACATTTATCTCAATGGACAAAAAAGGACATGGACGTGGGCCTTTATATCACCATTGGCATGGTCATTAACGTCCATTTATTTTGAAAAGAACCGCCGAAGACCAAAGTTTGATTCTCTGCTTCCCATGTGGCATTCCCACACCATAAATTCCCCAATCCCCACGGTAAAAAAAATAAATTAAAAAAAGAAAAAGAATGCGGCTCTTGCCTACCTCAGCTGCTTGGAGGGGCATCCAGATCTTGCAGCAGAAAGAAGCTTCCCTGACTAAATAGTATAATGCTTTTCTCTCTCTTTCTATTTTTTTTCTATAAAACAAAGGGGTTTTTTTTTTATTTTTATTTTTCCTCTTTGTTTGTGTTTTGCATTTTTGCAAAGGCTCGAAAAGAGAAACGAAGTCCCCCCTGAGATGAATTTGGAGAAAGAAGAAAAGAACAGAAGATCTTCGACCCAGAAAAATTCACGATGAGAGCTCATCATTTGAGCATCTTTTGCATCATACTATCATTATCTACATCAACAACAAAAAGTTCTTCTTCTTCTTCTTCTCAAGATTTTATCATTCATAGAAGAATTCTCCACCAACCACTGTTTCCAGCAGGTTCAGCCCCACCTCCAGGCACTGACAATTCTTTATCTCCACCGCCTCCTCCTCCTCCTCCTCCGGATAGTCCGGTTTTTCCAGACCCCAGTCAGCCATTCTTCCCTGAAGTTCCTTCAGGACAGACCCCAGATCAGAATCAGCAGACAACACCACCAGCTGCACCATCCAATGGCTCAATTCCAATCCCAACAGCAACACAACCAGCCAAACCCGCTAAGAAGGTTGCAATTGCAATATCTGTCGGGATTGTCACGTTGGGAATGTTATCAGGACTTGCTTTCTTTTTGTACCGGCACAGGGCTAAACACCCTGGAGAAACGCAGAAGCTTGTTGGAGGGAATTCAGAAAGGTTCCAGGAAGACTCCAGGGTGCCCCCCTCGAGTTTTCTTTACATTGGAACGGTGGAGCCTAGTAGGAGATCTGCGAGTGAAGTGAATGGAGCAAATGTTTCACCTTATCATAAATTGAATTCAGTAAAGAGATCGGATCGGTATCGGCCGAGCCCTGAATTGCAGCCATTGCCACCCTTGGCTAAGCCTCCTGCACTTGAGAATTCACCAACTGCAATGTCATCTTCATCTTCTTCTTCAGATGAAGAGAGTCAGGGCACAGCTTTTTATACCCCACAGGGCTCAACAATCAGCAACGAAGAAAGCTATTATACTCCGGTTTCACGTCCGGTTAATAGCAATTTGGTGACTCCAGTGAGGAATGAGCTAAATGGGACTACCAATTCTGTTCCTCGTTCCAAACGAACATCTCCAAAATCAAGGCTTTTAGCTTCTTCACCAGAAATGAAGCATGTTATTATACCCTCAATAAAGCAGCTGCAGCACCAGCCTTCTCCTCCTCCTCCACCGCCTCCACCGCCGCTGCATCCTCAACAACCACAAGTTCTAGTAGTGGAAACACATGAGACTCAAGAAATTTCTTTTGCAAAAAGGCCAAAATTCTCCTCCCCACCACCACCTCCAAATATGGCCCTACTTCGATCAATTAGCAACAATTCACCCCCACAAAGAACAAAAGCTCCACCTCCACCTCCCCCTCCGCCGCCGCCAGCGGCAGCACTAGGACTGTCAATACCAAGGACCGCAAGGTCTTTGGAAACCAATGTGTCTCCAAAACCTGCCCAAGTGTTGAAAAAGCAAGAATCCTGGACTCCAAGTCCGAAAAATAGTCCAGGGGTTGGGACTAGAAAATCAACGGAAGAGGTTAATCATAAAGGTGCCAGTTCTTCAGAGAAGACTGATAAGGATGGCATGGATAGTGCAAAGCCCAAGTTAAAGCCTTTGCACTGGGACAAAGTAAGAGCAACCTCGGAGAGAGCTACAGTGTGGGACCAGCTAAAATCAAGCTCATTTCAGTAAGAGATAAAACTTGTACATTTGCTCACCGGGGCTTGAGTTTCAAGTACAATATCTAATCTTGGGGAAAAACTTAATACTTGTCTGCAGATTAAACGAGGACATGATGGAGACTCTTTTTGGCTGCAATTCAACGAATTCAGCACCAAAAGAACCGATTAGAAGATCAGTTCTGCCTCCTGTTGAACAGGAAAACAGAGTGTTGGATCCAAAGAAGTCACAGAACATTGCCATACTGTTGAGAGCACTGAATGTAACGCGAGATGAGGTGTCAGAAGCTCTTTTGGATGGTAAGTCATAAGTACCATTCTTTCCATTTTCTGTCAGTAATCAGGTTCTTAGGTATGATGAAAAATTTGTCTTTCTTTCCTTGTTCATCTTCACTTCATCTTTCTCTCTCTCTTTCTGAGTGGGTTTGCTTTTGGACTTAAGAGCCAAATATTTATTTGGTTTTCACTTCTCCCAAAGAAGCATAACTATTGGCAGCTTGCTGCTTGGGTCTCCTTTAACAGCAAGCATTGAGATTGGAGTAAATTAAAGTAAACCGCGTTTTAGCAACCTGATGTCATTTGCTGATAGGTTCTTGAGCTCAAACATATAGTTACAACCATGCATATAAATACATTTCCAGTTCCCAAAATTCGAAATCTGGGTTGCTGCTCCAGCTCTTGTGTCAATCAAAGACGAAGAACAACAAATTAGTTAAATACATAAAAATCAGCAATGAGAGTTGAAGAACTTAATTAACAAGTCATTATCATTGCACTTAAAGAGAGCAGGGAAAAATAGTTTGCAGCCATACAAGGCCAATTGTATCATCATGTTAGTTTTCATCCTGAAAAATAATAATAATACTTTGAAGGAAAGAAAAATAAAGACTTAAAGTTACATAGAACAATCATGTCCTTGAAAGCCCATCCTCTACAATATTTTACCATGCATATATTGTAGCAGCTAGGATTTAGAATAGTTTAAAGTAACCAGTAAACTCTGGCTGTTCATATCTTGATTTGCATTGCATTGACTAGTTTAATTGACATCCTATAGTGTTCACCTCATCTAATCAGTATCTATTTGCAGTAGTTATTTGATCATTTCCTCTATTTAGAATTTAATACATTGACTTTGAAGTCTTTTAAAATGCCTTTCCATGTAAAATCTATGCCAACATGAATACATTGCTCCATTCTGAAGATTTTTAATGAATCGTCATGTCATAAAACAGCTAAAAGAATATTTTAATTATTTCCCACACCTTAAACCATTTTATCAAGGAATATTATGTTCAGGATCATTATACTGCTCATGCTCAAAGCTATCAGGCCCTACCTCTGCATCTTTGCTCTGTAGAGTAAGGCTAAACAAATTACCAGTGTCTGTGTTTACATTTAAATTGCTTCAAAGTGTTTTTCATTCCTTCTTTTTCCAGGCAAGGGCTGTTGACTCATTTCAATTTCATTTATTTAGCTACTGTTGTTATGTCACTTCTGCTCTAGTCAGTTAAACTTGTGTTCTGATGCCTTATTGGCTGCAAACTGCATTTCTAAAAAACACTTGCACTGGCGTCAGAGGGTCACAGCCATAATTTTGAAATGCCCTCAAAAAGGTATAATCTGATCATTTCAAGCAAGGCAGTGTCAAAGTTCCCCTGATAACCATTTTCTAAGCAGCTCGCTATCACCTCGATAGAAAATGAACAGTTACCTTATATTTTTATTAGAAAAGCTTTATGAATTTATTGTTTCATATATACAGATTTCTTCCTCAAAATTAAAATATGTATACATACATAAGTGGAAATATATATATAAGATGAGACCATACATAGGAGCCTATGACAAGATATACGCAGTTGAGCATAAGTGGTATCTAAAGCAAGGTGCATTGCTCTTCATAAACACAATGCTGAAGTATATAGATTAAGAAAAGAAGATGAGAAGGTGCTTTCCGACTCAATTATGGGCCTCAATTTTGCAAATAATTGTCTATTTAAATCCTGAATTTCAGTTTGCTACATCACACTGTTCTGTTTGCCTTAACAGGTAACCCAGAAAGCTTAGGTGCTGAGCTTTTGGAGACGTTGGTAAAGATGGCTCCAACGAAGGAGGAAGAAATAAAACTCCGAGAGTACGGTGGGGACATCTCAAAACTAGGATCTGCAGAAAGGTTTCTCAAGGCAGTACTTGATATCCCCTTTGCCTTCAGAAGAGTTGAAGCCATGCTATATAGAGCCAACTTTGATACAGAAGTAAAATACTTGAGGAAGTCTTTTCAAACCCTTGAGGTATTGCAATTTAAGTCTTGTAACTTAAATATCCTAAAACTTTCACATTAAATAATTCCAAAAACCCTCTGGTAAAGGCTCCTATAAATTCATTTCTCTCTATGTACTTGCAGGAAGCAAGTGAGGAATTGAAGAACAGCAGGTTATTCCTCAAACTTCTTGAAGCTGTTCTCAGGACAGGAAACCGGATGAATGTTGGCACCAATCGTGGTGATGCTAAAGCTTTTAAACTTGAGACCCTTTTGAAACTGGTTGATATAAAGGGAACAGATGGGAAAACAACACTGCTACACTTTGTAGTTCAGGAGATCATTAGATCAGAAGGGGCAGGTACTAACTCAACAGATGAGAATGTTGAAAACAAAATGTCCTCCAGCTTTAAGGAGGATGATTTCAGGAAGCAAGGATTGCAGGTTGTGGCTGGGCTGAGCAGAGACCTCAGCAATGTCAAAAAGGCTGCAGGAATGGACTCAGATGTCCTCAGCAGTTATGTGTCGAAGCTTGAAATGGGACTCGAAAAGGTCAGATTGGTTTTACAATATGAGAGGCCAGATATGCAGGGGAATTTCTTCAACTCGATGAAGATGTTTCTAAGAGATGCTGAAGAGGAGATTGCCAAGATCAAGGCAGATGAGATAAAAGCTTTATTGCTTGTGAAAGAAGTTACTGAATATTTTCACGGGAATGCAGCAAAGGAAGAAGCCCATCCTTTCAGAATCTTCATGATTGTAAGAGATTTTCTGTCAATATTGGATCATGTCTGCAAGGAAGTAGGGCGAATGCAGGATAGGACAATGGTGGGTTCTGCTAGATCCTTTCGGATATCTGCAACGGCTTCACTACCAGTTCTCAGCAGGTATAATGTGAGACAAGATGGAAGTTCAGATGATGAAAGCTTGTCTCCATGAAGTTGTGTGAATACAGCCCTAAGAATATCAAACTAGTTCATACTCCCGTGGTTACACTCTTTTTCCAAACGAACCAACAGCAAAAATATGTCTCATTTTCCACTACAAGCATGCAAAAAGTATAATAATGAAGAAATGAAAAGCATAGCATACCAACTCAATTTTCAGTTTCACATGGAGACAAAGCTGTTGGCTGATGAGGTATGCCCTTTTCCATAAGGAGAATCTCATGTTGCTCATTTTGTATAAGAATGGAAAGCCTTGTAGCGTCCACAGGCCAGAAACTATGTAATAAAAAGGATAGATTTTGGGAAAACTGAAGGGTACCATCATCTACATCCGGCAATGAAATGGATGACCCAAATGAAGAACATGCCGGTCCAAAGAAACAAACAAGCAACATATGTAATTTTTTTTCTACTTCAACACACATGCAATAGTTAAGATTCAGGATTTCTTCTTTTAGATCAGATTCCTACTACATTTTTGAGAAAAAGAAGAATGTTTTTGTTATTACTTTATGCCATGGTCTGCATTTATTTGACAATTACTAATAATATATCTAGCAGTTTTGCAACATTGCTCTGGTTTGAACCTATCTCTGATTCTGTATCTAAAGTCTTAGCTTTTCAGCATGAAACTTTAAAGGCTATTGATCACAAAATGAATGCTAAAACGCCAGAACGAAGTAAAAGAACAGTTCCCATTTTTAAGGAAGGTTTTTGTTATGTCATGGGTTTCTCTATATTAGGATATGGTAAACAAAACAAAGCTTTAAAGTGAGCTAAAAATTTTAACGACAACATACCCGGAGAAGTTTCAAAGCCCTTTTCCTGATATCTTGTTTCGTCCATTTCCTTTTTATGGATGGTTGACGAAATAAACTGCAATGTAGTAGGTTTGCATGGGAGGCAAATTTACATTAGAGAAGGACAATTTCATGGGGGGAAAGGGTATGTCATGTTGTACATACGAAATGCATCAGGGAGCAAACATTCCACATAGCAACGGTCCGATCGTGTTGGATTTTGATCCATCCGACCCAACTCGAACTGACTTATTAGTTTTAGTACTTATTTTTTGACTTGATGGAGAAAAAATAAATCCATTCGAACATTTGATTAATTATTTTGTGTATAATTTTCTTATTAAAAGCGTTAGGTTGAATTTTTTTTTTCAATTCTAAAATAGTAATGATTTATAAAAAACTATCAAATTTAAATTAGATTATCCTTCTTAATTTCATATGAGAATGGTGAAACACATATTATCACGTGTTGAAACATTAATAAATCAACATCTTAATTTCATTTTTAAATTTAAAATTCCCTATTTTGATTGACTTTTTCTATTTATCAAACCATTTCAACCTTTAAACAAAATCATAGAAATAAAATAAATAAAGAATAATTTATAAATAGATATGTATGTGGGTATATGTGTTTTCTATTTGAATAAAAGACAAAAGAGATATATGGACTTACTATTTTACTACTGATGATTATAAAAAAATTATTAAAGAATAACTTGAATTTGTGATTATGAATATAAGAATTTTAATTAAAAAGGGTAGCTGGATTACAAAAGTTGATGTGTTCAGATTTTGGTGCATTTTGACAATGAAGGCTCTTGGATCGAGCAATTTTTTTAGGTGTACATTTCCCCACAAGAATAATTGCTTTTGAATAATCGCCGTTTGAAAGGGATCATTCATTTAAGCGATTGCCATATGCTTCTGGTGTGTGATTCTCCATCGTGGATCCACCAAACATCCTTGCATGTTGATGAATGTGACATCATTAAAAATTTTGTCCAAACAACCTGACAAATATGTTTCAAATCAAATCTTTCAAATTGGCTCATCAAGAATCCTTTCACCTATCTCAACTTTTTCAGTAATTGACAACGACCCATCCTTTAGATATTTCATTTGTGGTTAGAAAGGGAGGGAAAAGGGGTTAGTCGGTTGAGAAGTTGTCTGTCGAATATTTTTTGGGGTGTCTTTTAATAATGCTACTAGGTTGATCACAATGCCTATCTGATATCACTTCTCAAAGTGTTGGGAAGGGAGTGATTCTCCATTTGCTTTATAATTTATGTAACGGGGCACAAAGTTTGAGATAATTTTACAAATGAATCAGGATGTAGGAGACCTAGACTTTGTTTGTCATGAAGAGATGGAATTTAAGGACACAAAGAATGGTGCACCTCCAATCCTCTTTGTTCTCAATATCTTTTTCACTAGCATTTTCCACTTTATCTCATCCTTCTTGCTTTGTTTCCTGATCTTCTCCTTGAAATTCCTGAAATGAAAAGTTTCAATAGTCTCAGTTATAGACTAAATAAATAACTGATTTATGCAGATTGGATTAGTTATTTAAGTGAACCAATTGACATCAAGCATGTCATTTGAGGACAAGAAACAAAAGAAAATAAGAACCTGCACAGAGGAACTCTGCACAAACTTGAATCAGCGCAGAGACGGGAGTGTAACTCCAGTAGCTGCCACATTCTTTTGCAATGAACACAGCCGCCAGGAACTCTCAACTTGCAACCAGCAAAGTGACGAATAAGCAATTCTAGTCCTTTACAGGCCGCATAATGGCAAGGTGCCTGGTCCTCTTTGAAATCCTTGTCATGTGGACCAATTGTCCTGCAACCATCTCTGCAAATATGAACAAGGGCCTCCATTGCTTCATACAATTGAAGATAGATCTTCCTCTCATTTGATTTTCTGATTTTATTTTTTCGCATCTGAAAAACATGTTAAACAATGGCTTTAGAATTTTGATCAAAGTTCTAAAACGAGGGGCTTTAAGTAGAACTGCTATAAAGTGACTTGAGAAAGAAAAATAAAGAAATCCCTTACATTTTCTTCATCAATCACGGATTCCAGAAGTTCTTTTTCAAGTGCTGGATGACTCTTCTTCATTGCCTTCCATCCTTCAGTAGCAGAAGCAGCCTTGAAGTTGCTTAGGATCATACGGTGACTAATCAGGGAAAGCCGAGGTGCATCACACAGCAAGGCAAGCTGGAAAACATCAATTACATTTTCTATAGTAAGCAAGCCATGCTCTAGGTGCTGTTCACAAATTTGCTTCAACTGAGGAACAACATATGCGTGTGAGAGGACCAACAATTGCAGGACATATTCCTTCATTGCCTCTTTCTCATAACTACAAATAAAAACCGATAACAATTAGCACATGGTAGTAGCATGATGCAAGCACAAGATCTCAGTGGCACTGATTTCTTCATCGGTCTTAAAACCGAATAACCAAAGAGCAGTTTGGCAGTATCAATATTTTACCTAAAATTTATGTTTTTATTTATAATTGAGAGTTGGCATTTTTTATCTTTTGAACATAATGTTATTTTCCCAAAAATGTAAACGTCCTGTGTCAAGATAAGTAGTAATTTCCAATTACTTCACTGGTTCACGATATTGTATTCGAAGGAGATCTGCTATGAGAAAAGAGTAGTTACCAGGAAGAGTACAAGAATCGGATGAAAACTCGAACTACATCTTGTGGAACACCATGGATTGTAATTGATCTCTTCTTACCAAAGCCCTTTGCTTGTTTCAACATGCCTCTTAAGACGGGAGAAGCCATGCCCTGTTGGCAAAATGTCCGGTGAACAGATTGAGTCAATAATTTGTTTAAGATACTCCGTCAGCATGCTAAACAGTCACATTGGCTGTATTTTCCTATATATTTAAAACACTTAGCAACTTGATCCCTGAAAGATACAAAGAGAAAGGGCCAATGTGGATTCCTTTTTGCAGATTAGGATAAAAGGATTAAACATGCTAATGAAGCAATGTCACAGCCGTAACCGGGGTTTCATTTGTAATGTCCATATCAATTACTTGTCGAGAGGATGCATCATCCTCTATGGCCTAGGACTGGCATATTCAATTAATTTGTGTAATTAAGACACCAAAAAATACTTAATGAAATTCATCAGTGTGATGACTTAAGAGTGTTCAACTAGTAAAAAAAAATCAAAGTTTCGTGTTCTTGGCTTATTTCTCAAAAGAGAACAAGGATGCATCACATTAAACAAGCTTTTACTACCGATAAATAGAGAAGGAATACAGGAGGCTTACAAGAACATTAGCATGGGCATAGACGATGCTATCATTATCAGTTTTAATGGCAACATCAGCCCTATAGCCTCCATCAAAGAGGCTATCCCACAAATCCCTCGTGGCTGTAGAGACACAGCTGTATCCCCTTATTTGTGATCCATTCATCATAAATAACCCCTTCCGCCCGCAATTTGTTGCTGGACCAGGTAATGGAGGTGGCGCTGGACAAATATTGTTGGCGTCTTGAGGAGGTTGCTTGGCACTCATTTCCATCTTTCCCATTGGCTTCTAAACTTCCCTTTTGGAGGATTTTAGTAACAGCCACACTCAGGGTTCTTTTGTTTTTCTTTTGGAGAAAAGAATCTGAAAAAGATTGAAATCGCAGAACTTTGATAAGTGACTCAAAATCAAAAGTGTGTCAAAATTTGCATAGATAGAACACTTTGAAAAATTGAAATACAAAGTTAGACAGAACATTCAGATTACAAAGCAGGCCCAAGTTAAACAAGATCAGCAGAATCAATCGAAAAATCAATGAACAAGAAAAGTAAACAAATAACTGAAACGATTCAAGTTTAATCTGGGTACTGTTATCCCTTCTTAAGATGAAGATATGGTGTTTGAATGCTGGTTTTCCTTCAATTTTCTCGTATGTACCCAAAACAAGAAAAAGAAAATACCATTGCGAAAACCATATAAGAATTCATGAAATGGAAACATTAAAAACATGGGAATTGAATTAACTTTTCAAAACTATCTGCAATTTGGAAATGCAAAACCAGTATGAAGAAATTAACTTCTTTCCCTCCCAAATTCTCTAATGAAATCTGATCAGAAAGATAAAGAGAGACAGATGAATAAGATTAACATACCCGTTTTCTTGTCCTCTCGCTTGTCTTCTTGACGTAATTGTTCAATGAAAAAATGCACGAGGAAAAAAAAAAGGAAATAGCGATGATCACTCCGTTTCCCGCTCGAAAGTCCTCAAAATACCCGTCGATAACCACCGTCAGATTCTGTTCCTCCAAAAACATATATAAAAAAAAAAAAGGATGGGCGCTGCCGACACCAAGCTCCACCGCCAACGCCACCAGCTCGGGTGTCAGAACAGGTTAGAGAAAGAAAACAAAGAAATTGATAGACAAGAAAAACCGCCGAGGAAATAGAAGCTTTAAAAAAAAACAAACAAACAAACAAATAATTGCTGTCTTAATCCAATCTGTTCCGATCAAATCTTTCTATCTGTCAGCAAAACACCCTAAAAATATCCTGCATGATTTCGCTTACTCACTTCCATGTCATTTCCTAGTCATTCTCCACGCGCTTTCCCGCGTTATATATCTCGTCCTTGATAATTTTTCTACTTGTTTAACAGTTTCAACGGTCGTTAAAGCTCTTGGGTAAATATCCATTTCCAGCTAAGTGTTCCCTGTCTGGCAAAATGGGCGGCAGGCGCTGCCATTTTATTTTGGCTCGTCCATTAGCTGGACGCCGTGGGAGAATCATATCTTCTTGTTTAGACAAAGACGTTTTGCCATTGTTTTGCTGTTTGGTTTGGGCACACATTGCCATATTTAACACATTTGTGTCTTCTTCCACCCCCAATCAATGACGAGGAAGTTTCGGTGTGTGATTAACTAGCGGAGGAAAGTTGGATACGAAATTGACACGTGATTGTGAGGGGTTGATCCATGCTTTACCATTAAAAATCATCAATATCTTTGAAGCGTATGCTTTAGATGGTAAATATTTTAAAGCTAATCATTAGTTTCATGGAACTTGTTTTATGGCTAAGATCAAATCAAACTATGGGTTTGGTACTACTTAGGTTAGTAATATGTACAAAATATTTTAGGATTTAGAACCTTTTCTTTAAGTATATTAGTCCATAATTTGTGGCTATCGATCGATCATCTCTTTATGTCTCAAACACTTTCTTCTCTTCAACTTGTTGATATGATTACAATCCCAATTTGACAAACTTTGAGTTGGGTTTTGAACCCTTTGGCATTGCCATGAGCTAAGCCAAGGACTGATGTGATTAGAAACAAACCAAGGGACAAAGAGGTTTCCAATTCTTTTTTGTTTTTTCTGTTAAGGGAAAATTTGTAAATGAGATGGCTCAAATCTTGGCTCACCAAACATGACTGTCTGCTTACTTATTTTAGTATCTAAAGTATTATGATTTTAACCTACAAAGGGCCCTCAGGAGGTGATAGGAGGCATTGTAATTTGGCTCTGCATGGAGGGTATTACAGGGTTTTAGTCACGAGGTCAGTACTTTTTGGGGATTCTTGCATAAGATAGGGGTGTTTTCAGTTTTTCATGTGTAAATGAGATGGCTCAAATCTTGGATCACCAAGCAAGACTGTCTGCTTAATTATTTTAGTATTTAGACGAAGATAGTAGTAAAAGAAGCTTGTTGGTTTCTCAATTAATTTTGGCTGTAATTGACCCACAAATTAAAATTAAATTGTTAAATCATATATTATTAGATTCAATCACTGGCACCATTGACACGTTTCAAAGTACAAGGGACATAAATGTGACGGAATGCACATGGGAGAAGATTTCAGATTTGAGATTAATATCAAGCCTTGTCCCGGCACTGGATCAACAAAAATTTAATTGCCTTAGTGTTAATAATTTTCTATACCCTTTTGGTTTCTTGGATCATCCCCGCCAACAAATTTGATAACATTCAGGCATGAATTGGTTGAGACTGGAATTCATGCATTCAAAGGTTGAAAATTAGATTCTCACGGTCACAGTTATCAAGCACTTCTATGACAGGGAAAAGCAAAGGAGAAGGAAACTAGAGTATCATCTCTTTGGATCAGCCCAGGACGTTGTATAAACTTGCTTATGGGCTGCAATAAGCAAGTATTTGCTTGGGTTTCACTGAAGCTTCATTGGCTGTGGCTCAAGAAAATGAGCCCAATTCAAAAAAGAAACTCAAAAGATAAACATGGCGTCGCCCGGACTCGAACCGGAGACCTTCAGTGTGTTAGACTGACGTGATAACCAACTACACCACGACACCATTGATGCGAGTGCCTCGTAAACTTCCCATTGGCTATTTTGTGGAAAATAACAAGTTCTAAGTACAAATTGTAGTGATATTTAAAGAAGAAAAAATTATATTCAATTCATCGTATCATCTTGAGTTTGGTAAAGATAGTGCATAAAAGATAATCTTTTGAACATAGTATATTAACCACTTTTAATTAATGTCAATGAACACCCATTAATGGGATTCTACATTATAAAAGGTATGTCTGGCACACATGAATGCATGTAAAATTTGCATATAAAAGCTTCATACGTGTCATGCACTATCTAACAAAAATCCAGAGACTAACTCGCAATTTCATGAATGAGACCTGAAAAGGACATCGTATTGGAACCATGATTTTCACCGCACACGGTGAGAATTTGTCAGTAGAACTTCTGAAAATTACAGAGTCAAAGCTGCTGACCATCGTGGGAGTTCCCAAGAAATTTTCAGTCAAGGGTTTTAGTCCTCAGCACTAAGACCCAATCTAAAACAACAGCAACCCCTTGCAGACACTGTAAATGTAAATATACTAAAATTCCTGGCAATGATAATACCTTATTTTCTATAATTAGTGGGAGAGGGTTGGCAAGCAAAGGCCAAAGGTAAGGCAAAGCGGGGGGCAACTTTAGATAGAGGAGGAGCGTCTTCATCTTCATATAAAACCAGACTGGCCTGGAGCAGTGGTCCAGCCTTTCGCACGTGAAGACGCTCCTCCCTCACCCCCTCCCCCTGCAATTATCTTCACGTGTGTTATCATGCCAACTATCAATGCTTTTCTTGGCTTTGCCCTTAGCTTAGCCCCCCTTTATCCATGCTTTTCCCCCCTTCCAAATCTCTATTATGGTATTAAACTATGCTGTGGGTCTTACCTTATTATATGCTTGTAGTGTAGCATTGGGACAATGTGGCTTTTCTTTCTCAAAATTGAGAAAAGGGTATTGCTCCATCCTTGTTACAAATATTTGTCGAACTTAGATATGGGTTAATCTATGTTGGCCCCAACCAAAATTTAAAAGATGGCAAGTTTAGGCAAAAGTTTGTCTTGGGTTTGGAAAATTCCCATTGTTAAGCTTACAAAAATTTTAAAAATGAAGCTGTTATTTAGGAACTCATCTAACTATCAAGGTGGAAATCAAAGTTTACAGAGCATGCAACTTGTGTTAGATGGCCATTTTCCAAACAAAAGAAATGAAGAATTATAGATTAAATTATTTCCAAGGTGAGACATTAAAATTCATAACTTTCAACCATTCCTTCTTTAGTTAGCTACCAATTTTATATAAATGCTACACCCTTCGTTCAATGCCTCAATAGGATAAGAATAGCATTTACTAAAGAAAAAGAAAAATTTACAGCTTGTACATATTCATATCTTGCGACCCTTTTCCCTCGATTAGCCACCAAATATATTTAATGATTGCCATGATTGATAGCATGAAATCTGCATGTTCATTAGAATTGGTCCAGAAAGAAAAATTAAATTTCTAGTTTTATAGTTAAAAATAAATGAAAGAAAACAGAGATGAAATTGAAAAGAAGCATATTCTGTAAATGCAACAACATTTCACTATCTTTTAGTAATCAATAATGTTGTTTTATCTGAGTTAAGAAGTTGTTAACATGCATTTTAACCAATAATATTATTTGACAGTGCCAGTTTTTGGATCATGTGTCATCTCTATACTTTCATTTTCTATTCACATATTTTACTTGTCTGTTTACTTGATAAAATAAATCCGAGGGATAGAACCGCCTGCATGCCCTCCTTGAAAAGAATTCACTTTATTCTTCATAGGGCTCTGCTCAATCTTATTGCCACCTTTCTTATTAAATATCATTCAATTTAATAAAGCTTTCAAGTAATCCAAACGTCAAATAAGTCAGAAACATCTTAGGGTGGAGTCTCAATTGCTTATAAAATGTATTTATTATGATAATCTAAGCTGCTTAGCAAGATGCAGAGTAAGCCCATCTGACTGTTCAAAGAACCATTACCAGAATCCAAAGGTGAAAAGAAAGTAATAAATGGTTAGGTTAGTTATATTTGTTTTTAAGGTTTGGACCATCATTCCAGCAGGTGTACATGGTACATACAGGTAGGTTACACATGTATTTCTATTTTATTCTGTTTGTCAATTGATTGGAAAAATAAAAAAGAAAAAGGGAGAAATCACTGGCAAGGCCTTTGGGCTATTTCCATAGTGTCCTACTAATTGGAGGAAGATCAGTAACAGAAAGGAAATTTGTCTAAATCAATAATGATTATATAGGTGCAAATGAATGTTGAAAAGTTATTGCAAAGCAATGTAGCCTTTTAGGTAAATTTTCATTTATATCTGTTGACTTGTTATCTGGAGCCATTGCCCCATTTCTACTCGTTTACAGCTGTTATGGAATAATGCAGATTTTGAACACAGTGAAAATTTTCTTCAGGATTTTACTTGAATAGGGTCGATTCTATAAGGTCGTACCATTGTCTCCCTAAGTACTAGGAACTCTGAATTTGTTCAGTCAAATCAATGCCATTGTCTAACCAAAGAGAAATCCCAAACCAGTCTCTAAGATTTCGATTAAAATACATTGTTATGCTTAAATGCATGAAAAGAGAAAATGGTAACCTTCTTGTCAAATAGTTCTTAGAACTTCCAATTGCAAAACAAAGGAAAAAAACAAGTGTAATGATGATTGAAATGAACCTATCAGACATGAAACTTTTGTTTTTGAGAATAGCAAAGGAGCTCCTTAAATTCTCAAATGGGACAAAACTTGCCAAACCTACATACAGCTGTCTTAAATTCTTAGGAATACTCAAAGGAGCTGGTTTATAACTATAATATGATCTCCCATAATTAATTTGTACACCCAGAAATATAGCAGAATCTCCCACCATAAGGAGGGATTTTTATAGTGTAAAGAGAGATTTTTGGGGATGCCCTACCATATACTTTCTTTGTAAATTGTACAGTTAAAAGGAACATTTTCTTTTCTACAGTGTAACTGCTAAATAACGCCTCTTTATATATCATCCGCTAATTTTGGCGGCACCAAAACCGCAGCTCTGATCAACAACTCCCTCTCCTCCTCACTCCCCCCTTCTTTTTGTTACTTACCAGATTCCCATCTCTCTCTAGATTTTCCTTAATCCCCTCAAACGTGGATTCAAGAGTTTAACATATAGTATAGTACTAGTAGGGTAAAAGACCCATGTTTTGTTTTTGTTCTTTTCTTGGAGATTTTCACTGGTGACGTACGAGCAGAGTTGAGTTCAAAGAATGGGAGGACTTGACACTTCGCTTTCTTGCTCTAGTCTCTTGTGTCCAGAAACCGTATCTAGTTTTTCTGAAACAGAAAGACACGATGATCAAAGTGTTTTTGAAGATGATGAGAGTGTTCTCTTCTATAAGTCATCTTTTGTTACAGAGGGTGAAGATGAGTTTATAGAGAAGTTGGTTCAAAGAGAAATTGCTGTGGGATTCAAAACTAATGCATCTTTCACTGATTATGAAAGTGCCTGTGAAAGCTGGCAGGGAGGTGCTCGCTTGGACGCTATTGAATGGATTTTCAATGTTTGTTTCTCTTTTTTTCAAAACCTTTACTTCTTTGTTCAATCTTTTTGTTCTTTTCTATTCTTTCTTTTGGTATGGTTAGATTGATGAACAAGATTTTGTGTTCTTTGATTCAGACAAGAGCAACCTTTCGGTTCGAAGTCCATACAGCTTATCTTTCTGTGACATATTATGACCAGTTTCTTGCAAAGAAACCCATTAATGTAAGCTTTTCTCAATTCTGTAAATAATGGCCAGATGGAGTTTCTTGATTGCCTTTGTGACAATGGTTCTTTGGATGTTATTTACTTTGATATAGGATGGGTACATATGGTCTACTCGATTGTTGTCCGTAGCATGTTTTTTATTGGCAGCAAAATTTGAGGAGCGCAGAGTACCTCCTTCATCACAACTTCGCGTACGAAATTTTCTTTTCCAGAAGGCATTGATCAAGAAAATGGAGGTATTGGTACTTGGTACCTTGCAGTGGAAGATGGGTACTATCACTCCTTTTGCTTATTTGCCTTACTTCATCAGTAAATTCTATGGTGAATCTGGGCCTCAAGGATTAGTCTCCAAAGCTCTGGAGCATATCATGGCTATGATAAAAGGTAATCCAAATTTGTAGTTTCCAATGGAATATTTATGAACCTATCCTTGTCTGCTTCCCCCTTCATTACCGAATTCAATCTTTCAATGCAGAAATGAGATTGCTGGATCATCGACCTTCTTTTATTGCTGCCGCTGCGGTGTTAGCTGCTTCTGACGTTCGATTAACAAAAGAAGAAATGGAGCTCAAGATGAATTTCATTTCATTCTGGGGATCTCGAGAAAATGTGAGCTTGCTTTTTCCGACGGTCTGCTATTCTGTATTACATAAGCATACATATATGTATAACTTGAACTAAATACTAATGCCAATCTTACATTGGATGATACAGGAGCATATATTTTCCTGTTATAATATGATGCAGGAAATAGAGATGAGAAAATCTAGGACACCAGAGCATGTTATTTTCTCAGAATATTCTTCAAATCAGGATCCTGAGGATCCTTCTGCTACCAGTAATGGAGTTGGCGCTAAGAGGAAACTTACATTCAATGATCCTGATGGTGAAGGTAGCCCGGCGAGGAGAGTCCGTCGGCTAGAATGAATGGAGCTCGATATACTCTTTAGTGATAGGATTTCGGTTTATTGATTGGATTTTTTTGACAGGAAAAAATTGATTCTTGCAATTGGATTTGCTTATAGGTCTAATAAGTGTTTTCTGCCATTTCATTATGATTTGGTGTTGATGATTGGGGATTCCATTTTCCGATAACAAACAAAAGTTTTTTTCAGCCTGTGACAACCAGGAAGATAGAGAAAAGTGAAAGTAAATAAATAAAAAGGGATAGCTTTAGCCTACAGTAAGAAGTAAGAAGCTGACTGAGAGTCCAAAAGCCATCAAGGAGGAAGAGAAAGCCAAAAGAGTTTCCAGAAGGCAACTGAAGACCGTTTGCTTATAGTTTGTTCTTTGTTTCTGTAGTGTTTGCTTTGAAGAATGCTACGGTTGCTCACACATATATTTTTTCAATTTGTTTGTGCATTTTTTTTCCTCCTTTGATTTTTTTTTTTTTTTTTTTTTTTGGTTTTGACGAGAAAAATACAATCAGTTGCAACCTTGAACCCTACGTTTTGATGGGGTGCTTGGGATGCTTCCTATGTCTTTCAAAAGGCTGAAAGCCATGAGGAATGAGGAATTCTTTTTGTTTGATTTGATTCATCTATGTTGCATTTGGGCCATCGAAAAGTATGAAAAGGTTAACGGTGATTGGATTTGCCTGGAATGTTGGGCTCTCCTTTTTTATGAGTGGGAAGTTTCCTTTCCACCGATAGGTGGAACAGCAATAAGATTGGGGGGGCCATATAAACCCCAGAATATGCTTTAAGAAATCAAATGATTAGCTTCATTCCTGATTATGTTGCAGCTGAACTCGTTTAAATGATGTCAAAATGCTTGATTAGATAGTGTACCAATAACAACTAAAACTGTGAGCAGAGACATATCATAAGAAAAGGTGACTAAGATTTGCCAGTAACTTCACATTTGATGTTGATCAAATGGGGAGGGCCACCTTGAGATGAAATGTGGACTTTCTCTTAAGCTTTTTGAATTCAAACAGTTTCTATGTAGACTTTCTCATTATCTTTTTGAACTCGAACAGTTTCTAACGTTGTATATATGTCTTGCAAGGAGATGCAGTAAACTGATACAACCAACTGAAAAATATGGTTAAAAGTGGTAAAAACCCATTTTTGTTGAATTTTCAAAGAATATCTATCTGAGAGAAATCGTTACAGACATTCTTACTGGCATTACAGGCTATCTTTCCTCAAAGCTGCTACATCGAGCACCCCTATGTGGCTATGCCGTTGTCTTTGCCTAAAACGTGTGAATGCTGATATTTGCTCACTTTGATTGAGGTTTGTAGGACCCAAGTTGTCATCATGGAATTAGAGACCTTTGTTTTGTGGTGATTTGGGGGGGGAGGCATGAGATTCATAGCTATTGGCAAATTGGGTGTCAGAGGCTCCACCCTTCCACATGCTTTCATAAGGTTCTTAGGATATCCAGTCTGGCATCGTACAGCATTGTGTTTTAGTCTCCAGTAATTACTATGTATCTTGTGAACTTACATGTTTCCTCTGCGGCAGTCATATCCAGAGGTTCAATGTTCCATCAGCAATGAGATAATAATGTAGCCTGCATTTATGCCAATTAACAATGACGTTAGAACCGCACATGTTATTTGTTTTTCATGTTTCCTGACTCACCAAGAATTACCAAGAACAAATTTTGAATGATTCCATGGATGTTAGGATTTATTGCTAGAACAAATTAGCAGCAATAATTGCAGAATTCTGTCAATTATACGTGTGCATTTTCCCGTTTCTTCTTTCTTATGCATTCACAGTTACTTATTGCTCAGGTTTTTGCTGAGGGGAGAGGGAAGCATGACAAGTTCCATGGCTAGTCTAGTCACCATCTCTAACATGGCCCGAGCTGTCTACCAGAAAATGGATTTGCACAGGCAAAATCAGAGTCTCATGTGCACCAGACAATGCAAACGGAAAAAATTTGTTGTTTGACTGATAAACTTTTAACTAAAATCAGGTTCTCATCTGTTTAAAAATGTACTTAAAAATATGTCTCTGTTCTTGGCTTACCATCGCAATTGAATTTGTCGAGTTCTTCTCTAGATAAATGTTGCTTCAAGGATTCACATGACCATCTTCATGTTCAGTTGATATCAGCAACTCATAGCAAAAACCAGGCTTATCTTTAACATCAGAACAAACTCATCTTCAAATTAAGAAAACATTGCAGGCTTATCTTCATTACAAATACAGTATGTGTAAGGTGAGGAAATAATACCACGTGACAATAACGGATTATTCCCTGAGCTACATTTAGCAACATTGCAGGAACAAATGGCAGGCAGGCAAAAGACAAGATATGGTCTGACGATCAAAATAGCGACAGCAGGGACTGATTCCATAAATTAACCCAACAACTTTCTTAAACTTGTAGCTGGTCAAGTTGTTATGGACAAATGGAATCAGAATTTAGAGGTATAACGGTCTGAATCGATCACATCAATATCCATAGAAAACAGCAAGAGCTTTTGTTGTTGCTATGAAGGAACCGAACAATGGTTTTCTCTTGCTAGGGGGACATGAGAAAAAACAGTGTCCTCAGAATCAAGGGAGGGAGGAGACCGGATTTTGACTACTAAAGGAAAAGTAATGATCCCTTCTAGTTTGAATTTCATGAAAGATATATTGTTAAAGTTTTTGCATTTCCTTTTTTGTATATATATATATATATATATAATGCAAAATAAAAAGTAACTTAACACATCATTTTAGGCCAAAAAACGATTTATGTTGTCTCCCAATAATATTGCATTGATACCAGTTGGTACAGAATTCAATATATGTAACCCTAAAGACAGATTCTCATGGAGAGTTAGGAAATACAAAGCAGAAAACCTTAATTCAGTGATTGAATATCACTTCATGCAATGATATAGGTCTTGAATTACATCAAATTCTATTTATGTGTATTGTACTATATATTTATTTATGAGTGAGTGAATATTGGATGAGCTGGGTTTGGGTTAAAGTTGGGCCAACTCTACTTCCTACTAAGTTGGCCCAAATGAAACCTCAAACTTAAAAAGCAACGGTTCTTTTATTTCCTTTTGCCCCCCACTTTTCAAATTCCCATTCCCACCCAAAGGAAAAAGGCTATGGAGAAGAGGCTCCGCTCCTCGCTCCAATCCTCCGCCGACGACTTCCTCTCCTCCGCCGTGAAACTAACCCTAAAATCCTCGAAAGCAACTCTCAAATCCCTGATCCACTCGATTCCCCCTTCCTCTCCTATCTCCTCTACTCTCCCTCCTTGTCTCCACCTCTCCATTTCCCACTCCATCGTCTCCTTTCGAAACCAACCGAACGAACCCGACCCATCCCATTCCCCGCCCGCCAAGCGCACCCGTCGATCAACACGCAGCTCCAACCCCAGAGACAACCCGCAAAACAACGATAGCGAAAACCTCCGCGTTCTCGCTCACATCACCGGCTTATGCATTTCGCATCCCCGAAACGCGTTTCGGCACTCTGATTTAATCCCAGCCGTTCGATCTCTGCACGATAACCTCATTACTTTCGAATCGGATCCGGGTTTATCCAACGAAATAGCTTGTTTATGTGAAGAATGGTGGAAACAGGATGCACCAGAAAAAGAAACCTTTATTTCCCAAACGCTGCCGTTTTTGCTTTCAAAGTCGTTAACTTTGAAGAAAAAAGTGGATGTTCATAGAGTTTATTCGCTCCGCGAAGCCTTCAATTTCTTTGATTTCGAAGACGAAAGCATTGAAGATTTGAAGCTGTTATTAATCCGATGTGTTATCGAGCCTTTGTATCTGAAAACGGAGGAAGGGAAGAGATTCGTGGCGTTTACGTTTGGGTTAAGTTGGCAGTTTCTTAAGGAATGTTTGGCGATGATAAAAGCTCAGATTCCATTTGGGAGGAAATCAATGCTGGAAGCTTATGGGGAGATAGTGTTTAAGGGATGGAAAGGGGTTGAAGGGGAATTGAAAAGGGAAATTGAAGATGAGTTTTTGATGGGTTTAGTTGAAGGAGCTATACATGCCAGTTCCAAAGGTTTGGGGAGTAGTATTAGAAGGGTTTTAGGTGGCTTTATTAATCAGAGAACTGTTGATGGAGTTGAGAAGTTGCTTTTTAGACTTGCCGAGCCTGTGATTTTCCGGTCTTTACAGGTAAGGGATAATAGTGCTTTTTTGTGGTTTTGTTTACTGAATTTTTGCTTGCCTTTTTTGTGAATGTGAATATCAAAATTTATCTGGAACTAGGATAGCCTCTTTTTAGTGTTGCTTGAAGCAGAGAGCCAAAACGAAGTGTCTTGTTAAGAAAGCAAATAACAATTTTTGAAGAATTTAGAATCAAAGCTTCGATTTTTTTTTTTAGTAAATAAACTGCGTAATTTTATTTTTATATAAAATAATAATATTAAACTGAGGTTATATTCTAGTTATTTATTCATTTTTAGTTAGTGTTATTTTGGGTTTTATCACTGTTTTTTTACTTTGTAGTAATAACTTTTAGGAAAGTAAAAACAAGTAGCAAGAGTAACAACATAGGAACCTTAGTTACCGGTATCCTAGCTAAAAAAGTCTTGGAGAAATATGCCCTTTAGATTAGATTTCTAAGCATGTTAATTAGGAGTACCCTAGTACAGTTAGAGTTTAATAATAAGATGAATGACTATTGCTTTAACTTGACATGTTTCTAACTCAGTATTTGGGTGTTTTAGATGACAACTGTTTAATCAAGCTGCATGATCATTTGACAGGTTGCAAATTCAAATGTTCGTCAAAATGCATTACATTTACTTTTAGACTTGTTCCCTTTTGAAGATCCTGATGCCACCAAAGAGGTTAAAGATACATTACTGGATAAACAGTTCTTTTTATTGGAGAGATTACTCATGGATGATTGCCCTGATGTGAGAGTTATCGCAGTGGAAGGTTGTTGTCGCGTCCTTCATTTGTTTTGGGAAATTATTCCCTCATCAACCATTACGAAGATAATTTCAAAAATTTTTGATGAGATGGCATATGACACATGCAATGAGGTTAGGCTTTCCACATTGAATGGCATAATCTATTTGCTTGGCAATCCACAGTCTCATGAAATTCTTAAAGTGCTTCTGCCGAGACTGGGGCACCTGATGTTAGACAATGTTCTTTCCATAAGAGTTGCTATGGTAGATCTCCTTCTTCTTTTAAAGGACATCCGAACTTTCCAATTTAATAAGGTATAAAGTTCTTTTCAAATTTAATTTTGCATCAGCAGTGCTTTAATTTCTTTCTCCTTGGGTGGTGGTTGATATTGTTCATTGCTTTATTTTGAAGGTGGTCAGTTTAGAAGTCTTGTTGAATATACTTGCAAATGATCAACCTCCAGTTGCTCGGAAAATTACAAGACTGCTTATGCCATCATACTTTCCTGCAAGACTAGCCATTGAAGACGCATGCAATCGCTGTGTCATGCTTATGAAAAGGTCTCCACTGGCCGGAGCAAGGTTTTGTGAATTTGCTTTATCAGAAGGAGCATCTCTTAAATCTATGATGGAACTTGTCAAGGTTTTCATCAGCTTAGTAGTGTCCAATGGTAAACTAGATGCAGCTCAAATTGAGGGCTTTCTTGTTGCTTCGGCGAACCTTTGCTACAGCCTAGCAAATGAGCGAAGTCAGCAGGACGCCCTTAATGAGTTGTTTTCTGCTGAAAGAGTTAAGTGTTTGTTTGCTGTTGCATTTACAGCACATGCTAAGTCTTCTGTTTTTGACATTTTATCCACCACCGCCTCAGATAATGTAGCTGGGCTCCTTGGAGATTGCATGTGCCTAGTCACTGATTGTAATGATTTATCTGAAAATTTAGAAAAGCAAGCCGAAGTGAGGTCTGCCCACAAATTATTGATATCATGTGATGCTGTTGATAATATGCTTGAGGCTCTAACAAGACTTTTGCAAAAAACTGCCTATCGATGCCATGTTAAATTTGATGTTGAAGCACCAAAACAGAATGTTTCTCCTGCAAAAAGAAAGAGATGGAAGTCTTCAACCAAAAACTCCGCTAAATGGAAACATGTTAGTAGGAAGAAGTCATCAAATTTCGAGGATGATTATTCGGTTGCTATTGGAGTATCATGGCAGATAAAAGATATGCTTGCTTCTGAGGTCACTCGGAAAGCTGTGCTGGGTTCTCAAGCTTTGGAACTGCCATTCTTTGCTCTAAAGGTTATCTCTGAGGTTAGCATTGTGCAGTGTGAGTATTATGAATATATGGACCCCTATCCAGTGTTGGCATATACAACTCTTGCTCTGCAGATGGCCCTTCAAAATGTTACCAATTCTGGTATGAAGGAGAATGATGGCATTGGCCCTTCTGGATCAATTTCTGAGGCAAGTTATTGCTTTTGACTTTTCTGAACTTCAATGCTTATTTTAATTTGCCTGAGGGGGTTGAGGCACGTCACTTTTGTCTAACTATTCTCATCTCTCTCTCTCCCCCTCCCCCTTTTTTCTCTTACCATTAGATAAAGTTCCTTTCTAGCTATCATTTGATTAGAGTGTTGTAGCTGGTAATTTGCTCTGAGATTTTGCAGTAGGTTGGTCAAAACTCAAAATGATTAAACTGCGAGATTCCTTTTCATTGTTTATTCGCATTGATTTGGTAAATCGGCCACATTGTGATTTTGATCTGGGTTGAATTTTGTGAGTAGCATTAAAGATTTGAAACTGCAACCACCAATTTGTCAATATTTACTGCTGGAAATTTCACTTATTTTATTTTGTAGTGGTTCTAAGCAAAGTTTTGTCACTGATGGGCTGAATTTTTATGTTCTTTTTTTAACTTCTGACAGACTATGCTAGACAAGGTAATGGATCACCTGCTAAATTGTACGGATAAGCTCTTTGAAGCAGGTGACTCAGGAAAGAATGGCAAATCACCTCTAGAATCTAAGCGGGACAACAGCAAGAGAGCTGCACGTCCTGGACAGAAACAGAGAGAACCTCAAACAGATGTCTCTAGCTCTACAAGTGATGGTTAGTGGTGATGAATAAGGCATATGCACAGATCATCGAAAGGCGTGCGCATAAGCAAAAAATTGCTTTTAGCACTAAATCTATAGTAATCCATTTGGGAACCTGTATATGAGGGGTTGGATTTAGATTTGGATTTAAAATCAAGTACATTTTGGGAATAAAATCAACTAGTAATTTCAAAGATCTAAATCTAAGATTCCTCAGCAAAAAAACAAAAGTCATTGTCATTTAATAAAAATAGACCGCTATCACTTATTAACACCAAGGGTTAAATTAGGAGAGACCAGTTGTATTCATTTCAATTTCTGGAGGTCTCGTTGCAGTTCCTTGTTCCTCTGGTGTTTGCATTGGCATCCCAGCTTTTATGAACTGTTTTTTTGGAAGAACACAATGACTACAGAGAGAATAGAGTACTTTTACCACCTGCATGTGATCTGTGTTTTAGATAACTAAATTCTCAGGTTTGTCACTCTGTCATTCATTCTTACATACTTTTCTACTTTTGTGACTGAATACTGTGATTTTTTATATTCATGTAGGATCTGTCTACACCAAACAAAAACAGACATCAAAGAAGGTGAAGATGCTTACAGCAGTTCTCAAGTTTTTTGTTGATTCTATTGCAATGGGTTTTGCTTCTAGTGTCCATAGGAGGTGCTTGAAGTTTACATCGGCATACATGCACTACATCATCTCTTCCTTAAGGCAGCTATCTACAGATAAATCACAGTTTAAGGAGGAGAAGTTGAAGGAATCTATTATGTGCGTGAAGAGCTCCTTCAGCTATGCAACCAAGTTACTCAATCTGGTCCTTGATGCTGCTACTGAAGCTTCACCAGCACCGGTGGAGTCTTTTAACCTTGCCAGTGACTTGCTTGATTTGATCATCTCAGGTGAATTGTTTTTGGGCTCTAGTTTTGCAGCACGACTTGTTGCAGCAGCAAAGCCTTGGCTACCTGATTTGATTCTAGCGCTTGGTTCTACAAGCATGCTCGAGCAGAGTCTAGAGAGGGCATATTCGATTGCATTGAATCACATTAAGCTCCAGTTTCCATCATGGCCCTTAATCTTGGCCAAGACCGAGCTTGCTGAAATGAGTGAAGGTAATCCAGAAGAGGAGGATGACAGAGTGTCTGAACCAGAATTCTCTGAGTTTAAGAAACTTTTGGGAATGATCATTTCATTGCTAAAAGGAAATTCCAGCATACTGGACGCAGTTGGCATGATCTTCTTGGCTAGCTCAGCTGTAGGGCTAGAACGCAAGGACTTTGGTCTGCTTCTTGGAATGCTACGGTTTGTCTGTCTTAAGTTGATTGGACAAGAAGACAGAGAGTGGAGTGGGCTTGACATGATGTTGGTTTCGCTGCCAGACATCTATCCTCGTATAGAGAGAGAGATCGAAGAACAAGATGATGAAGATGAACGCCATAAATTACATGAGGCCAGAGCATTGCTTGAGCCTGTCTGGTTGTATCATGTTTATGAAACTGAAAGGTTCTCAGAGATGGAACAATAGATAAGGTCTTTTGTTTAAATACTATATTCCCAACTGTAAAGAAATAACATAAATATGTTAAAAAAAACCCAACTTGCTAGGTTCCGATATGCCTACTTAGTTAATATAGGACTAAGCATTAATTATATATTCAGTCACTACAAATCATTTTTAAAAAATACTTACATGCCTTATATGTCAATTAAAAAATAAAATTAAGAACAAGAAATTACAAAACAAAAGAAGCGGAGTGCGGGTCCTATAAACAAAAAATCCAATACATAAGAAGTTTCAAAAATTAAAAAAATTGTAACGACAGTTAAACGCTGATAAGATTTTGGTTCCAAACTCTCTATTTACCTTCTTTGGAAACAGCTTTCTAGTCACTACGTAATCTACACTGCAAGGGAGAGGCATCAGAATGTGAGAATGTGCTGTCATTCACAAAATAGCATCTGCTGTTTTGGTGGTTCATACTGGGATCATCTTCAAGGCAGCAGCAATGGGCATTCCTATGAATCCTATGAAAACGCTTAGGAACCACTGTGAGAATGTGAGAGGAGCTGTGTTTGCAAATGTGCCCAAAAATTCGACTATAATGACTTGGAAGACAGCAGTGCAGCTGAGAACAGCCACGAATACGTAGTTGTCTAATATGCCCTTGAAAACATCTATTTCCTCCATGTTACGTGAGTTGATCTCATTGAAAACCTGTGGAAAAAGACCAAACTTTCTTTGTTAGGCAAAAGTTTTTAACAAAGTTAGAAATGGAGATATTCAGAAAAAGATAGTCATGGCATAAAAGTTTTAAGTTAGGAGCATGATACATCCAACATGGTAACCTTACAAAAAGAACCATGCTGAGTCCTAGCAAAGTTCAATATAGATACTTTGCAAGTCTCCTGATCGCTTCTATGCATGACAAAATAGACCTTCCAGCAATTGTGTATATAACAACGTGTATTGAAGAGTACGAAGGAGTTCTTAAGAAATGGTTACCTGACAGAAGACAAATGAATTGAAAATAAGTGTGTTCAATATCAGATCAGAATCAGGGCCGTTGAGATTAAATATTGCTTTTCCTTTTGTCTGAAGATACCATATTACCATAAACTGATACAAAGATTGCCCCAAGATATTCCTCCACATGACATTACTGATAAAATTTCCTTTCTTTCCAACTGGTGAACGCTTCATTAGTTCATCAGTTGGAGGCTCAGTTGCAAGTGCTAGTGCTCCCAGAGTATCCATAATCATATTGACCCACAATAGCTGAACAGCTGTGAGAGGGGCACTCCCTGCAGAATGATTTGGCGCAAAACGCATAAGCAATATGAACAAAATTAATTCCATTTGCAACGAAAGCTAGAACATAAGTTTTAAAAGTAGACAAACATATCCCTCCCTTACCTGTCAAACATGCGGAGGAGAAATTAACAATCAATGCAACAACATTGACTGTCAGTTGAAACTGTACAAATTTTTGAATATTTATGTATACTGAACGGCCCCATTTGGCCACTGTCACAATTGTTGAGAAATTGTCATCTAGAATTATGACATCAGCACTCTCCTTGGCCACCTGGAATTGAGAATGAGATAAATTAAATCTTGATATTGTTAACATCAGGCATAACTTATACTTAATTAATATATTTTACTATCATCTAACAAGTAAAGTCACTATCACAACATTCTAGTATCAGGTGCATGAAATGTTGTTGTATTGTTTCACAATTGAGCAACATACATTACATCAAAACTCCAGCTAAAATATCTTTTTATACAACATAAAACTATTTATATTTAGCTTCCCTCCCTTAATTGAAGTGCCTTTTTTCAATCTCAAAGGAACTCACGTCTCTGCTCCTTATTCTAACTCATATTATGTCTAGCACTTCATTCGAAACATGCATAACTATCTGACTTGTTCTCAAGGCATTGAATCAGTACTTCAGTAAACCACACACGTTTTGACCTATGATCATAATATAAATATGTTTAAATTGAATCTTCTTTCATTTAAATGGTCCAAGATGCATGCACAGTGTGAAAATGTTTATGATTGCTGACCTCAGTTCCAGCGATGCCCATCGCTAGTCCTATATCTGCTTCATGCAGGGCTGGAGCATCATTTGTTCCATCACCAGTCACAGCAACAACTTCATCAAATGTAGTTCGCAAGTGCTTTACCAATGTATGCTTGTCCATAGGAGAAGACCGAGCCATCACCTGCAAAAGAAATGAAAATTGAGGAATGCATTAGATTCTTTGTCCTTTTACAAATAACAACTGGTAACAGTTTTCAACCAAAGATAAGAAACGTGGAGAGTACCTGAATCTTAGGAATCAAAGTAAGCAATTCCTCCTGACTCTGCTCTCTGAAATCTGGACCTTCAATGGCTATACCATCATCTGTAAGAATTCCACATTCCCTGGCTATAGCCTTTGCAGTGTTTATATTGTCTCCTGTAACCATTCGTACAGTAATCCCAGCAGAACGACAAGTAGCAACAGATTCTTTAACACCAGGGCGAACAGGATCTTTAATACCCACAATTCCTATACAAGTATACCCAGAAACTGGAATAGCATCGTGAGGGGAGAAACCATTTTCCAGTTCCATATAGGCAAGACACAGGGTTCGAAGAGCCTCATTAGCAAACTGGTTGATTGTAGCATTGAGATGGTTAAAGGATTCTTTATCCAGGGGAACAACTTCCCCTTCTGAATTGATCACCTTGTCACATCCAGCCAAAACTATCTCCGAAGCACCTTTAGTGTGTGCTCGTAGCCCTCCTTCAGGAAGCTCCAGCACCACTCCCATTCGTTTCTTTGTTGAGTTAAATGGCTCAACCTTAACAATTTTTGATGCCTGTCGTTCTGCTCGGGAATCTACACCCAGAGACAAGCCAAACTCTAATAAAGCAGTCTCTGTAGGTGTTCCCAATATCTCACGTTTTCCGCTTTTGTTGATAACAATTTCACCGCCAGTGTTAGTAAAAATTGATTGTAGCAGAAGTTTCACAGCAGACTCGGGAATCTCAGAGCAGAAAGAAGCTTTATTGTTGTTACCTACTTCCTTGACACCCATGCAAATGTATGATTTCACAACCGTCATGTGATTAGTTGTTAGTGTCCCAGTTTTATCGCTACAAATACTTGTTGCTGAGCCCATGGTCTCACAAGCTGCAAGGTGTCGAACTAGTGCTTTATCATTCATCATCTTCTTCATGGCAAAAGCAAGGCTCAGTGTCACAGCCAATGGTAGACCCTCGGGAACTGCGACAACAACAATTGTAACTGCAACAGCAAAGAACTCCAGCATTTGCAATGCCTCATCGCCAGACCAACTCCAGACTCTCCCTTCTTGCAGTTTACTGCTAAACAGTCCTTGCACCAATACAGCAAAAGTCACTACAGCGAAAAACAGGCCTACCTTCCCAATAATGGTTGCCACTCCGTTCAACTTCACCTGCAGTGGGGTCTCATCATCTCCCCCCTCACTGAGGGTTGCCATCAATTTACCCCATTGTGTTCTCATCCCAACAGTGGTAACCATCATCTTGCATGATCCATCTTGAAGCTTAGTACCAGAGAGCATAAAAGGGTTTTCAGCATTCACCATCACCGGCTCACACTCCCCAGTTAAACTTGATTCATCAATTAGCACAGAAAATCCCGAGACAAATAGCCCATCAGCTGGGACTTGGTCGCCAATATTAAGGTGTACAATATCACCAGGAAGTAAATCATATATAGACATTTTCTGCCTACATGCATTTCTTGTTACCTGAATAGTGATTTTCTTTTTCTCCTTGTCCAAATCCCTGAACTGTAAAGATTGACGATAATCACTTGTGGCTGTGACGAACACAACCAACAAGATACTTGCAAAAATCCCTAGTCCATCATGAGCTCCTTTTGGCCATCCTTCCATTGCTATCCCAACTGCCAACGACACAAAAGCACATGCCCCAAGGATCATAAGAGTCATGTCCTGAAGAGCTTCCCAAACAAATACCCAAAACCCCTTAGTTTCAGGCTCAGCAAACTTATTGATTCCATAAACCTCTTGTCTTTTATTCAACAGACCAGAATCGGAAGTTAGTCCATTGGTCGTTGATGTCGAGAGCTTTTCAGCAATACCATCTACTCCACCATGAAACTTTAGTTTCTTTACATCATGGCCTTCCACAATGGATCCTAACTCATCAGCACAAACTTGAAAACCAGCAGCTTTGACTTCTTCAGGAACAACATAATCACTAGGTTGCACACCTGCAAAAGAGGATTAAGTTAAATTGAAAGGCGGCTTACAAAATAAAATGCAACAAATTTTACTCGAATTGGCTGGAAAAATCTCACCTGATATAAATTGAAAGGCAGCTTTCGAAACCAGTACAGCAATTCTCAATTTTTCCTGCGATGTTCCAAATCCAAAAAAAGAAATACAACTAAGCTCTAAAATGCCAATTTGAAATATCATAATCCTACTACATTCAAAAACCTAACAAAAAAATTTCTTTGCAAAAAAAAAAAAAAAAAGGAGCTTATCATGGGAAAGGAGAAATTTGAACCGCGAAACCCATAATAAACTAAAAAATGAGAAGGAAGTCAAGTAACTTGGAGAAAATAAAAATGAAATTGATCACCGCCGAAAACAGTCCATTTATAAGAGTTAAAATAGAAATGTTATTCTATTTCTCCTTTTTTCTTTTGAAAAAAGCTTCGAAATCCTTAAACTCTCCGACAAATTTCTGCTAATTTCCAACCGTCAAAATATGATCTCACAAAAATCGTTAATAATAGTAAACAGAAGTTTGAAAATGATTTTCCGCAGTTTCAAAATCAGAAAGTGGGATTCAGGATCCAACGGACCTGATTGGTGCGGCGCATAGCCGCAGCCTCGTAACGTTTGGAGAGGTTGGCGGTGAATCGAAACCGCCGTTTCGGATTCTTGACGATACCACAAACTTTCCTCCATTTTTCCAACGTTTCTTCCGACGAGTGCTTCGCCTTCACTTCAAAGTTCTCGTTCAAATAACTCTCCATCCTTTAATTTTTAATTTCGTTTTCAAATCGATTTCGTTCCTAGAACTGCTTCCTCAGCTTCATTCAACTATATACGAGCAAAATCCCGAAACTACCAGGAAGAATTGTCAACCGAGTAAATAAAGAGAGTCGTACTCGAAAAGAGTTTCCCGTACTGCTTAGTCCAATGACGTGGAAGTTTCAGATACACCTTCCAGGACATTAAACATTCCAAAACGAAGAGGCAAAGCAGAATAAATTTTTTTTTTAAGAAAATAACAAAAAAGAAAACGTTGTGAAAGTTTGTTTTATTTTGAGTTAGGGTAAGGATTTGAAAATGGAAGAGAAAGGGGAGGGAAGATCCGAAATTTGATGCAGTTTAGTAGAGACAACGTTGAGCTGGTCTTCTTTGCTCTCAACTTCTTTCTCCTACTATATAGGAAATAAACTTGAACGGGTTGTTCGGTTGCAAGTCAGAGGATTTCATTTGCTTATGTGATTGAGTTACATGAATTAATTCTATTAAGAAGATGGCAATTGTCACTTTGAAAGTAACTTTATACCTTTTTAAGCTTTTGTTTAAAGCCATGAGTCAGAAGCCCATCACGCTTTTAGTGGACCTCCTTTTTTTATTGTTTTTTTTCTCCAGATTAGTCATTACGTTACGCGTATTGCACGCGGTGGGAATATTCCTAGAAGTTACATGAAAACGTCAATGGCCGTTGAGAATTTAATTGTTAGGAAAGTATTTGTTAAAAATATAATATTCTAATATTTGGTGTATATAAATATCTATGAGAAAATTATTGATTCAAATTTTGAAAATTTTTTTTAAATGTAGTATTAATTTGTAAAATTATTTTTGTGAATGAAGGTATAAAGTTTAATAAATATTTTTTTAATGTAATTTTTTAAAATTTTAAAATTTTATCATTTAAAACAACAAATAATAATATGAAAAAAAATCATAACAGTGAATACTAATTATTTAACTTTTGAAATATATGAAGTTATTGAATTTTTATTTTTTTGTAATAATACCTTTTACTGCTAAAAATAATTATTTTTTGTAATAATGTCTAGAACTATTACAAGAATAAAAAATAAATTTTTCCAAAGAGTCTTCTGATTTTTTGTCATTGAACTTCTGTAGGTAATTATTTTTTGTTTTTATTTTTAAAAATAAATAGCGAATGCTTTAGTAATATTTGTAGTAGTATTTTATATTCTACAATCAATTGTCTCTGAACCAGTAGTGATAATAATTATATAAACAAATAACAAAAAAATGTTATAAGTATATATGACTGGTAAGGCCAAGGCTAAATTAGCAAAATAAAAATGGTAACTTTCCCATATGCCAAAGTTACATTCCTTCGATTGGATATAGTAATCAGATTTCCATTGAACATAATTAAAATGATAATATTTTATACTAAATATGAAAATATAATGTCACTTAATTAAAATTTTGGAAACGTAATTCATATGGCCAATATCCATTTGAGATTTCTCTAAGCATGCATTAAAATATTTTTTTAATGTATTATTAAACTAGCAAATATTTTTTTTATTTATATGATTACTTAAAGAGCTTGAGATAAATATATCTTCATGAATTGAAAAAAAAAAAAAAACTAGCTGAAGTCATTAGGTTAAACAATATAAACAAATTTTGAATAATATAATATTTTATTTGTTGTTATTGTAATATGTTTAGATTTCCATTTCAGTCACTACCCAGAGGTTAGTCCTACATCATGTATATCAATAGTTAATTCAGCAGGGAACTCACAAAAAGTCCAATCAAAATGTGATGTTTCTCTTGACAACACCATCTCAACACGATTTTGAAGATTTTTCTTCATTATCTTTCTTACATAAATTTTTTGGTGAATGGCGTCTTATCGCGGGATTCAATTAATATTTGCTTTCGCCTTGCATGGTGGTTGCCGGGTGCATCACTCAAATTGGGGAAGTGCTCGGGTCCCGCCTTCTTTTTTGGGCCAATTAAACTTCTCTGCTAAGAAAAACTTTAAAGTCTCTGACCGTCGGGCACGAGTCGAACAGTTTGGCAGAAGCAGAACTCCAAAGCCCTCCCGACTTGAAGCGAGTTCGGATTTGGATCGAACGACTTTCCAAGAAACCCTTTTTTGCGGGCTTGTTTCAAATGCATCCCATCTAATCACGTTTTTACCATGGCATTTTGAAAAAAATAAATAAATAAATAAATTTCAATTTTACTATTAATGATTAAATTTATCATTATTTTTCATCGAGTGTAATTTTACTATTTTATTTCAAAATATCAAAATATAAAATATTTCATTGAGTATTCTTTTGTTTTTTAATAATATTTTTATTACTTTTAATCAAATTATATGATTATACATATTTTAAAAAATTTAAAATTTGATATATAATGGCATCGATAAATTTAAATCATATTCCAAAAAAATATTAAGACAATCAGGTTGTACTGGGGGCCTCAACCTGACAACTTTAGCACCAAGGCAGACTTGGAGCCGCCCGTTAGGAACCTTTTCTTTGACTTTAATAAGTAACATTATTTTTTTTTTTGAAAAGTTTAAATAAGTGACATTATTGATCTATGTACTATATAAAACGCGAGCTGACTTATAAAAAAACATATAATATTCGAGGCACATAAATAAATCCTACTAGCATTTATTTATTGATCCCCAAATTCATTTCATTCACCAGTTTAAAATAAAAAAATCCATGTCAAAGATAGCGGATGGAAAGAAATGAAGCAGTTGCCTTGAACTTTTTTTTTTTTTTAGAAAGGCGAGAAGGGATTTCATATTCATAAAAACCTTTACAAAAGCCACCAGCCCCGCGGTCGTGAACAGGTAACACGGTTGCCTTGAACTTTTGATAACTTCTTTCCTAATTATTGACTTTGAAAGTCATGTTAAATTACCACATTTTGACAGAAAAGGAAGAATATTGAAGATACAATCATTATTGACCAAGAAAAAGAAAGATGCAATCAAATTTAGTAAAGACATGAGACTCAGTATTTGAATTGAACAAACAACGTGAAGACCAATTAATCTTCCAAACTTATGAAGCCAGTTGCAGAGTTGCAGGCACGATCACGGTATACACCCCGAAAGGTCTGGCTATGGCTGACCCTGGGTTCCAATGGCCCAAAAAATCCAGCACTCCTCGCCCAAATAGGCCTCTGTCCATGACAGGCTTTATCGTCAGAGCCCGGTTTTAAACTAGCTAGCCAGTCCCAAACCGTAGCTTGAGTTATCCAAAATCCAAATGGAAGGCTCTCAGTGGCGGATTGGCTGAAATGTTTAAAAATACACTCGGGGTAGTGAAAAATGAACATTTTTGACAAAGAGGAAAAAGTTTTGCTATCATTTTTATTATAACCGTAGGTAAAAATTATAATGTTGTTTAATCACTATAATATATAATTCTATACCTTAATATATTTATAAAAAAGTAATAATTGAACCAAATAAATAAACAAAACCAATAAAACATTAAATTGAATTTACGCATGATATAATTTAAAATGAGATTAAAAGTTTCAAAATCTATTCTTCATGGTTGAGAGAAAAGCCTCAACGACATTCACACGGCAACATGTACAACCAAGAGTTAAGATACTTTATATAGTTATAAAATTAAGAAGTTAAAAGTTAATTTTTCTTATTCTTTGTATAAAAATCTAACCAAATGTTAAATGAGTAAAAGGAATTGTTGACTTTTGGAATTGTTCTTCGTTGGGAGGCAAAATCGTCCCATAAAAGTGTAATAAACTAAATATAAATTATTTCATCTACCACTTCAAAATGCTAGTTAAGGATGGATATTTTTGTTATTTTATTTTCCATTAAAAATTTTCAAAATCAGATACAATTCCAAAAAGAAGATGATAATATTTTTATAAATACTGAAATTATGATATAAAAATTGTTTGATATGTTAGTAAAAATTAAATGTTGAGTAGATTTTTTATTGCATCTTTGGCAAAAGGGAAATATGATTTATTATAAGTATTTTATATTGATAATAGTTAAAAATGAAAAAAATTAACTGGTGAAAAAGAAAAGATACAAAATCAATGTAATTAAATAATATGTTTTTCTTAAATAAAATTGACTTAATATGTTTAATTACTTATTATTTTCAATAATTTTTCAATGAAAATCTTTCATTAAGTTTTTTTTTAAAATAAAAAAAATTCAATTTTCAATGATTTGAAAATTTGTTATTGATTTGTCAAATACATCCTAAGTCGTAATCCCAAATGCTGGCTTGATATCTTTCTCTTTGCTAAGCCTAAGCACAGGTTTACTTCGAGTATTCAAAAGAATAAAAAGGTTCATGCACCTTACAGTGATATTCCTTCCAGCTTAGCTTTGCTAGTACAAAGCGGCATTTTATATTAGAAAAATGGCCAAAACTCACGCATCAAGCGTAGAGCTTCGATCAAATCAAACGGTCAAGAACACGCCAGTACGAAGAACGGTCACACCCGATAGTCACACTTGAAAAGTTTTGGCATTTTCGTGAGACGATTTAAAAAAAAAGAAAAGAAAAGTAAGAAAGAAAGAAAAATAGCCCTTCGTCTTTCGATTCCGTTTCGCCATTTCTTTTCTCTCCCACTTTCTCAGATCTTTCCGAGTGTATTGCAGCCATGAGTAAGGGACCAGGACTCTTCTCCGATATTGGTAAAAAAGCCAAAGGTAATCAAATCCCTCCATCTCCTTCGCTCTCTACCGTGCGATCTTTCAACCAACTTCGAAATTTCCTTCGCGTTTGAATCGAAATATCCATCTTTTTTTTTAAATTATCCATTTTCATTTCTCTTTGTTTTTTTTTTTTTAATTTTTAGATCTCTTGAATAAGGATTATAGCTCGGATCACAAGTTCACTGTTTCTACATACACTGGCGCTGGAGTGGTATGAAAAAATTACTTATTTTACACCTTGGATTATGAATTGTTTGTATAGTAGTTAGGGCTTGATAGATTATTCTATAAATATTGAATGAAATGCTGATTTGCTTGCTTAGATCTTTTATCAACTGATTTTGGAGTTCTTAACAGTAATGTGTTTAGATTAATACAAATGTAGAATTTGCAGAGGCCGCTCTTTCGTTTTATTTCTCAAATATCCCCCCCTCCCTTAATTGAAAGAAACTTGTTTTTATTAAACTTAGTAGATAAATGGAATGGTGGAAGCACGTGGATTGGCTGGTATGATATGCATCACATCTTGTTTAATTGCTTTAATGAGCTAAAGAAAACAGAAAATGTGGAAGCGTTACAGAAATCAAGGTTCTTGTTCTTTCTTTATTGTCTTTTTACCTTGAATTGAAACTCAGAAAAGAAACTTTTGTCTTAGGTTAGGGTGATTTCCCTGAATCTCTCATGAATCTGCTTTATCTTTGAACTCAAAGAATGCAATAGAAGTTGTCACTTTGAATCTATGCACATTTTGTCCCTGTTCTCAAGGTATTGTAGGGTGAAACTGTGTATAACTCCAGATGGGACTGGTTTCATATAAATGGATGTTTGGTGTGACCAATTTTTTTGAATGGAAAGGAGTTAAGAGGCTCTTGTGGTTTATTTTATTTTTGAAGGGGGTTAAGGTTTCTACCAAGATTAATGTACCTTTAGTCTAGGTTAAGCTAGATCCTCATGTTCTGAGGAAACAATTAGATGATGACAAGATTCACTTAAATTAAAACATTCCACAGGTCTTCATTGTGCTAATTCCTTTTCTTTTGCTTCTGTTCAGGCCCTCACATCAACTGCTCTGAAGAAAGGAGGACTTTCTATTGGTGATGTTGCTGCACTATACAAGTACAAGAACACTCTATTTGATGTCAAAGTCGATACAGACTCTAACGTGGGTTCTTACGTCCTTTCTTTGGAAACTTGTTAAATAACAAGTGGCCTTGTCCTGCTGAGAGTCTTACGTTTTTCCATTGTTTTGGGCAGATCTCAGCAACACTTACATTCACTGAGATTCTTCCATCGACTAAGACTATTGCATCATTCAAAGTGCCTGATTATAACTCTGGCAAGGTAGGAAGTTGCTTCTCCTAAGCAGAAATGTTTTTCATGATGATGATTTTGATGTTTAAAACGTTTCTATCTGCTATTTGTTTTGCAGTTGGAGGTTCAGTATTTCCATGACCATGCAACCTTCACAACAGCTATTGGTTTGAACCAGACACCAGGTGTTGATGTCACAGCAACCATTGGCACACCTGCTATTGCTTTTGGCGCAGAGGCAGGCTATGATACCACCTCGGGAAATTTTACTAAGTACACTGCTGGTATCAGTGTGACAAAACCAGATGCATATGCTTCCATAATTCTGTAAGCTCTTGTACACTACCATACTCTGCTTGATCTTAAAAGTGAATAGAAGCAAAAACTTTCTAATCTTTTGTCACTAATTTCTTTCCTTATACTCTCAGGGGAGACAAGGGAGACAGTATAAAAGCATCTTATGTGCATTATCTGGACCAGCTGAAGAAGTGCGCTGCTGTGGGAGAGATCAGCAGGAGGTTTTCCACAAATGAGAACACATTTACTGTTGGAGGGGCCTATGCTGTTGATCATCTCACACTGATTAAAGCTAAGCTCAACAATCATGGGAGGCTTGGAGCCCTGCTGCAGCATGAAGTCATACCAAAGTCATTGCTGACAATCTCTGGTGAGATTGACACCAAGGCCTTGGACAAAAGTCCCCGCTTTGGATTGGCCCTTGCTCTGAAACCCTAACTGGTTCGTTGCTATTCAATGATGCATTTGGGATTTGATACCTTTTAAAAAAATTTTTGTGGAGATTGAAAAGGGGTGTCAATAAGTAGTTCCACAGATGATTAATATTCATTTCTAGGTTCTCAATGACTGGATGGATTCAAGCTTTAGGCTTTCCATGATTCTATATGCAAGTTTTGAACGATTTTGGCATTTGCACATTCAAGCCTCATTTTATTGAGGAGTTCCTTTTAATTGATCAAAGCTTTTGAACTGTCTTTATTTCATTTTGAGTGACCTACGAAACTTATTTATGCACATTGTGAGAATAAATTATTTCAGTTGCCTTCTTTGAAGTTCCTCCAACTGTGAGAGCCTTAAGCCTACTGCCTCAAAGCCTAATAGGTGGAGTCTTTTAAGTCCTGCGTCCTGCAACCTAGGCATCACTCCATTATGGAGACGACAGTACTGCCTATGAGCGCATTCCCTCTCTCCCTCCCTCTTTTCTTTCCAACTCGCCGTAGAAGGCCTCTTGAAATTATAATTATTATAGTTCGGATAATCAGCTTCAGGATATCATTTCTACATTTCATTTTCCTTCCCTCCCGTTGCATGCTCAATGACTTTGCTTCTTGTAACCCCCCAGCGTACGAATTGGATGGGCATAATTTACATATAATGAAAAGTATGCTGCTTGTTATTGTCAAATAAATGAAAAGTATTCAATAATGAAAAGAAATCATAAAAGAAGCAAGTTCATACCAATAAAAAGCAATTAGCTACAACATGGTGATGGTTTATTTCAGAGGAATTTAATGATTAACCACTCTACTTATTAATAAACAGTGCATCAGGTAAGCATGGTAAGAGACGAAGGCGGATATTGTGCTGGGAGCAACACAAATCGGCAACAAATTGTTGCATCACGATACAAATTAAGTTAAAGCTAATAATGTGTTGAAACTACTAATAACTTCTCTGCCACTCAGCACAGCTGAAAGCAAAAGATCATTTCTTTGGCGATTCTATGTATAAATTATTTAAGATTGATGATCCATTGAAGAAATGCAGCAAAAAGAACAAATAAATTAGAACTAGTAAAAATAGAAATCACCATAACAAAAATTGAAACATATAGCATTAAACGACCGCAAAATTCAAGATTCCTCATCGTATTACCGATTGATAACATAACAAATATGTAAAACATAAAAACTAAAGTCCAACAGTCGCGAGTTCCCTAAATAATAACATAAAAGACACATATCATAACTTCAAAAAAAAAAAACAAAAGGGAAGACAACCTTAATCGACACTCTGCATGATATCCTCAGCAGTGAACTTAGTTCCCTTATCCTTATCAGCAGCGGCACGTCCCTTTGCCTTACGATCCAGCAACGACTTCCTATCCTTGTCGAGCCTCAGCTTGGTGATGACAACCTTGGATGGGTTGATTCCAACGTTCACGGTCGAACCGTTAACTTTCTCTCGCGTTATGCGCTCGATGTGGATCACCCACTTGCGACGGTAAACTTGAACCACCTTCCCTTCGCGTCCCTTGTAGGTCCCGCGAACGACTTGGACCTCGTCGTCCTTTCGGACCGGCATGGACCGGACGTTGTATTTGGACCTCAGATCGGATGAGACTGGTGCGCTCATTAGCACACGGCGGACGGATGAGGGTGCCGTGAAATGGGCCTTGCGGTTCTTGCGGCGAGAGGAGGAGACTCGTGGGTTGTACTTCATTTTGCTGCCGGGGCGTTGGGGGTGTGGGATTTGGTTCCTCTGCTACTCTGCGACGGCCAATGGAGAAAGTTGGGAAGCAGGGTTTTGAGAGAATATATGATGGAAAGAGAGGGAAACTAGGGTTAACTGGGATTCATTGGGCTTTATGGACCTCAGTTTTTCTTCGTTTTTGTCAGTTGGGTCTGGGTCTCTTTGAGGCCTTGCTTGGAGTTGGGCATTTTGCTCTTTTCCAAATTGAAACGCAGGAAAAAGGGAAGTTACGATAAAGAGAAAATGACTGTTTATATATAAAGCATGTGAAATTAAAAAATTAAATTCAAAGTAAAAAAAAAAGAAGGTAATTGGAAAACTTATTCTTCTATTTTTATAATGAATTTATTTGATTTTTATGTTATTATTCCTTTCTTTGTTCCCATCTCCTACTAAATGGGCCTAATTCTTGGTCCATGTCAATCAAGACTACCCATGAGCAATCAAACAAGTTTCACTAGAAAAAAGAAATTCAGGGGTGTTGGTTGGTCCTCTTGTATGGGCCTTATGCCCAACATAATCTCAACCCCATGTTGAGCCACTGATTAGATCCATTTCCTTGGTTAAAGTAAACATCTCTTCCAATTTATTTTATTTTTTGCCCAATGATCTCTTTTGTTTTTTTTCCTTAATAGAATAAGTTCAGTTTTGAACCAAAACTCCAAAAAAATAAGAGGGTAAGTTCATGTCCAACTGACTATATATAAAAAAGAACAAATCCAATGAAAGTGGCATAGTGCTAACTCACTCCAATTAGAGTTAAGAAATCTCTTTCATTAAACCTCATAGTTGCTGAACAGTGCACAAAATACTGATTTTACGACTTATAGATAGTTATGTGTACAATGAATAAAGGAAGTATATATGACACTGACTCTAGCAACAACCACTCTCAAGTAGTTTTCAACTATTTTGGTTGATTTTTAAAAGTGAAAAAGTTAGTATTTCTTTTCATGTTTCTTCAAAATGGTTGATGGACACAATACCCCAATTGCTCAATGCAATTGTAAGATAGGGTTTTGGCTTTGTATGCTCAATGAAGATGCATGCAAACACTTAATGCACATCTTTCCCCCATAATCCTTTGATTTATCTTTCTCAGTGCAATTGTAAAATAGGGTTTTGGCTTTGTATGCTCAATGAAGATGCCTGCAAACACTTATGCACATCTTCCCCCCATTACCCTTTGATTTATCTTTCTCAATGCAATTCTAAGATAGGATTTTGGCTATGTATGCTCAATGGAGATGCCTGCAAACACTTAGTGCACATCTTTCCCCCATTATCCTTTGATTTTTCTTTCTCAATGCAATTGTAAGATAGGGTTTTGGCTTTGTATGCTCAATGGAGATGCCTGCAAACACTTATGCACATCTTTCCCCCATTACCCTTTGATTTATCTTTCTTGGTAGTAAAATTTTAAGTTGCTGTTTGAACTCATGACTGATTCCTCACCCCAATAATAATGGCAAATAATTCACTGAAATTCAGGTGCTAACATGGCAATCAGCAAAATTGCTGGTGTAGCTGCCACACTTGTCAAACTCCCAGTCTTTAGGATATTGGGAAGAAATATGTATTTGACCAAATGCGTTATGGTAGCTGGTTAAACCTAATAATTTATACATGGGTGCAAGATCTAATGAGATTTTGGCTGAGATGAAAGGAGATAGGAAGTCAAGATTAGATTTCTAAAACCATGTAGGCAAGAGAATTTCGTCAGATTCCAAAAACAAAAACAAATATATTTGATTTCCAGCATTGGTTTGGGTTATTAAAGGCTAGCATTTATGAGCCATCACATGCCACCATTAATACTCCCTACCAGCAAGGAATTTCTCACCCTCTCCCAAAATCCCAAAAACCCTAGTGGCTAGCTAGTGCCAGTGACAATTAACAAACAAACAAACAAAAACCAAAACTGCGTTGATTACATTCCTCAAAGGAGCAGCAAACAAAAAACAATGAAGCCTTGGGGAAATTTAGGAGTTGTGGAAACCATCTATGAAGAAGAATATGAGTACTCTTCTACCTCCCCTTCTCTTTCTCCTTCAGTTCTCTCTTCTCCTCCTACGCCACTCCATTCAAGAGTAGAGGCTTGGTATATATACATACTTTTTTCTTCTCCTCCCTTGTCTTTTTTTATTCGTTTTAACACTTGTGCCTGAATATGTATCTTATTTTATATTGATGATGAAGGTCATCGGCAATGGGGAGAAAAACTGACGTGTTGATACATGTCCATGGAACAGCTTTTCACCTTCACAAGGTATGTTGATTCATCAACACCTTTAATTAGAACTGCTACATCGATCGCTTGATCTGCTGGGAGATCTCAGTTGATCCAAGACTCTGTTTTTTGCTTTCTTCGGGTGAAAAGCCTTTTCAGATTATAACGTTTGTCGATATTTGGGAACAATGTCCCAATGATTTTTCAGCTGATTTTTAGAGATATTCTGCCGAAGAAAGCTAGTGTGATTTTCTTTTTCCTTTTATTACCATGAATTGCTGCAAAACTTATGCCACATTCTTGATAATTTTAGTCTGGGAATTTCAATTCTCAGCAAAATTTAAAAAAAAAAAAATTAAAAACTGACCCCTCCAATTGCTTGTTTTCAGAAACATACCCCACAAAATTCTTTCAAACAATAAAAACTGAAATAGAGAGATTTGACAACAGAGGAAAGCAATTTATTGCAGTTCCACAATATTTTCAAAATTTGTACCAAAATGTAATTTTTCAATTTCCAACTTCGAAATAAGCAAATAAATTAAATTTCTTGAGAAGTTCTTTGTTTAAATTGAGTCGAATCATGGTCAATTTCTTTTCCTATTTAATCCATTTGATGCAAAATTAAATGAGATACAAATATTTAATTTCACCAACCCAAAGGACAAATATCTAAAACGCTGCGTTCAACAGTTATTGGATAATTATGGTTTACGGGTCTCTCCATATTTTTCTTCATAGGATCCTCTGTCGTCCAAGAGCACCTATTTAAGGCGGCAACTAACGGAACAATCTGAATTAATGTTATCCCCGCCATTAAACATAACGGCCGAAACGTTCGCTCTCGTCGCCGAATTCTGTTACGGGACCCACCTCCTCGTAACGCCGTTCAACGTCGCTTCCCTCCTGTTAGCAGCGGAACTCCTCGGGATGACGGAGACTAAAGGTAACGGCGACCAGAACTTGAAGCAGATAAGTGAGGGTTACTTCCGTCGATTCGTCGCCGTCAACGGAGAGTACGCGGCGATTGTTTTCAGGTCTTGCCTGGCACTGCTTCCGGAAGCAGAAACAACGGCTTTCCTTGTTAGTCGATGCGTGGAGTTTATGAATTCGTCCGAAGATGGTGAAGGCGTAGACGGTTACTTTGACGACGTTATTTCTTTGCGCGCCGAGGATTTTAAAATCGTGGCCGAGGCTATGCACCAACGATTTGAGTACCACGATTTGCTCTATAGGATCGTTGATTTTTATCTCGAGGTAAGGACATTGGAGTAATTTTAGTTCTCACAGATAACACGTGTCCTAATTAAAAAAAAATTTAAGTTTATATATTCAACTATACTAATAATTTCCGAATTTTTTAAGGGAATGTTTTGCATCTAGAGAATTTATTCAAGATCAAACTTTTTCAATAGGTGCATTTAGAAATTTAGGTGGAGTCTAGCGATGAATTAAAATCTGTACTTCAATTTTATTTAAGGTTGTGTAGGCAGGATCGGCTATTAGTTTGGTGTCCATTTATTGATGGTTAAGAAAATTAATTACTTTGGATCTTTGGTTGTTCCCTCCAATTTCTCAACTTTTTTTAAGCCATTAATGTGCTTTCTTTTTTTGGGTTAAGTGGATGTGCAGGAACCTCTACCCCTAAGGTGGATGACCCACTAACGTGCATTTTGTTAAGATCTTCACGAAAATGAAATTGTTTTGCATTATCAAATAAGGCATTATCCTTCTATCTTTTGTACGATGGATTTATTTTGTAACACCTTTCGTTTATAATGAATAAAAAAAACTTTGCAAGATTATGTATTAAGAGTAATAATTCTTAGAAGAATCTTAATTCTTAATTAGAATCATAATAGTTATATTAATTAACTTAGTGGGAATTAATCTAATAAGAACTAGAATTCATCTTCATGTAATCGTGATACAAGCTTCCTGTTTGAACAGGAGCACAATGGGAAGATAACGGAGGAACAGAAGACCCAGATATGTAATTCCATTGACTGCAACAAGCTCTCACCTCAGCTCCTCCTACATGCAGTGCAAAACCCTAGAATGCCTTTGCGATTCGTAATCCGAGCCATGTTGGTGGAACAACTCAACACCCGCCGCTCCATTTTCTCAGCTGCCAATCACTATTCTTCTCGTACTCATCGTCCTGCTAGAGACAACATCACCCTTGCGGCAATCCTCCAGCGCGATGCCACAATGCGTGAAACTGCTCAACTCAAGGCAGCAATGGACGCCACGAGCTCCCGTATCCAAACCCTGGAAAAACAGCTGCTTTGCATGAAGAAGATCTTGCAAGATTCTGATCATAACGGAGGAGTTGGCGCTGGGTCTAGAGATGTGTTGGGATCAGGCAGGTCAGCTAGTTTCCATTATGGTTCAGGGAATACGATTGAAAGAGCAGATAGAGGAGCTTCCTCTTCCGCGAGTTTTCGGTTTAGTCGTCCGGAAGATAAAGCATTTGGGTCATCATCATCGGAGAATTCATGCGTCGACAGCCCTAGAATCAAGAAAAACATCGGGCAGAGGTTGATTAAAGGGCTAAAGAGCGCATTATGGGCATCAAATTCTTCAAGCAAGAACGGCTCTGCTAAGGAAATTTCAAGCAAGGGAGAAAATGGAATACTATATTTCAATCAAAGATGATCTTAACTTTTCAAGGTAAGATACATCTTCAACCCATTACCGCACAACTAATCAGGTAAACGATACATATATGCACTCCCAAACTCCCATTTTATAGTCTTACAAAGCATTTCTTACCCATCAACCATTTTCATTAATTACCGAAATCCATTAACCATCGATCATATATTAGATAATATGGAGGACGGATTCTGATCATTCACTTTAATCAACTTAACATGATTAATGGTTGATGGCTTGGAGATATCCGATGGGAGTAATTATTAGGGGCCCTAATTCTTGATTGATAGATACTAGCTAGCTAGTAGGCTTTGACTTTTAGCTAGCTTTCCTTAAAGGTAGATTTTAATGACTTAGCTTCCCACATTTCATGATTGAAATAGTTGAATAGAAACAACTTTGTTGATTTTAAGTTCTGAACATCTAAATCTATATGTTAAAAATTCACTAAGATGGTAATTAAGGCTGGCAGCAAGGTTATTGTTTGAAAATATTTCACTGTTTATCCTTTTGCATAATCAAATTATGTGAATCTATTTATGATAATGATGTACTTATCTTTTTCTTTATCTTCTCCACCTAATTTATAATAAGGCCAATCATAAGAAAATAAATTAGGCCGGTGCAATGGGGTTTTCATATATGTCGGTGGCCGTGCAGAAATTGACTTGATGTTGATCACGAAGCTGTAAATTAAGTTTGTGGTCTAATTGTTTGTCGCCTTTCTCTATTACATCGCATGTGATTAATTAGGAAGACATCTCCCCCAAAGTTATGTAGTAATTAATATATGGAAATCAAATGTAATCCAAGTTAAGTGAAGCACAAGTTTACATTATATACAAAAACCAATACTCAACACTGTGCCTGGTATGCTATTTTTATTTTTTAAAAGGAAAACTGTGTGCGATACGTCCAATTGTTCCTCGATTATATATATTAAATTACAAGGCATGCTTATCTGAGTTGTTTGCAATTTTGCATTCGGCTCTTTGAAATATTTTATGAATCACACGAGTGGAGTTAGTTTCTTTTCATTCCATAAATCTTCAGTCGTTGACCTTTGAAGTTAAAATTTTTTAACTTCGAATAACGTTCTCGGAGGATAATTGAGTTTGATTCATGTAACTAATAAAAGTTGTAGTATTAACAAAAAATAAAGTAATTGATGTGAGAATGTAGAGACTTTTAAGACAAAATAAAATCTATTACATAAGTAAAATGAAGTCTCAAAGTGGCTTCCTTCTCTAACCACTTAGAGATTATAAATATATATATATATATATATATATATATATTAAAGAAAGAAAAAAAGTAGTGAAAAGATAATGAAAAAAAACAAGTAAAAAAAGGTTCATGTGCAACGGGTCATAATCTAATTTCATATATAATTATCTTAAAAATCAACAAGGAAGTTTTACTTTGATTTTCAAGATTCAAATACAAAATTTTTAAATTCCAAATTACAAGGATGTCCCCTATGAATAAAGTTAATATTGTTTTATTTTCTTTCTTTTGCACCTATAAAATCCATTTGAGTTATGCTTTTCTCTCTTTCAAGATTTATTTAATTAAAGTTGATGTAATTTTTGAATTTTATTCATTAAAACATTCACTTATGAAAAGCTTTCACTAAATTTTCAAAAAAAAAATGAAAAGCTTTTACTACTTTAGTACATTTTTTTTTCTTAAAATGGACAAACAATGATATTTTTTAAAAAAATCAAGAGCCCATGGTTTTCAATGGTCAATGGGTGTATGCATCTCGATGTACCCTTTTTATACTACTACTTTTAATTTTTCATGCATATAATTGTACTACTACTACTACTAATTTGTGAAATACTAAAGCCGTTTCATTTCGATAAGAGCCAAATGGCTCGAATCTGAAGATAAAAATAATAATATTAATCAAACTGTCGGAAAGAAGAGTGGTGGCAACCATCGATTCCGAAAACAAGGACTGTCAAATGCAAAGACTGTCAAGCCTCTCGATAGTCAAGATAATGAGAAAACGTCCCGTCATTGCCACCGAGCCATAGCCTAGAACAAGTCACCACGTGCACTCATTTTATCCGATCGTTTCCATCGTAGCAAATTCGGAGTAAAGGAATTGTTTCAATTTTCGTGACGAATAAGATACATGGTAAAGAGATTAACGAAAAGAATTGAATTTCAAATTCATTTATAATTGAGATAAATAAATTCATCACTTGAATTAAATTTTTTATTAACGTAAATTAAAATTTTTATGTCCAGTAATTTTCACCGATCATGATTATATTATTATCAACATGTACAACAACTTCGTCAAATTTATTGTTTTTTTAATATATATTTTAAATATGGTTTTGGTTGACGATCACGTGGAACACATGCTCTTTCTTGCCCCAAAACATGAACAATCAACCCTAGAAGTATAAGATCTCGTTAGCTGTCATAAAAGATCTCGAAATCTTGGGTAGTTTATTTGTGCTGACTGACCTAGAAGCTGGCTTTTTTTTTTTTAAGTATTAATAAACATTACAATTTTTTATTTAAAAATCTTGAAATCAACGCCTAAATATTTGATTTAAAATTTAATTATTTTTTACTCAAAAATATTAAAATTAAAATTTTATTTTTTTGAATATATATATATAATAAAAACAATTAAAAATCCTGGAAAGTAAATTGCCTTACACATTTGACCACATATTTTGGGGTAGGTCCCAACTATATCAGAATCTCACAAACTTATATTGGAGAAAAATAAATAAAAAAATATCTATAAAATTTGACGACACAAATTGCACGCGCACTCAAAATAAATAATTGCTTTTTCTTGTGCCTGTATAGCTTTAGCGTGGGGCTGGTCTTTGGTGTAAGTGGTAACCAAACAATTCCCAATGAGCAAAAAAGGCTGCAAGAAAAATAAAAAAAAAAAAGAACAAAAACTGAAAATATGAGATGTTGATGCAAGCACAGGTAAAGTATCTAAATTAAATTGGTGCTTCCTTCAGTACACTGAGTGCGACTGTGTGACAACGATCAAGGGCGAAACCTACCACGCATTTTAGCCACTTCGCCGGCCGAAACCTACCACGCATGTTATCTACTTTGCCGACATCAATTCGTTAAGGCTGCAAAGGCCAGGGCCTTGGTCAGTGAGATACTGGGATGATTACAATTTTTTTTTGTCAGTTCTCTCTTTTCTTTTTTAATTTTTTATAAGATTTAGATGGGAATGAGATTTACTTATATGAATTAAAATTGTTAAGTTCTTTCTTATAATCACCTAATTAGTTGTTAAAATTATTGTGTAACACATTACCTTATATGATTTTACTAAGAAATTTAAGAATTTTTGTGTAAAACATTGCATATCAGTTTTTACTTTACATGTTTTAGTAAAATGTAATTCCTCTTTAATAGTGGTGGAGTCACGATTTCGCATCTTGAACTTAAAACATGTCTATAAAACAATTATAATAGAAGTTTAATGTTTAACAAAAATATAAAATGATTTATATTAAAAAAAATTATGTGAAAATTATACAAATATCTCCAATTATGTGTTATGTATAAAATAAGGACATTTTATTAATAATTATTGCATATTAAGATTGAGCATCTTTAATTGAACTTAACGGCCTTTTATATAGTTAAAGTCATTTATCACTGAATTAATATCAAAGCTTGAAATTATTTTCTTACTAGAGTTTTTAACAAGTTACTTACTAGAGTTTTTCTACCTAAAGAATGCTTATGGCAAGTAAAAGTGTGTAAGGAAAAAAAATGACTTTTTGTTTTCATTTGATAAAAAGCAAACAAAACAAAAGGTAGGTAGTTGTGGGGTATGGGGAAATAATTCAATCACAATGGATGATACTTTAGTTCTTAACTCTACTAAAAATTAATTATTGATTAATTGTTGTGGGATAATCACAACACGAGCCATAACAAGAGCAGCACATGGACTGCTTGAGGGCCACACGAATTGGGGGAGATTTATTGGGGTTGGAACTCTTTGAAATAAAGTTGCCAGGTTTAAACTACAAAGAATTCTATTGCACACAAAATTTTTCTTTATTTAAATTACTTGCATTAAAAATAGTTTAAGATTATCATCAAGCAATTAGTATCTAGGTATTTTATTTTTCTGTGATGAAAAATATAAGTTTTATTTCTCTTAATTCTCTTTAGACTTGCTTATTCAAACCTGGCCCTACTAGCCCCATCCCTCCGGCTTAATTCTACCCTATAAGCATGGGGTTATTTTTTAATAAATAGCTTTAAATTATAGTGCCATTAATTACTAGTTAAAATGCTTTTTCGACTTTAAATATTTGACTATGAGAATAAATAATTTAAAAAATTCCATTACTTAAAGATGTGAACAAATAAACTATGTGTACGGGCATAGTCTTGAAGTTAATTATTCTTTCAAAAAGGGAATGAAAAGTACGAAAAAAAAAAGTGTTCATGCCCTAAAACTTAGGATAAATTTCCGACCACAAAATCACATGGCCCAACAATTAATCTATGGATCAACTTGTTTGTACTAAATGCCGGGTCTTCATTAACGCAAAAATGAATTTCTTATTGTGAAAAACGAAGAGTATTAATTTGCCATTCAAACTTCATTGAACGTTTTTGAGTTAGTTATGGGTAAGAGTTATCATGCATGTCATTACCCACACCTTTTTTTTTTGTAAAAAAAATTAGTACATTTCTTAAAAAAAAAAAATCTATACTACTCTTTTTTTTTTTTTGCTATTTATAGTGGTATAGTATTTTGATATATTTTATTAGGTTTGATCCAAGTGACCTAGTCTCAAATTTACCAAACTTTTCAAATTTTAAAATTTTGAAAGTATTCTTCGTCTTTGAAATTGATACATGCCATTGGCATCCCATTTTATTTGTTTAATAAGTTAATTTTGTCGAATTTAATTTATAATATAATTTTTGTCAAGTCTTTGTTAATTATAATTATTTCTCGGATTTAATAATACATCAATCAGATCAAAGTTTGCTTTGTAATTGTTATAATTGTAGATAGTGTTGGGCAATACCAGAATTTTAGTATTAATTTAGTTTATATTTGAATAAAACAAATCTTTAATACGAAAAATCAACCTTAAAATCTTTAAAAAAAGCCTTTAATAGGAAAATGTTATTATACTTTTAGGGGCACATAAAAAGATTTAGATTAATAGATTTCCAAGCATGTAATATGGAATATAATTTTTTTTCTTGGTAAAAAAAAATTCAATACGCAAAAAGGTTAAGTACTTAAATTAGTTTATAATAAGCTACCGTCCTGAATATGTGGCTGGCTTCAATTAACATGTGGTTTGTACAAATATTGTAGTATTGCTAATAATGCTGTTGTGGTGGCTTTCTTATGTAATCTAGGGAACACACAATTGATTGTTGAAAGCTTTGCAACGCGGTTCCTCTTCCAAAAAAAAAAAAAAAACTATAGATTTCTCTACCCTTTATTAGAATAAGGGATAATTTTTAGGATTCAATATTAAAATATTAAATGCATTATCATAAACTTTGAATTAAAAGCTTCATATTTTTATATTACAATAATTGAAACATATATATTATATATAGATACCATAAGATAATAAGAATTTGTCACATCAAACCTTTATCAGAAGAATGGAAAAGTAACAAAAAGTTTATTTGATTTATTGTACCCTACATATTTGTATCCTTGACTTGCTTGCAACATGCAACTTTAGAAAAAAAAAATATTAACCTTATTTTTTACATAAAAGATTTAGAGTTTAAATATATTATAGTTTAATGGTTTCTAATTTTAATAAGTTCTTAAGAGCCCGTTTGGCTTAATTTTTTTTAATTTAAAAGCTATTATGAAGCTCTTATAAAAAATAATAACTTTTAAAATTAAGTTAAATCTGTTTGGTAAATGTATTTTTATAAGTTCTTTTTTATAAATAAGTTGTTTGACAAAATAATTTATATAAGTTCTAATTTTGATTAAAATTATCATAAAGGGTATTTAATAAATAATTTTCTATTAATCATAAATTTCTTTGTTTATAATGAAAAACGTTAATTTTATTTTTTTTATTTATAAAAAATATAAAAAATATTTTTTTATAACATAAATTTTATAATTAATAATAAATTATATAAAAATGAAAACAAATAATGTTAAAATTATTTTTAATAGATAGGGATATTTTTGAAACAAAAAAAAATTCTCTTAAAAAAGAGACGTGTTTTTTTTTTTAAAAAAGAGAAAACTCATATCTGGAGCTTTTTATAAAATTCTTTTTTTCAAAATTTTATTCTTTAAAAAAAAGATACTTATTTTTTAAGAGCTTTTCTAAATTTTTGTTTGGACTAGCATTTGCTTTTAAGAGGTAAATAAACTGAAAAAAAAAAACCAAGTCAAACATATACTAAATACATTTATGAACTTAAATTTCAAATGCTTCATAAGAAGAGTTTTTTTTTTTACCTATCTTACTTGATTTTAGAAACATTTAAAGTAAAATATCTAAATTTTTTATTTTTTAATTAAATTTTCAAAAAAATTTATTAATTTTCAAAATAGATACTCCACTTTAAAAAAATATCTTCTATTTGACACACAAGTCAATTGTTAAACAATCATTAGTATTTCTATTAATTTGATGGCATGATAATATTGATCGCATAATTTTACACTTTGCTAATTTTAAAAATTATTATCATATAATTTCTTTTACAAAAACAAAAAATCAAGACCTATGCTCCTAAGGGTGCTTCCCTCTCTTGGGGAGCACCTGATCTGTGCTCCCTTTCCTTAAAGAGCACCTACAGTGGACTGGCCGATCACATTGTTTGAGAGGAAAAAATTAAAAAAAAATACATTTTAGTTATTCCATATTTTTTTGTTAATGATGTTTATATTTTTAAGATAAATTGTTTATTTTAAAAATTAATAAATTTATATAAAATTATAATTAAAAATTAAAAAAATAAAAATATTTTATCCGAACATTGCTGATCATATTAAGTTAAATAGATATATGTAAATGCAAAGTTGCAAGCGAGTACATAGATTAGGTGCAAGAATAATTTTTAAAGTCTTCTCACATAAAATTTAATAGTATTACTGTGATTTTGGTATTTATCATTAAATTTCTATTAACAATTTTTATTTAAAATATATAATCCTACATATGTCTTAAGCTCTTAACAAGCATCCTTGAACAGTAATCAATATGCAATTGTTACAGTTGTTTATCTTATAGTTTTTATCCAAAGTGATTATCCAAAAACAAAATAATTTCCACATTATGGCTACTTAAAAAATAAAAAAAACCTGTAGTAATCATTTATCCATACACGAGGCGTCAGCAAAATTGTCACGTGGGGTAGATCCTCCAATGAACTTTCACAACCCCACGCTCAAGAAGGCGCGTGGCCACACAACTAAACCAAACTGTTCTTATTGAACGGCTAATCCCACTCTGCGTTCCAATCGCTATCGTCCACCTGTCCCTAACTCATTATTTCGAAAAAGTGTTGGAATTACAAGTGAAATCAATTTCAATCATAAAAAAAAAGAAAATAAAATAAGCCAGCCACTCTCTCCCAACTGTGCTCGTCCCACGTCAGCTTCCCAACGATCTCACTCTATATAAATCAAGTCGTTTTGTAATTCTATTCTTGTTTCCTGCTTTGCCGCTATCCTCGCCTCGCGCCCTCCGTCTCTTTCAATCATTTCCTTTTTTTTTCATTTTTAATTTAATTAAGATGGTGTCACTCAAGGCGGTACGGCCAGCGATTTCTTGTTCTTCTGCCGGTTTCGAGAGTGGCCCATACGTACCGCTTCCTAAGGTTGGCTTCGTCAAGTTGCCGTCGCCGACGCCGTTGCCTTCTTTGGGATTGAATGTGGGCAACAATGCGAGGTTGAGCTTGGTTCAGGCGACGGAGGAATCGGCCGTGTCGGTTGCGAATGATCGTGCTGCTGTTATTTCTGGTTCCTTTTATTTTTTTAATTTTCATTTTCATTTTACTTTCATCGGTGATCATGTATTTAACTTTCTTTTCTGGTCAAGCATTTTGTATTTAGGTGCTTTGTGTTTTTTAAACCTCATGGCTGGAGTTAATTTTGATAAAAGAAATTTTTTTAAAAAATGAAATCTTTAGTTTTTTCACTATTTTTTTTTTTTTTAAAAGAAGTGGTTTTTAGCACAGTTTTTATGGGGAGGTCTTAAAAAAGACTGCCTCTTTTTGGTACAGCCTAACATGGAATATTCTGCTGGCTGGGATTTGGTTTTAGGTTAAACATGTCATATGTATTTGGCCATTTAATTTGGAGTACTTCATTTTTTCTTTCAAATTTTGGTAGGGAGGGGGAAGGGCTAATTAGGTTGACTTTTGGAGTTACTTTCAGCTTAATTGGGTATTAGCATTTTTGACTCTGCTCTAATTGCTTCTGGTTCTACTCTTTAGGCTGGGGCGACAATCCTTTTTTAAAACGGTCATTTTCCATGAGAAATAGTTCTATTCCTCTCCTTCCTAGGCTAATTTACTTTGGTAATAATAGTTTGGGGTGGAGTAGATGGATTGCTCAACCCCATGTTCTGGATAGATGTGTAGTTTCCTTGCCTTAACGAGGGGCTTATATTATGGAGTTTAATCAAACATCACTTGCTATGGGAAAGGACGAGCTAACCCCTTCCTAGACTATCATGGTCTGAAGAATGTCCTATGTTGGTAGGAATAAGCTGGTCCCTTTTAATTTTTATCGCCAAATTGTTGTATGTTCAAGTTGGGAGGAAGGATTTGTGGGGTGTGCCTAACTCTAGGTTATGCTGGCCGCTATCACCACAATTTTTGTCCTTGATGGTGTTCTTTATGGAGTCCAGCCTTGAAATCATCACTTTTCCACTCTATATTTATCTTCAATCAAAGCTGACAAGTTGGCCTTAAAAGCATAACCCGATTTTCAACCTGGGAGAAACTCACAAATTTTATGAAATGGTTGGGGTACAAAATCACATTCCAGAGTGAGATGGAGCTTTACAGAACAATCACAACACTTCATCTATAAATATTTTTCAAAAAGAGTACGTAAATGATAAAATAAATAGTGGCTTCTTGATTTGATAATGACAGTACCGATCATAACTCAATTGAATACATTAAGCATCAGCCTTTCAGATAGGACTTTTTATTGTTTTAGTTTCTTTCGATGCTAATCTTTTCTGGCAAATGACTTTCTCATTTCGGGAGACATTGTTCTATAATGTTGGTATGAAAACTCTGGCCATTCCATGGAATTAGTTAGTGACAATGATGGCTGTGCAAAATCATGATTTCTTTAGTACATGGTTTCTTTACAGCTGGATCTACTTGGGATTCTGATTTCAAATGTCTAACTAGGTCAAAATCTCCGCCAGATGGCTACTAATGGAAAGGCAACAAACATTGTATGGCACAAAAGTTCTGTTGGTAAACTTCATCGGCAAGAGCTGCTTCAGCAAAAGGGTTGTGTCATTTGGATTACTGGTCTCAGTGGCTCAGGTTTGTCAAAGCAGATTATGTGGATACTGAAATTAATGCTAATCTTTTATTGCCAATAACTTATTTCTTGTTTTCTGGTTTTCATGAGCATATATGATGGCTTCTTGAGCTTGCAACGAGTTTTAGTAATCTTGTTTGTGTAAAAAAAGAGCCAAAAATTGAACCATTTGGTCTTGTGGTTTGTGGAGGAACTTTTAAATTTAAAGCAAGAGTTGATGATAGATTTTCTGTTCAAAATCAAGAACTTATGGCAACATAGCTGGCATTTCAGATATTATTGAGTGCCTTCCCTTTGACTACACCTGATTCTTTGTTCCTGTTCTTTTTTAGTTTCGCCTTGCTAAACTGAAGAGTGTGTTCAAACTTCAGACCTTTATTGCATCATGTTGCTCCCTTTTACACCCTTTCTCTCACTGTGGTCTATGAATTTAGGAAAGAGCACTTTGGCATGCGCTCTGTGCCAAGCCTTGTATTCGAGGGGAAAGTCGACTTACATCCTTGATGGTGACAACGTTCGACATGGTTTAAACCGTGACCTAAGTTTTAAAGCAGAAGATCGTGCAGAAAACATACGAAGGATTGGTAAATGCTGTTTGATTCCTCATCATAGTCCTTTGCAGCTTTATCCTTCCATTCTCTTCTACTGATGCTTTCAAGTTTCAACTTGTTATGATTTATACAGGAGAGGTAGCAAAGCTCTTTGCAGATGCTGGCATCATCTGCATTGCCAGTGTGATATCTCCCTACAGAAGAGACAGGGATGCATGCCGTGCACTGTTGCCAGAAGGAGATTTTATTGAGGTATGTGTTACCTTTCAGGAACCTGAAAAATCCCAAGGGCTTTGATCTTGTTAATTGTTCCTAATAAAGGTAAAGGGCTTTTGCATCACATAAAGGTTCTTTATTGCTCTAAGAAGAATTGACTAGGCAACCTTTTGACAGGTGTTCATGGATGTGCCACTCCAAATATGTGAGTCTAGGGACCCAAAGGGCCTGTACAAGCTTGCAAGAGCTGGAAAAATAAAAGGTATCTGTCCTGGATTTTGTATCTGAAGATTGGTATAAGCTCACATTTGAAGAGTAGCTTATATAATATTTTCTTTGTAGGTTTTACTGGTATTGATGACCCATATGAACCACCTCTGAATTGTGAGGTATGTATATCCTTGGAGAAATATCATTCTTGTTTGGCATAGGCTCATACTTTTTCAAAAAGTGGAGATGCAACTACATATTGTTTATGCTCCAAACATGAAATTCCAGCTGAGACAAATCTTGAAATGGTTTCAAGCATTTCCAAGCTTAGTCGCTAGTGTGCTTGTGGATGGCTATGGCTATATGAATATGAGAACATGATAGATGTTCTGTCATGCTGCAAGTATCTGATATTGGCTGGCATATGTCAAGTCATCTCAATCTGAACATGTCAAAGCTGTATTTTAGACTAATTTGGATGACTGTGGGATTGCCACTTATTCAAAATTGCCAGGCTTTCCCTTTGATTTTTCTCTAAATCTCATATGCCAACATTCAGATTGAAGCATCAACTTTCTGGTTTTGCAGTTAATATTACCACAAAAGGGAAACAACTATGCTTCCCCATGTGAAATGGCTGAAACTGTGATATCTTTCCTGGAGGAGAAGGGGTTCCTGCAGGCCTAAGAGGAGAGAAGCCCTGCAATTCCTGGGTACAGTAATGACCAGTAATATAGTGCCCTGAATCAATGAAAATTGATTCTTTCTAAGGAAATTTCTCGTTTCCTTCATTAAGGAAACTTTCTGTTTCCTCTATCTATTGTTTGCTTCTGGCATCAAGGAAACTTCTTGTTTCCTGTATCTGTAGTTTATATCTTTTAATAGATCATTAATCGCTTGATTAATTAGAGTGTCCTTTGTTAAGCCTTGTTGAAGCCAAGTTGTGCATAATTGGCCTTAGTTAGTCAAAAACTGAAGATGGACCGATGGTGTTTAGCTGTTGGTGTATGAGCTTGTATCATATAGCATTGTAATGATTGCTTTTAAAAGGAAGGCCAAGTTTCCCTAGACTCTGTGCTGTCTTGCATTTTAGGATGGGGACCTGGGTTTGTAAATTTTGTAGGTTATTGTTGCTGTAAGTATTCTGATCGGATGTAGGAGGGATCCTGGAAATGTATAGCAAACGTGTGCTGTGAGTTTTTGTGTAACAGAGCTTGGTCACTTTTGTATTTCAGTGGGAAAGATTTTATGCAAATGAGTTTCACATCGAAATTCATAGACCTAAAATCGCCCCAGACTAGTGGGTTGTTGCCCTCAAGCATGCCAATGATATTATTAAATTTCAAATAAAAAATGGAAGGTCTCTGTTTTTCACTGCAAAGATAACCTTAAATTCGTGGAGTTTTTTCCTCGCTCTGCATGGTAAGGACACTGATTTTGGGTGCATCAACCAGGAATTTTCCCTGGCTAACTCATGTAGCATGATGTTCTCTAATCAAGCAATGTCAAAATCGTTACCCTAGATAATCAGAGAGATTCCAGTTCTGTTAAAGGTGCAAGATTCTGTCTCGATTATTCTTAGCCAATGAATTCCGGAAGGAAATGTTTCATCGGAGGCTGTGATTTACGTTTGCAACAAAGCTTAATCCACTTTCAAGACTCGTATAAGGAATCTTCATATCAGAATCCGAGAGGGACCCTCCATCCAATTTAGGATGAAGGAAAAGATGGTGATCATATATGGCCATCATGTGGGATTTTGACAGCAATAATCTACCATCATTCGCTGAAATATTAAGATATGAACAAATGGCCATAATTGAAGTAAACAAGTGAAAATATCTCCTGAGTATATGAATTTGAAAATGAAATAGGAGCTGATCTACATAGCGATACATACATACACTCATACATACTATATGTATAATAAACAATTATTTGGTCATTTTCTTTTGAATTGAGGATATACTATAAAGTTTCAATCATGTTGACTGGCTCACCTATGAGATTCCAAGCCCTGAAGAGAAATCATTGTCAAATCCAGCCTCATCTCTGATATCTGATGACTCTTGCCTATCCCCAAGGGATCTTGGTCGAAATCGGCTTCATGTTATTTAGAGAAACTACTCATTTTAGACAAGCAAATGCACTAGGTGAATTGCTTTTTAATCCAATATAGCAGGTGGTCTATTGATTTGATGAAACCAAACAAAATAACTAGAAATATATCCACTTGCCAATCAGGCTAACCATAAGTGTTTCGTATCAGGAGTTTCTGCAAATTGATCCCCTTTTCTGATCTTAAATTGCAAAGAGAACTGGTATATTTCTCATTGCTTGGAAAATTATCATTTAAATACAAGCAGTAGTTGGCGTCTAACATATGCACACTGCAGCTTGTCAATGAATACATGCGTCTATGATTTTGCTAAAACTCAACAAATTATTTGCCTAAAAGGACAAAATGCTAATACAGAGAACCATATATATTGATATATACCATGTCTCTCTCTCTATATATATATATATATTATTGCTGATCAGCAAGAAACAGAACTATAAAACAAAATGTGCTTAAATAACCGATAGATGTGGACACGAATGGAAGAAGAAAGAAGGATTAAAATATTAAATGAAGGCAAGACCAATCTCTGGTCTTGCATGCCCATGAACTGACAAGAAGCAGACCACAAGGGCCATGGTCATGGAAACAGCAGCTGAACTCACAGCATCAAAAGTTGCAGAGAACCGCCTCCCTTGCAGACCCCAGAGCGTCCTAACAAGCAATCCCAAGCCATCAACCACCATTGCCAGCACCATCGCCATCTTCAAAAAACTGAACACACAAAGAATAAAAGAATGACCACTGCAAAAACAACTTTACCAAAGCCAACTATATTGATCAGAAACTATCTCTTTCAGCTAAAAAGGGGGTACAATGGGACTTAGAAAATGTGCATTGCAGTTGCAGCAACTGAAGAAAAAGGGTGGGTAAAGGTAATGAGTGATTGAGACTGCCGTCTTTTTCTTGGATTTCTCATGATAATATAGAGGTACTTTCATCATTATAGTTCCAAGGCGACACCCTGTAGGTAAAGAGGAAGGTCGCTGCTTCCGCGTTGCTTCCCATTTTCACTTGCCTATGATTTTGCTATTTGTGACATCAACTGACAACAGGACCTGGATTTTGGAAGTAAATGATTATTGGACAGAATATAAGCTCGCTACAACCCAAATTGTTTAACGCTAATAATGTGAAGCATCCTAAGTCGTTGATCTTGTTTATCTTTATTTCTTTAGGTTTCCTTTTTCCTTCGCTATCTAATAACCAAAAAAGTAAAGTTTTGCTTCAAGCAATGCTATCCGCAACTTTTAACTTTTTTTTAGTTTTTTTTTTATACACAAAAGGTGAAAAAGAACTACGAAAAAAAGGAACCGCATTTCGGAAAGTTGAAAGGTCGCTTGTAAACAATTACTACCATTTAATTTTATGCAGTTTCTTTCCTCCAAACATGTCAAGCTAGTTGAATTTGACAGGGCCAACAATTACACGGATCCCTTTTAGTCTGATAGTTGTGTTGTACGTAATATAACATCAATCCAACCTTCTTGTAAGATTGTTAACCAGACTGAGGTGAGCCTATCGGGGGCCTTCCTTTTTTTCCCTGTTGGATGGCATTTGTCTGATTTTCATCGTTCATCATTCATCAAGGACCCCATTGCTCCCTACCCTCTTTGAAAGGCCATTTTCTTGGCTTGGGTTATCATATCTTTCCTTTATTTCTTGATAATGCAGCATGAATGATGCCATCCTCTCAAAAGTAAATGATCCACCAGACCTTGAATCACATGGATATCTTTATCATGATCACCTTCAAAGTCTATCCTTGTAATGATAAGAATTACTATTAATCAGCTTAACGTGATTGTTAATTCATTGATGGATGCTTCACATATGGTGATTGTTAAATCATCAAATGCTCTGTATCATTACATGTATGAATACCTCAATTAAAGAGGAGCTCCAGTCATCCTATATAAAAAACAAGAAAAGGAAAAAAAATGGGGAGGGGGTGTGTTGTGGAGATCACCATGGAATTCTCAGATTAAGTGACAAACATGACTCTCAATCAGTGATATTCGTTAAGGAAACGAACATTTGAAACAGCTTGCAAGGATTTGCCTATACTTGTTGATCAGAACTTCTATTTAACTGGGCAAGAAAGAGAAAAGGCAAAATTGTCAACAAAATGTGAAACCATATTGCTTGAACATATAGGATACAACTACGGATCAATTGTCTCCATGACTTTCAAACTTGAAACTTTACCTGCATCTCTCTAGCCACTGAAGGCAGCCACCTCTCCCCCCTAATCCTTTTCAGCTCTGCTACTCTTTCTTCCTCTCTCTTGGCTTTTTCTTTTGCGGCTGCATCTTTAGCTTCTAGTCTAGCTAATGATTTCTGGCTTGATTGTCTTGCTGCAGCCAATATATCTTTCCCATCCACTGCTATAGACCGCAGTTGTCGTCTAAACTGCATGCCACCAAGATGACTAAGTATAACTTAAGAAGGATTAATGCAAAGTGAAAAGAGGGAGAATTAACGGCAAGAAAAGAGATATCCAGAGCAACCTCTTTCAAGTTCTCATCAATCCCTCTCGCAGGAAGGATTTTTGGTCTCTTTGTGGGCCGTTGAATATTATCTGATAGCAAACAAATAACCTTTCAACCTCACATACAATATCAAAAGCAAATGCAAAAATGCATTGCAGTATCAGCACCAATCAATCACAAACTACCAATTCATTCGCATGCAATAAGAGATCAAATTTCAATAAAAATGACAGGTAGAATCCATGAAAGAAGTTGCTTTAGGTTTCAGAATATGCTGCCCTTTTTCTCCCAGTCACTAAACTCCGCATCTAGAATTAACCATTTGAGACTGATGTACTAGCAACAGAATAGGTTGAACAATGCAGCTTGATTAGAACATTCTCCCAGTTGCGACAAGAAATGGCAATTTGTACAAAATATACCCACCTCCACAGTCAAATACTATCCCGGGAGTAGAATTTTTAAATAACCGAACTCCACCTTCATTTACCACACTATCATCATCTGGGAAATTATTGGCATCCTTCACTATCACTAAGCTCTTCTCTAACATTTCATCCAAAAGCTTTTGTGCCTGTTTATTATTTTTATCAGTAAGCAAACAAAACAAGAGAGCAGAAGTGTTCAAACAGCAAAAGATTCAAATTGAATGAGAAAAAATAATTGGACATCATGAATTCCAGCTTTGACAGTTACTAAAATAGAGTCCTTTTAAGTTGCTGAACCAATTGAAATGCCCCCATTTAAGTTGCAAAAATAAAATTAGATTCCATGCACAAAATTCTGATACCAACTTACGGGAAAAAAAAAAAAGAGCATATGGGAAATATCAAATCATTCACTGGACTCAACGGGGAATCTAAAAGTTCATAATTTTAAAGTTGATATCAATCCAAATACTTGCAAATTACCCAGATAAGCCAATGCTATAAAAACAAAGCTAGAAACACGGGAAAGCTTGGAACCTTGATTTGGAAGTGTTTAAGCTTCTGGGGTTGCTGTTTTTTCTCTCCATCATCAGCATCATCATCAAGTGTATCTGGGGTTGGACGGGAAACACTGTTGTTTCTTGTCGTTTTTGCTTTAGTTATTGTTGTTGTTGTGGAGCTGTTGGAGAAGGAAGTGTTGAAACCATTAGGGGTGAAGGTTGCAGTGGTAGCGGCGGCTATTGATTGAATGGCAGCTTTCCACTCTGCGTCTCCGTCTTCTTCCCCACTGCTGCTGCCGCTGCCGCTACTGGTCGGCCTTGGACCTTTCATTGCTAAAGCCTCAGCGATAACCGCTGGCATTTCATTTCCCCTTCGCTGGTGTCGTAAACCCTGTCGGAGAGTCACATGATTGGACTCTGCTGGCCTGCTTAGTTTCATGCGGCCCAAGCCTGGCTTTAAATCTTGACAAATTTGGGCCCAAGGCCGGTGGGAATTTTTTCGTCCTAGAGCATATAATCAATACAAAATATACGCTCAATTAGAGTCTTTTATTCAAATATTATTTTAATACATGAAGATATTCATATGATAAATACAAAATTATACAATTAAGTAACTCTTTTATTTCAAAATTAAAGGTCAATATTTGAATTGGAATGCAATTTCAAGAAAATAATTTCAATTTAATGACAAATAAAAATTTAATTTTAAATAAAAAAGGCCAGAGTTTTAATTATTATAAAAAGAAGAAAAATTACAAATGTAGAAAATCTAAAAATAAAAAATGGAAATTGAACGTAGCGAATACAAGGAAAAGCCCAATTATTTCAGCGGGTTTCAAATTGGGCCGAATTTGCCGATTCGAAAGGTCGATCAGTATCGGAACCGACGAACTCGGAACTCACCCTAGCAAACGGTCAAAAGTCAAAACCTCCCTCTATAATCCAAAAATCCTAATCAGAAAAGGCTCAATCCCTCCAAATCATAAACCCTAGCAATCTCGCCAAACTCAATTTCAACGAAACAAAGCTTTTAGTAACCAGAAACCCTAAATTGAATCGTCCCGGAAAAGCTCGCGAAGATGGGGAAGAAACAGCACAGCAAAGATCGGATGTTCATAACGAAGACGGAGTGGGCCACCGAGTGGGGCGGCGCTAAATCCAAAGAAAACCGCACCCCTTTCAAACGCCTCCCATTCTATTGCTGCGCGTACTCCTCACTCCCCATTCCCACATTTTTATCTTTTATTTAATTCATGCTTATTTACTTTCAACATTTTAATTTTCTTTGTTTTTTTGGGTTTTTCTTTTCAGTCTTACATTTACGCCGTTTGAGGCGCCGGTATGCACGAAGGATGGCAGTATCTTTGAAATAATGTTGGTATCTTTGCATTTCGTTTGTCACTAATTTTAAGCTTTGTTTTTTAGTGTAATTTAGGTTTTTTTCTATTGTTTTTGGGTGCAGGAATATAATTCCTTATATTAGGAAGTACGGGAAGAACCCGGTAACCGGGGCTCCATTGAAGCAAGAGGAACTTATCCCTCTTACTTTCCACAAGAATTCTGAAGGTTAGGAATATGTTGTTTACAATTTGAATTTTGAATAAGATGAACCAAATGTAGTATTTTAACATCCTTATGATATATTGCCACAGTCACGTTTTAGCAAAGCATGTCATAGTTTTAGAGGTAAAATTGAAAGAGTTTATATCATAAAGAGCAATAATTGTTTGAAATCTTCTTTCCTTGTGGGACAAAATATAGTGTAATAAGGATGTTCCTTATTTGAATTGTTTATTGGAGCTTTGTAGATTACATTACTAGCTTTCTGGATTCTTTATAAGGTGCATGTGTTTTAGGAGGATGTAATTTTTGCATGTGACACAGTCATGGTATGCAAAATAAAATTTGTCTTCTATCCGTGATGTGACTTCTTATAACCTTTTCGGCAGGGTTGAACTTGAGTGTGTCCCTCTTTTTAAGGTATAGCATGCTAATTCTGGATGTTGTACAGTTACCTTGGGTTTGGGTTGCAAAAACAAAAGCATGGGGCGGATTGGCGCATGTTATCTTTAGGGTCATTCTCACTTTCTGCCAGATTTTTGGAAATATGTTCTGCTTTATTTTGCCTGTTATTTTATTAGTTTAATTAGTTGCTGTCCTGGAGGACTAGAGTAAATTTGTCCTTGTTGAAATTTTGAGCTGATCATCAAAGTTAGAGTCTGCTAGTTAATGGCTTTTTGTTCAGTTCCACAGTATCATTTTGGTAGATTACGTCAAGACATCTCTTCCCATTACCATGAAGTTGATAAGTTGCTGTGAAAATAATAAATCCTATGAAAATGAAGCAAAAGAGGTAGGGAAAGTGCAATGTAATAATATATCTTATGTTTGCTTATAGACTTGGTAGGTATGAAATCATATCTTGGGAAATAAGTTTCAACTGGTTGAGAAATGTAATAAATGTTTGAGAACCTGCTCTTTGGTGGTAGTCTGTGAAGGCAATCTCATTGGTAAATCAATTAAACCTTGTGGTAATTTTCTTGGTCTCTTATTGATGTTGTCATTGTGATTATGTTGTTACTTTTCAATTTGCTAAAAGTTCTTGCATTAAGCAACGTTCATTAGGATTAATTTCTTGTCTTTTATGCTGCCATGTAGGTGTACTGAGTGGTTTTCTTTTCAATTCTACATTTTTAGAATTTGGTTTATGTAGGAGGTCTGTAGTCTTTGCACTTTTGGTCTAATTTCATGCCTTGAGGATATTAAAATGGTTCCTTACTTCTTTGCAGGAGAGTATCATTGCCCTGTGCTGAACAAAGTTTTTACTGAGTTCACACACATAGTTGCTGTGAAGACTACGGGAAATGTGTTCTGTTATGAGGTGTATTTTTTTACTCATCATTAAGATTTTCCTTATATAATATGTGTCAGCGCTCTATAATATTGTTTCCATTTTGTTTTTATTGTAGGCAATTAAAGAATTAAACATCAAGACCAAAAACTGGAAAGAGCTTCTTACAGATGAGCCTTTCACTAAGGAAGATATTATTACAATTCAGGCAAGCAATACATTTAATTTGTGTTCTGTTTATCTTTGATTAAAGCATTTTTTAGTTGTTTGGCTAGTGTGGCATCATGATCACAATGTGGTTCTTGTTTTGCTGCTCATGCTCTGCAGAATCCTAACGCACTCGACAGCAAGGTTACCCTGGATTTTGATCATGTCAAAAATTGTTTGAAGGTTGATGATGAAGGTATTATAGCTGCTTTGACTGAACTTCCTGATAGGATCAGCTATGTATTCCTCCTCCCTTTTTCATGGTTTTGATTTCTTCTATTTCTGTGTAGAACTAAAGAAAATGAGTTCAGATCCAACTTATAACATAAATGTCGCTGGGGACATCAAGCAGATGCTGGCAGAGCTTGGAACTGAGAAAGCAAGGGAAACTGCTCTGCTTGGTGGGGGTGGCAGCAAGGCTCAAAATGAGAGGGCGGCTGCTCTTGTTGCCATTTTAGCTGCAAGGTCTAGCATTAAAGAGGATTCAAAGTTGGATGCAAATGGGGAGAGTAAAACTCAACCTGCATATAGTATTGTAGATGCTGCATCTGCTTCAGTACATGGAAGAAGTGCTGCTGCAGCAAAAGCCGCATCAAGTGATAAAACTGCTGCCCGGATTGCTATGCATATGGCAGGAGAGAGGGCACCTGTGAATGCTAAGCTGGTAAATTTCTCATTTTCTTGACTTTGCCTTTGGACAAACCATTTATCATAGAGTCTCGCATCCCAAACCAGTGCTCAGTTTGAAGGTTACTGTCTTTTATTCTCTTTCTGCTGGTAGTCATTTATAGAGAGCTTTTGGTGTCATCTTGCTGATTAGACATGCTGGTGGTAATGACTTGTGATAACTATCATCTATCAATTGGTACTGGTAAGAGATTTGGTCTATTAATTATCTCTAAAGTGGAAAAGGATAATTCCTGATGAAGATGGTCATGGATTTAGATTCTTAGTCATAATTTAAGATCTATGACGGGTCTTTGATATGTAGAAAATGCCCGAAGATATCTTTAAACAATTTGAGTCTCGGTCAATTTTTACATTTGATTGTTTATTAGGTGAAGAGCCGTTTTACTACTGGTGCTGCTTCACGATCGTTTACATCTACCTCTTATGACCCTGTCACCAAAAATGAATTTGAATACGTTCAAGTTGAGAAAAATCCCAAAAAGAAAGGTTATGTTCAGTTGCATACGACACATGGCGATTTGAACATTGAGCTGCACTGTGATATAACCCCGAGGACATGTGAGAACTTCATCACTCTTTGTGAACGTGGTTATTACAATGGAGTGGCCTTCCATAGAAACATTCGGTATGGTGACAATTGCTCAGTTCAAATTCTATTGTCTGTGTTCTTCACTTGGCTTAATAACTTTGCTCATTCTGATTAAGTTATACTTTCTTGTATGTAGGAATTTTATGATTCAAGGTGGTGATCCAACTGGGACTGGGAGAGGAGGTGAATCAATATGGGGAAAGCCTTTTAAAGATGAAGTGAACTCTAAGTTGCTTCACTCAGGAAGAGGTGTAGTTAGTATGGCAAACAGTGGCCCCCACACAAATGGTTCCCAGTTTTTCATCCTATACAAGTCTGCAAATCATTTAAACTTCAAACATTCGGTTTTTGGTGGAGTTGTTGGTGGCTTGACCACACTATCAGCTATGGAGAAGGTTCCTGTTGATGACAATGACCGACCTCTGGTGAGTTTTCATGTTCAATATTCTTTCCATAATTAGTGATTTGTTCAATTTTGTGTATTTTGCCATGTTAGTGCATGCCTAAAATCAGCTAAGTGGTCAATTGCTTCTATAATACAAATGCGAGGTCCCCCTTTTTCCATTTAAATTATCAGCTATTTAGTTTGATATTATTACATGTTACCTTTTTAAAACTGTGTATTGAGCAGAGACGGTATATTTGGGGTTCGTCAATAAATTTGTATATATGAACGTAAAAAAGATTGACGTTAAAACCAGTTTCTGCTTACAATAAGTCTTTACCCATCTGTTTTTGTTATCTTTGCTAGTGATTGTGATGATTTTAATGCCTCTATAGTGTTCACCTTTTGGCCTCTTCTGAATTGTCAGAAAAATTGGCCACTAGGATAATTTTCTGTTCCATTCCTAATTTCTGTGTGTTTTCTTCTGTTGCTTGTGCAGGAGGAGATTAAAATAATTAGTGTCACGGTATTTGTCAATCCATACATGGAGCCTGATGAAGAAGAGGAAGAGAGGGGCAGAGGTGAAAAGAAAGTTGAGGATGAAGAAAATGTTAGTTCCTATACCTTTGATCCTGAGAATTCTGGATTTTGGTTTTCTTTTTTTAATTATATGTCATCTTCAGAACTTGATTGTATTGTTTTTTTATTTACATTCCAGGATAAGGTTGGGTCTTGGTATAGCAATCCAGGTACAGGAATAGCAGAATCTGGAGCTGTGGGTGGGGGTGGTGTTGGAAAGTACTTAAAAGCAAGGAATGCTCCAAGTGAGTCTGCTACTGTTGATACCAGTCTAACAGCAATTTCTGTAACAAAGAAAAGAAAAGTCACGGCAGGAGAATTTAAAGATTTTTCTGCTTGGTGAGAGTTCCCTAATGCTGCTTTGAAAAATGATACGAAATGTGCTGTGGAGCTTGGAAGCAAGGAATGCTTAACTTTGAACTTGCCATTTATTAATCATCTGGGAAAATCACCTTAACAAAGAATATGGGAGTGAAGGGTTCAAGGGGCACTGGGCAGATTCAAATTCTTTTGTACTTGGTAAGAATTTTGCTTCAGCTTGTAACCATACTTCCAGACGGTGGATATGCTGATAGAGGTAGTGTAAGTCAGCATTGTAAAATACATCTCCAAGGTGGTGAAAAGAAGAGGAATAGAGAACCAATATTATATCTTTGCATTTGTATTTTAGGCTGTGTAAAACAAGTTGTACCAGATCACGATTTTTTTTTTTGGCTCTCATAAGATTACATTTTCATTGTTGTTATTGAATTACAAGATATAGATTTTGTTCAAACTCTCTTTCCTTGAACTGTGATTCCCATTCAATTACATGTTTTTTGCACGGTTCTCTTGTTTCTTTTTCATCTTTCACCACTTGTTGCTTCCTAACCAATTTCTTTCAAAATGCTGGTTTGGACCCAAGATCTATTGATTGTTTTGAATCACATATGTGAAATGTTTGTATCACTGCTCTAGCATTTGTTAAGATGTACCTTGTGTATATGTATACAAGCCTGCTGTAAACGGCACTGTCTCACTTGCACTCAATACCATTGCCCTCACAAATGGATCACAAGCAATGCAGGCTTCAGTGGTACCCATCCTCACAAAATAGAATTAGGTGGCTTTTGACGCACAGCATGCTTGCCATATGCAGGTAAATCACTTTTAACTGGTTCTGCACGATTCAGATGTCAGGTAAGCGTGACTATCTTTAGCATTTTTCCATGTATATGTTCTATGTTAGTAGTTGCATATATAGGAGTTTTCCTTGAGAATATGATTGGTTTGCTGTACTGCTGCAGCTTTTCGTATTACGGTTTATTCTGCTGTACTACAGAATGATGGTGTCTGAACTTGTGGAACGAGTTGAAACCTTTGTTGAACTCCACACCAACAGGTCAGGATTGAAGTCTCTTTGTATCCTTTTATTAGGTAAGCTCATAGTGTGCTTACATGCATTTTTGAGTCCTTTTACATGAAATCATGATTAATAGACAAGTATGCGCTACGCCCAAGGTCCTCCCCTAGTTTTCCCTCGAAGCTGTAAAGCATATTCCTATTGTAGAGTTGTGACTGTTGAACTATGCAGTTGACTAAATGCTTTCGTTATTGGCCTACCACATTGAGCTTATTTTCAATGTTAAAATTGTGAGTCCATATGCCATTGATTAGCCGCATGCCCCACATCAAAGCTATTGCCTGTTTTCTCAGGGCTGACCGGCACAGCAGGGATTATGGTGCTAAGTTAGCATTTCTAGAATGTGGAGATGATGCTGCTATCGTACTACAAAACACAATAGAAAGACAGTGGGAAATAGAACATTGTAAAATCTATCTGGGCTCTGAGGTTTGTGCATTTTAATAGAGAACGGAGAAAGAAATCCTGGCCTAAGTCCATTTGACACTCATTTTGTCTCACACCTTACTATTGCATTTCTAAAGAACTTCTTATGTTCTTTCCACTGTGCTATCCACTCAAAAATCTTTGCTCACTGCTGTGCATCAAGGACAAGAGAAGACAATATGATTATATGGCAGCTGGATAAAAGACATCACACATTGGTGGCCCACCAGCTGTGGAATTCTCGACAAAACAGGTCAGTTTGATCATTTAGTGCGAAGAGAGTTTTGGATGTTTCCATTTGACGTTTTCTTCCCCCGTATTAGTGACCCCCTGTACAAAGCAAAAACACTTCTGAGAATGAATGGCTTTTCCAACGCGTAGAGCAGCTAGAAATAGCCATTTCTGGACCACTTCTATTTGTGATATTGCTAGCAAATGTTGATCCCTAACTTGAAATGTCATTCTTGACGTTGTCCAACTACAACTTCGTGAGCTGATTCAGAGCTTTTTCGGACAAAATATTCAGTTTTCTACTGGAAAACTTCTTTATAGGAAATGATTGTCAACTTTCGGTGAAAGCTTTGATTCAATCAATGCCTGTAAGTAGAGTGGTTTTTAAGCAGTTTCGATACCCTTAAGGGAAAAATCTTCCCCATGTCTCCTTAATTATCTCCTACAGTCGGTCAACCGTTTTAAGTTTGGATTGCACCAAAGCATCAATTCCTTATTATTGTGTCCATTTTTAACTCATGACCTCGTTTCTCAAATTGTTCACACCTCCACTCAATCATGTAACAGGAAAACGAGATGGAAATATATGTTGTTGTGCATGGCAGGTGTTTCTCTATTGCACTTTGATCGTTTTTATATCATTTTGACAAATGCTAGTTGAAAGAGTCCTGGACAACCCTAACGTATAAAATGCTTTCACATCAATTTCTACCACTGTAATTTATAGGAAACCATGGAAATGGTGCGTACCCACACGTCATATGTATTAAATCTGTTAACAGAGTTGAAAAAGATTTGTATTTTTAAATGAAAAAAAAAAGAAATTTATATTTATCAAGATTATTATTTTATACATCAATGGAAACTCAACTTGGGTAAGATGAAAAATTTTCATAAATTTATCATATTAATGTGTGAGTTTAATAATGACTTCGAACAGATATTTTATAATGAATTTATGTCTATGTACGTATTATTATATAATCCATCCCTAACATGTTTGCTCTCTATCTAATATATCTTTGCACATGTAACATCCATGTCAAACTGATGTGTTCTTTTCAGTTTTCTCCTTTTCTATGGATTATTTTGTGGACTTTTCTTTTACTAGTTTCTAATGAACAATGAATATGTCAATTCAGAATTCAACTTTCAAGCTGTCTTCAATTGATAACTAACTTGAGTAGTCTTCAGAAGAAGAAGAAGGCTGGTGCTTTTCGCTTTAAAGCTGAGTTCCAACAACTTTAAAGAGGTAGAAAAAACTATGGTTTTGTTTTGTTTTTCCTTTTTTCTTTCTTTTGAAAGTTCTCCTTCAAGTTTAAACACTCAGTACATTTCTCCAGTATTGGATCAGCAGCTTATCTTCCAAAAGATTGTGGGAAAATTTGGTGAACAAACTCTTAATTAATAATCCAACAGGTAGGGCCTCCTAGACATCATCAGACGGAAAAAGTATTTCTAATAAGAGGGATTGGTTGCAAAAGAAAAGTCAGGGAAAGCGAGAGGTGGGAGGGGGGGGTCCAATTGCAACGACAGCTTTGTGACTAATGGCCTAATGGTGTCATGCCATGTCAGGGGAAATCCAACCATCTATTGCAAGGTCCACCAAAAGTTTTTTTTTTTTTTTTTCTTTGGGCAGGTTGGGGTACATGCACTTTTTTCTGATATAGCTCAGCATTATGGTGGGGTAAATGTTTTTGTACAAAGCCATGAGGAAAGCATGTTCGGCTGAAAAAATCTGATTTCAGAACTGAGAAGCATGTCTTTCTGGGGTCACAGTAATTACTTTTTTCCCAGATCTTAATTCTTCTTTTATTAACATAGAGAATGTGACAGTTTTGCTTTTGACCTTATAATTCAACAATCACTCTATCAAGGTGGGGGAATAAAGGGTCTTGGATTCGAAGATCTATCATCTTTTTTCTGGGATATGAGTGGTTGCAAGATATGATGGATAGGTACTTCTCAATTAGAAAACAAGAAAGACCAAAAAATGTAAAGGCTTAGACTATCCAAAACAGGTATTGTAAGAATTTCATAAGTTTCCCATTACACTCCCAATCAAAATCCAATTCAAGTATTTCTCCTTGGAGGATGAAAGTATACAAGTTTGGGATTCGAATCCATGGGACCTGCTGCTCTGCTCTCTGGGGTTTGAAGGGTTTGGTAAGGAAAAGCTGATAAGTTTATGGTTACTTTTCAGTTATGAAATTTTAGCCATTAAACAATGAACAAACCAAGTAGGCAGAAGAAAGGAAAAAAAAGGTGTTTTAAAATATAACAAGTTGCCATCACCCTCCCAATCAATCTAAAGCAAAAATTTCTATTATGGTTGAGGTAGCGTGACATTTCATCTACATTCTTGTTACAATAATACCTAAAACAAAACTTTACGTGGATCCCACAAATCCATTAAACATCCCCTAGTTTAAGCTTTCAAAGTCTTTGTCTTATGTGTTTTAGTAATACTCATGTACATTATTAATTATTAATTGATTTTGATTTTAAATGGAGTAATTAAATCCTAAACTAGCTAGCTGGCTTACTTGCTTTTGGCAGTGGGGTTGGATACTTGGAACATTTGAGCTGGAGAAATAAAATTTATACATTTTCTCGGGAATTGAGTTCCCAAAGCTACCCTTATGTACAAAATCTACGACTACTGGGGTACATCCGGATCGGAAGGTAGGAAAGATATGTGCACTCTGCTGTTTGTCTGCGAGCATCGTCTTGACTAGGGACAAAGAGTCCAAGCAGGAATTTTCCTAATGATTGTTGAAGAAAATCGAGGAGAAGAGAACAATCGGTGAGAATATCTATACAGCAAATGAATGCGTAGCCACCTTGACATTTGAGAAAGATAGAGTACTAACCTAAGCTAAGCTAGGAGTTGTATTTTTTATTGCTGTCTCCTGAAAAACCAAAGATAAGGACATGCCAGGAGCCCTCCAACAAAAACATAAAAGTAATCTCTCAAAGTCTCGACCATTGATTCACGGAAGAGAATATGTGAATGTTAAGGCTCTCACGACTAGGCCAAGCGCCAACCAAACAAAGATTTTGTTTCTAGATAGAATTAACCTTGAGCTTGAAGACAAGAAGGTCAAGACAATAGGAATTTCAATTTGAAGGGGGGATTCAGGGGGCTGCAATCATTAGGTGGAAGCAACTTTGCTAGGAAGAAAAATTAGAAGAGTTTGGTCAAGTGAATTGCAAGATTTTGGAGGCAGTGACATGGAAGAGGGGGATGTATGGTTTTGGACTTTGGTCATGCAGTGAAATGGACTAGAGTGTTGGTATGTGAAGTGATTAGTGTTTGTGATTTATAAACTATTTGATGATATGGCGGAGTGGGGGGGAAAAAAGGGGTGAAGAGCATGCCCTAGGTAAGGGTAGATTTTGGCAATAGAATAGAGTATTATTATATGACAAATTGATGTATGGGATAATGTAATAGTATAGAAAAGGAAAAAGTAACAAGCATTTTGGCAGAGTTTGGAGAGGGATTAGGAGGCAAGGAATGTGAATGGCTTGTGTTGGGGTGATGGTGGGTTTGATGATGGTGATGCACGCCGGCAGCTTTACTCTCCCATCTCTCTCTAACCCAATTGGCACGCCTGCTCCCACTAAAACCTATGACATTCTCTCTCTCTCTCTCTCTCTCTCTGCATGAAAAGCTTTCCCACTAAACCCATTCGGTGATATCGACCCTTGTTATCTTTTTCTCAATCTCTTTCTTCTTTTGTCAGACAGAAATTCTATTCCTAAAACACCAGCTAGCTAGTCCATACCACCTTCCAAGATTTAAGAGAAAGCCCCATATTAGTCAATTCCCCCATGAAAATTAAAAAAGCACGCTAAAAGAACCAAGCTAGAAAAGAACCCCCTCCAACCCCACTCCATTTTTCTCATCGATTACACCAAAAGAAAGCACATTTTTTACTCACACTTAGATTCCCAACCCTTTTCCCTTTTTTTTTTTGTTTTTATTTTTCTAATTGTGTTTACAAAACCCAGTCAGTAAAATCCAGTTTTAAGATCCCCTCCCTTTAATCATTTCTCTATAACCCATGTTCTAGTACTGTTAAAAACAGAAACTCACCCATCTCTTCAAACACCCCCCAACACCCCTCCCAACAGCCTCAATCCAAAGTTTATTGATGTGGGTCTCTTGCTATTTGGTTTTAGATGGATACCTTGTTTAGACTTGTAAGTCTCCAATCATCCGATCAATCTTTCAACTCTAGCAGAACTTCTAGCAGCTCTAGATCCTCTAGACAAAACCATCACTACCAACAAGAAGACGAAGAATGCTTCAACTTTTTCATGGATGAAGAAGACTTCTCTTCGTCTTCTTCTAAACACTACTATCCTTATCATCATCATCAACAACACCAACCCCACCCTTCTACCACCACCACGACTCCCACAACCACCACTACGAACACTTCTACCCCCACCACTCACCATGCTTTCGACCCTTCTGACTTCTCTTTCTCCCCTGTTCGTGACATAAGCTTCGATTTCTCCGGCAAGTGGGCTACCGATATCCTCCTGGAAACAGCAACCGCTATTGCTGATCGAAACAGCGCCCGTGTCCAGCAGCTCATGTGGATGCTCAACGAGCTTAGCTCACCTTACGGTGACACCGACCAAAAACTCGGTTCTCACTTTCTTCAAGCCTTGTTTAGCCGCATGACTGACTCTGGTGAGCGTTGCTATCGAACTTTAGCCTCAGTATCTGAAAAAACCTGTTCTTTCGAGTCAACAAGAAGGATGGTATTGAAGTTTCAAGAGGTAAGTCCTTGGACTACTTTTGGTCACGTAGCTTGTAATGGTGCAATCATGGAAGCTTTCGAAGGTGAAAGCAAATTACACATAATTGATATTAGCAACACTTATTGCACCCAGTGGCCTACTTTGCTTGAAGCCCTTGCTACCCGCACCGATGAAACCCCGCATTTAAGGCTAACCACTATTGTTGCTAGCAAAACCGGCGCCGTTTCAGGTGCTGCAGGAGCTGGAGGCTTGGCTGCAGTCCAAAAAGTAATGAAAGAAATAGGAAACAGGATGGAAAAGTTTGCTAGGCTTATGGGAGTTCCCTTTAAATTCAATGTGATACACCATGCTGGTGATTTATGTGACTTAGATTTATCAGAACTTAATATCAAAGAAGATGAAGCCTTGGCCATCAACTGTGTTGGCACATTACATTCGATCACAGCCGTTGACAATCGTAGAGATATTATGATATCAAATTTCAGGAGATTGCAACCAAGGATAATCACGGTTGTTGAAGAAGAAGCTGATCTTGATGTTGGGGTTGATGGGCTCGAGTTCGTTAAGGGATTCCAAGAATGTTTAAGATGGTTTAGGGTTTACTTTGAAGCCTTGGATGAGAGTTTTGCCAGAACAAGCAATGAAAGGTTGATGCTGGAACGGGCAGCGGGTCGAGCCATAGTTGACTTGGTGGCTTGTCCACCGTCCGAGTCCATCGAGAGGCGCGAGTCAGCCACGCGCTGGTCCAGACGGTTCCATGCAAGTGCGTTTAGCCCGGTGGTTTTGAGTGACGAAGTGTGTGATGACGTACGCGCCTTGTTGAGAAGGTACAAAGAAGGTTGGTCAATGGCACAGTGTCCTGACGCCGGAATATTCTTGTCTTGGAAGGATCAGCCGGTGGTTTGGGCCAGTGCATGGCGGCCTTGACGACGGCGGTAGGCTTTTTTGTGAATGGAGAGCACTACTTTTGGGGAGTGATTCACACGTGTGTTATGTTTTTCACGCACGTGTAACGGGGATTGGTATTTTATGGGGTTGGTTAAATTACTTTGTGTTTATGGAGGAGAAAAAGGGTGATAGAGGGAAGGGGGGGGGGGGGGGGGGGGGGGGAGTGCAAGAATTTGCTTTTGATTTGAATAGGGTTGGGAGTAAATTGATTTTCACTAATTATTAATCTTCGTTTTACCATTTTGTGATTATTTTTGAATTTTATGGAAAAATAGGTTATGGGGTTTTGATCTTCTTCAAATTGGAGAGAGCTTTAATTTTCTTCAAAACTTAATCAATACCACCAACTTTGACCCGTGATGGCCTGCTGAAATCCTCCCAAGCACAATTGAGACAAAAAGAAGCAATTTTTCTTAAGTTTAAACGCGAGGGTTGGTGTTGGCTTCTAAAATAATTGACAATGCTAAGTGCTTTTTAAATCATTGTTAATAAATAGGTCCAAAATTAAAATGGGGTTGGTATTTGGTGTAAAAGGGGGGGAGGGGTGATATCAGCTTAATTAGGGGAATTAATAAATTAATTCTTTGATAACTAAAAACAAGGGTTTCAAATTTTCAATTATCCACCCATTAGAAACGAATAGGTCCTTTTCTAGTTTGGGGCTTTAGAATCTTAGGACGGCCATTTGGTTTAGGGGGGTTGGGTTCCATTTGGACGGAATCTTAGAAAAAGGTGTTTAGTCATATGTGGCATACCGGGACTTAGTGGCCAGCACGCTACCAATTCTCTCTTCTTCCCCTTTTTTTATTTTTTTAGAAAAGAAAATTATAAATGCAAAATCTTATTGCCCTTTTCTCTTTTGATTTTAGAAAGGGAAAGCTTTGGTTTTGCCCATATAAAATGGGCCCCACCATAACCTAAAAAACCCTTTCATGGTGGTGTAGCAACGTTAACAAGTATTGCTTTTTGGCCCACGCAAGAGGAGGAGGAGGAGGAAGAAGAAGAAGAATAGAAGAAAGGGCAAACAGAAAAAGAAAAAAAAAGCTTAAATTTGCATAGTGGGAACTTCTTTTTAGGGGGTTCACATCTTAATTTTTTGACGAGACTTGCCCCCTCCTCGTTAACACACCAACTCCCTTTTCGTTTCATCTTAACTTAATTATTATTATTTTATTTTTCTTCCTACTGCCTTTTCAAATATCTTTTTTTTTTTTCTTTCGTCCTTTTGCTTTCAAAATCAAAGATAATGATAATATAACTATGCAAACTTCTTTACGTGTATTCTCATCCAAGATATGTGCCTGTTTTTAAAAAAGAGAGTCGGCCCATGCCTCCTTTAGGCTTTTAGCTTAAGCTTTGAATCGCTTTATGTCACTGACAAATGACCGGCTAGCTGCTGTCTCTTCGAGTCAATATATTTCGTGGGGCCTACCCCCATAGTTCAAGTGGCAAGTTGGGAACATGCTGAAAACATTATTGAACAAATCTGGCCCTTGCATATTACTATCATGTATGTATTTAGTTCTACCTATTTTCGGACTTCTCTATGTTTTTCTCAGTCTGGGTCTTCCTCTGTTTCGAAAAAGAAATGGAAAATATTGAATAATCATATACTTCGTTGCCGTACGTAGTCTTCACTTTTTTCTTTTATGGGAGAAAAACCTTTAAATCAAAGAACAAAAACAAAAGGCAAGAAGTATCTATTTATACTAGAAATATGATGTTTGGTATAGGTATTTTATATATATATATATTTATTTATTTATTTATATACATCTAACTACTTAAAAGAATATAGCAATTAATATTATTTAAAAAGATTTGAATTGAACAAACTTAATTTGAATAGACTTAGTCTTCGTTCTTGCTATTTGTTTTGTTTGATGTGTGTTAGTTGCTCGTCGTGAGTCACATGATAAATTAACATGTTCCAAATCAATGGATGAAGTCTATTTATTCTTACTAATTTATTTGGTAGTATCTAAATGCATGAGACACAATTACATTATATATATCTTCCTGTATAATGAAAAATCTAATAAAATCCCTATATGTACTAAAAATTTAACATAGTCATTGTTTGCAAAAGGGTAACTGGTAAAGTTAATAGTGTTTATATTTTTACCGTCTTTTTTTTTTAATTTTTTCTTGCTTTGCATGAAATTAAGATAAAAACATTGATTTTAATGTATTTTATATTGAGATCTTAAAAGTTTTTTATAAAATTGACGTTTCATAATTTTTTTAATATAAAAATAAAAGATCATGAAAAAGTAAATCGAAATATAAAAAAAATAAAAATATTAAGTGTTCGAAAATAGATATATAATTTTGAGACATATCTCAAAAAGAAAGATAGACAAAAAAAAAAAAAAAGACTAAAAGAATAATTACTATACAACGGTAAGAAAAGAGATACGCTTCAATGCAAATGCCATAAATTGTACTACTTATATAACATTATTTATGGGACTTGTCCAGATCAAATCAATGGAATATATCCGATTTGACTAGAATTGGTTGAACTTTAAGAATCATGATTTAATTCTAGGACGTAGACTTATGGGGAATTAGGGAACAATTGCTCAGATGTTGTCTAATCGGTCCATAGACTAAAAGCCAACCTTACGAATATATAATGCAACTGTACAAACAATTTTCTTTCTTCAGTTAGGCTTAATTTGTACAAGCCTAGTTTAGGTTAATCCATATAATTTATTTATTCTTTATTTTTATTTTTAATAGTTAACTTGAGGGAAGGAAATATGTTACTACCAAACTAAAGTCTATATATGCGGGCCAATTTACTCAAGTTCACCTTGTTTCTGAAAATTTATTATCATACTTTAGTACTTAGCCAAAATTAATATCTAATTTGTGTAAGTTCATTTGAAGAAATATTGTATTGCTTTTTTTAGTAAGTATTACTATTTATCTTATCAAAAAGGGACTTTGATTTAAGTTTTTGGGACAAATATGGGGACAACGGGATAAACTGGCACTGTGTGATGTGTGGTGGGGGCGAGGACGGCCCTCAGGCTTTGGGGAGTAGGGGACCTTTATTTTGTTGGACAACATTGTCATTGTAAATAATGGTCCCGTATCGCTATCAAAGTCTCCCACCGCTTCTCCCTTTTTCTTTTTTTTTTTTTTTGGATGTTTTTTCAAGTTTTCAACACCAATTTCCCTTGTTTCAGAAGCAATTCCCTTGTGCCCCCAAGCAAAGAGTTGCTACAGCTTCAGTCAGGCCTAAGCATATGGGCCTTTTCCTTCCTTTATGGAGTAAAGAGAGACCTTTGCAACGGCTCATATGAAATGAGTATTGCTAAATTACTTCTAGCTTCATTATATGATAAAAGAAACAGAGAGGGCAATGAACAAATGACAGAAGTAACTGTGAGCAAATTATTTAGTAAAGGAAAAAAAATTCTCAACCAGATAGTAATTGTCTCCGTGAACATTTACCCTCCTCAAAGCTAATATTAACATTACCTACAGAGAGAGGCTTATGTAAGTTCACTGGCAGTGCAAAAGATTGAACATGTACACCAAATTATTGAGGTGTGTGAGCTCAAAAAAGGCTTTGCAAATCAGAGAAATGGCTGCAAACCAGCGAAAGAATAAGTGAAGAGCCTTAATATACAAAAGAGTACACCAAAAACCATGTATTTGAAAAGAAGAAAAAAGAGCCAATCAGTTCGACAGCCTCCATCTCAAGGGAAGTCTCCACTTCCGATGCCAGTATATTGACACCCTTGGCCATAATGGAAATCCAAAATTGAACTCAAGAGGCCGATCAGCAGGCCCCCCCACTATTAAAGGTAACCATACATATCTTGAGTCCCTTAGGTCAGCTGGATTCCATCGATCTGCCATGAAAATATAAGAACCTGGAATCCCTGGCAAAGGAATCACAAATGTACTCTGTGCAAAGAATGTTGCCAGTCGAAACATTTTGTTCCCTCCAATGCATGGATTTCCCATTGTCTCCCATGGGCCCATGATTGACTCAGCTGCATGTGCCAGTGCTTCATTTGGTGCCCATCCAGTGCAACCCGATGTGATCATGTAATAAGTCCCCTGGTACTTGAACAGTGCTGGGGCTTCCCGATGCTGCCCAACCAGAATCCGTCGCATATCAGGCTTCACATCTAGAAAATCTTCAGTTAGTGGTCCTATGTGAAGTTCACTATTATCCTCGGAGGAATAAATTAGATATGCTACACCATCATCATCTTTGAAGATGGTCATGTCCCTGCTCTCATATCCATGGGGCCTTTGGCTACGGAGATATTCAAAAGGACCTGTTGGGTAATCACTACTAGCAATGCCAACAGCAGCTTTAGTGTAATTGGCATCGTCAATATGCATCCACATTACATACTTTCCCGTATTGTCATTGTAAATCACTTTTGGCCGCTCCAACACATTGGATTTGTGGAGATCATGGGTTTCATCTGTCTCTTCTGCAGCCAACACAATGCCTTCATTTTTCCATGCCCACAAATCCTTGGAAGAATAGCAACCAACTCCTATGACATCAACCTGATTACAAGGTAACCAAACAATTCAACAAAAACTTTTTGGAACAAAAGAGTTACATATGCAATCAAATACCAAACCAAGACTACAAACTAGAAATAGGTGCTTAAAATAAGGACAGTATTGTGAAGGCGCAATGATGCCTTACATGTCAGCTATAACTACCCGCATTCTTTTTTTGGAAAAGCATCTACATACACTATAAAAAACATTTAGGTGCAAAAAGTCATCTTTATGCATTTACATGAGTAAAACCCAGAGTGGCAAAAGATTATACAGGGAATGAGCCCTAATTATGCAGCATTTATCTTCCTTTCTCAGTCCCTAGGGTTGAACAACTGAAAGATGAAGTGGCTCAAAAGATTTTCAATTTGCAATCACAATAGTCAGCTTAATCTGGATATGATAAACCTATATTCATATCTCTTTGAATTAGAAGAAATCCACAATGAAACTACATCAATAAAGACAACCTCTTACACAAAGAAATGCTTCTCTTTCACTGTTTTAATAACTTCAAGTTTACCACATAGAAATTTATCACTGCACCAAAACCATCACATACACCTACTTATGAGTTATGACTCATTCCCCACCTGGAGATAAGTAGAATATAATATGGCATAAAATTTCTTTGGTTTCAGTCACAAATATAATCTCAAGACATTTTGGCAATAGTACATATTTCAATAACATCATCGAAAGGTATTGCACTTCAGTGGTGACATAGGTAATATGAAAACAAATATACATACATGATAAAGGACTATCATTGCTACTAAGGTACCGGAGGTGCAAATAAAGAAAAATGAGTCATAAGCGCTTCATTGAGCATAAAAGCATTAAAATTCCATGTTCTTACACTTATGTAACCTTCTTTTTTCATACTGTCAAACCTTAAGAATTCAGAGATTATACAATGGATCTGATCTTGTATCTTCAGCATCATTGCAACTTATAAAGAGATTGATAAAGATCAGAGCTTCTAGTAACTCACAACTCACGGTTTTTAGTTCACAAGTGTGAGTTTCTTTCAGTAAAAGAAAACGGTTTGGCATCAATTAGAACAAATACCAATGATAGGGGTTCTGGAACTTGGTTTGAATAATTTATCCCTTAGCATTGCAACTGAACCAAGATACTCGAATTTTCCACTATTAAAACCAAACCCAACTGAGGAAGCTTATAAGCCAAATTAAATATAACCAAATAATTTAGCTCAGACCAGATCAGTTTCACAGTGCAAAGGCACATCTTTTATTGTGCTCGGGATTGAGCTTCTCCATTTCTAAACAAGTCCATTTTTGCATTGACAATAAACTTCTCTACACCAAAATCAATGTTACAATCAGTAACATGGAATTGAAGATAACATAAGGATTTCAGAGAATAGGAAGTGGCTAAAGAAGGATTTGACAAAGCATCAATGCAACTGTCTTCAGCTTGAAGTCTATTGTATTTTGGATTTCGTTTCACTCATTTTATATTGAAAAAATTTGGGATGTCTATTATAAGGAACAATAACGTGAAAAACTACCCCAAAATACACTAATATTACTACTTGCATTTATGTGGTTTCTAATATGGGAGTTGGTATTTTCAAGACAGACTTTGTATACTTCATTACCAAGGACTATAAACTCTTCACATTCTAGGAGGTCCCTTACTAGTGATATTATGAATTATTTTAACAATGCGTCACGGATGCCTAGGATCCTAGTTTTCAAGCTTTTATCCCTACATCTTTATTTGGTTCTTCTTTCTTACTCTCTCTAATTTTCTGGGTGTCAATTATATAATTCTCATCTCTGTTTTTCAGAATTTTATTCAACTAGATCTGTCTTATCCTTCTCTACTCCTAAAACCCTAAGTCCTCAAATACTAATTACCCTAAAATCCTTCAGTATTGCACTATGTTTTCCTCACAGAACAAATTCTACACCTTGTTTCTCTATGTTCTGCTGACTTGGTGCTGTAACAAAAGCAAGCCACAGATTCTCCAGTGCCAGCAAATTAAGCAGCCATAAACCTACACCTTTTCCCCTGTTCAAGTCCTAAACTCTAAAGTCTTTTCCTCCAGACCTGATTATGCATGAAAAACCTTAATTTTCTTAAGACTGAAGTCATAAAAGGCCACACAAATCATTTCTCAAATCCGTCCAATGTCAGAAAAATAACCATTATCAGCTTTTTGGTCATATCATACCAAGTAAAGCAAAGAAACATGCTGCAGTGACAGATAACGACAGTATGCAACTCATTGGAGCATAAATACTAGTCCAATATTAGCAAAGCTGTAGTTGGAAAATAGATTATGTATTCAAAATTATTAACTTACCCGTGCTGCTCCCTTTTTATGAGCATGGTAAGTAGGTCCATCTTTGTACTCGCCATACCAATAGTATGTACTGGATCTTTCATCATAGAGTATAACCCCTCCATGAGCTTGAATAGGATTTCCCTCGGTATCCAACCAAATTCTCCCTGGATGGTAGTAGTAGCTATCATTTCTTGCATCCTTTGTTGGATCGATAGCAGTTTTCATATCTGGAAAGAATACATGCCGAAGCTGCGAATTCTCATCAAGAAATTCATCAATTAGAGTGGTCGTTCGCTTGGGTCTACGTTTAGCAGCACGTGGGGATCGCTTGCCCCTAGGAGGGGGAATCTGAATATTTTCTTCCTCCACCTGTTCAAGTTCACGGACTAATGGATGACGACTCATACGCAATTGGATATCTCCACCCACTGCATTTCTGTGGCTAACAAGAGAGTATAGATGAAGCATAAGGACAAATCCCACCAAGCTCCACACCACAGCAGACATTGAGCATCTGCTCCCTGCATTGCAAGGGAAAGCGGTTGGTTTCCTGTATTTGTTCCTCACCCTCATATTCTCTTCCTTTTTTATCTCCAAGATAATGCTGCAATTAAGAATATGCAACCTATGGAGTTCCAATAAAATCGGACCAAATATGAGTCACAACCATGCTAATCTATTCTATCTCTTAATTTCATCAAGATTTGAGTACAACAAACTCTGCACAAATACTACTGATTGGCTAGACTTAGATTGACTACAAATAGCAACCAAGTCCAGAACATAGTCAAAATGCACCCTTTTCATAATTAGTATAGGCAATTATCAACTCTTAATCGTAAAAAAGAGAAGGATCAACTTGAAAGAACAAAATATGTATAGTTGCACTATATTTACCATGTTCTCGACATGCACCATACAGTAAATTCAAGACACACTTTTTATACTGAATAAGAAAATTAGAAACTGGAAAACAAAAATAGACAGCCAAATTAAAGTTCATTTAAATGCAAACAAGCCTATTTACATAGTTATCACCTCAAAAATTATCAAACTTTCAATTACAATCAACTTTATACTGTAAAAGCTCAAACCCATACGCAGACCCACAGAACACACAAAAAACAAGAACTTAGCAGAAAATTATTAATACCCAGAGAAAAAAAAAACTTACCTGACAGAACTCTATGAAAATTCCCAGTCCCAGGTATGGGCATCTCTGCTTTACCCTTTTCTTTGAAGTTCCACAGACAAAACCAAGCAAATCATAGTCTGGTCAAAAAACCCAACTTGAGACAATTTCCAACAATCTTACTAAAGACCCAGAGGGATGGAAAAGAGAAAAGGAGTAAAATTTGACAAGAAGAAGAGGACAAAGCGAGGAGAAGTTGAGTAGTTTATGTCTGGTTTGTTTACAACAAGATCTAAAAAAGTTTAAATGAAGAAGATGCCCGTGACTTTTGAACAAAGATTTTTCCTTTTTTTTTCACTCACTCTATCTATTTTATCTATCTATCTATCTGTCTTTTGTTTCTATCTCTTTGTGCTGAGTTTTGGGAACTTGGACTCGACTCTGGCCCTCTGTTTCTTATGTCTGTGTTTCTACGCCATTCGGATGTTAGACATTTGCTGTGTTAATGATGATTTTATTCATTATTTGGTAATTAATTAAATGTTTTATATGCAATTATTATGAGATTTTTTTTTTTTTGATTTCATTTGCAGTTTTATAATTATTGAGATTTCTCCTGTTGAAAGACTTGCTGAATTAGACCCGTGAGATTTCCTTATCAATGACCAACGTTTACCTTCCTTTTAAAAAATAATGAAGAGGAAAAGGAAAGGAAAAAAACAGAGCCCATTACTACACAGTAATAATAATAATAATAATAATAATAAGATATTATCAAAATGAAAATTTAGTTAAAAAAGGACATAAAACACTTTTAATTAACTAATTTATTTAGGCATAATAACATTTCCAATTTCAATACCCTAAAACAACTTAATTAGTGTGCTTTTTTCCTTGATAACCAAAAGAAAGAAATCTGAGTAATTAAACTGAAAGTTAAGAAAAAAGAAAAGAATATGATAATGAGAGTTAGGTCGAAGTAGAATGTGGACTAGTTGACAGCGAGATTGAGTTGATATGGCATCTGTGGTTTTGATTAGTTGACCAAATTTTAGCACCAACTATGGCTTTAGCATTACCTCTTTGCTAAGGTCGGTAGGGGGCAAGCATCACTTTTCAAGAAATTAATTTTATATTTTTCATTTTCTTAAATTGACTATTTACCCAAAAAAAATAGCAAAAAATAAGTTAAAAATAGTACCAATTAACGTGCTGAAATTTAAAAGAAAATAACATTTTTATCATTTAATACAAATTGGCTATTACAGATTACGATTATAATAATTAACGTATTAAAGGCTTCTACTGACAATCTAGTGCCCTTAAAAGTTAAAAACATATCATTATATCATTTAATGCAAATTAAATGATAATTTAGTGGTTGTGATTTGTTGACTTTTTAGGCCTTATTTAACGATAATTTAGTCTATTATTTGGTGAGGATAAAAACAAATAATAATTCCCTAATTAGGTGATCGAGTCCTTTGGAATTTGCAAAATAAAGCAAAACAAAGCAAAAACTGTGTAAACAAAACATTGGTTTGGATTACCATTGAGAAATCAAAAAAAGGAATTCCTTAATTAGGGTAGCTTTCAATAACGTTAAAGTGACATTTTCTTTGGTTTTATGTGTAATACATTGTTTCCACATAAAGTCATCAAGGAAAATTGGAACAGAAGTTAAAGCAAATTCATGGATTTCTACTCTTTTTCTTTTTTAATTCACGAACACTCAGATGCATTAATTTGTTTGTTTGATTAATTAATCAAGCTTATCACCAAAGATTAGGTACCTATTCTCTCCATTAATACACAAAGTCACAGGTTGTGACAGCCTTGCATTTATTTATTTTGATGGGCCTCTTCCAATTTAAAGAGATATCTCATAGTAGTAGTTTTTAAAGCCCAACCATATTCTGTTGGCTCAAAGCCACTAGAAATGGCTGATAACATTTAAGTATTTAAAGAATCATTGAATTATCTTATCATCAAACAAAATTTTGATCTGATGATTAATCTAAGGTAATTTTAGCTTGAATTATTTTACCATGTCTTAGGAGAATCATGAATATGTACAACAATTTGATTGTGTGACACACATTTATACAACCTAGCTAGCCAAGAGATAACCTCCACCATACAGTTTTGCTATTCTAATGAAGGGTTTGATTGTCTTGGGTTAGGGAAGATTGAACATCTAGAGAAGCATCTTCCCTTCTCTTGATAAGCTTTCACAATCCAAGTTAACTCTAAAAGCATCATAGAAATTGAAAGAGATAGCATCGATGCCCATAGCCATCGTAGCGATGTCCTAAACGGTCTGCATTGATGCAGGAAAACGTCAGAGAAGGCGTCCTTTACCATGCTGCATTCAGCCAAGTTCTGCAGATCAGGAAACACATTAAGCATGTACTGAACAGAATGGCTGTATGCCGATGCCTCGTTGTAAGTATCCTCGGGAAGGAATTTTCCATTACTTGAGCATACTTGAGTGGAATTCTCATTGTAACAGGTGAACCTTGAAAGGATCTGCATACGAGTTTTCAATCAAAAGTATTAACAGGGAAGTCACAACTTCTGAACAAGATTGTTATGAAGGAATTCAAGATTTCGTGTCTAGTGGCAGGAGTAATCTTTGCTTACATCTGGTATGCTGCCGATGGGGATGGCATCTTTGGGGCAGACTTCAGGTACATAGCTGTAGTTAGGTGCTCCGGAGAAGGGGTCACATATCATCCCAAAGCCAAATAAACCATCATTTTGTTCGTTCAATGTGATTCTTGAATATACCTTAGTTATTTGTAAGTTCAACTACAACATATAGAGAAATACATTCACATATAGCATATCATATGTAAAACTATATCATGCTTTTCATTTCTGCAATGAAAATACTGATCAATTCAGTACCTCCCCTATGAAATCATGGACAGTGGAGCCAATTCCAGTCAAGATTTTGTCTGAATTTGTTGAATTCATGCAAGGTAATATTGAGCTTAAGATGTTGTTTTGGGGGTCTTGTACGTAATCTTCAAAAGCTGAACAAGAATCTTGAGCAAACCTGCATAAAGCGGGCACGAGGTTCTTAAAACTTGTACGGTTCACAAGGAAAAGAAAGGATGGGAAAGCAAAGATCTCACACTGTTTACTCACGTGTGAAGGGCAAAATCAAAGCCAGTCAAAACCCAGCACAGAGCTGTTAAGATCCAGCAGAAACAAATTATGCTGAAATGCAGGAAGAGGAACACGATGGAAGCAAATAAGCATAAGGCAGAAGTTTACATCTTAAATGAAATATAAGCTGAAGGAGAAATTCAGATTTTTCCTTACAGGATAAGTCCAGGGTGCCAATGCGACAGAAGCAGAACTGAGCCAAAGCAGCAATCCATTAGTCTAATCAAGTTACTTGTGGTTATGCACTCTTCAGAATCAACCAGATACTAAAATATTGTTTAGAACCAGAAAATGAGTAAGCAATAGACTTTCAAAAACAGAATTCTGGATTGATAGGTTTTATTTGTGGTACAAATCAAATCTGATATGCCAAGCATAACAAATTAAGCATTAATCAACTAAAGAGAACTCACCAAGTGCAGCAATCAACAATAGCAAGTTGACCATGGCAATCACAAGATGTGCTATGTACCTAGGTCAAAAGAAGAAGAATGTAGACTGTAAAATGCATATAATGAAGACATAGTAGGACAAAGCAATGCCTAGGAATTGGATGCTTACGAAATTTGAATAGCCACATCGATTGGACGTTCATGACTTCTAACAAAATTCTGAATGGTTCGTGATTCCTTTCCGAGTCTATGTGTTGTCACATTCAATTCCTGAGATGTCTTTCGATCATACGGAAGCAGAAGGTATTGTATTCTTGTCATTGCAGTAATTAATTTTCGGATGGATTTGCTAACATCATCTCCAGCTCTTACAATAGTATTCTTCAGTTTCTTTATTCTTTGCAGGGAGCTCTGGTTTGCTGCAATGACGAAGCTGGCAGCAACTCTTTGGGTCGAATCACGTGCAAAAAAAGTGACAATTTATCAGACTAGTTACTATAACTTCCCTAACAAAACAGTGCCAGTGTTTCTAACCCTGGTATAGTATTAGACCTAAACTATACCCTGAATTGGCTTCCATTTTACAAACAGATATGCTTGTCTGTGTCAGAAGCAAGAATCTTCCAGGAAAGTATATGATAACTTAAAAGCAATCACTTTAAACCGGGCTATAATTAAGGAATATTTTTATACATGAGAAAGAGTACTAAGACTAAATTTTTAAGACCTCCATCCGAACTTTTAGTGTTGGAGGTAACTCCAAGTATAGGGATTGGAGGCCCATGATCCTTAACCTGCACAAAATTCTTGTTGGACTATGACTTAAACAACAGCCCATTTTATCCCTATTAGCAATTGGGAAAGAAAATGGAAGCAAAGATGGATTGGTTGAGGCATTTACATGGCGAGCAACGTTAACAGGAGGAACATCATAAACAACAACAAATAGTAACGATCCAAATGGTCAGTGAAAGAAGAAGAAGAAGAAGAAGACTCGCTGCTGCTTATGTTCTTGAAAATCAAGAAAATCCCAAAACATATACCACACAATGTCCAAACTCCCGCCATTGCATATCCATGAACTCCTATAAATGCTGCAGACTGAAACATCATTAAAGAACAAAAAAAGAAACAACAAATCAATGCTGTACCCTCCTTTTCTCAACAGAATAAAATTAAAAGAGAGAAAGACCGGAACTCACGGCCCAGTAATGCTTGTCTGTAACGTTATAGACTCCACGGTAGTCCTTCAAGTGTCGAAGAGGATCGGGCCTCTTGAAGGAATGTTCGTGAAGAGGCGAGCCAAAAACTACCAACTTCGGTGAAAACATGGAGGAGAAAACGAGTAGGAAAATAAGTGAAGCAACAGCTCCATTTGGTTCAGACATGACGGAAAATTTTAGAGCAATGAAAAGGGTAGAAAGACAGACAAATGATGCATCAAAATCTTGCAACTTTTTGCTTGGTCGTCTGACTTAGAGAGAAGGGTAAGAATTGCTTGTGGTTATGGTTTTGTAAAAATTTTTGCGAATGAAGGAGAATGTTTAGAGCAACGAATCAAGAGCCGAGTTTCCTGGTTCATTTTGACCACCTTTCGGTTTTTCTCTTTTGCTTAATGTCTTAAAATGTAAGCCTCTTGTGATTTTAAAGGGAAAATCCTATGCATATGACTGGCATTTTACAATATCCTACTTTTTTGGGTCGTGAGAAAAACAAAATTAATTATTACCATGCTTGATATTTTTCTAGTGATTTGCACGCAATATTTGTCATAAATTAATAATGATGAGGCCAATTGCGGCATGTGACAATTAGTCAATGAAATCCAATCAAATAATTCACTATATATGGCAAATGGTTTCAAATTATTTTCCTTTTCAAAAGTCCTGAGAAATGCTCCTTGTCAAACGTTTTTTGTAATTAAATTAAAAGCTTGAAATTTCATTTTAAAAGCTTTCGGATTTCTACTAGTGAAACTAAGGGAATCAAATTTATGACATAGAACAAAGCTTTTTCATGATCTTGATGTATGATATTTCTAATTTTCTACAAAGGGAAAAGGAGGGAATGGAAATGAATTAAAGTAAAAGATTATAACGGAGAATGATATTTTTTGTTCAAAAAATTAAAAAGAAATAGAGGAAATTGATTTTGATAAATCTTTTCATTTTTGTGTACACAAATTAATAATAATTCTATGTATAGAAGAAAACTTCTTATCTAACAAATCAGGCAAGTTTGACCCAAAAACAAAATGTCATATGAATTTATGATTTTACCTTAATTAAAGTTTTTTTCTCTCTTTTTCTCTTCGTTTCTCCATTTAGGCAAGCTACTAAAGATTCCAGTTTGAGGTTGAAGTAGGCCCCCGTACTGATCCGCTCAAACCCCATTTTTGGAAAAAGGTTAGACCCATTTACAAAATGGGCTCAGGCCATTTTTTTCCGGCACACGGAAACGCGTGAGCTATGGCTCTGGTCTGCCACTCGATTCTTCTGTACAACTCATCTTATATTACGTCACATTGGATCTCCCAAACTTTCACTAAACGCGATTGAGAACCACTCTCCATAGACATTACGTTGATCACCAGAAACCAACCAATCACATTCCCCAGTGGAGATCAATTGCCATTGCTGTGATCGTTTGACTGTTCAATCTATTTCGTCCTCCGGACTTCTCTCACTCTTAATTGGTCCGAATTAGAGTACAAAAAAACTTGCTATTATTTTAACTGAATTAAAAGAAACAATAAAATCGAACCGTCCATACTTTTCAAATCACCCACTACCAACGGCTGATATTTTCCTATATTATTAATATTTTTTTTTCAACTGCCCAAATATCGCCCACGGTATTTTAAAATCCAACTCCCGAGTCCTGGCCCCAAAAAAAAAAAACATAAAGAAAAGAAAATCAAGTCCAACTTTTGGCTCTATTTATATGTAAAGAAAATAATTGAAAGGGAGGAATTCGGTCAAATAAATAAAAACCAGCACTTCAGCAGGCGAGAGGGAGGGAAGGAAAAGGAAGGAAAAGCCAGAGGCTGAGGGAGATCTCTGGCTCTGTCCGTCTCTCTCTTTTTTTTCCATTGAAAATTAATAAAAAAAGAAATCTTCTTTTTGTTGCTTGGGATCTCTGCTTCTCTTTCTCTTTGAATCTCCAAATGGGTTTGTGGGAAGCTTTTCTCAATTGGCTTCGCAGGTAGGAGAACTTATTTTTGGTTTCCTGCAATGCCACTCTTTGTGAATTTCTGATGGGTTTTTTTGAGAATATATTTGTTTTGGGTTGAGAATTCTGATTTATATAGAGTTGGGTTTCCTTTCTTTAAGCTAAATTTTGTTTCTTTATCCTTAACTTTATGTTTGACACCCCAATAAAACAAGTGAATTTTCCAGCTTTTGTTTGACAATACAGTCAAATTTATTCAAGGGTTAAGAATGTACATATTGAAACCAATAAAATTGATGTATAACTTATGAGCAGAAATGGATAATAAAAGATGGGTCTTTGTTTGTTTGTTTTTCTTTCTTTCTGAAGGAAAAAGAAAGCATGTTTCAATATAAATGGATATCTTATTTTGATGTAAATTTCAATGAGTCAATGTTTTTTTTTTTGTTGTTGTTTTAATTCTGCATTAGAATGATGTAGAATGTGGTAACATTACTCCACAGATAAAGAAATCTGAGTGAAAAAGTGGGCGAAGACGAGGAAGAGGAGAGGTTCTTTATGATGGTGAAGTAAATGCAGGAACTTTACAACATCATGCCTTTTGAGTAGTTCCCTATTTTGATTAATATGAAGGTTGTGAGTGTATCTGTCACCGCCATGATCAATGATTCCTTAAAAGTTTTTTGCAAGGGTTTGGAAAAAAAATCTCTTCTGTTCCACATACGCTAGAATCTTGGTTTAAGTTGTAAATTCTGCTTTTATTTCATGTGGACTAGTGGATGATTCCTATATTGAGTTTTCCGATGGGAAGCTTTTGTTTTTAGCAAACTAGAAATTACGTACTTTTCAGTCGGTGTATGGCTTTCATCGAGGCATATGAATGCTAAAAATGTTAAACATGCTGAGTTGCTAAATTGAGAGTATTGTTACTTTTCTGTTGGTCATTTATTACCGCAGACTTTTCAAGCCTTTATTTTCTTAAGTATTGGTCAGGCTCTTTCAAGTTGACCACAGTAGGTCAACCTTCACATTACAAGGGCTTACTTTTTCTATTGGTTGTTTTGCAGCCTCTTTTTCAAGCAGGAAATGGAGCTATCTTTGATAGGACTTCAGAATGCTGGAAAAACTTCATTAGTAAATGTTGTCGCAGTAAGTAATTAAAACCTCACTTGTTATTGTCGTTGCAGTGAGTAAATTACCAAAAGGGTTACTACTAGAATGTGTTTTGTTTTACTTATTCTTTGGGCTGAGTTTAAGTTGGCTGGTTGGTGTTGTTTTCAGACTGGTGGATATAGTGAAGATATGATCCCTACGGTGAGTCGTAAGAGGATTTGTCCTTGCTCCATTACCTTTGTGACTCAAGATGATATTACATTCCAATTCTTTTGTAGTCTTTTTCTTTCTGGCATAGAACTAAGGTAATTAATGGTTTCATTTTCAGGTTGGATTCAACATGAGGAAAGTGACAAAAGGAAATGTTACAATTAAGTTATGGGATCTTGGTGGTCAACCTAGGTTTCGCAGTATGTGGGAACGATACTGCCGTGCAGTTTCTGCTATTGTGTAAGAAGCCACTTCTTTATTTTCATGGATGTGTTATTTGAAATAACTCTCTTCTGAGGCTTTGGGGAACCAAAAAGTTTTTGCTAATGGTTTACCCACCTCTGATTTGGTGGAGAGCGTTTCAAAGTGGCATTATTAGTAGTATATCTAAAGCTGCATGGTCATCATTTCTGTTTATGCATGTCTTCAGAAAGCATAGCTCATGAACTGAAGGTATTTTATTCTGTGTTATAAATTGTGGTTGGTCTTTGGAAAGGTTTGCATTTGATATAGCCAAGATTGATAAGATCATATGCTTATTGTTGCAGTATTTGACTAGTCTTCAATTCTTGCCTTTGTACTTCTCAAATCATGAAAGCTGATATTGTTATTAGTTATGTGAAGTGCATAGCTTTCTGTACATGTCTTCATATATCTATTAGGAAAACCATGAGTGTGAGCCCGAGGAGAAGAATCTGGCAAGGAACCCCTCTCTAAGGAATGGTGCCATTTTGTATTTCTTACCTGTTTGATAAAGTTGTGCCCCAGGAAATAACACCTTACGAATAGGATAATTAAAGATTGAGTGTTAAAATTTATACCTATCATTGGATGAATTGTTATGAGAAAATAATAGTTGTTTGGTTGTTTCTCATTAAATTGGTTGCAACTGCTGCATTATTTGTGTACGAGGATATCTCCTATTAGAATCGTAGCTGCTCTATTTAGTTTTTATGTTTGTTCTTTTTTTGGGATCTGTTGCGTGTCACACACAGTTATGATTGGGTGTTAAATGATTAGAGTGCCTATCAAATTCCGCATTCTTATCAGTGAATCTACATCTAACCTGACGCTGATTTTCTTGCAGTTATGTGGTCGACGCTGCTGATCCTGATAACCTGAGTATCTCAAGAAGTGAGCTTCATGATTTGCTGAGCAAATCCTCACTTAGTGGCATCCCTCTTCTCGTGCTAGGCAATAAGATTGACAAGCCAGGAGCTCTGACAAAGCAGGCTTTGACTGATGAAATGTAAGAAACAGTTTTAACTCCAAGAAACCCGAAAAAGCTGAATTGCTAAAAATGAAGTAAACCAATTCAGCTGAGTTCGGCTTTGATTGAACTAAACAGTATCTCATAACATGGAATATTTTAATGCAGGGGACTCAAGTCAATTACTGACAGAGAAGTTTGCTGCTTCATGATATCATGCAAGAACTCAACCAACATTGACTCAGTTATCGATTGGCTTGTAAAGCATTCCAAATCAAAGAGCTGAAAAAGGCTTGTGTTTTTTTGTTCTTCCTTTCTTTTCTGCTGAATCTGTGTTTCATAATTCAAGTTTCCGAAGGAATACAATTTGTGTTGCTTGAGAATTTCATTTTTGGTTTTTCTCTTAACTTATTTTCTGATTGTTTAATATTGTTTTTTCGTTGTGTACTGTACACTAGATCATCACATTTTTAATTGAAGTAGGATGAATCTTTCTCTTAGTATGCTTTTCGCCGATTACTATATATAAACGGACGGTTTCAATTGCGCTGTTCATCTGGCCTTAATTTAGAGTTTGTTTGTTTTATAGTAAAATATTATTTCGAAAACGTTTTTAGGACTCATGTTTATTTAGAAAATTAAAAATTAATTTTAGATGTAAAACATTTTACAAGCCAATAAGGTTAATTATGAAAAATCTCTTACGCCTTTGAAAGGTGTAAGATATTTTTCAGAGAAAAATTAAAATATTTTTATATTAAATTTATGAGTACAAAGATGATGAATGTTAATATTTAATTTAAAATATTAAAAAAATAAAAAAATTAATATTTAAGTTATATAATATTATTAAAATTTTAAAATATATTTTTTAATGAAATCATTCAATATAATTAAATTTTTTATTTAAAAATAAAATAACATTTACTAAAAATTTTAATAAAAATATTTCATTGATCATCATTTGATAAACATATTTTTATAATAAATTTAAATCTTACTAATAATTATAATAAAAAATATTTTAATGATCATTATTTAATGAATACATAAAGTATAGGTTTTGAATATCTTATACAATTGATGAATATTTATATTTTTATAATTATGAAAAAAAAGTGATAAGAAGAAATTTTTTTTGAAAATTAGAATTTATTTTCATTACAGATATGTGATTAAATGCTTTGAAAAATATCATTATTGATTTTATCTATTTTTATTTTTATTTATATTTTTAATCTTAAATTAATAAAAATTAAATATCAATATAATTTTGTAATCAATTCTTATTTTTTTATTTTAACACGTAAATAACTTCAGCATAATGCAAAATATTTCTTATAAAATAATCCAAACAACAAAAAATGTTTTTGACAATTTATCTTAATAACAGAAAATATTAATTTTTTTTATAAAATATATTACATAAAAAAATTTCAATAAATTATTTTTAGATTACCGACAGATAATGAATATTGAATATTATGTTTTTTGTTTTTATGAGGGCTAACTTACATCGTTTGACCATAGAAAAAAAACAACTACGGTAACAAAAGAAACCATGACGTGGCATGAGCACATTGATCTAATAGCAATTGAAAGGGTTGAGGGAAATGTTTTTTCTTTGTTGCACAAGTTCTAGTAATTCTAAGGATATTTGTATTTATTTTGGTGACGTTTGGTATTTTACAATACAATGTAATTATAGGTAAATATAATTGCAAGCAATGTGATTGTAGAAAAAATAATATTATAATATTTAGTATATAAATAAAATAATAATTAAAATATAAAAAAGATAATATTATAGAGTTTAATTTATAAATATTTTGTTAGGAATGTAACGTTAATTTTCACAATTATCCTTATTTATTAAAATATAAATTTAATATACTTATATATTTTATTATTAATTTTTATATAATATCATATTTTAAATATATTTTTAATGTCATATATTTTATTTTTATTTTTTATATTATATATTTTATTTTAATTTCTTTTACTTATATTATATAAATTTTAATTTTTTATATTTTATTTTATTTTAATTTCTAATTTTTATATTATATATTTTATTTTAATATTTTTTATTTTAATTATAATATTATAAAATATTTTTAATAAAATAATAAAATTAAAAAATATAAATATTTTTAATAATATTACATAGTATAATATAATGTGATTACATTGATTTTTTACTACAACCACATTACATCACTTTGCTCTAATATAATTACACTTATATTACAGTAATATATTACAAAATAAATATTATAATATAATTTAATTAAACATATTATAAAATATATTCTCTCACTTTTCTCCTATCAAACGTTAATTTATGTCGCATCTCTTTGGTTATTGACGATTCAGCAAAAGATGTAAAAAGAAAAAGATTTGCAAGTAAAGACAGAAGCTTGGAAAACCAAAAAATATCTAGCTTTGAGATATTTCTATTTTTATTTGCTTGAAATATTTTATTTGGTGGATAACGGGGCTGACTCAACGTCGTTCGAAGCGCAGTTCAGTTGAACCGAAATGGAGGCTTCAATAGTTCCTTCCCCTCAACTCCCGCTGGCTCAGTTCGAACCAAACACCGAAAGCATCAAAAGAAAGCTCCTCCGGAAAGGTGTTTACCCAACTCCCAAAATTATTCGAACTCTCAGGAAAAGAGAAATTCAAAAGCATACCCGCAAAACTAAACAGTCCCAGCCCCAAACGCCACCGCTCACCGCTTTCCAGCTCCAATCTCTGGCCGAAGAATCCCACTTTTTAACCCTGAAACGCGAGTACAAATGCTTCTCCAAAGCGCTCAACCCCAAAAAGGAGACCCGGAGTCCTTCCCTCGTGGGAAAGCCATGGGAGAGAATCGAGAGAGCCAAGCTTGCAGAGCTCGTTTCCAAAAATGGAGAATTCGATGGAGAGAGCTTGAAGAGAGAGAATCTTGTGGAACTCCGAGAAATGTTCGAGAAGGATCTTCGTTGGGTCCTGGATGATGATGTCGACGTGGGCGTCGATGGTGGGCTGTTGCCGAGTGAAAAGCCGGCGAGGGATTGGGACCCTTCGAAACGGTGGCGTAACGAGAAAGAAGCAATTCGGTTTCTTGTTGATAGGTTTTGAACTTTATTTTCTTTTATTTTTAATTTTCTGTCTTTTGTTTTTCCATAGTTAATTTGCTGAAGTAATTATAGGTTAAGCGAGAGAGAGATAACGGAGAGGCATTGGAAATTTGTGAGGATAATGAAGCAATCAGGGTTGCAATTTACGGAGTGGCAATTACTTAGGATTGTTGAAGGACTTGGAAAGAACGGGAAATGGAGGCAGGCAATGGCGGTCGTCCAATGGTTGTACGGAAATAAGGAGCATAAAGAGTTTAAAAGCAGGTAGGTTTTTTTTTTCCCTCTCTTTGCGTTAAATTCAATTAATTTGCAAAGTTTTTTAATTTGTGAGGATTCTTTTTGGCTTTTAATGTTAGTGCGGAAGTGATACTGGACAATTAGGTAGTTTGATGTTAGTATGATATCTTTAGACTATACATTATATCCTATGAAGATATTAATGTTTTTTGTAGGTTTGTTTACACAAAACTGTTGTCGGTTCTTGGGAAGGCAAGAAAGCCCCAGGAAGCTCTCCGGGTTTTCAATCTGATGCTTGTAATTATACACTATTTTATAATTAATTAATTCGGTGGGGATCTTTTTGAGTTTTTATGCAGTGCTGCTGGCTTGATACTTACCCTGATATTGTTCAGGGAGACTGCCATATATATCCCGATTTAGCTGCATATCGCAGTATTGCTGTTACAATGGGGCAAGCTGGTCTTTTGAAGGAGCTGCTAAACATAATCGAGCACATGAGGCTGAAACCTAATAAAAGAATTAAAAATATGCGCCGCAAGAACTGGGATCCAGTGCTTGAACCCGATTTGGTTGTGTATAATGCTGTATGTGAGCATTTCTTCACTTTGACATTACGTGACATCTTTGAATCCAGTATATAATGGTATACTTACTTGATGTCTCGCAAAATTCTTGCCAGGTTCTGAATGCTTGTGTCCCACTACATCAGTGGAAAGGTGTTTCCTGGGTGTTTGAACAGTTGAGAAAGAGTGGTCTGAGACCTAACGGAGCAACATATGGGCTTGCAATGGAGGTACTAATTATTTATGATACCAGCATTAACACTGTGTATCAGGCATCCTTTTGGTCCTAAGAAATAAAAGCAATTGAGTTTTGTTCCACAGAATGCTAATTAGCTCAGCTTTCAAAGCTTTAGATGCCAGACAGTGATCAAAATAATATCAAAATAGCTGCTTAAATTAAAGCAGGCGTTGTCTAATTGTCTCTACGGTATTTCAGTTGTTTTGTATATTTCTAGTGAAGCTTAAAGTAGTAGGCCCAGAACTTTATACATGACCTCTCAAAGGTAACATTTGATTGATATTGCAAAATCCTGATGTATGTTTGTAGAGGAATTTCATTGTCTTCAGTGCCACTATATTTTGTGTAATTTAAAAGCATATCCTAGATTTATATTAGTTTTTGGTTTGTCATTCTTATCTTAGGGACCGATGGTTGGTGCTCTAAATGAATGAAAATATGTCTACTTGCAAAAATTGTTTATCCCCAAGTTGTATTTTTATTCAAGTCTTACAGGAGGTTCTTATTGAAAGGTGATGCTGCAATCTGGAAAGTATGATCTGGTCCACGAGTTCTTTAGAAAAATGAAAAGAAATGGAGAAGCTCCAAGAGCACTTAGTTACAGAGGTGGTTTTATTTTCTTCTTCAAGCACATATGTTGGTGTTGTGTATCTATTCAAAAGGTGTTTTTTTTTTTTGCTGACTCCATACTGCTTTTATCTGTGGCTTTCCAGTTCTTGTCAAAGCTTTTTGGGAGGAAGGAAAAATTAACGAAGCTGTGGAAGCAGTCCGGGATATGGAACAGAGGGGAGTAATTGGAACAGCCAGTGTCTACTATGAGCTAGCCTGCTGCCTCTGCAAAAATGGGAGGTGGCAAGATGCTATCATAGAGGTAAATTTAATTCTCTAGAGCGCTTAGGTTGTGTCTGGATCTGAGTTTGTTGACTATGGCATAGTTAATCATGCGTACTCTTGTTTCAAGTTACATGCTAAGGCAAAGAGTCCTTTTATGCACATAGAGAGATCATTTTATGATATTATTAACTTTTACATGCTTACCTACTTGTCTGTTAGAGCTGATGTTCCCTTGTTCTTCTGATTGTTTCACAAACTACAATCACTTCAAGAGCACCTATAGCCAGAATTTCTTTGATGTTATTTTTGTTTATAGCACTAGTAAGGGAGCTGAAAAAAAAAGTTATCCACATTACAATATGAGGCTTGACGTGAGGAACCATATGAAATAAGAATCATTTAAGCTTGAAAATTTAATGGCTTGTCTGACATTTGATATTTTATTCTACTGCCCTGCTCTTTTAGATATTTTTATTATTATACTTATGCTGGATGGATATTGCAAGCTCCCAAAGAAGTTCGATAATAATTATATCATGTTAGATATTATTCTTCTTGTGTTTCTACTGCCGCATCTATTTGTCATTGGTACTGGCCGTAGATCTGGAAAATTTAACTTTATCTAAATTATGTCTGCAGGTAGACAAGATGAAAAAACTCTCTCAGAGGAAACCTTTGGAGATTACCTTTACTGGTCTGATAATGGCTTCCCTGGATGGTGGACATGTTAATGATTGCATTTCCATATTTCAATATATGAAAGACCATTGTGCACCCAACATAGGAACCATAAATGCAATGCTTAAAGTGTATGGCCAACATGATATGTTTTCTAAAGCCAAAGAGTTGTTTGAAGAAATCAACAAAGCCAAATCTGGCCCTTATGATTCCTGGAATGGCAAGTCTACTAACCTTATCCCAGATGGGTACACATATAGCTTAATGCTGGGGGCAGCTGCCAGTGCACTCCAATGGGAATATTTTGAGTATGTCTACAAGGAGATGACTCTCTCTGGATATCACCTAGATCAAACTAAACATGCAATTCTACTCGTAGAAGCATCCAGAGCTGGGAAGGTAAGCTATATCCATCTTTTTATTTGAACTTTCGAAAGTTGTTAATTTATTGAATCCTTCTGTGTTATTTCTGAAGCTGTTAATTCCTTATGGAACCAGAAAACCTGATGTTTTAGGTTCTTTTGTGTTGAATAGCCATTATTGTGGATTTTACCAAACTTTTAGAGAATGCCATTAATTCACGTTACTCAAAGTTGCTATTGAACAGAATGAAAGGTGGATAAATTAAGTAATTAGCCTGCTTTGCTATGTGCAGTGGTATCTATTCGAGCATGCGTTTGACACCTTTTTGGAAGTTGGAGAGATTCCTCATCCTCTGTTATTCACTGAGATGATAATTCAAGCTACTGCTCAAATTAATTTTGAGAAGGTTGTCGCCCTGGTCAACACCATGGCTCATGCTCCATTTCAAGTCAGTGAAAAGCAGTGGACTGAGGCTTTTGAGGAGAATGGAGACAGGATTAGTCATGGTAGCTTATCAAAACTGTTGGATGCACTCTCCAATTGTGAATTATCATCTGAAATCACAGCCTCAAACTTGATAAGATCCTTGCAATATCTCTGTGGATCTGCCAAATCAGAACCAAACAGTAACAATGGGGAAACTTATGGTAGTGAGAGATTAAATATTCAAAGCATTTCTCAGGATATGAGGGGTGAAAAAATTATGGCTGCCATGGATCCTCCTCTAAAAGCAACTCATGTATCATCTGCTGTGTTTTCTGCTAATCGGAATGGAAAGAATGAAGAGGGTGGTGTTGATGCAGACTTGATACATAGGTTATCAAATTATGATATGGATGATAGTGTATCTAAAACACTCACATGCATGGAGGATTTTGCTAATGATACTGCATCTGGTGAGCCTACTAGTTTGGGCAAGCAGGTCTCTTTGTTAAATTTAGATCATTATACCAAGGATGTTGATGAGGCTGAAGTTGACCTGCCAATTGATGATGACGAGGCCGAAATGGAGCTGCTAATCAATGAGGATGGTGATTCTCGTACATCGAAGTTGCCTTCTGCAAATGAGATATTGGAATCATGGAAGGAAAGCAGGAAAAATGATGGGATTTTCTTTCCCTTCCATCTTGCCTGAAGTAAGTGCCACCATTTTCCTTGTTTTCTCAGAACTCAGTTTTGGTATTACAGAACAGCTTGCCACCAGAGGTGAGGATCCTCAGAGCGGAGAATCAAGCAGAAAGAGCAGAACTACTAGTCAGAGAGAGTTCCTGGAAGAGGGTCCTACACATTACCATAAAGGAAGGTGTGGGCAACAGACCCGACAATCTAGGCAAGTGCTCAAGTCCTGGTAAGAGTAGGGCTTCGGCAATGGGAGAGGAAGTCACAAATGCTAACGCACAAGCTCATTTAAGGGGCAGCCTGCAATTTACTCGAGGGATATAGGAAGCAAATCAAATAACTCACTGTGAAGTGGGTAAGAGCAGGGCTGACCTCTGACTCTGAGGGAAGTGAGCTCATTATTTTTCATCAATGCCTTGCATTTCGATCTAGTATATAGTATTGTACAAGAATGCGAGCATTTCAAAGAAAAATAGATGAGCCCTCCTTCATCTAATGCCTATTTGAATTTTATATTTTTACTATTTTTCATGTCGCAATTACCAAATTAATAATTTACTCGTTATTTTTCAATGTTCCTATAATTGATGTTGTATTTTTCTACTTTGAAAAGATAAAAAAATAAAAAAAATTTAAAGTTTTAAATTTGAATATATATATATATATAAATATTTATATTTAATGTACTGACAGCATATCAATATATAGGTATTATATATTATCAGTTCATCAAATTATATCACATCATTATAATGATAAATTTAAAATTCATAAGAATTTAAAACTAAATATTAAATTTTTAATATATATAAAATTAAATTAAATTAAATATTAAAAATTTTCTTAAAAAATACACAAAATAATAAATTTTCTCTCACTCCGGCCCCCTTTCAAAGTTTATTTTTTCTCCTCTTTTCTTTAGTCTCTCTTCAACTCCATCTTCTTCTCTTAGCTTCATCTGTGCTCTTTGGACGTAGCCCATGATCAACAATTATTGCCAAAAGACCATCAATGAAATTGCCACTCGTCATTGCCATATAGGCATTTAATTTTCCAATTAGCTGCTAGAACATATAAAGCCATGATTTTTTATCCCAAATACTCTAAGGCTAAAAAACAAACCAAATAAAAAAAAATCAATCTCTTACTAATTTGCTTAATCAACATTTTATATTAAAAAAAAAACTTAAAACTAATATGAGAAACAATATTATTTGGCAAATGCCCATTGTTTTAAGCCTCTTAATGTGCTTTCTCGAGAACCATACAGTAGTAACCCAACAAAAGTAAGAAACGGTTGTAGGATTTGAGTCTGGCCATGGCAATTTGCCCGAGAAAGACAATCATACGATTGTACGGTTAGATTCGTATTTTTTCAATAAAAAAATATTCTTATCAAAATTTTCACTCTTTATGTGAGAATAGACAGGGATAGACAAGAATAGAATAGAATAGGTATTCTGTGAGAATAGAAAAGAATAATTATTACTTTGTTTGGTTCAGTGAATGGAATAGAACAGGCATGACTATTACTACTTAATGTAGTGTTTGGTTAATAACAATAACTTTTTAATAAAAAAAGAATAAAAAATAAAAAAATAAAAATATCCTCTATTATATATGATTATTTATTTTTTATGTTATTTTTTAAGATAATAATAATTTATAATTTGATTAAAATATTAATAATTAATAATTTAAATATTAATATTTTAATATAATTTAATTATTAATACATTAAATATTAATATTTTATTTATAATTTAATATTATTATGATTAAAATATTAATAATTTTTATTTTTTATTTATATTCATTAAACATTTTAATTTAATATTAATAATAATAATATTATTATTATGAATTAATAATTTAATAAATAAAATATTAATATTTTAATATTATTAATTATATTAATATTAATAATATTTAAATTATATATAAAATAATAATATTTAAATTATATATAAAATATTAATATTTAAAACATTAATATTTTAATATTTATAAATAATTTTTTCTATTTTATTTTTTTCTTTGTTCTTTCTTCTTTTCTAGAATCCGGTCGCCGAAAAAGCGATCGGTGTCATGAAACACCGATCTGGCGCACTATGTGACCGGATCTAACCACTAGGACGCTAGATCAGCGTCCCCCGCGGTTGGATCTGGCCGTGGAGTGCCAGATCCAATCGCCGGATCTAGTCGGGAAGCACCAGATTCAGTGCTTCCCGCGGCCAGATCTGGCCGTGGAGCGCTAGATCAGCGTAGAGAAAGAGCCATCGGTCGAAAAAGGGAAGATAGGTGGGAAGAAAGATACAAATCGACAGAGAGAAAAGGGAAGAAAAATCGAGATCGGAAGAAGGGCAGATCTGGTTTGGTCTGAGAGAAAAAGTTTGGCTTAGAGAGAAGGAAAATAGGAAGAGAGAAAAAAAAAAGATTTTATATGAACTCTTTTGAAATTTAATAAATTCAATGGGGGTATTTTAATCATTGTATATTTTTTAACTATTGCATGAGCCATGGAATAGTTATTATCGGGGGACCTTGGGTTTACTTAAAGCCCCCCTATTACCCTTTTGCAGGGAATAGAAATTCTTCATGAATTCCTATTCCCTGTTAACTTTTGAACCAAATGAAAGTTTAAGCATAGAAGGGGAATAGAAAAAGAATGGCATAAGGTTTCAGCAAGGTTATGGAAGAACAATAACGAAATCTAAAAATATAAAAAAGTTTTGAAGAGAAATAAAAATATTTTATTTTTTATTTTATTAATTATTAAAAATATTTTAATATTTAATTTCAAATTTTTATAATTTTTTAAATTAATCATTATGATGATGATGTAACATGATTTGATGAACTGATAATGTAAAACATCTATATACTCAGTGCATCAAATATAAACTATATATATATATATTTGATAAATAAAATCGTAATTTAGGAAAAACAGAGATATTATTACGGAGCCTTCAAAGCTACGTCGTTTCAAGAAACTTCAGAAACAACTCCTTGAAAATCCCGGAATGACCTCATCTCCTTCCTTCCTGTAAAACCCTGATCCTCCACCAGATTGAAAAACCCCAAACTTTAACCTCAACGCTCCACTCTAGATAAATTCCCAAATGTCCTCCGTAACGACAAAAATCCCCACCAAATCCCTCCTCAGATTCTTCATCTCTTCCCCACCTAAACCACCCATCTCTCACTTCTTCTCCACCGCCACCACAGAGGCTCGTACCCAGAAACTCGAGCGCATCGCCGACGAGCTTTTAGACCTTACGAAACTCGAACGCTACGACTACTCCATCCTCTTCCGTCTCAAACTGGGCCTCAACCGCTATGGCCCCGCTGTATCCGGCGTCAGCTCCGCAGCCCCCTCAGCACCCGGATCCGGGTCGGGCGCAGCTGAATCGAAAGCCGCAGAAAAGACGGCGTTTGATATAAAGCTAGAGAAATTCGACGCTGCGGCGAAGATAAAGATAATAAAAGAAGTGAGGGCATTTACCGAATTGGGATTGAAGGAAGCTAAAGATTTGGTGGAGAAAGTTCCCGTTGTGGTTAAAAAGGGAGTCAGTAAAGAGGAAGCTGATGGCATTATTAAGAAGCTTCAAGAGTTGGGTGCTACCGTGGTACTTGAATGATTTTTTGTTTCTTCTTTTTTTTTTGCTTGAATGATGTAGAATAATTGCTGTTTTGGTGAAATGAGAAAAAAAGTTTTGAAGATATTTTAGAGCTGGCGTTATCATTGGAATTTGAAATGAAAAACTTTGTTGAAATTAATCTAGTCTGATATAAAAAGGCTGGATTGACCTTCCAAGCTGAAAAGATTGGTTTTTGGGTTTTTTTTTTTTCAATTAAGGAAAATGTTTACCATTCTCTGTTATGAAAATCTTTGGAGATGTTTAAAATGCTCTTAGCCTTGGATATATCCAATTGATTGGATTAGACTGGGAGAGTATTGAAGTTCTTTCATTTGAACTAATGTTAGTGCGTATAGCTTAGCTTACTACTTGCCCTGCTTTATAAGTATTCCTCAGAATGCTAAATTTGATGGAAGTGACTGGCAATGGCTATATCGTTTGCTCAGTCTTATTATTGCGGCATGGCATCAACTAGATTAATGGTATCTGGCTCATGGCTCTTCTTGATTTTGGTTAATATAGTACTGCCTTTTAGTTTTAGGCTATCTAACTACTGTGCTATATACTAGGATATGGTTCCATCCAAATTTCTTTGACATTTGCTATAAAAGCTGAAATGCTGCTGCTGTTTTAGCCAATGTTGTGATTCTTAACTTGTAAGTCTTACTGCACTACCTACATCTGAAACTTGGAGTTACTGGATAGCATAGCATCTCTATACTCTTTTATCTTTTGGAACTTTGTTGTACTGGTTATCTAAATTTTCTGTTTCCAAGTGAGATTCTCTGGTATATATTGTAAATGTTCCTGCAAATAAAGCAAAAAAATTTTGTTAGTTTGTTAGTGAGTATGGAGGATTGTGACGCATCAGCAGAAGACCTGGTCTTAGCCCTTGAAAGTAGTTATTTTTATGCTTTTATCGCTATCATCCTACATGTATTGCCAGCATCCGTAAAAGTCCACCTTGGAGATCCTGCAAATTCAAAGCCATATAAATGATACCTTGAACTAATCAAGGTAATATTCCGAGTTTTTGGGAAGGTCTGGGTAGTACAACCTTGTGTATATGAGTGCTCATTGCAGCCTCATTTAACACATGTTCTAGCAATGACAACTTGGGACTTTGCTTGTGTCTGCTGGAGAGTAGGACACTGGTCTCCATAAAATATTTCTGTAAGTCCTGTGTTGTTGAGTTAATTGTAATTGGAAAAAGGTTAGCAAGTGTCAAAAGTGAGTTTCATGGCCCCTTATGATTTTGATAATGCTCTGTCCTATGCCAACAAGTCAAGCGTTTAGGCAAAATTTTATGCTAAGTTGTTGTGATCAAAGCATAGATCAACCGTTGCACCTCATTGCTGCTGTGTTCAAGAAGGCAATATTCCTTCCTAAATACGGAGTGATGAACAAAGTAAATAGTGATTTTGAAATCTACCTCCTAATATAGTTATGTACTGTTGGCATTTTTTAAGGCAGTAGAAAACGTGAAAGAGGCTTAGGGTTGGGAAAGTTTAAGTCAACCCAGCTTACTGGTGAAGCACCTTATGTTAGGTTGGCTGCTTGATCAATCCGCGGTGAAAGAAATAGTAAGGGTCTGACAGATTTTTCTTTTCCCTGCCACTTTTTTGGAGCAAAAACACTGTTGTTTCTGTATAGCTAACCAGGACCTAGGGGGCTACTGCAGGAACAGGCATCCAGGCAATCAATCAGTATAGCTGATCGGAGCTAGATCTGCTCCTAGAAATTATCAGCTTCACTCCTGAAGTCCTAATTCAATTAAAAGCATGGACCTTCACACTTCCCCGAAAGCTATATAGTCATGCAATTTTGTGCTAGTTAATCATTTTTAACAGAAAACGAAAAATGATGCAGCTGCAGAAATTTTAACTAGATTGCAAACCCCAACTGCCCACCCAAAACACAAAGAGAGTTCCGACATGGCTATTAGCCAACACCATAACACAGCAAATACTTGAACATCCACTAGCAAAATTGCAAGTTTAATTGTATTCAGATCTGACTTTCGAAAAAGATAGATCATATCTCAAGCATGACATCGTGAATACCTATTTCTATTTCTTTGCTATATCTGTACCCTTCATTTACTTAATGGTAAAGCTATAGAATCACAAAAACCTCTAAGCTCCTCACTAAATCTTTGTTTGAAAAGAAGCAGAACTTCATGGATTAATCTCACATTTCTTTCTTTACAAGCCTAATAAATTTACAGTTATAGACATGATCGCAGTTGATATACCAGGCCACATGATGTTAAGTCTGATGCATGGTTCCTGCAGCGATATAAGATCATATGGTAGGTATCCACTTATGCCATCTGCACAAATTTGCAACTGCTATCAATAAGATAAACACAAATCGAAACACATAATACGAGTAAAATCTTGTAAACCATAAGATATTATAATCAAGAGCTCTATTATTTGAGTCTGAAGACAAAATCCACAAAATAAAACAAGTTATATAGTGTAGTTTTGAAAAAATGACAGTGATGGATGTCAAAAATGTCTGGCTGCTCCATGCAACTATTTATTGGATATAATTGGTCTCAAAATCAACAGGAAAAGACTATCATCTATCAGGAGGAACAGATTGATGACCTCAAGTGAAAGTAATGACCTGATTTGTGATTGGCACGTATATGATATACCATCTAACCTCTGAGTTCAAAGAAGTCAAAGAATACCTTACAGAAAACAATTAACTATCCTTCCTAAATCTTAGTTTCAGAAACTTTTTGACTCTGCAGAAAAGGGTTGAAGTAGGCTCGCGGAAAAGGGTTGAAGTAGGCTCACAGAAATAAGTAAAATAAAATTTGTTCAAGTGATCTCAAGTTGTTGCAATGAAGCTTTGTTGATTGGCAGAGCTTATCACGACTATGACAAGATGTGCTTTTGTTTAAGATCTGACCCTCTTAAACAACCAACACAATCATCCTCTGAGAAGACCTGTGTTTTCAGATCTATAAACATTGTACAATAAGAAGACTATGTAAGGAACAACTGATTAAAGAGGATTTACCAGGTATCTAGCATCCTAGCCTTCAATGCCTTCTCTGCCGCTTTGGCAAAAATTTTTGCAGCTTCTGCTTCAGCTTCTGCTGCCTCTGCCTCTCTTGCTGCCTCTTCAGCCTCTGCAATTGCAACTTCTGCCTCTGCAACTGCTCGTGCAGCAGCTGCAGCAGCCTCTTCAGCTGTCATGCTCCTCATTTTTGACAACTCTGCATCAACTTGGGATTTAGTAAGAATGTTGATGCCCTTCTTGTCCGATTTTGAAGAATCCTTCTGCCTTCCTTCCAGAAGAAGCAGAGGAGATCTTCTTGCTTCAGAGACAGTTGACCGTGGTGCAATCCTATACTTGTGCTTTATCTATCAACATATACATTAGAAAGATGAATTAATCCCAACTTATAAACATTCAACATAATCTTGTTTAGAAACATATTTCCCCTTTATGAGAAGATGTGCCAGTAACTTTCCACTTATGCATATCAGAAAAACAAACATCAAAATTTCATGCAATTCATGAGGAAGAAAAATATCAATGCTGTTGAATCTCTTATGCAAATAGGATGCAACCCTTCATGGCTGTCTTTCTTTAAATCCAATATATTGAGTGCAAGTGTCATATTTGTTACCTTAATATCATTTTATTAAACATCAATGGCATAAAAGAATCACCTAAGCATTTCTGTCAAACATTAAGGACCTTTTCTATAACCCTGGAACAATATATATTGAATTTTACTTTTCTGGCATGCAACCTCTTCATAGGATAAATAATTTACACATACGAGGAAGATAAAAATATTCTACAGTAATGTTCCACCATAATTAGTATGATTACCTTTATCAATGTCCCATTTGCCACCAACAGCTTTAATTTCGTTGCCAACAGCTTCTTGAGGTTTGGTGGAGCAGCATATTTCTCCTATAATGTCAAAAATAAAAGAAACTCAAAATTAGTTTAGATGTTTAGATGCTTTAGGGAAGTCATTCAAATATTTTTAGTCATTCAAATATTTTTAGAGCTGAGCTTGAGGTTTAAAGACTAGAAATTGGACAACAAATAAGGAGAAAGAGAATCCCTAAGTTCCACTCCTACTCGAGTATGAGGTAGAAGAAAATTTGTTGTCATATATAACCGTTAGAAGAAATAAAAGCCTTCAGCAGTTTAATTACAGGGGTGTGTTTTCTGCAAATATTTAGAATTTGTGATTGACACAAGAAAGAAATACCTCTATGTATACAGCAATTGAAGCTCTGTCAGAACCATCTGGCTCTTTCAAACTGGTGATGGCCTCTAATAAAATATTTTCCAACCTACAACCATGGAGAGGATATTACTGAAGCAGCAGTCAACAACCATAGAAAATCTGCATAGCACAGTTCTCAACACAAGATTGTTTTGGCCTACAATGACTATGAGGTTGGAGAATTTTGATTTCATCAGTTAAAAAGTGATATGCAGGCCCAAGGCACTAACTATGTGCATTTTCAACAGCCAGTTTGGAATATATCAGTCTTGGAAATAAATAACTCTTGCTTTCTGCATCTTTTCATGTTTTAATATCTGGTCACTCATGTACCCGCGTTCAACTAAAAGTAAGTTCAATATGATAATATAGATGTGATAAATAACCTTGAAATTGGCTTTTTTGAACCAGTTGCTCTTGGCGTTCCACTAGAAATTGCAAGGGGCTTAGCATCAACAACTTCTTCACTTAAAGGTACAGTGATTACAGCCACGGGGTTATCGTCATGTCTAGCATTCAACTGATTTCTTTTAAGAGCAAGCTTGGCTTTCTGCCTTGAACCCCAAATGGCTGTTGCATTTATATTTCTCCATTTATCCTGGTCACGTTAAAATAATACACATTAAATCACTGCTATGCATGACATGACAGAACATTGGCTACCAAAATAAGCATAAAGCTTGCTTCGATAGTTTAGGATGCACTTAATAAAGGCACTATCAAGACACAGCAATCTCTGGCCATTAAACCAGAAAATATTAAAGTGCATCCTTTAGATAGTGATTGGTGAATCCTGCTTGAGTTTCAGCTACATACCTTGAGGTCCACATTTGAGCGTGAACGTAAGACAGAACTAAACTCAGGATCTGAAAGTATATTGCGCCATTTGCCAGTTCCATGCTTCAGAACTCCTGCCTTGAGGGCAGCTTCTTCTTCTGCTGTCCATTTCTGCTTAGGGGCACCCATCAACAAATTCCTGAAACCCCCCACTACAAGAAATCCTAAACAACTGAAATTTGAAAAGATCAAACACTAATATTGCTTAAGCGCCTATCCACCAAGTTCAGACAACCAACAAAAAGCATTATAATTGAACAAGAAATATGTGCTGAAAATGGATGAAACCTTTTGAAAGGCCCGTGATCACATTAACACAACAACTACACATTCACAGACAGATTTTCGTGACATTTTCCAATAAATTGATCTAAGGCTCCAATTTCTCTACCATTGTAAAATTCCAAAAGTGCAAAATTGGAAACTTCACAAAACAACATGCCAAAATGATGAAAACCAGAAACAAATAAAGAAAAATTTTCTTAATGCAATTAAGTTTCAGAAATTTAGACAAAGTTTTACAAACCCAAACGCGCTCTTAAAACACAAAACTCTTAACTTTCAACTTCTCTCGACTCAAATAACACAATATTTATACTCAATCCATCACAACAGGTAATCACAGATAAGAAATATAACTATAATCATGAATCCTTAATTTCCTCTAGAACTACAACCAAAATCATATGTTGAAAAGAACAATTGTACGAAAATTCATATTCAAATCCATTTAAGTTCATAATATCTTTTTCTCCTCTAAAAAACAATATGAACAAAGATGAAGCAAAAAAATAAAGCAAATTAATGCATTTTCATCCATAGCTCAGACTTTGATGAAATTTATCAAGGACCGATTTATCCAGAAAATCCCAAACCAAAACAAAAAAAAAAAAAACAATCGGAGTACCTGATCGGAGAAACGCGCGAGAGGAGAAAGAGAATTCACGCGCGGAGCATCGGATTATTTATCAGAAATTATTTCTTACAAAACAAAGGATTGCAAAGTGGGAGAGTGAAAAACATAGAGGGGAGGCTTGCCTTTTTGTCCATAAGAATATTAAAATGGAAATCTGGAAATTTTCTTTTTCACTCTAGCTTTTATATCTATGGGTTATTTGGCTCCTGAAATCTACTGCACCATACTTTATTACAGTACCTGTATGCACGGATGATGGAAACTTGTTGTACAATTTTCAAAATTACTTCTGGCCCCTTCAGGTTTTCTAAATAAAAACTAGGTCCCTACAGCTTTTCTAAGTATTCTAAGACTAAAATCAACTGATTTAGAAATTTCATCTATTATAGTTTTATCATATTTATATAACTAAAATTAATAATATTTTCAATTTTCATTTAACTATTGAACTTAATCTCAGGTTGAATTTGAATTCATTATTTAAACTTTATTCAAATAGGATTAACTGGATTGTGTTCAAATAAAAATTATGTAAAGATCAAGCATAACAAATAAAACTTAATTAAATTTTGAGTTTTTAAATTTTATAATTAACTTGAATTGAAAATTTAAATTGAATATGTTCAGTTGAACTCAAATTCATTAAATCCTTACCTAATGCACTTCAATAAAAACAACGCAATTGCTTTGAAGGAAAATAAACTAATACTACTAATAAAGCATCAATGTTTAGATTTGGAATAGTACAAAATTTAGAAAATTAAATTGATTAGTAAAGTGTTATGTGCCAACTAATTTATTAGTTGTCATAATACAATTAGAGGAATAATTATCGAGTACTCTTTATTTGGTCCATGAGCTAACTTTGCAAGTGGTGGTTGAATTTGTTTCCTCAAATCATTATTGCATTTAATAAAAGCGAAATTTGCAAGATAAAAATAGCCCATCATATCAACTACTACAACTACTAGGGGATTCTGTAAGAAAAAGAAAAAGACTGGGGCCAATTTCATAAATACAGAAATAAAAGAGGTTCAAACTATAATTACCTACAAATATGTTTTATTGATGTACTTTTTTTTTTTTTAAGAAATTCCCAAGCTGAAACGAAGAGGTTATTTTTCATTTACAGGGCCAGGGAAAAAAAAAAGAGCACCCAACAAGCGCAGAGATTCTGAGGAAGACGATGGCCGCCGCGAACACGGTGCAAAAATTAACGAGCCAAGCTCGAGCGGTTCGAACCGTGCTGGGCTCTTTCTCGAGAGCGTTCTCTTCAGATGCATTGGTGGAGGTCAAGCCAGGCGAGGTCGGAATGGTTTCCGGCATCCCGGAAGAACATCTTCGTAGGAGGGTAAATTTCAAATTTTTATCGAGGTTTCAATTAATAGGGGCATTGATTAATCGATCGCATTTTTCCTCTAATTTTTGGAAGAAAATGGAAAGCGAGAATAATTAGGGCGCCTTTTTTTTTTTTTAACATTGGTCGTAGGTTGTGATATACTCGCCTGCAAGAACTGCAACTCAACAAGGATCTGGGAAACTTGGAAAATGGAAGATCAACTTTATGTCAACACAAAAGTATGTTTTTTTTTTTTAATCTGACTTTTCCTTATCGTTTTTAGTTGTATAAACTGAAATTTCTTTTTCTGGTGTGTGTGTGTGTGTTAATATGTCATTTCACAGTTAGAGTATTGCTCTTTAGTTGAATGTGATCCTAAGCAATCTCTAACTTCTGATGCTTATAAGTAGTAGAAATTGAAAATGATAAAATTAAGCTATTCCTAATCTTCAATTATCTGTCTTTGATGGCATGGAACTGAAATTGTCCCCATGTTTTTTAACTGTTCCATACATTTCTTTGAAGATTGAATTTTTAGTGAGTATAGTTTCTATGTGTATCAAAGTTCTGTTTGGTGCTTGTTGGGTTGTGTATTCATTGTTTAAAAACTTGCTTCCATGAACTTAGCAACATTGCCAAATTCTTGGTGCTGTCCTGAATTAGGGTCTTCTTCTTTACCATGATGTACATAATCACTAGTTTCGTGTCACTGAATTGAATGGTTTAGGTGGGAGAACCCGTTGATGGGTTGGACATCCACAGGGGACCCTTACGCCAATGTTGGTGATGCTGGACTCAGTTTTGATAGTGAAGAAGCTGCAAAGTCTTTTGCTGAGAGACATGGGTGGGACTATGTGGTATGTATTCTCTAACCTTTTTTTTTTTTCACATTTTAAGTTTGATTATTGGACTAAAGTATCAAACTGTATTCGCAGAGTGTTATCCCATCTCTTGTTTTGGCTTTAAAATAACAAACTTTGATGACATTGGGTTCTTTTTTAGTCTGAATGATTCTTAGATTATGTGCCAGATTAGAAGTGTTGTTTTTTACAGATATTATATCCCTGCTGTTAGATGGCATGTTCAATTGATTATTTTGTTTCAAAAATGTTGTTCTCTGTTGAGACACTAATTGGTGGTGCATCTTGAACTCACCTACAGGTTAAAAAACGCCAGACACCAGTGCTGAAGGTTTGTGACTCTTTCTTTTGCCACTATTCTTTTTCTTTCACACAAGCTTATATAGGAGCATGTTTGGGAATGAAGTTGTGTTTACTTAATTTAGAATCTGGTTAATTCTTTTAGCTGGCATAAGAATAGAAATCAACTCGAGACTCTAAAGGCAACCAAGTAAAAGAAACTAGTGTGTCATTGGTTTTCAACTTTTCATGCTTAGTAATATAGAATAACTGCCTGCATACTCTTGATCCTTGACTAGACATTTTCTTTGGAATCGTAGGAATTTCTGTTGTTATCTTTCCAAAGGCTAATTTGACAAGTGATTGAGAGGATTTTCTGATGGCCTGTGCTAGACATTGTAGTTCTTAGTAGCCCTCTCGCAACATTGAAATCGTCTAAAAGATGCTATGAAGTTCTAAAAGCTGACATTTGACAAGTTGAAGTTACTTATTCAAGAGAGAGAGAGAGGGAGAGAGAAGTTACAGTACTTGATAGCAGCAGAAAGGACAAGCTCTTATTTTCATTGAGACATCTAGGACAGGGTTACTGTATATGATGATTGTTTATGCTGCTAGTGTGTCCAAAAAATTCCGAAGTATGGACATTACATACGATATGTTCAAACATTGCCTGTAATGTAATCGTCAAGCTACTTCTCCACCATCATATGTAGTATGCTCTTGGCATATAAGCAGACGGATTTAGTTGGTTGTAAAATCTATAGTTATGATCCTATTCATAGTTAAAGGACTATAAACTATGTAGTCTCCATACTATTAATTATCCACGTAAGTTATGATATCCATGGTAGTAAATCTTATCATGTGAATATATGGTTGCAGGTTAAGTCCTATGCAGATAACTTCAAATGGAAGGGACCTGTTATATCTGAAGACTGATTCCATTATCCTGCTGATCCTGTTGCTTTATTCTCCCATAATTCAAGTTACCCAACTGAGACTCAGGTTATTGTTGTTGCACATTTTCTGCTGTATCTTTTGTGACAATTTGATCCAAATAAATGTGATAGATCAGCAGGTGAGATGGTTGTATCTTTTTGCCCACTTTCTCCTTGATTCATTTATGGTACAGTTTAGATATAATACTTGTTTGTTAAAACCTCCATTTCTTTATTCACAACTTTCCCCTCGACTCTTGTTAGGCAAACAATAAAGTTACTGATCGTCTTTATGGTGTATTTCCTAGGCCAACAGCTGTTTAGGTTGGTTGAACAGGTCCTTTTTGTAGGACGAGTTTGAATCCTATTTATAGCGAAGGGCAGTCTATTCCTAAACCAATAATTTGGGGAGCATAACACTAATATTAACTTGACCACAAGACCCCCAAATGTTCAATCTTCAGCATAAACCAGGAAGATTGCATCAAGTATCATTTACGAATGTGATCCTATTTGGTTTAGATTCAGATTAATGGGTGGAAAAATAAACCAGAGCAAATGTATTCTATATGTATTCTTTGCTTAACAAGGATAGGACAGTAAAGATAGCACCTCTCTGTGCAAAGAACTAAGAGAAGAATGAAATAAAACACATTATGATCCTAATTCGACTGGTGTGAAGTGTAAATCTCAAGAATAACTAGCCTCTCCGACTCGACAGTAAAGTTAAAGAATGAGAAACCACATTGAATTGACAAATACGATGATAAACATGGGAAAATTTTTCTTCATCTACTGCTTAACGTTCTACTGATTCCATCTCCTTTTCATAATCTTCATAGTTAACTATAATAAAGAACAATCAAACTAGTGTTTCATGGGAATTTTGCTCTTGATGTGCTCCTACTGCATTCAGAAACCACTCCATGTACAATAATTCCAAGATAGATACAGAGTGATAAAATGATAATTATGAAGTACAAATGGCAAATGTTGCAACCCTTTGGGATGTAACTCAACATTGATCTTCAGAGCTTCAAACGAACCAAAGAAGAAATGCCAATTTATTTTCCATTTTCTATAGCTCTGTGCTACTGACAAGTCCCCTACAAATTATGTAACTAGTTAAGTATACAACAAAATTTATGGCTACAATCAATTAGAACTCCTGACTGAAACCTGATGCAGAGACAATCAGATCATCCCTTGTACAATTATGTAGTAATTTACTATAAATGATTCCCTAGCCGACAAAATGGTGAGGTTGTCCTTTTTGCAGCCTTGGTCAGCAGTGGCTAGCAGAGCACTTTATGTGTGGCAACCTCATTTAAATGCTCTATCAGCAGTAATTCCACTTCGATCTGGTAGCAACTTCTTCATGTAATACTTGGATTTACGGGATAGATTGATCTTTTTCCTCCTTTCATCTGGTATCATGTCAATGGTACATTCTTTGAAGCCGCGCCTAACAAACCTGTAAAACCATGAGTAAGTGCGCTTAGTTTCTACTGATCAACAGTGACAGTTTTATATACCATAACCTGGACATAACAGCCACAAATTGAAAGGGGAATATTCCAACATAACCAAACTCTCTCTCTCTCTCTCTCTCTCTCTCTCTCTGAGATAGCATATTACCTAATAAGTTACTTCCAATTTACCATTAAATGGTGTATGGAAATGATTGCATGCTTGTAATAATGTATATTTCATAACGTAAGTAGTGGGAGAAAAAAATACAAACCAATCAGCAGTACGGGTTGTCAGCAGGAAAAGCATATCCAATCCAAGGGATGATGCCTTCTTCTCTACATAATCTGCAGAAATTTGATTGAAATCAAGAAGAGACAATAGTCAACAGGAATGATATGGTGTACTTACAAACAAATATCCTGTAGTAATATCACATCAAAGTGATGCTCATAAAAAAGGAGATCACAATCAGAGCTTGCTAGACTCCAAATAACAATCGGGGGCAACAACCATGCAAACCGGCATTATTCCATGCTTAAATTGTCAGAACAGTTTGCTGAATCTATCAGCAAATTTCAGCATATGTAAGCTGACTGCCAAAAAAGGTGCTCTGTTGGAGTGTGCACTTCTATCTTATTAATTTTCAAATTCCTAAAGATGCTTCCATAAGATGAGAATTGACAAGTTCTCATATTGCATCTCTTTCAGCTCCGCCATAATAAGTAAGAAAGTATGATCATGTCCCATATGGCATAAGCAGTGAAGTTAGAGATGTTCAATATCGTACCAAGTAATTTGTCTCCCTGTCCTTGTCCTCGGCATTCAGGAGAAACTGCAATACAAGCAACTTCCCCACACTTGTCCTTGAAAAAAGGAAAAAGAGCAGCACAAGCAACGATTTGACCTTCCCTTTCCATAACAACAAATGAGTCTATGGCCTTACGTAGCTGTGAAAACAAAAAGTCACAAGAATTTAATTTTCAGATGCTGGCTCCAACTCAAAAAAATAATGGCACTTTTTCCCCTTCAATTTTGTTTGTTTGATGACACTTGAAACGAAGACTAATTTTAATAAATTTGATCTTTATAACTAAAGCACCCAAGACCCAGTAGAAGAAATAATCAAATAAAGCTCCAAACTATGACCAAACTTTTACTTTTATTCCAACAAGCACATCATTGAAATAGTTAAATTGGTCAAACAAAAGTCTAAAAGAGCAGTACACACCTCCTCATCACTCCTGCGAACCAATGTGCCAGACTCTTCTAAAGGTTGTATGATTTGCTTGATACCTGCGAGATCCATCATCTTAGCCATCCGGGTCCCTTCATATAGATCACTAAATAACAAGCAACACCCAAGTCAGAGAATTGATGCAAGACAGCTGAACGTGGCTTATTAAATCTCTCAACAGCATATAATATAGACTAACAACTGTCAACCACATGAAGTTACTTTTCAAATCCCTAATCATTAGAGAAAGGACATTAGAACAACATATCTGCCCGGTTTGTCTGTTGTCAAATGTTATGAAACTAATTAGTGATTTATGCATGACCCAGCAACCAACTCAGAGATATCACATACTTCTGAAAACCATGTTAGTTAGAAAAGGGAGGTACAATAATACTAGAAAGTCCTCTGAAGTACCAGTAAATTCTAAAAATATGTATATGGAACTCAACCGAACACTTATGCTTAGCTGCATAAAACAACCATTAGAGGTTTAACCCTCCACTGGAGTGGCAGAGCCCACTAAAACATCTGAATTACGCAAAGATTGAGAACTCACAAAGCAAATTCAGATACATAGGGAATTAGCTCCATCTGGGACATAATGCCTTTGGCATAAGGTTGACTAACAACAGGCATTTAAAAATTATAGATAAAGACTGGAAATGAAGTTATTTATACAACAGTCACTGCAAACAGTAAATACCTGGCCACCATTGTCCCCATTCCGTCTCTTTTGAACAGTTCCAATAATAAGACCCCCCCAATGGTGCCATCTAACAAATGAACTCTTTGGACACCACCCTGATAATGAAGCAGAAAGTACAATTGGCATATTGTTTTTGCTTGGCAAAGCAATCGTTTTTGTGCAGGAGAGCATCTATAGTTACTAAGCTGACAGACAACAATCAGAACTTACTCTGCAGACAAAAGCTGCAGCAGCCAACTCTGAAAGGTAGCCATTTAGTCGACTTAGCCGCTCCTGACCTCCAATAGCAAAGCCCTGCTCTCCAGACCATAGTCCATTGCCATTATCAAAACCAACACCATTCTGAAAGGTTGGATTGTGTGTACTATTAAGAGCCTTCCCATTCCATGAAGAGGGGACAACTGCAATAGAATCATAATGTCCAAGGCAAGTGACATCTTCTTCACCAACAGCTTTCACATATTTAGCTGCTGTCTCGCTTTGCTTAGCCCGTTGACGGATTAACATATCTGCTTCTTGAAGAGGCAAGAAATTAATAAGGCGCCCATTCTCATCCAAAATTGGACCATCTATAATGCAAATCAGCTTATCTGCTCCAATAGCTAATGCACAAGCTGTAGCAACTTCATATGTGCTGAAATTTAGGAAAACATAAAGCATTAGCAATCAGGTTTAAATCATTGCAAAATAGTAATTTGGGAAATAAAAGCAAAAGTTTCTTGGCTAGTACAAGAGACACCCTAAAGAAAACATATGCTTTAGTTGATTTCAAACTAGCTTAAGAAGTCAAAACACATATGCAACCAATACAAGGAATGCTCATGCTGGAGAATTTCTCAAACTTCTTTCCTATTGCTACATATAGAAAGTATATTCAACCCCACAAGAGACTGTATCTTCCAGGATTGGGTTCCCTTTCCACTAAATCCTTATGATTGACATCTTGCTAAGCCTAAAAAAGGTACCTATTGGGACACCAGACTAAATGATCCCTCTGTATATGAGAAAGACCGGTAGCAGCTTAGACAAAATTAAATGAAGACATAAATAATAAAAGGGAAAGAGGTAGCTTTTCTCCATGTTGATGACCTGCCAAATAAATAATAGCTACTGTCAAATAAAATTGCAAAATATGATTTTTTGTTCCCCCAACAGCTGCTTTACAGTGATAAAGGAAAGGTAAAAAAATTTAACAGCTTCACAGCTTCATATAAAAATTAATCAGAAATTTCACTTCATTGGATCATAGATAAGAGCAAGCTGCAACCAAATACCATTAAAAGCTATACAGCATACTTGCAATTCAAAACTTCTCCAGAGCTAGAATACCCCAGGTTGCTTAATATTACTATACAACCACCGTCAAGCCTCCCACGCATGCGAGCAACATCTACCTTCTTTACTTCACCTGTTGCTCCATAATCAACACCTTCAACAACTCCTCTTTTCTGCAAAAGGGTTCAACAATATTCACAGAGGCAAAAAAATAAGAAGTCTTAACAGCAGAGCACATACCACAAACATGCTTTCACGTGCCATGTATCACTCTATATGTACATATGCATAAAAGGGAAGAAGAAATATAATCCCACAAGTCAATTTACAAGGGTATAGTCATAGTCTCAATGAGGAGAATATCATGCACATAAAGGCATAAACTAAAACCATGTTATTTTGAAAATAGAAACATTCTGACCTTAGCTGCAAGGAAGTTTCCACTAGCAACGCTGACACCAACTTCATGCCAACGGCTACTATCACCATGCCGACGGATATTACATATGGAAGGTCCAGGAGAAAGTTTTGCCTCTATCATTAGACGAATCCCTCCCGCCGCTTCCATTGCTGCAGCTAGAGATTCTGAGTCTGTAATTCTATATCTGCCTACATACTTTGGTTCATGGTCTGCAAATTCCATAGCTCATTTTAGCTACTACTAATCTATTTAATGCAAACAAAAACAAATTAATTACGGTTAAAGTGAGATAAAACTGAATTATTCAACCAAAACATATGCTAAAATTAGACAGAAAAGATATTTCTAAATTTGGCCAAAGCTTCAAAATTGCTAGTATTACAATTACTGAGACAAATAACACTACAAGATATTATTATAAAACTAAAGTATGAAACATATTTCTATGATCATTTTCAACAGGAAAGAAAGTGAAATAAAAGAACACAAGACATATCGTTTTGGCTCACCTCTCTCAGCCAAAAGCTTGTCGATCTGCACGTGAGTTCCTGGAACAATAACAAATCTGATTCCTAGGTGATGTAAAAACGCAATATCCTGAAAATAAAAAAAAAAAACTTAAAACCTTGAAAAAATATCGAGAAGTTTCAAATTTGTATTTATTTATTTTGTTTTTGCCTTTAAAATGGCGTCCAAAAAGGGGGAAGCGACGATTTCGCCGGAAATAATAACAACGAAAGTGCTGCCACGATGGGCCCAGAGGTAAGGCCAAGCCTCGCGGAACCACCGCACGAAGTGCTTATCGTCGACGGAGTTGTAAGTCTCCTCCACGCTATCTTCCTCGTTAATCACATTGCGCTTTACAGAATCACCTCGCTTGGACCCGGGTTCCGGTTTAAGAGACTGAGCCCGGCAATTCAAGTCGGGTTTTAGTTTTACGAAGCCCTTTTTGATGCCGAGGCGGGATGAAAAGAGTTTGGTTGGAGCGGGAGAGAAGAGAGGGACGCGAGCCGTTGAACATGAAGTGGCCATCGTGGCGGCCCGAGAAGTTCCTTTAGAGCGTAGAAGCAGCTACTGACTCAACCAGCCAAGTTTTTTTGTTTTTTGCTGATTCTGAAACGTGGCTGCGGACGACGAAGATGGATCAAAGGAGGAGCCGCCACGCTGAACGGTTGTCGGTAAAAGGAGGTGGGACCCAGCCTGATTTTGGATTTTTTTTGTTGTAATTTTGTGGTATTGTTAATAAAAAAGAAACATATGAAATACGTAGTTGCTTTTTTTATATATATAATTGCTGACAATTTATTTTTTCACTTTTTTATGATTTTGTAACATAAAAATGTAATACGGGTAGGAGGTTTGAATAGACTTCAATGGATTTGGTGGCGAAACTATCTTCTAAAAGACCGAACTTCATTTTTCTTCTTTTATTTTTCTTTAGTATTTTCAATCTGTATCACGTCATCGTTAATCATAATATATCATTTTAATATTATGTAAAATAAATAATAAATAATAAATAATATATTAATTAATTATTAATTATAAAAATTATTTAATTTAAATAAAATTATAATGAGTTATTTGTATGTAATAAAAAATAATTTTTTAAATATTTTTAAAAATTAAATATTTTTTTAATTTTTAAAATAATATCCATCTCTATCTCTTGGCAAGAAAAAAGCGCAGCCATATTACGAGTATTTCCCCCTCTTGAATTAACTTTAACATTTAAATTTTTTGGTTGGTCAGTCTCGGAAATAATAGTTCTGAAATATTTTTAGTTTCCTAAATCAGATTTTGATATTACAAAACAGAAATTTTCATATGAAATAAAAGGGAAAAAAAATAAAAATGAAAGAACAAAAAATCAACCTTGTCAACTACGAAAAGTTAACAAAATATCTATAAAAAAAATGACATCAAAACATTCGTTGAAGGGACACCACAAAATCGCATACACTATAACGTCTTTTGATGGGACCAAATCATATACTTAATCACAATAAAAACGGAAGATAAAGTAAAAGAAAAAAAAAATCCAAGGTTGAAAAACAAAAAAAGGGGTGATGTCCTAATTTTTTCTTCCTTTCCTCTGTCATTGCTTACTCATTTCCACGACTTATTCCCATCTCAAGGCCCGACGCCAATCCACCGTACAAAGACAATTTGATATCGATCCACCACGAGACTGTTTAATGGTGTCCTACCATTCAATTATTACGACTTGGATGTAACATTTATCTTATTGCAAAAGGGAAAGACAAGGGACGTTAACTTCAATCTACTTCTATCGAATTTGGTTTCTTCTGATTCTCTGCCCCTAACGGAAGTCCTATGTTTAAAAATAAATAAATAAATGAACACTGCTCAACTTCTCTTCATCTTGTTTAGTTTCGATGATCACCCATGGCTTAAAATTTTCACCTGTTATTTAGCTACACTTATTTATTAAACAACATGATTAAAAATGAGAAACAAACAATTTTCCATTTGGTTTTCGAATCATAAATAGGGTTTTTCTTCTTTTTTTTTAGATTAAATTCATCCATGTAACTTAATCTTCTTAGCTAAATTTTCAGCTTATGAGGAAAATAGAGAGAAGATCGAGAAGGAGACCTTGAGTATGGTATCCAGATATGGACTAGCTACGATTTCCCCTGACAACAGAACGACAAATGTGTCTCCTCGATACAAACAAGCGGAAGACTGGGCTTCCCTGAACACTTCCACAAACCTCAAATCTTCCTCGGAAATATCATAGAACTTCCCGCAGCAGCCATTGATTTTCACTTCCCTGTTCCACTCATACCCCTTCACCGCCGATCTTTTCAACTCACTCCTCGCCATTCCTCTCAAACCATGATTAAACCAATTCCTCTGGAAGCTTATAAAACTGCAAAAACTCGGTTTATTGCTTCGACATGAACTGCAAATCCATGCAGGACTTGCTTTAGCAGCACTTGCCATATATTATCAGTTCAAACTTCGAAAAAGGAAAAAAAAAAAAAACCTCAATTAAATGACAACGAAAAGTTTTCTCTTGAATGAGGGAAACCAGAAAACGCGGCTAAACGGTGGCCTGAAGGGGTCGACAGGACAAGGAGAAGGGTTTAAATTTTTTTTTTTTAAAAAAAGAAAGACAAAAACAAGTTAATTGACATGGGAACCCGAGGCACACTTGTTCTTAGATATAATACATGGTGGCCCCCATGGCTTCTAATGTTTTTCTTGCCATCATTTTCTGGATTTTTTAGTTTCTTTTGTGTGACGAAATGTTAAAGGAATCAACAATTATATACATTTACATTAATTTAATCTACATTATTTTGGGAATTTGACTTTTTATTTTATTTTATTAAAGCTGATGTTCTTAGAAGAAAGAATGTGTACAATACATGCATTATCGTAAGTATATATTCAGTTGTAACATGATTAAAGCTGAAATCTGAATATCCCCATACCATATCTTCTTTTATCTTCTGGAAAAATATGCTGTACTTCTTGTTTTTTACCGTGCAACTGGAAAATTTCTCTTTGCTATTTCTGCATACTACTTTTGATTTTGTTTCAAATGCACGTGGGACTCCTTTGTGGGTAAGTTCAAATGCATCAGTCCTGCTTTCAGAGGAAGGTTCAACTGAAATATGTATTCACGTAAATCTATTATACTACTTGTTTTTCTTGCTTCCTACTTCTTTTTATGGTAAATTTTGAACACAAATAAAAAATTTCTTTTTGGAAATTTATTTATTATAAAAAAAAATTTTGGTGTATTGTTACAAATTTTCGATTCAAAAGTGTTATTTTTTTTTATTTGATAAATTTCATTTAATTTTGATTTGATTTTTTTACCATTTAACGTCTAGTTTAAAAATTATAGGTAAAAGATTTTCCATCAAACAAGTCAAAGTGATTCGAGTTGATTTAGGTGAGGATGGAATAAAAGAAATATCAAGTTAATTTGGACCATTGATAATGATATTGTCTTGTGCTGTAACAGACTTCAAATTAACAAAAGCTACGAAAGCCGCGTCCCTCATTTCAGTCAAACGAGGCTTGCTTTCCCTGAAACCAGACATCTAAAGTAAATAAGTACCAATGAGGAAACGTGATAACTCTACGGACAATATTGGTTGATCACTGACAGAAGAATAAGAGCATTATTCTCAATTATTTCAACAAAGATTCCTTAGGGCATCTAGGAATGTTCTTGTTTAATAGAAATGGAATTCTTATCCCTTTTTGGTTCGGATAATTTTCAAAAACAGCTCGATTAGTGTTTTTGTGTGGTTAAGTTTTGTTTGATTAAATGCTTCTCCTGGACCCAACACTTCATCACTTTGCTTTTAGTTTGGAAATCATATCATCCGACACAAATCTAAGATATTCAAAATGTTTGAACTTACGATGTTGTTATGGTATATTATGCTAATTATATTATTAATTATTTTTTTATATTAATAATGTTTTTTTATTATATGATTTTCTTTAATTAAGGAAAGATTGAATTCAAAATTTAAGGTATAAAGTTTTAAAGTCTTCAACATTTTTCTCATCATTCATGAATCATGGCCACGTTCCAAATTGACATTATACCATCAAAGTAACATCAAAGATCTTAACTTTTCAAAAAAGGAATGCTACATAAGTTTTTACCAAATTTTAAGTTGAATTTGACTATATTATCTTTATTCTTTGCATTACAAAATCATAGAGTTTATGAGAAAAAAATAAAAAAAAGACAAAAACCTAATCAAAACATATTTCACACAATATATATATATATATATAAATTTATATTTGAGACACGATAAGTGATATTTATACATTATCATTTAATTTTAAAATATTACTTTATAAATATATAAAGCGAAATATTCAAAAAAATTTTAAATAAATATTTTTTAAATTGTGAATATTTTTTAAAGAATCAAAATTTAAATTTATTTATGAATAATATAACATTATTTAATTTGTAAATAATATATAAAACTTATGGAGTGACAGTATATCAAATATATACTCGTATTGATGTATTACAACTACATTGACTGAAGAAGTTTTCTAGAACAAGATTTCATACTTTATGACCACTGGCGGGAGTTGTTTAGTGAAAACAAATTCTTATTTATCCCTTCGTAAGCAACGTTTGATTCCTCATTCCTCTGGCAGCTAATTGCTCTGCTCTGAAGAAAATAATAATCTTTTATAGAGTGGGTCAGGCCCAAGTTAACTCAGCCCAACTTAAACTAGGCAATTGGGCAAGCTTGAGCTCCAGTTTTGAAAAATAAGCATTCCCATTGATATTAGGGAGATGACATCAACTTTGAGGGAAAGCAAAAATGAACAAATGTGTTCTGCTTATTTATAAATGAAAAATGAAAATCAGTATTGAATTATGAAATTAGCAATTTTTTAAAGGAAAGTAGCATATTTTGTTATATTGAATAGAATATATTTAAGAAATATGCAAATGATTTTGTGATAATGTTTAGATATTTTGTTATTTGTATCATATTTTCGACTGATATTCATAAATAAAATGAACAATAAAGTATGGATAAATTGTTTCAATCTAAATGCAAGTTTGAGTTGAATTTCCAACCTTTAGCAGACGCGATGAGGAAGTTCTTATAGGTTGGTTCCCCACCCCACCCCCCCACCCCCCCTTTGGCGATTGGATTGTGCTGAATTCGGACGGTGCATATAGAGATTCCCTTGGGCAAGCAACTGCTGGTGGCATTTTGCGTGATTCAGCCGAGGATCGGCATGGGGGTTTACACTGTTCGGTTGGGTGTTTGTACTGCATATGGAGCTGAACTCTGGGGTGTTTACAGCGGTTTACTGCTTGCATGGGAATTGGGTTTTCCTAAGATTATTATACAAGTGGATAATCAATTGGTAGCTCGGGCCATTACGTCCACCAATTACCATCCATGTCGGAATTCAGATTTGATTAACGCAATTCATGGATTGATGGGACAACAATAGGGGGTTGACAATACGACATGTTTACAAGGAGAGAAACCATTTTGCTGATTTTGCAGTCAATTTAGGCTTTATTCTTGATTATGTTTTTACTGTTTTTCCATCCCCCCTAATGGGGTGAGAGAACTTATAATGTATGATATGTAGAAAATTATTATTTTTGGATTGATTAGAATATAAAAACTTTATTCTTCTTTAAAAATAAAGAAATGAAACGAATTACATTCCAGATTTCTTCTTCACATTACCATCTGATGCATGTAAAAATGGTCAAAATCCATTCATGAATAACAGAAGGAACCACGAAATTGAATAAGAAACTGAGATGTTCTGACAGAGTTAAGTAGAATAAATCTTCACGTTATACATTTAAAAAACCAAATAAATAAAATCCATAGACATTGGGTAAAAGTACCCTTAATTGAATATACTTAAAAATGGACAAAGAACCAAGCCCATCTCTTCATTCTCCTTAGAAGCAAGCATCCAGAAGGCAACAACAGCACAGCGCTGCTAAGCTGCATAAACAACACAAGATCATGTCGAAAACGCATACTAACTCAATTTGGCTTTTGCAACAAATCTCTAACACTTAAGTGTAACCAAACTTGTGAGATACCAATTCAATCTGAGAGAAGGTTGTTTTCCCTGGTTACCTAACACGTATGAATGAGTTTCAATTTATCCTTAAACCGGCTAAGCTTGACAATGTCAGTACATCCGTCGACATTCGTGACAGTGATACTGAGAACCAATTGATAGCCGTTTGCATGGAGCAAAAGACTGAAACCCTGATGCAGGAAACCAGGGCTCATTGGGGCAAAATGATCAAAGACCTCTTACCCTGTGATTTAACTTTTAACTATTCAAAAATTTTAGATTATATATTTTGAAAAGGAACAGAATTCTCAAACCAAATAAAAAATCAAAATCCACATATATTTCAGTTGAATCAAAAAGATTGTGTTTAGATTTTGACAAAGGCCACCATCACAGAGCCCTGGCTTCCTGGAAAACCGTAGTCTTTCCTCCTCATCATCATATATATAATCAATAGTCTATATGCAGATATATTGTGTGAACCAAACATGATTTTGTTTTGTTTTGTTTTTTGTGATGGAACCAAATGGAATTATTAACAATACTAGTTTGAATGGATTCTTGAAAGATGTAAAAGAGAAAGAGAAGAATCTTTACCATCCTTCAAGAAAACCGGTTTCCTGCTGCTGCTGCCTTGGCGGAGGTGCTGCGTACTGTGGAGGCGGGTAGGGGTAAGCTTCAGCTGGGTACCCTGGCGGTGGATATGCATCCTTTGGAGGATACCCTGCAAATCAATAATAATAATAACAACATTATCAAAAAGCCCCATCAGAAAAGAAACCTTGCTAAAATGGTTTTCAACCTTCCAAAAGAAAACCAAAAACCAAGAACCCTATCAAAATCAGAGTTAAACACATACCTTGAGGAGGAGGAACGCCAACAGGAGGCTGCTGCTGATTGTAGTAACTCATCTTTGCTCTTTTTCCTTCTTCAAAGTCTTTTCTTTCTTAACAGATTTCTTGGTTTCGAGATCGTTATTTTTTTCTTCTAATCAAAGAAAAAGAAAGACTCCGATCAAAACAACAAAACCAACCCAGGACTTCTTTGAGGATCGGGGATGATCTTATAGGTAACTGATAAGTCGGTAAAAGCGTAAGCCTGAGGAAGCCTGAAAGAAGTTTATGATGACTAGAGATGCCAAACCGACTCTTCACTCTTCACTCTTCAGGGTACCAACACAAACACGGCTTTTCCAGCTTTTAATGATGAAGAAAAGATAAAGATCGAACGCATCAAGTAAAGGAGATGGAATCTTTCACAGTTCAACGTATGTTTGAAACGTGGTGTCCAGTTCCACCTAGAACTTCGTTCTACTTTTATTCCAATTCTAGAGTGGAACCGCCTACCCAGGTAGCCGCTTTAAATCCAGCCAAGCCTCCTTTAAAAAAAAAAAAAGAAAAAGAAAATTATAAAAGATATTTTCCAATTAGATTTTGAGGCAATTATTTATTGTTTTGCAGTCCAGCAGAGCAGAGCAGAGGGAACACAGGAGCATTTCAAAAATTAAAATGCCTTGTCGAGGCATATACATTTTACATCACGATCTATTAGGTAAAGTTTATCCGTCCGTTGCATGATTTGATGTGAAAGTGAAATTCACATTTTGCCATTTTGGCTGTATATTTCAAATTTTTATGCATCATATTTCTCTCTTTAGCTTTAATAATTCAATTTTCATTTGGATTTTTGTTGAAACACAAAAATAAAATTGGCTCTTTTTTTTCTTGTATTAGTTTACTTAATGATGTTTATTAGTATTTAAAGTGATTTGAAAAGTTTCTTTCAGTTTTTTTAATGTGGGTGTATTTAAATGAACAAAGAGATAGAAAATACAAGTTAAAAATTTGTGTTTAATATAGTTGGCACCTTATTAATGAAATCGAAAAATAAAAAGTATATTTTGACTTAAAAAAAAAAGATAATTATAGTTCCTTTAACTTCATAAAACTTATTACTTATCAACCACACATTAACTTAGTTCATTACACTCATTTTATATCCAAAATGATAATATTAAAATATTAAGTGTATATTTAATACACGATTAATGTATAATATTTATATATTATCACTTAATTACAGAGTGATCAGTTTTATAAATGTATGAATCGCTTAATTACAAAGTATCGCTTTATAAATATATAAAAATAAAACATTTCAAAATCTTTTAAATTTATTTATTAATACAGTAATAACATTTTATTTATTGACAATATATGAACATTTGAAGCGATTTCTTTTCTTTATTTGAGAGGGACTTTTTTGACTTTAAACTTATTGGGTTCAACTTTTTAAATCAATAATCAACTGAGTTTGAAACTTTTAGCTCCAACTTACCCTGTTTATCCATCCCAACTCCACGCTAGCTTGACTAATTTGTGAAGGCGATTTCTGAATTCAAATAAGAGAGAGGGCTACTGCTCCTGCCAAGTCAAACTTACATAATGATGAAACGGCGTTCTCTGCAAATTTACCCAAGAGTCTCTTCCTTTTCTCTTTTGGAAATAAACAGGCTTTGGCTACGAATAAAGCCTAATTAAAAGCTTCTTAAGTTGTCATCGACAGGATCTTGTCCCATCCATGGCTTTGCTCCTCTTTCTGCTTTTATGATATAATTGTTTAAAATGCAACTTCGTATAAAATGCCTTGAACTCAATTGGACATTGCTCGAAATGGCAAACATCGAAATCTAAAAGTTCATAACAACAACGACAAGGCTCCCCACCTAACATCAATATTCGCGGATTGAGTTACATCACCTAGAATTGGCACCTAATGACTCGAAAGAGAGAGAGTTATTGTATCAGGTTAGTATTGCTGGAGTTTTTTGGAAAATAATACATTGTTAGTCCCTAGATCTAACAGAAAACTTTGCACATGAATTACACTGTATATAGTACAGCATTGGAACCATTCTCATTCATCATAAAACATGGGCTAATCAACCTGTAATGCCGAATGTTAGTTTTGAATTTGGCTGAATCTTTCAACTGCAGTGCCTTGAATCTCCAATGGATAATTAGCGACTTAAGACCAAAGGAACCACCGGCGACGACGGGCAGAATTGCTAGCAGAACTTTTGCTAGGTGTTACAGTGATCCTCTCAGCATTGGCGATTGCCCATTTGCTGAAATCGGGTGAAGAAACAAGTTCTTCAACAGCTTTTTTTGTGGTTTCTCTTGTGAACTTCTCCCACTCACTTTTCGAAAATTGCCTCCTCTCTGGAGTGTTGTGAAAGGTGGAAAGGTAAGAGTCTGATTCTGACAGCTGACTAGGAGATGACTTGGTAATACCTGAAGGAGTCACATCCAAGAATACATTAGAGACTTTCTGACATGGTCAATGGACAAAAGACCAAGCTTTTCTTAACTTATTCAGTAATAGAAGAATCAAAGATATCAACCAAACCTTGTACAGAAGTATTGCAAGAAGCCAGGGGAAAGTGTTTGGACTGCTGCTTAAGGAAATTAGAGTCTTTAGGCCTTTTGTATATATATTCATCATGAGAATATCGATCTGGTGATAAATCAGGAAGTTGAGTATTTCTTCCAATGTTTTTGACTAATTTGAAAAGCTTCCTGCAGAAGTAGTCCACATCATGTTATGCAATGATATCTAATGGCAATAAGAAAGGAACAAGTAAATATAAAAGATGAAGTCCAAGCAGAATTTTATAATGATACAAATGATTGAGCCTCATGAAGATAAAGAAAAGAAAAAGAAAACATACTTGTACACACGACGTAGGAATCTCGGTCCACTGATTTTACGCAATACTGGTGAGAGCAGTAGTCCAGATAATAATGCCACTGCTACAAGGAGGGGATCCACAGAACTCTGCAAACATAAAAGTTAATTACATTTTTAACAAAGAGTGAATCTATAATTAACCATAGGTGAGGGAGACTTTTATTGAATACAAGAAATTTTCAGAGATTGGGTAAGTGTAAAAACCTGAAGGATCATAATGAGAGCCAATATCCGGATGGACCAAGCAACAAACTGAGATGTGCTTATGTCAATTGACCCATCTTCTGTCAGGACAAGTTTGCGGACAACCCAGAAGCCCAACCAAGCTCCAGCCAGAACAACAAAAACCAGCAGAAACATAGCCAACTGAAAATTAGATATAGAAAGCAGCTTAGTTTATTATGAGGAAATAATTTGCAAAGCTTATCACCAGTTACTACATACAATGATAAAAGTTTAAACCACTAAACCACAAATACTACTGTGACATGTAACATTGAACAGCAACCAATTCCAAGTTAAAACAAAGCAAGAAAGCCTATTCTAATCTGGGAAGTGGGAGCCAAGTTATAAATAGAGCATAAGTAGAAATTCTAACATAAAAATGAAGAAATCAGATAACCATAAAAGTGTCAGAAACAGGAAGAATTCAATATAAACGAATCCTTAACAGAACACAATACTAGCAATTCTACGCTTGGTTTTACCAATTCATTTTAAGCAATAATATCATATGAATAATATTTTTGGTTTGACAGGCAACATCAAAGAAATCTGTTGAGTCAGCTACCAAGTTCCATCATTCATGGTTCACTTGTTACTCAATCAAATTTACAATGTCTCATCCAACATGAGCATAGTATTTGATAACAACAATAGCTGAAACATTCTAGAGGTTATGCTCTGCATCATAGAGAGACATGACGCATGTGCCCAAAATATTTACAGGATAACTTACATACAGGATTATACATGTCTTCACTGATTCCCATCTCTGAAAGTATTGAATGCAACAATCGTGGCAAATAGTGGAGAAGCATAGATCCCAAACCAACCTAAACAAAGACCAAATTATGTGTGAGAAGAATTTAAAGAGAACACAGGCATACTTGCATATGCATGCAATGCAAATGCACATACACACATTAAAAGAAAAGCAACTAGAAAAAGGACACCTCAGTTGTATAGTTTATACCCACCGTAGATGAATATATAAAAATTGCAAGTGAGTTTTTCCGACCAGTTGGGAGAAGCTTCATTCCCTATTGAACATTAGAATGTTAAGCAAATCAGAAATTGATAGCACAACAGAAAACATCAGCTAGAGAACTTGAAGAAGTTTTGAGTAATTTATCAATAACATTATTTACCTGAAACAGGACTATCAATACCACGAGGATGACCCCAACTGCCATGGCACTGCCATAGTAAAAAACCAATGACTGGCTTAAAGTAGATGCTGAACTCCACAACACAATGCCCAATATTAAAAATATTATGCGATACAGGAAAAATTCTGCAAAGACAAAAAGAACAGATAAATGAACAAAAGAACAGTGTAGATGAACAAGTTTCAATTGTCAGACATAAAGCAACAGGGATAGACGCGATCACAAACGTACCCTCTTCAATGGACACCTCAAGGGTCTCCAGAGATGAACTGGTCATCCGGACATCTAAGAGCTTGTGGTCAAAAGGGGACATGGATTTAACCCATATACCCTTAGAAACCTTCTCCCAGTTGGCTTGAGGGCACATCCCTATCCCAAGTGAAGCATTCCTGGAAAACAAAGATAGCAGTCATAATGCAAAAATTGCTTCACAATTGGAATTACAGTTCAAATTTTGTTAGTTTTCAACCCAAAGAATCCTTCTAAGTTGATATTGCAAAATAGCAAAAATACTAAGCCTGTTCCTTAATGAAAATAAAGCTTAATTCAACAAAGTATTTATGCCGAACAACTTACCTATGAAAGCAAACTTCAACATTCGTTCTGCGTGTGCTGGAATTACCTTGTGAAACCTTCACCTTTACTGAGTGAGCAAACTTCTTGAGATTCCTAAACCTAGGCAAACCATCAATGTGAACTCTTTCACAAACAACTCTAGTTCCTGGCTTTAAACCAGGAGACTTCTCCACTTGCAAGCCAGGGGTTAACTGCAATGTCTTGTTAAACTTCCCAACAACTGCAAAAACAAACAAAAACCGCAACCAAATAATCAGAATTTAACATTTTTCCATTAATAAGTCATTATTATGAGCAATTTAACAAAATTGTGATAAATTAAAAAAAAAAATCAAACTAACTAAATTAACAAGATACTTGAACAATTCCTTTCTCATTAATTTCGTCCAAATTTTCTTAAACCATCAAAATTTAACTCTTCAATTGCTAAATGGGAAAAGAAAACCCTAAGTTTTAGAGTGTAGAGCGGTAACATAAACATACAAAAAGAGAAGAAAGAGAAGGGAGAAGAATTACCCAAAGAAGGTTCGTCGGAAAAGGCAATGGAGGAAAAAGTTGACAAAGTGATGAAGATAAGACAGAGAAGACAAGCGGAGCTCCGGACTCGTTTCCCGGTACCCATTGTTTTTCCGGGGTTGGAAGACTCGGTTTTTGAAAATACAGGTTTCTAAGGAGGGTATTTCTGCTATTTCGAAGGGGTATTTTATACATTTGGGCTGGAGGAAGCAGATCCACCGACCTTCCAATGACGGTTTAAGGTTGGACTTTTACTGGGCCCAATTGGAGCCCAAAAGCCCAATTTCGAAACGTATTAGTCCGGGCAAAAAAAAAAAGGCAAAAATCAAGAGGCACAGCAAATCTCCTATACCTTCATCAAGGCGGCTCGCGAAAGCTCTCGCTTCGACCTACCGATCGCTTCCACCGTTGAGTTTTGAACCGCCGGCTCCGCTACCGCCAATTTCACTGTATTCGTCGCGGTTCAGGTGCATTCTGGTCTTCCTCTCTCAACTTTCGTTCTTCTTTTAAACTGTTTTCCCTATTTCTTTTTGCATGATTTTCTTATTTTATTTGGTCTACATCAATTAAATGATTTTAATTTAATCAGGTGTATAGGAAGGAAGGGAAAAATGAATTAAAATTTTTGGAGCTTTATTGAAATAGTTTGATATGATTTTTTTTATCTGATTTTGGTAGGTTAATAGTAATTGAATGAATTTTTAAATTTTTTATAATAATAAATGGTATAGTAAAAAAGATCTGCTAAAGGTCCTGTATTTCTCTTTCGTTTGTTACTTAATTTGGTTTTGATGGTTTCCATAATGTCAGCGAATTCAGTTGATCAGATTTTGATATAGCGTTCTTGTCTTTCACTTGCACTAGGAACTAAGTGTAGAGTGCAAATCGGAGGCTGTGAATAGCTACACGACCTAGTGCAAAGTTTATAATGGCACACAGATTGTTAAGAGATCACGAGGCGGATGGTTGGGAACGTTCCGACTTCCCTATCATTTGTGAGTCATGCCTTGGTGACAATCCATATGTTCGAATGGTATTTATTCTGATCCCTTTAATACTTCCTCACTCTCTTTCACACAGACACACACTCTCCCACTGCTGTTTGTGTGGAATTTGAAATTATATTTTCATATGGGAATTGTAAAGCCATGTTTACTGTGACTATATCATAAGTTTGAAATTTACGGAAATATTATATAGTTTGGCTATGGATTTTAACTTTTATTATGGTTTTTGGTTTTGCTTCTAGGCATATCTGCATAAATGTTAATTATTATGTATGGGGATGTGAGCAGAGTTATGAACTATAGAAAAACTTTCTAAAATTTGGTTGAGCCTTTTTTGTTGAGTCAATCTAAAATAAGTAAACCAAAAATTTTTCCAAGGAAATTGTGGATGGTTGGACATAGGTAATCAAATTTGAGTCTAAGTGGGCAGGTCATTTGAATGTGTGTGTGTCTTGCACTTTTTTTCCCAGGAAGACTTAGGATGGTTATTTTATTTTGTTTTTGATGCTTCCAATTCTGTGACTTCTATTACCTTAGTTAAAAATAAAATAGATTTTGTCAAAATTAATATGGACTATATGGCATAATAAGATGTTTACACTGCCATATAGGCGTTAGTAATACTAAATGAACATATTTGAAAATTTCCCAACTCATGCATGTTGTTTCTAGACAAAAGGCAACATTTTCATTTTGCTATTACATTGGTTCGCAAATCCTGCATCATCACAAGAGGCAAGAAAGTTTGTGAAGATAAAGTTGTTTGGACAATTGTGTAATTCCTATAGATTGACTATGAAGATTCTTATGATAATTTAATTTTGTTTTGTTCCTTCAATAAAGAAAGTTTCTCATATTACTCTCATGAGTTTCTGTACACGTTGCACTGCAGACCAAAGCAGATTATGATAAGGAGTGCAAGATTTGTACAAGACCATTTACAGTCTTTAGGTGGAGGCCTGGTCGTGATGCAAGGTATAAGAAAACTGAGGTTTGTCAGACATGCAGTAAGTTGAAAAATGTTTGTCAAGTCTGCCTTCTAGACCTTGAATATGGATTGCCAGTTCAAGTTCGGGATACTGCTCTTAGTATAAATTCCAATGATGCCATTCCAAAGAGTGATGTGAATAGAGAGTATTTTGCGGAGGAGCATGACCGCAGGGTATGTATCGTTATACTTAGCAACCATCTTTTAGTATCATTTATGAAGAAAGTGATGCTATTTAAAGTGCACCTTATATGAAATTTCAGAAGCAACTTATGAGTGAACTGTTAACCTTTTACTATGCAAGCGTCTAGTTATCATTGGAAACACTGAAGCAATTGACATTGCAAACTTCCTGTAAAGATTCTTTGCATTTCTATCATGCATTAAGTAAATTTATTGTTTGCAGGCCAGAGCTGGTTTAGATTACGAATCCTCATATGGGAAGGTACGGCCAAATGACACTATTCTGAAGCTTCAGAGAACAACACCATACTACAAAAGAAACCGAGCACATATTTGTAGTTTCTATGTTCGGGGTGAATGTACAAGAGGTGCTGAGTGCCCTTATAGGCATGAGATGCCAGTAACTGGGGAGTTGTCACAGCAAAATATAAAAGACCGTTACTATGGGTAAGTGCAATTTTTGTTGATATTTCGCTAACTATGAAAAATTGAGTGGAACTTTGTCCTAAGCATGGTAACATTTACTGCACTGATGATGTAGGTAAACAAAAAGGCTACTAAAGAAGTAATATGTAGGAAAACAAAAAGGCTTATCATATAAGACAAAAGGGGCTGGCTATCTTATTATGAACATTGAACAGTGCCTTTTCTGCTCAGTTAGGAGTAGCTCCTAATTAGTGATTAATACTACTTATTGCTTCATGTCACTCTCTGTTTGAAAATGTTTTCATGATTTCTTCATTTCCTTTACTTGGTAAATGTGCTCAAAGATGAGTGTTGATTGGAAGATACTTCATTCAAGTGGTAATTAGGTATTAATCCTTAAAGAGTACTTCTTATTTGGTCAGTGTTAGAGTGGTCTTGTCATGAACGTCATTTTTCTTTGTCTTTCAACCGCACATGTTCTTTCCCCCTCCCATTTGTGTGTGTGCGTGTGTGAATTATCAAATGTGTTTGAGTGGGGAGAGGGAGGTCGTGGACATGTTCATACCCATTAACTATTCTGTCTTTATGTGTTTTTTTATATTTTTAACATTTTAATGTTTGTCTATATGAATGATAACACTACAATACATTGACAAACTTAACATTTATTGCGACAAACCTATTGCTTACCTAAGCAGATAGATGTTTATGCACGAAAATTGCTAATATTGTGATTAACATTTTGCTGCTACTTTTCTCCTAAATATCTGCAGGGTGAATGATCCTGTGGCACTAAAGCTACTCAACAAGGCTGGTGAAATGCCTTCTTTGGAACCTCCTGAGGATGAGAGCATTAAAACCCTTTACGTGGGCGGCCTTGATAAAAGGGTTACAGAGCAAGATTTAAGGGACAACTTTTATGCCCATGGTGAAATTGAAACGATAAAGATGGTGCTTGACAAAGCATGTGCCTTTGTAACTTACACGACCAGAGAAGGAGCGGAGAAGGCTGCAGAAGAGCTTTCTAACAAGCTAGTCATAAAGGGTCTCAGGCTGAAGCTTATGTGGGGTAAGCCCCAGGCACCAAGACCTGACTCAGAAACCTCAGAGGGAGGCATGCAGCAGGTAGCAGTGGCTCATAGTGGAATGTTGCCCCGGGCTGTAATATCTCAGCAGCAGAACCAATTTCAGCCATCTGGGCCTGGCGTGCAGGACCAACCCCCACCTATGCAGTATTTTAATATCCCACCTCCACCTCAGCTGGATAGAGCCTTCTATCCGTCAATGGATCCTCAAAGGATGGGTGCCCTGGTTCCATCCCATGATGGGGAGAGCAAATCTGGATCAGAAAAACCACAACAAGGGCAACATTATCCCTATCAAGCAATGCCACCACCGCCTGGGCAATATCCTCATCAGCTTTATCCACCATATGGGTACATGCAACCAATGCCGCCTTATCAGCAGTATCCATATCATCCGGCAATGCCTCCACCTCAGGCTCCGCCAGCAACTCAGCAATATCAGCATTCTGGGCCACCAAGGCCTCCACCTCCTGTGAGTGGACCTTCAACAAGCACACCACCAGTGCCTTCTTCATCAGGTTCTGCACCTCCGGTTCCAGTGCCATCTGCTGATGCATCTGGATCATCTCATCAGTGAAGGTTTCTGATATTGTAGTTTTTGCTAATGTAAGAATGTAACTTGTTAACCCCCAACTTTGTTTTTATTTGAGTTCAAAATCTTCTTTGCTTTGTCTGTTGTACTTAATAGCAATCAATATTCTCACCTTGTGGGTTATACCTGCATTCATCAGTTTATGATTAGTGAATCCTGGTTGCGTGGTGATCAATTTTAAAAGCTTTCTTGATATCATCTTGTTCAACATAGGGACAAGCAGATAAAACTTTTGAAATTATGCGGTACATCAGCAGCGAAGAATGGGATCTCCAGCTGAAATTGTTGAGAAGGAATCGATAAAAGAAAACTGTGTTGAAAAAGCTAATTAATGACATCGTCTCCTACAGAAAGTATTGATTGTGGCAGGTTATTAGTTTCCACCAAGCAAATTGGAGGCTTCCACTGCACTAGTTTTCCATGAAAACTGCCCAAAAATTGGCAGCAAACCCACAATACGATACTGTAAGACTTGAGCTACCTTCAGATTAGGGTTAAACTTGAAGAAATTCAGTCCTTGGAGGAATTTACAAAACCGTGAATGAAAAATGTTAAACTGTCCAATAATTAGGCAATTGAACTGTCAATTTGTGAGAGGAATTGCCAATTGATTTCTTCCACTTGTCAATAACACAGCCATTCAATTAATATCCCAGCTGCAGCTGCAGCTGCTGACTCCAAAATCTAAATTGAGTATAGGGCTGTAAAGCAAAAGCAAAGCAAGGCACACGTGGTCATTAACAAGCCGACCAGTATCAATGTTCAACACAATATTCTTGACAGAGCATAAAAACTGGCAAAAGGCAAATCCTACTACTAAATGCAACCCCCAAAAACGAATTTTGGTAGACAAAAAACATCTCCTGAGATCCATTAAAGGGGAGAATGTAACCAAAAGAAGGGGAAAAGTAAGTTTTATGATTGATCAATTATTCAAAGTTTCAAACTATCAAACAAAACAACATTGTACGATTTTTAATTAAAAAAAAATTAGAAAAGCCATCTAAGTGGGGATCCCACTACCTCTTGTTGGTGGATTCTACTGTAAAATCTCCATTCCTTTTGCCACTCCTTCATGCTATGATTTTTTCCCTTTTGTTTTTTTTTTGGCAAATGGTAGGATGGATTCATGCATATAATCAACAGCATTATTTTAATTTCTTTTTCAACACTTTTTTTCACTTAATTATTTAATGTATCTTTCTCTTTTAACTATTTTCAAATCTTCTCATGATATATTCATTTCACACGACGTATAGATTATAGATTGAATATTATCTTTGTATTTTGATAATAAGAATATGATTTTTGATCATATGTGTCATTCTATTAATAATATTAAAATTACACTAAAATTTGGAAACAAATAATTCTAATTTAACGTATCATTTATTACTCTTTAAATGGATGATTAAAATTCAAGTTTAAATTTAACGTATCAATTATGGAATTGAAGTAAAAGCATTGCAACCACATGCAAAATGTTTCTTTGCATTGAAAATGAGACACTCCCCAGTTCCCCCCTCCCGCCCCCTCTCTTTCTCAATTTGCAAACTGTACTTGAAAGCAACCACGTCTGGCAGAGAGAGGGAGAGGGACAGCTTGCTTTTTCCTTTTTAAGAATTTTGAGAGTAAATACCGAAGCATTTTGGAAACAGTTGCTTTACTAGATCATACTTTCCCCGGCAAACAAACATAATATACTAGTGCTACTGTTTTGCAGCCCCCACTGAAAAGCTTCGGACCATCACATTTGCATTTTGTCTTCTTTTCCTTTTGGGCCCTCCACTCATCCCCAGTGCCAAAAACATGAGATTAAATGAGATAACAGCATGTAAAAGTTAAAATGATATTGTTTGTTAGAGTCTGGCGCTTTGTTTCTTGTTACATAGTAATGAACTCTTGACTTGAGCAAAGAACTATGCATGAAACGATCAGTGGATTTTGTATGATCAAAGATTCCACAGAAAGTTGAAGTTGCTATAATTATCTCTCATTATGTAGACTAAAATATTCAAAAGAAACGAAAAGAAAAGAAAACACGGATAAGAAATGCTCATTACATTTATGATCTAAGTGTCCAAATGGTTTTACACCTAACACAAACCCTAGCCTCTAAATCTAGTGGAAACTGATACTCAAAATATAGAACATTGTAGTATTTGCAAGAGAAGAAAGGAAAAAGAGAATATAACGTATTGGAAAGAGAGAAAGGATGGGTTATGTAGTTGTTTGCTTTTTATTGGTGGGGGAGATGGGGGAGAGAATGACAGGGGGAGCAGTCCTGGTAAGGAGTAGCTAGTGCGTTCAAGTTCCAATCTCTGCAATGCTCTGCAAGGCTGGCCTCCATTGCCCCCCACCACCACCACCATGATGCCTTCCCATGAACCTACTGCTGCCGCTGCTGCTACCGCTGCTTCCCAGTCTATTAACCTCCAGCTCCACCTGCAAAAGATAGGAGAAAGAAAGGAAAAAGATTTAAAAAGAAAGAAGAAAAGGACAAAGGCAAAGGCACCATGAGACAATGACAATTCCATAAACTTTTTTTTTGGTGCCATTATTGGTTTGTGAAAAAGCTTGTGGGCTCTGCCAATTTGAAACCAAGGCTTCCACTAAATTTGGACTCTGTTCATTAACCTTATCCATTCAATTGGGAGCTTCCCTTAACCTTTTATTACTAAGAAGAAGCCAATTTATTGGACTAAATTCTTATAGACAACTATCAACCACCTACTGTCTAAAATTTTGAAAGGCACACACGTGCACACATCTACCACTAAAGGCATACAAACAAAGAATGGAGTCATTTCATGCTAACACAAATTTAGATATTTCCCACTAAAAAGCTCTGGCTTATTCAGAAAGTATGAATTCATAATCAATAATAACAATTGTCTCCACATGTATGTAAAACATCACGACATGTGCATAAAATGCATGATGAACGGTGATCATTGATGGTAATTATTAGCAATGTACATCATCATAGCATTATTTTCCTTTTTTTTTTCCTCCAAAATAACCGTTAATTGTAATCTCTGCTACAATAAGAGGGTACACATCTTTTCACCTCTCACATCCAATTTTGCACACACTCATCTTGAACATTATCGTATGTATGTTTTGGTGAGTCCCATATTGACATAATTTCAAACTGTAAATGATTCAGGTGATGAACTTCTTGTTGTTCTCACTTGCTATATCCATTTACAAATTTGTTGTAGCCACACAAACTAATGAATCTTAAGTACAAACAGTAACAATAGTAATCAACAGATGAAATCACCCTGACTTGGCATGTGGTCTAAACATGTGAAGGACTAGCATTTATAGCCACATTTACCACAAGGGAAAGGCATCTGGAAATGTAACCAACCCAGTTGGTGAAAGTTGTGACTCAGCCAAAACAGACAAAAGGATAAAAAGATTAATCTGCCATTATTTCAAATGGTTACTGAAAGAAGCAAGATTGGCAATGAGAAATGATCAGGTTCACTCCAACAGTAAAAGGCAGAAATAAAGAACACCTAAAACAATTTGTTAAAGAAGATTTTTCAACATTACAAAAATGTGTTCAATGTTGAGAAAATTATTTTCAGAGATATGCCTCGAGATCTGTTGTTTAAACAAAGTTCAGATTCTTCCAAGGTACTCAGATTTCAGACGATAACGTTTTGAACTCACCAATCCATAAAGAAAACATAAAGAAATAAAGATACTGCTAACACTGGCAGATGCAGATTTTCCCCTACACTGTTTAATTTATATTTCTTTTTTACACCATAAAAGTTTACTTTTCTGTATCGAAATGACAAAGAAAGATACCCCTGTCCTTCCCCTCTGCAGAATAGAAAAGACGTGAAGCTATAATGCCCATGATTCCAGTCCATCGTTAAGCACTAATTAGTCACTGTAGTTTACGTTTTTGAATTTCGAGACCCAAATTAATACTCCTAATAGTCCTATATTTATTTATTCCTGAAGCTTAGCTCATCCTTTCTGACAAGTTTTGCTAATTTAGAGGAAACTTAAAAAGAAGTAGTTCAGTCTTGATGTCTTGAGCTTTGTTTCGTTTACCTTAACAGAACTGCAGTTCTCAGTTTTCGAGTGAAGCTTTGGGTTCAGATTGGAAGCAGCTGCCAAATCCTTTCTCTTCAACTCCATCCCGAGCCCAAGCCCTCTTTCTTTCAACAATTTCCCTAGCTTCACGGACTTCTTTGCAGCAAACTCTTTCAAAACATCTACAAAAGAAACCGCCAAGAAAATATAAGAAAGAAAATGGCTTGGCGAACTAACTATACACGTAAAAATTAAGTGCTAATAAATTACCTTCAAAGCTAATGAGTCGATAAACTTGGCCCATTATCAAAGTGTCATCAGGTTTTAAGAGCTTGAGCTGCTTCAATGGCATGCCATTTTCATTCTTCAACGTTGGTGAGGTTACCACAAGTGCAACGTAATGGCCTGGATTTGAACTCATGACTTCATTAGCACTAACAGACCAGTAAATCCTCTCGATCTTGTTCCCTGGATGTTGAATCACCACGGTTGCTGCTTCAGCTGCTTGACAGTTTCCCATCTTTAACTTCAACAAAGAAAGAAAAAAAAGAACCCCCTATAGCAAAACTTTACTACGCTTAAAACAACACAATGAACGTATCGTTTTATGGAACACTTGGATGTTGAAAAATTAATACTACTTCTGACGTTAACCACGTTAGGGTGATGTAAATAACCCAGATAAGTTTACGCCATGGGAAAAGCAAAGCAAAGGGGGTTGGCTTGAAGGAGAAACAAGAATTAAAAGGGAGTGGTAGTTCAGAGAAATGATGAAAGGAAATTGAGGGGGAGGAGAGGAGGGGTGGAGGTGTGTTTGTTCCTGGATGCTTATATCAGCAATCAAACTTGATAAATGATGATGAAATGGGGAAGCGTAAATGCTAAAACAGTTGGAATATTGATTTTTTATTTTCTGGTGTTGTTATGGGGCAAAGCGGGAGACGTGTTAGATTTGCAAAAACCACCTGGGTTGCGTCTACAGGCAAAGATGGGAAAGAAAGTGGGACCTTTTAGAGTAAACAGGGATCTCCCAATTGAATGAGACCATCGTGAGATGATGCAAAAGGTTCGTTGATACTGTTTTAAATGGAAAAGGACCACCCAGGCCCGGTCCCCCCCCCCCCCCCCCCCCCCCTTCCCACTTGTCACAGGAACCCTAGGCTAGCCTTGGGATTTTGCCGCTTTGGGTTGGATTATCAATTCCTCATCCTCCCCACTAATTGTTGCTTCTTCTGCTTTACTAAACCCCGGAAAGGAGAAGCGTAAACCATGTTTTTTACCTCTTTACATCTGTACTTGTTCAAGCAATGTATTTTAAAAGTTTAGTATTTACATATATTAAATATACTTTGAAAGCAAAACAACTCATCAGATAATTTGATGATACGAGAATTACTATGATTTATTATATAACCATACATAAGTGTATACCCATGTCACTATATTAATCAATTCTCATTTTTCCGTTATTTTTTAACTTGTTTTAGAAACTATATATATATATATATATATTTATAAGTGGAAAGAAGGAGTAGATTAAGAAAATATCTACATCAATATCCCTAAAAGGAAAATGAAAATGTTACAGTAAAGATCTGGTGATACTTGAAATTAGAATGTGAAAATATGGAAGAAGATTCCCAATAAGTACCAATGGGCTATGGAAAGCTCACCATCTTCTTCACCTCTCAATTTTGCTTGCCTTATTTTCACCTCATTTAAACAATTTTAAAGTCTTTCACCTTTTCTTTCTTTTTCCCTTTTTGGGCCTTAATCATTCTCTCCCACTCTCTCCCCTCAGAAGTTAAGCTACACGTCAAGATACAGCCCTCTTTTTTCTCTGGAACATATATTATTATGCTATCTAACTCTTCCTATATTTCTCAATTAGTACTAGTTATTTACTAATTAAGCTAGCTCTCCTTTCCATAAACCTCCTCTTTCTACTAAGACCCCATATTTAAATTTTATGTATTTTCTCTGCAATCATGATCTTTACCTACTAACTTAGTGGCCACCTTAATTTTTTTTATTTTAATTGGGAATAATAATAACCCTATCATTTTCTCATACCTTTAATTTTTCTACTAAATGTGACGTTTATTTCATATCCTAGTGGTAAAAAAAAATTAACTATACATCAACTGATTATTTCACCTCAAAGTTATTGATGGTATGTATTTATTTCCTAGCATGTTGAAGATATATATATATATATATAAGCCCAAAACTGTGCAAGACAAAATTTACTCCGTGCATTGATGCTGATATATGGTATTGTAGGAACATGAATGCTTAAACTGGAGAAAAATGCCTCAAGCCCCCCTCTTTCACTCTAGCTACTAACCCAAGTTTCTTGCAATCAATCACAACTTTCCTTTTGCTCCTACTATTACTTTGAGTTATATGATTCCTTGTATATCAAAAAAGAAAAAGAAACTAAAATATTTAAGGCTACCATTTCTTAAGTTCTTTTCTTTTTTACCTTTAAAGAAACTATATATATATAAAAAGACTTTGTAATTAAATTGATGTTTAAGTGTCAAAACTTGGGATTTCATTCACAAAGTTTCGAATTTAAAATATGGAATGAATATGATAAGATTAATGAAATAGAAGATGATTAATACAACAGATATTCTTATATATATATATATATATTGATATATATACCTGATTAGGTTTTTTTTTCCCCTAATGGTTAATGTGAGCTTGAAGTTATAATTAGGGAATGAAAGACCAGACAAATTATGGTTCTCAAATAGATATTGTGATATTGATAAATAGCTTGGCTGCTGGTTTTGTTGGTGGGTTCTTAATGGTGAAAGTGGAAAACTAACCATGTACCAAGAAAAAAGAAAGTAGAGTCGTATCTAACGTTCTAATCTTCTTCCCACGCATGCTAATGAGTCCATTTGCTTCAGCAGCGGTAAAATTCCATGCCAAGCAAAGATAAGAGAGTTAGGCTGGCTAACAATCCCATGCATAACGCATTAATTTGTCTACTTTTCATCCAATAAAAAAAATCCCCTAAAATTAATTTATCCAAGTCAATGCTATCTCCATCGATCTTTGATTTTTAAATTCCGGTCAAACGTGTGTGTATTGGGAGGGTAAGAAGCCACTCCCCCAAAGCAATGAATTTTCCAGCTGATGACTGGTTTCCACCACCACGCACCACGCCACCCATTAACTGCCGCCGCCCGATTAATAATTGCCAATGCAGACATTTCCACCGCCGCCGCCCTTCCTTCCGCTAACCATGATTCATGAATCACTTCAGAGCTAGTTCATGAATCACTTCAGAGCTAGTTCATGTGAAATTCACGATAGAAACACTAGCAAGTTGCTTCAAATTCATTTTCAAGTGGGTTAGTTTCTCATCCTTAAGAAAGAGTCATTCAATCAATAGACTCTTTCTTTTAAAGAAAACTAAAATAAAAGATAAAATGCTTAGGAATTTCTTTTTTTCTTGTTCATTATTCTTATAATAACTTTTTTTATTATCTATTATTTATTTTTTTAAAAAATATTTTGAAATAAAATAAGATCAAATGCAAATATTATTTCATCTAGAATAGAAAAAATAATTATTGAAAGTAGCGTAGAATATATATAGATTTATCAGTTATTAAATTGTTTAAAAATTAATTTAATTTAAGTCACTTTTGATAATAAATTTTATTATTACTCATTATTTTTACTTAGAATAAAAAATTTTAAACATAAAAAAGAATAGAAAATTATGCTCAATTTAAGTTTGGGATTGTTTTACATTTAATTATTTAAATTTAAATTTGAGTTTTAGATCATTTTAAGTTCAAATTCGAATTCAGTATTTTAAGTCAGATTTAATATGGGATCCAGATTGTGGGTTTGATACCCGTTTAGTTTCTAGAAAGCCAACTTGTTTTCAGGCCCAAACCAAGGGCCTGGACCCAGCTCTGTTGATTTGGAGCCCAACTGTCTAACTCTCACCCGTTGATTCCGTTCCCGTCTTCTCTTTACTTTTTTTTGTTCTAACAAAAAAGAAAAAAAAGTACAAATCGCAAATTAAGTGATTAGTCAGAGTTATTATCAAAAAAGCAAGTGATTAGCTCCAGAGTTTGGCTTGATTCATTATAATATTTATGTTGTTTTATGTTTATATAAAAAAAAACTCATGGATTAATTAAGCACAAAAAAGCAAATCCTTTTTAATTTTTACTCATTTTTACATGAAACAGAAATGGTCAAAGTTCTGCAAATTAATCAATGGGATTTCCCTACAGAAAAGGTACCAAATTACCAAGCAATCAAGGACAAGAACTAAAACTACCTCCTAACATGCCACTCCATTTGGAATATACTCAGAATGGCCAAACATATTAATGAAAACTTCAACTAACTTCCAAAAAACAAATTAATGGTCCCTCAAAAGACCAAAAAAAAAAAAAAAAGTTAGAGGGTTTTGCTCCAATATTTTCAAACACTTGTTCTCACATGCACGCACATGCATGAACACTTTTTATCATAATCCAAACTTAGAGATATTAGTAGGAAGATACTTATTATTTTTTAGATGCTTTAATCCGAATCTTATAAATATCCGTTTTTAATTTTTAAGTTGTTATTTGAACTCGTATCTAATTATCTCATTCGTTGTTTGTATCAAACCATCTATCTTTAATAAAGAAAAATTATATTAGTATGTTCATAAAATGGTGCAACTTTGAGGCCAGGTGTTATGTTTCTTGAGTACTACTATTCTTCTATGAAGACTATTCCAGTAATGAACTTTATTTCTACTCTTCTTGATAGCTAGGATAAAAATGAAGAATACAGAGCCTCCTTATTCCTCAAAATTAGTATACAGTTAAATGACTGCCATATTAATCTGCAGGAGTCTTCACTTATTTGCAGATAAAAATGCAGAGCCCAAAACTAAGCTCTGTAATTAATAGGTTTCAAGTTTGAGGACAGAACAGTTTGCATAAATATACCAACAAGATTCTGTAATTATCTCTTCAAACCTTTGTTGACGTTTCTTTAATCATTTACTTCAGAATAAAATCAGCCACGGTGAGGATGATGTAATAATTGACTTGTTCATTAGTTAGCAGCATCTTTGCCAATTTTATATCCCTGAGCAGTGCAGCTAACATCTTAGCCTCTTTTTTTTCCTAAAACATTGTATCAAAATTCATAGCTTTGGACTCTTTAGTTTGTGTCCTGGGGAAAAGCATGTGGAGCTAATGTATGCAATAATTTGAGCTGTTATCTTGAAAAGTTGCTTACTCTCCACCCATCTCTCCCTTCTGTTAATTCCTCTCTTTCTGCAAAAAAGAGAACCTCGTACCTTCATTTCCTCTCTGGATTCTCGAAACCGAAGAAGTACAATGATTGAGATAAAATTAGAAAAGCGTCAAGAATTGAAGAAAGCTCTTGCAGAGAAGCATCTGAAAGAGAGTGTTATGAAATCAGTAATGGGATACGGTACGAATAGTGAAAACCAAGTAACCTTGTGTCTGTCACAAATTCTAGGACCAGGCATTGGCCCTACTGCCTTGGATCAACTCCGAACGAAGTTTCATGCAGAATTCTCACAGGGGTCCCCCTAGATCCTACCATGCGGCAAGACAAGAGCATGGACCCACATGTCTTTGGCAAAATGATAACATTCTTTTAGGCTTTAAAGTTTAGAATTCACGAAAGAACTGAATTTAAGTAGCTAGGAATCCGACAGCTGTCTTCCACTGCATAAATTCCCTAAACTATTACTTGAAAAGAGAGTGAAGAAACAATCATATTTTAGTTTCTATCAGTTCACCACCACAAACAAAAATTCAATGGCTCTGTCCCTTAACCTTCCAACTCTTCCCAATTTGTACTGCAATGAAGCAGCAAGCGAAATTGTCTCCTTGGAAGCTGATGATGATGATGATTGTGGAAGCGTTACTTTTGCATCGTCACATTCCTTCATGGACTATGACGATGAGTCTTTAATTAATATGTTCGATTCAGAGGTTGATCAAATGCTGGAATCTAAGGTTGTTTCAAGATTTTATGATCTTCCTGATACTGTGACTGCTCGTCAAGAGGCAGTCCAATGGATTTTAAAGGTACCACTTCTCTTGGAATTTCTTCTGTCCTTTGTTTTCTTCTAGTCATAATGCAATTGTTCGAAACCTTTCAGGTGCACTCTTTCTACAGGTTTAGGCCTGAAACTGCTTATCTTTCTATAAACTACTTGGACCGTTTCCTCTCAGCTCGAGCTTTGCCGGTACTTTGTAGACCTTGGCGATTGTCAATATTTTTGTTTGCTTCAATCAAATTATTATTCAAGAGTTTGAAGATTATTTACTCCTCTGCTTTGGTTGGCTTTTGACGTTCATGTGCAGCAAGGGAAAGGGTGGCCTATGCAGCTTTTATCAGTAGCATGCGTTTCTCTAGCAGCAAAAATGGAGGAAACAACCGTTCCCTTTCTCCGAGACTTGCAAATACTAAAACCCAGATTCTTGTTTAAGCCCAAAACAGTCCAAAGAATGGAGCTTTTCGTCATGAACGCTCTAAAATGGCGATTGCGTACCATTACTCCTTTCGATTTTGTGCATTATTTCATTTCAAGGATTTCATGTATCCATAAAACCCAACAAAACAGCCTGTCTCACGTTTTTTCCTGTGCCTCTGATCTCGTAATTGATACATGTAAAGGTAATTCCTTGCCAGTCTAAAAACACTTAAAATCTCTTCAATTTGCTTTCCCTTTCTTCTTTCTCTGATCATGGTTTGTGTTGATCATTTTAGCAGCCATTGATTCCTTGGATTACCCTCCATCAGCAATTGCAGCAGCCGTGGCACTATGGCTGACTGATCTCAGAGTTGATGACCAGAGTTTGGGTTTCTTGCACGATAGAGTGAACAAGGTAAGACAGACCCCTATCAGTTTGCAGGGTACCTCACCCTGTAAAACTAAACTACTGTTTGCGAACTAATAAAATCCAAATAAAACATTCCTTTTCTTTTTTTTTTTTTTTTTGAATTTCGTAAGGAATCCGATCAAAACTACCTAGAAAATGCATCCTCTGAATTCATGAATTATTGTGGAACCGAAGAAAAATGACTAGTCTGATGGTATTTTTTTTTTTTTTGTATGTTTCTACTTTTCCAAGCATTCTGACTCACTGGGATAACTTTTCTTGACAATGATTGCAGGAGATTGTGAAGAAGATTTACAACACCATTCAGAGAAAATTTTCTGGTTTGCCTCATATCAATCATCAAAAATTGGAGTCACTGCCACCAAGTCCCACCGGTGTGCTCGATGCTGCTATCTAAGAAAGCTGCAAGATTGGCAACAAGGATATGAACTCAAGCAATAAGTCAATTGCCAAATATATAGGCGCTGAGAGCTTGAAATGTTTGATTAAGTTACTGATAAAGGAGAGAAAAAGTGTTTTGGCTTGTAATTCCATGCAATTCTTTACAAAGTGTCCATGATTTCTTTTTTCCTTCCTTCCTTCTTTCTTTCTTTTTTGGTGTGTTATTTGACAATGGCAAAGTGATTGTGATTTGTGAGGAAGTTTTTATACAGATTTGACTTTCCCTTGATGGATTTTCTATTTTCATATGAAAATATCTTTGTCATAATAATAGTAGCACATATTTAAAAAATAAAAAAAAATTAAACTTCAAATTATTTGTCTCTTAAATTACATGTATAAGAAAACAAAAAGGGTGATGGGAAAACTTTATAATATTATAAAATCTTCATGAGACTTTCAATCCAATAAAACTATCTGTTGCATTTATTCTAAAACCATAGGAGTCTGGATCAGTGGATATCATAATCACTAATTGTTGGTATATGCTATGATTATAATAATCATAGGAGTGACAAACTCAAACTCTTCATTTCTGTCGAAATCATTGGTGCTTGACTGATTAAATATTCTTTTTTACAAGCGCTAAAATATTTGAGTAGAATCATTTTGATTGCCTGAAGAAAAGTATGAGATTGGAAAATTGGGAATTATTAGACTTTTCTTGGTACATCAAAGACCACTAAAAGGCTTTTGATTAATAGTTATGTAATTTTTTTTTTGAAAAGCGATAGTTATGTAATTTAATAATGGCATCTACTTGTTTTAAAAGAGTTAAAGTTTTGAATAATTATCAAAATCTTGACTTTTAAATAAACTATTTAAAGAAAAAAACGACAGATAAAAGTTAGATTTTTCTGATGACATCATTATAACTTACAAATCACTTAAACCTCATCCTTATCTTTCTAACAGTTCGACGTGAAATTAATGGAGTAACAAAAAACAGAGGGAATAATTAGGAAGGATCGTGGGTAACCAGAAAGAGTAAAGGAGGGGCTCCTTTTTCACGGCTTGCTTTGGCTATTTTATGAGGGGCCGACACCGCGTATCTATGAGGAGGAATGTCGATGTGATCAAGGAAGCTTCTCTTGCCACCATGATAACAATATACTACATTGGCCTCACTTTCCTAGCATGTTTCATATGTATGAATCATGAGCATGTTTACGTGTTCCAAATCAGTTTTATATGGTACAATTATTATCACTATTCATACGTAAAAAGTCTATGATTAATTGATGATTGATTATATCTCACTCATATGAAGTATAAATTAATGATGGTAAGAGAAATAGTTTAGTTGATTGCATCAACGTAGTGGGAAAATTTTTGGAAGATAAAGTGATGACATTGCCAAGAATGGTGAACGAGACAGGATACAAATCCAAGACCAAGAACAAGTCTTGACCATCTAATCTGATCTTATTTTTAGTAATAACCGGTTAAATTAACCAAAGCCCCGGAATATCCCGCTTTGGTCATTACAAGAAACACTACCTTGTGCAACTAACAATGAGTACTTCCCAATTTATGTCAATGGTTTAAAGTTAGTTAAGCTATTAATTATAGTAATCTTCTTATTTTTATTAAAAAAAATTATTAATCCTCTATTAATTTGTAGGCTAGATTTTTCTCCAATTGGTTTCGGACTTGTCAAAGATTCTTGGTTGGCTTGGTTTGCTTGTTTCTTTCTGACTTGTGTTTTTTTTTCTCTTTTAACAAACTTACCTTTTGTTTTGCTGTATATATTGGATTTAGTCATTGAGATTTATCCCCAAGGTTTTCTCTCTCATTCCAAGCTTATTCCATTTTTTTCCCATTCTATTTTAGTTCAATATTTTCATTCATTTTCCGAGAAAACCCATAAGCTAACTCACCCATAATTAGAAGGAATGGTTTGGACCACTCACAACTCCTGCCCGCCCTATAATTCATATGTCTTTCTGAGATGGCCCAGGTTTCTTCACCAGCTTGCATGGAATTACAATAATGACGAACAATTCAATTATTAAATGGTAATTAGAGAGATGAAGTCAATAAAAAACACAAAAGAAGGAATTCAGTATTATTTTTTTTTTATAATTAAAAAAATAAGATTTAAACCTTGAACTTTAGATAAGAGGTAATGTACCAATTAATGAACTCGAGTGTAAGAATTCAGCATTAATTTATTTACTGCTTGTGCAATGAAAAGATTAAAGTTTAATCATTATCTTCACTTTAATTGTAAGGTTTAGGTAAATCCTCCACATTTATGCCAAATGATGCACGTAGCCGCCGATGTTGAAATTACTTGCTTCAAAGCAGAATTCACTGTTTATCTCCCATCCACCAATGTCTCCCCTGACTCTATTACTGACCCATTCTTTAATTTTTGTTTATTCTATTAATATAATATTTAAGGATTTAAAAAAGTAACCTTCTAATTTTTATTGATATAAAGTAATATATATATATATATATATACACTCATTTTACAAATTTATAAGTTTTTATTCTTTAATTTATAAAAAAATATAAACTATTATCCTTAGGCAACAAACAAGGCTCGCATAGGCACATAATGAGGATTTAATAGTGTAACTACTTAAAATAACTCAACGTTACAAAATGTTCAAACATATGCTTAAGCTTTATTTTCATCTACTAAGAAATTTAAAAGTCCAATCAACAAAATTACATCCCAATGGAATTTGGCTTCCAAAGTTGTTGGGGGTGTTACTGCAAAATCCGAAAAAGTACAAGGGGTCCACCACCAAAAAAAAAATAGATATCCAAGCTTCATTTTTCAATTACTACGACTTTTATCCTGGTTTTTGGATATGACATTTTGATCCTCCGTAACTGTTCCGTTCCATCACCGGTCCCAAACAAAATTGCCTTCGGTATCTCCGCATCTCTCTAACGAATCTGATTCTTTGTTTCTTTATTTTTCGGTCTTCTTCACTGTGTCTCATTGAATAAGTAAGGTTGAATCCTTTAACTGGTTAAAACATTTCTCTTTTGTTTTCTGGGGAAGTGACATTGCCCTGCCCCTGCGTAAGATTTTAGCGGTTAGGTTTTCTTGTATTTTCTTTCGAGTTCTTTTTTCTTGTTCATTTTGATCATTGAAAGCTAGCTTTGGGGTGTCTGTCTTCATCTCTGTTTATTTATTTTTGTTTGTTTAGAGTCCTCCGCCGGAGAATTCTCTTTTTATCGAAGGATCCTCATCTGGGTTTTCATTCTCAGCTGGTGATTCTTCAAAATTTCTTCATTTTCAGGTACCCTTTTCTCCCTATAGTTCCTTGCTTTAATTTCTTGGGTCTTTTTTTTTCTTTTTATAAATTATGGACTTGGATAAAATATTTTTATCTTTAATGAAAGATATTTTGGTTACCTTTATTAAATGGATTGTGGGTTGTTTGTAGTTGATAAATTGTTATTTGGTTGAAAGCAGAAAGCTGGGCCGTGTGCAACAAGTTTGTGAAGATACAAATATGACGGTTGAAACAACGGAGAAGTGCAAAGTGAGTTATTCAAAGGAAGGGAAAGGGAAGAAATTGTGGAAAAAAGTTAAGTATCAGCTGGTGGAGTACCACTCATTGCCTGGATATTTGAGGGACAATGAGTATATTGTGGGCCATTATAGATCAGAATGGCCAATGAAGCAAGTTTTGCTTAGCATCTTCAAAATTCACAACGAGACTTTAAATGTTTGGACGTAAGCTTTCTTTGCTTGCTAACTACTACCTCCTTTGATTTTTGGCGCATGTGAACAGTTCTCAGGGCACTTGTAAGGCCGTGTTTAATGAAAAAAATATCATGTTTAATACAGTAGTTGGCTGTGATGGGCTGATATTATTCCTCATGCATTAAGTGGATATACTTCTTCAGTTAAAAAATAAAAACCTTAATAAGTGTTCAAAGATCACTTACTTTTCGGTTGGTTGTATCTAGATTTTATTGGATTCTTTTCATGCTTTAAGAAGATTGTTTATTGTATTCTTGCTTTTATGTTGAGTGAAAGATGTGTCATAAATAAGAACATTTGTTATACTCACCTTTATCATGATGTGCCAAGGAATTAATTAGCTTTGTTTTAACCTTTCTGTTTAGAATTGGAAAGAGAAGAACTAGAAATTTAGGGAAGAAATGTAATCATGTGTCAATTTGTGAAGTACTTTTCATGGTGTTATCAAGTGAATATTACTCTTTATTTCTTCAATATTGTAGTCCATGTTTCTGAGAAGACTGTTGCTTTACAGATCATAGATTAATATGTTGTTGCTTGAACTATAATTTGATGAGTATGACCATTACCTTTTACAGGCATTTGATTGGGTTCTTCATTTTCCTTTCCCTTACCATATACACTGCAACGAAGGTTCCAAAGGTTGTTGATCTTCACTCTCTGCAGCATATTCCTGATGTATTGAGGAAGGCTGATTTACACAAACTACAGTCAGAACTAATCACATGCTTGCCTTCCTTGCCAAACATGCCTAATTTGCACAAACTTCGAGAGGACTTAAAGACTAGTCTCCCTTCAATGGATTTATTTCCATCACTCTCAGGTTGGCATGTTGTGGAACTTCTGTATAACTGTTTACCTGAGTGTTTCTCCAATGGGAATCACACCAATGTTTGTGTTCTGGTAATGCTTCATATCCTCAATGAGCTATTTCATAAATCTTAAGATTTTGCCTAATTCAAAAGTTATGATAGTTTACTGTCTTCTAATCACTATCTGGTCACCTGAGCAGTGTTAATTTTTTTTTCTGGTGCTTAATCCCTGCTGATATATTTGCAGAATTTCAACATTTCCTCTTGTTCTGTAATCTGCTTAATTGTCTCAATGCAACTAATTCTGGAATAACTAGGCTGACATTTCCTTTTATTGTTCTGATTTATTTTTAAATATCAAATTATATGGTGTTTACAATGTTTCTGATGTCATGCCTTTATTTTATCAATGTTTGATCATTAATATTGGAGTTTGGTCTTGTTTTCTCAATAGCTTTAGGTTAAGATGCTGTTAATTTCATCTGATTTATGAATTGATGCTTTTCAATTTCTATTGGCTGGTCTTCTGGATTCAGTTACAAGGTAAAAAGAGGAAGGAAAAGGGAGGGGTTTTTGTCAGGAGACAGCGGAAATATTATATAGATAAAAGAGATAAAGTCTCAGCTTGTTTTACCATTTGAAGCCAAGGGGGAGCGGTCGAACAAACTGTCAATAAATTTATTCATTAGTACTAAATGTTATGAGGATCCAAAAGTTGTTAGGAGACGGAGTATCTATTATATTGATAAAAGAGAACAAAATCTGAGTTTGTTTTACAGTTTGAGCCAAGGATGAGCGGTTCAGTCAACTGTTGATAAATTTAGTAGTTAGTAAATGTTACAAGGATTCTAAAGTTGAGACATCAAAGGTTGGAGGAAATGAATTAAGTTAATGAGGGCCATTTTTAACTGATGAGTGATTTAGAGGATTGGCCAGAATTTAATGACAGCATGTTTAGCAGAGGATCTAATAACCCATTAGTTGGAATTCTTGGGGATGAAGAAGGCCTTAACTAAATGTTACTACTTTTTACACTGGAAACTGCCAGCAAGTTTTCCAGCCGCCGGATGGGTAGGGTGGGGGGATAGGGGTGTACTTTGCCACGAGAACCTGACTCTGTATGCCCTTCTTTAAAACATTCAGCAGTTTCTTATGGTTTACTGAATGCTAACAAGCCAAAGGCCTATGGCTATGGGCATAAACTAAGTCTTTTTGTCTGAGTAAACAATCTGCTGAAAAAGTAACTCTAGAACCTTTTTAAAGAACACCATTTCAGTGCTTTGATCTATGTGAAATTTTAATTATGAATTAGATGGCATGAGGATTGTTTAGCAAGTGTCCCTGCAATGTGGAATCAACTGCTACAATGGTGATAGTTCAAAAGTTTTTTTAACTATAGGCACTAGTTTTTTGTCCATGATTACGTAATGCATATAGTTTTAAGAGAAATGTACTTAAACGAGCATTTCATGTGTCATCTTCAGCTTCCTAGGAAAACTGGTATCTCTATAATTGCATGGTAGAAAGTTAGAAGTAGTAGATATTTATTCTTTTTAATTGTTAGTGGTTGACTTGATTTTTGCATCTTTGGAGCTTCTTGCAGCTGACACTTTTTCTGTGTTATTTCTGATTGCAGCAAAGTGTGAAGGAGGATGTGGCAAACATAATAGCACCCTTGATGGGGAGACCAATAACACGATGGCCATTTTTTGCCTTCTTGGTTGGTGCAATGTTTTGCTTGCTAGCTAGCAGCACATGCCACCTCCTCTCTTGCCACTCTGAGCGCCTATCATACATCATGCTCAGGCTAGATTATGCTGGGATTGCAGCTCTTATATCTACTTCCTTCTACCCTCCTGTGTATTACTCCTTCATGTGTGACCCATTCTTCTGTAACCTCTATTTGGGATTCATAACCATCTTGGGAATTGCAACAATCCTGTTTTCCTTATTACCAGTGTTTCAGAATCCCGAGTTTCGCACTATTCGTGCGTCTCTCTTCTTTGGCATGGGCATGTCTGGGATTGCGCCTATTCTTCACAAGCTTTTCTTGTTTTGGAACCAGCCTGAGGCACTTCACACAACCGGGTATGAGGTTTTGATGGGGCTTTTCTATGGTATTGGAGCTTTGGTCTATGCTACAAGGATTCCGGAGCGGTGGAAGCCTGGAAAATTTGACATTGCTGGGCACAGCCACCAACTTTTTCACATCTTGGTTGTGGCTGGGGCATACACTCATTATCGTGCAGGATTGATTTACCTCAAATGGCGGGATCTAAATGGCTGTTAAAGAAGTGTTACCAGAATAATTGGTTAGTGAAGGAGTTCCTCTGTTTATAAGTTCTTTCTAGTTGGACAGAGGTAGGTGTGCCACATATGGATGCAATGGGAATATGTTGTAACCCATTGTCACAAATCACAATGTATATTGGTTCATAAATCTGTTGTCTTAAAAGTCAAGAACCATCCTGTTTTAATATAAACATGTAATATAAAAGTCCAAATACCTGTAAGTTTCTTGCACATCAACTATAGTAGGATATTAGTTTGCATGTGGACGGAGACCAGAGCCCTGTCAATGTTTCTGAGCTTCTAAAAATTGATGTCAGGTATCAGACATGCTGAATTCCCTCTACATTCATAATTGGGTGAAATTTGAGCTGAATGCCTGCCAATGCTGTGTAAAGCGATGAGGATGTTACCAAAATGAAAGGTTAAAAAAATATCAAAGAAACAAGCCTGCTTTCGTTGAGAGTCGAACTCAAGACCTCCCGCTTACTAAACGGGTGCTCTAACCAACTGAGCTACGAAAGCTTGCACTCAAGCGGCAAACTATAATAATTTTTAAAAAATTTAACCTCCACAACGGGTCCCAATTGTCAGAGGCACACATGAGGGGACCCTAGTATGGTCTGAACCGTCGCTGTGTCCGCAGGTAGCTCTTACAAACGTCATCTTCACTCTGTACTTCAGTTGGGTACCACTTACAATTGCAACTTAACATTCTCTCCTCGCAACGATAATAAAAGGTTACAAAATCATTTATTTTAAAATTTTAAATTTGAAATTGCAAAATTATTACATTGTGGGTGTTTTGTTTGAAACATTTTTTACTGGTATCAGTTAGTTCTACCAATAATGATGAATTTAACTCTCTAATCATTTCAAACAAAAGGGTATTCTTGTTGGATACCAAGAAAAAAATTTCGCTCCTTTGTGAGTAACCTTATGTAAAGGTGTGCATTATTGGTAGCAGCATGACAGACAAATGTTTAATTTGCCCAAAATCTTAAGATATACAGCAGCAAGCAATTCTAGCCTCAAAATTAAGGGTATTTTCTGGTGGGTACCGGGAGAAATTGCATTTTACACCTTGATTTTCTAATAACGTTTAAATCAAGTCTAATTTGTTCAAATCAAGGCATTGATCAAAAGTTTTACTATCAAAGTAAATCCCTTTTGCTTCTAATGAATGCCTATATTACATTTTATTTCATTGTATAAGATCAATTATTCGATGACACACTCGTAAATTAGATGCGGAAATAAGCCAAAAATATTAAAAATTGAGAGTTTTTGGTACAAAAAGTCACACTCAACATCCCAGTCTCCTCGTCTTATCTGTCATAAGTCCAAAGGTTACTGTCTCAGAATTCATTTCATTTTATTCTTTTAATAATATATTTGTTATATTTTATTTTATTTGCTGTCCAGGTCCGGTCCGGATCTTAGATTGATGCTAGCAAAATTCTGTCGAGAACATGCAAGTAAAGCGTCCTCGCATCTCGTGCCTTTCCGCCATTCGCCCATAATCCTTCTTTAAACCCTAACTCTGATTTCCGCATTGAAATTTTCAATAAGTACAAAATTAAACAGACAATTAAACGGAAATAACGGCAAATTTGCAGCCCAAAGAGTCCAACGTGAAAAATCCCAGTCCAGTCCAAACTGTCGGCACCCTAAATCTTACGTGTCAACGTCCCACGTGTTCTCAAACCGCGGTTCACGCCCCGCTTTCCTCTGTGATACAGCCCGCGCATTTTAGCATCCCCGGCGCACCAAAACCGACGCTGCTTCACTTTTAAAGAAACACAGTAAGAGCAAAGCGGAAACACTAAGAACAGTGTCCACTATTTTGTCTTCATTAATAACCCAACCAAATTTGGACATCCCAATTTTTGGCCTTACTTCCTGTCTTCTCTTCAAACTATCAGAAACAAATCTCCTCAACAAACAAACATTAAACCTCAAAACCCACACGCAAAAAGTTTTTAAAAATGGTGTCTCCTGAGTTACCTCACTTCCAATCTTCTCCCATGGCGAAACCTCGAAACCGACCGTTTTCGTGTCTGTCCGATGGCTTTCTTTTCTTTGGTGGTGCTTGTTTAGCTCTTTTGTTAGTATGGTCATTTTGGTCTTTTTTCACTCCAGCTCCCAACTTCGAGCCTACCATGACCGAGCCGCCGTCCAAGTTGAGGAAGAATCCGGTCGACTGCATGGAAAGTGGGTTCGGAGTTAACTTAAAGTCCGACCCGAAAGACCGGACCTTTTACGACGATCCAGAGATGAGTTACTCCTTAGAAAAGCCGGTGACAGATTGGGATGAAAAAAGGAAAGAGTGGCTAAAGCATCACCCCTCGTTCGCCGCCGGAGCACGTGAAAGAATCGTGATTGTAACTGGGTCCCAACCAAAGCCATGTAAGAATCCCATGGGTGATCATTTACTATTACGGTTTTTCAAGAACAAGGTCGATTACTGTAGAATCCACGGCTACGATATTTTTTATAACAACTTGTTATTACACCCCAAAATGAATTCCTATTGGGCAAAGTTACCAGTCGTTAAAGCAGCCATGTTGGCTCACCCCGAAGCTGAGTGGATCTGGTGGGTTGACTCGGACGCGGCGTTTACCGACATGGAGTTTAAGTTGCCGTTAGAAAGGTATAAAAACCATAACATGGTTGTTCATGGTTGGCCTAAGTTGATTTATCAAAGTAAAAGTTGGACCAGTTTAAATGCTGGGGTTTTTCTGCTTAGGAATTGCCAATGGTCTATGGATTTGATTAATACTTGGTCTAGCATGGGTCCAATGAGTATGGATTATGTTAAGTGGGGTCAGATTCAAAGATCAACGTTCAAAGACAAGCTTTTCCCGGAATCTGATGATCAGTCGGCGCTGATTTATTTACTTTACAAAGAAAAAGAGAAGTATTATGATCATATTTATTTAGAAGGTGAATTTTATCTTGAAGGGTATTGGGTGGAGATTGTTGGAGGCTATGAAAATACTACGGAGAGGTATTTGGAAATAGAGAGAGGGGTGCCGAAGTTGAGGAGGAGACATGCAGAGAAAGTGAGCGAGCAATACGCTGCGTTTAGGGAAGAGTTTCTGAAGGAAGCTGGGAATGGGAAAGGAAGTTGGAGGAGACCGCTTATCACGCATTTCACGGGGTGTCAGCCTTGTAGTGGGGACCACAATCAGATGTATGCTGGTGAAACTTGTTGGAATGGGATGGTGAAAGCTTTGAATTTTGCTGATAATCAGGTTTTGCGTAAGTATGGGTTCGTGCGCCCGGATCTACGGGACTCCTCCACTGTTACTGAAGTTCCTTATGATTACCCTGCTGATGAGGGTCCCTGGTAAAACAAAACAAAGCAAAAAAAAAAAAAAAAAGAAAAAAGAAAAAGGTAGTGTGATTTTTATTATTATTTTATGACACTGAGATTTGATTCTTATTTGCTTTCTTCTTTTTTAGCTTTACATGTTAAAAGTGTTTGCTTTTACTTACCATTTTTTGAGAAGGTGGGGGGCTTTTAAGTCTTGAAGTAATGCATGATTGAGGGATAATATTGTTTACTTTTATGATGGAGGAATGACGTTGGTGTTGGGTAGGTGGGGATTTTGGAGGTTTTGGGAATTAAAGAATGGTGGAGGGATGGTTTGAGTGGTACTTAGACTTGTTTTTGACTAAATTATGGGGCTTTTTGCAAGCACGAAAGGGACTGAAGATATTCTCTTCCTTTCTCATAATCAGTTCTTAGTTGAACTCATTTTTCAAATACTTCTTATGTTTGGTTTGGTAGAGACCTTTAAAGAATTCTTTTGAGTTAGGTAGAATTTTTACGTATGCACCGCATTAAATTCAATCTCACCTGTAATTGCAGTGTTTCTAACTACTGATATTTATTTATACACATTTATTACTAGGTGTTAATTTCTTTACTGTTTGGTGGAATTACTTTGTAAGTCTATACTAATTTTAATTGGATTTGCAACAAAATCGTGGATTTATAACTCTGGTTTCAAATCAATCACTTTTTGATTTGTGCAAATGGGAATTCAGAAATTTTCACATTAATTAATTATTTCACATGCACTCTTGGGGGGAAGTCTTTGATTAGCTGGTTTCAGCATTAGGGTAAAAAAACAGTTGTGATCTTTTAATCTCAATTTTTTATGTTGAAAATTGAGTTTAGCTAGCTCTCTGTCTTATTCTTGTGTATCTTGTCATGCAATTTGCAAGGAAAATGCTTTTTTTTTTTTGGTTGAAAAAGGAGAATGCTTAACGCTCACAGCTTAAGTTCCACATTATTAATGGTATACATGTGCTTCAGCTTAGGTACAAGAAATAAAGTATTACATAGAGAATTGGTCACATCAGCTTGATGTCCTTTGATTAGGAAGTAGTCCATCTTCCTCATGCCTTTAGAATAGGTGATTCAACGATGATCTCAACACAATAATGGTCTTGTAATTGTCAGAAGCCATGATAGCTAAATTTTAGATAATCTTGAATTAATCCTGACTGTGACGCAGATGTTTGACAGCTACCGAACTTCATTCTTTTTTGGTGATTCCTTACTTTTTTTCTATTTTGCTTGAATTGCTTATATTTGTTTTCTGTGGTTTTGCTGGTATGTTGCAATTGTACACAAGAGAAACTGATATGCCCATTTACATGTATTGAGATGAGGCTTAAGCTTTGCTGGTATGTTGCTATGAACTTCATGTAATAATGTTCATATACTTTCTTTTGTTGAACAGAGAAGATAATAGCTACAGTGAATCAAGGCTCGAATTCCGGTGAACTCATGGCATGACTCCTCTGCTCATCCTTGCTAATTACATGGGATGCAGTTGGAATGGGGAATGGGCTGCATTTGCATATTTGCATTTGATACTGCTTGGACCAATCTTACAGTACTAGTTCAACTTAAGCCACGTCCAGCAGAAGTTAGTCCTTTTCGCATCATACTTTCGGTCCCCGACCCTGGAACTTTTCCTTTGGGCGTGATTGTTTCACTTGCTCTTGAGATGTATAGAGGTGCTATGAATGTTTTATTTGGTCCAGGTTTAGCGCAATATAAGAAGACATTCATTATTACATGATAGTTTGGTTGGGTATCAGCTTGTTATTATGCTCGTGTAGCACGAAACCTCCATTGATTTTGCCTTAATCACATGCACGGATGGGGTGCCTTGTTTCCAGCATGAAAAATCGGAACTGTTTTAGTGTCTTAAGACAAGTTAAAGAAAAGTGTGAACAAAGATTTGAGACGTCTAAGAAAACCAAAATATGACATGATAACTTCCAGAGCGCATGGGTTAAGTAAAGAAATGAGAGACGGCCACTTAAAAATGGATAGGATGTTCTGCCATCTTTCTGGACCAGGGAAGCCCACGCCGAAGAGAGTATCAGTCTCTTGAAGGAACAAGGTTCCTTCATTTATGATAAATATTGAGAACGCAACTTCAGCTTCGTAATAATTTTTCTTTTTTAAACCTTATCGAGTGCTGGGATTACTATTTCCAGACTCCTTCAAATGAATGTTGCAGCACAAATTTGTTCAAGAAACCAATGCCGCAGAAACTACCGGGTAATTAAGAGTTGGTATTCCATACAAATTACAATACAAACTCACCGCTGCACAGCAAAAACTTCCCAAACAATATTAGTCACGACACAGAACAAACTGTGAGATGCTATGACATGCCATGTGTGAAGGGCATTAATAAAGAAACATGAAAACACAAAATCTTCAATTCTAAACCTGAAGGAACTATCAATCGTGCATGGCATCAGTATCATCTTCCCCACCATCAACCATTGATGCTTCGTTAAACATGTACTCTTTTTGATACTCCATCAAGTACTGTGTTGATCTCCTTACATCCAGAAACAGACTGTAAACCCGAGTGATATCCTGTACTTCCACGACCTTCCCCTTCCGCTTCTGGCAATTCAATGCAGAAGCTGTGATAAGATGTATAGCATATCTCAAGGATGTCTCATGCCCAATTTTTGTCAACAGTTGTTTTGCATCTTCAGACATCTCTACATCTTCCTCTTGGCACCTGATGTCAAGAATCTTGCAAATTTCATCCGCAGAATAAGGTTGAGTAGTAACGATTAATAGCCGATCCAGAAGGTCAATTGGAATTCCATGTGGGGATTTGTAGTTTGTGCCTCGGATTGTAGTTATTCCTCTGTTGGTAGCAACAACTAATATCGGGGCCATCTCATTCTCAAGAGCACGGTTCAGGAAGGAAAAGCACTCAATATCAAGCATGTGCACCTCATCAATAAAGAGGACACCAGGCACAATTTCTGCCTTTCCTTCCTCCCTCCACTCAGCCACCTTTGTGTCGATTTGTTCTCTCACCTCAGCACGGATTTCACCAGTATCACCAGTGAAAAGTGCCAGAAATCCCTGTGTCCTGAAATTGAAACATAATAAGATATCAGAGGATAAACTCAGAATAGATTAATCTCGATAGTAGATCACATAAAACTTCGTTAAAGTCCTTAAGTATAGATGGCATGTTAAGAATATCCGAAGGCACACTAGCAAAGATAACTGGCCATATAAAAGTTGCGTTGGACATATGAACATCAAGTTTACCATCCGCTTTTCAAGGGAGAAATTTCATGCTAGAGAGATATATTTGAACATATATGACATTCTTTATGTCTTACTTATTATATCAGATCAGCCAAAGAGCTGTCACTTTATTGCTTCCATACATAAATTCTTCTTTAATAATTAAAATAATGGTAGAAATCATATTTGTTTGAACACAATGACAAAAGATAAGTATTGATAGTATAAGACCGTCATATATGTCAGGTTCATAAATATTGGCAGAAGCCAGCATGCATTCATAGTGAAGAACCAATGCCTTTTGGGAGATCTGTCTTATTAGCTATTTGACTTTCTTGACCCCTTCACAGAGCTATGAACTTGCAAAATCTCAGTTCTCAACAGCATCATGACTAGTTTACTTTAATAGTATTCAAAGCCAAATAAATATATGTTGTCTGACTCATTATATATAAGACTTAGATGTTGTCTTCGTACCTCTTAATTCTTCCAAAATGTTATATATGCCTTTTTATCCAAACATAATTTTTGTTTATTTATTTATTTTTTACTTTCAGAAACAAAATAAAAGTAATAAAAGCAACAACGAAACATAGTCTAAAATCTAATTTGTAAACATTTCAACAGCTCTTAACTAATTTCAAAAGTCTAAAATCAAAATTGTAAACATTTCAACAGCTCTTAACTAATTTCAAAAGAATAAATGATAAACAAACAGTTCTTATTCCAGTCACAGCAAAATTAAGACTCAAGTAAGGCACCAAAGCCACAAATTTCAAAAGATGCAATTTTGTTCCCAAAACCAAACTCGAATTTACCTGCTATTAATGACATCAATCTCGTGAAGCGTAACGCAATGAACAACTTCTTTCCTCTTCTGCAACTCTCCATCCGGACATTGCACGAACTTGGTTTGCGGCCCCATTGCATCGTAATCCCTCGACCTCGAAAATGACCTCCCCAGCTTCGTTATCTTCCCAGAAGCTTTATCAATAGCTATAACATCCCCACTCTGCACTTTCTCTTTCCCTAACGCCTCAATCATCTTCGCCCCCAAATCGTAAACGGTCTCCATGTCCGTCGTTTTAAGCGTCAATTTCCCCGTTTTCGAAGCCGCCCCAGAGACGGCCGGGCGGTCAATTTGGATTTCAACGACTTCGCCTTCAATTACTTCGGTTTCTTCTTTGATTCTTACTCCAATGGACTTTCGAAACGCTTGCATTAACGCTTCGGTTTTCGACATTTCGAGGGAGAAGAGTTCACTACCCGAAAGCATAGCGAAGGGAGTTTCGAGGCCTAGGGATTTGGCCATGCCCATGGCGATGGCGGTTTTACCGGTTCCAGGTTGTCCCGCTAATAAGATGGCTCGGCCAGCGATTTTGCCGTCTTTAATCATTTGGAGGATGACGCCGGCGGCTTTGCGGGCTTGGGTTTGGCCCACCATGCCCTCCGATACGTCGCGGGCCTCCAGCGAGGTGTCAAGGCCAAGGCCACGGATGTGAGAGTGTGCCCCTATTCGTTCGATTCGGGTCAGATCTCGGCTCTCGGAGAGTTTTAGCTCCGCCATTGGAAGAGTGAGGAAGGGGAGTGTAGGGGTTTAGGGTTTTGTGTACACTATGTGAAAATTGAAATGGAGCGAGCGGTGCGGAAAGGGCGACGCTTTGGTTAAAGAAACAAAATTCTTCCCTTTGGTTGGGGTAATATTGTAATTTGAGGATCATTTTTAGAGCTTGGGCCTTTATAACGATTTGGTGATGGAGCCCAACATGTGCTATGCAGCCCGAAATGAATTTTGAATTGGTGAAATATTGGATCTTGCATCTATTAAACGAACGATCCCATGAAGCAAGACATTGTTTATAATATTATTGTAGGAGTAGTTTGGTCAAGGAGTATAAGAGAATAGCCTTAGTTTCTTTGAGCTTTTGTTCTCTTCTTTGCACTTAAAAAGTAAACAAAAATGAAAATAATACTAGCGCTATATATTTTTTAGTTATAATGTAACCAATCTACAATTGGGTGAATTCATTATATCAATCATTTTGGTTTGGTGTTACTTAAAAGCCATTTGATGACAAATCTGGATGATTTCAAAAAGGTAAGTACAGCATTGATAAACCTGAGGATGCAAGAGAACAACAACCAGCAGCAGCTAAGCACAGATAAAAGCTCTCAAATGCTGTTTCCTGGACAATGAACCTAAATTTCATCGGTAATTTTAAGTTAATGAATCTATTCTTAAGTTATATTATTTTCTTTTTGTAATGCCTACAGCATTGCAGCAGTGGCAGGTGAAATATTACTTGAGTCTTCACCACAAAAGGACCTTCATCTGGATCATAACTCTGCATGGGGGAGGACTTCAATTCTTGATCTTGATCGCACTTCTTATTAGTACACTTGATGCTCTTTATCTGAATCAGGTTTCTCAGTTTCAGAGGATTTCAACCCCTCCCTAGCTGTCCTCTTAGCAATTCTCCTCTGCTTCAGCTTCTTCTTGGTACTGCAACCTCCTTGCTGGTCGCCTGAACAAACACCCAAAGTTAATCGAGTTATATTATCTAGAAAGCGTCCATTTCCTACTCATAAGTAAATAGACCTAGTTAAAATTTTACCAGGCTTGTCATTTGAGGCAACTTGGTCATGTACAGCATTTTCTCGAACACCTTGGGGTTCAGTCTGCAACGAGGCAACTCCATCATGTTCAGACAATGGTAACAAAGGTCCAATTATCTTCCCACGGCGGAAAGCATCTTCCTTGAGCCTTTTCTTACGAAGTCTTTTCCTTTGAGCTCTACTCAGCTTCAGAGTCTCAGCTTGACCTCCATCATCTTCGTCGTCACTCGTTGAGGAACCATTCTCTCCAAAATCATCTGCCACCCTAATGGTTACATTGCAATTTTATCAAACAACTAGAAACTAATTACTCGATGTTAATATATTAAAAAACCTGTGTTTTCAAGCTCCAAGGTAACGGCCCTCTCTGATCTGATACCAGGCTTCTTTCCCTCTTCCTCTTCCCCCTCCAAGTCCGGTGGAGATGGCGGTGGATAGAGTGTTTTAAGAACCGCCTCATGGAACTTCTTTCGTTTCTCTTCACGGCGCATTTAGACTTTGCTTACTATTCACTAAAAGGTGCTTGTGAAAACTTAGACAGCTGGTTAATTGTTCTTTGCCTATGGAGAGGTTCACAAAATTTTGGTTACGACTATAGGATTTATAATAATAAGGGCAACAAATTTGATTTCTTACAAATTTCAATCAAGGGGATTAAATAATGACTAGGCTAACGTTCAAAAAACATAAAATCTGTAAAGAAAGATGGCTTTAGGCATTTTTCCACTTCCATGATCACAGTGCCCAACGATGTGGCATTTGCTTGTGACAACACGCTTGGGATTTTCAGCTCTTAATTGATTATATTTTTCATGTCACTTATTTGATTGATGAAATTAATTTGAAATGCAAATTATGTAACAGGAGCAAAGTTTGAGATTTAGTTGTAAATTTTTAAATATTTAAGTACCAAATCAAACATTTCAAAGGTTAATGGTTCTAATAGTATTATTTATTCTCTCTTACTGGCTTAAACACTGTAAATGATCATTAATCCCTTGAATATTCTAGAGATACTTCAATCTAGCTTTTGATGTGTAACCCATGAGTAGGGGCTGCAAATCTAAAAGATACTGACGTGTAGGCAACTAATATCAGGAAACAGAAAAACGACACTACCGACAACATCATGTTAGGACAACCCATTGGACATTGATTTTGTCATTCACAATCTTCTCTTGGTCCAATTCCAATTTATAGATGCACATTTTCTCATTCTTTCAATTCATAAACTATTAATGAGTTATCCAAGGCTTTGCATAATCTCATAATATCTTTTCCCCTTCTCTCTGAAGAGCCCAGTAGATTTAACATATGATCAATTCCGGGCCAGGGTCCCTCTCCCTCTGCCTCTGCTGAATCATTTTTGTTTATCATACCAAATGACATCAACTGCCTATATATATATATATATATATATATTGTAGAAATTAGAAACCATGCTAACAGGTGACACACAGCCAGTAATGCTGCCCATGTTGCTGTACCGTATTTAAAACGCACTGCTAGGGATTATAAAGAAAGGAAACTACAGCAAATCTCATGAATTTTTCATGGGACTTTACCAGAATTATCATGATCAATTAGATTAGATATAAAATGGTTGCTCAAGTTTTTTACAATCTTAGGATAAGGTCCAAATTTATCATTTTTTTAACGTAATGTATCTAATTTACCCTTTATTTTTAAAGGAGTGAAATTTTATCATTGTACTTTTTTTTGGGGGGTGTGGGCGGGGGGTGGAGATAGATGTTTTACATTTACATTCTGATCAATATGAGGAAACAGACCCCTATTACATCATACATCATAATCTCCCTGGCTGCCATAGGAGGATCATCATAAACAATGCATGTTTCATCTAATGAAAACCCCCTACTTGTTACAAAATCTGCTAACATGTTCCCTTCTCTATAAATAATATTTTGCAAAGCATTTCTTCAATCAAATATTCTTTTTTATTGTTAATCTCTTATCAATTTTGAACCAAATAAAAAAACTACAGTGATAAAATTAAATTGCACCTGCTCAAAGATGAGTGATAAATTTGATTTATGACCTTGAATAAAATGGTAAATTTAGATCTTATATTCTATTTTATAGTTATAACAAATATATAAAAAAAGCATAAACAAAGGAAAAACCATAGAGTGCATAAGGCAACAATATAGTACATAGCTTTATTGGTCAAATCATTGCAATATGCATGAGGTTTACAGCTCTTCAAGACTAAATAGGAACTGGCTGTTGATCACAGACGTTCCTGGGAAATCCATCTCTTAAACATGGCAAAGCATTCCTTAGGCTTGAACTCTGGAGCTGTGTGACCCCCTCCCTGCAAAAACCAAACTCAATTACAAGTTAATTTCTTCAAACAGACTTAGCAATAAATAATATTATAAGAAACACAGGCACTCTTGCCTTGACAGTTGCAAATGTGAAGTTGTTTCCATATTCCCTTGAGTATCTACACAGAAATATTAAGCAGCAAAGCATCATAATGAAAAAAGGAATTAGATACTCCTCTACAGCACATAGACATTGAGGTTACATGGGAAACGAAATCTGATTACAGTCATTAGGCTTACCCTCCAACTTGACCATCAACAAACCATGGCCTCCAATCATCAACAATCGAGAAATTCAGGGACTTAATCCATGCTTCAGTTCCCACGTACGGAATCACTGTGTCATGATCACCACTATAAAGAAATTTATAGTCAGCACACTCGGATCAAGAGGGAAATAAAAAAGGACAGAGTATGCTAGAAAAAAACCTGTATATTAGAGCTCTGTAACCTTTTGTATTGAGATATCGATGATAGCCTACAGCACTCTCAACATCTTTGTCATAAAGTAAGCTGTTGTTACATCTTACCCACTCTCTGACTGTTCCCTGATAGTCAAATGTCAAGATTATATTCATCTAACTTGGCTACTTCCTTGGTTGGTGTTAAGCTTCTGTCCTTACCTGTCTGACATAGAGTGCTTTCTGGACACTGATGTCAGTTGCCCAAACCTTGCAAAGGTAACAATTGTAGTTCTGTAGCATGGTTTAATCAATAGCTCAATTGTCTAAACTAATTTACGTAAATTTATGTTAAGAGAAATAGCAAGTGGAAGACATTTACGCGACATCCGAATTGAGGGAATTCAGCTGCCACACGCAGGTAGTCTTCATGTGTTTCCAGGAAATATTTCCGATTATTGTCCAAACTATTCACTGGATTAAAGTCAGAAGGGCACTGAGGCTCCAGGATTTGTGGTCGGTTTATGTGTACAGTGCACTAAAAAGCAAAAGTTGTTAAGCAAGTCAACACACAGAAATATTTCAGGCAATGATTTTACAAGGAAATTAGAAAAGAAAAAGAAAAGAACAGGTTCAGTTGCTTTACTACCTCTGAGATAGCTTGAAGATCTTTTGCACAATCTACATTGCTAATATCCACTTCCACGTATTCTTCTTTACAATTCCTTTTGGCAGACTGCAAAAAATGCTCACCACACATATATATAATTTCCTCGAGGAATCACTTAGAATTAAGAGATTAGATAACTGTTAGTATCAACATACTTTTGGTCATCCATTAATGATTAATGTTATATCAGAAGCACTAGAAGAAGGGTTTTGTCCAATGACCTCGTAAAGTTCATTGGAGATAAGTGCCACACGATGATAAAATGGAATCTTTGAGTTGTCATCAAATTTCGAATCTGTTGCAGGATTACCAAGCAAATAACCCTGCAAACATAGCTGAAAATGTTATAGCATTCTGGAACCAAGACTCCATATCACAAAAGATATTCGTGAAGAGGGAGGAAGTCAGCATAATCATCGAGAATTTGATACTGGAGCACTTACTTTGAGGTTGATTGCTGGAACGCCCCTGTCTTCAATACCTGAAGTAGCATGAGTAATCTGGCCATTGGCCCCTTGATGAACAACATATAAGCCACAAGTTTAAAGAAGATGAACACATAGTTACCATCTGATATTGCTTGAGCAATTATGGGAACAATCATCCCGGAGTACGAGTCACCGCCAATATAGAATGGATTTGTAATGAACTTGGGATAACTGTCCAACCACTGAACACACAAAAATCATACACTGAGTGGACAGCTAAGTTCCATCCATGGTTTTTAACTTTTTATTCTAATTCCACTTCTAATTCCACTTTAATTCTTAATCTCTAAATTGCTCCATTTAGATAATTAGCCTTTTAAAGTGGTTCAATTTAGTCTTTTTGTTACATTATTCCATTAACAATTGAAAAAGTTTTGAAATGCGAGGGGAATATCCACATGGCATTCTGCAATTTTGTCATTACATCATTTTTAACGGAATAATTTTGTCAAGAAAACTAAAATAAGACTATTTTAAAAAATTAGGAATCTGAATAAAATAATTCAAAAGTTGTGGACTAAAGTGATATTGAAATAAAAGTTAGGGATTGCAAGTGAGATTTACCCCTGCGTACACATCACCCAAAAGAAGAAACTACTAAAGGAGAAAAATTTTCTGTTAAGTTGATAAACCTATAGATGTTTCTGCAATAAGCACATTATATACGGCATCTTCATATGCCCAAGAGATACTAGCAATTAATATTAAATGCAGTTAAAAGGTGCATTTATTTGTCATGAAAATCTTTTGTCAATCAAGTTAAAGATTTGTCCTAACAGAAACTGATGATAAAAAAATAAAATATACTTTTCAAAAAAAAAAAATATGCCTTTACCTTCCTCAAAAAATTATAGGCATTGTCAGCATATTTTTTATCCCCCGTCTTGAAACCTTGCAAGGTTCTTGAATACGAAAATCCTGTGCCAACAGGTGCATCTAGGAAGATTATGCTTGCAACCTAGCAAGTTAACAAGAACGTGCAGAAACCAAATATAAGTGAGTGGAAGCTACAAACCACATGCCCATCGAGTTATTATAGTCATAACTAAATGATTTCACCTTTGTCCAAGAGTAAGGGTTTAGAGCAAAAGTTGGTAAGCTGCCATTGTACTCGACCATGTTAAATTGCAAGGGGCCTAATTAAACGATACCAGGTACAAGTTAATAATATGTTACATTTTAGTGCGGACTCCATTGGGGTGGAAATGAGCTTGTAAGTTTGTAAGTCCGACAGATTGAAAAACCCAAGTGTAGAACTCCTTGGCATAGAATTGCAGAAATAAACAATCAGAAACTACCTATTTCAAAAAAGAGCCCCGAGAGAGCAGAGCAGCCAGGGCCTCCAGTGAGCCACAGAAACAGAGGATCCTCTGCTGGATTCCTTTCCGATTCAATAAAATAGAAGAAAAACTCCACATCTCCCACCCCTATGTATCTGAGACATATCAACTAACCGGTGATGGCATGATTGTTATATATACTAGTACTATTCCAATGCTAGAGGAGTATAATTGATCAAACCTACATCCTTCCACATCTTTATCACATTACAATCATGAATAATCCAAAAAAAAAAAAAAGAAAAACATAATATAAGTAGTAAAAGAAAAATAAAGTAGCATGAGTGTTTGAGAAACTCACCCAGTTTCAAGCTTGAAGGGAAGTGAAGCAGAAAATCCAGGAAGAGACCTGATTGTTGAAAAGGAAAGTGCAGGCCTGGAGCAAATCGTAACGAAGACGATGTAAAAGCATACCAAATGGAAATATTTTGAAAACGTCCTTGGTAGCTTCGGATCAAGAGTTTCTACCGCCATATTAACTAGAATTGAAACAGGAGCTTAGGACTTTCGAAAAGATTTGAAGTCAGAAAGTAAGAGTTGACCTTCGGTTTTCATGGCTGATACGGGACTTCATCTTCTGGTACTTGGAATGATGTTTCTTCTTTAATAATTTTTTCAACAAAATGTTAGTTACGTAAGGTGATTAATAAAGTCATAATTGTAACTCAATAATGCAGCATAATCCAATAAGGCATTTGTCCCTGCATTTGGTTGGTGGTACAGATAAGAGAAAGTAATCAATGTTATTCAGCCTTTAAACTTATTTTTCACGTGTCTTTACTACCATGCATTTCCCTCTTCCAGACAGTGATGTTTTTTCTTTCTCAGTTTTGCTCTCCGTAGTGTTACCCAGGTAAAGAGCTAATTTAGTCGAGAATTAATATTCGTTCATGTACTTGATGGAGTCTTTACATTAACGTCCTAAGCATTTTTTTAATAAATGACATCGGGTAAGTATTGAAGTATTCACACATAAATCTGATTATAAAATTTAAAATTCACATTATATCTGAATCCAGTTAATAATATCTTATTAAAATCTAATTAAAATTTAAATCTGTTTATTTAATTAAAAACGACTTGGGTATTCACTACAAAACTTGATTGAATCCAAATTCATAATAAGAAATAAAATTTAATCGTTTTTATATATTTTATTAATCAATATTAAATTAATAAATTCAAAATAAATTTTAAAGTTAGATAATGTATAAATTAAAATAAATAATATGTCAATTATAAATAATATATTAAAAAAATAATATAAATATTAAAAAAGTCATTATCTATAATAAAATTTGACTAATGAATATATCAAAATAACTATTTGTATCGTACTTAATGGAAAATAGAGAGCGATGCAGAGAATGGTTGCGAATGATTTTCTTCATTCATCAAAAGGACGAATTTATAGAGTTTGTTTATATACAAGTCTATACAAGGAAAAATAGAAAACGACAAAATTATGTAACTAATCTACCAATTAAAGAACAATTAATGGTAACATTTGTTTTAAATGATACGTTGTCGTTTAAGCCATCTTATTGTCAAGTCTTCAGCCATTGCATCAACACAGTGCGTTCTGTCCTTATTTTTAAGAGCTCTATTTACAAGCAACTTCATCCCTTGTATGTCAGAGTCTTCCATATTTATTTCTGCCATTCGAGTCCTCACTCTCCATGATATTTTAACGCTCCCCCTCAAGATAAACCATGAATGTTGTGAATGTTCATCTTGCATAGTAACTTTTGGAACTGTCCAGGTTGCAGAGCCTTTGTGAATGCATCTGCTAGCTGTGAATCTGTTGATATATGAACCGGTTCAATTATACCACTCAAAATCTTCTCACGAATGAAATGGCAATCAACTTCTATGTGCTTGGTTCTTTCGTGTAAGACTAGGTTTTTGCTAATGTATATTGATGACTGATTGTCACAGTATAGTTTTAATACAACTTTTTTGTTCAAAGCTAAACTTTGCAAGCAAACCTTTAATCCAAATAATCTCACAGCAGGTGGTTGCCATAAACTTGTTTTTTGCCTCAATAGAACTTCGTGCCACTATTTGCTACTTTTTGCATTTCCAACTTACTAGTGAATTTCCAATGAACACATAGTAACTAGTAATAGATCTTCTAGTGTCGGGTCACCTTATCCAATCACTATCACAGTAAGTTGAGATCTTCAAATCTGACTCTGTTTTCATCAATATACCTTGGCCAAGTGCTGCCTTTAAGCATTTCAATACTCTGCAAGCTGCCATATAATGTTTTCTACCTAGTTTATCCATGAACTGAAAAAGAATCTGAACTGCATACGAAATGTCAGGCATTGTAAATGTCAAATAAAGAAGCTTTCCCACTAATTGTCTATACTTGGAAAAATCAGCTAGTTCATCTTCTTTGGTTGCTTTAGTTAGCTTCACATTATAATCAATAGGTGTTGAGACAAGCTTGGCTCTAAGCAATCCATATTCTTGTAACAGATCAAGTGTATACTTCCTTTGACATATCAAAATGCCTTCTGATGATCTTGACACTTCTAGACTAAGGAAATACTTTAATATCCCTAAGTCCTTAAGCTTAAACTGCGAGTTTAAATGTTCCTTTACTACTATTGCAGCTTGAGTGGAAGCATTGCCAATCAAGATATCATCAACATATGTCAATAAGGCAATGAATTCACCATCAACTGTGTTTGTAGTAAATAATGAGTAATCTGACATTGACTGCTTGAATTCGTATTGAATGATACATGATGTTAGCTTGGCATTCCACTGTCTTGAGGCTTGTTTAAGTCCATATAAAGACTTATGAAGTTTGCAGGCTACCTTTGATCCACTTGGATGCTTCCCCTTAACTGTGTATCCTTCTAGTATCTCCATGTAAACCTTTTCATCAAGGTCTCCATGCAAGAATGCATTATCAACATCTAGCTAGGATAATGTCCAATTCCTTGCAACTGCAAGTACAAAGAAAATTTCGATAGTGGATTGTTTAGCCACAGGACTAAAGGTCTTTTGATAATTAAAACCAATTACTTGGCTGTATCCTTTGGCAACTAATCTTGCCTTGAACTTTTCTATCTCACCTTTTGCATTCAATTTGGTCTTGTATACTCATTTACAGACAACGGTATGACAATTTGCAAGTAATGGTACTATACTTCATGTGCCATTCTCTTCTAAAGCCTTTAGCTCAGTTACTATTGTAGCTCTCTAGTGTGAATGAGATAATGCTTGATGGTAAGATATGGGATCTTGTACCTTTGATAATGAAATGGTAAATGCTTTATGTGTATTGGATAGTTTATGTGATGAAATGAATTTTGATATAGGATGTGAGGTGGTGGCATTTGTGTGAGAAGGCAAATCAATTTGGTAAGCTTCCATATATTTTGGTATGGTTTTTATTCTTGTGCTTTTCTGGTTGGTACATTTGAGTTAATATCATGGTCTGGATCAAGTTGATTAGTACTGTCATTGTTAGACAAATCAATACTTGATGATGAATTGCTCGAAATGTCATCATTTCTTGACGTGTGAAGTTGTTCTGTAAGTGGTGAAGGCTCTTTAGAACATAATTCAGACTGGTTTTGGTTAAGTGAATCAAAATTTGCAGGATTTATATCAAAAAGGTCAAATGGGGTAATAGGCATACCAGGTGTTTGATGAAATGTGGAATTCTATCTATCATGTTTTTGAGATGGAAAGGGAAAAGTTTCTTCTTGAAAAACAATATCTCTGGACATTAGGACTCCATGTGCCTCAAGATCATACACTTTGTATCCTTTAACATGGTTCATATATCCTATAAAAACACATTTATTTGCCTTGCTGTCAAACTTCTTCTTATGCTATGTTTGTGTGGAACCAAAACACAAACATCCAAAGACTTTGAAATGACTAAATAAAGGAGGCCTTTTGTAGAGTATCTCATACGGTGACCTATTCTGTAAGACTTTGGTAGGCACCCTATTTATGATATGTGTAGCAGTTAAGACTGCATCCCCTCAAAAACTAATTGGTATGTTTGATTGGTGTCTTAAGGCTCTAACTACAGCCAAGATGTGTTGATGCTTTCTCTCCACTACACCATTTTGTTGTGGTCTACCAACACAAGATAGTTGATAATAAATACCATTTTTATTGTAAAATTCAGTAAGTTCAAACTCTTTTCCATTATTTATTCTTAGACATTTTATAAAACTATTAAACTGTCTTTGAACAATGTTAGCAAAATAGGTATGATTGATGACACCTCTGATTTGTTTTTCATCAAATATATCCATGTAAACCTTGAAAAATCATTAACAATGGTCAGAAAGTATCTGTGACCATTTAAAGTAGGAACTTCATATGGTCTCCATGTGTCTACATGCACTATTTCGAAAACTGTTTTGGTGTTTTGAATATGAGTTGGAAATGGTAATCTTCTTTGCTTAGCCTTTGGACAGACTTCACATAGTAAATTATTTGAACCATTAATTTCTGGAAAATTTTGATGCAACACTTTAATTCTTTTTATTGGGGCATGTCCCAATCTAAAGTGCCAAAGGTCAAAGCCTGTGTATTTTGATTTGGAAGAATTTATAGCAAAAACAAAAAAATCCTTAACAAATTTTTAAAACAAAAATGAGAAAGATCCTATTCAACTTGGCTATCTTGCATCACATAGAGCCTTGAAGACCCCTTAGCAACCCCAGTTACTCTTTAAGATGGAAGCTCCTAAATTACACAATCTGAGTCAATGAAAAATAGGCATGAATTCTATGACTTAGTTAACGCACTTACTGACAGAAGATTGAAGCTAAAACTAGGCACACACAAGACATTCTTCAATGTTAATAGGGGTGTAATTTTAACAGTTCCAATATGAGTGACAGGTGCTCTACCATTATTTGGTAAGTGAACAAAATGGTCATTAACTAGTTCAACTAGAATGAACCTGTCTAAAGAATGACAAATATGATCCATAGCACCAAAATCTATAACCCAACTATTTTGTTTAATCACAAGATTATTGATATGTCTAAAACTATGAGGCTTTGGAGTACTAAAACAAAGCTGGTTGGAAACAATACCTGCAAATGCTAAGTTGATCAAGGATGGTTTATTTTGATGATTCTTTGGTAAGGAAACCTTACCATCATTAGAAGTAATCCCATTCTCACTTAAGAGATCCATAAGCTTGCTGACATGCAGTTTGATTGCTAACAGTTGGGACATAAGACCATTACTAGCTAAATCATCTTCCTATTCTGACTGTGTTCCTTGCCATTGAATGTCATTTAGGCCTGTAACACTATTTGCCATTGACTTCCCTTTCTTGAAATTGCCTTTAGACTTAGTAAACTTGAAGTCCTCAGGGAATCCAACAAGTTTGTAACATTTTTCCTTGATATGGCCCTTCTTCCCACAATGTGAGCATTGCAGATCTTTTTTGCCTTTCTTACTTGTATCTGCAGTAGTCAGCATAGCTAAAGATCCTAGTGGTGGTTGTGTCTGAATCATCAAAGTCCACTAAGCGTCTTCCCTTAAAACAAGACTGTAAACTCTGTCCAAACTTGGTATTGGATCCATGAGAATGATTTGTGATCTTAAGGCAGAAAAAGAGTTATTCAGCCCATTCAAGAACCTGAAGACCATATCCTTCTAGTACTGGTCACTATAAATTTTGAAGCAATTAATATTGCATTTTTTGCATTTGCAATATGGCAAGGGCCTAGAACTCCTCAATTCTTCCCAAACTCCCTTCAATTCTATAAAATAAGCATCTACTGTCCTTGTGCCCTGAGTTATACTTTCTAGTGTGTATTGTAGGTTGCATACTCTAGTGTTATCTGGTTGGGTAAAGTTTTGCTTAAAGGTATTCTAGATATCCATTGCAGAGTCCATATAAAACACTATCGATGTTATAGGCTATGTAATTGATTCTAAAAGTCATCCTACCAGCAGGTTGTTACACCTAATCCAGGAAGCGTAGATGGGATATGTGACTTTAGGTTTCACTATTGTACCATTTATGAAGCTTGTTTTATTCCTGATGGACAATGCAACCAAAAAAGAACAACTCCATGCTACATAGTTGGTTGTGGTCAATTTAGGGGTGATCATGATTGATCCTGGATGATCAATATGATGTAAGTAGTAAGGCGATTATGGATCTACCACATGGGATATTTGAAAGCTTGATTCATCTGAGGTTTGTGAGATCTGAGGGGTTGAAGTAGTTGATTTGACATGATTCACCAAAAGAAATTTGATGCTAGGAAGAAAAAAAAAAGATGATATCAACTTACTGAGGATCTTGATGATGATGATGAAAAATGAAGATAGTAGTAGACTAATAGCTACTGTGAGAATCTATGAGTCTCCGTACTAAATCTTTAGGAGCTTCACCTACTCTTATACCATGATAAAAAATAGAGAGTGATGCAGAGAATGTTTGGGAATGATTTTCTTCATTTATCAAAAGGAAGAATTTACAGAGTTTGTTTATATATAAGTCTGTACAAGGAAAAATAGAAAACGACAAAACTATGTAACAAATCTACCAATTAAAGAACAATTAACAGTAACATTTGTTTTAAATGATACGTTGTCGTTTATGCCATCTTATTGTCTAGTCTTCAACCATTGCGTCAACACGGTGCATTCTGTCCTTATTTTTAAGAGCTCTATTTACAAGCAGCTTCATCCCCTATATGTCAAAGACTTCCATACTTATTTCTACCATTCGAGTCCTCACTCTTCATGATATTTTAATAGTACTCAAACTCATTTGTAATGTATTGTAATCCTATTTATATAGAACGAAGCCATTTAGATATTACCAACTACTATCTTTATTCTATTTTCTCCTCTTCCTCTTTTGAGGGGGATAATGTGTTTAGGACGAGAAGGAGGCCCAAATTACATTAACAAAGGCCTTGAGAAAACAATGAATGAATCCAAATTTTGTTGATCGCGTCATCAAAGGCCCAACTCTAGTTGTACTTCTCAAATTCTTTCCCTCCCCCTTGTCTGTAATTCACTACTAGGCATGGGAGAAAGTTAATATGAACACAAGCCTTTGCCTGAATGGTTACACACCCACCTCATGAGGGTGGGGGAGGTTGCAATGTCAAGTTTCAGTTGTCCTTCACCTCTTTGGGTTTTACTAGTGAAGTTTTTGGGAATGAAGCTCCAATTATCCTACCTTGGCATTTTTTCTGCTCAAACCTACAATCCAAGAGTCTTTTTTTTCTCTCTTTTTTTAACTTGATAGCTACTTCAAATTTGTTTCTTTCACTTTCAGATTGTTCTGCAAGTAGTTGATGTTTGGGAGAACGAAAAAGATGCAATTATGACCTTTTAAGGTATCTAAAGCTTTTGTCTAAACTGATTTGTGAAACTTAAAGCTTTTGCTTAGCTTGTATGTTCTCTTTCTAAGTCTAATGTCTAGCTAGGAAATTTTGAGAATAAAGATGTGATCCAAGTAATATAAAGGCTGGCAATGTGATCTAGAAACCATTGAATGTTGTAGGCTTTTAGCTACTTTAACCAAAGAAAGTAAGACTGACGCATGAACATTTATAATTGTATTTTATTTAATTTAGTTTTTGCTAATTTTAGTTGATTTAAGAATTATAGATATAATAAAATTTTTCTTTTACTTGTATTAAGACTTTAAGCTAGTCATGTTCTATTTAGGAGTAGAACACCTATTTTATTTAAATCCTTATTAATTATTTTAATTGTATTAGATAACTAGAAGTAGAATTTTATTAGGATGTGGGCTTATAATAGTATAAATAGAACCCTTAGGTTTGATTATTATTCACATTCAAGTTGAGAGTTAATAAATAATATTTTTTAAGCATGAGTGTTTATTTCTTTAGGCTCTTTTTAAAGAGTAAGAGGTTTTAGTATATTTGGCCTAACCAACCAAAGTGGGATTTTGGCTATTTTTCACCTTAGTGGGGTTTTCAACCTTATCAAGATTGGTGATTCACCGTAGTGAGGTTTTCAACCTCGTCACAATTGATGTCTTTCACAACGTCCAGGTGTCTTTACAACGTCCAAGTGTCTTTACAACGCCCCGACGTCAAAGACTCTCTCTTTCGTATGGCAAGTTAAGGTATAACAACTTTACTCACCAAACATTTCTTTATGTCCAATTCCAAATTTTTTAAGGCAGACCACTCAATCAGTGGGGGAGGCGGTTTTTTTTTTTTATTAGTATAAAATTATAAATATATAAATTTGCCACCTTTATTCAAATCAAATGATTTGGCTTGGCATAATGGTAAGTCATTTAAATTAAATTTTAGAGATTTAGATTCAATACCTTCTAAACCAAAATTATGCATTGCTTAACTACTTAAATTTAAAATTATTTTTCTTTTATCCTTATGGAGTAAATCCAAATTTATGCATTGCTTAATTGCTTAAATTTAAAATTATTTTTCTTGTATCCTTACAAAGTAAACCCAAATTTTAAAATTATTTTTCTTTTTTCTTATAGAGTAATCTGAATTTCCTTAGTAAAAGATACATTGCTTAATTGCCTAACGAGTATAATTTTTTGTTTTGATTTTTCTTACAATCTGTTGATTTAATTTGAGCATTTATGTAATATGTATTTTTCCTAAAAATACTTCATTTTTTTTAGTATTTCCTTAATAAAAGATACATTGCTTAATTGCCTAACAAGTATAATTTTTTATTTTGATTTTTCTTACAATCTATTGAATCGATTTGAGTATTTATGCAATATGTACTTTTTTTAAAAACCATTCATTTTTTTTAAGTGTAACATTACTAAAATATTTTGCACTATTGTATATAATATATTATCGTCCTATGGAGTAAAAGATAGATTGCTTCATTGCCTAAAGAGTATAATTTTTTATTTTGATTTTTTTAACAATCTGTTAATTCAATTTAAGCACTTATGTAAAATGTAATTAAAATATTTGAATGAATACATCTAACTTTCAAAAAAGGAATATAATTAAGATATTTAAATAATTTCAATAATTTTATCTTATTTTTTCAAATTAAATAAGTACAAAGTTATTGTTAGAACCATTGAAACAAATTTAGTTATTGATAAATTTAAAAGTATGAAAGTAGTTGAGCATAACTTAAATTGTCTACAGTGAAATTTTAATATTATTTTTTTTGTTTTATATCTATTTATATTAATAAACTTAAAAAATTATATTCAAATTGTGAATAAAATTTTATATTATAATTTAATTTTATTTAAAAAAATAATTAATTATTTTTTACGACGAATCATTAATCCAATTTATAATCTTGTATAATTATGTTTACCTTTTAACCCCTCTTTATGTAAAATTTTAAATTCGTCATTATATTCAATGTGGTCAGACCATTTTCCAAGACATTTTGAGTCCGCGGTGCTACTTCGGCTGCCCACACCGGCTTTCTGGTTTCAACGGGTTTAGCTCATTGCCCCAACTGCAACCCATATTCATTTAAGAAGTGTTGAATCCAGTTTGTTATCAGATAGAGAGGGATTCCAAACAAATAGGCCGACGCCTATCTTATCTGAAAAGATGGACATATGGACTACGTTGTTGTTCTACTGTCTAGAATTATTAATTGTTTTCACACCATTAATGGCTTCAACACCATAATCACTCAATGATATAAATATCCTTCAATCTAGCTTTTGAGGTGTAATCCATGAATAGGTACATCAAATCTAAAAAAAGGATTTAGGCACCATATAATCGGCAAATTGAAAATGCCCAACATGGAAACAATTACCAACCGGATGTAAAGACACCCCATTGGACATTGATTTTCCTCGTTCACACCATCCTCTCTCTCCGTCCAATTCATGAATACGTTTCTCTCGAGGTTCGACCTTGCATTTCTTTTTTTTTTTTTCACCTACTTTTTTGTGAAGAGAGGGATATTATTGGACGGTTGTGACTACTTCTAGTTTAGTTATGCGATGGAAGATCACGTCAGCCTTGCGGCCTGCTTTGAATTTGAAAATTGTTAGGTGGCAGAATTCATGTAATACCTCGTCAGGGTCTTCCTAGCTTATCTCATCTAGCCAAAACACGTTGCGGCCTAGATTATTTGCTATGGAAAATGGAAACTTTTTGAGTAAAAGGTAACTCACAGCCATTGAAGAACCATACCACATTTAACAATGCCATGTTTTGCTTTTACAACTGCTTGGGGAATAGTAAGAAAGAAAAAAAAAATAGAACAGATATTGTCAACTTACCTAATAGTTCCATTATGGGACTTCACAAGATGTATAGTGTTTAATTAGATTACAGATAAAATGCTCCAAGAAGGAAGACATTCTTTTATCATTTTTCCACTTCAATGATCACACTCGCCCAAAAAGGCAAAAATACAGTGCATAGCTTAATTGGTAAAAATCATTGCAATATGCATGAGGTTTACGGCTCTTCAAGACTTAATAGGAACTAGCAATTGATCACAAACGCTCCTGGGAAATCCATCTCTTGAACATGGCAAAGCATTCCTTAGGCTTGTACTCTGGAGCTGTGTGACCCCCTCCCTGCAAAAGCCAAACTCTATTACACATTGTTTTCTTCAAATAGACTATGCAATAAATAATATTATCAGAAACGCAGGCACTCTTGCCTTTACAGTTGCAAATGTGAAGTTGTTTCCATATTCTCTTGAGTATCTACACAAAAATATTAAGCAGCAAAGCATCATAAAGAAAACAAGAATTAGATACTTCTCTACGGCACATAGAAATTGAGGCTACATGGGAAACAAAATCTGATTAGTCATTAGGATTACCCCCCAACTTGACCATCAACAAACCATGGCCTCCAATCATCAACAATCGATAAATTCAGGGACTTAATCCATGCTTCGGTTCCCACGTGTGGAACAGATCTGTCATGATCACCACTGTAAAGAAATTTATAGTCAGTACTCACTCGCATAAAGAGGAAAAAAAAGGACAGAATAAGCTAGCAAGAAACCTGTATATTAGAGCTCTGTAACCTTTTGCATTGAGATATCGATGATAGGCTACAGCACTCTCAACATCTTTGTCATAAAGTAAGCTGCTGTTACATCTTACCCACTCTCTAACTGTTCCCTGATAGTCAAATGTCAAGATTACATTAATCTAACTTAGCTACTTCCTTGATTGGTGTAAAGCTTCTATCCTTACCTGCCTGACATGGAGTGCTTTCTGGACACTGATGTCAGTTGCCCAAACCTTGCAAAGGTAACAATTGTAGTTCTGCAGCATGGTTTAATCAATAGCTCAATTATCTAAACTAATTTACATAAATTTATGGTAAGAGAAATAGCAAGTGGAAGACATTTACGCGACATCCGAATTGAGGGAACTCAGCTGCCACACACAGGTAGCCTTCATGTGTTTCCAGGAAATATTTCCGATTATTGTCCAAACTATTCACTGGATTAAAGTCAGAAGGGCACTGAGGCTCCAGGATGTGTGGTCGGTTTATGTGTACAGTGCACTAAAAAGCAAAAGTTGTTAAGCTAGTCAACACACAGAAATATTTCAGGAAATGATTTTACAAGGAAATTAGAAAAGGAAAAAAAAAAGAACAGGTGCAGTTGCTTTACTACCTCTGAGATAGCTTGAAGATCTTTTGCACAATCTACATTGCTAATATCCACTTCCACGTATTCTTCTTTACAATTCCTTTTGGCTGACTGCAAAAAATGCTCACCGCACATATATATAATTTCCTTGCGGAATCACTTAGAATTAAGAGACTAGATAACTGTAAGTTTCAACAGAGTTTTGGTCATCCATTAATGATTAATGTTATATCAGAAGCGCTAGAAGAAGGGTTTTGTCCAATGACCTTGTAAAGTTCATCGGAGATAAGTCCCACACGATGATAAAATGGAATCTTTGAGTTGTCATCAAATTTCGAATCTGTTCCAGGATTACCAAGCAAATAACCCTGCAACCATTGCTGAAAATGTTATAGCATTCTGGAACCAAGACTCCATATCATAAAAGATATTTGCGAAGAGGAAGGAAGTCAGCATAATCATCGAGAATTTGATACTAGAGCACCTACTTTGAGGTTGATTGGTGGAACGCCCCTGTCTTCAATACCTGAAGTAGCATGAGTAATCTGGTCATTGGCCCCTTGATGAACAACATATAAACCACAAGTTTAAAGAAGATGAACACATAGTTACCATCTGATATTGCTTGAGCAATTATGGGAACAATCATCCCGGAGTACGAGTCACCGCCAATATAGAATGGATTTGTAATGAACTTGGGATAACTGTCCAACCACTGAACACACAAAAATCATACACTGAGTGGACAGCCAAGTTCCATCCATGGTTTTTAACTTTTTATTCTAATTCCACTTCTAATTCCACTTTAATTCTTAATCTCTAAATTGCTCCATTTAGATAATTAACCTTTTAAAGTGGTTCAATTTAGTTTTTTTGTTACATTATTCCATTAATAATTGAAAAACTTTTGAAATGCCAGGGGAATATCCACATGGCATTCTGCAATTTTGTCATCACATCATTTTTAACGGAATAATTTGTCAAGAAAACTAAAATAAGACTATTTTAAAAACTTAGGAATCTGAATAAAATAATTCAAAAGTTGTGGACTAAAGTGATATTGAAATAAAAGTTAGGGATTGCAAGTGAAATTTACCCCTGCGTACACATCACCCAAAAGAAGAAACTACTAAAGGAGAAATTCTTCTGTTAAGTTGATAAACCTATTGATGTTTCTGCAATAAGCACATTATATACGGCATCTTCATATGCCCAAGAGATACTTGCAATTAAAATTAAATGCAGCTAAAACGTGCATTTATTTGTCACTAAAGTCTTTTTTCAATCAAGTTAAAGATTTGTCCTAACAGAAACTAATGATAAAAGAATAAAATATACTTTTCAAAAAAAAAAATGCCTTTACCTTCCTCAAAAAATTATAGGCATTGTCAGCATATTTTTTATCCCCCGTCTTGAAACCTTGCAAGGTTCTTGAATACGAAAATCCTGTGCCAACAGGTGCATCTAGGAAGATTATGCTTGCAACCTAGCAAGTTAACAAGAACGTTCAGAAACCAAATATAAGTGAGTGGAAGCTACAAACTACATGCTAATCGAGTTATTATAGTCATAACTAAATGATTTCACCTTTGTCCAAGAGTAAGGGTTCAGAGCAAAAGTTGGTAAGCTGCCATTGTACTCGACCATGTTAAATTGCAAGGGGCCTAATTAAACGATACCAGGTACAAGTTAATAATATTTTACATTTTAGTGCAGACTCCATTGGGGTGGAAATGAGCTGGTAAGTTTGTAAGTCCGACAGATTGAAAAACCCAAGTGTAGAACTCCTTGGCATAGAATTGCAGAAATAAACAATCAGAAACTACCTATTTCAAAAAAGAGCCCGGAGAGAGCAGAGCAGCCAGGGCCTCCAGTGAGCCACAGAAACAGAGGATCCTCCGCTGGATTCCTTTCTGATTCAATAAAATAGAAGAAAAACTCCACATCTCCCACCCCTATGTATCTGAGACATATCAACTAACCGGTGATGGCATGATTGTTATATATACTAGTACTATTCCAATGCAAGAGGAGCATAATTGATCAAACCTACATCCTTCCACATCTTTATTACATTACAATTATGAATAATCCAAAAAAAAAAGGAAAAACAGAATATAAGTAGTAAAAGAAAAATAAATTAGCATGAGTGTTTGAGAAACTCACCCAGTTTCAAGCTTGAAGGGAAGGGAATCAGAAAATCCAGGAAGAGAGCTGATTGTTGAAAAGGAAAGTGCAGGCCTGGAGCAAATCGTAACGAAGACGATGTAAAAGCATACCAAATGGAAATACTTTGAAAACGTCCTTGGTAGCTTCGGATCAAGAGTTTCTACCGCCATATTAACTAGAATTGAAACAGGAGCTTAGGACTTTCGAAAAGATTTGAAGTCAGAAAGTAAGAGTTGACCTTCGATTTTCATAGCTGATGCGGGACTTCATCTTCTGGTGCTTGGAATGGTGTTTCTTCTTTAATAATCTGACAGTAGAAGCAGGTGAAGAACAAGTGAGGAGTTTTGAATCTATAGTGCAAAACGATGACGTTTCTTTACCTGATATGTTGAGTTTTCAAAGTGTACCGTTTTGTTCATTTTATGTTTTAAGTTTGTTGTATTCAAAACGGTGTTTACTTGTGTCGTTTTTGATTTAGTTGCTTATGTCCTATACGGTTCAGCTTAGTGTCGTTTTAGCTTGTTTTGAGGGCTTAATAGCTATGGTGTCTGTTTCATTTTACCGTTGGAAGGGTCATTGATCTGTGTGAGAGTTTGTTTCTGTGATCCGTTTCTTTAGGAAATGTTTGAAGTTATTGTAGTATAAATACTGAAAATGAAATGAATTCAATGTTTTTTCTAGGCCAAATTCATTTTCTGTATTATGAAATATTTTTCTCATCTTCTTCTCTGTTCTGCATAGCTTTTTTTATCAAGTCTGCTTGGAAACTTTAATTTTCCGTTTTTCTTCAAATGGTATCAGAGCTTTTATGATCTTAAGAGCCTAGGATTTGATTGTTATATGCAAATATGACCTCTGGATTAAATGCATCAGCTCCCCCAAAGTTCACATGAGAGAATTACTCCTTTTGGAGTGTGAAGATGGAATCGTTTCTGCAAGCTTTCACATTGTGGGAAGCAGTGGAGACTGATGAGGAGCCAGTGCAGAGGAGAGCTAATCCGACAATAGCTCAAATCAGGCAATTTGAGGAAAACAAAGCCAAAATGTACAAAGCTCTATCTTGCCTTCACTTAGCTTTATTTGATGAAATTTTTGCTCGGGTTATGCATTTGAAATCTCCAAAGCTAGTTTGGGATTATTTGAGAGATGAGTTTTTTGAAAGTGAAAGAACTAGGCAGATTCAAGCTTTTAATATTACTCAGAAATTTGAAATGTTAAGGATGGAAGATAATGAAAATATAAAGGACTTCTCTGGTAAGATGATGGGGTTAGTGAACCAATTAAGGCTACTGGGGAAAGAGATTACAGAGGAGAGACTGGTAAGCAAAATGTTAGTTAGCTTACCTGAAAAGTACGAATCCAAGGTGTCCTCATTGAAAGATTCCAGGGATCTAGCTCAGCTTACTCTTAAGGAGTTGGTCAATGCCTTGGAAGGTTTGGAACAGCGAAGAGTTTTCAGACAAAAGAGTGCATCAGATTATCCCTTAGTGGCTAAATCCAAAAGTGTGAAAATGAAAAGTGATGGCTCGAAGGATAGTGCAGTCGATAAGAAAGCTAAAAGAAGGAAGACTGGTGACACTCAACACAGGGATCAAAAGAAAGAATTTCCACCGTGTAAGCATTGCAAGAAGACCAATCATACTGAAAAATACTGTTGGTTCAGGCCTAATGTTAAATGCAGGGCTTGCAATCAACAGGGTCACGTGGAAAAGATATGTAAGAATCGTGCCAGAGCACCTGAGAAAGCTGCTGTTGTGGAATTGTCGCAACGTGCGGGTGCAGAGACCCGAGCGCTAGACGTGAATAACTTAGGGAGTCGCCACCAATCTTTTTTGTTTAGGTGTGATTGGCCACCCAATAAATTTGTTCTATTCGACGAAGTACTAAATTGGCTTTAGGTTCGTCGAAAGAACGATAAACTGGTTTACGTGTTTTTTTAGAGTTTGGGTTCGGGAGTACGGTTGCGCACGGGGAAGGATTAGCACCCCCGTGACGCCCGTTCCACGAATGGTACCATTTAATCACTTATTGTCTTAACCCTTTTATTTTGTTTTTTGTGTTTCTTTTGCTATTATTTGTTGGATTCATCTTTTTATTCTATTAATCGAATATGTTACGACCTTAGCGTACATGTGATGCAATTATGAAATGCGTGGCATAAAATAGAAATAGCACCAAACAAAAACCTTTTATTGAGTGTACTTTCCGAATCCGCCCATCATACTGGTGGGATCCGGGAGTATCCTCGCACCTAGAGAGTTTACCAATGAAACTCACCTTCGCAAGCTTCCTCGGAAAGTCCCATCATCGGGGTAATCGCTCGTGGAAGAAAACAGTGTTTTCGTGAATGCAAAAATCCTAATACGGGTAAAAACCTTTTATTAAAGATATCTCTCCGAACCCTCCCATCATACTGGTGGAGTTCGGAAGTATCTTTTCACCTAAGGAGTTTACCAATGAAACTCGCCTTCGCAAGCTTCCTCGGAAAGTCCCATCATCGAGATTTATATCCGTATACAAAATAGGTCTATATGCCATGACAGTTAATAATGCCAACATGATACGCGTAAATTCCCTATTTATTCCATGTTTATTATTTTTCTTGTATGCTTACTTTTTATGAATGAAATTCCCTTACTTATTGTTTTTTTACAATCCTTTTTATTTCTTCCTATATTTTAGAGTGTAGGTACTTAGTTTTCATCACATGAGACTTTCCTATAGTCACAATTTTTGGGATCAAAATTTATTATTATTATTATTTTATGCACATGTATTTTTATTTATTTTTCTGTGTTATTATGATTTGATAAATTTATTATTATCATTTATTGATTTTTATTTATCTTATTTATTTTATTTATGATTTTCTTTATTGATGATTAAATATACCTAAAGGTTTTTATTTATTTATCCATTTATATTTTTTTATTCATATTATTTTATTTTATTTTTTATTAGAATCGTTGAAATTTTGAATTAGGACCCTCCCATCATACTGGTGGGATCCTAATTAAAATTCCTAACCTAAGGAAGCTCACTTGGAATTGCGACTTCTCGCGTTCCGGATGAAAATCCTATCATCGGTCTTGATTCTAAAATGGTTGTTTAATTTTTCAAAATCATTCTTTTTTTTGCCATTATTTGTTATTATATATTTATATATATATATTATTTGTTATTATTTATTTATTTATTTTTATATTTCATTTTTTATTTTTTTTATTTTTTTTTTGTGCTTATTACTAAAATAGGTACTCATATTTTATATGTTTTTAATTTGATTTGATTTTTGATTTTTTTTAAACAATATTTAAACTAAATTAAAATACCTTGAAATAAAAAAATAAACACAAACAAATTCAAAACAAAGTCCAAATAAAGAAATGTACCTATCTGGGCTTGGGTTGGCCCAGATGCGCGGCCCATAGGAGGCCCAAATCTGCCGCAAGCGGTCCGCTCAATAGGCCCGTAGTGTGGCAGTCCAAAACGCACCGTTTTGGTGCTGGTACTCGCTCAAAACGACGTCGTTTCGGGCAAAACGACGTCGTTTCGGGCAAAACGCTTCAGCTTCCCTCACTCTTTTGAAACGACGTTGTTTTCCCTTTTTGCCCAGTATAAAAGCCTTCTTTTTTTCTTTCTTCCTTATTTCTCCTTTCTGTTTCTCTCTCTAGAACCCCAAACACTCTGCCTTCTCTCTAGAAACCCAGCCTCCACCGGTGACCTCTCCCGTCGATCTAGTAGGTCGGCGACCACCACTGATCAGACCCAGCCCCCCGATCTCCTTTCTCTCTTTCCACCGGTCCCTCTCTCTACCAGACTAGCCCTCTCCTCCGATCTGCTTTTCTCAGTTGCCCAGATCGGATCGATCTCCCTCTCCTTCTCGCCGATCAGCCTCAACCCGTGCCCCCTTTTTTCTTTTTTTGTTTTTGTGTTGTGGTATCCTACTGGCTGTTAGAGAACTAGGATATATTTTTTTTTCGGTTTTTCGGTTGCTTTGTTGCAAAAGCTTGATTCTTTTGGTTTTGGTTGCAGGAAAATTTTTTGTTGTTTTTTTTTTGTTTGAAATTGCCTTCTTTTTTTTTGAAATTGCTCTCCCCTTTTTTTTTCGAACGCCCTCTCTCCCCTTTTAGCACTCGGATTGTCCAAAATTTTGGACAATCAGGAATGGGGCTCTAACAATGGAAGGGGGGACTAGCTGCCTGGGGGGTCGATCACCAGATTTCGGGCAATCCCCCAAAATTCGATGATTGCAGGGGCATTGAAGGCCCCGGGGAAGAGGACTGAGCAAGCTCAGTCCTGTCCCCTCTCTTTTTTGATTTTTTGATTTTTGATTTATTATTTATTTATTTATTTATTTTTTCATTTTAGGTGCCTACAGGAACATGCTGATGAAGATGCTGATGAAGTTCTCTTTATGGCCACAATGAATGAGAATTCGAACAAAACTAATGTTTGGCTCCTGGACAGTGCCTGCTCCCATCATTTGACAAGTAATAAAGCTCTTTTCTCTACTCTTGACACACGAGTTTTAAGTCAAAAGTGAATATAGGAGATGAAAATTATCTGGATATTCTAGGAGTAGGAACTGTTGATATTGAAACTGCTTCAGGCAGTACAAGCATTTCAAGTGTGCACTATGTTCCTGCAGTTGATAATAATTTGTTGAGTGTGGGACAATTAGCTAAGGAGCATTATAGTCTTTTGTTCAAAGGTGATGGTTGTATAGTCTTTGATTATCAAGGCAAAAAATTGTTAACAGTATCCATGAGGAACAATTGTTATCCCCTGAATTTAGATAATGCTACTCACTTAGCTTTGTACAATGAACTAGATGTGTCTGAATTATGGCATCGAAGGATTGGCCATGTTAATTACAATACTTTGACCTTGATGTCCACTAAAGACTTAGTGAATGGATTGCCTGTTATTCAGAAAGCTGAAAAAGTATGCTAGACTTGCCAATTAGGCAAACAAACAAGAAAGCCATTTGCTGCAGAAAGTAGATGGAAGGCTACTAGAAAGCTGGAATTGGTGCATACTAATATAAGTGGTCCAATGAAGACTGCTTCACTAAGTGAAAGCAAATATTATATCATCTTTATTGATGATTATTCAAAGTTTTGCTGGATATTCTTTTTGAAGCAGAAGTCTGAAGCTTTGAGCTACTTCAAGAAGTTTAAAGCAGCTGTTGAAAATTCTTTTGGTCAAAATATAAAAACTTTGAGGATTGATAATGGCAAGAAGTGTACCTATGCTGAATTTGAGCAGTATTTGGAGTCTTGTGGCATACAGCATCAATTAACCATCCCATACAATCCTCAACAGAATGGCAAAGCTGAGCGAATGAACAGAACCTTGGCAGAAATGGGGAAATGCCTACTCTACCAAATGAACATGCTGGGGGTATTTTAGGCATAAGCTGTGAATACAGCTAATTATCTTTTAAATTGAGTTTATACAAGAGCATTGGACAGCAAAAGACCTTATGAAATGTGGTTTGATCATAAGCCAAATGTTGCTCACTTAAAAGTCTTTGGCTGCACTTGCTATGCTAAGGTGCCAAATCCTAAGAGGACCAAGTTTGATCCTAAAGCTGTGGCAGCAGTTCTAGTTGGCTACAGTGAAGTCTCTAAAGGCTACAGGTTGTTTGATCCTGAATGTAAGAAAGTCTTTGTAAGTAGGGATGTGGTATTTGATGAAGGGCAAAGTTGGAAATGGCCTAATGCAAGTGCTGGACAAATTGAAAATACTGATACAGTTGATGCAGAAGAACAACAAAAAACAGCAAATAATGATTCTGATCAAGAGGATGAGAGTAAAGCTGTTAGAGGTACAAGAAGTTTAGCCGACATTTATAACAGGTGCAATGTGGCTTTGATTGAACTTATCACTTTCAAGCAAACTCAGCAAGAAGAAAACTGGAAATCAGCAATGGATGCTGAAATGGAGATGATTTCTAAGAATGGGACATGGATTCCTGTTGATAGACCAGTTGACAAAAATGTGATAGGAGTAAAGTGGATTTACAGAACTAAACTCAATCCAGATGGTTCTGTGAACAAATATAAAGCAAGGCTGGTTGTTAAGGGGTATTCTCAAGTTTATGGAGTTGACTACATGGAAACTTATGCTCTAGTGGCCAGGCATGACACCATAAGGATGCTTGCTGCTTTGTCATCTAGGGAAGGATGGAGAATTTATCATCTGGATGTCAAATCAGCTTTCCTTAATGGCTTACTTACTGAAGATATTTACATAGAGCAGCCTGAGGGATATGTGCAGCAGGGGTCTGAAATGAAGGTATGCAAGTTGATTAAGGCTTTGTATGGCTTGAAACAGGCTCCAAGAGCCTGGTATACAAGAATTGGTGAATAATTCAAGAATCAGGGGTTTCATAGAAGCATCAATGAATCCACATTGTATGTGAAGTATAAAGATAACTTTGTGGAACTTATAGTAGCATTATATGTGGATGACCTCCTGATCACTGGACCAGAAGGTAAGTATGTGGTTGAGTTTAAATCTCGGATGGAAGAAGAATTTGAGATGACAGATTTAGGGGTTATGTCTTATTTCCTTGGCATGGAAGTGATATAAGACACTGATAAAGTAATATTGCATCAAGGCAAATATGCTCTGGATTTATTGAAGAAGTTTAATATAAGCTGGTGTAAGGCAGTAAGTACCCCATTATGCATTGGTGCTAAATTTAGTGTGACTAATGGTGCTGAGAAGACTAATGGACAGATGTATAGAAGTATCATTAGCTCTTTGCTTTATTTAGCAGCTACCAGACCAGATATAATGTTTGCAACATGCTTGTTGTCACAGTTTATGCAAAGCCCTTCAGAAATAAACTTTGCAGGAGCCAAAAGAGTTCTAAGATATGTTAAAGGGATTATGAATTATGGACTGATTTATATGAAGCAGGAAAGCAGCCAGCTGATTGGTTTTTCAGACAGTGACTGGGCTGGTTTTTTGGATGACTCTAAGAGTACATGAGGGTTTTGTTTCTCATTTGGAAGTGCTGTGTTTGCTTGGAGTTCAAAGAAACAGCAAGTGGTTGCTCATTCTATTATTGAGGCAGAATACATGGTTTATGCAGCTACTGCCAACCATGCTTTATGGTTGAGAAAGCTACTGGAAGAGCTGGGATTTAAACAAGACAAGGGGACATTGATTAATGTTGATAACTTGTCAGCAATAGCTATATCAAAGAACCCTGTTCAACACGGGAGAACCAAGCATATTAAAGTTAAGTACCATGCTCTTAGAGAAGTTGTGAAAGAATGAGAGATTGATTTAGTTCATTGCTCGACTCATGATCAACTTGTTGATATTTTTACTAAGAGCCTGGGAAGAGAGAAGTTTGAGTTTCTGAGGTAGTGTCTTCGTGTTTATCAGATTAAGAATTAAGGGGGTGTGTTGAAAGGTAATTCATAATCTGACAGTAGAAGCAGGTGAAGAACAAGTGAGGAGTTTTGAATCTATAGTGCAAAACGATGGCGTTTCTTTATCTGATATGTTGAGTTTTCAAAGTGTACCGTTTTGTTAATTTTATGTTTTAAGTCTGTTGTATTCAAAACGATGTTTACTTGTGTCGTTTTTGATTTAGTTGCTTATGTCCTATACGGTTCAGCTTAGTGTCGTTTTAGCTTGTTTTGAGGGCTTAACAACCATGGTGTCTGTTTCATTTTACCGTTGGAAGGGTCATTGATATGTGTGAGAGTTTGTTTCTGTGATCCGTTTCTTTAGGAAAGGTTTGAAGTTGTTGTAGTATAAATACTGAAAATGAAATGAATTCAATGTTTTTTCCAAGCCAAATTCATTTTCTGTATTCTAAAATATTTTTCTCATCTTCTTCTCTGTTCTGCATAGCTTCTTTTATCAAGTCTGCTTGGAAACTTTAGTTTTCCGTTTTTCTTCAATAATCTTTTCAACAAGATGTTAGTTAGATAAGGTGATTAGTAAAGTAATAACTGTAACTCAATAATGCAGCATAATCCAAGAAGGCATTTGTCCCAGCATTTGGTTGGTGGTACATATAAGAAAAAGCAATCAATGTTATTCAGCCTTTAAACTTATTTTACTCGTGTCTTTATTACTACGCATTTCCTTCTTTCAGACAGTAATGTTAGTTCTTGCTCAGTTTAGTTGTCTGTACTGTTACCCCGACGAAGAGCTGATTTAGTCGAGAATTAATATTCGTTCATGTACTTGATGGAGTCTTTATATTAACGTCCTATGCATTTTTTTAATAAATGACATCGGGTAAGTATTGAAGTATTCACATATGAATCTGATTATAAAATTTAAAATTCACATTATATCTGAATCCAGTTAATAATATCTTATTAAAATCTAATTAAAATTTAAATCTGTTTATTTAATTAAAAACGACTTGGGTATTCACTACAAAACTTGATTGAATCCAAATTCATAATAAGAAATAAAATTTAATCACTTTTATATATTTTATTAATCAAAATTAAATTAATAAATTCAAAATAAATTTTAAAGTTAGATAATGTATAAATTAAAATAAATAATACGTCAATTATAAATAATATACATTAAAAAAATATATAAATATTAAAAAAGTCATTATCTATAATAAAATTTGACTAATGAATATCTCAAAATAACTATTTGTACCGTACTCAAACTCATTTGTAATGTATTGTAATCCCTTTTAAATAGAACGAAGCCATTTAGATATTACCAATAACTATCTTTTTTCTGTTTTCTCCCCTCCCTCTTTTGAGGGGGATAATGTGTTTAGGAGTAAGAGGGGAAAGAGGCCTAAATCACATTAACAAAGGCTTTGAGAAAACAATGAATGAATCCAGATTTTGTTGATCGCGTCATCGAAGACCCAACTCTAGTTGTACTCCTCAAATTCTCTCCCACCCCCTCGCCTGTAATTCACCACTAAGCATGGGAGAAAGTTAATATGAACACAAGCCTTTGCACAAATGGTTACACACCCACCCCATGAGGGTAGGGGAGGTTGCAATGTCTAGTTTCAGTTATCCTTCACCTCTTTGGGTGTTGCTAGTGAATTTTTTGGGAATGAAGCTCTAGTTATCCTACCATGGCATTTTTTCTGCTCAAACCTACAGTGCAAGAGTCTTTTTTTTTTCTCTCTTTTTTTAACTTGATAGCTACTTCAAATTTCTTTCTTTCACTTTCAGATTGTTCTGCAAGTAGTTGATGTTTGGGAGAACGACAAAGATGCAATTATAACATTTTAAGGTATCTAAAGCTTTTGTCTAAACTGATTTGTGGAACTTAAAGCTTCTACTTAGCTTGTTTGTTCTCTTTTTAAGTCTAATGGCTAGCTAGGAAATTCTGAGAATAAAGATGTGATCCAGGTAATATGAAGGCTTTTAGCTACTTTAACAAAAGAAAGTAGGACTCTCTCTTTCGTATGGCGAATTAAGGTATAACAACATTACTCACCAAACATCTGTTTATGTCCAATTCCAAACTTTGTAGGGCAGCCCATTCTAACAGTGGTGGATGCAGTTTTTAATTTTTTATTTTTATTGGTGTGAAATTATAAATATATAAGTTTTCACCTTTACTCAAATCAAATTATTTGACTTCACATAATGGTAAGTCGTTTAAGTTAAATTTTGGAGACTTAATAGCTTAAGTTCAATTCCTTCTAGACTCAAATTATACATTGCTTAACTTACTCAAATTATACATTGTTTAAATTTAAAATTATTTTTCTTTTATCTTTATAGAGTAAACCCAAATTTTGAAATTATGTTTTTTTTTAGAGTAAATCAAATTTTCTTAATAAAAGATACATTGCTTAATTGCCTAACAAGGATAATTTTTTATTTTGATTTTTCTTACTATCTGTTGATTCAATTTGAGCATTTATGCAATATGTGCTTTTCTTAAAAATCCTTCATTTTTTTAATATTTTCGTAATAAAAGATGCATTGCTTAATTGCCTAAAGAATATTTTTTTTATTTTTATTTTTTTATAATTTGTTGAATCGATTTGAGCATTTATGCAATATATACTTTTTTTAAAAACTCTTGATTTTTTTTAACGTAACATTACTAAAATATTTTGTATTATTGTATATAATATAATATGGTCTTATGGATTAAAAGATAGATTGCTTAACTGCCTAAAGAGTATAATTTTTCACTTTGATTTTTTTTATAATCTGTTGATTCGATTTAAACATTTATGTAATAAGTCATACATTAACATGAAAAACTGAATAAAAATGTAATATATCTTTTTGCTAGCTCTTGAGGTTTAGCTAATTCTCAAAAGTCAAACCCCCTCTTTTGATTTACAAGGGTTTTCCTATTCAAATGAATACATCTGACTTTCAAAAAAACAATGTATAAGCATGGTTTGTTAGGTTTTAAGCCAGCTTCAACCCCAATGGAATATAATCATAAGCTAGCTGCTGCTGACAAAGAAGATTTGTTGGCTGATGGTACTGTGTATAGGTAACTCATTGGTAAATTGATATATTTGACTTTTACTAGGCCAGATATTGTATATGGGGTACAAGTTCTAGCAAACTTTATGGATAAGCCAGGGAATGTACACTTGCAGGTTACTTACAGAATTCTTAAATACTTGAAAGGTTCTCTAAGTCAGGGAATTTTGATGTCTGCTTCTTCAAAACTAAAATTGAGGGCCTATTGTGATAGTGATTGGGCTGGTTGCTTACTTACAAGAAAATCAATGACAGCTTATGTTATCTTCATTGGTAACTCTTTGATTAGTTGGAAGTCAAAGAAAGAGAGTGTTGTAGCTAAAAGTTCTACTAAAGCAGAGTATAGATCAATGTCTGTAACGTACAGTGAAATTATTTTGTTGTTGTTCTTGTTGACAGATTTTGGAGCTGTTCATTCAAAAGCAGTAGAATTATATTGTGACAATCAATCTGCTTTGAGTATATGTAGAAATTTTGTTTTTCATGAGAGAACAAAGCATATAGAAGTTGATTGCCATTTTGTAAGAGAAAAGGTGATTTCAGGGCTTATCAAACCAAGCTATATACAAACTTCTCAACAGTTGGCAGACTTGTTTACTAAATCACTCTTACCAGGACAATTTCAATTCTTATTAAGCAAGATGAGTATTTTTGAACATTTATACTCATAATTCTCATCTTGAGGGGGAGTGTTGAATATGGTAGTTACACATGTATCAATCTACATGTGTTTAGTTTGTAAATAGGCAAATATTTATCCTGTTGTAATAAGCTATCTTTTTTTTTTTTTTACTCTTTCTTGACAGTTGGCTAAAACTTTGTATAAATACGTGTAACTGCTTCTTAACCAGAATAAGAATTCAATTGTCACTTTCCTTCCTTTTTTGGGATTCTCTTCATTCTTCGATAGAGTTCTTGATTTCTAACTCATTGGTACAAAATGAACAAAATCCAAATTCATAATAAAACATAAAATTTCATCATTTTTATATATTTTATTAATCAAAATTAAATTAATAAATTCCAAATAAATTTTCAAGTTAGATAATGTATAACACATCTTTGAATTGAACTCATAGAAGCCCTCCCCGTCGAAATGCCTCAGAAAAAAACAGCAGCGAGCGGAAAAGAAGAATGCCAAGCAGCAAAAGCAGCCCCATGACAGCAATCCAAAGCCCATAAGACGACAGACCAGGTCCTGTATTAAGAAAGGATCATCACTATGGCCGAACAAAGATCCAAACCCAAACTTTGAAACAAAACAAGCCATCCACATGTCGAGGCAATCCACTCAAACGAAAAGCTGAAGCAAGGGAAGAAACAAAATCCTAACAGCCAACAGACCTATATCTACCGACCCATCTCCTTCTTCTTCCTTCCCACGAATCAAGACTCCTCATCGAAGGCCGAATTCTAGTTGTTCTCCCAAAATTCACTTCCTCTCCCTCGCTGGTAATTCAGCACTAGGCATGGGAGGATGTTTGTAATGCCCACAAGCCCATTGGCCCAATGGTTAGACATCCACCCCGTAAGAGTGTTGGAGGTTTCATGTCAATTTTCAGTTGTCCTTTACCGCTTGGGAGGTTGAATTTTTGGAAATAAAGCTAGAATTATCCTATCATGATATTTTTTCTGCCCAAACCTATAGCCCAAGAGCCTTGTTTCCATTTTTTAACCAGATAGTTACTTGAAATTTCTTTCTTTTTGTGGATGAATATTACGTTTCACTCCACTTTCACATTGTGCTGCAAGTAGTTTTTATTTTTTTTAATTAGAAGGAAGAAATTTGATCCTTACTTATTAAACAGAAGATTATGTGTTAATTAATAAATAAAATATTCATATGTTGATTATGCTGCAAGTAGTTAATGTTGAGAAATGATCATGAAAGGAAGAAACGGGAGAAAGAAAAAGAAGCAATTATGACTTTTTACAATATCTAAAGCTTATGTCTAAACTAATTCCTGAAACTTAAAGCTTCTGCTTGGCTTGTATGTTTTCTTTTTAAGTCTAACGGCTAGCTAGGAAATTTTGAGAATAAAGATGTTACCCTGGTAATATGAAGGCTTGCAATGTCAACGCGATACCCTTGAAACCATCGAAAGTAAATATGTGATTTTCTACTTCAACAAAAGAAAGTAAGACTCTCTTTCACAAGGCAAATTAAGGTAGGATTTATCAACTTTACTCACCGAACATATCTTTATATCCAATTCCAAACTTTGTTGGGCAGACCATTCCATTTGGTCTAGCCATTTTCCAGGACATTTTGACTCCAAGGAGCTGATTTTGCTGCCAACACCGACTTTTTCTTGTTTCACGTGATTTATTTAGCTAATTTCCCCAACTGCAACCCAAATTCTTTTAAAAGTATTGAATCCAGCAGTTTGTTATCAGATAGACAGGGATTCTAAACAAATAGACCAAGACCTATCTTATCTGAAAAGTTAGAATATGGAGAATGTTAATAGTTCTACTAGGATTATTATTTGTTTTCACACTCTTCATGGCTTAAACACCATAACCACTCTATGATATAAAGATCCTTCAATCAAGTTTTTGAGGTGTAATCCATGAATAATAACATCAAATCTTTAAAGAAGAAAAAAGGGAATTCAGGCACTATATAATAAATTATCAGCAAATTGAAAATGCCCAACATGGAAATAAATAAGAACGATGTCATACCAACCAGATGTAAAGACACCCCATTGGATATTGATTTCCTCATTCACACCACTCTTTGGTCCAATTTATGAATAGACTTTTCTCTTCCTTTCTATTCATAAAAGATTGATGAAATCGCTCAAGGCTGGACCTTGCATTTCTCCCTTTTTTATGAAGAGAGGGACATTATTGAACGGTTGTGACTATTTCTAGCTTAGTTATGTCATGTGGGATGGGTAATCACGTCAGGGTCGCGGCCTGCTTTGAATTTGAAAATTGTTTGCTTGCCCTGGCAAAGGAGGCAGAATTAATACAATTCCTCGTCAGGGTCTTCCTAGCTTATCTCATCTAGCCAAAGCACATCGCTGCCCAGATTATTTGCTAAGGAATATGGAAACTTTGGGTAAAAGGTAACTGACAGCCATTGAAGAACCATACTACATTTAATAATGCCATGTTTTGCTTTTACAACTGCTTGGGGAATATTAAGAAAGAAAAAAAAAAATAGAACCGATATTGTCAACTTACCTTATAGTTCCATTATGAGACTTCACAAGATGGACAGTGTTTAATTAGATTACAGATAAAATGCTCCAAGAAGGAAGACATTCTTTTATCATTTTTCCACTTCAATGATCACACTCGCCCAAAAAGGCAAAAATATAGTGCATAGCTTAATTGGTAAAAATCATTGCAATATGCATGAGGTTTACAGCTCTTCAAGACTAAATAGGAACTAGCAGTTGATTACAAACGTTCCTGGGAAATCCATCTCTTGAACATGGCAAAGCATTCCTTAGGCTTGTACTCTGGAGCTGTGTGGCCCCCTCCCTGCAAAAGCCAAACTCTATTACAAGTTGTTTTCTTCAAATAGACTGAGCAATAAATAATATTATCAGAAACAATATTATCAGAAACACAGGCACTCTTGCCTTTACAGTTGCAAATGTGAAGTTGTTTCCGTATTCTCTTGAGTATCTACACAAAGATATTAACAAGCAATGCATCATAAAGAACAAAAAAGAATTAGATTCTCCTCTACAGCACATAGAATTGAGGCAACATGGGAGACAAAATCTGATCACAGGCATTAGGCTTACCCTCCAACTTGACCATCAACAAACCATGGCCTCCAATCATCAACAATCGAGAAATTCAGAGACTTAACCCATGCTTCGGTTCCCACGTACGGAGTCGATGCGTCATGATCACCACTATAAAGAAATTTATAGTCAGCACTCATTCGCATCAAGAGGGCAATAAAAAAGGACACAGTCTACTAGAAAAAAACCTGTATATTAGAGCTCTGTAACCTTTTGCATTGAGATATCGATGATAGCCTACAGCACTCTCAACATCTTTGTCATAAAGTAAGCTATTGTTACATCTTACCCACTCTCTGACTGTTCCCTGATAGTCAAATGTCAAGATTATATTAATCTAACTTGGCTACTTCCTTGGTTGGTGTTAAGCTTCTGTCCTCACCTGTCTGACATAGAGTGCTTTCTGGACACTGATGTCAGCTGCCCAAACCTTGCAAAGGTAACAACTGTAGCTCTGCAATATGGTTTATTCGATAGCTCAATTATCTAAACTAATTTACGTAAATTTATGGTAAGAGAGATAGCAAGTGGAAGACATTTACACGACATCCGAATTGAGGGAATTCAGCGGCCACACGCAGGTAGTCTTCATGTGTTTCCAGGAAATATTTCCGATTATTGTCCAAACTATTCAATGGATTAAAGTCAGAAGGGCAGTCAGGCTCCAGGATTTGTGGTTGGCATATGTGTACAGTGCACTATAAAGCAAAAGTTGTTCTAGTCAACACACAGAAATATTTCAGGAAATAATTTTAGAAGGAAATTAGAAAAGAAAAAAAAAGAAGAACAGGTTCAGTTGCTTTACTACCTCTGAGATAGCTTGAAGAGCTTTTGCACAATTTACATTGATAATGTCCACTTCCACGTATTCTTCTTTACAATTCCTTTTGGCTGACTGCAAAAAATGCTCACCGCACATATATATAATTTCCTTGAAGAATCACTTAGAATTAAGAGATTAGATAACTGTAAGTTTCAACATAGTTTTGGTCATCCATTAACGATTAATGTTATATCAGAAGCACTAGAAGAAGGGTCTGGTCCAATGACCTCGTAAAGTTCATCGGAGATAAGTGCCACACGATGATAAAATGGAATCTTTGAGTTGCCATCAAATTTCGAATCTGTTACAGGATTACCAAGCAAATAACCCTGCAACCATTGCTGAAAATGTTATAGCATTCTGGAACCAAGACTCCATATCATAAAAGATATTTGTGAAGCGGAAGGAAGTCAGCATATTCATCGAGAATTTGATATTAGAGCACTTACTTTGAGATTGATTGGTGGAACGCCCCTGTCCTCAATACCTGAAGCAGCATGAGTAATCTGGGCATTGGCCTCTTGATAAACAACATATAAACCACAAGATTAAAGGGGATGAACACATAGTTACCATCTGATATTGCTTGAGCAATTATGGGAACAATCATCCCAGAGTACGAGTCACCGGCAACATAGAATGGATTTGTGATGAACTTGGGATGACTGTCCAACCACTGAACACACAAAAATCATACACTGAGTACACAGCTAAGTTCCATCCATGGTTTTTAAATTTTTTTTCTAATTCCACTTTAATTCTTAATCTCTAAATTGCTCCATTTAGATAATTAACCTTTTAAAGTGGTTCAATTTAGTCTTTGTGTTACATTATTCCATTAATAATTGAAACAATTTTGAAATGCCAAGGGAATATCCACATGGCATGCTGCAACTTTGTCATTACAAGAATTTTAACGGATTAATTTGTCAAGAAAACTAAAATAAGACTATTTTAAAAACTTAGGAATCTAAATAAAATAATTCAAAAGTTGTGGACTAAAGTGAAATTGAAATAAAAGTTAGGGATTGCAAGTGAAATTTACCCCTGCAAACACGTCACCCAAAAGAAGAAACTACTAATGGAGAAAAAGTTTTCTTTTAAGTTGATAAACCTATTGATGTTTCTGCAATAAGCACATTATTTACGGTATCTTCATATGCTCAAGAGATACTAGTAATTAATATTAAATGCAGTTAAAACGTGCCTTTACCTGTCACTAAAGTCTTTTATCAATCAAATTAAAGATTTATCATAATAAAAATTGATAATAGAAGAATAAAATACGCTTTTCAAAAAAAAAATATGCCTTTTACCTTTTTCAAAAAATTATAGCTACCGTCAGCATGTTTTTTATCCCCCGTTTTGAAACCTTGCAAGGTTTTTGAATACGAAAATCCTGTGCCAACAGGTGCATCAAGGAAGATTATGCTTGCAACCTGGCAAGTTAACAAGAACGTTCAGAGACCAAATATCAGTAAGTGGAAGCTATAAACCACATGCTTATAGAGTTATTATAGTCGTAACTAAATGATTTCACCTTTGTCCACGAGTAAGGGTTCAGAGCAAAAGTTGGTAAGCTGCCATTGTACTCGACCATGTTAAATTGCAAGGGGCCTAATTAAATGATACCAGGTACAAGTTAATAATATTTTACATTTTAGTGCAGACTCCAATAACTCCATTGGGGTGGAAATGAACTTGTAAGTTTGTAGGTCCGACAGATTGAAAAACCCAAGTGTATAACTCCTTGACATGGAATTGCAGAAATAACCAATCAGAAACTACCTATTTCCAAAAAGAGCCCAGTGAGAGAAGAGCAGCCAGGGCCTCCAGTGAGCCACAGCAAGAGAGGATCCTCTGCTGGATTCCTTTCTGATTCAATAAAATAGAAGAAAAACTCCACATCTCCCACCCCTATGTATCTGAGACACACATCAACTAACCGGTGATGACATGATTGTCATATATACTAGTACTATTCCAATGCTAGAGGAGTATAATTGATCAAACCTACATCCTTCCACATCTTCATTACATTACAATCATGAACAATCCAAAAAAAACGTAATATAAGAAGCAAAAGAAAAATAAATTAGCATGAGTGCTTGAGAAACGTACCCAGTTTCAAGCTTGAAGGGAAGTGGAGAAGAAAATCCAGGAAGAGACCCGATTGTTGAAAAGGAAAGTGCAGGCATGGAGCCAATCGTAACGAAGACGACGCAAAAGTATGCCAAATGGAAATATTTTGAAAACGTCCTTGGTAGCTTCGGATCAAGAGTTTCTACCGCCATATTAACTAGAATCGAAACAGGAGCTTAGGACTTTCGAAAAGATTTGAAGTCAGAAAGTAAGAGTTGACCATCGGATTTCATAGCTGATACGGGACTTCATCTCCTGGAGCTTGGAATGATGTTTCCTCTTCAATAATCCTTTCAACAAAATGTTAGTTACATAAGGTGATTAGTAAAGTAATAATTGTAACTCAATATTGCAGCATAGTCCGGACAGGCTTTTGTCCCTCCATTTGGTTGGTGGTGCAGATAAGAGAAAAGATGTTATTCAGCCTTTAAACTTGGCTTACGCGTGGGGGCGGATGGTCCCTTTGCAATGGCCTCCCAAAATTTTTGAAATTTTTTATATATTATATATTTTTAATAATTTTTTATTAAATAATTAATATAATTAAAAAATAAAAAAATAATCTTGCAAGCTTCGTTTAATTTAATTCAAATTCTTAATTTTTTAAATTTTTTAAGTTAGTCCACACATCTTTTTTTCTTTTTTTTTTATTTTTATATTATGAAATTATAAAGAGATAAAGTTTTTATTTAATTTTTTTATTTATATTATTATTATTTATATTTTTTTCAATTCTATTCTATTTGCTCTTATGTTTTAAGTTTTTATAAATTATTTTTTGAATTTCTACAAATCATCGACCATATTTTTATATTTATTTTGTTATATAAGTTATATCTTTTAATTGTCATGTTTTTTTTTGTTATGTAGATTTTATTTTTAATAATTTTAATTTTTAAAAATTAAAAAAATTATTATATATGTAATTCTCAAATATAGATTCCAACGTTGCATTATTGATTATTGTTTAAAATTTTACTAATATATTATTTTTTCTTAATCCTAATTATATAAAAAAAATTATCTTGAGTATGTTTTTAATATACTTTACGTTTTATATTTAGTTGAAAGGAAATTATCTTGAGTATAAGAAGAAATTATTAATTCTGTATATTATATTTAACTGTTTATATTCTATGCATTATAGTTTAATATTTAGTATTATAAATTTAAATATAATAAAATAAGAATATTAAATATTGACTATATTAATTTTTTAATCGTTTATATTGAAAAAGATAAGACTTCGAAACAATATAGATAATAAGTTTTTTACAAATAAGTTAGTTATTTATATTAGGAAAAATATTACCATCGTCGAACAAAACTTTCCTACAACACTATTATAAGTTTTTTCTTTTTATTCATTTTAATTTACATGTTATATAAAAATATTATTTATTATTAAATTTTTTATTATTACTAGTTAAATTCAATATATTAATTTTAAAATTTTTTAACTTTTATTATTTTTAACCTTTGACCCTTTCAATAAAAATTAGTTAACTCTACCCCTGCACTTGTCTTTATTTATTACTATGTGTATTTCCCTCTTTGATGTTATTTCTTGCTCAGTTTAGCTGTCCATACTGTTACCCCGGTAAAGAGCTAATTTAGTCTGACAATATTCCTGCATGTACTTGATGGAGTCTTTATATTAACGTCCTATGTAATTTTTTAATAAATGACATCGGGTAAGTATTGAAGTATTCACACATGAATCTGATTATAAGATTTAAAATTCACCTCATATATGAATCCATTTAATAATATCTTATTAGAATCTAATTAAACTCTAAATCTGTTTATTTAGTTAAAAATGATTAGGGTATTCACTACAAAACTTGATTGAATCAAAATTCATAATAAAAAATAAAATTTAATCATTTTTATATATTTTAATTGAAATTAAATTAATAAATTCAAAATAAATTTTAAAGTTAGATAATGTATAAATTAAAATAAATAACATGTTAATTATAAATAATATACATTAAAAAATAATATAAATATTAAAAAATTTATTATCTATAATAAAATTTGATTAATGAATGTCTCAAAATAACTATTTGTACCGTACTCAAACTCATTTGTAATGTATTGTAATCCTATTTAAATAGAACGAAGCACATTGAGATATTACCGAATGCTATCGTTATTCAGTTTTTCTCACCTTCCTCTTTTGAGGGGGCACAATGCGGTTAGGAGGGGAAGGAGGCCTAAATTACATTAACAAAGGCCTTGAGAAAACAATGAATGAATCCAGATTTTGTCGATCGCGTCATCGAAGGCCCAACTTTAGTTGGACTCCTCAAATTCTCTCCCTCCCCCTCGCTTGTAATTCACCACTAGGCATGAGAGAGTTAATGTGAACACAAGTCTTTGCCCTATTGGTTACACACCCACCCCGTGAGGGTGGGGGAGGTTGCAATGTCAAGTTTCAGTTGTCATGTACCTCTTTGGGTCTTGCTGCTGAATTTTTTGGGAACGAAGCTCCAGTTATCCTACCATGGCATTTTTTCCGCACAAACCTACAGTCCAAGAGCCTTTTTTTAACTAGATAGCTACTTCAAATTTCTTTCTTTTGGGGGGATGAAAATCACCTACTACTTCACTTTCAGATTGTTCTGCAAGTAGTTGATGTTTGGGAGAACGAAAAAGATGCAATTATGACTTTTTAAAGTATCTAAAGCTTTTGTCTAGACTGATTTGCGAAACCTAAAGCTTTTGCTTAGCTTGTATGTTCTATTTTTAAGTCTAATGGCTAGCTAGGAACTTTTGAGAATAAAGATGTGATCCAGGTAACATGAAGGCTTGCAATGTGATCTAGAAACCATTGAATGTTTTAAGCCTTTAGCTACTTTAACAAAAGAAAGTAAAACTCTTTCTTTCGTATGGCAAATTAAGGTATAACAACTTTACTCACCAAACATTTCTTTATGTCCAATTCCAAATTTTGTAGGGTAAACAATTCAATCAGTGGGGAGGCGGTTTATTTATTTATTTATTTATATTGGTGTAAAATTATAAATGTATGAGCTTGCCACCTTTTTTCAAATCAAATGATTTGGCTTGGCATAATGGTAAGTCATTAAATTAAATTTTAAATATTTAGATTCAATTCCTTCTAGACCCAAATTATGCATTACTTAACTGCTTAAATTTAAAATTTTTTTTCTTTTATCCTTATGGAATAAACCCAAATATATGCATTGCTTAACTGCTTAAATTTAAAATTATTTTTCTTTTATCTTTGCAAAGTAAACTCAAATTTTGAAATTATTTTTCTTGTTTTCTTATAGGGTAAACCGAATTTCCTTAATAAAAGATACATTGCTTAATTGCCTAACGAGTATAATTTTTTACTTTAATTTTTCTTACAATCTGTTGATTCAATTTGAGTATTTATGTAATATGTATTTTTCCTAAAAATACTTCATTTTTTTAGCGTTTCCTTAATAAAAGATACAGTGCTTAATTGCCTAACAAGTATAATTTTTTATTTTGATTTTTTTTACAATCTATTGATTTGATTTGAGCATTTTTGTAATATGTACTTTTTTAAAAAACCATTTATTTTTTTCAACATAACATCACTAAAATATTTTATACTATTGTATATAATATATTGTGGTCCTATAGAGTAAAAGATAGATTGCTTAATTGCCTAAAGGGTATTTACTTTGATTTCTTTTACAATCTATTAATTCAATTTGAGCACTTATGTAAAATGTAATTAAAATATTTGAATGAATACATCTAACTTTTAAAAAAAGAATGTAATTAAAATATTTAAAATTTTTTAATAATTTTATCTTATTTTTTTGAAATTAAATAGGTACAAAATTATTGCTAAAACCATTGAAACGGATTTAGTTATCGATAAATTTAAAAGTATGAAAGTAGTTGAATACAACTTAAATTACCTAATGTGAAATTCTAATATTATTTTCTTTGTTTTTTAACTATTTATATTAATAAATTTAAAAAATTATATTCAAATTGTCAATAAAATTTTATGTTATAGTTTAATTTTATTTAAAAAAATAACTATTTTTTTTTACATCAAATTATTGATCCAATCTATGATTTTGTATGATTACCGTTACCTTCTAACCCATTTTCATGTAAAATTTTAAATTCATCACCGCGTTCAATGTAGTCAGACCATTTTCCATGACATTTCGAGTCCGAGGTGCTACTTCTGCTGCCCACACCGGCTTTCTGGTTTCAACGGGTTTAGCTCAATGCCCCAACTGCAACCCAAATACATTTAAGAAGTGTTGAATCCAGTTTGTTATCAGATAGAGAGGGATTCCAAACAAATAGGCCGACGCCTATCTTATCTGAAAAGATGGAAAGATGGACTACGTTGTTGTTCTACTAGAATTATTAATTGTTTTCACACCATTAATGGCTTAAACACCATAATCACTCAATGATATAAATATCCTTCAATCTAGCTTTTGAGGTGTAATCCATGAATAGGTACATCAAATCCATGAATAGGATTTAGGCACCATATAATCGGCAAATTGAAAATGCGCAACATGGAAATAATTGTAAGAACGATGTCCTACCAACCAGATGTAAAGACAGCCCCTTGGACATTTTCCTTGTTCACGCCATCTTCTCTCTTGGTCCAATTCATGAATACGCTTTTCTCAAGGTTGGACCTTGCATTTCCCCCTTTTTTCACCGACTTTTTTGTGAAGAGAGGCACATTATTGGACGGTTGTACTATTTCTAGCTTGGTTATGCGATGGGAAATCACGTCAAGCTTGCGGCCTGCTTTGAATTTGAGTACTGTTTGCTTGCCCCGGCAAAGAAGGCAGAATTAATATAGCTTCTTGTTAGCGTCTCCCTAGCTTATCTCATCTAGTCATAACACAACGCTGCCTAGATTTTTTCCTATGGAAAAGAGAAAGTTTTAGTAAAAGGTAAATCGCAGCCAAGTGAAGAACCACATTGCACCTAATAATGCCATCTTTTGCTTGGAGAATATTAAGAAAGAAAAAGAATAGAGCGAATCTTGTTTTAACTTACTTTATAGTTCCATTATGGGCCTTCACGATAAGTATCACGTTTAATTTGATTAGAGATAAAATGCTCACAGAAGGAAGAGATTCCCTTACTCTGCTTTGGAGCATGAAAATCGTATTTTGAGTTAAAGTTTAAGGGAAAGTCAGAGGCAAGAACCTTCAACTGCAAATCCCAATCAAAAGCTTCAAAATCCTGATTTACCCATCAAAGAACAGAACAAGATTGAAACATATACATTTCTTGAAAATCATGTTAAGAAAGACATTGGATTTTCTGGGACGCTATCCTTCACTCCAAACATCATTAATCAAGTATATGAACAACCTCTAGCTCTGTCAACAATTAAAACAGTACATAACATGTAAAGTCTCAAACACCAGCCAAAACCAGATGTGCTATGGTAAGGATCGACAAAAAATAAAGAAACATCCAATATCCCTTCTGCAGATTCCTTACAAATTTCATTTAGAAAAAAGCACCGTTTCTCTTTGCAACAGCGTAACTCCTGCTCCTTGGGAAAGCATCAGTCTTGACCTTGATATCCTCTTCAAAGTCACAAGGCTTGTCTTCATCAATCCTCCCAATCCCAACACTGTGACTTCTAGGCACATTGTTTGCTCGAGTTACCGGAGACTGCCTTGCCTGTTGTCTCCGAAGTGGGTCCAATTGAACCTTGTTGCCTAAACTCCTTGTGGAAGCAGCCCTGATGAGCTCCCTCAAGTCATCGTCACCGTTGCTCGATTTCGCCGAGCTGACACTATAGCTCCTAGGCAGAGTATTGACTTGGCCTGTAGGGCAACCCATGACGGTGCCATAATTGATCCTGTCCGAGTACTCTGTCATGCTTTTTATGTAGAAATCCCTGGCCTTGATCAGAATCCTGAGGGGTGCCTTCAGATATCTGCTTAGTTTGCTTTCTTTGCTGGCCTTCTTGCTCATCTTGCTGCTTTGGGAAAATCAAGAAAACGACAGAAAAAGGCTAAGAAACAATAGAGTTAAAGATCCTCAGATGGGGAGTAGTAGTAGTAGTACAATTAGATTGTTTGGAAGCTATACTTATGAAGAGAAAAAGAGGGTCGATTAAGATGGATTATAAAGAAGGGGCTAGAGCAATATAATTACAGAGGAGGGCCAATCCTTTAAAAATTACATGAAAGCGATTTGGTTGTTCCTTGCATATAAAAAGGATTGCTTGGGAGCTTCCAACGAACCGTTCAGGGGATGAAATATTGTATGCATTATATGGACTTTGTCAAGGCAATGCCGAAGGTATGTTTCACAATTCAAACAAGGTAGAACAAGACATAAGATAAAATCCAATCTGCTACACTACTTTCCTTTTTTTTTTAACTGAGATAAAATTATTAGCTGAAGAATTGAAAGAGTCGTCTGGTTCAAAACTTCAAAAACAAGGACTTAAGTCAATAATTCATTGCAACGTTGAATCATTATCTCTCCCTTTCTTGTACTCAAATTTTGTCCATTTTAATTAGATTGGGTGAGTTGTCAATGCCACTATGAAATAATATTGAATTCTACTTTAAACCAACACGTTAAAAATAAAGAACTATTATATAGTTAAGTCACTGATCAACACTATGAAGCTTAATTGGTCAAGAGTTGAGCTAGCTAGCTGGATAGATTCAAACATTATTTACTATGTTTTTTTTAATTTTTTTTAGTTTTTTAATTCATTTTAACTTGCTATAATTTGCACAAATTTACCATATACAACCTATTGCAATAATGATGGTGTATATCCAAAGAATGTTTTAATTTTTAAGCAACAAAAGAAATTATTATTGCCATTAAAGTTATCACCCTAATTATTAATAAGAACATTACGGTATTTGATATATTATTAATATATAGATTTTATACACCATTAATGAAATAAATATTGTCATCTCATTAATAAATAAATTTAAAAGTTGAGAAATCTAAAAAAATAAATATTCATAATTTTTAAAATATTTTTTAAAGAAAATATATACACTTACAATTGTGAGAAATCTAAAAAAATAAATATTCATAATTTTTAAAATATTTTTAAAGAAAATTATGCACTTACAATGGATCAAATATAACTAAAAAAAACACTTACCCAAGCTACTTTTTCTATGATTTCATTAGATTCAATTCTTGCTTATACAAGGAATCAAAAGAAAAACATAATATATATTGTTTTTATTTAATTTTTACTTAGTCCTCTTTCTTTTAGTATTACGCGTATTGGGACGAGAGTATTTAAACTTCAAGCAATTAATTTAGTATTCAACAGATATGTAAAACAATTAATTAATTTACCACTTGAACCACGCACCAATAAACTACATATTCTACCAATAGTGAGAAATGTTATACTTACGTTCATGCCCTGTTTTACTATTTTTATTTTATAATTTCCTAGAATTGATCCGCATTTAGTGTACAAATGTTATGTTTTTAATCACATGAAAATGACATTCAATTTCCATAGTCTGATTAGGAGAAAAAAACAAAGGGAAAAACGTATTCTTTATAAGATTCTGACAGTGATTATAAGATTTCGAAAATAATATTAATATGATGTACAATAATTTCCCATGATCTGACCCCAGAAAAAAAAATCAAGGTTGTTATTATCTCGGTCTGCTAGCATGTACCTTGTTCAAGTTAATTATATATTATTTCAATAACTAAATAATACTAATTATCGTCTGCTTACATCAAGTCAATCCCACAGCAGCAGACTAGCTAGTTCATTTTATGATCATCTTTTTCTTATTTGTTTTTGCTGGAAACTTTTATTATAATACAATTGATCAAAGTTAAGCAACTCACAACAATAATTAAAAAAATTAAGCTAATCACGTAGTTAAGGAGGTCCCACACGTGCAACCTAACTAGATGTGAATGACATTATTAATTATATGAATTGACAATTAGTTAATTACTTTGCACTTATCATTATTTTTTTTCCTTAAAGAGCAAAATGTTCATGAATGTATAATTTTGAGTCGAAATTTCAAAGCAAAAATGGGTTTTGAGAAGCGTAATCATTTTCTATATTTTAATAAACTTTTAAATATAATAAAAATCAGATGAGCAAACACACAATTGTCACTGTAATATTGAATCTGTAAAATGATATCTTGAATCAACCAAATGCAAAATATTAAATCTTTATTTTTAAAATTGTATGATATTTTTTTATGTTTTTATTTCCGGATTCAAATCATATAAGATATCTCCGTTGAATATTTGTACAATTTTTATGCATAAGTTATAAGTTTAATCAACTAATGAAATCTGATACCTGCGGTATAACAAGCACTACAAAAAAAAAAAAAAACAAAGTCAACTTTTAACGGGATGAAAATTAGTAACATAAGATTTGAGAAATGAGTCATCCTATATAAGGCTTGTTGACCCGGTTGGCATTGTAATTTTGGCTTCTTTTGGGGGGCGGCCCCTAAATCTCTAAAGAAATGAAATGAAGCTTGAATGGATCTTCTTACTATGACTTCAACCTTATATGGTAAAGAAACGCATGCCAAAATTAGATGATCTATCTCATCATTCTGCTTAACTTTGAATTTGATATCTCAAATTGATTTTCAAAAAAAAAAAAAATCGATATCTCAAATGTTGTTGTTGTATAAAGTTACATTATCATATGCAATTTCGTCAAAAGAAATAGTTTAGAACATTCAAACTTGATAGTTTAAATGAATATATTGCCAAGTAAATTTGTGTCACTATACGGATAAGAATCATTATGTAACTTGCACTAGATAATTATGGCATGCACCATTGCTATAACTTGTATCAATTTAGAATGTTTGTTTTTCTTTTCTTACTTCTTAGGGAATATAATCTTATCTTTTGATGACTAAAATTACTCAGCTTTTGAAACATTGATTCAAATTCATCATTTTGTTCATTAGCCACCTGAACATGAATTAACATTTTTTAAATGTAATTTAGATTTTTTTTAATTAATTGTCAACCATGTCAAACAACACCAAAAGAATTGTTCAAATCAATTTCTAATTATATGATCCACTTGAATCACTTTAATTAAACAACTTCATGGATAATGTTGAACTGTAATACCCAACATCTTACATCTGATGTGAATGTGATTGTTAAGACCTATATAACAATCCAAGTCCATCACTACTAGCAACTTGAGCTTAAGCTTTTGAGGGCCACGTGGTTTAGACTCAAAAAGTTGCTGGGCCAATGGTTGGACTTGGGTCGTTACAAATGGTATCAAAGCTTCGGCCAGTCCGATGTGAGCTTTCACATTGTTCTGGTAAGATCTTGGTCCTGTGGATGTGATATGTGGCCTTGATGAGGACATCAAGGATTTGAGTGGATGAGATTGTAATACCCAACATCCCACATCTGATGTGAATGTGATTGTTAAGACCTATATAACAATCCAAGTCCATCACTACTAGCAACTTGAGCTTAAGCTTTTGAGAGCCACATCGTTCTAATAAGATCTTGGTCCTGTGGATGTGATATGTGATTTGAGTAGATGGGATTGTAATACCCAATATCCCACATCTGATGTGAATGTGATTGTTAAGACCTATATAACAATCTAAGTCCATCATTATTAGCAACTTGAGCTTAAGCTTTTGAGAGCCACGTGGTTTAAGTCCAAAAAATTACTGGACCAGTGATTAGACTTGAGTTGTTACATGAACAAAGGGAGTTGACTGTGTCATTAGTAATACTAATTAGTTGACTTTGCATCCCTAATGTTACATGAACAAAGGGAGTTGACTGTGTCATTAGTAATACTAATTAGTTGACTTTGCATCCCTAAGATTATCAATTTAAGGGTGCAGTGAGGCACTGTAGCAAATTTCAAACCTCCAAATGGAACTAACTTCTTAGAGTAGAGAAGCGTCGGCGCTGTTTACCAATTTGCAAAGCCCTGAATGGGTTTGATAATTAATTCTTAACATTGTGGCTTTGGAATTCAACTGAAGACTAAAGATTTGTTCAATTAATTCTTGTTATTATTAGTAGCTTGTTTGAAGCAGGAAGGTTTATTAATTAAAAATAAGAAGCTCCATGAAAATTAACGGGAATGGAAAACTTGTAGTAGTTCAACCACTAAGGATCTGCTCCTACCCTCAAATCAAAAGCCTGACATTTGTGGGTAAGCTTTTCTTGTGGTGATAGGCCTGCTGCAAACCAGGATATCTGTCAACTTTGGTTTCGTTGATTTAATCCCAATTCTACAGGCAATTTTGTACAAAATGTTAAGTGGCTGTGACTGCCATCATGTTCACAAAGGAAAGCTGTACATTGACAGAAGATGATATCTTAAACAAGTCTATCGGCTGAAAATTTGTGAGCTACAGCCTACGTATATTGGCTTCATTGTCCTGGCTAGAATGTGAACTGATGGTGATCAATCCCTGCCTGCCCCCATGCATTGTCAGTGTCTTGACTTGACTCGTGAAAGTCAATGTATAGAGTAAAAACAGGGTGCTGATTCCCCGGCCTGTCCCAAGCAAGACTTTCCAAAGGGTGCGGGATCAGAGATTTTATTGTTTTTGGCTGGGGCAGTCTGTCTACTCGATGAATATAGGACAAGTGCAATTAAGCTAAGAAAAAAAACAAAAGAAAGACTTCCTATGGGTGTCGGATCAGAGACCAAGGCAAGCACACCCAGTGGGACTCGAACCCACAATCGCCTGATTAGAAGTCAGGCGCCTTATCCATTAGGCCATGGGTGCTTGTTGATAGCTTGGTGATTGAGCCAAATTAAAAAACATTCAAAGTTCTAAGCCGCCCCAAAACGCTTTATCCCACTACCTTATCCATTAATAAAATTTTGTTTTGTTGGCTTAAAAGAGGAGTTTGCCAACCATAGGGAATCATAGACCATCGCTGCAGCCGACAAAATAGCTTCACGTTAATTGAATTGGAATGCATGCTTTAGGTGTGTCAAAGAAATCTATCTGGCGAGGAAACTGCGTGCCTGTCTGAAACTAGAAACTAAAAACTAGACACATGTTTTGCACGTGCCAACTAAAACACTCACGTCTAAATTTCAACTAGAACACTTTCCAATCTGGCATTTCAATTATGTGTTTTATAGCTAGACCGATCTCATCATTGTTTTTTACAACGTAAGGTAATTAAACAAAATTTCAGTTCGAGAGCCATAAATATTGCAAGATGGTTATAAGTTCATGGGTTTATCGCCTCCTACATTTACTAGCTCGAAACTTCTATCAATCACTTTCCGCTTCAATGTATACTCATATTTATCTTAGTTAAATAGTATCCTAACAATAATACCTTTGAATAATATTACATTTAGAATTCAACTACGTTTGTACTTGAATAGTTGACTTAATAAATAAAATAAATAAATAAATATTTATTTATTTATTTATTTAAAAAAATTAAATTGAAATCTCCACTTCTCTCAACTAAAAAAAATCAAATATATTTTAAAAATTCTTTAAATGAAAAGATACATATATTTATCATTAAACTATGTATTCAAACTTTTTCCTAAGAATTACATTTCATTATTTTTTTTATTGAAAAGTACTTTTTTGAGCAACCCTTGACCCATGGATACTTCAAAATTACTACTAATACCTACCAGGCTCCATTTACAAACTAATCCGCAATCAAATAGCCCGAAAGTATATATTGGACGGGTTATGATGACATGGAAAGAGTTAGAACTCGGGCTTCGATTCAAGGATGTTGATGGGCATTATCCATTATTCCATGGGCTGCCCTCGCTTTGGTATGTATGTTTCCTATTTGTTACTACTAATTGTTATTCCCGATTATGATAATGAATTTTTTGGCACCACGAAAAATATTATAATTCGAATGTGATATTCTTTTTAACAATCGCGCACCTTGTATCACTTGATTTTAAGTTATTTTTGTCTTTCGTAATAAATTTGAAACAAGATATATTACTAAAATCTCTATTTCAAAAAAGAAAAAACTTATAACAAGCAATTATATATATATATAGACAATTTTTTTTATTGCAATTAGATGAGGAAGGATTCAAATTTAGGACTATATCTATAATCTATAATATATATAAAAGTAGGATGTTCAATTTCTTTCAATTTCTTTCAATTGAGTATTCATTCAATTAGAACTCCTTTTTATTTTTTTGACATTTTGTTTTCTATAATCATTTTCAATTGAATTAATTGTTTTTTACATTTGAAGAGTTTTTTTTTATCTTTTTATTTTTATTTATTTCAATAAAAAATATTTGAAAATAATAATTTCTAACATTAATGCTTAGAAGATAAATAACATTTGTCATTCTTAATTGAATTAATTTTTTTTACACCTTATGTTAAAACTATATTGTTTTTGACATTTGAAGGTTTTTTTTTCTTTTTTACTTTTATTTATTTTAGTAAAAAATATTTGAAAACAATAATTTTTAACTTTTAATGCTTATAAGATAGATTCATTTAATATTTATCAATTAAAATTTAATATAATTTTTTATCTATATTCTCTTATTTTGCATGAACTTGAATCCATAGTATATAAATATTTCTTTTATACATGAATGTTTAAATTTCAATAAATATCCATCTAATTAATTATACAAAAGTAGGATAATTGATTGGATCAATTAATTGACATTTGACATTCTTAATTGAATTATTTATTTTTTCACCTTATGTCAAAACTACATTATTTTTTACATTTGAAGGTTTTTTTTCTTTTTTTCTTTTATTTATTTTAGTAAAAAATATTTGAAAACAATAAATTTTAACTTTTAAAGCTTATAAGATAGACTAATTTAATATTTATCAATTATAATTTAATATTATTTTTTGTTTATATTCTCTTATTCTGCATCAACTTGAATTTATAGTATATAAACATCTTTTTTATACATGAATGTATAAATTCTTATAAACATCCATCAAATTCATTGAACAAAATAAAAAATCAAAAAGGCCTACTCATTTCTCAATATATATGGCACACGATCATCATTGAATAAATAAATTAATTGAATTTAATAACCTTTAGCCATTTATTTTATATATAAAAGACAGATGATACTAGAAATTATTAATTATTTTATATTAATAGGATCTTTACATTATACTATTACCTTATATTCTGTAACTGTTTATTTTAATCTGGTAATAGTATATCTTATATACTTTCTCATTTTTTTAATAGTTTGTTATATATATAATAATCTTTGGTAGGATTATTATTATTTTTGGATAAATTCTGTTTTAAATAGGATAACTAATTGGGTTAATTGGTTGTTATTTTCAATTGAATTAAATTTTTTTTTACACTTTTTATCAAAGCTGTGTTGTTTTTTTTTACATTTGAAGGATTTTTTTTAATTTTTATTTAATTCATTAAAAAAATACTTGAAAATAATAATTTTTAATTTTTAATGTTTAGAATATAGATTTATTTAATATTTATCAATTGCAATTTAATATTATTTTCTGTTTATATCCTTTTATTCTATATGAACTTGAATCTACAGTATTTGACATATTTTTTATACATGAATGTTTAAATTTCAATAAATATTCATCCAATTCATTGAACAAAATAAAAAAATAAAAAAGGTTTATTCATTTCTTAATATCAATAGCACATAATCATCATTGAATAAATAAATCAACTAAATTTGACAACCTTTAGTCATTCATTTTATATATAAAAATATATTATTAAAAATCAGCAACTATTTTATATTGATAGAATATTTACATTATATGGTTCTCTTATATTATACAACTGTTTATCTTAATCTAGCAATAGTACATGTTATATGCTCTCTCATTTCTTAATATTTTATTATACATCGAACAATTTTTTATAAGATTATTGTATTTTTTAAATAAGAACTGTTTTATAATCATATATGTAAATGTAAATTTTCAGTGATTGAAACCATTAATGTAGTTGACTAATACAATATAACTTTCTCTATAAACTTTTTTAAAGGTACCAAATTAAAGTTTACTCCAACATAATCAATATTTTCTGTGATTTTTTTCGTAACGTAGCTACGGGCAACATCCTAATATATATAAAAGTAGGATGTTCAATTTCTCTCAATTGACTATCCAATTGAATGACAAGTGTCATTCAATTAGAATTCCTTTTTATTTTTTTGACTTTTTGTTTTCTATAATAATTTTCAATTGAATTAATTGTTTTTGTCATTTGAAGGGTTTCTTTTTTTACTTTTATTTATTAGGATGTTCAATTTTTTTCAATTGAGTATCCAATTGAATGACAAGTGTCATTCAATTAGAATTCCTTTTTATTTTTTTGACTTTTTGTTCTCTATAATCATTTTCAATTGAATTAATTATTTTTATCATTTGAAGGGTTTTTTTTTACTTTTTATTTATTTCAATAAAAAATACTTGAAAATAATAATTTCTAACATTTAATACTTAGAAGATAAATGACATTTGTCATTCTTAATTGAATTAATTTTTTTTTACACCTTATGTTAAAACTATATTGTTTTTAATATTTGAAGGTTTTTTTTCTATTTTAGTTTTATTTATTTTAGTAAAAAATATTTGATAACAATAATTTTTAACTTTTAATACTTATAAGATAGATTCATTTAATATTTATCAATTAAAATTTAATATAATTTTTTGTCTATTTCTTTCAATTTATTTCAATTGAGTATCAATTAGAACTCCTTTTTATTTTTTTGACTTTTTGTTCTCTATAATCATTTTCAATTGAATTAATTGTTTTTGACATTTGAAGGGTTTTTTTTTTATTTTTTTACTTTTATTTATTTCAATAAAAAATAATTGAAAATAATAATTTATAACATTTAATGCTTAGAAGATAAATGACATTTGTCATTCTTAATTGAATTAATGTTTTTTTACACCTTATGTTAAAACTACATTGTTTTTGACATTTGAAGGTTTTTTTTCTTTTTTACTTTTATTTATTTTAGTAAAAAATATTTGAAAACAATAATTTTTAACTTTTAATGCTTATAAGATAGATTCATTTAATATTTATCAATTAAAATTTAATATAATTTTTTATCTATATTCTCTTATTTTGCATAAACTTGAATCCATAGTATATAGATATTTCTTTTATACATGAATGTTTAAATTTCAATAAATATCCATCTAATTAATTATACAAAAGTAGGATAATTGATTGGGTCAATTAATTGACATTTGACATTCTTAATTGAATTATTTATTTTTTCACCTTATGTCAAAACTACATTATTTTTTACATTTGAAGGTTTTTTTTCTTTTTTTCTTTTATTTATTTTAGTAAAAAATATTTGAAAACATAAATTTTAACTTTTAAAGCTTATAAGATAGACTAATTTAATATTTATCAATTATAATTTAATATTATTTTTTGTTTATATTCTCTTATTCTGCATCAACTTGAATTTATAGTATATAAACATCTTTTTTATACATGAATGTATAAATTCTTATAAACATCCATCAAATTCATTGAACAAAATAAAAAATCAAAAAGGCCTACTCATTTCTCAATATATATGGCACACGATCATCATTGAATAAATAAATTAATTGAATTTAATAACCTTTAGCCATTTATTTTATATATAAAAGACAGATGATACTAGAAATTATTAATTATTTTATATTAATAGGATCTTTACATTATACTATTACCTTATATTCTGTAACTGTTTATTTTAATCTGGTAATAGTATATCTTATATACTTTCTCATTTTTTTAATAGTTTGTTATATATATAATAATCTTTGGTAGGATTATTATTATTTTTGGATAAATTCTGTTTTAAATAGGATAACTAATTGGGTTAATTGGTTGTTATTTTCAATTGAATTAAATTTTTTTTTACACTTTTTATCAAAGCTGTGTTGTTTTTTTTTACATTTGAAGGATTTTTTTTAATTTTTATTTAATTCATTAAAAAAATACTTGAAAATAATAATTTTTAATTTTTAATGTTTAGAATATAGATTTATTTAATATTTATCAATTGCAATTTAATATTATTTTCTGTTTATATCCTTTTATTCTATATGAACTTGAATCTACAGTATTTGACATATTTTTTATACATGAATGTTTAAATTTCAATAAATATTCATCCAATTCATTGAACAAAATAAAAAAATAAAAAAGGTTTATTCATTTCTTAATATCAATAGCACATAATCATCATTGAATAAATAAATCAACTAAATTTGACAACCTTTAGTCATTCATTTTATATATAAAAATATATTATTAAAAATCAGCAACTATTTTATATTGATAGAATATTTACATTATATGGTTCTCTTTTATTATACAACTGTTTATCTTAATCTAGCAATAGTACATGTTATATGCTCTCTCATTTCTTAATATTTTATTATACATCGAACAATTTTTTATAAGATTATTGTATTTTTTAAATAAGAACTGTTTTATAATCATATATGTAAATGTAAATTTTCAGTGATTGAAACCATTAATGTAGTTGACTAATACAATATAACTTTCTCTATAAACTTTTTTAAAGGTACCAAATTAAAGTTTACTCCAACATAATCAATATTTTCTGTGATTTTTTTCGTAACGTAGCTACGGGCAACATCCTAATATATATAAAAGTAGGATGTTCAATTTCTCTCAATTGACTATCCAATTGAATGACAAGTGTCATTCAATTAGAATTTCTTTTTATTTTTTTGACTTTTTGTTTTCTATAATAATTTTCAATTGAATTAATTGTTTTTGTCATTTGAAGGGTTTCTTTTTTTACTTTTATTTATTAGGATGTTCAATTTCTTTCAATTGAGTATCCAATTGAATGACAAGTGTCATTCAATTAGAATTCCTTTTTATTTTTTTGACTTTTTGTTCTCTATAATCATTTTCAATTGAATTAATTGTTTTTATCATTTGAAGGGTTTTTTTTTTACTTTTTATTTATTTCAATAAAAAATACTTGAAAATAATAATTTCTAACATTTAATACTTAGAAGATAAATGACATTTGTCATTCTTAATTGAATTAATTTTTTTACACCTTATGTTAAAACTACATTGTTTTTAATATTTGAAGGTTTTTTTTCTATTTTAGTTTTATTTATTTTAGTAAAAAATATTTGAAAACAATAATTTTTAACTTTTAATACTTATAAGATAGATTCATTTAATATTTATCAATTAAAATTTAATATAATTTTTTGTCTATTTCTTTCAATTTATTTCAATTGAGTATCAATTAGAACTCCTTTTTATTTTTTTGACTTTTTGTTCTCTATAATCATTTTCAATTGAATTAATTGTTTTTGACATTTGAAGGGTTTTTTTTTATTTTTTTACTTTTATTTATTTCAATAAAAAATAATTGAAAATAATAATTTATAACATTTAATGCTTAGAAGATAAATGACATTTGTCATTCTTAATTGAATTAATGTTTTTTTACACCTTATGTTAAAACTACATTGTTTTTGACATTTGAAGGTTTTTTTTCTTTTTTACTTTTATTTATTTTAGTAAAAAATATTTGAAAACAATAATTTTTAACTTTTAATGCTTATAAGATAGATTCATTTAATATTTATCAATTAAAATTTAATATAATTTTTTATCTATATTCTCTTATTCTGCATGAACTTGAATCCGTATTATATAGATATTTCTTTTATACATGAATGTTTAAATTTCAATAAATATCCATCTAATTAATTATATAAAAATAAGATAATTGATTGGGTCAATTAATTGACATTTGACATTCTTAATTGAATTATTTTTTTTTACACCTTATGTCAAAACTACATTGTTTTTGACATTTGAAGGTTTTTTTTTCTTTTTTACTTTTATTTATTTTAGTAAAAAATATTTGAAAACAATAAATTTTAACTTTTAAAGCTTATAAGATAGACTCATTTAATATTTATCAATTGTAATTTAATATTATTTTTTATTTATATTCTCTTATTCTGCATCAACTTGAATTTATAGTATATAAACATCTTTTTTATATGTGAATGTATAAATTCTTATAAACATCCATTTAATTCATTGAACAAAATAAAAAAAATTAAAAAGGCCTATTCATTTCTCAATATACATGGCACACGATCATCATTGAATAAATAAATTAATTGAATTTGATAACCTTTAGACATTTATTTTATATATAAAAGACAGATGATACTAGAAATTATTAACTATTTTATATTAATAGGATCTTTACATTATATTATTACTTTATATTCTGTAACTGTTTATTTTAATCTATTAATAGTATAGTTTATATACTTTCTCATTTTTTAATAGTTTATTATTATATAATAATCTTTGATAGGATTATTATTATTTTTGCATAAATTCTGTTTTAAATAGGATAACTAATTGAGTCAATTGGTTGTCATTTTCAATTGAATTAAATTTTTTTTTACACTTTTTATCAAAGCTGTGTTGTTTTTTTACATTTGAAGGGGTTTTTTTAAATTTTTATTTATTTCATTAAAAAAATACTTGAAAATAATAATTTTTAATTTTTAATGTTTAGAATATAGATTCATTTAATATTTATCAATTACAATTTAATATTATTTTCTGTTTATATCCTCTTATTCTATATGAACTTGAATCTATAGTATTTGACATATTTTTTATACATGAATGTTTAAATTTCAATAAATATTCATCCAATTCATTGAACAAAATAAAAAAATCAAAAAGGTTTATTCATTTCTTAATATACATAGCACATAGTCATCATTGAATAAATAAATCAACTAAATTTGACAACCTTTAGCCATTCATTTTATATATAAAAGATATATTATTAGAAATCAATGTAATACCTCGTACCCTCGTTAGACACAAATAAGATTCTATTGATTAAAGGAATGATCATTTAATACGAATTAGCGTGCTAAGGAACGTTTAAGAATAAAATATATTGCACGAGCAGAACTCACAATTAAATAATAATATTTTTTTCAGTGACAAATTAGTGAGTTAAAGGATGATTCGGAGGTAAACCGACACATAATAATGTGTTTCGGGACCAAAGAAGGCAAGTGAAAATTTTTAGAATAAAATAATATTTTATTAATAAAATAATATTAAAATATTAATATTTTATTAGAGGTCAAAATTAGTCATGAAAAATTAAATATGACTAATTTAAGTGGGGGAGGAGCAGTAAAGAAGAATTTTGGACGAAAACGGTGAAAATCGTACGACGCGCATTTTAGTCGAGTTAACGTGGTGAGAAAATATTTAAATATTATGAAGACACCACATTGGAATGCAATCTCAATAATTTGATTTTATATATGTGAAGGATGAATAATTTTGAAGGAAATTGAAATTTAATAAGTGTGAATAGGAATTAAAAATATTGGACTTAATTTTTGGAGAGCAAAGTGTTGAAGAACATAGAAATTTTTTTGTATATACTTGAGTATTTTGGTCATATCTTGAGTTACAAAACTCCAATTGAAACAATTCTTGGACCATTGGAAAGCTAAGAGACAGAGCTACAACTTTCATGAAGATCACTTTACCCAGTTCTGTCTCTAAAGTAGAGAAAATTATGTTGTAAAATGATGAAGTGTCATATCTCAAGAATAAAAATTTCAAGGATTAACAATTAAATTTTTGGAGTGCCTTAGTACACTTTTAAGCCTAATTAAATCTTAGATTAATTAAAAGCTTAAATGAATATTTAAGAGGGTGAAAAGAGGAAAAAGATGTTGAAAAGTCAAAATAAAATTTTATGTGGTCAATTGTCACATGAGAAAAAAGAAGAAATGAAGAAAGAAAAGTCAAAACAAATTTTGGGTTGTATAGAAGTGGGGGCCGACCATTCAAAGAAAAATCAAAGGAAGAAAAGTCAAGAAAACGGTGAAGAAAAGCTTGTGGCGAGTGGCAAAGTGGAAGTCATTTTTTTATGTGATTCTATCATTGAAACAAGTGTAAAAGAAGTCAAAAAGGGGATGAAAGGAGTAAAAGAAAAAAAAAGAGAAAGAAATGGGAGAAGAGTCTAGAAGTGAACGGTCAAAGGAAATCAAAAGGGATAAAAGAGAAAGATGAAGATGAGGTCGGGAAAGAGAAGGAATAAAAGACAAGGAAGAAAGGAGAAAGAAATAAAAGGAAAAAGAGAAAGGAAAGGAGAAGAGGAAGGACGGAAAATGAGGAGGAAAAAGCCAAAGAAAATAAACAAGAAGAACCGTGGAAGGGGGAGGCAAGAAGATCGAAAATTTTTGCATTTTCTTGGAGTAGTTTTGTTGCAATTTTGAGGTAAGAAAAGCTGGTTTTATTTAGGCTTTAATTGCTGGAAATTTTGAAGGTTTATGGTTGCAATTTTGAAAGTTCTTAGCTGTTGAAAGTTTGGGTAGAATTGAAGCCAAAAATCTACTGGAATTTTGGAGCAGAAATTAAGTTGAGTTTGCTGCCAATTAAGTGCAGAAAATTGGAACAAAAAAATGCAGAAAAATGAGCAGAAAATAGTGCAAAAATATGAGCAGAAAATGTGCAGAAATTGGTGCAGGAAATTAGGGCAAAAAGGTGCGAAAATTTCTATTAATTTGTGCAGAAATTGAAAGCGGTTTTGCTGCCATCCAAGGAGGAAAAATGGGCAGCTTTAGTTACTGATTTTTGAAGCTAAAAAGGAGCTAAAAATGGCAACCAAGAAGAGGGAGGAGATGAGGTTTTAGTGAACGGTTTTGAGAGGAAGAAAGGGAGGAGAAAGGAGGAGGAAAGGATGGGCTGCCACCACCGGTGGAGGAGGAAGGCCACGGTGGTGATGAGGAAGCCACGGTTGGAGGAAGAGAGAAGGAAGAAAAAAAAATGTGGAAGAGAAAGAAAGAAAAAAAAAAGGAAAAAAAAATATTTAAATGGGCATGACCAAATGGTAATTAAATGGGCAGGGCCCAATAGAAAGATGAAATTGGGTAAGGCCCAAGTGGAAAATAAAATTTGGGCTTGGCCCAATAGGAAAGTTGGATAGGTTCTTGGACAAGGTCCAATAGCTAGGAGGAATAAAAAAAGCCCAAGCCAAATGGAACGTTGTCGCGAAGACGTGCTGAACGAGACACGCGACCGAGAAATAGAAATAAATGTATACGTGTACTAAAATAGCGATGTAAAATCCCGCTATTTAGAGGTGAGTAGGGGGTGTCGATTTTAAAATATTCATAATTATATATATGTATGAATATATATGATTTAATTTGCCAATGAATTGTGAAGAGCATGAATTAGTAAAAATTTATAAAATTGTGAATATAAATTGCTTTTAGAAATCGTTTGGAAAATATATATAAGATATATATGTAAAATGTTTTAAAAGAAATGGGAAACAAGCTTTTCAATATGATTTAGTCTCGAAATCGTACCTTATATAATTGTGTGATGTGCATATGTGATTAGAGATTTAAATTTTCTATGTACGTTAATTTATGAATCATATGTTAAGATTTATTTTTATGAACATATGATGAATTTTTATGACTTTTATATCGAATATTTAGCAATAAATTAAAATGAGACTTTAAGGGCATAAATAATTTTTAAAATAATTTTTATAAACGAAATGAGATTTCTAATTTGTTTTGAATTGATTGGCAATCGTATTAAAATTTCTTGAATCGATTGTTTTGCCTGGATTGGCCCGGTAATGCTTTGATTGCCATATCATGCTATTTAAATTTTATTGATTGGTGGGTTATAGGATAGTCACTGCAGTGGCGGGTGTTGTGGACTGCCTTTAGGAAGGGCACGGTTACCCGGTTATATTCATACCTCGGTAGTAGAGGCACGGAGGGTATCTCTTGAGGTATGGTTAGAGTTCCCTTTGGTTGACCCATCACGGGAAGGTGAACTCCGCTAACAACAAGGAACGGCTGTGGTTTTTAAACAGAAAAATATGTTTTATGAGTACATAAAATTTTTAACAACCTTGACGGATTCGGTTGGATGCCCCGACGCAGGGTACCACCGAATATGAGTTTTTTGCACGAGTCAAGTTTTATTAAAATCATAAGCCTTATTGAACATTTTTGATAAAATGTAATTGTTTTACATGGATTGGAATAAGTTTTAATATTACGAATTATATTTCTCTGTATTGTGGGAATAGAATTAAAGGGATTTTTGCAGCTCCTTTACTTGTTTTCTATGAAACGGATTTGAAATTCCTTGCGTATAGGCGAGCTATGATTTGCATATGATTTTGAATAATATTTAGTTTCACGGAAGCTGGCTTGATTTTATTGATTTGATGCGAAAAATGGTTATAAGGCACAAAATCCCTATTTGAAATAACTTACTTTTATGATCCTGTGTTTTTATCTTCAACTGATCTGCCGTATGCTTGTTTTCTATCTACGCCCTACTCATTGGGTCGATGATATTCACTGAGTCTATGAGACTCACCCCCATTTTATTTCCCTTTTTGCAGACAGGGATCGATTTGGCATGAAGTCATCGACATGTTGGTCTACTGTGAATAGGTAAAGACATCTCCTAGCATACTACCCTGAGTCACTCCGTTGTATCTGTTTCTGTTAGAAGTCAAGTCATAATATTTTATTTGTTAAATTGTAAACGAGTTCAAATTTCTTTTTATATACAGCATGAATTTGAAAATTTTATATTTTTCGTGTATATGTTTGTGAACAAATAAAAAGGAAAAAGTTTATAATGATTTTTATGTTTATGATTTAATTCAGTACAAGAGAATAATAATATTATATGAAGAGTGAAAAATGTGAATTAGTGAGTAATTCGAGAAAGGCTTGTTCGGGACTTGACGAGACTTTCCAGGAAGTTTCGGACACCGGCATCGATTGGGGAGTGGTCGTTGCAAAATCAGTAACTATTTTATATTGATAGGATTTTTACATTATATGGTTCTCTTATATTATATAACTGCTTATCTTAATCTAGCAATAGTATATGTTATATGCTCTTTCATTTCTTAATATTTTATTATACATCTAATAATTTTTTATAAGATTATTATATTCTTTAAATAAGTACTGTTTTATAATCATATATGTAGGTGTAAAATTTCAGTAATTGAAACCATTCATGCAGTTGACTAATACAATAAAGATTTCTCTATAAACTTTTTTAAAGGTACCAAATTAAAATTTATTTCAGCATAATCAATATTTTCTGTGAATTTTTTCGTAACGTAACTACGGGCACCATCCTAATATCATTATAAAAGAAGGACATGATTGCCATTAAGTTAGTTCCTCCGCTACAATTATAATCAAATTTTGTTAATATATCTTGTACCAAATTTTCTCTTCATACATTGAATTTTATCATATTAATTGTCTACAATGCTTATTTTAAAAGTATTATAATAAATAATATCTTAACCAACTTTAACAAGTGTTTAAAGACATTTGATTAACAAAATCCTTATGAAAAATATTTATAAAGAAAATTTAATTTACAATGGAATGTCGTCTAACTTTTCATGTGAAGTTAAAATAAATCAAAGAAGTTCCTACATCTTTTCTAAGTAGAAATTTTGAGTATGTTTAAATTAAATTAAGTTGCACTTTTCGCTTGACCTAATTTTGTTTATAACTAGCATCAACTATGGTTGGATTAGTTTAATTTAAATTGATTACTTTAGTTATCCATTCATTTTTTTTTATGACAAACATGATAAAATCAGTTAAACCTTGGACTATGATATTTTATTAAATCAAGTGGGTAACAACAATGAGGCAACGTTTCTTCAACATTTCAAATCACTAACCTAAATTAATTTAATATCATCATTAACTTAAAACCATTGAGCTAAGATTAAGATCTTCTCATGCATTGACACACATTTATAAAAGGAAAAAAAAAACTAATATAAAAAACTGGTCATTGGTTGGAAAAATCACATATTTGTGGGTCATGTGACACCCTATATGGGTAGCATATGCTCATGCGATTCCCTGTTGTTCTCAGACTTATTAAAAAACTTAGATTTTGGTATTTATTTAAAACCAATTTCTTTCTTTTTTTTTTTTTTTATGAATCTTAGAATGGACACTCTCACCCCACCCATCTTAAATAGATCACCTAAAAAACATATGAATCCAAATAAAATTACCTGTCAATCCTTAAGACGCAATTAATCTATAATTAATCCAACCTCTCTGATCCAGTTTGGAACCTACTCAAATCTTTAATACCTCTTATGATTCAATTCAAACCTAAATCCATTAACTCAATTTTATTACAAAAATTTAATTTGAGAACCCAAAGTTCCTAATTTCCTATCCAACTCTTTGAAACCCTAACCACCCATTTTTCCAACCCTAATTACACCACACCAACTTATGTGATCCACAGTCACTGCTCCCTGCAACAAAAAGGAAAAGGGAGAAAAGTTAAAGCAAGAGCATTGTTTATTTCAATTAATTATTAATTAATAAAAAAAATTAGAGAAAACGGAGGATGGAGCCTGGGGGACACGGTTCCTAGAGTCACGTGGCAGGGTGTGATTGGTTGGGTGCGGAAGTGGGGCAAAGGCGGTCAAAGCAAAGACCGGATAAGCCAAACAGCAGAGGCGTACAGTCAAAGCAAAAACTGTCACGGTCAAATGCTTTGCTGGCACTTTACCTAAAATAAACACTTAACACAACAAAAAAATAAAAAGTTGGAGGAGGGGGAAGTTCCCCATAGTGGGCCCCGACGAGGGCTGTATTTGCATCTTTGATTTTCCTTTTTTTTTTTTGTTGCCTTTTTTAATAGTAAATGAGAATTAAAAAGAGAGGGGAAAAAAGCAAAAACTTTGGTTTTACTAAAATAGTGACTGAAATATTCGATTTGTTAAATCGAGATGTGGATTTAAGTTTAAGTAAAGACTAAAGACTGATAAATTTTTTTTCATATTTGCCCGTGGGGGTTTGGTGGACTCTAGTGAAATTGGACCAGCTTTTTGCTGCGTGCGGGTACCCCTTGTGTCATTCAGAAAAAAGACTATTTCGTCCTTTTACTGATTCTCTTTTTCACCCAAGTTTTTACCCTTCAAAATTTTAATTTATGTTAATGATGCATTATAATTAGACATTTTCAGATAATGTGCTATACTGAAATTTCTCTCTTCCATTGAGGTTGAACTCTCATCATTAGTGATTTACTAGTTCAAAATATCTTTTAAGTCTTTAGATTATTCGTTTTGAAATTGGATTGTGTCCACGTAACATGTGTGGATGAAGTTCTTAGATGAGATTCGTTTAGCTAAAAAACAAACATCAAATTACAATTTGAGAAGATTTGGATTCATTTTCCTGTTTCTTAACAAAAGAAATTTCTCCAATATTGGTGAAAGAAAAACCCAAAATTGGAATAAAATTTACTAGGGACCTATATGGTAAATACCTCTTTGGGATTACTTTTATTTAACTGTTAAAACTAAAGTACTTAAAAGTAATAGCGGGAGATTACGGTAAAGAACTGATATGACTGCACGTGTGGTGCGCGGGTCGAGGGGCATAATTACCGGCTACAACCCGCAGTTCCCGGTAACCCGATAAATTTCAACTTTTCAAAAAATTCGTTACTCCAGTAAAAAAATTAAATAATTCATTCAAAGAAGAAAAAGAACATTTATAACCACTTCGATATTATAATTAGTTTTTATTATTTCCGTGAAGGGTTTTTTTATTAATTTTAATTTTTTATTTTTGTCCAACAAACAACTGCCCCAAAAGAAGAGCAATAGGGAAGCCTTTGCAGGACATGGCTTTTCTCTGCTCTTCTCTCTCTCTCTCTCTCTCTGGTGGTATGGCCTCTTTTGACAATAAATTTTTTCTTCTCTTTTTTTCTTTTCTTCTCCCTTAATAATCTTCACCAAATCTTAAAAATTTCATGGTTTTCTTATCTGGGTAGTTTTTATTTTCTCAAATTCTGTACCATTTTTGGTTGGGTTAGGAAAAAAAGCGCTAGTTGATTAGCTTTTGTACTATGTTTTCACTGTTGATCTTTGACTGCTTTCTTTAGTGGTATCCTTTTTTTTTCTCTACTTGTTTTTGCTGTTTTGAAGGTTTGATGATTCCAAGCAAACCTTTTTTGTTTTCTCTTTTTTGAAGCTTGAACAAGAAGTGAAAGATGGGAGTTTCATTATTGTGTGTTTATTGGTGATATTATTATTATTATTATGATGATGGTAAAATGAGGGACTTTTGACCATAGAAAAGAGATTAGGATAAAGCTAAGGGAAAGGAACAGGGAAGTGAGATAGATATGTGTGAGTTTGTACAATAAAGAGGGAAAAAAAGAGTGTATGTTTTCTAGCTTTGTGATTTGTCAATGAGAGAAGAATTGAGTAGAGAAACACCAACTTTCCTTCTTTTTGGTTTCACATCTCTTACGTATAACCTAGATGTAATGTGCCTTGAAGGGAGCTTGTCACTGCAGTGAATTTAGACTGTGTTGGGGCAGTGGTGGAGGGGTTTTTTAAATCTTTCTTTTTTGGTTCCTTGAGAATCTGTGTTTCCCCTTTTTTTTTTCTAAGGTGAAGGGAGGGTTTCAAAGATGCCTATGTTTCAACCCTCCAAGAGGGATGGCGTTGTTGCTGGATTTGATGGTAGTGGTGATGGACAAGTTCTAGATCTGGATACTGCTGTTAAAGATGGGGTTCTGGGTGGTGTTGGTGGTGGTGGAGTCGTTGGTGCGGGTGTTGGTGAGAAATTGGATCTGAAGAAAATTATTGAAGAGCTTGATTTACCTGAGATTCCTTCTGTGTTTATTTGTCCAATCTCCCTTGAGCCAATGCAAGACCCTGTTACCCTTTGCACTGGCCAAACGTATGAGAGGTCCAACATTCTCAAATGGTTCAATTTGGGGCACTATACTTGTCCCACTACAATGCAGGAGCTCTGGGATAATTCTGTCACTCCAAATAAAACCCTTTATCATTTGATTTATACTTGGTTTTCGCAGAAGTATTCGCTTATGAAGAAGAGATCAGAGGATGTACAAGGAAGGGTAAGTGAGCTTCTTGAGACATTGAAGAAGGTTAAGGGTCAAGCCAGGATTCAAGCCTTGAAGGAGCTGAAACAGGTTGTGGCAGTACATGCTACCGCTAGGAAGACGGTGGTTGAAGAAGGTGGGGTTGCTGTAATTTCATCCTTGTTAGGCCCATTTACGTCCCATGCGGTTGGTTCGGAAGCAATTGGGATTCTTGTCAATTTGGAGCTTGATTCAGAGTCCAAAACCAATTTGATGCAGCCGACAAAGATTTCCTTGATGGTGGATATGTTGAATGAAGGTTCAGTGGAGACAAAGATCAATTGTACGCGATTGATGGATAAGTTGATGGAGGAGAAGGAATTTCGGTCGGAGAGCATTTCCAGCCATCGTCTGTTGGTTGGGGTAATGCGGTTAGTGAAGGATAAGAGGCACTCTAATGGAATTTTGCCTGGACTTAGCTTCCTCAGATCTATATGCTTGCTTAAACAAGTTAGGAGCTTGATTGTGAGTATTGGAGCCGTTTCTCAATTGGTCGAATTGTTGCCTTCTTTGGAACCTGATTGCTTGGAATTAGCCCTTTTCATATTGGATACATTATCATCTCTGCCGGAGGGAAAAGCAGCATTGAAGGATTGCGCAAACACAATTCCTAATACGGTGAGGCTGTTAATGAGAGTTTCAGAAAGCTGTACTCAATATGCATTGTCCATTTTGTGGTCTGTATGCAAACTTGCTCCCGAGGAATGCTCCTCTGTTGCTGTAGAAGCTGGTTTAGCAGCAAAGCTGCTTCTCGTGATTCAGAGTGGTTGCAATCCTGTGTTGAAGCAAAGGTCTGCAGAGCTCTTGAAGTTATGTAGCCTAAATTATACAGACACCATCTTTATTTCAAAGTGCAAGCTCACAAGGACAATCCAATGAGGGAAATTTTGCTTGCTATCTTTTCACACTGCCTTTTGGCAATGAGGCAAAGGAGTTAAAGGGCCTGCCCTATTTGGGTCATCAAATCTTCCGAGAATGAACGATCATACAAGATGGGGGTTTGAGGTATGAATTAGCTCTCCTGTATATATTTAAGCACTTCGATTCCAGCAATTGATTCAACTTACTTAAAGAACACTCATAATGTGGACAAGAAAAACACATTTCTTGCTGCAATGGAATTATGTCAAGTTCTCTTTTCCAATGCCTTGTCAAATAAACCCCCAAAAGAAGAAATGATGTAAAAATGTTTTATGTGCAATGGATTAGTGTTGGGGTATATTGTTGGATGGGAATACGTGTAAGAGGAGTGCAATTTGTTCGAGTCTTTGGAGCTTGCAATTACAATTGTAATAGACAAAAGAATCGCTTTGCTCCTTGGTCCCTTCTTTCTCCCAAGTTGTTCCTGTGGTAGGGGCCTTCCAATTTTCCTTTTAAGTTGGTGGGAGTTTTGCTTTTAGCTCCACAATTGTAGAGACTGGAATGCCTTTGAACTTCAATCGTCTATTCAATGTGTACAATGAAAATTAACCATTTCTTTTTTGCATTTGTTCTTATACTCCATTCTGCATTTTCCATATATTTAGGATTATGTTCTCTGTTGTCTCTCGCAAATCGTTCAATTTAACTCATTGTTAGCCTCCAAAATCATGGATCCCTGGTCCTGGTTGCAAGGGTAAGACTTCAGAAATAAAAGAAAGATAAAGGGAGGGTCTTGGCTTTTACGCATGCGTTGAACTATTACTATTTGGGGGGAGGTCACGTTGCCAACCTGGGTCCATTATGTACTTTAAACGACCCTTTGTGGGAGAAGTTGAGGACAGCACCCATTGTCACCTCTTTTTCAATCACTGTTGTAATGAAAAGAAAGAAAAGAAAGTTGAGAACTTTCACTGCACAGATTGGCGAGGAACTCCTATTTGGAATCAATAGAAGCTCTGCTCCAGACACAGAGTGCAGCCAGCCTTGCCAGTGTTACCAATGCCTCAGCAGAAAACAAGAGGGAAAAATTTATCTGGAATGAAGAAATTTCTATGTCAATTCAGTGGTTTTAAGCTTTCCAGTCTTTCATAATTTCCATCCTAACTATCTTCAAAAAATTTGTAGTCGGGGGCTATCTGGCCTTTCTGTTTCGGAGACAAAATACATGGGTTGCATTTTGGCACTTTTGGCTTGTACAGCTATTTTATGGTACATCATTTCCTTCTCTCTCTCTCTCTGTCTGATTCAACATCAGGAAAGCAAGGGAAAGATCCCCTTCCCAAACACTTCCTTGCCTTCTAAAGGGACCTCTGAAGTAAAGGGACCCCCTTGGCATGGCATCTTTGAATGACCGTTGAGACCCAAAAAACCCATGGGAAAAAAAACTTGCTCATTACTTTAACAAGAAGCCATCCAGAATCTCTTCTGTTGCAATTATAGTGACCTTGCAGTTACATCCATTTTTGAGGGTTTTTATTTTTTTTAACTTTCTAGACCTCTTTTGTATTTGTTTATTTGCATATAATTATACTTTTTCTCACTATTAGTGGGCCTCAGTTAACCGTCAAATCTTGTGGGGTCCTCGCAGCACCATTATTAGAAGATACATTCACTCTAGGACCAAATGATTATGATTGATAATGAATAAAGGATGCTATTTTTCAAACCCTTTTGTCATTGTTTAATACTGAATAAAGGGTTAATTATCCTGTTTTTGATTAAGGGAATCAGTGACGGCATGGGAACAAGTTCTCGCATCAAGTTGAATGAGACTTCGATGGCGGGGAAAGAGCTTCCTTTCCTTCCTGTTTTCTGTGTATTCAGAGTCGCCACCATGCGTGCACACGTGCATGTTCCTGACCCAATATTCCTTTACCAAAATTCAAAGCTTAACACACCACATTTGAAAGCTTTGCAGAGTCTTAAGTGGATTCAGAAAAAGAGAGAGGCTACAAGGTGGGAAAAGAGGGATATAATTTTTAACTGAAAAACTGGGCTTTTCCAAACAAAAAAGCAGAACATTTGTTGCTACTCTCGGTAAAAACATTATTGAAACAATTGAGTAATGTTGAAGACTTGAAATTTTTGCATGATCATTGAATATCTGAAACACTGCACTCTTTTCCGGCAACAATGCTGATTCATGAAGGCCCACTTTTGAAGAGATCATGTTCACACTTTGTTTGTAGTGGACTCCATTAAATGATCTTTGTACAGCTAGCTTTGTAAAAATTTCAAAAGCCAACACCATAACTTCGTAGTTTCATCAAAATAGCTTTGCATATCTTTGAAGAATTATAAGCCAATTTATATTTTGCTTTGTTTTGGCACCAGATTCGGTCGTTGCACGAGTGCAGAAAACTTCCGAATCAAGTAATCAGACAGCATACCTCGTTCACATTTAGTTCAAAGGTGGTTTTCACCCCTTCTATCATGTCTAAACACCATCATCATCCCTTTCAAAAATAATAAAAAAAATCATCATCATGATTTTCAGTTTGGTCACCTGAAGTTTGATCAGAGTGATCCAAGTTGAAGGTTTAATTAAATATTTAAATTTGAGCTTATACTTAAAAACAATATTACATTCTTTTTAAATAAAAAAAGAAAAAAGTTTTACTCCTAAACAAGGGTTACATGTTTTAATTATTATCCAATTCACGTCATTTTTAAAATTTTACATGTTACTTTTAAATATATATATAATTTTATATGTATATAAATATATATACACGCATGTGCTTAATTCAATAAATAAAATTTATTATAATTTAATTAATGATGATTATGACATGAGACGTATTTTAAAAATATGTGTATATTTGTCTAATTAAAATATATTTCACATCATAATCGTCAATAAATAAAACTTATACGTGTAAATTTTATTGATAATAATTATTTTATATATAAAAATATTTATTTCAAAATTTAAGTATGAAAATTTTCAAATATTACGATTGAATTATGGAATAACCATGACGCATTGCTTTGTGGTCGGTTAGAATTGCAGTGTGAGATTTGCATTAAATTGTAGCTCGGCTCACTCTTGCTTGAAGAATGAAGGCTTGACTCCGTAAAATATTTTGGGCACCGCCCTGCCGCGTAGCAGCCCACTACGAGCATTTTCGTCATAAGAAAGTTCTTCAGTTTCATCAAAAACTGACTCGTCAGTACCTTGATTTCATGCTTGACAAGGATTACAGAGCAAACACAACATTTACTTCGACAGCTACCCGTGGAATACTTTGGTCGAATTGGGATCATAGCATATGCTTCTGCTAAACTAGAATTCATTCTAATTTATTTCTCTTAACACAATGTAAATATAATAATAATAATAATAATAAAATACATAAGGGAGTAGTAACGTTGAGTGTATATTATAAAACACCCGTGATTGGTTCACGAGAAATGGGAGGAGCTTAGCCCCTAGTCTGACTCACGTGTTCCCATGATTGGCTCGTGGCCGTGGCTACTCTCCCTCGGAAAGTAGCTTGCGGACTTGAACAAAAATATTTAATGAATGTTACACGGAGCAGAAGGAAATGGGATTGAATGGCCCCGTTAGGAACTTGCTTGAATTAGACATTTTTTTATTCGGTACAATATGATCATACAATTAATAAGCATATTATAACATGAAACGTGACATACTTTCAAATATAATGATTCTCTATAAAACTAAAATAAATTTATTTATAATAATATCACAATGATTTATCCATAATTGTCACTTATTTAAAAATATTACTTATTCTCGTATTTAAGTATCTTTTTTTTTGTTTACTCTGATTTTTACTTTTATATAAAAAAATGAAATAAAAATAAAACAAAAGCATGGCATAACTCATAAAACTAATTAATGGAAGATTATATCATAGGTAGATGGGATAGCGTCTCATTGTCATTGTAAACACATGTTTGATCATATGATGTCATGAGTGTATTTATTGCAGGTCTAGATTTTAAGAATAGCAGATGGAATACATTAATTCATGATTGCTTATACCATGACTGATAAACATGAACATGGCTACCGCGTAACTGATCCCCTCCATTATTTATTGGATTAGATAATGTCACTGAACCTCATATAACCTTCATCCGCCCATCATTAAGGTACATTGATTGAGTTTAATACCGAAGAAAATTTCCATTCATTGACCCACATTTGTCTGGTAAATTGAACAAACTTTCTTCCGGTAATAAGACCCATAAGCTAGTAATTATGTTGACTGGCCTCCCTCCTTTGTTATCAAACAAAGAATTACTCGATAATTAAGGGATGAGATTTTCTCTAATGCAGGAATAATTATTATATATAAATGATAAGAGTCAGTGGCTTTGACGTCAGTGCTTATGAGGAAGCAAAAGAAAAACCCGTTTTCTGAGATCTCACAAGAATCTTATCCGAATGTTAAAAAATTAGTTTGTGAGAGAAATTTTGCAGTCCATCGTTAATTTCAAGGGAAATTATATGCCCAATTAGAGGAATTCAAAGGGTGCCAGCCGGGGATACTGTGCTGCCACTGGTTTTTTCAATTTTAGTTTTAACTGTTTCTTTGCAGTGTAGACATTTTATTTATAGCTGTGAAAGTACAAGTCATCTTTTTATTTCTAGCCAGCAAGTACGGAGTCACCTTAACTAATTGAGTTTCTTCTTCTTCAATTATGTATCGTCTACAATGCCTAATTTAGCCAGGTGGCTTAAATGCATATTATTTTGGTACAAAATTTCAAAAATATAAATACATTCAAATATATGATTTAGTCATATTTATAATCATTTTGCTTAATTTGTTCCCAAATACTTTAAATTGCTTAGTACAAAATAGCAAGGAAAATAATCGTTGATCACGAGAAGCAATTTTCAAGGCAAAATATTTTATGTATATTTTTTTTATTTAAAAAAATTTGAAGAGTTTTATTTTTTTAATAAACAATTTGAAGAGTTAGATATGTTTACTTATTACAAAATCAAATGCGTTCAGATAAAATAATTAACTCTATAGTTTTACTTGTTTTTTTTTTGTTATCCGACGCACAATAATAGTAGTATAGTTTAGTATATAGTAGAAGGCTTGTACCTATTGGTTTTTTTCTCAACAGACAAGCAATAATGGCAGTCTAAATTGGCATCCTTCCTTACAAACATTTCAACGTTATAATATTGTTAGTACCTGACAATGCCAAAACCATAACATCCGGAAAAATATCTGAAATATTATTCATATGGCTAGCCAGTCTCTCTCTTTCACACATACAAACATATGTATGTTTGTATGTATGTATGTATGTATGTATGTATGTATGTATAATCTTATATCTAGACAGCTTCAACATTAATTGCAAAAATCAATTGGGCTTTTGGGTTCTAGCTATAGGCTGCTGCCAGCTTAAAGATGGATGGATAACCATGAGCCATAAACTTATTAAACATTTTGAATTTGATTCAAGATCAATTATAAATTTAAATTTCTTTAACAAGTAGCCAGGCAATATACTATAAGATTCAGGCTACCATATATAGGATGAGTTAAGCATATTAAAATCTGAATTCGTCATAACAATAACTGCATTTTTGTTTTCATTTAACCCAAACTAGCTTGTACGAAATCTATTTGGTTTTAAGACGAGCCATGCCATGTAATTTTCCATGTTGAATTCAAGTTTCTCCGATTTGAATTTCTAGTAAACTTGCAGGTTTGAATCATATTATTAAATCATGCTTGAAATCATATATCACCCATTTAAAAATTCTTCTTACCTCATAGATAGAGATGCACGATCAGATGTTACCATCAATCCATTAGTCGGTAAACTAAAAATAGTACTATTCATAAGCTAGAACAAGCAATCAGATGTATTTGAACAAAAAGACAAGAGAGTATTCATCGAATACTGATGATAGAAGTAGGCTGTCACTAAATCAAGACGTCAGTAACATACTTTCTGTTTTTCTTTAATTTACATAGAACTTATTGATATTTGATTATAAAATTATAACCGGCAAAGCTTTCCATCTCATCCACTCCATTCTTAACAATAAAGAAATGTTACATGTGAAATTTTTAATTCAAAATGTTAAAACGAATTAAGTATTTAAATATTTGATTTAATAATAAATATATATTTTATGATAAAAAGAAGTGTTAAAAGGAAAAGAAATCATTAAGAAGCAGCTTCGTTTCCAAAGAGAGCTTGTATAATATATGTCTAATAAAGGTTAAAGTGAAGATTATTTGGGATTCTTGAAGGAAAATGGAGCTAAAGTTATGAATGAATATTAGTTAAAAAACGAGGGCACCATGATTGAGATCTTAGCTATTGCCATTGTTTATTTTTGGGTCAAAGGTACTATAAGAGAGAGGGGGGGCGGGGTAGGAAGTGGTCACGTGTGATTTTTTAGAGGTTAGTGAGAAAGAGAGAGAGAGAGAGAGATTGGTCTAACAAGAGGCGGCTGGTCTACCCGCACGAGATGATACCTTCCCCAAGTAATTGCTTCCTTTTCCTCTCATGGCTGGCCATCACTCTCACAAGTTATCACTAATTTAGAAATTTTATAATACCTTTTTTTTGTTTCATATTTTTTTGGTTTTGTTTGTTAACCGGGTTCAAACCTTCTCTTCCTTTCTCAAGGAAGAAACACTGTTGAACGCACCAATGGGCCTGGAAAAGAAAATCAAAGAAAATTATGGAGGAAACTCTTTTTTTATGAATGGAAATTTGGTCAACATTTCAGGCACTTTGACCAGGCCGCTGCCTATGTAATAAAAAGCACTCAGTACCAAGCCGGCTGCGCTGCTGACAAAAGAAGGTTTGAATTTGTGTTTATCAGCCCTCAGCGGATTCATCCCACCGTCGCTTCCCTTTTCGTCCTTTTTCCTTCAATAATTTTCTTGTCCCCATACGTGCAATCTTTGCTCATGTTCTTGTTCTATATATAACAGAGTCTCCACATTCTAAAACTTCAGGTCCAGCTTTTTTTAAAAAGATTTGCACGTACTCCATACATTTTCTATACCGCCTGTCACTATGGAAGCTTATTCATCCTATTCTTCTTCTTCTTCTACTTTACAAGAAGCAAGAGGGTTAAAAGTTGCACAGCCTTTCCATGCATCACTTCATTCAGTGCGTAAGCCATTGGCAAAGCCCTGGAAGAAGCCAATAGCGCCATTGCCACCAACACCACCCAGAGTTTACAAGGTCGACCCTATAAACTTCAGGGACTTGGTTCAGAAGCTTACCGGTGCACCTGAGTTCATGTCTCAATCTCAGTCTTCGTGTCAGCTTCAGCTGCCTCATCACCAGCGTCTTCAAAGAGTGGCGCCTCCCCCTCTTAGCGTTGCAGCATCGCCATTGTCTAGGACAGAAGTTTCTCCACAATTGCATCTCCTTTCTGGATTGGATCATAGTGCTAAAACCCAGTACCAGAAATTCTCAGATAATGCGACGATTACATCGAATTCATCACTTGGATTGAACTTGTCACCATCTTCTTATAATTGGTGTGCTTTCCCAATTCTCAGTCCTGGAACTTTGTCCAGCTTGGAGCAAAGTACTGTTCCTTAAAGATATCAAGTATCAACTTACTATATATATATATATATATATATATATATATATCTACATATATATGTATCCTGATGATTATTAAGGCCAGTTTCCAAGTTACTTCACTTATCATTCTTGCTTGAGCTCAAAGAGAATGTGTGTAAGATTAAAACTGCATTCTTTTGTTGTAGTAGTACTTTACATAATGGTAGAACTAATGATGTTGAAGCCTAGCTTCATCTGTTCTTCATTACAATGTATACTAATTCAGCCAGGTGTAGCCATGAATAAAGCTACTTATATATGTACAACTTTATTAATCAGAAATTGGCTTCAAATTTCTTCCTTCCCTATTCTCCCAAGAGTAGTATAACTTCTTCCCCCACCCCTCCTATTCTTCTTCAATTTAATTTCTCTGCTTTTTCCTACTTTGTTTGAAAGTAGATTGTTGGTTAGGGCTACTAGCTACTTGTGTTAAGAGGTAAGGTATAGTATTATCACTGAGTAATTAATTAAGGGTGACAAAGTTGAAAGGCCAGAGAGGTAAAGACAAGGCTGGAGATACAAAATTAGAGTTATATGTCCCTTGCGGAAGAGGTTTGGAAAATAGGGGAAAGATCAATGTTAGATCGAGAAGCTTTGGATTGTCCTCTCCCAAAAAAGAGTTCCTTTAAAACCATATCAGCTATATTGGTGTATTAATGTAGCTAATGCGTTGATAATAGCTCATTATGCAAGAAAGAGGAATCCGATATATGTAAGGTAGGATGATAAATTGATATGCTCAAATTATATATGTACCTGAAGAAAAAAGGTGGTGTCAAAGTGTCACCAAAGGATTCATGCATGGTGGTGCTCAAGCATTCCAATGAACAATTAAGGGGAGGATTAACCCTGGATTGAACCAAACCAAAACTCTCGACAATGTCCCAAAACATGGAATCAACTCAATAACCTTACCACTTGCACTTATGCAGTTAAATCCATTAATTTAATTAATTGAATGCCTAACATTATCGTATAGTTCCCTAATTATGAGGTAAATTACCAATTAGCTAGGACAATGGTAGACTGCAGGTAGAGTAATAAAATTGTACTTGACAAGTAACATCCATATATACATATATATACATGAATGAACTATAAAGTACCTCATGAGTTACTTAATTAAATAAAATTTTGAGTTTGCGATCAGATTTAAATCTATTGTTCATCTTTGAATGGGTGTAGTTTTATCGTTATACTTTTTGATTTGGTACAATAATAGTTGACATTAAAAGAATATTTTATTGAATATTCTAACTCTTAATTATTTTTGAATCAAATTAAAAATATATTGATAAAATTATATCGATTCAAAGATAAATGGTAAATTTTATCCATCATTTGAATTTTTTTTAAAGGTAATAGAATTCATAAATTCAAGCGGAGGTAATTTTGCCCCCCAATTATGTACAAGGGTAGTAATTTCCAGGTTTATGCATCTAAATTTTTTTTTATATAAGAAAAAAGATTAAAAGGACTTATTACATCATTCTAGGTCATGATATTTTTACACTGTCTATAAATAAACCAGAAACAATACCATCCAGAGAAGAATAAAAAATATGTAATCTCAAACAGGTTATCTAAAATTTTTTCAAAATTAAATCTTTTAGAATTAATGAAGTTTGAGCTTTTGATTATTTGAGTTTTTTTTTTTTTGTGAGGTGCATACAAGGAATTTCAGCCAATTAAATTAAGAGATCTTGAATTAAGCTTAGGGCTTAATTAAGATAAATGTGCTAAAATTATGCCAAATAATGCTCAACCTAATTTATGTTCTTGAGGTAAAGCTCTTTTATAAAATGAGTGAGTATCCCGTTTTAGAGATTTAAGCATAAAAAATTGAGTGATTGGTAGTTGAAGAAAAGAAAAGTAACGAGAGAAAATAATAAAATAAAATAAAATATAAACGAAAAAAAATTTAATTAGGTTTCGTTTATTTATGGTAGTAGAGATCACATTTACAACATGTCCTTATTTGTTTAAGAAGTAGATTTCTTTTTGAATTGTACTAAAGATTTGGGATTAAATACTTATCCATTTTATTTGCTTAACTTCTTTTATAATTTTCTCATTCAAATACCAAGAAAAGTTTATTTCCTCTTTTATTTCGTGTAGAACCCTAGAAAACGACATGCACAAGCACAAGTTTGGTAGCCATATTGTTAAAGCAACAATGCTTTAGGGTGCTGTGCTGGAGACTGGGTGACTGGGTCTCCTTGTGGAAGGGAAAATTGTACGTTCCACAGTCTCCTTCCTTCTCTTACAAGAAAGAAGTTTTATATTTCAACACAACTCCCTCATTGGGGAATCCATTTTATGTTTTGAGTTGAGAATTTAAGCGTGTTGATTCTTGTCATGTTCCTTGATATATATATTCGTGGAAGATTAAAAGAACCCATATTTTTTAGTTCTCAGATGATTGGTCCTCAAATGACAACTAATTAAGAATTCATTCCATTGGTTCTGTTAATAAATTATGCAGTTTTGGGACAAAGACCCAGGAATTCATCACGTTTTTTTTCTTCTTTTCAGTCACCTTTGTCGTTCCAAGGAAAGAAGTTGGGTGGTTTGATTAAAGGTTAAAATACCCTTAATTCTTTAAGTTTTGCTCGAAATTACACACAATCTATGAATTTTTGAAACAAACACTCCACCTTAAGATTAAAATTATGAAAAGATTAAAATGTCTTTCTTGTTATATTTTTAAAAAAATAAAAAAAATAAAAATAAATACCCAACTCATCAAAAGAGGGAGCACCAATAGATGCTATGCAAATGGGAAGTTTTGTTTTTAATTAATAAAAATAATAAAAATTATAAAAATTAATTAAAAATAAAATTATTTTTTACTCTTGTTACATTAACAAGTTGATGGAAATACTAACGCTTTTCTAAGCATTCATCCACCATTGGCCCTGCCGACACCTTATTAGAATAAAAAAATATGAGATGATGTTTTGGAGGATAAAAACCAAGGTTTTCTGAAAGATTAGTATGTCGGTGAACACCTATCTATAGTTGCCAGTTCAGACAAAGACCAAGATAAAGATGAAGACTTTCCATCAAAAAAAAAAATGAAGACTTGGACTGGAGGGACTGCTCCCTGTTGTTCTTTTAGATAATACTGAGTCAAGACTGAGGAAAGATTAGTGCTACGAAACGATGCTGCTTCGTATGAGGGAGTGAATTACTTTATACTCTGCGTTTGATTGGAAGAAGCTTCTTTTGTCTTCTCCGGTGGTTAGTCTATATTTCCTGCTTGCTTATGTCATAAGTTAATCGAATATAACGATATTTCATCCTGTCTTTTCTTCCTTGTTACCAACCATGGCCGTTATATCATAAGGGCTGAATGAAATTTAAGTTCTGAAGTATAGAACATGAAGAATAACAGAGACAGATAAACAGCCTTCGATATTATACATGAAAATATACTACATCATTGCATAGTATTCGAATTACAAAGCCTGTCAACTTTAAGCAGGATTGCTTTGGGAAAATCAAAACAATGCAAGAGAAAGAAAAATCTATGCGCAGCTAGTTTAGTTGTCTATGCTTGTATACAATTTTTAGCTTTTAAGACTGAACTTACACATGAATTTATTATCAAGTATCAGTTCCAACCCTATTGATCCCAATAGTTTCTTAGTTGTGACATATGAAGGAGAAGCTCATCCCTGCCCAGACCAGTGGCACTGCTAGTCATTATCCATGGGGGGTGTTGTCGATAGTTTTCTCTAATCAGTTCTTGAAAGTCTCTGATGTTCTCGTCAGGCCTTTTTCCTTTGCTTGCCTTCATTTTGTCACACTTTGTGAAGACAAAAGTCATTGGTATCTGAAAGCAGCAAGGAAAAAAAAAAAAGAATGAGAAACAGCTAAATTTAAAGCTGTGTGCCACTAAACAAGAGAAATCAAGAGTGTTATAAGGACATCCTCACATTGTTGCGTCCAAGCCAGTTAGCACAGTCCAGGTCAATCCTCTGAGGTGGGACACTTGCATCAATAAGAAGTAGCGCAGCAACCAGAGTCTCTCTATTTCGAAAGTAGCCTTTAGTGAATGAAGACCAGTCTGTTCGAGCAGCATCTGGGGCTCTAGCAAAACTGCAAATAAAATGAACCTTTCAAGCATTAGATTCAGAGCAATTATGTCAAAATGTCATTCTGCACGTAACCAAGATACTTAGAGGTAATTAATTATTTACATTCTATTATCTGAGCTAAGAAAAATTACATATTAAGCATTAATTATAGACATGCTAAAGCAACAAAGAAAGCAGGGTGGCTTGCAAAACAAGTGAAGCAATTTCGACACCACATCTATTTACAGACTTATTTATTTCCAAAAATGAGAACTTAATTAAGTGAGAGAGAACAATTCAGCTGCATATACTTGTCTGGATTTGTTAGTTTACATTTATAGTGAGCATTTGATGAACTGTTATCAGCAATTAATGCGTAATGTTCAAGAGCACAACTACGCGACGTCATAGGTAACTCAAGCCCCAATTAGAAACTATGCACATTGACAAAGGATGTGTTAAAGTGCAGGAAAATGCACAAGCCAACCATTCACAAAACATACTAAACCACATGCCAAATTGCAAATATACAGCAACAATTTGCATTTATAACTGCCCTTTATAAGTCCACCAAGTGGTGTTCTGAAGAGACTTGAAGAAGAACCCTGCCTATAACTTGCTATGTGGTCTTACTTGCACATGGATAATGCTTTACTCTATTGGGTTCAGAATTAGCGTTCTGGATGTCGGTTTCTTTAAACAAGACCTCTTGTTGCCTAACCATTGTGTTTTCTGACTAGAATATTAGGAATTATATGTCAGCCTAATGCTGGCTTATTCAGATTATATTTATATGTCAAACTATAAGCTGAATTTTTTTTCCTGTATGTGAAAACCAGAAATGAAATCCTCATTGCTGGATACAAAGTTAAACTGCAAGAATATTCTGCATTGCTCATTTGCTTCTGCCTTTCTAAGTCCAGGCTTGTGTTTTGGGGTGAAAATGTTAGCTCAAAACTAGCAAATCTCAATAACTAAACATATAAACAACCAATTCGTTCTACATGGAGTGAGGAGTGAAATAATGCTGTGCTTAGCTTTACATTTAAATTATCTTTGTCTAACGTGGAATACTTATGTCAAGCCCCAATATTGCAGGATCAGACCTCCCATAGAAATGACAGCAAGATGTGAGTTTCCAAGAAAGAGATTCTTACAGCCTTACAAAGCTCGAAAAACAATAGAACTTTATCTCAAAATCAGTCTTAACTTCTTCCATAGAACAACAACAAAATTGTCACCCCATTACTAGCTAATAATGATAAAAAAAATGTTTACCCATCACGGTCAGCTAAAACATTCTGGTAGACTAGTATCAAACTACACGGCAAATAAAGGAATTTCTTTAGTTGCATGCTCCATTGGAAGTTTAATCCTTTTAATGCTTACCAACTACTATTTAAAACGCTTCAACATGAATTCAGGAAAAGAAAAAGAGTTCTCATTGTACTAAGTAGCTAATTAAAAGAAGAAATCAAACCTACCCATAACCAGGTAGATCCACCATATACCAACTTTTATTCACCAGAAAATGATTAATAAGCTGTGTCTTCCCTGCACACTCGACAGTCCCAATATAAAAAATACAACCCAATTAAAAGCTCAGAAACAGTAATCGAAAAAAGCAGAAATTCGAAGGAAAAATTCTAAAAAGAAAAAGGACCTGGTTTCTTAGAAGTGAGAGCAACTTCTTTTTTCCGAACCAAAGCATTAATAAGCGAAGACTTGCCCACATTAGACCGACCCAAGATTGCAAACTCGGGTCGGTCATCTTTGGGACAATCCTTAGCCCGACCACTACTCTTCACAAACTCCACTTCCTTAATCTGAGAATGACCCGCGTAAGGTCCGAGTACGATGTTGGACCCTGGCAATATCATTTCATCTGTTACCTCTTCCGGGTCGACCCCGGGTGGCACGAATAATACTGTCTTCGCAAACCGCGCCCTCTCAGACAGTGGTTGCTTTGCGGCTCTTGAAGCAGAGACTTTAGGTTTCGGGTGGGGGCGCTTACGGGTTGAGTAAGCGATGGTTTTGTTGAAAGAGAAAAGAAAAGAGAGCGATTTGGTCGGTGGAGAAGGGGGTGATGAAAACGAAGTAAGATTAAGAGATAATAAGCGATTCCGAAGGAACATTTTCCGGGAAGGATTGGTCAAGAGCTGTAAAGTAGCTTTACTTGCATGAGCTGAATCAGCTCAAGTTACATCCAAGGGTTGTACGCCAGGAGAGGAAGAGAGAACCGGGAAACGAAGAGAGGGGAAACAGCGGGGCCTGTGTTTGGATTTGAAACATGGATTTGGATTTAGGATTTTTTCTGTTAGTATGACCCAAAATGCAAATTTAAATTTGGGCCTACAAGGCCCAAATACATTATCTGATTAACCGATTAACTGAATTAAATCGATTAATTCTGTTGATAATCGGATTAATTAAAAAATTTGAAGTTATGGAATTTAATGCAATCAAGCTTAATTTTTTTAATTTTATTTTTTATACTAATTACATAATAAATAAAATAAAATTATAAAATTTTAACAATATCATAAGTTTAATAATATTAAAATATTTCAATAAATATGAGTAAAAATACTAAAATATTTCTAAAAAAATTTTAATACTCAGAAATACTTTTTAATAATTTTTTTACGTAAATTATTATATAAAGATTAAATAAAAAGGGAAAAGAACAAAAAACGAGGTGGGAGACCGTACTTGACAATTGTTTTAGAAAATGGCATAAAGATACATTGTAAAAATTAAAGAAAATTGTGAGGAATGATTTTTCTTAATAAAGATATTTTAAAAATAACTATTCAAATAAGTTTAACTATTTTTAGTCATATTTTATTATGGCTTGACAAAAACACCATTTAACCAGATTTGGTTAGATTTCTCTCTCACCATCCCACTTTCTCATATTTTATCGATTTCTCTATTCGACATTCGTCTGCTATGCTTTCGATTTCTCTCTTCGACATTCGTCTGTTATGCTTTTGATTTCTCTCTCTAACGTTTTCAGATTTCTTTTTCTTGTGCTTGCAAGACACCAAGCAATGGTTTTGACGTGCTTGGGTGGGTGGGTATTTAGAAAATTCGATTTTTAGGTATTTTGGATAAAATAAAAACGGTAGAAATAATCACAGATGTATGAAATAGCATTTAATTGAATCAATTCGGGACCTAGACACCAATAAATTCAAAATTTTGAAATTTATAAATCTAGGTTTTGAAAGAAGTTTTTTTAAAAATTTTAGTCAAAGTAGGTGTTTTAGATAAAAATTGTATTTTGATTTATGAAAACATGTTAAAAACACTTTAATCGGTACCAAATTGTAAAAAAAAAAACAAAAACAAATGAAAAGAGTTGAGAAGATTTGAAGTTTTTGTTCGTAAGTAACAAAATGTTCTTGAATATGTTGTGTAACAATAATTTTTTTCAACATGACGTGTAACAATCTAATCATGACGTGTAATAACAGTATTTTTTTCAACATGGCGTGTAACAATCTAACCATGACGTGTAACAACAGTATTTTTTTCAACATGGCGTATAACAACTTAACCATAGCGTGTAACAACAGTATTTTTTTCAACATGGTGTGTAACAACCTAATCATGGCTTGTCACATATTTTTATACATGGCGTGTCACAAGTTTTTGTACATAGCTTATCACAGATTTTTGTACATGACGTATAACAACATAATCATGGCTTGTCACATATTTTTGTACATGACGTGTTATATATTTTTTGTACATGGCTTGTCACATGTTTTTGTACATAGCGTGTAACAACTTAACCATAGCTTGTCACATATTTTGTATATGGCGTGTCATAGGTTTTTGTACATAGCTTGTCATAGATTTTTGTACATAACGTGTAATAACCTAACCATGATTTGTCACATATTTTTGTTCATGACCTGTTATATGTTTTTGTATATGACGGGTAATATCATAGCGTGTAATTTTATTAAAGATATTTTTATCTAACTTAATTAAAAATAATTAAAATTATAAAGAGGACTATTTTTGAAAACGTATCTTTAAGAGTTATTTTTTAAAAGCTCCCTAAAAATTATTCATATCACTGCAAAAAGAAGCCGAAACGGTGTCGCTTTTCAGGCGAGTTTGCCACTAGTGTTTCCCCTTATCTGTCATCCCTGTTTAACAAACTCTTTCCAATTCTGCAAGTCATAATCACTACTTTAAGAACAAGAAAAGAAAAAAAAATGTCGTGGTTAGCTAGATCCATTGCCAACTCGCTCAAGCTCGATGACGACGACGACAACCACTCCAATGCCGCCCTGAATCCGAAACCCGAATCCGATCCAAATCCCAACCAATCCTTCCCCTCCCATTCCCATTCCTCATCGGACCCCAACACTCCCCGTGGCGTCAAAGAAGACCTCTCCGAGCTCACCAAAACCCTAAGCCGCCAATTTTGGGGTGTGGCGTCCTTCCTCGCTCCGCCTCCTCCGCCTTCATCGGACCAACCGCCCGATCACACGGGGGAGGAAAAATCTCGCCCCCCTCCGTCGGATGATCCGGATGAGGCATTGATAGCGGGAATCCGTAGCGATTTAACCGAGATTGGCGGGAAATTCAAGACTGGAATCTCGAAGCTCTCGAACAATATTGCCGTCTCGGAGTTCACTAAGATCGCTTCGAATTTTCTTCAGTTTGGATCCGAGGAAGAGAGTCTTGAAAAATACGAGAGTGGAAACGTTGTTGGTTTGACTGAAGAAGTGGTTGCCTTCGCTAGGGATATCGCGATGCATCCAGAAACTTGGCTTGATTTTCCCGTGCCTGATGATGATGATTTTGATGGTAATTTATTGAATTTCTAATTTCGGGATTAATGTGCTTTAATTAAAAAAATTGGGATAGTAATGTGCATTTCAAACAAGGTCACATCTTGTTCTTTCATTGGGGTCTTTCTTTTTAGTTTGGAATTTTTTTTTTTGAATTGGGGATTTGGTTGGTTGACTTCGATTATTGAAATTTGCAATGCATAATTGATAATTGATTATAGAATTGTAAAACTCTTTGGTAATAAGTGGAATGAGAAAAAAAATTGTGATGCCGACTGTTTATCTTTGGCTGAAGATCCTTTCTGGTTGCTGTGAAGGGTCTTCCAATTGCTTTAAGCGTTGTGGTTTCTCAATCCCCTCAAGTTTATTATCTCTATGAGATTTAACTGAAAAACCCTGTAAAGGTAGCTTAGCTTGCTTGGATAACGTTGTCTGAATAATTCTTTCTGCTTTATGACGCTCTTTAGGGTTGATAGCTAATTGGTGGTAAAGTAATTGTCAAAACTACTCACAAGTCTTATGTCAGACATTTCTGTATATTTTGATGATTTATTTATTCGTTGGCCACTTGGTACAACAAATTTCTAGATGTTAAGTAGAGAGTAAAAACCTTTGGATATGAGCTAGTGTATATTCTTTTCATATTATTTGACACTTCGCTCTGCTTCTTAGTGATGTGATGATCATGATTTTTTCTTTTAGTTTTTAGTTAACTAGTTCTTGTTTAAATTACATATCTTTGCTTCTATTTAGATGACTTACATTGCAAAAATAGCACGTTGCAAACTCGTGGCTCTTGAGAAACTGTTTGAATATTTTGGTTTCTTGAATGAAGCTACACTGGCATAGTTGGGTATCACTGGTTTGCCTCAATGTTAGCTTGTTTTGCTATAAGCGCCATTCTACCCTTAGTTCATTGATGTTTTTCTGCATATATACATATTATTGTTTATTATGAATCAGGCTGATTTCAAGCATCCTTTCATTTTGAAATTTCAGATTTTGACATGTCTGATGCACAGCAAGAACATGCTTTAGCTGTTGAACGTCTTGCACCAAGATTGGCTGCTCTTAGGATTGAACTTTGCCCGGGTTATATGAGTGAGGGTTGCTTTTGGAAAATTTATTTTGTACTTCTGCATCCTCGACTCAATAAACATGATGCAGAACTCCTGTCTACTTCCCAAGTAAGTTTGCTTTAGCTGGTAGGACCTGTTGTTTTCATTGGTTGAGCTCAAAATTTTTGGTCATTCCAAGGTGATGTATATTATGTTTCTCCAGGAGTTACAGGAATTTCATCTACCACAGTTACAAGATTGATAATAGAACTAATCATTGCATAGTAATTAGATGCGAATAATTCTTCAGTGCATTGGGAAATTAGGAGCTCATCTAGTTCTGTGCATGTCTTCTTCAGACTTGAACATCGTTTTCACCATGGGAAGGAGTGCTAGTAGATGGCTTATTTGTTTTTGCCATACTATCATGCTAGTGGCCTGAGATTTCCTTGCAGTGGCTTGCCTAATCAAACTTTTTTTTTTTTCCAGATCTCTTCTTTCTCCTTCAATTAACATTTTCTTCACTCTTATGCACACTATTTCTTCTAAAATATAATCCAAAAGTTTTTAAACCTGATTTATGAAATTAAATAAGGGAAGGATTCCTTGTGCTTTTCTTTGTGATTGAGCTTCCTTCACCCCTCTTTCCTCTCTGCTTTTTGTGCATTTCTAACTGTTAAATGGACTACATGCAGATAGTTGAAGCAAGAGCAATGCTAATGCAAGGGTTACAGCACCGAGCTAAGGCAAAAAATGCAGAAGATTATTCTGAAAGTGGCACTTCAAAATTAACAGCTGATTTAGCGCATGAAGAGCCTTTTTCTGTTCCTTCTCCCACTCAATCTAAGGCAGTGCCAATCAAGACATCTGAAAGCGAAGTAGCTGCCACTGCTGTAGCTGTTGAGATTGAGACAGAGAAGCATCCAGTTCAGAGTACTGAGATGCAGGTTGTTGACAAGTCCGTCATCGAGGAAGTGCCAATGAAAGAGACCAAACATCAACATTCAACATCTGGTTCCTCCGGAGTTTCCATTGAGAAATTTGAAGATGACGGTGATGACTGGTTAAAAGAGGAAACTGGGGAGGTAGTCAGCACAAGTGGTACCACAATCCCTCTTGGAAATGATGAGGATGTTTCATTCAGTGATCTTGAGGATGATGACGACGATGTGCCAATAAGTTACAAAAAAGTGACATCTGGTTCTGATTCTTCAACAAAGGACTCGAGAGATTGGGTTCAGCTTAGCAGGAGTTCTACGGACTCGGTTAAAGACGTTAGCTGTGTTGGTGATAAACATTCTGGGTCTGAGCAGGTGAGTGCTCGTAACCCACAAACCAAGGAATCAAATGACTGGCTTGATATTGAAGAGATCATGTGAAGCAAAACCTTTGGGATATTTGAATTCTAGATTCTTCGTGCTTATAACCTTGTGAATACCATGTGAATGGTTTCTTCAGTCGCTCTAGAAACAGTATGTTTTGTACATAAAATTCTGTCAAAATTTGATAAATATGTACTGTTGCAATATTCATGTATTTTTATATCTAATAAATTCAGCACTTATCGTATGAAGTGTTTATGTCATTGCTATTTCATCAGGAATGCATGCTAAAAATTTAGAGCTATAGAGATTGAAGTTGACATGAATCCTTGAATATGCAGAACAGAGTAGAGTGCCGTGCCAGCTAGAAAATACAGAGCTTATGAGCAAATTGTTCCTAATCTTAGAAAAATTTAGCGATGAAGCATTATTTGGCTTGAGAAGTGAAAACCGCAAGCACATAAAACATTGTTGAACTTTTCCCTTGTCAGCTATCACAAACTTAGGCCTAGTTGACTAAACTGAGCTCTTAATCAGTAGTAATTTAGATTTCCTATAAATAGTATTTAATATTTTAAGGTAAATCTAAAAATTGTGATATGGATTCCTTACGGGATAAGGATCTTCTTCACCATTCAAAAGAAGTGAATATCTCTATTATTTCCTTTTCTTTTATTATTGATTGACTATTTAAATACACACTTATTTTCTTTTTTAATTTTGCAATCTGTACCTTGAGTTTAAAACCATTAATATATCTATCTTTTTTCGCACAACTTTATCAGGAAAAGCGGAGAACTCCTGTCACAATACTCTTTAACCCTCTCAATTTTCCCTCTGGTCTCTGGCACAAAACTCAAGTTTCTTACTTCAATTTTCATGGAGGTTTTTTGTGTACAAATGTTTGTTGTATTGTAACCGTATGCGCTAGGCTATTTTATAGGCAAGACTTGCTTGAGTAAAGTTTAGAATTAATCAGGGAAATGTTCAATGAACAATCTTCCTTCTGTCTGTGCTTTCAAAGTATAAGCCTATACTCTTTTGGCTGTTGAAGAAAAGTTCAATACGTAGATCAAACAATGACTAGAAAGAGATCAAAAGAATACTATAATATAATCATTAAAAAAATAAAAGAAAACTATTTTGTTTACACAAACTTATGTACAGACAACGGTATAGGCACAGCCTGAAAGAAGTTCCTGAGTTAGGAACTCCTCACGATTTAATGAGCCCGAAATTCCCTGAAAGTCGCTCAAGCTGAGACCATAACAAATTTCCTAATGAAAATCTCGGCCGTTCTTCCACTTCACCACTGCTGCTTCTGCTAATACTTGATGAAGAAGCTCGAGAAGTCCTATCGGGAGACTTGTTTACCACCAAAGCAGATCCCCCAATCTCTTGTCTCACCAATTCCACCGTCCTCGGATTCACGTCATGCCCTGAAGCATCTGTAACATAGAAAGATCCCATTGCTCTGTCCTCATGTGTCCCTATTTCCGCCCTGGTTATTGATAGCCCATTCTCTCGAAACACCCTGGTCAGGTCGGAGAGCAATCCCATCTTGTTTTTAGTACATACATCCAGCCTCAACCCCTGCTAGAAAATACCAAAAAAAAGATTACTACTTGCTACAATTTTACTAAATACAATTCGAACCACAAAAAGCAGAAGCAAAACTGCATGTTGTAAGGAACTAACACGTGAGACTCTTCGTTCTATTGCTGCAATCAAACATTGTGTCAGTCTGTGTCTTTCATCCTCTGTAACCAAACTGCAGCCGTCCTGCCTCCTTACAAAATATTCCTGAAAGAAAACCTCAGTTTAACTAAACATAAAGGCGGTAAAATAAAAACAAATATTTCAAGCCATTTGCAACTTCTTCTTAAGGCACCTGATCAGCCATGGCACACTTTGAGCTAACCGCTGCATGGAACACCACATATTGCATGTCGGTTAAGGCACAAACTGTATCGAACAATAGCTTGGTTCTGTCCCTACTCCTTACATGCACCACTGAGTACCCCTTTTCCCTACAAGTCTCTATTGTCACATGAGTCTTGGTACACCCCTTCCAGTGCCTGCAGCTGCCATCGCAGCCCCGACATTGCTCGTAATCTCTATCGGCATGCATCAACTGGTGGAGCCGCCGCTCCGTGTGTGTCCTACCAGCTGCCGGAGCAGTTAACCTGACGCTCCGCTGCTCACCACTATCATGATGGGCCTCAACCACATTCTCTAGCTTTTCCTGTACCTCTGCCACCCGTTTCGGCTCCATGATGGGCCCTCCCTTGAACCCATCTTCTACATGTATTATGCAGGCCATGCGGGAGTTATGGGTCCATGCCACAGTTGCAGTGACATGGCATCCCAATTCGTAAAGAGCTGCTGATATCTCTGACATGAGGCCAGGCCTGTCCCTCCCAGTCATCTCCAAGGCTGTATGCTCTGTTGAGACGTGACACGGCCTCACTGTTCTTTTGAGGCATGCTTGCAATTCCTTTGGAATCTCTCCTCTCCTAGTAGAACAAATTGCCTGTCAATTATAGTTTTTCTTATTAGAAAACAAATTAAAACCTTGGCTTAATCAATCAAAACTTTGTTACTTTACAATAAGATAATTTAAGAGAAATCTGGAGAAGAAAAAGACCTGTTGGATATAAAGAATAAGGCTCTCGTCATTAAGTTTGTTCCCAAGCTGGTCTGTCACGTGGAACACTGCGAAAATAACCCACTTGGATTAGGGCACAGAAAAGTCGTGGGTGACTCATAGGCATCTCGCAAAGTGAGCACCATATCCCTATTGATATTTATTTGGTGGATAGCAATTTGTTTATCAGATATTTAAGGTTAATCGAGATAATAAAATGAAGAGAAGAAAAGCAGGGGAAGTTAATTAGTGATGCAAAGGTGATGTGGGGGGTACTGACCGTCCATGAACCATCCACCGTCGGAGGAAATGTATGACTTGGATATAACAAGGTCAAGATCTGTCAAAACTTGGACCATATCCAGCAAAATCCCGTGTCTGTTTGCACTATCCACCTGTGAGAGTTGACATATGTACAAACGTTTCGCAGGTCATTTTTCTTGCCTTTTAAAAGCTAACCTTTTGAAAGCCTGGCTAGAAAAGAACCGCATAGGCCAAACTTCCCCTTGTCAAATTGTATTTGGTTTATTATGGGTTTTCTGATCTTTTGAGAACAAGATCATTAAGTCCGGTCGATTGGATGCCATATAAAAGTAAGTTTTCTAGAAGTCCTGGAGAGAGTCTTCCTCTTCCCCTAAACATTACCAATGCATGAAGCAGGAATCCTGACACTATAAAAGTTCCTCCACATCCTACACCCCTCTCTCTTAGTTATCATTTTTCTTTCCAATATTCCTTGACAACTTACAACTAGATTAATGGCTCTCCAGTCGGTTACTCAGAAATCTCTTCACCTTCCATTTCCAAGACTCCCAACTTTCCAACTAGTATTATTTTATTAATTTCCATGTAGACAAGTGGGGATTTGGATTGATGCGCTTTAAGTTTAATGATTAAGATTAGAACAAATGATATAGTGCCTAATTCCAAGATTAATTAAATCTTTAATGGTGGTGTATATCTCCCTCGGTTTCACACAGCAATGGATGGAATCTTGGAACCTATAGCTTGCCTTTGGACCCACTCTTTATCCAAAAATGTTAAAAATAAGAAGAACCAACAAAAAAAATCCATAAACCAAGCCTTGTCATCTTCAACGATATCAAAGATTAAATCTACTCTAACATAAACCTTAACAAGAAGATATTTGATATTCGATCTAACCTTAACAAGCGTGCAGTCTTGGTATGCGTCGTTGTCGATACAAACTCTGGAAACACCAAACCGGCGAATTAAACCATATTGGTTTCTGACTTTCAGGTTCCATGATTAATTAAAGAAACCAAAAGAAACAAAAGAAAGGAAATGAAGTATATGATTAGTTTACAGTACCTGGGAGGATGAATTCTTTCAATGAGTGATTGAAACTCAGGATCAATGTAAGGCTGGTAAACAATCTCCATCTTGTTTATCAGAAGAGAGCTTCAAGTTTGCTTCATTCGGAGAGTAAAGTCTTAAGGAAACATGAAACATGCATCAATATTCAAATATATATACTAGAGCTCATGTCGTAGAATATTCAAATCAGAAAATTACTAAAAAATATATATATTGAAAGCGCGTGATTAAAAACAGCGAATAAAATGGAGGAAAAAATAAGCAAGCGGCGTACAGCTTGATTTTTCTCGATAATATATATATGGAACAAGAGACTTTACAAGACAACTGTTTTTGTACACTCATAAGGAAATTTCCGCAGCTTTTTGGCTTTGTTTGTTTCTTTGTTTGAAAGGGAAAAAAGAGGAAAAGAAAAATAAATGAAAAATATAGTTGAATCCCACTCGGATTGGGGTCATTGAGATAATATCAAAAACGATTAGTAGGACTTCCAGTTATGGTAAAAGAAATCTGAAATTCTGGATATTGTCGATGCATGTATGTATATCTATGCTAGAAAAAGAAGGAAAGAATATCTTTGAATTTTCTACAAGCAAAGTGTGGTTTATAAGAAACAGAGATGTCCATGTCAAAGACGAAATTTTCAGGAAGAAAGCTGGAACCCCGCATATGTATAAACAGAGGAAAAAAAAAGTAAACTAAATTGAATGTGATAAAGTTTAGAATCAACCACCTTTGTATTCAGAGATGAGAAAACTGGGTTGGACTGCAGAAACGAAAGCCTTCTGATCAAAGCATGGAAACCAAATAATTGATGGTGCTGAAAGCTTTTCTTTTCTGCTCTTTTCCCTGTGGTTTATGCTAAGTATAGAAAGGGTTTTTCTTGGAAACAGAGAGAGAGAACCGAAACAAATGCTGAATGGAGAGTTTATATAACCCAAAAAAAAACAGGGGAAGACTCTTATCCAAACTTGGAAACCCTCCTAATTAAGTCCAAAGAATTTTTGTTCTTTTCCTTCTTGGCTTGTAGGCTTTTCAAGAGAATAATCAAGACAAACAAGAACACTGAAGGTCTTTTCACTTGGGTTATTTATTTTTTCCATGTATTACGAGAGAATTTTTTAAAGTGTTTGATACCTGAAACAGGGTTAATACCATTTATATATATAAATTTGCTTTTTACTGGGTTGCGTCAAGGGGCGAGGAGGAAGGAAGACCGCGACTTTCGGTGACGATTGGCCACGTACGATATTGTACTACACGTGTCATCACACCATGCGGCTGCTCTACCTCTCGAGTGATAGCCACGTGGCTTAAAAAAGCAGCGTTTTCGCTGTTGTGGCTGGGATTTTTTCTTAGGGTTCCAGTGTATTTACCCAGTCAGCTAAATCCTAGGATGATGCCTTGGCGAATCATGGTTGAGTTTTGAGCTTTCGCTGGACTCCTTCATTCTTATTCTTTTTGCTTGCTTGAGTACGCAACACTTGCGAAGTTGAGCTGTGTTTCCAGCGTTCTGCTGCCTCTTCACACATTTTGCTACAAAAATGCTCAAAAGAAAGCCAAAGAAATTAGACGATTGGGGTAGTTTTAGACTTTTCCTCCCAATTGATGTATTAATCTAAGGGAAGTTACGTTAATTAGGATTATCAATTAATTAATAGGGTTTGTAATTTGAGATTTTCTTCCATTCATATTGGTTGGATTATGGTATTTATAATTTTTATTCATTAAATTTTATTTTTTTGAAAGATTATTCATTAAATTTTAAAAATTTAATATTCTTGTATTCCTAATTTCGTTTACTTAGTAGAATTCTCGTATCCATTTTGTTTCCTAATTAAATTTGAAGTTCAAGTACTTTTGGGACCTATATTCATTTAGAAGTTAGGCATAGCATGCCATTATTAATTGTCAATTTTTAATTCTTTAAACATCTTAAATATTCAAAAGTTACGAACTATATCACACAAATTAATCATTTATTTCACCAACCAAGACTGGGATCAGTATCTTTTATAAATTGAAAAATTAGAACAAGTTGTGTGTTGTGACGAAGACGTAGCTGGGAAATGGTACAACTGTAGGCCCGGAATCTGTAACTGAACAGGGCCCATTGGAGTAAAAGTGCAGAGGCCCGCCTTTTTATTTGGTGGCATTAATTAAATTTTCTGGTGGTCGCTCAACTTTGAAAGCCGACGATTCATGAATGCCTGGATTTGTTGATCCTTGCTCTGGTTTTCCCTTCGATTATTTGTCGCACACATTCATCGAAATTGTAGTACAAAATATCTTCCCATTTCCTGCACGAGACGGCAGTGTCTTCTGCAACTGCTTTGACGTCATTTGCCTTCTATGACTCTTTTTTCTGTTTCGTTTTTATCTCTTTTTAGCTTATTTTCTTGTAAAAAATGACATGAAAGGTAAGAGAGATGAAAGGGTTGTTTCTGTCTTTTTTTAATGATGGAATATTCTACAACTAGAAGACTTCAGTGGAGGAGAAGAGGAAGACTTTGGCTGAGGTGAATTTTCTTGGCTTTTTCCAAGGTTTTTCTTGGTTTTCTCAGAAATTTTTATTTGGTAAAGTTATGAAGCTTCAATTGGCTTTAAAGGGTTTGGAAGTTACCAGGAAGAAGAAGAAGTGGGCTGTTTTATTGGCGGCTTTTGGTTTAACTAGTTATGGTTTCTATGGAGTTTATCACTTGCCTGCTATAGCTCAAAAGAGAAAGAGAGTCTTAAAGCTTTTGGGAGCTTTGATTTCTATGGCTGAAGCTGTCTCTGATTGTGCCGACACAATTGGAGTTGTTTCTAAAGATTTGAAAGATTTTCTACAGTCAGAATCAGACCAAATACCTAACAGTTTGAAGCAAGTTTCGAAAATCACGATGTCCAATGAATTCTCTCAGTCCTTAGTAAGGGTTGCACAAACTATGACTCTGGGAATTTTACGTGGTTATCAATGGGAGGCGAGAAGTGGTAATGACCTAAATGTCAATTCCAGCTCAATGGATCAAGTTATGGATAAGCTTTTTACTAAAGCTGGGGCTGGTTTTGCTTCTGTTGTTGTTGGAAGCTTAGCTAGGAACTTGGTCTTGGCATTTTGTTCAGGTGATCAATCTGATGAAAAATTGAAATCGAATCCGATTAGTTTGGAAAAGAATTCTGTTCCAAGCTGGCTGAAGGTTGTGTGTGGTGATAAGTGTAGAGAATTGATTAGTGATTGTATTCAATTGGTTGTTAGTTCTATGGTTTCTGCGTGTCTTGAAAAAACAAAGGATGTCAACACCTATGATGAATTCTTTGCAGGATTAACTAACCCTAAGCATGAAACAGAAGTGAGAGATGTTTTGGTTACTGTCTGTAATGGTGCAATTGAGACTCTTGTCAAGACATCTCATCAAGTTTTGACAAGTTCTGATTCGAGTAAGAGTTCACCTTCCTTGGCAATTGAATACAGACAAGATGATGCAACTGGGGATAAGCTTTACGGACAAGATGGATTATTTACTGAACTGAAAGCAAGGAACTCATTTGATAAGGTCAAGAACGATGGATGGGTTAGTAAAGTGTCATCAACTTTAGCAGAGCCAAGCAATAGGAAATTTGTTCTTGACGTGACTGGAAGGGTTACATTTGAAACAGTTAGATCTTTCCTTGAGTTTTTGCTAGAGACAGTACATCAAGGCAAGAAAAATTGTGTTAAGGTTGCTTATGAAGCCGTAGTTGAAGGTGGTGTTGAGACAGTGAGATATGTTACTGCAAAGTCCTCAGTTGTAGCTACTATATGTTTGTCTCTGTGCTTGCATATTCTTGTCGGTGTCTGGGTCTTGGTTCCAGCCTAATTTCCTCCACCAGGTCATGTCACCCTATAGATTCATCCTATTCCTTGGTATGGTCATGTCTTCGTTGTATTTTTGTGTCCTACACCTTGAACTTCTTACTTGATTTCTAAAAATTGTCAGCAGAATCTGAAGAAGTTGCTTCCGTGAATGAAAATAGTTTGTTTTGTTTTCATTCCTTTTCCAGGTTTCAATGTCGCCTCTGACAACGGGAAATTATTTCTCTTTTCATCTCCTTTCACCTCAGTGAACCAACTGCTTTCATCTTTAAGATTCTGTAAAATGGTATTTAATGTCATTGTTAGGCAATGGATACAAGATCCAATCTTGTTCCATTGTGGGAATAGGAGATGGTTGAGTAGACAGCATAATGTAAAGAATAAGGAATCTCCCTAGCTGCCGACGAAACTTGCTTATAGCATTGTCAACGGGTCGGGTACCTTATAATTTTGAGGTACCCAAACCCTAACTTTATTAAAAATTTATTATCCTAACCCTATTAATTACCCGTATAATTTTAAAATCACTACCCTAACCCTAACTCTATTTTTTTTATTACCATATAATTACCTTAATCTGTTTAAAATCTGATTAGATTAAAAAATTATTAAAATCTATTTCATGACTATCCAATTTCTTGAACCCGTATACATATACAATAATATTTTCTTACGTATTTCATAAAATTAACTATTAATTAAATTAATAAAAATAAAAATAATAAAATTTAAATTTAAATAATCAAAAACAAAAATCTTAAACATAAATTTAAATAACTAAAAACAAATATCCATACAACGATATAAATTTAAATAACTAAACACAAATATCCAAACAAATAACATAAATTTAAATAACCAAACACATATCCAAACAACAACAACATAAACTTAAATAACTAAAATAAATATCCAAACAACTAATTAAAACAACGTTACAAATTGACAATAAGACAAGCTCATGAACAATTTAATCATCTTCTTCCGTGTCAGGGTCAACACATTTGGCAATTGAATCATCAATTGGTATACATGATCCTACACAAATAAAAAAAAGGAATATATAACATTTAGGATAATAGATAATTTTTTAAAGAAAACAAATGAAATAAAAGTATAATGAGTTTATTTACCTTTCATTTCATTCCTCAACCAATTTTGAGTACACATCAATGCTTCCAAAGTAAATGGTTTAAGCCTACTTCGATGGTTAGTCACCACTCTCCCACCAGTGCTAAAGGCTGACTCAGATGCAATTGTAGAAATAGGAATAGCAAGAAAATATCTGGCAATCATTTGCAAAGTGGGATACTTTAGCTTATTTGCTTTCCACCAATTCAAAATATCAAAAGTTTTACTGAATGGTAAAACTTTCTCTTCCAAATAATGATCCAATTCTGACTTCACATGCCCATCAGTAGAAGCATTAAGAAATGCATACATCCCAGCATCTTCTGGTTCAGGAAAGTCATCAACTGTTGTTGCTAATGAACTCTGAGAAGACTCTGATTTTAGATTGGCGGATCTACTCTGGTATTCTTGAAGTAAATCATAACAAGTTTTCCTAACTTGTTCAAAATCTCATAATTTGCAGCACCACCATAAATTTGAGGAAAAAAAATACTCAACAATTTTCATTTTATACCTAGGGTCCAAGATAATTGCCACAGCTAGCACAATATGAATATCGTTCCAATATTTTTCAAACTTATCAAACATTTTCTTTGCCATTGCACTAATTGTCACATCATCAGAACACATCCAAGTCACAATTGCAATTCGAAGTTTACAAACTTTGACAAAAAAATAATTTGTAGTAGGATACTCTGTACCAGAAAACAAATTAGTGAGATCATAAAATATTTCCAACTTGTCAGCAATATTTTTTGCTTTCTCCCAATCTTCCTCACTAGGCACACAAGAGTAACCTTTGTCTCTAAGTTTCAACTTAGGGAAGAGATCTTTGTATCTTATAGCGGTCCGAAGCATCACATAAGTTGAATTCCATCTAGTTCTACAATCTAGACTCAACTTTTTGGAATATGACACTTTAACTTGACGAGCCACTTCTTCAAATTTTTCCAATCTAGATGGACTAGCTGACCAATATACTACACTATCATGAACATTTTCAATCACATTTTCAATCACAGATAATCCATCTCTAGCAACAAGATTCAATATATGTGCAGTACATCTCATATGTAGAATTTTTCCACCAAGTAAAAGTTCAGAACCCAAGTTGTTCACTAAGATAGAAATCATACCATCATTGGAGCTGCAATTATCAACAGTGATAGTAGAGAGTTTGCTCTCTATATACCATTCAGTCAAAACATTCATCATTTCTTGAGCAAGAACATCCATCGTGTGAGGTGCTGGGACATATAAAAATCTACATATTTACAAAATAATATTAATGAATTTGGTTAAATTTTTTTTCATAAAACCATTAATCTATAACATAACACAATTTAAATAATTAGAATAAAAATTGCTTACCTCAAGATATAGCTTTGCAACTCCCAAAATTCATCAATATAATGAGCAGTGACGGACATGTAACCTTTTTTTTTATTTGAAGTCCACATATCCGTCGTAATTGCTATTCGACATTTCAACTTCTCAAACCCTTGTTGTAGCTTGGATTTCTTTGAGCAATAAATCTTGTGAATGTCTTCTTTAATTGTATTGCGAGAAACCATCTTAAACAAAGGTTGAAGATTACCAACAAACTTCTTAAAACCAACATGAGAAACAATAGAAAGTGGATACTCATGCAAAGCTATAGCACAAGCCAAATCATCTCTTGAATTGTTTTGATCAAATACGAAATTTTTAACCCGAACCATCCCATCAGCTTGTGTATCTATGCTAAGCTGCTTTTGCTTTTCAAAGCATTGTTCAATGCTTGAATTTTTCTCCTTATACAAGTGTTCATGTGATTTTTCAAAGCTGTTGTTCCATTCTTGCTATTGGCCTTAAGAATAGATCCACAATAATGACAGCTTGCCACATCTTCCCCATCGATATTTATCTTTTCAAAATGATTCCAAACCTCCGAAGTTAACTTGCGACGACGTTTGGTACTTGAACTACACAATGGAGGTTTAGTTCTAGTAGACGAGATCAAAGCTTGACTACGACTAGTAGGAGTTCCAGAAGGCTCAGTTATAGGCACTTGTTGTGAACTTGACCCTACATATGCTGGTGAATGAGAAGGTGTCCTATTGCAATCATAATTAACACTATCATCACATTTGTCAGCTGCATCCATTTTTCAAAAGCCCTACAAACATAAAAATAACAAAATATGAGAAGCAACTATGCAAATATATTAGCAACAATTTAATCAGTGAAGTTTTGTACATAACTCTCATATCATATGGCTGTGGCAGGATGTTAAGGACTAGCAGCATTTCTCACTATTAGTCTATTACCTTATCTGTATTACCCCACTCAATGAAACACCAAAACCTGACAGATTATCAACAAGGATATATTCTCTCAAAAAATTAAGAATTCCTATCATTGTTCTAGCTTTTACTCACATTGACAGAGTACAAATTCAATGGATAAAAAAATTGTTATAAAGAAAATCACCTTCTGGCAACTGGCAGCTTGGAGAAGAATAAGGGTCGAAGGACGTGGGGCCTTGGGCGACACCGCTGCAGCCAGCAGGGCTTGGGGCTTGGGGCGACACCGTGATGGCCAACAGCAAGCAGGGCAGGGCCTGGGCCTAGGGGCAACACCGTGATGGCCAACAGCAAGCAGGGTAGGGCCTGGGGCTAGGGGCAACACCGTGATGGCCAATAGCAAGCAAGGCAGGGCCTGGGGCTAGGGGCAACACAACAACAAGCAGGGCAGGGCCTGGGGCAACACCGTGATGGCCAACAGCAAGCAGGGCAGGGCCTGGGGCTAGGGGCAACACCGTGATGGCCAACAGTAAGCAGGGCAGGGCTTGGGGCTAGGGGCAACACAACAGCAAGCAAGGCAGGGCCTGGGGCTTGAGGCAACACCGTGATGGCCAACAGCAAGCAGGGCAGGGCTTGGGGCTAGGGGCAACACCGTGATGGCCAACAGCAAGCAGGGCAAGGCCTAGGGCTAGGGGCAACACCGTGATGGCCAACAACAAGCAGGGCAAGGCCTGGGGCTTGGGGCGGCACTGCGAGTCTGCGACAGTAGACAGGGCGTGGGGCACTGGGGCTAGGGGCGACACCGCGATGGCGCGACAACAAGCAGGGGGTAGGGCTTGAGGCAGCACCGCTACAGTAGGCAGGGCCTGGGGCTGGCTGGGCTGATGGGAAGAAAAGAAAGATGAAAGACAGAAAGAGTGACTGTGGCGTGGTAGGCTGGCAGTTGGGGTCTTAGGGAAGAAGATTGACTCGAGTCTGAAGTTTGAAAGAGGCAAGGAGCAGCAGCCACCGAGAATAAGAGAAGAAGGAGTGAAAAAGAAAGAGTGGCTAGGGATTTATTTTTTTAATCTTGTTGTTTTTTTTTAACATCAATTATCTAAACAATTATGAAGTAAATAAATAGTTTGTTTCTAAATTCTAATAAGCACAAAAAAATAAATTTTATTATATGAATTTTATAAAATTATAAATTATAATTTTTATAATGTTAATATAAAATAAAAAATTAATATATATTAAAAGTATTATAGTGTATCTACAAATTGGTATTTATATTTTTAATACATGAATCTAATTTATATAAAGTATAGATATTAAAAGATATTACAATTTAATTAATAATTATAATTTTATTAATTATATAAATTTGTTTTTAGTTACATGAAATTTCATAAAACATAATTAAATTTTAAAATTATTCTAATATCACAACTTCTTTTTAGATAATTAACTTTATATATTATAAATTTATATAAATAAAGGTATATATATTATTTAGTTATATATATTGTTAAATTGAATTTTTTTTCCTTTATGCTCTAATTTTTATTAATTCTATATTATGGTATAGAATTAATACTATTTCCTTATAGTGAAATATTGCATGTCATTATTTTATAGGAGGTTGATATATTTTATGGTATCATTGGCTTCAATAATTAATACTTATAGTTGTTGCACATTAATTCTTCAATATAGAATTTAGGGCTCAATGTGATGAGTTAAAAATTGTTTTTAAACAATTTAATTAATAATCATAATTTTATGTTTTTTAATTAACATGAAGCACAAACACATTATTTTAGAGGAGGTTGATATCATTTGATATCATTTTATGGTATCATTGACTTCAATCATTAATACTTATAGTTGTTGCACATTAATTCTTCAATATAGAATTTAGTACTCAATGTGATGAGTTAAAATTTGTTTTTAAACAATTTAATTAATAATCATAATTTTATGTTTTTCAATTAACATGAAGCACAAACACATTATTTTAGAAGAGGTTGATATCATTTTATATCATTTTATGGTATCATTGGCTTCAATAATTAATACTTATATTTGTTGCACATTAATTCTTCAATATAGAATTTAGGGCTCAATGTGATGAGTTAAAAATTGTTTTTAAACAATTTAATTAATAATCATAATTTTATGTTTTTTAATTAACATGAAGCACAAACACATTATTTTAGAGGAGGTTGATATCATTTGATATCATTTTATGGTATCATTGACTTCAATCATTAATACTTATAGTTGTTGCACATTAATTCTTCAATATAGAATTTAGTACTCAATGTGATGAGTTAAAATTTATTTTTAAATAATTTAATTAATAATCATAATTTTATGTTTTTCAATTAACATGAAGCACAAACACATTATTTTAGAAGAGGTTGATATCATTTTATATCATTTTATGGTATCATTGGCTTCAATAATTAATACTTATATTTGTTGCACATTAATTCTTCAATATAGAATTTAGGGCTCAATGTGATGAGTTAAAAATTGTTTTTAAACAATTTAATTAATAATCATAATTTTATATTTTTTAATTAACATGAAGCACAAACACATTATTTTAGAGGAGGTTGATATCATTTGATATCATTTTATGGTATCATTGACTTCAATATAGAATTTAGTACTCAATGTGATGAGTTAAAAATTATTTTTAAACAATTTAATTAATAATCATAATTTTATGATATGATATTCGTATTAATATATAAAACATAATTAATAATTTAATAATTTTTTTATTTATATATATTCAAATAAATGTATTAGTTATTTAACTAACTATATTTTAAATATAATAATTTGTCTATATATACTAAATGGAACAAGTTGGTTGGATGGGGGAAGCTGTAGGTGTTTTCATGGAAGGCGAGGGTTCGAGCCATCACGTTACCATTTTACTCCACTATTTGACTAATTAAACGGGTTAAACGGGTAATTAATCAGGTTTTAATGCGAGTATTCGCGAAACCCGGTAAAGAATTAAACGGATAATTAACCCGATTTTAATGCAGGTACCGGCGAAACTCAATAAAAGATTAAACGGGTAATTAAATGGATAAATAAACGGGTTTAGATGTGGGTATCCGTGAAAATCGGTAAATAACTAAACAGGTTCGAGTAACGGGTATCTATAGTATAATACTCGAACCCGAGTTGGGTAGTAAAATTACTACCCGAACCCGCCCCTAATCCGGTTATACGGTACCTTAACTCGGTATAACCGGGTCGAGTACCTGCGAGTACCCTATAATAAGGTACCCGTTGACATCCCTAATTGCTTGTACCCATTTATAATGTTTGTTTGTACAAATGTATTAAGCATGTGGAGTGCATTCAAAGCTTTGGGATTAATTGTCTAATCTTGCTTGCTATTTTTGACACTGTCCAATCTGCAAAAGTTGTATAATAAGCTTTGCGACTGTGCTTCTACTATGGCCTATGAGCCCTAGAACTCTACCGCCGATGCTTTTCGCAACCCCTTTAATGGCCAGAGTTTGCTCCTGCAACCAGAAGAAGCAATTTAATGCCATGCCATACGTGGACTGAAATTAGCTGGATTTCATTGAATGTAGCCATCAAGGCAATACTGACAAGTACGGAGCTCTTAAATGCATACTGATTTCGTACATATAACATAAATTACCTTGTCCTTGTTTATTTTCGTTTGTAATTTGAATTGAATAATCATCTCCGGCACATGACCTTTTCTCGCAAATTGAATACTTGAAGCTTACCAGGATGTGACTTTGAATTGTGAATCGGGTTAAAAGAGAAGATTCAGCAAAGCATGCCAGTTGCTTGGATGCTTGCATTTGTTTATATAAGAACGTCAAAATTTTGAATCAAACCTGTTCTTTCAGTTATGCTGTTAGTGTCAGCTGCTAGACAAAGTCAAGTATTTGCATATCCCGACAGTGGTGACGTCAATAAGAGTGTGATTATTTCAATGCGTGACCGCGTCGGTATATTACGATGGAGAAAATTACAAATTAGGGAAATACACCAACAATTACAGCTACTCGGTACCATGAGATATAATAATATTTACAAAGAAAAAAATGGATAACATTTTTTCTTCAAGAGAGACAAGAGGGAGAAAGAGAATTGCTGAAAGAAGTTAATGGCTGTGACCCCGCCGGAAGGGTTTGGACACGGCCATATTTGGCGACAAAAGGGTAGATTTGGTAAGCTCATGGCCACATCTAACCACGTCAGAATCCAACAGAACACAGCTGAACATTAATCTATTTAAATCTCAATAATCAATTAAAATCAATTCAATTTCATTAATTTTCGGTTTGGATTTTCATTGTCAATATTAATCGGTTAGAAAAATGGTTTATTCAATTAGTTTTTGATGTTTAAATTTATAACTGAATTGATTGAAAAATTAACCATTAATAAATATATTTTACATATAGATACTATTAATATATATTTTGTATATATTAATATTATTTCTTTTAAGTTGGCTTTTAAGATGTTGATTGTTGACTCTTAAAAGATTAGTTTGTTTAAATTGACTTCTATGGTGTATTGAATTTTACATTGGATTTATTTGTTCCACAATATAAGTTAGAGGGATTTTTTTTTCTCATTTACTTGTTGAATTGTTTTTGTATAAGTTGAACTTATCTTAATTAAAATGTAATTAAATATGTTGTTGAAAATAGTTAAAATTGACTAAACCAATCGAGAGAAGTCGATTTCGGTCACAAAATTGGATCTAGCAAGGTTATATATTGCCAAATGTAGACATAACAAGCCACATGTGACAAGGCCATGGCCGGATTCAACCGCAACAAGTCCGATCTGGGCGGGTCATCGAGTATGGCCTTCGTTAGCTTCATCTTCCTGACTGTATCTATATATTTCACTCTTCCACTTTCTTTTGCTTAAAACAAAATAAAGAAGATATAAAGGTAACGTAGTAATATGGATTTCCTATAATTATCAAAACCCTCATGTCTAGGTGACAGTTGGACGGGTTATTTTGAATTGCCAGTCTTATTTGGCTCTATATTGTTTCGAGTCAAGTCAATTCCAATTTAAGTTGTTCTATCATTGAGTTTTTTATTATTATTATGACATTTGAATCATTTTGAATTGGATCAAGCCATATTGGAGTTATCTCATGTATCAGGTCATCTTGAATATTGAGTCACTTTAATAAATTTTTTAATAATTTATAAAAATTCAACTAAACCATTTAAGAATTATCATTTATAGAACATCAATTTTTTTACTCACATAAAGACACTTACATTTAATAATAAATAAATAAATATCAAATAAATTTTTGCTACACGATTTATTCTCAAAATTAAATTTGTCACCAAATTAATGAAATAAAACTTAAATAAATTTATAAAATCATGGTATATGATTAAAACAAAACATAAAAATTGTACAAGGATCTTAATTTACATGGAAATTCAATCACTATTATAGGAATTAATTGTCTTTCCTCACATGTTTTTATACATTTATATATCAAATAATTAAATACTTCTTTCTCTGTATATATTTTCTTTTTTTTTAAAAAAAAAATTGCACCTCCTAGCTTTATGTTTAACTTCTTTTTTTACTTTCTAAATTTGGATTGTGCACACCAATTAAATATGTTGAATTAATTCAATTTTCAAACTTTTTTTTTTTGAAAAGAATTTTCGAACTAATTTAACCTCAAATTACTCAATTATCGAATCATTTTGATATGTAAATTATTTTAAATCGAGTTAAGTTGAATAATATCTAAATTCAAGTAAATTTAAATTCGATTTACGCTGTTTTACTATATTATTGGATTATAACTCAATTCGATTTGGGACAAATTATCTCTATCAAGTTTCACTACCCTCTACCCTCATGTTCTTTTGAATAAATATTCTTTCTCATGACAATCACTACCCCCTACCCCAATTCATAAATGTGCTTTGTTCTCAGCTAACTGGTAGCCAACAATTGTCATTTTGTCGTGCACCTATCGCACGTTGGGGACATCGCGTACGACAGTTGCGAACAATAAGTAGATCTTCCCCTCTTGATATGGCGGCTAGACATCACCTGTTTTGGACTTACTTTGTGGTTCATCATCGAAATTTGATTCGTTCGAGACTCTTCTTACATTTCACAGTTGGAGTCATGGGAAGGGCTCTGGTCCATTTGATTATCGGTTTTGTTTTTCGATCTATACTTTTCGTCTCACTAGTAGATCTATTGCCAATCCCTATCATCTGCTACCTTCCTGTCCGTGACAAAAGAAGATAGAAATACCATGCTCAAGCTTATCTGCCATTCCCAGACTCCAATGAGTAATTAACTAGACAGGCAATGGTACAAAGAGGCATGCAAGTTATACCATCAGGCACTTGATCGAATTGTGTTAGAAACATTTGTTATAGCATTGCATTGGAATATTGCAACTAAAGTGCTGCCCAGCAAAATAAAGTTGCTTATTATTCTTTCCAAGTTTTCATCCCTTAACAGCAAAAGCTGTGTACAGAAGAAGCCAATCCTATAACCACTACTTTTGTGGACAAAATGCATTCATGTATCAGCTTTTCCTACATTCATAACTTCTGGCTCGACTAACATCAAGAATAGCATCGAATGTCTGAACAAAGCTTAAGCATCTTCAAAGGCAAACGGGATGGAGAACTCCCCTTTTCCACTATTCAGAAACAACCAGATCAGAAAAAAATTTAATGCAGACATCAGCTATGTTGAGTTTGCCTCATTCTCCTTTGCAGCAGCCTCTTCTTGAAGCTTCTTTCTCCAGTACTCATCAAGGGGAGGTCCAAATATTGCCTTCCCAGAAACGACTCCAATTCTGGAAAATCCTAATAGTCATTTACCTCCAACATAAAAATCATATATAAAATCAGGTACATAAGCCTCCCACGAAGCTCTAAGCCTATCAGGTATGTCAACCAAAAAAAAAAAAGGGAATGCAAAGATGAAAAATCCCAGTTGCTCAAAGCTGCGAATCTTCCCAAAACTTGAGTACCAATGACAGATTGAGAACTAAAGCTTTTAGGAAGCACCAAAATGAAACTTATCTTATATCATTTGAGGGTCATACAGATCAGATAGAAACCAGTACCAGAAAAAAGTAAAGGATGACTTATCACAATAGTGCATATAAGGAAATTCTGATCTTGCCTAAGATAATGTTGCACAATCCTCGTAAAGAAAAGTTCTTTCTGGTGTTAACAAACACTAACCTATCAAGGAACAAGACATGTTTAGATGCCATTTGTATCGAAATTTCTTGCTTGCTTCAATTTATACTACTCTTGTAACTATTAGAAATTTCTTCCAGTCCATATTAATGGGTTCCCCCCAACAGCTAGAATTCAACATTTCAGCTTACAAATCCACAGCAAAGACGGATTTCATTAAATAAAATTTGATAAGAGAACATTGCGTTATCATCAATTAAAGTTTTAAGCATAATTTAAACTTGGGAACGTATTTTATGTACAGATTCAAAGCTGGGTACAACTAAAATATGGAAATCCCTATTGATATAAAAGGAAAATTAAACTAAAATAAAAACCACAAAAAAAGAAACTTACATGACTGCTCCAATCACCATCGGGAAAGAGAGAAACCTGCTTCTTCTAAACATTTCTATCCACCACTCTTCAATTTAATAGCCTCCCTCTTTTCCTTTTAACTCTTTGTGATGGCTTTTGCTCTCAATTTTATTTTTTTGGGGGGATTAGTTTCTCTAACCTCTTCCAATTACAGGATTTCCAAGGGTTTTGGCTGAACAGTCTTCTGTCTTTCTGAATCGTCTTCTTTCATTGAAGAAGAATCAGGCTTTAAAGCCCATTAAGGGTCCATTAGGCCCAACAGTTATGGGCTACATAGATCAAGAATCTGAGTTCGTTTACCTTTTATCAACCAAACTCAATCTCAATTGGGTTACTGCAGCTAAAATCACCTCTAACTACACAAGGCTTAATCCTATAATATCCTTTTTCCTTTTTTTTTTTAACAGCAATTGACTTAGCTTTTTATTTTATTTTCCTTATCTTTAGCTCTCTCTCTCTCTGGTTTTTAATGGACATGTGCATCTCACTTGAATATACTTAATTGTTATATAAGATTCCATTTCTACTGTTCATTCTTTTTTAGTAAAAAAATTTGCTTGATCAGTTTACCAAAATTAAAATATCTATCACTAAAAGGAAAGGTATCTATATGATGATTATACTAATGCAAAGAATATCATGTACAGGCTGCCAAACTAGCTATATTTGCCATGTTTGCCACATTTTCTTAGATTGGGTGTGACTGTTGACTAGGTCTATGAACAAGAATTTTAAAATATTTGACAAAAAGTTGGTGGGTAATATGCCTATTCACATTAGCATTAGACCACCACACTAATATTAAAATTAACATCTAGTTATCCTGATTCTCATTTTCATCATTATCTTAATTAATTCACCCCACGAGAACTTAAGTTGATTCCCACACACACTATAAACGCGTAAAGCAGATATGTTTAGCTTTGCCCTTCACACAAATAAATCAACTATCAGACTTTTGTTTGAGTTTGAGATTTGTTCATAACTGAGCAGCCATGTCAGTATTGGATAATGTCCTAAGGAAAGCAAAGGATTTAGAATGTTGGTTTGCATTGTCAAAAGCCAGGGGAGGGGGTAGCCAATTGATAATGGTCCATGAACTGATCAGAATGGTCAATTTCGCTTTTTGTTTTCTAGAAATGATTTGAAAATCCTGCGTGGAATATATAACTCAACAAATGCAGTGACAAGCATGTTGATAAGACAATATTGTGACATGGCAACTTTTTCAAGGATTCTCATTTATGTTCATTCCGGCTTTAACAGTGATACAGTTAAAATCCATCTTCCAGGACTAGGAGTGACATGCAAATCTAAATTAAAATTTCAACGGTCAACTATATTTTCCTATCTTCTTCAACTGCATAAGCCTGCATTTAAATCCACAGATAAAGGAGAAATGCCATTAGTTTTTTGTTCCTTTTAGTTGGGATCCTGCATGATTCTTGAACCAGAAGAGTTACAAGTTATTTTGGTGGTTGACAGAAGACGAATATAATACATGAGGCTAGGTTTAGGGGGACATGCAAAAATAGCTAGGTTGAAATTGCTTTCGGTTGCTTTTTTTTAATTTGAAAAATTTTAATCCTGCGGAAATGTGCATGTATATTGCAATAACTGAGATAAGATAGTCATAAGCTTACACTTTTTTCTTCACCAATTCTATATTTGAGGTACAAAGTAATAATGACATCATAGAAGAGAAGGGAAATCCTTCTAGATAGACTAGATTAAGGAAGATTTAGTAGTTCACAATTTTTGACCTCCCACTACATGGAATATTATAAGAAGAAAAACTGAAAAAGTGATTCAAAGATCATGGTCCCTTTTTTCTTTCTTATTTCATTTTTGTACCATCGGAATTATCATTTCCCAGTCCCCCCTCCTTGCCGTAAATCATGTTTCAGCAAGATTTCAAAACTTGTAGGATTCTCTGTTAAGAAATTCAATAAAAAAATAGGATTGCAATCCAGACACGGTGCCAGCTCGGGGGGAATTTAGTTAAAAGTGCAAGACAAAAGGTTATCCTCTTGCTTACAAATTTCAACCTTTGATGTAAGCCTATAATTAGCGAGTAATTAAGTTGGTTGACACATTTCAACTGTTAATTTTCCTACCTTGATGCAAAGGGGCAGAGAGCAGTCAATAGTCATCTCCGTGTTGAGAAAAAAAAGATCTCTTAAAGTAAAGTTCTTGCATTAACAAATATTTACTTGAACTTAAGGAACAAGGAAGCTTCACTTAAAGTTGATGGAGGCATTATGAATCACAAGACAATGTTTCTATTTTATTTTATTTTGTTAAGACTAGTTTATAAGGGCACTATTTGATAATAAATAAATAAATAAAAATCTTAACAGCTGTTCCCAGCCCTGCATTAGTAATAATTTTGCTATCATGATTCATGAATATTGTCTAGCACAGGAATGATCCTTGTAGAGAAACATTCACTTACCAATTAAATAATATATTTAGCAAAAGCATTCCATAAGCTTAATATTTTGATATAATTACACACCAAATTATATATTTAGCATCGCAAAAAATTTTAGAAAAATATATAACCAATTCAAAATATATTTCCAAAACTTACTCACAATGGAAGAAATATACTTCCGGTGGCACACCCCAGTACGTAATCAAGGAAGAAACAAACACGAGAAAGGTGCAAAAACCTGATTAATTATGTTACTATAAGATGATTAACAAGCATACTAAATTCATAGTTAAAACAAAGAGAGAAAAAGCCTCATGGCTTCTGCTTCTGAGTATAGATATAGTCAACATGAGCAGCAAGAGTTCTTCTCATCAAACACTCTTCTTCTCCTAGTCCTTCACAGCTATCTTCAACCGCCTCAGTATTCTCTGTCTCAACGCCCTATCAAAACCCCAAATCATCAATATGAGTTAAAGGGGAAGAAAAATGAAAAAGAAAAAGAAAGAAAAAACTTAGTCACAAATTCAACTAACCTCAGCTTGGGTTTTTGCAGGAGACTCGTTAGGGAAAGCTGGGCCAGAGCGGGCGGCAAAGGATAGAGTGGAAACGAGGAGGAGGGTTAGGATGACAAGGGTGGCAAGTTTAGCCATGTCTTTGCTTCGCTAATTAGGTATTAAGGAAAAACTAAGAGATGATTAAGAATTTATGAAGATATGAGAAGAGATAGGGAGAAGAGAGAGCAGTGGGTGGGAAATATATAGAGAAGGAAAAGGCTAAAAGAGACGAGCCAGGAAAGCGTGTGAACTTAAAGAGATAGGAAGGGAGGACTTCTGATAAATTTAGCCGATAAATACTACTGGTAGGGAAACAAGAATGATATAAAATTGGGTATTCTGGAAAGGAGAGAAAAAATAAAAAGGGAAGGCGGAATTAAAGTAGACTGTAGGAATGAAACCGAAAAACCAACTGAAAAAAAGTTTTGAAATGTTTTATGTTTGCCAAAGCTCTGTTCTGGGCTTTGCTATTTATGGAATAACTTAGCCAACTTGCCTTGGTTGTAGAGGAGAGAGGGTGGAAAATTGGATTTGTTTGAACTTGGAATATAATACACGGGTTATAGCAGCCAATCAACGATGATTACTGTAGGACTGGGACCGCATTATTATTTTTATGTGGAGTAATGGAACATCTGTTTCATTCCTTGCTGTTGGACTAAGTACTATTTGTACGGCTAGTGATTCTACTCGATCGGTTAGATCTCGGCAAGTATTCTTTCTTTTATATATAAATAAAATTTGAGGATAGAATATTGGAATTCGGCTTTTTGAGTGGAATGCCTATGTATGTATATATATGAAGTAATTCACAAAAACACAATAGAATGAAATGTTTTGTTCTTTTTCCAACACGATTTTATCTGTTTCACACCTTATGATATTTTTCCTTGCATGCAGGCCAACCAGAATAACAAGCCCAACACAAAAAACGGAACAAGGTTGTGGTCCTTGGAATATTGTAACACTGTCTCCTTTATAAATTTCCATGTACCAAAAAAAAAAAAGAAAAGAAAAGGAAAATCACCTTAATAAATGGCTTACTCGAAAAGATTAAGATAATAAAAACGATTGAGTTGAGCCACAAATGCCTGCTAATATTTAAACCAGACTGGACATATTCATTAGGAAAACAGGAGGCCCTTGTTGATTAATTCTGTGTGGCATTATATCTTACAAACAATAATGAAAAGAAAGGAGATATGGGGTTTCGTTAGGAAGCAATACCGGCAACAAATTCCTTCCAATGCTAGCGTCCACACGAGCAGGCAGGAAAAATCGCAGACCTGTACTTGCAATTATACAGGCCACCTAGTGTGCTGACTTTTTTAAGCTCAAATATATCATTATTATTATTATTATTATTATTATTTCCTTTCTCTCTATTTTCTTCGTGGATGGAATGTTCTTCCAATTTCCCAAGTTCGGTTGATAAATCAAAATCATTTGACACGCACCAACAATCTAGAAAACCCTAGAAATTAAGACAATCTAAAACAAAAGTTTTTCTCTTCCCCGTATATTATGTCACGAAATGTTAATGGTCTGAAAATCACCCTTTGCCTTTGAGAAAATTTGGCAAATCGAATCAATATGTGCCATAATAACGGATTGGGTTTGAGGACTTTTGGCATATGTTCATTCATTAATTAATGGGTGGCTATTGAATTTTGACTATTCCTTCATTCTTTTCACGAGAAAAATTTTCGTGTTGTCGGTACGTTGTAATTACCAGGCCTACAACCACCTCCATTGCTTTTCGGTGATTGAAAAGTATATGAAACAACAATTACGCAACTATAAGAAATAACATACGATATGATTTTTCATCTGAAATATATTGAAATAATTTAGATTGTAAATTGATGTCATTCTTGTGTAATCCATTTCATAGATGTCCATAGAATTTTCCCACAATGTAATATATTTATAAATTTGTAGTCCATTACATAACGAGGAGAAAACAAATATAGAGGAAAACTAGTCAAAGACGTAAGATCAATAAAATTTTGATGTTTCACCCATTTTCATTTGTCTTAACCAACAAAGGAGTTGCATAAATTAAGCTTTTAGCTAACTTTAATGTCATCACATGCCTTAACAACTTCTGTCACAAGGGGCTAAGTGTTAGTAAGTACAAGTTGGTCGATTATTCAAAGATGCACAAAATTTCAAATGTTATAATATATTGTCGTATTAATTATCAAAAGATATGTCAGTTAACTCTCGTGATGCTTTCCTCCTAGATTATCAATCTATGGAGGTTTGAAATGTTAGACTAAATAAAAACAACGAGAAAATTAAATCATAATGATTCTTTGGAAGCAAGCAAATGAACACATTTATACTGAAAATGAGATTAATTATATCAAAACGGTTGGTGTGTGTGTATTATATTATTAATGCAAGTCGGCTTCCAACATGGGGCCGCAGCGTATTCTGATCTATAACTCTGTATATATTCAGATCATACACTAATTCCGGTTTGACCAAAGAGATTGTGAGAAGAAAAATAAAAGCCAAAAAGAGAAAGTAAACGAAAGGTGGGAGAAAGCATTCAAATAATGCAGCCGGAAAGGAAACGAGATCAGATGTCTTTGTGGCGATGGGCGATGGGCGATGGGTGTTTGCTTAATAGAAATCTGATACTTGATAATTAGTCAAAAGAGCAACTTAAAGGCGTTTCTGTTAATAACCTTTCGGTAGGAAAAGGCGAGTAAAGACAAGCTGGAAATTCCCTTCATTGATATTCTAACTTAAGATTCTTTCCTCCATCACATGATCAATCCCAGCTATTTATATCGGAAACAAAGTCAATCTGCAAGAGCTTTCAATAAACAAAACATTGTTGTTTTTGCAAGTTTATTGAACAAATTACTTCTTATTCGAATTGGCAGTTTATATATATATATATATACATATATATATCTCGAGATATGGGAATTGCAAACCTCTGCACGACGTATGTGTTACGTTTCATCCCAAATCAATCACTTAGGCATTTTTTGGTATATACTTCTGCAAGTCAAGAGGAGGAGATAATCTTGAGATGTTTTTTTTTTTTCCTTTTTTTGTGTATAATTGAGAAATGGCGACGGTGTCAAACTTTAGACTTTGATTCTCTAATAGAGATCGGGAAAACAAGTACTATACTATGCTTAAATTGTTAAATCTTTGATTATTTGTTGCTAATAATTACCCCAAACAGTAGAGTTATATCTTTTGCGGCCTCTTATCCAGTTATTTAGAATTGGAAAGATGTCATCATAAGTTAGCATTAGTTTGTAGCTGCATCAGGTAATAAAAGCATATGATTAGACATCAGCAGAGCAGAACACAAAATCAATTTCTGTCACATTTTCATGGCATCTTACAGCTTTTTCCTTGTTCATGTTCCTGTTCCTGTAGTCCAATGGAGAAATGATGTTAAAACCATGTCTTGCGGCTTTTTACATCTAAGTTCGGTTTGTGCAATAAGCACTCTCAAAGATTTTGCTTCTCTCTGCCTTCAATTATTAGGCACAACAAAAACAAAAACAAAAAAAAAAAAAAGAGAGAGAGAATAAAAAGGGTAGGGAGTTGCTTTCTCTTCACATGACAGTAGCATATATAAGACTGCTAGCAATGTTGTCTGTCTGGGCTCCATACTGTGAAGAAAAAAAAGAAATGGCCAATCAAAGTCAGCAAAACCAATCGATCCATATCCTTTGAGGCTCTAGAAGGACAGTAACGCTCTGGTCTTTCACAGTGAGAATCCATGACAAATTCCGTAGACTTTGTTCGTAGTCCGACTCCTTTGCTACAAGACATTTTTGCAAAAGTTGCCAGTCTCTAGCATATTGTCTGAGTCCCCTGGATTTCTATGGATCTATGATTTCCTTATCTGACAATTCTGGCCAGGAAAACAAAAAACTAATCACAAAACGATAATGGCACCCATATTTCGTGTCTAATTGTACGCACCGTGGGCTCCATGAGGGGAAAAAAATAAAACGTATGGACCAACACAAATAATCAATGATCAAAATCTTTCTTTTCCTCTCTTTATGCAGAGAATTCTTTTCTTTTCTTTTCTTTTTTATCAGAGTAAAGCAAGATCTTGACTACAACATGTAAACACAAGCAGGCATGGCTCCAAATGCACGAGACTTTAGGCTTTGTATTACATAAACAAAGGGAGAGGTTTTCTGTCCATATCCCATTTGTGATTCCTTTGAATCTTTGATATGTGTACTGTGTACATGAAGTTAACTAAGAAAAAAGAAGTATGAATCCGCATGTATGAGCACGTCCGGTGAATGATTCAAACAAGATTTGCAAGTACTTGATGATCAGAGTTGAGTAAGCAATTATAAACAAGGAGTTTCACATCACGAGAAAGATGAAAGATCTATTTTATATACTGATGAGTTGCGTGGGTCTTGTGCCTCCTTGATGCAATTGTCGGTGGTCATGAAATCGATTCTTGTCTGTTTAGGGCATTAGCCGTTAGCCGTAGGGCAGCTGCAACCCAAAAACGATATATCCATGTATCTTAAACATGATGAAAAAATATATGTCCATTAAAAAAAAAATAGAGTCAGCAAAGCTTTTATAAAGCAAGTAATCAACATACAATAATTTAGAAGAATGCTGCATGATTGAGGTTTGGATTGAAGACTGATGTGAACTTTACATCTAACGTAGTCAAAATTCAAAAAGAGTATAATCTGTACTCTACGTTTGCAATATGAACACAGGGCCTCATATTTTTATGCCACGTTTGCAATATGAACACAGGGCCTCATATTTTAATGCCAAAGCTTTAGCTTCTCTTTTCTGCTTATGTTGTTGCTTCCTTAAATGAAAAGTGATAAAGACAAATGATAGCCACAAAGATCTTCAAGAATCAAAACAAAATTCTATGTGGGGTTAACTTCGACATGAAATTCTGGTTAATTGAGACCCACCAAAATCAATGTGCACAAAATTTTAAACCGACTTTGAAGGACAGTACTGTAGACATTGAACTGACGTGTCTTACTTTGTCCTACCAGACCTCCATGTTTCGACCACAAATGTGAGAGCCTAACATACATAGCCGCATTGGATTTTTGTCGATGACTCACATCAAATCGAAATGAGAGCACTGAGGATATTATTAGGCCATTAGTCAAACGCCATTTCAGTTCACTAAAATCAGTTATGGTGTAGCTTTGCAGCCAAAGCACGTCAGGTTGGAAAAGGAAAGAAAGTGAAATGTTGTTCTGTGTACTTGCTACATGTTAAAATATTGTTCACATGCCAACTCCATCTTTAAAGCCATGATTTTGATGGTATATACGTGAAACAGGTAACAATTGCTAGTCAGCGAGAAAATGATAGCAATTTAGGTCTCATTTATTGCTATATTGTAGTGGATTAGAAAGAAATTTAGTTAAATCAACGTAAAAAGGGAAATTTTTAAGGGTTATGTAGCCTTTAGTGCGTGACTTGAGTTTATTTTGTGTTATGTATTCTCCTTTACTCACAAAGGGAAAAAATAATAATAAAGATAAATGGTAACAAAATGAAAAATTATATGGAACTTTGGGTGCAAAATGCACGCTGTAATTGTGGACCTAGGGCGAGGAACGAGGAACATGTTGGTGACTGGTCTCAAGACATCGGACGACTAGATTTGAAGCAACCATGTACACCTCGAACTGGCCTAGGCGGACCCTAGGCCCGGCCTATCACTGACAGACTGGGCCAGCGGATATGTAAAGGGATGTTGAACAGAAGGCCCATGCTCGATTGCATAGGTCTCTGAGTTCCCCCCTGAATAAGACTACACTAGTTTTTTTTTTAATAAATAAGCATAAGTCTAAACAAGTTGATTGTTACGCTTGAGAAAAATTAGACTCTAAAGCTTCAAACTCTTCTAACAGTTAGATAATAAGTATTAACAACCTCCTGCATAAGAAAAGATACTAAGGTTATGATCAGAAGCAACAATATATACCTTTTGTTTATGGATTTGATCAACTTATGATAACTTATGTGTGCTGCATAGCCATGGCAGGCTGCCTACAGGTCTGACTGGTTTTTGGGTATAGCTTGAACTATAATTTTGGAGTTTGAAGTTGTCCTAATCTGACTTGAATTGTTATTTTTATATATCAAATCACTAATTTTACTTAATTATTCAAGAGTAGACTTAAAATTATTATTTAAATTAATATTTGCAAGCTTGGACAAACTCTTCGAGATTGTGAAGTCACCCATCACCAAACCCCAGCAAATGTAAAGGTCCAATTAAAGGTTATGTATAGTTATCAAGCATGTGGGTACGGTACACCTCCTTAGTTACTTTCTTGATTCTTAAACTAAGTTTTAGGCAAAGAATAAACACTCAGCTTATGGTATTGGATTCTAGTGTCAATGCTTCAACTCAATCGGTAAGTTATACTTTCCCTGATTCTTATTTGTGTTCTTATTCCTTATAAAAAGAATGGTGTGAATCCTCTTTCTTTGTGAGTGCTTGAAAAGTCCTTGCCCCCAATAAATTCCGATCAAAACCAAAAATTATTTTCTTTTTTCTTTTTTTTGTGGGGGGGGGGGGGGGGGGGGGGGTGGGTTTGAAATGTTATCCAATGAATGAAAAATTAATCAACCATTAATTGCTTCAAAGAAAAGGGGATGATGATCATAATTAATCTCCTTGGTGCCATCAACCATTGCATAAGCAACATAATTAATTAGAGGATGTTGTTTTATTAATCTACCAAATTAAGAATAGCACTATTTATTTGTATGCATCACGTAATAATCTATAATAAATCAAGTTAACCAATCACATCCTTTCATAACTTTTTATTTTTAATATTAAGCTCCTATATCTATTGCATCGATATATAATAAACAAAACAAATCCCTCTATTATTATCTTTTAAATAATGCAAGACATGCTATCATCATCAATTTGTGGTTGTGAAATATATTTTGGTATTATAATTGCTAAAGTTTATAGAAGATAGTGACAGTACATGATATTTTTCACCTAATGCAACTAAATAAAACATAATGATGAGTGATGACATTAATTTCTCACATAATTACCGCCAATTTAATATGACACAAAATTTTTGCCTTTAAAAATATAATTAACATGCATGTAACATAATTATTTGACTTGTATGATCACTTCAATGTTCTTTTTCTTTTACAGTATTATTCAAGCCTCAAGATTGAATAGTATCACTATTACTTTCACAATTAATTAATAAGCGAAATATGGACCGACTATTTATAAAGACATATAATGTGTTGATTGTAATTAATAACAGTTTGTTAATATTTTTGGCATAGAATATGCCATCCTTATACAAATTTTGATAGAACTCATCTTTAATCTCAAAATATGTTCACATGTTGGGTGTTGTTTATTCAATCATTAAGAACTTGATTTCCATTTTTTTAAGAGATTTTACATTTCTGACTGATGTGTGGACTGCTAGCTCCCTTGCTAATCTTGGCAATATATTTCTTTGGTGAGTTTGACATTCTTGCATGTTCCTCCCCTAGGTGTTATTGCACTATGTGTTTCCTCCTGGGTGTTAACTTTGCTTGAGTTAATGCGGTTTTTAGTGTTGATCCGGTTCCTTATGTAAAAATGAATAGAAAAAAAACCATCTAGAAGCAGGAGAATATTGCATTACTGTAGATAATTGTCCTTTCCTCGTGCTTTAGGTTTTATTCAAGTATCTTAGCCAAAGCAGAATTAGTGAGCATCACAATTAGGATTTCTTAATATCAAAGCAGGCAACTGGCCCCTTGATGATGATTAACTATGATGCTATTGTGAAAAAAGTTATGCAGTGGAGAATTTTTTTTTCTTTTTGGGCCATTGGTTTCCTGCTAATATTCCACCATGCTCCCTTTTTAAGCAGGGCTAGGCATTTGTCTACCAATTTTAATATCAATTCAAATGGATGCTTTTGTTTTTTCCAGGGCCAGGAGTTGGACCAACTGGTGCTATTGTAAAGGGAATCCGGTTAGTCCAACGATCAAGCCGCTAGGGATTCAGATTTCTACAAGCCAAAGCTGTGTTTCTTCCTGCAGAAAGGTGGATGGAGTGGCCGCATGGCTCATGAATGGTGTTGCTGCAGCCTTCTTCATGTCTCTAGAGCGATGCTCTTGCATTCATATAGACACCAAAGATGATGCTGATGATAACCAATTACTCGCCCCTGATTCGCGAAGATGAGATTCTTCAGCAAGACGATCGAGGCAGAGCAAGAAATCCAGGAAAGAGCTAGCTAGGTCGGAGAATAAACACCCCTAGATGTAAAGCCAGATGATTGGCCTAATTGTTTTCTTGTAAATTATATGTGTCACATATGACTATAGTCATGCAGCTTCGCAAATAAAAATTTAATGTGTATCAGATGATATCAAGAGAGATGAAAGCACTACCTTATTTAATCATCAGAAGGCTAAACCTTATCTCCCATATTATGGATGAAATTTGGCAGGTTCCTAAACCATTTGAAAATTTGTGACAGAAGACTGGATCATCATCACAAAAATTCATATCCATTTATCCTGATTGACCACTTTGATCTGGGCCTCTACCGCTGTACTTATACTTGACGGAAATATGAAGCTTTATGATATCAATTTAAACAACTTGCTTTTTTTCCCCTAGTGATATATCTTTTTTAACTCAAATTGCTTTTGATTTTTTCATTTTCTCATTTATTTAACTTGAAATTGACTTGTTTTTGTTATTTGTGATCATGATTGAGCATACACAATTACTTTTGAAATTGGTAAAAGGCCTAACCAACCCACCATGTCTCATCCACAAAATTAAAAGATAATTGGAGGATCTTGAAATCTCAGCCATATATATGTACATATGCATCTCTCATTGCACCCATTGATTAATTATGAGCTGATTTGTCTGCAACTTTAGTGCAGCTTTCTATTAGAGCAATCAAAATCTTAAAATGTGAAATCAAAAAATCAGATTGCTCAAATTTAGGGATGCCCTACCATACACAATAAGGAGGTCTCTTAAATGAATCTTCTTTGTACAATTAGTTTTATCCAAGTACTACTCCAAAAATAGATATAATAATGAATGTTACAGTGACCATATGATCATTGTAACTTTGTTGTCAGATAAAATCACTTAATAATTAATAAAGTTAACATGACTCTTTATCAACAGTAGAAAGTTGGAAAAGAAATGTTTAAGTAACAATGTTTATGTCATGTTGTTATAATGTTTTGAACTGTACTTGGCAGAGTTTAATTTTGAACAGCTTTCCTAAATCTAACCACTAGTCCTTGTCTGAAAGGATAGGGCACGTTTCCAATTCTTTTGACTTCATATAAGCCTCTCTTTCCTTTTCTTTTTTTTTTGTATGAGTCTACTGTATTTGCAATTCACTTGTTGCGTGTTAGATTGATTTTCTAATACGATCGAAGTCATGAGATAGATGTTGCAGTAGTGGAGATCTAAAAGATTTAGCATTAGGATAAGAAAACCTTGGATATAAATAAAATCTAATGAAGTTGAAATATGCAAATTCAAGCACTAAGTATATATATGATTACGGGGTAGGAATGGGTGAGGACTTTAGGCGTTCGGGTCTTCTTGCCATCCCTAAGAACAGCAGTCAGTGCACTGACAGCCACAATAAATCTGATTTCATGTTCAATTTCAAAAATTTGATCGAAAGTTGATTATAGTTGACCTTGGTGCCTTAAAAAAATTAACAAGAGGTACTCTCTCTTAGATTGGCAAATGACCTTAGAATTGTTGGTGAAGCCACTAAAATGCAGATGAAAGCACTCGTCCTTAAATTGATTTCTGAATTCTGTTAGTTGTCCAGTCAGAGAGCGAGTTTAGAATAAACAAACAGTCTTTCCCTCTCTCAATACTAGTGTTCATGTAGTTTAAGTGGTAGTCCCACTAGTTATGATCAGTTAGAGAAATATATGCTTTGGGGCAATCTTATTTTTCATGGAAGAGTCTGCACTCTGCTTTATTTATTTGAGAGATCAGATTTCTGATTAGAAACATTGATAAAATATAGTTTTGAGTTTTGACCGTTTACATTTCGAATCTTGAACATTTCTTTTGACAATTACATATTCCAAGTAGAAAGTATGGTGCTCTGAGTAACACAAGCTCCGAGTAAAATTTTCCCTGGAATACTTTTTTCAATGTAACACGTACATATGGTCCAGTAGCAGGTAGATGGGTGGCTGTCGGCTACATCCATTATGGTCCATTGCCTGACTACAAAGCTTTTTCCACAGTGAAAAGTGGTCCAAAACAAGCCTGGCTCTTCGATATTTATGAGAAGTGTTGAAAAAGGATCTTGTTCATTGTCCCTTGGGTGTATCATGCACATATATTTTCCCATGAGAAGGATATGGTCAATGGCTGTCTTCTTCGTTCGGCCCCCGCCATTAAGACCCTAAGCAAAAGCAAAAGCTACCCTTGGAAACCACTTTCTTTTCTCCCTCTCGAATTACATTATTATATCATTTAGGCCGCCCGCTTTAAGTTTCCACCCCCTCCCTCATCACTCCATTGGCAACCATGTTCCTCTTTTTCCAAACGTATCTCAATTATTCATCCCACCGCTTGGATGGATACCCAATTCAGGAGGCAGTTCGATTTATGCTACCGGACACTTAGATGAAACACCTTTGATTTTATCGAATCTTTCTGTCATAAAATAGGCAAATATATACATCATCTTTCTTAAGGTATCTTTACCAAGAAATGTGCAATCACTAAACACTCTTTGTCCCTCAACCACTGCTTTTCTCCCACACCCAGAGGAAGTTAAGTACTTAAAGTTCGCTGCTTTGTATAAGAAAACACTACCTCCCAAAGAATATTCTTTCTAAAACTAAATTCAATTGAAAATTTTTATCGAGTCATACATTATAATATGCATGGAGGATGTGTGAAAATGTTTTAAAAATAGGTTACGTGTTGGTCTTTAGCAAATCAAACCAATTTCTCAAAGATTAAGCTATTTGAAGAAAAGTGTAAAGATTGGGCAGATAGAGAGGTTGGGAAGAGGAAAAAAAAAACACTGGCGTCCTTTTGCCCATGTTTTGTGATTAGGGCAAAAGCTTTTGAATGTCGGCCTCGTGCTAACCATTGATTGAGCAAACGTTAACAAAAAGTTTTGGTTCTTGTTTCCTTTCTTTTTTTATTTTTTCTATTAGTTTTCCTTTTTCAACTTCAATGATGATTCTAGCAAGTGCCATACATTCCCCATAATTAATATTTGATTAAATGCACAAATAAAATTTTGAATTATGTCAAAAAAATCAATTTAATTTTTATTTTTTTATTACTTTCAAAAAAACTTTTGAACTTATATTTCGAGTTAAATAAATCTCTCTCTCTAATCATTGATTAACTTTTATTAATCAATGATATAAGTGACACTTTTATATCATATTATTTATCACATGACAAATGACATGACATTAAATATTATTAATTAAAATTTATGTATTTACTTTTTTACTCAATTTTAATCAACAATATCTAATGTCACATTAGCTACCATGTCGCACATGATATTGTATAAAAGTGCCACATATATAGTTAATTAATGATTAGAGAGAGGGATTTATTTGATTTGAAATAAAAATTTATGATTTATTTGAGCGTAATAAAAAGATAGGAGCTGAATTGATTTTTTTAACATAATTCAAGGACTTATTTGAGTATTTAATAATAATATTTTAATTTCATTTTGTCTATAATATAATTATTGTATTAATGATGAAAGTAACGTTGGAAAACAGTTAGTTAACACAGCTAACTCGAACAAATAATACTAACATTGCTCAAATAAGGAATAAAACAAAAAGAGACGGTTGTTGTTCTTCTTCTCAAATTTAACACACAAAACAATAGAATCGTACTTGATATATCAAAAAACCTCTTAATTTTCTTTTTGTTTATTGTTTATTGATCATAACTCAGTGTTTACTTGAGTTAAATTCAAATGATAATTGAATCTAACTATCTTAAATATCATAAAATTTGAAAGTCAAAACTTGAATTATTTTATTAATATTTAATCTTAAAATTGCACCAGAGCGTTTGATTCATTAGTTGGTACATTATCCTCCTATCTAAAGAGCAGAGTTCGAATCCCCCTCTCTTAATTATAAAAAAAAAAAAATCTTAAAACTGTTGGTTGTAAGTGACATATTATCCATAAATTTATAAGTACCTTAGTCAATAAAATTTTAACCTTTCTTTTATTTTAGCTTTGACAGGGAAAAAAACGTCATTGATATTGATATCTAGTTTCAACACACTTTCAATTAATCAGAGACCGGTTTAGTGGTGATGAGGACCCCAATACGTTTATCATACCCGGTTCGACTATTCAGAGCCATACCCATACGCGTGGTTCCACGTCAGCACCTCTCAAACTATTGGCTCCTCCCACGCTCCCCCTATCACACTCCGCCACGTTTACTCCATGGATCCCACACTGATTTGTTTCTTCATGATTAAGAAAAAAAAAAAGCAATCTTTTCAATGGACCCGTTGGCATATGTCATCCCCATTTTCCCCTTCAAAAAGTTTGCTAAACCCCACCATAGTGCCACCTGACTCAAAAGTTAATTTCTACACATATACGGTTTACATACGTATTAATTTGTATAATACGTTTTTTTACGAAAATACCCTTGCATTTGCATAATTCATGCAATCACGTGGAGCCCACGATGCCCTCGAGTTTGTCCATAAATTTGAGCCCCCGACGCTGCATTTCTTCCCTTTTCCCCTCCTTCCTACCTTCTCCTTATATTTTTTGAAGCTTTTGGTCTGTCTTTCTTCCTTTTATATTTCTTTTTTATTATTGTTGTTATTAAAGCCATGATGTCCACTGTTCCGGCCAATTTTTCCCCTGAGCCCATGCTCGGCAACGACCCATTTCCGGCTTTCGAAAGTGGCTTCACGCCGTGGGATTGCTCGGAACTTTTTTCCACGACCCTGTCAACAGGACCCACGAGATCGGGTTCCGGTTCAGATGAACCGAATCAAAATAAAACCAATTCGAACTCCGGTTCGGATGAACCAAACCAACCGGTTTCCATCATCGACGACCGGAAGAGAAGGCGCATGATATCAAACCGGGAATCAGCTAGGAGGTCACGGATGCGTAAACAGAAGCATTTAGAAAACTTAAGGAACCAGGTGAACCGGCTTAGAATCGAGAACCGCGAACTGACCAACCGTTTGAGGTTCGTGTTGTACCACTGTCACCGTGTAAGGACAGACAACGATCGGCTCCGGTCCGAATATAGTATGCTTCGACAAAAATTATCGGACGTACGCCAAATTTTGCTATTCAAGCAACTGCAGCAGTTTTCATCTGCATGGCCATGCAATAACGTTACTGCCATGTCCGAACAAACCCCACCATTAATCACTTAAATACACTACATATATATTTAACTTACAATAATGGCATCATTAAAATTCTCTAATATGAGAACAAATTTAGTCCCTAGTTAGCTCTCTATTTCTCTATCTCTCATCTCTTTCTGTAAATTAAACAAGGTGTCAGAGAAAGAAAAATGGTGGGGTTTTTTGCTTTTCGGGTGAATCCATATTTTTGCAAACAGGATGAAAAGGAAATGGTTGTTTTGAGAAACCAGAGTATTGTAGTGTAAAAAGAGTTAAGTCATCAGGGTTTCGTTTTTTATCAAAGTATTTTTGTTGTTTTCTTCTTGTTGTTTAATTGGCATTGAAAAGTTGTCAAGTTTTAAGCTGTCCCACTTTTACATTTATACTACAATTTGGGCCACTTGTAGTGCAAGAAGCAAATCATTGAAACTTACTTATAATAATCTAAATGCCAAAAGTCTCCCAGTTATCAAATGCTGTCCCGCTTTGATTTCGTACTCAGATAGACATGACAAATAATTTAAGTTTCCTTCGATTATTTTAGTGACTCCATTGAGTTTGGAGAGACACATATGATAAAGTCTAGAACGCCCTTTGGGTCGATCATAACAATGACATTGTAATCCAAAATAATTGAAGGGTAATGCCGTCCTTCCAATTTGTGACTGTTGGCATAAAGTGGAACGGAAGATACCCAAATTAACAGTCAAGCAATGGCTTATTCTTATAGTTTGGGGTTTGACGTAAGATTCCGCCTAAGTTCAAAAGAAGAGCTTGGCCAATAAGCATTTGACAAAAAGTTCATTTAAAAGGAGGCATTTCTTCCTAATTAAATCAAGAACCAAATAATAATAATAAAGTCAAAGAGAACTCCACTCCATCACAGACAGCGAATATCTTCTTTTTGGTACTTCAAAACAAAAAACAGCTCTCAACCCTTCTTTTCTTTCCCTGCAAGAATAGATTGGTTTTGGATTAAGTACACAGAAAATGGGAACTTTAGTGCGTAAATAATAAAGTGATAAATGACTTTATTATACTTGAAAAAACATACAACAAATTGAGAGAAGAGGGGGCCACAAATTGTGGTCTTGGACGTAATCCAATCTGTTAATAACAAAAGAGGATGCTTTCGTCATTTCCAATTTAGATAATTAATTACCCCTTCATCAGTAAGAGTATAGGTTCATTAATCTAATTTACTTAATTAATTCGCTCTAGCTTTCGTTTTGTCTTTTCTTTTTTAATGTCCAACTACGTAGAGGAGCACACTACGTTATATTGCGCAATGGATATTCCCCGCATATTATTTTACTATCATATACATATATGATAGATTTTATTTTCTTCCAGCCTTTAATTAAACATGCACAGTATCCCCCAATAACTTAATTAAAAGGAGTATGAAAAATATTGTAGGTAGTTAATTGCCCTCATCATGACGATATTAACTAGGTAGTTAAATTGCTCCTTGCTTGTATTATGATGATTACAGACATATGAATTATTTTTCTCTTTTGTTTTTGCTGGATGGTTTAGCTTTTGTCTTTAGCAATACATTTGCTGAGAGCCAAAATGCTAATTGAAAGTTGAATCTTAGAAACTCAATGTTCCTCTCACAGCATGGAAAAGGCTACACTAGTTACACATGTACCGGCTAGTAGCATTGGGAAAAGCTGGGACGCACATCTGTGAATAGAGCTAAGGTTGGCTGGGGCCAAGGGTCCTTTCAAACCAAAAGGTTGAGTGGGTTACTATCAGTGGGGTTAGGTACAGATTAGAACCCATATCGAATCACTTGAAAAGAAGAATGCTTAGGGTGTGAAAGTTGTCCAACCCTTGTCTCTCCCTTTCTTCACTAGCAAGTTATCAAGACCCCAAAACTTGGTTTTCAATGCTGGACATATTATTTTTCCTTGGATTCCTCTTGGTATGCCTTGTTAGTAGAGGACAGATTTTTATCACTTGATAGTAATGAAACTCGTGATTAGGATTTAGAACTAGAGTATATATTGGTACCACTTCTTATCTAATGGTTAATATTAATTTTAGTAGCACTAAATTTATAAAGGCCGGGGACTAATCATGAAGCCAAGCTAGCAAAATTTTGTGTTAATTAACAGCCCCTTCTTGTAATTAATTGGACAATACGAACTTTGATTTTTTCTTCGAACAGGTTATTTGTAAGCTTGATTTAGGTTTGATTCTTAGCTTTCCAAAGTCTTAAGTACTTCACTTCATCATTAAAGATATGGCTGAAGTGGAGAAGTACAAAAATTGCTTTCTTCACAAATGATGGTCCAGAATTTTTCACTGATTTCTGATATAAATGTTATCACCTAACCCCCTAAAGTCCACTCAATGAATTGGGTTTCCTGACGACGTGGCAGGAATCTTTTGAAAGATTCTTCTGGGCTTATCGTAATAGTGCTTGGGATCACTTTTAAAGCATATAAAGAGTAAAGGTTTTGGTCATCGCCTTACACCAAGGAACTTCCTCAGAGCCTGGAACGTTCTTCTTCAGCCATCTGTTCATTATGTGATTTAATTATAGGCTAATAATGAATCCCGTTGCCGGCCCCCGAGTTTCAGCGCTCAGAATAAGACCTTGAGTGTGCTAAGTCGGTCAAGAGTTTTAATTCCTTTCCAAATTTTTTGTATATTTTTAACATAAATAATAAATTATATTCCCATAGGACTGTGTAGTTGTTGAATATTGACTCCGTTGTCTGAAAACCTTGGTTCTTTTGTCCGTATTTAATTTTTTTGAACTTAAAAGCAGCCTTAATAAAGGTGTGTCCATGGATGGACATGAATGCTTTCTCGGATAGAGAATTGAAGATTTATCCATCCGTGCTTGGAGCACCCAAAACATGCTAAATTCGTTTCTTTTTTTTTTTTTTAATATCAGCGTGAGATCTTTGCACTATCTTCACCAACCAATCCCAATCCAATAACTTTGTCCTTGTTGATTAAGTTTGCTTATGATTGTGATGGCTGCTTGATTCACCATTGAATATTGACCAAAGAATAGTCTTTAACAAAGATCATCTTTCCACTTCAGCTCATAAAAGATTTTGCACCATCTTAAATTTTCCACTGTTAGTGAAGAAGTGTTGATTGCGTTTGCCAAAGATCGAACATGTTACTGGGTAGAAAAGAGTACATTTATAGTAAATGCAATAAACCTAACGAAAGAGTTGCTTCAAGAATTTATGCAGGCCGTTTCAAATGATTTTGGGTAACCTCAGAATTTCAGTGATTGCCCGGCCTTCTTGAGATAAGCCTTAAACCATTCTTGCTTTTGAAACCTGAAAGCCGTAGGCATTGATTCATTGATTGATGGCGATGGATATGCCAGGAATCACATAAGGAGGATGCTAAAAAAACTTGCTCTGGTGAAAAGTCTCCAACTGTCCACAATCTATCAGGATAAAGAATATCACTTTATATAATCAAAACATTAATTTGGAAGAGCGGTATTCAATATCCTTTCTCTTATGATGACACATAAAAGTATGTCCGAAAAGGATGTCTCTGTATTTGTTTATGCCATAACATGCATAAAAGATGGGGCTCCATGTTCTTAATTTTCCAAGTGGTCCGTTACTAGCTTGTTAGAAGTAACATGGATAGCGGTTGCAATGCTTTTTCTTGATACCGGCGTCTAGTTTAGGTGATCAAACATGATGTCTTAGCTTATACCCAGAAGAAAAAGAAAGTTGGTAAGGTTGTTGGAAGTGTTTTTGGATTAAAACATGAGTTTTTCAGTTGGTCGGTATTCTGAGAAAGAAAAGAGTAAAGCCTAGGCTAATTAATAGATATCATGAAGGGAAGGAAGAGAACCATTGCTTATTTATTAGTAAACTTAACTCGTTGGAGAAATCAAAATGCCCCTCAGCAAGCAAATTGAGGGGAAGGTATGTTACCACATTAGAGGTGATGAACTTGAAAAGGCAGCTTGTCAAGAAAAGATTAAAGCCTAGTGTAATGCAATGGTGGAAAGGATTTGGTATAATTGAACATTTGAGTAGAAAATAGAAGAGGAGGATAACTTCCATTGTTTTAATCTTCATTTATTTAACTACCTCATGATTTGACCACTCCTCGAAGGTTGTAAACAAGATTTCTCAGGAAGAAAGTTAAGCCCCAATGATTGAGAACTAATTAAGCAATATGTTGAAGGGAATAGCACTAATACAATGATTTTCGTGTTCCATAGAGTTCCCTTATATGTTTGGTGGCAGAGTATAAATATGGTCCTTTGGCAAGACCAGAGTTTCCTATGAATAATTCAGTTATATATGCATCAGATGTCAGCGTACATATAAGTAGCACCATAGCATATAAGAGAAAGATGATATGTGCTCATATCTGTATGTAATGATGATAGCTTTCAAGTTTTAATTTAGTAAAATTCAACACTATATATCAAATTATATGTCGGTTGGAGAACTTTCCGTCATCAGCAATCAGTCAATATCTATAATATCAGGAAAATTTTAGACAGATATTGACTTTTCATACAGTTTCTCCCATAAAACTATGTTGAAGTAACTTACATTGGAAGCAAGATTAAGAAGTAAGAAATTATCTAACACCTTGACCATTTCAACACGAGATTTTAAGAAGCTTTGAAGCAGTTATACTTGTAGACTTATACTGATTGTTATGGAGGGAACCTGGACAGTTGAAACCTTTCTCTTTTATCTCTGATGCTTCAAAAGCACTATGCCAAGATCCTTAAAGAATTTACAGGAAAAAAAAAAAGCATCACATGCAAAAGTAAGTCTGGAGAACATTGATTCTCATGAGCCCATTGGTTGCTTTGTTAGCCCACGAGTTCACATCTTTACAAACTTGTCTGTTTAACCATAACTCAGTTGGTATATAATTAATAGCATGAGGTAGAAACAGGAAAAATTAAACAATTAATCTTGTAGAATTAGTAATTGATCATTAGCATAAAGAAGATCCTAGAATTTAAAGGATATTGATGTCTTCCTTGCCTGTTACTACAATAAATTTGACTTAAGATAGTATATTTTTAAAATATGTTACTAAAATATTTTTAATAACGCTTTTTTTTATATTTTTTAACATTTTTATAGATTTAATTTTATTATATAATTTTTTAGATGCATTATGAATAAAATATAACAATAAAAATTACATACACTGATAAATATTACACTTTTTTTATATTATTATTAATAAATGTGAAAAAAGTTAAGTTAAAAATTTAAATAGTTGCACTTTTTAAAATTTTACTATACAAAAAAATATATCGCCTAAACAAGTGTGATTAAAATTCAATTTTTTTGTAATGTGTTTAAATTACTTTATCATTTGCATGGATATGAAATTTGAATGCGCTCATTATGATATCTCTTGTATTCATTTGATGTTAGACATTACACTTTTGATTCTCACCAATAAGTAGTTTAGTAATCATTGATAATTAATTGGTTAGATTAAAACCTTGCTGCATTGATAATTGTCTTCAAAAACTTCCTTAATTTATCATTTCCAAGTTTCTTACAGACTATTTTTCAATTTTTTACCAGAAGGAGAAACATATGGAATTGGGCCATCACAGAATATTGTCTATGTAATCAAAAACATACCTCAATGGCAGAGAGAACCTAGGAAAAAGTTTTGGCTTACAAAGGTTATAACATAAAATAAAAAAATAAAACTTGTGTATTGAGTTCCAGAGAATATATAGAAGAAATTATGTGTCAATTTAGACAACTAATGTTTGTCCTGATTTAGAATTTCAAAGATATCTACTAGAAGCACGACTTACCTCTTCCATTTTCGATGCTTGGTATCAAACTAATATAATTTATGAATTAAGGAAATACAGAAAAAAGTGACTGAAAATAACAGTATTTTATATATATATATATATATATATATTTGAAGAAGAAATATTTGAATTTTACTTTTCTTAAAAAAATTATACACCAATTAATTAATTAAATGCTCGATGCTAAAAATACGGCTAAAAGCAACAGAATAATCCTTCCCTATAGAAGCTCTACAATGAATTAAATACCCATGAAACTAGGCATATAGAGTATATGATATCAATGTTTGACAACAAGAAGGTGCTTGTTAATACGTGATAAAAGAGTAGGATTTCCTTGTAATCAATAGCTTTTATTACAGCAGCCTTGTAAATGCCGCCAGGAATTTGTTAAGGATAAGGCTTGACAGGCCAACACAAATTTACCTATTCCTATGTTGCTCATTGACATTTTTGTAGCCATCCACAGCCAAGGACTTAAAATATATTTTGAGAAAACAAATTATGCTATTCTTTAATTGTGAATATCATGTTTCAGTTATATATTGTTTAATGTGGAAGAGATAGCGACAGTCACACTTATTGCAGTCAGATTTTTTTTTTTTTTTTTACTTTTGCACAATTCACCCCAAAATAAAGTATATAATAATTATAATCACGAAAATCCTTATTTTATGACATTTTAATTCTTTTACTTATATAATAAATTAACGTGTAAATTTGTTGAAATTTGATTGTTGTGGTTTGATAAGAGTTTTTGTTCCAATTTTAGTATAAATTTGCTTTATGATTTGATAAAAGAAAAAGAAAAATATGTGCACAGATTGAGACTGATTAACCATATGCATATGTGAATGCAAATTATTGGTAATATACTCGACAGCATGCTACTACATTTGATAAGCTTTAATTAGTTAGAAAAATACGTAGTAGAGAACATGGCATGCTTAACAAAAAGAGATGTTTAGACACAAAAAAAAAAAAAAACAACCGTGCATGTGGTTAAACAAATTCCTGTCCACCACGAATTCTATCTTTAGGAAGAGGTGGGAGATTAGATAACCTCACCAAATTATCACCTCTAACATCACAAGAATTCTTGCATGAAAAAGTAATAGTCTTCTTCTTCCTTACATTGGAGCCATCACTTTTCCTACCTTCACTTGACCACTTGCCATTTCCTCCACCCTTGGTGCACTCCTTATAAGCCGCAAGAAAGGGGTCCTCTTGCCACCACCTCAAGCCTTTCACGGAAGTGCTCCTCTTAGGAACCAGCTGCATCGTGCACGGCGGAGGAGGAACTTTCTTGTCATGAACCAAAATCTCGGAGCCACCAGCATCAGACGGAGAAGGTGTTTGGTTAAGGGCACACAACCCTATGACTATAGGACACTGATCATCATAATGGGTGACCTTGGAGACCCCTGGCTTGTCCTCCCAGGAAAAGGGTATATTTCCTTGTGAATGAACCTTTTTACGGCTCATTTTTCTGTTGTGAAATGAAGCATTAGCTGTTGCTTCATATATATCTATAGAGGGAGGCTATAAGAATAAACTTGTCACACAATCCACACTGTCTAACGGCAGACATATATTTCCAAGGAGCAAGCTAATAAAACGTGAATATGAAGCAGCATTTTGCTTTCAAATGAATTAAGAAAAGAGATGATGAAAGTAAAGAAAAGGAAAGAAAAAATCGGCCAGGTTCGTTGCAATGTGTAGCTCCAATTATCTAGCGAAAAGAGTTAAAGAGCGTGTTTGTTAATTTAACAGCCTTGACTTGACAAACTAATCCCAGTGGTTCAGTCTTTGGGTAGGTAAAGGTGGATATAAAGCATGTAATCAACTAATAAAGAGAAACTATGTTTTAATTAAGAGCAGAATTTGATCGCTGACAAGCCAACAAGCAAAAAACAAGTTCCTTAATTCCCCTTTGTTGACGAATATACGATTGTGCACGTTTATGCAGTTAAGAATCATGAATCAAAACCTGGCAAGAAAGTAGAATGCAGTACAGAGAATATTAATTAAATTAGTTGGATCAGCTTTAATTAAACAGGAGATTTCTGATCAGAGTCTTTGAAAATCAAAGCTACCTCATTATTAATTGAAGAACAATGAAAAAGGTCATTTTTCAATATTCAAAGCATAGTCTCCATCAGAAGAAGTTTGGCCAACTTCTTTGTTTGCATACTTGAGGCTTGGAAGCTAGAAATTAAGTTTGCAAAGCAAATATCTGGAGAACAAAGTGATTAAAATATTGGGTTGATGGTTATGGTGACAGCAAATTTTTGGAGTCAAGTGTAAGGAAGATATATGATTGGATAATGAAGGTGAAAAAGCAGTCAACAAAATAGACGTTTTATATAATGATAGCGTGGGTAGAAATTAAACGTGTATTTTTACCCTTTTCGATGAGGGATCTTTTTAATTAATAAATTGTTATGCGCATCAATGCACTCGTAAATAATATAATATTTAAAATATATTTAAATTATTTTAAAAATTTTAAATAAATTTTAATTTTTTATTATATTTAATTTTTTTATATTTATTTTAAATCAAATAAATATTTATAATTAACAATTAATTAATTATTTTTAATTAAAACCACACTTGCCATTTTTATACTACATGATATTAACATGGTAAGTTGACATGACATTGTGGATGCTAACATGATATATTGATACGGTACATATCCATGTAATAGTTTCACTCTCCATGTTAGCAATATGTGACATAAAGATGATAGATATTATTTTGATTAAGAATAATTAGTCAACCATTGATCATAATAACTTATTTGATTCAAATAAAAATAAAAGAATTTGATTGAATGTAATACAAAAATTAAAATTTATTTAAATTTTATTCGATAATTTAAAAAAATTTTCAAATCATTATATCTAAAATAATATATATGTTCTTTTAAAATATACTGACTTTATAGAATATGCATATTTTCCCGGTAAGGGAAATGCCATGTTTTAATTTAAGTAGATTAAAATTGATAAAAAGTACTATTTATCATAATAATTAATTTTAATAAGTACACTATAACAAATAATTAGATGACAGTGAACAGAAAAAATGTACTACTATAATTGTATAATTGTTATTCCATTAATGCAAAAGTGGTTTGATAAATTATTAATTTTCATTATTTCAATCAATTAGAAATTATTAATTTGTTAAATGGTCTGTAATTTTTTAATAATTTAAAAATAAAAATATTATATCTTTAAAAGCTTGGATCTCATTATCAATCAGGCCTCGGTCATACAATACTTGAGAATATATTAGGCCCATGGCCCAGAATTTCCCGACCTTGAGGCCGAAGGACAACATCATCATTTCATTAAAAGCCTAAAACGTTTAGAGTTAGGATTTCACTTTCGCAGCTATAAATGGCAATGTCAACTCTTTCTTTTGGTCATCTCTTACTGCATGTTTGGTTGGCGGAATGGCTATGCCATTCCCCCTCTATTCCCATGGCATAGTCATTTCGCCGTTTGGTTGGCGGAATGCACAAGGAATAGGAATTTCTTAGGAATTCCTATTCCTTGCAATAGGGGAGAACACGGTAATAGCCATTACCGACTCCCCCCCCAGTAATGGCTATTCCGCGCCCTAAGGAATAGCAAATAATGTGTAAGGATTAAAATACCCTCATCACTTTTTGAAAATTACAAGTATATCCATATAAAAGCAAAATTTTCTCTCTCTTCGCGTTTTCTCTCTTCCTCCTTCTGTCTCTCAACCGAGCTTCATCGGGTCTTCCTCCCTCTTCCTCCCTCTTTCATAACCGAATGTGGTCGGAAAGAGTCCACAGAATACCTTTCCGACCAGATTCCACCGAGATCTGGACTCAAAGGCCAGATCTCGCCACGGGAAGCACCGGATCTGGTGCTTCCCCTCCAGATCCAACGCCGGGAAACGCCGATCTGGCGTCCTAGTGGCCAGATCAGGCCACACGGTGCGCCAGATCGGCGCAAAATGACACCGGTTGCCTTTCCGGCGACCGGACCTGGTGAAGAAGAAAGAAACAAGTAAAAAAAAGGAAAAAGTAAAAAAAAAGAAAAAATATTTATAAATATTAAAATATTTATATTAAAATATTAATGTTTTATTTATTAAATTATTAATATATTAAATTTTTAATGAATATAAATAAAAATAAAAATATTAATATTTTATATATAATTTAAACATTATTAATTTTAATATGATTAAAATATTAAAATATTAATGTTTTATTTATTAAATTATTAATATATTAAATTTTTAATGAATATAAATAAAAATAAAAATATTAATATTTTATATATAATTTAAACATTATTAATTTTAATATGATTAAAATATTAAAATATTAATGTTTTATTTATTAAATTTTTAATGAATATAAATAAAAATAAAAATATTAATATTTTATATCATAATAATATTAAATTATAAATAAAATATTAATATTTAAAATATTAATAATTAATTAATATTAAGATAATAATATTTAAATTATTAATTATTAATATTTTAATTAAATTATAAATTATCAATATTTAAAAAATAAAATATAAATAAATAATTATATATATAATAAAGGGTATTTTTATCTTTTTATCATTTATTCCTTTCTTATTCCAATCTTATTTCTACCAACCAAACATTACATTAAGTAGTAATAGCCATTCTTACTCTATTCCATTCACTGAACCAAACAAAATGATAATTATTCTTTTCTATTCCCACAGAATACCTATTCTATTCTATTCTTGTCTATTCCGCGAACCAAACGTGCTGTTAGTCTTCTTTTTGTTTTTGAAAGGCATGAAGGGAATTCATTCATCTCTTAGTCTTCTTACCGTTATCTGTTTTTCTTTTTATTATTTTTTTTTTACTTTGCTTTGTAGATTGTTTACTACGAAATTAAGACAATGATGATAATTTTATATTTTTTTATTCTGATTTAAATTATTTATTTTAAATTTTTTAATTTAAAGATCAAGTTGTTCTTGATAACTTTTGTACTGTGTTTGAACCTCATTGTTCTTAGTTTTGACTTTTTGCTTTTTTTTTAAAAAAAAAATAAAAAAGAGAGATATAAAGTTAAGGATGATTTCAAAAATAATTCCTCAAAACCTCATTGTTATTGATTTTTGTTTGTTGGGTTTTTTCTTAAAAAAAATGAAGAAACATGCTAAAAAGGATATATAGAGTTAGAGATAATTATAAAAATAATTCTTCATTTTTATTCATTCAATTTGAAAATGATAGACTTTTTATTACACTCATAAAATTTAAACTATTCCATCCCTTTAATTTTTTTCCATTTTTTATGTTTTTTTTTGTTTTTTTCTTAATTGATATGTTGCATTATTTTAGACATCTGAATGTTGATGCCAATCAATTACTCGACCCAGAAATTTCTTGAATTAAAGAGTTAAATATAATTGTAAATAATAGTATCATTTTTATGTTATATTTACAATTTTTCTGTAATTATTTGCAAATAATTTATTCAAATCATTTAAATTTAAATTAATTAGAATTTGATTGTTGTTTTTCAACTTAAACATAATTTTAAAAAAAAATGTTTGGGCAAATTTAAATAAAAGATGAATTGGATAAGGGTAATTTAAATTTATTAGAATTTGAATGTGGTTTTTGAATTTAAATTATATTGTTTTATAAGAAACTTGTGGGTAAACTTTAAATAAAAGGTGATTTGAGTAAAGATTGAATTATCCCAAAAAAGGGTTCAATTTTCTTCCATCATAAAGCAAGTTTTTCATCAAAATCTACTGAAATTTAAATGCATCACTCATTTTTCTGAGTTTGGCTCTTAAGTATGAAAATGGAATGGAATCCTAATCAAGCCTTAGTTTCAAAGCTCGAGCATGAAAAGTGGAGTACAATCTGAGTTGGCGAGTTTCAAACAGCTTTGGGTTTGTACTTACAACTTTGAGTTGGTGTCGTAACTTGAGCTCGACATTGTTGTTTGGTCTCCATTTCTAGCTGCCTTTGTTCTTGAGAGTTGAGACAGTTGGTGGTTAGATGAGCCCAATATACACTATGAAGTTGCCCTTGATGAGAAAGTACTCAAATGAATTATTCTTTGCATTTGTTTACCTTAGCAATGTGTTTAATTAAGAATTTGCACTCTTTCATATCAAAATATTAGCATGCTAGAGACCCAGAGAATCCTAACTCCAAATTGAATGGGTTTTTTTTTTTTTTTTTCCTTTCATAAACTGGGGATAGTGACATATGCAAGACAGCCAGAAAGGCCATCAAGTTGAAGTACGAACACTAGTACAATAAAATGTAACATATGAAATTTCTTTGGGAAAGGAAAATAAAAAGAGGAAGCAACATTTTAATTTTGGCAGTTTCCTTTCACTGATTGGCTTTGCATACAGAAAAAGGAAACCTTGGATCAGTTATTGGAGACATTCCAGCACTGGAGAGAAGAAAAATGGACAAACAATTTTTTAACTTGGCCTGCTCGCTTAGAACGTACAATAACATTGAAGTACGAATAGTAACCACTCCAGTACAATAAATTGTAACATAAGAAATTTCTTTCGGAAAAAGAAGAAGCAACATTTTAATTTTGGCAGTTTCCTTTCATTGATTGGCATGCATACAGAAACGGGAAACCTTGGATCAGTTATTGGAGACATTCTAGCACTGGAGATAAAAAAATGGTCAAACAGTTTTTCTACTCTGCCTGCCCGTTTCCAAGTTAATGAAGTAAGAGCCCCTGTGCTTCTGCCATTTCCAGGGAGCCACTGTTTTCTCCAGCAGTTGCTTTCACTCCTGGTTGTCACTGCCCTCCCTGCAAAGGTAACAACATGCATTCCACAGATAAAAGGAAGGGGTCCTCCTGCTCTTTCTTTTCTCAGGCCTTGGGTTTGGGACCATGGGATTTTAGGTATTTAGCCACACTTTTGATTTAAAATATGTCCTTAGCATGTATATCACGGCGCAATAGACTCACATCTGTATCAACTATCAAAGCCCAGATCCAAGTATCTACAGCAGAAAACGAGCCAAGTTCAGTTTTTAACAGCAGTAGGCCCTGTTTCTTTTATGAGAGTTAACAGAACAGCTGAATCACAAAATCTTGCAGGGAATTTTACTTCTGTTTTAGATTCCGGACTATTTTTATACCCAGGTTTGTTTGCAAACAGGCTGCAGACAAAAGAATATTTGTTTTACAGAATCTGGGATGCGTTCTGAGAGACTGAAAATTGAAAAGCAGTTTCATTCTGCACATTTCTTCAGTTTTCAGTAATTCTCCTCCAGTTTCACTGCCTTCATTGGTGATTGCAGTCCGCAATACAGCCACAAAATCCAACATCCTGAAAAATCTTTCCCCCATTGCATTTGTGACTCAACCAATGAAATTGGGTTTCAATTCATTAACAATCCACTTTCCGCTTTCCTTGTACTTAACAAGGCCCCTCGCCAGTAACAAAAACAAACTTTCAGTCAAAATGACTATATTACTCGGCTGAGGTAGGGTTGTACTGTACAACATATAATAGTACCAAGTCTTTTTTCTTACTATTGCTGGATTCTTTCTTGGTTCAATCATATTAAATACTTTCAGATATTTTTGGGGTCCATCTTGAGCCCCAATTATTGGACCCAGCACAAAAATGTTTATTTCAGAGAGTTGGTCCCATGTTTGAATTTATCATGACTCAAGGTCAAGCCAGGGAAAGTAGCTGCGCCACTTTGCGGCAATGGGCCAATCAGCTCAGTGGGGAGCAGTTGCTCTGTCTGCCGGGAGGGCAGGCCACAAATGTGCCTCCTGCCTGGAGTCCAGGAAACTCCATCCTCATCTTCTTCAGTGATCTCAATAATGTTTGCAATCCACCAACTGGAAAGCATGGGAAGAGGTTCTGCAACACAGTGACCCAACAGAATCAATGATCAATATGTATTTTGGAAGTTATCCATATATTATGATGATAGAAGTTTCAGCACTATCATTGACCAGCCTTGACCCCATTTTTCCTGTTAATGGGGTCCAGCCTGTACTCAACCTCAATCTAGCCCGTATTATTGTAGTTCTTGAAGGCCTCCAAGAATTGCAAAGTTCACAACCTATAATTGGAAGAAGATAAGCTGCACTTTCAAACAATATTCAAGGCCAAAATCCATCTGAATGTAATGAGACAATTTAATCAGACCACAAATAACTTCAAGTCACAAACTATAGATACACCCAGAAATCCACATGAGCAAGAGCGTTCAAAATCTATAAAATTGGATATAGTCAAGTTCCTACTTTGTAAAATTAAAGAACAATAAGTTACAGAGAACAAAGATGAAAAGAAAATTAATTAGATAAACAGTTCTTCAAGCTTCTTCGAATGAACCTGCTCCAAGCTCAGTTTTCTTCCACAGTTTCTTCTGTTCTAGCTTAATTTATAAGCTTCTGATTACAGAAGGAATCGAGCCAGAACTTACAAGAGTGGAGCCAAGCACATCATCACAGAGGCTGCCACCACCATGGGGCTTCTTGTTCTCAGCTATTGGACTGCTTCCTGAGCTGCTATTTGAAAGCGAACCAAAAGGTGCCTTCTGCAACACACCTGTAGGGGAAGAACCTAACTGTGGGCTGCCATCCCACCCTTCAGATAAGAGGCTAAGCGCTGATGAGTTCTTGCAGCTACCCACATTGCTTGTTGTGTGGGTTAGGACCTCTCCTAAAGGACCTCCCATTGAACTTCCCCAAGAGATCGGTATCCAGTTAGCTTGTTTTTGGTTCTGGTCACTAATATCACTGTTCACTCCTAAACCCATTTGGATTGGATCAAACTCTCGAGATAGCCTAAGAGGTGAAAGAGCAAGTTTCTCTTGTGCCGGTGAGGATGACGATGATGAGAACTCTGAAGATGCCATAGGGATAGACATTGAGAGCTGAGTCCAGTCTGATTTTAACTCTTCTGGCCAAGTAATAACAGAACGACTGGATTGATCCTTAGGCCAGTCATCAATGAATTGGCGAAGTGGATTTTCGTCTTGGGTTCCTTGATTACTGAAGTCTAGGAATGCACCATACTCTTTAGAATTTATGTAAGAGCTTCTATGCGAGGGATTAACGAGTGAATCAGAGGCTACATGACCAAAAACTGATTGAGAGGATTCTGCAAATGGGATACCTTGTTTCGTAACAGTAAATGTAGAGTCATTAGATTTCAGGTTGGTGGAGGAAGACATCATGGAGAGCCCCCGTGGATCTTGTACTCTGCCACACACGTCCTCTTTGTTTAGGAACAACCTAAGAAATAGTAGAAATGTTGAGAACAGAACCACAATGAACATAACTAAAGATTCAAAAAGTATTTATGGAAAGAAAAATGAAAAGTAGAACTCCAAGCCTCCACTTAATTTTGACTTAATTTTTAATATATCCAATTAATCAAAGTCCTAACAACAGAATGCTATAATAATAATGAAAAACTCCAAGAAAGAGAATCCTAAGTCCCAACTACAAGGTGTTGTCACTATCACCAAAGTAAAGATAAAATAATGGGCTCTACTCTAAAGTAAAGAGAAAGAAACAGAAAGTATATGCATACAAACTGTTCAAAGCAATATCATCCTAAATATCACTAAAGGAATAACAAGAATGTAAACAGATAAAGCAGTCTCAAATATACAAAGTATATTTTTACCTGTTGACCAGGGTGTCAGCAGAAGGATTGGCAGCACCAGATTGCAAGTTCTTCAACTGGTGCTGCTGAGCAATTGCGAGGCTGTTGGATGCACCGTCACTGGTTATCACCGATGCTGACATTGAGGAAGACATCGGCACCACCTTTGAATTAGTGGTCCCAGAGGCGGCATGGCCAGTCTGGCCTTCCACAGGCTTTCTTGAACGATGGCGGCCCCTGTTTATGTGCCTTTCACAATACTTTTGGTCGGCAACAGCATCCCGGGAGCACCGCCATTTCTTTCCATCTGTTCGACGACACCTCCCTGGCTCAGGGTCAGTGTTGCCGGCATACCCCAGATGAAAAGAACCCCATCCCACTACATATAATTTTTAAAACAGAAAAAAACACGCAATGATCAATAATAAAGAAAAGCAGGTGAAAAAGGAAAAGGGAAAAGGAAGGATTTAACATCAAAACCACTGTTACTTTTTAGTTAAATTTACTTTTAATTTGTGATATCCTGGTTTTGGATAAAACTTTCTACCAAAGATAAACAGAAAACTTTGAGATCACAGCACAAACTGTAAGACATAACTGCAAAATACAAAATTCCCTGTTACCAGCAGCAAAGTAATACAGTATCCACTATCTACATATGGAATTATAAAAATCCACTCTACCATTCAACAGACACCACCTGCCAGCATCAAGTGAAAAGTTCATTTTCAACACATTTATGCACCAAGAAAAACACCAGCAGCTACCCCCAAAAGATCAAATAAAACCCAAATAGAAAACCGAAAACATACTAATAACAAAGAAGAGATCCAAGACAATCATGTCTTATGATAAATATAATTATTTTTCGAGTATCTGTTTTCAAAAAGAGAAGGAACTTACAAGAATTGGGAGGCAAGGATCCAGCAGATGAGCTGGACAAGCCGTAAGGGTAGAGGGACTTCTTGAGGGCGATGAGCAAATTGGAAGGTACAGGCACATTAGCCGTGATGTACTTGTAGATCAATGCCTGATGTTCTAATTCAATCCACTGAGATGGAGTAAAAGGTCCTCTAACCCCAGTAAGGGGACCATGCATGCTTGCATTCAAGCTTCCAGAACCATAACCTGAAACAAGACATTGAAGGGTTAACTCGACTGGAACATTTATTGAAGCAACATATGCCATGAATTTTTTTTCAACTATTTTCCAAAGTAAAAGTAAAGAACAACAAGAAAAGACAAAGAAAAAAAGACCAAAGTCTTATATCTGATAGATTACTGATTCTTTCCAACCTTTCTTCCCCCTTCTGTTTAACAGATAGCAAGAAATAATGTAATTTTTTTGCCGAAACCAAATGTAACAGCACCAAGTTTGTAAGAGGAAAAAACCTTATGTTCTACTTGACAAGACTCAAAAACTTAAAATTTATACTAAAAGCCCATGAAAAGACCCTCACAACCGTAGAGAAATAAATCTACTTGATAATTTAAGCAACCCTATTTTCTGCACAAAGCGTGTGCCTAAATCTCTTACACCTGAAGGCACATTTCCCAAATCCCAATCTCACAAAAATCAGAAACCAAAGCCAACCACAAAGTACCAATTTTTTTGACCCAAAATCATAAGTGTTACAAACCAGAACACAAAAAAATTACCTGCATTTCTAGTGTATGTAGACGGTGTATGTTGATAGTAAGAAAAGCTACTGTTTTGTGTACTTCTCTCCAAAAAGCCAACATCTTTGCTGATAAAAGGAACTTCAGATTTGACTGAAGAGAAGCTTAGCATATGCTCTTGGTGGCTAGTATCAGCTGAGACCAAAGAATTAGATCTCAACAAAGGAGTGCCTTGGTGCAAAGGCATTGTCTTTGGGGCTGATAAATCATCTGTTCTTGGTAACTTAGAACTTTTACAGTGATCTTCAGCTGAGTCAGAAGATCTTTCCTGCTTGGCAAACCCAGATCCAAGAAGCTTAGGCTTGGCCTCAGCTGAGAGGAGTGGTGGTGGAGGAAGTTGAGTTTGAGATGGAGCTCCATTATCATGGCCCACAATACCCTCCAAACCCAGAACCCCAAAATCCATATTGGAGACACAACCAATCCAAACAGCCTCTAAAAAGCATGAGTTGATGACAAGGAAGAGTTGAAAGTTGAGGCTTTGAATAACAAGTGTTTGAAGACAGAAAAAGAGAGGCGCATCTTAAAGGGAGTTGTGTATGTGTGTGGGTTATGTTTCACTGTTCAGAGCGAATTTTTAGTGATCTTTGTGATGGAAAAACAAAAAATAATTGGAGAGAGATAAAAGAAAGAGTTGAAACTGAGAGGGTAGGGAGCAGAGAAGGCTAGAGTACGACCAAACAATCAAACACGCTCTCCACATCTAAGACATGTTAGCACATATTTATCCATGTTTTTTTTCCATAGTGAAAAGAAAGCCTCAGTTGTTTTCAAAGGAAAGGTCAAAGTTACAAAATTCTCCTTGTACTATAAGGGGGACTTTAGATTTTTCTATTTATTTTTTGGATCCTTTTTAAGTTTTTTTTTTTTTTTTTTTTTACCAAATACATCCTTATAGAACTGTTGGTAATTAGCACAGAAAAGTTGAATCCCAGCATGGCAATGCAGGACATGCAACAACTTTTACCTGCTTTAAAGTCAATTAGCTAAGATGGATTAACCTAAGGACTTTCTCGCATAGAATTCATAATGATTCATTTTGGATCCTTTTTAAGTTGATTCTCACTTAGGATCACAACTGTTGGAGGTAAATGACAAAGGCAAATTTCTTGTGTTATCTATCAAATCTTAACTATATGGTGAAGCAATGACAACTCAAAATAGTCTAGTGTTTGACCACTATTGAATCATATTAATCTCATCCATCAAAACTTAGAAATAAAAAAATATATATTAACATTTAATCCCTATTTAGGGAATCTTACTATCAAAGGCGGGACATTATTTTCTCCTCTGGCCCCTTATACTTCTTCACATGCATGTATCAAAAAAATTGGGAAAAAAAAAAGAACAGTAGTATTAATTAGGATTCTTCATTCATATTCAACAATGTGTATGTCTGATTTGTGATTTAGCTAGGAATTTATTGAAGTTCTGAATTTCATATTGGAATGACAGCAAACATGACAACCCGTGTATTTCTTTTGGTACTTATTTATTAACTGTAAGAGAACTTTGATTAGTACTTCTATCTAATATGAATGTTAGTAGTATTCCAAGTTTTCAGGTTCCAACCTCTGCAAAAGGACTTTAATTTTAATTGGATTGCAATTTGAGAATGCGTTGGGACATTTCAAATGGGTTGCAGAAGGGCATTAATGTCAGTTCAAGTGTATATATAGTTATACTTGTTAATAGAATTTCCCTTGGGCTTTTTTTTAATAGGGTATCTTGTCCTTTGGTGGAAGGGCAAGTGTCCGTTTGAGTTAAAATCCGGGCTTTTCCAGGGAAGAGAGCTCTCCTAGAGACTTCACATTTGAGGGAGATATCTGTCAGCCACGGAGGCAAGGTCAGTGGCGTGTGCTTGCATGAACAAAGAAGTAATTGCCACGTGGCCCCGCCCCCTAATTCCTCTCTAAGATGCCCCTCCCCCCTCCCTCCATTGTAGTGATAAACCCCAAATCTCTTACACGGGATGGGATTTGCAACTGATGGCATTTATTTGCATAAAGTCGAGAGTTGATTATTACGGGTCTTTAGGGTAATCACGTGGAGTTAAAAGCCCCACACACTCTACTTACATTTCTTAAGCTAAATTTTTCAAAGAACCTTTCTGCCTAGGATGTCTTTGAAAGGGTTGTTGAGCTGGTTCTTTTCCCAACCTTAATCTAACTTTAGAAACCATTTATTATAGGTACTGTATATATGGTTTCGTATCATCCAACATTAATCTGGAGGATCTAACTTTGCAAAAATATGCCCAAAATCAATGTAATACTCTTACTTTTTATCTCATCACTTGGTTTACTGCTGTCGACCTTTTACCCCACCTTCCCTGTTTCCTTCTATCACCTTCTCCAGCGCATTAACAGTCAAATTTGGTTTTGTCCTTTCTTTTTGTTAATTTATCTATTTCTTTTACTTACACTCGTGGCTGTGTCAAAGATTTTTCTTATACTTCTCATAATTTTTTTAAAAAAATAAATTTAATTAAAATCTCATTTTTTTCCCTGTGACACTGTGCGTCTGTGGCTATCATTTGCTATGTTTGAGCCATATAGGTTTTCCCAGGGTAGCAGGCCAGAGATATGAGTTGGAGATGGAGATGGAGATGGAGGGCAGATTAACAAGCGCTGAAACGGCAAAACACTTAAGAGTTATGAAATAGTTATGGCTTCTTTAGAGTCTAAGCCAATCAGGTTTCAAACGCAGTTGAATTCCCTGGCCTTGTTCTGTTAAAGGTTTTTAATTGCAAACGACAAGTGGCGAGCATGCAAATATTTCAGAAAGGTACACTTCGTAGTTAAGTCCAATTTAAAAAATATATAAACAAAAGAAGAATAAAGTTTCACCTTAAATTCCTACTCGACCAACTATTGATTCCACACTACTTTTGGCCTTTTTTTTTTTTTCAAAAAGAATCCAAACTACTTTTGGAGTTGAGTTTCAACGAACAGGACTTTATTCATTTTAACTAAAGATGAAACCAGACCAATCCCCCATCAAATCCCACTAACAGTAATTGAAGCTTCAACAACACGAAGTGGTCCAAGCTGAAATGAAGAATTGGAACTACATTAGTTCAAACTTTATGAACTTGTCAAGATGTATTCGGTTTTGGTCTTAAAGAACTGCTCGTTTGGCATAGGGAGGGATGCTTAAATTAATTACTATCATCACCTATCAGTATCAAAGCTTTTTGTACACCTCTCATTATTTTATATATATATATATATTTTTTTTTGAAAGGCAGAAAATCATTCTTTCATTCCATTCACAATTTTTTCTAAAAAAAAGGAGTTTAAGCAACTACCTAATCTCATTATTTAGTGTTGTCACCTAGCTTTCTTATTAAGTTTGTGTATCTTCGTATTTTTGGTATATAGATGCGTCGTATCTAGCTTTAATACCTATTCTCTCCAAGAAATATTTAGTGCTGCCACTTGATTTCAACTATAAGAATTATCTAGCTTAAACTTGTTAATTAAGCATTCTAATGTTTTTTCTTTTTTGCTTGCTTTTCACTCAATTCAACTCAAATTAGTCTCACTGATAATGACCGATTGGAAATATGACAATTTGGGTTTTGCCCAAGGGATGATTAGGGCGTGGAAAACCAAATGGGAGACCTTTAAAATATACTTTATTGCCTCTACCCCAGGAAAAAAAAAAAAACCCAAACGTAAATAGTATCTTTGTTTAGGTAGGCAGTAGCATCCTTTTAGGGCTGTTCTATGAAATGTAGGGGCAGATGGGATCATTCTCCAAAGCAATATCTGACCCACGGATGCAATTTTTTTTCTCTCCATTGCAGCCCCCCACAATCCCCAATTAAGCCTGCATTAACACACCTTTTCCTTGTTTGACGACTTGCCACGTATAATGCTGCTTTTCATTAATACATTCATTGACACTTTGTACAAAAATTAGAGGACTTACTTACGATTTTATGTACACGTGTATGAGTATATTAGATGCTACTATTTGTAACAGTAATGGTGAGAGTTGAGCCAACAGATTTATAGCTAATAAATCACTCTATGGTATGTTTCTACATTGGTAATTTTTCTCCTTGTTTCTTAAATGAAATCTTACTGAATTACTTTCAAAAAAAAAGTACGAAATATTGTAATATCTTGTTAGATGAGCACAAATTAATAGAGAGCTGAGCATATACTTGGTTGAGATTCAAACAGCAAAAAGAACAAGTTATGAAGGGTATTGAAGACATTTGAGCCTAACTTACAATTTTGTACTGCAAGACTCGCTTTCATGGACGTGCCAAGCTCGTGGGGGGTCCAGCTCTTGCTCGCGTGACGCTATTATCCAAAGATTTTTTTTCCTCCCATATTTTAATTAGGGTTTAGGAATTTAGACTTAAAAAAAAAAAATTGGACTTGTCAGTGAGCCCGTTCTGGCATGTTTTTCCTTGGTCAAAAACAAAGGCTGTGTGACTTAATTCGTTATTCAGAGAGTGACCCTGAGAAAGATTGTGTTGGCTGGTAGATCATCCAAGCTCCCTGCCCCTCTACCCCTTCTCTTAAGATGCTAGTAATTTCTTGTCGCTTGTTCATGTCTTTCTTCACAGGATTTCAAGCTTTCGTGCCCTAAAGCAGTCAAGCTTGAGATGGGCTTACCCCCACCCGCCTTTGTCTTATTTATGCTTCAAAAGCTTTCATGCATGCTCTCTTCGTTTTCCAGCCATGATTCAAAGGTCTCTTTTCCTTCAGGCAACATTGTTGTTTTCTTGTCACTCCTATCTAGCTCCTCTATCCAGGCATCCAGCTCCTTCCCAAGGCTAGATCTTCTTCTTTACTTTACACCTATTTCTCTGGAGCACACCTTTTAATTTTTTTTCCCCTTAAAATGGAAGAAAGAAAATGAAAATTAGAAGATATCCCCACCAATCTATAGAATCTAACCATCAGAATTTAATTGTTACTTTCTATCACTATCAAGCCAACAATATTGGCAAAAACATGCAGCTGACAAGTTTTAAGTTTGCCATTGAAGGTGTTTGGAGCTCTTTATATAAAACGTTAACTACTAAATTTGTTTAATGATGTGCAGACCCCTCCCTCCCTCTTTTATGCTTATCTACCAGATATGAATTTCTTATGAGTTTCATATGGTAATGTTCTCATTTTAGGTGTATTCACACTATATATATATATATATGTTTATTTTTAGATTTAAATGCACGTAAAATAAAACCGTGACAAATGGAAAATAACTAGTTAATTACAACCTACAGACATGGGATGAATAATTAGCAGAATGCAGTAATTAATATACTATGCTTTTAAGTTTTAATAAAAAATGTCAGGGAAAAAATATACATTCACCCCAATGGTAGATTGGTGAAAAATTAAAAAGGGGAAAAAATGGTATCATGAAAATGGAAGATGGCAAAGAAAGAAATAGGTTAAAAGCAGATCTTTATATGTTTTTATCTTTTTTTCGTATGTGGTATGTGGTACTGGACCATAAGTTACATAATTACTCTAGGAAGACATCTAAAGGCATACCTAGGATAATTTCTTCGTCCTACCATATTAAATTTATAACTAAAGCATTGGATCTATATAAATCAATTCCCATGTTTGCTATTTGCATGTTTCATGTTCCGGAGTTGATGCCTGGCCTCTGCATTAAAATTGGAACATAGTTTCCACCACAAGAATGTTGGGAAAATTTATAACTCAATTCATGGAAAAAATAAATAAAATTTGGCTCTGATCTCTACTTGTTTTGAAGCAATCAGTTGCATCCGTGACTGATATTGTACTTGCCATGATCTCTGCACCAATTTTCACCGTTTAAACTCACCTAAAAACCTTATTTTCCCCCCTGTACGTGTACAGAAGCTTTTTCTGTCTGTTGACTGTTAGTCTGAAATGTAACCAAGTGAGCTGCTGACAAATCAAATTTTATCACATTGGCTGTTTTTCACCAGATAAAGAATTATACTGCTTGTATGAGCAGCTTCCTTTCACATTTATCAAATAAGACCTACCCTAATTGACACCTTCCATTTTTCTCTCTTAAGATTCAATATAGCTACAGAGACAATAGCTAGATAATTTTCGTATAATCTATCTTGTTATTGGAGCTATTACAATATATTGGTATACATATGTAGTGATTTAAATTCATAATTACATGGATCTTTTAAAAAAAATTGAAAAGAAATTCAGAAAGAGACATGATCTGATCTAAAATTACATGAATTAAAATGAGTTTTTTGTGAAGGTTTACTGGTTTTATTGAAATTTTTTGAATTTCAATTGTTTTTATTAGCACTTAAAAAACCTTGGTGTTTGTGAATTTGGGAGTAATGGGAAAAAAACAAAAATGAGGCAGGTTAAGGAGATGAGCGTAGAAATAGACATTCGAATATAAAGGGGAAAGATATAGACATATAGGTGGAGAGGCAATAGGGGATGGGTGGGTTTAGGAAAAGTTTGATGTGGGTCTCCATCAATCCCAGCATTGTCCCTAGAGCTTGCCTTTGAACCTTGTTTTAGTAGGGGACCCCTGTCCCCGAGCTTGCTTATTATGCCTATTTGACAAGGTCAACTATCGACTTCTCATTTCATGATTGATATATATCGACTGTGATCGGAATGAAACAACAACAAAGACTGGCTTGATGATCAAACAAGGGAAAGAATTCAATACTTATTTTTCCTTTTTGGGTAGTTGAGCTGGATGATAATAATGGGTTTAAATTTGAAGCTGTCAATGTTTGGAAATTGAGGGGCTACTGTTATTAGGGGGGTCAGTGTGTTAGCTTGGTTGGTTACTTGGTTTTGGTCAAGGTCATTTTTCAGTTTGGACATAGACAAAATTGTTTATGAAGATGACAGCTAGCACAAATACCCACTAATTCTCAGATGTTCGACTTCAAATTTGTTTATAGATTAGCTATAGCCTAAATGAATCGATCCCATGTGACACCTACTTTACATTAAATTGTTACCTTGGCTACAACATTTTAATACTGGCGTGTTTCCAGTATTTGCCTCTTTATGGTGTACATACATATGCGCACAACAGAGAAATGGGAAGAAAAATGGAAAAGAAGTTGAAATTGGGCTAATCGTAAAAGCAGGCCAGTCAAAAACCCAAGCCCACCTAATAAGCGTTTCTTCCCCAGAAGTAACCAGTTGGGCTAGCCCTCCCTAAAGCAGACCAAATGACCAAATCAAGTCCATTATATAAAACGTGGTCGTTCTCAACCACACCAAACCATCGACCAACAACCAGAAATTCCTCGCGCTAGGCAGATAAAGTAGTGGTGCAAAATAAATAATAAAAAGAAAGATAACGATCAACCATTTCTTGGCAGGTCTCTAGGCACTGTAGCTAGCGCAAGAGCGATGGCCACGTTGCCTTCACAAAACCTGCAATCAGTGCGAGCTCTATGCTTTTCGTCCCTGAATTCTCCTAAATTTCCATCTCAAAATCCTTCATTAAAGTTTCCCTTTCTTTCCCCTATAAAAATAAAGCCAACCGAGCTTTGCACTAGCAACAATGGCATCAGCAACTCTCGCCTTGTCCCACGAGCCTCTGCTTCTGAATTCAGCGCAGACATTGGTGACATCCTCGGTGATGTTAGCATCTTCACCGCTGCTGGTCAGCCTGTCTTCTTCAAAGACCTCTGGGACCAAAACCAAGTAATAAAATTTACACACTTAGATAGAAGCATTTTAAATTGTTGCCATTGCTAAAGTTCTTTCTCCAAGCGTAGCCTCTTTGTTAATTTCTTCTTTCTCCAGGGAATCGCTGTTGTTGCACTTCTGCGCCATTTTGGATGCCCTTGTTGGTAAAATACTTGTTCAGCCGGTGAATTTTTTATTGATGGTTTTAGTGTGTGAGAATTTATTATGACTTATAATTACTTCATACGTTTATTTTTCTTTTTACTTCTTGTAAGCTGGGAACTTGCTTTAAAACTGAAAGAAGCAAAGGCAAGATTAGACTCTGCTGGAGTAAAACTGATTGCAATTGGTGTTGGCACTCCTAATAAAGCACGTATGCTCGCTGAACGGGTATTGTTCTTGTTCCTTTTTGCATACCTTACTGTTTTCTGGCAACGAATTCTTGTTTTTAAGTTTTAACCAAGAGAAGCAAAATCTTGATTTTTTTGTTAGAAAATCATTCAGAAAATTTCATTGAAAGGGAGGAGAATTATCCGTCTTTCAAGAACATTCCAAGCAGACAAACCCCAAGGGATATTGAGAGATATTCCTTCTAAATAGCTATAGCGCCCCAATATCCCATGGTAACAACCAACCTCATCATCCATCACCCCAGCATCAAAAGAACAAGGAAGAAAACCAGAACCCCAGAACCAAGACTGGATCCTCCCAAGAGACCTCATTCCTGCGATCAACAAAAACATGCAGAAGAAAATCCCAACGTTCAAAATTACGTACAAAGGCATCCCAGCACTTAAGCAAAAAACGCCTGAGAGCAGGCCAGGATTCAGAAACAGAACCTGCGTTAACCCACTCAGCCTATACAACAGAGGACACCCAAGAAGGAATACGGTAATTTCTTTGAGCATAAGAAATTTCAGACAAGATTCAATCCACCCTTTGAACAAAATCTAGATTGATTAAAGACTAAGATACGTGAAATGTCAAAGTTGGATAGCTCATGACTTTGAGAATAAAATTTGTTTGTTCCCTTTCCGCTGCCTCAGTTCACTCTATTAGAATGGAAAAAAGAAATCCCAAATAAGAAGCTAAAGTTGAGAGTTGTAGAGGACAGAGCATCCGCAGTGCCATTGTCATTGAAGCATTTTGAAGTAGTGTTGCTACCCTTGATTCGCAATTTCTTATGATCTCTAGAATTTGGTTTATATATTTCTGTTGCTTATTTGGAACCAATGACAGTTATTGTACCCTGAATTCATTGATTATCATTTTTATTCTATGCTCCCCGCGAGCATTCTGCGTTCGCTAATCATTTGAGCTGGTTTATTGACATGGTTTCAGTTACCATTTCCAATGGATTGCCTTTACGCTGATCCAGACCGCAAGGTAATATTACAGTTTTAATGGAGCCCCGTTCGTGAACTTCCCCCTCCAGTGATTTTTAACTGTAAAGTTTTAACACACTCCTTTTATTTTCAGGCATATGATGTTTTGGGCTTGTATTATGGTTTTGGCCGTACATTCTTCAATCCAGCCAGTGTACATCTCTTTTTTCTGATTTCTGCAAAACAATTTTTTTTTTCTTCTGTTTTTTATCTGATAAAAGAAAATTTGCGCAGACCAAGGTGTTCTCAAGGTTTGAGGCCCTGCAGAAAGCTGTAAAAAACTATACAATAGAGGCCACCCCTGACGATAGAAGTAGCGTATTGCAACAGGTTTGCTTTATTCTGGCCTGTAACTTTTAACGTGCATTGACATTTAATCGTGTCCTTCGACTTGTCGGTATGGAGTTGTCATAAATTATACCGATTTGCCACTTTGTTTCTATCAGGGAGGGATGTTTGTCTTCAAAGGGAAACAACTGTTATATGCGCGAAAGGATGAAGGAACTGGTGATCATGCAGCTTTAGATGATGTCTTTGAAATATGCTGCAAAGTTCCAGCAGCATGAAAGCTGTATTTCAGAATTGTGTGCAATCCCCGGTCCAAAATCCTGATATTACCAGTTCACCTTCAAAAGTTCCAACATGTGCTGCCAAGTTCTGGTTGCTTGAAATGCTTTCTTTAGTGTTTACTTAGCAGTGAAAAAAGCCAAGAAATCAAATAGTTCCGCAGCTATATGTCAAAAACCAATGTCAAATATATAGTTCTATGCTAATAAAACGAATTGTGGGAACTTAGTTTGGCCTTTTGAATAATAATTTTAAATTTGATTATTCATGCTGAATTTCTCTTGTTAAAAGAAAATGCCGATTTATTTATTTTTCTTGTTTGTTAAAAGAAAATTCTAATGTCGCCATCAAACTAAATGAACAGATATAAATAAGAGAGGAAAGAGGAGATTAGTGGTTCTAAGTACAATTAGAAAAGAGAGAAATAATAGGGAAAGTAGTAAGGAGTGTTTTAGTTGAAGAGTATCAACTCACCAAGTTGATATTGAGTTGTTACGAAACCAACTTATAGATAAAAAAAAATACTATAAAAAGATAGGTAAAGAAAAAAGCTTTGACAATAAAGATAAGTGAAACCAACTAAATATTTCTTTAGGTAAACTTGAATAATTTTAGCCATAACTACGGAAAATAGAAAAAAAAAAAAGAAAATGTAGGGATTGGGTATTTGAGTTGAAGGAAAATAGCTACTCATTCATAAAATTGACAAGAGACATCAAATTAGTTAAAATATGTTCATTCTTATGTAAATAAAAGTAATAAAAATGTTTCAAAAAAGGAAAAATTAAAAGAAAAATAAGAAGAGCGGGGCTTGGCAATTAAACTCACCGTTTTGAACGTTGAACGAGAGAAATTTTTTTTAATGAAGCCGTTCTTCACCAGGAAATCCTCCCGCCACATAGAACACGTGAGACGGAGCTGGTTGTGTTTCCTTCCTTCCATTGCTTCTTCTGCAAAAGAAAAAAAAGGGGACTAAATTCCAAAATCTATGGCGACGGTCTCTTCACAAATTCTTCTATGTTGTTCAACTCCAAAATCCAAATTCCCGACGATCAATTCTTCCCCTTCTCGTTTCCTTACACTAACGAAAGTTACCTATAAACCCACCAAGCTGATGACATTTAACAACAAAGGTAACTCCCGTTTCATTACCAGAGCCTCTTCTTCGTTGGCCAATGAATTCACCGCCAACATCGGCGATGTACTCGGCGACGTTAGCGTTTTCACCGCTGAGGGTCAACGAGTTTTCTTCAAAGACCTCTGGGACCAGAAGGAGGTATTTGTACCTATTCAACTTTATGCTTTTATAATTAAATTTGGGAATAAAGCCCGATATAATTATGATCTCTTTCTTGCAAAAGATTCGAACCTTAGGCTTCAATTTTTACGATTTATCATTTTCATAAACGACAGTTTTTGCATTATGTATTCAGAAACCCAAAGTTCTTAACGAGCAGGAAATTATTGTGCTAAACTTATTCACCCTCTCCTCATCAAATCCAGGGAATTGCGGTTGTTGCACTTTTGAGACATTTCGGCTGCTTTTGCAGGTAAATATTTCCGAGCCATCCGTTAATTTGCAAAACTGGATTCTCTTTTGATTCGTTTGACTTATCAGTTTTTATTCTTGTTCTTCTAAGTTGGGAACTTGCTTCAACTCTGAAAGAAGCAATGCCAAAATTCGACTCAGCTGGTGTGAAACTAATAGCAGTTGGTGTTGGTACTCCTGATAAAGCTCGTATCCTTGCAGAGCGGGTATCTTTAAATGTTTCTTTTTTACATTTTTCTGGGAGAAATTTTTTCTCTTTCTTTGTTCATTCTTTTATTTTTTAAACTAAGAGAAGGGGAAAATTGGTTCTTCAAGGCCTGTTCAACAATCTAACTTATGAAGCTTTAGATAAATTGAAACACGTGAATTTGGGATATGTGCTTGTTCTACTTGCTGTCAGAAGACTTAAAACCAACTGTCAGTTCTTACTTTCATCTACCTAACAAAAAAAAAAATAGTTCTTACTATCATCTTTCCATCAGAGGTTGCGTTAATTGTCTATAGTGAATATTATGGAAAGATTTTGTAGGCTTTGACATGTAAAGGAGCTCAGATTGAGTAGTTTAACAAAAAAATTATATTAGTTAAGTACTTTAAATTTCTTTTTCGTCTTTTGTATTGCATTTAACTGATTAATTAGCTGTACTGTTGCCACTATAAATGATTGGCTTCTTCAGTCTGTTAGATGGCTCTTAAGTTTTGTGCTGGCTTATGTCCAATAATGATGCGACAATTGCATCTTTTGAGTAAAGATGAATTTGTGATCATCTTTCCTAGGAGAAAGGTTATGAGCATGACTATACATAAATTTTATTGCAACTGTAATTGTTATTTGTTGTAAACCTCAGTTGGAACTGTAGGCCATCAGCGTGTTACTGTTTTTCCCCATGCATAGAGGTGGCAATTAGGTGGGAGGAGTTAGATTTGGGTCAGGTCATTTCGAGTCGAGAGCAATTTGGTTTGGCTCTGAGTTCGGATCATCTTGGGTTCATGTTATTTTAAATTCAGGTCATTTGGGTTTGACATTTGAGTTTTGGTAATTTCACGTTCAAGTTGGTTTTTTTTTTTTTTGAAATAAAATCAATTCAAGTTTGGATACTTTTAGATTAGTCTTTTGGGTTCGAGTTGTTTTAAGTTCAGATCAAATTTTTTTTTTTTTTTATAATTGAGGGGGAGATTCGAACCCTACTATTTAGATAGGAGGATTATACAGCAACCACTAAGTCAGGGTGCAAGTTCAGATCAACTTGGATTCTGGTTGTTGACTCAAATCAGGTTAGGTCATGCTCGGGTTTGAATGGATTGAATGGGCTTTTTGTATTCGAATCAGCTTTACCAACTCTACTCACATGTCTTTTCTGCATAAAATTGGAGCTAACCACTAACATTAGTTAATGTCATCAAATGTACAGTTACCATTTCCAATGGACTACCTTTATGCTGATCCAGACCGTAAGGTAACACGTACATTGTGTTTTACTCATGCCATTTCTTTAATATCCTTTTTTGCGATTTTAAGTTTTGAACAAATTCTTTCTCTTTCAGGCATATGATGTTTTGGGCTTATACTATGGTCTTGGGCGCACATTCTTCAATCCAGCGAGCGTACATTCCTTTCTCAGCTTTTTTTATTTTGAAAAGCATGTTTTATGTTAATTGAAGGTCCATTTTCTTATTGTATAATTTGCATATCAATGATAGGCAAAGTTACTTTCAAGACTAGACAAATTGCAGAAGGCTATGGAAAACTATACAATGCAAGCCACTCCAGATGATAAAAGCAGTGTATTTCAACAGGTTTGTGAATTTGTTTTAACAGTCTCCGGGTCCATGTTTCAGTTTATATCTGAGGCTGCTGTATCAGGTTCTGTGTTGTATTCTTGTACCAGGGAGGGATGTTTGTCTTCAGAGGAAAAGAATTGCTGTATGCACGAAAAGATGAAGGGACGGGTGATCATGCTCCTTTAGATGACATCTTTGACATCTGCTGCAAAAGTCCAGTGGCATGAAGTTCTTCTGTAGTTTATTATCCAGTCAGTGTCCAAAAGCCTGCTTCAACTGTCAGCGTCTGCATCAAAGTTCTGGTTGCAATTTGGCTGCAAAATATTGCCTTAAATAATGTTGAAAATCTAATCATTTAGTATTGGAACTGGTTAGATGAATGCACTCTAAATTATGAACACTTAATCAACTATAGAAATATAAAAGACTTGTACTTAACAGTTATTGATTCTTGTAATCTTTGAAAGATGATCAATAAGTAATGCACAACTCCTCTCTTTATCACCAAAAAAAAAAATATAAAAGGAAAAAGAAATCTGTGTTGAATTTTGTTGTGATGATCAGATTGGGATTTCATTCGCTCATAACTGTAGCAACTCTCAAGTGATGAACTCAAAATTATAAACAACTTATTATTATTTTAATATGATTATATAGTTTGAAAATATTTCCAAATTCAAATTCATTTTACTAGATATGTTAAAGTTAGCAGAAAAAAAAATAATCGATAAATAATGATAGAAGGTGTTGCAATGCTGGAAGACATTTGTTTGGCTTTAGGTATCTGAGTCCCACCCAATTTCTTGGCTAAAATTTAATTTATTAATTAAATTAAAAATTATGTTCAGCATTAATTAATCAATAGCCAATCGTACCACACATAAACCATGCAGAAGTAAAATTTCAGTGGACCTCTTCTTAGTTGAAAACATATATTAGGAAAGAACTTTTTTTTTTTTTTTGTTTATCAATATTATCCTATCCCTCTTCATTAATTTTTCTTTTTCCTCTAGTTATCAGAGTCCATCAATTTTCTCTAATCGTTTTCTCCATGGAGTTCGAGAACCCAAGATTGTTTATAGGAGGGATTTCAGAAGAAGTTAAGGAAGAAACACTAAGACAACACTTTAGCAAGTATGGGGAGGTGACACAGTCTCTTAAAATTTCCAAGAAAGGAATTGGGTTTGTTACTTTTGCAGATCCTTCGATGGCTAAAACCGCCCTTCAAGAAGAAGAGCACATTATTCTCGGTAGAAAGGCAAGTCTTATTCTAGCCCTTTTTTTTTCTTTTGTTCTTCTTTGTTAATATATTATTGTATTGGGACGTTGGTCTAATATTTTTCTTGTTCTTCTTAGGTGGACGTCAAACCAGCAAAACCAAGAGTGCAAACCAAAGATACGAGGAATAAGATTTTTGTGGGAGGTTTGCCTCCTACCATAACACTGCCAGAATTCAGAAACTATTTCGAGAGTTATGGGACAATCACTGATGCAGTGGTGATATACGACAAAAAGAGTCATAGGTTTAGAGGGTTCGGATTCGTTACTTTTGATTCAGAGGAAGCCGCGGAGAATGTTTTGCGCAAGAGTTTCCACGAATTGAATAATAAGATGGTGGAAGTGAAGAGAGCGGAACCAAGAGATAAGAAGACGAGCAATTCTGACCCTCACGATAATGGTTTAGTTCCACTTCGGCCTGCTTATGACATTTATAATGTTAATACTCAGCCTAATTATTTTCCTGCTGAAAGTTATCTTGGTACGTGGAATTGGTCCCCACATGGAGGACAACCTCCTTTCGGAAGCTTTCATGTTGTTTATTTTAACTTTAACTCCTGGACGCAAGTTGGACAAACAGGTAAAAGAGCTAATTGTTTTCGTGTTTTTAGCTGTGATTATATCTTTGGTTTCATAACGTAATATTGCTCATGATTTGGTTATCTAGCAGTTAATTTAGATAGAATTAACATGGTTCTCATCGGACTGGCCATGGGGCAAGCCCTTGGGCTGTAGTCCATACTTTAACAACCCATGTTGAGTAAAGAGTGTAGCCCTCTGTTTGGGCCCGAATTTTCTTCGGAACGTTGTGGGATTCCTTTGTTCTGTTCCTCTCTTGACTCTCTCACCATAAATCGGGCATCTCATCAAGGACTTCGGTTAACAAGAAAGGGCTTGAAATTTTATGGGAATACATTGGAACATCTCCCCTTCTGCATGGAGATTGCATTATCTCAAGTAATAACGTTTGACACCATATTGTTACATGTGAATTACGTTGTAGGTGGATATGAAGAGCAATTAATTCTCCAAGTTTTGAGAACAAAGAGTCTGTTTAACTTGATTTATGTCATCTGTCCCTTCTTAAAAGATCTGTAACATTTGCTTTTTCTTTTTCTTCTTTGCCCACTGACTAATATATAATGATTATACATGCCTATTTTTTCCTAAATGTTGCAGGAGAACTATGTACATAGCAGGACAGGAGAGGAAGGAGAAGTGAAGAATCATACAGACGTGAGGAGATCAAACTTTTCTTTTTTATTTGGAGTAAATGAAGATACAAATCTTATTTGTTGAGCAAGAAAATCAAGAACTAAGCTAAATACTCAGGTGCTGAAGAGATTAAACTTTATAGCAAGTGTTGCAAATAGTTTTTTCAAATATCCTCCCCTATTTAACTTACATAGCGTAGACACCCTGATCATTGGAACATTTAATGATCATTTTACTTATGTTATTTATTCTTAAACTGTTTTATGAACAGTTCTAAATTTCTCTGCATGCTCTGATAATTATCCTGCTTTTTGGAGGAGTGATGAAGCCATACAAGATGTCTTGGCTGGAAACCATGTAATGGAGTTAAATCAGTCGGATAGTTGTCCTTTTCAATACATTCTAAGTCAATGTGTCTCACACACCTCCTTTTAAAAATACCCCAAATTCCATACTTCTGAGTCTCTCTCATTTACCCCTAGTGCTTTTGTGCGGACAAAGCAAAAGTGCAATACTACAAATTAATCCCTATTTCCAGGACCTTGTAGCAGACATGAAAAGCACCCCTTGCTCCCAAGGTGGATTAAGAGTTTGGATTCTTCTTTGAAAGGAACCCCACCAACAACCCCTTGGCAGACTAGACATTTGTCCATGTATTCAATTCATTTTTTCCATATAAAAACTTTCTCTGTTTGCACTCTCTTTCAGACATATAGGGGTCCTAGGAATGTGGGTATTTTGGTGATCGGTGCTTTATGGACTTCAACAAGAGAATAGAGTTTGCCTGCTGCTTGCTTTCTTTGTACATCTAGAGGGCTTTCTCTATTCGTGATAGAAAATCTAGTAGGGTCTTCTCAGCAGGGCTACAGTAGCTACTACAGTTTAGGGTAGTCCCAGACTTTTTACACCTCATTTTACTCTCACAAACAGAAGGAAAGATTTTAAAAAAACCCAATTAGCAATCCGAAAGAAAAAATGTATGCTAGTTACTACATGTTTGCAGTCTTGCAGTGTCCAAAGTGGCTCTAGAAAAAGAATCAAATGTCTGAATATGACATGACCAGTTTGCCTTAGACCATGACATCTCAAGGACGGGACTGCAAATGAAGAAAGAGAGAGAAAGAGAGAGGAAGATAAAGCAAAGTTAAAGAGAGTAATGAGGTTAGGATCTTGCAGAGAAATCTGGCATTGGTTAATGGAAGGGGGGGCAACTTTTATTTGTGAGAAACTGTGAATGAAAAAAAAAAAAAAGCTCCCTCTCTCTCTGTCTCTCTCTCAAAAAGGAAAAGAGGCCGATGACCTTTTAGCCCCATTCAATACAGTATACCACAAAATACTGAGCTGTGGTCACTCTCAGATTGGTTGCTATCCATTACGTTCTTTTTCAGTTGACCCTTGCATGCTAGCCATTTTCTGTGATCCCATTTGGATTTTGCTTGGATTTTCTGGCTCCCACGTGAATTACCCAATTAATCCCCTTCCTCCATATATTTCCACTGCTTACTCCACTCCTTATTTAGTTGATTTTATCGCTTCTCTTCCCTTGTGGGTTTTCTGCCTCTCTCCGTACCATGGAAAGGACCATCACTCCATGTTTTCCTGGGAAAGAAAGAATCTCAAAGGTTCAGAGAAATAAATACTTGTGCTAGGCAATTAGATGGCTAGGTAACAGGCAAGCACTATAACTTTGTCACTGAGGCTGCAAAAGAATTTATGATTTATTAATGATTTAGGTAATTAATTTAAAATCGGAGTACTCTGCTTTTTCTCTTTTCCTTATCTCTTCAATTTGATGTCTTGCTTTGTGATCAGAGTGCCTTTTTTTTTTTTCAATTTTCTTTTTCCTTTTTAATTTCCCCCTTTAAATGCCTAATTGATTCTGCTGTACCTAAATTTTCAATGCCAGACTCTTTAATTACCAACATGTTGTTTGCTTTTGCGGCTCTCAATGGGAAAACATGCTTTTATCAAATGCTGAAATAGAGTTTTATGTTCCCTGTTTCAAAAAGTTCATTTGTGATTTGAGACCTGACAATTCTTTCTTCTTTTTGTTTTTTTATATTTTGTTGTTTATAAATGGCATGCCAGGTGCAATGCTTGCTTCGGACCAATCATTCAAACAAGTCAGTTTTTTCTTTTTTGATATAAAAATCTCTAGGCAAATAAGTTGCTCCAATTTTAAGATGTAAATAATCTCACACAAAAACAAATTAACCGATTGAATCAATCACTTGCTCAGTTAAATTAAATCAATTATTTTTTAACTTTAGACATCGAATGAAAAAGCTAAGAAAATAATTTTTTTTTCAAGCACTTAGAGGCATATGCCAAGGATTACTAGGGCTCTTGCCTCTTTAAAAATTTTATAATTTCACCTTTACAAAAATTTTAAAAATTTTATAAAGTATTTTTGTTTTTTTAGAATTTTATAATTTTACCCCTATAATAATTTTTTGTTTGATGAGATGCCCAAAACAATTAATCAACAACTAATTTTAATAGACTTAAAATTAAAATAAAACTTATTGTAATAAAATTATTTCCGGACTCTACTTTTTCAAAACACAACTTCTTATTCTCTTTCCATTTTATCAAATAAAAATAAAAAGTTTTTTTTCTAACACTTTTTTTGCTTATCATGAGCATTTTGTATGCAAAAAATCTCTAATTAGTAACTCAATTTTCATGTCATGATAATTGATAAGTTTAGTTTATTTACTATTATTTTATAAGAAATATGAAATTGAAAGTCCTATATAATGGCTAGATATAAATTAGGCAAAAAGTCGTCTTTCAAAAGAATCATACCACACAATTGAACACCACTATTGAGTTGATTTATTTTTTGTTGTTATTGACTCACTCTTACAAGAATTGAATTTCAGATTTAATGAGAATATGATAGAGTTGCTCACTCTTGGTACATCTTTAAATGCTCAAAATGATTTCGATTTGTTTAATGATGAAAGTATTTACAACCTTGTCAATAAATTTTACTCCAATGACATTACTGAGCATGATAAAATGTATATAAGCTATTAATTGAATCTATTCAAACTTGACATTTTTCATAATTAGGTTTTGAAAAATATATCTATATTTTCTAAGCTATGTCAAGTGTTGAAGAAGACAAGAATATTCAAAGTTTTACTTCCTTGTTGACAGATTCATCCAGCTTAGTCATGGTTCTTCCAATTTCCATTGTAACATCAGACTATGCATTTTCTACTATAAAACTTGATAAGTATGAGACTCGTAGTAGAATATTAGATGATTTTTTTAAAAATTAGTTGATCATTTTTATTGAAAAAGAATTCATTCAAGACTTCGACATTAATTTAGTGATAGAGGACTTTAATTTTATAAAAAATCTAGCTTAATTAAAGATTTTCAATCTTAAAATGCAATAGTTGTTAAAAAATATTTTTGCTTATACTTAACAAGTAATTAGAGTTATTTGTTTATTTTTCAGATGAATTTTTTTAATCTAAGTTACTTTATACTTTTGTCAAATATTGAACTTCTAATACGACTATTTTATAAACATTATTTTCACCTTAAACGCGAAATCCTAACTCTGCCAATACAAGTCTTGATTTGATATTAATTTTGACCTTACCTGGACGGAGCCATATTTACAATTACAAAGACAAAGATAAAAAGGCATATGTCCATAAGCAAACAAGCTCCAATTTGCTCTGCAGAAGCATATGCCCTAAAGCATATTCTGCAGCTAGATACCATGAACAAGAAAAAACCTCGCCGGATTCAATATTCTGCCTCACCAAGCTATTATAAGAGGAAAGAGTCTAGGACTATCAAACAACATTAGGGATTAAAAAAACGGATGGATGAGCCTAAGGTTGTTCTCGTTACCGGCTGTGCGAAAGGGGGCATTGGATATGAATATTGCAGGGCATTAGCCGAGCACAACTGCCGGGTGGTTGCCTCTGACATCCCCCGACGAATGAATGACGTGTTGGACTTCAATTCCGATAACGTTGAAACGATAGAGCTCGATGTTTCATCAGACGAGAACGTGTCATCAGCTGTGAACACTGTTATATCCAAGTATGGTCACATTGATGTACTGATAAACAATGCTGGCATAGGAAGCACCGGCCCTTTAGCTGAGCTTTCTCTAGATGCAATCAAGAAAGCTTGGGAAATCAACACATTGGGGCAGCTGAGAATGGTGCAACAAATTGTTCCCCACATGGCTTCGCGGCGCAGGGGGTGTATAGTCAATGTAGGGAGTGTGGTCGGGAGAGTGCCAACCCCATGGGCAGGGTCCTATTGTTCTAGCAAGGCAGCTGTTCATGCCATGACCAATTCTTTGCGTGTTGAGTTAAGGCCCTTCGGTATCAATGTGGTACTTGTGGTGCCTGGTTCTGTGCGATCAAATTTTGGAAGCTCTAGCCTGGAGAGGCTGGGAGATCATGATTGGAAACTTTATAAGGAATTCAAGGAGGCCATTGCTGAGCGAGCCAGGGCTTCCCAAGGTTCCAAGGCAACGGATGCCACAATGTTTGCAAGACATGTGGTAAAGAAGGTTTTGAGTCCTAAACCACCGAAGCAGATAGTATTTGGTCACATGACTGGTCTGTTTGCTGTGCTTTCATTGTCTCCACTTTGGGTCAGAGATCTGTTCTTTAGTACTCGTTTCAATCTAAACAAGAGGGTCTAAGGAACTACAAATGATGTATCGGCTAGTCAAGTTAATACCGAGTGAGCCTAATAGCAGATCATACCACGTCGGAATAATATCCTACGTTATTGCAAGTTTAATGTGTTATATGATCAAAGATACTGAAATCCCCAAAGAAAATTTGCTTGATCCACATTTATTAGGCTCGAGAAAGCCAACTTCTTTTGTGTTTTACAATGTTCATTTATATTAGGGGATACCTGATTTCGAATTTAGCAAAACTTCTTTTCTTACAAAAAGGTATATAAGCATCGAGTTAAAATTTATTTTTAATTAGTACTTATGAAATTAGCCGTAGTAAGAATTTCCCTTAATTATGACTTTAACTATTAGTAGTACAACTAAGTGTCAAGCTGGGGTGGTTAAACACAAAAGTTAGGTGTCCCCTGTTCCCATCTCAGAGGGTACAGTGGTCCGGGTAAGGCGAGAAGTAACGGCACTCGAGAGATAGCCAACCAAGTTCGTAATAACCAAAGGGTTAATAACAGGCCCATTAGAAGCAGACGAGAAGAGGAAAATAAGCACCACAAAGCCAAAGCCCTTCCCCATCTGCTTCCCACCAAGAGGGTCTGTCATATGTGACAATGAAATAAAGCAAAACCTGCTGATGCAGCAGCACAAAGCTTCTTTGTTATTGTTAGTCCATGCACTATTTCTAGTAAAACTTACTGGCCTCTAGTGCTTGTTTTGGTGGATTTTCTCATCATTACTACAATCAAAAAAGATGGGAGGGTGGTACCCCCCCCAAGTCCTCTGATACATCTTTCCCTCTCAAAAACTCTTCCCCGCTCTCTTTTCAAACAAAATCATTCCCTCTGGAAATTCTGTCTCCATGAGTTTGGCTATAGTCATGCATATTTTCCATGCAAAATATATATTACTATACCATGAAATTATTGACTCCAACATACCATGGTACTGACACTCCCTCTCAAAATAAAATCCAATTCCATTATTGAATCTTACCCTTTAAAATGTTTACTAGGTTTTAGCCTGATTCTCTATGAAACATAGTCCCGACGCCGGCGCCGACAACACTTACTTCTCTGTTTCGGCTGCTATAACAACAAAATGGTTTCAAATTTTAAATGCTCATGATAGGAAGAACTTATCTAGACAGTCAGATTATGATTAAAATTAATTATAACAACAACAGACCGCACGACAAACGAACAAGTAGGAAGACTTTAATCCTTCACTTTTATCAACTTCCCAGTTCCCATCCATACCGATAGCCTTCCCTAAAATAGTTCCTACAGTCTAATATTGTCAGCCACAATAACAATAATAATTTGAGAAATTATCATTTCTTTTTCTTCCTTAATGGGATGGATGTTAACACCTTTTTTTTGATACCTACATGTTTGCGTTGAAATTTCTCAATCTGTGGTTCCACAGTCATCCCCCACGAAACGAAAATATATATTTTTTTCCCTGGAAAAAGTCGAAGGACGGTTGCATTTAATGCAGCAATTAAAGACAAAAGAAGGGAGGCAATGGCCAACGAAGCCTTTAAACTAGAAAAAAGATTTAACACAGCCAAACTTGGGTTAGCAAATATTCTCCCCAGTATTAAAAGGCTTTATTGAAGACAATCGGATATAAAGTGTTCATCCCACAAAAAGCATGCTCTTTTAGGGGCCCCTTCACTCATCATTTGAGGAATATCAACTTTGAGACAAAGTTTGCCTTGTACCATCCTCTCTATTTCTAGCTATCTCTTTGTTTTTTGCCTTCGAAACTCAATCAAATTAAACCAAGAATCAACAATTCTCTTCTTTCATGTTAATTTTCTTATTCAAAACAAGAAAAAAAAAGAGGGGGGGAGAGGAGGATTTAGATGCCATGTTAACTCACTCTTTTGTTCATTGTTTCCCATAATTTCTTTTTATTTTCTCTTTAATACTCTAAATAGATGAACAAAGAAATGAAAGGATGGGTCTTGTACCTTGGCCAGTTTAGCTTCCCTCCACGTTTATCACAGTGACCCACCTCTCACTTTTTGTCTGGAGGCAAGTGTTGACTACAACTAAAGCCTTAGATAAAGCAAACATAAAAGATTTTCTACTGTATCTTGCGCATCAATAATTCTGAATTTTAATTCTGATAGCTCGAACATGGACATAGATATACCAAAATAAATCCCATTGGGCCATCCTTCTTTAGTCAATTTTGATCATAAAGTAAAGTAAATGTAGTATTTTTCTCTGCTGCTTCTAATATATCCTTTTTCTGGCTTTTTTTTTCTTTTCTTTATTATTATTCAATTGCATTATCTTTATTTATTCTTTAAGGAACTGTACAGCCAAAAGTACATGCATTTGATTCATTATGCCAAAGTTTGATGGCACATAAGGTTGATATTTAAGACTATACCAAAAAAGAAAGAGAGGCAGGCAAGACAGGGTGGGGGTTGATTTTCCAAACTCTCTCTTGGTTTTCTTTCTAGCAGTACCCCCTAAAAAAAATCTCTTACTTTCTTAATGACATCATGAATGTTAATTAGTATTATTCTTGATTTGTAGTTAAGATGCATGATATGATAGATGTTTACGGCTGCTTGTCCATATTAAGTAAAGTTAACTAAAAATAATCAACACCCAATCATCCAAATACACTTGATCAACAATAGTTGTAATAAATACTTTATGATGTAATTTAGTGAAGGAAGAAAATTATTTAAAAACATCAATCTCATATATATATATATATATATATATAAACCGAAACCTGTTGCAGCTCAAATCCATCCAAATCCGAGTTGAATGGATACATTACATGCTTGTTTGTGCTCCGTTCGAGTTATGGGCACCTTCATTCTGGCAGGGGTTACCAGTTACCAGCGACCAACTTGCAAAAGGACAAGGCAAAAAGCCAGTCAAAATTGTGACTCTGCCAGGCACTTTGCCATGGCATGTTTACCAAGAGGTTCATATTTCTTGGGTAACGGCGTCGTGGTAGAAGCTCTTTGCAGTTTGCCTTACACTCCATGTATTTTCACAAGAAAAAAGAGAAAAAACAAACTGAAAGGCCCGGCAAAGAAGCTGTGCAGTGAAAGGTGAGCAGGGATGGTACAGTATTGTCTTTCTGGTTCTGGCTGTGATAAATCTAAAATCTATTGCTCTCGTCCAAAGCCTGCTACAACAATTAAAGCCAACGCTGTACATTGTTTTTCTTTCATTTCACTACCATGTTAATTAATGTGCTGCAGCTACACTTACAAATACTCACCAATGTATGGCAACTGGATTTAATGGTTTTCCTTGCGCACTCATTTATTCTCTCCCCCCTCATTCATTTTTCTTGTTTATAACCTTGTAGACATGCTTCATACATTTCTTGTAAAGTGTTGTAAGACACTGGTCCTTTGGGAGACACCATTACTTTTCCACGTTTAAATTCTTTGATTAAATGTAAAATAAATTTGGTCCTGTAAATTAGAATAAATTATTGCATTTATACCAAAAAGAATAAATATCTACTATCTTTATCCAGTATCTATGCCCGTACTGATATACCTAGGCACTTTTTTTTTTTTTGCTTTGTTTTTATGCTTGGAAAAGAGCATTTCCAATTACCATAACGGGCTTACGTCTCAATCCCGGCAAGTATTTAAGTTGAGATTAAACAGACAACTATGTAAAAGAGAACTTGTTAATAACTGATGGATATTTAGGGGGTATGGAGGACATAGCAGTGTTATATCCACTTGAGAAAATAAGGTTTTTTGGGTTGTAAGTAGTATTACCACTACTAGTATCACGTCTTTGGTGCAGCTTCTGGATGGGGCTGGGGTTCTTATTTAATCTTTTAAATGAATCTTTGAATTTTTAATGTGTTTAAGGTCGGGGAGGGGGTCTTAAAAAGAAAAGAGAGAAAAATGAAAGGGAAGTGCAAGGAGCGTAGGGTAAAGCAAAAGAAGAGGTCTTTCTCATACACAGATCCCTATGGAATGCAGGAGGGATGCCCAGCATAGCTTGCTGGAACTCATTCTTTTTGTTTAGTTTAAAGGAACTTGCTTTGTTCTCTTTAGAAATCTTTTCAGTGAGAGAGAAAAAGAGAGAGAAGGGCATGCATATAGATTCAGTTGCAGGAGTTTTGGATTTGTTTTAGATGGGGTTGTTAGATATGGTCCAATCACTTCTGCAGCTACAAAACAAAATCCCTCCAGTTTTTTCTTTCTCTTCTTTTTCTTTTTCAGAATGGAGTGAAGCAAGAAGAAGGTCAGTTTATGATTAGTTTATTTGTTTCCCAATGATTGAGTTGCCCTGCGCTAAGAGAAGCTTGCCTAGAATCTTTGCTAGGTGGGGAAGAAGCATAGTAAGAAGATGAAGTCCATGAGTGATGATGATAACAACAATAACAATACTAACTGGTTAGGTTTCTCTCTCTCTCCTCACATGAAAATGGAGGTTACTAATCAAGACCCTCGTCACCAAACACAGTCTGCTTCTGTCGCCGCCGCCGCTGCTGGTGTTACCACAGCAGTTCCATCAAGTTTTTTCCACTCTCCATCCCATCTTAATTATGGACTTTATTATGGAGTTGAAGGAGAAAATAGTGGCTTGTATTCTCACTTTTCTGCGATGCCACTTAAGTCTGATGGGTCTCTTTGTTTAATGGAAGCTCTTGGCAGGTCACAGCCACAAGGTTAGGCTCAAACTTCTATTTGTATATTCTTTTCTTTTTGAGTTTGTTTTGTGCTTTGGGGAAATATTAGTTTTCTCAAACTTCTGGACTTTTCTCTTTGACTTTTCGTGTGAAGCAATGGTTCCTACTTCAACTCCAAAACTGGAGGATTTCTTTGGGGTTGCAACCATGGGGTCCCATCACTATGAAAGCGGTGACAGAGAAGCCATGGCTCTAAGTTTGGACAGCATGTATTACCATCATAACCCGGACCATGAGCACAACAACCAAAATTGCCTCGACCATCTGCAACAGTCCTCCAGGCAGCAACACCAACAGCAGATTCAAGTCCAACAATACCAATATTACTCAGGATATAGAAACCAAGAAATGTTACTAGGAGAAGAAGCTAAAGAAACCCATGTTACAGATTGCAATCTTCAGCTCCCAACAATGGCAGATGATACGGCACCTGGCATGAAAAACTGGGTTTCGAGAAACTACTCGACTGACCATGCAATGCCTCAGAAGATGATCGGCTGCATGGGTGATAATGGAGCTGAATCTGGCTCTGTCGGTGCAATGGCATATGGAGATTTACAGTCTTTGAGCTTGTCCATGAGTCCTGGCTCACAATCAAGCTGTGTTACTGGTTCACAGCAAATCTCACCTTCTGCAACTGACTATGCAGCCATGGATACCAAGAAAAGAGGGCCTGAGAATGTAGATCAGAAGCAAATTGTCCACAGGAAATCCATTGATACTTTTGGGCAAAGAACCTCTCAATATAGAGGTGTTACAAGGTTAGTTTTTTCCCGTTTCCTTTAATCCGTTTTAATAGTCTTCTGTCTCACATGCTTTCATGAAAACTAGTTTGTCTTTGGTCATTACATTTTAACTAAAAGGCTTTTCTTTCTTTACAAATTAATTTTTTCTCTGGCTCTTTCTTGCATTCTTTGTGTCTTGATTTTGTCTTGATTTTGGCTTGCACCAGTTCAAGTCAAGATACCTTCCTTTTCATTAAATTTTAAGCATTTCTCTTTTCTGTTCTGGTGCTTCTTTTGCTTAAATGTTCTGGTTTTCCTTATTTTTCTGTTAATCAGACATAGATGGACGGGAAGATATGAGGCCCATCTATGGGACAATAGTTGCAAGAAAGAAGGGCAGAGCAGAAAAGGAAGACAAGGTTAGTGCAGAAAAGAGAACCGCCTGCAATACTATACACTTAAGTTTTTGGTACTTTTTTTATTCTTGACTTGACTCTTTTTCGTATCCTACTAATATTTTTGTTTTTTTCCTTTGCACGACTGGGGGTATGATTCTAATGAAATGATGATTCTCAGTTTATCTAGGTAAGCCCTTCTGACATTATAAAAAATTATCAAGTGTTATGGTTGATCCTGTCATGTGCTGAATAGCAAGTCATTCCAAAATCTTAATTTTAGGGGGTTATGACATGGAGGAGAAAGCTGCAAGAGCTTATGATCTAGCTGCACTCAAGTATTGGGGACCCTCCACTCACATCAACTTCCCAGTAATTATTCAATTCTCATTACATTATCTTATGGTTCCAGGGAACCTTTTTCAGTTTTTATGTACAGAATTCTAATTATGATGTTTATTTGGCAGTTAGAAAATTACCAAAAAGAACTTGAGGAAATGAAGAACATGACTAGACAGGAGTATGTTGCTCACTTGAGAAGGTAAATCTTTGCCCCTTCTGTTTCCATTGTGGTGCATTCATCACTCTGAGATAGTTTTGTCAATGATTATAATTCTACTTTTCACTTGTGCAGGAAAAGCAGTGGATTCTCCAGGGGAGCTTCAATGTACAGAGGAGTGACAAGGTCTTCTTATCCTACTTCTAGTTTTGGAAGTTGGAACTGCGTCTCGCCATCATTTCAGCTCTTTTTCCTAATAAATTTTCCTTTGTTCTATTGAAATTTTGAGCAGACATCATCAACATGGAAGATGGCAGGCTAGGATAGGCAGAGTTGCAGGGAACAAGGATCTTTATCTTGGAACATTTAGTGAGTTTCTTTGGAAAAACTTTGTCAAGTGTTACGTTGTTTTACTATACTATTTAATCATTTCACTGAATTTGTTAGATTTTAGAGCCAATATAGTATAGTTTGTTTTTATTAACTTTAGGAAGGCCAATCGTTGAGTCACTCTGAGCTCTTTCGGCTCTTTTCCAGCCACTGGTCATGTTTCCACAAGGCTGAGCTTTTCCCAAAAGAAAAAACAAAAAAACAAAGTGAAAAGGAGAATAAATGGAAAAAGAAACAACAGCTTCTGTAAGGCTGTTTGTCACAAACACGCTCAAAAAGAAATTCGAATATAATTCTAGATTAAGTCTACTATTTTTTTGGTTTTTAATTAGTCATATTAGATAATAATAGGCTAATTCAATCTCTCTTTGAACTCATTTTCAGGCACTCAAGAAGAAGCAGCTGAGGCTTATGACATAGCGGCTATCAAATTCCGTGGGGTGAATGCTGTGACTAACTTTGATATAACGAGGTACGATGTGGAAAGAATCATGGCAAGCAATACCCTTCTTGCCGGAGAACTTGCTAGGCGAAACAAAGAAATAGGACCTGGAAATGAGGCCATCAGTCACAATCTTTTAACTGATAACAGCAGCGGTGATACCAATATTTCGCCCAAGAACAATGAGAGTCAACCAGACTGGAAAATGGCCCTCTATCAGTCCTCCCAACAACTTGAGCAGAAACAGCCTAACATGATTGAGTATAAGACTCAGACTTTCTCTTTGGCCCCAGAAAACGTGGTTGCCATTGACACAATCAGCTCGGGCCAGAGAGAGGTGGATGATTCAAGCAAGATGGGGACTCATCACTTGTCCAATGCTTCTTCATTGGTGACTAGTTTGAGCAGCTCTAGAGAAGGTAGCCCAGATAGAAGCAGCCTACCAATGCCGTTTGCCATGCCTCCACCAGCATCCAAGTTGTTCACTAGTTCAGCAACTACTGTGAATTCTTGGATTCCTTCAGCTCAGCTGAGGCCTGCACTCTCCATGCCGCACATGCCAGTTTTTGCTGCCTGGACAGATTCATAGATTGGATGTTTGGTATAGTAGCACAAAAGTTTTTTTTTTTTTTTTCTTGCATGGGAAAAAAAGGCATGAGGAAAAAGAAAGTTTGGTCTTTTGTGAGTTTTTTTTAGTGGAGAAAACTGAGGAGTTAATGGAGGTCTATGTGGGACCTGTTGTGAAGAAGAACAAATTTGAAACTCAATATCCTTTTAGCCTCTCTTATGAAGATCTTGAAAAGAAAAATTGGTAGTGGGAAGCTTTAAAGGCATTATGATTGAAGTCTATGAAATGATATTTGCAATATGAGGGTGGCCATATTCATAATTAGATTCACCTTTATTGGTCCTCTTAAGTACAGAAACAGCTCAGTATGTGTCCCATTAATGCAAAGTTGGTCCTCTGCTTTGGGCCTTTGACCACAACTTCTCTGATCTCGACACCCTTTGGTTCTCTACATCCATAACAGCATCATTGCCAATATCCTTTCTTATCTCGGCTTTCTCCAGAGGCAGAAAAGAGACATTCCTTCCCATAATTCAAAGAAAAAGAAGGGTGGAGGATAATGGATTCCCCCCTGCAGGAGAAGTTTTGGTGCTTTTGGTTTATAATTCAAGGGCACATAATTATTTCAAATTTGTCTGCTATTTTGGTGGAAAGATGAATGACCCTTTTAAAGGTCTTCCTTTCTAAGCCCACTAATTGTAAGGCTAATGATGCATGGGAGCACTAAAAGCCATTCCATGTCCAATTGAGGGTTCCCATGACCGGTCAAGGGATGATTGATTACCATGTGATTTCACTCGTGTGGTATGATTTCTTCATTCATGCACATGTGCAGAAAAGCACTCCCATGCAACTTCCAACATGATGGACAACTGTGAAAGATTTCTAACCAAAACAGATTACCAGGTTTCAAGCTGACTTCCATTCACGTTAGCTGCCTTAAGATTTCCGAGTACAAGAAATTTTGCTTACGCCAGAACAAAGAGAAAACCTTTTCTTGCCAAGGAGAGCAGAAAAATTCGAGTCCTTGGTTCTTGGTTCATCTCCTCCGCGTTCCCAGAAATATATCAAAGTAACCACCTTATAAATTTACATCTGTCTAAATCTACTGAGAAATGAGAAATAGTTCTAAAATAAACAGTGCCTAGGCCTGGAGTTATCGCTTAAGAACAATAAATCAAAGGTTCATGCGGCCATTAGTTTTGTGCACGCCGACCTCTGAACTGAGGCAGCTACATTGGTAAAGAAATTAATTGAACAGCTGCAAAGCAAAAAGCAGTGAAGATTCAACAATGTTTTTCTGTTCATAAGTATATCGGAGTTGACCTTCCGGGGTTCTTTTTTCCCAGTGTTAAGGAGCGCGAAACGCAGTACCCCTCAATGCCTCATCCTTCCCATTAATCATCACAAATTTTAATGAAGAAAAGAATAGATTCTAAGCTCTCCATACAATAGTTGACACCTTTGTAGCTCGTTTAATGACAGTAACAATATAACATGGAGATTAAGCGTAACAAGTAAGATTTGAAAGTACTTGATCAGTTTTTTTTTAATTCAAGTTAGCAAGTTGCCGTGGGTAGATTATGTAATCACATAGTAGATTCTTGTTTTTATTGCTAAAAGAAGACTTTTCATTGATTAAGTGCACTTTCTACATAAGACAGGCATATTTGATAATGAAAAGTAAGATTTGAGAAGATTGATTTTGGTTCTAAGTTGTCAAGATTTTTTTGATTCCTTGTCCAAAGTATTGGACTACAGTAAATCTACTATTATCAGCTGTTTGAGCCCTAACATGAAGATCTCATGTTATCAGAGGACAAAAGATTTAAAGATCCGAACAACCCAACTGGAGCGCACCAATTTTGACACATACAATACCTTTTTCCCCCGGTGTGAAAACAGTGTATTCCCTGTTAAATCATTTTGGATTTTAATGCTTTAAGTAAGACAAAAGGTAGAGCAGAATTCTATCTCAACCTCAGCTAGTCATAAAACGAAAGAAACAAAGAGACAGCAAATAGAATTATTGCAAACATAAATATAATATTGCAAGATAAAGGTGAACAGCAAAGGGGTTGGCTTGGCTCATGGTCAAAAGAGATAACAACTCTTCGTGGAAAAAAGCTCATGAAAGTTACGATACTAGTAATTGGTCTCCAATTTTTTACAGCAAGCCCAGCCCTGTACGGCTTGAATTACAAGGTCATTCAAATATTGAAAGTCACGTCAGAAACATACACGCCATGGTTTTGTCTCACTCGCCTGGTGAAGATCAATTTATCACTTGTCCACGACAAGTCAAATCACCGGATGGAAATTGGACAGGAAATGAAGGGTATTCCTGGTTTGTGAATTAGAGCATTAATCATGAAAATATCTGGCTAGGCTAGCCATAGGTCGGTCTAAGAACTATGTTTGATCGGTAATCGCCATGACATGATCTGCTTGAAACAAAATTTCTTCAATGAACCAGCCCATTCAAAGTGTTTGCTTGACAGGTATTTCAATTGAAAACCAACAAATTTCTTGACTTTTTTTTCTCAGACATCAATATCACAAAAATGTGAAGGGGATTTGAAATTTCGCTTTCCTCTTCAAATCCTTGTGAAAATGCGGTGCAGAGGAAGCTTGTACTTATAGATAGGAGGATTTTGCATTGGACAACGTAGAACTAGGATTAGGCCAAAAAAAAGGTAAGAGCAAACAATTTGGGCCTTGAACTTTGGCATGGCAACCCAATAGGGCAAAGCCCTGCATGCTTGGTGTATGCTTGACGAGACGTAACAATGTTATCTAAGTTTACATTGATTCATCTCTTAAAGAATGAGAATCATGAGATAAGATTAAAGTTTATATTATTCTGCCACTTATCTCTATTTATGTGATGATTTATTGCAGATGTTGATATTGCTTCTACTCTTTTATCTTTAGCCCTGCTTATGGCTATTTACATCGAAGTGGTAGAGTTGGAACAATTTTTCTTTATTAAAAAAAAACCCCCATTTATTCAAATTTGAAAAAGAGAGTACGATTATATAATTTTGAGTACTTCTGTACTAGATTGAAAGTTGAACCAATAATGGCATGAACAAACGGATAGGCAAAGTTTCATTCGTGGCCAAAGGAGAATCCTTTGACAAAGTCCCTTGTTTCTTGTCAAATAAACCAAGGCCATGCAAATGAAAATAATAGACAATAATTTGGAACGGGCCAGGGTTATCAAACCCACCAAACCAGGGGTTCTCTCTGTCATGGTACAATCAACTAACTGGGCCTCTTTTTGATCGCTGTTGCATGATTCCCTGGCGTTTTGGTCCCATTGGCCTTAGGGTCCCTACTATTAGGTACATAATTTCACTCAAACCTAACCTTTTCTTGGCTTCCTCTGTTCTTTCTTTCGTTTTAATGTCCACAAATAGACGACCAAGCCTGTTATACAGCTGTTGGCTACATCTCCAATTATAAGAACCCAACAAATTTTCTTTTGGACTGCACATTGGTTCAACCACTGTTTTCCATTTTTGTTGTCGTAAACATTCTGTGGTTTACATTCCATTATTCCAAGCCCCAATCATTTGAGTCTTATTAATCAGATTGATTGTATTAAGAAAAACAGATAAAACTAATCTCGATGCTTAACCTCTTTGTATTTTGTAGCTTCAAATGTGGCTTCAAAACTTAGTAAGTCTTTAATGGTTTAAGTTCTCTTGAGACATTCATTCTTTCATTTCATTCTTTATTGAAAGAAAAAGGGTTGGATTTTGTGTATTACATTCATTTGCAAATCACTATCTAAAACAAACCCAACAGAAATGTTTTGTCCAGCATAATCCCACCGAAGTCCAATTCAAGGGAGGGTGTTGATTTTGAAAGCTTGCATCAACCTGAACAATGAGTTGTCCCACCAATGCTATGGTAAAAAAGCCGGTATATTGTTGTCTCGCGGGCCCATGTGATCACGGTTGGGCTTCCTAACGGGTGAAGTTGACACCTACAGCGCGCACACACACAAAAAACAGAAAAAATTGTTTATTTGGACACCACCTTGAAGGATTTTTATAATGCAATTGCAATCTATATTTGATCAAATGCCCGCATTTGACTTCAATATTTAGATTTTATAACCTTTTGAATCAAGTAATCATGGACGATTGGAACTTATTAAAACCAAATCAAAACGATTATATTCACTCTTTCGATTGAAGTAAATATGACGAAGTTTTAGTTTTTGCATAAATTAGTGGATACCTTTTACTATAATTTATCTAGCCGTTTATCTTTGCCTTGGCAAAGAGGATAGCTACCCGAACAAATATACAGATTTCTTTTCTGACAAGATATAGAAGCATTACTATATTGGCAGTCGGCTAAGACTTCTTTTAATCACTATTATTAGTTTAATCAAGATGTTGTAAAGGATCTTAATCAAGATACAAAGAATATATATATATATATATGTAACTAATTAAACCTGGCTGGAATCTCACAAGCATTTTTTAAACCCATTGTGCTTACCTACCAAATAATGCATTGTCCTAAGTGCAAAAGATAATTATGTTCATGTTATATTTTAAAGTAAGTCTCCTTTTTTTCTGCCGATGATGGTCAATGAAAATGTTGTGTCACATCCAAGTGTGCGCCTCTTCATCTTTATATCTCTCTCAGTTAGATTCAATATATTTATTTGTCCTTGTATTTACCCGCAAAGCTTGTATTGAAGGTGACTAGAGTTTCGGCCATCACCTAGAAGGTCTAGAAGGGAAGATATTATTTTGTTGGGCTGTAGTTAAAAAAGAGGTGAGGAAGCCGTCAAAAGAGAGGGCCTCAAATTTAAGGCCTCAACCACACAAAACTAAAAACAAAAAACCATGGGCCATTGGGGATCTCTCATTCTCAGTTGGTCAGCCTTTTGAGGGAACGCAAGAACGGAACCCCAAGCAGTTTGTTGGTTTGTAGGCAACCATTTGGGTCCCCTGTGACTTCCAGGCGTGGCAGCCATGGAACCCTGAGTCCTAGGCTTGGTTAGGGGACCATCAGCCGCCGAAAACGGAAAAGCCCAACCAAAAACGTAGAGCTAGCAGCGTCGAATTAAATGCATAAACCTAAATTGGTTTAACCCAAATTTCGGTGCAAGTATTTCATTCCATTAAGACATACCGTACACAAAAGTACATCACTGGTTAAGCGTCATTATTATAGACGTTTAACTTAAAAAACAAGTCTGACCTAATAGATCCACGCTAGGGTTTAAGCCAATCAAGCTCCTATTCAATTTAATAAATCCTCGAATTTGAGTCCTTTATTTTCGAGTCAAGCTCAAGTTATTTAAATGTTGAATTTAGTCGAGTTAAAACATTTATTTACAAATTTAAAAATTTTATTTAAAATTTAATTCAAATTTAAACTTGAACATGAATTGAGTTTTTAGTTCGATGATAAATTAATAATAATAAAAAAATTGAATTCAAAAACCTTAATTATATTTATATCGAACTCAAAAATAAAAGACTGAAACTGGACCGAGTTCGAGTCGAGCCTCCAGTTTTTTGAAAGCGAGCTCAAGCCTGAAATATATCGATTCAACTCCGTTGGTTGACACCCCTGGTCAACACTAAGGACAAACTTCTGATATTTGCCTGTTTGTTCCTTTTTTATGGCTAGGGAGCGCCGTTGAGACCTTTAAGGACAAGCATGTACAGTAGGAGTAAAATAATACAAACGAATATACCCTTAAGAAGAATGACCAAACCAATCAGGGCAAAAACAGTTGATTAGGAGATTGGTTTAGTTAGCAAGTGAATATACCCTTTATTAATTATACTAATTTTATAACAAAAAGTAATTATAAAATGTAGGAAAATGGAGGTCATGCTCAGTTTTACTATTGGTGGCTAAATTCATTGGTTTTCTTGGATTGAGTACTATGTAAATTCTTGCGTGACGCCTTTAGTTTCTCCCTTGTGCTTTCCTCGGGTTTCTTTCCTTGAGCTGTTGCCTCTTGCTTCAAGCATTTGCACACAAGTTTTTTTGCTAAAAGGTTTTTCTTGTGGATTGAGCTTTTGTGTCAACCAAGGAGTCTCTAGTTTTGACTGTGTGAGCTCAAAAACATTGACTAGCAATAGATATCAATTAGGACAAATCCCACAAACATATATTTTTCTTCAATTTTCTTCGCCTCTTTCCCTTTTCAATGTCATCGATTTGGCCAAACGTAATCTCGCACGAGGATGATTATATCAAAGATATGATTTCCCCTGTCAAGCATGCGTTTGCTTGGTCTCACCAATTAGGCATGCCTAAGCAATAATTATAAGGGTTTGGCGAAAAAGCTTTGGCTTTGACAACGAAACTTGGCTTTCCTTCTGCTGCAAGATCCCAAGAGAAAATACTGTAGCTCATATTATTTAATGACAGCCAAGCCACAAAGGAAAGAAGTGTATGAAGAAAGTATGAACACTCACTCACAGCTCGATGGGGTTCAGAGCACTCAAAAGAGCCGTACAACAATTTCCACTGCTAACAATAGTGAATCAATCATGGGCACAAATTCCATGGTCCCACTTAAGGGTTATCAGAAGCTTAGTAAGAAAAGAATGTGTGTCACATTAATCACCAACGATCTCATTAGGTGATGTCAATTCATGCTGCATCCTAGTGTATTTTTGGTCAAAAAAAGAATGGTTTATTTCGATTTGGAGCTACGACAATAAATTTGTATAAGCAAATTTGGTCAAACTTGACATTTGTTTCAAGTCGTACATCCTTATATGCTTTTATCTTGTTTGGATTATGGATTTATGTTGTAATTAATAGGTGACAACTTAAAAATAGTTATTCCATTTTCATACTATTTTTAAGACCCAAATATGACAAGTGTCCTAAATTCCAAGTAAAAATTCGGTATAATGCTGATAATACATGTGTTATTTATATGAATCGAATTACTTTTGAGTGCAAATTGTAATGAGGGACGGGTTGACCAAAAGGACTAGAGAGTTGGAGTAAACGACATCCTACCCTATAAACTTGAGAGTCAATGAACTTCAAATTGGGAAAGGCAAAGCAGAAAAGGTCCCGATTGTAATAGATGATGATAAGGTGAGTCAATGGACTTAGTAGCACATAATTAGTAAGCTGAAGAATGATTAACAGTTATGCAGATCTGATGCTTACAGATAGGCAATGTGTTAGAGCAGAAAGAGAAGGCGGGGGGGGGGGGGGGGGGGGGGTGTGCATTAATGATGGAATATAGAGATCACTATATAAACTTTGCATAATTCTTTTGTCATGGAAATGCTGGAGAAATCTTTGGCAAAGGCAATCTCCTATTCCTCCCCCACCGTTCTTTGAAAACGCATCAATCAATCCCACGACGACAACACTACAGCAATTGCCTGCTGCCTGCTGGTTCCCCAGAAGTGGAATGGTAAATGACCAAATCAACCCTCTCCCTATCCTCTCCAGCTCTTCCCCCTCCCTTCTATCCGTCTTGTCACCATCCTTAGGCCTCATTTGCGCAGCTCGCAGCCATACCGCTCCCACCCCTCTCTCTGCCTCTCTCACTTTTGGATTTAATTCTATCAAACACTCTTTCACTTTCACCAAACCCCCTCTTTGAGTCCACCCCATTGTTCCCCACTCCCTCTCTTTCTCTCTCTCTTTGTTTGCTAACTTGCGCCTATAAAAAAGAACGGAAGAACAGGAAATTTATACAACAGAGCTTCTCTTTTCTCACCAAAAAAAAAAAGGGGAGCTTCTCTTTCTCTCTCTGTCTCTCACACTCTGTTTCCCTCTCTCGTATTCTTTCGTTTGATGCTACCTTGTACCATTACAATAGTGAAAAAACAAGGAGGAAAAATAAAGGGAAAAAAGAAAACCTTAAAAGACCAGTCTTTTTACTCTTTACATATTCTTGCCATCTACTAATTTTTGCATCTTCATAATCAGAACTGAAACAGAACAGAGGGCCAAAAAAGAAACCTCTTTTTTCTCTTCTGTCTTCCTCTCACACAACCGGAACATCCTAGAATCTAAGAGAAAAGCTTCAATATCAAAACCAAGGTTCTATTGCACCAAAGCGACCTCTTTTTTGTTCTTGTTTTTATTTTTCATGGGTCTGCTAATTATCTTCCTGCTAACGTGCGCCGCACTTCCATTAGCTTCATCAGATCCAAACGACGAGGCTTGCTTGACTCACTTAAGCGAGTCCTTGAAAGACCCGTCAAAGAACCTGCAAAACTGGACCAAATCCACCTTTGCTAACCCTTGCAGCGGTTTCACTTCTTATCTCCCTGGTGCCATTTGTAACAATGGTCGAATCTACAAGCTTTCCCTTACAAACCTCTCTCTCCAAGGCTCTATCTCACCTTTTCTCTCGAACTGCACCAATCTTCAATCTCTTGACTTATCTTCAAACTCCATCTCAGGTCCTATCCCACAAGATTTACAATATTTGGTGAACCTGGCAGTGTTGAATCTTTCATCAAATCGTCTTGAAGGAGAGATCCCTCCACAGCTTACATTATGTGCTTATTTAAATGTCATTGATCTTCATGACAATTTACTTACTGGTCAGATTCCTCAACAATTAGGCCTTCTAGCAAGGCTGTCAGCTTTTGATGTTTCTAACAACAAGCTTTCAGGGCCTATACCAGCATATTTAGGGAACAGAAGTGGGAATTTACCAAGGTTCAATGCTAGTTCTTTCGAAGGAAATAAGGATCTTTATGGATACCCTTTACCACCTATGAAAAGTAAAGGGTTGTCGGTTTTGGCCATTGTTGGGATCGGATTGGGAAGTGGACTTGCTAGTTTGGTGCTTAGTTTTACTGGGGTTTGTATCTGGTTGAAGATTACAGAGCAAAAGATGGCTGCTGAAGAAGGGAAGAGTAGTCAGTATATGCCTGAGTATTAAAAGCTTGAATCTTGATTTAACATGTTATTGAAGATTATTGAGCTAGAATGAAAAGATTGAAATTTCAGGTATGTTCTTTTTTCTTTTTCTTTTTTTTTTTTTCATTTTCTTCTCAATTTTAGCGAGGTTTGGTCTAATCTTATTTAGAGAAGTTGTCTTTCACTGATTTTTTCGGGGAGAGTTTCCCTTTTTTTTTTTTTTTGCTTAACTATTTTGGGGGTTTTCTTCTTCTTCTTCCTTCTTTTTTGGGATTCTCTATATATTTATTCACGACAATCATCGACAATGTATAAAGCAATTCAAACATGAGCCTTTTTTCAGTGAAATAGTGCAGTTTTCTTGTATTCATCTTCTCTTTCTTTCTGTTTCTCTCCTTATCTTTTTCATTCATTAATGTAAATGAATTATTTGCTGTTCTTTTTTTTCTCTAGTCTGCATAGAGCACAGACTCTGTGGGGATGAATGAAAGAACTGCGCCGTGGAATTTTGTCTGTTGGTGGCGATAGCTAAACCCCCCCAAAAAATATTATAGATATGGGAAATAGTGGTGGGGACTTGGGGTCTTTGTAAAAATCCTCAAACTCGGTGCATTTATAAAAAATGCGCTTTACCTACTTGGGTTTCTTGTGCTTTGCTAATGTGAGCTGGTGGGAGACCAGCACCAGCATCACATGCTATGTAACTTGTCTACTTCTTACAACATAAAAATAAAGAAATCTTTAATTAACTCCATGCTTTAGCCATTTGGCGTTGGTCAAGCCAACATTCCGGACAGTTTCCTGCTTGTTTCTGCTTAATTTTGGGTTCAAAGGTTTAAGTCTCTATGGGCGCATCTAAAAGGATAAACCATGTTTAACTACTAATAATTGTTGTACTACTTTTATTGGACAGCCCATGTTTCACTTGATGATTAACATTGATTCGAATGAAAATTGGCAAAAGGAATTTCCTTCCTTTTCTTTTTTAACATCTGATTTGAGTAAAAAGGAGTATTGCTTAAACATTGATGAAGTGGTTTGCATTATTATAATACGTGAGGTTTTTGCTTGGGTTTATTTGTTCTAGCCTTCTAGGCAGCTTGGATTTTGTTTTCTTTCTTTCTACCTTCATTGTGTTTCGCTGTTAGGTTTAACAGTCTAGAGTTCTAGCCTTCTAGTCTTTGTTTAAGTTTCTCCAAGATAACGTTGCTCTCTTTATTGGCAATAAAAAATGGGTCATGATTAGAAGGTGTTGTTAACTTTTTTCTCTTCATTCTTTAATATTTGAAGCTATGCATGATTCAATGTGCCTAGCCTCGGCTCAAAATTGACCCTTTTTTTTTCATTGATTCGAAATGGGTTATTACACCTCATCTCAAGTTTAAATTTATTAATTCAGTTCAAAATTATAGTAACAATTAGGTGTAAACTGTCATCCAGGATTATTTTAAGCAGAAAATCCAATGTACAGCTTGTTGCTTTTGGTAAGTGCGGCTCAACCACCATGGTGAAAAGAACAAAGAATGGACCCCATTGCTAACGTTCATGTTGTGAATTAGAGTCCTTAAACTGCGCGATAAACAGGAAATCAACCTAAAGAAACAGGGGAAAGGAGATGGAGGAAAGCATCCTATTCCAAAATTATGGGGAAAATAGAAAACATTAACAAAGCAGCCTTAGCGAAACCGAATTAGACAAAGATCTAGTGACTGTATAATGAATTTTTTTTTTCTTTTGTCTTTTTAAGGTTCACTCAGCAAAAGCCGATTTTAACCACAGCCAGACCCACAATTGTCTTCAAGGCCCTAAACTACTCGAGTTGCTTTGAATTGAATGGAAGGCTGTGATTGCAGAAACTTCAAGTCACACCGAAAGCAGGAGATGGTCAAATGTGCTTTCATTCCTCTCATTAATGGGTCTTCCGGGAATGGCATGCATGTCATCATGGCCTGGACCCCATCTGGTAAATTGGTTATGTTGTTGGCTGAAAGAAGAAGCAGAAGAAGAAAGAAAAAGTGGGTCTGTGATTTTTTTTTTTGGGGTGTTTTTTTATTGATTCATCTGATTGTGATCTGAACCATTCCTTCTTCATTCCTGTAATTGATTTACAGTCACAAGGGTTGGGGTTTTGCTTTCAATGCCATTCACGCACTTTAATAATTTTTTATGCTCTTTCTTAGTTGGTCCATGCCAACATCCTTTAATTTCTTCACACCCCCGGAGCAGGTTACAAGCAAACAAAAGTTGGAGCATGTAATCAAGTTTTGTCAATGACTCTTTGATGATTTAGTTGAGGGAAGGACATGTTGACATTTGACAAGTTCTTAATTTTAATCTCTGCAATCAGATTCAAATCAACGATTTGATCATTTTTTTTGGAAAACTTAAATTTAAGTCTTTAATAATAATTAATTTAAATTTTTATATAAATTTTAATAATTACATTCACATATGATATAATATAAAATCGGATATCACATTTCATGAATTATTAATAGATGCATAAAAACAAAAAGATTGAACATGATAAATAAGCTAAAAAAAATACATTTTTCCTGTATGGTTTGGATCTCAAAACAACTTAATATAAAGCAGGGAAAAAAAATCATAGAGCTGAAATTTGGGACTTTGACCAATTAATGACAAGGCAATTGAGCTTAATGACATATTCAATGAGATATATTAAGTTTTTAGTTTTTATTTTTAATTTACAAATTCCATGAAATTTGTTTGAAGGCTTCTATTTAAATAACGGGAATGTGTGTGCAATTTTTTTGTTTGGTTTCTCGTAATTAATTTTCTTAACCATTTGTATGATTGGAATTTCATAATTCATGATAATGAATGTATAATAATACGAGATATTATTGGTATAATAAATTTAGACGGAGGATCAGCCTTTATTTTTTTTTCTACTGGGTCAGATCAAATGATCCAACTCCAACCCAATCCGTCTCATCTATTGGGCTGAGTTTTAGGAATTTAATTTTAAGCCCCTTCCTCTCCCAAAGTGTCTGAATGGATCCTTTCCATGCGATCCATAACCCGACCCGCTTTTTTCCCCATTTCACAAATCAACGTCGCTCTCTATCCCCTTCTAAAACCCTAATCGCTCTTCCCGCTTTCTCCAAAAGCCCTAATTTTAGAGCCAGTGGTTCCCAATTTCTGATCGGCGAAGCTAAAATCCTCCATCCAAATGGCTAAAAAGAACAAACAGAAACCTCCTCAAGACCCCAAACGCAACCAAGAAGAAGAAGAGCAAAAACAAATTGAAAAAGACAAGGAAGACGAAGCAGAAGAGCAAGAAGAGAAAACCTTCGAAGAATTAGGCCTCGACCATCGATTAATCCGCGCTCTTCTTAAGAAAGGCGTCGACAAGCCTTTTCCGATACAACGTGTTGCAATCCCTCTTGTTCTGGTAAGTTAAATTACCTTTAATCATTGCTTAATTATCGGTATTTTTTTTTTATTAATGGTTAATTACTTTCAAAATGGACGTGTCATTAGCAAGGCAAAGACGTGGTAGCTCAAGCCCGAACAGGTACTGGCAAAACCTTTGCCTATCTTCTCCCTTTGCTTCACAAGCTGTTCCCTTCGGATTCCGGTTCCAAGGCTCGGCTTGCTCCAGCCGGGTTCATTCTCGTCCCCTCACGTGAATTATGTCAACAGGCACGCGTTTTTACTTTGATTCCTTTTGGTTGTTGAAATGCATTTGATGTAAAAGCAAATAACTTTTTGAAGAATGGGAAATTATGAATTTGACTTTTTGTGAATAGCAACTAACCAGTAATGAATATCGATAACTGGAACAGAGGTTTATTTATTAGATTTTGAGTATTGTATTTTGATTAATGTTTAGGCGTTTACGTGTGTAATTGGTTTTCAGGTTTATAAAGAAGCTGTTTCATTGATTGATTTATGTAGAGTTCAATTGAAAATAGTGCAGTTGAACAGCGGCATGCCAGCTTCTGATTTGGTTGGTTTCATTATTGATATATCATTTTTGTTTTTGTAATGCTTTTAGTAAATTGAACCTGATTTCCTGATTGTGTTTCTTTTTCTTATCTTGTTAAAATTACTTGCAGCGAGCTGCATTGGCAGGGCCTCCAGATGTTCTGGTAACTACACCAAAGTGCATAAGGGATTGCTTGTCTGCTGGATTACTTCAGCCGACTTCCATCAGTGAATCACTTGAAATTCTTGTCCTAGATGAGGTAAGCATTTGAGTTCAATTTAGAGCAACTTCCTTAAGTTGGATTCATGCAGCTATTTTTAGCTTTGGTGAATTTATGATTTGAACAACCGTAATATTATGTATTAATTTATAATTTGTGAACTGGCCCTCAAACATGTTATATTCTTAAATAGGCCACTGATAGATATTTGTTTTTAGGCAGATCTTTTATTGCAATTTGGCTTTGGAGATGATCTTAAAGTTCTTACTCCTGTCATTCCTAGATGTTGTCAATGCCTTCTTATGTCTGCAACCTCAAGGTGTGTAATAAATTTAAGCTTTTATATTTCTTTTAAACTTGGTTATGACATTTGTGGGAATTGTTTTCATTGTCGTTCACCTTCCTGATATGATAGCCAGTGATTTATTGCCTTGTGCATGATCCTCTTATTTATATTCTGTTTTGATGATTATATGCTTGTCACAGTCACTGGGCATATAAAATACAAACTTGCATTTTTAAATGTTCTATACTTCTTTTGCCATTAAGATTGCCAATCCCTGCTGATCAATCTATTGTGGTATTTGGTATTTGGCAGCCCTGATGTTGACCAACTGAAGAAGCTGATTTTGCACAATCCATTTGTTTTGACATTGTCAGAGGTAGAAGATGTCAAGGATGAGGTTATTTCAAAAAATGTTCAACAATTTTGGGTAAGAATCTATATGTCTATCTTAGGAAATTGTGAAGGCTATTGCATCTAGTTGGTTGATTTTTTCTCTAATTCCAGAACTATAATTTTCCTAAATCATTTTTCCATGAGGACAGGTTTAAGATATTATAAAAGTTATTTGTAGTTTGAGTAATAAGCTTCCTGACCCCTTTTCCCGATCTTTTATGTTCTTTAGATTTCATGCAGTGCGAGTGACAAGTTACTTTATATCCTTGCTCTCCTAAAGTTAGAGTTGGTGCTGAAGAAAGTTTTGATTTTTACTAATACTATTGATGCTGGTTTCAGATTGAAACTATTCTTTGAAAAGGTATTCTGTCACCATCTTGACACCTCCCTCTCCCTCTCTCTTCACTAGTTAATTTATTTGTTTTTTACATGTTGCATAATTTTCATGGGATTGCCATAAAATTGGAAGTAATGTCCGACTTGCATGGTTAAAGTATGTCACATGAGCTATGTAGATTCATATGTATCATTGCATATAAACACTATCTTAGACCTAGTTTGAACATGTTTAATTTGATGCATCCCATGGAAATTACTGTGTTTATGACATAATGATACTATTTTAGTATACTAAGCTCACTTTATAATGTCGGTTATCAATGTTTGCTACAGAAGCACTTTTTAAACTCTATTTGCGCTGTTCTTCCCTATTATGTTGAACTACCTGTACTCTTGAGTTCATTTATCCAATTATCCTATTTCTCATGATGTTGTTTCATGTGGGCAGTTTGGAATCAAGTCTGCTATCTTGAATGCTGAGTTGCCCCATAACTCTCGTATCCATATCCTGGAGGTATGCAGAGTAGTCCTGTTTCAAATGAATTATATTTGTATATAGAGTTTTAATTTTAAGTGGGAAAAAAAACAATATTTCATATGTATGTATGCATCTATATTGGAAGGCTAGAGCTGAAAGATGAAAATATTGACAATAATATTTGCTGTGTCTGTGGTGGTTGTTTACCTGACTAATATTTAATAACAATGCTTACTACCTGTGTTTTGCTTGTTTTCATCAGGAATTCAATGCTGGGCTTTTTGATTATTTGATTGTGACTGATGACAGCCAAACAAAAGAGAAGGAACAAGCCAATGGGGGCAAACATGTGGCCTCAAGGAATTCTAGAAAGCATCTTAAGCCAAAACTAGACTCTGAGTTTGGTGTTGTGAGGGGAATTGACTTCAAAAATGTGCACACGGTAAGCCAATGAAAAAAGAGATATTTCATCAATTCTTAGCTAAGCTTCAAAATTGTTGTTTTATGGTCAATTGAAATTGTATTAGGATAAGTTTTTATTTATGATCTGCTGGGTACTATTGTCACTGGTGTTTGGACTCAAGGTGGAGTTTACTTTTGGCTTTTGCTTTTTTAGATTTTGATTTTGTTGTTGTTTCCATGTTTCTTTCTGGCACAGGTTATAAATTTTGATATGCCTTCAAGTGCTTCAGGATATGTTCATCGTATTGGACGCACTGGAAGAGCATACAGTGCCGGTGCTTCTGTATCCCTTGTGAGTTTATCTGACAAAGTTAGGAATAACTTTTATAGGGGCCACAATGTTAGCTGAATGGCTCTCATAAATGATGGCACATATGAATAAATTCTGCAATGCCCTTTTTACTATTATCCACACCTTTTATATTTGGCATTGGAACAGTGTATTTTCTGATGTCATGTCATTCACTTTGGTTTGATTAAAGAACCCTTATAGTTTATGTTTATAGGCTAGGTGCATCTGATAATGATGAGCTTGATGTCAAATGTTATTAATGATTGTAGCAGAATACATTCTTTTCTGCTTACATGGTTCTTGTAGCTCTTGCCAATCTAATCCTTCTTTAATAGGTTTCTCCAGATGAGATGGAAATTTTTGATGAAATTAAATCCTTATTGGGTGATGAAGAAAATGATGACACAAATATTATTGCGCCATTTTTATTGTTGACCAAGGATGCAGTGGAGTCTTTACGATATAGGGCTGAGGTGATATTATTTTCTTTGTATTAGTGTCAAATTTTTTTTTTTTTAATTATTATGTTCTATGTTAATGATGGTCTGGCAGTTAAAATTTTCAGCTTTGACATTTTATAAATTGTGGTGGACAGCTTCATTCTAGTGCAAGTTGTTTCAGTGCTAAATGGTTGATAGATTAGTGCACATTGCTTATTTTGAAGGAGGATTCTTGCAGGATGTGGCAAGGAGTGTGACAAGAATTGCTGTTAGAGAATCACGAGCTCAGGATTTAAGGAATGAAATTCTCAACTCTGAAAAGTGAGTAATTACCAATTATTTCTTTTACAAACATTGAAATGACCTGTTTGGTTAAAAGTTTGATTTAAATGAACAACATCTAGCTCAGATACCAGTTGTCTAAGATATCAAAGTTAAACCTGTAATTTAGCCTGGCGGCCATTTTACTTTCTCAGTCTACCTTCATATGAATTTTAATTTCTGCTACTGACTTCAGCCTTTGTTTTTTTTTTTTTTTTGTCCCCCTACTGGTGTCCTTCTATTGTTTAGGTTGAAGGCTCATTTTGAAGTAAATCCAAGAGACCTAGGTAATTAACATAGTGGGTTAATACTTTCTGTTATTTCTAATGTGCTTATTAATCCTGATGTTGGAGAGTGAATTTCTACCGGACCAGATTTATTGAAACATGACAAGGTTCTGAGCAAGGACCCCCCTGCTCCTCATCTTCGTGATGTGCCTGACTATCTATTAGACCAAAAGACACGTGATGCCAGCAAAATGGTCAAGCTTGCTAGAGCTGCAATGGGAGATAATAAATCTGCTCGTCGCCACGGATCCAAGAGAAAATTCAGGAAAAGCAGAGATCCTCTCAAGACTTTCTCTGCTGAGGTATGAACATTGGCTTATCTAAGAATTGTGCCTTGCCTATGTTGAGTGACTTAACAACTTTCCTATGGAAAAAGCTTCTGATTATTTGTACCATTCGGTCTCAGGCACCCAAGAGAGGTCGCAAAGATGGGATGAAGGGAGAGGGAAAAGGCACCGATTTTACCCACCACCGCAAAAAGCAAAAATCTATCTGAATTAGCTGCAAGCCTTATGTTTACGGTGAAGCTATGTGTGACAGTGTCTGCTCATTGCTGCAGGCGAAAATTTTGTTGTTTATTTAATAGAAGAAAAAAAATTTTACTCTATGTTTTATTACATGATGGATGGATCAATTTTAAAAGAGTGCAGAAATGTAACATGGATAAGTAGAGATGTAATAAGTTGTGCCCTGGTACAAATGCATTATTTAAAATTAAAAAATTTACCAGCACAACATTTTAAATATAAGCTTGCTTAATTAAGTGATTAAAAAGGTTTGACTGAAATTGCAAAGCATAGACAAAAGTTAAGAGTCCAGAAACGAGCGATACAAAATTCATCCCTCTGCACGAATACCCTAATGCTGATTTCCTCCTAGTTTTTCATTTCTTTTACTGTTCCACACAATTAATAAATTTCCTCCTAACTATTTTGTATTGAGAATAGATATTGGAATCCGAGTTTTAAGGACAAAAGTGCCCAACTTAATATTAAATTCACAAAAAACAATTGCTTTGGGTTCACGTAATAGACTCCTCAATTGACGAGAAGTAGACTTACGCTGAGTCCTGACCATGCAAAAACAAACAATTGAAAGAATAAACGAACGGCCCCTCTCTTGATTTCTTACCGCAAAATCATAATTCTCAAGTCAAATCTTAGTGTCATGATATTATTGTGTTAAAGAAATGAAATGATTAAGATTGAAAATCAGTTTGAGATGTTTGTTTAACAGAAATTTTACTTATTTTTCTCATAGATATAATTATGGTACACAAATTGTTGTTATTTTGTTGCTTTGTATTATATATAGGATAAAGATAGTATCATACTACTCCTCGGTTTGCATCTTTCTCAAAATCACATTTTATAATAATTCTTATTTGATTTAGCAATAAAGCATCTCGGTTGGGACTTGGGAAGTAGGCATGTGGCTAAAGCAATTCAATGTTAGTAGCTACGTGCTCCAATTTAAATAGTTAAAATATCTAGAAAGTCTTTGTATTAGGACATTTTGTTCAACTTAATCCCTCTACTTAAAATCGTAATAATTTAATTTTTCAATTTTGAAAATTACTTCAATTTAATTCCTCTCTTTACCGTCATTCAATTTTACAATTAAAAATAATGACGTCAGCGTTAACATAACACATTTTGATGACGTGACATATTATGTGGTATCGGTAGGATGACATACAAGTATCATGTGGCACTAATATGATAATGTGGTAATGCTGACATGACATTGACATACTGACGTGTCAGTGCCACGTGGTAAATTTAAAAAAATTAAAAAATTTTTGTGTCGGAGTTAAATTGAATAAAAATATATAGTATATGGATTAAATTGAATAAAATTGAGATGTTAAAGGACTAAATTAAAAAAAATATTTAAAAATATAAATATTTAAGTAGATGATAGATATAGTTATTAATAAGCTAAATATTTAAGTGTAAAAGAATTATGGTGTTAAAAAATATATAAATATTTTCTTATTTGATTTTAGAATATGTACATTAATTTATTTTCTTTGTAAAAATTAAGTTTGAATTATTCTTTTATAAAAAAAATTTTGAAAAAAATTTCATACTTAAAGTCAAATTTAAATAAATAACTTCCATTATGTTGGAATAAAATAATATAAAAAAATAAATAAATTCTTTTTTTTCTATTTATAATAGTCTAAAATTTTGAAATTTATTTGACTTAGTTTTTAATTTGAGCGAAACTCAAATTAGCAAAATAAATTGATTTAATTATAACTTTCACAATTTACAAATATCAATTCTTTTAAATTATTTAACCCTTACTCAATTTACTTTTTATTTTAATTTACTCAAAGTTTCTTATAAACCGATTTTATTTAAGTTTAAATACCACAATCAAAATTTTCTAAATTTAAATTTAAATTATTAATTTGGATTTAAGAAAATTTTGTAAATACAAAATAAAATCATGCAAATAGTTACAATTATATTTAATTTTATTAACTATAAATATAGTTTTTAATCTAGAAAATTTTAAAATAAAAAATATAACTTGAAATATTAAACAAAATAAATAAATAAATAATTAATGAAAAAAGTGAAGTAACTTAGATTCTATCGAAATATTTGGTTGAGGGAATGGCTTTATTCCTTACAAAATTTTATCCCCTTGTTTGGTTTGCTTTTGGGGAAGGAATAGCCATTTCAAAAGGAATGACTATCCTTTAAAATTTAGCGAATGCTTGAAAGAGCGAATACCACCTTTCATGGTATTAGCTATTCCACACCCATGGGAATAAAGTCCATACATTTTAGATTAAAATGTCTTTATTTATTATCAAAAATTACAAATTTAAACTTATAAAATTAATATTTTAAATTAAAAATTTAAAAATTATTAATATTTTATATTTTAATTATAAATAAAATATTAATATTTTAAAATATTAATTTTTAAATTATTAAGTGAAATTTAAATTAAAAAATGAAAAATGCAAATAGAGAAAAAATAAATCTTATTATAATAAAAAGGTTAAGTTATTAATTATATATTATAAAATATTTTGAATTTAAAAATTAATTAAAAGTATTAATATTTTAATCATAATAATATTTAAATTATAAATTAAATTATTGATTATTAATTTTTTAAATCAATTATAAATTATTAATATTTTAAAAATAAAATAAAAACAAATAATCATAATAACATTTAAATTATAAATAAAATAGTAGGATTTTATAATATTAATGATTAAATTATAAAAAAAATATTAATACTTAAATAATCAATTATAAATATTTAAAAAATATAAATTATTAATATTTAAAAGTTCAAATTAAATAAAATAAATAATCATAATAAAATTTAAATTATAAATAAAATATTAATATTCTAAAAATTAATAATTAATTATAACTAAAATATTAATATTTAAATGATAAATTATTAATATTATAAATAAAATATAAATGATTAATATTTAAAAAATAAAATAAAAATAAATAATTATAATAAAATTTAAATTATAAATTAAATATTATTATTTTTAATATTATTGATTGAGTATAAATAAAATATTAATATTTAAACTATCAATTTTTAATATTTTAAATAAATTATTCATTATTAATATTTAAAAATAAATAATCATAATAACATTTAAATTATAAATAAAATATTAACATTTTATAATGTTAATGATTAGATTATAAATAAAATATTAATATTTAAAAAATAAAATAATATAAAATAATCATATATATAATAAATGGTATTTTTATCTTTCTATTTTATATTCCTTTCTTATTTTAAGGTTATTGTTACTAACCAAACACTGCAATAAGTCATAATAAATATTTTTATCTTATTTCATTTGTCATACCAAACTACGTAATAATTATTCTATTATATTTTCACCTCATTCCATTTCTACATAATAACTATTATATTCTATTTTTATCTATTTCGTGAACCAAATATGCTATATGAGTGTGTCGTGTCTAAATTAAGTAAGTCAGAATGAATAATTAATTTTTTGCTTTTATGTAAATTATAGAGAAATTGTGAGATTAGAATAGTTCTAAAACCTAATTATTTTTTTTAATTTTATGTAATTAAGGATAAACTCGTATAGTTAATTAAATTAATTCATGAAACTATAATTATTAATTAACTTGTAATATCTTTTAGTATATATATTTTATATATATTAGATTCATTTATAAGAAATATAATTATTATTATATATATTAAAATATTTTTGATGTGTGTATGTGTGTGTATATATATATGTACTTTAAATACAAACATATTTACTTACTATTATGTGTTAACATTATCAAATTTATAACTCATAAAATTATTAATTATAACATATACATTTTTGTTTATATAAACTTATTACGTATAAATTTAAAGGAAAGTTATGAGATAAGAATAGTTTATTGGATAATTAGATATCCATGAAGAAGATTTTAATAAATTTTTATCAAATTATGTATTTAAATGAATTAGGGTAATTATAGGGTAGTGAGAATGTATTAGGTTATGGTTAGGGTAGTAATTTTTAAAATTATTTAAATAGTTAATAAGGTTATGATATTTGATTTTTAATAGGATTATGATTTAGGTATCTTAAAATTAAAGGGTATTTTATTGGTTGACATCTTTAGGGAAATAGATTGAGAGAGAGGAGTATTTTTTGAAAAATATTTTTTGAAAAAAAATAACTCTATTAAAAAGTTGACGTGTTTTTGTTTTTTTTAAAAAATTACTATTTGGAGTTTTTATTTTTTTTTATTTTTTTTTTAAATTTCTCATAAAATATTATTTGATGTGAATTTTTATTTTTAAGAAGTAAATAAGTTAAAAACAAATTAAGCCAAATAGGCACTAAATGTCATTTTGTTGAATTCATTGACCAGTAATTTTCAGTTGAATTCCCATCAGGAATCACTAGTAAAATCAATGGGACTTGACGACAATTCACGTGGGAGAAAATGAAATGAATCTTGGTCCACATCCCCCTTAAGGCCCAAACAGCCAAAATCGTGGTCGCGATCATTCCCTTCAAGAAAAGGATAACGTAATCTAATCTTATTTCCTATTTTAAGTAATTAGAAGACCTTACAATGGTCCTGAAACAAGAAGGTTCCTCCACCACCAAATAAACATGCCAGAGTCAGACAACCTTTTTTTCATGTCCTCCCAGCTTAGCTTTGCTTTTAACTTGTCGTTTCTTTTGTTTTCTCATTCATTTTGTGGAGTCTTTGATATCAAGACCACAAGTTTTGCCCTCATGAAAAAACAAGAAAGTGGGAAACTGTCGATTTTAAGAATCAATTACAAATGAGACCTGTGCTTTAAAGGGTACTATTTTCCATCTTCTTCAATGCCATTACTTAGTTTAACTCCAACAATCAACCTTCAATACAAAGAGGCCCCGGTCCCATCTCCTACGATATCTCCCAAACCCACCACATATCAGAGTCTTTCATCAAAACCAAGGCTAAGAAAGCACTTCAAAACTACCAGCATTTTCTGCTTTTCTAAAACCCAAGACCTTTCTACCTCTCTTCCTGCTAATTCCGCTTCTGGGTTTCACCGTTTTAAGGAAATGGTGATGGTTTTTGATAGTTACATCGTTGGGACGTTTTTGGTTTCCCTTCTTGGCTTTGCTTTTCTTTTCATTTTGCGGCATAATGATAACAGCAGGAAGAAGAAAATCGAGAAAGGTTCTAGGGAATTCAAGATCCAAAACGATGTTGTTAGCGGAATCAAAATAGGAGAATGCTCGCCGGAAAATGGTTCTGGCACTGACGTCATCATCGTCGGTGCCGGTGTTGCTGGTGCTGCTCTTGCTCATACACTTGGCAAGGTGATATCTGTTTTCTTTCAGTTATTTTTCTTCTGTTGTATAATTTAATTATTTATGGTGTCGGTTTTTGTTGATTAATTTTGTCAAATGAGGAAATCATTGAAATTGAGTAAAGTTGGGATTTTTTTTATGAGATTTCATCTTTAAGAAAAATCTGGGTTGGCATTGCTTTGGCTTGAAATGAAGTTTGATTATTGCCTGTACGTAAGCTCACACGGATACGGTTCACGAAATTGACGTGCGTGGGATTATCTGATTGTCACAATAAATCGGTCTGGAGTTTGACTTTGACGACGTAATTGCCATGAAAAAGAATTTTTTTTAAAATTTTTCCTTTTTCTTTTGACTAATTAATTTTATTTTTTAGATTTTAATTGATCTTTACTGGAGATTTGGACCTTCTGCTTGAATGTAGATTTGGAGTTTGAGATGTGTTGCTGGGTGGTTAAACAGTGCAAACTGTATCAGACTGTTAACTATCGAGTTCTCAATGTGTAAATAACTTTGCTAATTGTATGTAGTACAAAAGGCCCATGATATGTATTGTTGTCTTCTTTTCTTGTAAGATTCAACTACATTTTAAGAAATCCTAGACATAGATTAACTTGGTTTAAGGGACAGATACAAGATATTGACTTGAACTTTCTTGTGTCCGCACTTTCCACGTGTTTGCTTTGGCTGTGGAAATTGCACCTTACTTGATTTCTGAAGCATTGGATTCATATAAGGGCTTAAACTGGTTTCCATTTGCAATGATCCTTTTTAAGTTATTTATTGCTCAGTCAAACTATAACTTTATTGCTAATTTTAGGATGGAAGGCGTGTTCATGTGATAGAAAGAGACTTGACAGAACCAGACAGAATTGTTGGAGAACTGCTTCAGCCAGGAGGATATCTTAAATTAGTTGAATTGGGCCTTGAGGGTATGCATTGAAATACATATGCATCTTATTAAATTGTGAACAAACTTTTGTGTGGCTAATAGCTAGTTAGTTCTGAGTTGGGTCAGTTTTCATGAATTTTTTTCCTTAACGTGTAAATGCAATTAATATCTAATCTGATTACAGATTGTGTAGAGGAAATTGATGCCCAGAGAGTGCTTGGTTATGCTCTCTTCAAGGACGGGAGAAATACTAAATTGTCATATCCCTTGGAGAAATTTCATGCAGATGTTGCTGGGAGGAGCTTCCATAACGGGCGTTTCATACAGAGGATGAGAGAAAAAGCTAGTACTCTTCTCAAGTAGTATTTCTTGCTTCCTGGACTCATGATGCATATGAATTAGTTGCCAACTTACTGCAGCATTGTCAATTTTGCATATTTTTCATTTTACATTAGGTAAATAGTTACCATTAATCTCCTTCCACCATGAATGTTAAACTTTTCAGTGTAAGACTAGAGCAAGGAACAGTAACATCTCTCCTTGAAGAAAATGGGACAATTAGAGGGGTGCAGTACAAAACTAAGGATGGTCAAGAACTAAGAGCTTATGCTCCTCTTACTGTTGTATGTGATGGTTGCTTTTCAAATCTACGTCGCTCTCTTTGCCACCCCAAGGTGAAGTTGCCATCTTATAATCATTATATAAATACTCTCTTCTTATCTAACAATCATTATAAAGAATCATGGTCCCAAGACAGTTGTCTATTAAGCTACAATATCTGAGTGTTGCATTGTATGCTTGAGTACTAAATCTAATCCTTTAATTTGTATGTGCTTCTGTTGCTTACAATGTTCCAATGGGAAAATAACTGTAGCATTTTTAACTTGTCAACAGGTGGATGTGCCCTCTTGTTTTGTGGGTTTGGTCCTAGAGAACTGTGAACTTCCATTTTCAAATCACGGGCATGTTGTCCTAGGAGATCCTTCACCAATCTTGTTTTATCCAATCAGTAGCACAGAGGTTCGCTGCTTGGTCGATGTACCTGGGCAGAAAATACCTTCCATTGCTAATGGTGAAATGGCAAATTATTTGATGACCATGGTGGTACCACAGGTATCTGTTAATGTTGGTACATGATTTTGGGTTGTCAACCTATGATGAAAAGCCCTGTGTCTTTGTAGTTGCACCTTAAAATTTAACTTTCATCCTTTGTTCATGATCAATCACTTACCTGCTGCACGCATTACCTTGGTTTAATTAAAGAGAGTGTCTGTTTCAGGTTCCACTGGAGCTTCGTGATGCCTTCATAGCTGCTGTTAATAAAGGTAATATTAGAACCATGCCAAACAGAAGCATGCCAGCTGATCCTCATCCAACTCCTGGAGCACTTCTAATGGGTGATGCTTTCAACATGCGTCATCCTTTAACTGGTGGAGGAATGACTGTGGCATTGTCTGATATTGTTGTACTTCGGGATCTTCTTAGGCCTCTGCATGACCTGCATGATGCAGCTTGCCTGACCAAGTATCTTGAATCATTTTACACATTACGCAAGGTTAGTTGGCTTTTTATGCCATGATCTTGCTCTAGTAACCGTAGCTCTTTCACCTTTTGAATTTGATTGTGCCATATATCATAAAGCAGTTTATGGCAGTAACTAGCACAGGTTTTGTTTTGTTTGTATGTAACCTAGTAAAAGATTGCACCAAACATTTTAATTGAGCTAAATAAGAGTCTAAGATAGTTGCATTGCCTTTTTGTTTTAATTACAATTATCATTACAGAAAGAGTTGTTTCATCTGTTTGACCATCCTACTGACTAGGATTTGGTGTCTTCTTCCAAAATCTGAAATAATGATCTGATGATGTCCTTGATATAAAGGACGAAATTTCTTGATTCTAGGTTCCACCAATGACATTAAACCCTTTCTTTCCCAACCTGAATGGGCTTCGGGGTTAAATAGACAAGGAATCAGAGACAATATTTTCAAAGTTTTGCCCTTTGCTCATGATATGATAATGATGTTTGTTGCAGCCTGTGGCATCTACAATAAATACTCTGGCAGGTGCCCTATATAAGGTGTTTTCTGCTTCCCCTGATCAAGCAAGGAAGGAAATGCGCCAAGCCTGTTTTGACTATTTAAGCCTCGGTGGTATCTTTTCAACAGGGCCAGTGGCTTTACTCTCTGGTCTAAACCCTCGCCCAGTGAGTCTAGTTCTTCATTTCTTTGCTGTGGCAATATATGGAGTTGGTCGCCTGCTCCTACCATTTCCTTCACTTCGACGCATGTGGATCGGAGCTAGGTTAATCTCAGTATGTATTTTGCACCCTTTATGCTGTTGATGGCTTATTTTTTTGGCCTTCCAGCTTCCCTTTGCTTCCTTTTCTTTTCCTTCCATTCTCTATTTCTATGAATTGAAATAATCTCACTGTACAATTATTAGACATACTACTAACGTTGTGCCCTTTATTTTTGGTCCCATCAACGGATTTGTTTATATCATTCTTGCTGGTAAGACTTGGCGAGTTAGCAATGTAATTGGCAAGAAAGCGTCATACTTTACAAAGAAGATAGGATATCACAAAAGTCCCGGTGTTTAACAACTACAATTGGTTAATGCGTTGTTTCTTTGTAATAATTTTGTGGTTTCGTCCAGGAGAGAACATAAAAAGAAAGAGAAGAAAAGAAAATGGAATAAACCTCTAACCCAACATATGAAATAGTTTTCAAATCCTAATTGAATGGGAGGTCCTGTTGTATACTGTAGAAAAGCATAGTATCTGCATATGCTACACTATTGCCACTTTGTGCTAAACTTGTTTTTCCCCCCTTCTGCAGAGTGCATCAGGTATAATTTTCCCCATAATCAAGGCAGAGGGAGTGAGGCAGATGTTCTTCCCTGCGACAGTGCCAGCACTATATAGAGCTCCTCCCGTTGATTGATATGCCCCATCATGGTAGCTTAAGCTCTGTAGTACCCCAGATTAAAAAGCTAGAACTGCCTTTGTCTTTTGCTTAGACAGATCAGTGCATGCTAAATGTATATCGAGACACTGTACAGCTGTGTTAGATTAGAGACGGCTAGGAACCAATCTTCCATTATATGAACAAAAATCCTCCCAAACTGAAATACTTTAATTAAAAAATATTTTTTATGTCTGCCGTATAACGTTCTGAAAAAACAAAAAAAGATTCAGCGTGAATTAACTGAATAGATTTCAACAATCAGAACATCAAGGGAAGAAATATTACTTCCTTGAACGGAACACAAGGGATGCTGGAAGAAGGCCTGCAGCCATCAACCTGCATGGAACAACATGGTTGTGTAGATTATTTTCTAGAAAAGCAGAAAACTGAAAATTGACCTGTTTACCAACTTTGGATTGAAATGATGATGACTTACATGTTATTAACTGACTTTACTGGTGGGTATGATAGCCATGCGTTTGATTTTCCCCTTTAGTTGAAGGAAATCAACGAATGTAGTGAATTTCCATTTTGCATGGCCAAGTCTTGTGGTCTTTGGGAACCTCCCAAATCCAATTGCAAATCGTAATTGTCCTTTATGGCCTTTCAATGATGGCAAGCAAACAATTGTTCAGCATGGCATCTTCCAATCCTATGCCAACTTGAAATGATCTCCCAAGATTTTGGCTCTAAGATCCATTCATTATGCCCAGCTTGTCCAGAGCTAGTGCTTTAGACTAGTAATGAGATGTCCTTTTTTATCGTACGCTTCTCTTTCATCCACACTTCTATTGTCATTCTTACCCGAGAGGGATCTACAAACTGATCCAACTTGATCCAGGTTGCTTCATCACCCCAACATTTTTCATGGATTCCCTCACTCTAGCTGCATCTTCCCATTGACCAGCAGCTGCATAAATGTTTGACAAAAGCACATAAACTGATGGATTATTTCGCTCTGTTTCAAGGAGAATCCCAGCAATAGTTCTTGCAAGCCTTAGATTAGTATGCGCTGCAGAAGCACTCAACAAGGTCCACCAGATATTAGAATGAGCTTCAATATGCTGACTGTCTATTACTCTTTCTGCTTCATCGAGATACCCTGCCCGACCAAGAAGGTCAACCATGCAAGAAAGGTGATCTTCTCCAGGCACAAAGCCATAATCATTTACCATGGAATTGAATATCCAAGTTGCATCATCAACTAAACCAGCATGACTGCAAGCAGAAAGAACAGATGTTAATGTTGCCTGATCAGGTTTGGCCCTACCTGCATCTTTCATTGCCTTGAAACAACGGACAGCTTCTTTTCCTTCTCCATGCTGTGCAAAAGCAGAAATGAGGGAATTCCAAGAGATTGTGTCCTTTACAATCATCTCATTAAACACTCTCAAAGACCAATTTAAAGTGCCACATTTTGCATACATTGTGATTAATGCATTGCCTAAAGATGTTTCTAAAAGAAGATCATGCCTGAGGATGTAACCATGAAGTTGTTTCCCATGACTCAAGGATGAGATGTTGGCGCAAATGCTTATAGCAATGCTAAGTGTGTATGCATTTGGTCTGAGGTTTAACATTAATAGCTGGGATAATTGCTCTAAGCCCTGAGCTGGGGACCCATTGAGAAAGAATCCAGATATAATAGTATTCCAGGAGATCAAGTTCTTGGGAGACATTTGAAACAATTGATAGGCCTGATTCATCTTCCCATGCTTAGCGTATGAAGAAACCAATGCATTGGAAACCTGGATTCTGGAAATGAGTCCATTTTTAAACACAAGGGCATGAATCATCTCACCCATTTCTATGAACTCTGAGCATGACAGTAAACTTCCAAAAGTGAACTCGTCCGGTTTAATCCCTGGCCTCTGCATTTCCAAGTAGACCAAAAATGCTGATCTACCAGAGTTTCCTTGACCATAACTTGATACCATGGTATTCCATGACACAAGATCCTTCTCCTCCAATCTCTCAAAAACTATGCGAGCAGCATTTAGATCCCCACAGCTAGAATACATAGTTATCGCTGCATTGCTTACAGAGGTACACCGTTCAAACCCCATCATAACAGCTTGTGCATATACCTGATCCCCAACTCTTTTGGATGAACATGAACTCATTAGACTCACAAAAGTCAGTTCCGAGGGGCTCAAACAAGCCTCTAACATCTCCCTAAACATTATCGACGCATGTTGAACTCTTCCTACATTCATTAAACCATCTATCATCACATTAAAAGTAATCCGATCGTGCACAAAACTTTCTACTTCGTCAAAAACCAGGCACGCATTAACAACATCTTCACAATTAAAATACATAGTAATTATTGCATTAACCACAGAAGCTCTAACTAAAAACCCAGATTTAACCACCAAAGCCTGCACTTGCCTCCCAAAACCCAAGTTTTCACTAGAACACTCACTCAACACGCTAGCAAAGCTGTAATTATCATGCTTAAAACCCAAAATATGCATTTCCTTAAACAAACCAAACCCAAAGTCTTCATACCCATTTTCCACACACCCCGTAATCATTGCATTCCAAACCGCCACTTCTTTCTTAGGCATCTTATCGAACACCTCGCAAGCATAGGGAATTTCCCCCAACTTGGTACACGAAGACAACAACGTAGTCCAAGAATAAACATCTGGGTCTTTAATTTCACTAAAAACCCTTTTAACAGAACCTAAATCTTGGGTTCTCGAATAAAGGAAAAGCAGCGTGTTAGAGACATGAGAGTAGGCTTTCAAGCCGGATTTGATAGCGTAGCAGTGGAGTTTAGTTCCAAATTTAACGTTGCGGAGATTGGCACAGGCTTTGAGAGTGGTGGAGAGAGTGTAGTGGTCGAGTTTAACGTTGTCGTGGAGATACTGAATTTCATTGAATAGATTGAGGGCATCTTCGTAGTGAGTCGAGCGAGTGAGGTTTGCCAGGTGAGTGTTGAGGTTGATGAGCTGTTGTCGTTGGTTAAAAGTAGCATCAGTTATGGTAGTTAACCACTTCCTGGAAAAGCCGGGAAGTTTTGTCATCAGTTAATTTGCCTTCTCATTTCTACGTGGTGCAGGACGCTTTATTTCTAGAATACTAGAAATATTGGGCCCTCAAAAATCTTAGCCCAAAACTGACCTAAAACTTTGTCCAAGAGGGCCCAATCCTTAACAATTTGAGGTTAAGCCCGTTTCTGGAGGGCTTTCGAGCCTGGGTGTTTAAATTCCCGTTAGCAGCTTCGCGTCCCCTCTCCGTCTTCAACCTGCAATGACACCATCGTGGACCTGTTTCCCTCCGAAAAATTGCACGCACATGGAAACATCTGCTGAAAAATAGCTTAACCCTGCAGAACAACATATAAATGAGGAGATTCTCTTTCAAAACGCTATGTCTTATCGCCAAACAGCGCCATCTCTCACTTTCCTCGTATCCAAACACCTACCACTTTCACCTCCTTCCCGACAACAAAAACAACAGCAACAGCCTTAACCTTCTCTCAAGCAATTCAAAACCTGGATTCGGTTTAGTTACCCTCGAAACCAAACAACCCACTCTTAAATCCGACAACGACCAACAGACCGACGACTTTGCTTCCGACGTCGAAAAAGTCTACAGAATCCTCCGAAAATTCCACACTCGAGTCCCGAAACTTAACCTCGCGTTACAACAATCCGGCGTCGTTTTCCGCCCCGGTTTAACCGAACGCGTTTTGAACCGTTGCGGCGACGCAGGTAATTTAGGTTACAAGTTCTTCACTTGGGCATCGAAACAACCCGGATATCACCCAAGCTATGAAATTTACAAGGCAATGATTAAAATCTTAGGCAAAATGAGACAATTCGGCCCCGTGTGGGCATTAATTGAAGAAATCAAAAGGGAAAATCCCCATTTCATTACGGCGGAATTATTTGTCGTCTTGATAAGGAGGTTTGCTTCTTCAAGAATGGTGAAAAAAGCTATTGAAGTGTTCGATGAAATGCCAAAGTACGGTTGCCCGCAAGACGAAGCCGTATTTGGCTCTTTATTAGATGCATTATGTAAAAATGGGAATGTAAAAGAAGCCGCTTTGGTTTTTGAGGAAATGAGGGTGAGATTTCTGCCTAATTTAAAGCATTTTACTTCGTTGTTGTATGGTTGGTGTAAAGAAGGGAGGATTTTGGAAGCGAAACATGTGTTGGTTCAAATGAAGGAAGCCGGTTTCGAGCCTGATATTGTGGTTTATAACAATCTGTTAAGTGGGTATGTTTTGGGAAACAAAATGGGGGATGCTTTTGATTTGTTGAAAGAAATGAGGAAGAAAGGGATTGACCCAAATGCAAATTCGTATACTATTGTGATTCAGGGGCTTTGTAAGGCTGATAGGATGGAGGAAGCAATGAGGGTTTTCGTTGAAATGGAGAGAAATGGTTGTCGAGGTGATGTTGTGGCTTATACAACCTTGATAAGTGGGTTTTGTAAGTGGGGGAAGGTTGAGAAAGGTTATGAGGTTTTGGATAGGATGATATCGGAAGGGCTTATGCCGAATTCATTGACTTATTTGCATATTATGTTGGCTCATGAGAAGAAGGATGAGTTAGAAGAGTGTTTGGAGTTGATGGAGGAGATGAGGAAGATTGGTTGTGTTCCTGATGGTGGTATTTATAATGTGGTTATTCGATTAGCTTGTAAGTTGGAGGAAGTGAAAGAAGCTGTTCGTGTTTGGAATGAGATGGAAGGAAGGGGATTTAGTCCTGGGGTTGATAATTTTATTGTTATGATACATGGATTTATTGGGCAAGGGTGTTTGGTTGAAGCCTGTGAGTATTTTAAAGAAATGGCTGGAAGAGGTCTTTTTTGCGTTCCTCAATATGGGATTTTGAAAGATTTGTTGAATTCTTTGTTGAGAGCTGAGAAGCTTGAAATGGCGAAGGATGTTTGGAGTTGTATGGTTAGTAAGGGATGTGAGCTTAATGTGTCTGCATGGACAATATGGGTTCACACACTTTTCTCAAAGGGGCATGTGAAGGAGGCATGTTCTTATTGTCTGGAAATGATGGATGTGGACACAATGCCACAGCCAGATACCTTTGCAAAGCTTATGAAGGGTTTGATGAAACTGTACAACAGGCAGATCGCTGCAGAGATTACAGAGAAGGTGAGGAAGATGGCTGCAGATAGAGAGATCACTTTTAAGATGTATAAACGGCGGGGGGAGAGAGACTTGAAAGAAAAAGTGAAGGAAAAAGCAGATGGTAGAAAGAGGAGGGCTCGTCGACGTCGGTGGGGTGGGGCCCGTAGTAGAGCTAACATTTTGTAGTTTGAATGCAAGACTATTTGTCAAGTAAGAGAACCCACTGCAGAAGTATTGATTAGATTGCTTCTCAGGCAGTGATGGGATTTGCATTTGTTATGCATTGGAGAAGTGAGGAACTCTTTATATTCTTTAGAAGCACTCAGCTTGTTCTGCAGGTAGTTGGCAAAAACTCCATGATCACTGCTTTTAGATGTCATGTATTCTTTCTAGCAAATTATCACTCTGTTTGCTATTTGTTCTATTTATTACATCTAGCTTTCCTTCCTAAAAATATTTTTTATTCAAGACTTGGCTGGGCTGCAATTAAGCTCTCATCAGAGCTAGAAACCTTAGTCAATGTGGTAGCTTATTTTGAGCATCTGGAATGCTTTGGCATTGGTTGTCATATAACATTATCATAGCTAGAAATTGTATGTGAGGAAATAAGTTAGTATTTTTTTTTATTTATTTCTTGTTTTGCTAGATATTAGTGGCATGTGGAATTAGAGCAGAATCACTGCAAAGGGAGTTTGCAAATCAGAAGCATAGTGCGTAATTTGGTATGCATGACATTTTTTAATGGATCTTTTATAGTGTACACCCTGGTCCTTCTCACAAGCTGTTGATAGTCCTGATTTATTGCCACTGATTATGATTAAGGGCATACAGAAGCCTTGTTAAGTTTGAATACATAAAGTTAGTTATGTTGGAGTTTGGGAATTGAATGCCCTCGGGCCTCAACTGTGGATAAATAGCAAATAAGTCATTCCCTTTTCTGGAACTAATTCTTTGTATTACAGCACCCACTAGATGGACCAAATGTATGAAAAATATGCTTTGTTTGATTGATAAAAAATTTGATTTTTAAGCAAATTCTTGGGATATTGAAAGAATTTGCACATTTTCTTAACAATGATTATTTAGAAGGCAGGTTGATCAAAATTTGTCAATGATACTGATTTCTGGAAAAATATTGAGTTTGGTGCCTCCTTAGCCCTCTTCATCATTATCATCCCCTAGCATTCTATATCAAGTTTTGCTTTTCTACCAGCAATATTCTTCATTTGCACTACCCTTCCTAGTTGCCCCCATTTACCCAATACATGAAGGGCATTCTGCATAGTTTTCTTTACTCAAGTTGAGCTGGTTTTTGTTAAATCTTAAATTGTTTGACTTGTGCGTTTTCCTTCTCATATTTTGGTCCTGCCCTTAGATACCTGTCTTTTACAAAGATTATTGTGGGTTACATATTTTGGATCATTGTATCATATGAATATTTTCTTTGAAAAAAATGATACCTTCCTGATCTTTAACTTTTTTCTTTCGTCTAGGAACTTGAAGTCATATGTACTCCACATGTTAATGCAACCCTTTGACCATTTTGCTGAGTTCCTACATAAATTGTGTTCATGAAACAGCACAGCAACGCGGCTCTGGCTTTGTAAACCATCTTTCATGAATGTAGTCATTGAAGATGGAGCAAAATGGTGTCTGCTTGATTCTTCTGACAACATGGGGGATAACTTTTTCTTATAATTGATATGGTTAGAAGATGCATCAATAATGACACCAATGTAGAGTAAAATTTGAAAAACAAGCAAGCTTATTCTGGGGAAACCAACATTCTAGACTATGCCTAGTTTATTGGTATCAGAATCATGGGGAGTTAGCATTTGAATATATCTAATGGAATTAATTTACCCTGCTAATTTCAATATTTCAGTAACTCCTTGATATTCTGCTATCTCAATGGTGTGTTCTTCAATCACTAATTTACAGTGCACAACTTTAGCAGTTATCTTAATTGGCAAACAATGAATAATAGAATTCAGAACTCTTTCTTCCAATAACCAATATTCAAATCTGTAGGTTTTGCCAGTATGCTATGCATAATGAAACCCCTGTTCCTTTCTGTAGGTTTTTTGGTTTTCTGTAATTTGCATACTGTATGGAGATATCATTAACTTTCATGACGATGATCTGTCTCATCAAAGATCTCCTCCTGCATGGACAAAAACAGTTGGGGCATATATATTTTCTTCTCCTTCGAGATTTGATGGAGGAAAATTCACTAGATAGAGTTTTTTCCACTTACTTGCAAAAGCTCTTCAATGACATCTTCCAGCGTTATTATGCCAGTAGCTTCCCCATCTCCACTGGTCAGAGGGAGTGAATCATCATTGATTTGCAGGATTTCTGAGTGGATGTCCCTTGCCCATTTCTTTTCTTTGGATGATGCTCTATGTGAATTTCCATCTAAACTTTTCCACTTTTTGAGCGTTCTTTTGCTTGGTAAACATTTCCCCGGTGGATGCTTTTCACCATCAATGTCCAACCGAACATCTCTGTCCGAGTGTTCACCGGCTGTATGCTCTGTTTTGTTGTTCTGTTTTACTACAACAGCCATATGGCTGTGACCTTTCTGAAACTCATTTAGTATGTCATACAAAGGCATTGTCTCAGGAACCCTAGAACACATAAAACAAATATTAAAGGAAATCTTAATGTCAGTCAATGTAACCTTGGGCTTGGTTTAGCAGATAACATTAGCAAATCCTATTACTTCCATTATGTCTTGCAAATTTAATCAATGAAAGTCATATATTTATGAAGATTCCGCAGCATAGATACGCCGTACATGACTGGCACGTGCAGTTTTATGGTTATTTCTTCATAATTCAGCTCAGTGCATATGATCCCTAATGGAGTATCAGCAGTTTATAATGCATATCTTTACCCCTTGTATACCTTGGAATCCTGCGAAGCGTGATGTTTTTTACAGGCACCTCATCTTCTGGATGGATGGTTAACAAGTTCTTCACCTAATATCAAAACTAGAATATTAGTGATCTTTACACATTTTTGACAGTGCAAAGCATTTTAATTGGACTACGGGCAGAAAAGATAACAACAAGAGATGATTCTGCATCAAAATTTGATGATTTTTGAGCTTGCTGTTGCATAATAAGTGAAAACCATGAAATGAAATTGTCGTAGACTGCTGAATAAGTGAATGAAAATTACCAAAGTAAGTCCAATTATGTTTTCTAAACGCTCATGGTAAACAGGTATCCTGCTATGCCCTTTCTCCAGAATTAACTTCATCAAATCCCTGCATGTTCTTGGATTGCAAATAGTATGTTGTGCATCTTAATAAGGGATTGCTGCCAGGAAATCTAGTAATTGGTAAATGCAATTGAAGTTTTTCTTTATCAAGGCTATTCTAACCTGTCCAGTTTAGCATTGATATTAATCGCAAAAGTTTCAGATATAGGAGTCATTGCGTCCATTGCTGTTTTCTCACTTAGTTCAAGTGCTCCTGCTATGATTGTTGTCTCATCACGCGTCAGTTCTCCACCCTTGCCAGCCTGCGTAAGAGTCAGAATGCGTTACTTTGCTGCAAGCAAAGGGAGGGAGGGGAAGAGTTTGAAGCGGTTCATGGTTAAGGACCTCATCATACCTCATTACCATGCAAATCAACAAGCGTTTTCAACTCAGCACGGCGGAAAAGAGCTTCATGTCCTTTCCCCAGGAGAAGGTCTAATAGCTAATAAAACAGAAGCAGTAGTCAGCACTTTCGTTGGGGCATCTACAATCACTACTCAGAGATAGCTTGTCAAGTACAGACACAACGATTTTTCACCTTGCTTATGGGATATGCAACTGGAAAACAAATCCAAACTAGAATTTGAACAAATGGAGCAACTTTTGCACCAATTGCTAGACCATATCGGGTACAAACTGCTTGGGGTACAATCTGCATTATAAGGAAGAAAAAGAGACGGGTTGATGTACAAAACTGAAAAGAGAGCATTTTTTGGCTGGAAGAAAAAGCTCAGAAAAGCCTAAACATGAGACTGAAAACCTGAAATGAAACTAACCTCACCAAACAAAAGTATCAGGGTGACTGAAATAAGAATAGCTCCCCAAGCTGATACCAAGCTGTCCAGAAAGATTGGAAGGGCCTGTAAAACCAATAAACTCGAGAGTTAGAAAGTTCCAACTGTGAGTGACAAAACTAGATATGACATGAAAGTCCTCCAAGAATTCATACCTCCATAGCTGCAGCATTGCAGATTAATAGAGAGCACAGAAGCAAATGCTGTCTTCTAACAACTGGGAGTATCTTTGCTGTCATAAATAACACAAACCACAGCAAATGGACTCATTTAAAGTAGAAGAAGAAGATGCAATTTACTTACAAAAAAACGAGGGTATCAGAAGATCATTACTGGCATGTTTACTATCACTAGGCGTTCCAGACCTAGCAAGAACTTCAAGATCAACAAGGCTCATAGACATGAGCCCCATTGTGAGTCCAGACATCAACCCAGCAAACAACACTAGACCAGCAACTATAATGATCCGAATAAAGAACCCCGTTTCACAGCAATGATACTCTATTGCCATTCACTTCCTTTCTTTCCTCTTCTTTCTGTCTTTGTTTTTCTCTTTGTTATCTGATAAGAATTTTTTATGTAAAGATAACAACAGCTCTGTACATAGCCAAGAAATCTAGTGTACATAAATAAACTTATTCGACAGATAACGACGGAATAAAGTATAAGATTCGACTCTTTTTCTGCATGGCCCTGTCAACTGAGATGTCTGGGACTTCACTCCTTTTTCTTCTTTTTGCTTCCTTCAAAATGAAGGAGAGATTGAAAGGTGATCAAGACAACAATGTGAAACAGGTGTTTTGCCTGTTGGAAGTTGGAACACTCTCCAAAACTTTTTCTAGTTCTGTTATACCCTGCCAAATTCTGCTACCTATACTGTTATAAATGATGACCGATATTTTAAGACATAACCATGGTGTGCATAATTTTCTCTCTTTTTTCTGACAAGAACCATTGCAAACTTTAAGTTATTTGATAAAGAGAGATTAAAATCTCAACCCCCTAATCCTCACTTCCTCACCACTTCAAGGTTACATTAAGGAGTTTTTTTTTTTTTGGAAAGGCGACACATGAAGGAGTTGTAAATGCGAAATTTATTCTTTAGGAATAAGTATAACTCGCAAAGGTTATCTATCCTTTGGAGATGCTTAAAGGGTTTTGTAATTGCATAAAGACCACAGTAAAGAAAGTTTGATTCTTTGCCAAAAGGGTGCTGCCACTATGTTAAGTCGAGGTTACTAGAAAGTCCCTGTCATGACTCATTAGAACTTGTTTTCTTATCCAAGAAAAGGGAAAACCAAAAGAAAAATAGAAACCCTTTGGCGGAGATTGCTTACTTTCATTGGAAGGGCGTTGATGTTACTAAGATTCGATGTTGGGTTTTGACTTATAAAATGAGGAGAAAGGATGGGATGCACAACAACTTTTTTTTTTCCTGTCTTGCTTCAATTATAAGCTCTTTCTGGTGCAAGACATCGAAGGATCCACTTCGATTGTAACCTGCCATGCCAGCTAGGATATGCAAACAAAACCCAAGGAATATGACCCGCAATTTGATTACATTGGCCAACATTTGTTCTGGCATCTTGTTCTCACCACTGAAAGACGTAAGCTAATGGATTTGATGACATTGTTCTAAGAATTATTCCAAGAATCAAGTTAGGTCACAACTTGTTGGAGGTGAAACCCGTAAGATGGTATTACAGCACTTCAGGGGAATTTGCTTTGCTCTATTTCCTATGCCCATTTAGTTAGTTAGAATCTTTCACCCCAAAATTCATTGATCACAGCATATTTTAACACTAGAATGTGATATTTTCCTCTCTTTTATTGATTTTATTTGGTTTTATATATTTGAGCTTCAAGAGAGGAGTTGAAACTCGAGACAAGAGTCAAGACCCTCTTTGTAGTAGCAACGATCACTTAATCAGTAGTTTAAGCTTGAGTTAATCTTTTCATTTCTCCACCTAAAAGTTAAGACTTGATTTGGGCTATTGAATCAATTTGCACTTTATACTTTGAAATCGAAGTAGAGATAAAATGTTTAATTACCTAATCACAAGAAATATTATTGCCCAACATAGAAGACTTAATTTAATTACACAGATTTACATAGTTCAACAACATTGTACTCCTTAATCTATTTTGGTCACTAATATACAACAATGAAGGAAAAAAAGTTTAAGGCATAAAAATGTTTATAAATTGAAAAATTATATGTGTAAGTTTATTATATCGATTGAGTTTAAAGTATGATTTTATTAAGAAGAATCTTAAAAATATTTATTAAATTATTATTTAAGATAATATTTTAACATTAAATTTAATAATTAATAATTAATGTGATAATTTTCAATACATTTTAAGAAGATAGAACTTCATATAGTAACTTGAACAAATGTTGTTTTGATACTCACTAACAAAATCCTATAATTCATTACTATTTTATTTCAATATCTTGAAAGAAGTACTTCCTGAAGCACATGGTCTCATGCATAAGCAACATTATGGCCCTTAGAAGGTACAATGAGGCCCAAAATCGCAATGGTGATTGGGTTGGACATGGACCAGTAAACTAGGAAATGGGCTCCCAAGGTTTAGCCCTGAAAGGCTAAAACCTGACCGTCTTCTCCGCACCGTGTCCACTGTCCGGTAACCGAGCCCTTTCATCACCCGAAAGAAGAAAGGACACTCCTCCAATTCGGTAGAAAGTTGAAGCTCTCTAATTTTGCCGACATCTTTAGAGAAATGTTAAGAGCCCTGTCTTTGACACGAACCTGCCTCAGGTCCCGCTGTCAGTCCCTCTCCCACCGACCTTCTCCTTCTCCATTTTCCATTCTCTCTTCACCATACTCAACTTCAAAGCAGCAAAACAGAGGCACTGAAGATGACCAATACACCGCCGTTTCAGTTTTCAACAGGGACCCAACTGACCCACCTCGGCTCTTCCTCGTCCAGCCCCGTCTCCGTCCCGCTAGTTTCTTGCAGGCTAAGCTCAACGAGGCTCTTTGTCTAGCTAATTCCCTAGAGGAACAGCGTGATGGGTACTTCGACACTGATTTCTTCGACAAGGAGTTGCCTCCTCATGTTGTTGTCCAAAACCCTTCTCTTAAATCTTCCAAAATCCGCGCAGGTATCAAAAATCTTTTGGTATTTTCCTTTTTGACTCATTTTCACTTAGGGAACGTTTAGTTGTTAATTTTTGCTACTTCCTCATTGTTTACGATAATGAATGGGAAAAATGTGTGTTAATATAGAAGTAACATTTTCAAACATTTCTTAGTTTCAAATTTAGTTTTTTGAGTAACAATAAATTTATGTTACAATTGAATTATATGTTTATTTTTTATCAAACTTGATTTGAAATGTTATTATATAGGGAAAAGTAAGTAGTCAATGTAATTATAAAATAGGGCCTACTATCTTGTACTCGATTCAGTTTTGGCTTGTTTTGGGTTGCTTGATTAATTGCCTTTTGATTTTATTGAAAAGCTATCTTTTTGGGTGTTTTAGCTTTGTTAATCATGTTTTTAGACACTTTTTCAATATTTTGTTCTTGAATTCTGTTTTGTTTTATTTCTAGACACGTATTTTGGACCTGGAACTGTACAAAACATCAAATGCCATTTGAGTGCTGTCGAGTCCAAGGCAAGGAGCTTTGTGTAATCTTTCTTCTTATCTTCGCAGTGGCATAGCCAGAATTTTTAGTGGGGTCATACTCATATACTAATTCACATAATATAAACACATACTTTCTAACATTGTATTATTAAAAACACTTTGCATTAAATCTAAAAACTTTAAATATTCAAAAAGATTTAGTATGTTATATGTTACTTCTAAAAGTTCTTTTTTTACATTGAGATACTTTACCATGCAGTCACGCCTATGATATAATCATCCTTGAATATTACAAATTAGGTTGGGTATTATTTAGTTATTACTTTTGTTATTTACATTTTGCTTTGCAAAACATGTGTTTAGATACCAGAATAAACAAATGATTCTGATTAGGAAGAATTAAAATTAATCTTTGTGCATAATAAAATGCATGATTTTACTCTTATTAAGAACAATTATATTTGAATATACGTCACCTTTCACATTTTAATCAAATCACTTATTAATATATAGTCAAATTTATACAAATTACAAGACTTTTTAACATAAAGCTACGTATTATTCATTGTCAATATAAAAAAGGATGAAAACTCTTCATGTTTGCCCCCTTTCTTTATGTTTTTATTTAATTTGAGTGGGTTCAATACAAAAATTTTACTACATATATATATATATATATATATATAAACCTAACTTTTTAAAAATTGACCCCACTAATCACTATGTTGCTACGCCCCTGGTTCTTTATCATGAGTGAATGATTTTCATGGAACTGTGGAAGCCTCATCTATAACAATATGATTTTACTAGGATGAAGTTGATGCTGTCTTCATCAATACCATTCTGTCCGGAATACAGCAACGTAATTTGGAGGCAAGTAATGGCTGCCTACTTTCTCTCAGCCTTTTGGTGGCAAGGCAAACTCAAGCTATAGTCCCATGTGCTTTGGTAATATATTTTCTTGTTTTCCATTTTCAATGACAGCGAATTTGGGGCAAACCTGTGTTAGATCGCGTGGGCCTTATAATAGAAATATTCAATGCTCATGCACATACAAAGGAGGCAAAGTTACAGGTACAGTTCCTGCCTTTACTTGGCATGACATTGCATTTTGAATTCCACTATTTGTTTTCTCTTAAACTGGTTTATGCACTTGTTTATCATCCAATTAGGTTTACGACGGAACCTAGAAATCAGGAGGTTGTCCTTTTAATATTTTGCAGGCAGAATTAGCAGCTCTTATGTACAAGAAGAGTAGGCTCGTTCGTGTACGTGGAGCAGACGGACGCTATACTTTTGGAGTTACTGGAGAAGCTGAAGTTGTTAGTGCAAGAGGGTGAGGCCTGAATTTCTTGTAGAATAGGACTAGATTGTAAAACTTGTGAACATTTGTATGTGTAGCATATATTCGAGTGAAATCCAAGATGATTTGAATACATCTGACCATAGTTCAAGGTGTTTCTGATTCTTATTATGAAGCCAAAAGACCTGATCTAAACTAGTTCTTTCTCTTTCTGGTTTTGTCTTGCTCTTGCATAAATTCTTTTGATGTGTTTCTTTAACTCAACTAAAATAAAAAAAGATAATAAACACTTGATAAATTGAGAACAATTTAAAAAATGCGATGCTTTACTGGGTGAGATCATAGATCACGATGTATTCATTTTGGCCAATCTTCTCTTTCAATAGTTGAAATGTTACCATGATTCAAATAATTCTTTTGTAAACAATTATCAATCCATAGAATGATTTTGAAAATGCATAGTTATTGATTGCAGGAGAGGAAGTGGGGGTCGTGGTTTCATCAGTGGTGCTGGAGAAACTGAACTGCAGCTTCAACGCCGAAGGTTTGCTCTTCATACTAATTTCATAATGATTTCTTGTTACCATCTTGTGTACAAAATTATTGTATGAAGCTATCTCAGATACTTATTTATAAATTTTTGATGAGTTGCATATTATGTAGCTTTTGTGTGGTTGTTATGAGCCACAAGTACAATTGTAAATATTTGTGATTTCTAATCTTGATGTCTTGGAATGTCTTTTCTTGATGGGCAATATCTGTTTATTGTTATTATTATTATTTCGCCATTGGCTTCGCCTTCTTCGTAGCTCAATACTATTTAACAATGTCCATACTTCTGATACTTAAGTTTATGGGAGCTTAAGGTATTGTACTTTAGCATTGCCTTGTTGGTTATTCCTTTCTTTTTAAGATTGTTGTATGAATGAAATGCTTGTTATTTTATTAGAGGTCTCAAGCTATCCATAACAATGAATATTTTATTAATCCCCTCTCCTCACACACCAATTTTTGGATTTGATTATGTGGATGGGGCATGTTTCAATCTCTATAGGATATTGCTTTTTCATATATGAAAAAAAAGCTATATACTTGTCATGGTCTTTGTCATCATAATACAGTTTAACTTTCTGTGTGTTTATATGTTCACTGAGTGGAACTTAATCTCAGAATCTTGGAACGGCGGAGTCATTTGTTAACCCAGATTGAAGAGGTTCGCCGTACTCGAGCTGTGCAACGTGCAGCTCGCAAAAGACGAGGTGGACTTGATGGTCAATGTTTAGATACTGTTGCTGTTGTAGGGTACACAAATGCTGTAGGTGGCCATAATCTGACCAAAACTTCACCTTTTAACTACCATACAAACAAGTTAGAACTTCTTATGTTTTTTTTTCTACCCTTTTCTCTTGCTAAACATTTTCCCTATTTTCTCAATTAACAGGGGAAATCTACATTGATTAGTGCCCTCTCAGATAGTGATCTGTATAGTGATGCAAGGTATATCTATCCTTAAAACATTACTCATTAAAGTTAGATTCCTTGTTATAAGAGGGTGAATGTTTTTGCATAATTGGAGGCATTGACTTTGTGCAGATTGTTTGCAACATTGGATGCTAGATTAAAAGGTGTTGTTCTTCCTTCAGGGTGAGATGATCCACATCAAATCTAATTATACTTTCCCTCAAATTTTGACACATGAAGATGAACATTTCTTTTTAACTATTGATGAGAATACAATCTTATTCTTCATAAATATGCATATAATAATTCAGGAGGAAAGTGCTTCTTAGTGATACTGTGGGATTCATATCAGATTTGCCAGTGCAGGTAACTGAGAAGCATGTGTATATGTGCCACTGATCCCTTTTTTTTTCTTTGCTATTTTTGGTCTTCTTTCGTCTTTTTAAGCATTGGAATTTTGCTCTTGTAGTTGGTTCAAGCATTTCATTCAACCTTGGAAGAGGTGGTGGAGGCTGACCTCCTTGTGGTATGACTGGATAACCTGTCCTCTTTTTTCTTTTTCGAAAAAAAATTATTTATTTGTGTGCTGCCATTCAGACATTTTCTTATCTGATCTTTTTAAAAGCAAATTCTTTTATAGTTCCTGTTTCTGATGTTATGGTCATCTTTTGTCAATCAAAGCTGAGTATGACCAATCAGCAATATCTTGTTTGTAGAGTTTCTCTCTGCCCCTTAAAAAAAAATCCCAAACTTACATTTTTTGTATGCTGCAGAAGCAAGGAACCTTAGGAAATGATTCCAAATATATTCCGTTCCAAAACAGTTGAGAAGATAGTATCTTGTTTAAAGAATACTGATAGCTGTCTCTCAGTCTTGCCCTCTTTCACTGGGTTTGGCCCAGTTGCTTATCCCTCTCTAGGAGCAGTTGCATTTGCCAATACTTCTACAGCCCAGATATATTCTCTCTAAGAGATCTATTTATCATGCAAATGAAGGCTCTGTTATTACTTAGTATTATTGTTGCCAAATTGCTGTTGTTTCCAATCAGTAAGATCTGACGCACGATAATTGAAAGATGATTAGTGTAGACTTGTATGCATCGTTATTCAATTATCTCTTCTTTGGGTACACAAGTTTATATGAAATCATCCCTCAAATCAGAGAAAATCAGGATTGTGTGTCCTTCAGATAGCTGATGAATTTTTCCAAACATTTCTGCAGCATGTAATAGACTGCACTGCACCTAATCTTGATGAGCATCGTTCCACAGTGTTGCAAGTTCTTCGACAAATTGGAGTGTCACAGGAAAAGCTTCAGAACATGATTGACGTCTGGAACAAGGTACTTTAATACATTTTTTACCTCTCCTCCCTCCAAAGATTTAAAAGGAAAAAAAAACAAGAAGATATTTTCTAAAATTGCAATCTGTTCAGATTGATTATGAAGAAGAAGTGGGTGCTGATGTATATATAGATGATGGTGATGAAGATGCTGAGATCAGCAATTTCTTGGGAGCAGAAGACGGCAAGACTAACAGTTCTTCAGAAGTTGAAGATTGTAACATGGCATCCGAGCCATTAGATGGGAAGTCAGTTGATAATTGTGTTGCTGGTAATGCTGATACCAATGGTAGTGATGTATTTAAGCCTTCACCTGGAGACCTTCAAGAGACCATGGATGACAAGCAAGGCGATTACTCTGATGGCTGGCTGTTGTCAGGGGATGACTCTGCGGATGACTACTGGAATACCCTGAATGACCAACAAACTGAGACCTGTAATGAGTGGATGGTGGAAAAAGATTCTCAATCCCAATCTCAGCATGTTCCACACGTCAAAGTATCTGCCCTAACTGGGGTAGGCTTGCAAGAACTGTTGGAAATCATTGATGATAGGCTTCAGGTGCAAGATGATAAACTAAAGTCTCAAAAAGTAGCGGAGAACAGTTTCTTTGATCGAAAATGGAGGCCCCCTCGTAAAGAAGATGAACAGGTAGCAGTTGAACAATGATAACGGCAGGCAATGCATATTTTCGACCACGGTTAGTATTAGCAATGATCACAATACAGTTGAAACCACTGTGTGGCATGGATGATGAATAAGCCGGAGAAACTTCACACAATTATTTTCCCTTGCTGGAGTATAGGGGAAGAATGCGAGAATTTCCTAAGCAAGAGTTTCCAGCTGCATACTGCATATTTATTCTCAAACTTTATGCTTGCAACACCCATACTTTGTATATTGAATGTATTCCATAAATTTTTTTATGCAGATCCTTGCCTACAATTTTGCACCTAAATCAAAGATGTGAACTCCATTGGCCCAACAAAAAACTTGAACAAGCAATACCAAACCTTAATTTGTGCAGAAGGCAAAATATTTATGACCTTTTGAGATACAATTGAGTGGTGCTGAATTTTGTACCAGTTTAATTTTTTTACCCGTAACATATGCTACACAAAAAGTTTGGGCAAGTTAAATTATGGGACATATCAAGAATAACATTTCAGGATGGAACTTGTTCTAAGGGCGTGATGTTTTGGTTGGAGCTCACTTTTGTACCCGGGTAGGGGGAAAACATCTTTTTCCCTTCCTTCTTAATGGAATTCCTCTCCATATAATAATAAAGGGACTTGCCAAATACACAAGTCACTTTTGCATATTGAATAAAGTGGATGGAAGTTCATATCAATTATTCCGTTATTACAATTAACCAAAGTACATATCCTCCATGCATCCCTCCATAAATATAGCTGAAAATGAAGTAAAGGCAAGCTTTTGCCAATAAAGGGTCCCCTGACACTACAAACTCCAGCTGCCGACACCTACACCAACGACGATCTTCCATCAAGTGTCACAAAACACAATGAGTGCAGCAATTATTCAACTTTTATCAATCTTTTTTGTCATATAGTGTCTTTCTTATGCTATTTTCACACAAATTATACGTCAATGAGAGTTTTCAATTTTGGGTCAAGGTGTTGTTCTTCTATAAAGGATTTTAAAATCTTTTTATTGGTCTTTTGGTTTTTATCTTTTTCCGTTTTATTAGCTTTATAAAAAAAATAATAAAGACATTTTATAGTTGTGTTAGTTATACTGATAATCTTTTTCTGAACGACGTCGTATTCCTTACCGACGCGCTGATAACTGTATCGCAAAAGGGCATATTTCTCACACCACGCACGGATCTTAGGTTACGCACAAAAAAAAATGCCAAAGCCCAACAGTGAAAATACTGCGTATCTGAGTCCCTTTCACACTTGATTTATTAAACTCCTTTTGTAGTTTGTACTCCTTTTTTTTTTTTTTTTTTTAATACTAGCAAATGGCTTTAAATTCTTACTTAATCGAGTGCTAGAAGAAAAAGGCGGAAACCAGGGCAAAAACAACACTCAAAACACATCCGCAGATCTAAGATCCAAAATCCAAATGCCCATTTCCGATTTCTCTCTCTAAGGTGAACTTTCGTTCTCTCTCTCTCGTCTTTCTTCCTGTATTACCTTTTGATCTCTTTTTTGCTTTCATTATTTCCTCCATTTTATCTAATATCCAAAGCTTTCTCATTCTTTGGATCTGCTTTTGTTTTACTGCTTGTTTCGTTTTTTTTTTTTTCATTTCTGATTTTGATTGTTTGGCAATGAATTTAATGTTTGTTCTTTCGATGAAGAAACTAAAATTTTGTGTGAATCTGATGTTTGTTTGGACAGTGTAAATAGTAATAACAAAGTTTTAGAAGAGAGTAGCAACCAACCATGTCAAGGAGGCAAGTAAGTTCCACGCGCCGCTTTGTCGACAGCGGAAACTTTCCCTTCGCTGGAGCTTTACATTCCAAATCCCGATCTTCTCCCATTTTATCCATCGGTCTTGTCGTTGTGGTATATCCGTCTATCTATCTTCTTCTTTCTTCAAATTTTTATTGTTTTTAAAAAAGGAAATTAATTGAGGTAGCAATTGTTTTTTTTTTTTTAATTAACTCTCAGGGAGCAATCCTTCTTATTGGCTATGCCTATAGTGGCTCAGGTATTCTTTAAATTATTTATTTATTAAATATGTTTACCAGAATTTCTTATTTGGATTTACTTGCTTTGTGGTTTAATATGCTGCTCTTATTACTTCAATTAATTGGCCGTAATAATCTTTTTGGGGTATACAGGTAAATTCCGAGGTGAAGCAGTTAGTCGGATTGAAGGTAAAGTTTGTTTTCCCTTATTCCTCATTGGATTTGATGTTTAGAAGTGAATGAATAGTGAAGTTATTGTTTTTATTTGATTCTTATGAGCTTTTTGGTACGATGTCTCTGTAGAACTACTTAACTACTTAGTGGATTCACTAATGCTATGTTTGGAACATGAATTTGGATTTGGTTTGTGATATAAATTGTGAGGATGAATGCACGCATTATGTAAAAATTAGTTAAGATTTGATAAACCTATGTATTTGAGAGGTTGCAAGAGGATGCCTTTTAAATTCTCTATGTCATATATGTATTTCAAATTCATCACTAAGTACATATTTAAAAGATTCATGCATTTGAAAATAATGATGAAAGTCATGTTTTAATGTGTTTCATCACCCAATTTATGCGAAATTTGAAATCTAAAAATCCAGTCTCCCAAATTCAAGTTCAGGAATGCAACCTTAATAATTTGGAGAACATCATCAGTTGTTTTAGCATGTCTATAAGATCACCAAATTCATCGGAGATTATATTTTGGATACAAATCTTAGAGCCTTGCTTCAGCATCTCATTGTTGTCAGTCTTACTTTCCTTTGATATACTGGAATTTTCATGCTTTGGAAAGGGTATGCTTTCATTAAGTGTAATGTTCCAAAATTGAATTAATCTTCTTTTTATTTTTTATAGGTGACTATTCATGCACTCTAGAAGTTCAGAGGGCAATACCTTATTTAAAGAAGGCATACGGTGACAGCATGCACAAGGTTTTGCATGTAGGCCCTGATACCTGTTCAGTGGTCTCTAAACTTTTGAAAGAAGAGGAAACTGAAGCCTGGGGTGTGGAACCATATGACATAGAGGATGCTGAAGCAAATTGCAAGAGTCTTGTGCGCAAGGGCATTGTACGCGTGGCAGATATCAAGTTCCCTCTTCCCTATAGGCCAAAGTCATTTTCTCTTGTTATTGTGTCAGATGCCCTTGATTACTTGTCTCCAAAATACCTGAACAAGACTCTTCCTGAGTTGGCAAGGGTGGCCTCTGATGGTCTTGTTATTTTTGCAGGTAATCCCTTACTCTTTTAAGTTACATATAAATTATAAAATAAAAGTTAGGCAGAGAAATGCTGATATAGAGATATATTCATTTATGAAGATAACTGTTTCACAGATAAAAAAATGTTTCTGATGTAATTACATGATAACCACAGTATTACTATTTAGAGTACTTTCCTAGAGACTATAGGTGCAGCCATGAGTGGTTTTTAGATGGATGTAGTACATACTCTCTTTGTGTTCTTTGTCAAACTGGGGATTTATGCGGCTTTTTACTCATTGTATTTGATCTTTTCTTTTGGTTTATTTGAATTTTAACAGCTTTCTTTTTCATGTTCAGGTTACCCTGGTCATCAGAGGGCTAAAGTGGCAGAATTGTCCAAATTTGGGCGGCCGGTCAGTCTCTATCTACTCCTTATAACAAGGGGATTTGAAATTAAAATAGGCCATGATATCTCTTTTAACTTTCATTTGATCAAAATTGTCGCACCATTTTTGTTTTAGCAAGTCTTGTTTCTGGATATTGATATTATCATATTCCTGTTGGTTCTTTAGTCGGACTTTCAGTTACAGAATAAATAGTTAATCTGACCTAAGTATTGACAAGATTTTATTGTGCTTAGTCAGAACTTGAAGTAGTCTAAAATGTTCAGCAAGAAAGAGGTCCCAAAGTTTGGACTTTGGTTGCATTTATCACTAAATTAGGGACTGATTAATAAATTTGAAGTTTTGAGATAGTCTGGTGGGAACAAAGGAATATAAAAGGATATCCGCATGCGTTATTACCAAAAAGGTTGGGAGGAGTTCATGTAGTTTTTTCCATTTACTCCATTTGTGATCTTTGTTTCTGAATTATCATTTAGCAATAACTTTAAAGTGCCAAGTTGACCTCATCAATTATCATTAACATAGCTATTTCATTTGTGAAGGCCAAAATGCGGAGTTCATCTTGGTGGATTCGGTTTTTTGTCCAGACTAGCTTAGAAGAAAATGAAGCTGCCACTAAGAAGTTTGAGCAGGCTGCATCAAAGAAGTCATTCCAGTCAGCTTGTCAAGTGTTCCACCTCAATCCATACCACTGATAAAAGAGAAATTCATTAAGATCAAATTTTCATTAATTCTGTTTGTCATGCATTTGAAGGCGAGGTAAAATATCTTCAGATCTCAGAGGAAATATAGCCTGTCTGGTAACTAAATTTAGTAAAGAGATGTTGTTGACATCACCTAGCGTTGTGCCCTTAACATTACAAAGTTGATATTTATTAATTTAATTGATAAGAATTTTACCGTTATTAGTTATCACACATGCATTTATTGTACTTTATTAAATAACTGTGGAGAATGCAACTCTTTTACCAGTGTTTGTTTTCTCAATTGCATTTTTTTTTAGCTTTGGACCTGTCTGTAGAAAGTTTATTAGCTCATGAAATAGGGGAGGGAACTCTTTCTCTTCCTATAAACCCTGCTTCTCTCCTCCATATTTGGTTTCAAAGCTCCAAGGTTTAGTTGTTAGGATGTCTTTATAAACGCATGCATTTATAGAATTTTGATATATCCAAATATTGCTTTAGTCTCAGAATTGAAAGAATTCCTTGTTGATGATACATTTTTGGTTACACGAGGATACCAAAAAAATTCATAATCTATCATCCAACCCTTCAATAAAGTATATTGGATTCCTATAATAAAATCAGTCATCGCATGGTTTGCAATCATCAGCCTGACAGTTCGTAATAAGGAATCAATGAATAGATGGTTATAGGTTATGGACTTGGGAGTTTGAGGTCACTGGCAAAAAGTCTAAAAGCATTACCAATAATAGATGGTTACCAGTTAGGGAATTGGATTTTGAGGTCACTGGCAACGAGTCTAAAGGCATTACCAATAATCCCCACAAGAACACTTCCCAGCCTTGAAGCAATGAAACCGACGGGTATCCCTTACAGTGATTTCCCTCCCAGCAATGGCAGAAATAAACTTGATTGCATTATGGCAGTCTCCACATATTCTCAGGTTTTTAATCACAAGAATAGGCTCCCCATCTTTTGTTGAAAGCAGCCCAAATGCAACAGCTAGCTTCTCGCTATGCTGACCCAACCTTATCTCCTTCTCTCCAGGCTCTATCTCGTCATCCTTAACCAAAGTCCATCTCAGATCGGGAACATAGCCAGCTAGCCTCATCTTCTTCCCCATCTCCTCCAAGTACTGGTAAATTTCTTTGATCATCGGGTGTGAAATATCTTCAGCCACAAATAAATGAATTCTTTTATTCACCTCAATCCAACTACAACCTGGTTTCTTCCTTACGCCTCTGTCTCGCATAAGCTTTCTAACTGTAGCCGCCTCTTCCCATTTGCCGCTGCTGGCATACATATTTGCAAGCATGACATAAGGTACAGCATTTGAAGGCTCCAGCTGAAGAAGCTGGTTTGCGGCCTTTGATGCTAGTTCTATGTTTCCGTGCATTTTACAAGCACCAAGCAGTGCAGCCCAACCAATTGAGCCAGGGCTAAATGGCATAGTCTCTATGAGCCTCTCAGCTTCACTTAGCTTGCCTGCTCGACCCAAAAGATCAATCATACATGAATAGTGTTCCACTTCTGGTTCAATTCCAAACTTTTCCTTCATAATGTTGAAATACTTCTGACCCTCCTCAAGTTTTCCTGTATGAGCACATGCTGAGAGAACAGAAATGAAGGTTATGGTCGTAGGGGAAATATTTCGCTCCGGCATCTGCTCAAAAAGAAGTAATGACTCCCTTCCAATTCCGTGTTCTGCATAACCAGCAATCATTGAATTCAAAGAGACAGTATTATGCTCTGGCATCCTATCAAACAACCGCCTTGCATCCTGAAGATTTCCACATTTTGAGTACATAGCAACCAGGGCATTATTGACTTGAATTCGATTAGGGATTTCAGATTTAATTGTCAGTGCATGAATCTGTCTTCCCTGAGAAGGTGATGACAAATTGGAGCATGCACTAATTACATTCACAAAGCTACAATCATCAGGGTGATAACCAACACATCGCATCTCCTGGAAACACTCAAGAGCCTCCTCAGCAAGCTCCTCATTCAAGGAATACCCCGAAATCAAAGTATTCCAAAGAACCAAATCCGGTCCAGAAACTTCTTCAAACACTTTCCTACAATCCGACATACCACCTCCACACTTTGAATACAAATCAATCAAACCACTCCCAACGTGAGCATTTTGATGAAAGCCAGTCTTAATCAACATAGCATGAAATTGAAGCCCTCCTAACAAGTCCTCTAAACTAGTAAACGCTGTCAAAACACTGGCCAAAGTAAACATATCAACAACCAATCCTATCCTAACCATTTCCTGAAACAGAGCCAATGATTTTGCTCCCTCTTTATTCTGCCCATACACCACGATCATTGAATTCCACGACACTTCATCTTTACCCTCTCCCAACCCATAAAACACCCGCTTCGCCTCCTCTAAAAGGCCCTCTTTACTATAACATGAAAGCAAGGCATTGTTAACCGAAGCATATGAATCAAACCCACCGAAAACCAGAAAGCAATGCACCTGCCTAAGCAAAAACAAGTCATTTAAACAAGCCGTGATCACCCCGGATAAAGTAAAGCCATCCATTTCAAAACCCAACTCTCTCATTTTTTTAAACAACCCCAATGCAGGTTCAGTCTTACCACAATCTGCATAGGCCGAAATGAGAGTGTTATAAGAAACAAGGTCTGGTTGAGGAATTTTATCGAACAGTTGATGGGCAACGAAAGGGAAGGATTCCTTGGCGTAGGCAGCGATGATAGCGTTGAAAGAGAAGGTGTTGGGGTCTTGGGTTTGGTGAAAGGCGTTGTGGGCGGCGGTTAAGTGGCCGCATTTGGAGTAGAGAAGGATGAAGTGGTTGGAAAGGTAAGTTGAAGAAGGGATGAGAGATTTCATGTAAAGAGCGTGGAGGGATTTGCCTGTTAAAAGGTTCCTATGGGCTATGCATGTTTTCAACAGGTTGCGAAAGGTTTGGATGGTCCATGACATTTGGGTTATTTGCCATCTTCATGCAACAGTTCGTTCATTGCATACAAATACACAACAGGTTAAGGTATGTGTCAACGAACTTCAAAGCAAGGTAAACAAATTAAAAGGTTTATTGAGGCCCTGCAGTATGAAGTTTGGACCAAGGAGGCGAGGACCCTCTAGCCCAATCATGCACCCACTGCTCTTTTGTTGGTCTAACCAAGGGAAGAACTTGGGCTAGAGCATGATTTCTCAGCCTAGGCTCATTAAGAAAAAGGCCAATGATCACATCTTCCCACCCTCATTATTCTTTGGAGGACCAAGCAGAGTTTTCATCACGTCAAGCAATTGGAAATGGAGCATCCACGTTGTTTTCATAAAGGGTCACGTTCAAAGCCTCCCCACAATTCCCAAATCAGAGGGAAAAAGAGAAAACATAGTAAATGTAGGTGATGGGCCAAAACTGGCTGTAAGGATGTGGAAATTATCAATTTCGGCTTCCAAGTCGGCTTGGGTCCATTAACTCCAAGACTGTCAAACGGGCCGTAATTTGTGCACATTACAATCGCTGTTTTCCTTTGCACTTCATTCCACAAAATTATTTAAATTTATTGCCATGCTCTCACAAAAAATATAAATTTGCACTATCCAATATCTGAATTCCCATATATCCATTTTGGTAAAGAAAATTAATACATTCATAAATCATGATCTCACCCATTTTTTATAATTTGCTTCATTAGTATACCTATGTCTCACCATGCCAAACCCACATATATATCTCAAGTCGTGTATTATCACTCTGCTCCGTGTATTTTGTTTCCAGGCATACACACCAAAGGCAATTGAACTATATAGAACCTAAAGTTGGTCAGGAACGTATCTTAAATTTCAGAGGAATTTTACCCTTTCATTTCATTTTAATTTCAAAATTGCTAGGACATGGACTTTGACTTTTTTTTTCTTTTATTACCTATTTCCATGTGACTCATGCATTTACTATCAAATAATTAGATTCAAACAAAATTTATAGGTGAGATCCATGCATTTACAAATGCACGTAAAAAAAATATATTTATATAATACGAATGTACCTAAAAAAAAAGGTACTTATATCATTAAATTCGAGTGTCGTACCAACCCTTATCATTAAATTTTATTCCCTCATCTATTACCTTCCTATGCAAGTAGGTCAAGAAAAAATAAAAATCCTAGGAAGGTAGCTTCTCAATTTGGTTTTTGTTATGGCTCTACCGGATCCCCTATAGGCCATAGGGACAAAAACGTATGTTCATTACCCAAAATTATAGAATCACTTGTAAACTTTGCATAAAGCAAAGGATAATGACAACTGACACCCGATTAACAGTTCAGCTCTAAAAAAAATGATGGAAACGAGAACTACTTGTAGTGTTTTGAACAGAAACCTGCGGTCTCCCCAAATGGTATGCATTTCAGGCCCAGCATGCATGGCATATTGAAGCGTAGGCCACAATAGCGGGGCAACAAATTAAACAATCACTTTCAAGCTAGGCTGGAGAGGAGTCTCCATCGATCGACCGCGCAATCACGGCAAGCCGCATGGCCTGGTTGGGATTGGTTTTGATAATGAATCAGTTACTGCAACCGAATAATTAGAAACAGGCTCATCTGTGAGACCCTTTGATATGTGAGAGAGGTGCACTCCATGCTCACACTGTTAACATCTCGACCCACTCGGATATAACTATAGACAAAAAACAATTGTCAAGGGTGTCCTGGAAGGAACAGCCCAAGACTAAAGACTTTGTTTTTAATGGGTCCATTGTCCATGGTCTACATTTTGTAGAGCAAGTACAGCAAAATCAGACAATGGTGTACAAAACCAAACCGTAGCGTGAATTTCAAAGAGTCTAAATGAACAAAATTTATTGTGTACATAGGGATCTAATGGAATGATATGTCAGCTAGGTTTATTTGGCATATCAAATTATACAATGTGAATGAAAGAGAAATGTTGCTTTCTAGTCATTGTTGGATATCTTTGTCGCAAGGTCAATTTGGTTGATGGCAATTAATTGTGGGTGGCCAGATTTCAATGAGTGACGATGAGGATGTATTCTCTAATTATTTTTTAGGATGTTCCTCGGATACTCTGTTACTGATCCGGGTTTGACCTGGTAAATTTATAGGTCAATTTTTCCATCTAGAGTAATTAATCTTTGTTATCTTTAATTTCTTTGCTTCTTTTTTGGGTGTTTAGGTTCAAATTACATAGTTTCTTGAGTATTTTTTGGTGTAATACAGCATCTGATAGTCTCTATTGCGTGGAGAGAATTAGTAGTTAGTATACGGGATAAGGGGTCAGGGAAGTGTTCCCTGGCACTCGGGAAGCTGTGAAGTTATGAAATAAGGATAGCAGATTAGCATTTTGGAGCTCTACCATTAAGATAGATATTTTTAGCCCAATCAAACGAAATGAGATTTTGTAAACTAAGATGAGTTTAATTAACTATTTCTAAATTGATGCCAAGCACCCTAATTTTTTTTAAAAAATAAAACATCAAAAGATGTGATTGTTGTGATATAATCTCGACATATCACATTTAAAATACCTAATTTATTTACAAATATAACACGTCAAGTGTATTGACACGACTTTCATTTTGTTAAAAAAAAAAAAATGAAAAATGATCGTCTTAGATGTAAATAAACTTAGTTGCAATCTCATCAACTTTTTTTCCTTAGTTTCCCCTATATACTAAAGAACATAGCTGGAAATCTTTGGGTTACCACGAATTTAACTAATGGTAACATCCCCAGACATCTAGTTAATTAGATTAATAATTCTTAATGAGTTGATAGTGATTTGAACTTCTCTGTATTGAAGTGATGAGCAGCAAGCCCTGCAGCTCAGAATAGACGTTGCCTTCGAAGAACATGTAGATCCAACCAAAACTAATGCACGAACACGAAACATCACATCACTTTAACGCTAAGGTTTGCTAAACCTTACCAGACCACTTTGGATAAGAACCATCGAGCCGTTTTTAAGCTTCCAAGAAAACGAAGTTGAATTTATCTAATAAGTTCTCCTATATATGTTTCCATGCAAATTTTGACCTAGAATTCCTCCAGGTAGATGCCTATTCAGATTCAGTCCGAAAAACCATCCCCTTCATAATAAAAGAATAAGGCATATGTGCATCATGGTTACACATGAAACCTCACATCCGACTTTGAAATTTACGTAGTTCAATGTTTCCACGACTGTTATTCTTTGTTTTCTTTGGAAAATGTTTTCCCATGATCCAGACTTTCCTCAAAGTAGGTTTTTGAAAAAGAAAACCAAAAACCTCTGATTTGTGCATTGGAAAAAGAAGAGAAGATAAAAAAGATGAGGGACTTGGTTTTTTCTATCATCGATCACTTTATCTTTCTGGATTGGAATTTACGTGTTCTGTTTATTCTACTAACAAGACTACTACTACTACTACTAGTACACCTATAGCTTAAGTGGGTATCCGTAGTTTTCGTTGACCTCTCCTCCAATTCCTTCGCAGTTTTGAATTGGATATTACCTACGTCAAGCATCAATGTCACAAAGAAGAGACAAAGAGATCATTCATGGGGGGTCGGGGAGGGGGGCCCTCGTTATTGAAAGAAAGGTCTAGCAAATGGTGGGATGATCCATGGTTGTGTCTCCTCGGAAGAGTGTGAGGAATGGACTAACGTGCAGCGTCATGTTACTTGTCATCAGTGGAGGTTAGCCAATTGGGTCGCCCCGCAGATGGTCCCAGAACCCTACATTCTTCCATGTAGATATGCGCTCTGCGGGAGAGAGAGGGGGCCTGGTTTCCTGGTGGGGGCATGTAAACAAGGGTTTCACATGCCCTAATAACCCTTCTCCTACAACAAACCACGTGACCTCGCTTCAATTATTTCCCCCCTCTCAGATAATTCTAAGGCAAAAACCCCCATTTAAAGTACTAACATGGACATGGGAAAAGCAAAACCCAAATGTAAATCAAATGAGGGGATATGAAACAGGGTACTAAAGCAAACTCAACACCTACATAAAGCAAGACAGAAGAGAACATGAAGCCAAAATTGAATTTGCCTTGTGCCCTTGTCAATGGGTACCGGGTCGGGTTCATCTACAGCAAACCAATAATTTTCTTGCCCACCAAAGATCATCAACTAAAAACATAAACAGCCCCTTGAAATCCACTAATGACTATATATATGTGTGTGTGTGTGTGTTTGTAAAATAAGTATTATAATCTGAGCTGAGTGCTGAGCCAAAAAAAAAAATCTAAGCTAAGTACTGTGAATGCACATAACCACATTACATTATTACTTTCGGGATTTCTCATCATGTTCTTTGCTTGTCGTTCCATGGCCATGATCATGTCCCTGGTGCCAAATGCTTATGAATCGCATCAATCAGATCAGTCTAGCCATTTCCAGGTCCCATTTGTTGCACTGAAAGAAGGATTGAGGGACCTCATTCAGAGAGTATTGTCCATGATTTACAAAATAATAATTTGGGTAATTATTGTAGTTGATCTGGATCAGTTAGGAGATTTTTGTTTCTTATTTTCATTCATTATATATATAGATATATTGGGACCAGGTTTGAAATTATGGATTGGCACTGCCATTTGTTTTGAGGAACCATTGTCTTTATCAAGCCCTTAGTCATCAATTTTCGGCCACAACTTGTCACTTTCCTCACGATTTCATGTTCTCTGTAAGTGGAATTAAATATTTAATAATAGTTTAAACGTTTGCTTGGATACAACATTAATGGCTCAACTCCTCTCGCTTGTTTGAATATCCCTGTTTTGACTTCAGCAACAACCCTCCACTTGAGTCTAAGTCCACTCTATGAAGTTATCTGATACACGGCGACTTAATTTAATTCATTGGCCAAACCAAACTTCTTTCGGCTTGCATTTCCTTTAATGAAATGAATAACTATTTCCTTTTGAATACAATAATTTAACTTATATATCTAATATCTTAAATATTTAAATTGCCTCTAATGCAAAAAGTTCAAAATTTTAAAATTGAGTCATTGATATCGTGTGTATATATTTCCTCGTAATTAAGTACTAAAAGATATAGTACATTAGATTTAATCAAATATAAACATGGTTAATTGCGAATCTTATTCTCTAATCAGGTTCTATTAAGACACGGTTATCATGGACTCGGAGTGTACAATATCATGACTCAGTGTAGTAAAAAGGAAATTAGCTTCGTTTCTACCAAAATAGAAAAGAAAGAGACAAGGGTTTTCCACGTAATGAAACGGTCCCCCATTGTATATCTAGGGTTACTTCAAAGTAGCTTCTTCAAGTGAGCGACCCCTCCTCCAACTTATCTAATTAAACTCCTGAAAGACTACGTGATTATGAGCTGTCCCTCACTTTTTCGATCGAATCGCGAGTATTTGATAAAACAAAAAGAAAATTAACTACAAATAAAAACAGAAGAGAAGAAAAGGTCTTCAAATCTGCGAGCTGACGGCCACGTCATTGCTACGCACCTCACCTACCTTGCTTGCTAATTTCTTCCATCAATCCCTTTTTATCCCACTTTTTTTATTTTACATAAAAAGAAAAGACATTTTAATTACTTCAAGTGAAGTTTTATTAGTACTTTTTCATTTCACCATCCCTTACAGGCAGGGGCAGAGTTAGCCAATTTTTGTTGGGAGGTCAAAGACGAAAAAAAATAAAAGCTAAAAATTTTTAAAATTAATATGTTGAATTTAACCAACGATTAAAATATTCATAATAAACAATAATTTTATACAATATATAAATAACAAAATAAAAAAAACTTATAATAGTTATTTAAGAAAGTTGTACTCGACGATGTTTCTTATGTAAAAAACATCAATTTCTTCAAGATTGAGTTTTGGACGTTTCGATTCATACTGTTGTTGTTCATTAGTTGAAGTATTAAGGTTTGGTGGCTCAAGTGTAGAAAAATCATTTGAGCGATCTATTTCTTTTCTTTTAAAAAATTTATCAATTATTTTCAACTTATTCATATTTTAATCAAACTTGAAAAAAAAATATAGTTAACATTCAAAATTTTTATTTATTTATATTTAAAGTTACAAAATAAAACATAAAACTATAATGAATAAAATATAAATAATTAAATATGAAATATAAGATTTCACATAATAGTTAAATAATATAAATAAAAAGAAGAAATTAAAAGAAAACTTTACTTTCTCTCAATTTTACACAATGGTGGTGAGTGATCACTGTCTTTCTTTGTTCAAACTCACAAGCTCATAAATCTCTTTTAAAAGATTAAGTATATTTCAGTGATGAGTTACGAAAACAGAAAAAAGAAATAAAAAAAGACAAAAGAGAAGAGAAAAAGAAAAAAGGTGTAGAAAAATTTAAATTAAGATAAAGTTAAGTAAATTTGTAAAGTTGTTTGATTTTTATATTAACTATTAAATAAAAAATTTATTTTGAGTGGACTATTAATAATATATAATAAATAAAAATTTTATTAAAATTTTAAAAGGGTCATTGATAAAATATATATAATAAATAAATAAATATTTTTAAAGTTTTTGTGCCCGCCCCTGCTTACAGCGCTCTTCTCCCATGTGATCATGGCAGACAGACAAAACTAACTTAGAAATCAGGTAGCTAAAAGTAAAAAAACAAAGGGCGGAACGATTGGTCAGAAGTTGTCAAACAATAATTGCTGGGGTTGATAATATCTCGAGCCTAGCAGCTACCCACTCAGTTCTCAGCCTATCCTTTATATTATTTTTGCTTTATCATTGAGGAACAAAGAATTTTAGTAATTGGATACTCACCAATCTCCACCGTCGCTGTGGTGGTTAATATCTTCAATGTATATATGACTCCATATGTATATACCACAGTTACATAAATCATGACAGTCCATCTAATATATAGGGCCTGTACGTTGGAACCAATTGATTGAGAATTTTGTTATTTTTGGACAAAACAATCCCAAAGGCATTCCACGACACGAAGGAACATTGGTTTCCATTTTTTCTTTTTTCGTTTTCTTTCTTTGTAGCCACAATATATTATGGAACTACACATTAATGGATATAAGTAACCAACACGTTTTTCACTTAATGAAAGCTATCTTTTGCAAATGTCTAGAGTTAGTTTATTATTATACTTATCTCTCCCTCCTTTTGTCCCCACTAGAGATGCTTGTATTAAAGGTTTGAACTTTGACTTCAAATGGAAATTCTCTGTTCTGATTTTGGTAGAATCTTGAACCCAAACAAACAAACAAAAAAAAGAAATTATAAGGAGAGAAAAAGAAACTAATGGGAAGCTGGTTAAAAGGAGGAGGAGGAGGGAATTACTGGGTGGCCGACATCGATTAGATGGTTTAGGACAGGAAAGGAACATATGGACCAGAGTTGCACACCGTAGACCCTAAGTTAGCATGGACTCAGGGGTCAGTCGTTCTATATTCTAATAGATTTGCTGTCGGTATGGCTTTTAGGTCTCAAAATTTGCTACTTTGTTTTCATAAAACATAACACAATGCATATATATATATATATATATATAACAAAAAAAAAAAGAAAATTTTGATGCCCCTATTACCCCACTTGATTACCCTGTAAATTAAACCTGGAGTAGAGAAAATGCTTACAAACAAACATTTTCTCTCTAGATAGTTTAATATGCATCTAAATAAACCCCTATCGGTCAAAAGCAACGTTTTGAAGTTGTCGTCATAATTTCTATTTTTATTTATTTTTTGGGTGGGAAATAATACGCCAACAGTAAATCTTCCAGCTTACAAATATGCCATCAGCTATACCCTCGTTCCCTCGCCATTACAACGACAATCAAAGTTCTCGCTTCAACAAATCCTCAACAACAACTAGCGTTTACTCCCACCTGTTCCTTCTCTCTCCCCTTTTCCTCTCAAAGATTATTTCTGGCTAGTTTTTCTCCAAATATAGCTTTCACGATTTGTGGCCTAAAAGCTAGCTAGCTTATTTAGCTTCTTCTATATCGCTTAAAAGAAATTGATACCAAGAGGCCAAAAGAAATGGGGCTGTTGTCCAGAAAAGCCACGTGCAACTCTCATGGGCAAGATTCTTCTTACTTCCTAGGATGGCAAGAATACGAGAAAAACCCCTACGATGAAGCCAAGAATCCAAAAGGAATTATTCAGATGGGTCTTGCAGAGAATCAGGTAATAAAACAAACGAACAAACAACAAACAAAAACCCAGAAAAATACATATATCGTAGATTCTAAAATTCTTTTCGATCGATATTATTGAACTATGGTGGAAATGGAATATCTCAGTGTACTTTGCTTTAATAGCTTAAAACGCACTCTGTTACAGTATCTGAAATTGTTCATTTTGAATTTTTGCAGCTCTCCTTTGATCTTCTTGAGTTTTGGATGGCCAAAAACCCAGATGCAGCTGGTTTTAAGAGAGATGGGCAATCCATCTTCAGAGAGCTTGCTCTTTTCCAAGATTATCATGGCCTCCCTGCATTCAAAAAGGTAAGCTAAAACTCCATTATTTTATGACATAGAGATAGCTCTCTTTCTACTGGCTTTTTTGTCAATATCTAACCTTTGGTTTCGATAATTTTATCAACAGGCATTGGTTGATTTCATGGCTGAAATCAGAGGAAATAAAGTAACTTTTGATCCAAATCACATGGTACTCACCGCCGGTGCAACTTCTGCAAATGAAACTCTGATGTTCTGTCTCGCTGAACAAGGCGACGCTTTACTTCTTCCTACGCCATATTATCCAGGGTATGTTTATCTTTTCTTTCTTACCTTGATTTCCTGTTTCTAAAATGTTAGGAAACAAATCCCTTCAATGCATGAAAACGTACGATTCTTAATAATGTCTTTCCTTTTTTTTCTTCACAGATTTGATAGAGATCTCAAATGGCGAACTGGGGTTGAGATTGTACCAATCCAGTGTACCAGCTCTAATCGCTTCCAAATCACTGCATCGGCCCTCGAAGAAGCTTATCAACAAGCACAAAAAAAGAACCTGAGGGTGAAAGGGATCTTAGTCACCAACCCCTCTAATCCATTGGGCACAACAATGACAAGAGGCGAATTAGACCTACTCATTAACTTCATTACTGCCAAAGAAATCCATTTAATAAGTGATGAAATTTACTCCGGAACTGTTTTTACCTCTCCAGCCTTCGTAAGTATCGTGGAAGTATTAAAAGATAGAAACCTCGAGAAAACTGAAGTCTGGGACAGAGTTCACATTGTTTATAGTCTTTCAAAGGATCTGGGTCTCCCTGGTTTTCGAGTTGGTGCAATTTACTCCAACGATCCCATTGTTGTGGCTGCCGCCACAAAAATGTCCAGCTTTGGCCTAGTTTCTTCCCAGACTCAATACCTTCTCTCCGCCATGCTCTCCGATAAGAAATTCACGAAAGAATACATTTCCAAAAATCACAAGAGGCTCCAAAAGCGACAGAGCAAGCTGGTTTCAGGCCTGGAAAAAGCCGGCATCAGCTGCTTAGAAAGCAATGCCGGGCTGTTCTGTTGGGTTGACATGAGGCACCTTTTGAGCTCCAACACATTTGAAGCAGAAATGGAGCTTTGGAAGAGAATAGTTTTCGATGTTAAACTAAACATTTCCCCCGGCTCTTCATGTCATTGCACTGAACCAGGCTGGTTCCGAGTTTGCTTCGCTAACATGTCCGAAGACACCCTAAAGCTCGCCATGCAACGATTGAAGTCCTTCGTTGATTCCATGACCATTAACAGCCAGAGCCACCAAGAATTGAAAAACGCAAGAAGAAAGTCCCGCACCAAATGGGTTTTCCGGCTATCGTTCCAATCTTTCCATGATCGGAAGCAAGATGAACGATAAGTCTGGTCAAATTTTTAGAAGTGTGAACACATTGTTCATTTTGAACATACCTTTTTCATAATTTTTTTTTTCTTCAAAAGTTATTTCTTTAATTGCAGACAGAGAGAAAGAGAAACTGCACTCAGTCCATGTTGGGATTTGAAGTGTGTTTAGTTTCACTTGTATAATTTACGTTACCACTTGGCATGAAAATCATCTTGGATTCTTCAAATTATTATACTAAATAATTTGTCAGTACAAATTCTACATCAATCTACATATAAACAAATGTCTCATTTACTTCTTTTCATTATCATATGTATAATTTGTTTATAAATTTACTGTAATTACTCTATTAATTAAATTTCAAAAAAAAATTACTCTATTAATTGCTTCCATCTGTAGTAATGACATGCATGTAGGTGCCTGCGCGTATATATTTCCCGGCCTGGCCGGTTGAACACGACGACATGATGATCATCAGCTAGCTGCCGACGTTTGCCGGTGTTCCATTAATTGTGGCCCAACCGACCTTATCATCAGCACAGTATTTATGATGACTCTTAACGTTGTTTAAGCCGTGTGAGAAGGGAATTCCCGAAATTCCAACTCTAGAAAGCTTTTTTGTCTTTTTTTTTTTGTGTGTGTGGTGTGGGTCAGAGCCTAAAAAGAGTCAAAAAGGCTTGTGTGTTGGTATTAGGGTTTCCCAAAATACATTCTTTGTTTTTCTTTTTTTTTTTTTTGTAACTCCTTTGTTTTTCAAAGTCGTCTTGTCACCAACTACGCAAGCTTGGAAGAAGAGTGGCTTGCAAGAAAACTTAAAGGTGAAATTGCTTTGAACTTTCTAGAGTTTAATTAGCGCTTAGAAGGGGTTTTTAACCTGTTGGGTTTACGCGGTTTTGCCGTATATAAAAATCACTGCTTTCATGTTGTTAGTCAGGATTCAAGAAAGCAAGCACGTCAGTGAATAGCTTGGAAATTTTGTTGTCGAGGACTTGAGGAAAATATAAATTAAGAAAAAGTCATGGAGAAAAGTCTAGGAAGCTTTCTCTTCCATGGTTTTAACTTAAGTTAGTATTTAAAGGGAATTGACATTATCCGTTATTTGGATGACTTAAACTCAACTAACACTTGCTACTTTTGAACGATACGTAAGCAACCTATCAAAAAATTTCGTTAATAAAAAGAATCCAAATAGAAAATATGATGGATTTGTTCAATTTTATGTCAAAACAGATTCAATTCTAGTTCGATTATTAATAAAAAAAGCTTGATTCTAGTTCTATGATCTAATTATTCAAAAAAAAAGAGATTAATTATTTGAATGCATTAATATACTATATACACACACAAACGCCCATTTTTTAGAATTTAATTCCATTAATATCTTTTATGTAATTAACTTTTGGTGCATAATTAGATCACAATTTAACCAACCAAATCATGTAAAGATCTTTTTATAAAATGATGCAATATATCTTAAAACTTTTTTTTTATATAATCGAAGGAAGGAAGATTTGAACCATACTCTTTATAAACAGAAAAATCATGTACCAACCAACGAGTCAAATACTTGAATGCATATCTTTAAATTTTTTGATACATATCTGTGACAATTGTATCATTTACTCGTTATTTCTCATTATTTAAGCTTAGGAGAATGCTACAACTTGCAGTTGCTAACGAATACTATATCTTAAGTGTTAATTGTAACATGAGTCCTTCATTAATATATATATATATATATATAATTAAAATATATACAGTTTTGTTCACAGTCTTTTACATAATGATATTGAAAAGAAATAAATGAATAAATAAAATATTCAAATTCAGCTTAGTTCAACAAACAAAATCCTATGAAATTTACGCTAGAGTGGTCCATATTTTGATTTATGAATTGCAAGAATGTGATTCTAAAGCGACATTGTATAGTTATAAGACGGCAACACTCTGAATAATTTTGCTTATTTAAAATTTAAAAATTATAAATATATATATATATATATATTCATATGGCACATCCCTAAAAGGAAAAACCTACGTATTATAGGAATTCAATTTAAGAATTTGGATGCATTATGCTTATCATTCCGTATTGTTCATAGTGAAATAAATGCTAGCTAGTTGAGTAATGCGTTCACACTTTGGTTGATTAGTCATGTCTAATTAAGTATTAGTAAGATATATTGAGTGCTTCTTTTTCTCGCAAGAGAATGAATATATTGACTAATAAAGTGTCTATTGTACAAATTAATTCATAAATTATGCCTAATTTAAGTGACCGTCCACCGGTTTTAAGCACTGAAGTTTTGACATGTTTCCTAAGAACCAAACAGACATTATTAAAATTATCACTTAGATCAATGAGTAATGATATCGAACAAGGGAGTATTTTTATTATAAAAAAATGTATATTTGATTACTATTTTTTTTTTTGACATGAGATCACTCATTAACTCGGATACCAATTTGGATTTGGATTCTCAATACTTAACTTTTAATTAATGCAAAAACGATGATGTTACACTATTGATTGTGATCAGTTTAATTAATTAATGTGCATATTGACGACCCACAACTAGTTGAAAATGTACTTTTATCTATGTATACATTATTGGTGTTCATATTTTAAAAACAGAAATTGCATCTTCCCATATATAGTTAAGTGATGGCCTTTTAAATAAATTTCAAGTGGTTAGCCCTGATTTTATATATTTATTTATTAGACAAAGTTAATTAATTAATGTGCATATTGAAGACCCACAACTAGTTGAAAATGTACTTTTATCTATGTATACATTATTGGTGTTCATATTTTAAAAACAGAAATTGCATCTTCCCATATATAGTTAAGTGATGGCCTTTTAAATAAATTTCAAGTGGTTAGCCCTGATTTTATATATTTATTTATTAGACAAGGAACTCAGTAGAAAGAATGGAGAAACCCATTTGTATGTTGAAAATTTTTTAAAATTATAATTCAAAAATTCATAAATTAAACAAATTTAAGAGAGTTCTCGTTGTATAAATAAAAAAATTAATAAATCAATATATACATATCATTTTTATTTTAAAACTTTAAATAAAAAAATATATAATGGATGAAAAGAAAAGTATAAAAATATTTTACATTTCACGATGACATAAATTATAAAATGATAAGAATATATATATATATATATATTCAATATTATAATCAAGCAGCAGAAACACCAAACTAAGCTTTACACCCTCCCTCCTTTGGATTGAATCCGATACATCGACCCGTTGCATGTGCCATGTGGGGAGAAATCACTTATTCTGCCAACCTCTGTTGACGATCTCTAAACTAAATGATAAACCGAAACCATTATTTGTATTACGCGATCTTTTTTCAGTTACATAAAATCTATACAATATACATTTGTATTTATTTTTAAGATATTGGAGCAAAAACAACAATTTATTCATAATTTAGTTTTAGTTTTATTAAATTTTTGGTCGTCCATGATATGCGGCGGTACCGGTCGCAACTGTCCATGATCTTACATGTGATGAAGCAGTTTAGAAGCTCCCAATTCTCATAAATTAATGGATTCAGATTGAATAAAATAGAATGAAAAATAATTTAAAGTAGAAAGTGGGAATTTCGGTCGATTTCATGTTCTTGTTTAATATTGAATGCATGTGCTATAGATGGCATTATATCTGGTTTTTCCTGCAAAAGTTGTGGTGCATTATATAAGACTCTGAGCCTCAGGACTTGAATTAATTTTTTTTTTTTTTGGACGAATGTCAACACTGTTTTAGTTAATTTACTTTGTTCGACGCGTCTATGGTTCTGGGCGCAGCAGTTGAATTTTATGAAAATTTTTCTAATAAAATTCAAAGGCAAAAGAAAAGGAGAGAATTTTCCCTGTGGAAATTAACTGTTTAAGTGTCCTTTTGGCAGGGGAAAATGCAGGCAAGAAAGGTTAATAAAGCAGTTTTTTCAGGGCCGGAAACAGCGAATTAATTGGCTTTTCATGTATTGAAAGAAAAAAAACGAGAGACATGAAAACCATTGATTAAGAAAGCCTTGTCTCCACAACTTCTTAAACACCAACATCAAAATTAGACCATATAACCAACCCCCCCCCCCCTATAATGTCTAAGCATAACAAAGATTATAGGGACATTGACAAGAAAGAAAGAAAAGGGACATCATTTTATCCAAAACAAAAAAAAAAAAAAACAAAAAACCCTCATCAGATTTAAGATTTTTCACTGCAAATTAGGAAGGACATGGGTTAGCAGGTAATGACGTGACATGACAAATTTGATTACGTGGGTATGGAAGTCATGTGGGTTTCGCAAGAGCCAAGGCAGAGCAGCACATGCAAGCAAGCCAAAGGGAACATAGAACCACCTGCACAATATTTAGAGTGCAAAAATCGAAGAGAGAAGTTTTTATGTATCTTTCAATTGGCACAGTGAAGGGAGCAAGCAACCTGGTATGCACTCCCTCGGGTGCTGCTCAGCCTGATGGGTGCATGGGGGCCCAGGTGAACATGGCTCACTGCCCCCTCCCTAACCCACTTCCCATACCAGCCCCACCCCCCACCCCAAAAAAAAAAAAAGACCTTGGGTATCCTGGAATTTAGGTCCCATTTGGAGAGGGGGCCTCCAGATGTGGATTGGTGTCATTGTTTGGGAATTCAATTTCGATTTTGCATGATTGAGCAATGAAAGGTTTTCTTCATATTGTTTTTGTCTTTATTTATGACCATAATGGAAAAATATAGAAAGCATTTTTGGTTTATGAAAACGCGTTACCCGGGCATTACCTAAGTATATTATAGTATGCAAGTTTTAATTAATTACCTAGGCGTAGATCTTTCATCCATAAACTGTTATCTATGCATGCCAAAATAACTTGTAAATTTCCTTTTTAAATATTGAATACTACAACTCAAAAAAGAAATATTTTTAAACTCCTCCATTTCTGTGTGAGGGTTGTGTTTTGTGTTGGTTAATTTTAATTAATTAAAGAAGGTTTGGTACTAAACTTCATCACTAATTTTTATTGTCTCTTGGGATTCTTGATAAGCCCGGTGAAAATCTTCATTCAAATTTGAGAATCCTATATAGAAAACATGATATGATTTTTTTTTCTTTGAAAAATAATATGTCATATAAAGAATAATGATCTTTGTATATCATGCTGATTTAAAATTTTAACCATTTCGAATATAAAAGAATTATTTCAGCCATAATGATTAAAGTTGAGCATGTATAACTTTTCAAAAGCAATGTAAGATACGGCATATATGAAAATTTTGCAAAAGGTTATATATAAATGGTATGGTAAAAAATAAAAAAAAAAATTCATGACTGGTATGAATAAGATTTAGGAATCACCACCAATATGCAATACACAAAAAAAAAATCTTAATTATGAACATCAATCTTCCAAGTTAACTGTTGAAAAATTAAGTAGCAGTAATCTTAATTACCTATTTGAAATGACTGCATTATGAAACAGAATCATAATTTTAAAAGAATCAAATACTATATATAATACACTCTAGCAACAATTACTATTTAACCAATAAAATTATGCTAAACACATCATCTTTTAGTGCAAAACTCTCAATTTTTTTTTACTATATTTGCTTCAACATTTTAAAAGAGATATTTCTAAGAATTCATGCTAGCATTTGTGAATATAGAACACCTTAAGTACACTATATATTATAAACTGACCTAGCTGGCATTGTTGCAAGTTGCAAGTTGCAATGCATGTGATTCATATCTTTATGGGGGGCTCTTGGGTTTTCCTTCCATATCTTATATATGATACTAATATCGGTGGAAGGCAAAGATTTAACAATTGTCTCTTTGAAGTCAACAAAATTTTCTTTTTCCAACCCAAACGTCCGCGGCAAGGAAGAAAAAGAGATGATGCCTTTCTTACACACGAGCGCTTTGTCTGGAAAAAGTATGCTGTCATGTTTGGTTGTGAATAAACAACAACGAACCTTTTTCAAAAGTTGTCTTACTGCTCAAGGGCATGCCTTGATTTTAACAAACATCTGCCCAGCTAATTCCAGGCATGCATATGACTGTCAGAGTTTGCAACAATAATATTCAGACTATATATTCCACAGCTTAAATATTCTGTTTTCTGTGTGTGTTCAGAAACAAAGTCAAGGCAGAATGGAGAAATATTTTTCTTTGTTAAGGGGAAGAGAACATTTACATGATGCTATTATATATATAAATTAATAGTCTTCAATCAAATTAATATCTGTTGGGGTCATCGTAAGCACAAGAGGTAAAGTTCATTGAGCCAATTTGGCTAATTGTAATTTGCATGGGATTCTTTCCAGGAAACTTCAGCTAGCTCGGCACGACCAGAAAGGTGTCCGATCCCAATTGCTTTCTATGCATTTTCAGGGGATCTGCTGATTGAGTGAAATATCCCTTTTGAAACTTGCATTCCTTTCTCCCAACATTTAGCTCTCTTTTTTGCATCCGAAAGTGGAGAGGTATCCCTAATATCCCGCTTAGTCATCATGATTTTTGGCCTAAAACTTTTGTTCTTACTCGATTGCTTTATGAAAATTTGCAGCCGACCCTAGTAAAGTAACTTCCTTGCAATGTGAGGTTTTTGGCAAATCATAGGAGTCCTTACCCCACATTCTAATCAATATCACGAATATTAAAAAGCAGAGGTTTAGGAATGCATTCATGAGATGATATTGGATGTTGTTCTGCTTAATTAACAACTTGATCTTGGCCCCTACCGACCTACTGCATGACGATCCACGATTAATCATCTTTACAAGCTTTAATTTGAATATGATTCAAAAGAAGTGTTGAGTAAAAGTTAATCACATTTTGAAAGAATTAGTAGGTTAATCCTTTTCATAGTAAATTTATTGCTGCTACCCGTAGTTGTGTAGGCCGAGTACCCCCTTCAGGGTGAACATCTACCCCTCTTGCCATCCATGCAATTGAAATAGTTACTTGTACAAAAACTGAAAAGGATTAACTTTGTTATGAGTCCTATATAGCATCTAAGTTTTGTGACTGTGTTGAGGTTATGACAAGGCTCATATCCATTAATCTTATGTTTTACTTAGTAGTACAAAATAATCTGATACTTGTTCAAGAATTAATCAGGTTCCAGTTTTTCGGTATAAGATGGTATTGGTGGCGGGTTAAAGTCCACACAAAAGCTGCAATTTTCCTATGCCCTTCTAGCCATCATTATGGTTTTTTGCTTTGGTTAGTTGCACACATCCACTGTGAAACACATTGCAGTACTCGTATCAAACTAACGAGGATAATCTTTGTCCAAGATAACACCATATTAGCAGAGTAGGCTTTGGTTCCAATTTTCGACTTTCAGCCAATTAGTTGGTTGGGCCTTGGTGATGGCTGGCATGCGAATTGGGGCCAAAAACTTGTTGATAGAGCTTCATTGACAGTCCTATAAATGTCAGCATGCACCCCCAGTCCTCAAATATCTACTGAGCTTTGAATTTGACACTCTGATCGTGCTTTGCCAAGGGCCACCGCCATGGGTTTGATGGGCGCGAATTGCACCAAGCCTGGAAGCCCAGCTCAATTCTTGATAGTTTCGGGCCATATCTTATACTCCTATAATATGGATCCCACATGTAAAAATTAGTAATATCTTGAATACAAAATCTGCCTTACTAATGCCCCACCAGGAATTGTTGGGTCCCAAATGATTAGAATGCAGCTTGTGATTTGGGTCAGAGAGCCTTTCTAGGCCTGCTATGAAAATCTCAGTCAGGGTTTTATGCGAGGTACCATAATTGCTTTTCAACAAGTAGTCGGCCTCTCCTTTATCATGTTGTAGGCTTGTAGCCTTAGCTTAAGCTACAGTAAAAAATGATCTGTTGAACCCCAAAAGATGATCAGTTTACGGGATTTGAAGCATTTGTTTTTGTTCTTTCAGTTTCTTTTGTTATCATGTTCCTGGATATTTCCTTTCTTTTTTATCTTTGGGGCCAAAGAACGAGGCTCTACAATCTACCCTAACATAACTTCAAGGCAAAACGACATTTGGAAGCTTAAATCGTAGACACAAACACCCATGACATGCCCACTCACGTCTCATTTTGCCAACTGATTTTTGGCTTTGCTTTGCTCTTTCAGGACATTATCTCTTACCCCTTAGCCAATTAACAACAAATATCTAAACGTGACTCTTATCTCTAGGCCTCTACAAATATATATATATATATATATTCACCCTTTGTAATGGTATATTCATCCAGAAACTGCCAAATTGAACAGAAATTTAGTTTTCTTATTCCATCAACTGTCACTATCTTTTTACAATGCCGTATACATTACAAAAATTAGCTAACTTCTTCTTCATGGAAAAAGAATAAACAGAGCAATCCATTTTCACAAGGAAACAATCAAATTCTTTAATCTAATAAAAACAAGTTTCCTAACTTTGAAGATCAGAACAATTGCGAATTTTAAAAAATATTTAATAATATTATTCTCGTGTTAGTGAGTGTCCATATCACTAAATATATAAAATCTAGCAGATAAGTGGGATTTGATTAATTTATTAGATTTTAATCCAAATTAAAAACAAAAAGCATAAAAGAATGTCGTCGGGAGGCTTTTGTCGCTGTTTGGGTGACCCTTGAGCCTTCAATCAAGGTTTCATTTAGGGTTTGATTATGATAGAAAAAGATATATTATATATAATGGTCATGGGATTGACAGGATTAATGTGCCCTTCAACATTTTACTTTAAATTTTGGAAACTTTGGTTGTATCCTTGGAGATTGTTTCTGTTTTGCTTCTTCTTCTAAAAGATTATTCCTCTCACTTTACCAAAATTATTTTGTGACTCGTAAGCTTTGGCACTTACCCACTTTCTCCATACACCAGCCTGCAGCCTATGTATTCTCATCGCAGAGGAATTTGTGAAGGTTAAACAAGAGTTGAGAACTAAACAAGGGGAAAATGTATGACAACCGATTGCTACGATATATATTATTAGGGTTATTACTAGTATTTTCTAGCATTGATAAACATTTTTAATTTCGAAATTTAGCTGCTCCCCACTACATTGATATGGACATAAGTGACTCTAGATATTCGAAAAGTTCTTTTTCAAGATTAAATTGTGATTCATGTGGAAAAGCTTTTTGATGTGACTACAAGATCAACATGGGGGGGCTTGGCCTCTGATCAAACCCTCAAAATTTCCTTTTGTTGATTTTCAAAAAGTTATAAATGTAGACCCCTATATTCTCCCAACTTGTACTCATTCGACTGTTTATCAAAGACTCAAATCTTACATTAGATCACACTAACCCTTGTATGATCCTCTGCCGTGCCTCCAGGGGAATCAGAGACAGATTTTTATATATATTTCTGTAATTTCATGTTAGGTTAAAGCGATAACTAGGGAAAACAAACAAAAACTTACTCATTGGTAATAAGAACAATTGATTATATAAAAAAAAAGTGTGGAAAAGTTTGACTGTCTAGCAAAAACTTGGTGCCCCTCGTAAACGTTTGACACTTGACTGTTGAAATAGATTAAATTTGAAACCATTTGACAATATGTTTTGAGACGGCTAGTGCCTTGTATGCGGTCCGTGTATATGTTCTCATTCATTTGATGTCATTGCTTACATATAATATAAACACCATCATTTTATAACACAAACTTTTTGAATTAGAAGTAATTAAGTTCACCTCAGTCAAAAGGGCCTAACGATTAATGGAGCTTCCTCGAAATTTCTTACTTTCTTCCTCTGGTTTTGGAGTTATCCCATGTATATTTCCTTAGTTTATGAAATATATATTCAATTCATAATGCATACAAGTAACCATGATTATACTAAAAACCGATGTTGGGAAATAATGGGGATGAGAATTCTGGCTGTCCATTTCAATACGTGACTAAGAGCTAAAGATATACTAGAATATATTTAATATGCATTCATGGATTACCATATATAATCTATTCTCTCTTGTTTTATATGGCCACATACTTTCATAGAATTTGTTCTCTGGCTGTTGTTGTAAATTTTTGGAGCATTTACATATTGGTGGTTTTAGCATTTTTTTTTTATTTGCCCATATATAGCTAACTAAACTTTTTCAAAAAGTAAATGTGAACCATTTAATACACGTTGAATGCAATGGCCACGTAACAAATTTTATATTTTATCATATATATATACAATCAAATTGATGAGATAATTGAAAAGTTAACGTGTAACAAGTTTACTTATTAACTGTCAAAATTCATTTGTTTTGATTAATTAAGTTGTAATGGAATCAAAGGACCTGATCATCCTCTCTTTTTTTTTTTTTTAATGTACTTGGTGGGTTAGAACTAGTAACTTTTGGCAGAGATTAAATTCAACTGATCATATATATTTATGTAGGAATAATGTAGACAATTCTTTTTCGTTTTATAAATCCCATCATTTGTCGGTAAACTATCTTAATTATGATTAAATATGTACAAATATCAATGCTTTGATGGAAAAATAAGGTTTTGATGGAAACAACTCAACGTGTTGACGTATATAGCAAGCAAGCGACATTTTAACTTAAAAAACAAAAAAGCTTCTAATGGCTTTGCACTGAATGATTGATTTGAGAGCCGGCCTTCGCAAATAGAACCCAAGATTTCTACATATGTGGACAAAATTAACTAACAGTTTCGTCTAATTATGTCAACCATTTTTAATTTAATTTAAAACAGAAAAGTTAAAATATCATGGCCTACCAACATATCAAGATGGAAAGTCAAGATAAAGTTAAACTAAACAATTTCATCCAATTTGCAACCGCTACGTGTAAAATCAATTATCAATTGATTGAGTCGGTACGGTTTGACCTCAAAGTAAGCACATAGTCTTGATAAAGATTTGATTGATGTTTGCAGTATTTTGGATTGTGAACAACGGAAAAATTGAAATAAATGCCTGGTTTTTTGTGGAAATGGAGATACTGGGTTAAGGGTGGTCTTAGTTTTGTTGGGTATTTCATGATCAACTTCTAGAGATATTGAAAATTTGGTCGGATGATTCTGAATTGTGTTTTTTGGAGTTTTTCTTGATTATTTTGAGAAGTAATGTAAAATGGATATATTGATTAATTTGATATAAATAAAAAAAAAGAATTGTGTTGTTTCTCTACGTGTTATTCTGTAAATAAAATTTAAATAATGAAATCTCAATATTTATATTTTTAAAAAGATTACAATTAAATACCTTTTGTTAAGGCAAGACAAATTTTGTATCAAATATCAAATGAAGGAGATGATGAGGCAAGTTATTCTCAAATTTTCATATCTGATGAAAAGCACGTTAGTTTGCACTCAGAGCTAAGGACGAAATTTTCATTACATCATGGTTTAGATGCCACACTGACTTTATGGGATCAATGCTGATGAAACCTAAATCACAAGTTGTCAAAAACTAGGTAGAGTTTTTGTTGAATGAGTAAACAGCAACCAGAAAAAGAAACATAGAAAAACGCATGAAGGTTATAAGTATCGGTCTGTGTCAAGCATTCACTAAAGATATTGTGAGCCAGAAGAAATAAGTTAATTATGGGAAGGACCTGTGAAAAGATTATTGGTATGATGATGAGAATTTTCTTCTTCTTTTTTTTTTTCCCGTGTCCTTCTTTTTATGGCTAAAACATTTAATTTGAAAGTGATGCATGATTGACTTAACAAATACCTATACTTGAATACTGCCAAGACAACAAAGAACGTCCAGGTCAATTTTGTTTAGCCCTAGTGCTACTCTTTATCTCCTTTTGACTTTAAGAGCATACATATCTGTGGTTTTCTTTTTTGTTTCTTTTTCCCTACCACCAATCCTCGCTCCTCCTAGATATCTCCCATGTTTAAAAATGAAAATCTGCTGGCTAACTATCACAATTAACTTGCTTAATTTACTACATGAATCATCAAATTAAACTATTATATTAGTTGCCTTTTTTGTTTTCTGCCTTTGATATTATGACGTTACCCTGGCGTCAAAATTGCTCTACCATTATTGGGCAATTCGTTTCATGCCAACAGTAAGCTTGTTTTGGCAAAAAAAAAAAAAAAGAGAAAACGAAAATCCCGTTGTAGTTTTCCTTTTCTTTTCCTCTGTCTCTTTCTCTTGGTGAGTGAATAATGATGGGTGGCCATTAAAAACTATTGAAAGAAAGTGCATATGCATGCTTTAGCTCCATAGAGTATGCGACTTATATATTATATTAGTAAGATAAAACATTGATTATTGTACGAAAAGGATTCAGCTTTAGATTTTGGTCCCAACACAAAAGGAAGTAATGCAACCAATTGCTATTTTTCACTAAGACCAAAAAACAGAAATCAAGTGATGCAACATGATAAATAGTTACTATATTCAGTAGGGGAAAAGCTAGAGATATATTTAATGAAAGTCCTCCATGAACATCGTGGGCAGCATCTCTCTATGCTACGTACATAATCTGCCTAGAGAACGCGAAGAGAGACGTGTTTCAAATGTTGATACTGCTTTAACTTAGTGGGGCAAACTGTTGTGGAAATAAATAATCGTTTTAGATACATCAGCGAGGAGAGCATTAGCTGAACCCTGTGAGTATCGTTTTTGTTTAGAATAATGTGCATGATTGTTTTTCCATTTTAATTCTTTCTTTATTAAATTCATGCCATAAATTAAGGAGTGGTGGAACTCATGGGATTGCCTTAAAAATGAAAACAATTATATAAACATAATTCGCAGTACTAAATCTTGAAGCTATCCGGTGAAAAAGACTCTTCCCATACTTAATTTATGGCTCTTGAGGCAACCATCCACAAGGCTATATATCTTTTTAAATCAAGCAAAGGAAACAAGTATAAATCTCATAAAACAAAGTCTTAGAAAAACAATGGAATGATCCAAGAATAAAGGCAGGGTTTTATATTGAGATAGAGAACAGATACTATATATGTTATTATCAAGCAGATACTTGATCGACCCACCAGGCACAGATAAATAGTATAGAAAGTACTGGATAACTTGATCAAGTTCGCCTTATTTCTAGTTGGAAGGAACTACATGACATAAACTGATAGCATGTGCGTTCAATTCAAAGCTCTCAATGTTTTAATTGCAGATAACAATAAAAGAATGCAGCCACAGCCAGATACCCAGTTTGCTAGAGCCTAGGAAGTTGTGGCCAAAACGTCAAAGCAACTTTACAACTTTATTACTGCCTTTTTCATGGACGCCTAGGAGGGGCTTTATGGCAGATGCTATGCAATCCCATGTGTTACGAGGGAAAAAGAGGTGTACTTTTTTAATTGTAATTAAGAAATATACCATAAAGTTTCCTCCTCAGACAGTGCTGATCTAGGAGACCCGAGTAATTTAATAAAAGCATTTCGAAGTACCAAATATGACTGCTCTCAGAGTGCAAAGCAGTTTTGGACTCAACTGTATTTGATTACTGTCATTTTAAGAACTTCAAGGATTTAGGATTGCACATACAGCATCATTAAACAAAGCAATCAAGTCTAGAAGTTAAAAGCTAAAGAGAATTCAGAAGACAAAATCTGCTTATATAGATGAATCAAAGTGGCTTAATTAATAAACTTTTGAGAAGGGAAAAAAAACGGAAATGGCAATTGTAAAAGTCGAATTACAAAACAAAACAATCTCTGCATGAATTCATTAGGAGATTTTCTGAAATTCTCTGACACCCAAATTAATTCCCTAATTGGTACAAATTTACACCACCCATGTACAGTGCTGCTATTGTGGCCCGAAGTAGCTTGACTCATCGAAGGTAGAAATTTGAGGCATGCTTTGTTGGCAAGCTTCAAATCCAGAGACAATTTGGGGATAGCCTAGTGAATTTATATCTCCCCAGCTGCTACTTTCTACGGAACTAGTCCCAGTACTGCTTCCATCGACCATGTTATCCGTTCCATAGAAACCGTCCAAGCTGTAGATCAGCTCACTTAGCTCAGCTGGGAAACCATCAAGCTCTTGAAACATATTGTTAGGACCAGCAGCAGCCTCGTTGACATTAAAGTGGGTACTGTTGATCACTTGAGAAGTACAAGTACTGTTTATGGGACTAATTGAAGATGGAGATGAAATCATGTTCATGGTGTTCTCATATAGCTGATCTTGAGCAAAGGAAACATCCAGAGGGTATCGAAGATTCATGGGATTGTTGGAGGCGCTTGATTGTGGATAATCACCGGAGAACCTTCCTCCTAGTTTGACAAGCAAATTCCTGATGGATTCTTGGTCCTTGAGCTGAGGATCTTGGTTTGTGCTTGTTAGAGGCATGACTGCTGGTAACTGTGGCCAGTATGGAGCTTGGCTCACCATTCCAGGAATCATATAATCCTCACTCTCTCTCTTCATCTCTTGCTTAAGGGTGAGGCAGCTAGCTGCTCTCCGAGCTTGTTGCTCTTTTCGCTGTTTGCCCAGGAGCTTCTTTTTAAGCCTTGTGTTCCAATAGTTCTTAATATCATTGTCAGTCCTCCCAGGCAGTTGTGCTGCAATTATAGACCATCTGTGCATTCAAAAGAAACATATAAATAAGAGTTTGAATGCTGTCTATTATTGATAATTACTAGAGCTTAATTAAGAATAAAAGATCCTAAATATATATACTCCACGAGAATATGACTTACCTGCTTCCAATGCTTATAAAAAGGCTGCAGATTATGTTATCCTCTTCTTCTGAGAACCCTCCATGCTTAATGTTGGGTCGGAGATAATTCAACCATCTAAGACGACAGCTCTTGCCACATCTCCTAAGCCCTGAAAACAGTATTGTTCAAGAGGTAAAGTTAGACTAATCTAGCTTAACCAAAAGAAAATTGAATAAAGTGATATCTAAGAAGTGGGAAAGTTTAATTCATCTGTAGCTCTCTAGGTTGCTAACCTATCTTCTGAGGCAAGGCAATCCAGTTGCCACCAGTGCCGTTTGCCTCTATATAAGCCTTAAGCGTGGCATCTTCCTCCGGCGACCATGGGCCTTTCTTCACGTTAGCTTTATCACAGCAAGGAGCTCTCCCCATGTTTTTTTATGGGTGAGTTTGTTTGCTTGAGTTGAGAGAGTTGAAAGTTAGCTGCTCTCTAGTTTCCTGTCACTTGACAATAATGAAAGTGTGGTAATATTGTTATATACACACACACACACTAAAAAAAAAAAAAGAAAGGGAGACTATAATGGCTAGAGGAAGACAGACATGGAACCGTCTCCCCCAGGATTCGAAAAGGGCGATGAGGGAAAAAGAAACGATTAAACTTTAGGTATAAAATATTGCAGAAATTGAAAGTGCCAGAACAGGAGACCAGGATTTTTCTTATTGTCCTGCTACCTCCAGAATCTATGATAATCTAAATTTATTTATATAATATAATTATGATTTGCTACTACATTAATCAGCCATCTGCATTTGACTGCCTCTCTCTCTCTCTCTCTCTCTAGCTCTCCTTCTCCCTAGCTATGACACCTGATCAAAGGCTGCTATCCGATTTAATGATGATGATTGCTGATCAGGGAATTAGTGGACCCAGCAAAGGTGTAATTAGTAAGATCAGTTCAAATAAGACGGGGTTGAATGGTTCCTCAGCTCTAAGTGCGTGGCTTTCTCAGCAATTGCCTTACTCCATTATGTAAGATATAAACGTCATGGCTTCAGGACAAGTTTCGATGGGAAGAGACCATTTGCTGTTGAGTGTCGGGGTAAAATTAGAGCTGCGCGCTTCCTAATTAGCTTGAGCTTAATTTTGTTTCTTTCTTGTTTTCTCTTTAATTCCTATTCTCATTTTATTTATCTTTAAAATTCCTATATTTGTTAATACAATGTGTAATTTCTATCTTTCAATGGGCAAGCTTAATTACTAGTTATTAATTTCCGGCTGAAGGCCATATTCTTTCCATACTGAAGACTATAATTAATTAATTAATTAATTAATAATCATCATAGTAATTTTTACATGCATTACAAAATATTCATATTAGTAACTTATATATTTTCTTAAAAAAAAAACCCTTATTTCTTGTATATACACACTATTGAATACATCTAGTATTTATATTTACGTGCCTTGCACATGAATATATACTTATTTTTAATTTTTTTTATATTTAAATAATAATTATATAAAATGCAAATATTTTTAAGTGTACAGTTAATTGTTTAAAAATAAAATATAATTATATATAAAAGATTAGTAATGTTTAAATTATATTTAATTAAAAATTTGTACCATTAATTTATAAATTACTCAATACTATTAGAATTAACAAAATGAATAAAAAAAGATTCACTGCAATTAGACGATCTATACCATTCATACTTTAATATATATTATAAACAAACTATAAATTACATATGTAAATATATATTATAAATAATAAATATAGATAGATTATGGACTAATATCAATTAATGCGATTTATTGGTTGGTGAATATATATTTATACTCTCTCTGTTAGTAAGAAAAAAAAAATATATATATATATATATAGAGAGAGAGTAAAAAAGAGAGAATTTGATTCAATTGGCCTTCTTTTGATTTCCCCACCTTCAGCACCGTCAGATGTCAACCCCACCACACCCAAAAAACAAGTTATAATTAATAGGATAATTACAGAGAAAACTGTCCATAATTAATAGGAGAATAAGATACAGTTGAATTTTTCCTTCCGTGTCTGTCTTTTTCTCAAAAAAAGGTTATTCTAGTTGATTTGGTATATGCTCTGACCTCCCAAATTCATAACATTTATTACCAAGATGGAGAGAGACGGTGTTAATTAGGCACATGCCCTAATCTTAGAAATGAAATTACCCAGTTTCTGGTCTTAAAAGAGAAGTAACATAGGTAAAATAAGTGTTCTAGAAAGATAGTCATGGTCAAATATGCCACAATAATGTAGAATATAAGGGGTATTCTGTTAGGTTAGGTGACCAAATTATTGGCCAAACAAGGAGAAAAATTACCATGGTGTTGAAGAGGAAACTCTAGCCGACGGTTTGAATTTACCACGCACACCCCATTAATTAAATAAAATAGTAATAGGGCAGCAATAATGGACGGGATTTCAAGCTTTAAGGGTAGATAGATAGATTTCGTTAATTATATTAATTAAATGATATAATTGAACCAAGATCAAAATTGGGTCCTAATTATAATTAATAAAGAAAGGAGTACAAGTTTAGTATCGGGAGCAGGGAACGAGGAAAGCCCACTATCATGTCACTTGCGTCACGAAACTGACCTTCTTGCATGTCTCTTATGCTTTTAACATTTCCAAATTGTCAAATTTTTTTGTACAATCAACATGTTATTCACACTTGTCCACAGATAAAGAGCTTATGGACATAAGTCCCAAATTTAGTCCTAACTCATATTTATGCTTTTTCTAATTTTAAATTAACTCTTTGTTATAATCATCCAAATTTAAAAATGACAACACAAAAATAATGATAAGAGTAATGTAATTTTCTTTTTGTTTTATTTTTTTTATTTTTGAATATCTCAAAATTATTTTCTTTTTTCTTTTTTGAACATCTAAAATTCTTACCTTTTATATTTTAATAAATTATTTTTCATAATTTTGATACTGTTTGACATTATAAAATTATGGAATATCAATTTATAAAAAAATTAAATTTCGATATTAAACACACTAAAAGCAAAATTTTTGTTTTAAACTATATAAAACTCAAAGATCAAGGTATACAATTCTGATCATAGATAGAATATATTAAGAAAAAAAAATTTTTTTGTTTAATTTGGATTTTTAAAATTACTATATTTTCAAAATTTTTTTTGCCGTTTCTCATTTAAAAATATCCTTAGTATCAAAAGAAAATTTGAGTTGTGGAATAGTTTGAGTTGAAATTCTTTCCTTAGGATTTTATTATGTCAAATTAACTGGAAAAGGTCAACCTACTCAAGACATTTGAAACCTAACTCATGAATTTATTGAAACAAATGCACAATCCTAATCTAAAATGTTATGAACGCAATTTTCACGTATTTATTATGTAATGCAGAAAATCTTGCATAGATTTGAGGATGTTTGGACATTTCCTCAACCCAAAAATTGCCCTTCATATTTAATAATGCATTACAGATTGGGTTATAACTTAAATAATAGTTAGTTTTCTTAATTCTCAATTAGGAATCAAAAGAAGAGGGCCAACATTAATGCGAAGAAAGAAAAACGTCCTTAGCTGGTAAAGATGGCTGACTTGACTCTAGAACACATGGCAGAGTGGAAGTCAAAATATGGCAATATATATATAGAATTGCAGTTAAATTTTGTTCACTTGGTTGCATTTCTTTGTCGATTTTTAATCCTTTTGTTGCATTACCTAGAGCCTCGACATGTTAAAATATATATATATATATATATTCAAGTATAAAAAGTAAAGTGAAAGTACACAACGTTTTCAACACGCAACCATGGGAAATGGTCGCCTTGGTAGGCCACAGCTCAGCTTTACTTGCTCCCTCTCTCTCTCCCTGTGTTAAATTTCCCTCAACGTGTGTGTTGATTTGGAGGATACTTTGAAAGAGTCCCTTTGACAGTCTCCTCAAGGCTTTACAGCTTTCAGATCAACCCCTCCTTTCTGCTCAAGGCATCTTTCTAACGATGCTTTATATATATATATATATATATATAGGTATATATAAATATTTTTCCAACGGCATGGCCAATGCAAATTTGACATTGTTTGAAAAGACAGAAGTACAGGGGATATTTCATATTTGGAAAAAGATAGTAGTGGAACTTGTGGGGGGGAGAAATTTGCTGTTCATTATAGATTAAAAAAGACGCAAAGATAGGGAAAGCCACTTGAGTTGATTAGGTAAAGGGAGAAACTCTCAAAATGATGGGATAATGATGAGAAAATGATGGCATTTGGTCCTTGTAGTGGGTCATTCAAGGTTAGCTAGCTAGGAACAAATTTTACATTATTATACATATTACTGTTTCGGTACGCCTGGAAATGTATCAAACACAATGAAAAATTAAAAACAATAAAAGAAAGAAGACTATCGTATCTTTGGATTCCTCTTTGGAAGGAATGGAAGAAAAAAAATAGAATAAAATAATGAATCAAGTGTCTTTGTCCTCTCATTCGAGGAAGACTTGAATTGTATCTCATGAGAGAAGACTTTTTCACTTCCTCCTCTTAACATTTTCTTCCTCTCTTTTATTGCCAAGAAAACTAGATACTTGGATACATAGTTCTGTTCACACACCATGGAAATAACTTCAATCCATTTTCTCCCCAACCAAGCACAATATTGGTATTGAGGCATGGCATAGAAAATATCAGTAATCTAGTGTTGATCAGTGGTAGAATAAGAAACTACATGCAGCACGCAGTTTTCTCCACTTTTCCTTGGAAGCTTGAAAATTCTAGATATTTTGCAGCTATGTAAGACCCAGGAAGGTTCTCTATTAAATGAATCTTGCTGAAATTTTTGCCCAGAATCCTTGAATTTTCAGCTTCAGGTATAATGAAGACATGATAAATTCTAACACCTCAATGTTTGAATCAAATAGTGCTTCTCAACTTATTTTTATAACTTAATCTTATTTTTCCATGCTGAATCTAAGACTTTTGTTCTTATTCAATATAATAGCATGCGCTGTCCACACTTCACCTTAAGGACTCTGTTTCCACAAGTGCAACATATTTCCAAACGATTGGAAAAATTACCCTAATATACTCCATCGGGTTGGAAAAACCCTTCGGTACTCCTCTAAATTAAAATATATAAAAAGCAAAGAGAAAAATAGATGTTTCTGTAGAAATCAAACAATGATTTTGAAAAGCAGACATCTAGAAACATATATCTATCGTACGTCTTAGTTTGAGTGGCCATGAAACATGTGAAAGACTAAAGTATCAATGTTATTAATGTAAATACATGCACCTGCTTGTTTTTCAACTCAAATTACAGTGATTTTAGGAATTTAAAGTTGAATGCCTCTGATTACTGAGTCAAAAGTCTTTTTGATACTCTTTACGTATAGGTTACACAATAAAGAATAGTTCTTAAGATTCAAATTTGCTAAAAAGATTTGCAAATTCAAAGTTTTAAGCTATAATTGTTGGATGCATTACCTTAAGTATATGATTTAAAGGAAAGCACAATTTAAAAGATAATTGGAGATGGTATCTGGCATGTTATCGATTTTAACTAGTACTAATAAAAACAAAGCTAGACTAAAATTTTCAATTGCATTTACATAGAGAGAGTTGAATATATAGTACCAATTGAGTTTATTACTTCTCATTTGGTGTCATATTTAAGTGCGATTTGGAATCCCATAAACTTATCAAGAGCAGCCAATGGGACCTTAGTCCAATGGTCTAATTAAAAGTTTAGATTTTGAGAAGTTTCAAGTTTAATTTTTTTTCTATTTTTGTGTGCTATGGGTGTCATTCTGTTGAAAGGTAAAATATTTAAGAAATACCAAGTTCAACCTAACATAAAACTTGCTTTGGAAACTACACGACACATTTTACTTATTAATTTATTTTACTAGAGCTAAAAATCTACGGATATGGAGAGAAGATTGATGTGATTGACAAGAAGAACACAACTGGCAAACTCAAATCTCATTATTTTGTTTGGGTGAGCTAATGAACTCAAATTTAATTTTACATAAAGCTGGCTAGTTAGCAACTTAGCATGATCATGATCACAAAGGATCCTTCTCGAAGGTGATAAAGACCTAATAGTCCAGACCCTTTGTGGGGACAACACTGAACTATGTCAGAGGAATTAGTTCCATTTACTGAATTATGTTTCTTTTCCTATTGCCTTCTAGCATGTTCTAATTAGGACTTCATTTTACTCGATCAGCTTATCTCCATGCACGAAAGTGTCTTGGAACCATGTCATGCGTAGAACATGACGTTGACTGACTCTATGTAGTCGTCAGGCTTTGTATTCAAGAAGGGAGGTACTCCCGGGATTGACTGCTACAAACCGATCCCTTGAAGGATAAAGTGATTGAAACTTTCCTTGATTTAGCCTTTTCTCCTCCATGAAAAGCAGGTCAGCAACGCGGTTTCGCTCTTTTTTCTGCAGCCGCAGCGTCAATGCATGCTGAGTTTTAAAGCTAGTGGAAGAAATAAAAAGATAATGTATGAAAGGTCAAAAGACCAAAGAAAAGACAAAAATTTTGCAGATAAAACCCAGATTCATGAGCAACTTTAGAAGTTTCAATAATGGTACAATTCGAATTTAATATTGATTATGGTATTTGTTTCAGACCGTTTCCACAAGCTAATGCGATCTTGTGACATGTCTTGCTCTTTTCTTCTTCTATTTTTTTCTCTCTTATTTTTAACAAAGAAAAAACATGTAACAAGATAACTTACAAGGGGGGATTAACTCTAGAAACCCTGGTGCAGCAACGTAATTTCCTGACACGGGACCTTTTTGACAAAAAACATAGACTATTCCTATGGGGCCTTACTTTCTGTAATGACTTCCATTGTTTTTTAAAAAAAATAAATAAAGATCAAAGGGGAAATGTTGAAACGTATCTCGGCTTTTGTCAGTGTTTCACCTCATCAAGCCATTGATTCTAATGTCCATCAGAAAACTGGAACCCAGGAAAAATAAGAGCATGTTAGCCAAATAGACAATCTTCAGAAAGTTCAAGGACACATCACATGAAGGAAGGCAGTTATTAGCGAACTAGAGTTCCGAGGCAACAGTGGGAGACGTTGCGAGATGCACTTTGACGAGACGAACTCCTATCTGACCCATCATAGGCCCAACCGCCTTTTCTTCTCGTTGGTGATTTGGGGGAAAAAGCAATAGCGAGCGAGCGAACGAAGGCAAAGAAACTAACGACATCTTCAAAATTGGTTTGAAAACGTAATCCTTGCTTTAATACTCTGAAGCCCACTTTTCTGTCTCGCTAGAACCACAATCCTAATGAAAGGTGGTCAAAAGGCCAGAATATCAAACTAGTGAAGTGGATTGGTCGCTTTTCAGGCCCATGAAATAATAAGCTCGTAATCAGCTCAATACGTTTAAATACGGACAAGGAAGTCGTGAAAAAATTAAATTGATGAAGTCGACATCCTTGTGTAATGCTGCATCATTCAAGAGAGAAACGATAAAAATTCTAATTACCAACATAAGAAAAAAACAATATCGACATATTACATTGGAGAAAGAAACAATATTTTTAAACTGAGATGACTCTGTAGAAGTCGAAACATAGAAAACCAGATGTGACAAAAAGTATTCCTAACTCAACTCAACAGTCCAATCCATCTTGTCCTCGATAAGACCCATCTGGAGGCTGGTAAGCACGGAGTAGAGCTGCTGTGATACAGCCCCAAAACCATCTGCTCCATAAGACACCCTGCACGATTTAAAATTTTACAACAAACTCCATTTGTCAGAACCCTATCCAAAACCAAGAAAATAGACCACTCACTTCAGCACTCAAGCAAAAGTAGCAATTTTGCTTCAACAAGACCATGCTACCTATGGCTTCACTCAAAGATTTTTACTCACACTTTCATTTTCATTTAAAGGAAAGGGAGATCGAGTAGAACCATGATAAAAAGAGAGGGGGAGTGAGAGAGAGAACTAATGCTACTGTGTCACGTATGTACAAAAACCGTGGTAGTACTGACAAACAGACTTGTGACTTCATCCAAAAAGATATAACAAGACAGTCGTAATTGCTTCGGAAATCATTAAAATTTTCCTTCCGTAAACTCAAAACAATAGCTGCAATCATTACGAAGGCTATCAAGCATTGTGGAACAAGTGATTTTTGTTTCCTCCACTGAATGTGTCCATCTAAAACTTAAGCTCAATATCAGCCAATCCTATTTTTCAATACAATTAGAATGTTAAAATTCCATTGACTAAAATAATAGCCCCACGCAAAATTAACTGACAAACAGTACATGCCTACCATCTCCATCTCCCACAAAAGGAGACAAATAAATAATGGAAAATATAAACAGAACATGAAGAAGCAAAATTACCAAGTTAAGCAAAAAGCATGCACTCAACAGCACAGAGAATTTACCTTTCACCCTTGTAAGTAATGCTGCCGACAGGCGACACAACAACCGCTGTCCCTGTGCAGAAAACTTCATCAGCATCAAGCAATTCCTCCACTGGCACAAGGCGCTCCTCAACCTGCATCATCAGCAGATGAGCATTAGGAAGTGATACAAGGAGCTCCTGACGTACTCTCACCGATGCAAACAAGCAACACTTATGATGTCACACAATGTGAAATTTATAACAAAATTTATTAACTCAGTCTAGAGGAAACCATCCATATAAAATCTGAAAAAGTGGCCGCATCATAAGGTATTGCAGAATACCTACCAATACATTCAGAAGATATAGACAAGTGAAGAAATTTTATTGACAAGAAAAAGTAGCTCGCTCACTTCCTGTTTTCTCCAAGTTCTAAGATCTTGCAGCCTCTATCACTACAAAGTAATTCTACGTAGTAAAGAAGAAAGAGAAAAAGATGGTAACCACTCTCAGACATTCTTTCATAAGCAAAACTTAATCAACAAACACCAAAAACAATTATCCAGATGAACACAACAACATCCACAAGTTGTAGAAACCAAATCGTAAACATCCTCCATGATCCAACATGTGAACTTAGAACCATAGGGCTCCTGTGAAAACCCCGTCATATTTTCATTTCTGAATCATTGATGTCTAGGAACTTTTATATGCAGGCAACAAAGAATACTATTTCAATGTGCATTTTATGTGTAACTCTATAATTTCATCAAAAAGTCTAGAAAAGGCATTGCAAGGTTTTGAGGAAAAAGTCTGAAAAGAAATTCAATTGCCCTCCAATTGCAAACAACAGAGCTTTTGGAAAGCCCAGTTTTTCCTACCCGAATCTTTGACAAGTTGAAACTCTAAGATTTAGGAGACAAGCACTTGAACTATGTCAGCATAAAAATCAGGTGCAACTATACCTTTCTACAAATATCATATGTATAAGTCTCTACCATAAGACATTATGACATATCAAGACTCCAAGGAAGTTTGAAAGATGTGCCTAGAATCAGTGTGTCTGTATGAACAACAAATCTGAGCAAAAACCTGTAACAAAACTAGAATGACTAGGTCCGATTATATACATTCCCAGATACACATGGTATTACTTTTGACAAAATGAATTCATAAATAGTCTTCCAAACTTCACAATGAGTACCTGGAACCCTTGGCTTCGAGCAACATCAATTATACTCTTTCTTGTGATGCCAGGTAAGATTGTTCCCTTTATTGCAGGAGTTGAGATGACATTACCCTAAAAGCACAAAAATCAAGTTAAAGAAAAAGGGATACTTCAGTGTCAACTACATTATCCCAGTACGTTTTAACTCATCAACCACAGAGTATAAAAAGATCCAAAACAAGCCTTATTTAACTCAAAAATCTAAACTCTTAGATGGCATTTTGTTCTTAGAAACAGAATGGCTTCTAGAAATTTTCATTCAGATCATTTAAGCGCAATTATTTTATTAAAAATAGATTAAACCAAAAATTCTCACAGATTGATTGACCTAAGAAAGCATTTAGCGGTACTAGATTAACAAAGATGGATTCTCAGTGGCTACCCCAAAGTAGAAGTAAAAGTTGGTTGTCGTGCCACAGCTATATGTAGGAGTCATTCAGTCAAAGGCATGACAATATGGCAATTATGTTAGCCCCAATTTGTAGTTGAGTATCACCAAAAGACTACAATGGTCGGCTTATATTGTAATGCATCACTTAAAATTCAGGCTGAACATAAAGCAAGGAGATCATGATCACAGAACATGGTCCACTAACAAAGCATTGTTATTAAGTTTCAATGGTTTTTTTTTTTTTTTTTTGAAAGGCTATTAAGTTTCAATGTTAAGGCACATATAACAGTTGAACATATTGAACAAGATTTTCAAAGAGGGGGAGATTCATGTTTAACACTTCTTTCTGTGATAAATAGCATACTACCACTAGTCTAGATGAGAAAAGAAATATTAACTACTAACAAATAAGTAGATCATGATACCTTCACCATGAAAATGTTGCAAGAGGAAACTTCCTCCAAATACTTTTTGTGAACACAATCAAGATAGAGGACATCAGAGTATCCTTTGGCTTTTGCAGCAGATTGCGCCTTCAGAACCTACATACACAGTAGAAAGAGACAGCATTAGCTTGTAGAAAATGTAATTAGTGTCCTTGTTTCACTATCAAAAATATTTCAACTGCCTGAGGCCAATGAATTGGTGAAAGGATTCACTAAGCACTAGAAAAGCTAGCTTACCGCAGCATAATTCCCGATAGTTTTAACACCCCCAGTGCCGCCAGGAGTGGCACGATGCAATTCATGCTCAACAATTAAATGTATTGGAGCAACACCCTCCTGGAATCATATACAACTTGTGAATGAATAATCATACGATAATTTGCCAAACTATAAAAACAAGGAAACAAAAGGACACCTAAGAGTAAATCAAATGAAAGGATTATTCCTCCAAACAGAAAATTAATAGCTTGGAATTGGGAACCTTCAATTAAGTAAGAAGATTTTAGCAGGGAAAAGGATTTTAAACTTAATAGAGCACAATCATGAATGGTTGCTTATCTCATATGTAATTAAATAACCAACCATCTTCACTGAGTGTTAATTTATGGCAGTTATAAACAAAGGCCAACATATAGAGATATATTATATGATAAGGTAAAATACCCCTAGTCCCTAAGTTTTAATCAAAATTCCAAACAGGTCCACTAGTATTTTAAATTGACACTCTGTCCCAAAAAAAAATATCCTCTGTTGGACACATAGGTCCAACCGTTAGTTGACCATTAATGTTTCCTATAGTTTGATGACGTCGTAATTTGAAATGACAATTTTACCCTCTATTAATTTTGAGAATTACTATTATATAATTTTTATTAATTTTTTATTAATTAAAAAAAAAAAAAGAGGAGCACACCAATCGGTGCTCTCCTTTCTTGGGGAGCTGGGGAGCACCAATTGGTGCTCCTTTTTAAAAATATATATAATAATAATTTTTAAAATTAATAAAGAAAAAAAGGCATTTTATTCTTTTCATCATCTCTATTAATGATGTTTACACTTTTGGAGTAAAAATGTCCATTTCAAAAACTAATGGATCAGCGTGGAATTTCGATTAAAACTTAAGGGTGTGAGAGTATTTTACCCTATATTATATTACATTATATTATATTATTATGCATAAATGTGTATGCAAGTGTGTGTATATAATGATAGAAAAAAACCTTAAAAGAAATTATACAGCTAATGTATCCCTCTTGCGAGGCCAAAAGAAAAGGAAATTTGATTAAGCTTATGCATGACTAAAAAGCAAGTATCGAAGATAATAAACCTTAAAATAGTTTCCCACAGGTGAGACATAAATAAGAAAGGTGTACTCAGGAGCAGGTGCAAGACCAAGAACAGCTCCACTCCCCATGAGCAACGGCCTGATGTACAGGGACCCTTTTTCACAGGGGGGAACCTGAAATGAGAAATTAACAATTTACTCATTAAACGGGTAAAGCCAATTGCTAGCAAACTCATGCTTCATATCAAGGTTGTTTGTTACCCAACGTTTGTTTGCCAGGACAGTTGCCTTTACAGCTTCCACAAACTGCTCAACAGTAGGTGATGGCATGCACATCCTCTCTGCACCCAACCTCATTCGAAGAGCATTCTCCTCAGGACGAAAAAGAAGAATGTTACCATCTTCTTTCCTGTAGGCTTTCAGACCTTCAAATAATCCCTAGAGACACAAACCGGGAAACAACGATGGGAGAGAGAGAGAAAAGAGAACTAGTATAGCACAATGGTTAAAAACAAATTAAGTGCTTGTTTGGCCTGGCTTTTTTTCAGCTTATCTATCTCTTAAAAGCAAAAGCTAGGTCAAACATAAATTTTGAAAAGCTCTTAAAAAAAACTAACTTTTTTTTAAAGAGTAAAATTTAAAAAAAAAGAGCTTCAAAAAAAGCTCCGGTGAGGAGCTTTTTCTTCTCTTCTTTTAAAAATACAAAAAAAAAATTATTTTTGTTTCAAAAATATCCTTATCTATTAAAAATAATTACAATATTACCTTTAAAAAAAAATACCCTCTATGATAATTTTAACCAAAATTATAACTTATATAAAAAAAACTTATAAAAAAAATTTACCAAACAACTTTAGCTTAATTTTAAAAACTATTATTTTTCATAAAAGCTTCATAATAGTTTTTAAGCTAGAAAAAAGCTAGGCCAAACAGCCTCTAAATATAAGTTTTACAAGGCAATGTTAAATGGGGCCCTAACAACACATTATCTTAGAGCACTAGATATGACACATCATGAACTCTCTCTCTCTCTCTCTCTCTCTCTCTCTCTCTCTCTCTCTGACGTGGGAGGGGGTCATCAAGGTGGTGTAACATAATATAGGTATATTACTTACTTAAATTGTAAGCATCTGCACATAAGAATAGGTTCGTGCATACTGCACAGCAACCATCATGGCTAAGTAAAGAAATCTAAGCAAAGCAGAAAAAAAATCAGGTATGGAAGTTAAGAAATCTAACCTGTCCATAATTTAAGACCCCAGCAGAGGGGCTTAATTCAATTTTCCCAAACTGTTGTAATTCACCTTTAGAGAAGTTTCCACCTTGAGTACATTTCATCACATACATATAATCAGTGGGAAGAAACCCAAATCCAAGATTGTCCCACTCTATATCAGCCAATTCGCATGCTTCAGTGCTGCATTCAAAACATTTGAGTCAAATGCACAGAAGAAAAAAAAATCACCATTTCAGATTGAAAGAAGCAGAGAAAAGCAGCAAAGTAGAGGATAAGTTTGATAATTTTGTCTTTTTAATACTTATATGTAGAGAATTTATGAAACCAAGAGAAATATAAAAAAGTACTCTCTTCTGAAGTATTTTCCAAATCTTGCCACCTTTTGAAGAGATTTGGGACAGAATGGAACCACCAATAATATTGTGCATAATATACTTTGTAATACAACCCATTTCTTTATCCTCAAGCGTTTCATATTCAAGCAACTAAAAAAAATTGAATTTCACTTCTTATCAGCTTAAATATTAGCATTTCTCTTGAATTCTCTCATTATGTAAATTTCCAAATTACTGGATGAATTGTTGATTGCATTGGTAAATATTTAGCTACAAAGAAAAACTAAGGCTCCACTTGCTGGCAATCTGCTCTGCTATAAAGGAGAAGCAAACAGCAAATTTTTTTAAGCCAAAAATAAACAAGTAAATGAATGCATATAAAAGCATAGTCATAAGTTTCTGCCACTCATAAAATTGAAATGTTTTAATTTTTAATTGTTAAAAGCCTTCTCCATATGTACCCAAACATTATCCTTTAGTCATGCAATAGTATCAACCAAAATGAAGTCTAAATCTAAATTATATACTTACTTTTCTTTTTTAGCCTTTTACCAAAAGCCAGAATCTAACTAGAGGCTCTTTCTGTTGTTGCTTTTGCTTTTTTTTTTCTCGATAAATAAATTGCTATAAAGAAAAAAGGCAATAGAAAAAAAAACTAATAATTCATAGAAAAAACTAAGCAAATAGTTAAATTGAGACAATAATTCAAACAAATTTGTTTAAAAGAACAAATGAGTTATGTTATCCATGAAAGGCAAACTTTAAACTTTTTATAATTCTTAAATATTCTAGAAGTTTATAATAAAAAATGTCGCCTACTTTTGTATCCAAATGCAATATACTTCATTTTTCTTGCTAAGAAAAATAAACGAGTTGAAAAAAGAAATAACCATAAAACCTTAGATCTTCCAAACTACACCGAACACACTTGCTAATGATATCCTTTCTTTAACTTTATAGCAAAATTACGACTTTGGAAAAAGAAAAGTTCTTTGATAAAATGTAAATTTAAAGAAAAAAATGGCTACTAAAAGAGAGCCTAAATAAAATAAATAAATAAACAAAGAATACATTGAAATTGAGCAAATCTAATGCAATTTGATCATAAAATTTCAAAATTTCAATCTTCATGGTGAAAAAAAAGAAAAGAGAGAACGCACCTATAAGAATCGGATAACACAGCAGCACGCCAAAACGGATAGTTAGCTTCATTAACATTGCGAGAATAAGCAGAAGCTATAATTTGCTTCTGCAACTGAAAAAGAAACACGGAGCAAATGAGCAGAATCCAACAGGCAACTGCGACGAGGAAGAAACGAAAGAGTAAGGAAAAGAGACAAAAAGAGGTTACCTGCGGAGGAGAGAAACGCGTTCGTTGAGGAGGATATGTGGCGGCGGCGGCGGCGGCGGCGGCGGAAGGAGAGGAAGAGCGAGAAGGGCAAATAAGGAAAGCTGGCTGGAGACTAGCGAGGACGGCGCTGCTTTCCATTTTCTCTCTCTATTTTTTTTCCGCCAATAAACTTGTTTTGTGTTTTCTCTTTCCCTTTCTCTTACTTTTCTACCTACAAAATACAAAATGGAAAATATTTTAAATAAGGATTTTGCAGGCCGGACAGTGCTACTTCTAGCTGACGTGGATACTCTTACAGTCCTCGTCAACTTTAATCTAAACCATATTTTGCTCTTAAATAATTAAAATTAAATACTACTTTTTTAAAAAATAAAATATAAAATAGTGAAAACGGAAAACTATGGTATGTGAATACCGAAAAAGATATTAATAAAACAGTAGTACCAATGGACAGATCATACACCTACCTTCCGGCTTTAGGATCAGCACTACTGAGTCACGGACTGACCCGGATCCACTGTAGAAATCTAGTCTACCGTCGAGCCAGTGGGCCAACTTACGTTAATGACTTCCTAATTAAATGTCATTAAATATATTTTCCATATTTTGTAGCCTCACGGAGACTGGACAAAATTGTAAAATTTTGGCTGCCTAGTACAGATAATCCCTTGCATTAAGTAGAATTGAGTATTTGTTCTTTAATTCCAACCTAATTCTTTTTTTTATTTAATAAAAAAAAGTTCTTAATTTAAGGTCAATCATAATCATTATAATTAATTAATAACGTATAACATATTTATGTTCATTGTCAGTACACCTGAAACTCGCAATACATCAAGTAAAAACTCTTTTCTTTTTGACATAATTCGTGAGTAATTAAATCCCCAATCCTAATCATAATTGCTCTGGGTGAAAGTCGATGAATGCTGTGAGTTCTTCTTTAGCTTTCATACATACGAAAACTCCTTATATTTAATGCCCCGAAAGAAATAAAGCCGGCCGCCTTTCAAGCTAGCAGTCACCTTGAGATTTTTTATTTTTATTCAGTGAAAAATAGAAACACATAAGCAAGAGACCAATCAGACCATGATCAGCTCCCATAAAGATCAAAAGTTGATGGTCGAATGAATTTAAAGAAAACCAAACCGCATTTCCTCAATTTGCTATATCATTCAAGTTTGTTAGGTGGTAAGAAAGGCATCACGCCGTCCAAACCAATTTCCAACACCACACCACGCTATAGGCTTTTAAAATACCTAGACAAAATCTATCCGGTTTTCTCATCATACAAGCCATAAACCAAGACAAGACACTCCCACCTTCCAAAAGCTATAACACCACCCTATTGAAACTAGCTAGGAACATCAGAAACCAACCACTAAACATACCCACGCAAGAACAACAGAATAAAGAAGCATTTACAAGTTTCAAACAAGTTCTGAGTTAGTTAAACACATTCGCATGATTGGTTCCTGCAAGGTAAATCGACCCCTTCCAAGTATATACTAGTTACTTTTGCTATTCTGCAATAACCAAAAAGAGTAATTAGAAGGCTGTTTCAATCAAAATAGATCTTTATCATAGTTTGACATGAGACTAGACCCCAAAGAGAGGACAAAAAGCATACCTTTGTGCAAAATGGTTAAAATTTACTGCCAATTAACCGTAGCAGCTCAAAAAACACTACAATTCTACAACTTCTGCATTGACCTTGTCCTCATTCCAATTTTCTCATTGTCATCAGGTTTGGGAGCAACATTTTCTTCAAGCTTCTGTTCGCTTCTCTCTGAAGTGTCTTCCATTGGCTACAAAGTCAAGAATGGCATGAACCTTAAGCATAAGTATACAAAATAAAGATTGAAAAGTGAAACTAAGTTAAGGGGCATATCAAATTAAAAAACCGCAAGTAGATTTGCTTTGACCAAAATGCCAGGGAACACTTCCTATTTGATGAAGTTGCATAAATAACTGATCATCTTGTATAAGTACCCATCGTGAGAAAATTTATTAACTTGCTCACAAACAGGGAATGCTACTGTTTGTAAACCAGAGATACAGCACCAGTAAGGGCAAAAAAGCGAATAATTCATATTGTATATAAAAAGCCAACTAAAATGTTGATAGTGTCATCTGCATGCAAGAAAAAGGAACTTGCAGATAGAGGCAATCAGCCCTTACCTGACAGGGCTCAATAACTTGAGACAAGTCCCCCAAATGTGCCTCTTGCACCATTCCTGGTTCATCAGATCCCCCATTCTCTCCTTGTGTAGCATTTGCATGACTACACAATATTCCACTTTGAGAAATATCCTGCACCGATTCTGCTACAATATCATCATCACCAACAGTCTTTTTCTCATACGTTACTTCTGAAATTTTAATTATTTTATCAATAATCAGCACATTGGTTTCATCAGCCCCTCCATGACTCTGATTGTCCGTTAATGCAGGCTGACCCTGTGATGCATTTGGTTCAGTTGACTTTATGCTGAAAAAAACAACTGCAATTGTAAGCAAAACTGAGCTACGTGCATCAAGAAATAATCTGAATATCTGTACAAGGCTAAATAACACGCTAAAAACAAAATTTTCCGATATAAGGACAGAAGCGGATACCTGTTGGTAATATCCTCTTCTTCAATTAAAGAAGCATCTTTCTTTTGCCTCCTTTTCTTAGTACCACGTGAAGGTGAGTTGGCAACTCTTCTTTTCTTTCCAGCTTGATTGTCTTGTTCAGAAACTAATAATGACTTTTCAGCATCATTTTTCTCAATTTCAGATTCCAAATCATGAATTCCTTTTACCACCTCACCTTCACAGGGCACTTCCACTATCACTTTTGGTTCTCCATCAAACCCCAAAGGCTTTCTCCCATACCGCTTGTATTTTTGGCCATCACTTGAAACTAACTTTCCAGCGGATGTCAAACACACATTTTCAGTGTCAGATATCAAAGACCCTTCTTCAGGCTTCATTTGGGCCTTGTCAGGGTTGTGTTTGAATATCAATTCACTGCAGCGCTTGATCCATGAGAAACGAGCAGAACTAGGAGGAGAAGCACCAGTTGGTTTTAACATTGGAGAGTTGAATCCATTGCCATTGTCAGCAACAACTATATTTTTATCTGACTCAGATCCAGCATTTTGCATGAGAGTTTGCTGTTTCAGATTCTTTCTTTCAGATGCTTTCTGCTGGCTAAGCTCTATAATTGATTGTTGCATTTGAGCCACCATCATATTATCCAAGGCAGCTTTCAAGTCCCCCAATTTTTTGAGCTCTTCAATCTCAACATGTATCTCTTTTCTATCAGCATGCAATAGTTCCCTCTGTTGTTTCAATTTGTGCCTTTGCACCTTAAGCTCGTCAATAGACTTGTTCAACTCCGCCCATTCCCTTTCCCTTTGCTCCCGATCCAACTTGATCTCCATTCTCTCAGCATCAAGCCTTTTCATTTCCAAAGTAGCTTGTTCCAACTCTTTCTCCACTCTTTCCTTGAGAACATTAATATGCTGAAGTTCATTTTTCTTTTCTCGCTCAAAAGCTTCCTCCCTTTCCTTCAAAGAACCTTCTAATTCCTCACGCCTTCTCTCAATACAGTTCTCCAACTCCCTCTTTTGGGTTTCAATTCCTAACAAGAATTCAGCACGCTCTTGTTGAATCTTGTTGAACCAATCAGAATGCTCAAGAACCCTCTTGTTCATGAAGTTTTCTCTCTCACGATTCAATGACTCAACATCCTTCTTATGCTGCTCTCGCATCACATCACACTCTCTTCTCAAGCTATCACGCTCATCCTTGAGAAACTTCGAAACAGCTTCTCTCTCATCACAAACACGTGCTGCTTCCTTCTGCAACTCTTCTCTTTTTTCATCAATCAACTCCCACTCATTTTCAAATTTTGCTTTCTCTACTTTTAACCTATCTGCATCAGCCATAAGCTCCAATTTTTGAACCCTGACCAAGTCAAGTTCTTCCTTCAGTTTTAATTCCAAAGTTGATAATTCATGCGTCTCACTTCTCATGGCTTCTAGTTTCTCCTTTGCACAATCAACTTGGTTTCTTTTATCTTCCAATGAAGACAACGACTTCTGAAGCTCTAATTTCATTTTACTTATCTCTTCCTTTTCTTTTTCTAAAAGAGCTTTCTTCAACTCAAGTTCCTTATCAAGAACACTCACCTTTTTTTCTCTCTCATCTATGAGATTTGACTTCTCAGCCACATCCTTCTCCTTCTCTGCTACCATCCTTGATCGAATCTCAAAATCATGTTCCCTTTCACGAATTTGGTCCTCCCGATAATTGATATCCATCTCCTTCAACTCCCATGTCCGTCTCTTCATTTCAATCTCATCTTCTGCCGTTTTACGCTTGATCTCAAGCTCAGCCTCAAACTCCGATTTTCTGATTCTCAATACAGTTTCATGACTAGCAAAGGCTTTACGAATTTCATCCTACATTATTCATTGAAAAGAATAAGTTTAATATAAAAGAGAAACAAAATTGAAAATCATAAAGGATGTTCAACAAAGTAACTCACAGATTCCTTGTTTGCAAGTTTCTGTTTAGAAACAAGCAGCTGTTCCTCTTTCTTGCTAAGCAAAGTTTCTCTTTCAATAACAGCCTACATGCACAAAGGAAGAATTGAATTAATACTACTTCCACAAGGTAAAAGCAACAAATTCACGAGAAAGTTCATCCAAATCATATGGGTAGATAAATTATACAAACCTCCTCTCTTTTTGACAGAGAAGCTAAACTCAACTCAAGGTTAGATTTGTCATCCTTCAAAGCCCTACGCTCCTTTTCAATATCTGCTCTTGAAGCCTCCAACTCCTTCTCAAGTTGATTTAGTTCTTGAGTTCTACTAAAAATATACTCCTCTCTCTGATTTAAGGAAGCTTGCGCATCAAGTAGTCTTTCATGTTCTTGCTGTACAATCTTCTGCCTCTCACTCAGCAATTGCCGTTCAAGAACGATCTCTTTCTCTTTTGCATCACAACTAAAACATGTAGATAAATAATTAACAGACTCCTTGAACCAAACTTTTAAATCAAATTTATAGACTCACTATTGCACTATATGACGTCATGATAAAAACAATTAGATGAATTATATCATCATCAGCAAACTACAGAAATGCAACCAAGCAAGCATGCATTTTCACACACTATCACCATGACCAAGCCAATTAAGTTTTACTAGTTCTCAGCAACTCGCGATTCAATCATGCTCATCTTAAAAATATTATAGATTAGATTAGAACGCTATCATGCCATGGTTCTTATTTATAGAAACTTTTCAATGCAAGACCTAACTCATATTGCAATCCAATAACATGAAGACTACATCCTATCTATGAACATAGGAAGATATACAAGGCACAAATACTTCCTCTTGGCAAGTAAGGGCATGTTCAAGAACTGCAAACTGAAAGGGAAAAAAACAGAGAAACAATCAAAAAAGAAAATGATAGTACAAGCAACATAAAGAGGGACAATATGTGTATATCACATACTCCTTTTTGAACAACAAAATACGACGACCAAGATCATCTTCACGTGCTTCAACTTCTTGGAGCTTTCTCTCAGCAGTGCGTTGAAATAGGCTAACTTCTGCTTGTAAAGACTTTGCAGCATTAAATTTTGCCTCAGCCTCTACAAACTTCTTCTGAGAATCCTCTATCATAATACATGCTTCAGCTAATCTACTTTCAGCTGCAACCTTAGTTTCAGCAGATTCAGCACGCATCTCATGCAAAGCCTTCTCAATCTGCAAAATCCCACCACAAAGTCCTAAGAAACATACAATAGTGAAAGAGGAGGGAAAAAGAAAAATTCCTAAAATTAATGAGACTTTAAATGAAAATCATACACTTGTGATGCATTCTTTCTCAACTCCTAAAGCTTTCTTCAAACCATCCTCTCGCTTTTTTGCTTCTGCAAGAGCAGATATATGTGCAGCTTGATCACGTTTGCGCATTATCTCAGTTGCTTCAGCAGAGGATTTAATTTGATCATACTTGGAAGCCAATTCCTTTCTTTCCAATATAAGAAGGCCCATGTGGTGTTGGTGGTCAAAGAGCTATACACAAGAATAAATAAATATATAAAATGTGAAAAGAAGCAGAAAATGAATGAAGATCTGCGACTTGAAATTATGGGCAACATGAAATGTGCATAGATCATCATATGCTAAACAAGAGTGCCACCAGTCCTCACTCTTATCCTTTGCACAAACCATTCGTTTAAGTTTCATTCATGCACCAAGGTAGGAAGAGATCACTGCTCAATTACATGTCAACCATTGGAACCAAGAAGTGCAAAAACTGAGAAGAAAAAATATACTATAGAGTGGCATTAAATCCACAAATAGTGGCATAGAAATTGAGAAAAGCTAACTAAAAGCAATAAAACAAATTATAGAACCCACAGAACAAAACCATAAATGCTCTAAAATCTCATTAAAACCCACAAAGTTAACAGATCAAAGGTGCCATTTGCATGCTCCCAACGTCAACCACCTACTGGGTATCAGAAGGGGAAACAACACCTCAAACAGCACAAACAAATAGTTAGATTAAAAAAGTCAAGTTTTATTCCATCAAAGCTCATACAAAGAAAACAAATATGAAGCTACTAGAATGGCATTTAAGTGAATTACAAAGCTTTTAACCTAAAGCAATATTCAAGACTTCAGTTGGTAGCTTGACATTGAAAATTGACCTCATAAATCACATGGTCACAAATATCAAAACAAATTCTGTATACAATTACAACAAACTAAAAATCGAAACCATTTCTGTTTTATGTTGAAATTTGTTATATATAATACAACAAACTGAAACTGAAACTAAAACGCCCCACAAAGGAAAAAGAATTTATCTTTTTTTGTTCTTTTGTTGCCACCTTTACAATTCACAATTTAAAATTTCAATATACTACTAATACTTTCTTTTTTATCTATTGTAACAGAAACCAAACAAACCCTAAAAAAATAAATAAAAGACAAAGAAAAATCATGAAAAGAATTAAGCAAAGCAGTTTGAAGAATTGAAGCAAACCTCAGTTTCAAGCTTTGCAATATACGCAATGAGAGCAGCTTTATCTCTCTTCTTGATCGATTCCTCATCGAATCCAGCTTCCTTGAGCCGCTTCCAGATCGTTTCATCACTAAGAGGACTCTTCAAAACCCTAGACCCCGGCGTTATCGACAACGCTCTACTAGTACATGGCGTGACCGGACTCGCCATCTTCCAAGCCCGACCACCGGCGCCAAATCTCTAGACTTTCGATGATCCGGACGCCTTTAGCTTTTTCTTTTCTGATTCTTCACTTTTTTTTTCTTTCTTCGCTGGAAAAAAAGAGAGCATCAAAGTATTGAGTCACCGGCTCACCGCTGAGTCGAGTTTTGTTCTTAGAAAGTAGAAATCGCTTTTACTGCCATTATTAAATGAAAAAGAAAAAGATTCTCTTTTTGTGTGACATAAAAGCGATGTCGTTTTTGAAAGCTTAGGCCGCCACTATGTGGGAAAAATAAGGAAAGTGAATTGAAATTGAAATTTTAAAACAGGATTAGACCGAAGTGTAAAGAGTGACAGTCAATACCCCACGTCAGCTATGTTCGAACTTTAGAAAAAATGTTAATTTATGGCTGGCTTTTGTTGGGAATATGCTGTTTGTGGGCTGAAGCCAGATTAGTTACACGTGTTTCTCTACAATTGGACAATTTGAACCCGAATCTCGCTCTTAATTTATGTTTCATTTTGGCCAAATAAGAAAAAGGATTTAAATTTAATTGCACTTATTTGCCTCCTCATCTCTGCTTGTAATTGATATCCGAAATTACTGCAAAAGAATATCTTTTTATCTTTCTAGTAAATCAATCTCAATCACATGGCCAAAAACTCACATCAAGAAAACGATATAGCCTTTTCCCCACAACTGTCAGAGCTTATGAGCGAATGCTAAAAAACATAGCACATTGGTTTTAACCTATTTAAATTTATTTGGCATAAGTAGTAGCTTATCTGGTGAATGCCAGATTGGAAAAACATGGGCAGAAGCAGAGCTTTGAAGATACGTGCACACTTATTTACATTAACATCCAAGTTCCAGCAATCTTTCACATCTAAATTTGGAAGGTTGCTTTCATTTTCTCACGGTAGTTGTCCAACCAACCTTCAATCAACTTGATCTCAGTTTCCCTCTGTTCCACTAACCAGTCAGGGTCTTCAGTCGTGGAGGCACGCAAATCTATGTGATGGGCACCTGAAACATTGCATAAGTAACAACTGTCGTTATACTTGAATGATACTGGTTGCGGTAAAGGTAATCAGTTAGAATACCACTTCATCACTAACCCCAATTGTGCTAATAACGGCATTAAAACTGTTCTGTCTAGAGCTGTAAATAGTCCATCAGCTAGCAGATTACTGATGCTAAATCATGTCCGTTAAACAAATTCTAGCCTCGACATCAATCTTGTAAGGCTTAGAAGTGAGCATAAAGGAATTGACATTGAAGATGCTTAAATCTACAACTTAATAAAAGACCAGAGGAGCAGGAAGATTCATCGGCTGTACGTTGAAACATACTCATTAAATTTAGAAATAGGGATGAGGTGGGAAACTTTATCAGATTGGTATTGCTTGATAGGCTATTCTTAAATCTTATAAGAACATTGTAGCTATAATGTTAAACTTGAGTTCTACACTTGTTCCATGATTATAATTGTTAGACCAGGAAGATGTGATAAGTAGATAGTCACCACAAAAAAATGCAGAACAGAATGGTACAGAACAATGAAACAGAGCCAAAAGCACTCCAGGATCATAAATTTATAAATTTGGGTTACTGTTGTGTGTTTATGGGATGGTTGGCTTCACTTGTTATACAAAAGGACAGCCAAAGCTGTAACTAAATATGTATAAGATTCTCTATATGGTCCAATCAAATGCATGCTAGACTTGTTTCCTTGAAATTAAGACATTGTGATTGACAAATTATAATATTAAGTGAAAAACAAAATGCAATTGCATTGATGGAAGTTGGAAGCAGCAACAACTGAAGAGTTACTTACAACTAAAATATCAAGGATCACGCTATCATTAGAGACATAATTTCTTTTCAAGCCAAATGAACTATGAGGACAAGACAAAAATCCAAAAAGATGACAGGTCAGGACTAGCTAAAGAGACAAGTAACATATGAACAGCCCCAATTAAAGAACAAAGAGAAAAAGAATCCATAAACTGAGTAGCCTCCTAATTGATGGGGCAGTTGCACAAATGACACCTTATTCATTCAAGATAACAGCTTACTAGCTAAATCAAACATGTAGTTTAGTTTGAGAACCTTATGCCCCAAATTATTATACTTATCAAAAATGGAAGCCACAGATGACTTCAGAAAGTATTACCTTCCTTTGTAACAAGAGCAACAATTGTTTGGGATATATTCTTCAGAACACTGCAATGAATATTATCAAAATTAGTCAGAAATTAGATGATTAAATCTTTGATAAATGTAAATACAAAGAGCTCACCCGCCACCACTCCAAGGATCCAATAGACCATTTGAGAATATGATGTTACTTCCAAAGAATTTCAATACATGCTCAATATCCTTCACGTAACAACAATGCTTGTTCATTATCCTCCATATATCAACAAATGCTTATTCATTTAAACCATGCAAATGGAAGGGACTAAAAGAGATATGGTAACATATTGTTCTCTTACATGTCCACCAAATTCGGTTGTTATCCATCTAGGCCTTGGTGTCACCTGGAAATCCCTCCTGCACTCCTCTTGGAAAGCAGAGTAATCATAATCATATGCCGGAAACATGCTTGTAGTTCTATCACTAGACATTGGCATAACCATCTCAGTGCATGCCTAAAGAAAGGACCAGAAGTGACAGGAACAATAGACATTAATGCATAATTAATAATGCTTTGGAGAATTATAAGACTGATAAAGGAATAAAATGTAGTGTCATTTTCAGACCTGCCAGTTCCACCCATTCATGCCATGAGGATCATCATCAAGTTGAAAACAGTCAACTCCTCCAGTATAATTGTAGTAGACGCTTACTCCATTGAATATACGCTCCAGGATGCTAGACCCATCAGGAGAACTGTCAATCTTTCTACATACCTGTAATAGGTACATATTTAATTCGAGCAAGTTGGGAAACAACAGAAAATAAACCACGCAAGAAAACCAGGTCCACAATAACAGCAACAAGATGCATAGATTGCAATAACACAAAGGAAGGAATATTTAGAGCAACGTCAGTTCATAATACTCATTCGTCTAAATCCATTACTTGTAAAATCCTAAAAAGAAAGAAAGAGGCATTTAAAAACAAAGAAGGGGCATTCTCACTTTCAAATGCAAACATATCTAATATAAACAAATCCAGATAAAAATCATTAGAGGGTAACCCTTAAAAATCAACATATTTGCACAATTGACAGTGAAAAAAATGGATGCTGAAAAAAAAAATTCATAATCAAGGAAGCTGGAGGAAATTAAACTTATATTACATGGCTAATGGAATAGAAATCATTATCTTTAATATGTTTTCCTATCACCTTCAATTGATTTGTATACTACTACAAAATCTCAGTCATCCTGACTAAGTTCCGAGTGGGCTTCATATATAGAACTTGCACAACAAATGGTTGATGTTTTATTATTACAGAATTACAGTGAAAAATATGTGTAAGTGAACATTAGCGTGCCATTTCATGAAGCTTATGCTGAACAATACACAACAAGATGCAAATCAACAGGAAAACAAAACAATAGCATGTGCAACTCAACTGTTATCATTCACCCTCAATTGATTAGTTTCCTATTTTTTTAGTTCACAAAATGTCACCAAATTGATGCTCTGAGAGCTGTGAAGGGCAACAACATCATTGAATAAAGACATTCTGTATTTCATAAAAGATCAATGGTAAAGAGCAGATCCGGAAGTACGCTTGTTAGTTGTTATCATATTTGCAGAAATCCATCTTACATACATTTGCATATATGTGGTTGAATTTAAGCCATAACATAAGTTTCAAATTACATTATTCCCAACTAACCTCTCTTATGGGATGTCCAGGTAGCGGCATCAAAAAATTAGAAGGATATGGATAATTCACCATCGCCAAATAACTATAAGCGGATTCTAACCAGTTTGAAAGGTCTCGGACACTCTTCAGTTCCCTGACAACATTTTCAAACTAGATCAAAACCCAAAAATTTGTGTCCCTGTTGATTAGAACATGCATATATACAAATTTCTTCTTTTGTCCTTACCGACACAAATGAAAAGTTTGAGACAGTTGCTGAAGACCATCCTCTCTTTGACCCACAGATGTCAGTGCATTCCATGATTGTTTTATAGTGTCAAAGCAGCTATTGCTTTCATGCTACATATATTCAAAGCCAAAAAAAAGAAGTGACAGTGTTGTAATAGAGACTAAACTATAAACAAACTGTAACAAAAACAAAAATAACTTAGAACTGCATTGCCTTGAATGAGTTGGAGACAATATTATAAAATGTTTCTGGAGGTACAATGTCTTCAAACTGAAGAATTGGTGCTGACGAAGCAAGTGCTCCAATGGCAATGTGAGGATATTTCAGCCTCATCCATGCCGCTAACACTGTTCCATTAATGCCATGAAGATCAATTACATAACTAAACACTTTCCACTAACCAAATTCTACCATTCATTTAGCAACAACAACATTCAATAAACACCCAAAAAACTAAATTAAAATTTTTTAAAAAATAGTGGACTTACTTCCTCCATAGGAGCCGCCAAATAAAACAACCGGACACCCTTCAGCAGATAAATTCCTCTTCAAATCAGTAATCAGAACAGCGAAATCCGCAAGCGCTTGCTCTGCTGTGAGATAAGAAAGAGTAGTGGCATTTTTATAAGCCTCTTCTTTACTTCCGTACGGCATTGACTCCCCATAATACCGGTGCTGCCAATTCCATTACCATTACGTTTAGTAATTAGGTTCAATCAAACAGAGCCTTAAAAAAAAGGGAAATTTGAAATTTGAGTTGACCTCAGGAAAGAGAACCAAGGCACCGAACCGAGGGGCGATATCCCAGACAAAACCGGTGTTGACGGCGAACCATTCGATGTCACCTTCGTTGCCGCAATAAAGAAAGATTGGGCCGAGACGAGATGCGCCGACCCAGTGTTCGGTGTTGATAAGGTAACGTTGTCGGAAGTTCGGAAGATTCGAGAAGCTGAAATGGTCCAGTCGTTGGGAGAAGTACCGGGTTTCGTAACGGTATTGATGGTGGTTGGTTTTGATTGAGTGTGAGTGTTTGCCCAGAAAGCGCGGGGGTTTATTGGAGGGCAAGACATTGGAGGGTTGTGATGTAAGGGATGAAGAAGGGGATGGTAAAAGGACGGTGGTGGTGATAATGATGAGGATGAAGTAGACTGTGAGACTTGCCATTTTGCAGGGGCCAGTTTCAGCAGAGCAACTGAAACTCAACTGCTGCGTTTAGTCGGGAAGCGTGGAGGTAGGTGAGGTTATGTTCGGGTGCTTGCAGAATCAGGGAAGAAGCTGGTCTCGCAATTCTGTTCTTTGATGTAGTTGAGTTGATCACGTGACTGTTGGAATTTCACGGCAAACTGGATTTTGGATACATGGGCTGGGTCTGGTGATTAATAAATAAAAACTCAAAGGGCAAAATGTAAGTTTTGAAAGAGCTTAGATTATTTATTTTCAACAAAAAAACAATTAGAAGTGTAATTAAATCAATCAAATTACTTATGAGCAATCATTTTGATGAATAACTTAAATAACAAGTTAAACTAAGTTGAAGTATTTTAATACTAAATTTTAAGTAATTTTGCAAATTTAATCTAGATTATAAATTATTTATGTTATGAATATTTTTATAAATATCCATTTATATTTTATATATATATATATTTAAATGTAAATTAGATTGGATGAAAATTAAGATTTAATCCATCCATCAAATCTCTTAATATTGTCTTCATTTTATAAATTTAATCTAGATAAAGGATTATTAACTTATAAATAAACCTCCTCACTTCATTTGTAAATATACAAATGAATAATTCTCCTTACTCTTTCTAAATACTTTATTTCTCTCCAAATCCTTTTTTTTATATTTCTCTTATAGTTATTTTCTTAAATTTATTTTATAACAATTTAACATTTTTTAAAAAATATATGTATTTATTACATAATTGCAATACTCAAGTTTTGAATCCAAGTTCAGTCTGAAACTCCTTATTTGAATTAATAATAATCAAAATGAACCATATTAAAAATCAAATATATTCAATCCCTATTTTTGCTTTTTTCATGATATTATTTATCCACGTTGAGTATCAAAAATTTTTCAATAGACTCATCTAAATTCATTAACACATATTCCTTTTAAATTTCGAAGAAAAATACATAACACTTTTAAATTAACTTAAATAATTTAACCACTCGCAAAAGTCCAGATATCACTTTTTAATCTATTAAAGCCTATAATATGCCTTTGTTAGGAAACTTTATACTAGCATGCTTTCAATAGGTATAAATTAACTCCATATTTGACACGTCTTTGGTCTAGAACAAGAAAAACAACAAGTTTAGGAAATGTTATATTTCCTAATAATTTATTTTTGTGGAAAATATTAGGTATAATATTAATCTTGAATAAAACGTGAGCAGTAAGATCCATAATATATATTTTGTGAAAAATATATAGCACGTGTTATATAATTAAATAATTAAGTAAGAAAATATTTATATATATTTTTTAATATCATAAATTTTTTATATTTAAATATTTAACTTATTAATAAGTATATCAATAATCTACTTAAAGATTTATATTTTTTAAATATTTTTTCAATTTAGTCCCTCAACATATTAATTTTGTTCAATTTAATCCATGTACTATATATCTTTGTTCAATTTAGTTTTATGACGTGGTAGAATTTTTTGTTTTGAAAACTTTTTTAATCTATCACGTAATATTGACATGTCAACACAATGTCAACATTTGCCACATCAGCATATTAGTGCCACGTGATATTACTATGTCATCACTTTAGTGTCACATGGCATGGCACGTCATCAAAATATGTCACATCAATATTGACGTCATTTTTTTAATAGAAAAATTAGATGTTATTAAAAGGAGAGGCTAAATTGAATAAATTTTTAAAATGAAAAGATTAAATTGCTTCAATTTTGAATTTAGAAATTAAATTGGATAAAATAAAAAAACACAAAAATTGAATAGATTTTTTGACCAAATTAACTTCATATTTAGCACATGTATTTGGTTTAGAATAAGAAAAACAACAAGGCTAGGAAATGTTATATTTCCTAATAACTTATTTCGTGGAAAGTATTGGGATAACATTAATCTGGAATAAAACGTGAGAGGTAAGATCCATGATTTGAGCTAGTCAATTATTTATTATCAAATTCAAACCATTAATAAGATGTGGGCCTTTGCGAGCCTAGTCGGAGGGTTGGATAGTCAAAATACTGGATGTCAACTTTCAACCATACGGGCTTCATAAAATGACATAGACCCATAATCAATTATTATAGCAAATCATGAGCCCATACCAATCCAACCAATGATATTTGTGGGGTTTTTTTTTTTTTAATGATAAGAGAAAGGGAATTTGAATCAGATTCTTTGAGGAGATATCATACATGCATCATCGTTTAGTCAAATTTTTAGGTGTAAAATTTGTGGGCTTTTGGTTAAAAATAAAGGGAGTAGAAGCAAGGAAAAAGGGGTGGGGAGACGGGGGATAAAAAGAGAGAAAATGATGGAGGGAAGGAAAGAGAGAGGGATTTGATGTATTGTAGGCTGGATAAGAGGCAAAATGAATAAGAATGTCCATCATTGCATGCCTAGACCGAACCCAAACTAAAAAAATATATATTGAGCAAAATAAAATTCCATCTTGCACACTTCTACTCCAAAACCCAAACGGTACAAAGCATCTCTTTTTCCCGAGTAGTGGATTCCCATCACAAACTCCAAAGTCCAAAACTCATTTTCATAGCTTTGCTTGGCAATAAAAACAGAAAGTAATCAGCTCATAGGTTGGTCCCAATCTTGTTGGCCTTAATGTTGGGAACTATCATTCACCTCAAGCATTATTCAATTCCCTGTATCAGAATAAAATATTTTCTGATTAATGAAAATCCCATAAGAAATTTATTTTTTTATATACATATAACTAAAGTGAAATGGAATCGTATCTTCAAAGGAAATCTCTCAAATAATTACACAACATGAAGCATGATCTTTGATGCTCATTTATAATTTGGCAACATTATAGGAAAAAAAAAAAGATAAGGCAGCTCATCTTCAATTTAATCAAGTGCTAAGGACTAGAAGACAGTTAATTGATATAAAATGCTGCAATATATAGGACAATTTTATAATCTCCCTTGTTAGCTTTAAGCTTGCCTTGAATGGCAAAAAGATTGGATGGGGGTGGGGGGTCCAGAGCTCACGTGGGCATAGTTCTGTCTCTACCAGCCCTTTGCGTGCCGTCCTCTGCTTTTCAAGTTCATGGTTCATACGAACAACCTCTAAAACCTTTCGCATAAAGGGGTGGGGCAAGAAAGTGAAAGAAAATTCCCATTCGAAAAGTAGTATCTGAAATATTTATTTGCATTTTATCCATCAATAATTCTCAAATAAACAAAAAAAAAAAGAAAAGATTGTTATCGTCACCACAAATTAATCATATAAGCATTAAATTCATTATACAATTTAATAAATTAATATCTATTAAAATTTATAATTTTTAATATACAACAAAATCATCCGTATACGTTATTTTAATTGATATTTACTTCTTACGACTTAAAATTTAAATTAAAATCTGTGTAAATAAAAATTGTCGAATTCGTATTCAAATTAATTAATGTGTAGAATAATTTTTAAATTTTGATCTAACTGGCAATATATCTTTATTTCTTTACCAACGTTTTGTGGAATCCAAATACACAAGCAAATTTTGGGAACTTAGTGTACACAAGGAAGCTTCACATATCTTAGTTGCAAGATGTCCAGCTTATCAATGGTCCCTGGCTCAATTGGATGTAAAAGGAGGGGAGAGTTTAAACCATCGCAGCCACAATCTCACTGAAAAAGTTCAGGTGCATGTGGAGGACAATGACACTTTTTGGCTCAAGAGTAAGACTCTCCAGATTCCACGATGTTAAGGTTCTATTTTGTGGAAAGGATTCATTGTACCGGTGAAAGTCTAAGTGGAAATTGAACTATATCAAAAGGAAAGTGAAAGCAATCACTTGCTAATAACTTTTTTTTTTCCCTTGAATTTGAGTGTCAATCCGATTGAACACAATGGCAAGGCTACAACATTTTCAAACTTCATATTAATTAGAATTAGCAATGAAGTTTAGTAGTAACAAACTTGACCACTAGCATCCTTCACTCAATGGACATCTAAATATAGTTTCGTGAGCAAATTGATGGGAAGGTAGTAAAGTTTACAATCCCATTGATATTTCCTTTTTGGTACAACTAAAACTTTTATTTTGCTTCATCTCAAATTGGTTAAATTGGGTAAAACTTTTTGTACTTTTGTTGATTTTTCTTTTTTTTTTTTTTGACAATGCTGATACGCAACTTTGATGTCTTGATAAGACGGTTTAATCTAATGTAAATATATAAAGACAACGTCTCGAATTAAAAAAAAATATTTTTGTAGATAAACTATTTCTTTTTATATGTGTCTTTTAATTAATATGTTTGGTTTGATTTGATTTGATATATTTTCAATTTATGAAATAATTTTTTTGACTAAATTAATTTCAGTTTTTAACTAAGGTGTATTCTTTGCATTGAATCCTTAATTTCTTTTATAAAAATTTTCTAAAATATAATATATCTATTATTTGCATTTAATCTCTTAGAAGAAAATCTACATTCAGCTATCAGCTTTTGTCAAAAAAGAAAAAAGCCCTCTCTCTACCAGCAATTTTTGCTCTTTATGAATTTTAAAAATTTAACATAATTTTCTAATTCATAGCATTTACACTAATTAAAGAATTCAAGCTTTGAAATCATATAAGGTATTTGTTACTCAGTTGATTTGTTTTTTTCAAAGAATACCAAAAATTATTATTTTTTCTCTAATATATTATTAGCATTTCGATATTTTAGCCAATCTATCTCTCCCTTACTACTTTGATATGGCAAAATTAAATTAAACGCATATAATGCACTTTCTTTCTCTATAATATTATTCACTTGATATTTGAAGATTTTTAAAATATTTTGGAAAATTGGATTTTGTATGCAACATTCCATGTGGACTTATAGATTTTAGATATATATTATAAAATTTGAAAAATTAAAATATAATTTTGTCAAGAGTACCCATTTTTATTTTTTTTAAAACGTCTATAATTTTTTTATATATACATAAAAATAAATTGTACATTGCGCTGATTAAAAAAGCTACTTATGGATTTAAAGACACTCAAATAAAAATTAATTAGTAGTTTACTATGTTTTTCCTTTGAAAAGAAAGTTACCACATTCAAACTTGCTATTGCCACTTTGAGATTTAACGGTTTTCCATTAATTTATGAAATAATATCAACGTTAATTTGGGGGCAGGACAAAATGTCGGAAGAAACTATTTAGCCTACGAAGGACAACACGTCAACATTTCAAATGCAAGAAAGATAAAAAAGATGAAGAAGAAGAAGAAAAAAATACTAGATACGGATTGTTTTAAAAAAGATAAAGGGTCATCATATTTTGTTGAATTATAGGTGAAATTATGAGTAAAAGTCTTAAAAGACCAGCTAAGGCCCAGTCCTCGTGAAAACGATGTGTGTTGGATGTTTCACTACTTCCATATATGGAGAGTACAGTGGAAATATTGCAATTCAATGATCAATGAGAAACTGGCACATGAATTTTGTTCTAATTAATGTGGCATCTAGCACTACCAACATCATGGATATGACAATTGGGTGAAGCTTTTGGACTGATTATCTGCATTCATGGTTTCATGATTCTTCGGTGGGGAAAGATAAGTAAAGCTTGTGTGCCCCAAAGGCCCAAACATAAGGATTTTTAGCAGAAAATCTTTTATTTGTTGAAATATCCACTCACTTTCTTAAATCCAAAGTAAAAAATAATTTAAATAATTATATCTTTAATAGGAATGGATAAATGAAATACTATTTATATTAAAAGTGGGATTTTTTTTTTTGTTTCAGAAAGGAGTTTATAGGATTGTCATGAGTCTATTTAATAATTGAATAATAATTATTATTTTTAAATATACCCTAAATGATTAAATAGGGAAGAGGATATATGAGCAGAAACTAAAATCATAGTGAACCTGGCAATGAATAAATTCTATTTGATTCAAAGTTGTTGCTTGAACATTAAGGATATCATATTAATGAAATAGTAATTAACATTATCAAATCTAAAAAGTTTTGGCCAAATCCTACCTTAATATATTTATTGATTATAATTTAATAATTCAAAAAGTTAATTTGAATATTCTTTTTTTAAAATAATAAAAAAAAAGTTTGACATGTGTCATGGAACATGATCAGCAACTCTAATCGTTTAAAAAGCAACTTATAGACATAAACATCTTTAGCTATTTAACATCATTATTGCTAGTGTCAACACGGCGTTATCTGTCTGTCTAGAAACCAAAGTCAACAAGTGCCCGAATGGAATACACAAATACAAATATTTTCCTGTTTTGAAATTGAATTGAATTGACTAAAACTGCATCCCATTCCCATGATGATACAAGTAATCTATTGCTGTCTGAAAAGATAGGGGAGGGTTTTAGGCTCAAAATCTGGAAGACTGTATCAAAAGCCCGTATCCCACACACAACCCCACTGAAACTGAGTGACACAATTATGACACCAAGAATTTTCCACAGAGAAAGCATATAATTCCAATTCCAAAAGTAATAATATCCACAGATATCATGCCCAAGGTTCCGTCCATGGCCTTGCCCATGTGGCTTGGCTCTGGCACAGCCATGTTCAACCCCACCAAGAAATTTGCCCATGTGTAAACCATATGTGCTGAACCCCCTCCCACCTTTTTTTTTTTTTTGAATGGATCGGACCATGGGGCCCCATTGCCTTAACTTTGTGCCACAATGCAGCAGGCAATTTCTCAACTGTTTCTGCCCCCTTCCCCCAACCCAAACAAGTCAAAATTCGAGGATTCCCGTCCAAGTGTTTAACGTGGGGTCCCCCCCCTTAAGCCTCAAAACAGCTAAATCTCTTCTTTCTCTTTGTAATGGGAAACAATGAGAGGAAGTCGCCATAGTGGGGGTGACATGGGTCTCCCATTTCACTACTTTTAAACGCAAGCAATGATGCTTTTGTTTGTGTGAAAGCTTCACCCCAACAAGTCTGATTACAGATAAAAACAATAATACAACAATAAAGAGAGTTCTAGTGGGGCAAGCTAAAGCTTTTGCTTTAGTGAAAGTCGGTGGATTTGTTTTTGCTTGATGCTCCCTTCTCTTGACAAAGAAAAAAACAAAAATCCAAAAATCCCATCCAAAATAAATTAAAAAAATTGATTAATATATTTACTGTGACTAGATTGATCGTTTTGTTTTCCAATGCCAAATGATTCTACCTTTACAAAAATTCAACTCTCCTCTCCTGTGAAATGATCTTTCTTCACTTTAATTCATTCTTTTCCTTTCTTTAATTTTAAAAATTCAACCCCCAACTGCTTCAGCCTCATCAGATGATTCTTTCCTTTTGTTATTTTATTTTTCCTTTTCTGCTTAAGGCAGTATTCCTTATTTCCTTATGTGATTTATTTTTTCCCAACAGAAAACCATGGCACAAGTCAAAAGGAAAACAACCCCTAGTCCCATCCACACGGTGGGACAATCATAATACTTTGTACTAAAAGCGGATTTTTCAATTCTCACATGCCCTCCGTAAAGAATTACTCGTACAATAAATACTTATCCTAAAGAAAAAGAAGACTTAATCTCTACTCTCTTAATACAATATTAAAGTTTACGTACAAAGGGGATTTGATATCCACACGTGCCTGGTACGGTGTTTGTTCTGTAGTTTGTGAAAGTATGTGGGGAATAATAGTGCATACTTTTCTAAACATGTGGCAGGAAATCTCCATATAATTTGTAAGGCCTATGGACCTATACCAGACTTTACATTTCTTTTTCTTCACTCTTATAACAATAATAATACTAAGAAGAAGAAGACTCAAGTTTGATTTTTTTTTGAAGTATCTTAAAATTTCAATATCATTTAATATAAAATAATAAATAGTATTTTAATTAATAACAAGTAATTAATCATTAATTATAAAAATTTATTTTATTCAAAACATAATCTAAGAGTTTAATTAAATGCAACAAAAAATGATTTTATTTGAATTTCTTTAAATATTTTAAACTTTTTTTAATAAAATCATTTTTAAAATCAACTTTACATTTTTTTTAACCATAAAGTCAACTTTACATTTTACTCATAAATAAATTAACAAAAGTCTTTATGATTCATGAGAAAATTAAAAGTCTTAATTTAGAATTTGAAGCATCCAAACATCATCATTGTTAAAGACTCTCAAAAAAAAATGATCGTAAGTGTTAAAATGTGATGTTTTAACTTAATTATCCCATTTGCTTGTTGTCTGAAAAATATTATATATGTATTATTTTTAAATTTTAAATTTTCTAAATAATAATAATATTATTATATATAAATTACTATATTTTATTTTGGATTTTTGTTTGTTGTATATTTAAAAGGTAAACGGTAAAAATTACATGCAATTTAACCTTAAATATCTTCTTGACTTTTTGGACTATTGTTTAGAAAAGTACTTGCCATGTAGCATCTATAGGGTTTAGCAATTCCCTACATTTAGATCCATACTATTTGCTCAAATTTGTCCCCGTTTCAATTATATTCAAATTAACAAGTCTAAAATGGTAGAGAAATAATACCTTAGTCTTAATTCCATTTCATCAATTACGTATGGCTACTCCATGTCAACATCTTCTCATCAATTATGCAAGCCTATGCTAATCTTCTAAAGGTGATCAATATTGATAAACTTCCAACCACTTTTATGAAAAATATTTAAGCTGCTAAATTCAATTTAGACCCTCGTCTAGAAGAGTAGTAAAGCTGATTATTTGGTTGCAAGATAAAGTTCCATACTTTTCAGGACATGGAAAACTCAAATTTCAAACGAAACTAGAGGAATAATAGTTAGGAGTGCGAAGATGATTAATTCGGTTAAATAAACTCCTTTAATTGAGTTAATCGAACGTGTTATGAAAATTAATTGAACTGATCGAAAATGAAAATTTAATCAATTAATAAAATTAGACCATTTAATTCGATTAATAATCATATAAAACAAAAATATTTTATAATATTATTATATGTTGTAATGAATAATATTTATATTATTATATAAATATATATGTTATAAATTATAAATGGTTTATATACAAATTGGATAATTCGATTAATCTTCAAAAATATTAAAATTAAAATTGATCAAATTAATTGATTTAACCGTATTTATTTTTGAATTAACCGAATCATCAAATTAGCTAAATCTTTTCAACCGAAATTTTTGATTAATTCGATTTTAATCTAAAATTGCTCACCCCTAAAAAACAATGTTTCTATTATAGTTGTGCTTAAGTTATTTTTTCCCACATATATAATATGGTAGTAATAATTTAATTTATCTATACAACTCTTACATATTAGTCATAAATTTTTAAAACAATTCCAAAAATTAGTGAATTTCGTTTTAACAAATATATTAATAAATATTTGTCACATTAAACGCTAAAAATATTTTAAGCAATAGTAATAGGACAAGAAACTCAAACCTAGAACGTATACAATTGACATCCTACTTTATCAACTACGCAAGGCAAGTAAAACGTGATTAGTATCAATTACAAAAGTTTTTATATAAATTTGTAAACTTCTAATGCTAATTTCTTTAATTGCGTTTAATTAAGCAATTATAATCTTTGTAGGACGGGAAAGTAAGACAGTTAGCTTTGCTACGGCTCTAGAGTGCAATTGAGAATCACGTGTTTAACAGTAAACTTTGTACCCGGTTAGGCAATTGGAAATATAGACGAATATCTAAAAAAAAATGAAAAAAAGATTAAGGTAAATTTAAAAGAACCTTTACCGTCGGTAATTTGCAATTTCACCTATGAAATGATTCGCCTAAATCATTCTCACCTATTAGATTGTGGTGGGGAAAAGGACCAAAAAACCCACAAGGTTTCGGTATATTTGGATGCTTGGCATTTAAAGGGTCATAGGAGTGAAAAGTTACAAAATATAAAAATATAAGTTTTTACTCTTTTATAAATATTTACTAGTTAGATATCAAAGTTCAAATCTTTCAGATGACAGGTAAATTTGATAACATAAGAAAAAGCTATTATATTTAATAATTAATAGTATCGAGAATTGTTAAATAATAATCAATGTGTACCACGCAGACACTACAAAGCGTTCAAACTTTGATAAATGCAAAGGGCAAATGAAAGCTTAGAAAAGAAAAAAAAAAAAAAAAGAAAAGAGAAAGGCCTTGTTTCAAATTCTTACCTCCATCATTGCCAACTTCTACGCTCCATAATCATCAAACCCCCACGGAATCAAATGCCCATCATACCAAATCATTGGTGGCCCCCACTTGTCTCTGAAAATCTCCCTTCTTCTCGACTAGCCACGTGTTTATTATTTTAATAAATTAAATAGCCTCATATTATCTTTCTACTATGTTGAAATTAAACCCATTGGATGGAGGAGATTTTGGGGTCAGACTAATTAATTTCGAAGTAAAGATTAGTGGGGTTTTTCTTTATTATTATTAATAATGAATGTGTAATTATTTGCAATCATAGCCCTAAAAAGTGAAGGTTGGGGGGGATACCACATTTAAGTAATTGGTTAAATAATTATGATAAATATTGTTAGATTTTCTCGAATGTGTCAAAGTCAATGTCTATCTACTCGGGGTCCAAAAATAATGGCTAATAATCTGATTGATTTTGGTATTCAGCCACTGGCTGACTCCATCTTTGGGTAAACCATATTATCAAATTCCCATTACACATATCTTTTGCTCTGTATAAACAAATATCGATTTTTTTTCTACTCTTTTTTTTTTATAAAAAAAACTGGGATATATAATGTATTATTTCCATACCGTACAACCTAATTTCCGGCCAAATATTATATTTCATAAATTAATCTTAATATTAATTTTAAATTAATCAGACATAGACTTGTCCATATATCAGATTACCCATCACGCTTGTATGCTTGAGTTGACCTGAGTTAGGCTTTGGATATAACATTTATGTTCGGTTTAGTTTGAGATATTTATTATATTAAAAAAGATTTTTAAATAATTTTAATTTAAAATTCTAAAATAATTAAAATATTTTTAATAATTCAATAATAAATTTAAGCTAAATGATGGACCGAATTCAAGTGTAGCTCTTGAAGGTTCCAACCAACCTGCTAAGTCCAATCTTAAACACCTTTTATCACATATATAATATAAATATAAATATATATATATATATATATACTTGTACGTGTGTATATAAACACACGTGTGTGTGTGTATATATATATATATGTATGCATAAAATAATTAATAATTATTTTTTAAATATTTTAAAAAATTACAAAATTTTAAATTTAAATTTTGAAATCATATAATACGGGAAAGTTGATTGAATACACATAACTACCTTTGTCATCTTCTAATCCAAAATTATATTAAAAAATAATTAACTAAATAGATTGAGAGCTTAGATATTTTTTAAAAAGCATTTCGGATTGGGAATCAGAAATAAAAAAATAATAATAAATAATCTATTTGTCTAGTTAATTCAATGTCAATACAAGTAGATTTCGCTTTCAAAGAAATTTCATGTATTTCATGTTTGATTTTTCTTTCGTTTTGGTTGTATTTGAGTGTTGTCAAACTAATCATGATGCGATATTTTCATTTTTCACATGCATCACTATGAGAAAAGTGTACGTACTAGGTAGTGGCCTATGCGCGAGGATGAAAGTTAGACTTGGTTGGATAATTAAAGTTACCGTGGGGAAGGTGGAGATGCATGACAAATGGCAACTAGACCATTCCTGTCACAACCTATTAAATCCCTATGAAAATTCTATCCAGTAGCACAACGAGAAAAAAAAAAAAAAAGTGCAACAAGTAATGCCGCCTTTATGAAGTCTAACATTCTATACAGATTTTTTTTTCATTCATTCAATAGGAAAATGTGCGTATTAATTCATCTTTTCTAGAATCCATTATATACCCAAAAGGAATATTTTTTTGGTATTCAAATCTTCATATCTTACGTCATTAGGCTGCTAAAAGAATACCCAGACCCTCAATTTGATTCATGAGTACACATTATGATCGAAAACAGAGAGTTTTCTTTTAATATATATAAAAGAAAGATATAAAATTTAAAAAATTCATGAATTAAAGAAACATTGAAACTCTCAATTCGATTCATGAGTATGAATTATGACCGAAACATAGATTTTTTTTTCTTTTATATATAAAAGAAATGAAAAAACAAAAGAAAACCCTTATGTATATTTTTTCTTCCATTCAAAATTAGAGACTTAAGAATTCAACTTTTTTTTTTCCTGTCTTCCTGTCTTTTTTATGATTTTCTCATCGTTGACTAGCTCTTTCCAAGCAATCATAAATTATTATGGTCTATGTTGTTACACCCATTCAAAGGTTACTTAATTATGCATCTATGCTTTTTTTAAAAAAGAAAAAGAATTTTCCTCTGAAATTTCCACTGTGTGTGATAGTAAGTCAATAAATTAAAGTGTCATTTGGTTGTTAGTTTTACTATTTCCTTTTAGTTTTTGAAATTTAAATATTTAAAACATGTTTATTTTTCCAGTACATATATATAATAAAAAATGTTAGCGTAAAAAAAATAAATTATACATTAAAAAATTACAATTAAAAAAATCATTATTTTTTTAAAAAATAAAACATATGATTTTATTTTTATATTGAACAATTATTTAAAATTTTAGTTTTTTACAATTTTTTTAAAAGAAAACAAATAAATAATAAAAAACTATAACAACTAAACAAAGCCTAAAACAACAAAGGAATTATTATCATGATTCATGTTTATTCACGTGAAATTTTCATAAAAAGGAAAAAAAAAAAAACATGTACAACAACCGGGCCAACGGCCAATTTTGCCTTTGTTTGCAATATAAAGAAAATTTCAAGCAAATGATGTTTACAGTTTACTAATGTCTCCACTTTCTCGTTATCTTGAAGCAGAAGATAGTCATCCATTGGGTGTTGGCTCCCAACCTTTATAAAAATGCGCAGTCACCGTACACACACCAAATTCAGCCTAATCCGAAGATCACCAGAGAAAAAGCACAATCAAGCTGACTAATCAGAGAACGCAATTCCTTTCCAAATTCCCATTGATTAGTAAAAAAATATACTAATTATTAGTACTACAAACTTTTTGATCCATTTTCAAACTTGATCAGCTGAAAATTAAATATATATATATATATATATAGATATGAGAAATACTAAATTAACCACGGAGAAAAGAAACTAACCATTATCTTAATTTCGTGGAAACAAGTGCACCACACCTTTCTGATAGATGACTGGTCCAGGGGACCATCAAAGGCCCTGAATGAAATCATAATTCCCATCATTTTTAGGTCCTAATTATTGTGTTTTTTTTTTAGCTTGGGTTAGCCAGTAACAACGACCAAAAGCTTCTCGTGTTATTTGCATTTGTATTATTTTAGAGTTTTATCATGTTTTATGGGTGACCTAACTTCTAATCAGAATAGCCGACAAAGCATTATTGGAAGTGCTTATACAATGTATAGGGGAGGCGGAGAGAGGGGGGGCAGTAGGCCCCAAACCCTCCACATCAACTTTCTAGTTAAGCAAAGATCCGGATTCCTGCTGATGAATCGTATTCTGGCACCATTATAACTCTTTGAAACTCCCCCCTGGTGTCTTCTACCTACTTTTTTTTTTTTATTTTATTTTCATTTTCCTATACAACAAACAGCAATACAAAGAAGCTACCACACTTATGATCATTGAAACTATAGGAGAGATAGATAGTGGGCATCCTTTTCTAATCTCCATCTTCATAATAAGCAAGGGAAAAACTGCCCACCAGCCCCTCTTTATTGAAAAGGAAAAAAATTTAAATTTGGAGTGCAATATTTGGTAAGCAAGGTGACATGATACCCATCTCTAACCAGTTAAACCAGTCATGGAGTGGGAGACAGTTCATGTGGTCTGTTATAAAGGGAACTTGGTTAATATACACCCAATTATGTCCCCCTTATCATAATTTCAGATTAAGGCAGGCTTTAATAATTACCCAATATTATACGCCATAAAACTAAACTCTTCTTTTGTGAAAGAGAAAATTTTTTATAACATAAGTAATCTTTGAATGGGTGCAAAAACATAGGCAATATATTTATTTGTATTGTTTGGGAAAGAGTGAATAGAAAAGCAAAATCATACTAGAAAGAAAGGAAGATAAAAAGAAAAAAAATCAAGGATGTAAAAGAAAAATAAGTTAAACAAAAGGAAAAATTGAATAATAATTGAAACATGCAGAGCAAAGCAATATATACACACAAAAAAGCAGCCATAGGAAAAGAAAAGAGGTAGTAGTAGACTAGCAGTAATAGCTAAAATTGGTACGTTAAGGGGTGGCGAGGTGCTGACGAATCATTCTCTTGATGTGTGTTTCCCATTACCATGTGAATTGAGGGGTATTTGTGGCTTTGAGGGGGAGGAAATTGCCCTTGTTTGTTTGTTAATATAATGGAGATAATTGTAGTGGGGTTCAACATGGTCAACCTATGTATAGAGAGAAGGATAGAGAAAGAGGAGCTTTCATAATTTCGCATACCCCGGATTCGTTTCACTACTCAATTCATTCCTTTGATTAATAATCATAGCCACCCACCCACCCACCCAACTCCCCCTCAAAAAAGTCTTACTCATTCTCTTCCCTTCTTAAGACCCTTTTGCACCCCATATCTTTCAAACCACTCCCCCCTTTCTTTCTCTCTTTCCTCTATTTCCTCCCCCATCCCACATACATAGCAAGAAGAAAAAAAAAAAAAAAACTGTCCAACTCGATTGATCAACAAAATTTTGAGCTTAATGGGTCTTGATGATGCCTGTAATACAGGCCTTGTTCTGGGGTTAGGCTTCTCATCAACCCTTGAAACTCCATCCAAGGCCAACAATCAAACGCCCAAGAAGTCATCACGCCTCAAGTTTGAACCAACAGCCACGGCAGCGGCAAGTTTCGAGCCATCGCTGACGCTGGGGCTTTCCGGTGAGAGCTATCAAGTTGTTACTGCTAGCAAAAAGATTGATGTGAACAAAGGTGGTTATCATCATCATGAGGAACCTGCCGCCGCCGGTGATTTGTATCGTCAAGCTTCTCCTCATAGTGCTGTTTCTTCGTTTTCTAGTGGTAGGGTCAAGAGGGAGAGAGACCTTAGCAGCGAAGAAGTAGAGGTAGAGAAGAATTCCTCTAGAGTTAGCGATGAGGATGAAGACGGTGTTAATGCAAGAAAGAAGCTCAGGCTCACCAAAGACCAATCTGCTCTTCTCGAGGAAAGCTTCAAACAGCATAGCACTCTCAATCCTGTAAGCCCTCTCTCTCTCTTTTCGATTCTTTGTCTGATATTTATCACTATCAGCTTGATTAGTTGTTATATTATCTAATTGACTAATTAATAATCTTGTTTTTTTTAATATATATATATATATATGTTATGTTAACAGAAGCAAAAGCAAGCTTTAGCAAGGCAATTAAACCTGAGGCCTAGACAAGTTGAAGTATGGTTCCAGAACAGGAGAGCCAGGTAAATTAATAATCTTTTATCTTTATTAAAACCATAACCCAGAAAGTTTTTACAACAAAACAGTAACAATAACCGGGAAAATTTTCCAAAAGGCCCACGAAAAGGAATAGCTTCTTTGCCCCAAAAGAAACATTAGGATCACAACATTTTCACCCCGAAGGAAACCTGTGCATAAAGCACACAGAACAAGTACTTCAAAGCAGCTGCCTTCATTGTTATCTCTAGAAAGTTTTTGGCTTTTACTTTTTACTCGTATGACCTGATCCATACAAAATCATCTAAATCATGAAAATCTTTGCTTTTTTTTCTTACTCTGACAGGACAAAGCTTAAGCAAACTGAGGTGGATTGTGAGTTCCTCAAGAAGTGCTGTGAGACACTAACAGATGAAAACAGGAGACTGCAAAAGGAGCTACAAGAACTCAAGGCACTGAAACTGGCTCAACCCTTTTACATGCACATGCCAGCTGCTACTCTCACCATGTGCCCATCTTGTGAAAGAATTGGCGGTGTTGGCGATGGCAATTCCAAGAGCCCGTTTTCAATGGCTTCAAAGCCTCATTTCTATAATCCCTTCACCAATCCTTCTGCGGCATGTTGATTAAGTTGTTAGAACTTTGTAGCAAAAGAAAAGGAAAAAAATAGACCACCCCCACAACCCCTCTATTTTTTGGTTAAGGGCTTGTAGTGAATTTAAAATTAGTGTAATTAATTAATTTGTAGAAAACAATAGTATAATTACTGATCAATTCTCCTCATCTTATTAAATATATGTTTGTAAATCATTAGAAAGATATAGTATCTATGAAGGGATTACTGTTATTTATTATTGATTCTTTTGTTCCATGTCTAATGCTAGACTTCTTGTTTTGATCATTTATCCTTAAAAATTTATTGTGTTAGCTTTGATTATATGGATATGGATGGACACATTGCTTTGATTCTTTTATTTTTCAAAATTTAGTCGAGAAAAATTTTCGCCCTGATATTCGTACAAAGTTCTTAAAATATAGAAGAAAAGTAATGGTGTTCACATTGACTCTCTTTTCAAGATTTTCCCAATTGATAAGAAATCTTGTTGGACAAGTTAGTTGAAATCAACCCACGTGTACATATAGCACTTGCTCCGAAACTTCTTCTCACACACTTGTCAAAAAAATACTTTCTAGTTTCTACTACTATTACAATAAAATAATGTTTTTTATAAGAACAACAACAATCAAATTAATATCTACCCTAGTTGGAATATATAGTATCAAATTAAGAATGTAATTCTTGAATGTATAGTACAAATGGGTCATCCCACGTCCATGAGGTATAGTATCCACCTTTTTGGGTGTCTCAAGTGAAGAGGAACCTGGGATAATGATAAATCAGTTGGAGGTTATGATTAAGTGAGAGAGGCAAAGGGTGTGGGGAGGAGGAGGTTAGCTCACGTGTACCTGTCTCTAATTTAGTTGTTTTTATACATGAGAGAAAAGCTAGAAAGCAAGAGAGAGTCAAGGAAAAAAAATTGGGTGGTGAGAGGCGTGTAGACAAAGAAAGGAATGGATGATTCACTTGAAAAACTCTTCCCAAAAAAAAAAAAAAAGGAAAATTGGGGGGCTAGCCATAGTCTCGTGAGATGCTCTCTCTTTAAGGGAACTGGTGGGTCATACCCCACGTGATGTCCCAATGGCTCACCCTTTTTCTTCTTTTTAATTTTTTCCTCACAATCTCATTATGGAGATTTTCCATGGAGGTCAGCCAGGCGGCCCTTCTATTAGATGGGCCCCGAAGAACCCCCCCTTCTTTTCCTCCCCTCAGCTTCTTCTTCCCCCTCTCAAATCCCCCCTTTTGATTAAAATTCCAAATCTCATCCCAAAAGCTAGATATTCCACTTTACAATAATGGAACCTATCTTAGGTTTGATCAATTCGAATGAACGGTCTTGATCATGGGGGGGTTTCTCGCAACTTTGCAAGTAAACCATGTATACGTTATAGGCACGCTATCATGATTGCTGTGGATAGGCACATGAATGATGAGAAATTTCCCTGCTTACCAAATACTACTGCTAACTGGTGGAGTACTACTAGTTTAGTCTTTTTTTTCCCCCGTCATTCTTTTATTTGATGCGCTGAAATTATGGTGTGGACCAATAAAATGATGAGAGCATTTTCCTGGAAAAGAGGGTGACTTTCCAGGAAGCTGCTCTCTCCCTCTCCCACTCTGATGTTCTCATCATCATCATCACTTTCATCACCAATTTTTTACCATCGCCATCGTCATTATATGAACTCTTCAATCCTTTTTTGACTTCAAATATAAAATTAATTATTCACTTGACGTTTGCCAAATTAATGTGTACTATTATTATTATTATTATTAGTATTATTTTTTCCTACCCCCTTTTGGCTCTGTCAAAGGAGTCGTTTTCTTGTCTTGGGTGATAAACAAGTGGGGAAAGAGCAAGTTCTAGAGTGGATAAATTGACATATCTCCTTCAAATTAATAATCGTAATAGTATTATAGTAATAATCTCGTCTGTTATATGATTAAAGATTTAGCGTTACGTGTGTGCCGACGTAAGTATACTTAAAATAAAGAAACACCAAAAGACGTGTGTCTTGCGTTGGCTAATTTGTCGGTCCATGGCAGCTTTTTTGATACCAAAGAGTTGGATATGGCATTATCGGACACATCTTAATTTGCATTATTTATTTTGTGTTCTTTTTCGTCAATTAAGCTTTGAAAGCAACAAAGCTGGTTTTTAATGCAACCAGATCCGGTTATAATGAAAAAGAAAATCATACATATATATATATATATAAAACTACATGTTGTTTAGCATTAAATGATACCCGCTCCAATTATGGGGAGGTTGAGTGCAAATTCTTGCCTGCACCAATCAAGCTTTCATCAGCCATTTTCGTAAAGGACCTTGTCCAGATCAAGTTATTTATGTTTAGTTGGTTGATGCGTGGAAAAATGGGTGCCAAATGATGAACCATGCAGCTTTTTGGACTTGGGTTGGACTTTTCGAATATACTAAACTTTTAACCGTAAACGGACTTGGTAGTTGGATTTGATTAGGCCAGGTCTTGATGATCATTAGGGTTTGGCGGGGAATTAGCTCATGATTATTGATTAAACTAGACCCGGCTCCTCCGTGATTATAAAGTGGGATTGAGCTCTTTCAAATGGAGGGAAAAGAGCCGACCTAGGAGTAAGGTAAAAGCAAAAATAATTGAGGCTAAAAGGACTTATTGCCAAACTTAGTCAAATTCCTATTTATGGAGTATAAGATTGCACCACAAAGTCAAAAGGACATCGCGGGAGGTCCATGTTGCTTCAACAATGATGCCCTAATTAAAATAACTCTCGATGAGAAATCAAAGCCAATGATATCAACAACATGTGAATTTGTTGCCTTTCTTCAAGACATGATGGATTTGCTTTTCAAAGGCTCCATCAAACTCTTTAAAATGTAGTGAGCTTCGTCGGCAGATGTGTTATCTTTCCACGTATTATTCGGTAAAATAAGGTTTTGACCTAATTAAACTTAAAACTGAGGTGACATATATCTCTTGAACAAGAGAGTTGGAATTAGGATTGTTAGCTAGTTACTGTCTACTAACTTGAATGGTTAGATTAATTATATTTGGCTCATTTTTTTACTGCTTCTCGTAGTTTTCATGGTAAAAGATTACTTCTGTTTCCCCAGCTTACAAAAAAGAAAAGAAAATCCTTTTTTGTTGTTATAAGGTATCTTTTTATCTCTTCCTCTTTGGGCACTTTCAAGGGGTCATTTCTCTTACTATCAAAGGGAAGGGCAACAGAAAGAGAAAAGACATGATGACTAAGCTTTTTGGCTGAAATTGCTTTAATAATTTGCTCCAATCAAAATCAATTAACACGCTGATGATTGCTTCAGAAGATTACAGAGAAAGAGCTGTCGTCGTTTGAAAATATCATCCGCGTAGACAATTCTACGAGACTTTTAAACTTGTTTTTCCCGTTCCTTCATCTGGGTTTAGGAGCTTGAGAAAGTAGCATCAACTTTGGTAACATCACATGGGTACGCAGCTGCTACAGAGGACTGAGGGTGAATCTTTTGATCCTGCAATGCATCTATCAACATTTATAGACTTACGAGCTTGGACACAGGTTTCCATATGATGCTATTGGCTTGCATTCTGACCTAGTTCAAGAAAACGATCAAGCACAAAGAATTTTCAAAGTTTTATCATATAATTTTTTTTATTTTTTATTTGTCTAAATTCTTTACAACATTATTTCCAACATTGTGTCAACTGTGATGAAATTTCCATATTCTACATACATATATATATAACCCGTAAAGGAAGCAAACCAGAGAAGCTAATTCAATCTTTTCAAACCTTGGCCAATTTTTCTTGCAATATGAATGGAATACACACTGAGCAAAAATGAGAAAAATGAATCAAAATCAAAAGAGAGAACATGGCATGTGACCATTCTAAATCAAGTCATGAACATGGGGCCCTGTAGAGTTTACAACAAGCTTGACCCCATCAAACACATGACAGCCGAAAGACTGGCGGGGAATATGGCATTGCCATGTTCATATCTATGCCATCATCCAGAGGGAAACCAGATCATATTTGAGTAACATTTAAATGGTCCCAAGGCTCGCCTTGGCAAGACTGGAACAGACACACACACACAAAAAAAAAAAAAACTAATCTAAGACCTTGAACCAGTCTTAGTGAAAGGACCAGGATCCTACCATTAGAAAAAATGTTCAACAAACAAAAAATTAATGTAAACAGAAGAATGAAAACTTGATAAGGCAGTTTGTCAAACCTTTAGATAAAGACCTTTTATGGTTAAGTAGTCCTTATGGATCTAATCAGGTGTTCACGCCTGGAACCATTTCCATTATCCAGTTATCTTTGATGGGTCCCCGTAATCTTTTTAGCTTTTTCAGCTTTGTTTTCTTGTAATTGGCATGATTAAATCAGTAAATATGGGTTCAGATGAGACAGTACAAGAACTCAATCATGGCTTGAATTTAGTGTTGAAACAGGAATGACATCACCATCATGTAAGTGGGATGCAACTTTCTCCATCATAATTTATTTTTTCCTTTGTATTATTACCATGGGGCCAGGAAAAGTTTTCCTTTGACTGGATTTTTCAAACTTTTTGGCCCAATGTAAAAAGGAAACCTTGCAAATTGCAATATTGGAGATAAAGGAAAAAATAAGCATTGGAAAAGTTTGTTGAAAGAAATTTGGGGGAGATTTCTAGCATGATTCTTGGTCAAAACATCAAGCATGGCTTTTAGAAAGAACCAATTATTAAGCTGATAAAACCTTTTGAATACCATTTATCTACACATAATCACGTATATGACCAACAAGCTCTAAAAGCCCCATACATGTGCTAGTCGGCTCTCTTTTTTCTTTCTTTTCTCTTTTGCACGTTTTTTTGGGCTTCGTTTATGTACAGAATTTCTGTTTGTATTTGGTATATTCTCCAATTTTGGAATACACATCTAAAAATTTTAGGGTAAAATATTTTTATTTTTTAATTTTTAGTTATAATTTCATATGTGTTTATTAATTTTTAAAATGTAGAATGAGATCTAAAAGTACAAATGTCATTAACAAAGAATATAAAAAAAACTAAAATACATTTTTTTCTTTCTCTTTTTATTTTTTTTCTCTCAAACAATGTGATTGACTGGTGTCACTTCCATTCGCTAGTCAACCTGCCACGACAGGTGCTCACCAAGGGAGGGAAGCATTGATATGGTGCTCCCAAGGGAGGGGAACACTCATGGGAGACCAATCTAGGTGCTCCCCTCTCTTGGGAGCATTGAGTTGGTGCTCCCTTCCCTTAGGAGCATGTATTAGATAGATGCTCCCTTCTTTTGGCGAGCATCAGATGTTGTCAGTCACAGGGTGGCATGAGAGAAATTTTTTTTTTGCAAACAAAAGAAAAAAATTTTAAAAATAAAAAATTTAATTTATATAATGATAAATTTTAAAATTAATTTTTTAATATTGTCACATTATAAAATTAATAAAGATATTAATAATTAACAAACGATAGGATTTATGTGTTTAGTGGAAGATATTATTTTAGTTGAACTGTTCATTTTAAAAAATTAATAAATCTATTTGAAATTATAATTAAAAATTAAAAATGAAAGTATTTTAATCAATAAATTAATAAAAAGCTAAATATTGGTGGATTTGGTTTGGACATCGTAATTAACAAGCACAACGTGGAGCGGCCCAATTCTTTTCCTTTTTTCCTCAAACGGGCTAGTTGCATTGTTGGCTGGCTCGACAAATTTCGCAAGTTTAAAGGTGGGCCATGGCCCTAGATGTAAAAGGAAGATATCCTACCCTTTAGGTAGTTATTTTATTTTCTTTTTATATTAGGATCTTTCTTTTTTGATTTAAAATAATGTTTATGAACAAGCACGATAACTAAGACTTTTTTATGATTTTTTTCAACAAATGATTTGAAAATTGGATATTATAAATTTATCACTGTATTCAATGTGAAAATATATTTATAGTTATCATCTTAATAAATTCCTTTTCTACACTCATTATTAAAGGGTATGTACTCATCTCTTCAGGAATGGAAAATCCCCAAGAAGGTTGAAGTGTGACTTCATTTTAAGGTATGTGCCCCTTGGATCCTGCTAAGAGAATCGAAAGATAATTAAGCTTTGCTTGTAGAGCGGAAAACAGAAAATGATTTTTACTAATGTTTGGTAAGAGAGATAATGACAGAGAAAAAAAAAGATTAGTATTTTCCCCTCCTTATTCATAAAATCAAATTATTCTAAATTGAAAAATTAAAGAAGAGAAAATGAGAGAGGCCTGAGTCAAGTGTTGCACATTTACAAGATTGTTCATTTTTTTAAAAAATTGATCTTTTTATCATAACTTATAAAGAGTGTATTGATTAAATAATATATAATTTTTTACTCTTAACAACATTAAATCCCATTAAAATTGGAAAGAGAAAAAAGGATGAAGTAATTGGGAAATACAAACATAAAGCATATATATATAGATATAAGCACTTAACCAGGAACCGGGCTACGGTTGATAAATTAAATTATTAAGGCGTGTGTTTCAGGTGTTTTCTGTAAAGAGACCAACTATTCTAGAGATTGGTGCAACTGTTGGGGGAGATGAGAGATTCTCAGACAAAGTAAAAACTGGACTAGGCTAAGAAGATATGGTTGTATATAATCTGTCCACTGGCTTTCCATTCAAGGTTAAATGGTGGCCAGGTACAACAGTAAATACTGTCCAAAAAGCTTGTGGACGAACAAACCAGACACGGAAAAGTACTAGATTCAAAACATCCGTCGACCCTTCTGATAACCCATTTTGCTTGAAATTCCTGATAGCTCATCATAGCTTGATTTTGCCCAAAAACAGAGATCATACCTTCATTCATTCCTTCAGGGGTCCCAAACAAGACTTCAAGTTGCATTTTTTGGATATGCCAGTCTAACTTCATCAAGTATCAGAAGCCGCTTCAGCAGCTATTACTCTAGTTAGTGAAGATCTTTTCTAGAAATCTTGTTACGGTTAAGTCATGGTTCATCAGGTTTTGAATGGTTCATCTGACAAGTGAAGACAAGTTAATTTGTTGAATGGTGATAAGCATGGGTGCAATTCAATTTCTGGTGATTCTGCTGATTCTTGCAAATTGCGGAGCTCTTGCCGGTGCCCGTGGAACTTACAATTTCTCTCAAGTGGATTCGTCCTGCAAAAATTCTTGCAATAACACTTTGGAGGACAAGAGAGGTGTGCCAACAGGAGCAAATCCTCTGCATAACAGGTAGAACTAGAAGAGATAAAGAAATTATGCTCCATGGATAATTTCCTCAATCTCTTCATTTTTTTTCCTCAAATTTTTACAGATGTTTTTCATTGAAATATATTAATATTAATTGATTTCACACACAAATTACATGGTTTATCAAAATGGAAATGAAAAAAATAAAAAGAAATTTGCCGAATTATCGATTATGTTAGCAGTATCTGTTTTCTTCTAATTAAAATATAGTAGTACGGTCTGACAGGTGGTGGCATGAGTTGTCTGTGGTTTTGGTTCTGCATGCTTACGATAAGCATAGCGTGTCTTTATTTAATTATTATTATTATGAGGTTTTGATGATGGAGTCGTACATCAATCATAACGTTCCTCCAAATGAAATGAATGAAGTAATCCCTTTGTTGTTTTCCTCTTTATTGGTTGAGTCAAACATGCAGCAATCTATCATTGCAAACCTTCCCTCTGAATTGAAATGATGACCAAGATATGATTACCAAAATTTATTGCAGAATTGGACTTCAAATTAACAATGCCTTGCTTCAAATTCGAACCAATTGCTCTTCTAGATTCAGAATGAAAACAGAATGGGTTTGCATTTGCTGTATTGATCGTACTTAAACTTGTTTTACTTTTTTTTTTTTTAAATAATGGTTGCTACATATATTTACATGTGGATTGAGGGTTGCCATGCATGCGCTCTTCTTCTCGTGAAACATGCTACTGATGATTACAAACAGCAAACAACCTAATCTAACGACCAATAAACTACGCATTAGAGTATATTACTTTACCTTATCTGCTAAAATATTCAATTCCACGCGTGACACTGGGGATAAGCTTTTGATAATTAAGTATGTAATTAAACAATAATTAATGTTCGCATGCAAGAGAGCAAAGAGACAGACAAAGAGAGAGAGAGACAGTTGCTGTTGCTTGTTGGCTGTTGGTGACTTGGTGTATTGTGCTGGGGCGTTTCTGATGGTTTCTTCACACGTCTCATTCTGTGCCGTGTCCGGCTTTTCCTATCTTATCTAGCTGACAAGTCGCCTAACGAGGACAAAATTCGTTATTACTTGATTGAGTTTTAGTTTATACTAGTATTTTAATTTGTGATTATAATTATTTGCCGATAAGTGATCTCTTATAATTCATAAAATTTATAAATTTTGAATTTCACTTTCTAATTGATTGATTCAATTGTAATAAATAAAATACATTAAAATGATTTTTAATTTACTTTATATATAAGGTTTGGATGCACGGGTATTTGAGATTTTGATTGGCATTTATATTATTTATAATTAAATTTATGAGTTTAAATTTTTTTAAAATATAAAAAATTGGATTTGAAAAAAGTTTAAGTAAATTTTTAAGCATTTATTTTTAATTTCTAGTTATGTTTGAATGAATTTCGAGTAAAGTTTCATTGAATACAATGACGAATTTGACAGTGATGAGATAGAAAACAGCGGTGGTAGTGAGATTGAGACTTATAACAATAAAATAAAGAGCCGTGATAACAAGATTGAAACCAGCAACGGAACAAATGATGTCGATCAAAATAATGGTGGCTTAGGGTAAAAATAAAATTTAGATATGGTCATAATTTTATAATATATTTGATATTTCAAATGCTAAAAAAATATAATAATAATAATAATAATAATAATAATAATAATATTTACACATGTATATAAGTAATGATTTTTTTTTGAAAAATTACAATTATATTATATTAGATAAAATAGCAATTTGTAATAACTAATAATAGAATATTAAAAATAAAAATAAATGAATGTTTTAAGAAAATAGAAATTAAATGAAATGACTAGTACTTGTTCATATATTGAAATAAAATGAATTTTTTAGGTAATAATGAATTATCCTATTTCTAACAAAATAAAAATAAAATTTATATACTTAGTTATGAATGTATTAATTTATTATTTAATTAATTATGAGTTTATTAATTTTTTTACTTACTAATTTATTTAATAATGTATTACAAAGTTATTTGTTTTATTTGCTTACTATTTTACATAATTATGTAATCATATAGCTGTTTAATTATTTGACTTTATAGTTATTTAATTCCATATTAGTGGGACTCAACTTAAAGTATTTCAAAATTAGTAAGAAACCTACTTGTTCCTTTTCCTTTTTTTCTTCTTTGAATAATATTCGGTTTGTGTGCATCAATATAGCATCAATATAAACAAAATAATTATTTAAAAGAAATAAATAAAATACAAATGATTTAAATGTAATACCAGCAATTTAAACTTAATTATTTCATATAAATGTACATTAAATTGAGTTTATACTTACTGCTATTTACTTTATTATAATTTTTGTGGAGTAAAAAACAAGAATTACTAAAATAATAAAAATAATCAACAATTAAATTTAATTTAAATTTACATTCTAACATTTGGTTCATTGATTGATGCATGATCTCTTATTTAAAGAGTAGGATTCATATATCTTTTGCTTCAATTATATAAAAATAAAATTGAGTTTAAATCTAAAATAAAAACGAAAAGAAAAATTCAACGAAAATAGCGAAACGCAGCGTTCTGAAGAAAATTATACTAATACTTTCCCGCTCAAACCAAACAGAGTCAAACGGTTGCGATAAAGGCAAAGCAGAAACGCCTGAAACCGCCGCTGGAAACACTGTTGAAGTCCTCGTCACCCTAACAGCACCTTAGCGAAACAACAACGCAGCGTTTCCCTTCTTGCTGATTCTCCAGAGAAAAGGGTCAAATGGTAATTTCGTTATCTTTCACATTTTTGCATTTCCGGGTGTATTACTCCGTCTTCACAATTTCTGACGAATTGTTTGTCAAAATGTCTGAACGAATTTGGGGTCTTATACCCTGTCGTATTTATATTTTATTATTTAATAAACACAATGTAGAAATAAAATCAGTGATGTCTAGGTTGGTAATTAAAACTAGTTTTTTGTTTAAAAAAAAATTTTTGCCAAAATTTGTGCTTCAATTCTATGTGCTCTTTGTTGCTCACAGGAAGTTAATGAACAGGCTAGATGCAGAGAGTTGGCTAAGTCGTCGTCATTTTACCGCGCAGTTTACTCAGAGGTCAGTTAAAATTTTCTTTTTTTAACTTATTCTTATATGGGTTTTGTTTGAAATTCCTTAATGTTAATTTATTTAAACAGGTAGAAGAGGTTGGATGGGAGCATTTGGTGAGATTGGGTGGAGATCTAACTTTTCTTAGCTTTCGTGTTTTGTAAGGAACTTTTGATTGTAATCACTATCAACTTAATATCATTTTCCTAAAGGAAGGAAACAGCTTTTGGTTTTTCAGGTTATTTTCTATGTGTAATGTCTGGCAATAATCATGTCAAATAAATAAGAGACAGACTGACCAGTGGGATTGATGTTAAACTTTGCAATTTGTTCTGTGATTTTTTTAGATTTAAGTAGATAGTTAGTGCTTAAGAGTGCAATTGTTGGAAACAGTTTGAATTACATGTTGAAGGATGTAATTTACCTTGTGAGAGTAAGGGAGCCTAATTTGTATTTTCAGTTTACCTGAAATGAGGTGAGTGCTTTTTTTTTTCCCAAATTTGAGATCAGGTGAGTGCTGAGTGATCATTGACTATGGCTCTTGCAGGCAAGTGCTAGTTCAATTGCCAGGGTTGGTCTCCAGGTTGTGGATGTCTTTAATCATTTTTAAAGTATCAATTGCTAGCTGTTTTGTAGCCTGTCATTGTTATCAATGTTATAACCTTGTATCTTTATATCTTTAATATATTTTTGACACATTGGTTGCTATATCTGTATCTATATCTTTAATATTTTTGACACATCAGTTGCTATATCGTTAATATATTGAAGACTTGGATATATGTTCTCAAAATTGATTAATAATTCATATTGGTGTTATAAAATCCTCGATACACCATATATCTCTATATACTTGTCAACATATTCCTATTGTTTGAACTTCAATATATTTGTCAGTATCAATATTGTAAACTTGGTCTTGGTCTCGTTTTGTGTTTCATGTTCATATACTATTTATTACTAGTTGCTTATCCTTCTTGTACATTTTGGTGCTAGAGATAAGAAGGGAAGAGTGCATATCATGGAAATTCACTTGGATAAAGCCTATCCGAGAGTTCCACCAATGGTTTCAGCGGTTTGTCTCCTATCTTTTTGGTCCTAATGCTTCCAATGAAGACCTTATATTTACTCTGTTCTTTTTTTTTTAGAAATAATATATTTATATTTACTTTATTCTGTTGTCAGGATGTACCCTATATCTTCAATTTAAAATGGTCAATGAACTCAAGATTGAAAAACTTGGTGCAACAATTTCAGGAGGTTTTTTTTTTAACATTTCTGAATGCCACACAGTTCCATTTTGCTTCAAATCACTTTTTGGTGCTATGGCCTATTTTAGTATTTGGTAGTACTTAGGAGTTTTCCTTCTGTATCCAGCATCTGGAGAAGCTTCAAGGATTCTGGTCTACTTTGGACGAGATTGACAGGTCTCTATGGGTTGTTGATTCAAAGCAGGCATCTCGTGCCATGTCTTGTCGTCAAATTCACGTAGGTGAGCCATTACTTGATCAAACATCATCTTATGTATATTACTTTGTTCTTGTCCCCTGTTATTATTAAACACCTTCACACATGTTTAATTGTTTGCTTCTCAGGAAATGATTGCTTCATCATGTTGTGCATTAATATCAATGACCCTAGATCATTACCAGAGTAAGAGTTCATATGAAATTACATTGAAAGCTGCTAGGAGTTTCTTTTTGTGTATCAGTAATGAATTTTTAAGTTGTGGTAGGTGTCGTTTTATGGGTTCAGGTACTATTGTGAACTCCTTGAGAAAGACATGGAAAAGAAATAGCAATAGATGGTATGCCCTTGCGTCTCATTCTGGATTTTAGCAAGTATTTTTAACTTTTGCACTTGTTAAGTGAAGGTATGGTTAGCAGAGGGGAAAAAATTACAGATATACTTGCTTAATTTTCTGCATGCAGTATGTTAATTCCTTCTCTAGTGACGAAGTATGGCTCAATTAGATTCTTGAAGGCTTCCATTTAATTTCATATTTAGAGGATGGAAGCTATAAAATTGTGGTTTGATTGGGGATAAGTTTCACTCCATTTTAGTAATTTTTATTTCTTGTGTTTTAAGGAAAAAAGAGCTAGTCCCTCTCTCTTCTCTCTCTTTAGGGGGTTGTAATTGTAGAATGCTTGAACCTGTTATGTAGAAGTTATTTTTTGGTAAAAGTGTATTTTATGTGATATACTTATTATATTTATATAGTCTGATTAATTGTGTAGGATGAGTAATAAACCCTTTACAGAAAATATTGAGTGTCTTCTGAAGACCCAACTGCCAAGGCCCCCTGACAAAGAGGAGAACAATCTTCTAGCTGAATGTGGAATCTGTTATGCTCAATATCTCCCCATTGGTAATGCTTTACATGCTTTAGATGTTTTTTTACTATTGTTTATAAACATGCCGTTAACTTTGATATGTTCATGCAGGTGATGAGCTTGTACCTAAAAGTGGATGCGGACCTGATTATACTTGTGAAAATAACAATTGCAGTAAGGCTTTCCACAGCATGTGCTTAGTGGACTGGTTGCGTTCTATCACAACGACAAGGCAGTATGTTGAGCTCTTAGTGTACTTGTGTCTTTTAATCTCGTTCATGCCAGAGTATTACTTAGTTCCTATGTGCTGTGTGTTGTGATCAGTTGTAAATTGATTGCTTGTGGCATTTCCTGCTTCTGGCATGGGCTACCACTCTGCTGAATGATCAATCGTACTAACAAATTGGGTCACTTGATCCTTGTTCATGTCTGTGTTTATGTCTTATTGATCTAGTACGCTTAGTTCCCTTGTGTAGGGGTGGGAACCACCATGACTGATCTCATTTTCTTCAGTTTCAATTAGGTTCTCTAGTGCAACTCTACTCAGAACTGACCTACATGAAAGTTGAAGGGGCAATATAGATTAGATGTATTGTGGATGTTTTCTGGGATTTGGATGCATCTGCCACATTTTACCAAGCTTTTAAAGGCACAAATACATTATCCAAAACATTGTACAAAAAATTATTGGAGCTTTGTCACCCATTAGGTTGAATTGGGTTAAGGTTTTTTAAGTTGATGACAGAGTATTTTTGCTTTTTATTTTTGTGATTTTACAAATGGCTCTTTCAGTTATATGATTCCAGGTACCGTCTTTTCATACATTGTAAATCAGATTGGCTTTGAATATGCCTCAGTGCTTGTGCATTCCCCACTTTTGATTGAGCTGATAAGCAGATCCATATAATGTTTTACCCCTTCCAAACACTCAAAACAAGTTCCCACAAAATGGTCCAACTTTATCTTAAAAGTTTGATGTGCGAAATTTTCTGCAATTACTTTATGAGAAAATATTAGTGGAAAGTGATCTTCCATGGTATTGAAAGGCTAAACTAGCACTAAAGGTCTTTTTCATCTCATAACATATCATGGGGTTTCTCTTATTTTTCATTGGCAACTTGGCTGCTTGATTTATGGTTGTGAATGCTTGTGTTGCAGGTCATTCAATGTTCTGTTTGGGAATTGTCCGTACTGTTCAGAGCCAGTTGCTGTCAAGACTAATGCAACAAAGAATTAGAGACTTCATTATCCAAGCCGATTCATCCTGCCAACCTTAGAGAAGGTGTATGGAATTTCTTAACCCAAAGCAGCAAAACTTCTGATGTCATACACTATAAAATTGGAATGATTAAAGCTTCTTTTCTCCATGAATAAGTTATTGAAATTTCATTTCCATTTTGCTGAAATCATAAGCTTTAAACTAAGACTGTTACAGTATCCAATGTAGGGTTGTACCCACTTGTACTGTTGCATTTACGGTGACTTATGAACAACAACGACTTGTGGCTTTCCTTCACTATATTTTGTCCTGGCCTTATCTTAGGCACTATTGACTTTGATTAAAACCTTTTTCATTTGATTGGTTGTCCATTTTAAATTGTGGATCTTTTGTTGCCAATTGATTCATTTCTTTGACGTTGTATGTCCTATTCCAACATTATGTTGCCAAAGTCAGATGAGCTTTTTAATTGAAACATTAAGCATTTTTTCCACATTTTCGCCACATATTGGCTGCGTGACAGAATCAGTCCAAACTTAAGCACCCTAGTTAAGTGTTCAATCGACTTATGCACACTGGGGATTCTTTTATGGGAATTGAGTGCTTTCAAGAACCGACTTCCATCTCTGCACTTGATCTGTTTGAAGGCGTGTTAAAATATGATTAAATGGAATCAAGTCGCAGAAGATATTGCAGCTGGCTGCTGCTTCACAGCGTGGTCCCTGATCTCTAGTTTTAATGGCAGTCGATTGGGCCCGTATCGTGATTTATGCCTGTTGGGCCCCTAGACTGTCAATACTAGTAAATACACCTAAAATGATGATGGCTGGTTCTCCAAATGTTGCTCATTTATTTGAGGATGTTAGCAGCTCACATGAATTACAGCTCCTTGTTGATTGAATGACCAAACAGGATTGAATCCAAATCGCCCTCTTCTCTACCCCATTTTCCTTCTCTTCTTTACCCATGTATAAGCATTTAAAACTATCAAATTTAAGTGAGCATGCAATTTGCATATCTCGACCCTGACACATGTCATACTCTAAAACTAAGCCAACGGCACCCAGTTTTCAATTTCGACCTCTCATAATATGGACGAGGTCGATGAATCGAAGACTAAACCTTGATCTGGGACCGTGAATGTGGTGCACATGCTTAATCAAGAGCCTGCTTTATGGAATTTCCGGGACCAAATGGATCAAATACTGGCCAAACATTCAAGAGCAAAACAATACATCGAAAAGGGGGACCATTCACAAATCAATTAAAAGCAAATATTGAAGCACTATTGAATTTCCTGCCTGTATTTTGTCATTTCCTTCCAATAAATCTATTTTGTTGTTTTGTGTCGTTGTGAAGAACCCATAAAATGGACCGACCATTTTCTTCTTTTTGAAGGCAGCCAAAGATTTTGGCCTTAGGCCTGAGAAATGAGAATTGGATGCTACAACAATGTAAGAAGATAAAAGTTTAAATTAATAAGCAATCGTTTTGGCGAAGGCATTTTTTTCGCACAAGATGCCATGCACCAAATACAGACAAATAGATGTCTACAATGATAAATTGACTTTGCCTATTCCAGGAATCCCATCTTTCACTTCACAATAATATGCACACAAGAGTAACTTATTCCCCTTTATAACCCCAATTTTTTGCAGGGCTTTCTTCAAACATATAGTATATATTATACAAAGGGAGGCATGTACGTAAAGTATGACATGAAACGTATGTATATGAAATATTCTGGACAGTTGATTTGGGATGGAACTTTGGGATAGGATTAATTTTAGATGCCGGCCATGCACTCCGGCGGGGTGACTGGGTAGCGGGACTTGTCAGTGCAGTAATCGTAGATCATGTGGTTCATACGAACCCACCTGTATCTTCTAGCTTCCATGGCACCGAGGGCTTGATAAGCAGTGCCCTCCCACCAGTTACTAGGGTTCGAGGCACAGTTCGCTGGCCCTGGCACAGGACATCCTTCAATGTCAAAGTCCTTGTAGTAAGCTAAGAAAGGAGCTTTGCTCCAATCAATTTTCTCCAGGCCACCCCTTGTTGCCCAATCATCAGCTTCCCACAGTGTTGAATACACCCCCATAGGCTGGAACTTTGGGTAGGGGATATTTCTAGCTTCATTGTTCTTGTAAACTCTGATTGGCACGTCATCAACATAGAACCTGTAAACATCAACCAAATTTTAACAACCCATTAATAAAAACCATGGGTCAATTTAGCAGAGCTAAACACTTGTATCATTAATCAAAGTCACCCCAATTAATCATGCTTGACTTTATAGTGTCTAATAAAAAAGTTGATATAACTTTTACTGATACGATAGATATCTCTCCCTCTCTCTCTTTCCTCCTCTCATTGCATTAACATAAAAGTGTCGGCTATGTTTCTTATTTCTATAGCTATACTGAACTCACACAATATGACGATGGTTCCACAAAATTGTGTAAATATGGAAATCTGCAGCAGGATCAAACCAAAGGTTAACCCTTTGTTCCCTGTCACCCTTTCCATGAGCATATATATTGGTCTGGACAGTATAAGGCTGCCCGCTACGATTTCCCAGGAACTCGAAATCTAGCTCATCTCTTACATTATCTGTATCAGAATTCATCTGCAATCCAAATTAAAAGGAAAACCTATTAAGAAGCTGGAAACTCAGTACTGTTAGAGAACTGATTTCCGGGATTTGAAAATAGAGAGTTGAGTTAAGTATTGAAGATTATATGGCATATATACATAAAAGGCGGTGACTGTTCCGGCGGAGTCACCAGGGATGAGCTTGATCTTCATGCTGACACGTCCGAACAAATACTGTCTTTTGGAAGCAAATCCACAGCCTGAAAAAAAAAAAAAGAACAACAAAAATTATAAGGGTAAAACATGGTCAGTTAATCATGATGATCCAATTTTAAGTTTTACATACATAAAATTTTTACTTAAAATAATAAGTGACCCCACGAAAAGTGTAACCTGAGTTTTGGTCTAGAACAAGTTGGATGGCCCTCCCTCCATCGATTTGCCTAATGTGGGAATCAGACCAAGTGATTCGAAAATCTTCCAGAAAAGTGGCTGGTCGCCCCGAAACAGAGAGGGAAATTGCAAGAATGCAAGAGAAAAGCAAAAGAGAAGCATTCCTTAAAGCCATAGTCATATGTTGAGAAACAAAGAAAAGAAAGATGAGAGAGAATTATTATTCCGTTTTGGTTTGGAGATGATATGGGAGTCTAGTGTATATATAGGTGGGAGATTAAAAGAGAGAGGTTTGATGTGGAGTGCTGCATTCAAATGGAAAGAGCTATCACAGCTTAGCTTTCCATCCAGCTAGTGGTAAGCCGTCGTTAGGCCCTACCCAACTGTTTTTATCTTGCTTCAGGAACCTGATCTTCATCCTAACTTATGCTTCTAGCTCTATAATTTTTCATGCATCTCAATCCTTTTTGTTTTAACTCCAAACCAAATTAAGTTATTTCCACATTATTAGCTTTCTTCCTCGTGAGAAGTCATGATCAATATACGCAACGTACATCATGAAAATGTAGTGTCACTATATTCTATTCTTCTAACAATTTTTAAACGCAAAGTTATAAGTGCCTAACATCCTGACTCATTCGATATTATTGCCATATAACAACTTTCGTGTAGTTTTAAGGTATAGAAAAAGAAAAGATGAGTACTCATCGATTAGATTATTTATGTTTCCATGTAATTGAGAAGTATAAGCCTTTCATGGAGTCATGATATTTCCATCCATGAAACTGATTTGGCTTGAACCTAACAAAGTCCAGACAAGCACTTTCGCTGCCAAGCTCTGCCTAAAAATTTTGGTCAACTCGCCTCTCGGACTTAATGCTGTAGCCATTCTCATCCAATCATCCGTTTTGATATATCTGTAGACAGCCGAGAGATTGCGATTGATATGGAACGGCCGGTTGTCGGGATCCGCCCGGTTCAGGCCCCACCACCAATTTCTGGGGTCTCATCTTAAAGTCTGGGCAGGGCCTGGACTTGTTTTTGCTCTTAATTGCTAGCTCCTAAAGCATGAGTTGGAGATGCAACTGATTGAAATAATCTTTTGGCATTGGAATTTCATAACAAACTTTAATATTGGACACGTGGCCGATTGAATACCAATCAATTACTATTACAAATAATCTTCACTTGCCCTGTAAGTGTAGAAATAAAGTACTGTAGTTCTTCGGACATAGACAAAGAAATGGTTTACATCAGACTGAGGGGAACCTGACAGACTGCGGCCAATTTAAACTAAAAAACAGACAGTGAAAGACTTGAGCAAACTGAAGACCATAAGACAAAGAGACCATTCTTTCTCTCCTTGCATTATTGAAATCGTGCAATCCTGGGACTCACCAAACGTTGGCTGCCACGAGGTGGTGACCTCAACCCATCACGTTTTTTGTTGATTTCAGAGCCCAAACTGCAGAGCTTAGGTTCCACGTGGAGGATTGTGATTGGAAAAAGGCCTTGGAATGATGACCGTAGTCTATATATAGTGGGGACCTCTCTCGACGTGTACGTCGGAAAGGGAAGAAAGCTTAGCCAACAATCGCACGTCTTAAAACGAGATTTGCGTATTTAGTTAATGTTCAATTAAAGCGATTGATGAATTTTATTAATTAAGTAATAAAAATAGCAGTAGTGAAGTTCCTTCTTCTTTAAATGATTATAAATGAAAAATTTATAAGAATAATAAAGGAAGTAATTTCCTTATCCAATTAAAAAAAGAGAGGAGAAAAGAAATCAGTTAGTATGTTTTTATTATTTTTAGTGTATAAGATGTAGGTGGGGATATTTTGGGCCATAAATGACAGCAAAGCAAGATTTCCTACAACAACATGTGAAAATCTTGGTTTTATTTAATGTTATTTTATTCTTTTCCAGCATGCTGGAGAATCTTTGCATAGTAGTTATCTCTTATCCGTTAGTGTTGTCTGCGAATTTCCTTTTACTTTTCTTTTTCCATTTTTCGATTTGTATCTCTGCACATAAAATTAAAATGGAATAATAAGAAAATAAAAATCTTCTGATTTTTTTTCTCTTTCTATTTACAGTCAAATGAGATAGATAAATAAATGGAGTCTGCCAATTTCATAATCAGGATTAGGAAGATAATAAATGTGGACTGCTCCTGGTATTGAAATTTTGTCCATCATAGCATTCCTGTCTGCCATTAATTTTCAACTGGGGCTACCACAATATTACCCATTTGTACCTTCAATTTTTTTAAATATGTAAAATCACAATATGACTTTTTTTAACTTTAAACAATTCATCAATTGGATAAATAGAATATTTAAACTCAACTTTTCATTTTGGCTATTTAACTGCTATTTCCATTTACCAATCATATCAAGCAAATTAGCAAATTTGAAGTTAGTGTAAAGATTTCAAGTCTGACTACTCTAGTGCTATAAGTTTTGAATACATTTGCGCATAAATACATCTTAAACTTTTAGTTGAAATAATTGAGTAATAAATTTCCTCAAAATGAGCAGTTGAAAATGTTTGTGCTAGTAGATAAAATTAAAAACACACTGAATTTGCAAGTAAAGAAAGAGAAAGAGAAGTGGGGAGAACACTTGTACTTATTGTACACATATATCTTTATGAGAAAATTAACTTAATTTTAAGATCAGTTGCACCTGTTACACGGTTTTATGGTTAAAATATTACTGTTTGTGCAATAAATTTGGGCTCCTTTTGCTTCATTAAATTAAAAAGAAAGTGGATACAATCATAAAATTAATTTTCTGGCTGTACATCACTGATTAAAACTCAAACGATGAACTAGTTCTTTGAAATGGGGTTTCCAATTAAAGCTAGGCAGCTTCCTTGTTTGTAATTTAAAAAAAAAAACGCGTTTTGTTGTCCTACTATGTTATGGGTTAAAACTTAAACCTAATTTTATATGGTTTTAAATTTTAAAAATAGAGCTTAAACAAATCTATAAATCACGGGTCAATATTTACAATTTAAAAAAATTAATAAATGATGGAAGATCCATATTATATATCAAATACCCACCTCATTTCTTATTGATGTGAAATTCATAACAATTACATCTACCTTTTATTACTTCTAAGTAATACTATGTTTCTTAAAGTAACCTAACCTTGATGAGAGTTTTCATTCGGTTTAAATATGATAATAGATTCAATTTGACATTTATGTCATTTTACCTTCAATTAATATATAAATATGCTTTAAAAAATAACTCAACCTCTCTACAGTTCAAAACCAAGCCAGGTATGGTTTGAAAATCAAGGTAATTGATATTCGATTATTTTTTCTCTTGTATAAAGAGGGTTTTTTTCTTTTATTAATAAAGCTATGTAAATGTTTATAAATTTGTAAATTATAAGCCTAATTAAACCTTCAAGAAATGCCTCATGAAGTAAAATAAGATGAAGAAAATACACACGAATATAAAGACAATAACTATATGATGCATAAAAATATCATATAGTTTTTCCACACTACAATGCCATCTTCTTTTCTTCGTCAAACTCACAACCAACGTCAGTCTTATTAATGGCAAATCGAAATAATGCAGATTAGCTTTTTCCAGTTCTGCTCCAATAATTCAATGGATCTGCATATATATGTGTAACTATCACTTGATTATGCAAATACTGACTCAATTATTTCGAAATTAAGACCTTCGATGGACAGAAGGTTTAATGTATTTGTTTCTTGCCGGTAATTGAGCATGCTGGATTTGACAAAGCAACAACAATAAGAGGAATCTTACAGGCAGATTATGGCAATTAAGGTTCTCATCTTCCCTTTTCGTTATCACAATTTGGACCTTTCTGATAATGATAACACACAAAAAAAGTTTGTCATGATTAAGAGATTCGAGCAAAAAGTAGCTAGTTGGAAATGCCCTTGACCTTCATTCTAATCTAATTATTATAAGCATATAAATTATTTTTCAATCTTTTCCATCCTTATGGGATTTAGTACTAGTTGATAACCACAATCATACGTTAATCATTTTTTTTATCAGAAAAATAATTATATATATAATTTCATATTATATTAAAATAAAATAGTTATTTCTGAGTTTATAAACATTACCTTTTTTTCGATCTCTACATACTTTGAAATCTTTATATTAAGATCTTAAATTTTAATTATCGAAACATCTTGAAGATGGTACATCAAAATCTTGTTAGTATGCTTGCGTGTTATAAACGTTAATAGCAATCAAATTTAACAAATTAGCCAGTGAATTTGAATTGAGAATGGTTGCTTTTGCCCTGATCCGGTCATTTTTCTTATGTAGAAATAGTTTGACAAGGTCTTGTTTGTCTATCTCTAACGTACTGCAGTTTTCATATAAAGGATGCCAATATTGACATTTAAGAAGATACAGATAAAATTAGGTTGCGGTGGTCCAGACACTAGAACAATTGCACGAGTGGATAGCATTATACAAATCTACGTGTATTGATAAAATTCGAACAGGTATTTTAATTTTTGAAAAGACAATTTGAACGGGTATTATGTCAACATCGGCCAGGTACGTTACATTTTTGAATGGTGGTGATGCATGGTTGTATGAATTTTATGGATCTAAATTTGATGTATAATAATACTTCTACGTATAGAAGTATTGGCTGTCTCGTTGATGAAATTTTTTAGCATAATTTAATGGTTTTTTTATGAGTAAATACTAATTATATATAAGAGTAAGGTTCCTTTATCTAACTTTTGATTGTCCGATTTCTCTTAAATAGTATGAGTATAATAAACAATAACTTTAAAAGCATTTATTTTTTAAAAAATCGGATTATCAAAAACCATAATTTGTGGGCTATGCTGGGGAAGCGCGAGGAGACTGGCATATACAACAAGAAAATAATGGAAGAACCTCATGGCTCCTGCAATATTATGATCTGTAGTTTGATGTGAATGCCTGCTTGCCTTATTGCATTGGCAAGTGTCTTTCTCCCTTTATGTTATTTTCCCTTTAAACGTCGACATGAGTATGGGCACCCACATGCTAATGGATAAGAAAAGACAGCCACCATTTATTTTGAAGGAATTGAAGGAAAATTATGTTGTAACTAAATTGCCAGTATCACGATGTGCATACCTTAACCACCCTCTGATTAGTTTCATGGTCTAAACAACCGTGTTCTGTTGTAATCATGCTTTATTTGTTTATGTAATAAATGACCGACAGTGAGCTTTTGCCCTGTCATCCATTCTTTAAATTCAGTTTCTGTCTTGTCCATCACTTCGTGGCAATGTTGCTAGCTTACTCGTAGCCTCAAAGGTTAATTAGCCAAATTAAGTGCACTGATCTTTATTAATTATTATGGTTAGTTTTGCTAACTAATTAATGAACTTAATTGATGGACGTCGTGTGACTTGTGCAAACACCATCACTTTATTTTGGTTTAGACTATTAATTAGGAGTTGTCATTTTATAGAATTACCGAATATTAGGTCTTTCATATGTAAAGGACATATATATTATATCTTTGACAAGTTTTTTTTTTTACATAATTAATCTATTTCTGATGCAAAATCATAAAGAGGATTCATTTAATCTTATCTGATAGTATTTTCTAAGAGATTTGATGGGATAATGATAGGAGAGATAGGGGCTTTTGACACCATCTCAGTTTTATGGAATGGCATCAAATCAGGTAATCTCAAGATGACAGCTTTCTACACCAAATTAAGTAAATAGAAACTTCTAGTATTCGAAATGTCAAGGTCAGAAGAGAAAAAAAAAAATTTAAAGATCAATCATCTCCTTGGCAACTTTGCTGCTGAATCACACAATGGAGTACTGTATTGAAAAATTTTGAAGAGGAAATGAGATCGGGCATAAATTCATTAGAAAAGCAAATAAGCTTTTGTGTGGACTCTTAAGCATGCAAATTTATTCGCATGAATTTGCCATGGTTTGAATCTTTTGAGTCATTAGGAAAGCAACGCAAGTCATGAAGAAAGACATTGAAGGAATATACATATATATATATATATATATTTACTTCTATTTATATCTATATTTAATTTTCTTCTGATGCTTTGTGTTTATTAATTTGAATGATCACATATCATATAATTCATCCATTGTGTGCTAGCTTTTTATGAATTTAATTGAATAATTATTCAAGGAAAGCGTACTAAAACATTTTTAATTATTATTAAGATCATGCTAAATATTAAAAATAAAAAAGGAAAAAAATAATAATAATAATGTACGTAAATAATATACAAATTAGTCATGTCTATTAGTTGTTATTACGCGCATAGTTTTTATACCTCATGTAAAAGATCAATGATTTTTCTCCTTATCATTATACATAAATGTGAATTACTTAAAGCTCATTTAATATGCCATGGCAGTTACACGTGCAGGCAGACAGGCATGCGCACGCTCTGAAAGAGACTGCTGAAACATCTATTAAATACAAAGGCTTTGGGCTGAAATGATTGGTCAATCATTTAAGACATTTTTCTTCTCCCTCTTTTCTTGTTTGAGTTTGAAGCCGGCCATTGGCCTACAATCATTTACGCCATTGAGAAAGAATCCTATTAATAGCTGATTTCCAGCCTTCCTCCAATTCAACCTTTCAATCTAGGGAAGTCGTTGGGTTTATGTAAATGTCTACCCATTCAACTAAAACTTTTGATAGTTTTAGGTACAAATTAATACAAGGAAAAAAATTGGGAAATCTAGGAATCTATAGAAGAAATTTCTTTCAACTTAATACTTTCAACCTAATTTTTCACAACCATTTCTTTTTATTAACATAATGATAAACAAAATTATATTATTTATTTTACATTAAAATATTTATCTTAAAATTTAACATCATATTGACCTCAAACATCTTTAACAAATGTGGTTGGGACAAGGTTAGGGACCCAATAACTTAAATAAAAAAGTTACACCCAAAACATATAGCCTAGAGTCGCGGTAAGTGGTCCATGACCTCCATTTATTTCGTTTTTGATTCAGAGGCTAGGTTTGGGTCATTACTCTATGTTGTTTTATATATATATTTATATATATATATATATATATAAAAGAAGCTACTATTTTGTTATATCACGTGCTATACAGTGGAGAGGATTATCCACTGACCTTTCCGAGTTTCAACCTCACTAAGAAAATGCCAGTAGCAACTTGGGTTTCAACTTCAACCTTCTTTTCAATTCCTTTCTTTTTCACTTTGAAAACCAACACCAACAATAGGCTTTTCAAAATTTTTCAGACCCACGTCAAACTAACGTGGACGTACTCGCCTTTTCTTAAAAATATTTTCAATTTAAGACTTTTTCGTGTATGTCAAAAATAAAATCACCTTAATGGGACGAAGACGGGCAATTAATAATAATTAAAGATAAAATATGCCGGTACAAGGCAGCCGCAGACGAAGTGGACCTATGCAAAAATAAGCCAAATCTAGGAAGGAAGCATATGAGTATGTGGTCTTTCTTTGACATTTCACATATGCCAAAAGAAACTGGGGCCATGCCATGACTAGTCATTGAGTTTTTCAATTCCATTAAAATGAGTAATCATATAATTCAAACTTAGTCTAAGTAATTAATTAACCCTATATTGGTTATTAATAACCATAGAGTCTAATTTCAAATTATTTTAAACCTCGAATTCGTGCCTTTATATGGGAGTGGCGCTTCCAAGAGATAAAACTCAATTTGCAAAAAAATAAAAACATGCAACAAAATATCAATAGCCGTGTGGATAAGTACTTTATAAGACAACGACGGGAATAATATCAGCATCCTTTTAAAGCGCTTAACATCAATGTCTTTCTCTGAAAATTATATGTACTTCCTGAGCTCATAGCCACACAATCAAGATGAAACAGAAGAATCTCTCATCAGCAATTTGTTGCTAGTAATTATCACCATTATTATGCTAGTAATTTCCATTCTCGTTTCTCTTTGCCTTCGATTTCAATTTTCAGCATAAAAAACATAGGCATGTCAAGCTCATTCCCAGGAAGAATTGTTTTCGAGACACTTTCGGTCGCTTCTTAGTTCTATGTCCCCTGTTTTAGAGGCAATCGAAACAAGCACGTCATGTCAAATTATGCACGCTTAAATCAGATTCATTTTCCAAAAAGATGATGCCAATTTTCACATCCATCTATAGTTTAAGTATTTGTATTTCGTGAATTTTGGTAACTTACGATTCTTGAACTTGTAAAGCAAGAATACGAAACTAGTTCCAATATCTTATTCCCATGATGCAACTACCAGGGGAAACCTAGAACTTTCCTTCCCCAGATTTTTTTTATATACAGGAAGAGGACTCTTTGGCTCTGAACTTAAGGTTTCTGCTCTACTAGTCCAATGATTAAAAAAATCTACATTTGACAATGTAAATACAGGAGTGAGGAAGAAAACCACCCCCACCTAAAGAAAAGGCAAAAAAAAACATGGGGAGAAAAGGGTTACATGATTGGAATATTACCTGACTGGATGTCAAAATTGTAGACACATTGTGACAGGAATGATATCCATACACAGTTTACCATCATTCTAAACCGCATAAGCCATTTAGTTGACCAGCAGGACATTGAGAAAACTCAAAAAATCAGAGTAATTGTATACATGAATATATAAGCATCAATGGTGAGACAATGACCAAGAAAAAAAAAACAGAGAAGTCCTGAAAATATGCCTCCAATGTTAGGGATAGAAGGCTATTTTAAAGTGTTCAACATGGGAATACATTAAACAACTAGGGCAAAGTCCTTTAAGTTCATTAACTTGGTTAACGTCAATCATAATTAGTAAGGAACAACATCATTCTTCTCAGTAAACATGATTGTACAAAAAGTCTTCAGAGTCACAAAACCAAGAAGTACATCAAGTTACTTGCCGGTGAACAACACGTCTAATTTCCTGTTTTCTTCCCTTTTTTTAGTCCTTCAGCTCAAAACATCACATTTTCTGATTGTAGACGTGATTATAGTTGGCTCTTTCCCACTTCTAATTAGTAAATATAAAAAAGCTCTTTCCCTCTTCTATTAACCAATTTGTCTCAATTTTGGAATCCTGTTGTAGGATATTATCTTTTGCTTACACTGTTGCAAGGCCAAATGATAGACAGGCATCACATTAATGGAAAGCTGTTTGTAGCACTATCCTTTTTGATCTTTTCATAATACTCCAAATTAATCTTCATTTCCACCGCATGTCCTCAATTCTACTAATACTTATCTCTTCTAAAATCATATCAATCTTGCCAGCAATGATCTTTGATCTGAATTTCTCACATAAATAAAAGAAAAAACAGAATCTTCCTGCCTGATGAAAATAACAGAGAAAGTCAAACAAAGTATAATACATCCTCCTGAAATTTCAACCCTACTTGACAAGCAAACCTTAAAGTATGCCACCAATTTAACCACCAAATGATAATTGAGACATCAACGGATAATTAAGTTAGAAAGGAACTAGGATCACAGGATTTCGAGATGATCTACTCAGCATAAAAACAGCAAGAAATGCCATCTCTTTAAATATGTAGTAAGAGATAAGACTCTTTCCCTTCACTATTTTCATTCTCAAGCATGAACTCTGAAGAAGTACAGATAAAGGATGAAGGGATCCGTACAATAGGAATTGAACGACAAAATAACAAATTGAGGAAGCTTAAAGTTGGTGAATTGTTAGACACAAGGACAATGATTTTGTATCAAGAGGGAACACCAAAAACCAATTTGTAAAGACTAGGAAGACCTGAATGTGTGTCTGATAGTTTAGTTATTTTGTGATTTACAAGCTGCTGGTATTGAAGCCAAGAGATTTTCTCCCTCTCTTCCAGTCATGGAAGCCCAGACTCAGAAAGTTCAGATGATAGCACATATCCCACGCGCAGAAATTAACTTAAATGACCGAAATCTCTGCAGGATATGAGCTACTCTATCCTCTTTATATCCTTGACAATTAAAAACGGTTTGCGATGGAAATTATACAAAAACAGTCATCTTGAACTAACCGCAGACTCAGCCGAGACTCCTTTCAAACTAAACATCACAATCACAGAAACACAAATCAAAACTAAACATTTTTTTCCCTTAATTTCATCCGAATTAATAAAAAAATAGTAAAAAAGAATTTTTCAACAGAAAAAAAGAAAAAAAGAAACTAAAATTGAGATTAACACACCTCCCCAGGGAGTCTCATCGGGGCCAAACATAGTGCCGCTCTAAACGAACAAGTTTCCATCACACAACGGACTGGCGCTACATCCCTGTAATTAAAATTGGTGAACTTGTAATTAAGAAGGTATTACGAATATGTAATGCAAGTGAGTCGAGGTAATTAACCTCCAGCAGTTCGTCAATTATGGATTTGAGATCGGACATCTGAGCTGATGATGACATTATTCAAAATTCCTGCTCTTCAGATCTAAAACAAATGAAAATTTTGGCAACCAAAAGAACGAAAATGTTCTTTTGGTTTTTTTTTTTTTTTTTGAAAAATAAATTTTATGAATATTTTTTCAAGGTTAAAAACTTGGGCGCAGGCCCGTAACTGTTTGCCTGCATTAGGTAATGGTTTTGAGCCCATATAGGCTGCAATGGACCCTTGAAACAAACACGCCCAATATTAGTAACGCCCTTCTTTTTTTAAAAAAAAAAAATTAATAAAATCTAAATGCGCCTACTGGAGAAAACGTTTACATGTTACTTGTAAGAATTATTACAAATATTGTAATTAATAAATATAATTCAAAGGAAAAAGAATTTGAAGTACCATTTGAATTAAATATATATTTCCATTATTTGCAATAGACTTGTTTATTTATACACAATACTTTTCACTTGTAATTTCATCCAAAAAGGTAATGTAAAATGGAGCAATATATATTTGCTAAATTTTAATGAATTCAATCATCAAACACACACCATATTGGATTAGAGAGGAAAACTTTTAATTATGTACAATATTATTCTTAGTAAATAAATATAAATCGAAATTCAAGCATAAAGTAATGCCATGGCTATCTATATAGTTAAACAAGTAGTTGCAAATAGAAAAAAGATGGAAAAATAACAATAACATTATTCATGGGGAACAGAAAAAGACTATGGAAAAGATACGGACAAAATGATCTACCAAGATTCAAGAAGAAAAGAAAGTCGCATTGGATTGTGCAGATGACATGAGCCCATCACATGTGATTAAACCATCATGATTGAAGAGAGATACGAGGAGAAAGTATTTATTAGATTATTATGTTCTCTCTGTTCTGTTTCCTCAGTGAAAGGAAAGAAAGAAAAGAAAAGAGGATATGGCGTGATGAGTTGGAACTGCTCAGAGACGAGCTAACCACCACAAGAAAGCCCAAAAGAACAAACTTCAAAAAAAGGGAACAATTGTAATTGTAATATATCAAACGAAAGCGAAAACCCAATTTCCCACAGCTGTTATTTCATGTCCGTTTGTGGGAATTTGGTGGCGTTTCTGGTGTTTATTTGCTGTTTTGGTTCCTAGTTGTCCTTTTAACACCTTTCTTTTCCTTGTCTTCTCAAATCTCAAAGGCTTCTCTCTACTGTCGTTGCCGCTATCTGCTGCGCGCTTCTGTTTGCATTCACCCGTCCGTTTTTTGAAAATCTTTGTTGGTCTTGTAGCTTAAGGGGGCTCAAGAAACGAGGTTATAAGGTTCTTACCCTTTTCTGGGTTCTCTTCCTTTCTTTCTTTTTCTTTGATTTCTGCGTAACTTATTTGTCCTTCCACGTTCCATCATTTCAACAGAGAGCGAGATAACGCTTATATTATTATGCTGTCATTCATTCACTGAACCACTCTCTTGTTCTGTTATAAAGTTACTATCCCTATATCCCATTTTGCCACTTTGCTTTCCCACTTCCAAGCGTCCAAAATGCTTATTGAAAAGCTTTCTATTTACTATATTTGAAGTCTCTCTCTTACGCTCATTATTTCCCTTTTCTCTTCAGTTTCTTTTTCTCGCTACCGTTTGCCTCTTTGGCTTCCTTTTATTTTTTGCCTCCAAAATGGTTTGTAGTCATAGTTTCATATTTTTCCAGAGACCTTGCTGCTTTTCCCTTCTTATTCTCTTGATTTTAAGCACAACCCAACTGAGATACAAAGCTGAAGGTAATTGATAATCTATTTCCATCGCAACCCAAGTTTCGAAAAGTTTGAACAACAACAATATTTTACCTGGTTTGGGGTAAATTTTCTTATTCCTACATGTTTTTGCAGGCAGACCAAATCCCAAATCTGATAGCTTTTCCCAGGTGAGCTTGCAGTTTCCAACTTTCCCTACCTGAGAACAAAAACTATTTCTTTTTCTGAATAATATACAATGAATGCTGAGATGCTTTTCTTTTTTTTCTTGTTACTTTGGATAGACAGTAACTGAAGAAAAGGCGATATTGAGAGCTCAGATAGGTTCAAGGCCGCCAAGGTGTGAGAGAAGGTGCAGCTCATGCGGCCACTGTGAAGCCATTCAAGTGCCTACAAATCCCCAAGTCCAAAATGGTAACAGGAATTCTTCAACATTACTCTCTGATGTTGCCTATGCAAGAGAAGATGGCAGCTCCAACTACAAGCCCATGAGTTGGAAATGCAAATGCGGGAACTTCATCTTCAACCCCTGAGTGGTTGCCCGAACAGAATTTTAGGTTCTTGAATACCCGTTTTTGAACCATGTAAATCTGTGTAAGAGAATATTAGTATCATAACTATTATTTTTTTGCTTAGTCTTTTATTCTCTTGCTTGTGAGAATCAGATATTTGATGCTGCATCTTCTTACTGCTATTCTCTTTATCTGCTCAAGATATATTGTAATTTCTTGATTATCAGAATGTTTGAAAGTAATCATATATATACATACCACTAGTATTAGTCCATAATCAAGCAAAGGAGCTTTTAAGATATGCTTGAAGGTGGCAAACTGGCAATGCAGTGAGTGTTGTTCTTTTCTCATCATTTTTTTTTTTGTTTTTGTGCACACGAAATTCTCCCTTGGACCGTATATTTGTCCGCGTATACGGTTTATATAAACGTTAAGAGATGCGATTTCTTGTGCAAATCGTTATGACGCCTGAGTATAATCACATTTTTTTGTGAAGTGAAAAAGTTTCCAAAAGCTACTGTGGCGGTCCAGAAATGAGGGAAAAACACAGAGAAAAGTTTTGCTTAGAAAGTAGACAATGATTTGGCTTGTACAGTTTCACCACACGCCATCGTCTCTCATCTCCCCCAAGAAGTGTTGTTTTTTTTTTTCCAACCAAAAATATGAAAAGAGAAAATCAAGAAATTGAACTCATGGGGAAAAATGTAATCTATACAAAAACAGCTGACCTCTCAGTCTCTCAGGCATTCTCTCAGGACGCTCTAAAGCTCAAGTCTCAACTCCATAGCAGATTTCAGTTGTTTTTGGTTATCTTTCCATTATTTCTTGGCGTGCAAGGAAACTCATAAAAACAATCTTTTTCCTTTTCCAGTTCTCCTTATCATTTAACTGCTCGCCAGGAATCTCAAAAGTAGTCTTATCAACATGCCTAAAATGGGTCTAAGCAAAAGGCTTTTCGGGGTTTGATTAACCAAATTGTCTGCATGGATTATTTCAACATCTTTAAAATGTTAAATCTTGGTTTATCTACATTATGCGCCCAAAATGAACCTGAGATTAGGAAACCTGAAATTGTCTCACTTGAGCAAGGCAGCCTTAATCCTTTAGGAATGCTTCAATCAAATGAATGTTCAAAGGTGAGAATATTGCAGAGTCCAGCTAATTATAAGCATAAATCAAGTGAAGGAAGGAGTGGTATGAGAAGCTAAAAAGGGTCTTCTACTTAGAGGACTAAATCCTCAAAAAAAGTAATAGGAAGGATGCCCGCTTTTCCGTAAGAGGAAATGAAAGGAAGAAGCAAAAAACCAAAGAAAAAGGGAGAATGATGGGTGATCAGGAAGGAGCTGTGTCTTTTTTCCCAAAAAGAAGTCTTAACAATCAAAGTGATGGGATATTTCATTGGCATATTTCCGTCTCTGGTCCATCTTTTTTCTAGTTTGCTAGCATCCTACAAAAATCATGCATTTTTCATGTAGACATGACTAAACAAGACTTTCCATACGTACGCAGGTACGAATTTTTGCTGCTTAAAATCAATCAAATAAACAGTAGCAAATTCCTGAATGACAACAGCTAAGAGAAAGGCAGACAGAGCTGCAATAACCAAAAGCAATTGGGAGTCCTTGCTGCTACAGGTGTTTTACAATCTGGACCGGCTTTTACCTACTTCACTTCTCAGATACAGTAATAAATTTTTTACAAAAATTGGATAAATTGTTTGTTTCAATTATTGCTGTACATATTTCTTTACAGAACTGTTCATGTTCTTTTTTCTTTCATATTTTACAGTTGGGTATCAGTTCCTTTTGTGAATAATTCAACATTACAAACACAGTTGCATAAATGTTAGTACGTTTTGCATGTTTTTATATTACCATCACTTGTGTTTAAAAAATCAACGAGTGCATCGTTCTCCATTAGAATTCGATTTCGAAATGTGTTGCATCTCAAATAAGTAAACTTAGTACTTTCCTCATCTTTTTGTAATTAATTAACTTTCACTGCACCATTAATTAGTCATTAGACTAGAGGTAGTTAATCAATGGTTTAATTTGAAAATAAAATTAAGAACATAAAGATTGTATTGGACAAAAAAGGTTAATAACTTTTAATAATCATTACATAAGATTCGGTTTTTGTTTACTCGTTGATAAGTGAGTTTATTTCTTTTAAAATAATTGAAGGACGAGTCTCGTTAATTATTTTAATTTTGAATTTATTTAATTTTTTATATAATTTTTAAATGTAAAACCTAATATACCATGGAGAAGAAGTTAATAGGCTTTGGTAACCAAAACAGCTTAAAAAAAAAAACTGAAATAAATGAAGATAACAAAATTTAGGGAGGGCACCCCTTGGATGTTTTTTTTTTTTTCAATGAAGGAATGCACTCACTGCAGTCCTTGGTCCTTTGCCTATGCTTACAATTTCAGGCTTTATACTAACAGGAAATTTTTTCCCTTTTCGGTACTAACAGGATTTGAGATCCAAAGTTAAACAGAAACTGATATAGCAAAGCTACAGCAGCACTCTCTGCATGAAGCAGCTTGGGCCTAGACCTGCTGGACAAACTATGATCTCTAGACTGCCAAAGCTTACACATATGATTTTTTTTTCTCAATTTTGTTAGTAAACATTGATGGTATGTCCCTGACTGGCAATTAACTCTCTTCAGGTAATCAAAAGCTGAACAGTTCTGTAAAAGTTCAAATACTGCACCAAACAACTATTGAATTTAAATATATAGAAACAAGAAAAATCCCATTTTTTTTTGAAATGAAGAGCGACAAACAACATATGCCATCAGGAAAACAACATAGAGAAAAATACAGGGGCGGGTTTCGTCTTCAACTGCACATCCAAATTCCAAACGCAATCCTTATCATTCATCTGTTCAGTTTCTGGCTTTTCCATAAAACTCCGCAATGTTTATCCCTTGGGAAAGAATATTAAGGTACACTTGGTGCAACAGTCACGTGGGGACATGGGGGAGCCATCTCCACCATGCCCTAAAACCCTAAAAAATGAAGTCCAAACCGTAAAGAATAAAGAGAATGTTTGGTGGTGCAATAGTCAAGACAGACAACTGAGGAAAAGCTGAGGCCCACGACAGAAAAACGGATTCTGATTACCAAAGCCTCCTTTTTTTCTCCCAAGTTTTTTTGTGCTTGTGTGCAAACGGGCATTGAAATTTCTCTATCCCCCCCTTAACCCATGGACAAAAATACACTGTACTTTTCTCTACAGAAACAGCAGAAGGGCCACGAGTCACCCCTTATGATTCCCAGATGATGTAGACGCGCACCAATAATCAGAATGGATGATACAGAATTCTCTGTTAGGACATTTTCCAGGGGCCATTCTGAAATTAGATTTTTTTTTCCTCAAACCAAATTTGACCTTGGGAAAGATTTGAGGATCAGATTCTACAAATTGAGCTGATATTTACACACAAACGAGGGATAGTGTACCGTGCACCGGTTGCTTGCTCCATTCAGTGTTTATTGAGGGCCTGCTCATGTAACCATTCAGGTGCTAAGAAGCCCCGTTTGTTCGAATTTCGAAGAGGTAACTTATTATTAAGGAATATCCCGTTTATCAAGTATAAATGATTTTTGGTCCAACCATTGGTGTCTAAATTTACAGAGCAAATGATACGAACCTTCTCTTCACATTGAGCAGTCAGCTAATAGCTGTTTGAGCACTAGTGCCCTCTTCTTGTACGAAAAAAACAGATGGGTAATTTATTTTAGATAATCTCCAGAAGTATGAGACAAGCAAATGAAATCCTCGAGCGATAGCCACTGATCAAATCATTTAAACATCTATTGATGTTTAAACACTTCTAAACTTGAGAACTTAAAGAAATTGGATCAGTCCACATAAAAAGATTAGCCTAAAAACTAAGCCCGTCAAAATAGATATCTTCCTTTGCCCAAGATGCAAGCCACTTGCTAGTTGCTACCGGCCAAAAGAACGCACTTAAGAAAAAGATGAGGATAAAATATGATCATGGTAGGCCTTTCAATGGTCTTTGATCTTGGTATCTATCACAACTACTACCGAAATCTAGGATTTAGTTAAGGACAACGCAGTGCTTGACATAACCAGTCATTTACCCAGGCCAACTGGATGGTTCGGCAGCATCAATAGGAAAGGATCGACTATTCTCCATGCTGAATTTTGCTAGCTGTGCCTGAGTTGAATCATTGCAAAGACTAAACATCCTGGACAATTTGTATAACTCGATATCGTAATCTAAATAATAGTATTATATAATAACTTTAATTAATTAATTAATTAATTTATATAATTATCTTAACAGAGATAATGTGAAAATTAAGGATGCGTTTGGTTTAATGCAAGTGAAGGGGATTCTCTGTAATTAAATTAAGTGTAATTACTTTGTAATGTTTAGTTTAAGGAAAGTGGTTGGTAAAGTGATTCCATTGTAATATCATTACAGTGAGAGAAGGGAATGCTTCTCTCACGGAGGAAAAGTAACTTTTCCTTTGCAAAAAGAGAATTACATATTTTTTTTTCTCCAAATTGTCTACTGGATTTTCTTCTATTTACTCTTCTTCTTCTCCTTCTTCTTCTTGTTGCCAACTGTAGAATCCTAGCTGCTCACCAGCAAGCCCCAATAGTTGAACTCTTTAGGAGGAGAGAGGGGCGCCATTTGAATCTGGTGATGGGAGCAAGGAAGAAGGGGAGAAAAAGAAAAGAAGAACAGTCCATCAACAAAGAGCAAGGAGGAAGGAAGAAGAACAACCCATCACCATATAGCAACAAGGAAGGAGAGAAAAAAGAAAATAAAAAGAAAGCCCATTGGAAGGACGTTGGGTGCAGGGAGAAATAAGAAAAAAAAATGGAGAGAAAAAAAGAATAGAAAGTGATGGATTGTGTAACAATTTAATTAATTAATTAATTTTTTTATAAAATAATTTAAATTAATTAATTTAATTATTTAAAATTTAATTAATTTATTAAAAATAAATATTTAAAAAATTAAAAGGGTTTGAAAGGAAAATATATTTAGTGTCGCGACTATGAGAGAAAGAATATGTCAAGAAGTTTATTTATTGATAGATGAGAACATTTATTGATAGATTATATTTAAATTTTTGACAACCGTTATTTCTATTGATAAATAATATAATCTATCGATATAATTTTTTATTTATTTATAGATTGGTCTCTGGATAATATTTTTTATTTTTAATTTTTATAAGTTTAAGGTAAAAATAAATATTTAGTAATTTTACATATTTTAATATTTAAATAATTAATATAAAAATATTATATTATTGTTTAATATTATTATTTATTATTTTAATTACTTAAAATTGAAAAATTAAATTTTATATTAAAAATTATAAATTTATTCAACTTATATATTTTTTATACATAAAGGTAATTTTATCAATTTATATTATATTTTTAATAAAATATTTACAAATCAAACACTACAATGTAACATTCTCGTCAATCACATTTTCTGTTATCATCATTTCCTTTATTATACCAAATACTACAAAGTTATATTCTCAACAATTACATTTTCTGTAATCATATTTTCAACAATATACTAAATGCAACTTAAGAGCAAGAACAAGATGATGACATTATTAATTAGAGGGTATTGACTGAGTTAATGAAAAAGTAGATAAGTAACATAAAAAGTGAACGAGACACCCACTTATTTTTAACATAAGTAACATAATTCATCCTGCAGAGTCTAAAATACCAAGTTACTGCAACTTATTTTTAAAGTTCATTACAATTCTTTCAAACAGTAAAATTGTTAAGCATATGAATGACAAAGGCTGAAGCAGCACCAGATGCCACAGGCTTGAGTTGAATCAATCACATGATTCGATTAACACATAAGCCCTTAAAAGCATTCCAGGTATTAATTGACTTAACTTCCTCCTTTAATTTCTAGCAGAAAAATAGGTGTCAGACTACTAATAACACCCACTTAAGCTCCCAATGAATACTCAAACCAGTTTCTCTTATAGCTACAATGGCTTGCCGGGCCAGAACCTTGGTCACTGCCCTGCGTTTCTCCAATCTTGCAGCAGACGAGCAAATGATCAATCAGACTTCATGAAGCCACAGTGAGAATTTGCTCAGATAAAAGAAAGGAACGAGGTAGTAACAAGGATCAACAAGGAGATTGATCTGGTACCTCCCTACCGTCAAATTACTAGATATCTGCCCTACCATATTGATTGTGACTGAGTCAGCCTAAACAATCCTTGGTTTCTGCGGTGAAGTAGTTAACTAGTTGTCTTAGATACTTTTAGATTTATATAACACACAGCATATTTTCAGTTTGGAACCAGATGTTATAAGCTTAATTAAGAACGTTTAACAATGGCTTATGTTTGCTTCAAAATCAAAGTTTGAGAAAACCAAGGATCCATGTTTGGCTCATTAAGTTCGTAAGGATATACATGATGCTTTACCTTGATTAGTGGGAGAAATTCTATTCCTCAGACGAAAGTACCAATTCTCTAAAGCAATTCAGACAGCTAACAGTCAGAAGAAAGTTTCATCAACTCAGAACCTATAAATAACAAACTCAAAACCAACAGCGTCATCACTGACCAGATCACATTCTAGATGACAAACATGCATAACCTATCTTTTCTTGCAGATTTATCTATAGGCTCTAAGAAAGTACAAACGCTATGTAATGAGTAGTTAAGTGTTTCAACGAGCCAAATTCAGGAAATTTTTGAGCCTGATGAGTATGCATCATTTTCAATAAAAGGCAGCATTTACAGCCATCAAACATAAAGGAACAAGTGGAGGCAGGAAGCATGTCATAGCGGATTTGAATGCATTAAAGAGGGCAACTTAACCAGACATTCTTGGCCACCTAGTGCCTTCTCAACTCAAGAGACAAAAGTTCATGTTGTCTCCCCAGTCCTTCCAATCAGCTGGGGAAATATACTTCAAGTTATACTCCGCAATTTAAAATAACACCATTATTTGGAAAATGATCTAGTCACACTTTTCATTCTAGACTGGATACCGCTATTAAGCTACACTAACATCAACAAAACTGCCAAACATGGTTAACAAAAGGGAGCATGCATCACTAGTGACAGAAAATCACCTACAGAGGAAAAAGGGCAAAGGTAAAACAAACAGAACCTTTCTATGTATTCAAAACAGTAGGCATTGTTGCAAATGGTGGAATGACTGAATCCAATGTACAATAATTTTCTCTTAGGTATTTGATCTTAAGCAAAATGACGACTGACAAGCCACTCTACAATGCTTGATTTGACCTGAGACTTCACAATAATTTAATTGCTAGCAGAATTGGAATATCATGACAAGTAACGACCAACTAACATCATCCAAATTCTTCATTCATCACATAAAAATAAAATAAACGGGCTAGTATTTTTTATTGGAACACAGAGTGAGCTAAGCAAGTTACTGACATAACAAAACACTGCAGAAGCATTCTCCTATTGCTCCTATTATCAAAATAACATATGCCTATGTTTGAAGACAACAAGTATGATTTACTCTAACACCAGCCCAATATTGACCATACCATCTGCTAACCATATAAATTAACTATGAAAGTTCTCAAGGTATTTACAAGGATAACAAAAAGTGACAGAATTCCAGCTCTGCTTAAGCAGCTGTAGCTGGCAGGCACTATTCATTTGACATGCAACCCATATCCAAAACAGCTCACCCATATTCAAAACTTGATCAATGCTGCGCCCATTGAATCTGCTTAATATCAATCCCTTCCTTCACCATCTCATAAAGTGGACTCATTTCCCTCAATTTTTCAACCTGTTTCACAGTAAGCTCGACAGCCCTATCAATCTCCTCCTCAGTAGTAAATCTCCCAATCCCAAACCTAATTGAAGTATGTGCCATATCCTCATCCACACCCAATGCTCTCAAAACATATGAAGGCTCCAAACTTGCACTTGTACACGCACTCCCACTAGACACTGCCACGTCTTTCAACCCCATCAACAAACTCTCCCCTTCAACATATGCGAATGACAAGTTCAAATTCCCAACATACCTCCTCTCCATACTCCCATTCACCACCACCCCATCAATCTTCTCCCTAATCCCATTCAACAACCTCTCTTGCAAACCCTTAATTCTCCTCTCATCATACTCCATTTCTTTCATTGCCAACTCACACGCTGCTCCCATCCCAACAACAAGCGGAGTAGGCACAGTCCCACTCCTTATCCCTCTCTCTTGCCCACCTCCATTCATTTGCGGCTCAACTCTAATCCGTGGCCGCCTTCTAATATACAAAGCCCCAACTCCTTTAGGTCCATAAATCTTATGCCCACTTAAACTCATTAAACTAACATTCCATTTGTTTACATCAATCTTAATCTTCCCTAAAGCTTGTGCTGCGTCAGTGTGAAAAGGGACATTAAATTCTTTACAAATTCTACCAATTTCCTCAACCGGTTGAATCACCCCAATTTCATTATTGACAGCCATCACAGAAACTAACCCGGTATCGGGCCGGATTTCTTTTCTTAACTTATCCAAATCAATAAGCCCATCAGACCCAACAGGCAAATACGTTACCTCAAAACCTTCCTGTTGAAGATGCCGGCAAGAATCCAAAACGCATTTGTGCTCCGTCTGCGTCGTTATGACATGACGCTTCTTGTCTTTGTAAAAACGCATAACGCCTTTGACTGAGATGTTGTTCGATTCGGTGGCGCCGGAAGTGAAGACGATTTCTCTCGGCGAAGCTCCGATAAGCTCGGCGACTTGTGCGCGGGCGGTTTCGACGGCAGTTTCCGATTCCCAACCGTAGAGGTGAGTACGGGAGTGAGGGTTGCCGTAACGGCTAAGGTAAAAAGGAAGCATCGAATCTAAAACTCTAGGGTCCACTGGGGAAGTCGCTTGCATGTCCAGGTAAAGAGGACGGCCCGCGATTTTCACGCCTTTCATGATAATTCCTTCTGTGTCCTCATACTCTGCTGGGGATGCAACGGCCGCCGCGGTGGAGAAGCGGCGAAGAAGGGTGGTTTGTTTAGTTTTGATTAGGGTTTGACAAAGAAGCTTCAAGGCCATGTTTTTTCCCTCTATCCTTGGTATATTGTTTTCTCTTTTTTGCGGCGTTATATAGAAGCAAAGTTAAAGAAGAAGAAGTGCGGTTGAAGTGGATGTTGATCAAAGGAAGAATATATAAAAAAAATTAAATTATTTTAAAAATTTTAAATAAATATTTATATTTTTATTACGTTAAATTAAATTGGATGTTGATCAAAGGAAAAATATATAAAAAAATTAAATAAATTTTTATATTTTTAATTTAAATTAAATTAATTTTTATAATTAATAATTAATTTAATTAAAATAATATTTATTATATGATATTAATTTGTCGCGATAATAAGATATGTAATATTTTTTAATATTTATGTCAACGTCATATTAATTTTATGTGAATATAAAATATTAATTAATATTTTTAATAATAATTAATTAATTAATAATTATAAAATTTATTTAATTAATATTTTTATTAAAAATAATAAAAATAAAAAATTATTTAAATAATTTAAAATTTATTTGAACATTAACATCGATAGAATTATTAATAATCGTCCGACTTTTAAGATCTGGATGAGACAAGTGGCAAGTTATCTGTCATTTGAAGAAAGACGTGAATAGTTTAATGATATTTCGAGGAGGAGTTTACAAATCATACCACCTCCCGATGTTGAGTTCTCTTCCGAAACGAAAGCGATTGAGGCGGATAACCCATTAAAAACGACGTAGTTTGATGATTATGTAAAATCACGCGCTATTAAGACAGTGAAGACATTAGCGGGAAGAAGAGTAAGATTTGCTGAGATTATATAACTAAATACTAAATAAAATCTTAATTTTGTTGTCTTTTTAAGGAGCACGATATCTCTCGCCTGTTAAAGACTCTGTTTTTTCCATTTCCAGATCCGATCTCGCATTGGCACCGACACCAAAGCTTTTACTGAAAAACTGTCAATTTTGAAATCAAGATTTCTCTCTCCCTCTTTGCCTTTTCCAAACTCCTCGACATATAGCCTTTTTACTTAAAAAGGAAGGTTGGCTTTGTAGGTTCTTTGGGATCATTTGGCTTCCAGGTAAGTCTCTATCAAAACTTTTTCCATGTTAATTTTGAAATGTTAAAAGAATGGGTGTGCTTTGAAATGCAAGTGGGTTTGATTTGTTTCCGATTGTGTACTGTCACCAGTCAAATTTCTGAATAACTGGATGAAAACGTGGGTTGGGTTTTCGTTGTGCTTGGTTATTTAGTGATTCTACGAGCCAAATGGTGGAATTTTTAAAGTTGTGAACTTTTATTTTTCTTTTTGTGTCGTTTTCTCTTAAAATGACAAAAAGAGTGGAAAAAAATTTTATTTCTTGGTTAAAGCTTTTAATAAGCGCTGGTTTCTAGTGTCGGTGCTGCAATGATCTCTGTTTCTGTTACTTTATAAGGTTTGATCTCTACTTGTTTAAGTGGTGTCATTAATGTCTTTAACCATATTTTGTCATCCTTCTTCTTCATCTTTTCTCTTTCCTTTGGATTAGGTTAGTGTAATTAGTATTATGCTATTATTAGTGTCTTTAACCATACTTTGTCATCCTTCTCTTCATCTTTTCTCTTGCCTTTGGATTTTTCTAGTGTAATTGGTATTATGCTATTATTAGTGTCTTTAATCATATTTTCCTATGGAAAGTGGACAGTTTAATATCTGTGCTTTATTCATTTATGACGAATGAAAGCGTACGAATTTTGTTTTTGTTCATGATAAACTACCTTTTGAGCTTTAGTTCATGGGATGATCTGGTTTCCATTGCATATGTTTTCTTTCAATAATAGTTTTATTGTCTGTTTGAGTTTTGACATGCATACTGTCATATGAGGCTGTTACTTCTTTATCGCAATCTTCTCATTGATGAAATATAAAGTTGAATTGTATGAATATATCTGTTAATTGTCAAACATGTGTTGATGAATTCTGATGTCTATTGTGTTTTCTGGCTGGTTTGTTGAAGGATATTCATCATGTTCAGGCTTTCACCTCGGAGGAACCAAAGATCCAAAGGTTTCAGGGTAAAGCATGCTCTACAAATATGTCTTCTGGTTGGTGTTTGTATCTGGCTGCTTTACCAAGTTAGGCACTCTAATGAGAAGAAAGCATCGTATGAGAAATCAGGGAATGAAGTCGTAAAGTTGGGGAGAAAGGACCTTCCTCAGGCAGAGGAAACAACTATTAGGGATGCAAGGCACAAGGAGGAAGAAGAGGAAGGAGAGAACAAGCCTGAGGATACTGAAAATGTAGGAAGAGAGAACAGGGATGATGATGCAATGCATGAGCATGATAATGACAAACCTGAAGATGAAACAGAGCACAGAGAAGTTTCAATAGATGGAGAGAAGGAAAATGAAGAAAGTGGGAACAATGATAGTGAAGAGAAGGAGACTGAAAAGACTAAAGAGAAGGAAGGTGAGGAGACGGAGAGTGAAGAGAGTAAAGAAAAGGAGATAGAAGAGAGCAAAGAAAAGGAAAATGAAGAGAGTAAAGAGGAAAGTGAAAACAAAGAGAGTAAAGAGGACAGTGAAAACAAAGAGAGTGAAGTCAGCACAGAAGACAGTGAAAATAAGGTAAATGAGGAGACAGAAGAGGTCAATAATCAAGAGAAAGAAAACACCGAGGAGAGTCAAGACAAGGAAAATAAACAGATTGGGGAAGAAAGTAATGAAATGGAAAGCAGAGAGAAGGAGTCAGAAAAGAGTGAGAATTCAGGTGCTTCAGGTGACCAGATTCATGATGGAATTGACACAAATAATGCAGAAGCACGAGAGGAACATTACAAGGGGGATGATGCTTCCAGCGAAGTAGTCCATGATATCCAACATGTAGCAGTTGAGAAGGAGACAAATACTTCAGAAAATTCCAATGAGTCAGAGCAGTTGGAAAGCAATGATACAAATGAATTTGACCTGGAGAACAAAACAAACAGCACTGAAGCATCCAACATCCATCATGATGGGGCAAATGTGCAAGAAAATGAAACAACTGAAACCAATCAAGAGAGTGGTAAAGAGAGCAATCAGGCTGAGTCAAAAGAAGATTCCCATCCTGATTCCCTGACAGCCACAGAGCACCAGAATGAGACAGATACAACACCCAATACAACTCAGAATGTAGATCATATGGCTCAACAATCTGAGAAATCTGACTCAGGTGGCAATGATGAGCAATCAGATTCAAATGCAACTCCAAGTTCAACTGAGAATGGTGATGGAGCTAATGGAGGTTCTACAAGCTCTACCAGTAACTCCGAATCTGTCGAGTCAAATGGATGGACTGAGAACTCCAATGCATGGGCAGGATCAGACAGTAAAACTGCACTTTCAGTTGCAAGCCAAAATGATATCTCAGTTCAGAGCAAAGAATCCAACAATAATTCTGGAGGAGAGGGGACACAGGAAAATGTTCTGTCATTAAAGACAAATGACAATTCCAATGCTGGCCAGAACGAAGGTGGTCATTCTTCTGATTCATCAATTCCTAAAGAGAGTGAAACCTCCTCAAACACAAATGAAAATGCTGGTGCAGGTCTGAATGAGAATTATAGTGGCAATACCATCAATGATGCAAATGCAAATGGGAAAGACGGTGGCGCTGACAGTCAGAGCAACACCAATGACAATTCAAATGCAAATGAAAATACTGCTCAAAAGGACAGCAACAATTCAAATGTAAATGAAAATACTGCTCAGAGCAACACCAACAACAATGAAAATGCTGATCAGAATGAGAACAATGTCGCTGAGAGCAATACCAAAAATGAAAATGCAGGTCAGAGTGAGAACAATGTCGCTGAGAGCAATACCAAAAATGAAAATGCAGGTCAGAGTGAGAACAACGCTGCTCAGAGCAATACCAACAATGAAAATGCAGGTCAGAGTGAGAACAATGCTGCACAGAGCAATACCAACAACGAAAATGCAGGTCAGAATGAGAACAATGCTGCTCAGAGCTACACCGACAGCAACAATGAAAATGCAAGTCAGAATGAGAACAATGATGCTGCTCAGAGCAACACCAACAACAATGAAAACACAAATCACAATGAGAACAATGTCGCCCAGACCTACAATAATGAAAATGCAGGGCAGAATGAGAACAATGCTTCTCAGAGCTACAGCGACAACAATGGAAATCCGGGTGAGAATGAGAACAATAATGCTCTGCAGAGCTACACCAACAACAACAAAAATGCTAATGACAATGTAAATTCAGACCAAAAGGAATCAGTCGATTCTTCAAATTCAACGGATGCATCATCAAATACAGATGGAAGCAAGCCAGAATAATTCCTATGCTTCTTCTGATGCTTCAACTTCTCAAGAAGTGAAAGAAGCTCAAACAGATTTGGGAACTTTGCCAGATACAAGAACTGAGGGGAATAATGGTGGGAATGCAGCTGCCGAGCGAAATTCCTGATGGTTTGTTGTTCACTACATGACCTACTACTGTCATTGAATTTTTGCTTTCTTCTTCCTGAGATGATCAGGCATTTGTATGTTCCTGGCTACATGGCTTTGTTGTCATATTAGTGCTGAAAATATTATTTTGTACTTGTAGATTTCTACATATAATGATTGATGTTCCAAGTTTTCATAAGCCACTGATGTAAGGTTTAAATTGTGTTCTACTGTCTGGCAAAAATGAAAGTCGTTAGTTTGATCCAACAGAAGATCTTTCGATAATTTTTTCTGCAAATGTGTCTAGTTGCAGCATAAATCATCAATTTTGACATAGGACTGCCAGTTTTATGCCAAATTCATGGATTTGAATGTGTAGCTTAACTTGCAAGGAGCAGTGCAGTTGGCAAAGCAGTAAAACCTGATAGTGCTCCTGGACCTAAAATCTTACCTTTAAAGCCCAACCATCGACCTTAATCTTTGACATCTCAACTTCTGCTGGGATGTCCCTTTGGTTCTGGCTATTCAAGAACTTGTGTATGAGATCTTTATCTCAAGCTTATATACTATCCTGTATTCCTCCCTCTTGGTAGAATAACAATGTCTTGGTAATTCAAACAGGGTTGTCCTTTAGCCTCATCTTAGTTTTAGGTTACACATTCAAAACCAAAACTTAGACAGAAAGGCAATGCTATATGCATATAATCATAAAAGACTAATGACTTAACAATTAATAATCGATGCGGTGAGTCATAAGTGCAATTTGTCACATACCAATCACTAAATTCACGAGTGAAATTAGATCTGTAGTTCTAACGTTCTTGCTCATTAAAGGACCATGCATCTAACAATGCTGTGAAAACACTGATCTCTTCCGTAAGAAAGGGCTTCAGTGACTTGTCATTTTCTTACCAATATCACCGCTCTCCCAAATCATTTTCTTGTCACATTCTCACCAATATTCTCCTCTCTCTATAGGTAGCCTCAAATCTCAAATCATTTTCCTGTAGCTGCACTCTCTCTTTCGTTATTCCAACCACACGGGAACTTGGCGAGGGCCATTTAGAAGTTACGCGCGAAAGCAGCCACGACACCCCAACTTCCCATTTAACTCTCACCGATAGTTTAGGTTAACCATGTAATAAGCAGCTGAAAATGAAAGGGAAACACTATCCAGAACGAAAAGAACAAAAAAAAAAGAAAGGGTGAAAATTCCAAATACAACCCCATTTGGCAGCCACTGTATTATTCCAAATGCAACCCCTTTTGGCAGCCAGGTATTTTGATATTTGATGGGTTGGAAAAGAAACTTTCGTTCCGTATAGTTTATTGAGCGGCAATACAACAATAGCTAAGAAAGTGAGGTTGAAAGAAAACGATCCAGACCAGTCATTAATCTTATTTCGAAACAGAGTATAGCAGACACAACCATACAGAAAGCCTAATCAACTTGCAATGCAATGCAAGTCTTGAAATCCAGAAAGCAAAATGATAGTGCTAAAATTAACATCCAAGAAAAGATACACAGTTATCTGATTGATCTGTCTGACAAATGAAGAAAATGTGCTAAACTCAGAAAGATTGTGTCCAATAGGCCATCCGTTGTCCTAGTGATGTTTCTTCTCGAACAGACCATCTGGACCTGAATACCATGATAAAATGAAGAAAGGACCACATCAATCAATATAAATAAATAGATATAAGTGAATAATAAACATTATTTATGCCATCCGTAACCAGACATAAATCCACTTCGAATAATCAAAAGCACAATTAGCTATTATAAATGATAACACTTATCTTTATAACCAGATTCATTGCTCACTCATCAACATCATTCTTTTAAATAGGCTCATCAACCACAACAAATAACAATACATGCTAATATTCTCTAATATTTAAAATGCACTTACAAAGAGGCAACCCTAAACCAGCAATAATGACATCAATAAGGCTAACAAAAATCCCCTATTTATAAATGTGAAATGGCTGAGCTATTATACTTTATGAAATAAAAAGTATGGTGATTTTGACACCTCATATGCAATGAATGTCAAACTCTCCAACTGGCAAGTATAGGCAATTAAACTTTCTATCATTTTGAAAATGGAAAAGAAAAAAAGGAATCTTTATGAAATTTGAAAACAAAAAACAGAACACAGGAAAAACTTGAATTCTGTTGTTTATAAGATCTTTTATGTTGGTTAAAACTAGATAAACTTAGAGACAGCTAAACTCAATGATGTAATTATAATATCGTTGAAATGAAAATGAATTTTAAACAAGGCCTTGCATTGACTCCAAGTCTTAGCAATTTATTAAGGGCTTAGGCATGGAAAGACAATTTAAAATGCTCTATCGTATATCTTCAAACAATGATTGTTAAGATAGGCTGATGGGGAATTTTACCTAGTATTCCATATAGGAGAAAGTTTTCAACTTACGTTGTAAGTTGTAAAGTATAATCTACCATAAACTAGGAGGTAAACATTCAACATATAACACAGTTTCCGCTTCTAATCTTGTATAGAAGTGCAGAGAGCAAGCAAGCAATCGAGAGAGAGAGAGGACCATAAAAAATAGCCATTTTTTAATGGGTTAAACATGGAAAAGTCATAATTACCAGTAACATAATTAAGTTAAAAAAAAAATAGTCAACCATGATTGATTGACAGTTAGCACTTTCCCATATATATAACGTGCACGTTACAATGTGCTGGCAATGTTTAAGTCTCCATCTAAATTACATACTGTTTGGATGCTTAAAAAAGCAAGTGATTTGTACAAAAATGAATTGGAATTATTTCCTTTTTAACCAAATTCAATAGGGTTCCAGTTGGTTTTGGTTCCAAAACAGACCTTAAATTCTCTAAGTTTGTCTAGAACTCCTTCCCTTCTTGGACTTTAAAGAAAATGGGTGAAAAAAAAAAGAAAAGAAAAATCCAGATATGCCTTTAATTGCGATGGAAAGGCCTAAAATCTAAAAACAACATCCATAGCAATTAGGATAACATACCCCATGGGAACTCCTTGTTGCGAATGTGCAGATATGGGTACGCCTGCACACATTCACACAACATGACAATCCAACAATCAGCCACAAAAGAATAATGTACATTTGAAATGTGAATGTAAAACATATCTAGAACTAAAAACATCAGTTTTTAAAAAATAATGAATAAAATTAAACAGAAAGAAAGTAAGCTCACTGGAGGCTCTTCAAGGTGGGAATGTCCCTTTGATAGGTTATAAATCCCTAAAACAGTGCAGGTAGCAATCCCTAAATATGTTATCTTCTCCCATTTCGCCGTTTCATCTGAAAAAAAAAATGTATACATATCCTAAATTCCTTTTTTTTAAAAAAAGCTCTGATTTTATTAAGCTGTTTGAATTTTCGATTATAAGACTAAATTCTATTTTAACTTTTCTTCTATTTCTAACACAGATTCGATCAAAATGTCAAGGATAAATTAAAAATAAAACCCTAGAATATCAAACACGGTAAAGAAAATCAAAACATAATCAATCCGCAGATGAAAAAAAAAACCTGATTCGAATCAGATCGAAAGAGATTAAAATTTGTAAAGATAAAAAAAAGCTCACATACAAGCATCATCGTGATGAGAAGAGGAAGCGAAGCCTCGCTTGGGAGTAGCAGAAGGGCGAGAACCACCGCGAAGAACGGTTCGGAGGAAACCCGATCGCACGCTTGTCATCGCCATTTTTCCTTTCGGTTTTTTTCTATTGAATCGAAACCAGAAAACCCTTTTGTTTTGCACTCTTTATTTTGTCAGCGACGAGAAGAGAAAGGGATTAGCACGTGCGAAGTATGTGCTGTGTTTTTTTTTTTGTTTGTCTCTAACCCTTTATTTTTTGTAAAGAATTTAGTAAATATTGAAAAATATTAAAATATAATCATATTTGGAAGATTTGTTCTATATTGCAATGTTATTATCTCTTTTCTCTTTTTTAAGAAATCTCAATTGTGATCCTTTTTAAGCAAAACATTGACTTTTTGAATACAGCTACTTCCTTCCTATTTTACTTTTTCTTTTTTTTAAATAAAATTAAATACATCAATAAAAATTATAATTATAATCAAACAACTTCTTTCAATACAAGCAGTTGCTGGTAATCGCTAACATAGATTGTGCTAATAACTGAGTATATTATCAATATTTTTTTTCCAATAAAGTTATTTATGATAAAAGAAGTTGTTAGCTTTTGTCAATTAAAGGGAGCACTTGAATAAAAGATCATGGCTTTCTTCTATTGGCCTCACATTCTTAACTTCAAACTACTGAAGTAGGTGATTAGGATGCAATTTTGTCTAATGCAAGAAGCAAGAGATGAGTGATTACAAAGATAATCTCTCCTTCACTGCAAGTAATTCAGAAAAAAGAGAAGTTTCATCCCTCAAAAGTATGCAAACAATGACTGTTTCTCACCCCTTTTTTCAGGGAATTCGAGTATTTCTAACAACACTATCTGCATAACCAGCACTGCTGTGTCTGGCCTTTCAGGATGTATATTATAAGATCAAATCTGCTATTGCATATCGGCAAATAAGGATTTTGTATGAAACAATCTTGGATTCTCCCTCAATCACAAAGCAATTGTTTCATGAATTGACGCATACCAAAAAAAAAAAAAGCACATAAAAAATGGTAGACATAGGAGCAGAAGAAACCAGTTTATTATTATTGATTTTCAATTTATTCGGTTTCCATTCCTCATCCCAACAGACAAAACAGAGAGGGATCGGCTAGATCAGTTCACATAAATTGAAGCGCCTTTGGCAAGACACCTTAGACACACCCTCTCCCAACTGACTGATTGGGGTAAAATTAACTCGCATGACCAACATCGTGGTCACAAGGATCAGCAGAAGAATTACCCTCGGTGGAACCACCGAGAGAAGCATCATTTTCTCCAGTCGATATCGGAGTTGAAGCAGCAGCCAGAACTGAAAGTTCCTGCATGCGCTTCCTCAGCTTCACCTTGAACTCCTCCAGCATTGATTTCAGTGTCAAGAGCTCCTCCAAGTTAAGTTCATCAACTGGTCTTTCCACCAAGCTTTGGCCCTGGCTTTGGCTCTCCATCCTCATCTGTTTGAGTCTCTCACCTCGAAGTTTTTCAGCCTTCAATTTTTCCATAATATCAGAGTATTCTTTGTTAAGCTCACGCAGAGAGGCCTCATACTCAGCCTCAGTGCACTGGATTGCCTCCAGATCTGGCTTACTCAAGTTGGGAAGCCTGTTCATAATAGCGTCAACACCAGGATGGCCAAAGGAGAAGGCCTTGCCGCCAGGAGAGAAAACAACAAGGGCAGTCTCAACGGCACATAAGGTACAGAGTTCCCTGGCCTTCTTGAAGAGGCCAGATCGACGTTTGGAGAAAGCAACCTGCCGAGCATCTGCTCCTGGAATCATCCACATTTGAGTCCTTCGGCGGCCCTTGCTTGACAATCCTGCCATTGAGAAACTACTAGAAAAGCAATGACAAAGAAGTCTTAGGGAATTGCTTGTGAAATTTGGAGGACAAATGCACCTTATTTATAGGGCTTTGTGGCCTACGCTAGTACTCAGAGGTATCCAACTCTCATTCCCGGATTGGTCACCCCTCTGTTTCCTTCCATATATCACCTAGGCAGTCATGCAATCAGAAGAAACTCTTCTAATTTCTTTGACTACTTATTGCTAAATGACAATACTTGAATATCCTTAGTTGGCATACTTAAACAGAATCAAACTATTAGTATTTGGAGGCAAATGGAAGTTTTCCAGGAAGTTTGCCATAGCTGCATAGAAAAATGTAATAAGCCTACCAAACTTGTCTACAGGATGCATAATGGCATTAAATGTTTCAAGACGTAATATTCCTTCAATTACTTAAGTTTTCATAAGCGGACATGTAAGTCTAGCTTTCAATTAGCAAGGAATGACGCAGGCCAGCAAGGCTTTCTTCTTTCTTCTAGAGTGAGAAATGAAAACCAAACGAGTCAAAGCAGTCTTCTGCTAATAGGGTTTAAGTAATTAAGGTAATATTACATGTCTTGACACATTAAAGGCTGTAACATTTTTCCAATAACCGAATTTGGTAAGCATCTTATTTTTTCCCATGCAGCTATGGCAAGCATATCCAGGAAATTAACTTCCATTGCATCCAAACACTAACAATCTGATTCAATTTAAGTGACTCAACTTACCCTTAGACCCAAACTACAACTAAAACTACAGGATTCATATACAGTGCTTTGAGCACCCTATTTCTGGTACCAGAAACCTGGCAGCAAATTTACCACAATAAGGCAAGTAATTTAATATAAGTTTAAGAATTGGTAACAAAATAATGACCACATTAGAATTGGTAATAATTGCTGACCTCTATTATTACATTATATTGTTATGAATTGTAACTTTTCTATTTGAAATGTGGACACAAGCATGAGGAAAGATCTTTGCCATCAGACTGTGATTATATTAATGGTATGGCATGTTTCATTGTCAATCAAGAAACGCATTCACCTGAAATTTAAAGGACTGCTATCATGTCAAACTAATTTATCCGAGTAGAATTAAATTGCTTTCCATAGTTTACAAGAACTTTTTACCGGGGGCCACAGAGAGTTATTGTGAAGATGGGTGTAAATGGTGTGACTTAAGCCTGAGAATTCTAATAGGAACTGGATTCTTATAATCAAAGCCACATTACATGATACAAACACAAGGCATGACAATAATAACAGCAAAATTTAACAAATCTGTTGTTGTTGTAAATTGTCAGAACCTTGCAAAAGGCACTCCTTTTAATATTTTTAGAGATCTCTCATTTTTTGAATCATATTAATCAAGCTTGATAGTAACACAATTAATTCAACCGTATAAAGAGGAGGCAAGTAACTTTCTAGTAGAGAGGTTGCAACTAAATTAGAGTTCAACTTGCCTTGACTCACAACAGAATACATATTTCAGATTTACATCTTGTTTTTCAACTTAAAGCATATGCATAAGCCAAAAAAACAACCCTGCTCTTGCTGTGGATAACACACGTTTGAGTTTGAGAACTGTCTAAAAATTCCTCATGTCATTTATTATTCTTGAGTCTGAACTTAATGGATGAGTGTAACAGTCTTTACTCATAAATATGCTATTATATATTCAAATCATACATCTGCAACTCTAAACCTTACAATTAATACCAAATCCTTTTGCCTTCTTCATCAAACATTTTTAAGCCATTTCTGCCACATTTTCTATCATCAGTCTAGACACACTGCATTAATCTTCGTAGCATGAGGCACGCACCACAACTATGCAAAAGAATGCAATATTTATAGAAACGCAAAGATAATTTTGGAAAAATAAAATGTCAAGGACAACTAGTATTGAGGGAAATGAAGATTCAAAACCAAGTATCTAGCTGATTTCAAAAATATTCCAGGTGTGATAATAATACTGTCAATAATTTCATCCCTAGGAAAAAACTAGTTCTTCCTCCTTTCTTTTTCATTTATCTCATAACTGTTAAAAAATTTGGTTGGAAATGAGGCACAACTTGAACAGACAAAAAAATAGACTTTCCTGGAATAATGTGCAGTACCCTTACTTTTAACATTAATAAAAGGAAGAAAACATCTTCCAGAAAAATCACTCAATCTAAAAAAATTTGGATATCTGATCATCAATCTCAACAAGTTTGGACATCTACACGCACCCCCCCGCACCGCCCCCCGCCCCCCCGCCCCCCCCACACACCAGTTGCCTCTTTATCAAACAGCTCATATCATATGCCAGAAGTCAGTTACAGCTACTGCTAAAAAGTGATGATAAATTCAACTTTTCCCAAATACAAGTCTTATAGAGAAGATGCGGTAGTGCTAGCCTATAAGAAAAGTAGAAAGCTACCATTGCTCTAACATAAGTATGCACTTATCGTGTAGTACGATTCCAGACTAGCTCTGATGGTAAATTTCATTCTTATTTCTTGAGTTCAAGAGTATTTTAGCTTTTTATGATTGATTGCCACACCGTAATATATTCCAACCTATCCGTGACTCTGGGGGTAACTTTTACACAGTTTTTTTTCCAGCAAATGTGAGTGCAATATCAACTTCTCCTCTAGGTATGTCATTGTCAAGAAATAATCTTGTAATCTAAATTCAGAGGGGTATACCACAAAGTGGGATAATAAATGCAGTTGATACATTATGCAACTAGATGCTGAACATTTCAGACATCATTAACTGGACTATTTAAGCTTTGTTTGGTTAATGTTTTTACTGTTTGCTATTTTACCTTTTTTGTGCAAAACATAAATAATGAATAAAAAACAAAAGGCGAATGGCCATTGCACAATCAAGCCAAGCCTTAGTTAAAATCTAAGCCTATTAAATTTTTAAATTAAGGATGAACCAACCAAATTCTGACAGTTATCTTAAGGTCTGACATGTGACGGTCCTACGAATAGTAACTATGCTTCTCTTATATGTTCAATCATGATAACTTATTTTACCAAACATTATTTATATAATTAGTTAGCTTCCTTAACCCTTTCCTATTTTATAGCCTCATTCAAGTATCTTTCCATTTGATAACAAGATATCAAAATGGGTTTTACTTTTCAAATAATCTGATAACAAATTCAAAAATAAAACCTATTCTCATTATAAAAAATTCCAATCCCTGGTGCTCTCCATTTCACTGTCTTATAGCCAGCTAGAATCAGCCAACAAGAGAATGAAACCAATCTCTGGACAGAAATTAAAATTGAATCTAACTCTACCAGCTCGAAGAAATTGTCAGCAATTCATAGCTATCAAAAATAAAAAGTTATTCCGGATTCCTCATCCCCCAAGTTTATAATGTGTTTTTCTCCTGCAACATCTAGTCTGACCATGACTAATTAATTGTTCCTGCATTTGAAAAACAACTGCTGCCAGCATTCCTTCCCAAACTTCATTGTCGAATACTTTGGAGTACCATTAATTTCTACAATTAAATATCAGGCGAAAATATTATCTAGAACCAATTAGAAAACAAAAATTGAATTAATACAAGTGCCAAACAATATGATGCAAAGTTAAATCTTCATGATATGGCAGCAAAGAACCAAACTAAATAGCATGAATGTGAAGAATGAATCAACGTCAAACTGAATGCTAAAAGACATAACCAGTTGAGAGACACCAAGCCCCGCTTTGTCTGTGAGCTCCACTCCGACGTGCACAGCAAAGAGAAGCCTTGCATCAGCGTGAAATGGAATCCCCCGCACCATAAAACCACCGCGAAAAAGAAAAGAATCTTGATAGCGACAAGAACCTACGCCAAAACCAACGTTTCTGATCCTTTGTAGCTGAACTAGAAAGGTTCGCGCGTCTTTCTTGTGAGATTTGGTTAAACTCTGTTTGTTAAGAAACAAAAATCCAATGAAAACTGTTTTCACTTGTTTTTACCCTTCTCCTGTTCTGCAAACATGGTAGTAGACTACCAGCATCGAGTTTATGGCCTAGTGGGAAGAAAAGGCATAAAAATTCAAAACCGAGCCTAAATTTTAACTGAGATGGGACTTCAAAGATCAATCAAGCTGGCCCAATAAAGAACCATGAATCCAATAAACAACAGGGAGTAATTTATCTGTTGCAGGCCCAATTACATACTTAAGTTGAATTTTCAAAGCTTTAACCAGACGCAAACCGACCATACGAGCTAGCAATTCTCATCCATCAACACTACCCAATCAAAAAGATACAAAATCGACTTATTTTCCAAACACATCGAACCAAAAATTTCGGCTAAGGCTTGAAAGTTGAAAACGTCCATCCAAGAAAAAGACCCAAAATTTTCCCACGTGACACCTCTCACAATCTCAAGACAATGCACAGCTTAGACCGTTGTCTTATATGCCAAGTTTCAAAGTCACCGCCAACGCGAGACGCGTCCGAAATTTTGAACCTTTTATGAGGAAACGAGGGGTCAATTGGGAAGGGGGGGTGTGCGCGCTTGGTTTTGTTAACTTGACCTTGTGCATGGTTCTATTTAAGGTTGCTATAGTCAAGCCAAAATGGTCCGGTCGGGTACAGTAGAAAGGGTCACCGAGCCACACTCCCTAGACCCCTGAATTGCAGATCAAATTTGGTTTGATGAAAATGGCTTTGTATTGGGTTGAAATCTGTACAAGCTTTTTTCTTTGTTCCAAAGTAAGAGGGTTCGGTTTCTTAATGCATTAAATTTGATAACTTCTCTCAGCACACGGAGTTCTTAGTTGGCATGCACAACTTTCAATGAAGACTCTTTCCATTAAGTCAAATATATAATGACAATTGAAGGAAGTTATTATAGCTATTTTCCACAAAATCCTTGCTATCATCCTTTAATAAGACCAGCAAAACTGCAAATGACTCCTCTTTATTACATTCAAAAATGTCCGCGGTCTCCTATTCACCACTCCAAGCTCATCATATATATAGCTTGTAATAGATATAAAGGGACCATTGGCCATATTACATTTATACCAAGAATATTGAGGATCTACCTTATATGTATCCTTATACACGAGAGAAAAAATTATTTACAAAAAAAATTCTAATGTTTGAATGTTAGTTATACAAAAAAAAAGAAGCTGAAAGTATGTAGTAATTCTACTAAAAAAATTAAGTGCTTATAAATTTATTCTTATCATTTTGCCGCCATTTGCGAGAAGTTCCCATAAAGTACTCTGATTATGCTAAACAGGTGAGGTTCATCACACTTCAAGTGATTACAGTAGAATCAACCGTCTGATACTGCTGTTTTGATGCTCATCTTCCTCCATGCAACGGCTACTTGGACGTTGAAGTTCCAAACAAGGCGTTTCTTCTACAAGGTTAGCAAGCTCTTCATCACCATCATCGTCATCCTTATCGATAACATCGTAGAGATCAAGCGAGTACACCACATCTTCCCTAGTCCATCCCGCACGTAATAACACAACAGACAAGACCCTCACGTGCCATGCCGCATCCCCACCGTCCATCACCAATCGGGTACCACTCTTTTCCTTGTTCTCGTTATGATCACAGCCGTCAATCATCATCATCTCGCTCACCTCCTCCTCTCTCCACCCCCCCTCCCTCAATTTCCAAAACGCTTCCTCCAAACATGCCCCTAACCCCAAGTCCTCCTCTACCTCACCCCTACTCCACCACCCCCGCGTGACACCACGCGCCACAACTCTCCTTCCTTTCTCCGCCACGTCCGTCCAAAAGTCAATCCTCCGCGCCCTGGTCGCGGCCCAAACCGGCACATTGTTATTGACACTATTGCTTTTCTTCCTCGTGAAAGGCTTAAAAACCCCACCTCTTCTCAAGAATTCAACTTCTTGAAAAAACCTAGTAATATCAAAGCTCAAGATTCTAACCTCATCTCCATCAACGTAAAAAACAGGGTTTCCCGCCATGTTTGGCGTCGAAGGAATATAACAATTTCTATATATAGGAACAAGAAGAGGCGCTTTTTGTAATAAGCTTTTAACCAACGCCAAAGCTTCATTGGAATTTGAAGGTTTGGGCCCCCAAGAATCGGACCAAAAGTTGTGTAACGTAATGTTCTTGGAAAGAGACAAGAGAGGAAGGTTAAAGAGAATGTTAAGTTGTTGAGGGGAAGAAGATCGCCAGTTTGGGAAAGAAGGGTCGACGGGAAGGCCTTCTTGGAGGATAGAGCGGAGGTCAGGAGGGAAAGTGAAGTGGAAAGTAGATTCGACGGAGGAGAATTCTTGGTCAGTTAAGCCTGGAAGGATTGGAATATCAAGAGATTTAAGATGGTCAATAAGGGTTTTGGAATACGCAGCAAAAGAGAAACAAACAAGCTTTGATCTTGGTGGTCCTTTGGGTGCTTTCATTAAAGGGTTTCGAGGTTGGGTTTGGGTTGTTGTTGCTGTTGCAGCCATTTATTTAGTTGATGAAGAAGGAAAGAAAAGAGGATGCTTTTCGAAGGGCGGTTTCAAAGAAGATGATCGGAGAATTGTGAGATCCGTGGGGAATTGAGAGATAGAGATATTTGACTAAAATTGGTAGAGGGAGAGGAAATACCAACGTCTCTCATGGTTGGCAAGGGATGGTGTGGGCAACTTAAAGGGGGAAACAAATGGGGAAGTCACGAGGAAGCCTAGTTGACGTTGTTGTCTGGTGCTTATATATAATCGTCAGCCTGCATCACTTGTTTCTTACTTCAATTAAGGCTAAAATAAAATTGGATTCGTGAGGTTCGAATTGCACATTTTTCTCCACCATCACCCCATTTCTTAAATTTGGGATGATATTTTATCACCACTGATCAAAAATCAAATCGGTTTAATGTATTTGGTTTAGATCAAAAGAATCGAAATTTTATTACTTGTATATTTTACAAATTATAATATTAAAATTTATAAACTTCGTTCGTAATTATAAAATATATAAATAATCTAAACCTAAATATATATATATATATATATAACATTTATCTTTTCGTTTGTATAATTAAGTCATTTCATATAAACCATCAAATTCATCAAATTAACATTTAAGAGTTTTAACTTTTAAGTGTTAACATTTAAGATTCAACATAACAAAGATAATAAAATTAGCATCCACAAAATAAAATTATCTAATACAAAAATAATCAACCATCGCATATCATCAACTTAATAATAAGAAAATATATATTTAATTTTAAAAAAACTAAAATACATACTTTATATAAATTTTTTTAAAAAATAATATTATATATTAATATATATAATATTAGTTTTGTCTTTTGATCGATTCGATTTAAAAATTTTATAATTAAGAACTGATCAAATAAATTAATTGAACCAATAGACCAATCAGATCGAACCATTTTACTTAAATTATATTCAATTATATTCTGCCTCCAAATGTACTGTCTGATAATGAAGCTCATCTTGATTGAAGGAGGGAAATGAAAGCATCAAAGTACCTTTGAGTGGCAAAATAGCATGGCAGTTGCAAACGCAAATAAGAGAACAAGACTGCAATTTAATGAGAAATTATTAAAAGAATACTCTAACATGAAAACTACATTACATATATGAACCAGTTGCATAAAGAATAAATTTTAGAGTTAACTTGAGACATTTAATGTGAACTTGAAGTTAAATCTATGGTTGATATTTGGCAAGAACAAGATACATATAATACAACGGATGATTGCACATTATGTTAAAGAAATACAAGAATATTATTATAAGCATATGATTAATTTTGAGACACTGAAATGGAAACCAGCTTTTTTATGATAGCAACTTAAAGATAGTATAAGATTTCAATCAGTTTGTCCAATCAAAAACCCTAGTAATTTGACTATGATTCCCACGAGTGATACAATTTTCGTCTCCTTACCTAAAAGAATTTTAATTGTCCCCTAAGAGATTGATTTTAATAATAACCCACCAGACATAAAGACCCAGAAATGGTCGCCCCAGAACATGACACATCTTTTATTCATTTCAACATTTCTGAAAGTGATATAAATGTGGGGAATCAGCTTTAACAATTGAAAAAGAAAGAAATTCATCTCAATCTTTCTTTCCCTTTGCCTGGATTTTATGATTCCAGAGGACCCACAATTCTGTTCTTATAATGCCTCAAGACAAATGGCAATGGGCTTCTGGAATTGTAGGAAGATTGCCATATGGCATGGATTTTATTGTTAAGGAGGAATGATCTACATTTGGGTCCATGAATTTAATATGGTGTAAAACATTGGAATCCAAGGCTTGCCTTGTTCAAACTTAGGTAGGATCAATTTAATTCTTTGTTTACTTTTGGTATCCTAAATATGCTTTTGTTAACCTGCCCATATTACTAAACTTAAATATTTGATTAGGCGGGCAATTAATAAAATCCCCTTGGTATGGGGTTCTTTTCATTGAGGTTGGAAGGATTTGTTTAATTACTTTATGTATCCACTATATATCAATTAGATTTGGAATTTTGGATTCTTGTTCTTGATTAGTATGTTTAAAGAGTTCAAACTTTTTCTTCCTTATTTTATTAACTAATAACCTAAACTTTTAACTTTTTAACCAATAAAGTACACAAATAGAACGAAGCATTTAAAACATAATAATTGGACATAAAATTCGAACTAATTTTTTTTTTTACGGGTTAGGATAAGAAACAAAAAAATAAAAAAAAAGAAAATAAAAAGTCGAGGCCAGCTGGTAGGTCCATTTCATAACCCATACAAAAATAAGTAACACCACCTTATCTTATTTGTTGTCTAACATTTTAAATGGATTCAACCAAGGTTGAGCCTGATCTGGGTGGTAAGCAACAAGAGAAAAGAAATGATGACATTGTACAGCTGGCACCACTCAATCAAAAAAATATTTGTTTATTATACTATTTATTTAAAATTTTATATATTTAATAATATTAATGAATTCACTATTTTTTTTTATAATTTTATAAAGAATGAAGTTAAAAAGTACATTTTATTAAAAAATTTATTTATTAATAATATTTAAATATTATAAAAAAGTAGATTTATCAAAAAATAATTTATATATTAATATTTGAATACTAAATGAAAAAATAAAAAAAATTCTTTCTATAATTTAAGATTTTATTAAAAATATCAAAATCTAAACAACTCTTCTTTTTCAAAAATTTAAATTTTAGCAACTCATTTTCTCCTTTCAACAAAGAAAGATTGATTCGTATAGCTCAATTGTATCTTTTTTAGTTTTCAAAATGGATTTAGTGGCATTTGAAAATCAACTTAAAAACTATATTGCAAACTTGTATTTAGATGAATAATTTGTTGAATTCAATGGAATTTGAAAATGGTGAGACTAATACTGGTTTATTTGCCAGTAAAACTTACATTGATTTTATCAGTTGCAACAACGTCAATTGATAGAGCTTTTTCAATAATGAAATTTATAAAGTGATGAGTGGATGAATAATTGCTTAGTGACATTAATTAAAAAAAATGTATTTGATAGTGTTTCTACTCATGCTATTATGCAACTTTTTCAAAATATGAAAAATTATTGTAGACAATTATAGGTTTTTTAGATATTTTATTTTAAAGTATTAAATGAATGTACTGAATTTGTATTTTTTTAATTTAATATTAAAATTTTTAATTTATGAATGTTAACATATTTATTTTTTAATTATTATTATTATTATTATTTAAATTAGGACACCATTTAAAACTTTGGTGAAACTCTGGTTTGTTAACACTGTGAGTGAAAAACATTTTCTTTCTTTCTAATTTTCTATACAAAACCATTGTACAATACGACACCATTTTCGTCTTTATAAGAACCTTCATATAAAACGCTCATTTTAACTTTTTTTTTTTTGCTTTGATTTGTTTACTCTTTGTTGCAGTTTTTCATTTATTTAAGAATATTTTTGCTAAGTCTATCCTTGTATCTATAACTTCTACAACCTCTGCGCTCTTTATGCTGAGCATTGCCACGAGCATCATTATAAATGTTACAATTAATTCCTAATTCTTTGGCTACAATTTAATTATTTGATCTATTACTATTAATATTATAATTACTAGGTAATAAAACTCAACTTATAATTTATGTATATAAACATAAATATCCTAAATCAAGGATTATCGTACAAATAATGTGCAACAACATTGTTGTTAGGATTATCGTGCAAATAATGTACTTTCAGGATATTAGTGCAATAAGCTAAATATAATTAGTTTCAAGATGGATGAATTGAAATATTTTTATATATTTGAACATTTTTTCTTAATTTTGAAAAAATAGAATTCTTTTAAGCTAAATCTTCAATTTAAAAATAAACAAAACAATTGATTTCTTGTGAAGAAAAAGAAGTGGGTAAATGTAAATGAAATTTAAAAGAGCAAGAAATGACAGAAAAATCAATACAATAATTTTTATAGAGGTTCGCTTTTTTTACTGACGTCATCTCTTTTAGATTCACGAGTTTAAAATCCACAATTAAAATGAAATTCAATACAATACCTTTTTATAGTTAAAATGTAATCACTCTACTTTTTATCTTAATTAAGGTATAACACTCAATTTTCGCATTTTCAATTGATTAAGGTATATCCACTTTAAGTGAATACAATAAAATATGAAAGTGCAGTTGAGATGCCTCTAAGAATATGAATAGTAAATTACGTTCAATGTTTGGTGAGTAAGAATATAAGTAAAATTGGCTTTATAAGTGATATAATGAAAAACTTAAATGCAAGAGGAGAAGCACAAGAATATTGAATGATTTGAGATGAATTTTTTTCTTGGAGTTGTATTTCAATGTCTTCCAACCTTCATAAATGTTGAGGGAGTTTATTTTTATAGTTGTTAAAGCTTCAAAGGTAGTTAGGTGTGCATTAAATGTGAAAATAGTCATTCTTTTTTCATTCAAAGTTCTAACGGTCATATTGTATCGATATATATTTGAACGTATCGATACATTTCTTTTTTATTTTTGAACTCCTGCTATGATGTATCGATACATTTTACCATATATCAATACTTTTGAACTTTCTTACAAGGTTTGGTTGTTCTGTTGAAAATGTATTGATACTTTTGACATAACAAGCATTCTATTAAAAATATATAAAGTATCGATACATTTAAAAAATATATTGAGGCTTTTGAGGTATTAAGTATTTTGTTGCATTTTTATCAATACATTTAAAAATGTATCTATAGATTGAGTTTGACTTTTTAAAATTTAACTTTTATTAAGAACATTTATCGATTGATTTTAAAATCTATTGATCATTGTCCAAATACATCTACATCGAAGCACATGCATAGATAGATTTGCATCGAAATATATTTTTTAAAGTCCTTTTCATTGTTTTTTTTTTAAACTTATTTGAAAGAGTTAAGAAATGTTTAAACTTGATATTTCAATGAATTTTGATCATTTTCTTTTATTATTTCAAAACACGAGATGAATTTGAAAACTATAGAGCTAATACAGGATTATCCCTGTTTAAACAAAATTGTTAATAAATAAAGAATATTATATAGTAAGAATTTAAGTTATTACTTTTGTTAAAATCTTAGTGGATATAATTACTTCTGTTTTTGTATATTGAAATAGGATTGGTTTTTTCGCAAATTGATAAGTGCATCGTTTTTGTGCGAGAAACTCCTAATAACAATAGGACTTGTGCTGCTATACTTGGATTAAATCTTAATTCCTTCACCACAACATTAGAATATTTTAAGAAATTTTAAACACAAAGGGTATTATTTGTATTAGCAAGTCAAGAATTGATGGATCATGGAAATAAGGAATTAAAAAAAATTCAAGAATTGATAGAAAAGTTTGTGTACAATTGGGATTTCACATATCCAAATAAGTAACACAAAGGTATTATTTGTATTAGCAAGCCAGGAATTGATGGATTTACTTGACTGCAGTTAGCCATATGTGTTTAAAATTCTTCCATGTATTTGATATGAGGAAGATCATTGACGGTTATAACGAAAATCCACTTTTATACATCTAAGAATCACTGGCGACAAGCTTGCAGCTAAGCCTTTGATTTTTGTGTGTGATTCACAATAGGTTTTGACTTCTTTGCGTATTGTTAGGCTTTAAGTTTTTTTTCTGGGCTCAAAAGCCTTTGATTTCTTTGTATGGGTATGGAAAGTAATGGAAGATTGATTTTTTTATATGGATCCTGAAAGTGATGAAAGAGTGCAGCATTCGGTTTTTTTCAGAGGAGAGGAGAGTTGGGCCCGTTTGGACATTTGTTACAAGTATTTACTTTTTTTTTTTAATTTAGAAAAAATTTAAAGGCGTATTTGTTTTGTAAGCAAGAAAAAAAAAGTAAGAATGAAATAATTATTTTATAAAAATAGAATAAAAAATAATAATTATTATATAATTCGGTTGATAAGAATGAAATAAGGAATTATTTTTACTCAATAAGAATTGGGTAGTAAAAATAATTATTATATAATTTAATTAATAAGAATAGGATAAGAATTACCATTATAAATTATTTTGATATTTGATTTATAAGAATAGTTGTAGGATTAACTGATGAATAAGTGCTAAATGACAAAATATCTTTTATTATAATATTTAATTTTTAAATTAAAATATTTATTATTTTAATAATTTATTAAAATATTAATAAATTGTTATTTAAATTTTAATATGATTATTTATTCTATATTTTATTTTAAAACATTAATAAATTATAATTAAAATATTAATATAGTGATTTTATTTTATTCTTTATTTTTAAAATATTAACATATTAATTTTAATTTAATTTTTAAATTTAAAATATTAACCTTTTATTATTTAGAATTAAAACTAAAAAATTTTTAATTTAAATTTTTTTTATTTTCTTTTTTCTCGTTGACGGGTTATCGGAGATGTAGCCAACCGCCGTAAGGGAGCACTAAATTGACACTATCTGCAGTCGAATCTGGTCGTGGAGTGCCAATTTCGATCGCGTGAATCTGGTTAGGGAGCGTTAGATTTGGCATTTTTGCAGGCGGATTTGATCGAGAACACCAAATCTGACGCTTCTGTAGCCAAATGTAACGGAGGTGTTGGATTCAACGCTTTCACGGCTCGATTTGGTCAGGGAGCACCAGCTCGGCACCACCCACGACCAAATCCAGCCATGAAGATATCGATTTTGCCCGCCACCTCCTCTGCTGTTGCCCTTTGCTATCCTCTGCGGTGGAAGAAATTTAGTGAGAGAAGGAGAAAGGCAGATTTGCAAAGAGAGAAAGAAATTGGGAGAAATGAATAAATTATAGTTTCTATAGTATGATAATTTTTAAAATTGATGGAAGACAATTTCAACTTATTTTTAAGTTTCAGGAGTTCACATTTTTTTTTGGGAAGTCAGCAAGAATTACTAAAGAGGTCGGTAATGAGTATTCCCCTTTTCCTTGAACCATTCTTTTCAACCAAATAAAGTTTAAAAAAAAAATTAAGAATAAGAGAATGATTATTCTATTCTCGAACCAAACATGCTATAAATGTTGTTTGATAAATTACAAGTGGACAATCTGTGATAAATTTAATCAGTGAGACTTAACTAGCATAACATTAGATGTGGGTCTTTGCCCTGGTTAAACCCTGCTATCCTGCAAAATTTTGGGCAAACCTCTCTTAAATGTCGACAAAACAAAATTGTTGAAGCCCAATTGAGCAGAATCCATCCATCATCAACTACACTTGTCAAACAATTATCTATCACCAGTTGCTATATTGAGGCAGATCCTTGGGGCTAGTTCCTACTGCAGTATCCATCTTGTAAGCAACCTGTTCTTTTGTTTGAGCAATTTCTTCAGCTCCTGAGCTAACATCATCCCCCACTTCCTCTTCATTCTCATCCTTTGCTGAGCCTACTACAGCATCTTCAAGCTCATCTGAAGCATCCTCTTCATTCACAAAACTCCATCCAGGGATGAGTTTTCCTGCTTGTCTGATTACACAGCCATTATCATACAAAGTTTGGGAGATCGTATTATATATACTTCTCCGAGGCTCATCTTCAGGGTGGACGCTAGCAGGCCAACTAAGGGTTTCATCATTTGTTCCTCCCATGTGTGTAACTGAAGCACCCTCGTTGTTTTCTTTAGGTTGCTGAGACAGAATCGAAAGGGCAGCTTTAGAGTCACCTACCTTATCACCACAACTTTTCATTTGTAAAGAGGAAATAGTATCAATTCCACAAATTTGTATGCCAGTACCTTCCTGGTGAACTTGATTGTTGAATGCAGGCATCGGCAAATTACTTCCATTAACTTCCAAGTTAACACTGCTGTTTGTCATGACGAATGGGATCTTCTCACCATTACCTTTCTGGGTACTAGAAGTGGACTGAGCTGGTTTTTGTCTATCTTCCAACTTGTCCAGAGCAACTTTCTCAAAAACAAGAACTCTAGCCTCAGGTTGAACTTTCCCTGCTGCAGGCTTTCTAACTCTAGCTCGAGGATGAGACTCATCAGGAGAAGCTGACATACCAACTGAAGCAACTGATCTCTTACGTCTCCCTCTCTTTGATGCTGCTGCAGATAAGCCAGTTCGAATAACTTGAGCAGCAGGCTCATCCACAGATGGTTTCAACGATGAAATTTCAGCTTCAAGCTTTATTAAGCGGCTCCTGTAATCAGCTATTTCTGATTGCAATTGACCAATTACACTCCATAGCTGAACATTCTCAACTGACTGCAAATGGAAGCAGATAAAATAGTGTTATAATCATAGTTAGAAGAGTGGAAACCTAACTAAAATAACAGATTTGGTGAAGAAACGACAACTACTTGAGCTTCCCAAAGTTGTTGGTGCTTCTGAGAAAGTTTTGCTGTAGGCCTGATTATTCCCCTTTGAGAGGATTCTCCAAAGGTTGCTGAGCAATTAGGCATTGCTAGAGGTGCTGAAGAAAAGTAGCCATAACCTCCCGGGGAAGTATAGGTGAAAGATGGCTGAGATTGTTGACCATGAGCCCACCAAGACGAGGGATCCCAAGGACCTATTAACATGAAAACTCCACCATTATATATATGACTCAACTCATGCATTTAGCAACTTCTTGAAGACTAATTTAGAGACTATGCAACATAAATTAGAACAATACACAAGTCAATGACTAATCATATAGCATCATATATTCATTGATAATCAATTTCCAATCAAGATGAGATGTCAAAAAGTCATTTTTCACTATTTACAATCATGCAGTATGACGTGGGATGATAAACATGAATCAGAAATAATTGCCTTGTCTTACTAGTTACTAAAGTACTTAAGTTGAAATACTACCTGGAAAACCCGGGGATGGACCAAAATGGTAACAGAGATTTGGAACTTGCTGTTGGCTTCTTGAGGTGGTTCCTCCAATTATAGCAGAAGGTTGGCAGCTAGCATCAACTGTTGGAATGGAAGTGAACGGCTGAAATGTGGCAGGCACGCTTACTGCAGGAAAATGGTAACTATGTCGCTGAGGCAGCCAAAAGGGTGTGGTCGATTGGGCTAAATGCAATGTAGGTTGGCCCTGCAGGATCGGATGATTAGGGGTATTTGGCTGCAATGGTGCTGCTTGCTGCCATTGACTTACAAGGCTTGGTGCACAAGGTCTTGGATTCAAGGAAGACTGCTCTGCAGCATGTTGAGTGGTGCACGTCCATTGAAGAATATGTGGGTATTGCTCATTTAAGGAAGAAAGATTTTCTTCTGAAGGGCTCCCAGTTTTGGCATTCTTTGCTGCAAGCGCCTCGTTGGATTGATTTTGTTCTTCCTTGCTCTGTCATGATCAAGTTCACCTCATTAAAATTGGAAAATAATATGCACACTCAACAACATCACTCATCTCATTAAAGCCATCCATCAGCCGGAAAGTGGAAATGGATGGGTTAAATGGGATGAGAGGAAAGGGTGATTGCTGATAACATTTAATTTTCATTGCAATTAATAGAAACATAAACAAAAAAAAAAAACATAATTTTCTAGCTCATACATTTAGCATTATGCAACTAATACAAACTTGACCTGTTCAACACTATCGCCTAAGATTAGAAATAAGAACAATAGCAACAAAAGCATAAAGAATATGCACGAGTTCTCACTCCAATATGTCACAATGAAATTTAGTCTTCTTCTTATCATCCAAAACAATAGGAAAACAATTTGACACTGAGATTTTTTCTTTTGTTCTTATCATCTAAAATACAGCGGGAGACGCCATGTTTAAATAGGAAGAACAAATAAAATAAGACAAACCCTTTTAAGAACAAAAAAGAAAAGAGGAGAAGAGGCACATACCAAGAGGTCATTTGAATCAGGTTCTTGACTAGGAGTCACAAGTTTCTGATGCTTCTTCTTTTCCATTGGCATTAACTGAGTAGTTTTTTAGAAGCTCAAAAACCTATCTTTTATGGATGAATGTGGAGAAAGTTAACTGCTGTAGGTAAAATGCTACATTACCCTAAAAAGAAGGAGAGAAAGAGAGTGGGTCCACGCCATTAAAAGAGCAGGAAAAGAGCCCGAATGTCTTCTTCAGCACGAAGAGAATGTGAAGGAATATTTTACATCTTTTTTCCGTGTTTCTTGTTCTTGCTGCAGACTTGTCCTTGTGTCTCTGTTGCAAATCAACTAATAACAGTAATTAAAAGGACAAAGAACAATATCATAAATAGTATTCCTTTATTGACTAAGTGATCATTATTTATTTATGTAATATTAGTTAGCGGTGAACATATTTTAAGGTTTAACAAAACCCTTTTAAGTTTAATCTATTGTTTCAAAAATGTAAGGAAATTAGTGCATTGAACAAAAACATCAATAATAAGTTTACTTTATTTATTTATAGAGTGCGACAGAAAATGGCCCAGCACGTGCGGATAGAGTATTAAATGAAAAATTTTTAGAGTAAATGCTTGATATTTTTCTGTTGACGATTAAGTGCAAATTTTCTCGTGCAAGTAGTAAACGTTTTGAAATTGCTTCGGTTTCAGCAAAATGCCTTGGAAACTAAAAAGCGGAGGCAGTTTTCCCTTCCACTGGCAGCGGGCCAGTGGGAACCATGAGGGGAAGACGCAGGCAACATACATTGACTTGACAGTGGCATGATAGTCGTAACAACAAGGCAATAGTGAGCAGCTTTGGACTCTGATATCTTGCTTTTTCGTTTTTCCAATTTGCTTAATTTGTTAGCCACTGGCTTCTAATTCATGAAGATTATATACACAATGGACAGAGCAAGTAGCCAACTTCTACCAGAACCAAGCAAATTGTAGTATCAAGGTTTGTTTTATAATCACTGTGGAGGAGGGAAATATTCGTCCTAGTAGGGGAGCAAGAGCATGGAAAGGAACGTTTGCTGTGTGGAAGACCGCCCCCTCAAAATTTTACTTTGGTCAAAGCTGCATTTTGTTTACTTAGATATGATCAGAAGCTCAAACAAGTATGCCTTTTCCCAATGCCCCCTCTACTTATGTACCTGCACGTGTGCTTTACGAAAGGGTGAAGAAAATCAGTGAAAGTACTAGTTTTTTAAAAACAAAAAAAAGAGGAAACGCCACGGAAAATGGATAAGAAAAAGAAAGCAAAGAAAGCCGACCATGTGAGCCCAGGAAACGCTTTAAGGCCCACTCATTCCCTCTGTCAAAATCCTGAGCCCAATGGGTTTTAACCCTGTGAAAGATTAACCTTCATCATCTCTAAAACATGCCATTGTATTGAGCTTCGGCTCGCGAAGGCAGCCGGTGGGAGTTCCCTGGGACTTTCGGGGTTCAGATCAGTACTTAGCGGTCGGGCCTTGGGACTTGGGAGGGGTAAAGGCGATCTCACAATTGTAAAATTAAAAAAACATAAAAAATCCAATTTCGAGACCATCGATAGCTTTAGATGTGCTTTGGATAAAATCAAAATGTCAGTTTTAAACTCAAAAAAAAAAGAAGAAAAAACATATGAAAAACAAATAACACGACAGAAGCATTCCTTTCATAAAATAAATGTTATAAACTTATCCACAGAAACAGCATACTTGGATGAAAAATGTGATTCCATCCAGAAAAGTAACGGCTATTGTGGACTGCATTCCCAACTTTAAACTTTATTTGAAATAGGAGCCTTACCCCTCTGATAAAGGTGGCTCAAACCTTACCTGGACTAATGATACAAAATTGTCACACAAACACCTAAACAAAAAGTAGATTTCAGCCACTTAAATTGGAAACACAAACTGACATCTACCAATCAACCTGTTCTGAAACTTATTAAACAACCATTTCAGGGTTCATACTTCGTAATACCATAATACGTGTGCTGTGAAAAGTCATGCCATTTTATATGAATAAGCAAATCTTAGAACACAAAGCCACAAAGCATATCATTGATAAAAGTTTTAGTGCAGCAACAAAGTCAAGCTACTTCAACAAAGCAAAGCAGCACCTCAAGTAAGACAACTAGAATACATGTCCAACTATCATGAAAGCTTAGTAACACCAGACATCCCTCAAGAAAAGCGGACTCAAGGACCAGAAACACACATTCAATTCTTAGCACTCATCTCCCTCATCGCCATCTTCACCCTCAGCAGACTCAGCACCAACCTCCTCGTAATCCTTCTCCAAGGCAGCAAGATCCTCACGGGCTTCAGAGAACTCACCTTCCTCCATGCCCTCACCAACATACCAGTGCACAAATGCCCTCTTTGCATACATGAGGTCAAACTTGTAGTCAATACAAGGGAACACCTCTACAACACTGGTGGAGTTGGAGATCATACACACAGCTCTCTGCACCTTAGCAAGATCACCACCCGGAACAACAGTTGGAGGCAGGTAGGTAACGCCACACTTGAATCCAGTTGGGCACCAGTCAACAAATTGGATTGTACGCTAGTTTTGATGGTGGCCACAGCAGCATTGACATCCTTAAGCACCGCATCACCTCTAGACATCAAGCAGCAGGCCATGTACTTAACATGGCGAGGATCACACTTGGCCATCATCGATGAGGCCTCAAATGCACTGTTGGTGATCTCTGCACAGACAGCTGCTCATGGTCGGCCTTCTCAGCTGAGATGACAGGAGCATAAGAAGAAAGCATGAAGTGAATCCTGAGGTATGACACAAGGTTGGTCTGAAATTCACTCACATCCACATTTAAGGCACCATCAAACCTCGAGGAGGCAGTCAGTGATTATATCACCTAAATCATCGGTCGAAAGAAAATTAGTCCATATGCCCCGATAAGACAAAGTAGATATTCAACAGACATGACAACAAAATATAAACTATTAATCATAAACCCTTATTTAACAGACTTAATTGAATACAATAGAAATATAAACTTATTTAAATTTTTTTAAATAATTTAAGACCTATTTTAGGCATTATGCTAGAGTTAAAGCGTCATAGTTTTATAACCTCAAACTCCAAATAATAAGGGGACTTGGGCCGCTATATGCGAATTAATCTCTAAGACACAAATTAATTATTTTATTTATTATTATTACTATTATAATTATTAGCATAATAATCCTAATAACAAAAGGACTGAGACTATAACTTATATATATAAATATACATACCCTAAATTAAGGCATTTAAGTATCCACAAGAGCTTTTACAGCAAGAAAGCCACTATTGTTTTCTGTAAGTTTTCGACCTACTTGTTTTCATCTTCTTCTTAGTAATTTATTAGTTGAGTAACAGAATACTGTCGAATATCAAGACTTAAAATTCAATTATATATGTTTCTTTATTTTTCTCAAAAACTGGGATGTTGGTGTTACAATATATTAATCTTCTTTCAAGAAATTATCAGTAACTATATCTTATATGATCAATTACTTACTTGCATTTGGTATGAATTCATATTCCTGCTTTGTTATCATGTTTGTGTTGAAGGACAGATCATATAATAAAACTTTTATTCTTTGCGATAAGTTTATATGGGTAATTATGACATGGTATGCGGTTACGTACAGCTCAAAAGCTTTAGAAGATTAGTGAAGTTGGAAATTCATGGTCGGCAACTAATCTTGCGGTACAAATATACTAGAGTTATGAAAAAATTTGCCTAGCGTCAGATTAAAACTTTCAGGCTTGCATCATATTGCCAATCATCTTCTTAATGCTGTAGTATGTACAAATTGGGGTTTGAGTTTTGATTGATTTTTTCTGTTCTCTTTTCCTGTGTTTCTTGCTTTTTAAGAATGGGTAAGAGAAGCTTTCAAATAATTGAACTTTGGTGGACCTTAAGTTGTGTTACCTAACATGGCAATCTTTATTGATCAACATCTTATCCTATTATTAGTTGGTTTTAACATTGTAAATCAATTCAACAACTATTAGTATTATAATCCTAGTACTAAAAGGACTCGGTCAACCATATAGGTATACAAGCATACTTACCTTAAGTAAGGGATTTAAGGATTCATAATATAGCAATACAATTTTTTTTAAAACAAGGATATCATTATTTTTTTTTAAAAGTTTTCGACATCTTTATTTTCAACTTGTTTTTTGAATTGTTTATTAATTGGTGACAAAATATTTGTTGGAGAAAGTAGAGTTAAAAGAAACAGGAGAGAATAAAACAATAAAATATGTAGAAAATAGTAAACGATCTGAGGCGTGATAACATTGTCCCTAAGGATAATTTTCGCTCCTTCAGAGTATGAAACTCGGTGCAAAGGACTGTAGCGGTTATCCCCCAGGATTCAACAGATCCTTCCTTATAGTTTGCACAAACTATAAGGGAAAAGCAGGAATAGCTGAAAGTAGGAACCCAGCAGATGAAAGAACTCAGCAGAGAAAGGAAGAAAGTAGAGAGGATTTAATAAGCAAAAGGCTTGCTTGGGTGTGTGTTGAGAGTTATGGTGAGGGGTTGTATTTATAGACGGAGCTCGGTGAACGTTGAGGGAAATAAGGTGAACATTGCACCATATCAGGAAAAATATCTGGTCAGCAAGTACCAAGTTAGATGAATGTTGGAGGGAAATCAAGATAAACGTGAAGGAAAACCAAGAGGAACGGGTAAACTGTTTGAGTTTGATTTAACCAATGCCAAAAAAAAAATTAAGGCCAAGGTATAAAAAATCAGTTGGGCTCAACCCACGTGTATATTCGCGCATAGGGGGAGAATATGAACTTTCCAAAGGTTTGGTCCAATCTTGTGTGCGCGCGAGCCCATTCTTTTTCCTTGCTTGCAATAAGCCCATAGTGACCTTACATATATAAGGCATACACCTTTTATGTTTCTTGGCTATATGGGATGTTTGAAACTTCATGAAATAGACTTATTTTTTCAACAATCCCCCACATATTTTATAAAGTTTCATAGGAAGTTTTGCTGGGTCAAATTTCATTTGAGTGTAATGCATTGTGACTGGTGCTTTTTAGGCTGTGAACCAGCCCTAAAAAGAAAGAAATATAAGTCACAGAATTTTGATGAAGTTTGTAACTTCTATAAATCAAAATTCTTTACGTAAGATATAATTTTCATCAATCACATTACACCCTCATAATTTCTGCTGTTTAACGCGATTTTGCGCGAATAGGCCATGCGCGTGCCTAGTTATTCATAAGTGCTTTAGAGAATTTGCCACAATTCTCATAGGAGCAGCTCCACTCCACACTTATATAGGTTGATTCCATCAAGTGTATACTGCAGTATAATACACTACCCATAAGGGATATGGAATTCATTAAGAGTTTAACTCAGCCTCCCTTACATTGTAGTTTTTCACAATTCACACATCATAGGAGGGACAATAATTTCAATAGTGTATTTGTTTTTCAACAAATAACTTGTTATTACCCATATGAACCTAATTCATGGAATCTCCAATCACATAGGTTGGGTTATTATTATTTGTTGATTTCCTTTTTGGGCTTAAGTCTCATTCCCCTCGATGTATCATTAATTAGTTTTCTTCCTATAGGTTTAGTCAGAGGATCTGCCAAATTCAGCTCTGACTTCACATAATTAATGGATATAATTCCATCTCTAAGCAGCTGCTTTACTACATCATGTCTCAAACGAATGTGTCTATTTTTACCATTGAAAGTTTTATTCTTAGCAATAACTATTGCTGTTTAGCAATCACAATGCATAGACACATAAGGTGTTGGTTTCATTCTCAACGGAATCTTTGCTAAGAGGTTTCTTAACCACTCAGCCTCATTGCCAGCTAACTCTAAAGCTACAAATTCTAACTCTATTGTAGATTTAGCAATTATTATTTGTTTGGCTGATTTCCAAGTTATAGCACCCCCACCAAGGGTGAATACATAACCACTCGTGGATTTCGTCTCATCTGAATCTGAGATCCAATTAGCATCACTGTATCCTTCTAATACAGCGGGAAATCCATTATATAAAATACCATAATTTATGGTACCTTTCAAATATTTCATCACTCTGCTCAAGGCAGTCCAATGATCTTTATTGGGACTTATATCTACTCAGTCTACACACAACATAAGCTATATCTGGTCGAGTATAATTCATCAAATGCATCAGACTCCCAATAATCTGTGCATACTGAGACTGAGCTACACCATCACCTCTATTTTGCTTCAATTTGGTATTACTATCATAAAGAGTACTCACAGGTGTGACATCAAAATGTCCAAACTTTTTAAGTAGCCTCTCAACATAATGCTCTTGTGTTAGCATCAAGCCACTATCACATCTTATGATTTTAATACCCAAAATAACTTTGGCTTCTCCCAGATCTTTCATATCAAATTTAGAGGCCAAAAAACATTTTGTTTGATTAACCACATCAATGCATGTACCAAAAATAAGCATATCATCAACATATAAACTAATAATCACACATTCACTATCAACAATTTTAGTGTACACACATTTATCAACTCCAACAGTAGAAAATCCATTACTAACAAGAACTTGATCAAATTTCTCATGCCATTGTTTTGGTTCTTGTTTTAAGCCATATAATGATTTAATTAATTTACAAACTTTGTTTTCTTGACTAGGAAGAACACATCTCTCGGGTTGTTTCATATAAATTTCTTCTTCTAAATCATCATTTAAAAAGACAGTTTTTACATCCATTTGATGAACAACAAGTTTGTAAATTGAAGCTAAGGCAAATAAAACACGAATTGATGCAATTCTTGTTACTGGAGCAAAAGTATCAAAATAGTCAATGTTTTGTTTTTGAGTAAAACCCTTTGCAACTAATCTCGCTTTGTATTTATCAATAGAACCATCGAGATTAAATTTTCTTTTAAAAATCCATTTGCAACCAATTGGTTTGGCTCTAGGTGGTAAATCAACTAATTTCCAAGTTTGATTTTGTAAAATCGAATCAATCTTATTTTGTATGGCTTTTTTCCAAAATGAACTTTTTTTAGAAGAAATTGTATCAGCATAAGTTAAAGGATCATTATCTACAAGATAAGTATAAAAATCATTACCAAAAGAAATTTCTTTCCTTGGTCTTTTACTCATTCTCAAATCATCATTTTGTGTTTCAAAATCATTTTTGCTAAAAGGTGCATGAGAAATTGTATCAGTTCTTAACAGAAAAATATGCTCAAAAAATTCAGCATTCTTTGTTTCAACAATTATATTATAATCAAGAACATCACTTTTTAATACAAGAAATCTATATGCAGTACTATTTTCAGCATAACTAATAAACATGCAATCAAATGTCTTAAAACCAATTTTTCTCTTCTTAAATTCAGGAAGCATTACTTTAGCTGACACCCCCACACTTTCAAATATTTTAAATTAGGAGAATAACCTTTCCACAATTTATAAGTTGTCCTACCGTTTCTTATAAGGTATTCTATTTTGAATATGACATGCAGACAACAAAGCTTCACCCCATAAATTTTCATGCGCATTTGAACTAACAAGCATAGAGTTCATCATTTCTTTTAATGTTCTATTTTTCCTTTCAACTACACCATTTGATTCAGGAGAATATGGAGGAGTAATTTCATGAATTATTCCTTCTTTTTCACAAATATCATTAATCTGTATATATTCACCCCCTCTATTTGATCTAACTCTTTTTATCTTTTTATTTAGTTGATTTTCTACCTCAGCTTTATATTTAATAAACATATCACAATCTTCATCTTTATGCCTAAGTAAATAAACTTTAGTAAATTTAGAATAATCGTCAATGAATGTAATATAGTATTGCTTACCACCTTTAGTTATAGTTTGTTTTAAATCTCCTAAGTCTGTATGAATTAAACTTAATAGTTCCAATCCCCTATTTACTGAAATACAAGTTTTCTTAGTTGATTTAGTCTCAGCACATATTTCGCACTTATTAAAGTATCCATTTTTAATACTAGAAATTAAACCTAGTGATTGCATTTTCTTAATATAAAGAATGCTAACATGTCCTAGTCTACCATGCCATAAATCAATAGAGTTAATCATATAAGCAGAAGAACTAGTGTTTTCATTCAGAACATTGGAAATGTTTAAGTACAAAGAGCCCCTGATTGCAATAACCCTTCCCCACAAACACATTATTTTTTGTCATCACGATCTTGTCAGATTCGAATGACACTTTCACCCCAACTTTGCTTAACAAGGCCATAGATACCAAGTTTGCCCTTATATTGGGAACATGAAGAACATCATTCAGAGCTAAGGTCTTGCCAGATGTAAGCTTGAGAAAGACTTTTCCTTTACCAAGAACTTTAGCGGTTCGAGAATCACCCAATATATAGTCTTTTCTCCTTCCCCTATTGGAGTATAGGAGGTAAAGGCATTTCTGTTTGCACAAATATACCTGGTAGCACCTGAGTCTACCACTCATTCCTTCTCATTGGCCACTAGATTTGCTTGTGAAATGACTGCAGCAATTACATCACTGGATTCATCTGCTTTGACCAAGTTAACTCTTGGATTAGCAGGATTTTCATATCCCTTTGCTCTTTTCCTGCATTGTGCTGCATGATGCCTTGGCTTTCCACAAACAAAACAACTACCTTTCTTTTTGAATGTGGGATGGGGAGCTCTGGGTTTATGATCAGGTTTGTAAGGGTACCTTTGTTGACGTTGGGTCCTTCCTTGTACCAGATTGGCCTTAGTTGCAACTTTTTTAGTTTTGGAGGCCTTAATCTCCCTCCGAGTTGTGTCTTTAATGATGATGTGCACGATCAAGTCTGCAAGTGACAGTTGCTTTTCCTTGTGCTTTAGTTGTTGTTTGTATCCATTTCAGGATTCTAGCAGCTTCTCAATCAGCAACCCAGCAACAAACTCCTCTTGCAAGTTGATTTTTTTTGCTTTCAAATCATCCACCAGTTTGTGGTATTCATTGATCTGGCTCTTGATGTCTTTGTCATCTGTCATCTTCCAGCGATAAAAATTGCCAATCACGAACTTCAGTTTCCCAACATCTTCAGCAGTGTATTTGACTATCATTGACTCCCATATTTGCTTTGCTTCTTTATAAGGATTGTATACATCAAACAACTCATTAAAAAGTGTGCTAATGATTGTATGCCTGCATACCTTATTTATGTGCATTCATGGTTTCAGCATCTTGACATCATTTGGCTTAAGATCAATTAGCGCAAAAGTCACCCCATGAACATCGAGGATTGAAAAAATCCTTTCTTGCCACCTTTTGAAGTTTCTGCCATCAAAGATTTCTATTTTGGAAATATCTGGAAATAGTTTGGCATACGAAACCGCAGGCACGAGAGGAATGTTCAGCGGAGTAGGAGCTATAGGAGAACCATTGACAGTGGCGGCGGCAGTGGGGACAGAGGCAGTGAGGACTGGGGCGGTATTAGGAACAGTGGTAGCATTATTTTCAGCATGGGAATCCATTATCCTTAAGAATGTTGGAGAAAGTAGAGTTAAAAGAAACAAGAGAGAATAAAATAATAAAATATGTAGAAAATAGTAAACGATCTGAGGCGTGATAATATTGTCCTTAAGGATAATTTCTGCCCCTTCAGAGTGTGAAACTCGGTGCAAAAGACTGTAGCGGTTATCTCCCAGGATTCAACAAATCCTTCCTTATAGCTTGCACAAACTATAAGGGAAAAGCAGGAACAGCTGAAAGTAGGAACCCAGCAGATGAAAGAACTCAGTAGAGAAAGGAAGAAAGTAGAGAGGATTTAAAAAGCGAAAGGCTTGCTTGGGTGTGTGTTGAGATTTATGGTGAGGGGTTGTATTTATAGGCGGAGCTCGGTGAACGTTGAGGGAAATCAGGTGAATGTTGCACCATATCAAGAAAAATATCTGGTCAGCAAGTACCAAGTCAGATGAACGTTGGAAGGAAATCAGGATGAACGTGGAGGAAAACCAAGAGGAACGGGTAAGCTGTTTGAGTTTGATTTAATCAATGTCAAAAAAAATTAAGGCCAAGGTACAAAAATTCAATTGAGCTCAACCTACGTGTATATTCGCGCACAAGAAGGAGGGAATTTGAACTTTCCAAAGATTTGCCTCAATTTTGTGTGCACACACGAGCCCATTCATTTTCCTTACTTGCAACAAGCCCATAGTGACCTTACATATATAAGGCATACACCTTTTATGTTTTTTAGCTATGTGGGATGTTTGAAACTTCATAAAATAGACTTATTTTTCCAACAATATTATCATATATCAAGACTCAAAATTTAATTATATTCTTTATTTTTCTCAAAGACTGAGATGTTGGCATTCGGATATAGTAATCTTTTTCTAACAATAAGCTATAATCACTAGCTATATCTTAAATGATTAATTAACTACTAGTATTTGGTATGAATTTCGACTCCTGGCTTGTAGTAATCAATAATCATGAAGCTTGAGAGCTTTGGGATACTTATTGCTATGGCACTCAGTCATCTATGATTGTAACAAGTTAACGTGTTTCTGATGAAGATAAAATTGTGCTTTGTCTTTGATAGGAAAAGCTGTTGGACTGATGGAAAACTGTGTTCCCACATCGTTGAGCAATGATCAAGAGAGCAAAGAAGGGCGGCAGGAACCATGGTGCAAAATTCCAAAAGATCTTTTAGGTTTAATATCGTCATACCTTGTCGCTGGCGACAGGGCAATTTTTGGCGTTGTTTGTAAAACATGGCAATCAATCACAAGTGCTTCTAGACCGCTTCCTTCACCTTTTGATTATGCAGATTCTCCATCTCCATGGCTGTGTTCATTCCGTAAGGCTGGAAATAACATGGAGAGATGCAAATTCTTTCATCCCATGCATAGTGATGCTTATGAGATCAAAATTAATCCAGAAGTATCGACTGCTACGATCTTGTTCTCAGGATATGGTTGGTTGCTACTTTCTAAGGGCTATGGACAATTATTTTTGTTTGATCTTATCACAAAACAGAGCATTGATCTTCCCAATTGTACTGAAGATATGGTATCGGTGACGTCATTCACTTCTTCTCCGGCTTCTCCTGATTGTTTGGTAGTTAGATTATCATCTGTAGGTGATGTAGCCACCTCTTTCACTTATAAACTCGGAGAAGATAGTTGGAATGTATATTACATTGAACTCGACAGACCATTTCTAACAAAAGATTGTTCTCCAGTTTTTCACAAGGGATTATTCTACTGTTTGGACAGGAAAGGGTGTTTAATAGAATTCAATCCTAATGAACCTGACCAAAGTTGGGCTACTTATAAAATGCACCTCCCTGAGCGAGAGTCAGCAGCTCATCAAACTTTTATGCTGGAAAAAGATGAGTTGTTGGCTGTTTTGATTACAGAGGATTCAAGAAGTGTTCATGTCTATAAGTGGAATGATAAGGAGAAGATGTTCCAGCCAATAAAAAGTTTAGGAGACTACATGCTATTCGTTAGTCATGGTGCATCATTTTCCGAAAGGGCAATTGTCAGAGGAACGGGTAACAAAATCTTTTTTCCAACATTTTTCGGCAAAAATGGCTCATATGCATTTTACTCGCTTGCTACCAAGAAATACCATTCTTTCTTGAATAATTGTTCTCGTGAAAATTCTTATGGAATGAGGGAACTTCATAATAGCTTTTGGTATAGAGCATCGTTGACCTGTAATAAAGATTTAGAGTGATAGTATATTTTTAACATTGTTCAGGAATACCATTTTTCTTGTTTTGATATTTAATAGTTCAAATCTATTGTTGTCTTATAATTATTAGATTGTCAAACTTTTGTTATTAGGGGCATTTTTTGGTTATATTATCAAACTTTTTATTGAATTGTGATTGTTTATTTTGTAATTGTCACATGATATTCAAGATTTGTAATAAATTTAAAAATGAATTGATTAAAAGAAAAGCTAATTGTGCTAACGAAAAATAATTTATAAATTCAACATTAATTTTATTTATTTATTATTTTGTTTTCTTATTGTCGTGTGTAGTTGTAAAGTTCTCAAAATTTTATTAAAAAGTCTGTTAAGTTAAAAGATTCAAAGAACTTTTTAACCATCTATCCGTTCAGATGTGATTTTATTTTGTTAGTTGGTTTAACATTATAAATCGATTGAAGGCCGTGCTTTGATTTAGTTTTTTTTTTTCTTTAGTATTTGGTAAGACTATAACAATGGGCCAAATTTTGGCTGATTCATGGTTAGGTAAAGTACTATAATTTATATAAACGCATGATTTACAATAAAATATTCATAAATTAATATTTTTGAAATCATGAAAATTTATTAATTAATCAAGATATTATTTAATTAATAAATTAGTAATTTATTCATTATACATTAATTAATAAAAAATTAATTTATCAAAAATATTTGTTTTTTTCAAAACATTGAACTTAACACATATATTGTATATTATGATTATATGAATATTATCTAATTATTGAATTATGAATTATTATTATTCTGTCGAGTTTTTAAGATGCATTATTATTGTCAATTTTCTCAAAATTTTTTTGGAGAGTTATGAAATTAAGATATCAAATCCGAAGAAGATAAATATTTTAAATGCAATGAATCTTGCAATCTTAGCTTGTACAATGAACGTTCAAGCAAGTAAAATTACAAATTGTTTTTGACATTGTAAAATTACATCTGTAGATAACATGGCTTATGAAAATTTGGATTCTAGTCAAAGAATTGAAATATTATGATTCAATGAATGTTGAGTAACTTTTGAACTACCATGGAGAAAACGAGGAATTATTGAAAATGTCATGAGAAATAATAAAGAAGATGTAGTTGAATACAATAGTTATGTATTGGAGCTGTCTCACTCAAAGATACATTCAAAATAATAATCACATTGCATAATTTTGGGAGCAAAATGTATGGGGCTTCCTCATTTGTCAGGTGTCAATTTACAGAATGACTACATTTTCAAGTGGGGAGTTTTAGATCTCTATCAGACTTTGCAAATGAAAAATCAAACGAAAAAAATGAAGAATGCTCACGTCCAACCGTGAAGAAGGGCGTTTTAAATTTTTGGCAAAACTTCTAAAGGAAAACCCAAATTGCGGGAGGAGACAACGGTGGCTATACCTTTTTAGAAAGAGAGGAAACTGGCAGTAGAAGGAAGGGGAATAGAAGAAAACAGGAAAAGGAAAGAGAGAGAGAGCCACTGCCGGAAAGGCTTATGAAGGTAAAGGCGACGACGCTGGGGACTGAGCAAGGGAGGGAAGGTTTAGAGAGAGGGGTTGGCTGCAGCTGTTAGGATTAGTGGAAGAAGAGGAACAGAGCAAAAATGAAGAAATGAGAAAGGGGTTGGCTACTAGGGTTAGGTTAAAATTTTATATTCAAAGCAACGTCGTTCTATGATGGATACAAAAAAAAAAAAATAAAGAAGAGGTAGGTCTGATTCACCAACGCCCAACCCGGTTCAGCTTTAGGTTTAGTCCATTTATTTTTTTTATTTATGTAATTTTTTATGTATTAATTAAATTTATGAAATTATTTTAAAAAGGAGATAAGAATAAAAAGTGAAACAATTTTTTTGGTCAATAATAAAAAATGAACAATTAACTGAATAAAGTTAATAATGATTTATCAAAACTATTGGAGGATCCCAAAATTATTTTCACAAGATGAATTAATTTTAAATAATTATAAAGGCATAAGATAAAAAAATAATAATTAAAATTGAAGATAATTTAAAAAATTTTATAAATAAAACTAAAAAAATTTTAATAAGTCTAATTAATATTTATTTTATTTTGATTTTAAAAAATATTTATTTTATTTTAATAATTTTATAGTATAAATTATATAATTTATCAATAATTACTTTTAAAATATTATATTTTCTTAATATGAATTTTATTTCGTTATTAGAATCATATAATTAATAAAATATGATTATATCAACATTAGCATACATTAAGATATAAAAAATTAAATATTTTTTTAAAAATATTTAAATAAAAAATTTTGCTTAGTAAAACTTCAGAAAATATTTTAAAGATATTGATTTTTTCAAATAATTCTCTTTAATTTATCATTATTACTATTATTTATAATGTTTTTAAATTTAAAATTATTTCTCTTTTATTAATATTTTTATTATAATATTATATAATTTAAAATTATTTTTAATAAAAAATTTAACACCTACTGGAAGCGGGGCGCCACTACAGGCGAGTGAGTGGGGCGTGGGAATGTTTTTAACTCGGAAGCAGTTTATGTGTCAGACTTGTTCTGTCTCTTCTATTTTTTTGTGATCCAAACTTCAGTTGTTAATTTGTATGTGATATGTTTTAATAATAACGAAAAGAGGTTAACCCTTGAAGCCTTGATGAATTCCAACAGCGGATCCCGTATCTTCCTCCACCCCTTGAAGCTCTTCGCATCCCAAGCCAGACATCTTCTTCTCTTCCAGACAATTGAAAAAAAGAAACACTCCTTTCTAATTCATCGGTTTCGCACAAAACATCACCCTTTTTCTTCGTGGTTGTGTTGTTTGAAGGCTACTATAAATGGTTTGGAAGATTGAAACCTTTGATTGTATGATAGAATAGAAGGATTTAAGATTGGAAGAAAGGATGGTCTTTTTTGCTTCTGGTATTTGATGGCTTCCTTCATTTCTACGAGAGAAAAACGATAAGATTTTTTTTTAAAAATCTCCACAGACCCTCTCACAGATCTGTTGGTTTTCACCCTTATCTTCACAGATATCTTTGGTTTTCACCCTCATCTTCATAGATTTGTTGGTTTTCTTACAGCTCTGTTGGTTTTTACCCTCATCTTCATAGATCTGTTGGTTTTCGCCCTCATCTTCTAAGGTCTGTTGGTTTTCACCCTCATCTCCATAGTTCTGTTGGTTTTCTCACAGAGCTGTTTTCACCCTCATCTTCTGCTATCAATTTTTGTTTTTAAATTCTTTGAATGCTTTAGTCTGTATGCTTGGAATTGGATGCTTTTGTTTTTTACTTTTAAGGTTGATACTTGATCTGATATGCATATCTTTATCAAATAGAAAAGTAAAAACTGATTTCTTGTTTATTTCTTGGCAATGTTTTAACTAGCCAGAACAGTATCTGAATGCCTCACGGTATTTTATTCTGCTTGAATTGGATGGCTTTGTTTTTTGCTTTTAAGGTTGATACTTGCATACCTTTATCAAAAAAAAAAAAAGCTAAAAACTGGTTTCTTGGTTTTTTTTTATATTGAAATGGCAATGTTTTAACTAGCCATAAAACATTTGAATGCTATAGTCTATATGCTTGTAATTGTATGGCTTTTTTTTTTTTACTTACTTGATCTGATACGCGTATAAAAAGAAAAGTTAAAAACTGATTTCTTGGTTCTTTAATGTTTTAACTAGCCAGAACAGTATCTAAATGCCTAAGGCCTTAGGGCGTTTGAGTGCTATAGTCTATATGCTTGTGTTTTATATGCGTACCTTTATCAAAAAGAAAATGATTTCGTGGTTCTTTCTCAAGGCAATGCTCGTCTAAGTCGTGGAAACAATGTTGGGGGGCCAATTCAAGAAGTAATGTTGTTACTAGAGATGCTCAGAGTAATGTTCGCAGAGGTTGTGAAAACTAGTACAGCTAATCCAAGAGGAAATGCTACTGGTTGGGATAATAATAACAATGGAATCTTGCGATGCCATAGAAACAATGTTGGTGTAGTTAATGCTCTTAGAAACAATGCTAGTATGGCTAATCGTTTTGAAAACAATGTTAGTGCAGTTAATCTTCTTAGAAACAATGTTGGTGTGGCTCTTTACGGCCTCTGCAAGCATGGCCCCGACCTCAATTATTATTGTTGCCTTGAGTAGTAGCGTTGGCCTCTGGATTAGTCACACAAGCATACAAATATTGTTTTCAGGAGGATTAACTGCATCAGCATTGTTTCTAAGACGATTAACCACACCAGCATTGTTTCCAAGAGCATTAGCTACACTAGTATTGCTTCTATGGCATCACAGGGCTCCATTGTTATTGTTGTCCCAAGCAGTAGCATTCCCTCTTGGATTAACCGTACTAACATTGTTTCCACGGCCTCTGCAAGCATTACCCTGAGCACCTCTAGCAGCAACATTGCCTCTTGGATTAGCCCCACCAACATTGTTTCCACAGCTTTTGCGAGCATTGCCTTGAGCACCTGGAGCAGCAACATTGCCTTTTGGATTTGTCGCACTAGCATTGTTTTCATGGCTTCGGCAAAGCATTGCCTCGAGCAGCAGCATTGCGTTTTGGATTAGCTGCACCGGTATTATTTTCACGGCCTTGACGGGCATTACCCCAAGCGCAGCATTGCTTCCTGAATTAATCACTCCAGTATTGTTTCCACAGCCTCGATGAGCATTGCCCTGAGCACCTCGAGCAGCAGCATTGACTCCTGCACTAGGAATAGCCTCAGCAGCTCGAGGTGCTCAGGACAATGCTATTGTGGAAACAATACTTGTGTGGCTAATCTAGGAGACAATGTTGCTGCTTGAGGTGCTCGGGGCAATGCTCACCACGACAGTCACATTCTTGTAAGTGCATTTAGTTTCAGTTCACTGAATATAATAACATGAAGCCAACAGCCATAGGCAAATTTACCGATGTCTTTAAAAATTATATAATTTTTAGTCCTAAATAAAAAAAAAACTGAAAACTAAAGAATGTAGCCAAAATAAACAATGTTAGTCAAAGTATCAACAAAGTGTTTCACCATTTTGTGTTTCTTTGAATATAAAAAAAGAAAAAGTACAGTTAAATTATCTATTCACAGATTGAGTCGAAGGATAATAAATTATTTTACTGTATTGTATTTCGTTAAGTGCGCATTTAGTTCCTCGAAAAAGTTGAATTCGCGCTGACAAAAATGACACTTGCAAGTTATCATGTTGAAAAGAGAGAAGAGGTTTTCGATCGGGAGCAAGGATTGAGAGTAGGGATTTCGATGTTATTTGCACCTGTAAATAAATCAGAGAAAGTAAAGAAAGAAAGCTGACTGCGTGAGCCCAGGAAACACTTTAAGGCCCACTCATTCCCTCTGTCGAAATCCCGAGCCCACTGAGTTTTAATCCCGTAACAGATAAACCACCATCTACTTCAAAACGTGCCTATTGGATTGGGCTGCGACCGACAATGGCATACGGATGGAGTTCCAGGGCAGGTGCTGGGACTTTCGGGGTTCTGATTACCACTTCGCAGTCGGGACTGGGGACTTGGGAGGGGTAAAGTCGATCTCACAATTGTAAAAGTAAAAAGGAAATTCCAATTTCCAAACCATCAATCGGTTTAGATATGCTTCGAATGAGACCAAAATGTAAGTTTTAAACTCCAAAACAAGTATGAAAAACAAATAACGCGACGGAAGCATTATTTTCATAAAATAAATGTTATAAATTTTTCCAGAGATATAGCGTACTTGGATGACAAATGTGAATCGAAAAAAGTAACAGCTATTATGGACTGCATACCCGACTTCAAACTTTTTCTGAAATTGGAGCCTTACCCCTCTGATAAAAGTAGCTCAAACCTTTCTGTATTTATGATACAAAATTATCACACACACACACTTAAACAGAAACTAGATTCAGCTACTCATATTGGAAACACAAACGGACATCTACCGATCAACCTGTTCTGAAACTTTTTAAACAGCCATTTAAGGGTTCGTACTTCATAGGACCATAATTCGTGTACTGTTAAAAGTGATGCCATTTCATATGAATTAGCAATCTTAGAACACAAAGCCACAAGCATATGTCATTGATAAAAATTTTAGTGCAGCAACACAGTCAAGCTACTTCGACAAAGCAAAGCAGCACCTCAAGTAAGATAACAAGAACACATGTCCAACTATTATGAAAGCATAGTAACACCAGAAATCACTCAAGAAAAGCAAGACTAAAGGACCAGAAACACACATTCAATTCTTAGTACTCATCTCCCTCGTCACCATCTTCACCCTCAGCAGACTCAGCACCAACCTCCTCATAATCCTTCTCCAAGGCAGCAAGATCCTCACGGGCTTCAGAGAACTCTCCTTCCTCCATGCCCTCACCAACATACCAGTGCACAAATGCCCTCTTTGCATACATGAGGTCAAACTTGTGGTCAATACGAGAGAACACCTCTGCAACACTGGTGGAGTTGGAGATCATACACACAGCTCTCTGCACCTTAGCAAGATCACCACCCGGAACAACAGTTGGAGGCTGGTAGTTAATGCCACACTTGAATCCAGTTGGGCACCAGTCAACAAATTGGATGGTGCGCTTAGTTTTGATGGTGGCCACAGCAGCATTGACATCCTTAGGCACCACATCGCCTCTGTACATTAAGCAGCAAGCCATGTACTTGCCATGGCGAGGATCACACTTGGCCATCATCGATGAGGGCTCAAATGCACTGTTGGTGATCTCTGCAACAGACAGCTGCTCATGGTAGGCCTTCTCAGCTGAGATGACAGGAGCGTAAGAAGAAAGCATGAAGTGAATCCTGGGGTATGGCACAAGGTTGGTCTGAAATTCAGTCACATCCACATTTAACGCACCATCAAACCTCAAGGAGGCGGTCAGTGATGATATCACCTAAATCATCAATCGAAAGAAGATTAGTCCATATTCCCTGATAAGGCGAAGTACATATTCAACGGACAAGACAACAAAATATACCTGAGAAACAAGGCGGTTAAGGTTGGTGTAAGTAGGACGCTCAATGTCAAGAGAGCGCCTGCATATATCATATATGGCTTCATTATCAAGTAACACAGCAACATCTGTATGTTCCAGAAGGGAATGGGTAGAGAGGACACTGTTATAGGGCTCAACAACAGAGGTTGAAACCTGCGGTGAGGGATACACAGTGAACCCAAGCTTGGACTTCTTGCCATAGTCCACTGAGAGACGTTCCAGCAGAAGGGAACCAAGTCCTGAACCAGTACCACCGCCAACAGCATTGAAAACAAGGAACCCTTGCAGTCCAGTACAGTTGTCAGCAAGCTTGCGGATGCGGTCCAAGCAAAGATCAACAATCTCTTTTCCAACTGAGATAAAAAGAAGCCGTTTTAAGCAATCAATATTGCAAGCAGTAAGAATAATAGAAAACTGAGGAGGACAAGAATTCTTACTGGTATAATGGCCACGAGCAAAGTTGTTAGCTGCATCTTCCTTGCCACTAATGAGCTGTTCAGGGTGGAAGAGTTGGCGGTATGTTCCAGTCCTAACCTCATCAATGACAGTGGGCTCAAGATCTACAAAAACTGCACGAGGGACGTGCTTTCCAGAACCAGTTTCACTAAAGAAGGTGTTGAAAGCATCATCTCCTCCACCAACGGTTGTATCACTGGGCATCTGGCCATCAGGCTATACAAAGACAAAATATAAGTTTCAGAAATCTTATAAAAGGTGAAAATAGCAAGAGTGTCAGTGACCAATAAAGGAGTGGCGATCTCATAAACTATTTCAATAAATTCATTATCGTACAGTTAGGATTGGCTCTTCAAAACCTACAAAACAATTACAGCAAGTTTTAAAACGGTTGGTTCTAATGTTTTAGAGGAAAAATTCATCAGCCAAATTCGACACCATGACAATAAGCAAAAAACAAATCACACTGTAACTTAAAAATTGAAGTAACAAGCAAATCTGCCAGAAGAGAAAAGCCAAAAATGCATAATCAGACTGTTATTAATTGAAACAATTTCTTTCAGGGAAATGCTAGATCTGTTCGAAAATGAAATAAGATAAAATAAACTTTAAGAGCCAACTCGTAAAGATTAATGGATTGAAAATCGCATGTTAATTAACCTTTCATTTGCATTCAGTTGATGATGGGGACATTATTTCACAGATTAGCACAAATCATGAAATGAGATGTAAACTATAATTATTTTCGTAGATCAATCTAAAAAAGAATAAATCAAACGAAATTCAATACCGAATGAACAATAATCGCCAATTTATATCAAATAAGCATGAAAATCCGACATAAAAATGTGCATCTAGCCCTAAACTTTAGCATTTTACCAAAATGTAATCAAAATTGAAACTATCGATCTACACAAAAAATTATCAAGCAAAGAGATAGAAAATTCACCTGAATGCCGTGCTCAAGACAGTAAAGTTCCCAGCAGGCATTGCCGACCTGAATACCGGCCTGGCCGATGTGGATCGAAATGCACTCTCTCATTTTCTCTGAGAAAACAGAAAATCAACCGAGAAAAGGAAATGAAAGAAAATGGTATCGATAATGAAAGAGAAAGAGAACGGCGTTTATTAAGACGCCTTTCCTTCGAAATTTTTTGCTTCTGCTATGCGTAAATGCGATGGAGGATTTGATTTCCTTGGTGCCTTTTATATAGGTGAAGAGGACGTAAAAATGTCAAAATGGAGATGATTTAACCGTGGTTAGATTGACCTGCCACTGGAGATTTCTTATTGGCCAGGGTTAACCACCTTCAAATTAACTGGGGGTATGGACCCTTTTTAGCGGGATTTTCCATAACGGCAGCATTTGAAAATTCTTGCAGGAAACGACGTCGGTTCATCTATGTAGTATGTAGGTTTCAGAGTTTTTTTGACCAAATAGAAATGCTTAACATAATAAACTTTGTTTGTTAAAACTAGCAATTCAAACTTTTAACTTTCCCTCTCTTGTATAAAGGAATAGTAAAATAAATCTATAATTTAGGCAAACAAATATTAAAAATAATTTACAAAAAAAAGTCCGAAAAAAGTAGGCCAATTACATCAACAGGGCAAACGTTGCTGTGATGTGGTTGACAATTTAGACAGCCTTGGGTTGTAAGCCAAGCATTCATGATGTGATCTACAAGCGGATACCTGCCATCTCCAATAAACAAGAGTATCATTGTAGCAGAATGCAAGTTATGCAACTTGTAGTGCTTTCTTTTTGGTGCAGTTTTTCGATCAAAGAAGCATCAACTTTTAGCTTGATCAAATAGGAAAGAAATTATGTTCTGCTTCTTGATCAGATAAGCTGTCATATCTCAAATTTATGTACGTTATCAATTGAGATTTACCTTTTTTAAGAAATGGTATGTTACCACTTAAACATAGGTTGAAAGGTAGATGGGAGAATGGCACTTCATTTTCGCCTGTAAATGCTATATACAGAAATGGCGAAATTTCTTGGAAGCAGAAAGCAAAGCAACACATTCTATATATTTTCTCATAAATTAAAAATATACATAAACCAACTACTCAAAAAACAAGAACTAAACCACAACTACTTCGGCACAATTGCACTAAAAGGGAAAATGTGCCATCTCTCAAAGTCATAGAGCAGTCAATGCCCAAACCTTTGGTTCGTTAGCTTGGACGAACCGCTTTGTGGTCCTTTAGCAATTCAACTACCTTCCTCATAGAAGGTCTGTTGATGGGAAATGCCGAAGTACATTTGAGAGCCACGTTCAAAACTTTCTCAATCTCCTTCAAATCAGATGCAGATGGGTTCATCCTTGGATCAACAATCTGGGGTAGGTTTCTACAGCAATTCCCGCCATCCTCGATTCCTTCTTCAGGAGATGATGATAAAGTGGCCCCCGTGACCCACTTCACCAGGTCCTTGTTCTCACCAAATGAAGGGTCGTGTGGCCTTTTGCCAGTAATCAATTCCAGCAGCACCACCCCGAAACTGTAAACATCACTCTTTTCCGTGACTTTTAGCGTGTAAGCATATTCTGCAATGAGCAATAATTTCAACAGCAAGTACTGGAAAGCCAGTTGGCATCACAGATGGCATGTCTTTCAAGAACAAATAAAGAAATTTACGAGTAGGAGACAAGGGAATTTCTAAATCCAAGTGTACTATACTATTTAGTAGTACTATAACTTAAAGAAATTTAGTGTACATACATTTAAAGTTGCATTTGTGTGACATTATTACCTCAAACTTTAAAGTAATCTTTATTTAATAATTGGATCATGTGATTAATAAATTGTTATCTTTATATAATATATTTAAATTATTATTATTAATATTATGGTTCTTTTGAGAATTTTAAACAAAATTATATTTAATTTTTGAGTAATATCAAATATGATAATTTTTAATCTCCAATAATTAATAATTATAAACCAAACATAATGATTTTAAGATGATTAAACCACCATGATAATTTCAAAATGATACCTAACCTTACGTAAAAAAAATATTATGGGGCCAAAGTTTAGCTTCCAAAATCAACAAATACCAAACCCATCAAAGCTTTAACAGTAGCATAATAATACAAAAAGTTCGGTGCCCTATCACAATTTTAGCAACATCTAGAAATTCTAAAACGGTAAAACATGACATATCAAACATAAAAATAGTCTAGTAGTAGAAAGTAAAAGGAAGAAATAAGAACTGTCTGACCTGGCGCGATATAACCATGGGTCCCAGCGATGCGAGACATGGCCCCATCACCGTCCCCAACCTCAATCTGCAAGGTTTTGGCCAACCCAAAATCCGCCACGCGTGGCTTCATCTCCTCGTCCAACAGTATATTGTTACTCTTCACATCCCGGTGCACGATAGCAGGCAGGCAATCATGGTGCAAATAGGCCAGCCCCTGAGCCGCGCCGATTGCAATCGTGAACCGCTTGGGCCAATCCGATAAACCTGCGAACTTGTCTCCATGCAACACGTCACCCAAACTCCCATTCCCCATGTACTCGTAAACCAAAATCCTAAACTCTTCTCCACTGCAACACATAAGCAATTTTATGATGTTGCCATGTCGGATCCGACCCAATGTCTCGGTTTCGGATTTAAAAACCGCATCTGTCTCAGGTTTAACTCCCCATAGCCTCTTAACCGCCACGACTTGACCTGTTTTAAGCTTCGCTTTGTAAACCCGACCCGACCCACCTGTTCCGATGATATTCTCATCTTTCAGAAACGGGAATATTTCCCCTTCACTAAACCCGAATCGTTGGAATGCGGTGACTTGATACGGGCGTCGGGTTTTTCTTCCGAACTTGACCCGTCTTCTGAAAAACCATATAATCGACCCAATAAGAAGGAGAAAACATATTGCTAAAATACCCACAACGTAAAAGGTTGCGGGTCTAGATCTCGGGCATGGAGGAAGCGGTTTCAAATTCGGGCTACAAAGACCAGTATTACCCAATAAACCCGAGATGAAAAACACATTATTGAAACTCGAAGGCACTTTCCCACTCAACATATTATCCGAAAGGTTAAATTGGTTCAGCCTCAGCTTGGTTAAATCCTCTGGAATTTTACCGCTCAGTAAATTACCGGACAAATCTAGGTAAGTTAAAACCGGTAAGTTACCGAGGTCGGGTGGAATTTCACCAGTGAATCGGTTTCTTGCCAGGTTCAATTCGGTCAAATCGGTCCACGAATTCCCTGAACTTGGAATCTCCCCTGTTAACTCATTATCTTGCAAATCAATCTTTTGCAACTTCAAGTCCGTGATACAAAACGGTAGTTCACCAGAGAATCTATTATGGCTCATATTAATTTCTGTAACATTCTCCAACCGACAAATTTCTTCTGGGATGTTTCCGGAGAAATTATTACCAGAAATTCGAAGAGCGGTTAACTGTTGAACGGCTGAGATTGAAGGAGAAATCGAACCTTCAAAATGATTGTTTTGTAATTCAAGAAATTGAAATGAAGGGTGATCCCAAAACTTTGCCGGCACGTTACCAGAAAAAGCATTATCACCCATCCGGACATAGTTCAGCGTTTTACAGTCACCGTACGATTGCGGTATGTTCCCCGACAACCGATTCTTGAAAACGACAATGCGTTTAAGCTTCTTGTTATAACAAAGAAACGGCGGTAACGTCCCGGTAAAATCATTTGTAGAAACATCAAAATCTTCTAAAGGAGAAAATTTACCGAGGTTGGGGGGTAACTTTCCGGTGAAGCTGTTGTTAAAGAGTTTTAACTGCACGAGATATTGATTCGAAGCTAAAACTTCAGGGATTTCGCCGGAGAAATAATTGTCGTTGAGATTCAAAGACTCGAGAGGCAATGCAGCGATTTTCTCTGGTAATTCGCCGGTGAGACTATTCTGTGACACGTCGAATCGAAGCAGAGCTGTCAAATTTGCTAGACTCTCGGGGAGTTCACCGGATAATTGATTCTGGTAAAGCTCAATTTGCTCCAGATTTTTTAACATTGATAAACTTTCTGGAATTTTACCGCTCAAAAAATTACACGATAAATCGAGACTCTGCAACGAAACGAGATTTCCAATGGAAACAGGAATTTCGCCGACGAGATTCGCATTCGTCAACCATAAAACTTCGAGTTTCGACAGATTTCCAATCTCGTTCGGCAAAGGACTTTCTTTAAAAGGATTGTAACCGAGTTCGAAGTGAGTTAACTCACTGAGATTACCTAAAAACGAAGGAATGTTTCCATTGAGTAAATTCCCGCCAAGTGAGAGAACTTTGAGAGACTGCATCCGTCCGAAGCTCAAGGGGATATCGCCGGTGAAGTTGTTGTTAGAAAGTTGGAGAACTTCCAAATTCTCGGACGAGAAATTTGGTAACTCGCCGGTGAATAAGTTGTTGAAGAGATTAATCTCTTGGAGACAAGAACATGGAGAGAGAACCTGAGAAGAGAGTGAACCGTTGAGGAAATTATCCGCAAGGTAGAGAGTTCGGAGGGTCCGAATCCGACAAAACCCGAACGGAAAGGCGCCTGAGATACCAAACCCTGAAAGATCAATTGAAATAACAGTTTGGTTTTGAATTTTGCAGGTAATGCCGGTCCAATTACACGGACTTTGATCGGGCGTTGAAAGAACCCAGTCATGAAGCTTTCCATTCGGGTCGTTGAGCTGAGAATCTTTGACCCGAGTCAAGATTTGGGAGTCTCCATGAAATGAGATCACTGAAGGGAAAATGAAAAAAGACCACCAAATGAAGAAAAGGAAAGTTTTGAATTTTGGGTTTCTCATTTCAAAACAAAAACAAAAACACAGGAATGAGCATGGCTTTGTTAATGGGTTTTGGGTTTTTTAAGATTTTGTAAGAAAGTGAAAGACAGTAACGGTTGGGGGAAAGGAAACAATTGCATGACCATGGCGACGAAAACGAGGTAAAGTTTAAAGCGCGATTAGAATTTTCTCAAGAAGTTCGCATGGAAAGGAAAGGAAGGGGCAGAGCAAATTCTTTAACGTTGAAAACTTCTTCTCCTTTTCCACTGTTCTTCTTTTTCTTCAGGTTTTATCTTTATGGGATGTCGCGAGGACATTGGTCATGCTGATTGTAATTAAAAGGGTTTTTGTAGTTACAGGGAGGATTTTTGGAAAACAGGGGAACTGGAAAACGTGACTGCCCTTCGTTTTTTTTCTTTTGGCAGTTTCGAGGAGGAGAAAGTGCCAAAAGCAGGTGGTTTGGTTAAGTTGTTAAGGGCCTTTTTGGGTTGGAATTGGGAAGAAATTAGATGCCCTTGATGGGTTGCCAAACAAGGAATGGGTGCAAAACTAGTGTGATGTTAATCATATTTCTTTTTTTCTTGGTGCTCGGAAAGAGACAGGTTTTTATTGGAATTGATGGAAGATTTAATCTTCTTTAGTTAGGCAAGGCAAGAACTGGAGTGCTTGAAAGCGTTAAGTACTAGTTCATTGTTTTGAACTTTAGGCTAGATTTAGAGCCTTTTTTTGGTTCTTTTTCATTCTTCTGCCGATAAATGGATGTGCCGAAACATTAGAGGCAATTTCAAGAATGATGGTGATAATTGGGCAAGGGTTGGTCTCAGTCAATTTAAGAGTCTATTCAATCAGTGGCATTTGAGATGGCCTAAAATAGGGAAAAGTTGATTTAAAATTGATTGGGAAATCTGATGCAAAAACATAGTAGGAATCAATTAATAGTTATGATTAACTCATGGAAAACAAAATTACATTGGTTTTATTTCAAATTATTTATTACAAAATCTGAAAACCATCATTACTTCTGGAATTAGTAGTGTTGTAGGGGAATTTCGAGCTTTGGGTTATGATGATGGATTCTAAGAATCAACCCAAGCGAAGCAGAATTAAAATTTTACCATATTTGGCACATTTCTGCAATCTATTCATCTACACTTGGATTCTAAACTTACAAGGGGGACAAGTATCAAGCTTCTGTGAGAAGTGAGAAGTTTGACAAGTGAGAGAAACAGCTGCTAAAGTTAAATTTCCTAAGCAGCCCTGAGTGTTTAAACATGCCCCAGAGAGCTTACCCGCGCCAGCTAGAACCTGACTTAATGTCAGTCCATTCCTCTTCTCAAAGCCTTTGACAAAACAAGAAGAAAAATTGAAGATTTGCAGTCTCCCAGGGAGGCATATTAAACACATTCTGATTTCATTTCCGGTTTTGCGGTGCATGGGGCCTTGATATGTGAGATTTGAAGATAATAAATTAAAGATCAAATTTAATTAAAGAAGGTTTCGGCTTGGGAAGTAGCAGTCGCCAGCAGGCTCTGCGTCGCCGTGAAGACTCAGTTGTTTGGACGAGAAGCTGTTGAAAATATGCTTCCCGAGGCCCATGTGTTTAATACCGAATTAGGGGTGCCCTAGAAAGAAGAAGACTACAACTTATAATTATAAGATAATTTACCATAACTCATCACGGATAGCTAATTTGTTCCTCCACTGGTTGATATGAAAGTCAGTAGATACTTTCAAATATAAATAAGATAACGAAGACTACTTTATTTGTTGAATCGTAAATGTAAAGTCTTATACCATGTTTTATGGATTTAATCATTAAAAGAGACCTTGGCCACTTACAAAGAAGTCAATAATGGAGTACCGTGGTTGTGTCATGTGCACAGATAGCTTTTGTAGGTTTTAACAGCCGCATTTCTCTTCTGTAAGCAGTTCCCCTTTTCCACATAAAATTCGAAAGCGACAAAACTTGGTTGGTTGAGCTAACCCGTCTGATTCTCAATTATATACTCCAAAAGGTTTTTTTTTAAAAAAAAAAAATAAAAGGAAACAAAGGCTAATCACGTGGTTAACAGCCTTAATCCATATTAAATAGAGATTATATCAGAATGACAAATGGTTAACAAATGAAGCCAGTCAAAAACATACATTGGGCGTCAACTAATCCTAGGTCTTGACTCTTGAAGATTAAAAAAATAAAGAAAAACAGATAAAATTCTAAGGATTTGAACTCCCCCCAGTCAAGCTAGTAAAAAAATCTAGTGTCATGTGGGGTATGTATGTTTGATGCATCTTTTAGCCCTTGATAACCAGAACTCGGCAGCCACTGTTTACCACTTTCGTGAAGTTAATGCTCCACCGTCTATTGCAAACATCCAACTCTACTGGTGAAGTGCACCGACACAGGTTGTTTTAGCTTTTAATCCTTGCAGATTCATCGATATGAATTTGAGTCTGCAAAACTTCCATTCCTGAAACAGTAACATATTACAATTTTTTAGTCAAGGACTCTTGATCGTTTCTATTTGTATTTTTCTTTCTTTCAATTTTTTAGTCAAGGACTCTTGATCGTTTCTATTTGTATTTTTCTTTCTTTCTTTTTGGTTTTATTGTATTGTCGTGATACAGTCTTGCATATCTGTATATTGACGTTGTGAGAAATTTGCATGGAATTCATGTATATATCCACCTCTCAAAGTCAAACACAAACAAATTTCCAGTCGAAATCGAACCGAGAAAAACCAACTTTGGGTTTTTATTTAATTAGCCTATCGCTAGGAAACGTTAAAGTTCGTAGAATTGCCGTGGAAACTAAACTTCAGTGACGAGTAATTTATAATAATTAATTCTTTCGTTACATCATTTCATTCCAGAAGCTGCGTTTCGCATCGTGTCCTTGCTGCTCTGGAAAGGGGAGGGGAAAGGATAAAACCTTGATCAGTTTCCCTGAATGTGACCCTCCAAATTAAATCGCCATTGACCTAGACCTCAGAGGTGCCGTATGCCTCAATAGCAGCCAGCTGGTTTATGTTGTTCCTAGCTAGGCTATAGTCATTGACAGGACCAAATGCTTCAAAACAACAAGATTTTTATGCCTAATTTGTTTTTATTTGAATAGTTTTTAATTTTGAAATATAATTTATAAATAAGAAGAAGGCATGGACTTGAATTAATTGCAAAGTCCAGTAAGTTTATGAGGCGATAGCAACCCTAACATTCTGCTTCGATAGTTTACTGTTAGTTAACCTTGAAGCCAAGTATGCCACATGTATTATGTGCCCTTGTATTCAAAAAAAAAAAAAAAAAGAAGAAAAATGTACATATATAATGGTATTCTTCATGAGAATTTGAAACCTTTTTTTTTCCAACCAATTGTACTGATCTTAAGGTAGTGCATCTTCCGAATTCCCACTTAGAAAATGGTGCAACTATTACTTTGATAATATGAATAGTTATATGAAGCGATAAACATATATTAGCCAGGTCTGGCTTTACCCTACATGCATAGTCTAATACTGCCGCATTTCTTGACTTAGTGATTTGCCAGGATCACTATCTGTACTAGTAAATTTTAATATGTTACTATTTACTAACTTTTATATAAACATATTGCCAACAAAATTCCGCATGAAAAGATTATTCAAGTAATTAAAGGGTTGGCCTCGGAAGCAGAAAAGTTAGTAATGTAGTTTTTTGGAACGAAATTAATTATTAGTTCAGTGCTTCACATGCTAACATTTTTGTCCTTGCTTTTCTCTATTTGCACAGCAAACCAAGTTGTTTACTAGTGGCACTAAAAGAGACATAAAACATGTCCATGAAAACTGGCTACATCCAAGGACAGCAGAAATTTTTGAACGGATGGTTTCAAACTGTAAGAAAAGAAAAAAAAACATTATCCCATATATCAATGGCGTTTCAAAATATAGTATTTGTTCATTTAAGTAAAAATAAGTTAACTTGAAATTGATTCAATCATGAACATGCATCTTCCTGCCATCCAAGTCCAAGAATTGAAATTAAAAGACAATCCATTTAATTTGCTCCTACATCTTCAACCATGGTGCATCTCATAAAACGATGAATGCAATGAGAGAGATATGGAAATCAGTTTTAGGAGAGTAAACATCTTTCTGTACCTTATTAGAAAATAGAAACCAATATATTGCTTATTTGAGGAGCATATATACATATACCCCATATGTGTATTTGCGCCAAGTTGTTCCAATAATCACTTTAGGTTTTCCACGACTTTGATCTTCGGAATACTCCAAAAAAGAACAAGCCTAGCAAGAAAAGAGTGCTAAGACAGTAAACAGAACCAAAACCATTGAGATTAAAGAAAACAGTATCAAATAGACAAAGTAGATGATTAAATGGAGTGCTGTTGAGTCTAAATGGTTTCCAGTTTCAGTACTCTTCTACACCCTGCACATTCTAATAGTTGAATTTTGTGACATTCAGCAAGAAGTAAAAAGGTCTGCTTTCCTTTGCTTTTCTCTTCTTTCGTTTCCACTATGTTGGGCATTTAGCTGCTAGAATATCAGGTTAAATGCAATGTATATGAGACAAACAACATCCAGAGGCAAAGGCCATTGAATGCAGCGAGAAAAACAAGCAGCAGCAAAACATCAATCTTCACCCAAAGAAATAATTGAGGATACATATCACTTACAAGATACTTTTAGATCTCAAAAATATATTGACAAACCCACATTTACAACCATGGATATGACATCAAAAAGCTTCAAAAGTAGGCCTCTTAGTGTCAACAAAAACTGCACTGGTTCAAAACTTTTGCCGGCTGGAATAAGGAAAAAAATATAGAACTACTCTTTTTTACTTTTTTTCCTTCTTGCCATGAAGAGTATCTTTTTCTGCATGTCAAACGAGAGAAAAAAACATGCAAAACTCAAGAATTTCTTTTTCTAAAATAAAAATCAGTGTAAGGGTGTATTACTTTGATCCCTAAAGATCTACCAGATTGATTAATTTTGTCAGAAAAATTATAGAAAGTTAAAAGTCGAAACCCTGCAAACTCTGGAAAGCAACTCTCAGCACAAACAACCAGATCAACAAATAATTTATGGAAAGAATGAAGTACTGTTTTCTAACTTCAGAGAGAGAACAAATGAAAAGTTTTTTAAGTGGTTAACTCAGAGTAGTCCAATTTATATCAGGCCTCCAACATATTAAAAGCTACAGAAAGAAAAATGGGCTGTCCAGGAAAGAACTATCTTTAGTAATCGTCTAGAGGAAACATACAACCATGAATCAATAATAATTAGAAGACAAACAGAAGATAGCTTGAAGAAGGAAAGAAAACAGCCAAGAAAAAGAAAAGATCTGTAATATTTATATGTATGAAAATAATTATACAATCTATTGAAAAATGGGAAGAAAATGCAACATCACCATCATCATTGTGCTCATAATAACATGAAAAGCCCAGATTCTCATGCAGATACATAGATAAGCAGATGGCTTCTTCATGTATGCTGCGAAAGACTTGTTGCTAGCTCTTCCTTTTCTTGGAAAGTTAACGAAGATTTAACCAAAAGGAGTAATGGTATGATGAGAACAATCTAAAACTAAGCACAGAAAACCATAACTACTACAATTGCCTGGCTCCATCCTGTCTGCCTTTTTTCTATTCTATGAAGGAATGTTATTGTTGTACTGAGATAGACAAAGAGAGAGAGAGTTTACATTTGCACTCTTCAAGCTCAATGCTGTTTTCCCAATTATGACCTTTGGGTTTACATGGGAATAGATGGAGCGGCAACACAGTCTTTGGAGGGCAATTTGGTCTCATCAATTCCCCACATAGAGAAATGGGTGGTTGAGAAGGATGAGAAGTGCTTGTCCTGTTGAGCCATTTCTGAAATTTTGCTTTCAGCCCCCCAACCCCACCCAAAAGAATTTCCTTGCAGTTCTCCCTCAGAAAGAAAATTAGCCTTGAGCCTTTGAGATAGAGAAAGTGTAAGAGAGGAAAGAGAGATGGGGTTATAAAGAGGGACCCAGCATAAGAGAAGAAGAGGCAGAGAGAAGGGATTTTATGCATGCCGGGAATAAACTTTTTAAGGGGCAGAGGCCAAAGCCAAAGAATTTTGTGTGTGTGTGTGTGTGTGTGTGTGTGTGTGTGTGTTGGCTTAAGGTGGCCGGTGAAAGAGCCCTTTCAACTTACCCTTTGGTCCGTTTTTCTGGTAAGACATAAAGAACGATCTCTTTCATTGTCTCATTCAATTTGCTAATTATTATTTTATAGGGTCACACTATACTGACCCACAAAGGCATCCAAATTTTTAGGTCAAGTTTTGTGTGACTCCAATGGGTTCATCAAAGCCTGTAGGCTCTCATTTCTTCCCATGGATACTTGGATTCACTTGGAAATGCATAAAATTATGTGTTGTCCATTTTAATTCTTAATAAGGCAACAACCAAAATCAATAGTCTTAACAAATAACACATAGGAAACATAATAATATTGACAATGACATTTGATTTGCATGGTGACTTAATCCAACTTGGAAGATAGTTCCATTTTGATCCTTACATTTTAATTTTTTTTCAATTTTTTTCTCAATTTAAATTGTGATTTTTGTTTTTTTTACCATGTAGACTAGCAACTAACTAGTTAATAAGGAGAAAGCAAAGCAGAAATTACCTATAAAATAAGAAGCAATTAATTTGTCATGTTGCAACATTAATCAACTAATGAAGAATTACCCGGCAAAGGGTAGAAAAGATGAGAAAAAGGCCTTTTGGGATGGGAAGATGAAACCCTGCCCAAAGCAATTTATAACTTCGTAAATGGTTTATACTATATTTTATTTCCTTGGATTCCAAGTAAAATGACAACAATTGTCTCAGTTTCATTATGATGTTCTTGCTTTCGTGCCTCCACAAAGATAACAAAAATTCTTTTAAAAAAACGGCTATCTTAAAAAGGATTAATCCACAATCTTGCTTTGTATTATACATAGATTAATATGATTATGATTGGATAAATAATGATTAGATTTCCACCGGGGGTACGGAAAGATTTGGATCAAGGAAATGCAATTATTAATTAACCCCTAATAATTAAATTTGTGAAAATAAAATATTATATTAAAATGCCCCAACATTAGTACAGCCACCCTCTTTTGACAATGACAGGGGATATTCAAGTGCTGTGCCTTAGACGTCAATGGTTCTCTCTACATTCAAAGGAAGTCATCATCAAACCCCTTCTCCCCCAAATTTGTATTGCAATCAGAACAAGACATCACCTTTTCTAGAAGCCCTTTTTCCCTCCCGTGATTTCTTTAACAATGGGATCAGAAATGCCGACAGAGATATTTGTATGCTAAGTATAATTAGATATTAGCTTAGGGTAATGCACCTTAATTAATTATGTGTAACCGACTTGAACCTAAGCTGGTTGGGCAAGAGAAGAAGCCCATTGGGTCAATAAATAACTTGGACAAACTCATGTTTACGCCCAACGGGCTTCACAGCGGGCCTCTGCCTATACCGTTTGAATTGCTAAATCTGTGAAGGCAGCCTCTGTTGGAACTACTGTACAATACAAGGCCCGCGGGTGTTCTACGAGTCCATTTTTTTTTTCTAATTATCAACTTTTTTTTAAGATTCTAATTATCACCTCTTTATCTAATTACAAATGTGATTCATGTGATTTTTTTAAAATAATTATTAATTCCAACGTGACAAAGCGTTGATGGTTGGAAGTAGTTTTTTTATTTTACGAATTAAAGTGATAAAGTGTTTTTTTTTAATTTAAACCTTAAATCGTAAAAAGTTACATATTTGTAAAATTAAATATTTAAACTTAATTCTTTGTATATATCATTGATTCAAATTTATTTTAAATTAAATGTCTACTTTTACTTTGTTATGGAAAAACAAAATAACTTTGATCATTTTTTATTATAATCTTATATGTAATATGTAATTAAATGTAATCAGGAGACAATATGTTTGATCAAATGTACAGATTTGAAAGGTAACCTTTGTTTCTTCTGTTAATGAAATTTTTTACTTTCAAAAAAAATGTAATTAAAATTTCAAAAATAAGTTTTGAAAAACTCTAAACTCAAAATTTTGAAATTATGATAAAGTTGATTAAATTTGATTAAAAATGATAAAATGATGATTTAATTTGGGACCAAAAGAAATAATTATAAAACTTCAAAATAATAATACTAGTGCCAGTAAATTTCAGCTAAAAGGTAAACAGTGTGAACATCGGAACTCCTGGAGAGATTGGTAAGAGCAGAAGTTTAACCGAATTTTCCAAGTAATGCATGGTATCGGAAGCCACAATTATTTATTGATCTGAAAAGTTCATTGGAGATAAGATCAGTTTGCACGCTTCCCAATTCAGCGATTCTGCGACAAAACAAACAAATCTCCCACGTCATCATCTTCAAGCTTTCCCCACTCCATCGTTTATAAACTCCAAACAACTTCGGCAAATTGCCAAAATCCCATCGCCCTTTCAAGTCCCAACCCACAACCTTCTAAAACAGGAAATTTGTAATCGAACCCAGAAAAGGAAAAGAAAAAAAGCATGCAGCCTAATAACTCTCAAGTCAACCAACGCATTTCAACAATCTCAGCCCATCTCAACCCTCCCAATTATTCCCAGATGGAGGGTGGTTCGGGTTTGGGTAGAGCCAACTGCCGGGCCAAAGGTGGGTCAGCTGGGTTCAAGGTGGCAATTTTGGGAGCAGCGGGGGGAATAGGGCAGCCCTTAGCGATGTTGATGAAGATGAACCCTTTGGTTTCTGTCCTTCATCTTTATGATGTGGTTAATACCCCTGGTGTTACCGCTGATATTAGCCACATGGACACTGGAGCTGTGGTATGTTATTGTTAATGTTTTCCCTTCATGAGAATATGCTTTTTGGCTTTTGAAATTCATTTAAGTTGTTTTTTATTTTTTTTATTGGTAGTGGAATTGGTAGCCTGAGAGAATTTTTGGGTTGTCCAATTGAATTTGATGTTTTGGTTGGGAATTAGGAGAGAATTATGATCAAGCCATATTTAAGATGCCAAACCTTGAAATCAATAGGAAGTGAAGTAAACAAGAAATCTTAATTTGTACACTGAAATGATCAAGCCATATTTAATCCCACAAGATTTGTACTTTGATTTAGCAGTTACTTTGACTGAAGAGAACCTTCAAAAAAAAAAAAAATCTTCTTTTCACATATATTGAGGTTGAGTGTGCTGAAGACTGGGAAAAGAGTACTACATCAATTTATAATTCTAATTGAAGGTTTTTAGCTTTGCTTGAGGTATTTGTTTAAGGATTTTAATAATGTTGTTTAATTTTTAGGTACGTGGATTTCTGGGGCAACAGCAATTGGAGGATGCTCTTACAGGAATGGACCTTGTAATTATTCCAGCTGGAGTTCCCAGGAAACCTGGAATGACAAGGGATGATCTTTTTAACATCAATGCTGGAATTGTTAAGACTCTTTGCGAAGGAATAGCAAAGTGCTGTCCCAAAGCTATTGTCAATTTGATTAGTAATCCTGTTAATTCCACAGTGCCAATTGCTGCAGATGTTTTTAAGAAAGCTGGCACCTTTGATCCAAAGCGACTTTTGGGAGTCACAATGCTTGATGTTGTCAGAGCCAATACTTTTGTGGTAACTACACATCTTGCCATTTATTTCCTCTTCTTTGTTGTTGATTAGCCTACGCCAGGCTTTCTTAGACAATGTTGGATAGGATTCTTCATCATTTTGCTCCATGTTGTCAGTGCTGATGCTTTTGTGGTAACTAAAAATCTTGCCATTGATGTATTCTTCTTTACTTTTGATTAGCCAATGCTGGATTTTGTTAGACAATGTTGGATAGTTTTCTGTCATCATCCTTTTTGTGTGGTATAGTGGAAATTATGTTACATTTGTGGTGAAGCTAATATTTTGTAAGCTAGCTGTTATCAATGTTCAGTTCTGGTATTCAGTCATAATTTTTTGCCCCCATTATTTTGGTTTCTTTATAGGCGGAAGTGTTGGGTCTTGATCCACGGGAGGTTGATGTTCCTGTTGTTGGGGGGCATGCAGGGGTTACTATTTTACCTCTTCTATCTCAGGTTCAAAAGAACTTTTCAGACAATCACTTGCTCACTGTTTTGTATTATAATGACTTTCTATGTAATAATCACTGTTCCCCTTATACAGGTTAAACCTCCATGTTCTTTCATCCAAAAAGAAATTGATTATCTGACAGATCGCATTCAGAATGGCGGTACGGAGGTTGTTGAGGTAAAGCTTATATCTTTTGATTTCAATACTAAGCAATCGGATAGCTTGAAACCACTGGGTGAACTAAAAGTAATCAAATCTTATGCATGTTTGATTTTGTTTGAGCACAAAAAGTGTTCCTGAAATATATAACACATCTAATAATTAGCATTTCAAGAAATGGTGGGTTTGCCGCAGAGAAGTGGAAGCTTTAGGCCGAATTTCTTGGAGCATGTGCATTTTTCTATCTTGTTAAATATGATGCAGAACTAGACAAGTTCTATAACTATTTTGCAATTGATATGTAGAAACAGTACTAGTTGCAGCCTGGGGTTGAGAATTACTGAAAAAGACTTGCAATGGGGTAGAAAAGACTCTTGTTTGTGGACAGCCTAGATCAGGTGGAAACAAAAACTCTGAAAAGGCAACTGTGCAGGATTTGTTAATTGGGCATGATGGAGTGATTCATGAGGAATTGTCTTGAATATCTGGTAAAAAGATGAATCTGGATTAAGTTTTATTTGATATAATGCAGCTGGCATTAAAATTTGCAGTGAGTTACACAAAAAACCCTACCCACATTATCTAATCCGTGGTTGGTGTTTAACAATGAGGATGAATAGAGAGATCTTTGCATTTTTTATTTTCTTTATGGCTTCATAACTTACTATTAGTCGTGATATTCTTCACTATAAGGGATTCATAATGTGAGGACACCACAATTTTGCCCTTGTAGAGCACATCTGGCTGGCATATGTGCATGATACTGTGGAATTTTTGCTGCTACACCAAGATCCGTGAACAATATGTTGATCAAGTTTAAGACATAATCAACCTGACTGTGCTACTGCCTACATATTCTCTTGGTTTTGCTGCAGCTTTCCACTTAAATTGGTTCATGCTAGCATGTACCATCATTTCTTGGGCTCCAAAAAGTTATTTTACCTATTTGTTGCCATTATGATGTTTACATGCTGGAAACCTGTCAGTGACCTTACTGTGTAATTTCTTGCAGGCAAAGGCTGGTGCTGGGTCTGCAACATTATCAATGGTTGGTCATATGTATTCCTTGTTTTTTCCCAACCAATCAGTGCACATATTTTGTCAAGTTTCCCATTTAGACATGATTCTAGCTGGTTGTTGCAAAATGTATAAATATAAATAAAAGTGCAGGCATATGCTGCGGTTAAATTTGCTGATGCATGCCTTCGTGGCTTAAGAGGAGATGCTGGCGTTGTTGAATGTGCATTTGTGGCCTCACATGTATGTTGTCCAAGTCCTTTTTTGGATTCACATCTCTTTTCCGTTTCTTCCTCCCCCTCTCTATTTCTTTATTTTCGTTTTCATTTTTCACATTTATAATAACTAATATTTTTCCTTTTCTAGGTGACTGAATTACCCTTCTTCGCATCCAAGGTAAGACTTGGTCGGTTCGGAGTTGAGGAAGTATACCCTCTTGGCCCACTAAATGAGTATGAGAGGTTTGTAATTATCTTTGTTAGAGACCTCCTTTTGAATTTTAATTCAAAATTCATTTGTCCCATATGCCATATTTATTTAAATTTAACATAAAAACGGAAATGATGATCAACAGGGTTGGCTTGGAGAAGGCAAAGAAAGAACTAGCAGGTAGCATTCAGAAGGGCGTTTCCTTTGGCAAGAAATGAATAGGTGCTGATATCTTGGTTTCCCCTGAGAATCAAGGAACACTACAGTTATACCTATTTTCTGACAACAAAAGTTTCTAGGAATAAGGGGTAAAACGCCTGTTTTGTTTTATCAAAACCCTGTGCTATGGGTTCCTGGATGTGAGCCAACCTCGCAAATGTGGTGGGTCATGGCTAAAATTCATAATACATTAATGGTTTGTAAATTAGGAACGTCTGTTGCATTTTTTATTCTATCAATCAAAAGTTAATGTTAAACCGACTCTCCTCTTTACCTGACACGGAATGTTTGAGGCTTGAGCGTTTCCTGACATCTCCTTCCTACCTCGAAAGTGTCTTCTATGATTCTCATTGGTAATTTTGCTCTACCAAATCATAGGGAGTCGAGCGCAGTTGAAAGGAATAAACTTGTTGAAGCATTAATTCTGGTTAGCCTGTCTGCCTGGGCTTGCAGCAATAAGCAAGCCTGCTGCGACCGCCCTCCCCTGCAATTTCAGGTACTCCTTCAGGCCTGCACTTCACCTTAGCGTCAACTGTCGATACTCTTTCTGCTTTGGTGGAATTAGATGTTTTTATTAGAGGTGGTAAAGGGAACTTAAACTCGAAAACTGAAACATGATCAATTTTGAAGTGATTAATAAGGAAAAGTTTAAATTATGAAATTCAAAATGATTTGAATTTAAGATGGATTCAATTTAAAATTGTACTAATTGAAAATATAAAAAAAAAATAGAATCACTAATTTTATTTTAACTTGAATACAAAGGACTTAAAAATTAAAATAATTTCAAATTTTATGCCAAAAAAATAATTTGAATTTATTGTGACTCTAAATGAATGGAACCCGTTATTTGTCACTTTCTGCTTTTACCCTTGGCGCAGGACGTTATCGCCCTATTTTGCGGGTTTCGTGTAGGCTTGCTCCTTTACATTGCAAGGCTAAGAATACAAGCCACAAAAGTCACTGCCGTGACTCCAGACTTCAAACTGCACTGATTTAGGGCCAGGGGCCAGCATGCTGGTGGGGAAATTTATGTGTCAGAGTTTCCAAAATGTTAAAATGATTCTACCAAATCAGGTAGCTCTTTACATGGGGTCCTATCTTGTTGCCACACTTCTGGCCCATTAGAGATTAAAAGCCCATAAAGTAACTAGGCCGAAAATCAATTCTCTCGGCCTTTTGGTTCCAAAGTTGGGCCGAGTATTGGACATTAAACCTCTGCCAACGTAAAGCTTGGCCTTTTCACCAACATTAATGGAAAACGCTCCTTTCTTCATTTCTTTGTTTGGGAAACCAGGACAAAAGAAAAGATAATCATGGCCACGTGTGTGCCGGAAAATTGCTCTGAATTTCTGGTAGGTGGCACATGAAGATCACATGATACCATGTTGTGCTTCTTTTTTTTTTTTCCAAGCTTTGACTCTTAACCCACAGGCTTCTACTGTTATAAAATATAATTTTAAAAATAAATTTATTTTTATACATAAAATTTATAAAATTATCGTGTAGTTATTTAAATAGTTAAAATTAATTAATTAGTATATAGAATAACGTTTTTAATTCTAATACAACCAAAGGATAAGTTGAAGGATGAGGAATCAACAATTATAGCCCCGTGAAAACCTCACATGATTGAAAAAGCTGTTTCCCTAAGTTTATCCCTAGCCAAAGTTTTTCTTGACCCCACAAAGTTTCCATCCATTTTGTTCATGCACATACCAAAGCTTCATGAGATCTCTGTTTCATGAACAGATAACATTAATGTATTTTATGGATTACCTTTTCCAATCTTTCTACTGAAAAGCACAATGGGAGTAGGTTTCAAATACTAAGCATTACTTTTAATCAGTGGAGTGGACTTAGGTTAAAGGTTGCTTTAAATGACATATATGATGTTGGAGCCCCATGTACATAGCCCCACTAATGTTTTTTTTTTCTTTTCTTTTTTTGCTTCTCATTGCACATGTTCAACTTTGTTGCTAAAAATACTGGACAAGTGAGTGCCAAAGTCCAACTTAGTGTAAAAGTTGATTATCTTTCATTCTCCTTTTGCAGTCTTGTTGCTTACCAGGCTGCCATTTTCTCTTGTTGAATTTTCAAAAGTTATGAGCATGAAAGGCCCTTGTCATGTCTATCCTTTTGTTTCTTTTCCCTACATCAATTCAGTGTCTCCCCCTCGACTTGTGTGTGTGTATATTTATATATAATTTGCAGTGGAACAGTGTCTTAATTGATGGAAAAGTGGGAATGATATAATTTTTGGAGGAGTCCTTGATTGCTTTGGAATCCAGCCATCCATGACAGAGGCATGTTTTCTCCATGCAGCTAGTCGTGTTTAGAGACTGAGAATTCAACTCTTTTGCTATTCATCCACATGATACCTAGAGCTAGGCAGCTAGCCATATGATCTTTCAGTTGTCCAAGAATCAATCCTAAGAGGGAATTTGTAAGTTCTTTCATTAAAGAGTCGACACAAAGCTATCGATATAATTTACTCGTACATGTAAGACTCTGCATGGTTACCGAATGTTAAACTTAAATTCCACGGTCTCTTTATATTCTAAATTACTTAGGATGATAGCTTTTACTATGATTTCCAATTAACTTTTACTCTATATGTTTTTACTTTTTCATGAAAGCTTGGTGCTTCATTGGGTGAATTGAACATGTCCTTCTCCACTAGTGTCCTTTCTACCAACTCCAATGCCTTTCCTCCCAAATTTTGGATCATCCTGTCTCTCATCTTTATCTTGTTTATCATCTTTTTCTTTTTTGGTACATTATATCATCTTTTTACTTTTGTCTAACATATATAAAATATAAGGCAAACTTTCAAGGAAAAGGCAATCCCCCCTGCTCATGGTCTTTTACAAGGTACAGAGAAACACCAAACGGGAAATCTCTTTACCAAAAATTCGAAAAATTAAACAGTGAAAAAAAGAAGAAGAAGAAAGAAGAAAGAAGAAAGAAGTGAAATTTTCTGCAACTTTGCTATTCAAAGGGAACAATAATATGAGTTGTTAAACCGTGGACTGGCTTCTTCTGCCTAATATTATGAACAGCTGTCAATGACTCTCATTTCCTTTAGCATGCATTTTCACAGCTCTTTTTGATTCAATTTTTGCAACATATCAAGGAAGAAAATTGAAGTGGCATGGTTTGTACTTATAAGGTTAGGTAGTATACTAAATTTAGTCCATGATGGGAGGTTGAATTCATTAACTCTTCAAACCTATACAAAAGTAAAGGGGAAAAGAAGAAAGAAAAAACTAGTAAGATTATAGCTTGCAAACAAATAACCTTTAAAATGTATAAGTACATAATGAAAGTCAATAAAGCACACTTAATTGTGAGTTTCGCTGTAGTCCAATTAAGGTTTAAATATTATATAGTATATCTTTAATTAATAATTCACAAATATACTTATTAAAATAAAATTAATATTTTTTTGACTTAAGAAAAAAGATATCCGAACTTAAGTCTTTGAATAAGAGATATAAATGTCCTAAGATAATAACATCCTTAACCGATGGCCTTAGCAAGTGTCTGCCAGGTAGAGGTAAAGCCATGGTGAGTGACACTAAATTTACATGAGGGCATGGTATTGATGATACCCAAAAGTTTGGGGAAGTAACAGAAGCACAAATTACGAAAGAACACAATAAATGAAGGCATGTGCCAAGAATGGTACCCTAATAAAAGATTGATACAAAGCAAGTATATATATCTGGAATTAATAAATGAAGCTGAACTCAAAAATCCAAACCTCAAAATGAAGCGTGAAGTCAAAGAGATAAAGCAGATGAAGGGTGGGGTGCCACAAAGAAATATAAATCCCTTACCTACATTGTGGACTTCCCTTTCTTCCCTGATTTCAGCTTTTATTGCATGTACCAAAATTTCCGTCCAAAATCCCAAGGCCTTTAAGTCCTCCCAACATGAATTAATATGTACTTCTTTTCCCTTTGCTTGCCTCGCCATCATTAACATGCAACCTGAATAGGCCCACTCGTGTGTCCATAAGTATAGAATCCATCAACCACAGATATATAGAGAGAAATCATTAAGTTCTCGTAAATAAATAGAACAGAAAAGGTTACATTTTAATTCGATATAAATAATTAAGAGAATAGTAAATTTTAAGACGAGCACTTAGCTAGCTTTCCCCTCTCCTTTCTGCAGTACAGTAAAAAAGTTTAGTTAAAGAATGAAAATACCCTACTTATTGGAAGTTTCCCTTTCGATAAAGGGCAAATCAACATAAACATTGGATCCCATCAATTAAACAGCGACAGATTTTTGTAGTAGTGGAATAAATACTCTGGACTAACAAGCATATAATCACAGGAAAAATAGAGTTACATTGATTTGTTGAGTGGTCACCCTGCTGAATGAGAAAGAAATGCAAAAAAAGGAGATGGAGACAGGGAATTATTATTGGCAAACTTGCATTAAATAATTTTGAATTGTGATGGGTAAAATTGAATTCAAGGCCTATCATTGTAGAGGGAGGCAGTGGATTCCAATGTGAGAAAATAAAGACAAAGCTTGACAATCTCATACGGTTGGAGCAAAAGGAAAGGCTGATTTGCTGAGAAAGAAAGAAAAAAAATATATTACAAGTCCTTATTTGCCTGGTTGGTGCCCCATGTTGGATGCATTTTTTCCTTTGAAAAAGTTGTTTGTCATTTAGGAGCATTTCATCTTTCTTATTTTGACCTTTTCCTTGTGTTTTAATTTTTATTTTTTTTAATTTCGCATGTTCATCATTGAAAAAAGAAGAGAAATATAGACATCAAATATCCAATTGAAGTCCCATTCACAAGAATCCTGAAACACATTCTGATTTCCACCTTATCACATTTACCTCATTTCGTTTTCCTCTCTTCCTAATGTTTTGTCCTTTCCTCTTGGGTTTTTTTAAAGGTTCCCTAGATCTCCATTTCTCAGTTCCACATCAATCATTGAGCAATGATCCATCATCTTCCATTGAATGTGCTTCATTGTTAAGGCTTCTAGTGACCAACCATAACATTTGGAAATTCTCTTTTTTCCTTCCCTAACTTCTGAATTCTACATAACTTATTAATCAGTTGGGAAACGAGAAAGTGTAAACCTGATACCATTCTTCGGAAAGAACCCATGTTTAGGTATCAATCAAATTATATATACTATTAAGAATCTTTGGATCAACTATCATCTATTGCATTAAATGCAAAAATATTTATATAACTAATTAATATCTTAATGAGTGTCCTAACATAAAAAAGAAAAGAAAAAGAAACAGAAGGTAAAATATTGTTGCTATTACCAAGTGACATAATGAGTAGGTGGGATTAGGTTTTGAACATTGGTGTCCACTTACTAAGCGGCCAATTATTTAGTGACTACCCTACATTCAATGTGCTAATTGCCTAATTCAATCCGGACCGACAGTAAGCTCTCTCCTTGAATAGATATCTATGGAAAAACCCCTTTTTTTCACTATTTTTTTCCCTTTAATTTTACTTCTAGGAAGATCTATGGAAGAACCAATATCCTTTATTAGTTAGTTTTCTGTCCTTTCTTCTGTTTTCCCTTCATTATTTGACCTTCAACTGTCAGTAAACCTATTAGAGAGGGGACCATATGTTCACACATTTATGTAAACATGAGGGAAAAAATAAAACTAAAATTAAATCTTGTAAAATGACTCAGGCAAAAGCACATGCATGAGAGGACATGGAAGATAAAACTCTTGAACACATTACTAAAACCGAAATTATTGGCAAAGGAATTGTTTACATTATCAATTCAAGAGGTAGATTATAGCCAAAATCCCACCAAACTTGCCACAAATGGTGAAATCTTTTTAAAATTTTAGCCATCTTGGATTAAGGCCAGGGGGCCGGGAGTGGGGCAGATGATGTCACACCCTACTATCAGTAATTGAAGTCCTTCAACTTCATGTCATTGGGTGGGTCTCAGTGTTAGAAAAAAAGGGTCATCCCTTTGGACAAAGACATTGTGAACAGTTATAGTGATAGGTGAATATATATTATTGGAGTACCCAATACTAAAAACACCATAAATAATCAACTCTTTTTTATTTTTTTTGTTTTTAGCATTACTCCACTTACCAACCAGAAAATTGAAGAGAGATTTTAAGAGAGGAGAGGAATTGAAGAGTACTTTTTTGAACTAATTTGAACAACAATCAGGGATATATCAATATGATGAAAACCTCCTCCAGAAGGAGAGGAAATGGACCAGTGAAACTTAATAGACAGACATTGCAAAGAAGAATTGAACCATTCCCCAGAAAAAAAAAAAAAAGGGAGAATCTATTGTGCTTTTCAGCATTTGAAGCAATCTATGAAATATGAATGGGAGCAGAAAAGTACTTTCTGATTGATTGAAAATAAAAGATTATATTATATATCAAACTTTATGTCTAAAGAAAAAAGGGGTATCAAACTTGACCTGACTCCCTGGTGAAGAAACCAATCCGCCCGGGCAAAACCCAGAAAAATAAAGGTGAATGAATTCCTCTTTTCGTTTTTAAATTTTTCAGCTGATCATATAAGATAGTAGAAAAAAGATCGACAACATCAGAGAAAAGAATATAATGTCAGAATTATTTTACAATAAAATATTTTAAGACCTAACTTTCAACTCAAAATCAAGGCTACATGAGTATACATGGTGGTGAGGAATAGTAAGGCTATGTCAAAGGAGGAAAAATACAAACCAGTGTAGTATATTTATTATGCAGAGTTTGCATAGTGGATCGCAATATTTTGGTACAAATTACAGGCGTATATGATCATTCCATTCCTGGTGCCTGAGTTTTCACTTTGCAGACTCCAACACAAAGTGGGCTATTAAATGTAATAAAATTCGGAAACATAAAAAATTAATCCCATCAATCAAAAAAGCTCCGGAAAACGAAAAATGCCATCCCAATCTTCTCCATGCTTGTTACTTGGATTGGACGTTCCACGTCACTGATGAAACACACGTACAATCAACAATAAAGAAATTTAGCCCACTTTGGGTGGAATCAAACAAAACTCCAACTTGGGCACCGCACATCTTAGCCATACGAGTAATCGCAAAACACAGGTAGGTACAAGCAACCGCTACCAAACAGGGACGTCGTGTTTTGTCATCGTCCTGTAAAAGAATCGTATCATATGATATGAATGTTCGTGTAAATTTAAGATTGAACATTTTCTGTTTTTTAGGGTTCATAAATATTCCAGATTGGTAGATCGTTTTTAATCTTTGAATTAGGAGTTTCAGATGTGGTTATAGAAATCCGAAAGAAACAAATTATATCTAAGAGACAATATTTGCTATAAAATGGCCTTATTATAAGCTAGGATGATTTTTATTCTATTAATGGGTTTTTTTCTTTTTTTTGTTGGTGATTTTGTTTACGAAGAATCTCTCCGATTCAAGAATCAGAGTCCAACAACCAAAAGGACAATCCCTCCCTAACTCAAATTTTGCATTTGCATGTGAATTCAACTTGCATGGCATGTGACGGAAGCCTCAAAATGGGGTCCAGCTGGAAAGGCCACCATTCCCCTTGCCTCCATAACCAGAGACCAAAAAATATTTAAACCATCATGGTCCCCCTGCTATTGCTACACCAAAGCTTTGTATATGGCGGGTGAGAAGCTAAGAATCTAGACCTGTAAGTTCGAAGTGAGCTTATGCATGCAAAAGGATCCATCCCTGCTTCTGTTAAAGGGAAAACAAGCACTCATTTCACTTGATCAATTGATTCAGAAAAATAAAATGGATCCTGAAAAAAAGCCAGAAAGCCCAGAATCAGAAAAGCCAACGAGTTCACTCTCCACCAGAGGAAATCTATTGGCCATGGGTCTAGGTAAGTGAGCGCCACTGCTTTCATCTGTTATTGTGTGCCTATCGACTTTACGGGCTATTATTAATGTGCATTGAACCATATAATACACGATTTTGGGTCTCTTTCAATGTTTCACTCTCGTTTGTCAGAAACACTCCTTAAAAAACACTGACTCATTTTCCCTTGATGTTTACACTGGCGCTTTGAGTTTTGCAGGGCTAGAACAGTTAACAGATGTGCCATAAACAGATAGCAGAAGGGTGAAGCAGCGGCATTTGCAGCCAGTACAGCATGATGAAGACAAAAGCTTTTATAATAAAATACCCCCCACCAATCCTACTGTACAAAATTAAAAAGGAAAAAAAAAACCCTTCAAACGTTTAAACACCTTAAAGTTAGAGAAAAACCCCCCAAAAGATAAATAAAAGAACACAAAGTAGTAACTAGCACAATTCATGAAATTTAGAGCACAAGCCAATCCCTCCAAACAAAAAACAACTTTAAATGCTAAGAAGATCAGGCGGTGGTGATTTAGGTGCTGGAGGCTGTTGCTGGTCTTTCTGGTCCTTTGTTGTTGCATTAGGAGAGTCTAAACTTGTTCCTGGGGATGGTAATGACTCTGTGACTGTGGAATCTCCCTGCTTTGAGTTGGGTGGTTTTGGGAGTTCTGTTAGAATTTGAACCACTTCCCTCATTGTTGGTCTCTCTACAGCTTGTTCTTCCACACAGAGCATCGCTACATAGAATACGTGCATCACCTCATGGAGAGGCACTGAAGGGAGTCTTGGATCAAGGATTTTGAGAACCCCTTCCTTGTTTGAATCTGTCAATTTTCGAACCCATTGGACTATGTCTACACCATCGCCAAATTCACCCACTGGTTTTCTGCCACTAACAAGTTCTAAGAGGACTACACCAAAACTGTACACATCACTCTTCTCATCTACCTTAAGCGTGTAGGCATATTCTGCAAAAAAAATGACAATGAAATTCTCAGTCACACAACAGAAAGAGCCCAGTATGAACTTCAATGTAGCACAGTTAAATGGCTGTTGATTTTTTAACTTTGAGCAGATTAGTAAAGACGATTACAGTAGATCATTTGAAACAAGCAGCTAGAAATAACAGATTTAAGTTTTCTTGTGATTGTTTCTCAATTGTGGACAGGAGGTTTAGTTGGTCAAACTTAACTAGATTGATGTACTTTCAAAGCTGCCTATACTGATTGAAATGAAGACAATATTTAACTTCCCTAAAGACAATTTCGGAGCACCAAATCATGCTAACAAGAACCACAAAGTCAAACAAAGTACACAAGAAATTATTGGTAGGTATTAACGCATGATCCTAACCCAAATCATAACAAGAGTCAAAAAGTTCGCTTAGAAAACATGAGTTTTTGAACATTTTTTTTTTAAAAAAAGAAAGACAAATATAAGAAAACTGGTACAAACTTCAAGAGACAAAAACGGAAAAAAATCAAAATTCATCAATTTTAGAGATGGATTATACCTGGAGCGATGTATCCGTATGAACCAGCTATAGCAGACATGCATTCAGATGTGCCTGAATCTTGCAGAAATTTGGCAAGGCCAAAATCAGCAACGTGTGCTTCAAAATCAGAGTCAAGGAGGATATTGTTGGATTTCACATCTCGATGGACTATCAAAGGGGAGCAATCATGATGAAGGTAGCAGAGCCCCTTAGCAGCCTCAACTGCGATCTTATATCTCGTATCCCAGTGCAAATGACCCCCTTTTTTGCCATGAAGAACCTCTCCTAAACTCCCATTCGGCATATACTCATAGACCAAAAGATTTGTCTCATGATTTGAGCAGAAACCCAACAGTCTCACAATGTGCCTGTGCCTAATCCTCCCAAGAGTCTGTATCTCAGCATTGAATCCATGATCATGAGAAGATCCTCGGCTCATTGCCGGTAACCTTTTAACTGCAACCTGATCACCATTAAGCATAGCTCCCTTGTACACAATCCCAGCACCTCCTTTTCCAATGATGTTATCCTCCTTCAAACAATCCAAAACATCATCACAGGTAAAATCCAACCGCTGGAAAGCAGTTAACTTCCACGAGCGAGACTCGCTGGCCTTCTTCAAAGATTTTGCTTTGATTATAGCCGCGACTGCGAACAAAATCGAGCACACAAGCAACCCAATAACAAGCAAAAGCTTCAAAGAAGCTGAGAGTCCACCTTTGACATGAGTTTGATGAGTTCCATTAGCAACCCCATCTTTACAAGGCCCCAAATAAGGGCCGCAAAGTTCAGGATTCCCCAAAAATGAGGTGTAGTTAAAGTAACTAAACTGACCAGTGCCCGGAACCAAACCAGAAAGATTGTTATATGAGAAATCAACTGAAGTTAAACTTTGCATAGTAGCTATTGATGAAGGAATGCTACCAATAAGATGATTTCTTGACAGATTCAGGTAGTTTAATATCCTCATACCTGTAATCTCAGTCGGAATCTCACCGGAAAGCTCGTTTCGACTAAGATCAACAAACGTTAACAGCTTGCATTTGCTAATTTCCGGGGCAATCGTACCTGAAAACTTGTTATGACTAAAATCCATCTTTGAAAGTTGTTGTAACTTCCCAATCTCAGCTGGGATTCGACCCGAAAACTTGTTCCCATCAAGAAGAAGCTTCTGAACACCTGAAAAGTTACCGACACTAGCCGGCAAGGCCCCCGAAAGCTGATTGTTTGATAAACTAATTTGCCCAAGATTCGCCGAAATGGAAGATTCAGTAACAGGAAACTCCCCGGTTAAATAGTTATCTTGCAATTCAACTTGAGTAAGCTTAGGTAACCCGAAAAGGCCTTTCGGAATTGATCCGTTGAGAAAATTTTCCCCCATTCGAATGCGACTGAGTGACTCACATTTCCCCAACGATTCTGGAATTGGACCAAACAAGAAATTCCCCAAAGTAATCAACGTATGCAACGTGTTGCCGGAACACATATCCGGCGGCAAAGTCCCCGTTAACTTATTCGACGAAAGATCTAGAAGCTGAAGCTTCTTATTACTTCCCAGCTCCTGAGGAATACTTCCCGTGAAGTTATTTTCCCATAACTGTAGGACCTCCAACCTAGGCAACTCACCAATGAACTCGGGAATCTGTCCATGAAGCTTGTTTCTGAAGAGATTTAGAAGTGTCAAGTTTTTGAGGTTGGCGAAACTCTCCGGTATCTCTCCGGCGAGCATATTGTTCGATAAATCCATTGATTTCAAGCTTTTTAAGGTTCCCAGCTCGGGAGTTAAGGAACCGGAGAGTGCATTGACTTGGAGGAACAACGTGTCGACCTTCTGTAACTTGCCGATTTCTGGAGGTATTTCGCCGGATAACATGCAGTTAGCAGCGTCGAAACGAACGAGTTCGGACAAGTTTCCGATCTCCGGAGGCAAACCCCCTTCAAAACTGTTGTAATAACCAATGTATAACTGCTGCAACTTTGTCAAGTTACCGATTTCCGGTGGAATTTTACCACCGAGTTCGTTACCCGAAACGGCTAAATATTCTAGAAACTCCCAGCGGCCGTAACTTGACGGGATCTGACCGCTAAAAAAGTTTCCTCCCAAATGTAAGTGGCGTAAATTGGGAAGCTCAGTGACGGAAATCGGTAACTCTCCCGTCATGTTGTTGTTGTATAAATCGAGAACCTGGAGATTTTTGAGTTGGGACAGTTGGGAAGGGAAAGAGCCATTGAAAACATTGTTGGATAGGTTGAAGTAACGGAGAGCGGAAAGAGAGGCGAGGGCCGTCGGTATTGGACCGGAAAGCTGGTTGGCTGCGAGTGAAAGGCTTTGGAGGAAACGGAGTTGGGAAAAGGACGGGGAAAGAGTTCCGGACAGGTTGAAGTTAGATAGGTCGATGGATGTCACGTGACGACCGGTATAGTCGCACGCGACTCCGGTGAATGAGCAGAGGGGCGTAGTTGCATTCCAGTTGGACAGATAAGATTGAGGGTCGTCGGTGAAGGAGGATTTAACGGCAAGAAGCGCGCGAAACTCTGAGACGGGTCGTGCGGCGGAGGAGTGGCAAATGTGGAGGAGAAGAAAGAGAAGGAGGAGGAGCAGCCTCATTTTGCTCTTTTTATTTTTTTTTTGGATTTTTTTTCTTTTCTTTTCTCCCCCTGTAATGGATATTGGGAGGAATGGGAGGGAAAGGAGAGAGGGTGGGGAGTGGAAAGAGAGTGAGGTGAGGTCAGTGAAGATGATGCGAAGAAGTGTGATTTTATTCTGTTTTTTTTTTTTTTTTTTTAATTATTATTATTATATTTATTTGTTTTTTTTTTTTAAGTTAAGGTAAAGCTGGTATTTGAACAATATGGAGGGAATTTTCATAATTACCAAAAGGTTTCATTTATTTTCATTTTGGACTGTTGTTGTTGGGTTGATTCTATTTATCCCTCTTTTCATTTAGGAAAAAATTACGATTGAGTTGGCTTGCTTTTGTGATTTTGTTAAATCCGGGAGGCACAATGTTAAAAGTCCGTTAAAGTTAAAAACCATAATCAAAGGAAATTTTTCTCCTTTAATTGAATGGTCCAAAAAAAAAGCAAGTTATTTTTTTTCCCCCAAACTTGTTGAAATTATTTCAGTCATGTCACCCAAAATAGAAACAAAATTACTAGTATTAAAGGAAAAGATAAGAGGAGAAAAAAGTATATTGGCTGAGTTTCACTATTTTAGTCAGCCAGCTAATAAAAGTTAGCATGTACTAAGAAAGTAAAAATTAGAAGAATGAACCGTTGATTAGTGGGTAAAAAGATTTGCCTCCAAGTTTGAAATAAAATGGGTTCTCTTGTGAAGATGAATAATCTAATTTTTATATTTTTTTAGGTGACCAGAACTGGAGAACTTAAAAGAAGAAAAGACGGGATTGGAGAAGGGTTCCCAAATCAATCAAAATTTGGAAAATTGTTTGGTGTGATCCATTATTATTTATTATGTTTTTATTATATATATGTATATAGTTCAACGTATTTTATTTTATTTTATTTTGTTTCGTTTAACATAATGATTTGTAGTTGTTGCATTGATTTGCAGCAGTATGAAAACTTTGGCATTATTCGTAGACGGGTTTCATATTTCTGGTAGAGGCAATATAGGTAGACTAGCTGTGTTGGGGGGGGGGGGGGTTGACCCTTGATATTGTGGCATTTATTGTTCAATTAATTTCACAAACTGGTAAACTTCATCTCCATCATATGTTACTGCAGATTTTAGTATTGCCTTCTTTCTCTGTTTCTATTTTTGAGTGTTGGGTTTTTTTTTTTTTTTATGCTGATTGAAATCGTCTAATTATTGTCTGACTCTGACTACACTCGATGCTAAAATGTGTAGTATTAGTAACAGTGAAAAGGAAAAGAGCTTTACTAAATGAGATGGCTCACTGGTATTTGTTCCAGGGTCAAGAGACTGCTCTTTTGTTTTCTAGCAGATTGATTACTGTGCAATGACCCAGGAATCAGGATCATCATAATTCATAAGCAAAGAACTGAATCACTGCACCAAAAAATAAAAAACAAAGAAAACATGTGGATTAGTGATAATTAATGGAGGGGATGACCAAAAATTCTCTACCCTAAAAGAATGGGTCCCAGTTGGTGTCTGATGCAGCCTCAAAGGATCAACCGTAGGACACCCGAAAACCAAATGAATGCAAAGGGAAGAAGGGTCCCATATGACGCTTACACTGTTAGCTTCTAACTGTGACCATAGAAACCAAATACACAACAAATAAAAAAGTACCCATCATCATCATCATCCTCATCATCATCTGTTTTTAACCCACCATATTCTCTCCCAATCGCAGCCAATATTTTCTTGACTACATTGTAGAATCTAAAGAGGAAGAAGAAGAAAATATGAAAGATGGGGAAAAAAGGAAGGATGGGGGGGAAAAATGATTTACAATTATTAAACAGTAATAATTTTGCTGGGGGGGTGGTAAAGAAAGTTGGTCAAATTTTGTTGACTGACAATGGAGAGAGACACGAGAAGTGGTGTCTTCGTGAAAACCCATTTCTCTGTCTCTCTTTGCTATTAGTATCATTTAGTAGGAGCATCACTTTAACCAGTTGGCATAATTACCATCACCATGTTGTGAAATTTCGGGATTACCCTCAACTAGGCCTCGGGTAAAGGCAGGGGACCCCGCTAAAGGGACACCCTAGGGAGGAAGATGGTCCAAAAACAGAAAAGAAAACACAAAAGCGAGCTTGATTTCTCATGGCAAGAAAATGACCAAACAGTCCTTACAGGCAAGGGGAAAAGCGACACTATAATAGGGAGGCGGGGTCAAGGTGTCCACCGAAAGGGACTATAATACCCCTTTCTTACCTCGTGGATATCAGTGACTTTTTAAAAACCAAGTGCCCCTTTCTGGGTGTCCAACAGCTCATGCAGTTCAAAGGGTATTGTAGTGATTTTATCTATCCGTGCAGCCAGCAAAGTTTTTCTTTTTATAAATTCTTTTTGCTTTTTGAATTTGGCCTTATCTGTTTTGGCTCTTATTCAACTCCAACCCCGCGGATCAAAGATTCAAAACCAATGATCTAATGGCACCCAACGATTCCTGAGCAAGATTAGGCACACTGCCACCGCAGTTTCTAGTACACTGCAGCCTTGCAGTTTTAATTAAGGGGCTATTAAACCTTCTTTATTATTGCTCATTTTAAATAATAATTATCTAACAAAATCATTACACTAATTGATAAAGTTTCTTTTTTTTTTAATGTTTTCTTATACACCTTCACTCATTGAACTTAAACTACATAACGAAAGATAATTTTATATTGTTCAATAAAATTTATCAATTTACATTAAAATTCAAATTCAAGTCTCAAATTCTAATCAATGAATTATATTTCTAAATTATTGAGATAATTAATTAAGAAAATTCTTATTCTTAATTTGGTTTATGATTTATATGGCATTTTAGGTATTTAGAAATAAGTGTGATAAGTGTTTATATTTCAAATTCAGAACCTTGGTTGCTCAACTTTTATAAAACTTCATAGAAGTAAGAGGCAAGATTTGGAAGGGTGGCTGGTAGGATTGGGTGTGGGTGGGGGGTTAATATATATATTTGGGAGTTCATTGGGAGTGTAGTTGGGGAAGGGGGAGAGTGGGTGGGGGGAGATTCGCTGGTTTTTATCTGCTTTTTTCAAACACCCTTTCACCAAGTACTAGAAGCTTTGGGCTAAGATAAAACTATCACTGAGCCCAAAGCTCTTCCAACCCAGAAAACACGTTATATCCATCACTATTATATGCCTTGAATGGTGTTCCTTCTGTCCCCCTCGCCCCTTTGGACTTCTCTTCTCACCTTTCCACGGAAAAAACATGAAGAGTTTGGCTCGGCTTTCACTTTCTTCTTGCTTTGGGAGAGTGAAGCAGGCTCCAAGATTATCTTCTTTTACCCTGTACCAATGCCTTGATATAATACAACTGATAGCATACGTGCTTTATCTAGGGCCAACAAAGCCTAGTGAACTTTCTTCATTTCAAAAAGTTTTTTATGGTTTGTTAGGAATGTGAGTGTTGTACACGACATGACATGAAAAGTTTAAAATACTTAAAACTTCCATCTAATTTAATCTTTTTCCTTTTGCATTCTACAACTTTTGTGCTTAAAATAATGTATCTGTGTACTTATATTCAATAGAAAAATGGAAACAGATAATGGTTATAGTGAATCCCGATTTCTTCTTTAATTTTTAGCACTTGGACAATCTGGTTATTCTGTTAATAACAATTTCTGGACATTTAATTTCTTATATGAGTAATTGATTGCTAAACACTTTAGCATTCTTTTACAATAATCAATCCCATTAACCTTTTTCTGATTTCCATAATTGTAACTTGCACGTTGAGACCATTAATTGATTTGCCATCTTGTAAATTGGGCCTAATAAATTGTTCATTTCTTCCCATTCTTCTTTAGTGGAGAAGTGATTTCGAGGCCAAAATATGGGGACACCTCCATATGAATCTAGAAGCAGCAAAAAACATATGTAATAAGGGATAATTACGTGAAGGGATGATTACAAGCACTAAACCCTCTCAGCCTGCAAAAGCCAATTTCCTTTGTCTGCCTCATCTTTTTCTTCATTATTTGTGGGAATAAAAATAAATAAATCTCACCTTCAACTTTTGTTTCTGACTGTGATACATCTGTTGCTACTAGCTCCTTCCCCACCTTGCCATTAATACCCCATTTATATATATATATATATATATATGTTCACATCCAAGACAATGGAAGGGAACATCTATGATTTGATGTATAAATAACATAAAATGTTTTCATTACTCTTCCTAAAGATATGTGACATAAAGCTATTAGTGGACTATCATTTCCCTTCGTCTTTCAATTTTCCTTTTCTTTTTTTTTTTCTCTCTTCTTTCCTTTGGGAGTTGGGGAGAGCGATGGAGGAGAGGTAGGAGTTGCGTGTGGGGTAAAGTTTCATTTCTTGGTTTGCTTGACTATACTTTTTTGATTTGAAATTGTCATGCGTTTGGAACCCAGATTTCCTTGATGTGTCAGCCCGATGCTTGCAACCTTCTCTTGTATAAGTGGGTAATGGGTGGTTTTTTTTTTTTTTTTGGAAACCAAAATTGCAAAGTGCTTTGTCAAAATAAAAGTTACAAAGTGTGCATTAAAATATAAATTTGACTTAGATATATTACTCTGTGTAATTATTTTGTTTTGGTTTTGTTGTAAGCCAATAATAAGCCAAAATCATTGTTCTATTTGCAAGCTTTCTTAAAATGAGGAATTCTTTTTTTTCAAATTAATTTCAAGTAGGTGGGAAGGTGAGAATTTAATCCAAGTTTATTACAAGCTATTATTACCACCAAAACATCTAATTATCAGTAAGAGAATCTGGCATCTTGGGTTACACATGGAATTTAAGGTTTCTTATCCAATGGAATTCAAACTCAAAAAGCTTCATTTCCATGAGTGGTACTCATAACCCGTGTATATAAATTTAATTTGAATGATGATAATTGCTTGGTCATGATCAAGAATCTTCACAGTCTTAATGTGATACCCCACATTTCACATCAGATATAAATGTGATTGTTAAGATCTATATAATAATTTAAATCCATCATTATTAACAACTTGAGTTTAAGTTTTTGAGAACCACGTAATTTAAATTCAAAAAGTTATTAGATCGGTAGTTGGACTTGAGTCATTACAAATGATATCAAAGTATGTGCTAGTCTGATATGGGCTTTCACATTGCTTTAATGAAATATTGATCTTATGAATGTGATGTGTGGTTTTAATGAAGACATCAAGAATTTGAGTAGATAAGATTGTGATATCTCACATCAAATATAAATGTCATTATTAAAATTTATATAATAATCCAATTCCATCATTACTAGAGCTTAAGTTTTTTAGAATCATGTGATTTAGATCCAAAAAACTAGTAATTGAACTAGTAATTGAACTTGGATCCTTACATTTAAGAAAGGTTGTGCAATCTTTAAATATTAAAATAATGACCTATACCATATACACTATTTTTCTTTCAGATATATGATTTTCATATGACCCATGAAAGATACTAGCTCTCACAATTTGAATTCACAAGCATCATATTTTTGTAGGATGTGTTTACATTTTATTAGAGAGCTTGTTACATAAACCATATAAAATGAAATGATTCCGTTTTAATCTGGGGGAGGAAGCTTCTTATCCTCCAATTAATTTTGATTAGCAGTTCAGATCTCACTGTCATTGGCTTTGCTACAGTCCCTGCAAAAGTTTAGAAAGGCTGCACTGGTGATGTGGGATTGGACGTTAAAATTGTAGGTACCCATTTGACCTGACGTTATAATCGTTGAATTAATCACCATTTGTAGTGTAAACGACGCAGTTGAGAAAGATAAGGGTGGTCCACAAAACAGCTTGAAGGGATTAATATGGGACCAAGCTTATCCTCTTGCAATCTTGGCCCAATGAGTGTGTGGGCTTCTAAACCAGCTTCTGCTACGTTTTTTAACTAACTAGTAAGGTGCTGAGATATGCTCCAAAATTGGATTGGAAGCAATCAAAGCAGTGAAGTATAGGTTATTATTTTCATCATTTCTGGTTTTTTTAAATGCAGTTTTATATGCATGTCTTGATATGTGGGAGGTTCAACACTGAAGAGTTCACTGAATTTCTTTCTGCTGCTTCTGGGATCTGGAGCAACTGCATTAATGTCGTAGGAAATTGACAAGTAACAAGACAACGGCGTTTCAGCAGGTTTGTTTTTTACCTTACAGCTCGAGTCGTTTTCAGCTTGTCTTGCTTAATATGTATCGTTTTGGTCAAGTGGGCACCAGTCCTTGTTACTGCTGCTCCATTTGCAGGTTTGACACCCTGGATAACCATTTGCTCCTCAGTGGAATAATTGAAACAAAAGAAAGAAAATGAAAAATGAAATCTCACAAGTGGGTTATATCCCTTTGCCTGGTTGGCTTACCAAATTTACATGGGGCATTGTTTGGAATGGTTTTTCACACATTCAGACTACTACTCTTTCGACTGATAATGATATGTCAAACATGCCCCTGTTAATCTGTTTCAAACAGAAAGGCATGCATGTCCTTTTTGTACGAAGAGTCAGAAGTCAGAAACCATCTCTTAACATCTAGACTTAAAATCCCAGATCTCAATCGTTTTTCACAGGAGATACATTTCATTCTTTATTTCAGATGAAGCTGAAATTTTTACTTGACAGTTCAAAATCTGTATTTGTCAACCGACACCTTATTACCAAGATGTCCAAAATGATTATTTGTATTTGTTAACGGATGTAACTTCCTAGGTAAACAGTTATACTGTACCTAATGGAAGTGACAAGAGCAAAACAGACCTGGTAAAAAGTGAAAAAGAACAATTACGCACCAAAATGAACTACTCTTTTTTGCATGCTTAGAAAACATGTACACTGAGAAAATCAGGTATAATTGTTTTAGGAATCAGGAGTCGGGATTCTGAGCAGCGGCAAGAAACAGAGCACCAGCTCCAGAGCCACCATGAGCATGTTCAATTATTATGTTGCCTGAGAGCTCATCCCCAAGCATTTCCCAAACACTGCTGTGAAGATAATTTCTGAAGATTCTGTAGTGCTCATAAAGCCCGCCTTCTATTATAATAACACTCCTTCTGTTGGCTATTCTCCCAAGCTTCTTTGTAATGGCCACAATGCCTGCTCCAGCCAGACGGGCTCCGCGTTCTGTTACGATGTCACATACCTCTGCAACAATTTCTCTTGCCATTGCTGTAGAATCGGTGATCTGAGGTTGATGAAATGTCAGAGTTAAAAGGAGAGAAATTTCCACTTTTAATCATTTTTAAAATCTAACATCTTGGTTTCAAGAATGAGAGTTATAGTAAACAGACTATTTAGGAATTGATTAATTTCAATTTGGTGACATAGAAAAGATCCTTAGCATTCAATAGTAGGATTCATTTTAAGCTTCCCAGGACATGTCCAACATAAATGCATTCAATATTTTTTTTCTAAATTTTTCCTTCTATTTAGAGCGTTATACACTATATCCATGTTCACTTTAATATGTGATTCACATTGACATACGCGGAGTACAATCTGATGGAATCCAACATAAGCAACAAAACCTTACCCCAAATATTTCCTTGAGTTTTTCATGCACAACTTCACGGCCTTCTGATGTATCTTGATGCATTGCAGCCATATCTGGCGGTCTGAGGAGGAAAAATTAGGTCAGGTATTAAAGATTCGGTTGACGTGTCTATGATGCGATCCTGATCTATCATGACCACCGAATGGACAATTCTTTTTAATGATTCTTTTTTTCCATTTACTATTATTCTGTACTCAAATAAGATGCAACTAAGCAGGCAATCATGCGCTTAGATTAAAATTATTGTAAGCTTATGTATCTTAGCAGGTAAGGAATCACAAATTTTAGAGGTACAATTTCACCAAACAGGGCTGCTTCCTGGGCCAACCATGACTCTTATTACAATTTCTTCGAATGTATATTGCCAGTTAAATGATTATCTCAAATTAGTTTGGACTCAAATAAGATATAATTAAGCAGGCAATGATGCATTTAGATCAAAATTATTTGAAGCTGTGTACCTTAGCAGGTAAGGAATCAGAAGTTTTGGAGGTACAGTTTCACCAAACAGGGCCGTTTCCTCTGCCATCTTCACTAAAACTCTTCTTACAGTTTCTCCCAAATACATTCCTGAAATCAGCTTTTCGAAGATCTGAGATAAAACAAGTAAAATCAAATAGAGAAAAATTATGTATTTATATTTGAGACGCATAATTATGTTCCATAGTACTCATTTACTATTTAATAATCTTGTGCGCCTTTTATCAGTAACTTTCTATGATTTTAATAACTAGTGTTATAGTTTCTTTTTTAACCTTGCTCTAAAAAACACAACTCAATGGATGAGTAGTCATACAATTAGAGTTGCACGCATTATTTGAAATGGGAAGGTTGCCTTACCCGGCTACCAGGATTCGAACTTTCAGCATCTAAAGAAGCATCAAACTGAGTTATAGGAAGTTGGCAGGAATTGAAGTTTCCCCATTCGATGCTAATAACCTATGAATAAAACAAGCCCAAACCTCAAATTTGCGTTCACTTACAAAGCAAAACGAGCAGCATATATTTGTGTGTGTGTATATATATATATATATATATATATATATATAGCAGTGACATACTATCTCGCCTGAATTTGGCAATAATGAGCCACGCCATCTGGGTGCTGATTGAGCTGTATCTACGTAAGCAGCATTTGTGCCCATTCCTAAGCAAATTGCAGCCACACTTTCCCTATTATAGTATCTACCACCAGCTAAATCTCCAACAGTGTCATCAACCTGCTCAATATCTTGGCTCAAACATACTCCTATCTACTAGGATAACAAGAGTAACTAACTCAAGCAAATGAAAGATGCTTACTAATGCATGAACACGCATATTTACGCCGTGTTTTTCCAGAGCTTGATTGATTTCGCTGACCAGTTCCTTTCCTCCCTGATTACATGGTTAGAATAATAAATATTAGTCTTATAGCTATGAAAGGTTGTGAATTCACGTTAACCATGTTACCAAGCAAAATAGGATAAAATAAAACTTAACGATGTCGTCAGCAGAGAAATTTTTCCATTTAATAGCAGAGCCAGAGGCGGCTGCAGCTTGGTTCGCTGCATATGACAAGGTAAACCCCAGTTTCTTGTCATTTGCTGCTGTTTCATCATTGTTCTCGGGATAAGCCGAGATAAATTTTGATAGCTCCACGGCAATGAAATCGTATAATTCCTGAAGATTAAAACTTAATCGATAAGAATGACTGTTCAAATAATCACAAAAATTTGGAAGCAATAACAACAACATACTCAACCTTCTACTTGTGATCAATCTTCAAGTTCATTATGTCGAGCAATTTTATTTCTTTTAGCAATTTACTTTATCCGAAACATGGTAAGGAAGTTTTTTAATTGACAGAAGAATTTCGCGAAGGAAAATATTATTTCATCCAATAGATGGTAAGATGTGTTACATGTAGTAAATTTTTTTATCAATCTCATTATATACTAAAAATTTTCTTTCTTCTAGCTTTTCTGAAACAACTATTACTCTCTCACCCTATTATTCGTACGACTATATAGTTTATGATAATCAAGACAATCAGCTACACCAAAGCCACACCTGTGAAGTTCCAAGCATGACATTTGAGGGAAGAGAAATCTCCTCTCTGTAGAAATCAGAAATAGGCTCATTTCTGCCTCTAAGCCTCGCACACACCATCAAAAAATTCGTCCCTCTCAAGTTCACCGCATAATACATTCCCTGCTCATTCCTGCTACCAAGGCAACAGCTCCAAAACAACATCAACTTATACTATAAAACAATTACTAACTATCTATATTTGCAGATTGAATTTACCCCGTGGGAAGAGGAGAGACGTAGGAAACAAGCATGTTGAGGCAACTTCTTGCTTCATCTGAAGAAAGTGAGGCTTCCATATCAGATACCATGGCATTAGCCACTTCCCATAACTTGGGGACCGGAGTTGCACATTCCCTTGCAAATTTACGGATAATTTGTTGAGTCTTCTTCCATTGTCGGTCCTTTTTTTGCTTCCAATATTGCCTCACTAGAGTCACCACCACCACAACTGTTGCAGCTGTCGTGGTCACTACTGCAAGCGCCACCTCTTTCTTCATCTTTCTCTTGGTTAGATCGCTATTGGGTAACAGAAACTCACCTTTTTCTTTGTAGTTTATAATTAATCTTCTTTTGCTTTTCCCATGTTGATAAGGTATATTAACAGAAATCCGTGGATTCAGTAGAGAAGAACGAGTATCCTGGGCGGGAAGTTCATGGTTGTGCTAGTTGAGATATAGGCAACAAATGTCCAAAGATTCCAAGCCCAAGTTAACGGGAAACAAACTCTTAGACTGCCCAGCCTCGGCCTTTGTTTGGGCTTAAGAAAAGTTCATGGGATCCACTTCCAAGAAAAGAGAGGCTTATTCCAGTAATAGCATTAGGTCTGCATTTTCGTCAAAGCAGTGCAATGGTGGCCCGACCAGACCAACAATGGATTTGATTTTCTGCGACCCAATACCGAACTGTTATATTTCTATTTAATAATTACGTTAATTTAGCCTAATAAATATATGGCAAATTGTATAAAATAATTATACTAAAAGTTATATGGCGGCAACTTTTTACCTTTTTTTTTGCTTAATTTCCTAAATAAAGGACTTCCACGTTAAAGAGAGATGGAAGGGGGAAAATGCGAAGAAAATTGGAAAAGGGTTAATGTGATCGCATCTTGAATACGTAGAAAATTGTCGTTGGATTTTCTAACAAAGAATAAGACATGAAATGCAAAACTTGGTCATTTTCAAACCCAGCCGCATTCCTTTTATTCTTTTTGGTTCTTTCCTGAGTGAGTCTCTGGTCTCTTTTTTCTCTCCAATAATGATCATTTTACATGTAAAAGCTTAATCATTTTGTATGGAATTTGAAGAGTCTTACTACATCAAAAGTTCCGAATCAAGTCAAATTTGTGGTGCTTAATCATTTGCCTCCGTGGAATATTTTAACGTTTGAATATATTTTTTTGCAAAATTAGAATTCTTTGGACAAAAATTAAGCTGTTTTCACTCGTCTTAAAGTCAACCGGAAACGCTTTACCCTGAGTCCTTGATGATAAACCCCATGACTTTTTTGCATGCCCGTTTTGAAGATTACGCATATCCGTACATGAAGGCCAACCATATTTGATGCATGAAATCAAGGACGCACAGCTTTGTCCCACCTCGCTATAGCTAATTTTCTCTGTCGGTTCCCAGGATAAGGGGGAAGAAAATTGTATGAGAACAGAATCCTTGATAGAATAATAATCATATATTATGAATTAAAATGATGTGACCCTTATTGAGATCGAAACTTATGTATATAACGACTTCACTCTCGCATATTCAAGTGCTTTATAATTAAGTCATTTTGTTTAATTTCAGTTTCTAATTTTTTTGAGTAATTATCTATTAGAATCTTTGGATTAATATCATATCTATCAATAATAAAATTTTTAAACTTCACAAATAATATATTATTTTTTTTAAAATTTCATTTATTCTTACATGATAACAACCTTATAAATATATCATTGAGGAAAATTTTTAATTTCACGAGTTTGTTTGTAGTTTGAAAGTCTCATTTTTGTTAAAATATTTTTTGAAAATATTTTTACGCTGTTTCAATTTGTATTTATAGAGAATTCTTGATGTTATTTGTTTTTAGCTCTCTTTTTATTAATGAAAACTTATATTATTTTTTTTAAAAAAAAAAGAGAGTCACGGTCAATGCACAGGACAATTTTTTCCATCTCATTAACTTTGACTGGTTCTTGGTAAGTAAATAGGTGAAAAATTCCAAGTTACTTTAACATGGTGGGGTATTGTGACTAATTACAGCATGAAAGTAGAACCGTGTGTAAGAGTTCTCTCCCATTGGGTCAAGCTCCGGCAACCTAGAAGGATTTAGCAAATTTGAATGAATATGGCTTCATGAAAAAGGGGAAAAAATATAGAAGAATGGAAGAAATAAAGGTACTATCGTACAAACTTTTTGAAAAACTATGAAACAAATTTTTATATACGTTTGTATATAATTCGTGGTAATAAAAAATTTTGGCATAATAATTGTTCCCCACTGATTCCAAATATCCAGCATCCAGTGGGAAAAGCTGGTGATGAACACATTCATTGACAGGACAAAACCCACCAAACTTTCACCAACTTGTCCCCGAAGAAATTAAGCAAAGAAGAAAACAAAGCCAAAAACTAACTTTTGTGTTTGTTTAATCGTAGTTCAAATGTCCATATCAGGTCATAAAATGAGAATTTCTGTTTTTGTTTTTATAATCATCCGATTTCTTTCTATCCGAATCAAGAAATCTCATTCAATCCTTTTGTTATTTTAAATAACATAAAGTAATTAAATAGGAATAAGGGGAGACTTAAACTTTGATTATAAGCCACTATACATTAAAGATTGTTTTACGTTCTTCTTTTATGTCATGCAATGCTACCAAACCAAAATTTTTCCATCTGAATTACAGATTGCCTGAAATGAGTATATATGCTGCATTTATAGATGCATGGCATTTAGGTGGGGGAAACTACAAATTTAATGGATATGCATCTTGTCATATAGTGGGATTTGTCCTAAAGATGGGAAAAGGGAAGAGATAGAACATTAACATCATTCTAGTTGTAATCGTCCACGATTCCTCAGCTCATACCAAAATCAATATTAACGCCACCGACCTTTGTTTGGACTGTTTGGGTCAAAAGTCGTAAGCAAATGGGCCCTGCTCCTCCTTCCACGTAGCTGCCTGACTTTGACTATTCCTCCTTGCAGCGAAGGATCCTAGAAAATGAACACGACCTTTTTTTCGATTGCAAACTTTGAGGACCTTTCCAAAATACCGTCCATTTTGGTCGGTTTTGGGTTGGTTTATGGTCTCATCCACCTTCATTAAGTACAGTACTGCAATTGAAGTTGCAAAATCTCGCCAAAATGGTTGGTTAATTAATTAGAATGGTTTTACTCTTACAAGTTAAAACGACGGTTCCTTCAACCACTTTATACTGCAAATTAATTAACCACTAAACATCACCTTAATTGCTCTCTCCATCGGTATGTTAAGAATTATCCTTGCCGCTTGAACTTAATCAGGCACGCATGACTGTTTCCACCCCCACCCCCCCCGAAAGGAGTTTAATTAATAGTACATCTGTTTCGGATTTTTTTAGTGGATAAAGAATGTTCACCCAAAAGATCAATCTTTTAAATTCAGCTATCCTATTTATTTAACTAGGAAGAAAGCATTACAACTTGAGTTCAAAGACATTAGACAATATTCCTCATCTTATTTTAACTGTCCAACAAGTTATATACACAAAGAGCTTAATAGAATGTTCATGATCTACTCTCTAAAGATTGTTTTACTCACCAATGAAATTCATAATATTTATAATTATTTAATTTCAACCATCCGATTGAGATTTATTGTATATACCATGAACTGTAAGTGATATATATATATAAACTTTTTTTTAATGGACTTCTATCTTCGTATTCAGCTCCTTCAACTGATATATTCCCTTCCTTTGAAACCAATGTACTAATTAGGTTTAGTTTGCTTGGACTTTTAAACCCTCTACCATGTACCAAAATCAAAAGTAAGAGTTACTCTTTCTGAAAACAGTGACAAAAGCGATAATATTTAAATACAAGATATTTATTTAGATGTTTACTCTAATCCTACAACCTAAGATATGCTTAGGTAGCAAAACAGAGTTACCCTTTGATGTTCCTCTTAACTTGTAAGTTGTAACCTCGGAACTTCCAAACGTCGGATGTTGTTTCTATCAATCGATGCTACTCCAATTACTGTTTGCTTTGAAGCAATGGAATTACAGGAGAGAAGAGAAAGTCGCAACAAACTTAACTCCCCATTAAAGACAGGGAGAGATGAGAGAGAATAGAGAGTCAGAAGTCAAAGCAGAGAAAGAAACTAAGGCGGATCACGATCTTTGGTGGGGACTAAGATAGCCTTTTATTTATTACAGCTATTATCTAAAAAGTATTAAATATTTTCACAGGGCCCCATCTGTATGCCTCCAACTGTTACAATCATCTTACATCACCATTACATATCTTCTGATCTTCTCTGTTCACATTTGTATATATATGTTCGTTTCAAAAATATAGTTAAATTAATGATATTTTCCAATTCAATAATGAGAATGATATACTCAAACTCCCCCTTATTATAAAGAAAGTTGCCCAGTCACTACTTCACAGGAGAACAATGTATATGAAAAAAAAAAAATCCAATTGCGTAGGGCTCAAAGCAATTGATTAGGACATTGAGATAATTTTAGATCATTGTCAAAATGCGATGTCAATTTATTCGATTTTAACTCTATGAGCATATCATAAAAGATCATAATTTAATCATCTTAGTAAAAAAATTAAAGAATAAAAAAACGAAATTAAAAAAAAAAACACCTGTTATTCAATCCATCAACTACAAGGTGCAAATTACAAGAAGAGTTTACACAACGAACTAAAGATAAACAAATTATCTAAAGGTTCCTAAAAACTCTAAATTGTCAAACCTAAGAGAAAAACTGCCTGTAAATCTCCAACTTTAATGGAGAAAAAGAACTACTGCTTACTGTGGGAAAGAGGCGATGTAGAAAAGTCAAACCCTCTCAAAAACCTCTTCAAGCTGGCTAGGAGAATCCAAATAGAGCACATGGGGAGTTAAACATGGTCAACAAGTCAACCACGCAAAAATAAACACAGGAGAAACTCCCGTACTGCAAAATTGGTTCCTCCCAGCTTTTGCTAATGGCAGGTGGTCATTGTTACAGAGAGAATAATTTACAGGCTACTTTTCTCTTGTTAAGGTCTGAGGAAAGAACAAACAAAGATAAACTGTAGAAATCATCACTGATCAAAAAAAAGAAGCTAAATAACTCTGTAGCGTTTATTCCTATCCAATGGAAGTCAACGGGCAATCCTTTTTTTCTCAATGTGAACATTGTGTTGCAACTTCATCACATGAACTTGCGCAAAGCCATTCGAAGGCTTTTCACAAGATCCTTCACTGTCATTGAAAACTCAGCTTCCATCTGCAATTTGACATAAAACTATGGTTGAAGTCAAGGGTTGTTACAACTTGTAACTAAACTAGATTTGAAAAAGCAAAGCAAGCTTGAGCAAAGATTGAATACAAATGGAGAAACAAAAGTTCTCTACAATCGCTAAAAAGGTCTGTTGAATTAATTACCTGAGCAACAATGGTTATGTCTTGAGTAGCTTGTCCAAAGGGCAAGACATTGGTATTGAGCACAGAGAGATGAAGCTTTTCCACTTCGTTTATGATGTTTGGTATGCACCCTTTGTTTTTCTCGCAGTGGATTCTGAGGAGCACATCCTTGTCTGCAACTCTTGCTTCAATTTCGGGAAGTGGCTTGTTAGAGTGGCTATCAAAGTTCTCATCAGATGAAGATGTCTCATCATCTGCAAAAATTTGGGTTTTCCTCACAAAGATTACAGATTCCATTGTTTTCTTAGAGACTTGTTCCTCAAGTGTTGTTACTCGTTCTTGAAGCTGTTTCAAGTATTTGATAGCGTCTCCAAGAACGGAAGCCTTGTCCGTCTGCATAGGCATATGAGATCAGCATAAGGCTAAGCTTTGTTTCTTTTGAAAGTACTTTGCTTTTGATGAATTCCAAAAGTTATTGCATGAAATACTAATATCATATGAAACTAATTAATATTAGGCTAAACCTTCATATTTTATGACAATTAAGAGTCCCATCTGACAGCGAATTATGAAATTTAAACATCACATATGAACCCAAATCTAAAAGATTGAACTTAAGCTTTTATTAGCTCCTTTATTTCAAAGAAATCGCTTCATAATTTCTTGACTGCTTTTTCCCCATGAAATCATGGAATTCATCAATCAGGTTAAGGTAAGAAAACTAAAACTTAATAGTTTTAATGAAATTTCAAAGCCACAAATACCGACAATACTTGTTCTACATTGACCTAAACTATAAAACAAGGAAATTTAAAAAAGGAATCTTTGAAAAGAGTTAAGGACTCTGAACTTGTACCTTTTTGAGGCCAGGAATAAGTGCTGAAAGAGATATGAACCTCTGGCTGAGCTTCTCACGGCGTTTTCTTTCAGCAATTACATGATCTTGAGCATGTAATGGAGTCCTAGTCAATGAACCAACCCTCTTTGAAACCTGCCCATATTTAGGTGAACAATATTGGTCCTTGTAGGCATTTTGAGGAATCAAATTAGATGGAAATTCAATACAATTTCCATCATAACCCACCTCATTTTTTGGTTTCACAGCACAGTCTAGACCATAATATTGCTGGGAAATAGCTGGTGATGAATTCCAGTTGTCGAAGGATATAATATGGGAAGACGGGGAAGAAGAAGCCTTTAGTGGGATGTTTTCTGTGATGCAAGAGTTCGGGCTGTTGGTCTTGAGTTGTTTCATTGGCCGTTGAAAGTGGTCGACCTGATGAGAAGCTCCAATGCATGAACCATTCATATTGTTGTGGGAGCTAATTTTCTGGTCGATATTTTGATAGGATGAATGGCTCTCAGAAGAAAAAGATTGGAAATTGAGATCGTCAAATGAATAGTCCATGGGGTTCATCATTTGGTATTGTGGGAAAAACGTGGAATCCTCCATTTCCTGGCAGTCAAAATCATCATAATTCTCATAAGTAAGATTTTTTTCTTTATTTTTGCTTCACAAAGGTTGGGAACAGTGGCAGAACAGTCTTTACCAGTTCAGATAACCATTTGCCTGAAGCGATTTCCATTAAAGAAGCTTTTCTTTTTCTTTTTTTTTGTTGGGGTCCTTAAACCTGGAATGATTAAACAAGGCACCAAAATCTTAGAAATGAAGGCTCCAACCAAAGAAATCAAGCAATTAAAAGTTGCTAAGATTTCAAGCTATATATCTGATACTAGTACTATATATCCCATAATCATCTTTGCTTTTGACTAAAGAAACTACAAAGAAGAAAAAGCTAAGCAAAACTATACCAAAGCACAGATCAAGAAGAGAAAATCCATTAAAGACCCAGCAGCAAAAACCATCAAAACTTAAAGGCCAAAACAGCATCAAGAGGAATATAAAAGTTAATTTGAGAGATCCAAAAATCTCCAGAAAGAAAAGTCAAGTGGAGTTTGGGGTTAGGGAGTTGAAAAGCTTACCTTCAAACAAAGACTGGGAGTCTGAAGGGAAGTTTTTTCAGCTTTTGGTTTGATGGAATTCTTTCCCAATTCGCCAGGAGGAAACAAATTCGTGAATCTATATATACAGGTGTACGGGTACGTACGCGCTTCCAAGTATTATATGGTGTTGTTACATGTGTGAAAATATTGCTCCCCTTTTCTAGTTTTCACTATTCATGTTGAGGCTCTGTTTCTGGACTTTCTCCTTTGAATTTAATATTACTAAACTAGTATCCCCACATTAATAGAGGGTCTCCTGCTTTGCTTGCCATATTTCGATGGCTTTTTAGATATAAATATTATGGTGGTGCTAAAGCACTTCACTGTTCAGTAAAAATATTGCTGCTCTCTCTGCATTTGTTTATTTTAATTGGGAACAGAACTTGAATACTTGATGTTTGCTTAGTAATTTATACTGCCATTTTTTCTTGGATATATTTGTAGTAGAATTGCTGAAATTTGTTCCTTGTAACCTTATAATTTTTGTCAGAGAGGGAGGAAGAAACTTTCCTATAATGGATACTGCCATACTGGTACTGCTTGTCTCTTCTTAAAAAATCCACATGTTGGAATCTCGTTTTATATCCGGAAATGGATATGAATACAACTTCCAACGGCATGGTGATCTCCTTCTCCACATTGAAGAGATAGCACATTTTTGTTTTGCTTATAAAAATGCAAAAAAGACTGAAATGCTATGAATTAAAAAGTCTATTCCCTTGAGATTTCCTCTATTCATAGTCAGATTCAGCAACAAAAGTAGGATTGGCTCTTTCATGGTTTGAGAATCAGGTAGCAAGAGAATGGGATTTTAGGTGAAAATCTTATCAATAACCTTACAAGTATAAGTTAAGTGCTTTCATTTGATTTTATCTTTTCATTGAATTTCAATTAATTTTTATTTAATTAATCGTTATTAAATAAAAAATTAACAAATCTCATTTAAAAAATTATACTTAAATCTTTATATAAGATCTTGTTTGATAATTTCTTCTATTATCGTTTGATTACGAAATCATGCGTTATTCTATTTTATGATATGATCGTTTAAATTATGAATTGTTTATATCATATTTTAAAATAATTTAAAAAATATATTTTTTTTTGCAAAGACTTTTTCAACATTTAGCAGTGGAAATGTTTTTTACCCTTTTATGGCTCTAATGACCCTCCTAGCATTACAAATTGGAATGGAACCCAATAACACCAATTCAAGCAGCTGTCTCGTAGTTGTAATTCAACAAAGAAACCAAAAAAGAAAGATATAATTGGCACATGCCTATTTCTCTCTAGAGTTTGCAAACGTGTAAGCAACTCCGTGTTGCCCCTACATATGTATTAAGGTTGAGTCTCAGTCACATGCAAAATTAGGAACCTCGAATGAAGGTCCCTATTGGGGAAAGACATGGTTCCTAAATCTTAACAGAGAGAGGACCGGGATGGTCAAAGCAGGCTCCACTTTCCACACGGGCTAAACAGCTAGCGGCCATTTCTTCCTTTCATTTCATCACCAAATCTAATTAATTGTTACATCATCCTTCACATAATAAAAGAAAGCTGAAAAGATAAGATGGGAGGTCTCAAATTGAAATATTTTTTTTGTTTTATTTTATCAAGTAATATCTAATTTTTTAAAAACATCAATTGGCTTGTGTTTTCTTTATCATAGAAGTCGGAATGGATGATCCAAAATTAATGATTTCTGTAGTTTCTTTTAATGATTTGGGATCTAATTAAGAGATTGTACTTTTTGTTTTTATGATTCAAAGATAATTGGATATAGGCCTTCAAATATATTAATATGGCTCATAAAAATGGAGGGATTATGTTGTTAGTTGGAACAGGTCCCCTCTATCTTCCAATTCCATAGACTGGTCAATTGTTTTTCATTTTTCTTTTTCTTAAAAAAATTAATAAAACTATTATCAATAAAATGTAATTTACATCTAAGAAACCCACTCCTTCCTCTCTCAAAAAAAAAAAAAAAAGGAAAGAGAAAGAAGTTATTGTTACAACATCTTTTAATATTGTTTAATATTTTGGAACAGAGTTCATTTTTGAATATTAACAGATTTGAGATGAATTAAGATGAAATCTAAAAAAAGAAGGCAATTTATTCAAAAAAAAATCATCTTTTTATTTTTCTTGTTGCCGGTTAGAATGTGAGAATCAGAACTAGCTAGCTAGCTTTACGTTGTAATATGAGCAAGGTGCTTAAATCACCATCAAAGGATTACTATCTACTTAGCCAAAGGTAACTTCTTTTTCCTCTTAAAATGATTGGGCAATCTGAGAATATATTTTCTATGAGAATTTAGTAAAACATAGTAAAGAAGAAGACATATAAATAAAGACATTGATGTACCTGAATATTTAGTTCATTAGTTGGTGTATAATCCCCTGCTTAAAGAGTAGGGTTCGAATCTTTCCTTTCTCAATTATAAAAAAATAAATAAATAAATAAAGACATCAAAAAAAAAATGTAGGTGAGTTGTCTCCTAAGCGAAAATGATAGCTTATTACTTGCACTTCTCTCCTTTCACTTGAAACTTTTCTTTATTAATACAATCTCTTTCTCTGTCCATCTCTCAATCCGCCATAGCCTTCAATTAACAAAGGAAAAATGATTATTGTGGGGATTATAAAGATCTACATTTCTTTATTCTTTAATAGCTCAGCCACGACAAATTTTGTCAACTTTAACCATCAATTCGCCTAGCAAAGGGAAAAAGATTACCGGGGAGGAAATAATTAAAATGGCGTGCAATTAACGATAATTGTTTTATTAATTTAATCCTATTTAGTCAAAAAAATTATTCATCATCGGTGCCATGTCAAGAAAAGAATTAAGAAATGACAATCAGAAACGTTTTTATATGTAGCTATTAAAAAAAAATGTTATTTGCATTGGATTATACTAAATTTAGAAGGTTTGTTTTTGATTAGTGAGGTCTGTTTTTCTTTGTTTAATGTGTTTAGTTTTGAGGCTCATTTGATTTTCATGTTACATCATCGTGTCGTAGTTTCTAAGGGGCTTCTAACCTGAAATTTTTTAGTTTATTTTTTCTTTAACTAGAGTAAAGTTAGACCAAAGGAACAAAACGGACGGCGCAATTACATGATAAACGTGGTTTAGCTTTGCTCAAGACAACCCAAAAAAAAAAAAAAGGGAAAAGACAAATAAAAGACACGTGATTAACAGTTCAAATTGGCTTGTCAATTTTTATATTTAATGCTTATTTAATTTAATTATTAATTAAACCAATGGAGTTTGAGCTTAAGTTAAAAGCTTATTTATTTTAATTATTGATTTACGCTATTTAACTATCAAAGCTCTTTTCTTTTTTTTCTTTTTTTGCATTAGAAATGAAGCGATTCCAATAAGTATATATATATTATTATAAACAAATACAATAAGGCAGAAATATAATTATATTATTAATAAGCTTTTTCACACATATTTTTTATGCTCTAAATTAGATGCAGCTAAATTAGATGCAGCTTTCTCATAGATTTTTTTTGGTGAAATTAAATGGAAATAAAAAATCTTTGTTCTTAAATTTGATTATTAATTGGACTTGAAAGTTAATTTGAAGCTCATTTACTAACTGTATAATAAAATGGACATAGATATTAGATTAAACCAATATGGTTTATAAAAATCGTAATCATTATATAAAATTAGATTCTCATTAAAAAATAGCCAGCTCCTGAAAAAATAATTAAACAAAAAGAAGTGGGCTATATCTATGTATGAAGCAAAGCATCTGATACTGATCATTAGACTAGAATTTGAAGCTTTGGACGCTTTCTGGCCCTGTTTACCAATTTTAGAAAATCTGGATGATCTCATGGCTTCAAACTGAGATTTAATTAATCTTTGTCCAACACATTAATTGTGAGAACTGATATCATATATCACTGGCAGAAGGATAATCAATATATAATAATAAAATATTAGGATGCGTCTCCTTTAATCACATTGATCATTTTCCAATTCCAAAAACAATTTTGTGTGAATATATATATTTTCAAAAACAATTTTAATTAAGACACGAAAAATCGAAGAAAATGAATCTGGACATGATCTCTTAGAAACTGAATAAAGAAGTTAGAGATGTCAAAAACATATTGGTGGCGTTTGTTTGCGGGATTGTAAAGTGACATTATCTGTAATGTGCTTAATTAAATTACATTGCAGCGTTTGTTTTGTAATAGACCACTGCAATGTCGGATTGCAATGTAATCACATTGCAGCCCAAAACCAATGCAATGTACATTACATTGCAGGCTGCAATGTTTGCAATGTTATTAAAGATATTTTTACCCTTCAACTTTATTATTTTATTAAAAATATTTTATAATATTATAATTAAAATAAAAAAATATTAAACTAAAATATATAATATAAAAATTAAAAATTAAAAAATAAAATATAAAAAATTAAAATTTATATAATATAGGTAAAAGAAATTAAAATATAATATATAATATAAGAAATAAAAATTAAAAAAATAAAATATAAAAAATTAAAATTTATATAATATAGGTAAAAAATATTAAAATAAAATATATAATATAAGAAATAAAAATTAAAAAATAAAATATAAAAAATTAAAATTTATATAATATAGGTAAAAGAAATTAAAATATAATATATAATATAAGAAATAAAAATTAAAAAATAAAATATAAAAAATTAAAATTTATATAATATAAGTAAAAAATATTAAAATAAAATATATAATATAAGAAATAAAAATTAAAAAATAAAATATAAAAAATTAAAATTTATATAATATAGACAAAAGAAATTAAAATAAAATATATAATATAAAAATTATATTAAATAAATGAAATAAAATATACAAAATTATAATAAAAAATGAAAATAAAATATATGACATTAAAAATATATTTAAGAGATAATATTATATAAAAATTAATAATAAAAAATACAAGTATATTAAATTTACATTTTAATAAATAAGGGTAATTTTGTAAATTAACATTACATTCCCTGTAAAGTACTTGTAAAACAAACACTGTAATGTTATCTTCCTTGCATTTTAATCATTACATTACTCATATACCAAACACTGCAATATAATCTTCCCTGCAATCACATTACCTGCAATCACATTACCTGTAATCACATTACACTGTAAAGTACCAAACGCCACCATTGTGTTCTAATTGACCAAATTAAAAAAATAAATAAAACAATTTTGAAAACAAAGCATATCGAGTGCTGAAGAAGAATAAACTTTTGTCTACCCTTAACCCCTTCAGCAATATATCAAAATTCCAAAAAATATATCTTTTTCTTTGATAAAAAAAAAAGATAAATTATCTGATGAAATATTTAAAGTACCATATCTAGTGCAGATTTTGCTTTTCACTCAAAATGAAACGGATCCGTAGAATTGAATAATTCTCATAAAACAATAAGAAACAACGGCACCTCATGTGTATCATGTGTACTTTTGTCTTAATTGAACAAACTTTAAATTGGTCTTTGGATTAATTTTGGTCATGGACGGAAATGATGTTCTAGAAACAGGCATTATACCTAGTTCATTGCATTGTTTAATCTCTCGGCAGGATTTTGGAGTTGAAATATTGAATAAATTCAATTAATAATATGTAGATTTTCATTTTCAACTTTATGGTTTTTGTTGATCTTTAATATTTAATAAAACAGTTTACGGATGATTTTATATAGAACTTTTATCCATGCATTAATTATTACCATTAAGCTGCATGCGCTTGTTATGTACCGACTTATAATTACTTGTAAATGCTACATATATCAACTAGGTTTTAGTCATTTTTATGACCTTTCAATTCTTCCTTATTATTTAACTTTAAGTTGGAGTTCTGTTTCAATTTTCTTTTCGTTTTAAACTTGGGCAAAAGCTCACAAGCAAAAATCAATTAAAGTCTATAAGTGAGGCCCTACGAGGCTGCAACTCCAAAATGAAGTACTTAAGAGAACTAGATCTTTTTTTTTTTTTTTATAGAAAAGAGGGAAAAATTATTAAATATGTTATTTTTATTACATCAATTGTAAATTCAACAGTGAATCAGGATACGATATAGTATTAAATTGTGATCGCAACTTAATTGATAATAATTTTGTTAAATTAATGAAAATTTTGTATTTATTGATAATGACAAGATAAAAATAATTAGTACTGTGTCATGTCACAACTTGTAAATTACAATTGATGCGATAGAAATTGTTTATCGCATACTGATGCTCAACGCCCATATGCAAAGTAAGAGATAAATTTTAAAAGTAATATGCCATCGCATTACATATAAGAATATGGTTTAAAATGCACATGAAAGTTGTATAGTAGATTCCTGTAGCACCAATCACGCTCCAAAACCTCTCAAATGTCATTTTAGTTTTTTTTTTTCTTTTTAGAAAGATATGATAATTTCATTACTAAATGTCATCATAATTAGTTAATTACATGCTGATTTGGACATTACTAATCACTTGGCTGTTTAGGTAACTTGCAAAATATTTTTTAGATAGAAGGTGCACTCAAAAGTTGAACTAGAGCTGGCATATTATGAGTTACAGCACTAGCTTGCTAGGGTTTGAAAAGTCAGAAGATGGGTTGTTCTATGTATGCTCAGGTTTTTGATCACTACGAGAAAAACCAAATTTTTTTTTTTTATAATAGGAGCTATGAGGAAAACTTGATGAAAGATGTTGTTCTTTTCCCACAGTGTCAAGGACAAATATTAGAAATTTAGGGGGTGGGAGATATTGACATTCCACCCATGGCATAGCCTTATAAAACAAAGATTACATATTAATAAATAATTATACAAACTTACAAGTTAAGACTAAGTTAGAGTCGTATGAATGCTAATGGGAAATGATGGGAAGTTGACTGGCAGCAAAATTAATTAACTTAACTCAAACCCCCGTAATCCTGGAGGTTGGAGTAATGGAAGTCAGCACTGTAAGCTTACATCATGCACATAATAATTGACTTTTCAGAATGATTCAACCATTTTTTGTCTTAACCAATACAAATTGAACCCAACCATACGTTTATGGTGAAATTGAAGCCAACAATAAGTCATCAAAGTTCCAAATCCCGGCCAGCAAAAGCCATCTTTGATAAAGTCATAAAGTTTATAATCATTACTTTCGTACTTGTTACCCAGCTTTTCTTTAGGTAGTAGCAATTTTTCAACGTGGTTTGGAGTCAAAGACCATTACAAGCAACTTGCAATCTAACAAATACCTAGTTGGGGTATCTAAATCCCCCAACTAGTTGGTGTCAGATTTTCTTTGATCATCAAAGAGAATAGGGAATTAAAAAACAGGTTTGGGATCATTTTTTTGGTAAACTTTGGACTCTTGCAAATTAATTTGGGAAAATAATTATATATTTCATGTTTATTTGTTATGCAATCGAGAAGGATGTATAACGAAATTGTATCCATAAACCTGTTAAGTAATCCAGGTTTTGAAATGATAACTTAGAGACTTAAACAGGAATTTGAACTTTTACCAAAGAGAATTACAATTTTCCTTCTATTCTTTTCTAGAAGGTAAATGTATTCTTGGTCCACAATTTGTCTCTTTCATTTAATGTGACATTCATTTTTTTTTTTCTTTTGAGGAAAGTGAAATCACTGATGTTCCTATTTGTTTGACGACGTGGATGTATATTCATCCATGAATTAATTGAATGGGGCATGATATTTTTTGTACTATATATCAATCAATAATATAATTGCCATGTCGAATGAGAAAGTGAAAGTGAAAAAAAATCCAAAAGAAAGGTGGGATCACCTTGTTCAATTTGAATAATTGGCAGAAAGTATATATAGACTAAAGATGAAACTGGAAAGAAGCGTGATCATGAGTAATATAAACCCATCTTTCAATATAATGGGAAAGAGATTATTTTGGTCGTTTCAATTTTCAAACAACTGCCTAACTATTATAAGATTTAACAATTTAGTATTTGTTTGGTTTTCAGCAAAACTTCTAATTATTAGGTTATGATCTTGATGTATAGATACAGAAATAGATTGAATTGCTTGAATATATATTGGTTTCCTGATGATGTGGAGAGGACAAGGAAGATCTGTTTCTTTGAATTTGGTCGAGATGCACATGATGGAAAAACTTTTGTACACTTTAATAAACCATACGTTGTATCTATTCCAAAATTCACGAGTTATACAAAACAATTATCTATTTCTTCTTGTAGCTAGAACATTTTCACACTGTTGTATTAAAACCCAAATTGGTATGGGGCAGCGAGAGATGAACTGAATAAAAGTGTTCACACTTCTGCGACATGTATATATATACAGAGACTGAGGCTTTTGTTTTGTTTTGTTTTCTCTTTGTCTCTTTTATGTGAGAAAGTGTATCAACCCAAAATCCCAAATCCATACCCTCCCCAACAACTTGAGTTAATTCCAATTTGCTATAACCTCTTAATCCTGTAAAATTCTTACTAATAAAGCAAACCTCACAATGTTAAGAATTACAACTACTTTTTTAGAAGTCAATTATTACTGTATATTGATGGATAACATGGAGTGAAATGTGCTGAAACAAGTCTTTTAACTTTTCCAATTAAGCATAAGACTTGTTCCAATCTAAATAACTTCGGTTTATAGCTATACAACACGTAGAACCCATAGCTCTTTTCAATTAAGAACTAGACTTGACAGTGTTTTTTCCTTCTTCTTTTTTCTTATTAATTTTTTGAAATGAAAATATGAGAAAATGGTGCGACTCTTCTTCTAAGCAAAGTCGAAATATGAATTTTTATAAGTAATTGAAAACCATAATTAACTACCACTAAAACTACAATCCCACAAAGAAAGAAAGAAAAAAAACCCCAACCAAAAACTGGTAAAACAGAAAACTTTCAGTATTTTTCATAATAATGTGTTATTTAATACATCTAGACAAGGTCAAGAGAGAAGAGGGAAGTTGAATCCAGTAGCTCTTGACCATTCATTGGAGGGCTAATATAGTTAGTATCATATATTATCAATATGAAGAGCAAGGAGTTGAAATTAAAGTAGGCTATCCTTATCTGCAGTTGTTATAACTTAATCTTCGTATAGATTCTCATCAATCGGTATTAATCTAACAGTAATCTTCCACTAGTTTAACACACACAATTTTAGGGCATTTGTACTTAAACGTTATTTTTCCATCTCTTTTTAGCCTTTTTTGAAAAAAAACAAGGCATATTGAAGTAGAGTTTTGCGAATAACTCTACTCTTTTTAAGGGCCAGTGCAACTTCTTTATTAGTTGCGACTTGGAGGATAGAAGAACTGAGGAGTTTTGCAAAGAAACAAACAACTGATTTGTTCAATACGTAATCTTCTTTTTTTATTTTTCCTTTTTTAGTAAAAAGAGTGAGATGTAGAGTTTGTAATTAAAGATCTTAAGTTCAAGTAATGTTGTTCTCTCTTGTATTAAAAATAAAAAGCAAAAGTAAATTTATAAAACTCAAAGACAACTCTTTAAAATAAATTTTCCTTAAATTAATCTCAGGTTATGTTATTTGATGAGAAAATCTAACCTCTTAATAGTGTAAAGATAAATAATTATAAGTACATATTTTTATTGAGCACATGCACATGATCTTTTGCTCCTGCTATGTATATCTGATCTAGTCCAATATAATTGGAGATGCTAATTAATGTTGAAATAAATTTAAGTCCTGTTTAATTATTAATTAACCTCACATTAACTCATTGATGCATTCATGGACTCTAGCCTCCAACTGTGACAAGAATGCAAACATATTCATTTACAGAAACCACTGGTTTGGTCACATGTATTTTCTTATTGGCTGAGCTGTAAGTGTGATTGAATATCGAAGCCCATATTTGGAATTCATATGCTAAATCCAAGCAAACGTGCTTCATTAATCAGCTACACTTATAACATAATCATGTGAAACACTTAGTTGAGAACTTGCAGTTAAATGGAATATGTACTTTTTGCAATATATAATCAAATGTTACAGTGGAAAAAGAAAAAGGAAACATTTCTAGAAGAATCGCCAAATCTTACATTGTACAGAAGGGATGATTTCAGATTTCACACAGAGGTCAGACCACTGAAAAAAGCTAGATCCAATTCTAAGAGAAACCCACTTGCTCATCTATGCATCGTAGAACAACATATAGACCAATAATTAAACACAATGTTCAAGCAAATTCAGAGAGAAGAGAGAGATTTCATTATACTGTAATGTTAATGAAATCTCTAATCTCTCTCTGAAGCCATAATTGAATGAATTCTGGCCACGATCAGTTTGCAGCATCAGGGTAAGCGAACGTGGTCAACGGTTGAAACCACGCAAAAACAAGTACAGAGGAAAAACCCTGCAGTAGTTTGAACCTCACGGCGAAATAAGCTTTAGGAACAAGAGATTTATGAGCCTTGGTTTCACTTAGAAGATTTGAAACAAAAGAAAAAAGGAGGACAACTTAAACTCAAAGATATTAGTGGAAAGAATCAATGATGCAGAAACTGATGAATCTAGCTGGTTTTCTAGGATTTCACATGAACTTCAGAAAAGCCACTCTTAAGTCCTTAACAAGATCCTTCACGGTCATGCTGAATTCAGCATCTTTCTGCAAAAAAAATGGAATTGATTTTCATTAGTCATGTTGAATTCAATTTCAATAAATTTAAATCCCCCAAGAAAATAAAAGATGTTTTAAATTTCTTCAAGTTAATTACCTGAGCAATTATGGTAATGTCGAGAGTGGAATTTCCAAAAGGCAAGACGCTGCTATTAACAACAGTTAGATGGAGGTTCTCTATTTCGCTTAGTATTTTCACCACGAAACCTTTCTGTTTCTCGCAATGGATTCGGATGAGAACATCGTTATCCGAGACTCTAGCTTCAATTTCTGGTAGTGCTGCATCGGATGACTGACTATTGGAGTTCTCTTCACACGAAGAGGTTTCATCATCAGCTGATAGCTGAGATTTCTTGACAAAAACTACGGATTCCACAGTTCTCTTCTTGGTTTGCTCCTCGAGCACTTTTAAACGCTCTTGAAGTTGTTTCACATACTTGATAGCATCTCCAAGAACTGAAGCTTTGTCCATCTATCAACAAAAAAACTCTTGGTTTTACTCAACTAATCCTCACAAAAAATCAAGAGGAAAAAACATGCTATGAAGAAAGATATATTTGGTACCTTCTTCAGGCCAGGAACAATTGCTGAGAGTGCTATGAAACGCTGGCTAAGCTTTTCTCTTCTCTTTCTCTCAGCCATAATGTGATCTTGAGCGTGTGAAGGGCTTCTTGTCATTGAGTAAGTCCTCTTGATCCCTGGATTGGGTTTTGGTGCAAAATTTGTGTTCTCGTAAGGACCATTTGTGATCACAGGCGAAAAGTTCATATTTCCTGAAGATACCGTTTCGTCTTTAGGCCTCATAGCGTGGTGGTCAATATTATAAAACTGCTGAGAATTGGCAGGCAGTGAAGTTGATTTCTCGAAAGAAAGAATTTGAGAGGTGGGAGAGGAAGGTTTTTGCGGAATATGCTCGGTGGTTGTGCTAGAGTTCCAACTAGTGCTAGTTTTGATCTGTTTTGTAGGTCTCTCACAAGTCTCAATAGATGAACCACTAAAAGTGGTGGCCTTTTTGGTGTTGAAATTAGGGTAAGAGGAATAGCTCTCAGAGGAAAATGATTGCTTGAAGTTCCCTGCCGTTAGGGCAGTGGCTATATCTTCTGCGGTGCTGAGTTCAGCTAAGGAGTTCATATGGCATTGGTGGATGATGTTGTATTCATCCATTCCCTGGAAATTCAAAACCCCGAATCAGAAAAGCTGAAGATACATATAATCAGAGATAAGGAAGAAACATAAAAGTTGGAAGTACATATATGGTCATCATTTCTATTTATTTAGCAATCTTACCAATTCAGATAACCATTTTGTTGATGAAGAATCCATTGCTGTAGCCAGATATGAATAAAAGATTATCCTGGAAAGATCAAAGAAGGTGCAAATGCTTCAGACATGAAGAACCAACCTCAGAACAAAAGAAGGGAAATGATACAGAACAAAACTCTGCTTTCAGACCTTACATCAAGTTGAGCAATAGAAAAGTAGAGATGCAAGATTACCTTTTCTCTAGCGATTATAAAAAGTGGTTTAATTATCAGCTATGCTTTTCTTCTGCAATGGCTGAAAACTGAAAACAGACTTCTCCTCTCTTTCCCTCTTATAGTTGTGTCTGACCCATCGATTCTGCTCTAACCCACGTTTGATAATTTTGTCCTTATCCTCAAATCATTATTCAATTCAAGGCTGTTGCTGTCTCCTTCTCTCTCTCGACTGAGATGGAATCGTGGACACTGGAAAAAAAATTTGTCAATAAAATAATCCCAAGTTGATCCAAGAAGAGATTGCGAATCAACAGGGGGGCAAGAAAAGAAACAATATATTTTCTCTCACTCTGCCAACCAGGAGCAGATCTCAAATAATTATTGAATCAGTCATTGTAGTCCCTGTCAGGAGTTCTATAATCTGGTATTGCTTCCATACCCTCGAATTGGCGCCATGGCATACATATGTATATCTTTTTCTAATTTCTTTTTTGGTTTATCTATCGATTCTTTCAATGATTATTTGTTTAACAACTCTAGCCTAGAAAAGAGGTCTGTCACAAACATCAACGCCTACCTGCCCATCATCAATGCTTCCATACCCTGTGCTGCGCCTATCTCATCATGTCATTTAGACCAATCCATGGATTCAGTCCAGGGTGTGAAAACCGTCACAATAATTGCCACAGTTTTTCTCCTTTTTTTTTTTTTCTTAATTCGATTCGGTTACTCACACGTCAAATTTCTCAAGCAAGACCAACTTAGATCCATAAGCCTAGGGCTACCTTCATCAGAAACTTTTATGAAATCCAAACCAGCATTTTCTAATACTTGAATTCTGAAACTATCTTTGTTAAGATACATGCTTGTTTGCTCTGACAACTGTGAGATCAAAACAGCCCATATCCTGACCATGCAGTGGTTAGCTCATCTATGTCGACCTTGTAGTAATACATTTTTTGTAAATATTTTTCTTTGGGCTTCTTCCAATGTGAAACTTACTACACTGTTGAACCATTTTAATATTTGTTTGACGTAATTGTTATAAAGATGCAGAAGAAATAGACGAAATTAGTATGAAACATGTGATTTGATAACTTTTCTCCATAATCATGATATGCGAACCATAAAATTCAAGCAAATTACGAGATAAATATCTTTGAGATTATAGCGATATTACATTATCATATTTTATATTTTCAAGAGCTTGCACATTTTTCTTTATACATCATAAAATATTCGGAAAAATCTAGTGATTAGTGAATGCAACTAAAGATTTAGGATAAGAATATAATCTCAAATATATTTTCCATTAAATGCTAAGGTTATGAATTATATATACATGCTTAATTAATCACTTTAATTATCAAAATAAAAAATATACATAACAGGCTTTTGGCCAAAAGAAAAATTAAACAGGCTAATAGTTAAGCAGTGTTTAGCTCAATATATAATCTGAGAAGAGTAGGCAGGCATGGTAAGTTGCTTACCAGCTATAATGTTTTTTATTTATTTTATGGAATTACATGTAGCAATAAAAATTATAATTATAAACAATTCATTTAACATATATATAGTAAAAGAAACTAATGAACAAATCAAATTAATAAATTAATATAAAATTGGACAAAACCTAATGAAGTATGTATGATGAGCCTTGAACTATGAGTCTCAGAACCATGAGAAAAAAAAAAAGAAAAAAGAAAACGAGTTTTACTATTTTTTGTACATAAGGTAATTAATCATTTTCTTTTGTTTCTAATGTAATGGAAATTAATTAATTGGTGCGAGATCCCCAAGATTCTTGCTATTTTTTGGTATAAAAGATTGCGGACAACCACCTGCTGATCTCCATGATCTTTGCGGCCATTTCTTAATTCAATGCCAAATTGCCAATATCTTTCTCGCCAAATTGGTTCAAAGAAAAAGGAAAATGCCTAGAGGATCTACTTATTAAAGCCACATTTGAAGAACAATCACATGATCCAATTACATGGTTTAAGAAAAATGAAAGGGTTAGATTACAAGAAAGAATCATTAAGTTTTGTCCCAGTTACAAGGCTTAAAACAGTAAATAAATATATGAAAAATTCAAGAATGTTAACTAAGGTCATTTATCATTATGACTATTGATCATTCATTTTGTACTCATACCAGAATTAATAATGTTCCGTTCAAATTTAGAATTGGGATAGTTTTTCTTTTATTATTCATTCCTATATACTAAAACTCTATCAAAAACTTTACTTTGGTCATAATTTATGAGCTTTGCAACTATGCAAACTGTAACATATTTCTAGATTATTTGACCTTCGCTTCAATTTGAATCAAATGTTGTAAATTGACTCACATGGGAAATTACAACTTTTAATTTGGAATAAACAAGAATTTGCGTGAACCTGGCATTCCACATTAACCATGTGCATTTCAGGAACTTTTGTTAAGGCTAATTAATTTATTTTAATGAGGGGTTTTGCCATTCCCAATAGTGGATACATGCATTAATGGCATTCCACATTGAAGGGATCAAGACAGATCCCAAAGAGCCAGATAATAATAAGTTTATAACAATTCTGCAATTGACAATGTTGCTCTTAACTTGGATTTGAATGATAAATAGCAAACTAATTTTGGGTAAAATTCTAAGTTTGTGTTGCTGTATTATTTTTTCTATACTAGTAAAAAAAAATTGCTATTGTTCATTAACACTATTTTTACTTAGTCTATTCTTAATATCAGTCTCTTAGTATACTGATATCAAAGAGGTAAAAATTGGGAGTAAAAGCCAGGAAATTGTTAAAAAGAAAAGATATGACCCCTTATTTCTTGTTGATCAATGCAAGTCATATGAGCCCTTGTGAAAAGGTACCAAAGTTCCTTAAAACAAGACAAGAAACAGGATCGATGAACCATTTTAGATTAGGTACTACACAAAGATTGAAGGGCTAGATGCATATCTTTGGATAATAATTTTCTATTAAAAATAAACAAAGAATTTGGTAAGCTTTATTTTTTTTCTTTTGGGGGGTGAAATTAGATGGTTGTTTAATCCGCACGAATGGGGCACAAAGGTTGCTCGACCCAAACGCTAAATGCCTTTTTGTTTGTTTTGTCGCTTGTGCTCGTCGGTGGAGAGTACTGTCTTAGGACAACCTGGCACATCATTGGCCTACATCTCCTTTCGAACACTATTTTGTCTTGTTTGGTGTCCAACTCCAAGTCCAAGGGCTATCCTCTACCCTCTTTCCTCACTGTTTGGCAATTTTGCAACGTTCTTGAGAATCCAGTATTCACATAAACAGGGTCCCAATCTAGAGTCCAGGCAACAACTCTTTTTTTCTTTTGTATTTTGGCCCCACCCCTCCCTCTTCCTTTTGGGATTCAGAGAAAATAGCTTTAAGTCATTCAATTTAACCAATGAAAAAGAAGAAGAAATTAGTCAAATTTTCCTACCAACCTAGTTTTTATCAATTGGTATGATTTATGGCATATTGGCATGTTCAGAAATGAGTGTGTGCTTCAAAATGTTAAAAGAAAAAGAAGAGTTTTAAGTTCCCCAGTTCTTGTATGACCTTATGTTTTGAGTTCCAAAGACTAGGATGCAAAATTTCATATCGATCAAAAGAAAGAACAAATTGATTTCAGGTATTGCAATGCGTTTGTTGTCAAAGGGGAACACTGAACTCTAGCTCCCTAAATCTTTCAGACAGACCTGATTTATGTTTGCAGTACCTGCTTCTAGTTGTATGGTGATGAAGTTTAGGAAGCTTTCCATAGCCAACTAAAAATTGCCAATCCCTGACAATTCTCTTGAGCTTCATAATAGACTATCATCAATGGTACCCTGACTCAAACTGTGATACTTGTGTTTCTGTGTAGCCTGATATCAGTTTTTCCAATTCAGCATAGATCTCTTGGGATCGAGGGTGAGTTGCATCGCCGACTGAAAAAACATGAACCGTGTTATCCACTCCAACCTGCACTTTTCCTTAGTCCCTTTTGTTGCATCAGCTTCCTAATCTCAGCTACCTCAGCCCTTAGATCAACTTTTGCATATATATGTGCAAGTGTTACGTATGAGGCTGCATCAAGTGGTTCCATCTCGAAAAGCTTAATTGCAGGCTCCCTTCCAAGCTCTACTTCACTATAAACTTTGCATGAATGCAAGAAGGAACTCCATGTGACATAATTAGGATCGTAAGGCATTTCCTCCATCACCTCCTTGGCCTTTCTCAAGAGTCCATTCCTGGCATAGAGGTCAATCAAGCAAGCATATTGCTCTAGCTCAGGAACCAGCCCATAATCCCTCGTCATTCTATTGAAATACTCTATCCCTTTGTCTAAAAATCCAGTTAATACAGCAGTAAAGCAAATATGATCAGGCATATAACTTTCTTTGGTCACCAGATGCTCAAAGAGTTCCAATGCATCTGAAGCCCTCCCACTCTGAGCATAACCCATGATCATTGAAGTCCACAACACACGATTCTTCTGCACGGCCTGATCAAAAACACGACGAGCCTCCTCAACGTAGCCACACTTGGAGTACATATCAATCAAAGCTGTAACCACAAACACGTTGCTTTGAGAACCCATTTTAGTAACCAAAGCATGCAGCTGTCTTCCTTCGTTGACAACAGTTAGGCTACTGCAAGCATTCAAAATGCTAGTTAAAGTATGATTGGTTGGTCTCAAATTCTCCTTCCTCATTTTGATAAACAATTTCAGCCTCTTCACCATATAAATTCTGAGAATAACTTGATATCATTGAATTGAGTAGAATATTATCCCACTCTCTGGCCTCTTTGAATAACAACACAGCCTGATCAATTCTTCCACAACTTGAATAACAATCAACCAAAGCACTAAGCACAAAACTATTGGAATTAAATCCAAGTTTGGTAACATGCCCATGAAGCAATGCAGTCTCCTCCAATGCCTCTTCTAGCATAGTACAAGCACTTATAACACTAACATAAGTAACACAATTGGGTTTAACACAAGTGCCAAACATCTTCTTAAACATTAAAATGGCTTCCTTTCCATGACCCTTTTGAGATAATCCAGATATAATCGAGGTCCATGAAACTTGATCATGATTTTTCATGCTATCAAATACTCTTATTGCATAAAAAATTGCATCACATTTTGCATAGAAATCAACAAGTACAGTGTTCAAAATCAAATTCTGTTCGTACCCGGATTGAATTATACGGGCATGAAGTTGCAAACCAAGATGCCACCTTTGTGTCTTTGTACAGGAGCTGAGAGCAGAGCAAAGAAGGATCCTTGTCGGCTTTGTTCCAGAGGCAATTTTTTTACAGAAGGAATGCAATGCTTCGGGGGCATTGGAAGGCTCAGCAGATTCATTGCCAACAACGACTTCACATTTTTCTGTCAAACCGTTACCTTTTGACAGTTGAAAACCACTTCTTTGGGGAATTTTGTCGGACAAATGGCGTGCCAAGCATGAGAAACATTTGTGGCCACACCGCGACGGCAACTCTACGGAAACACGGACGAAATGGAATCTAACCGCACGGGTCGTACCAAGCATATGGGGATTGTCTAAGTTCCAAAACTTGTTAATATCTTCAGGAGAACTATACTCTAAAGAATTATAGCTATAAAATCCCCTTCTAACTTTCAAGTTTCAAGTGTTAGGCGGCTGTTGATTTCTGTTATATATGAAAGGCCTTCATAACATTTGCCAGAACCAGAAAAGATGTTACCTGGTTGTCGAAAATTATCTCCTGTTTTCTCAAGGATTGCCAGCGCATAATCTCTCGCCTTAAAAACAATCAGTCCATAAAATAGAATTTACATTTTAAATGGACCATATTAAACTTGGAGGAGAATGAACTAGGGAAGAGGGTCGAGAGGGTGTTCTTACCCTTAAAGCCAAAAGATACATTGACAATTATGGACAAACAAGTTCATTTGAAGCTACTAGTCTAGTGATCCCCAAAGGCCAAAAAAGTTCAATAAAAACAAATTTTTTAACACATGATCTCAAAGGGGTGTTAGTGGATACAGAGGCTGAAAGATAATCATTAGTGAATTCAGGTACGACAATGAATGCCATGCATGCAAGTTGGTCTATCCTGGAATCAAAATCTTCACCAGCGTCTCAAGCTTAATCATGTTAAACAACTGGCATTACCAAAGCAGATCATTCGTTCTCCTGAGTCCAGATCCTAACAGTTTTGTCATTGCCAAGTGCAGCAGATGCGATCATGTTCTGAGTGGGGTGACATGCAACTGAAATAACAGCGTCACTATGACCTTCCAACTTCTGAACTACCTTCCGGGACTGAAGTTCCCACAAGTATACACGGTTATCTTCAGAACCACTAACAATATACTTCCCATTTGTGATAGAGAAAGTAGATGCAATGCAGTACTTCGAATTCACATGGCCAGTGTAAGTTTTCAAAAATTTCCCAGTTTCGAAGTTCCAAAGCCTCTGCAATTATAAGGTAAAAATGAGAAAAGTATGCCACATATACCGAATATTTGAATAATCTACCATAAAATAAGAACAAAGACACCAGGAAGAGAAAACAAGATACCAAGCAGATATATACCAAATACCTGAATAATCATTAACACAACATCAAAAATACTTCAAACCCATCTTTATTGGCGTATAAAAGAACTCACAAATAAGATAACTATGCAAGACAATTTCAGCATGGGAAACTGCATTTGGAAACTCCCCTCTATATGCTCTAAGCAAAGTCAATTGATAGAGAAATAAAACAACCCAGTTATAATTCATCCAAACAATTGTTTGCAATAATGTGTAGCACCTAAACTGTAAGCAAGGTGCATAAATGAGGAATGATGGAAACGTTGAAACTGCATTGCAAGTGAGTCAAGTATGACAAACTAACAATTCTTGTGGGGCCTCTCAAACACATGCTCTATCCATCTACATAAATACTAATATGTGACCTATCAATTTTTCCCAGTAAACAATCATTTTCAGTAGCAGCTAGTAAGATGTTAGACAAAAGTAACTCATCCATCAATTCCACAACCATTAAGTATTAGCACAAAGTCTTGAACATCTCATCAATACACATACATACATATGTTGAAATGCTTCTCATAGAGAATAGACTTGAACATGGGAGTGACAGAACAGTAGGCAAAACAAACTAATGAACTAAAATATAACTAAAAAGAGAAACTCTGATAGATGATGCTGCCCAAGTACTTTAAAGCTTTGGCCTCTCCAACATTTCCAGCCTAAGCACCCCAAAATTGCCTCCAACTAGTTTAAACTTTATAGTTCCATCTCAATATCCATTCACTCTGAATTGTAAACAAATATACCACCTTTCAAAAACCATCATTAACAACATACAAAACCCTCAATTTAACCTGAGAAAATCATAACCCACATCACCAAAACTAACATACATTCAAGAAAATTTAAAAAGAAAAAGAAAAACCCAAAATTTAGCACTTACCAAAGTATTATCCAGAGTCCCAACAAGAATAAATTTCCCATTAGGCGAAAATTTAACAAATGAAACAGGTGGGTTCTCATCATCAATCAAAGTCTTCATACAATGTCCAGTTCCAGCATCCCAAATCCGACAAAGCCCATCATAACTACTCGAAACAATGAGGGATCCATCTCGATTAAAATCAACGGCTGTCACTGGATCCGAATGAGCCGGTAAAACTTTCAAACATTTTCCCGTTTTCACGTCCCAAACACGCACTGTTTCGTCGAAAGAACCCGAAACGATCATGTTAGACTGCGGATTAAAGTTGGCGCAGAAGACATAGTTGGTGTGGCCGTGGAGGGTTTTGATTAAGGAGCCGGTGGGGACGTCCCAGAGACGGAGGGTTTTGTCGTCGGAAGCGGAGACGAGAAAGCGGGAGTCGGAGGAGAAAGCAACATCGGAGACGCCTTGATCATGGCCGGAGAATTCATGGAGAGGAGAGAGAGTGGTGGCGCTGGCGGCGGGGGAGAGGGAGTAGGTACGGAGAGTTTTGTCGGCGGAGGAGGAGGCGAGGAGGTGGCCGTCGGAGGAGAATTTGAGGGAGGAGATGGCGTTTTTGTGGCCGGTTAGGGTTTGGGAGAGAGTGTAGGGTTTGAAGGGTTCGGTGGTAGTTGTTGTGGTCGTCGGTTCTGTCGACATAATTTTGAGGTGGAATAGCTAAGATTTATGGGAATTTTAGAGGGAAGAGGGCTTAGGGGAGGGTTTAAGATCGTTAAAAGCGAAGTAAACTAGGTGGTGAGAAAGATGTGCTTATTCTAGAACTATCGGTGTATGTCGAATCTGAACCTGAAATTCTGAATAGGCGGGTAGCCGGCCTCTCAGCTACTTTTTTTTCCATTTTTTTTTAAGAATAAATATTAATTTCTTTTTCTTTTTCTTTAATGTAAACACGTGCAACAGCTGACGTAATAAAAAAAATTGATCTAATAATTTCTCCAACTCTTTCCTTAAATTCGATTCGAGTGAAATCCGGGCTGCTGTCGGAAAAAGGCCCAGACTGGCGCAGCGCTCATATCAGTCATATGGCAGCTGACTGCTTCGGAGACGAACATCAACATTAAACAAGATGGTTTCGGTCGTGGGCAAAAGAAAAAGAAAAACAAGATCGTTTGGTTCGGTCGTGGTCTCCTCAATAGATGAACATTTATCCTAAATAAAATCTCAAATTCATCAAATAAATAGATGAACATTTAATACTGAGTTTACTTGTTATTATATTATAGCTTAAGTATACTTGATAGGAATGCATTTGTTTACCAGACATACCGATACAGGAATAACTACATTCCGCAGATTGGGTTGTAAGCGTGTATCCAACTCCTTACACAAACTCCCCGGTCTTCTCTTCACATGCAAACAAAAAATCTTACCTACCAATTCCTCCTAAGAGCAATTTCCCAAAGACAAATTCATCTATGTACACTATTGAGGAGAAAAGAATGAAAAAATGGAAAGACAGGGAAGGGTACAAAATACAGGAGGGAGGGCTATACAAAAATGCTCACGTTTTGGGACTTTGGGAAGTAAATGAAGGAATGCGGGAAAGGCTTGGATGGCTTGAGGGGTTGGGGTTTTGGACAATTTGATTTGAGCCCTGTTCGGATGGGATAAATCCCAACAAACCATTCCTTGTAGTGCCACGGTCTATTGCTCTTCTGAACGAGTCTTGGCTGCCACTCATTCCAACATGAGGACCCTTGCCGAATAGATTTTGCCTAATAGTGTCCTGTGTAACAGAGCATAGGTTAAGAGACAGTTAATATGGAAATGGATAATGACAAAATAAAAAATATGAAATAGAAGTTACTGAACTTTAAAACTTGTAATAAACAAGAACAAGATATAAAATAAGGTACCACTGTGGTATTCTAAATATTTACTTCTCAGTCTTAACAACCTCTTGATAGGAAGAACAAGCAAGGACAGGAAAATATAATCCAAAAACACCAGTTAGCAATGACTGAATCATACCTTTTGCCCCTGCCCAAAAGCTGCACCGAGAGCTGGAGCTAACTGATAGCTTTCATTGCGTGATGAAGCAGGACTTTTCATCTCTGGATATGATTTACGCCAATCTTGAGGAACCTTATCAGGAGTCCCAAACCATGAAACTGGACCACCAACCCAGTTATCACTACTCTTGGTAAACCTGACATATGGTGGAGAATTATCATGAGCCAGTAAGTAGTAGGAACTGTGGTGCTCCTCCCTGCAAAGAGTAGGAGACAGATCCCAGCGCCCTCTAGAAAAAGACTTTGAAGCAACATGTTGATAGTTCGGATAGATGCAAGATGATCTCGAATGCCAATGGCTGATAGAAAGACCGTAAGTGAGAGGAGGATATCCTCCAGATGCTAAATTAGGTGACTGCTCCCTGTTTGAAAGCCCCAGATAGCGTGTCATCGCCCAGTCTTCAATTGTTATTCCCTGCTTGGCAGCAAGTTCCAGTATCTGTTTCTCCTCAAGTCCCAAACCCATGAGCAAGTTCCAAAGATTTCTTTGTGCCTCTCTTTGGTTGTGAATTATTTGATCCCTCATTGCAATTTCAAACTGAAGCTCAGTATTAGCCATCCCCTACAATAATGCAAAGAAGACTATGAGACTTTCATGGCATAAGCCATTATTTCCCTATCTTGAGTTGTCACAATGTGTTCATCTTTGAACAAAGTGGCAATTTGCAGTTATATTTTAGTCAGTCGATGATAATAGATAGGTACCAAGAGTCAACTTTCAAAGGCTACAATACTTAATCACAGGTAAACTTAAGATATAGTCACTGTCCACTCACCAGGAGTCTGTATTGACTGAGTATGCGCAAATAGATTTTATTGCCATTGTTGCTAATGGCTTCATCAATCATATCTTGCAGTTGGCAGCGATGCTTTTCATTTGCTTCAATTTCCTACAAGAAGATTATCCTTGACACAATTGGAAGGCACAAGGAATTTTAACCATATAAGCCTCTGTAGCAGCAAAGTTTACCTTTTGGTAACTAACACCAGCCTCATCATTGTCACGGATGTTATCAAGAATATCTTGCCTCCTTACTCTCAGAACTTCAACAACAGTACCATCATTTTCAGTAGCCTATTACACAGGGTTAAAAAAATGAATATCATAAAACAAGATAATTAAATCCACCCACCACCAGCTACACACCACGGACTAGTAAAGGGGAAAAAATCTAGAAAACTAAAAGCTTGTCATATGTTATTTTTACTTTGACCAGGGTATTCTTAAGTCGTGACGGCATTTGGTGGGTTAGGTGGGTCAATGGTTGGATGGGTGGAACTGGAAAGTACTAATAACTCAAACATGCTTTACTTCACTTCTATCTTGATAACCAAAGAATTTTCTCAAGAAGCAACAGAAAACTGCCATTTTCCATGATCAAGAAACATTAATGGAAGAAAAGACATAAATGAAAAGCACAACTCATTAAAAATATATGCAAGAAGTTGCAAAATGGCAGCCTCAATGTCTAACCTGGTGTTTTGCAATAGCATCATCAAGATGTTGGAGTTCAGTGCGGTTTCGAAGATTGGTTTCCTCAAGTTCAAATAGTGCCTTCTGTAAGTTTATCCGTTCCTGAACATTTTCACTGATTTCTTGGCTCAAAATGTTTAACCAAGACAGTTCATCATCGGCAGCCTTTTCAGCTGGTTTGACACTCAACTGTGATTCCTTTTCTGCTAGTTCTTTCTTCAATCGGCAAACTTCAATCTATACAACCAATGGCATATTACACAAGATAAGATTGCAACCAATTATAACCTCAACCAAAATCCATCAAAAAGCTTACCTGAAGACTGTCAATCATTCGTTGGTAATCTGATACATGTGTATCAATTGTGCCAATATTTTTCTGAAAAAGCAAAAAAAAAAAAAAGCAGGAAAAAACAGAAGACAATGAGGCATTTGATAATACAGCATAATTAAAGAACTTAGAACTTACTACTCTTGACCTGAGGAAAAAGAAAAGGTAAATAGAGCAAGAAAACAGGCAAAATAAATGTGATGCATAATCTAGCATATGCTGTGGAGTTGAAGAACTGATAGAATTTGTCCTTGAAATGAGTTACATGCGTAAAAAGGAATAAGCCTCATGACACTGCACGATCTTATGTTCTTGGGAAGTATGAATACTGTCTTCCCAAAAAGTATATTCAGCCTGACCTGGATGTGCGTCTTTATTTCCTTTGCTCTGTCTGCATATTTCAGGGTGTTCACAGTGTGATGATACTGACTATCCGCCGGAGATATTGTAGCAACCATCACTGTCTGAGAATTACCACTCAAACCATCTTTAAGTATCCGTGTTAGTTTACTGCAAAATTACCAATAGCTGCATAAGCGGAAAGGACTCAGGCTACTATACCTACAATAGCTATTAACAGATACCTATTGCGGTAAGGAACATAGGCAAGGCCCTTCTTTTGTTGTTTCCCAAGAGCATTGATGCAGTTTGCTAAAGCAAGAAGTGAACGATTAATGTTAGCTCCATCCCTCAGCTTTTGGCCCCCACTATTTGTTTCTGAAGCTCGTTCACTGCCAGCAAGATCCACAAGTGCAAGTTTTCCTCGCATGACTTGATTTCTATATTTGTTTCTCTGTTTTCTTCTCACAGTAATCTCCAAAACTGCATGTGATCTAGTTGGATGAAGACAACTTTATTATGAGATCATGCAAAAGGTTTCAAAACATATTGAGTGCTTCAAGAAAATATAATACAATTTTTATAACGGAGTTCTATAGATGATTTAGCACATCAAAAAGTGAGAACAAAATATGAAAGTAAGCAAAATTAGAGAAAATCCAAAATGAAAGAGGAATATCAAAAGTGAGAATCAACAAATCCTTACCTTGATGATGTCGCATTAGCCTCTGTGCTTTCTGTTTTCCTTCGACTATTCCCCAGATTTAGAAGTTCAAGAATCTTATCAGCCGAATGAACCTGATGAGGAAGAAAAACCACCAAAGACCATTAAGCATCAGGATCATAGCACTCACCATAAACTATAGATAAAATAATGTAAAATAGAAAAACAAATGATTAAAGTTTCTCTAAAAGAGAAAATTATAAAGTCCTTTAAATGTTATTGTGTGGGCTCTTTTCCAACTTTGATCAATAATGACCCACTCCAACCTACAGACGTAGAAATTAATGCTTTGCATGCTAAACAACACCCAGATTTTTTATATATACAGTTCAGTAGCGTGAATAGATAGATAAGAGGCTGAACCTTAATACACCTTAGCCCAGCAACAATTATTCCTTGTTCAGGATCCTCTCTAAGTTCCAAGGGACCCGATGATTTTTCAAGTAAATCATAGATAACCTAAAAACATGAGAATTTGAAAATTCAATAACATATATAACAAAACATGAATATCCTAAAGGAAAGAAATAAGTATCTTGATAAAACTCTATTCCCTACTTCATTGTAGACTTCAAGGTAGGAACAAGTAACTTCAAATTCGTCAGAGCTGTTGTCCCTTTTAATAAGATTAAAAATTGTGTGCAAACTAAGAACCATGAGTCCAGGATCACGTTGTGTCCCAACCATTGTATATGTTTTACCACTGCGAATGCATAAAATAGTCAAACTTTTGTAATTGAAAGACTGATGTATAGATGCCAAAATCACAAGAGATAAGTAAGCATCAGAAAATTATTCAAACTCTAAGTTGCCTCAACACTACATTGTTTTGGGGGAAATTTTGACATTGGTAAATCTTGGCCAAAATCTTTTGTACTCTGAAATTTATGCCAGTGATGATTAGTCAATTATGAGAATATATCAATATAACTTTTCGGTACCTTCCAGTTGACCCATAGGCAAACACGGTTGCATTAAGACCCTGTACAACTCCAGAGATTATAGTAGATATACATTTTTGGTATGTATCCTGGATACACAAAACCAAATTAGATAAAAAGATCATGAAAAAAACAAAATTGGTAATGTGACTTGAAACAGCCTTCTATTTAAATACAGAAAACAAGAAGAGAAACCTAAACTGAATTTTGTCCATGGTTCAGTAACTAACACAATAATTTTAATATGAAACTAACCAAGCTCCAGTTGATTCAAACTATCACCTCTAATTCTTTATACTAGACTTTAGAGCAATCCTGTGTGGGGTTAATTAAAAGGAGCCCCCCATACCTATAGACCAAACCTTCTTTCAAAAAATCAACAAATGAGCACACAATCATACATTGCGGACGCAGTGAATAGAAATTATGAGAAATTTAGAACCATCCTGAATTACATGGCCAACAAAAAGCATTATCATCTTCTCATATTCAAATTTTTTTTTCCTTTTTCAGGAACTGCTCCTTGACTATATTATTGCTCCATTTCAAAACATGAACTTGGGAGAATGGATTCGGATTTGCTTTGTCACAAACATTATGACGATAATATATACTAATAAATACTTAATAAATTCATATATTTGAGTCGCAATCATGAAAAATCACGCTTTTATGATCTCTATCACACATTTTATACTAAATTTAAATCTACACTTGTTTCAAATGCTAAATTCTAAATTACAACCTAAAAAATTTTCCATTTACAAAAACTACAAAGATTTTAAGCATTAAGCTTAAAAAAAAAATAAAACGTACCAAATTTGTAGAATGAGGACCGAAGGCGTGATCGAAGCAATACTTTTTCTCTTTGGTTCGATTTTGAATGCGATCCAAATAGTCCTTTGATAAGTCAGGATCCAACACTACCACGTCCTTCTAAGTCACAAATTTCTCATTTCACGTTTTCAAATCGAACTAAATTAAAAAACAAACCAAAGAAAAAGAAAAAGAAGAACTTTACCGTTTACCTTACTGTTTTTTACTCTAACAATGTTGCGGCCGCGCTCTCTCTCAGTTAACGGTCTACATTTTACAGCTACCTGCAAAAGAAGCAGAGAAAGCAAAGATCATGAAGAAATGAAAGCTGTGAAAAAAAAAAAGAAAAACCAACAGAATGAAAGAAAATGAAATGCGCCGGGTAAATTTCAACGTAAGCAAGAGAAAACTAACCGTTATTGTCGTGGTTTTCTTCTTGGCCGGAGCTCTAATCGTCGGCATTTTTTAACCGCATCGATTTCAAACTAAATCGAGAAGCAAAATTCTTTTTTCCTACAATCTTGAGCTTTCTTTAAACAAAATTCGTCGCTAAAAACCTTAAATATCAGCGGAAATTCAAAACCAGTCTCCAAGAAGCGCGGATTTTGTGAATGTATTTCCTTTTTGTTCTTTTTGGGAGATAAAAAAACTGAAATTTCAATATTTCAAGAAATTCGAATATTTCTCATTCTATTAAGGTCATGCTAATTTTTAATACATAAACTTAAAAAAAAAAAAAAAAAACTGAAGCGGAGAAATTTGTGGGAGAGAAGGAGACGCGTTAGAGAAAAAGATTGAGTGTCGTGACGGCGTAAATGGAGTTGACGCAGCGTAGGAAAGTGGCCTGTAAACGAGGTAAATGAATAGGAGGAGGGAGACAAGGATTTGAAAAGAAGAAGAAGACGAAGTGAAACACTGTAGGAACGATCGTGACCGTCGGTTTAATAATGATAATGATGATATAGAAGTAATTTTCGATTTAGTTAAAAAAGCAAAGGTTAGAGGGTTGTTTGGTCGGGTTGGGGAAAAGTGTTCACGAGAATTTTCACCTTTCGGGACAAAAAAATGATTTTGGCGTAAGAAAAGAAGAGTCTTTTTAGATTTAAGACAGTGACATGCTACCTAGGTTTTTAATGTGGACATGCAAACGTGTTCTTTGTAGTTGGAAAAAAAAAATATTTTTGCTCTTTACTTTCGGTGTATTAACCTATTAGGTCTTCAATATGTTGGGTTAATATTGAGTGGTTGTGATGAATCAACAAATTTCTTTACATAATATCTGCAAAAAAGTTTTTAAAATATTTTAAAAAATTACAAATAAATTTTTATTTTTTATTAAGTTTAATGAGGTATATATTTTTATTTTAAGTTAATAAATTAAATAAATTTATTGATGTGACATATTAATATATTATATTGAATAGTAATATTTTTTACTTTTTATATTAATATTATGTAGGTATAAAAAATAAATGATATTTTGATTAATTTTATTTAATTTAAAATAAAAATACATAAGTTTAATTAAATGTAATAAAAGAATAAGAATTTATTTTAATTTTTTAAATAATTTAAAGATTTTTAAAAATATTATTTTTTAAAGTGAAATATATATTTTTTTTGAAAAGTAAAAAGTTAAAATTTAATATTTTGAAAAGCAAATATGGTAGGTGAGATATTGTCATGTCAATTTAATATTCTGATTCAAATAAAAGTTAAATTTTTGAAAAACATGAGTTGTTTAATTAAGTTTCCATCTTTTGCCTATTATATTTAGAAATTTGCTCAATATAAAAAATATTACAACTGCTAACTAACTTGTTACCATCAAATAATCAATTTTCTTTACGTAATTATTGATTTATGTCACATTTGTTTAGATATCCTTTCACATTTGTTTAGTTCATTTCAATCTCAAGTTTAAAACCCTCCATCTAAAGTTCAACTTATTTCACTAAATTTAATATACACTTTTACTCAAAATATGTTGTTAAGTTTAATGAAATGTTGTCTCGGGTTAGCAAAATTCAAGCAATAAATTTCAAAATTAAATCATGTAGTCTACCCAAACATTAGAAGGAATTAAACTTAATTGTACTAAGTATTGTAGAATTAATGATAACTAACGTATTTGTTGTTATTATTATTATTATTATCTGAATTCATATATAGAGGTACACATCTACAATTTTGTAAGCATTGATTATTATTAGTCCAAAAATAACTGAGAGTTTGGACCACTCCCAACTCAGAATCAATGCTGAGTAATGTACTTTGGATTTGCACATCAATTTTGATGGGAAATATGCCTAGTACTTTAGGTAGAGTAGATGAATGCATATGATCTGTTCCTGGGGACCGTATAACAATTACACAGTTGATAACATCATTCTCCATTAAAGTCATCTCTCTTTGAAAAGCATCATTGTCAAGTAGTCCAACCCATTATTCACTTTCCACAACGTTATTAAATTTTTTATGCAGTAATATTAAACTTGTTACCCTTTTGTTGAAATACAGGAAGAGAAAGTAGAATAACATTTTAAACCTTATCGTGAGGATAATAATGCCTTAATTATGGGTGCCCCTATCGACCTGAGAGTGTGAAGGATGGAGCAAGACTTCCATGGCTGACAAACAAATCATTGACTGCCATGGGGTGTATGATGAGAGACCATAACCCTGGCAGGCAAGCATATCTGGAAAACGTGACAATCTAGTTACAAGACAAACCATTGTGGAAGATGTGCATGGCATGTAAGTGAATGAGAAGTGGGCAAATGGGATGATGTTATCACCAATTAGGTGATTGGTATGAATGAGTGCTTAATGAGGCAGTGAGGAGACAATTGGCGTTGACTGTTCCATGGCATTGGTGGATTACACCTTCGATCCTCTCCTCCTTAGTCTGTCGCCCCTTCATCAGATGTGACAGTTGGCCCTCACTTCTGTATTTATGATCTGCATAAGATACGCAAATACTCCTTAGTTTTAAAGCTAAACTATTAGAAAATAAATAAATAATTCTAATATTTGTCATATTTTTGTTAATAAATCATTAGACGAGACATGATGAATTCAATGCGGGGACCTACCTCAGTTATAAACCACGTACGATGAGGCATCTGAATACCAACTACCAAATTAAACGCTTGGTATGGATTTTCACGTGAAAAATACTCTGCCATTAACAACCCTTTTCCTTTGCCTCCTATCTATTGAAGTAGATTCCTTTGAACAGCTCAAACATATAACGAAACAAAGCACAAGAATTTATTCCATCCTTAATTGCAACAACATGGATACGTCAGCCGAAAGAGCAGTCGGCATACTCCTTTTCTTTTAAGAAATTAAAATGGGATCTGCAAATTTATAAATCAAACCCTACAACTCTTTTCAATTTTACCATCAAACAATTTTCCAGCAACTTTAGCCAGATTTCAGCCTAAAATCCTTCAACGCAAGGAAAGTCAGCCATTAATTTAATTCACAAAGCAAATGCATAGAGAATTTATAGAAAAAATGAATCGAAGGGCACCACCTATTATTTTATAAAAGTTTATTGATAACACTTAACTAAAAAATTAGCTGATATATGTACAAAGGATTAAACTCAAATCAGAAGAAAAAGAAGTCACGGCTAAAGCATTAATTTGGTCACGTCTTCCTTGACTCCCCGTCCTTTAAACTGAAAACTCATCTTCACATGATTCTTTACAATCAATCAATCTCACCATTCGCGGATGTCGACGTCAGACTGGGGCAATAGCACCAAACTTCTTAGCCTCGAGAAAACTACTTATTTCAGATACTGCCTCAGCAAAACTAACCTATATATAAATTTGCAAACTTCTTGCCAGCAAATTAAAATTTTTATTTACATTTGGGAGCATGCAGGACTGGACTTAGACTTCACGAGGACTCTCATCCTCAGTTCCATCAAGCAATGGCTTCCTATTGGCTACTGTGTTTGCAGAGACTTGGCTTTCACTTTCATCATTAGACTTGTCGACACCATGTAGGAAAACACCTGTCAAAGAACAAAAATAATGTAATCTTTGTTAAAGCAACCATGATACCAGGCAATCATGCCACATCTGGATTTAGTATGGTGTAAGAATCCCTGAGCTCATATGGAAAAATATATAGTTGCATCATGCTTAATTTCTCAAGATAAGATGCTGCCTGACCTCTATGGCACACAAATCATAGCTCTTAATCCAGTAGCAAATGGGAATATTTTACTAATTGGTCTCCTCTGGATAAGTTATATACCGTTTGTAGCTACATGGGCATGCCTAAAGGAGGAGGCTTCACTGATATGAAAAAGAACCTAAAAGAATCTATCGTCAGATCTTTTCCTGGAAACATTATCAAGAACTTATTATTACTCACCTATAAACCATATTCCAGCAGCAAGAAAGAGAATAGAGGTCAGAATAAGTGCGGTTTCCCTCCAATTGTTAACATGATCCTGCTCAAAACATTCACCACAGTCATAATGATGCTACAAAAATTTTAATTCATGGTGAAAATTGATAGGTTAAGATTGCTTGGACAGCTCATAACTCATATGAGCCTCATTTGAAAGAATTACAAGCATATTCAGATTAGCGCATCAAATCCTCTTAAAGTGATTCTACAACACTGGATCAGAAATAGAAGCTAGGTAATAAGGTAAAGATAAAGGGTTTGCCGTTTAGGACAACAATACAGTTCATCACAAATGGGGAAATTAGTTTCCCATATGTGTGTGTGTGTGTGTGTGTGTGTGTTGCAACGTCATACTTTATTTTCTATAAAACTTCATTTAGATCAATAATGTGAGGTTCAAGAATAAACTTTTCAACTTAAAAATATTAGCAGTTAATAATAGTATTTTTGGCAATAGTTTGACAAGATATTGAGTATTTTATTTCCCCCAAAAATTTATAGGACAATTGCAAGGCTACATTTACCAAGACAAACACTCCATTGTAATCAGCTGTAATTCATGTCTAGAATTGTTGAAAGAATTTTGGAATATTGTGTTCAAAGTTAGAAGGCAAAATTTTATTCAGAGCTAAAACAAACCATGAAACAGCATATAAATGTAAATAAACAAATATAGCATACTATAATACATGTGCCTATACACAGCTCTGATGTAAATAACGAACCTGGAAAACACCAACAAGTGGTGAGGAAGGCACATCACCAAAGATGTGAATTGAGACAGTAGAGATGGCCATAGATAATGGCCTCAAACTTGGTTTGACACAATGGAGACACACATAATTGACTGGAGCCTGCAAAATCAATGTTTGGTGAGAAAGTGACACTACTAAAGCAGCATAACTGGTTAAAATATTTTGTGATAATACTAGTCCAAAATAATATATATTGCTCCAGCATCGGTGATTTTACTACAGGGACAAATGTGGACCAGAATAACTCTTTTTATTATCAAATGAAAAATATGAAAATGTGGTTCAATTTCTATACACTATTAAGCTGTAGCTGCTCTTAAACAAGTGGTTAAAACTCAGGCATAACCTCTAATTAAATCTTCCTCTAAATCTTTACCAAACAAACATAATTGAGAGAGAGAGAGTTCCTACACCTGCAGAAATGCAAGTATATAATAATTTGGAGAAAAACTAGATCATCAACATAACGAACTTTGTTTTTTATTTTACCTGTGTTGCAAAAACAAGTAATTCCCCCACCGCGAAAAGAACTATGAAACCATACAAGCTCCTGAGGCAGAAAGCAAGGAAGCAAAATAAAGCACCAAGAAATGTTGCACCTGAAAGAAGCTGTTATAGAAGTAAAGTAAGCCACAAATACGGCAATAAACAGCAAACAAAAAGAGACAATTTCAGACTATAATTTACAGCTAATAGTTAGTTTCATCAGGAATTAGAGTTGAAGCTACTGAATTTTAATAAGATCACAATACATCTGTCTTTGTCAGTTTGCTAGTTAACTTGCTTGCATATTTTTTATATATTCTTTGCAGTGTGTTGCAATTTTTCTTTAGCTATTTGGATTTAGAGAAGTAATAGTCAGAGAGGCAATTTTACATTAACAGAATTCTACATCCATCTTTTGTTTATCACGTCTGAGGCTGTATTAGCCTTAAAAACAAAAAATAGCACTTTAGTTCATTTTCTTGGAAAACCTCTCCACTTTTTATCAACTTATTTTTCCTATCCAAATGAAAGAAAGTGAATAATTGCCTTTTGTTCTGATAACCATGAAAAAAGAAACCATTCACATAAAACATCATCAAAGAGCAATAAAACTCACAATGAAAGCATGAGATATTGTAGCACTCATGCGATCTAGGATGAAGCCACCAGATATTGTTCCTAAAATCCCACAAACAATTGTAATCCCTCCAAACATCATATCTGCACTCTTCTGCAAAAATCACAATTTGAATGAGTGCAGCACCAAAACAAGGGACAATTGTGATTCTTTGTGATGTCAAAAAGAAAAAAGCTAAGAGGAAAAGATTTTAATAGAAAACAGAATGCATGTAACTTAGCAGAAACTGTACCATATGATAGATATTATAACCAGCCTTTGGCCCCCAATATGAGTATGCTCCAATGACAAAGTTGTATGCTATGTAACCTGCCAGACATAATGTTGCTTAAGTAATTCTTCGCGAGCCAAAGTAATATGCAATAAATGCAAGCTTAGCTACAATGAATTAATGACAAAAGAAACAATCACATTTTGTTGTCTTAGAAATATCCAGTAGCAAAAATTGCATGCAAAATTGTGACTAATTGAAAAACTAAAATAGCATTTTATTGGTTTTTTTTCTCTCAGAGCATTAATTCACTGGAAGTGAAAAGGGTCAAGAAAATACCCAAAACATTTATAACATAAACTTTGTCCACCAAAAGCACTTTCATGTCTTTTGCAAACCGAGAGAACTGATTCCGAATGTTGCATATGCCTACTGACCTGCCAAACAAAAGAAAAACAATCAGGATATCAAACAGAAAGAATCAGAAATAAAAAAGTTCACAGCAAAAGTTTTTACACACCCCTAAAAGTAAATCCTAGTTTAGGTATGTTTTTAAAATCAGTAATACAGGATGAGATACAATTGTTTCAACCGAGACACAAGACCAAATCTCACAATTACATTGGACATCAGTCTATTCCCTGCTGCCAAGTGATAGTATATCATAGATTAAGGACTCCTCATCCCAAGATTGGTTATTACCTATATTTTAACTTTTCTGTGTACCCAACTCTTCCATTTGCTCCCAAGTCATAGGAGTCACTCCCACTTTCTAACTAGAAGCCTATTGATGAGAAGGCTGATGGGTACAAGTATGGAGCAGGCTGGTGGCTCTAATGCGTCCCAGATTCTTAATACAACTAAAATCTTAACGCATTATGTATTATAATTCCTTTTAAATCTTTCCTATTTGATGACTCATCTCTCTTTTCCTTAATAAAATTTCTAATTGCAAAAAAGGTCTACAAGTAAACATTGTTTTTTAGTAGTTTACCCCATCATAAGGAATACTGATACAAATAAACTAACGAAAGATTTAACAAAAACCATGGGTAGAAGAACTGCTCACTTGCAAGGCGTGTTCAAGTCATCTGCAGTAATACCATCTCTTCCAACCAAAATACGGCCATCTACTTTTGATGCCTCTGGATCTGCAACTAGGAAAGGTTAGACTTATAAAAAATAAGAGTGCTTAGGAATAAAAAAAAGGCATTGTACTTGGCAGACCAGCTTATTACGAGAAACAAACTTACTTATCATTTGGCTTTGGTTTTATTTGGGTTTTTCTTCTAGGTTCGATTTTGGCCTTTGTGTGTGTGTGTGTGTGTGTGTGTGTGTGTGTGCAGAGAGAGAGGGAGAGAGAAAGAGAAATAAAACATACGTTTGTAGTATATACAAAAAAATTTTTGACCTATTTCTGCTTGAACGACAAGTTTTAGTTGAGTTTCATTTGGGTTTTTAAAACCAACAGTCTTGTCTCAGTTTCAATCAAATCAACTTGATCCTGCCTAAAATCAGTTAGCAAGAAACTGAACCAACTCATCACATGTAAATCCCTAGTAATCACCACATTTGTAACACTGCTTAGACATGCTCTATGCTGGTTTAAATATTTGGTCACAAGGAAAACATCATTCATTGGGAATAAAAACTAAATGTCTATGGATGATAAGGAATAAAAAGATTTACAGTCCCATATAAGAACCTTTTGTCTGCAAAACAAAAGATATTCAGGGATTGAAAAATCACACAGTTTGTACAGCACATCCAGAGATATTAATTATAGAATATAGGGAAGAACTTAATTTTGATCGCTGTCTTCCTGCATGGACCAGGAATTGGCATTGTAACCAGTTAGCACAGACTAATAAATACCTTCATTACTTTTATTTTTTGGCTGCATCCTAAGAGACACACTGAACCACTCCTTAGGCAAAAGATTTGGATAATAAAACAGGAGTGAGATGCATGAGATTAATAAATCATCTATTTCAGGTGAGTAAGGCTTTTTTTTCCGTTTTTCCTTGCAATTGTGTTCCTGTCTGATTATGATAAAAACTAGCTCTATCACTTATTAAGGGGAGGGCCTAAAACTTCCCTTCTAATCTGTCTAGTCTTATTGAAACTTTTGACTTACCACACATGCATACGTACATAGCAGGTGCTTAGCACCCACTATTGAAGGCAACTTTTCACAAAAACAGTGGAACCAATGACAAATTAATGCAAGAAGAAGAATGGTAAGGAACATGTACCGTCATTTACAGCAGAAACTGTCTCCACAGATGTCAATGCTTTCTTTGATTCAACATGAGCAAAACCTATGGTTCAAGGTTCAGAAAAGTTTAATGATTATATTGTTGTAGGGTCATAAAATAAAAAACTCTGGATTGCAGATGACACATCAAAACATTTACCTTTCAACTGCAAAGGTTTCACCACAAAGCCAAAAACAGCAAATGGAAGCATCAACAAGGCCTCTCCCCAGAATGCATAGCGCCAGTTAAAATGGCCCCCAACCTATATGTTAAGCAAATGCAATTTGTGATTAATTATTAAACATCCTGCAGATATGTCTAGACAGTACAGAGGGACCCCACCAAGTGATTCAATCTAGGAGTATTATATCACATCCTTATTATACAACCAACATATAAAGTGAGAAACAATGAAAAGGGTATACAAACTTACAAATCCACCATAAACATATCCAAGAGCAACTCCAGAAGGTATGCACATATAAAACATCGCGAGCCAAGCTGTTTTCTGGAGTATGACAGAGAATTAGCATGATCATGTAGTCCGGGAAGAAGAATGACGGCTCAGGTGGCTCTAAGTTCTAAAGTTAAAATAGAAATAAAACAAATGAACCTGAGAAACAGGAGCGTTGTCATCAATAAATGGAGCTGCAAGACTTATGAAAGAAGCTTCTCCAACACCAACCAGCCTAAAACATCAAGACCCAGAGACAATTTAAAAAAAAAAACAACATAGCACAAGAAACTAATGAAGCAATAATTGAAATAAAATCAACACTCAGAAAGTATTGGGATTGTTACACTTACATGCGGCATATTGCAATAAACCAAAAAGAAAATGCACTACCACATCCAGCTGCAGCTAAGGTCCAAACAGATAATCCAACTCCAATAAGCCTAAAGGGGTTGTGGCTGCAATCATAAAAGTCAACTAACATTATAAACCAAATTGAGTAATAATTAACTGCCAATAAATTGCAATAACTACAAAATTAAAATGATGCACCCTCAAAATTAAAAGCTGGTTCCATTTTGCGTTTAACAGGGCAGTTCTACAACCAGAACGCCACTTTGAAAAACTTACAAGATTTTTGACAAATACGACAGAACAATCAAAGGTAATTCACCTCTTTGCTAAGGAAGCAAATATTGGGGATGCCACAAGAAGTCCAACCATGAATGCAGACGATAACAGACCATCTTCAAAATTAGTTAAATGAAATTCCCCCCTGCAAGCAAATATCTTTAGATAAGACAATTAAAAACAATAACAAAATTTTATGACAGCTGAATTTATGCTGCGAAACAAACCAAACGTTTTGAGTAAAAATCTTACTGAATTCCACTACCGGAAGTGCAAATTCCCTTATCATCACAACTCCTAGCACTCCCATTAACACCGTTGCTAGCTATTGCTCCTCGATCAACATAATTTATCATGTTAATTACACAAAATATAATTAGCAACCTACAAAAAACACAACATAATATCATAAATTAGAAATTAGCATCTCTCTCAAAAAAAGTCAACACCAGAGTTCTACCTTCACCTAACTTTCTTTTTTAGAAACCCTAATTGCAGTTCGCATCAGCCTCGGCAAGCAATAAAATCTCAGCAAAAGCGGCATACAAGTATAATTGCCGGATAAAACAGCTTGATAATTAACCATTCAAATAAAAAAAAGAGAGAGAAGTAAAGTTTAGTTATTTTTATTTTTTTTTTTAAAAATTTACCGCTTGGGAGTGAACCAGGAAGGAGCCGGAGAAGGATCTTTGGTGGAGGAGGAACGAGCCATTGCTTCTGGTTGGGCGTTTGATTGTTGAGCTGAACTTTCTTTTTCCTCTTCCTTTGGAAGAGTTGAAGAAGGTGAAGGTGAAAGTGACGCCATAAAAAGAAATTTCTAATATTTAATTTATTTTAGGAAAATAAATAAAAATTGATTGACGTTTACTGCTACTCTCCAATCGTCGGTTACGCAATCATGCCTGCTGCTTTTTCAACGCACCTGTTAACATTTTCTTCTTTTTATGTTTTCTCTTTTTGTTTCATATTTTCGTCTTTCTTAGTTGTACCAATATGCAACGATAATTAACTACCGATCATCTCAGATTATGAGCTGTGAGAGAGTTTTAATGGAAACTGTTCTGCGAGAAACAAGAGATAAGGTTGTTGACGTTTTCTCATTTTTAAATCTTTATCCCATTTATATAAGCTTGCACTTTGGTAGGAAAAACCAATAACAAAAAGGTTTGGAATTCTATTTCCAATTGGACATTGTGAATTCCAACACAAATACTTCTCTTGCGGAACTTGCTCTCTCTAAAAACACTCCTAATAAATATTTATTAAATAAAACAATTTTAATTTTTTTTATTAATATAAAATTTATAACATTAAGTCATTCAATCATAAAAATAATGACTCATTTTAATTTAAAATTATCTCGATCTTCATAATTTTTTAAAATATCTTGAAGTGAATAATTGAACAAATTTTGATATCACTCCATATTTATAATTTTTTAAAATTTAAAATTTAGATTTTATGGGTTTTTTATCCTTAGATATTAAAAATCATTAACCACTAATTTTAAATATATTTAAAATCTTTTAAATTTTATAAAAGTCAAACAATAAAAATGATAGGAAGAGAATAGTTTTTGACACATCGTACAAAAAAATCCGGGATTTCTTATAAAGTAAGCAACAAAAAAATATGAAGTTTATTTGAAAATTTTGAGGAAAACTTTCACAATCCCCCAAAGTTGATTTATCAGGTCACTGCTTACAGCTAGGCTGGCAACCCACTTAACGTGTAAAATATATACATTCAAATTACAATAACTGCCACTCAAGTGGGCGTGGACAGAAACTTTACAAATGAAGATTCAAGCCACTTATTACCCAACTTTCCTCCCAGAAACTAATATTTATTTAATTTAGGATGATACCTACCTTCATGGATGGCAACATCATTTATTCCACGTTTCAATATGCTTGGCTTCCATGCATGGAGACATGGATACACGTATATTTATGTACATTGCCATTCACAGCTGCTTCACAGACTTTTGACCGCGGTGTATGCTGAGACATGAATGTCATAGCATTCTGCATCCCACGAGAAGTCCTTCATCATGGCATCCGATATCTTTCTTTTCCATGTAGATGGGTTATTACTCTACAGAAGGACAGTGACAAGTAACCACACAGTTTTTGAAAGAGTTTGCCTTCAGTTGCAGAACAAACTCCTTCACAAAGAATTTCGACATAAAATGGAGAAACTGAAAAGTCTGGAAATCTTATGACTGCATAAGTAGGTACTCACAATTTCATCAAGGGCCTGGCTAAGGGTCATATTTCCGAAGGTAGATCTCATGAACTGTGAGAATCTGGTGATCTCGTGGTCATGATCTGCAGAATATCTGTTGAGATATGGCAGAAAACAAATGCTTATCATTTTCCCCTTCATTAGGAAACAAGAAGTATGATAGTTCTTTGAAGAGTTCCAGGCCTTACCTAAAGTTCTCATCATCGGAGGTTAGTGACACTGGAGCAGCTCCATATTTTAAAGCCTTGAGCTACATTTTAAGAATCAAACAAAAGGGGGGAAAGTATTTTAGAAAATACATAGGAAGATACAGAGTTGTTGAGAATAAGGAAGTTCATTCTAGAGGTCAGACAAATTCCACAGCAAGGCAGCCATATGTATAGACATAGTACATGCCTACATCATATTTGTATGTAAAGAACCGATGGTTGCAGCCAGGGTAAAGTATCTCTCAGTGATGTAAACTAAAGGTCCACCACAGACTGTCAATAGACAACACAGGTGAAAGTGATGGAAGATTAGGATTGCTTGTAGAACAGACACTCATACCCCTTCTACCACATTGAATTCCCTCACATGAAAGTGGTCACTAGTGCTTAGAATCTGTAGCAGATTTGGGTGGACAGAACTCAGTAGCAAAGATAAATCTTTAGGTTGAATTTGAATATTCAGCATGTGAATCCAGACAACTGTTTATTCATGGATGTATGAAATTCCTCGAAAAGTTATATTACAATGTCCAGATGCTAGAATAGAAGGTTGCTTGGAATGTGACTAAAATGGGTTGCGTATAAGCATCGGTAGTTTCTCACAACGTATTTGACCTTTTTCATTATATGTAGATATTGTGTTTTAACTTACTGGAACTTGAAGCAGAGGATCGTCAAAGGACTGACACAATATAATGTCGGATCCTGCAAACATCAAATGTGATAGTACTTCATCGTAGCGGTAAAAGAATTTCACATTTCCATCCTGGGGAGGGAGGACAGCATCAAAATAGATCATTAGCAATAAAAAAAAAGGGGGGTGGTGGAGGAGAAAAGAAAAACACCTTATCAGAAGTGACAGAGGACAAACTATGGGAGGGAAAAATTTGTTTTCACAACATCAAATTAAAATTAAGCAGTTTAATATTGCAAAAAAAAAAATTTTATTGAAGTCGAGAAAAAAGAAGTTGCTTCCATGTTATGAGGGGAAACTTTCTCAAGGCACTAAGAGTGCACTTTGCATTTGCTGTTCTTGGTCTGAATGCAAATTATGTATATATGAAGAGTTGCCTGATGTCAAGCTATACAGTAATTATAACGAAGCAAAGGTCGTACCTCAAGTTCTTCCTGAAAAAATCTGAGTGCTCTATTTATAGTTGGCACTGCACCATTCCCCACGAAGACAAACTGCAGAGGGGCAATCAAGCTATCATGTCGACAGAAAGCAGAAAAGAAAGAGGAAAAATATAAACTAGTCAAAATTCACAGAAAGTCCCTACAGCCTGATATAGCTATGAACTAAATAAACACCATTTCTAGTAGTAACTCTAAATATTCTCCCGATGTTTTTAAGAAAAAAAAGGGGCAAAAAAGAAAAATGAATGAAACGAAGGATACAGCTACTATTGCTAATTAATTAAAAGAAATTTGTTAACTAGAAAAATCCTTATAAAACATCAGCTGATAAGACTTTTTAAGAATATTCAGTGCTAAAACCATGCTTTTCTTTTTGTCTCTTTCTAATGAACTTAATTATGGAGAGAAATATACACCTGGGCACCACCTTTGGTAGCATTCCAGACAACTTCCTTCAATTTCTCCAATTCAAAATCTGATACTTCTGAGAAGATGCATCCAACCTAAAAAAATACATTTTTAGCATCTTAGAAATAATCCAAGTCTGGTTAAAAAATACTAAAATGAGACATGTGAAGGAATGAAATTGTTAAGCAAAACTATAAAACTTCTTTTTTTACCATACAAATAGATATAAAGTTCTAGAACATTTTATGGATAGCATCTCTCCTCATGCCTTGTTGGCTTTGAGCATCAGGCAACAGACTTCTTATGTCACATGTCAAGGTTTCAAGGGATGGTAAGAAAGATAAGAACAAGAAAACCTTTTACATATTAATTTACACCTTTTGCAGTTGCAAGGGTAAGACAATAAATAAGTGCATCTAGGTTGCAGAAGATATACATGCTGACACTTAAGTGCCAACATAGTTACATTTAAATTTAGCACACCTTAGAGGAAATACTGTACCAATGCACATACATAAAACAAAAAATGTGCATTTTTCATCATATATGCAAACAGTTGACAATGTATCTAGCATCAAGATCTAAAATTATGTAGAGAAGAAGTTAAATATTCAAAAAATTACATTTCACGGGAAAAAATGTATATAAAGAAAAAAAAATTGAAAGGAAGTTTTTAGTAGGCTGCAAGGAGTTTTCTGTAATTAACCATCAGAGAAGAGAAGTACTTTGCAACAATCTGTCTCTTGGTATCTTCAAAACATGGCTACATAATAACCAAGTAATAACTGATAATCAATTAAATTGAGACATAAGTTGATGGAGGATGACATAATTATAAAACACTTACCAGAATAAAAGAAGCATGTTCAAATAAGCCTGCCTGCTGCTGTAATGCAAGTTTGCATGCATCTTTTCCCCTCATGTTTTCTGCACTATAATTTACTGGAAGAAAACTATCCTTGGATGGATCCCAGTTAGAGTTATCAAATCCGCAAGGAGCAACAAGCAATTTTTCCCTTTGGTATAACACAAACCAGAAGAACGGGAATAAATATATTGAAATATAATGTTTCTCAAATTGAAACAGAGAGATTTCTGCCTCATTTCAGGTTGCAGAGTCTGAAGGGTCCTTTTGAAGTGCGGTGAGGTAGCATCACGAAGGGGTGAAAACGGATGAAGTAGGAATGGAAAAGAGGAGGACTGGAGCTTCCTTGTGCATAAGGCTTGTTCTTACTTCCACGCCGCTCCAATGAAGCTTCCCACTTCCATGCGCTACTCCAAGTTCTTGTTCTCACTTCCATGCTGCTCTAAGTATTTGCTTCCCACTTCAGAGCGCCACACCAAGTTCTTGTTCTTGCTTCCTCTATTTACTATTTCCCACTTTACCTTGTTGATCTTTCCACCTGCCATGGCACTCCATACTCCACAGACCGGCTCAAGTCCTTTTCTCTGGCACTCCTACTTACTCTGTTTAACCCCTTTGTGACACTACCTCACCACACATCAAAAGGACCCTTTACACAGGAAAAGGAGGGAAGACAAAGCTATACATGGTCAAACATGTATGATTTGAGTGCAGAAAACAGCATGAGTTTTTCTTACTTGTGAAGGGCTAAGGTATGTTCCAATCCATGACTACTGTGAATGATCCTTCCTTTAGAGTGCATGGATGACATAACTACAACTTTGTTAGAATAAACTACCCCACCCTGCAAAGTGCAGATAGTATACTCAGTGCTGGACGGAATAAAAAGTAGTCAAATTGTTCTAAAACATTATGGATTTAGTAACGTGGAATGCAATATCAAATAAGCACATAGATGCTGAAATTGAGAGGCTATAGAAAGATAAGATGGAAAGTTGATAAAGAGAGCTCATTATTCATTATAACAATTTTCTAAGTTGGTTTTGGATGCTAGGCTCATAGGTAGAGAACTAAGTCTGCTTACTAGACATGTTAAAATAAGGAAGAAAAGGTATCATCAGCCATTGCAACTTATTCCCAAAATAGTTTGACACTACCTAAGCCAAACGGTTTCAGGGCATTAAAGGTTCAATGTATATGAAGACAGCAGAAAGAGATTATTCAACAGGTAGAACCCTTTACCTTCAAAATGTTCACAAGATGTGTCTTAGCAGTATCTTGTAAACGGTCAGGGCGATGAAGTCTACCAGGATCAAGTCCACATAGTGCTAGCTTATGAGGTTCCTCGAGACACTAAAAATTTAACAACTAACAGCAGGTAAAATAAAATTTTAAATTTGAAAAAAATATGCAAGGTCAACATACCTAATGAAAACTGTAAAGCTAGAGAGGAAATGAATATGGTAACTTGCCTGTGAGTCAAGGCCATGGCATGTCAATAATATTCTTGTATTTCCCAGCCCCTGTACGTACAATATCAAGAAAAAGAAGAGGTGACTATGATTTCCAATTTTCCACAATTTATAACTTTGCTGCAATTACTTCCCCATTTATGCTAAAAATTCTCAAGAGAAGTATGCAATAAAGACAGAGCAAAAGTCAACTGTCCCACATCATGCAAGAGCAATCTTGCATGCAATCACATCAATTATCAGAACTTTTTCCTCCCAAATCAAAATGAAATAGTGGAATGAAATATGTTTTGCCGAATAGAAGTTTAATGAAATGAACTGTACAAGGCTATTGATGAGTTCCAAAAGTTTCGACCAGTTTCAGCCTCATGGCCTTGAGTGTGTCCCACCTCTCACAATCATGGCTGCCAGTAAATGCTATCTTACAGGTAGAAGGACAGTTGGTTAAGCGCACTACTAATTAAACAACATATCTGTCTGAATTTGTTTTAAAAACCCTAGAGAATTCCCACAACCTCCTTCCTTGGCTCACCAGTTACCTCTTACCTTATCCACTTATCACTCATGTAACATGAATTAAGACCAGGTTAAAATAATTCTTTTAAAAGGAAAAGGGAAAGTCTGCAAATAGGAGAACACAGGACCAAATCATCCACACAGTGCATCATTAGAACTACCTTTTTCTTTCGTGCACTTTTCACTTGAGTGTATATTCCAGCAAGTTGCATGTGGTGAAAGGAAGCCATATCACTGAGGCAGTGAGACTGACAAAGGCTACATATATTGCTCATCAATTTTACACCATATTTCATGTTTCGTGATGTTTCATACTAATAGATTGCAATTCACTCATTTCCATTAATTCAAAGGCTGGAGATGCAAAACAAGGACTTTATTGATGCCAAAAGGCATAGAATGTAACTTCTATCATAATGCAGGAATGGGAAATTATACAATTCAATATGATTATGAGGAAGAGTAAGAAGATGCACCTGTTTAGCAAAAATATCCCAGAAAAGAGGTCCAACAATAGCAGTCTCCCAATTATGTAAGTGCAACACATCAGGTTGCTTTCCAGATTTTGCTATATAATCCAATGAAGCACGAGAGAAATAGGTAAATCTGAATGCATAAAGTGGATAAAACATCATGAAACAATTCAAACAAATTGATGTGAATATATGATGCAAAAAGTTAATTAGAAAATTTTGAACAAAATACCCAGTCAAATTCATAACAGAAGTTGACAAATATAGTCCTCTAAAAATCATTTAGAATGTCAACAAAATTATTCAGAATGCTGGGCCCCTCAAACTGCGCAATACTGACTTTTTTTAAATGGTCATAGTTTAACAAAAAATAGTCAGAATGGCATGAAAGTGGTAAAATATAAGCTTCTTTTTAGGAAGCGTGACATCAGATTGGCTTATGATCTCCTATTCATAAACAATCTCCTCTCCATATGCAAAAGGAAATACAGCCCTTTTAGATTGGAAGCTCAAACAACCTATGTTTTCTGCCACATCAACAAAAAGAACAGTCAATTACTATCTAATTCACCGTATCAACTAGAGTTACCTTTGTGTTTGTCTATAAGAAACAACTGAGCTATTAGATGGAGTAATATGGTTCACTTCTTGAAGAGGCAGATTCAGGTGATCTGAACTATGTCAAGTACAAATATGATTGCCCCAATAGCATGACCAATCAATATGAATTTCTAAGGTTATTTGTACAAAATTTATGAATCTCTCAGAACTGCATGTGCCATTCCTTCCAGTAAAATGCAAGAGGAACAAACTTGTGCTACCCCTTAGAGCAGGCTGCAACAGATACCAGACCTACAAGCAGGTTGTTTTCACCATATATCCTTTCAAAGTATCAACAAACCTTGCACCTAACTGAACAGATATGCAACATCTTTTTCTCTGATCAATCTCATCATACTATTTATAGCATTTGAAACTTATAATTGTTGAAAGTTAGTCATTCCAGTGCTTGACATTTTTAATTATTATTATCTCATGCCCATAATGTGCCTATCCCTGAGCAAAGACATTTATCTCAAGCAATTATTTGTGACCAGAAGAACACTATTTTTACTCATCAAATGACTGAATTTATTAATCTCAGTCTCTCAAAATGACAAGTAACTAAAAGAAGCAAGGCTTTTCAGAAAAAAAAAAAAAAAAACTTAAAAGAAACAAGAATAATTTCACTTGGTCTCCACAAGCACAAAGAATTAGAGAGAAAAATGACAAACAAAATGGATGATTAAAAAAAAGTAGCAAGACATGCAGACTCACCGTTCAAAGTCATCCGGATAGTCATATATCCTGTCTCGGTTGAAAAAAGATGAGAAATATAAAGGTTGAATAAAAGTAACTCCAATGCCATAGACAACCCTGGATAATAGGCAGAAAAAGTGAGATAATTAAGCTTTTTAATTAAGTTAGAGATTGTGAAAACATTTAACTCACTTCGCAGTTGCAATTAGCCAAAGAAAATGCCAATTTGAAATTGGCACCCCAGTTTTTTCCATTTTTATCACTGGAACCCTACTTTCAATGACCAGAACTCACCCAGTCCAGATTCTGTTTCCATGCAGTTGGCCATTAAAATATGAATAAGACTCTGCCTCAATTTGTCGCAACCCCTGAACCTCATCCAGGTCAAGGCTGGCATACCTAACCAAAAAGCAATATCCTTTGTGTCAATTTATTAGACAAACTGGCTTCATAATCCAGCTCATGATTGGAAAGTTAATGGCAGAGCAAATCTCTGATATAATATTTGTCTTTTGATGCGAATTATTAGGGTAAAGGCATACGTCAGGCACATGCATTCTCTCCCTATAGATTAGCAAGTAAAACAGAGTGTCTATGTGCATGTGTGCAGGCATAGTGAGGGGGAGAGATAGGAGATTTCCTGTTTTATTTATGAGTAAAATAATCCGTACATGTTTCTTAAGATTTACTAACCTACAAATAGTCTAAGATGACCTAACATCAAAGTTCATTAGAAAACTCAAGGTCAATATAATCCTAAAGAAGGGAAGAAAAATGCTTAAAGTTGAATTTGTGTCTCAAGAATTTGTTCAGATGCACAGACAACATGTAGAACCAATACCAGGGAGATCTTTCTTTCACTCGCTTTCCACTAGAATGTAAGCCAAAGAAATTATTACCATGGCATTCATAAAATTCGTAAATTAACATGAAAAATGAGGTCTAGATATACACAACTACATATATTACGAAGCAATTTCAGTTAATGAAGGAGACAAATTCCACTGATTACTTTGGCAAAATAACTTCCACCAAATGGCCCTTTCTTTGCAGTGCACAAGATAAGCCAGTTATGTATGGTGCCAAGGGCCCAATTGAGACCAATGGTTCCATTTCAGTACATATGTGAATGATGTGAAAACCTTTCCTGCATTAGTAACAAATAAAATATTTGTTAGAAGAGGAAATAATCATAAGTTGAAAAACAATTTTGAAAAAAAAAAAAAGGTAGAATCAACAAATCAACATAGATATCAAAAAGGAAAGACTCAAGATTCTGGAGAAACACAACTTTTCACCTCCAAAAGAATGCAGAACCCCCAGTTATGAAGTAAGATTTTGTCAGCAAGAACAGCATGGTGACAATAACTCACAAGACACCGTCATTATTTACAGAGTGTTGCAGTACCTTGGTTTCCAGCAAAGAAGTCCATGCATAGAAAAAGATTTTTCTTTGTTTTATGCAGTTCTAGACATTTAAAACCAGAGAAATCAAATGAACCAATTAATAATCCTCAATATAAAATAGAAAAAGAAAAAATCAGCCCGGACTTTTACTCATTGCAAGAGTGTAGTTATAAAACTGCCAACTGTTTGTGTTCTTCATGTCAAAGTAAATTTTTTGCAATTTCTACAGGACAGTTTTACTTTTTGCTTCCTTCAGAGAAGTGGTGGAGTTCTGCAAGAAGTTCAGCATCTCTTTTCTGCAGCATGTCTGAGAATACATTTGCTACACTAACTTTGCCATCCATGACCATCCTTCTCAAATCAGTTGCCTCTGCAGGGCTAATCATTCCACCAAGGACCATTGCGTCTATCCGAAGCAACAATGCCCAGCACAGTGCTAGATTATCTGCTCAAATAAGGACACCTGAGAATTATATTGTTGAACTCAAACTAGTAATTAGTTTAAGATCAAGACTTCCTATATTAAAACACATTACCTCATACAACGAAGTCCAAGGAAAATTAATATCTTGACCAACACAAAACATATGAACATTAATCCCTCTCAGGCAAAACATGCATGCATGATACTCTTGCAACCTCACTAATAGCATTCGACTGATAATATTTTCACATGGATGGCCAAAAAAAATTGTGAAATTTAAGCATCTGAAAGAAGCCTTTGAGACAACCTAAAGTCCTAAACTAACTAACCAAAGGCATCCCATGTTGAAAGCCTTTCTCAAGTTTTTTGACAGCTCAAACAGACTTGAGATGTGTCAGTTTTAAGCAAATGGAATAACATTATGAAACTATCAGACATAGTTGCAACAGCACTATCATTTTGGCAATAGCCAAACACAGCTTAAAAAGGAGTAAATCTCAATGAAACGTTAAAATTGCAACCAAGGTATGCCCGAATTTTGTGAGACCTTCTGTTACGCTATAGCAAACCATAATTAACCGTTCAACAACAATAAGCCAAATTCAAAGTGCTATCACCTTTCCCACTGGCTCTTCTATTTTCGTTCTCCAGTTGCTCTATCTTATCTACCAATAACTGTTTCTCCCTATTTGCTTTATGCAGCTCCGCGACAGCCTTGAGTCGTTGTTTATTCAAATACAAAATATCTAAAATAATATAAGAAACACGAGAAAAAACACTTAAAGAACAATTTAAAAGAGGAACATTAATTATTTTGCCAGTCAAACGGAGACTTACTCTTCTGAGCTTCCTTGAATAGTCGCCATATCTCTTTATTTTTCATTTCCAGTTCAACATTGGAAGACTCTTCCTATAAACAGACAGCAAAATCTTCCATGAAAATGGAATTATCGATACAATATGTCTAAGTCTTCCTTTGGTTACCAAACAATTTTTTTAAAAAAAATATATATTAATTAAAAATGTTCACATTTTTAAAAACAAAATGCATTATTTTTTTTCTACCTCGAAGAATAATAATTGAATTGCCATTACATTTTTACAACTTATTAACTTCTAAAAGAATACAAATAATTAAAAATAAAAAAAGAAAGGAAGAAAATTTTACCAGTGACATTTCCCCATCGGTTTGACCTCCAGAGCTAAAATGTAGATAAAAAAGAAATTAACAACTTCTATACTTGAGATACAATCACATTAAAAAATTTTAAAAAAAAGAAAAGAAAAAGAAAGGGAAGCCCACTCCATTGGTGAAGGGGTTCTAGATAAGCCATTGATTTCACCATTCTTCCTAAAAGTAAACATTAATTAAAAGTGCGCCAATAGTAAAATTACTGCTGAAAAAATTATAGAATTTTGATTTTACCTTAAGCAACAAAGTGCGGGAACTTTAACGAATTTAGCGTTAGTCGTCGTTAGAATCGAGAAACGACGAGGAGGCGAAGAAGGGATCGCGGGGCTTATCGAAGTTGCCATTAACATCCCCAAATCCACGGGCGCGCACGAGTGAGAGAGAGTAGTGCTAAGATTTCATACTCTTTTGTTTAAATAGATACGACAAACTAATATTAGAACGATATTGTTTGTTAATGGCTAAAGGAATGGTTAGTTCTGTTTGTTGATATATTAAATTGAGTTTTTCTTTTCCTTTTTTTTCTTTTTTTTATGGATTCGAGGAATAAACATTTGCGAAGTTGTGACACGTGAATATTTGCGAAATTGATACATTTTGTGGATTTTATCTGGAAGCATAAATAATGCATTTTTAATTTTAAGAAATTGAATAATTTACCAAGTTGGTGTAATATTTAATTAAAACCAATGGTCTAGCTCTCTTTATCGAGTTGGTTTGCGTGAGAACCCAGCTCGTCAAATTAAAGATATTTTAATTTTTTATCGAAAATTAGAATGGAATGCCATCAAGCTATTATTTTTATCCATAAAACTTTTTTGCTTTTTTTAACATTTATCTAAATAATCAAATTATTTAACTAGTTCGCTCACAGATAACGATACAAGGCCTACAAACAGTAAAATTATAGAGTCGAGGCGATGGACACGAATTTTGTACAGGGCTACATTAAAACATTTTACGACCTTAAGTTTATGTAAATTAGATGGTTAAACTGACCCCTCCCACATAAAAAAGAAAAATAATTGAGACGTCTAGATTTGTGGGGAAATATCTTCCAAAAAAATTTTTTCCTCTAAAATTAAAGAAGCACCAGTCACAATTCGGCACAAGTCCCCAATTGAGAACTAAGAAGACAAGATCTAAAAGGGGGACGGATACAATCAGTGCTGGCTCAGCTTGCGCTTTTTTGCCATCTTCCTCGTCCGCTCCCGCCGCTCTTCTTCCTCTATTAGCCTCAATTGTTCTTCGTCCTCCTGCCTTGCAATTTTAGCACTGTAAAAAAATAAAAAAGTGAGATACATGCAGGAAATTAGATATTACATGCACTTTCAAACATTTACCTCCATGGAGGAGTTCATTGAGACAGTTCTCTACATGCAAAATGCTTACATAATATTTACCTAATAAATGAAATTTGGGAAATTTTACTCACCTTCTTCTTTCCTCCTTCATAATCTCGTCCCAGTTTGCCTCCATGTCACTATCATCATCATCATCACAAACCGGATATCTATCGGTGCTGCAAAAGAGTCATACTTGTAAAAATCAGAAAAAGTAATTTTTGCACCATCCAAATCAAATTATTAAAAGCAACAGAAAACTCATTTCCTACTCCCCAAAACCTAAAATAAAGCCAATCTACAACCAGTTCATTCAATTATATATACTCGTATGCTAACAAAAATCCAGAGCCCATTTTATGGCATATTGGCACGAGCGTGTGCTCATGCACTGAAAGAAACTTGGCTACCATATTTTTCAATCTCTAAAACCAATATCGTTAAATGTGAAGAGTATTCCAAACAAAAAAAATAAAAATAATAATGTTTCAACAAAGGGGCAAGAAGGGAGAAGCATAAAAGGAGAGAGGCCTTACTGGAACATATTTCTGATCATCATTAGAGCCTTTTCATCTTCACTCAATTGCTTTTTCTTGGGTCGCTGAACATTTGACGTGGCGTGAGACTGAGATGAAACTTGCTTGACCGGCTTGTTTACCTGTAAAATTTCAGAAAGGGTGTAAATAAAAACTAAAAAGTGTAATCTAAAAATACCAACAGAAGCATAAGCATTTGTGTAGGACTGAAACCTGAGGCTTTGATGATATCACAGGCCTTTGGGGCATGATTTTATCCTTACTACGTTCCTGTGATCCCTTTTTCAGTTGTAAGTGCTGTTTTGAATCAGATGAGTGCATCTTTGAAGAGGGTGCTTTCTGCGCACTGGGTGGCAAATTCCTAGCAGCTGGTGCAGAAATCTTCTTCTCCATCTTTGCAATAGGCATCTTCAAAGGCACAGCTTTAGGGCCAGAAGGCCGGCCAGGCCCAACACCATTGCTAACACCAACAGGCCGGCCAGGCCCAATACCATTGCTGACACCAACAGGCCTACCATTGCTGACACCAACAGGCCGTCCAGGCCCAATACCATTATTAACACCAAGCTGCTTTTTGGAATCCATTGACATCACATTTGGTTTACTGGCAGAAGACTTGTAGGAACCAGCTTTAGAATGCATTTGACCATTCAAAGGAACTGGTTTCCTTTCTCCACGGATGCCTTGAACATTTCTGCCATTATTGCTGTTGCTGCCCAATGGTGGTTTGCTTTTTGGCAGCATTTGAGCTGATCGTGCCTCTTGAAAATCAGCAAAAAACCTGTATAAGTTATCTATGTTTTAAGCTTCACAAATCAAAAAACAGATTTGATGCCGCGAAGTAATAACCTACCAGAGGTTGGAACATTAACATTTCGAGGTGGAGGCTCTGTCGGAGGAGCTAGTACCTCTGCATCATCTGATAGAAATGAGTAATCTCTTGCAACCTTCAGTTTCTCAACTTTTTTTCTGAGCTGCAAAGTCCAGCAATTGAAAACATTCATCATCACATACCAGAGGTCTTTGAAAAGGTAATACCAACTTTAGAAGTCAGTGCTCAGAAAAATACCTCACTTGCAGCTTTGGGTACCTGACCACGTTGCCCAAGCTTTGATCCAGCACTGTTTGAAACGGAGTTCTTTTTACTCTACAAGATCACAAGTTTGTTAGTAAAAATTATTCAAGGACTAAAAATAACTTGGAATATATTCAATCTGCAATTTTTCAAAAAAACAATTCAGAATATAATCTACAAATCGACATGGAGGTACCATATGGCCTCAAACTTCAAATAACACAAACTTCTTTACTTTCAGTTCTATTAACCAGCAATATCACAGGCATACATGAAAAGGGTGCAGAGTTGGTCTTGAAAGACATCTATTCGCAAATAACAAAACCTGACTCTATATCTAAACACTTGGCATGCATACTACATTGAAGCAAACGTATTTTGTTCAGTTTCAAAACTTATAGTAGGTTTTTAAACAGTAAAAAATTATAGCAGTATCTACCGGAACAAGTGACTACCACAGTGGCTGACTGGATTCATCAGATTGCAGTTTGCATAACCATGTATATCACTAGCAGTGAACACAAACAATATATGCAACAAGAACTCTGCATAAAAACAAAAAGAAAACGAAAAAAAGACAAATAATACTCACAGATTGACTGGAACTCAACATCTTTGAAACCAAATGCTGGTTTTCTAATAATGACTTGCTCTCTTGGATAACTCTTTGAGCAATAACTGGCTGAGAAGGGCCAAAGAAGGAACCAAAGCTGCAGGATGACAACATTTAGAAACTTAATTAGAATCATTAGGGTTATGCAAACCTGGAATAGACACATTTTAAAACTTTTATACAGCATAGAAGAAAAGCATCTTTATGTTCTATAAGACTTGAATCCAGAAACATATCCAAGTGTCATAGAATATCCCTAATGGCAAATAATTCAAGAAAAAGAAGCACATTACTCACTTGTCATATGGAAGCCTCTTCTCTTTCTCTTGAGAAGAAAGACCAGCACCACTTTGTTTCCTCTTTCGTCTGATAGATTCTTTCAGCCGCTGCCTTAACTCTAGATATTCCATCTCTTCTTGTGTAGGCTGCCTAGCTTCCTCTTCTTCATATTCTTCCCCCTCTTGTTCCTCAACATCTTCATCTTGATATTCACCTTCCATATCATAATCATCATAATCTTCAACTACCTAGATAGGAAAAACCAGCAGGGTTAAAAAAAAATAAAACTTTAAAACATTAACAGCAAAAAGTCCACACTTGACAAACCTTGGTCTACTTACCTCTCTACCATATCCCCCCATTGCTGATTATGAGTTTTGTACAAACTAATTTTCTTGAATAAACTTATCAGACAAGCAACAATCCAAAAATACTTGATACCTGAAACATCAAAACACAGATTCTTCATTGAACAAAAAAAATTGAAATTTCAAAGAAAATCAAGCGAAAGACAAATCTGTGTTAAATTGCCCCCATTTAGGAACTATATTTTAATTTTTTTCGCAATTAATTATCCTCAATTTTGCAGATTTCTGAAAGATGATAAATAGCATATCTTCAGATTAAAAATTAATCGGAAGCAAAAACGATTAGAAACAATTGATGAAATCTAGATTCGCAGCCATCAGCAGAAGAATTCACGATTAGACAAATATTCCATTTTCAATGAAAAACGCAAAGTAAACCCTAATTTTTTCACAAATACTACCAATTACACTAAAGTTGAAAAAATCTCCAAACGAATCCATCAAAATCTGGTTTAATATCCATAAAACTCCGTAACACCGATTCGTTCGATCCCGATAAAATGCTTTTAAAAAGAGGTATAAAAGCGTAATAAAAAAACCAAAAATATACAGAAACAAACGAAATTCATAGATCTGATAAAAATCAGCATACAGTACCTGAAATTAATCGAAAATCTACGAAATCCGGCGATTTTTCAAGCGAAAAACTTAAAAAGGCGCTTCGAGAGAGCAATACCTAGACGGCAAGATTTCGAGAGAAAAAATAAACAGAGAGCAAGGTTCAAAGATCTGAGGGACTCTTATGATATAGATTTGAGATCACGATAGGCTTAAGTAATGGGGGAAAACGGAAGGTCCCCGAACAGATTCTATCGTGCGCAGGGGTGTATAATATCACTTCACATTTTTCCGAGTTCGTGAGTGAGTTAAATAGGTCGAGTGACTCCAAAATGGAACCGGGGAAGCCAAAACCGTATTTCAATTTTTTACTTTTTTCAAAAAAACAGACATTGATACGGCGCAAAGCAAGCCCGTTTTGACTCACTGAAAGGACGAAAAACGCCTGCGGGGAAGCTCAAAACCAGCAAACGGTGCGTTTTGCTGTTACTGATAATAAAATAACCGTCTGGGCTGCAGAGGCGCGAAATAGACAAGCGCAAAACAGAAATCCAGGTAAGTTTTATTATTCTTTTATGGGAATAATATTTCATGGTATTTGTTCGTAATCGGTAAGATATATTTTTCTATTTAGACACAAAGAACATTATTCGTATTTTTTATAGCCAGAAACTGATTTTTTAGTTTTGAAAATCAAATTTTTCTTGTGTTTGAGCTTCTATACTGTAAAGAAGGCAGGTGAGCAGTGCAAGGAAGATGTTCGATAAAATGATTAAACACTTATGGTGCTTTGTACCCTTTTTCTTTGTTTTGGTTTAGATTCTTAATCTCATTGGTGACTGCTCTTTGGATATTGTTGTTCTCTGCAGGAATGGAAGGTGAAGCAGAGAAAAAATTAAAAGGTGAAACGAAGGAGAAGATTGTCCAGATTTTTAAAGATTTTTTGACCAGGTAATCAGAAACGTAAAATTTTGTCTTGGGACGTTGGGTTTTGTTGTTGTCCATTCCTTAGTTTGCTTTAGAATAATTGATCTGGGCACTTTGGCATCGAATTGTATTCACATTTAAGTATCAATTTTCGTTTTCTATAGAAACTTGAAAGTTATGAAGTGTTGGGTTTTCGTGGAACTGCTATTTGAATTCATTATCTTTACATGGTGTTTCGGGTCATTGCAGTGTGGCAAAGCTTGATGAATTGGTGGCTGTTGGAGGCAGACTACTAACTGGCTTTCAACAAGGACTGGGTGGGTGCTTCGGAAACTGGCATTATGTTTGTTGGTCATTACATTTGGTAGGATGGATGGTGTTCCTTGCTAGTGTTCTTAGTGATAGTTTGTCTAATCCTCTGTGCAGAGTTTCTTCGACGCCCTCCAATAAACACGACATCTAAGTTGATTGAAAGCATTATTAAAGCAAATGAAACAAAGAGGTTGAAATCATACTTTCAAGCTGGTTGTATTAAAAGTCATGACAGTGTACAAAATACGAACAAGTGTAAGTTCCTTTTGTCTCCAAAGGTAAAGCATTGTTTGGTTGATATTTTGGAAACAGTGAGTACCTTAATGCCTATCTTCTCTCTTACTGTCTCATGCTATAATTTGTTAAAGTGACTAAAAGGTTTGTGACTTAATAATTTCATCTATAGGAATAAAATTCCTAATTATCTATCATATGCTTCCATGCCACTTTCCAATGAATCAATAGTAATTTATTTTGTACCTATCCTTCTTGGTCTACTTGTTTCATATGGCTTTTGTTCTTACGTATTGCCCTTTCATATCAGAAGTACATACAAGCCTACTTGGACTACGCAATCACTTAATTAAAGGTAACATTCTGTTTGCAATTGTAAATGTTCTATCTAATTTGTTTTTGAAGGACGCGAGTGTTTGCGATTTTGTGAATGTGTGTATATAAGGTGATTATTGAAACTAATGTCATGTTATAACAACTGATGGAGTGCAGTCAAAAGCTTACTGACTGATCTTGAATCTCTCTTGGAGGATGCCAGAGCTGCATTGCAAACTGCAAATGAACATTTTTCTCCTTTGTTGGACAAGGAACCTGTTGATGGACTAGACCTAAAAGAAAGTAGTGGTGAGGTCAGTTTTGTGCTTCAACTCTTTCTATTCATTCCAAAATATATGATTAGTTGTTTCTTTACTCTATTCATCTTCCACTCAATGCATACATTTTCATTTTACCTGCCATTTTGGCTTATGAGTATTTAAGTCTTTGCCTGCTGCAAATAGTGTCTTCCTTTTTTGTCCTTCCTACTTAAATCTCTTTCTAGTTAGAGCAGATTTCGTGTTGATGATTACCAATTTCGGCACATACACTGATTCACAAAGTTCATGTAGATTTTATTTCACAATGTCATTATGCTGGCAAAACATATATGTTCTTATTTATCATTGATATAAACTTTGTACTGGTCTACCTAACTATGAATTGTAAAACTTCCAACAAGAGTAGTGGCTTTAAGGCTGGGTTTTTGGATTTATAAATTTATTGTGTTTCAATATTTACTTTCTGCTAGAGAAATATTCAGCTATTATTAATGTGATCATTCTACCAAAAATAGGAGAGCTACATTTTTATTAATTATTATTATAGTGATCATAATCTGTTTTCTTTTTTCTTTCTGGCTGCTGCAATTGGCTATTGAAAGTTAACTGTCTTGCTGAAAGTCCTTTTTTCCTTTAGGATGAAATGGCTCCATCTCATTTTCAAGAACCTGAAGTGACAGATTATGCTGCCCTGATGGGGATCATTTATAGTATGGTGAAGCAGGACTATATGATGCAGGTAAATGGGCTGCTCCAGATTTTTTCTACTTTTGATATGGAGAGAAACCATTCTATCATTCAGAGATAAAGTCCTGGGGCAATTTCATTTTTTCTTTTGTCGTTTTTGCACAGAAGAATGACAAAATACCACCCTTCTATTGCAGGATAAGATCGTTACTTCTCTAAATCTCAAGTCATCATCAGGAGAACTAGAGAGCTACTGCCTGATGTGGTCTTTGCGACCTTACATAAATGATCAAATTATGCATTTAGCATGGAAACTTGTTCCTTGAATGTTTCAGGAATCCAGACTTTATATTTTTTTTCTTGTCAGCAAACTAGAATTATTTTGAATTATGCCCCGCTTTCTTATACATGTTTGGTACTTTGTAGCTGAGAAATAATCCACGCTTTTATATAGCATACGTAAAAGAGCCTCCATGGTCGAATGACTTGCTCCGGTGAAATGATTGAACACAAACTATGTCCTCAAGTCCTTGGCATAGGCATTAGGCAACCGTGTCTAGGTAATCAAAACCTAAGTGTACAAGTAGTTAAGCAGAGAAAACAGAGACTTAAGGGTACTTGCAGGCAAGCAGTGAACACTCAACAGCTTATCTCGCCCTTTTTTTTCTCTTTTTAATTGTTTGGATTAACATGACATAAGCACTAATGATTCGACTACGAGTTTATAAATCTATCTGATAAACTAAAAGCTAAAGTGTCGAGTACTCGAATAGTTCTTTCTAACTTTGATTTATTCCCCTCACTTTTTTTAAGGTGTTTTAGAATGGGCTCAGCCCGGCTACAACTGAAAGCAGGGCGTTTTCCTTGTATTTAAGCAATGAACCATTGCGGTATCAAAGCCTGAATGGTGAATGGTTAATCCCAAAGTAGACAGTAGATTAAGGCAGCCGAAAAGTCAGCTCAAGGTCTACTTCATATAGAAAAGGGATAAACGATTGACATAAGAAACCATTTTACATATCAATACGGACCCCATAAATGACCAACAAACTCTTATTTCTCTCACATTTGCGATCATTTATGCACAACAGCTAACGACAATTTCTTCCCTTCTTCATTGGTCCAGATTTAAAAGTTTGGACCAGCTGCGAGGATCTCCTCAGTCAGCTTGTTGTCCTTGCCGATCTTGTAGTTTGTGAAGGTCTCAAAGTTCTTCTTGAACAGGCCAGCCAATTTCAACAGTGTGCCCTTGTATGCCTTCTTGTCAGCCCACTGCAATCCAAAAAACCAATTACATTAAACTTTGAGAGAAGTTCGGGTAACTCTACCGAACAAACAGGTTGGCCGACACTAAGCACCGAAAAAGTAAGGAATGGACCACTTACAGTGTTCTCTGGATGCAGGATTTGTGAAGGCACTCCCTCAATCTCATTGGGGATCTCTAGCCCAAACACCTCAGTTTTCTCGTAAGTTGCATTCAAGAGGCTGCCAGAGTGAATGGCATCAATGATTTTTCGGGTGTATGGTAACTTGATACGGCTTCCATAGCCATAGCTGCAGCAAAACCCCAATTACTTTATTCAACTTTCCCCGGTGAAGTGTTAAATGTAGCTCCAAAACAATTCATAATAACTTCGGTTACCTTCCTCCGGACCAGCCAGTGTTGACAAGCCATCCTGTTGCACCATGCTTCTGCATTTTCTCAGCTAGCATGGCTGCATACTTAGTAGGATGCAACATGATAAATGCTGCACCAAAGCAAGCTGAGAATGTTGCCGTTGGCTCCTTAATACCATCTTCTGTGCCAGCCACCTATATTTATCATCAACAATGTCACAAGATGAAAAAAATTCCAAGCCTTTATGAGCAATTAAGCATGGAAAACCATTTTTAATAGAACATGGACACATACCAGAGCAGTGTAACCACTAATGAAATGGTACATGGTTTGTGCCAGACTCAGCTTGCTCACAGGTGGAAGGACACCAAAGGCATCACATGCCAAAAGTATGACATTCTTAGGGTGTGGACCAACGCATGGAATCTTAGCATTGGGAATGTATTCGATGGGGTAGGCTGCACGAGTGTTCTCTGCAAGCAAAGAAAATTATATCAAATATCATGTCTAAAATTGATTCACTGCCAGATGTTCTGCAAATTATTCTATTGTCCTCCTCCATCCTGAATTCATGGTTATTTAGACAAGTCATTGAGATTCACCGCATAGTTGACATTATGGAATTTGACAGTGGAAGCTTCTTTTCCTTATATGCTTTTCTTTTTTCCCAATTAAACCTCTATTTAGTATTCAATATTTCCTTTAAAATCTCTCACAATTTGCATCAACTAAATGGTGCATTGTGAAAGTCAACCAATTGTTTACTTCTATCTTCTTTATCTAAAAAACCCAATTGACAAAGTGTAAGAGTTGACTCTGAATATTTGCCATTAGATTAATCAGATTAAATAAATGTGAAAGAAAATGCTGAATATAAACTAAATGTGCCACTCAAGTCAGCTATATCTCAGGATGAGTCGGACATTGTTCATCTTATCCTTTGGCCACTTTACTGAGTCAAGGTACTTGTGATGTATATCAGACTCCAAGATTGTTAATAATATAAAATATACCTGTAACTGATTTCTCTTCATAATCCACCTCTCTTGTATGTTCATCAAACACTACGTTTTCCAACACTGCAGAAACAAAGAATTTAAAAGATCAAACTGAGCACTATGGTCTTAATCCAGGTAAAATAAACAGAGAGGGCATAGAATTTTACCCGTGCCAAACTTAATGGCATTCCAGATATCAGGCTCCCTCTCCCTTGAAAGATCAATGCACTTGGCATAGCAACCACCTTCAATGTTTGACACACCATTATCGCTCCAGCAGTGTTCATCATCTCCAATTAGATACCTGTTGTGATCAGTAGACAAAGTAGTCTTGCCGGTACCTATTAAGAAAATTGTTGAAGTAGACTCATTAGTAACAATGCAAAACCAAATAAAAAGGACTTACAGCCTTTTAAAAACAAACGCATTAAGGCTTCAAGAACAAAGTAAGAGGACACATATCGTGAGGGGCCTGGCACCATATCGAGACCTTGATCCGATGATACTATACCTGACAGTCCAAAGAAGAGGGCAACATCTCCATCTTTCCCGATATTGCAGCCAGAATGTAAGGAGAGGATTTGACGCTTAGGCATGAGATAATGCATAACACTGAAAAGACCCTTCTTCATTTCCCCGGCGTACTGAGTGCCGAGGATGACCATTTCCCTCCTAGCAAGATTAAGATCTATGCTAGTGGAGGATGTCATGTAGTGTGTATAACGATTACACGGGAACTGTCCAGCATTGTATATAGTGAAGTCCGGAGTACCGAAATTCTCCAGCTCTTCAGGAGTGGGTCGGATGCACCTGCCACCCACCCAATTATCCAATTGTACACTAAGCTTTTACCATTTTTTTTAACCTAATGCCTCCACGGAATTCTATAGGGATGATAAAACTCAACACAGGATACATATAATTAACATCATGACAACGATAAAGAAACTTATCTGGGATAGGCTTAGACCTGTGAAAACACAAACAAAAGCTGCTGATAAAATTTTAAAATTGCTTAGCTTTTACTCACATGTTGTGCATGAACAATGAATGATAAGCTCTAGCAGAGACAATTCGGACTTTGATTCTGTTCTGTGGATCCCAGTTCAAGAATTGATCATTGACAAAAACCTGGAAATCATTTACATCGAATTACCATCACTCAGAAATTACGAATACATCAAGATTCATCAGTAAATAACTGCAAACGATGGTAGTCTGTGGGCCAAGTAGCACTAAATAATGCACCATTTTGTTTTAATATTCAGCAAGTATATTATTAGATTTAAAGATTTATCTACTTTTGACAATTTTATTTTTATCTTTTACTATTTAATTTCATTTTTTAACAACTTTTGAAGAAATAAAAAAACAAATAGTAACCAAAATAATATTCTAGATGGTATCGAAATAATTGACTGAACACGAATTATCAGAGAGATATATTCTATTCTATCCTGCCTCTAAAACAAAGCAAGGAGGACATAACCTAGAGATGGACCCCACAAGGCATCATCTCCATTCTCCATTAAGCCACTCCCTAAGTTAAGGGCAAATAAAAATTTACTCATGCAAAGACAAAATTGCTTCTCCCAATGAATTAGGGAGCTCCCTAGGACAACTTGGACTAAAAGACGAAAATGATACCATAGGTCCATAAACCCCCACATCAACATCTCCCAAAAGTGAATACTATTACTGTTTTTCTGAGAGATAATATTTTATATGCTACATTTTGGTATCCCATTTATTTTATTAGTGTTTTATTCATTTTCTTTCTCTTTTTGAGAGGTGAGACTTTGTCTATGCAACAGATATTTCTTAACAGGAACAAAAAGGTAAGCAGACTGAAAAAATAAAGTTCACCTTGTCCAGAGAATTCAAGTAATCAACAGCTCTTTCTCTGTTCACCATGAAGGTGTGCTCGTCCATTTCAATGTTGGGTGATCCCCTGTACTCACCAATTATTAGTTTAGAGTATTAATTATTGAGCAAGCACAAAAAAATTTTCTTGCGTCAAAATTCCACACAAATTACTGAAAAGAATAATAATCTGACACTTACTTTCCCCACCAAAGCTCATCTTGGGTGCTGTCATCAATAACAACTCTCTTATCTCTTGGAGACCGCCCGGTTTTGGCCCCCGACAGGGTGGCTAGTGCACCGGTTGATGTAATGAACGATCCCTTCTCATACTTTATAGCCTGCTCGTACAACTCTGCACCAATTCCAAAACCATAATTTTATAATTTTACGTTACGTTATGATACTTGATTATTGAGTTAAAAGGCTTTTAACGGCGAAAGATGAAGTTATACCCGCAGGGGAAAGGTTATACAGGACATGTGTGAATTTCAAAGAACTGTCACTGACACTGATGGTTGGTGCTTCCACATGGTGGTCATGCGCCACACGCGCCACCGCCTGGGTCTTCGCTGGGTCTCCTTTAACCAACTTTGGCCCTGTTTCTCTCGTCAGTGACGCCAAAGATGCACTGTTCAAAAAATAATGAAACTGTAAACAAATCTGTGTCCCAGGAAATGACAGATCTACCCTTGTTAAAAGTATAAAATTTTACGCTTTGCAAGGACGGTTTGATAATTTTATCATGGTAAGGAACAACATCCATTTTCAGTTCTTTTATTCAATCGGATTCTCGGGACCAAGCAAGAGTGAAGAAACCCGAACAAGCTTCTGTATATCGCATCCTTGAACGCGTCGTTTCTTGACCCACCAATCACGTGGCCCCACACTAAGTCCACCCCAAAAATACAACACCTTAGGATCCACCTTGATGGATCAATCTCAGTCTTCCACCAATTTTCTACGCCGTCTGATCATCCCAAATGAAAGGGGAAGGGGTCCACATGGCAATTTAATTTTTTATTCTTTAGGAGATCATGATATTCACGTCACACTTATTTTAAAAATCTATTAAATTAATATAATAAACAAAAAATCGAGTCGTATTTTAAATTTAAGAATTCCACGGTTGTCCATAAGGTAATAGTCTTAACTTCTTATTATTATTTTGCTAATTCTTATGATAATGATAATTGTCCTTTCCATAATCTGTGTTGCGCATGTGCACGTGTACCTGATAGACTGGAGCTGCTGCCTCTGGCGTTCCTCCTCCGACAAGCTAGCGAAGGAGCCCTGAGCCCCTTCGAGAGGCGTAGTTGGCGCAGATCTCTTCTTCTGCAAAGAGTGAAGCTCATCAATGGTCTGAGCCTTGACGGGTTTCCCACTATCATCGTGACAGATCCCGTTCTGCTTCTTCTGTGTCTGAATCCTAGCCAACGGACTCCTTGGCGTCGGCACTCCATTTGCGTTTGCCGCCATATCTTCCTCTCTACAAAATAACAATAGAAAAACGAATAAGCTTTTTTTCTCTCTTAGTATTATAGAAAACATCTGCCAGGCTTATATAGTGAAAAATAAAAGTTGTTAATACTGAAATATAGGCCCTGCTTTGAGTAAACTGTTGAAGATTTCTCTTTTTTATCTTTTATCATAATTATCCCAAAAAAAAATAGCATAACTTATGACAACTCAGATTTCGCCAAACGGTCGTTAAGCTAATCTTCAGAAAGTCATAGTTTAAGGCTAGAATCCTATTTTCTTTCAAGAACCAAAAACAATAAGATAACATTCGTACCAGAGTTTCAGAAAGCTGGAAATGAAAAGAACAAATGAGAAATGAAATAAAAAAGAGGGGCTAATGAGAATTGAAATGGATCATTCAATGTGAAGTAGCGTGCTACGCAAACGAGAAAAAGGAGAAAGCTGATGAGAAAGAATGGGGGCGAGGACTCCAATTTAAAGGGTTCAGTGGGGCGGGGGTTAACTAAAGATTTTTTTAACCATGGTTAAAGAGCTAACCATGGTTAAATCCTATCTCTCCTTTTTCAGAGTCAAGGCTCTGAAAAGAGAAAAATTCCAAACTCCCATTTAACCAGGGGTCGGATTGAAACCGGGAAATTCAGCTGGTCCCCCCATATCCACCGTAAGACCTTTTATGCAATCCAAGTCAGTTCTCGTCTGTCAGGACTGAGGAACAAAAGGCCCTGTTTGTTACGAACTCTCATACAACATTTCTAATCCCTTTGGGTAAATTGCTTACACCTTTAAAAAAGGAGTTATCCATTTTAATCTCATTTTTTAATCTTTATTTCCTAACTTGTGATTAATTTACACTTAGGGGTGAGAAATGGACTAAGATTACTCACAAATTGGTTTGGATTGATGAATTTTGATCAATTTTAAAATAATCTCTTAATTTAATTGATTATTCACTATTTTAATTTGTTTAAAATCTAATTAAGGTCATCTTATACCGTATGAATTTCAAAATTAAATTTTCATAAGAATCATTTTATGTATAAAGGCATGGTCTAAAATTTTTAAAATCAATTCTCTATAGATGGTTCATAATCTTTATTTCAAAAATACCCTTTCAAACATGCTCATCCCTATTTACACCATTAACACATGAAGTCCTCTAATTATGTTATTAAAATTGAAAAAAATAACATAATATGATATAACAAACATTATCCAAATTGAAGATACTTGTAAAAATGTTACTTTATCATATTATATTTTATATAGTAAATCTCTTTATTTCCTTTTAAAATATATTTAGACCCCTTATATCCCATTATAGACATATATTACCTCTGAGTGTGAATTAGCATGTATGAATTTGATTTCTTTTTTTAAAATTTAACTACCATGCAAAAATATTCCACATCAAAAGATCATCATATATTAAGAATAATATTGCTGAAATTATTACCTTATTACTTTCTATTCTATAATGTACATAATCTCATATGATAAATATTCACTGTATCTTTTACTCAACCTTCTAATTTCTCTTGACATTTTTTATGGCATAAAATCGATGAGAAATAAATAAGGAACAGACCAAGTGCAGAGAAAGATATCATGATTTAAAACAAACACGGCATTGCAATGCTTGACTTGATTTGACGAGAGCAAGGAGATTTGATGATCCGGTGAACACCTGAATATCTTTATGCACCAGAAATCCAATGCAATGAACACGCAAGACTGGGGAAACAACGTAGCCCCCACACGTATACATTTAAACACATGGAAGGCTTATCCCAACCGTGTATTTTTAATTCCAATCCAATTTAATTTCTTGTTCAGTTCCGGAATCACCGTAATTCCCAGAGTGAGCTCGCCGTAAAAGTAAATACACTTCAACTAATTTTACTCTTTAAGAAAGCTGATTTTGAGGGATCTTGATTTAAATTACGCCAGTAGCTTTTTTATTCGGCGTCCGTTCGCCACAAGCGGAACTATAAGGGGAAAGTTGGGCCCAGTTGTATTGAGAAAATCGTTTTGGTTGTCATGATTGAAATCCAGCCGTTCATTAGGTGGTTTTCTCAAGGCGTTGGCTTTAAATCATAAGCTGAAAATACCAAACTTTGCTTTAGTGATTGTGGGGTCCAATTTTAATCAGATATGGTTACTTTTTTTTTGTTTTTCCAACATTCATTTTTTTAATTTAAAAATATAAAAAGTACACGATCACTTCCTTCAAATAAAAAATAGAAAATATTTTCAAAATTTTGTATTGAATTATTGCCAAATTATGATATGATATTATTGAAAACATAATTCATTAGTCCTAATAAATGAGAATATATTATATAGTTTTCATCAGTATTTAACTATTCATTTTAAAGAGTCCTTCATCATATTTGGAAAAATTATGATGATTTTTTACTAAGGTAAAAGTTTTGTACTACATATTCCAGTCAATGAGTATATGGTGAAAAAATAGACTTGAAATTTCCATTACCTAAATTTAAACATATTATAATTTCATTTCTATGTATATATTTATAAGGCAAAGTAGGACATTTCTATGTATATTTCATAATAATAAAATTGTACTACTTTGATCCAACTCAAATAAATAAAGATCATAAAGATTTTGAAGTCGAACTGTGGTGCCTTTTTTATAAAAAAAAAAAAAGTTGATCCAAAATTTGCATATCAAATTTATTGATGGAGTCATTGACTGTTAAGCCGGATATTATAAATTTTAAACATAAACATCTAACCATTATTTTATATAAATCCAAAGAAAAAGTTATTCTTTGAATCAAATTCAAAAACAAACTTGATTGTTGACCTAAATTTAGCAAATGCATTCATTTTGATAGTAACAAGCTACGATCTGACTCTTAAAACGAATCATAGTCAAAAGTGAAGACTTGTTCAAAGATAGCCGGTAAACAGGGCAGCTTGTTTCCTATACCCTTAGCCGTTGATACACCGCAATCAAGAATCAGATTCCAAAGGACGTACCAACCCTCTCGTTGTACAAAGAAAGAAATCACTGCGTGTCAAATCCAAATAGCTTTCACATGATCACGTCCATGTCAGCCGTTATCCTTCGGACATTGATCCAAGTACGGCCGCCAAAGATTGCGCCACGTCAATTGACCTTTCCGGGAAACCATCCGAGGTTTAATCCTCCTGCTGATCATATTATTATTTTTTTTTCCTTTTTGCGTGGAAAAGTAAATTTTTTATTTTCAGGGGTCAAATTAAAATGTGATAATGGCAAGATGCGTGGTCCAAAGTCTCTAAGCGGTCCATTTTTTCCAACTGGGCCACTGTTGCGCCGACGGCATTAGAGACTGTTGCATAAATCAGCAAAATCGGTGGACCTAAAAAGGAACTCTGAATTTGGGCAATTGGGAGATTGCCACCATGGAAATGTGAGGCAGAGGAATTAATTTCCCTTCCCTCTCTAATCTCTTCCCACCCTAAAATTATTTTCAGCTGATACATCCAATCAAAAAAAAGAATAGAGTAAATATTCCAACCAAAAATCAGAATTCCACATAAATACTTGGTGCTAACTTTGAATACAAGAAAGGTAAAATTCGCCGCATCTTCTTTATCTTTCTCCATGTTGCATTAAAACGTGGCCATAGGGATCCATGTCACCTTCCATTTATATCAGCTTGAATTTATATGGCAAAGAAGGAAAAGTTTAGTATTCCCTCTTTTTTCAACCGCAATCCAATTCAAACTTGTTCAACCAAGCCTCCACAGTGCAGGAGAAAACACATTTGATTGGAAGTACTAGGCATATTTTTGTCAAGCACAGAGTCTTAGACCCACAAAGAAAAATATTTTTTTTTTCTTTTGTGCAGAGAGGGGGAATCCCGCAGGCAATCATAAGATTCAAGAATAAATTTATAGGAAAAATTGTGGAAATCATGATTCTGAAGATCTTAAAGAGTTAAAAAAAAATGGAGGAATACAAGTTGGTTCGTGACTTTATTTAAACGCGTTTTTGGCTAGTTAAAATCTACATATGGATATGGTTGTTGCTGCACTATGACGCATTGGCATTGGAGAGGGGAGTGAGGAAGTTGCGTTGTGGGTATCATTCTGATTTTGTTGGAAGACTAGGATATAAAAAATGATAAAAAAAAAAAAAGAAAGAAAGGAGGAAGAGAACAATAAAGATGACTTGAAGAGGAAATGGCTAACCATCCATGTCTTTATGTTACACAGTATTGACAGGGCACATCTTTAAGTGCGGCCATGGCCATCATCATCAAGCCCTTGGTCCACGAATAAATTTAAAGTAAAATATCACCCCCTTTTTTTTTTCTTTTTATCACAATCAATTGTAAGCCAAGCAAACCAAAGTTTAATTGAGAGTAAAATAATACTATTGGTCCTAAGGTTTGGGTCGTATATGTTGATCTCTGCCATTCGAAATATCATTTATTAATTTTAAATTTATAATGCTATAACAAAAAGTATTATCATTTGTATTTTTTTTTTGTCAAATTAATCATTCAGGGCTAACTTGGACAATGACGTGCATGGCTGCAATTTTGGATTTGTTGATTTTAATTTTAGAGTTATTTTAAATATTTTAACAAGATAATTGTTAAAAATAATTCCAAAACTTTTTTTAACATGTGAAAAAATAACTCTAAAATCAACCCACACAACGAAAATTTTAGCCACATATTGTATGAGTAATATGAATTACTTATCGAAACATTTGTTAAGATATTTGGTAGATTTAGGAGAGACTAAGTGACAAGCTTATGTTATATGGCTCTAATTTGATTAGATTTTTTTTGACTCTTGCACAAACTTTATTGGGGTCCATCCGAACTTAATTCACAACACAAAGAGGGAATCAATATCTGATTTTCTTCACTCCCTTTGGGTGATCACAGCGAAAAGTGATGTTTTTCCAACTGGAAATCCAATTCCATGGCCGAAGTCTTCTAAGTTAAAAATTGACCCACTCACGTGAAACCAATAAAAGCTTTAAGCTTTCCCCCCCATGGATATGAGCGGTAAAAAATTAATAAAGGAAAAAGAAGCAGCACAAGGTATGTGAGATAGCAGCTTTATCAGGAGGAGGTTGAAACCGGGGGAGGGGATATGTGGTAGAGGCTAAAAGGGCAAATTGGCAAAAGCCATTGCCTTTCCCTAATGGGTCTTTTGATATTGATGGGTCAACTTGGGGGGAGATTGAATCAAACTGAGTTGTTGTGTGGGTATGGTCAGGATTTGTCTGCATGAGGGGGAGGTTGATTCCCGCGGCATGTAGAAATAAATGCAAGAGAAGGAGAGGGCTGGGGGAGTTCCAAACTTGGGGGAGATTTGACACATTGACACACTTTTCCTTTGGTAAATTATATTAATTTGCCATTGCAAAGACATTTCCCAACACGACCAAAAAGTCCACAAACTGACGGACTTCTTATTAAAAAACTTCTACAATCTTGACCTAACGTACAAATTTTAAATCTTTGTTTGATCAAATGAGGGTGCTAATGCCGTGCTTATTTGACTACCAATGGTTGGTTCCATTTCATTTGACAAGAAATATTAGGTTACACCTTAAAAATGGGGTAAATTTCACTGTCGTTTCTAGTTTTTCTTTTTTTTTTTTTAATTCCATTATAGTCTCTAGTTTTTAGAATTATTCTATTTGAGTCCTTAACTTTCTAAAACGGTCCATTTTGATGTTTTTCATCAAATTATTTTATTAAAATTGATGTATTGTTCACATTGCATATTATGTAATATGTCGTGTGAATATTCTCATGATATTTCACTTAATTATTTTCAATGATTGAAGAAATAATGTTGCAAAAGTACTAAAATGAAATAAATTTAAAAAATTAAAAACCCAAATAAAATAATTTAAAAATAAAAAACTAAAGTGAAATTAAAATACAAAGTTTGGACACCATAAACGAAGTTTACTTGTAAAATTAACATTCTCAATACTTTACTAGTTTATTGTAAATTTAGCTTGAACCTCTCAAAAAAATCTTAACGTTGAATTGGCTATTTCTTTGCATGAAATTATTAAAAATCATTGGTAAATTTTAAAATATGTAAACGTGTTCTTACGCAGCGTAATCTTTTATTTAATTATTAAAATAGTTATTTTTTATATTAGTTTTATAATTTTTTTTATCAGAAACTTAAAAATTGTTTAACATAAGTATTGCTACTAAAGCATCTCTCACTAAAATGCCATTTGGAGTGAAGTTAGGTCATTGGCCCGTTGACATTTAAAGGGTTTGATTAAAGTGGCTAGTGGAGCTGGATTGTGCAATTTGTGTCCCCTTAAACCTAACATTTGGATTGATTACCCGTTCATAATCTTAAATTAAATTTAATTAAAAACTTAATGATTACTTTAATACTGTACTTGTTCATTTGCTGTTTAGCCAAGGCTGGCTTTTCGCGTTGACCATTGCTCCACACAATCTTGCTTTGGAGGTTGATGTGCAACACATGACAATGCAATTTGCGTGTGATCTTATAGCAATAAACAAACATAGTAATTTAAAATCTAGCAAAAATTTTGAAATTAAATTTTCATTAATAAAAGTGTCATTCGTCATCTAGTGGCAGATTAAGATCCAATGTCCTTAGTTTCCTTTTTAATCAAATTGCATAAAAATATAATTTTCGTATGCCAAACAAAATATTGGAGTTTTAATCCTATTTTTGAGTCTATTAAATTGATTTGTCGATTTTTGTGTTTTTTTTATGGATGTAATAATAATATAATTATATGTCAAAAATTAAGATTAAAGATTATCTGTGTTGATAATGTTAACATTGACATCTATATTTCAGTATTAAAATTTTTGAGCTTGGTCCATGCATACATAGAACGGTCCCTAGACTGATCCTATGATCATTAATCATCTCTATTAAATATTGTTTGGTTATAATTGAAATACCAAAAAAGCAAGGGAAAATAATAATGGGCCAAAAAAAAAAAGAAAAGAAAAGAAAAGTGCAAAGAGAAAGGAAAGGCAATTCAATGAATCAAATATTGTGTGGAGGAAGTTTCTCGAGTGAAGTAATGTTCGTGCACTAAGCTACAGCTTAATTAACGTTGGATGTCCACGGAATTTGAGTGGGGGAGATAACGGAAGCTTCATAAAAACAGAAGAAGTTTCGTTTGGCTCACGTATTATCATGTGGAACAAATTATTTTCGTTTTCTACTATTGCTTTCGCTTTCTTTCTTGTTTGATAGCAAACCTACTGGGTTGTAAAGGCATTTTGGACGGGTAGAGGTTTTCTTGTCGGGCCTAATTTGGCTCTACATACTTAGAGAGCTTATGTTAGATTGGTAGATAAGCTTCTATTTTTTTTTATTTTTAAATATTTAAAAACAAAGTTGGATTTATCTGGATAAATTATGTTTGTAATCAAAGTCAACTATTACAATTAAAAGAAAATTAAATTTCATTGCGAAATGGATATTTATTTTGCGTAGGTAGATATGATTATTTACAATTAGGAGAGGTGTAATTAAATTGAAATTAAAAGACATTTCTTTCCCCCTTTTCTTCTCAGCATTAGTATGGACCATATTAGTTGCTCCTTTAGCATCTATCATATATCTGTGAGTTATTATTATCAATATGAAATTGAACATCTATATTTGAATTATAATATTTAAATAAAAATAATCATCCCGGATTGAGCTCGAAAGGCAAAAATACTCAGCCCGGTTCCAATCTCACAGAAATTATAGGCCTACATGGGCCCGAGTGGGCTTGACGTTTTACTCAGCCCCATCTACTATTCGAGGGCCTCAATGGAAAGTTTGAATGCTATTCATTTTTTTTCCCCGTTTAAATTCGTTTCAATTCAAAGCATTCAGCCGTGCGTTTAGTGCCTTTTGCCCTGGGCGTCTCTGGAAAGAGTCATCTGAAGCACTAATAATGGACTACGAGAACAAGCTCGTCCTGGCTCCCATGGTTCGAGTCGTAAGTAAACTGAACTCCTATCCCTCCCTTTCTTACTCCCTCTTCTTTTCTTTTTTAGAATTTCCTTCTATAATTGTGCTTTTTGTTTGTTTTGTTTTTGGATTTAGGGAACGCTGCCTTTTAGATTACTAGCTGCGGATTACGGTGCAGATATTACCTACGCCGAGGAAATTATTGATCATAAACTGATCAAATGTGAGCGCAAAGTTAATGGTAAGGTATACGTTTTTGCTTCAATTTTATTTAATTTTGGAACTTGAGATGTATAATTCTGTTATTGAAAAATTTTAGGACTGTTTTAAGTTAATTCAATGTTTTTCCTTTTTCTTTAAGTTAATTAGGAGCTTTAATTTCATGACCATGCTTTTAATTTTATTTGATTGTAATGTAAAACGCCAGTTTTCCAAGCAAAAAACTCTTTACCACCTCCGTTCCTAAATTGAATGTCTTTAACTTGACATGGATTTTAAGAAAAACATTTTGACTTTAGTGTTTTTTTTTTTTTTTTTGCTATAATTTTTAATGCCAAAATGTTTTAATAAAAAACTTAAAAATTAATATGGAACATAGAAAAGTAAGAGTTGTAGTGTTAAAAAATGAAAATAGACATAGTTTTAGCATGGCACAAAAAGAAAAGATGGATGTTAAATTTGAAATGGAGAGAGTATTATGTTTAGATGGATGTTTCATTAATTTTACTCAATAATTGTGGTGGACTTCATCCTTTGTTTGTTGTGTTTGTATTGTCGGCATAAGAAATGGAAAGGGAGTAGCATTCTGTTTTAATATTTTGTTTTGAGACACTCATGTCCGCTTCTTTTTCCTTTCTTTTTTCTCAGAATATATTGGGTCAACTGATTTCGTTGAGAAGGGAACAGATAATGTTGTCTTCAGAACCTGCAATCAAGAAAGAAACCGGGTGGTGTTTCAAATGGGCACTTCTGATGCTGTGAGGGCTCTAAAGGCTGCTCAGATAGTGTAAGTTTATTCTGGTGGCTTTCTTTTTCTCATTAGCATGAAGTTGGGATGATACCCCTGAACTTTTGTTTGTTTGCATTGTTCTTTTATGGGTGGTATTTTTACTTCTAGTCAAGTATTAATTATGTAAATGATGTAATAATCTGGAAAGTGACCCTGTTATTGTGTTGAATTCTGATGACTCAAGTGTTATCATGAAATTACCTTTTTTTCTTTTTGTTTCTTATGCAATTCTTCTTTTAAAAGTTTATTTCAATGTAAAAGAAGATGGCTAGAGCTGTAGGTTAATTGGAACCAATGGAGGTTTTCTATTAATCCATAACTTCGTATATAAGGGTTCGAAATTGGAAACTTGGCATCCACCCACATTTGTAATTCAATTGGATTTAAGAAAAACAAATCCATGTGGCCTAAGAATGGTTAGTTTGTTTTTGGTACTTCAATGTGGCTTGTGCCCCTGAAAACTATGAGTTGTCATTACAACAGATGATCGATTTATTAAATGCAAGATTCATTTTGAAGGTTTTCTAATTTATTACTTTTTAAAAAATTTTAGTCATTCTCATAATTTGATCATTGCTTCTTTCCAATTACTTAACAAGTATATGATTATTGAAGCAAATTATTATTCTGTCTTTTGATGATACTGGCAATAAATTTAATAAACAAAGTCATCATTTATTTTGCCATGTTAATGGTGAAAACACTTTAACTTTATATCATTTTGTAGGTGTAAAGATGTTGCTGCAGTAGATATCAATATGGGTTGCCCCAAGTCATTTTCTGTGAGTGGGGGCATGGGTGCTGCTTTGTTGACGAAGCCTGATCTCATACACGATGTATGTGCTGCATTTTGGCAAAATCATTTATTAACTTGCCAATATTTGTGGTGAAACCTTGACCCTTCACATTATCGTTTTTCGAATTCAGATTTTGACAACTTTGAGGAGGAACATAGACACACCAGTAACATGCAAGATTCGACTTTTAAAATCATCCCAGGATACAGTAGAACTTGCAAGGAGAATTGAGAAAACTGGTGTTTCCGCTCTTGCTGTCCATGGACGGTAACTTTATAGCTAGACTTTTTCTTTGTTTGAGACCCATATGACTGCAATTTGTCAATCAGTGAGATGAAAATTAAAGCCTTTCATATTCCTTGGTCGTGATAGATAACTGTTTTATCTGTTTAAAAAGGATCAAGTATGTCACACTGAAATATCTGTGCTAATTATTTCTTCTTTTTTTTTTTCTCTCTAAAATAGTGAAATCCAAACTTTGTTGGATTGGCTCTGGAAATTTCATTCAAATTAAAATTAACAAAGAAAATTCTATCAAATTCTTGATATAGCTACCGGAATTATGTTTAATTGTATTTCTTTGGCTGAATAATCATATGTCTTGTATAGGAGGAAAACAACCTTTCACTTGATTTTGTATTTTAATAAACGATTCATAATGATAGTAATTAAAATGCAATGACATCTGGCCATGATTTTATATCATAATTGGTTATTTTAATGGCTAGATTAAATTTCTCGGATAAGAGAATTATGGACAAATTACATGAAATCAGGAAGAGGAAGTGAGGCCATGGTAGAAGCCTGGTACTTCAGGAAGACAAGAAAGTCTACTGCTTTAGGAAATGCTGTTCTTAGCAGCCATAGCAATTCTTTCCTGTGGGTGATGGTGTCTGGAAAGATAATGATGGCTAAGAGATGGTAAGAATCCAAACTTTTAACCGGCAAGGTGCTGGCCCAGTAGTCTGAATGAGGATATTCTGAACACCTAAGCTGTTTTTGAAAAGTTAGAGGCTTGAGTCCCAGGCCAATGAAAGAGAGATTGGAGCTAAACTGTAATGCCAAATAGAGTGACTTCAGAATATGACTGGTACTGAACTTGATTGTTATCAAAGTAGGTGGGCTAAGAGTTTTATGGGGATGGTTTCAAAATGAGCATTGCTGGTGCCACCAGAATATTTATATGGTTAATTAGTAACTGAATTTAGGAAATGAAAAGGGTATCTGCTGCCCATATGTGGATGAGAATTAAAATATGATTTAAGATAGCAAAGAAGCAAGATATCAAAGAGCATTTAAATTGGGAAGCAATGGATAGGGTGTTCGATTGCTACGACACACCATAATATGAAATTGAAAGTGGCATTAAAGCGACCATATATATGATTTACTGTTGTGGTTGGATTTATGAGCATGCAATGCACAGTTAGACTTTCAATTGTACTTGACAAGCTTGTGATCTACTCTACATAAAGTATATCGACAAAATAAATACATCTCTAATTCTCTTCAAAGAAATAGAGACATGTTTTTATTTTATGTCACAAATTAGAAAGAGGCTGGTAGAACTTATTACCTAATCATGTCTAGTTACTTCTTGTGAGCTACAACATGACAGATTGTAATGAAATAAAGTAGAAACCAAATTAAGGGCACCATACAAATCATGTTTCTGTGCTTCCATCTTTTTTTTTTTTTTTGTTTCCTAGTTTTACTCAGCAAGAGTTTGGTGATTTTATAATATTCCTTTTATTTGTTTTCTTAATTGGTTTAGTGTGTTTTTCTTGTAAAATTTTCAGAAAAGTTGCAGATAGACCAAGGGATCCAGCGAAGTGGAATGAAATTGCTGATATTGCATCAGCATTATCGATTCCAGTTATTGCAAATGGTGATGTCTTTGAATATGATGATTTTCAACGTATTAAAGTCGCTACAGGTAGCTGAAAGATACTCTTTTCGCTTTCTATGATGTTCTTCTAAGTTTTTAAAAAGTTAAGTGGATAGAAGATATTCTTTTACCATTGTACCAATGTCCTCCTTGCCTGAAGCATAGTATTTGACTTTTGTATGGCAAGATCTCCAAATGAATGGTTCCTACTGCATCCAGACTGTTATAAATTGCATGCACTAACAGTTGTCCCAACTCCCAAGTCTTTCATATTCTATATATGCTTTTACATTGCATCCTGATATGTGTCATTTGATAATGTTTTTCTTTAAGGTGCTTCATCAGTTATGGTTGCAAGAGGTGCTCTCTGGAATGCTTCAATTTTCTCTCCCAAAGGTAAAGGACATTGGGAAGATGTGAAAAGGGAGTATGTTAGGAAGGTGGGTTTGTCCCGACTGGCGAACTCTAACACGATTTGAAACTTACTATGTGGTTCCCTTTTGAAAGAATCACAATATTTTTTTTCCCTGAATCTATTGCAATGTGACAGGGGAATGTGTTTTTATTAGTGTTATTTATCTAAGTTCACTGATCTCAGTCTTAGGGCAAGAAACAATATATGAAATAGGAAAGAAAGAAAATTATTGAAACAAATTCGATGCTTGTTGAGAGTGACGTTTATGAAGGAAGCAATTTCTTCTTTTTAATGTTCCCAATTATTTTGGTAATTACTCAAGATGGTCAAATTTTTGTAGCAATGGTTTCTTCCATGCTGTTTAAGTTTCACCTTCTGGCATACTGGATTTGGAACTTGCCTGAGTTTACAACTTTTTGGAGCTTTTATTTCAGAGCATATTATGGGATAATGATGTGAAGAGCACAAAGCATACGTTAAGGGAGATAATAACGCATTACTCCTGCCTTGAACTCCCAGAGGGAAAAGCTGTGGTCAAGTCAGAAAATTTGGCAGATCTAGCGTAAGTCTGTTTTTAGATTTACCTCTTTGGCCTAAGCAATTTAATTTGGGTTGTCATCTTGCATTATTTATATCACTTTGTCATTTTCATGTGATATCTTAGATGACTTACCCCTTTTCTTCGATATTGCATGATGAAAATCTGCTACCTACTTCTATTCTTTCTCTTGTTTAAAAGGAACCTGTCATTCACCATACTTGCTTTCCAGCCTAGTTGTATTTCGCTTATGGTTAATCTGATTCAAAAGTAGATTTAAAGTTTGTTAAATTTAACTTATATTCAAACTCTAAATTGTTAGCTTGAAGTTTTAGGCTGAGTTCTAAGGGCCTGTGTGTCATCACACATTGATTTTCAGTCATCACTGCATTGCTCATTACTTAAAAAAGCTCTCATAGTTCCTTCGGTGTATGTATGATCCTAGTTTTTAATTCACTTTGGAGCTCATAGCCCTCCATCTGATTCTTCAGGAAAGTTTATGGGGAGGAAGAATATTACCGGTTGGTTAGCGAGAACAGGTTCTCACTCAACGGACATAGATGACAAAGCATATCTGTTGGCGGAATGGTAGACAGTGCCCATGTCTTCTAAGGGGTGCACTTGGGGTTAAGCTAGATGAGTCAGATAGGCTTATTAAAAAGGTGGTGCCAAACCGAAGAATACAAGGGCTCTTGGTGTTGTATTTTACTAAATATACATGTAACAGTAGCTTTATAATTGTTTTCTGCAACATTTTGTTTTTGATAACCTTAAATCTTTTGAATTACGGCATGAGTGGTGAAGAAGCCCTTCAAGAGTATCATAGCCTGGTGGAATTTTGTACTGTACCAAGGAAATTACTTTTACTCGATGATTTATTATTAAAGAAAATAATTTTGATTGATGTTATTGGAACGTTGTGTTAAATGGTTCAAAATCCGAAGAGGTGTTTACAATTTAGATTCTTGTTTCCTTTTTTATTGAATATTGAAGACTTTAAGAGCAAATAGTTATTATTTTGTTTTATTAGAGTTTTCAATATTCAATGTCAATATGAAAAATACATTAAAACTTGTATTAAAGAAAATGAATATGTTAAGAATCTAGACGAAGAGAAATTAAATTTCAATTTCTCTTCGATTAAGCAATGATGGATTAGACTCGAATCAAATCAACAATGATCCATATAAACTAATCAGCTTCTCGACATGGGCCCACCCTCTAGATGGACCGACTAGTCCAACGGACAGGATTCATGATCCAGCCTACGAATATCCGTTTCCCAAATGCCCCCATCCTCTAACCGGGACAAACCAGGAATAACATTGAGCCGCCAAGCCCTTTTTAGCCATTTCACACTCTGGATCCTCCCCTTCTTCCTCCTCCTTCACAGGGCGTTTACTTCCCACCGAGGTTTCCCCTCACTGATTCGTTCCTCCGCAAAACCGTACGTTCTTCCCTTTCATTTTTTCAAATTTAAAATATATATTCAAATTTAAATTTGTTTCTTTCCTAAATCTAAATCTGGATTTCTTGTTACATTTCGTCTCTCTATATGTTTTTCGCTTCATTTCTCTTCAACCTCATATACCTGGATGAAACTATTATGAAATTCTCGTTGTTCTTTGTTTTTGATCTTTGGCGCTTAGTTTCTGTAATTGATTTTCCACTCCAATTGAATTTAATCGCGTTTTCCATTGTTTTTTCGTTTGATTAAATTGTTGATTCAGTTATGGTGTATATACTTTTTGTTTGAAGTTACTTTTTTGATAATAATGCGATTGGGATATTAATGGACCGTTCGCGGTTAGATATTTTATATTCTAAAGTTAAACTCATAGCTGAAAATCTTGCATTTAATGAAATTCATGGTTGCATTTTCTTTTAGATTAATTTTGAGCACTGAGTTTTGATTGTATATGTTATTGCATGAATCATTTCCACTCTTACTTTAAACGCCGAAGCTTAATATTGGTAATTTGAGATTAATCTGTTCTTGGTTGTTTTTCTTTTCTTGTGTTAATTCCGATTCATTTGCAGCGTAGTTTCTTTAGCTATTTTTGGTTTGTTACTTCTTAGAAGAGTTTTCAGTTTGTCAAATAATTTATATCAAAATGTCACTATAAAACTGATCTTGGATCTTGAATTACCCGGACTGCTAGGTTTTATTTGTGATTATAAGGAAGCTTTGGATCTTTTGAAGTTCTATATATAGAATAATACTTTGAAGTCATTGGAAAAAACTGGAGATTAAAATTATGTGATATCTTTAACTTCTTTCACAAATCTTTTATTTGATGCAAACCTGTAGTTCATTCTTTTTAAAAGTGGATATTAATTTGTGTATGCAAGATTCAGATTATTTATGTCCCCTCCCTTGCCTATCAACTTCCTTCAGCAGTCAAAATATGTTCATACAGAACAAATTACATGGCTGTAATTTGTTTTTCTTGTAACAACAACAAGAAGAAGAAACTAAGGCTCTACTTGGTTTATGCTTTTGCCATTTGCTTTTTTTTTTTAGAAAAAAAAATAGAAAGAAAAGAGCAAAAAATAAAATATGAATAGAATCAAAATTTAAATAGTAAAAAGAAAATACCAAAAGTATCAACCAAACAGTGCCTATGCTTTTCTTCACTATGTATGTAGGGTCGATTATATGGTTTATATTGCACAACTATATTGAAAATTATGGTCTCAGTAAGCTCAGTAATAGAGAAGTCCATCTTTTGTAATTTATCTTCTTCCTTCTTGGTCTGGTTTCCTCTCTTGACATTGGTACTTCTGTCAAATCACATCTTTGCACAAGAGTATTTTTAAATCTGTATATTTTGAACCACCTTAAATGTGTTTTTGTCATTTTGACCTCAATGTTTGTGACCTCCATCTTTTCCTTTATGCTTTCATTGCTAGTTTATCTTTACATGTCTAGGCATCTAATGTTGCATTCTCATCTAAGTCACACTCATTTTTTGCATACTCAACATTCAGTCCTGTAAAACATTGTCAATGTCTAGCAAAATTTTCCCCTAGGATTTCAATAGAAAATGTGGTACACAAGTCTTCAATGTATTTGGTAATATTTTACTTTTCTACATGTGCATTTGTTAATCAGGATTGTGAGCCTGCTTGTGCTGTCATCTAGAATGAATCAGTATTTGCAGTTTCCTTGTGTCAAAGCTATGCTTCTAGATTTGTGGCATAATATGTTAAATTAAGGGACAAAAAATTCTTGAATTGTTGTGATACTTTTAAGTGTATCTAGACTATTCTTACTGTTATTAAACTTTCTTTTTTTTTCTTTCTCCTATTTAATTAGATGGCTATTGAGCATGTGTTTCATATCAGTCTTGAAGCTAGAAAGTTGGTGTCTGAGGTCTTTCATAACAATTCATTGCAATCATGTTTTTTAAGAGTTCTATTTTTTAACCCAAATCTATGTATCACCACAAAGTTTTATATACTGTGTTGGAAACCTATTATATACCAGTCACTATCTCCTGCTGAATTTGTACACATTTATTTGTAAATACTACAAATGAACATGTAGTATACTGAAATATAGTTGTCGGATGGATGGTTGAGCAAGATTTGTTGGATGTGAATTAATTGGCCATTCCTGCTAGTTTTGGATTTTGTTCAATCATTTCTAGGCATTCACTAAATTAATTTATCACATGTTGCTACTTGTTGAATTTCTACAGGGTTAAACAGTAGTAACTTTGTTATTTTTAACTCAAAATTGATGGACCGCTCGTCAGCAGCATCTAGGTTATATTAGAAGGCAATTTTATAATGGTTATTTTTCACTTTTTGCCACCCCCCCACCCCCTACCAAGCTTTCCTCTAGATATGAGTTTGTCCACTTGATGATTTTCTGGTGAATTTGAGATTATGACCCAAATCATAGATATATATCAGTTCACTGAATCTTTCTTCCCAGAGATTATGCTTTTTCCTCCTTCCCCCAAGTTTAGTCGAACTTATGCGTTACCTCTCTTCATGCTGTTAATGACCCTGCTATCCTGGAATATGTTACATTTGTGAATATTGACTGCAGATTTGAGGTCTTTGTAGGTTTTTTTGTGTTTCCACATAGATAAGTTCTTTGAAATTAGATTATTGACTGGTAGGAATTCTTTATCTCTTTTTTGCAGGTGCCCTTGTAGCAATATTCTAACCTGGTTAGTGGTACAGTAAATAGAAGTGAAAATGGAGTTGAATAGCCTGAAAGATGCATTTGATCGTGTTGCAAAGAAGCAAAAGCTGTCCTTTTCTAAAACCCAGGAAGTTATGGACCAGATTGTTCAAGAAATTGAGAAGGCAATAGAGATGATGCAGTCAACCACATTTGATTATAAATCTATACTTGCTGAACTGAAGAAAAAGTTGCATGAAATTGCTCCACTCAGTCAGTTAGAAGGCACACAGAAGGAACTGAACATATCGCTGAGCAAGTATCCAAAAGCCCTTGAGAAAATCCTTAATCCTGATATATCCAAGGCTTATCGAAATATTGAGTTTGATTCCAATACAGTTAACCAAATAATTGCGAGCCATTTCTATCGTCAGGGGCTGTTTGATGTTGGTGATTGCTTCATAAATGAGAATGGGGAGGCAGAAGCTGCTGTTGCTATGAGATCACTTTTCCAGGAAATGTATCTAATACTTGAAGCCATGAAGAGTAGGAACCTGGAGCCTGCCCTGAAATGGGCAGCTGTAAACTCTGATAAACTGAAAGAAAATGGTTCAGACCTTCAGCTGAAACTCCATCATTTGCAGTTTGTAAAAATACTGCAAAAGGGAAGCAGAGATGAAGCACTCAAGTATGCAAGAACTAACTTTGCTCCTATTGCTGCAAACCATATGGCTGAAATCCAGAAGCTCATGGGGTGTCTCTTGTATTCTGATAGACTTCAGGACTCCCCATATGCTCATTTATTATCGCCAACCAATTGGGATGTAGTGGCTGAGGAGCTCACGAGGCAGTTCTGCAATCTTCTGGGGCAATCATACGAGAGCCCATTGAGCGTGACAATAGCAGCAGGGGTGCAAGGGTTGCCACCTCTTCTGAAGTTTATGACTGTTATGGCTGGGAAGAAGCAGGAATGGCAATCCATGAAGCAGTTGCCAGTGCCAGTGGAGTTGGATAAGGCGTTCCAATTTCATTCTATATTTGTGTGCCCTGTGTCCAAGGAGCAATCAACTGATGATAATCCGCCAATGCTGATGTCGTGTGGTCATGTGCTCTGCAAACAGTCTATCAACAAGATGTCAAAGAATAGCTCGAAAAGTTTCAAGTGCCCGTACTGCCCGTCTGATATCGATGCGACACAATGCAGGCAGCTGAATTTCTGATGTATACCCTAATATGTACATGGGGTTGTATTAAGAACTGTTTCCTCTAGACTCAACCAAAAATGTTTAGAACTAGCAATTGGTGTGGTGTTGTGTAGCCAAACGTGGTGAGATGGTGGCAATGCTGGTCTGTGTAATGGTGTACTGTTTGTTGATGTAGTTGTTGTAAATAGAAATTCTTTCCACATTCATGCTGGTAATAGAAAGCAAGTTGCTTCTGGCCTAAAACTATAGTACACTGAATCTGGGAAGTTGCGTGTGTGCTGGGGTTGCGACATTATGGGCTATGGTTCGTAGAGCCTGCACAGCCCTTTGGACCAAATTTTGAAATGGGCCGTAATGGGAACTGGTCGAAGTGCGGAACACAGAAAAAGCAGTGCAACTCCAACGCCAATGAAATTCATTCAAATCCCGTTTTCTTCGGCTATTCTCCTCTCGTCTTTGTAAAAGAGTTTGCGTTCGGGAAGCCCTTAATATTAACATCCCAATATTTTCCTGTTTGATAGGATTATGGTTTTATTTTATTGGCCTATTTTTATTTTGCCCAAAACAATATCAACTCTTAATGGCCTCTATGCATGGCAGGTTTTCAAATATATGAAATCACAAGAACTTGTACAAACTGAAATGGCAGCATAGAAGATGCTTGTGTTTAAAATTTTCAAATGGGGTTTCCTTTAAGTGTACAATTATTAAAATTAAAATTAAAGAGAGAGAGAGAGAGAGAGAGAGAGAGAGAGAGAGAGAGGGGGGAGTGCCTTTTTCACTCTTTATTGGGATTTGCTTAATTTTATAGTATAATAAAAAGAAGTAATGGACCTTCAAGATGCACATATTAAAAGAAAACAATTCTCTCTGTTATGAATGCAATTAAACTTTCAAAAAAAAAAAAGAAAACAAAAGAAAAATAATAAAAGGTAGGCATAGGCACTCCTCAATCAATACCAATAAAAGCTTAAAAAAAGTTTTGCGCAATTCAAGGAAATCATCAGTACCCCAAAAGCTCAGGAAAAGGAATGAATGAAAGGAAGGAAAGAGCCTAAAAAGAGCCTTGATCAGTAAACATCCTTTTTAAGCTTAAGTTCATTTGTCACCCCACCCTTCTCTTCTCTTCTCTTCTCTCTTCTTTCCTTTCCTTTCCTTTTATTCCTTTCCCCGTATACATATCTTTCACTCAGATTTAGGCTCCAAAAAGGCTTTCACTTTTAACAGTACTTCCAACCCAAAAAAATACCCTTTTCCAAACGTGTAACCCAAGTCATGCTATCGTAATTTTTACTTTTTTTTTTTCTATCTTTACATTCACAAAAAAGGGTTGGATCCCATCGAAAAGGAAATGAACAGGAGAAGCTTATTGATTTTCATGATAATAAAATTAAAAAAAAAAAAAAAAGAAAGTGGTCCTTAAATATTTTCAACTGAAGGGTTTTTTCTTGCTAGCCATGTGATTAGTTACTGCTTTAGGCTTTTAAGATAAAGAGATGTTCGAGTTTTTATTTGAAAACCAAGGTGATTTCATCATTATGTGGTCCATATGCTTTCAACTATTTTGATCAACTACTATTTCTTCAAGATAAGACTCAAGAGCCTGCAATTTCTTTTGTCCTTTTGGGTTCATGTTTCTTGGTTTTGAGCTATCAACATTCACAACCCTTGATGCCCAAGGTGCCGACTTTCAGTGTCCATCGAAAGGGATTAGCATTATTAGGAGGTTTGACAAATTAACGCAAAACTAAATCTCTTTCTTCTTTCTTTGTCCAACTTGCAACAATTCGCACCGCCTCTCTCCCTCCACCATCTTAAATGTTATGATGCTTTTAAAGTTTTGGCATTGAATTCTATTAGGAAATGAGTGAGAAGCGCAATTTTTTCAAACGTACAAGTAATGCTAAAAGAAATAACTTTAAGAGATCCAAAATATGTCTTACTTTCAATGTTATCATAATTATGGACACATGTCAATAGAAGTTGATTCTACGATTTTTTGTGAATTTTAATAAATGTAAACAAATAAAAAGTTTAAAAAATAATTTAAAGTTTAAGATTTAGAATTAAAAATTATAAATTTTAAATTCGTCTCTAACCATAATTGATTCCATTTTGAATAATTATAGGATTTTACCCATCTCTAAGGCTTAATACAATGTCATATTTAATTAATTAAAGCAATGCACCTACGGAAAAGGCTAAAAACTCAAAATAAATGGGATGTTATTAAAAATCGGCTGGCTGTCAAATTAATGGAATTAATAATGGTGTTGAGAGAAGGGCTACGGCGTCGTAATATTGATGGTGAGGCAGAGCGAGTTAACCCTTTTCTACATTATGACAGCTAGCTAGGCAAGTTGTCCTTTGGTTATTGTTTCTTATCGTCCCTTAAATAAATGGTTGATGCTTCTTTTTTGTGCATGTCTTTTTTTAGGTTGTAGGAAGCTGACATAATTACGGCCACGCACAATGCAGGCAACTTCTAGCAGAGTATATGAGATTTTGAGTGTGCATGCACCTTTCTCCTCTTAATTTTATACACAAAAAATATATATACCATCTCCACTTTCTTTGCTATTTTTTACCCCCCAACCTTTTATTTTTCTTTTTATGAGTGATGAATTACTACTTCTTCCTCATTGATTCATTATGTGCTACAGCTTTACACTTGCTCTCTCTCTCTCTCCATCCCTCTTTGATAAGAGCAAATTAAAGGGGTTTCGGTTACTTACTCTTCCTATCAACCAACCTGGTTTTGAAAGAATAATTGGGGTTTTCAAACTCTAATTATGGATGTTTTTGGTGTTTGAAGTAATTAGAACATCTAAAAATGGGATGAAACCAAAGTTACATGTATTCTAAATATGCCTTTTTCTTTTTATATCTTCAAAAATGACACACTTTTTGGGCCAAGCAAATGAAGCCACATTTTATGATATGTATTACCCCTCCAAGCACTTGGAATGTTTTGATTAGTAATTAGTGTAATGTGGATGATTGAGGCCTTCTGTTTGGGCGGGCACTAGGGGGAGCAAAATCTTTATAGTGCGGGACACATGAGCCGCACAAACCGAAGGGTGAAAAACAATTAAAACCATCATTCCTCCTCTTCTTTGCTTTTGCTTTTGCATTCGTTCGTTCATTCATTCATTCATTCATTCATTGTACAAACGTCAATCCCCAAAATGCCTAATGAATTGCGCCGCAGAATCGAAATCCCACAATTGGGAATAGTAGCAAACAAAGGAAACAAAATTATACCTTCACTTTTCAAAAGCACTTTGACCATCATTAAGCACTAACGTTTTTATCAAGTTTGAGAAGAAAAACAAACTAACAAAACAAAACAAGTCCTTCTCGTTTGGAACAGAGCTCATCACCTTCTCTAATCTCTTGCAAGAGAAAAAACAAATGAATTCTTCCCCATCAAAACAATCCAAAATTCCCATTTGGCATTTTCCTATCACCAAAACCCATTCACAGCTCATGTATACAAACACCCCGAAGAAAACAACCCCTTACCAATCTCCTCGTTTTGCAGCTACCTTGCAAAATTTTCAACATTCGTTTGATTTGACCCACCAACCAAACAATCATGCACTCCAATTTTTTTTTCCTTTTCAATTTATATGCTTGTATAAATTAAAGGGAAAATAGAAAAACAAAAGAAACCCAAAATTTTCCATTCTCCGCTTCTTCTTATCCTAATTTTGACAATTTCCCATTCTTTCTTAAAATTTTATTTTGTAACCATAAAAATTGAGAACGAAGACAAAAGCAATGACAAATCTTGAACTCAATCAAAAGTGGAAGTGGGTTCACTCTCATCTCACTATCTGTTCCTTCCCTCTGCAGAAAGGGCCTAGCCGTCGGCTACTCTTTGTCCTCGTTATCCTTCTCTTCGGCCCCATTATCATAAAATAAAAACATTTTCCCTTCCAAATTTTTTTATTTTTTTATAAATTTATACTAATTGTTTCGTATTACAAAATAGTCGGAACAAAAAATATAAAATGAAATACTAAAATCTAGCATTTTCAAATCCGTGCAGATCGCTAACTCTATTCATGTGCTTCCTCATAATCGCGACTTTAGCCAATCTCTCCGCGGCTCTCCAAGCCGAAGTCGGCGTTAACGGCTCAGACTTTTCCTCCCCCTGACCATTATTATTATTAACATTAATGTTGTTTACCCTTTGTCTCTGGCGCCGCCGATTCAACTCGGCTAACTCGGTTTCCAACCCGCGGATAAAGTCCTCAGCCGAACTCGACCCGGATTCCATCAACAAAGCTCGAGCCGAGGTTAGCAAATGGTGCGCCCCCGATAAATCATGCCTCTCGATCAACCGACGAGACTCCGCCACGGCACGCGTGCTGACATGGAGGTTCCTCAACCGTCCGATGGTATGCGACGAAGATCGTACGGACTGCGGCGGCCGAGGTATTAACAGGCTTTGATCCCTCGAGTAGACCATCTCTTGAGTGAATGGATCTCTGTAGGAGGTTCGTACGGACATTACCCTGTGGGACCCACTCGAAGATACGGGTACTTTCACCTCCACCAATAATTCTCTCTCCTCGTCCGAGTGCAAATCCCCGACCAGCACAGAATTCGACCCGACCCAAGCGGGCCGGGACTTCAATGAATAGACAGAAGAAATCTCTGCTGGGGCTGACCCGGATACGAATCCCAGTTGGAGCCTGACATCCTGCACCACCACGCTCACGAGACCGTTCACGATATTACAAAACGCGTCGTCGTTTGGAGCGTGGGTGCACGTACCGAAACTGATGGAGTGCACGGTGATTTCCAAATGGGCCAGGCGCGTGGTTGAAACAACTGGAAGGTTCTGATTGGGGGGATTCCACTGGGACTGTTTATCCTGACCGTCGGATAAGATCATGATGCTGGCAACGGCGTTTTTCTCTCTGCGGTCTTCCAACACTTTAGCCGCCTTTTTAAGTGCGTCGTTGACACTCATCCCTTGCCCGTTACTCTCCTGCGCGTCAACAATCCTCCGAGCACATCTCCGTCCGCTGGAACTCATCTTTTTTAATGGCATCAACCGTTTCGAACTCGATGAAAATACCACGATCGACAAACGGTCCGTTTCGCTAAGCAAAGAGATAACCAACCGCATCGCGCGTTTAAGCATCTGCAACCGCATCCCACTCCCGCTAACATCCAACACGGTAACCAAATCAATCGGAGCCCTCTTCACCCCACGAGTCACGGTTGGCGCGTGCACTTTCATAACCACCACGTAACTTTCATAACTTCTCCCAACTGCCACCATCGCCGCCTCTTGCAACAACCTAACCTCCACATTTCTCGCATTAACTCCAATTTCTTTCCCAATCTTCGGAGTAACAAAAAAACCTTGGAATTCCTCTTCTAAGTCGTCTTCGGTTTCTTCTGATTCTGGAATGGGATTAAACTGAGAAAGAGAAACAGGGGAGGCTAATGGTTCATCGTCGTTGTAGACACGAAACGACTTCGTTTTGATGTCTTTCAGAGATGTTTTATTAGGTTGTTCCGGTTGTTGAAGAGAGAGTAAAGGAAGCTCTTTCCAGGTGGCGGAACAGACGGGGCAAATAAGTAATTGTCGCTTTTTTATATGGGCGGCGATGCAGGGGAAATGAAAGGAATGGGAACACTCTGCCGTGAATATAGCCGTGCCTTGGCCCGTTTTCACGCTCTGTGCACAGAGTCCACATCGACCACCCTGAAAAAAATATAACAAAGTTAGTGGACAGGACGAAATTTTGAGAAAAAAAAAAGACTTCAAAACAAAGGTGAGAAAAGAAGCTTACTTTGGAGAAGCGGAGAGTGGCTTTAAGGAGGGAGAAACTGGAGGGGGATTTGGGGGAGGAAGGATTGGAGAAATCGGAAGTTTTGCAATGGAGTTTGGGGCTATTGGGAAGTGAAGAAGTTGGGGTGGAAGTGGTTCGGCAACGGAGACTTGGGCTTGAAACGGGTTGAGATTGTAACCTTGGTGTTGATGGGTTGGAAAAAAACCCAAACTTTGAGGTAAATCTTGGACTTTTGGTGCTATTGCTTTGCTGTTGATGCTGTTGTTTTTCTGGTAAAACTGGGCTGTCTTGTTTCTTGGGAATGGAAGTGCAAAAAGCTCTTCTCCAACCAGTCACCATTTTGAAAACTTTCTGTCTTTCAGTTGAATCTTTTTTCTCTAGTGGGGGGATTTAGTTTATAACAAAGACTTTGGTTTGATAGAGAAGGGGAAGAAATGGATTGAGCATGGAAATGGATTGGTGACAAAAATTTAAAAAGAGGGGAAGAGAGAGACAAAAGAGAATGGATTGGATGGAGATGGAGAGATTGGAGAGGGGAGAGAGGACCCCAAAAGATCACTGCTTTGCTTTCTTTTTTTCTTTTCTCCCCTTGTACTAACTCTGTTTCCCTTTCCAGCTTTCTATATCGTTTGCTTCTCTTTCGAAATCCTCCCCGCAAAAAAGATCACCGCTGCTATCGACAGCCCTTACTCCTCGCTCGATGCCAAAAGCCCTTTCTCTCTCAAGTCTCAAAGATAAGAAGATAATATGAATTGTATATATTATAGTGTTATATATATACTAGTCTGCGATAGAAGAAAAAGAGCTGCCTCATTTATAAAGTTTGGAATAATAACAAGTACTGGTAATTTAAGAGAGAGCTGTTTAAATGGAAAAAAAAATAAAAAGGGGGGTGGGGGCGGGCTTCTTGGGATTGACAAGGGTAAGTGGGAACTGGCAGCTGGAGGTTCTTACTTGTTTACCCTTTACAGTAACAAGTCAACGGTTTGGCTTTTTCTTTGTCATGTAACAGTGTCTTTTTATTCTTTCCCAATTCTTTCAAATCCCCCACCCCACGTTACACCTTCATTTTTAGTCACCGACCTTCATATGAATGGACACTTCGCTAAGGACAGCAAATTTCAATTCACACTTTCGCCTTACTCTGAGTAGAACTTACCTCTTTCCTCACAAACAAGCTTCTTAGAGCTTCCTGTTTCTGATAATTTTTACTATGAACCTTTTTTCATTTCGGGTTTTGTTTCTTCTGCAGGGGTCTTGGCAGGGGTGGTATCAAGTTTCAAGTATCAATCAATGCTGTGTAACAAATGAGGTTTGTGAGAGATCTGATCCTGACTGCTAAATCTGTGATCTTATGCCCCACTTATGGTGGGTCCATTAAGGGGTAGCAAAGCAAAGTGATGGAAGTTTAATTAAGGAGAGAAAGGGGTGGGATCTTCAAGATATACCTATATTACAACGTCTATGGCTATCTTTTCTTCTCCTCCATTGATAGATGGGGAAGGTGAAAAAATTTACAGATGTTGGGGTCTATTCCCCATTGTTCATTGATGGTGATTGACTATCACTTATTGCCTAATTGATAAAAGTATAACGGCCATTATCTTTTTTCTTCTTCTTTTTTGGTTTTGGGACAACAATCCCTAGGGATCCAGAAGAACAACTGTCCTCTACTGTTGTAAAGGATTAAAGAGGGAGACAACAACGTATCCCCAATCCCATGAGATCCAAAGTGTTTAGAATTAGACTCAATAGGATACTCCTCTTTGACCACTAGCAAGTGCAATTTCAGATTTTTGAGTGAAAGGGATTTATTATTATTATTACATAATATTTGACGAATTATTAATCAAAATCAGACAGCATTTAATACTCGAGTTGATTGAATGATTATTGTTTTGCATAAAAGCAATTACATGGCTTTAAATCCTAAGCTAGTAATGGAATATCAATGTTAGGTTTGCAATAATTCCATTGTAAGTAAAGAGAAATTGTTGGCATAATGGGACAGGACGAAAAAAAAAAGTAAATTCAAAGCAACGGTAATCTTTTGTTTTTTTATTTAAAAAAGTTAAAAATTAGGTTGGCAAATTATTGAGTAAAGAGAATAATGTGCTCAATTTTGGTGAAAAGGATAGTAAAAAGTAGCTACGGAATACCTTAAAACACTCTACATAATATTAAATAATATTATATGAAAAAAAGGTAGTAAAAAAGGACATTTTAATTATGAAAATTAAATAAAAAAATAGTGTCGGAATTCTATGCATCTGGAGGCAATCTGCAAACACCGGAGCAACACGTAATTAGGTTTGGGAGTTGAGCCTTTGGCAAATCTCCATTTGGCAAATCTCAAAAACGATATGCACATTTCATCTTTGCTTAATTCTTATCCAAAGTATGGTGATGGAAAGTCAATACAAAGCTTTCATCAAATCCTTGCATTGCATCGTTTTCTCACTGCCGACCGTGACAGAAATCGATTCACCACCATATATTTCCTCTTGCAATTTTCCAATGTCACAGTTCCCTCCTCCATCATAGTGCTATAAAAAGGAATAGACCTTTTTATTTTTTTTTTCTTCTTCTTAATAAAAATGGAATATAATACTACTTTTTCTTTTTTCTCTTTTCAAAACTTTTTATAAAATCTTTAATCAAATGATATCACCTTCTACAGCTAGGTTTACACCGCCAACAACTAAACCTAAACAATGGACCACTAATATAAATGGGGGGAGTAATTTGTGTACTCAATTTATTTTCCTCTTTTTTTTTAATTTTCCATGTTTCATATTTACAAAATTTTCAATATCTATCTGAATTGTGGTCTGACATATGTACGTCTTGATGGAAACCCATTGTGTATCGAACACCCTTCATCATAAATTTAGGATGACAAGGAGCATTTTTTGGGTTTTGAAGGACGGTATAGCTGGAATTTGTTATATCATCAATTGAATTTGGACAATTTTTATCATGAGACTGATATGGATCTTTTAACAACAAACAAAACTGTCAGATAACATCTCATATTGAATTGACTTGACTTGCATTTGAATTTTGATACAACAAAATATAAAAAGTTTGGGTTTTAATATCACTGGAAAAAATCTTTGAAAACAAAGGAAACAGATTTGATATTCTATGAACAGAAAAGGGTTATTGTCATTCTTTTCAATTTTTTGTTGTTCACTTTTCTTGAAAAGAAAAAAAAAAAGTCTTCAAAAATAAATTATTTACACACGAACTCATTTGTACGTTTCGAATTATTTGAAAATACTCCATAACAACCCCCTGTAAAATCATTATTATTCATTGTTCTCTTATATATATATATATATATATATACACAGTCGTATATGATTACACATGTGTGTGCACATATTAATATATATATATATATATTAAGTAAATGACAAATTTTAATTATTTTTTTAATTTTATAAAATTACGAATTTTTCTCATCAAATCTTGTTTTATATGCATGCATGTATGGTGTTGGTAAGGTATTCTCGTCAACGAAGAATATCATGGAATGATTGAAATCAGCTGCAAAAAGTGAAGCTTTAATTACCAATATGCAAATGGAAAACAAAAACAATGTTCAAATATAGAAAGGGGATACTTACTACAATTTTGGTCATTGTAGCGGCAAAGAATGCCTCTTTGGTTAGTAAAAATACCATCATTCCATGTAAAATTATGTTATTAGTAAATTTAATGCAGTTGGTATAATTATAGTTGTTAATATGTCATATGCATGAAATCAATGCTTAGGAAATTTCAAAATTCAATTTAGAATATCTAAATTTGAATTTGAAAAGAAAATTACTTAACATTTAGTGAAAGGAGAGGCAAATTAGAGAGAATGTGAGCTCAGGATTGTACTCATTCCATTCAAAATTAGCTGAAATAGTAAATGTAGTTGTTTAAATAGTTTATGGACTTATGGGTATATATATATATATATGTCATAAACATGACTTTGAATTTTGAAAAGGAAACCTATACCGAAAATTATGAAATGTGAGAGAAATTAGAGAATGAAACTTGGAAACAACAACCATTTCATTCAAAATTAAATGTATTAGTAAATATAGTTGCTGAGATATTTTATGTTTTAAAAACATAAACATAAAATTTGAATTTGAACTCATTAAGGATTTTGGAATTCAATTTTAAGATGTCCACTGGATTTTTGATAAAAAAAATATTTAATCACATTGACTTACAATAAATGAACTTTCATTAATTAAAAAAATAAAAAAGTACTTAAAAAATTTGCTCAACTTGTGTAAGCTATTTCCACCCAAATATTTAATTAAAGTAAGTGTATGCGTCACGAATCCATGTTTATAACTCAAAAGTCCATATTTATTTATTAATAAGTCATTTAATGCATGTATCTTTTTATTTGAAAATTTAAATTTGATTTTGTCTTTGTTGAATAAAACAATTATGAGCCGTTTAATCTTTCTTCAAATAAAAAAAATTAATAGTCATTTAATTTCGATAGTTTATGGTTTGAGAAATGCTGAATTTTTGTATTAAAAAATTTTTAAGTATATATCAACATTAATCTTGATTACATGATTTTTTTAATACATGACAAGTTAGAAGGGAAGGAGGATTTTTCATCTTTTTCCTGAATATTTTTTTTAAAAATAATTTTAAAATAGGAAAACACATTGATGCTACCACACGTCCAACATTGCAGGCATGGGTGGTACCTTCCCAACGATAAAACATGGGGGACGCTTGATTTGACAGTTGACACTGTTTTAACAGTCAATTATAAGCGCAGCACTCACGTGCTCACCCTTTAACGCCGTCACCTCCGTCCAACGAATCCCTTCGTAAAACACGAAACGTCTGCGAACGAACGTTATTTAAATTTCTCCCATTTTTTCACCTCGAAACTTGGACAGCAAATCACCGCTGAACTTCTTTACCCGATAATTAGAGCTAATAATAATAATATTCTCTATTTAACCTCGTTAATTGGACTCAAATAATTTAGAGAGTTTGACACAAATTTTTTTAAATAATAATAAAAATAATCTTAAACTTATTTATAAAATAACAATCAGTATTTTTTTCCTTTTGGTGAAAGTATCTTCATTTACCGGTAACCGTTAAAAGATAATTTTCTCTTTTTTTCTTTTTTGGGTACGAGAAATGAAATCATAGAATAGTTTTATCAAGTCAATTTTTTAGGGAGTGAAAATGGGATCCCATGTGGCACGTGATTCTCCGTTGCAGGAAGCCTAGGTTTTGATTAGCGATGCAGGGATAGGATACTAAATATAGGTCAGAAAATTTTGTAGAAACCAAGGTAATCTGTTCTACTTTGTATCTTACTGGTTTGAAGTCTCCACGTATTAACCCTTTTTATTGTTTTTCGTACTTAATTGCTCAATTCTTACTATTTTAATCTCGCACTTCACCCCATTTTTAATGCTACTGTCTTTATTTAATTGTTTTGCCTGATATTCGACTAGATTTCCTAAGGAATACAACATTTTTATTTTAATATTATTGCTAAAGAACAAGACTAATAAGCCGACATATTGGTTTTTCAATGTTAATAATTTCTTTTGTAAATTAAACGCCTACTGATTTCAATTTTAAAGTGAGGAAATGAATGAATTAAAAATAAGACAGAGACGGACCCAAAAGGTAATGATGATAATGAAATTTCATTAGATAATCAGATTATTTATGAATAGAATTGTGGCGAACACAATCTATGTGATCTCATTTTTGAAATTGCAGCGGAGGCCCATTCTAAATTCCTAATCAAGCATTTTGTGAAAATGCTATGAGTATTTTGCTTTTGTTGGACTCTCCATCAAAGCAACTCAACTTGATTTGATAGTAATCTTTTTCCATACAACTTAATGGTAGGGTTCCTTTGTGGGCTACCTGCCTTCAGATCAATGCTTTATTTTTTGCGAGGAATGTAGCAAAGCAATGGAAGCTACTAGAGATTAAAGGTTACTAGGCTTTTGCAACTTTAATTTATTTTAAGACAATCACACGAGTTTAATTACTCTATCGATTAATTATTCGAGTTCAAAATCAATTCAATTATATCGTGATGGTAATTTTTACTTATATAAATATATATATATTATTTTAATTGATTTGTTGCCAATTAATAAAAAATGTCCAAATTCAAAGAAATTTTATAAAATTTTTCGTTATAAATTTTTTTTATTGTGATATAATGTACTGTGGATTAAGCATTGATATTTTTTTATTGTTTTTGGTTAGTCAAAAGAGAGATCCTAATAATAATTTGTCTAAAGATCAAGCCTAAAGTTTTTTTTATCCTAATAAAATGATCCTAAAGATTAAATATTTATTTCTCAAATCGGTAAAAAGAGAAACCCCAATGATGAAACAAATAAATTATCTAAGAAATGTTGCAATTTGGGAACGCAATCCAAGTAACCTATCTTTTTGTATTACACACGCCCCATCTTATTGACTGTCAAAAGAAGAAAAAAAGTATGGCCAAAAATCTAATAGAACCATTTTCCCCATGAAACAGTAAACTCTTTATTAAATATATAAAGCCTAAGCATGCAACTTGAGTCTTGAAGGATTGAATCTTGTACACGAGTACAAAAGCTTGATTCTTCATTAATTGAACCTCATCAGTCTACCCATAACATCAATTTGTTGAGTGTTTATCACTTAAATTTAACGATTTTGAATGTTTCGAAATCTTAAGATTGAATCGTAGTATAATTCACTCAAAAATTTAAATTTTTTTATCTTTTAAAAAAAAGAATATTGTTTGATATCAAAGCAGAGTTTTTAGCTTCGGTTTATGTGTGCTTTAAGGGACACATGCTCTTGCCTTTGACCACACTCTATTGATTGACAATTCAACCCTATTTGATAGAGAAAAAAAAATTTTAATTATTAATAATAACATGATTATATGCTTTTGTGAGTTTTATAACCAAAGATGTAAGCATCTTGTGGGACTATCAGGACCCACCTCATCACCCCTATTACATTGAAACTAATTTAAAATTGTACTAAGTTTATGATAGGATCAAGCAACTAAATATATTTAAAATTCCTCCTAAGCATATCCCAATTCCCAATACACCTGATATGACCTTTAAGAGGACAGAATTGCCCCCAATTGACAAAAAAAAAAAAAAAGAGGGAAAGAAAAAGGAATAGTAATAGATTTCCTTGCACATGATTTGGGGAGACATGAGACATCCCATATGATGGTTAAGCAAAAACTTTGATTAGCTCTAAATTTTCAAAGGCCAAGTTGATTTAAGCTGTGAGTTATTGGCTTTACAGGTTTTACTTAGATCTAAGAATATGTAATAACCTCAAGCTGCATTTGGAGAGGATTATGCATATTGTCGCCACAATGAATCCTTCAGCCCCGCCATTTGAGCATGAGAAAACCAAACAAAAATGACAGCTATCCGACTTATATCAACCATTTTGCTTGCATCATGGTGTACGCCATCCAACATCTTGACAGCTTTTGAATGAACATGGAAATTGTTAATTACTTACGTTTGATAATCTTCCTCTTTTGTTTTTCTTTGCTTAAGTTCTCCAAACATTGAAAGCAAATTGTTGAATATATAAACTCCAAGACCTATATCCTTCCAACTCATAGGAGAGAATTGGTACTTAAGCCAGCATAGATACCAAAGGCTTAGATTTGTTCCAAAATGATGTTAAATATTAGTCAATTGAGCATTAAAGAATGTGTATTTAGTTTGGAGCTTCATGTTAAAGCATTAGGCTGTAGAGGAGAACATTCCTTCCCATTTCTCCCTGTGCAAAAGTCTTAGAAATGGGTCTAACAATCTTTCCAAAACGACAGAAACCAATGATGGGAGCCAAGCTACTTAACCATTTGGTTGGCCTCACATGTCCAAACGAAATGGATACATAAACTGACATAATTATGACTAAAACCATTGAAACAAAAAAAATTTCAAAGTTCAATCTATTTTAATCCTTTTTTTAATGTGCTGCATATGATTAGCAGTTAAAATCATGGAGATTCCATTAAACTGCCATTAAATTTAGGTAATCACATGGATAAGCAGAGAGAAAGAAATGGGACTGCAAACTTGCCACGAAATTTAGAAATTGAGAGAAGATTGATGGGGATTGAAAGATTTTTGGCTCTGGTTGGTGTTTGAGTGGCTGCCATTATTGGGGCACATGCCCTAGACTCATAACTACTAAGAACCCTCACCAACCAAGAATAATTATTTACAGAGAAAATGTGAACCAGGGTTAACATGCAGACGCAATTTATATAACAAGGTTAATGCATCTGATTGCAAAATGATTTTGAATATTTTACATGTAAAAGTAGAAAAAATTGAGAGGGCATCATGTTACAGAATATGGACAATAATCTCAAAGAAGGATCTCTGTCTGTCTCAAGAACTAGCATAAAACATGGGAATTTTTTTGTTCATTCTTTTCCAAACTAAAGAAATCTTAATGGATAAATTTAAATCTTTGAATCTTTTCTTTCTCCTGTTAAAGATCTGTAGTATTCATAGGGCGGCTACATTGTACAATGTACATAGGAATACTTTTTTTTCATATGGGGCTGTAGAATATTAATTATCTTTAATAATGATTCGGTAATCTGTGTTATAAATACTCAAAAAACTCATCGGCGGTAGAGATAAATGTTTTCGATTTTTGCACACAACGTGAAGAATGTCTTTACCAAATGGTTATGCAAGAGAGAATGTTAAAGGCTTGCTGAAAAGAACTGTGAGGTGATGCTGACCTTAATGGGGTGGTTGGGGAAAAACGCGTAGAGCATAAGGGGAACGAACAGGGAGAGAAATATTTTTGGGTTTAGGATTTGCAGCAAGTCAAGTTCAATGGCTCCTATTAAGTTCATCATCATCATCATCAATGTCTTTGAGCTCATAGAGGAGTTGTGGAAGCCTGAGGAACGTATATGTTTAAAGAGAACGACATCGGGTCCATGATCAATTTATGTTCCTTGAATGAAACGAAAGCAGTCGATACAAGGCAACCTAGTATCCCCATGCAAGTTAAATTAAGAGATCATCAAAGCTTGCTTGATTATATGATTGATGCAAGAGATCATTAACTAATTCCATAATCATAACCTTCCTTAGCTTAAGCAAATGCTCTTCCGAAAAGTGGCAAAGACGATTGGAAAGTGGAGAAATGGTGTCCTTGTCATCAAAACACCTTTTTAACCAGAAGCTGGAATGTTTCTTATCCATTCCCAATTGAGTTGAGTGCTGCTCACGTTCTCCTTTACAAAATCAAAATTCCCAATCATGAGAAAGATAAAAAGGATCCAGTACCATATATACAAGTGCATCTGACGATGAACTTGAAAGATGAAAACAATGTTAAAAGATATCCAAGCAAGATCCAAAAGGAAAAGTTGCATTCATGCACTTTGATGAGTTATTGCGTGGCAAAATATATTGAAAAAGACCGGTGTGGTTGTGGCAGCGACAACCCCTAGTTTGAAATACAGTAGTCCTTTTATCAATAACAGCATAAAATTTCGTAGTGGGAAGGAAGAGGAAAAGCTGAAGCCGTGGCACCATGGTTCAGCATCTTGCTCGGAAACATTATGGGAAGATGGCGTGGCCCAACAAATGACACGATAGTACGAAAAGCTCGAGGCCATGTACCTTGTTTCTTTACAGGAAGATCATCATCATCATCTTCCAACTTGTAGACCCAAAACATTACATTTTCGTGGGTCCAAATTATCGGTACCCATTGCTAGTCATTTTGTTTATGAAAGATAAGATGGAATAAAATCTAAAATCTAAGGGGCTCCATTTTTGTACCCCTATATTAGCTGGTAATGTTACACCCAAATTTGTTCTGACCCACATCAATAAAACTGAGAATATTGCATGGCTCCAACCAAAGAGAAACGTGAAAACTATAGAAGGCTTGCTATTTGTATGCTTGTTGCTAATAATTGAAGCTCATCATCCCCTTGGGGACTGTGGTTGAGTTTTGAGATGGCAAAGCCCATTATCTTCGGAATTCAAGATCATGAGTGAGCCCAATCTGCAATATTTTATTGCTAAGTACAATTTTTTTGTTCTTACCCTGTCAAGAGTTTTCAATTTCCAAGTTAACTTTAGGTATCATGATGGGAGCATGATTAGGTCAGAATTTCACCTTTACACAGGAAGGGGATAACTTTTAATCATAACAATTGCAAGAATATTCCATAGCAATGGTTTTCTAAAGGAATCTATGATCACAACAGAATTCCCCCGCCATTAGAGCTTTTTTATTTGTCTTCCACTAATTGATTAATTATTAGAACTAACCTCACTACTTACTCCAACTTTCTTTGATAGTGATTCTTAATGATAATTACTTAGTGACAGTAAGTCCAACTCCCCACAATTATATATTTTATTGCTTCTCTTCAAATCAGGCATGTGATGACCTATTTTAACAGTAACCTCTCAGAAAATGAAATGCAGATGCGAGGAAAGAATCCTGGTAACTTGACCAAAGCCAACATGGAGAAACAAGAAACAAATTTAACCTTCCACCAGTAAAAAGGTAAAGAACAGAAAATGAGCTTCACAGTGAAAAAACAAATAAAAAAAAAGTAGTCAATTCAGAATGACATTGAGATTTGAGACTTGGATAATACTAGCAACTAGAAACAACCAAAGAAAGTGGCAACCCACAGAAAAGAAATACAAACAGATAGTGGTGGGATCACAATAATGTTGAAATACCTAATCAAATCTACATTGTGACTCCCCTGCTGTCAGCCTAGCTAGGTTTCTTTCAAGATACTATATCATATTCAGTGAACTAATCGAACATAAAAATAGGGTCATAGCAGAACTGAAGATATGAAATTGTCAAAGATAAGGAGGGGAAAGTTTGTGAATCTTTAGATAGTGACAATATTGTAAGCTATCCAACTTTATTTGGTTGAAAAAAACCACTGAAATTTTATAATAAGCAGAATCTGGAAGGAAGACCCAAATGAATTCGTATCAGAAACTGATTTTTCTGATTATTTAATGCTGGTTGTCATGATTAACCTTGCACTAATTTGGGAAAAATTTTTCAAAACAGCAGAGAGATTTTACTGGCACTACCAACGAGGAAGGCCAAAGCAGCATTGGATATAAAATGCTAACGCTGTTGCCAATTCAAAAGGTCAACATATCCAAATTGCAAAGTCAAAAGGCAACATGAGATGGAGGAAGCTATCAATTGGTGTATGAAAGCTCCATGCTAAAAGAATATATTTTCTGCTGGATAGACAGGCACTACAATCGGCAGAGTCATGGTGTTTACATACCTAAGAAGCCTACAGGGCTGGCTAGGACTACACCTCCCACTTTCAAAGATCCTACTTTAGTTAAAAAAATTATATAATATGCAAAATGTTTCTGCCATAAAGAGTGTGTTGAAAGTAATCATGCAGATTTGAATATCAAATTCTATCTTCTCAGCTCCTCTGATCCACAATTTTCACTCTTCGACCATGAACTTGCAAAAGAATTTGGTCCTAGGAGGGAATGTAATGCATTTTAATCGTGGTATTCCTGTCAGATATCTGCTTGTGTCATAAACATTTACATGAATATGTTATCTGGTTAGCCCTACACAAACGTAAGTTCAATCAAATTGAGGTCGCAACCAGAGGAGATATCTCAAATCTGACCAACCCCATATTTTATCCGATTGCTGGAATCAAGGATCTTTAGTCACCTAAGAGATCAGAAGAAGGAACTGATTTAGCATAAAAATCTGTCACTCTTCTTCCAATCTATTGCCTGCTATGGAAGTGGCTAGCTTACTTTCAACTGAACAACATGATGAATCCGAAACATTAAGAAAAAAGTAACATTCATATTAATGTCATTGAATTTTATAAAATAAAAAGTACATCCTTTTAATGCGAAATGAAAGTGTCTGTTTCCATTATGTAACGTCCAAGTCAATACCGATTAATTGATTGAAGAAAACAACATAACACACAATCTTAGTAACGTGATTAAGGTTTACCAGTTTTCAATGTCTGCCACTGAAGCCCTGTCAATATCAATATGAACTAGTGTATATAATTATCCCATTTCAAAAAGTTCTTTAAATCATTCTGATAAAAGCTACCCACTCAATATCCCTTTATATTATTGTGCTTCTAAATGATCGAATGATCTGCCGAAAGGCCTTTGATTGGGCCGCTCTTTCATCATTTAGTTTCTGAATCATGCATCACACAGTTGATCGAGATTCTAGCCAAGAACCCCTGCCTTAGTAACTAATGCATTTCTTAAGTCAAAATACATTACCCTTTTAAGATTATAGTAAAGAATTCTCGAAAGACACTTGTTAAGATATATTATTATATGAGGATAAAAGATTAATAATATCATATAGGATCATTTAGTTTACCCACAGAGAAGAAGTTAGTTAGCAAAAGTACTTATTCAAGAACGGCATCGGTAGAGCTTTTAATAAGCTGCCGCTTTTAGCAGAAGAGTGGACTCATAGCTAACCGCAGCCCATCTAGGGGACCCTATGAAATGTAGCCTTAGGCCTCCCAGCTCCCTGCAGCAAACCTCTTTAAAACGATCTGAAAAACCAATTAAATTTGGTCCTCCCCTGCCAAGAAGAGAGACCTAGTTTTACCATTTTCGATGCAACTATTGACTTGATCCTGCTGCCAAACTGCTATTTCTCAAGCGTAGGTTGGTTCAACTTTCGGTCTGCAATAGCGGCAGCAAGCAACATTATTTGGGTCTTTATTTCTACGCCTTCGACATGTCCCTTTCTCAATTTACTGGTACAGTATTCTTGATCTAATTAGCAGTTGTCTTGCGGCCTCCAAGATAAGGTTCATTTTGGTAGGATTTGGATTTCTCAATGTGCCTCAGCCTACCCAGTTCTTCCGTTGTTTCAGAGACGATCAAAAAAGATTCTAAAGCTGATGAGGTAAATTGAGCTTCCCCTGGACAGGAAATGACCAACAAGGCAAGACCAACCTTGCCTAGCGGCGAAAATAAGGTACCATTTGATCAAACGAACCCAAAGGAAACTGACAAAATAGTCCATGCAATGGAACCTTCCATCCAAAATGTGATCAGTTCCATCCTGTGAACTGATGAGACCGAGCATATGCCTTGGCAAAACATCTGCGGTCCGTGCACATGCAACATAAGTATACCCCACGAACCAGAATTAAATCTCTATTCGGATCCCCTCGAGTTCCTAGAGGAATCATGGGAGTGGAAATTTGCCCAGCTTCGCAAAGAGGCGTATGTTGCCAAGGCGGTTGTCGCGAAAATTGTAGAAAAATATTACATTAGATTTTGTATCACCCTGGATGCCGTTGCTCCCGATGGTTCAAAAAGGTAACACATCACAGAGTTGATGTAGCGAGCAAGAATAGGTTACTCTTAGCTTTGAGAGAGGCATCAACTAGACAAAGAAGGAATTTTGAAAGGGAACCAGAATGCAAAATAGTTAAACAGTTGATCACAGGTCAACAGATGAAGCAGAACAACCGGATGGTTTTAAGATAAAAACGCAGCATTCAACGGAATACAATACAACTTAAACATTACAGGTTCCTATGAGGATATATAATATCCACAATCACTAATTTTCTTAACACTTTGGACAATCATCATAAACTTGTGACAAACATAAAGTAACACTAATTCTTCATGCAATCAAAACAAAGATGAGATGGAAGTTGCCATGATCTTTCATTCTGCACAAGGCACCCCGCAAGTTAATGCTCTCCATTATATCACAAGCTTCCTCCACACTCTAGAATTTTCCACTTCAAATTTGGCAGGAGGAAGTTAATGATCACATCCAAAGTCTTTCTAGTTGCTGTTCTTGGATTTCTCCATTGCTCTAGGAGCTGTAGACAGGCAGAAAACACAGTTAACATAGCCTAAAACTTCGTCCATCTGCTGCCAATCAAAAGGCATTTGAACTATCATGAGCTACAGTTATAAGAAACGAGTTGAGATAAGTGAGATAACAACATAGAAAGAATGATACGTAAACTAGAAAGGACAAGGGTACTGTGCTTTCACCCTAATGATAAAAACTATTACTTGAAAACACACCAAATGAAAATCCACTCCATGGAAGATGCTTTGAAAATGAGCTCAGATGTCAAGGCAAAAAATAGGCATCTTAGCTGCAGGCATGAATATGATGATTGACACACCTCCCATTCAAAAGACCACCCAACTAGGGAGTACAAAACATAAGTCCAGATAAAAGATTTACCCTGTACATCATCTACATTGTAAGCCATATGATAATTCACCTTACAACTTAACTGAGACTAATCCACACCCCGCACCCCCAGTTTTTCTATTTATCTTTATTTTCTAAACATTTGACAGGACATAATTTGACCAGTGCAGACCAATCCACAACGTATGATGTAGTATTTCATTCACATCATCACACGTGCACTTATGCAAATGCACATAAAGATACAGACAAACAAAAACTGAAAACACGTACATACAACCCACTATGAAAAGATGTACAAACAAATAATATGGTCAATTTGATCCATTCTCAGAAGATAACCAAAAGGCACTTACCTAATCCAATCGCATCAGAGCTCTTCATGATTTTCAACCTCTTGCATGTTTCAATAAACATCCTGCAACAAAATCAATTACATTTCAGGGTGTTAAGGTAACCTGAGTGAGAAAATCTCAATCTATCAGCAGGTATAGTTTTATCATGCAATACTCCAACAAGCTTCAAAATAGCTTATTAAATAAAGATCAAGTTAACAGCCACCAAGCAAATCATGCATGTATGTTATATACGCGCCTCTGTGTGTGTGTGTGTTTGTGTAGCATGTAAATCTAGATTCTCAAGCTTGACAAACTAGCCTATAACTGATATGCAAATCTAACCCTGCATCTAGAAGATATAGGAAGAAACGAAATCAACACTTCTTTAAAAAGACAAAACATTCACAAGGTCAACAAAGCAAATGTTCATAATTATTTTTATATTTTTTTTCTCATTTTACCATTTTTGTGGAACGAAGTATAATGTCTCAAAAAGACTTCTTCACCAAACTCTTATTCAACTTTATACTGCTTAGGCATTATAATCTTGCAATTTTTTTGCTGTCAAAACTTGGGTAATATTTCTTGAGAATTTTCTCCCTTTTGGTATAGTAACCTAACTAGTAAACAAAATCATGCTACTCCTTATCCTAGCACTAAAGGTGATGTCAGATAAAAATCTCCAAACTGGAAAAGTAATGGACTTGCATTATTGCAATTAAAAATATATGAATAAGCCTGGTGGAATTCGTAATTCTTAATTCTTACATTATTCAAAAATATATGCAGCAGTGATATGCCACATTAATTGAAGTATTTGTCAGTATGAGAAGATGTGGATAGGTATAAAAAATAGTGCACATAAGCCATATCCATTAATTGTATGCCTCCCATAGATAAGAAATAGGAGAGCAAAAGCACAGACTGAAAAAAGTAATGATAATAAATACAAATGCATCTAATATTTCATACTTCTGCTTTCATTTCTATCAACCTGAACTATAACTCTAATTAGAGAGATTCAGTCAATAAAAGCTACTCCAAGAACTTGTGCCCGTGTGATTTAGGACTTTGAAAAGAACGCAACTAGGGAAGAACAGATATAAAGGCAAACAGTAATTTTATGAGATTGAAGCTTACTCCCATGGAACATCTCCAACAAGCATCCAGTCCCCATCTTTATCTTCGTATGTAAGCACATATTCTGATCCATGCAAAAGATCCTTCAACTTGCTCTCACTCAAGATTTCCTTCCCAGGAGAACCATGAGACCCACATTGACCTGAAATCATTGTAAAAATGTAATCTATGCCAAATATTGGAACTTTTCCTTTATTGAAGATACAGGTAAGCACATTTCTGTGCATCAAAAAGGATTCAGCTTGATATTGCCACAAGGCAATGAGAACAGCAATAGCTTACCAAGGGTAAAACAGCTGAACATTTTCTCAAGAGCAGAAGACAGTTCCCGATAAGTTGAATAAGTTCTCAAATCCACCTTCCTCAGATAAGGAGCCCCATCCATACTGACCTTGATAAAAAGAGCACCGGGACCTGGTTTTCCATCAACTTCATCATTGTTCTTTGAAGAAGTGGCCAGTGTTTTAGTCCTAAATGATCTTATTGGTGGCCAACCAACAACCTGCGCCCTGTCAAGGATGGCATATCACAACAACAATCAAATAAAAAAAGGCACAATATAATGCTCTTTATCCCATCCAATGCCTAAGCCCCTTCTCAAGCAACTAATACTTACTTGGCAGCAGGTGCACTGCCGTTGTTGTTAGAAATGCCTGTTTGCTTGAGGTTTGTTCCATTTGAAGCACGAGGTCGTTCTTGTAGCGCATTTGGAGGCCCATCTTTCTTTACAGATGCTTGAGCTCCAGAAGACCTTGCTGACAGCATCACATTGACCCCTGGATTACCAGGATATTTTCCGTGACCCACAGGTTGTGGAGATTCAGAATCAGAACCAGCTCCAGGAAACATCCAAATTTTTTCAGTGTACACAGAGCCTTTCACCTCTGAGAATCCATCCATGGTGTCAGAGAACCCCCTTTTGTTTCCAGAAACAACAGTTTTCTGTGACGATGAGCAGATTCCATCTTTAGAAGGAAGCAGAGGAAACAGTGGCTTCTCATCAAGTTTTACTGAGTTCAGTAAGCAAAGCTCTGGTTCTCTCTCAGGGGACTGGGATCCAGGAAGACCAAGCCTCAGCTCTGTAGCCTTCAAATTCAGATTGTTCTTGTTATCCTCTGGCAAGCTCGAGACACCAGAGCTGTCAACTGAAGAACAATCTGATAGTCCAAGATAATTACGCTCCTTTAATCCCAAGCCATTCTGGGAGATACAGTCATCAGAGGGAGAAGAAACATTACTCTGCCCTTCCTCCTCCACGCCCAGCAGCGGTGGAGACATCAGAACCCAAAACTTCTCAAGACAGCCTCTTTTACTGCATAGAAAATGAAAAAGAAACAAACCAAAAAAAAATAAATCAAATTTTCTGCTCATTCCAAGAAAGCCACCTTTTAGGCCAAATTATATAAAAACACAAGATTCAATAAAACTACAAATTACAACAGATCACAATCTACTTACAAAGTTTTTTTTTTTTTATAATTGAGGGAGGGGATTCGAACCTTGCTCTTTAGGCAAGGGGATTATGCACCAACCAATGAGCCAAATGCTTGGTGCAATCTGCTTACAAAGTTATCTAAACCAAACCGTCTAGTAGACTAGTCAATCATTATTGACGGTTCCTGAAAGAGCCATCACGCACCAGCAGTTTCTGAATCCAATAACATCATCTGCGAAACCCACTTCAACCCATTTTTTCAAACAACCCCAGTTACCAAATTGGTTAATTCGGGTCATTTTTATTGCTTCTAACGGTCAAAATTAACGAAAATTTTCACTTCCTTAAGCACAAATAATGGTGTAAGCTAGCTAATCTGCATTAGACCAATCTAACTTCTTATACAAAATTACATGCCAATGAAAAACGAAGTAGATTACCAACCTCAAGAAATACCCTTAGCCGTGGAAGATAATTACTATAGATTTACCCGTGATTTACAAGAGCGGCAGTATAGCCAAAACTAAGTCAAATTTTACAAAGAAGCTTAGAAAAAATCAACACTTCTTAGAACTATTGTCCAATAGTTGCTGAGAAAGAATAGAGCTTAAAACAGGAAAAAGAGTAAAAACGGGAAGCGCATATATTTTCTTCTAGCTCATAACTACATGTAAGAAGAAGAAATAAAGTCAACTGAAGTCTTGTCCATTTAATCTTTTTAGGAGAGTTGAATTTTCCGTTTTACTTGAATAATAAGCAGAACATAAAAGAGAAAGAGAAACCGAACCAAAAAAAAAAAAAAGGAATCTTTTACTCCTTCCATTTTCTTCTGTTTCCGGTAACTAAACAGAACAAACTGATAAAAACCCCATACCAAAAATAAAAACTGGAGATCTTACTGCTGAAATGAAGCAGAGCTGCAAAACGAAAACAAACAAAAAAAAATGCAAATTTAAACAAAAATTTGAAAAAAATAAAAAAGCTTACCGGAGAAAAACTTGGCGGAGGAGACAAAGAGAAGAAGATCAATTACTGCCTTCAAAAATTGCAGGTGAAAATGCACGAACTGCAGAGGAAATAAAAGCAGAGAAAGAAATAAAGAGAGAAAGAGAAAACAAGCTCCTCAAGGTCCTTCCATTAAGCAGAAAGCAACAAAAGCCATTCACCGAGAAACTCGAAGTAAAAAAAAATGAAAAGAGAGAAACCAAAAGAAGGGCAAAAGCGAAAATAAACGCAAAAAGTTGTGTAAATTTTTTAATCTCCTTGAAAAGAATGGGACCAGGTCGTTTTTATACTGCGCTGATCTAGGAGTGGGGGTGGAATCCGATCGGACGGTTGAGATCGGTATCCCGATGGGGAATCTGGACCGTTAGATTGTTGAAAAGAATTAAGAAATGAGTATCTGTCGTTACTGCAGGTGGTATATTTGAGGAAAGATGGTTTTCATTGGTTTCTGGTTCCTGGTTACTGCTCTCTTCCTAGTTCAGAGACTGGGTTTTTTATAATTGAATAGTCGAATTTGCCCTTGAATTAATTAAGTGTTGTACCTTATTCTGAAGGATTAATAAATGACAATAACGACAATTTTTTTTGCCCCCAACTTAAATGTGGACTGTGTTTCAAGAAGGATTAATTAGCTGCTTAATAGGTACTAATACATGCTTATATTCAATTTATTCAATTTATAAATCTTGTCCAACAATACTTGAGATGCCTGAATAAATGAGAAATAAAATGTTATCTTTATTTATATTTATATATTATTAAAATTATCCCTAAATAGGGTCTGATAATAACATCTGTCCAGAGATTATATTATAATTTAAAATGATAATATTTTTAAAAATTTTGTTTGAGTTTTTACGACTGAAATCTAAGATATTTTAATTATAACTACATTTCTTTTATTGGGGTTATTTTCTTTCCTTTTTGTGACTCAGGGTGGAGTCGGGGACTTTTGGTTGTTGGGACATTTTCCTCCAAACTCCAAGTAGAATTGATTAAGATATTCTTTGGTACAAAGACAAGAACAATCAATTAGAGAGGCATTTGAACATGTTTTAGGAAAATTTGCAGCCATGTGGGCTCAAACATGAGTTCTATTTAATGTGACATAAATGGAAACAATTTAGAATATATATGGAAATGATAATTGTGGGCTAAACCAAACCAGGATTTTTGTCTAGCCAAATCTGTCAAAACTCAACCACTCCGCTCTTATTGCTCCTTCTATTATCAGCTTGACTTACATCTTCAGTTTTATACAGGGCTGATTCCTTTCATCAAGACTTCAAAATTTTCTTCTTCTTCTTCTTATTATTATTATTTGTTCTTGTTATGCTGCAGAAATTAATGGGCTTCGTTGATTGAGATTTGAAAAACCATTTAGATGCTGAATTTTGCAATGGAAGTTAAAAGGATTCACTGATCAAAATTTTTGAAAATCCAAATGAACCAAGAACTCATCCCTAAAGAAGTCGGATTGCAAATGAGAGCAAGATTAATTGATGATAGATTTTGATTATTATTTTGTTTTACGTTTTCTTGCATTTTTTTATAATTATTAAAAAAATAAAATAAAATATTTAATTTAAACATACAAATGAATTGCTTACTTTGTCGATAGCTTAAGATAATCAAACTCTTATTTTTGTAAAAATTATCTTGATATGTAAAATTTTCAAAAATTAAATCTTAATATTGAACAAATAAAATGTAAAATATTGATATTGAACAAATAAAATGTTAAAAATTATCTTAAAATATTGATTTTTCTCTCCAAAATCTAGCTTTACTTTTTCTTTTGCTTAGGCGAAGTTTGACAGGATGTATTTGTACACCGAGGGCATGGTTAAATTTCAAGTGATATTTGAGAAAATCTAATAGACAGAAGCCAATCAAATCTTAAATCCGGATGCTCTTAAAGAAAAGCAACAATCATTAACCCAAATTTAAATTGTTAAGAATTAATATATTAATGACATAATAAATAATCAATGGTTTATAATTTCAGCAACTTACTTGTTGATTAACATAAGTTATATAAAATTTACAATAATTAGTAAGTTTGTTCGTTTTGATGGTAATTTGAATTTGAATGGTACCAACGATATCTTGTTGATATTAATTATAACTCATATTGCCTTTACAGGATTGATGCATAATCCCGAATTTCACGTAAGAAAAAAGAAAAGCTTATATAAAAAGTAGGAAAATTATGTTTGTTGCAGTAACCATTGAACGGAGTTTTGTCAAAAAAAATGAAAGGAAAAAGATTGGATAAATATGCGTGAAAGGGTAAAAGTGGAAAAGGAAAGGAAAGAGAAAAAGGGAGGTGCGGGGCGGGGGAATCATGTAAAGATGCATTTAATGTGGGAGAGGGGGATTAAGACGAGGGGACAGAAGAAAACAGGGGGAAGAGCTGTGATTGGGGGACAAGAAAGCGGCATTTTGAAGTCGGTTTGCCGGGTGGTGACCAGGACATCTAACCCTTTTTTTTTTCTTTCCTCGTCACTTTCTTTTCTTTTCCATCATTGCCCCTTCAGTCTCTTTCTCTCTCTCTCTCTCTCTCTCTCTGATTGAATTGTTTTTTCCTTTTCTTTTCTCTGGGGGGATTAATTAAATTAAATTAATATATATATATATATGTTTTTGGTGCGGGAAAAAAGGGTCTCCCTAGCATCATTAGCAACTGCTACTGCTCCAGCACGCCTTGGTTCACAGCCGCTCTCATGTCCCGTGCATGCCACACCCCCCATCATCACCCTCGCATCAGCTCACGTCATTCTTTGGATTAGGCAGCCCCGCTTTTGCTTCCTCGCTTTGCTGTCTCTTTTGCTTGCTAATTCAAGGATTATGTCTCCGATTTTTGCTTCGCAAAGATGCTTTGCTGTGTGCCATTTCATGTTTGCTGTTTACATTGTTAGTTGTTTGCAAATCATGGTCCTGGGGCGTTTAAGAACATATACTGCCGTATGGAAATGCTGAGTCTTTTTATCTCATTTTATATGCTTCATAGATTAGGAATTTAATTAAGACATGTTTTTCCGGTTTGAACTCCAAGTCATATAAGGAGCAACCTTAAATTTGTACAATTAGATGCTTCAAAAAACAAAATGGAGTTGATAATATAAGAAAAGTTTCTTTTTTGGTTATGTAAATTGACATTCAGTGTAATTTTAGGGTATTCTTAATATTATTAAAATAAAATTTATAAATATTTACTTATGATATCTTTTAATCAAAATTTTACTTTTATTTTCTCTTTACTATTTACACAACAACTTAAAACAATTTAACGTAAGTTTTTCTTTTCAAATTCATATTTTATTGATTCATCTCTACTAACTTTATATAATTATTGTTTGCAAATCAAAATGTGTAATGATTGGGCACAATACTAATTTAATCATGTATTAAGAAAAACACTAAGCGCCAAGATGAATTGTTTGACCTTCAAATGTTTGGTTATTATCTGAACCACAATAAACCCAAAATATATATTATCTTAAATAATACTTTTATTAAAAAGAAAAAGAGAGTAATGCGATAAATTCGCATGCTTCTTTTTTTTTAATGAACAAACACTCCAAAGTTACTATAATACCATGCACATAAATGAACTCATAGATTATTTCCAGTGAACATGTTTTTATTACAAACAATCAATCAATTTACTACTCATATAATGAATTTAATACACTTTGACTGATTTTTCTATTTAACTCTAGCACTGACATGTAGCCCAAAGAGGTGATACCATGGCAAAAAAAAAAAAAAAAGCTTTGTACTTTTCACCTTCTGGTTTGGAGATTGAGAATTCGAGTCATGACAAGTCCTGTCCATGTCTTGGGTCCGTCTTATATTTATTTCCGGCCTTATCATATTTTTTTATAAAAAAAATGTAAATTAATATATGTATTATAATTTCATATATAAAATCAGAAAATAAATAAATTTATCAACAAACATTAGAATACAATTAAAAGGAAATTCATATTAAAACAAATTAACCTTAGACCTGATAAAATTTGAATTTAAAAATTCAAATATCGTATTTTCCTTTAACCTCCAAATAGCAAAATACAGAAAATGATAGTATAAAACCTAGCAATGATGGAATGGTATTGTGCGAAGAGAGATAAAACGAGCAAAGCGAAAGTTACGAATGGCAAAGAGAATAATTTTATGTTGTTAAAAAATTAAATACTCTTTAAAGGAGAGACCTTTGCACAGCCACAGATTTTGCGGGGCTGTGCCACGACAAAGGGACCCAATGCCGGGTGATCTCCGCTTTTGCCGGTGACTTTTTCTTTTAACCCTGGTTAACCCAAAAACGCTAACCATGATTAATTAAAAAAAAATTGGTTTTACGACTTTGATCTCGATGGTTCCAAAGCAAATTACAACCGTCAGATTAGAGTCAAGCAAAGGGTCAACAGATCGACTGGCCGTGCTTTGACCCAAGGAGGAAATGACATGTTTTGGTTGGACTCGTGGGGGCACGAGGCCTGCAACTGACGACGATGGTCAATGGTTTTTATCAGAGAGATTCTGGGGTCCACTTTAGCACGTTTGAATCCGATGCCTCACGTGTGTATGTATTCGTGTTGTTCTTCTCAAGCTTTTGACTTTACGATGGACATATATATATATATATATATATAAATATATGTACGTACGTAGTTTTGAACTTTGAATTATGCGGTGGTGGAAAAGGAGGGGAATTTGTTTGTTTATTTTACACAAAAAAAATAATAAAATGAAGGAAGATATGCATGCTTCAAAGTAGAAACATTGCATAAATAACTTTTGTGAATGGATTTTAATTAAAGAACATTAAAATTTAATTAGTAAGTTATTTAATTTCTTAGATTAAAGTAAGATGTATCATATTTTATAAAGATTATTGATTAGAAATTAATCCGAACAAAATATTATGATCATTATAAATCGAAAATGAACAAAAATGTCCTTTCCTTAAATTTAAACTGAATAACACATTTTAATTTAAAAGGAAGAAAAAAAAATAAAATATTGATGCCAATAGTTGGTTCTTTGGACTAAAAAGATTGCTCCAAAACAATTTGTATTGTACAATGAATTGTTTAGAACAAACATAATAATAAGGCAAAAGAAGCTTTGTGAAAAGCATGATGTAGGGCTTTTTGTTTTCTTGATCGGGGGTTTGGAGTTGGAACGTCAATTCCAAATGGTATAGGCCCAGCCGTCTACTTGCAAGTTGCAATGTCAATTCCCAGCATAGACATAATAACTTAGGGCCAGCCCTGTATTATATACTCATTAGAAACTTAGCCTGCCTAAACACTTTCACGCTTTGGTCATCTCCTCCTTGGTTTCTATCACATTCCACATGGATCGGGGCCCAATAAAAGCCGAAAAGGTTCTCGAACGATGTTGAATTGTTAGAAAATTAAAATGATAAGCATGTGCATGTCGCTAGGCCGCATGTTATTCTTCTCCTTTAAACTTAAAATTGATCATAAGAGGATCAGTTTACAAGTTGTTTGTTAGCCAGATTTCGTTGTTTTCTTCCAAGTTGTAGCTCCCCTCCTCCCTATGGTTAGATGGGTTAAGTTGTAAACGGACCACCCAGTCTTGGTGGCCCACTTCAAGTTCTTGGCGAGCTTAGGAACTTGACAAGCCCACCTCAAGCTTTTTCTGGCTTTTAATTTGGAACCCCGTCGTTAATGCCCACGGCATGAAGACGTGCAAAAAACATTTATTTTGTGGTTGAATAAATTTATTTGCATAAAAACGACTTAATTTAACAGTTGTTTTCATGTTTTAAAAACTTACTCACATGTATAATAGCAGTAATAATAATAAAAAAACTACTACTATTGTAATATAGAATTTTTTGATTAAAATCAAAATTTTTTATAATGTAACGTTGTTATTTACTTAATTTTAACTTTTCATCTCCTTTTTGATTAAATTGCAATTCAATCAATCAATAGTTTTACGTGCTTTTACTCTTAACACGATTTGAGGCATATCTATTGTAATGTGGATTAAGATCTTGTAATTTTTAGGTCAAAGATTTACCATTAATCTGATAGGGATGGTCATGGTTATTATGATAATATAAAAAAAGAAATCAAGATAGGTGAATGGTGTTCAATTTTAGCTAAATAGTACCCAATTTCTATTCTGTACTAAATCTATTACTATGTTCAAATCAAAGTGCATCTTAGGTTTGACACTTAGCCGCCCACCACCTTGGAAAATTATCATGATTTTCATGTTGATGAACACATTTTATTGTCAAAAAAAAAAACGAAAAAGAAAATCACTTTGCTTGATGTGCTTTTTTTTTGTTTTAATGGGCTTCATTATTGAACTCCACTTGAGCCACTAGTGAATGGGTCAATATAAACATTAAAAACCATCAATGTCCCCTTAACATCAGTACCATCTGCTCATGGTTCCCACAGATTAATGATCCGCCACTCGACTAAAAACACTTTCAAGTCAAATCAATTAGGAAAAATGGTATTGGCACGTCGATTTGACATCTTAACCAGATTATGGTGGTACCACAAGGATCTTTCTTTGTACCTTGTAGAATCTTATCCCGTCTCTTAAAGTAAGTCTACTGTAATTCCTAATATGGATGAATTTTATACAGAAGATGATTAATGGAGGAATGGTGTATAAATAAATATATATGTATATATATTATTGATGTGACAAACATTTAGCATAGATTTAAGTAATAGGTAGAGATAAAGATGAATTCAGCTAGCTTATAAAAAGGGCAATTCATACTTTGTTGATAAGCAGGAGGACGATGTGATATTTTAGCTACAAAATTGAAGCTAGAATGAACCCGAAGCCAAAAAGAAATTGTTTCGTTGCAGTTGATGTTGGCCCAAAGAAGAAAAAAATTAAAATGCTGAGGGAGATGTGCTAACTGCTACCCCATAGATACAAAAATTCATGTTTAGTTTTGCAGGAGGACAGAAACTGCTCCATTTTTCATGCTCTTTTCAGGCACCTGATGCTGCAAATGATGAGTATGAGATAATATTATTAATGAGAATATGATTCCCATCGGCTAGTTTGTGCTGATTCTGGAAATAATTTTAGTATTTTTTTCTTTAGGCAATTCACCAGTTAATCAATATATTCTTTTAGAGTATTTTCAATTATTCTGTAACCTTTGGTATGAAGGATGCTTCCAATTAATGCTGCCTGCAATGGTTTATTTGTCTTTTTCAATAAACCAGATGGTACATTCCTCTCTTGAGATGCTTGTGCTGATTTGGGTATATTTGTACCCAAATTTTTTATTGTTTTCTTTCTTTCTTTTCCTTCAAATTCCATTTCTTTTTGATCAAAGATCATTGGATCTGCTTTTTCCTTTTTGTGTTTTTTATTTCGTACATAAGATTTTAAGTAAGCGGCCAATATGCCTCTGGATGGATTTTGGCAAACCGACACAGTTGCAAATAATTTTCAAGCAGTACAATGACAAATAGGGCTCATTGTCAATGAACAGCTCATGATAAAAACTGAAACCATTGGCAAGGGCTAAAAGTTGGAGTAGGTTATCTGATCTCTAACACAGTATCATTCATGATAAATTGTTAAAAAAACGTGGGCTGGGTTTGGTGAAGAATATTCAAGAAAAGATATATATGACACATCACTGACGAAAACTTATAATAGAAGTCAGATTATAAAGAGTGTTGAGCGAAAATTTTCTAGAGTGCAGCAAACTGACAAAGCTGATGGTCCCATTGGCAATAGGTAGGGATGGCTATCGACGTTTCCACCGCATTGGCAATTAATACACAGAGATAAAACTATTCCATCTATGGAGAAGTCCCAAAAGGATAAGAAGTTGGAAAACATGGCAAATTCTTACTTATCCTGTATCAACAATTTTGGCCCTCCATGGTCCCCAGGTTGAAAATTTTGTTCTATGAAATGTTAAAGATAAGATCAACAGAAAGCACCAGGAAGGTGCATATTATCCTGACGGCACTGAATAGTGGCCATCCAGGCAGAAGCCAAGCACTAAAGATGTCAAGAAAACCTTCTAAGGAGGCAGGGCTGTGTCGCTTGTATTCTGGCAGATAAGGACTAATATTGAACAGAAAGGTAGGAAAATGACTTGCAGATGGCTAGTGACCTTCTTCCAGTTAGAAATTATCTGTTTCTTTTGAGTGGCGAAGGACAGGACAGTATGAATTATTCAAATCTTCCAAGCTTGATCGAGTTAGAAACGCTGTTAATAAATCAAATTGAAACTCTAATTCTGAGTAAATTAATCTCTTGGAATTTTAGAAACGGAGAACATTCTTTTGTCCTTTTTTTTATTAACCAGGTTGAACATTATCTTGTTTGTGCCAAACTACATTGACTACTGTACACTAAGCATTCCAAAAACTATGATCTTCCAAGAAATCTGAGTTTAACTACATATGATGCATGCAAACAAGTCAGTTCCAACAAATAAAGAAACTTGTGAAGCGGTCCACATCATGAAGAAAAACGAGGGAGAAGATTTCCTTTCTGTATTTTTTTGTGGGTAAGAGGAGAGGCCTAAGTCAAAAGACAGCTGAAAATCTTTCTTTAGCGTTTCAAAGTTGAATTCTACACGACATGTCATAGCCACCAGCGTGTTGCTGTCGATCGTAATTCATACGAGAATTGACCCTTTTTTTTTTTTTGAGAAGAAAAATGATTATGCTTGACAGTACTTTACAACGGGGATCTTTTCATTCTTCTAGGAAGTTTCTTGTACTAGGAGGCTTCCTGCAACTTCTTCAAGTTTCACTTTACCATAAACATGTTTTAATTCACGCTCGTGAAGGAGAAAAAACGAGCAGGGAATTGTTGTTTTGACATGAAATGAAATGACCCAATTAATGGCATTTTGCCCTTTAAAAACTTCAAAAGGCCAAATACCCATAACAACACTCTCCTGTGGCCTTAGGATCCTGACCCCAGTCCCCTTTCATCTGACAAAAGGCTGAGCTTGATTTTTGAAGGGTGAGCTTAATACCAACTCACTTGAAAAAAAATATCAAGTACAATCCTTTGTCTAGGCAAACTGAACTCACATGGGAAAGCAGCAAAGAATGACTTCGGTTATAGACATGAGGCTAGTTGCAAAGGTGGAATTTTTGTAGATTTCTTCAAGTACAAACAGTTGACAAAGTAATAATCCTTACAACATGATTGAATCACAAGGAACTACAGTTGATTACAAAACAGCAAGCCACAACTCACGAGTAGTAGTTGGTGCCGTCCAGAGAATGGCAATTGATAAGCAGTTCTCTTTACAAAAGCATGAAGAAGAAAAAAGGAAAAAAGGGGAAGACCGGCCATTGCTAGAAACTCTAGTAGCCAGCTAATAGACTTTTTTTTCCCCCTAAATTTCCCACTTTTGCTTTCACATCTTTTCACACACGCCCCACTCTCTCCTTGCTCAATTTCTTTCTTTCCTATATTCCCCAGCAAACAAGCAAAACCGAAGGGGCTTTACTGCTTTAGCTTCTAAGTTTTTTTTTTTCTTCTTCTTCATCATGGGTTGCACCCAACAATTGGACCCCACCTTACTCCGTACCATGGCCCGGACACTTAGGACATTTTCGGTGTATCTTTACACGTACACACTAACCCAACCTTCCCCTTCATTTTATAAATTATCCTCCCTCTCATTCCCCTCAAATTGCCTTCATCCCCTCTCCCCCCAAAAAAGAAAATCACTTATCCTTCAATGCCATAATTCTTAGCATGCTCTTCACTGCTAGTTCTTTGCTCCTTTCACACATATGAGAAAAGGAACAACACCGCCAACTACAACAGCAGCAGCAGCAACGACAAGGACTAGCAGTAGTTCATCAAGGAAGAGTATATGTGATGGAGAATCAGGATCTTTCCCCACCCCACGTGGATGCGTCTCGACCTTCCCTCGGGTTCCCTCTTGGCACAGCTCTCCTCTTAATCATCATATTCAGCTTGAGTGGCATCTTCTCCTGCTGCTACCACTGGGACAAGCTCAGATCACTCCGCCGCTCTATCGCCGATGGCACGGGTCCCGATGCGGACATCGAAGCATCGCCCTCCAAATCTAAGCCTGAGTACATGGTAAATTTTCTCTCTCTCTCTCTCTCTCTCTCTCTTAGAAATTAACATGAGGATTTACTGCCATGTAAGAGAAAAGTTTCTTTCTCTTTGATACACAACCTATCTTTGGTTTTTTCTTTGTATTCAGGATTTAAAGAAAAACCAAAGCCAAAGCTTGCCTGTGTTAATGCCTGGAGATCAGATCCCCAAGTTCATAGCATTGCCATGTCCATGTGAACCTCCACGGCCAGACAACGTTGAAGTAAAAGTGCAACAGCCGCCCAAGCCGCCACGTTTTCCAGTACCTTTGTATTAGCAAATTGACAATTTGTTGTATATATTGGATCATTAGATTATTTTTTCTTTTTCACCTTGGGTTTTTTGGAGAAAAAACTAAAAAAAAAAACTGAGGGTGGTATATTTACCATCTCTGGAATCCAGGTAGAGCAGGTCAATTTGTATAGTGTTCACTGTTACAGTTTCTTGCATGCCAAGTGTAGTAGGGTTAGGGAATTTATTATGCCATTATTCCGAGATGGAAGAAGATTCCAATTGTTTCAGTTGGAAAATGAAATGGTTTAATGAAGTTCTTCTCCATTACCCAAAAATTCAAAAAGAGAAAAAAAAAAAGGAAAAGGAAAATATCCGTTTGTCCTGGTTGAGATGTCACTGCTCAGTTTATAGATTGTACTTGATTGTCATAATTGTTCCAAGATGCTTTCTTTTCTGATTTTCTCTCTTTTCTTCTGCTCAAATTTACAGTTTGTTACTTTGTCTTCAGCACTTACAAGAGGGAATTGGTAAAGTTGTAGTCCATTTTTCTTGGCTAACTGAGTAACCAACTCTGCGTATGCTTCCAGCCTACTGCTCTCTGGAAAAGATAATTTCTTTACTTTTTCGCATTTGCCTAAATGTAAACATTTAGAGTTAGTCAGGTGGGGGTTTGTCTACTAATTTAACCAAAGCAAGAACAGCCAATGAGAGAGCGCAACCCTGGGTTCTAATGTGAAACAAGGTAACCTTTATCTACGGAGAATCAGTGCATGTCTCTGTCAAAAATTAGGCAAACCTATAGGATTTTACAATTTTCAATTGGTAAGGAAAACTTACAAGTCAAGCACAGTTTGCATTTTAATAATGATCCGTAAGTGCATCAAATCTTTTCAAAAGAGTTCGTTGGTACTACCCAATTTTTGGTGCAGCCGGATTTATGAGCAAAGCAGAAGGTTTGCTCATAAATCACTGTGCCATGTGGTGTCTGCCATATCCTTGAAACCGCAGTCCATTGGAAAATGAACAAAAAAAAAAATCCTATTTTGAGCTGAAAAGGTGCACTGGCAAGAAACTAACCTTATAATCAGGCACTACCATTATTAGAAATAATGGAATTGGATTTTCAACACACACACGCACACAAAATCTACCAGCAGTCAATCACTTAGATTTTACACTTCAAGAAAAGAAGAAAAGATTCGAATTAAGAGTTCAAATTTCTTCATCATTTACACTTTTTTTGCTCTATATGGTTAGAAACTTGAATTGAAATCTGAGTAAGTAAATCGTAAGATTGATTTCGTATCTTATAAGTGGAACCCTAATCTATAAATGGGGTGCGTTGATTATTGAGCCAATGTATCTTAACTGAAAGGAACAGAAGACACGAAAACTGTTGAACAAACTCCCATGTATGATCATTCCCACAAACAACACAAGCCAAACACATAAAACGTGGGATCGAGGGGGAGGGTTATTAAAGAAAAATAATGAAGTGAAAATTATGAATCATAAAATGTTCACGACATGGCCCAAATCCAGTTTGACGTCATTATTGGTAGAAACCACAATCACACAGACATAAATGCCCTACAAAGACTAAGCCGCTTTCAGTGCCACAAATTGAGCTTCTCTTTCTCTCTCTCTCCCTGATGACCTAATTTCACTGTTGGCAGCATTGAGTTGCTTTTGATTCCCTTCTCCCCACCTTCCCCAGTACTGCAGAAGCAGCAAAATTTTGTACTGCTTCCGTGATGATGTGAACTTCCATACATGTAGCTTTCACTTTTGCTTTTTTTTCCCTTCTTTTCATCAGCAGCAAAAGCACTGTTAGTTTGTTGGGTTTTTTAATTTTTAATTCGACTATCCTTTTGATTCGAGTGGGCACTCCTTTGATGCTCAGACAAAATACAAGAATGCCTCCATTTTCCGTTGGTTGCCCATGCAATAGTATCTTCCAAGTTCACCACTTTCATTTTTTTCCAGACAAATAAAATTAGTACAACTATATGATGGCACATATTGTTTAGACCAACACTTTTGTTTTACCTCAAAATTGAAATTGATGGGTACATATTGTCACCCTTAAAACTGAATCACCTGACAGCAGCATCACGTGGTGTTCTATCATGTTTGATTGTCCTGGAGAACATCTCTATCATTAAAATTTGATATTATTAATTAATTTAATATTTTTTTATTTTAATAATCTTAAAATGATAGAGGGCAAGGGTTTATAAAATAAGAAATGATTATCATTTGAGAATTTGTAAAGAAAGAAAACCATGTACTTGATTAATATCATGTTCCTCCTTACCAACTTCAGTCATTACAAGAATGAATTGTTAATAAATCTTGAAAAATCCAAACTGCCAAATGGTGTTGTTCTCAGTAATTTTTTCATTTGTTTCCCTTCTGTCCAAACACCTTACAAAACTACAAAAAAGAAATGGAGAGGGATAATTTGGCCGCTATAAAAGCAGCTCGGTCCATCATGTTCCCCTAATATTCAAAGAAATTTGAGTGAAAAGTGGGATTTTTAGACGTACGGATGATAAGCAATCCATTAAATGGGACCCTTTTCTTCACCAAAATCACATAGGGACAGAGCGTTCAATGGACAATCCTTAGTGGATCTTCGGTGGTCTTATCCCAACAGTTGGATGATGATGTAACATCGTTTTGGTTATTGTTGGTGACAAAATTTTGTTGTCCTAATCTGGGCTTTTCATCTTTTTCCTTATTACCACATTAGTTAAAAAGATCGAAGAGAGAGAGAGAGAGAGAGAGAAAGAGAAGGAGTTATCGATTTTTTTTTTTTGGGTTGATTTTGATGTCTTGGAAGCAAATATTAGATATGGCCAACATGATTCTCAAAGCATCAATCACCTCTTAAGTGAGAAACACCGTGAGATAAAACAATGCCATTATTAGAGATTTTAGCTTTTTAATGACCTTTCATGGTGGATTCAAGTGCACTTTTGATTAAGAAAAGGAAAAAAAAAAAAAGAAGAAGAAAGCTTCAAAGTCTTCAACTAATCAAAAAATTAATAAATCAATTAACTTTTATTCTCCAACACCCTTTCACTGCTTTTGTAATTATCTTTATTAGAGACGTAAATTTTTTTGCCCGTCACTCTATATTGTATTTTTCATGATTAGGCAACGGTTGCAAAATCAATTTATATATATCTTTTATATAAATATCAAAATTAACCACTTAATTTCAATGACGTCAAATATTTTTGTTACCATACATTTATTTATTTGATAAAAATAAACAAAATAATTCATATAGATAGTAACCGCTCTTATATCTCTTCATTTCTCTGCTTTTGATTTTTTCTCGAAATACAATATTGTTTTAAAAAAATACATAAAAATAAGCCATTTTAGGCCACATCACCAAATAAAAGAAAGGGACATATGATAGGAAAGATTGGGCTTTTGGCTGCAACTCTTGAAGCAGATGTTGATGGAGTAGGGTACTAAAAGCACAAGACATCAATCAAACTATAGCTATACTCTACATTGAAGGGTAGTAGTTGTAGTGGAAATCCCTGTAAAAAGTTAGGTATACATATCATCAAAAGCATAAACCTAAACATTCTTGCTTGGTCTTCCTCATGTTTCTTTTCTTTCAATTTTAAATGGCACACGGCGGATTAACTAAACTAGGATTTTGGTTCACCTAAAAACCACACACAATGCTTTTCATGTCAGCCTGAAGGATGAATTAATTAATATGTTAATGACCATTAGGCACTTGATCATTTAATTTAACATTTTTGATGTAAGGTGAGGTTTTTAGGTGTCAGCCAATCACAAAATTAGGTAGAGAATGCTCTTCTTTTTGCAGCTTTTCCATCATAATATATAAATATATATATATATATATTTATTATGTGTTGTAAGCCAACAAATCGTCATTCTTTCAAGTTGCAAGGTCTACTTCAGTAGTGGGATGCTTACTTCAACATGGGTTCCTTACCGTATCATTCCTCGTGTTTTTAGCCTTATTTCGGCTCTTGTCTTATCTTGATGATAAGATTCTAACAACGCTCGAAACTTAAAACCATGGGTTCTACTGTTTTCTTAGGATATTTTTCTAACTTATCTCATCATGATATTTTATTTTCAGTAGGAGAAACAAATCCAAGGGAAAATAAATAGCACATTCCATTTTGGGCCTGCCAAGATCACAAGTTTGCAATTTAGGACGTATGAAGCCCACATCAGCATCTACATTCTGAAGTATGATCTAAATTTGAACAGCGAAAGCCTATCGATTTTCCCTCTCAAATAACCCCCAAGCCAAACATGAGCTGAGAAAAAAAAAAAAAACAAAGGGGAAAGGAAAACCGACCAAGTGTTTGCAAAAAATGCAAACGAGAAGCTCCGTTTCCAAATCCCCGCAACCCACCCCTCTCCGCCGATCCCCGAGGCTTCTCAATCAAAAAAATCCCACAAAATCGCAAGATTTGAATACCCAAAAGGCCAAATCGAGGAAAAACCCCGCTTGCTCCACGGATAAAATTTCCAAGAAACTGATACAATCAAGCAGTGGTTCAACAAATTGTGTGGATTCGGCGTCTGGGTTGCGAAGATCTCCAAGATTGAACGGCCGGTCTTTGTCTGACAAGCCAGAGCAAAGCAAGTTTATCGAGACAAAGACGGTTGAATGTAGGAAAAACAAGGGTAAGACTAAGGGGGGATTGTTGGACGAAGAGACGAAGAAAGTGGAGAGAAAGGAAAGGGAAATTTATGTTGGTTTGGAAGCGTTAACGGTGGAAGGGAGAGAAGTTTGTGAAAATAAAAAACATGTTGGGGTTAAAAAGATAAAGAGGAAGCGCGAGGAGGGAGGTGATGGGAATGTTCAAGGGTGGACAAGGGAGCAGGAATTGGCTTTGCAAAGAGCCTATTTTACGGCCAAGCCAACACCTAATTTTTGGAAGAAGGTTTCAAAGCTGGTAGTTTTGCCATTCCTTGATATCTGCATTTTGATTTCTGGGGTTTTCTTATATTACATAATGTTGTAGATTGATGTGCATATTTTGTGGTTCTTCAAATTTAAGGATTTTTTTGAAATGAAGTATAATAACTGTGTGATTGAGAAGCTTTCTTCTTGCTCTGTTCTCATTTGTTTCAACATGCCTAAGTTAAAGAAGAAAAATGATGGTTTGTTTAGAAAAAAAGAGTAATAGAGCAGGACTAATTCTGACTTTGAAGTTTCTTCAACAAAGCACCCTTAATGCTTATTGGTTGATAGTTACTCTTTTTCAGTGGAATTCATCTCAACATTTCTAATTTCACTTCCCATCCACTAACGTCAGATTTATCCTGATGGTCAATGTAATGCTTACATTTGAGGTCATGTCTGCCTCCTTTTATTAAATTTGAGTGAAATCAAAGATCAAGGAGGTAAAACTAGAGGTAAAAGTTGTTTTATGGTGAAATTTCTTATCCATTGCTTATTTTTTAAGCTAAAACACATGTGTATCCATGATATCCAATTCCAAAATATTCTAAGGGTGAAGTCTGGAGTTACAAGCTGCTTATGCATTTTTTGTGTTTCCTAGATGTTGACTATTATTTAATTATTCATGAAAATGCATATAATTATGAACTAAGTATGTTTCTGATTTTCTTATGATTTGACTTTGTCTCTGACATGCTTGTCTTTTTTTCTCAAGAAAATAATGATTCAGTTATGCTAGAATCATGTATACCACTAGTCTAGTTGTACAATTGGAGCGTGAAATTATGGCTATTCATGCGAGAAAGAGAACTGCCCTTCCCAAAGTTGGTTGAACATCTATTGATTTAATATTGAATATAAACCATTGCATAAGTGCCAAGTTTTGTCATCATGGAAGACATAACATTCTATCAACAAAAGGAAGGAAAATCAATTATAAGTTTACACCATTAAACCAAGTAAAGCCATACTAGTACATTATGTTACATTCAGTTGTGCATAGATGTGAATGTAGTACATTATGCTATCAGTTATGTTTGGATGTGAATGACTATTTATAAATTTACTGAGTAGCATCTATTTTGTAAATCTACTCTTATCCAAAGACTTCCTGCTGTGATTAATTTTGTTGTCAAATACTGTGTTGCATAAGCTCTTATGCTGTAAGTTTTGGGTTTTGCGCTTTTATATGCTGAGGTGTTTTACCTAGAATGTTTTTTCTGATAGCATTGACTCAGCACTTGATTACCAATTGGAAATCTATTGCAGGTGCCAGGAAAATCTGCGCAGGATTGCTTTGATAAAATCCACTCTGACCATTTAACTCCAATTCAACCCCAGCCTCGAGCGAGGGCAAAAAGAATAAATGTATCGCCCACTGAACCTTTGTCATTCTCTGCAAGCAGGCTGCTTGATCCCACTGTGCCAAGGACTAAAAGGTCAAGTTGCAGTAAACAGAAAAGCCATCTTGTACAGAAAAAAACGGTGAGACATTTGTTGCGAAAGCATTATCATTCGGACCAAGGTGATGAAGCGGATCTATTCTCTATTCTTGAGCCCAACACAAGTCCATCTATGCATGCTCTATCGAATGTTGTGCTTTCGACCCCAAAAAATTTGTTGGAAAAGCAGGGATTTCTCCAGAAGTGTTATGGGAGATCTTCTTCTGGTCCTAAGAAGCACCAATCAAAACTTGGTAACTCTTCTACAGGAGATCTTGTTAGTCCCCCAGTGTTGAAGCAGATTAAAAATAGGGCCTTACATGAGAAGTACATCGACCAGCTACATAGTAGGGACGCTAAGAGAAAAGCAGAATCTGGTAAGGAGAATAGGGTATCTATTCAAGTTCTGAAAGTAGACAAGGTTAGAGCAGCGAAAAACGCATTGGTTTCTGACGCAAGATATGTTATTAACGAGCTGCAACAGCTGCAGACCACCAGTGTGGACAACTCTTTGGATTCGGATAATGATGATGAAGTAGGTAGTGGTGATGATGAAGGTGAAGTTCAGCTTTAACAAATTGTTTTAGTTGTATCAAAATCTGTTATAACTAGTAGGCTAATTGTAGCTGTCATATGTAGCTGATGACTTTTGACCCTATTATGTAGCCTGAATCCAAATTTTAGAAATTCTATGTTGTAAATTTGTTCCTAATAATAATCTCCTTTTCTGTTTAAAACATTTTTGGCAATGAGATTGTTAGATTATTAGTTTATAATGCGTTTTAGGAAAGGTTTGGGGTTGATGTTGAAGGTCCCAAGCTAGTGTTTCGTGTGTTATAACAAATGGGAAGATGTTAAGAAGCATATGCAATAGCATATTGTCATAATTAATAGTACTGAGAAGAAATTGTGTACGGGGTTAATGCAAGTTTAAAAGAAGCAGGCTTTGGGGATGAAAAGTATAAACAGGCTTTGGGGGTTTGCCCAAAAGAAAGAGAGAAAGCAAAATAGTTATCTTAACCAGCTGTGCTAGACCTTGTTCATCATAGTTCAAGGAATATATTAGTAAAAGCACACGCCTTTCTTCGAAGAAAAATCAACCGTCTTATGTTAATCCATTTATCATACTTAAATGAAATCTGAAACATGCCCCCGCCGTTAGGGGAAGAGCTTTTTAGTACTTGTGTCACTCACTAGCATTTCAATTGTCAAGTATAAAAGAGTATTTACAACTACAATAAGTGACTCTTGACATCTAATTACATAAACCACTTTAATTCAAAAATTACATAAATAAATATATGTAATTTGCAAAAATAAAAAGATAAATGAATTTGAACGTGTAAAAAAAATTCAAATTACTAATGTCAACACTCCTTTAATTTAAAATTTTCTTTGTAACCCTAACTTTTGTTCTCAATTTACTAAAATCTTCATACTTGAGAAGCTTTGTAAAACTATCTGCGGCTGGTCTTTGATCTTCACGTATTTGAGCTTCACTTCTTTTTGGTTGCATTCTCTAATAAATTGATAGCTTGCATCTATATGCTTGCTTCCATCATGAAATACCGGATTTAGTAAGTGTTTGTGTGGACTTGTTGTCAATAGAAATCTTCGTAGCTTCCTCTTGGATAATTGTAGTTCCTTCATCACCCTTCAAAGCCAAATAGCATGACTAGTATAAAAAGTAGCAACAGTATATCAAATATTTCAAACTTCCAACAAGGCTTTTAAATAAAGTAGGATTTTCTTTCTTTCTATTGTCAAATTTTGACAACTTTAGTCCATATTTCATGGGATATGGTCATTGGGTTGCAATCAAGCATACGGAATTTTTTCCACATTTCCTTCGTATAGATTTCTTGTGAGATAAAAATACCATCATCCATTTGCTTCACCTCAAGGCCTGAATAGCATTCTTGAATTATTCAAACGAACTTGCATTATTATAGGTAAAAACAAGATCATTCACATAAAGGCAAACAAGTAGAATACTCATGAAGGCAACGAGCAAACCCATTGTTTTTGGAAGTACTTGTCTCAATGCGACTATTCCATGCACCTAGTGCTGCCTTCAATCCATAAAATACTTCCTTCAATCTTAAGACGTTTTTTTCTTGTCCTTTAACCCCATATCCGTCGGTTGCTCAACATATGCCTCCTCCTCAAGATACCCATTTAGGAAGGCTAACTTTACATCAAGCTGATAAGTTCTCCATTTCATTTGAGTCGCCAAGGAGATGGGCAAACAAATAGTTTTCATGCAAGCTGCAGGTGCAAAAACCTCTTCATAGTCAACTCCATGCTTTTGCCTATAGCCTTTAGCAACAAGCCACAAATTATGATAATAGTCTTTTGAAAGACGAGCAAATTGGAAGGACATTACTTATCATCTCTCAAACTAAGAATAGTTGCTCTGATACCGCTTTGGTGGGGGAAGAGGAAAATCTTTTGAAACTTTTCACTCACTTGCTCCAATTGCCAAGTACAAGGGAGTGTTTATAGGTACAATAAGTGACTCTATATATCTAGTTACATAAATCACAATTGATAAGACATGTGAATACATTAATTCAAGATACATGAATAAACATATGCAATCTACCTGCATAAAAATATTCAAATTACTAATTTCAAGGACTGGCCCTTAAAAGACTTAGCATTCTAGGGTTGCCTTTATGGAATTTTTGGACATTGTGAGCTGATGTTAATGCAGATTACAGGTAACTTTCGGAAACTAAATGTTAAGAAAGTTCACCAGGAGAAGTGAGAAGTATGTGTAAGTTAAGATGGGCTGGTGCATCAGAATGCGATCTCGTCTTCTTTTAATGAAAATGAACTGGTTCCTGCTTAAAAACCCTTATCTTAATTGTTCTTATTAGCATTTCTGTGAACGATAGGGTCTGATTCTGAGAAAATGCTTTGATATTTACTTATGAATGCCATGTCTCAAATGCTTTTGTTAGCATTTCAAACTTTTGGCTGCCAATTTCCGGTTTATATTACGAATAACAGAATATAGTTTAATAATAGTGGAAACCATGCTTCTCTATGTGAAACAAATAGGGCATGATGTGGAAAGGACAGTGCCACAGTGATAGTCCAGAAGATGCTAGTTTTTCTGTGGTGTATACTACAAAATGAGTAAAAAGAAATAAAGAAATGAGACTTGTAGATCTAGTTTCTGGCTTCTGCAACAAGGGATTCTGTGTATAGAATTGCTGTTACTGATTCCTACCATGCAGTATGCAAAGCATCACATCAGATGCTTATAAGGCTGCCCTTCTACTGCAACTAGATTCTCTTTATACATGATTTCAATGCAGAAATATTTCTTTATTGTAAGCTTCAAATGTTTCAACCTCTGCGGCTGGTCCCTCACCAACATTCGTGGGTAACTTTCTTGATTTAGAAATTACAGCTAATCATATTTGTTGAAGAAGGGTAAAGAAAAGGAAAACATGCTGAGCATCAATAATTTTAGATACAAAATGTCCAAGTGGAAAACAGAAGGGCCTCTCAATTTTCTTGCTCTCGATCTCTGTCTCGGTCTCAGTTACTTATATACCCTTTTATGTCATCATACTTTTGTGGAATATAAGATTGAGCATTGCACTTGGGCATCTTGGTTGTGGCTAATAGTCTAAATACTACTATATTATTTGGTTTAATTAGTTTAAGTTTTCTACTTTAACTTGTACCAACTAGATTGACAATAGAAAGAGGGAAAAAGAAACAGAAGAAAGTAGTATTGATAACAAGAAAAGTGAGTTTGCTCATGTGCAGTTGTTGTCACGGGCATAGATTGGATTGTTGTACCACCATGAAGTTGCAGTTTCTTTGTCTTACTGCCTAATAATGAAATTAATAATTAAACTAACCTAGAGAGAAGTGATAATAGGACCCAAAAAGGGGAAAGGAAAACTTTGAGAAGATAACCTATTTCAGATGAGTATCCACATTAACTGTTGGCTTTGTGACATGCTTTGAAAGAGACCTATTGCTTGACAGTTTTATTTGTAGAAAATGATGTTATTGATGTGTACATTTGCTCCTCCGGATAAGTAATGCTCTTATTAATATGATTTGTTTTCTGTAATTTACAATAGCATATCAGATACTTTTTAAGATTTAGGGACAATATGTCACTGTCTTTTACCTATCTAAATTTCAATTATTGGTTGGGTATGTCTGCTGCAGCAATAGGAAATGCAGAATTATAATGGTAAGTTTACAGAAAGAACATTAACAACCCACAAATTGATTTCCGCACACTTTGATCTGGATACATTCTTACAACATTAAAAATATGAACAAAATTCTTTCTCAACCATTTAATGTCGACCTATTGGAATAATGTTAGAGGAGGAACAAATGATATTTATATTATATGATGCTATAAAAAAGGGTAGATAAATCATGGTAGGTTGTGAGATGGATCTGATGAATGAACAGAGCTTATTGAAAAAGGAAAAATGTTATTACAGCTTCTCACTTGCAATATTCCTTGAAGAACAAATTCAGGGAAATTCCCTCTCTTTAGCCTTTTCTAGATGACCATCTTATTTTCCTCCTTCCTATTCTACAGACATCTTCCTCCATAGCCTGCATTTCTGAATAATGCTTGCTTTACGTCTTCAGAACTTATCAATGTCCTCTGCTCTGCTACCTAATACATTAGAAGAAATACACATTGTTGAAGAAAATGTTTGCCGAGTTTAAAACTTGCACAGAAATTCAGAAAATTAAGGTAAAGAAGCATACCTCTGAACAAGAAGCCTGCATTGAAAAATCATTGAAGCAACTTATAACACACTGTTGAATCTCAAGGCCTAGTGCTTCCAATGTGTTCACTGTAGATAGTAGCAATCCTGGTTTGGTTGCACAGCAGATATCGATTCGAGTATTGTTTTCTCTTCTCTCTACATCAAACTGTGTTTTCATTGCATGAAAAGAAGTTCAGTATAGGAACTGAGTCGTCAATTAATTGTTGATTGAATGGGTAATCGTAGAACTAGAGCAGAAGCCTTTACCTTGGGGGAATTTCTCACCATTACTTCATTTGGCTTTAGCTCCTTCAGGTTACTCCTTAGGCTTACCTGATCTCTACCCACTTTTGTTTCTTCTTCCTGCAGCTTACTGATTTTCTCTAGAAGCTCTTTCATGTAATCTATGGTATCTCCAAGTATAGATGTTCTGTCCATCTGTTAATGTTCACATTCTGTTTCAGAACTCTTTTCTACTTACTAAAACAAGCCTACTTATTTTTAAAAGATTGCATAACTCTGAATGAAATACTTCCTTTGTGTTCTACTATAATGCTAAAAATGAAACGTAAACAAATTAAAAAAAAGCAGGGTCACCTTGCTGATCTTTGGGACTATTGATCTGAGCATTGAAAGTCGGTCATTTAGTCGCTTCCTTCTCCTTCTCTCTGCCATTAGATTCTTCGAGGGCTGACCTTCTAACCTCTTTGTCTTAGTCTTTTTCTCTCCAAACAAGCCCATGTTAAAACTTTGAATGTTGCTAGTTTGCTCCATCTCAACTTTGCAGATACTCTTTCTTTCTTCCAAGCTGCGTTGATGATCACTGCTGAGAAGACCAAACTCTTCATCATCAACCATTGATGGGTAGTCTTCTTGAGCTGGAAAAGGAGATGTGTCGTTCTTGGTATATGAAGAATCCATCTCTGGGACTGTAAATCCATCAGCAAAAGGGTAGGGTTGATGCTCACCGAAAGGACATTCAAAGCTGGGGTTTTCAGTTGGGTGGGAGAATCCCACAAAGGAAAGATTTGATGTAGCCAAAGTTGGATTCTCATCAAAAGAATCAAAGTTCCATCCATTAGGGAGGAACTCAGTCACCCCAGTCGAAAAAGTTGTCCAACTGTCTCTTCTTGGAGCCAATAACTCCTCCAAGAAACCATGCTGTGAGAGCTCCATTTCTCTCTCTTTCTTTCCCCCCTCTTTCTCTCACTCTCTCTCTCTCTCTCTTAAAAAAGTCTCAACGAAGACTGATCCAAATAGCAAGCTTACTAACGCGAAGCTGCACCAGGTTAGAATATATAAACATTTATATATGTATATATATATTACTACAACTACTACTACTTCCTTATTATAAATGCGTTACACCAAAAAGCCTCGGATTAAAAATGGAATCTGCTTCTTTCTCTCTCTCAAGGTGAATTCATGTCTTTTTCACCGAAATTATCAATCAGACAAATTTAATATTTAATTCCCTTGCCCCTGAAAAAGCTTTGACCCACAATTCTGTCTTAACCGAAAAAGGATGGCTTAGCATCATACTCTGCCAGGTTCTCTCTTCATTTTCATAACCTCTTTAATAGTATTATTATCGCTAATGGATCATCAGAAATACTGCACCCCTTTTTTCTCTATCTCCTCTTTCCATTGCTTAAATTGGTGTCATCATAAAGGAAAAATAATGTTTCTTGATCAGGTCCCATGCCGATGTGCCGCCCCCCCTAAAACTTAGGCTTGATGTGCTTTCTTCTTTCTTCACTTTCCTCAAGACTAGGCTGGAGAAAATATTAATGCCTCATTTGTCTTTAGTTTGACATTAAGAATTAATTAGTGCTATATTTCTTTTCTATGCTGTAACTTGATATTATCCCAATTCTATTTGCCCCTGAAAATTAAAATGAAAGTAAACCCAAATGGAATTAATTAAGTCCATTTACATGCACTGTTGGGCATTATGCCTTGAACATGATATACACTTGCTTCAGACGGCATTTATGCTTGAAAAGCTGGCTATTATATAAACAATTAAGGGTAAAATACCCTCATTTTTTAAGTTTTAATTGAAATTATACTGAGGCCCATTACTTTTTCAAATAAACACTCTATTCTCAAAAATATATCTTTTGCTAAATTCATAAATCTAGCCGTTAGTCAACTGTTAATGTTTTCATTAATTTGATGATGTGGCAATATGAAAAAAATAATTTTACCCTTTATTAATTTTAAAAGTTATTATTATATAATTTTATCAATTTTTATTATTTTTTTATTAAGTTAAAAATTACTTTGGGAGCTCAATTAGGGCTCCAGTGCTCTTAGGGAGCATTGATCTGGTGCTCTCCATGGGTGTTCCATTGGTACGAGGGATGTTGTTGGTTAGCTTGAGAGAAAGAAAACAATAGAAAAAGGAAAAAAGACATTTTAGATATTTCATAGTTAACATTGAAGTCGTTTAGATATTCAGAACGAAGTATTTATTTTGAAAATTAATGGTTCTCCGTATAATTTCAATTAAAATTTAAAAAGTGAGGATATTTTACTCAACAATTAATTATATGAAGACTTCAATGGAAGTGCAAGAATTTCATTTTCCCACCCATCACCATTTTGGATAAAGATGAGAAAGAGAGAGAGCTAAAGTCTCAATTCTCGAAAAGTGAATCAGTGCCAACAATTTAAATAACATACATCAAAATCCAAATGTTTAAATTTATGTGATATTAATTATTGTTTCAAGAATGACGTTAATTTATTATTAATAAGTTCGTTTTTGTTTAATCAATAACTTTCTATAAAATTTAATTTTGATTACACGATTATACCGAGATATGATATTTATTTTTTGAAGACGTTACAAACTACCTATTTTAAGGGTAATGTGGTACCCTAATAATATATGATGTTGATCTGAGAAGCTGTCTAAGTTCTAACATGTGTATTATGAAACTCATATTCATGTCAGCTGGGACATCTAAACTCTCTCAGTGTCATACAATTATTTGAGTAGCTACTAAATTAGATCTGTAAGGTCAGTATGTTAACCTATATATGGACATGTAGTATGCTACAAGGTGCAATAATGGATACCATCTCCATTAACAATCAATGTGTAAACAGTATAATTTCATAGGCATCTTCTAGGAGAATATCAAATTGGTATAATTATATGATTTTGTTTTTATTTTCAAATGCTGTCATTTGCATATATGACTCACAATCGATGTTCAATATAGTAGTAATTTCAAGCCTGCTGAGGGTGAAAGAAACCGAGGGGTTGCATATTCAAGATGACCAACTATCTTTTAAATCCCCTCTCCTCGATAAGCACGAATTGGTACAATCAATCAATAGAAATTTACCAGGGAAAAAAAAACAACAGCAAATTTCTAACATAATACAAATATATAATGAAATTGTCGATATGCATTTACTTTCGGAAGTGAATCATTGGTGATTTGGGCACTAGGAAACATGGAAGTGTGTTGGCTTTTGGGAGCTAGCCAAATCAGATACAAAATATTATTACTGCTCGAAGCACATGGCAAGGAAAACAATATATATACGCACCTAACCAAACAAGCAAAGGCTGCATCACCTAGAAAACCTATGTCGTTTAACTGTTTACTGACAGTCCCTTGGGGACGACTGAGGAGTCCTGTGAACCCTATACAGTTATCAATAAAATAATTTTTAAGGGTCAACCTAATCCTCTCAGATCAATTTTTTTTGGGTGCGTGATCCCTTGGTATTCAGATTTCCTTAATGTATTATCAGTTCGTATGTTGAAAAGGAATATTGAAATTGTGAGGATTGGAGAGGCGTCTAGTTAAGCTTGATCCTCCCCTTCAGGAAGCTACGAAGGAACAAGAGAAAAAAGGTTGAAAAATAAAACTTGATCCTCTGTATAAAAGATTTATCAACAACTCTGGTCGAAAAAGTATGACAAAAATACGTTCATCCAACTTTTTTAATTCCAGCGCTGATCCAAGGTAAAAAAAGTAAAGGAACATGTCACTCGCCATGATTTGCATGCTTCTATGATTTCCTGCCATTTCACTTGGTAAAATTGCAATACAGGGACAGCAAATAGCAGGGAAATAATGTCAGAAAGAAGTTGCAGCTTTATGTGGCAGCCTGATTAGATAATCTGTAAGTTGATGATAACTCAGCTTCAGAAAGAGGTACCATGACCATCAATGTTTGAATTTAATCAGCTCTATTATTCACAATAATATTGCCCATTTTTACTTATTTGACAAATGTGAGGAAATGCAGGTCCATTTCATAGCTCTACACTTTAAAATATTTAAAATAGTAGTAATTTTTATGACGGAAGAAAGGTAATCAATGCAAAAACCTAAGGTTTTTACTTCCCTTTTGGCCAAAATCTACGTTTGTGGTTCAATTATGTTTTATAATATTACAGGTAATTTCAGCTTTACTAAGAAAATAGAAATAGAATTGGAATTTCCAAGTAGCAAAAATCATAGGAAACACAGTGAAGGAGAATATGGGACAAATGGGGTGACCCCAACACCACGTGAATCATCTAACCGTAAAACAAGTGGCATTTTTTTTTTTTTAACATCCGATTAAGCAACGTACAATTTTTTTTTCATATGCGCCAAATTTCTTACGCATTAGCTTTACTAAACTATTCCTCTTTTTTTTTATTAATACCATAAATAATTCCCATTAAAAAATAACATAAATAATTCATTTTTGTCCTTTAAATTATGGTAGGCTGTCAAGGAATGTGACTGTGACCCACATTTGCCAAATTTTCATATCCCATTCTCAGCATGATAAGAATTTTTTGACTTACTAGACTATTAATATTTTAATTCGTTGTCTTGGAGTGACAGTTTTTTTCTTTTTTTGTTTTTTTGGGGTGTTCCCTTACAAAAAGTCCATTCATGAAGTGCTACACTTAAACACACAAATGTGGAAGTATGTAGTTCGAGCATAGAAAAGTATATTTAATATTAGGATAAATATATAAAAAAAACTGTAAATTTTGATCATTTTCCATATAAAATATGTATTTCAAAACATCACATTCACCAATCTTCTTAAGAAAATATAATGGAAGAAAAAAAACCCTTAAGACAACATTTTTTTAGTTATTTGTAATTTATTATACTGTTTCTGTTTCTATTTTAATTTCAAATTTGAACTCTAATGTTTACTTAATTTACCCTAAATATTTATTGACTATTTTAGAATTAAACACTATCGAATATGTTTTTCTGGTTGTTGCATGCTTTTACTTTTTCTTTTTTTTTTTTACGTTTCATAATTTTCTAACTATATGAGTCAAAATGTGTACCCTAATAAAATTTTAATTTCAGAATTTTCTGAAATTTCAAGTTAACAAATGAATTTGAAGCTTTTTTCTAAAATAAAACTAAACACCAAAATCAGACAAAATTTGTGATAAAAATTTCAAAATTCAATGTTAAAAGTTCATCAAAAACTAAAAATACCAAAAACGAAATTAAACATGTATTCCATGTGGGATAAAATATTGAAATAGTATAAGTATGGAAGGAATGAGGAATTCGTTATAAATATTAATTTTTAGGAAGCAAAAAATAAATTGTTTAGGTTCCTTAAAACTGGTCAAACCCAGGCCAGAATACAGGAGGGAGAGTTGATTTAAGATTGATTTTCCAAGTGTATTTGTTTTTCAGTAAAACAGAATAGACATCAAGATTTAGGGAAGAAAATTTGAAATTCCAACAGCTTACCAGACAAACCTTGCTTATTTCCACAATTCCCGACACTTCTGTGAACTGCGTCTCATACCTAATCATTTATTATTATTATTATTTTTGTTTAGAATAAATAAAATGTTGTTTTGCGATAAAAATCAACAATAGTCGGCTATACTTTAATTGATAATCATAGCCTAATTAATTAACTATATATATCCCAATTCCTTTTACGAATTCTAACACGTTTTTTTAATCAAATATAATTTTTTAAAAACATAACTTTGAATTAAAAATTAAATACATACGTCACCCATTAAATTAAATATTTAGACAATCGCAATTTTTATTTTTAGTTTGGATATTTATTTTCAAAACTTTTTTCCCTTTAATCAAGTATACACTATGACAGTAATTGGCACCAATTATTCAATACTTGAGTTATCTTTTTTCCTTTCTCATTTATCGTCAACTAACTTACCAGATATCAAATATAGTAGTCTACGAGTAGTAAGAAACAGCCAAGAACTGCACCTGCCGCTATAATTTTTCCTTCATAAAAAGAAAAACAATTGTAGCAAATGATTTTTTTGTTTGTTTTGTTTTAATTTGGGTTTTTGGAAGTATAGATAGCAAGTAGGGATTATGGTATTTTGGTCTCTCTGACGCCGTATGAGTGACACGGTAGTTTATAGATTAAGACACAACAGAGTCTCATGTGAAAAGACCACGTCACTACGCCTCTGCAACTCTTTACTCTTCCAAAACGAGGGCTGCTTTTTTCTTCCCTTTTTTCTTCTTCAACAACCCAAAAATCACAATTCCATTCTTATCGTATACGATTTTAGTAATTTTCATCTCTTTTTTTTAGTAAATATAGTACGACTAGCTAGTAATAAATTCAATCTCTTGGCACTGTAAAGAAAATGAAATGTGGGTTGGCATTGGTACGTTAAAGGAATTTTTGTTTGCATTATGGCAATGAACCAAATTATGATTTTTAATGGAAGAATTTACCCAAACAGGCAGGGCGGGCAGCCCACAGTATCCCGTATCCCCTTCTATCCCCGAAACCGCTTTTCACATACTTTTGTCCGTTGTTTTTGTTTCTGTTTGCTTTATTTGGCTCCTTTGACTGGGTCCCCCCATCGTCTATAATAATAGAACATGATTTCTGTTCATGGTTGCCACTCCCTTTGCATGATATGAGAGAGGGTGAATGTATTCTCATTTCTTCTGGTATTTCTCGTAATTAATGATCTAATGTTGCAGCACTCTTTGTTGGAACTTTCTCAAATTTTGTGGAGTGAACATGAATCAAAGTCATTCTGCTAGTAATTCTTGTACAAAATCCAATTCATCCTTGCAATCTATTCTTTTGCATTATCTCCGGAAATGGGTTAATGCATTTTTAGGTTTACTAAGTCTGGCTACTTCCAAATATTCAATTTCGAATTAAGTTTTATCAAAGGTTCGAGTATAATTTTATAATGTGTATATATATATATATATGTTCATAAATTTGGTAAGGCTATCAATTTAAGTTCAAAAGTAATTCTTCCAAAGTTTTATAGAGTTTCATCTTAATTTAAAGTTTGAAACATGGTTTAAGATGAACCAAGTCAAGTTAAAACAACGTACAGCTCAATTGAACATGACTTCGATTTCAATCCTTCTTGTAGCAGACATATGAATGTCGTGTTGCGGTTGGACAAACAGTTGATTATGTTTAGTTCACAGGACAAGAGAAAAGTTGATTGTCCGCTTCTTAATCGTCTGTAGGACAGTATGTCTGTATAAAATCCGCAAAAAAGCAATGTTACAACATGCTAGCTAGCCAGCGAAGAAGCCCAGTGTCGCTACTCATCGTCTTCTTTGGTACCCTTTGAGCCCTCCTCAAGGCCACTATGCCTAATTACTTTGGATTTCCATTTTCCCTTGTAAGGGGAATTGGCCAGCTTGCCTAGGGTGCTGAGCCTGTTGCCGTTCATGGGGCTTTGAGGGAAAGATAGGAGTGCGAGAGAGAGAGAGAGAGAAAAGAATGAAAGGCCTACCACGTGTCAGTGTACTGTGGTCTTTCTGCTGTTTGGGTTCGAAGGGAAAATGGAAAAGGAGAGGAGCGGAAAGAAAATGGTGACAATGACAACCCTATCGAGTCAAATCAGCACAAGAAAACGAGGATACTCTTGAAAAAGTGCCATAAAAAGACGTGTAATTAACTACTACTAACAGGAACAGCTAGTCCCTCCTGATGCTAAAATACTTGCTAATTGCTAATACCAGTGTTACACTAGGTTTCTTGTTAAGCTGCTCCAGAATGGATTGGTAGATTAACCAATAATCCAAGTGAGTCTTGACAGATTTAGTTATCTAATTTCTTCCCCTTTTCTTTTGTGGGTCCTTTATATTTAAACAGGAAGCCTGTAAAGGGTACTTATGGGGCATAATTGTTTCCTGTAGCAACAAATGCAAGAAGACAATTCTCAAAGAATTTCCACTATTTTGACAGGGATTTTTCACGGTCCTAGTTGAGTTCAGGCCTGAATCATTTACTCTGATGGAGATATTAGTTTGTGATTCCTGTGTCCTATAAACGTCAAGGCCTTTTTTTTTTCCCAACATGCAGCCGCCCATATATGGGTGACTCTTACCATTCACAAATAAAATCTAAGCCTGCCCAAAACACTCTCTTAAAGTAATTACATCGTCATTGTTTCCAAGTTTACATCATTTCACGTGGAATTATTGATATTTTTTCTAGGTTGTCGTTGAGATGTTCCTTTAATTTCGCTATTGGCCGCCTATATATGCATTCAGAGTTCAGATTAAAAATTATACTGAAAGACACACATGCACACATGAGATAATCAGAAGCAAATAGAAATTTAGGTTCATATATTTTTCTTATTTGTTGGTTATGTTAATGATCTCCATTATCAGTCAATAAGTATTAGTTGGACAGTACCAACCACTAATCATGGGAATAATTTCTTACAATCTTTTAGGAAAATAATTAGGCGTTAGTTGCTGATTGGAAATTGGGAGATGACAGCATTGTAATGGACAATATGGTATTGATTCCGATTAGATGAGGCAATATCTGGCTAGGGAAGCTAACTAAAAGGGTAAAAGTGACATTAAAATGACAGATTCATCGAGTGCCGCCTGTACTTCTCAAAGTTCATGCAGGCAAAATGATTATTAATTAATACAATTAAATATCATGTTCACAAACTCATGGTGATTATTCAAATTAGAAAAAAAAATTACATGAGAGTATCGATTACACTGTTAATTTTGATTTGATTTAATAAAATTTGTGGTCTATACATTCTATATACATTATCAATGAATCACAATTTATCATTCTCAATGTTAAAAATTCATATAAAACAATGGTTATCTTCGATGATGTGAATAAACTATAATTTACCAATAGAGTATAAAATTTACACCTGCTTGCTGATATAGAAACTTAGACCTTAGAAGGCCAACAAAATTTTGACCGGTGGTTTTGCCAAATTAGCTTGCGAGCAAACTCAGGTTTCAGAAACACTAAAAAAAAAAAAAAATTAGAGTTACAATCTAGACAAGCCTGTGGGAGCTGTCTCCGCATTATAAGTAAGGCAGGTTCTACATCTTGGTCATGGTTTCTTTTAAAGGCTATGCCCAGGGTATAGGTCCCAATTATGGGTGATCATCGAGCATTCTTTCATGTTGAGATTGTGCTGCATGCATTTTTTTTGCTGATATATAGTTTGCAGTACAGTTAATTAGCTGTAGTGGGGAGCAAAAATGATGAGGAGTTCTCAGACCCCGCAAGAATCTAACATGCCTGTGCCCCACAATGATGAAGAGAACTAAAATCTGGTATGACGTTGAGGAATTAAGCAATGTCATGATTGCGAAAGAAGGAAAAGGGCCATGGAGCTGTGGCTAGCATCTGCTTTTTGTAGAAGTCAAATTGAGTTACTCTTTGGCAATTGGAAGGAATGTTTTTTTTTTAAGAGTATCAAAAAGTACCACAGAAAAAGTCAAAATTTTGTAGCACTATTCTTTTCACCATCCTTATAATCTTTTCTTAGTCTGACGATTTAATATAAAGCTTTGCCTATTGCTTATTATTCTACTCGCCATTAGAAGCTAGCCTTGGAATTAAAAAAATTATGTCTATATATGTATATTTGCTTTTATCTAAATGATTTGGACTTTGGCAAGAAATGGGGATCAATTTTAGTGTGACTTTTTGATTAAACACCAGACTATGTCTCCAAGATGCCAGACTGAAATTTTTGTATTTATTGATAGTTTCTACAATGTCATTTTGTTTCTTCCACCAGCCAGTAAAATGAAGTAAAGACTACTCAAAAGAGAAGAATGTACCTAGCAACCAATTTCTTGTGGTGGATAATTTCTTAGGGTTATAGCCAGCAAATTATGACCCTCATTTTCTGCAGATTGTATTTTATGCAATTAGTTAGTCTTTAGCTATTTGTGATTCTTATTTTATCCCTCTTGCTGAAACTTCCATGTCCTTTAGTTTACATTCACGTGTAAAAAGTTGCAACTATGCCGACAAGCATCATCATTTACATTGCTAGTCAAATGTTGTGCTAGATGATATATTGAGAAATATTGAAGCAATCGATCCGAGTAAAGTTTGTCAGTCTTGCTAAGCTTTGTCGTTTTTTAAATGTACAAAGGCATCGAAGCTTTGAAGCATATGATAAGTGTTTATTGCCTTCCATTGCAAGAAAACTTGAAAGAAATTAAGGATTGCATTGACGTAAAACAAAAACGTGTATAATTAATGCATATGGAGATTTGTATGATTCAGATATCTATTCAAATGCTTCATCATTGGTGAATGAAAGGTGGAAAAACAAGAGGAATTAATTGAAGATTTGTTCATAAGGATCATGGACAATTAGATATTGACAGGACGACGCGAAGGCAACAAGATCTTTGAGTCTTTTAATCATGGATCCTGGTCACAGCTGCTTGATTAAAGGAGTGAAATGAAATTCTCATTCACTTTGATAAGGAAAAGAGAGAGACAGGTTGACTACTTATTATTCACCTCATAAAGCCATAAAAACAACTTGTCTTCCACCAAGTGAAGCAAGGTACGATGTGTCCCACCTAATAATGAACAGCTAAATGACAAGTTTCGAATACATCTCAATAATTGCTGTCTCTCTAATGGAGTAAGAATTAAACCTCCGACTTGTTATTCATCTTTCTTGTTGTCAAACTCAGACAGATGCCTCAACATTAACTCCAGGCTTTATTATAAGCGGGGAAACTCATCTTTCTTGATGTCTTATATTTCACATGGCATGTTTGAACCTCCCAATGTATAGCAGAGCAGGCTCAAGGTTTGATCCCCATGCAATATTCTGACTTTTTATGATGAGAAAATACAATGAAGGTTGTGAAGGAAAAGAAAAGAGGAGATTTATACTAAACCTACATTGATCTGCATGGCTTTCAGTTGCAAAATTTTCTGTCAGGCATATGTAGTCCTGAGAGTCATATTCAAGTCAAGTTTATCCGGAAGCCTAAATACAGATTATATTCAAAGAACAGAAAAGCATAAAAGTTGCACTAGAAAGTAGAAGTATTAAGCACCTGAGGTGAAATGAAATCCCACCCTAAAGTTCAATGTAAGTTGTTTATGTGCAATGTCTGTCACCTCTATGGCATATGGAGGTTATATGTAGCAGGCAAGCAGCAGAGCTTCCAAAGAAATTATTATAGCTGAGAAAAAACCCCATTTATGAGATGCTTTCTCGGTAACACAGTAATACTTTTTGTGGGGTTGGGACACGAACATCGGTTCACTGTCTACACACGAGTTCGACAGGCCGAAGTATCTAAATACCAATGGCCCAAAGCCTCACAAACATCGTTGAGCAGGGCCAGTGAGGTGGTTTTGGGCTTAATTTCTTTTGCAGAGTCTTTGAGGATTGCGTAGCTGCTTTCTTCTGTCTACTGTCAGTGCAATTAGCAATCTATTTCTCCACCTTCTGGCAGCAGGAAAAGAGTTGAAGTCCAAGAACTCCCTGGAAAGTAGTTTCCTGCATGCTTATCTTGTTCTCAATCTTCCTCGTGCTATTATATTCAAACTCAAGATTTAAGACTAGATACCGGAATGTTCTCTTTCTTTCTTAATTATTTATTAGGATGCTAATTTTGTTTAAACCTGCACCAAAGTGGTGGAGTGACATGGCCCAAGATTCCCCAAATATAGTTAAATAATCTATGAAAGATTCTAACAAAGGCGGAGCCCCACAAAGCATCCAAACAAGAAGCATGGCCCAATGCACCCACTGGACAAATTAAACGATATCAACAAATATTTTTAGGATTTGATTATGTTAAATAATTTAAAGATTAATAGAAAACAAACAAGACTTGTCTGCCTGACGATGCACCAATTCGTCTTATATGTCAACATTATTAGACCGAAGGCTTTGTTTGTTTGTTTGTTTGTTTGTTTTGTAGGAAATTGTGAAGGAGGAATATTCTCATCATGCTGAATGTGTACATTTACAATGAGGCTCAGTAAATTAAGGGTTGTAATATGTTTTTAATGGTGTGGATGAACACCTAGTCAGTTCGATTTTTAAAATTAAATTAATCAAATTCTAAAAAAATTAAAACGCATCAAATTATATTTATAAAATAAAAAATAGTCGAAATTGATCTGTCCAATCGATTTTAATTAGTAATAATATTAATACTATTTATATTTAAAAAATTTGCTTAATATTTCACTAATAAAGTCTAAATACCTTTAGTTTAACTAAAAAATAAAAATTTATTCACTAAATGGCTTTCAGTGACCAACGTCAGTCATGGTGTGATAGGTCAGACGTCATGTATTTCCAACCCTAAACTGAAATATATTTGGGCTAGGTTTAGTACCTAAGACCCAAACTTCTATATAGATCAGACTGGATGATTTCTGTTCACTTTCAGCACCCATACGTTTCATGGAGTTTTATGAGTTTGAAAGGTGCGATGAGATTATGGGCTTTGTAGGCCCAAAGAGCTGGGAAAGGTTGAACGAAACGGTACTAGGGCGGAGCCGGAACTAAACCCATTAAAAGGGTTAGCTACATAGGAATGGTTGGGATATTGTTATAAAGTTTTTTAATTTATCGACTTTATTATTAAATATTTTTTATTAAAAATAACAATTTTAACTACATTTAACCACAGCAGAAATTCAAATATAACCAAATTTTGTCCTCAAATATTTTATTTTCTATCTTTACTGCCAACAACCAAAACTCCACAAAATATTAAAAGCCTTTTATCATCCTAAAACAATCACACGCCGCCAACCTCAGTTATATGATCATATAACTTTATCATCCAATTCAATATTCTCCAAATCAACCCAAAGGTATTAATAAAATCCTAATCATGCTCGAACTCACTACTTATATTCAGCAACCAGTCTTATGATCCTCACTTAACAATCTCAGAGAGAGAGAGCGAGAGAGAGAGAGAGGAAAAAAAAAAAAAACAAAACTTTCAAGCTGACTGTCAAAAGCGCCCTTTCATCATCCCATGTCTCTCCAACATAGATCCCTCTTCTTCCTCTTACAACTTCTCACTCCACTCATTTCAATCTCCTCTTCAAAACCAAACCCGCAATTCCCATGCGAACCACCCTACTTTAACTCCTACCCATTCTGCAACACTTCCCTGTCCATCACAGACAGAGCTCAATCTCTCATTTCTCTTCTGACTCTCCAAGAAAAGATCCAACAATTGTCCAACAATGCCTCGGGAATTCCTAGACTTGGAATTCCTCCTTATGAATGGTGGTCAGAGTCTCTTCATGGTGTCGCCATCAATGGCCCTGGAGTTTCCTTTAATGGCATTGTTAAAGCAGCAACAAGTTTCCCTCAGGTTCTTGTCACGGCTGCTTCTTTTAATAGGACCCTTTGGTTCAAGATTGGCTTGGCTATTGGTGTTGAGGCTAAAGCCATGTATAACGTTGGACAAGCTGGGTTGACTTTCTGGGCACCTAATATTAATATTTTCAGGGACCCCAGATGGGGAAGAGGCCAGGAGACTCCTGGCGAAGATCCCATGGTTGTTTCAGCTTATGCTATTGAGTTTGTAAAGGGTTTCCAGGGTGGGTCCTGGGGAGGTAGTGGAAAATTCAGAGACAGGTTTAGAGGAAAGAGGGCACTTAGAGGAGATAATCATGATTATGATGAGAGAGGTGATAGACTTATGAATTCTGCTTGTTGCAAGCATTTCATTGCTTATGACTTGGAGAAGTGGGAGAAGTTCAGCAGATATAGCTTCAATGCTGTGGTAAAGTCTTCCTTTTTACCGTGTACTTGAGGAGTAATTTTAGTTGGGTTTATTTTGTTTTAGGATTTGCTTAAGTTGTCTTTTTTGACCTGTTTCTGAGCATCATTTGACGGTTACAGTGTCTCTTCTTCAGTGTGTATTAGGCTATTAGCCCATTTCAATTAAATTTAGGTGGATTTATCTATGAGCATAAGTCTCAATGCGATATTTGGTTTTGATAAGACAATTGCAAACTGTGTCAGTCAATTTCAATTAGGTTTGGCTTTTTTTTTCTTTAATTTAAGAACGTTTATTGTTTCTGAACCAATATTTAGTTGTGATAAGCCCCCTTTTGAATTAAATTAGCCAGTTTGATTTAGTTTGGTAATAGTACTTGTTTTTCTGAATTGAAAGGTTACAAAGCAAGATATGGAGGATACATATGAGCCACCATTTCGTAGTTGTATCCAACAGGGTAAAGCAAGCTGCTTGATGTGTTCCTACAATGCTATTAATGGGGTGCCAGCTTGCGCACGAGGAGATCTTTTACAAAAAGCTCGAAATGAATGGGGCTTCAAAGGGTAAATGTTTTAGGAGTTGCTTATACAATGATAAATGCAAAATTTGAAAATTCAACCTTGATTGGTTAATAGACTTATCTGTGATACTTCTGTGGCATAAGTCAGATACATCACCTCAGATTGTGATGCTGTGGCAACAGTACAAGAATACCAGAATTACACAAGTAAACCTGAGGATGCTGTTGCTGATGTTCTTAAAGCAGGTTTTTAAGTTTTCCTAGTTATATCTTTTTCAAATGAATTGTTTAACGACTTTTAGCAAGAACTGCACCTTGGCAAGGATTAACATTAAGTTGGTTGTCTGTAGGAATGGATATTAACTGTGGATCATATCTGGTTCGACATACTCAGACCACAATTGAACAGGGAAAGTTGCAAGAAAAGGACATTGATAGAGCTCTTCTAAATCTTTTCTCAGTTCAACTCCGTCTTAGGCTGTTTGATGGAGACCCCAGAGAGGGGCAGTTTGGAAAGTTGGGACAACAAGCAATTTGTACCTCACAGCACAAGATGCTGGCACTTGAAGCAGCAAGGCAGGGGATCGTGCTTCTGAAGAACAAGAACAAGTTCCTGCCTTTGAACAGAAATGCTCTTTCTTCCTTAGCTATTGTTGGTCCAATGGCTAACAACATAAGCAATATGGGTGGGGACTACTCAGGTATGACTTATGCTATAATGTTTAACTCTTGAAGGTCCGTATCAGCTTCATGCTCTTTTATTTCTTTTTTTTTTTTTAATGTTCAATGGAATTATATGACTAGTGTATTATAATAAATCTCATTCGGCACTATATAAAGCATTGGAAAATGTCCTTTTTATTTTTGTAACTCATACAGTTAATCAAACAATGTGGCAAGCTACCCAAGAGTTTGCATGTCTGTCTCATAATATTTCCGACAAGTCATATTGAATGTGGATCAAACAGACTGCTGACTGAAATTTTGCTAACCTAACTTAGTTACTGGGTTTCTTCATTTGGTAGACCTTTGCACAATATTTAATTTGTATACTATGATTATTTGAGATTCTTTGTACGGCAGGTGTTCCATGTGACCCAAAGAGCCTTTTTGAGGGACTGCAAGGCTATGTAAAGCAGGCATCTTTTGCATCTGGTTGCTCTGATGTGCCTTGTGATTCTGATGCTGGGTTCAATGAAGCAATTCTTACTGCCAAGAAAGCTGATTTTGTGATTGTAATTGCTGGGCTGGATTTGTCTCAAGAAACTGAAGATCAGGATCGAGTTAGTCTCCTCTTGCCTGGTAAACAGATGGCCCTGGTATCTTCCATTGCTGCAGCAAGTGAAAAACCGATAATTCTTGTTCTTACTGGTGGTGGACCCCTTGATGTTTCATTTGCTGAAGGAGACCTGAAGATTGCAAGCATTCTCTGGGTTGGATACCCTGGGGAAGCTGGTGGAAAGGCACTTGCAGAGGTCATCTTTGGTGATTACAATCCAGGTTAGTAGGCATAAAACTACCGCTCATTAGCAGGCATCTAGATGCTGCATGAAATATAAAGTTCATTTCTTATGGCATTTGGTTGTGTAAATCCAGCATCTAGGGAGAATTATTGCCAGAACTAAACACGAGTAAGCTATCTCTTCATGAAAGAAACTAATAATTGAAGCCATTTCAAATGCTACAAAAAGGTTAATCTAACCAATTGTGACATGAACTGGAAAGTTTTTGTTTCTCTGTAACATTAAAAAAATGCTCCCTATGCGTTCAAAGGTTCTAGTATTTAATATGATGTTTGGATATTTTAAAACAGGTGGAAGACTTCCAATGACTTGGTATCCTGAGTCATTTACGAAAGTACCAATGAATGATATGGACATGCGTGCTGATCCTTTTCGTGGTTATCCCGGGAGAACCTACCGGTTTTACACTGGAAAAAGAGTCTATGGCTTTGGACAAGGCTTAAGCTATACTGATTTCAGCTACGAATTGTTGTTTGCTCCAAGAAAACTAAGTTTATCAAGGTCTTTTACAGGCACTTCAAGTAAGAATATATTGCACCAGAGACAAGTACTTGATTCTGTACACATTGATGAGGTGACATCATGTGATTCATTGAGATTCTATGTGCATATTTCTGTGACAAATGTTGGAGATATGGATGGAAGCCATGTTGTCATGTTGTTCTCTAGAGTGCCAAAACTTTTTCGGGGCACTCCAGAGAAACAGTTGATTGCATTTGATCGCATACATGCTAGTCCATACAGATCAACTAAAACAAGCATTTTAGTAGATCCTTGTAACGACCTTAGCATTGCGAATGAACATGGAGAAAGGATATTGCCCCTCGGTGATCATGTTTTAACATTAGGAGATTTGGAGCACTCACTTTCAGTCGAAACTTATTGATGCCTTCAAGAATCTGACAGAATATGTATTACTAGCATGGTCATTTTTTAATAATAGTATTCAAATTGTTTCAATGAGATGATATTTTCTGTTGTGATTTTAATTACAATTTCTTTGGCTTTATCAATCTGAAGGATCTGGTAAGGGCCCCAGAGCAGAAAATATGACCTTTTGGCAGATCGAGTTACATGCTGCAGAACAATAAGAAGCAGATAAGTGTCTTGATGTGCTTGGTGACAGAAATGGACAGGGATAGGGATAGTGAAAGGATAGAAGTCTATAGAGTTGGATTGGCTGGTTATCTGTCTTAATGAGTAAAGGTAATTCTCTCTTTTTTGTTGCTTTCCTTCTCAGATCCTTCCTGGTGTTGATACTCGATAGAAGCACTAGGAAGCGAATGGTGACACATGCAATTAAGCTCTCGTTGATGAGGGGAAAAAAATGATGATAAACTCAGCCATTACAACCATTTTCTGCTATGAAGTGCAGAACTGAATGAGAAAAGGTCATCCCTAATATATGATTGGATGACACTATGTCTGCAATGAAATGATTAAGTTGAGTTGACCGAATGCTTTGTTAGGTGTTGTTAGTGTTAGAAAATGTTTAGTCCATTCATTTTCTTCTCCACTTCTTATGCCCTTCTAACCAAACCAGGGAAAACATATTTCCTCTATACGTTGCCTCCATTTATTTCATTCCTTTCTTTTTCCCTCTTTGACATTCACAATGTGAGCATGCACTCTGATGAGATATTGGAGTCTTAATGCTCTTTCTTGTATTCTCATTCATCAAAGAAGATAGAATGTCGACAAGCATGCTTACAGCTGTTCTTCACGTTACAAAAGGGAAGGTCTAGATCTTCTTGTTATGAATGTACCAACAAGCCACGAGCTTTCCATTTGTTACTATGACCTTTTTCTTTGGTTTCCATATGCCGCTCTTCACGAGACAACCTGTCTCAAAACTCTTTAAATGCATTGCTTATTGCCTTGCATGTGGGAATGCTGGCTCAAGGCTCACATGCTCAATATGAGCTGTGTCTGTTGTGCCTCGTAGGCTTTATATCCGCATCATTGGCAGCTGGGGTACACTTGTTGGGTCCAACATGTTGCTAATTTAAGTAACTTTTGTGTTTTTCAATCTCTGGCTACGCACTGCCTAGTAAGCTTAACCCTGAGTTATGCCATTCTTCAGCTGATAAGAAAACCTAGAGATTGTAAATAGAAATTAGAAAAAAAGAAGTAGCCATCAACTTCATGCGTTTGTAAGGGGTTGGCAATGGCGTGTCGTGATGGAAAAGTATGGTGGATTAAGTAAATGCAAGGAATGGTGTAATCGATATTATCATCATCATCATCATCATGGAATGTAAATTTTCAGAAGATTGTAAGCATATCTTTCTGTGGTTTTACTTTTGCAGATTCTTCTGCTCGTGCAATAAAACAATGATAGCCATCCAATTATTACCCCAAACTGTTCTTAATTAGAGATGAACTGGCAAAGTCAAAGAGGAGCTTTCGGCCTCCCCAAAGTAGTTATTAAACATATTAAAAAAGTTTTGCTTTTTCGTTACTGAATATGGTTGAATGTCAAGAATTTATGGGATTTGTTTGATCTGAAGAAAATAAAAAAAAAAAAAAAGTCAACAGAAAGCCAACATTTTTCACATTTGATACCCAAATGAAAATTCCATCATCCCATCAAAACTGAGGAAATAAACATACAAATTTCTTTTTTAAAAAAGAAGAATAAGCAAACAGTAACTGTCATCCTTTTTGACAAGTGCCAACAACTTTAGCCGACCATGGCTAACATCCAAAATTGCAAACTGGGGAAGTTTGGCGAAAATGGACATACTCGCCATTCCCATTAATATCTATAGCCAGTTGAAATTTTATGCTTTCAAGGGTGTTTCTTTTTGGCTATTAGGAAACAAATATTGAAATTGGAGATACATATATTTTATTTTCGAATCAATCACATATTTTAAAAAAATATTGTTAAGAATATCATTTTAATTTTCTTATCTTACTAATCCCTTACAATTTTGGAGACTTTTAAAAAATAACCTTTAAAGATAAGACGTTTTCAAAAATAACCTTATTTATAATTTTAATTATTTTTAGTCAAGTTGGATAAAAATACCTTTAATGAAATTACACGCTATGATGTTACACGTCATGTACAAAAATATGTGACATGTCGTGTATAAAAACATATGACACACCATGTACAAATATATATAACAAGCCATGTTTAGGTTATTACACGCTATGTATAAAAATCTGTGACAAGCTATATACAAAAATCTGTGACAAGCTATGTATAAAAATCTGTGACACGCTATATACAAAAATATGTGACAAACCATGGTTAGCTTGTTACACGCCATGTACAAAAACTTGTAACACGCTATGTACAAAAATATGTGACACGTCATGTACAAAAATATGTGACAAGCCATGGTTATGTTGTTACACGTCATGTACAAAAATATGTGACAAGCTATGTACAAAAACCTGTGACACGCCATGTATAAAAATATGTGACAAGCCACGGTTAGCTTGTTACACGCCATGTTAAAAAAAATACTGTTGTTACATTCCATGGTTAGATTATTACACGCCATATTGAAAAAAATTATTGTTACACAACATATTCAAGAACATTTTATTACTTATGAACAAAAACTTCAAATCTTCTCAACTCTTTTTATTTTTTTTGTTTTTTTTTTTTACAATTTGACACCAATTAAAGTGTTTTCAACATGTTTTTATAAATCAAAATACAATTTTTTTATCTAAAATACCTACTTTGACTAAAATTTTTAAAAAAATTCTTTTGAAAACCTAGATTTATAAATTTTAAAATTTTGAATTTATTGGTGTTTAGATCCCGAATTGATTCAATTAAAAGTTATTTCATATATCTGTGATTATTTCTACCGTTTTTATTTTATTCAAAATACCTAAAAATCGAATTTTTCAAATACCTACCCACCCAAGCACGTTAAAACTATTGCTTAGTGTTTTGAAAGTACAAGAAAAAAAATCTGAAAATTCTAGAGAGAGAAATCGAAAGCATAGCAGACGAATGTCGAAGAGAGAAATCGATAAAATATGAGAAAGTGGGATGGTGAGAGAGAAATTTAACTAAATCTGATTAAAAGATATTTTTGTCAAATCATGGTAAAATATGAGTAAAAATAATTAAATTTATTTTAATAATTATTTTTAAAATATCTTTACTAAAAAAAAGTCATTCTCCACAATTTTCCTTACAATTTTTTTTAAAGCAAAATTTTACAATATATATTTTTTAATTTGACATGCCATGATGTTTCTAATCATTTATACCTTTTTAATAATTTATGTTCATTCATAACTACTCCATCCACTGCATTCCACTTGTATTTTTCTTATGTAATTTATGTAATCTTTTTTATTAGGGCGGGTTACCTTCGTACGCCAAAGATTAATGATCAACTAAAAGAATAACCTATTAATTACAAACTTTTTTTTTTCCTTTTTATTTTTTATATAAATATTACGTATGCTGAGCTGTCTCAAGGATTCGCGCAGACAGTCCCAAAACTTTTACTTACGCCACTCCACCCGTTTCTTCATATAGCAATCCAATGGCCGCCCGTCAACATATTAGCTCTCTACGTTAGCAGGGTAACCTTTTCTCCTCGATTTGACGCGTTATCTGATTGTGCGCGCGGGAGCGCCCGAATCAATGATGAACTTGGAAGAAACCAGAGAAAGTGATGGACAGAGAGAAAGATTGGATGAAAAGAAAAAAGAGAGAGAATAAATTCCAAGGCAAATGCAGATATAAACTTCACCACTTAATAAAGGCAGATTGGAAGTCTTTACTCTGTGACCTATAAAACCTCCACCAAACATAACACAAACCCTCCCGTCCCGAACAAATTCTGATATAGTCAGCGCCATATTCGTTGCTAAAACACCTCTGTCTGGTCTGTTTTTCCTTTTGAGTTGCAGTTTGCAAATATGAGCGACCCCAAGTATGCTTATCCCTACCCTGCTCAAGGTACTCTTTATTTGGTTTCCGTTTTGTTCATATAGTTTTGTTAGACTTTACAGAATGCAAATTGTAAAGTTCTTAGTTTTTGCAGTACTGGCAAAGTTTTAGTTGGAACTTGCTACACATCTTTCAGATTACGAAGCTTGTAACACCATGTTATGTTCATGGGTTTCTGTTTCCTAGAATTATTTTTTATTCTTAAAAAATTATGGTTTTCTTTTTTTGCTTTTGTAGTTTGTTTTAATTGGTTTGATGTCTGAATTTTTGGTTACCAGGTTATTATCAAGGGCCTCCAGTGATGGCACCACCACAATATGCTGCTCCACCACCAAGGAGAGGGCCTGGTTTCCTTGAGGGCTGGTATTTCTTCTCCCATCTCTTCACATGTTCTCTGCTTTTCATGCTTTTTCTTTTTTTTTTTTTCATTTTTTATTTTCATGGTTCAATTTTTTGTTCGCAGTCTTGCAGCTTTGTGTTGCTGCTGTCTTATCGACGAGTGTTGCTGTGATCCCTCCATCATCTTTGTGAGCTGATAATCCCTGTAATTACACAACATCTGTAATCTCACTTCTATATTTCTGGAATATATCTAAGAACAGTGTAATTCAGTAAGGTTTGATCTTGTGAAATTGTTTTCTATTTATTGTGCTTTGGACTTCCAGTTTGTTCCTTGAAGTTGCTGTGCCATTATTATCCGTGTAATTCTCTAAGCAGTGAATTATATGATTATCAAATCTATAATTGTGATGAAACTTGTCGTAATCTAGTCTCCAGACTTTTCTTCCTTTGTTGTTTTCCCTTTCGAATAATTATAGTACTATTTTTAATTGGACTTTAAGAAATTAAATTATGTTTAAGAATAAATACTGTTCCACCAATAAAAAGGAAAGAAGGATTAATTGTGGGTGATGAAAAGATATTGTGGATCAGTTTATGGAGTAGTGAATCTGATGACTTTTCCACAGCTGTGGGGTCATAGGGTGATTAAGACAGAAGATTAAAGGAAACAATTGGTTCAAGCATAAAACCTTCTATGGACCCCTTTTTTCTCTTTGGGTTTTAGATTAAACAGAGGAAGGTAGTTTGTGTTCTAGTTTATTAATTTCATCCTCCCATTAAAGTCTGTTGGGTACCGTTGGTCTCCAGGCAAGGTAATTAGCCCTCTATACGGTGGAGGGCCAAGGCATTTAGCATTGTCAGAGGACGGGGTTGCAAACTTGCAATATTTGGTAGTCAAACCTTTTGAGTCATCTTATCTAAAAAGAATGGCTTTTGCCACATAAACTCAACAATTCTCATGTAAGTATCCGGTTCCCTATTTATTACTCTATTATTATTACTCGACAATTCTGTTGGTTGGTTAATTGGCTTAATATTTAGGTATCTGTATATGAAACGGGGGGAAGATTTCAAAGGTGTGGGTACGATTTTGTCATTGACTCGAACCATCACAAAACTATATTCTTAATTCCATCTTTATGGTTTAAAATGAAGGCAAAAAGATGAGGAGTTTTAAAAAATTATCATTGATGGAATTGTTGGCCATTTACAAGAATGACAGGAGAGTGTTCAGGATCAATATTGGTCAGTGACAGATCTACAAAACTTTAATTTCACTAAAGAAGATGGACAAAACTTTTCCCTTCCAACATCAAGAAAGCCGCTTATCACCGAGCAAAGCCTGTAGAGAGAAGCGTTGACAATTAAGAAATCAACAATTCCATGCGACCCTGAAGTTGGTTTGCTAAAATTGATGAAGTTGTGAACCTAATGTTGACATGAGAAGATGGATGGACTTCTCTGAAGTTATCATTTTCAGGGTAGAGTTATCTGTCAGGTTGTGCTAATGTTCTCTGACATAAACCGACTACCATCTAAGATTGTAACAAAGGCGGAGATTATTGCATCTTCTGAGTTCTAACGTGATATGATCTGAGATGAGGCATGCACAGCAGAGTCAGTGTGCAATTGTCACGCTTCATTGTTCAAAAAATTCCTTTACATGAAAAATGCATACTTTACTTTGACTTTTCATTGATGCAAGAACTGTATGAAGCTTTTAAAATCATGAGAAGACTTTAGGAAGAGTATGAAGTAATTCACTGTAATTCACCATTAACTATAATTAAAATAGTAGTATTATAGAGTATTGTAATACATTCCCACTTCCCAGAGACGTTTATTCTTGCAGGAAACTACATATCTAAGTGAGAATTTGATGAAACAGAACCGAATCTTAACTTCAGGCACAATGTAAGGACACAAACTTCATATAATAGCTATAATTATTCTGCCAGGTGGAGCGATGGAAATAATAAGCACTAAACACAATTATTTACCGGACAGGCACTCTGCATGTGGATTATGTAAAACTTGCTAGAACCATATCAAGATGCATGGAGTACCTGCTAATATTTACTCCCATAGGCATCAAGCTTTTACAGCCTCTTCCATGTATATGGGCTTTTCACATCCATTGCTTATCACCAAATTTCCGGGTTCACCACCATCTATATCATCGCCACAACTGAGGCCACACCCACCACACCCAGTGCTCTTGACCCTGCTTCCACAACCAGCACCACATCCGCCACAGCCACCACAACCACTGCTAGTCACGCTGCTCCCACAACCCCCTCCACAGCCAGCACCACAGCCACTGCTGTTCACCATGCTTCCACAACCACCACCACATCCACTCCCACAACCACCAACGCATCCACCACAGCCACTGCTGTTCACCATGCTTCCACACCCACCACTGCATCCAGCACCGCAACCACCACAGCCACCACTCTTCACCATGTTACCACATCCAGCACCACAACCACCACAGCCACCACTCTTCACTTCATTTCCTTTCTCACCTCCATAGTCCCCGTTGCATGTATCTTTTTTGGGTATCATTGCATTTTCTAAGGTCACATCAACATCTAAATTGACTTCAGTTTCTATGGAGGCGGTCAGGTTGACATGGTCATTCTCAATTTCTGTTGCACTATCTACCTCTTTTGTATTTTTGACATCAATGGTCAAGCCAATACGTCCTTTCTTCTTCAAAATGTGAGAAAGTATAAAAGCTGATATCAATCCAGGCAAAACGAACCATTTCTCCTTTGCCTATTCAGTTTTAAAATGAAATGTAGAAACGTAAGTTGCAAGTTCTTTTGTAATTGTATATTTGTATGTCAAATATATAGGTAAACTACCTTCAGACATCCAGATTTCAAGTCAAGCAATGCAACGGCCTTTCCATATGGATTTTCTGCAGAAAACTCAACAGCAGTCATAAAGTCACCTTCATTTCTCTGCTTCTCACAATGTTTGGGTTCATAATCCAGTTTTCTGCCAAGAAAAACTTTTACCTGTTCAAAGATGATAAGTTCAGTGGAGTTAATTTAGTATCATAATCAAAACAAATGGAAGTTTCTCTGCAGATATACTGTAAGGAAGTATTTCAGTAAGAGCACAGCAATAACACTAAAAATTAGATTAATACATATCATGTATACACACAGCTAATACATGTAAAGGCTTGGGCAGAGAAAATTTAAAGAAATTAGGAATAAAATTACTTAATATGATCTCCATGAGCACTGTGAAAGGGATAGATGAATGATTCAGGTAGCCAATCATGTTGGGGATGTTTGTGTGTACACACATACATATGCAGGTCGGTAGTATATGCGAGTATCAGGGTTGGTCCCTTTTGCAGGGTGGGTCAGGTTGGCAGTCGACATAAGGGAAGAACCTTTACTGCTTTATGCTTTAGTTGCCAAAATGAAAGATCTACTAGAATTTAAGAATAGGGTGATAACGCAGTGACACTGTGTAGAATAAAGGTTTCTGGCCACATGAATGTTAAAGAAGAAATTTTGCAATAACCTAAGAGATTTAAATATATCGAGCAAACAAATGGATGCATACCATCCTATTGCCTTTGAGATCAAATATATGACCATGTTCACTGACTTCTTCTGAATGCTGAAGGACCCATTGAGAATCCATTAAAGACCAGCGAGTCCCAACAAACTCTGCCAGAGCATGTGTTTCACCATCCTTTGTGGTACCAATTACTTGCTTCCTTGAAAGCCAGTTTCCTTTCATCTTTGTCTTTCCAGATTCACTGTAATCAAGCCCCCAAATAGTAAAATTACTGCTTCAGAACATTACATATCTTGCAACTAACAGTATGGTGAACCACCAGAAAGATACATAGGCAATATAATTTGTTTCAAAGAATTATCATGGCTTTAACACAAAGTTGATGAACAGAAAATCCCTGAATCAAGGGTGTTTAATATCCTAAAAAAATGAACTAAATTATAGTAAGAAATCCTAAAAATTGTCTGTATTTCTTGAATTTTATCATGAGAAATAGTTTACCAGTTGAGCATTACCTTTTGTGATTAGCACATTAAATGTTATCCAGTAGCAAGCATCTAATAGAATGGTCGATATAAACCTTTCTTTCAAAATCTAGGAAAAGTGATATCTCTGTTGGGAAGAGTGTACCTAATTATGGTTTAACATATTAAAGGTTGACAAATACATAAACAGCACAGATCAAAGAGTCACTATGGAAACTGTGGAATCTCTGATGTTAGAGATTAGACAAAACAAGTAGCGAATTCCAGCATCAAATTGAATCTATATGAGACTGTGCAGCCTGAATAGCATGTTTACCAAACATTTCCACTAAAATGGTTATTGATTAGTCCATTATATTATTACCATAAAAATTAACAAAAATAGATTACATAACAGCAATTGTAACTGTTATATACATACTTGTGTACACACAAACCCAGAAGAGAGAGAAAGATAAACATGCACTCACAGGGATACAAATACTTAATAACACACAAAAATACGTGGAAGGTAATGTTAAAGTTGCTTGCCAGTATAAAATTTGGATGTAAGCATACCTCATTTGGAGTCTTATCACCTCAGCTTGAGTTTCATCAATGACACGTGTGCAACCCTTACCAGCTTGGACCCTTCCTGCTAAAGGGAGCTGAAAACAAGAACCTTTCGAAAAAGGGCGGGATCGAACCATGTGAAGCATGTGTGGTGCTATGGTAGGTACTGTAAATGAAACAGCAACTCGTAGGCCAATTGGTTTTGAAGATCCATTTCCAGAACAGGGCATCAAGTCTAACCATTTCTCCACAGCAAGTTTAGAAACTGGAACCAGAAACTCTCGTAAAGAGAGTGAAGCAGTACCTAAAGTTTTACATGTCTTTGTTCCTGGTAAGTTGGAAGCTGAATGTGATGCAAGTTCGAAGAGCAGTTCGCCATTAGGTTCACACTGAAATGAAGCAACCTGTTTCTGCCCTGACTTAGATAAGATAGTCAGTTTCTGCTTAGCTTTAAAGAACACATCAGGTTGAGTTTTACTAAACAACACAAAGAGGTTTCCCTTTTTCTCATCTGGTAAGTTCTTAACTCCTACAAACTCCAAAAGGACCTGAAAAATGCATTAAGAATAATGAGTTAAAAACCATTGAAATATGAAAGCTGCTTCAGCAACCTGGCCAGGCTAAATATAAGAAAAACTGAGAAACCATGAGTAAGTTATAAAATCAAAACAATTAGATAACAAGCAGCATCTACTTTCAGATGCATAGTAATTGCTTTAATTATATGTTATTATTGAATTCATGCCAGAAGTTATGATCTTCAATTATCTTTAAGTTGATAATGATGTAGTTGAGATCTAGCATTTCTAAGTTCTATGGTATTTTTCATTTATCAGTAAAAATTCTACAAGGACTCAGCACAGCCTTTTGTTAGAAAGCCAAGAAATTACAGCATGTATCAAGAACATACAAAATAATGCAGATAAAGTTAAGCATCAAGGATAAGCATTGCAACCCAATAACAAGAAACTGGCATAAGATAAGATCTGTTATTTCATGGAAGGCTAAAAAAAAAGTTACCAGAAACTACCTCAACAACCATCATCTCAGGAAGCTTAATAATTTTCTGACAAGCATTTGTGGCATCTACTTCCTTACTCAAAGTGTCAGGCATGCAAGGAATGGCTGTGATAGGAGATGGAGAACTCCCTCTATACATGGCCCCTGCCTTCCAATACCTTATGCCAAATGTCTCTTCCCACTGTTTAGTAGTCCCAGAAAACCCAACATCAAGCTTCTTCCCTTTAGTTCTGTCTGAGTCTGTATCATCATGCTCCAATATCTTGCCAACAGCTTTATTCAAATCTTTGCAGTAAGAGACAGGATGCAACTGGTGGGTATGCCAGATAAGGTCAATGTCATAAGTTGGAACACAGAAGCGCTTTACGGACCTCTCTCGATTTCTCTTGATTAGATGCAAGAAACCCTTATATCTGGCAACAGCTCCTTCAATAAAGATGTCATTTTGCATATGGGCTCTAGACACCTGTCACAGAGAACAAGATCAAGAAGATGCTAAAGAAAAATTGAAAGATGGAAAACTACGGAGTCTAAAGCAATTTCCTAATCGTATATGTGTTTCCAATCTAACCAGATATACTTGGCATTGCATAAAGCTTTTAACCTGACAACAAGTATCATCAGAGCCCCCTACACCATTTTCTTGGTCAATACTAAAACTTCTGTTTGATAGATGTTGTCATTCTAGTGGCCATCAACTAATCTTCTAATTAATGTTAAGGATTATCAGAATAATTACTTAAACATATTGATTATCTAACCTTCAAAACAATAGGATAAATTCTTGTAAAAATTCTAACTTCAAAAGACAAAAATGATCATTCTCAGAATTACCTGATAAAAGAAAGGACTCTGCCTTTTAACAGCCGAAATTAGATCATATTTAGTGTGTTTTGCAAGTCCAGAGGGTGTTTGAGAGGCATTTTCAGCTAATGCTTTGGTCAAGTCAAAGTCATAAGGTTCATCTGGATAAAGTCTATTCCAAATTTCTTCAGTTTGCCTTTTACATGTGCATTGAAGAGAAGATACAACATTAGAGTTGTCAAGGATCCTCTCATAAAGTTCCTCACAGTCTGACTTGTAACGAACCTGAATTACAAGGACAAGATATCCAGCTCAGCAAATCAAAATAAACAAGCAAAGCGAGGCGAAATTTCTAATGCTTTTATTTATCAGTTTTGAAACATACCGGATTGAGCCTGTGACAATGCCAAATCCATTCACAATCCAGAGGAACAACCAGAGGCCCCTCCGAAAACTCTTCCTCATGATATTTGGCAAGTAAAGGAAGCCAGTAAGCATTGTACCTGAAATTAGCGTATCTCAAAACGTCAAACTTCTATTTCATAAGTACACAAAAACTGCCTCATGATTTAGTTCCCAAGGATCGCAGAAAAAGCATGAATTGGAGGGAATTTATACTAAGAATCAAATAAATAACTCGGAAAAACTGAAAGAAGATCAAAATTATAGAATTTGATAAGCCACTGCCACAGTACAGTTGACCGCCAAAAATAAAACATCCAAGTCAATACTACCCAACCCAAAAGAGACCCAGAGTTTGAAATGGGAAAATGATGACTCTAGCAACAAAAATTTAGAAACAATCGGGATTTTGAATTGTAAAAGTGATCACCTGTAAATGGCTCTTTGGAGAGTAGGACCATCATAGAGCCAACGATTCCTATCTACAGCTGCAAGAAACTCAAGCTGCTTCTTGGCTGCAGCCACAAGGTCCAGACTTACCTCTATCTTTTGTGCTTCAATCCATTCCAATTCTTGCTCTTTCTCCAATTCCATCCCTTAATTCCCACCTATAAAACAATCCCATCATTAACAAAACAATAATAATAATAATAATAATAATGAACCCAATAACAAGAATTATAATTGAATTTTATAACTGATAAAATCTCGATAAGATTACAGGAAAAAATGTCAGGCAACCGCCAGGAAGGCAATGGGTGCTCAATGTATAAGTAATAACTGTCGTGTATTTTCTTTCATTTGGCTTCCTGGCATGGATGCATTCTCAGTTGCCATATTTATAACGAGTTGCGTAGGACAAGTGTGGTCCGAATGAAGTAAATAAAATGACCAAAGTATCCTTTCAATGTTTCGTTTTTCCTTCTCTACTGTCTATGAAGTGTCCAAATTACCCTTGGGAAAGTAAATCTTTTCAAGTGCCGGGTAATGGCTAATTGGCTATGTGTTGACCTTAAAATTGTGCCATTCCAAGAGGGTTTAACTCTTTTTAAGTTTCAACAATTTATTCTTTGATGTATTTATTGAAGCAATTAAACATTTACTTGGGGGGGTCAAAGGTCTTTTTCACAAGGGAGAGTATGCTTCAATTATCTCTCTCTCACTGCATTTTCCATGTTTTTTCTTTCTTTTGTTTGTGTTGATGTCAAAGAAAAAAAACTCTAAATTAAGAAATAAACAAATATTAGTATGTCATTGATATGGATTTGTAACTTGCATTGAAGTTGTCTAATCTTTAATTATTTTTATTTCTTTCATCTTTATCTTAACTTCATAAATTTTTTATGATAATTTTCTAAGAAGTAAGAAGGAAAATATAGTAGAACCTACACAGCATAATGGAACAAAACCCATGAACCATGAGCTCTTGGCCTAGTGCTAGTGGTGAGAATTTTACAAACCTGTGTGTTCCAATCCAAGATACCCCCTCTCTAAGAGGCTTTGTAAAAATCAGAAGCAAAGCCTAAGGGTTGCTTCTTTTGATAATCGAAACCAATGTGATTTCCTACAATAAGCACAAAAAAACCTCCAAAAACAGAAAAAGTTTTCTTGCACTAAGAGTCTGCTCATTTGAATTCTTGGCTTTCTTTTTCGTTAGGTGAGGAAATGTGTGGACTAGAAGACAAAAGCTTGGCTACAATTATTAGCCTTTGTTTAATCTCAGATTAGACAAAATTGAACGACTCAAAACGGAGTATAGCGTGGATCCAACCGCCTGTCACGATGTTGGTGTTGTTTCTCTTGTTGATTTCTTTCGTGTACGAAACACATGTGTAAAGAAGAGAAGGTAGTACGTAGTACAGAAAGTGATGTGCAGTACAATGGTTGGCTCAATGCAAGTGCCAATGCCGTGAGCTTTTTTGAAAAAGATGATATGAATCTTCCAAACCAAATTGGTAAAAGCCATGTTTCATGGTTGATGATGTGTGTCTCACTTTTTTACTGTGGCGTACTGATGAATCCACAGCTCCAAATGTTCAAATAATTAGAACATTATTTCCTTATTAATATCAATTGGTATAAGCCCCATTGTCCAAATAGACTTCCGAATATTCAAAACCAACATGAAGCAGAGTATGAGCAAATTGTACAGTCCTATATGTAAATCAAAAAGGTTTCCTTTCTTTATGAGGATCGATATAAAAGTAGAGTGCTCAATGAAAATGGATTTTAAACTGCAAAAGAGAGCATAAAACCTTCCTAACAAGGAGAATTAGGATTGCATCTGCAATCCTGTACCTTTAGGTTTTTAAATGAACATCCATTATAACTCAATTAGATACAAATTTGCCAAAATCATGGTCTAATCAATAATCTAAGAATATATGTCAGGTATCATGACCCTGCCTTTATTTCCTGGCCTCCTGATATTCAGCTTCTGGGGCCTGATCCTCACCCTGGGACCCTCCAGAGGAACCACCAGCACCGCCAGCAGAACCCTTACTCATGTGCTCACCAATCTTTGAAACAGCCTTATTTGCAGCGTCCAATTTGGCCTTGATTTCATCTATATTGTCCCCAGCCATTGCTTTCCTCAAATCCGCCACAGCAGACTCTATCTCTGATGCAATCTCACCGGGAATCTTGTCTCTGTATTCATTCAAGCTCTTCTCAACACTGTATAGGGTTGTGTCAGCACTATTTCTCAAGTCAATCAAAGTTTTTCTCTCCTCATCTCTCTGAGCATGCAACTCAGCCTCCTTCACCATCTTCTCAATCTCATCCTCGGAAAGACCTCCAGATGATCGGATTGTGATCTGCTGTTCTTTTCCTGTTGCCTTATCCTTAGCAGAAACAGTTACAATTCCGTTGGCATCAATGTCGAATGTGACTTCAATTTGTGGCATGCCTCTAGGTGCAGGTGGGATACCAACAAGATCAAACTCACCCAAAAGCTTATTGTCAGCAGCCATGTGACGTTCACCTTGAAGAACTTTAATTCCAACCTGAGTCTGGTTGTCTGCTGCAGTAGAGAAAACCTGAAACCACAAACGCTAGTATAATTTGTTGTCCAAAAGATATCTCAACACATCTTGAGATGTGAACAGAGGAATGTTAAAAACTTAAAATAGTATGCCGTCAATAGCAGCAAGCAAAAACACTAAGCTATCCTTTTACGACAATAACACTTATCTACACAAGATGGCAAGGATTCATTTGTGCAGATATGTATATGCATTGGCAAAACATTCTACTGTTGCAGGCTACATACGTATTACTAACAGATAGAGAATAGCTTAGGTACTCTGATACAAAGTCTAAAGGTACAACATAATCAACTTTTAGTTTTAAACACTACCAGCAAAGTTATTGTACTCTCCAATATATATGACGCAACTGACCTGTGATTTTTTTGTAGGAATAGTCGTATTTCTGTTGATCAACCTAGTAAAAATTCCTCCAAGTGTTTCAATACCAAGTGACAGAGGAGTTACATCCAACAGAAGCAACTCCTTAACATCACCTCGAAGGATACCACCTTGAATAGCAGCTCCCATTGCAACTGCCTCATCAGGATTAACCCCTTTGCTTGGAGACTTGCCGAAAATTTCTGCAACAATTTCTTGCACCTTGGGGACACGAGTCATTCCACCAACAAGCAATACTTCATCAACATCATTGATGGATATCCCGGCATCCTTCAAACAATTCTTACATGGAATTCTAGTTCTCTCAATTAAGCTGCTCACCAGCCCCTCAAACTTGGATCTGGTTAGAGTTATATTTAAATGTTTTGCTCCAGATGCATCAGCAGTTATAAATGGAAGGTTGATTTCAGTTTGGGAGGTAGATGAAAGTTCAATCTTAGCCTTTTCAGCTGCTTCCCGAAGCCTTTGCAGGGCAAGCCTGTCCTTTGAGAGATCAATGCTATCAGTTCTCTTAAACTCTCTCACCAAGTATTCTAATAGTGCATTGTCAAAGTCCTCTCCACCCAAGAAGGTGTCTCCATTGGTTGCTTTTACCTGATAAAGAGATCCCTAAGTAAATCAACTTAGCAAAAGCAATGAACAAAACATCAAACAAGGAAAAAGAAGCATACCTCAAAAACACCATTAGAAATTTCTAATATAGAAACATCAAAAGTTCCACCTCCTAGGTCAAATACTGCTATGATACCTTCTTTGTTATTCATCCCATAGGAAAGCGCAGCAGCAGTTGGTTCATTGATAATCCTTTCAACATCTAACCCAGCAATCCTCCCAGCATCCTTGGTGGCTTGTCTTTGTGCATCATTAAAATAAGCAGGAACAGTTATGACAGCTTTGGTCACTGTTTTACCAAGGTACGCCTCTGCAGTTTCCTTCATCTTTGTTAGAACGAATGCACCAATCTGGCTTGCGGAATAAGTTTTTCCATTGGCTTCAAGCCAAGCATCCCCATTGGGAGCTCTAACAATCTTGTATGGTACCATCTTCATTTCTTTCTGCGTCTGGGGATCATCAAAACGTCTCCCTATCAGACGTTTGGTTCCAAAAAATGTGTTTGTTGGGTTGGTCACAGCCTGACGCTTGGCTGGGGTTCCAACAATTAGCTCCCCCTGCTGGTTGAAGGCAACCACTGATGGCGTGGTTCGAGCTCCTTCAGCATTCTCAATTACTCTAGGGTTCTGCAAAATGCATAAAGAAAAACTCAAATAATCTGAGTAGAACATAGTTCTCCATAATGAAAGGGAATTCTATTATGTACTTCAACAAAGATTAGTAATATTAATAGGAAAAAGTATAATCTACCTTTCCCTCCATCACTGATACACATGAATTGGTTGTACCCAAGTCAATACCGATAACATCATTACCAACAGGTCGTGAGCTGTATTGCAGGGACAACAATACATTAGCAAACAGAAAGCCATTGAGATGGATAATGTTTTGAAGAAACAATAAGATCACCTGAAGGGTCTCGCCAAGGATGCCCATCTGACTAGTGGAGAGCTAGCCAATGACGTCTTTGCATTTCCAGTCAACTATGACAAAAACATAAAGAATACTAGTAAGCTTTAATGGCCAATTATATTCTACTAATACAAAAATCCACATTGGAATATCTCATCCTGAAGATCCCTAACACAATATTTCAAATTTGTTTACTAGCGTTAACTCAGAAGAGTTCATAACTATATAACTATTCTAGTCCATGATTATTAACAATCCAACAGCTCATGACTAACCAAAAGGAACCCAATCCGACATAACTTAAACCCAACAAAGAAAAAGACCCATTTTTTTTCCTTTTAGCATTGATCTGATCATTTGATTAAAAGGCTAAGACCCAAAATCAAGAAAATAAAACAAAGGCGGAAAAACTCCATTAATGCTGCTACAATATAAAATCTTTGACCTTTAAACAAACATGGAAAATGAGCAAAGACTCTACAATTTCCCCATTAAGGAATGAAAGTTAAAACAGAATTCTAAATCAGATAACATGAAAGGAAAAGAAAATAAAAAAAGAAAAGAACATCAAGCAAAAAACATTGACTTTTGACAGCAAAAAGACCGAAACTTTGAAGAAAAGTTAAAACCCAAAAGACCCAAAATACAGAAATGCGAAACTTACCGATCTGCAAGCAGAGAAAGAAGCAGCATGAAGCTCACGGCGTTGTAAAGCACAACGAAGAAATGAAGCAGCCATGAGAGCAGCAAAAAGCTAAAGCCTTTATGAGGACCAGAGGGTTTAAGACTGTTTTAGGGTTTTAGGGAAATGGTGGCGGGTTCTATTTAACATGATGGGCTTTGTGATGGAATGACAGTTTTGGCCTTAAGTCATTTTGAGAATAATGGTTTCTATTGGTGGGATTGGAGGGTAAAGTAGGAATAAAATAAAACCTGTCAAGAGAAATTAAATTTAAGTTGTGTTTGGTGTGTTAGAATGTGTTTGCTATTTGATATAATATGAGAAAATAATGATTATAGGAAATATTGTAATATTTCATTTGAAAGAGCTGAAAAAGTAATTTAAATTTATAAAATTATTTTTATATAAAAAATATAAAATTTAATAAATTTATATGTAAAATTTTAACTTTTTAATTTTATTTTTTAAAATAATAAATAATATCATGATAAAAATAATATAATATTTTAATATTAATTATTTAAATATAAAATATTAAAATTACTAAATATTTATTTTTATGTTAAAGTTATAAAAATTAAAAATAATAATACTTAGAATTATCACATGAATAATAAAAAATATTTTCAAAGAAAAATCTATTGATAGATCAATTATCAATAGATATTTTTATCTATTAATAGATGCATTATTTTAATAGATTTCTTTTCTCTCATAACTACGGCATCCACATCATTCTTTTTCTTAAATCCTCTCAAGTTTTTAGTAAATTTTTTCAATTCTAAACTATTTAAAGTGTTTTTCTCTTAATTTTCGACATCGAAAATATAAATTTTTCTCAAAATAAGAAAATTTGAATTAAAGTTTCATAAAACTTTAAAATCTCAATTTCTCTAATTCTATAAAAAATTTGACGGTGAAAATTGATCCAAATGTATTGACAACCAGCTACTATGGACGATGAGAAGAAGGAAAAAAAGACAGGTAGAAAGAAGAATAGAACATAAAATAGAAGAGAAGGGTTGGGAGATTAAGTTGGGGAGAAAATTTTTTTTACTTTTCTTTTACAGAGGGAAAGTTGACATTTCCTTCTCTCATTATAATCACATTGCAAATGAGAGAACTTTCTCATCTCAAAACACCAACCAAACAATGTAATGTCCCTCAGCTACCGTCTACCGAATGTGCTTGGGGGCAACAAGTCATGAGGAAATGCAAGTCAAAAAAGACTTTTGCTTTGCCTTCTTAGGCAAGTTTTAATCGTAAATTATTTTGGACCCAGTTGGTCTGGTCTAAGCATATCAAACGCCATACCAAACGCCCCCTTAGACTACGCTTCGTGGGCAACAAGTCATGAGGAAACACAGGTCAAGAAAGACTTGTCTGCTTTGCCTTATTGGGCAAGTTTTGATAGTGAATTATTTTGGGTCCAACTGGGCCTTGCCTAAGCAGTTCAAAGCCTGGTTGGGACTACAATCTTACTGCGTAGTTTGCATACATTTAGGTGACGTTTGTTTGCGGGATTGTAAAGTGACATTACCTGTAATGTGCCTAATTAAATTACATTGCAGCGTTTGTTTTGTAATAGACCACTGCAATGTCAGATTGCAATGTAATCACATTACAGTCCTTGGCTGCAATGTGATTGCAGCCCAAAACCAATGCAATGTACATTACATTGCAGGCTGCAATGTTTACAATGTTATTAAAGACATTTTTACCCTTCAACTTTATTATTTTATTAAAAATATTTTATAATATTATAATTAAAATAAAAAAATATTAAACTAAAATATATAATATAAAAATTAAAAATTAAAAAATAAAATATAAAAAATTAAAATTTATATAATATAGGTAAAAGAAATTAAAATATAATATATAATATAAGAAATAAAAATTAAAAAAATAAAATATAAAAAATTAAAAATTATATAATATAGGTAAAAAATATTAAAATAAAATATATAATATAAGAAATAAAAATTAAAAAATAAAATATAAAAAATTAAAATTTATATAACATAGGTAAAAGAAATTAAAATATAATATATAATATAAGAAATAAAAATTAAAAAATAAAATATAAAAAATTAAAATTTATATAATATAGGTAAAAAATATTAAAATAAAATATATAATATAAGAAATAAAAATTAAAAAATAAAATATAAAAAATTAAAATTTATATAATATAGACAAAAGAAATTAAAATAAAATATATAATATAAAAATTATATTAAATAAATGAAATAAAATATACAAAATTATAATAAAAAATAAAAATAAAATATATGACATTAAAAATATATTTAAGAGATAATATTATATAAAAATTAATAATAAAGAATGTAAGTATATTAAATTTACATTTTAATAAATAAAGGTAATTTTGTAAATTAACATTACATTCCCTGTAAAGTATTTGTAAAACAAACACTGTAATGTTATCTTCCCTGCATTTTAATCATTACATTACTCATATACCAAACACTGCAATGTTATCTTCCCTGCAATCACATTCCCTGCAATCACATTACACTGTAAAGTACCAAACGCCAACGTATATTAAAGAAGAAAGAAACTTTGATGTCCAGGGCCGCACTGTGACAAAATTAACAGTGCATTTGATACTAATGGATAAAAAGATAACAATGAAAGTTTTCTTCATCTAATAGTTGAATTATACCACCTCATTTTGTACCCGGTAGCTCAAAGAAGTAAAATCCTCCCACATTGCCACTCCTAAAAAAATACAGCATAAAGATCCAAAACTTGTCTGTGGCTATAGTAGAAGCTATGAATGAGTCACATTCTAAGATTCACCATGAAAACCGAACTTCTTTTTCTAGCAGAAAAACATTTCGGTGGTTGCTAGATGGTCCTCATATATATTGATGAATATAGGTTATAGTTTAGAACTCTTCCGATTCAGTTTTATCCTCTGTATGCTCTGTTGCCGTTGTCCTTTGATCGAAGTACTCTTCTTCAATTGTTTCCTTGAGGATGAACAGCCTTTGTATAACCATAGGTTGAGTCATCTTTTTAGCTTCTTTGATGTCAGTCTCCTCCTTATTCAGAAAGTATGCATCCAGCAAGATCTTAATCCACTTATTCAGCTCTTTTGGAGTACTGCTCAACCACGTAATGGCAAACAAATTGAACATGTCACGCTGCTATAAAAAAAGGTGCTACAATAATTTGAAGATGAAGAAATTTGCTTACGTGTATAAAGCATTAGGATCCTTGGCTTCATGTTCGTCTCCTGGAGAGAAAGCTGTTGCTAATGCAGAAAATCGCTCTTCAGGGTCTGTGATGTTTAGCAGATGCTTGAGCAACTTTATCTCTTTTGGTGCAATACTCTTAAGACTGCTCTTTGTGGCTTTGTATAAGCGATACATGATGTCTTTAACCTGTACTTAGATGTTAAAAAAAGAGAAGAGAATAGAAAAAACTAGGCATAAGGTGTTCCAACTTTCTTTTGCCTTAGATGATTGAGATTTAGTGTTCATAACAGACTTAAGAACCTAACCATGTTTTTTAAATGCCTCCATAGTAGATCTTAAAGAAAATAAAAAACAAAACAAAACTATAATTAAGATAGAATAATCATAAACATGTGAATTGAATTTTTTTTATCCCCTTAAGATGAAATAACTCAAGAAAGAGACCAAGATGCAGCATAATGGCAATACCTCGTTCTTCATAGTCGTGGACTCCTTTGCTGAAGCCCAAGCACTATTTATCAATAGAATCAACGAAGAGTCAAGTTCCTTTGCCTTGGCAAGGCTTTTGATCTTTTCACATGCCACATCCACAGAAGGAGAATTTAGTACATCATCAAATTTTGCCTGGGCAGCATCTAAGTTCTCCACAGCCTCCAGTGTCTTATCATAAGCACCAACTGCAGACAAGCATCTTGCGGCCAGTCTAGCTACACCTGTTCCGAAAAAATAAAAAAGTTTTCTAATTAAGCCAACTTCAAGCAAGTGAGAGGAGGAAAGATAAAAATGTTAAACTTTTGAAGGTATTGTCACTTCTTATCGTCTTAGAATATCTACTTTTCAACCAGCAAAGGTCACAGATGCATAATGCTTACCGTCACGGTCCTCCAGACCATCATAGGTTTCTGAAACCAGAGCGAGGTAGCGGAAAAATTCACCCGTGAAGTCTTTACGTCGCCTTGTAATAATTGCATTTATATCTGTGGGGCTATCTTGTATCTCCTTGAGAAGTTCACCGTGTCTTTCCATTTCATCATCAATCTGCAATGCTCATTCCTAATTACACAAAACCAAAAGATCCTCTAAAACCAAAAAGAGTATCTAAATTCAAAATTAACCCCATATCAGTCACTTTAGAAAGTTGAAAAAAGAAACATAAATAGAGCTATGAATATTAATCGTTCAGATACTGAAAAAACTACAAATTTGACCCTACTAAGTCCCCCCAACAAAAGCTTGGTTTGATTGGGGTGAGTTTTCTCATTTCTTAAAGTTCCAAATTTACAAAAAACATGAGATTTCATAACTCACATCCTTACCAAACGAGTTAATATAAGAAAATTCAAACGCTTTGGGATATGGAAAACATGGCTTATACCTTCTTCACCTTGCTTTCCAGAGAAATTAACTTTTGCTTCATAGTTGGGTCAATCTCCTTGTCAGCCCGGGTTCGACATTGATTATAGAAGCTTTCCCTATACTTATTCCACTCTTCCCTTAGTATCAGGTACTTTTTCCATTCTTTTACTCTGGGTTTCTCATTCAAAAAGACATCAATTATTTTATCACAAAGTTGGGTTACTGTATAACCTTCTGCAACTTCAACCTCCACTTGTTCTTCAACGTGAGTATTAGCTATACTACTTGCTTGGAGACCTGAAAAAAGCAGTTTTTCTTTTAAGTAACAAATATAAAAAAACCATAATTTTCAACTTCATTTTTGCTTTCTGAAGATAGGGTTCAAGTGGGGTTTTAGTTTCGGTCATTATAATTAAATGACAAGATGCAAAAATCCAGAAAAGAGATGAAAAACAACTCATTCACAACAAATTAAAGCAATAAAATATGACAAGAAGAAATACCCAGAAACAGAAAGCAGCCAACAAATAAAAATTGAGCTGAATTAAGCGCAGAGAAAGAGAGAGAGGTAATTTAATGCTTACTGGGATTAAAAAGTAGATTTGTAGAGGGAGGGAAGCTGTGGCTTTGCTTTCTTCTTCTCCTTCTTGGCTCGAGTTTGCAGGGGAAATGAGAGGGAGAAGATGAAAGAGGGGTTTTGAAGGTTGTTGGGGGCAGTTTGTCATTGAAAGAGAATAAGAGAGTGTTATTGTTGGTGGGGATCGATATTTCAAGTCCCAAAAGACTGCTCATTGCTGCTTCTTTACTGCTTTGGCATGGAGCAGAGAAGAAAAATGAGGGGAGAAGTGGCTCTTTCCATGGCTGGACTTCTTAAGTGTGGATAAAATAAATATCTCCCAAAGAAACTGATGTTTTTGGTTTGATTAGCATGTCAACGGTTCGGGTATTTTAAGGTATAGAATCTTAATTTTATAAAAAATTAATTATTTTAATTTTATTAATTATTTTTTTAATTTAAAAATTATTATTTTAATTCTAATTTTAATACATACATTTCTATTATTTTATAATTATCTTAATTCATTTAAATACTTGATTAAATAAAAAAATTATTAAAATTTGTTTATGAGTACTCAATTACTCAATTAACTTTTTTAATCTCATAATTTACTTTTAGATTTATATGTTATATGTTTATATAAATAAACATATATATACTGTAATTAATAATTTTATGAGTTATAATTTTTACAATATTAATACAAAATAAAAAATAAATATATTTATATTTAAAATACATAATATATACACACACGCATTCATAAAAGTATTACTATTACCATATTAATAATTAGAGTAACCATACTTAAACATAAATAACAATCTAATAATTTTTTAATTTAAATATATTAATGTCATCATATAATAATTAAAGTAATAATACGTTTTATATATTTGTTAGTTTTTAATAAAAAAATTTACTTGTAAAGTTGATAAAAATTATAAATTTTTAATTTAATTATTAAAATAATAATAAAATATTTATAAATAGTAATCGGATTCAGATAACGGGTACTCAAAGGATGGTATCGAATCTTACCTTATTAAAATTTAAATAATAAAATTACTACTCTAATACTACCTAAACTCATTTATGAGTAACCCTAATCTTATATAACTGTATCGAATATCTCGTTGACATGTTTCGATTTGATCTCGCAATCTTGTCTTGATTGGGCTCAGAATCTTCTCCTGTAATTTTGAACTACCTTTCGTATGAGAAGCTCACTTCTTTGGACCCTTTGAAATCCAAATGGGTAAGAGTAGGAGATATGGATTTAGTTAACAAAGTTGTCCAAAGGGGGGATAAATATTACAGTGCTAACCAATCTGCTATGAAAACTCGAAACACTTTCAGTGAAAGGAAAAAAAAAACAAAAGTATAAACCATGTCCAACACTCACAAAATTTGATGTCAGCTGCAAACCCAACAAAAAGTACAATAACTTTTTGATCCTATTGGTTAATATTTGATAGTATTTCTTGGAAATATGCATCATTAAATCCAATATTTATAAGAAAAAGTTTTAACACTAATAGACAAAGGAGCTTCATTTTACACACCCTGTTGAGAACTAAGTTGACATTGACATCTTTATTTTTCTCTAGAACAAGTGATTAGTAAATCCTTCATTTACCAATAAAAACAAAGGTTTAATTCTCTACTCCTCCAGCCAGAGACACCTCAGAGCCAGCAAAGCCCAATTGCCAATGAAATCTTGCCAATCAGTTCTTTACACTTGTCAAATGCTATACATCTTACTAAGAAAGGAAAGGTAATGTGACGTTGATTTGCTGAATATTGCATGAAACCGTAGACATGCATCCAAAGAAATGGGTTCAGGGTAGGAAAATCCAGAGCCACAATGAAGATGCTAACGCCAAATTGAGAGGATGAAGACTACAAGAAGTCATTTCTTTCTTTTCGAACGAAACGACTAGAATCGGATTCTTCAATGAAGACAGCCCCATATAAAACTTTGGAACTACCTCCTCGATCTGCCCCACCAGCTGTAAACGTCATTTTCTCATGATCTTCCCTCCTTTTAATTCCCCCATCACTTCATCAAACACGGTTTAAGAGACCAACAGGAGAAATAAAAAAAAAAAAACTAGTTTAGTTGTCCAAAGGTTCGTCTCTCTTTCCTCTGTCCATGCCATAACCTTTTCCAAAATAAAAATCGTATTGTTTCTTTACTGGTCTTAAACTATGGCTCATAGAAACGGTCATGCCCGTGATACAGTGATTGATATAGGGAACAAGCCGGTGACTTTGACTGGAGGGCTTGAGTATTCTGGCCTTACTTATACTGTGATAAAGAAGAAGAAGCTAGAAGGGAAATGGTTGAGCCAGGAAGTGGACTTGTTGCATAAGATTACCGGGTATGCACCAAAAGGGTGCATCACTGCAGTCATGGGGCCTAGTGGTGCTGGCAAATCTACTTTCCTGGATGGTTTGGCAGGGCGTATTGCTAGTGGAAGCCTTAAGGGTAGGGTGTCTTTGGATGGAATGGCAATGAGCCCAGGTTTGATTAAAAGAACTTCAGCTTATATAATGCAAGATGATAGGTTGTTCCCAATGCTTACTGTTTACGAGACATTGATGTTTGCTGCTGACTTTCGACTTGGAGCAATCTCAAGAGTTGAAAAGAGGCAACGTGTGGAGAAGTTGATTCACCAGCTTGGACTGACAGTAAGTACAGTTTCCAGTTTCAACCCTTTTCTTGATGTGGTTCTATATTCATCTTATCTGTAGCCTGAAAATTGATGTGGTTGCAAGATGATAGACTATTCTTGATTCTCATGAATTTACCAGCAAACTACTTTCTAGTGAAGTTCTTAATTTATGTGAGTTGTTACTACTTTCTTGCAGTCCTCCTGGAACACCTATATAGGGGATGCTGGGACTAGAGGAGTCTCGGGTGGTGAGCGCCGTAGAGTTTCAATTGGTGTTGACATAATTCATGGACCGTCCTTGCTCTTCTTAGATGAGCCAACTTCTGGTCTAGACTCCACTAGTGCTTATAGTGTAATTGAAAAGGTGCGGGACATTGCGCGCTCTGGTAGTACTGTAATCCTCACGATTCACCAACCCTCATCCAGAATCCAGCTGCTCCTTGATCATCTCATTGTCCTTGCTCGCGGCCAGCTCATGTATCAAGGATCACCACAAGATGTCACTCTACATCTCAATCGGATGGGGAGAAAGGTCCCCAAGGGTGAAAATGCAATAGAGTTCCTTATTGATGTGATTCAAGAATATGATCAATCTGAACTCGGAGTTGAAGCAGTTGCTGAATTTGCGAGAACTGGCCTAAGACCACCCCCACTGACTGAAGAGGAAATGTCTGTTTCAATGGCAGCCCCAACACCACCCCCAGCTAATCGTGGCGGCCGCCATCAGACGGAAGGGCGTGGTGACGAAAGGAAAAATGACGGGCGCCTTCCCTTGCAAGCAAGTGCGCAGTCGTCTAATGATTTTGATCGTAGTGTGAGGAGCCCTTACAATAATACATCAATGTCATGGAGTGCTAGCCACAGTGGATTAGTGCACCAACTCAGATTCACCCCTACCAGGCAACGTGCTGATAAAAAATCTCCAAATCCAATGAGGTAAAGTAGTTTTGTTTTTTGGCAATTTCTGAGGGAAATTTTTTTTTATTTTAGAGACAACGAGCTGAAATGCCCGTGTTCTTTGCGTCCATGAAATTTTGCAGTTCATCCCCTGGCTACTACAGATACTCAAGTGATATCCTTCAAGGGACGCCAACACCTTACAGCAGTGACTATACTGTGAATGAAGATGATTACCTGACTCCGGATCATGCTGCTCAAAAGATCTCAGTACAGCACCTAAGGCCCAAATTTGCAAATTCCTTTTTCTCAGAGACTTGGATTCTCATGCGCCGAAACTTCAACAACATCAGGCGCACACCTGAGCTTTTTCTCTCCAGACTTGTAGTCCTCACTGTCATGGGCCTCATGATGGCTACAATGTTCACGAACCCCAAAATCAACCTGCAAGGCATCACCAATCGCCTTAGCTTTTTCATCTTCACTGTCTGTCTCTTCTTCTTCTCTTCCAATGATGCCGTGCCAGCTTTCATCCAAGAGCGCTTTATTTTTGTTCGTGAAACTTCCCATAATGCCTATAGAGCCTCTGCTTACACCATAGCTGGCCTTATCACATACCTTCCTTTTCTGGCACTACAAGCTGCTGTCTATGCTTGTATTGTTTGGAAAGCTTTGGAGCTTCGGGGGCCATTCTACTATTTCTTCATTGTTCTTTATGTCTCCCTTCTTTCAACCAATTCATTTGTGATGTTTGTGAGCTCAGTGGTGCCAAATTATATATTAGGTTATGCAGCAGTCATTGCTTTCACCGCACTCTTTTTCCTGTTCTGTGGCTACTTCTTAAACAGCCATGACATTCCAGAGTACTGGAAATGGATGAACAAGATTTCCACTATGACATATCCATACGAAGGGCTCTTGATGAACCAGTATCAGACTCCTCAAATTTTCGGATTTGATCCTCAGCAGAGACCTGTGACAGGATTTGGAATCCTAAATTCACTTGCAATTAGTACTGAGGAATTCAAGAAGTGGGAAAATGTTCTTATAATGTTAGGTTGGGCTGCTTTTTATAGGATTTGTTTCTATATAATCCTTCGTTTTGGATCAAAGAACCAGAGGACATAGGAAAATCAAGAGGAAAAGGATGACACTGAAAAGGCTTAACATTTTGCTTCGTTCAAGCATTACTTTATTGTTTCCCTGTCAAAACATTTGGAATCATGCTTATAAATGCATGAGCTAGCAGTACTGAATGCATACTTTTTCACCAGTTGAGAAAACAAAGGTTATAGCTTGTGACTTATGTTATTTTTCTTGAGGGCGTTGATATCCTGTTCCTTTATGTACTGTTAGCAGGTATGAGTCTTCTCCATAAAGAAAACTCTAGACAAGGCAACATTAGTCAGTCACGAATAGATAGAGCCATGGAGATACATGGTGTGCTTAGGGGCGTAGATATTTATGAATGAACTGGCTGGTGCAATTTAACCGAAACTTGGGAACATGATTTCCAATAACAACATAGGCACTTGCAGCATGAAATTTGTATACCCTTAGCAGAACCTGTAAGGACATATAACAAAGAAACTATGAGAAAGGGCAGGACATGCATAGTCTCTTAGAAGCCGCGTTCACGTTTACTGAAGGGAAACTGGCATGAATTAGGAAAACCAGCTTGCATCTCTATCCTACAAGCTTGGTCCAAGTCACTTTCCGAAGGGTTCGCTATTATAAAGATCACTGGAAATAAAAAATGCTTGATAATTACATTACCCTAGTGACAGCTTTTCCATCATTTGTCATTAGCCCAATCAAACTGCAAAACTAACAGAAAAAGGTATGTAAGTGCTAATTTTGGCCATATGTATCAGCAATGGACAAAGTTTATGCTTTGAATATGCCACCTATCTTTGTAAGCATCGAATAGACCTTGCTGGAAACAGGCTAACCAACTTAAGCATGGTCTTGCACAGTCGATTATTTTTTTTTTTCTATTTGACAAAACAAAGAAACCTCTTTCAGTTATATATATGGATTAATTAAGCATGTCATAACCCCTGCCGAAGATACAAATACCTATAGGTGACAGGCATCTCTTCAGATCAAGAGCGTATGAGCATGTTGTGATATTGACAGGATAAATTATCAGGAAGGGAAATTACTTTATGTTAAAAACTAAACAAAATCCAATCATCTGTTATCTTGGCCTTTTTCAACTGCATGGATAGATTTTCAAAAGAATCTTCAACTAATCTCCCGATTTATTGGTTCAGCTAAATTGATGTTAGGATTTAAGTGAATGCCCTTGATTTGTTTCTTAGGGAAACTTGATCTACTTGAGTAAAGCATTTTTCAGAAATAAATTTCATGGCCAGAACTCCTGAATGGTACAAGTAGACTTTCATGGAATGCCCTTTTCCACTATGCCAATTTAACTGGGATCAAAATTGAAAATGCAGGAAAGAGGAAGGCCTGTATGCATAAAAATGAAAGATTAATGCAGATAAGCTACAGCATAGGCTAAAATTTATCTGGAAAACAAGAGAACAAAAGAGGATGGTTCACATTTTGGTTTTTCTATTGCCTCTATGAACATGAAAGTAAAGAGTTTGGTGTTAATTAAAGTATAATAAATTGCCATCGACTCTTTTTCTTTGTTTTGGACCTTCTGGTCTTAATGGCTAGGTTATGCAAGGGTAGCCTTCTCCCCTCCTTGATAAAAATGAGACTCAATTACAAGTTCTTGATTCAACAACTAGAGTACTTTATCAACTAAGATAGTTGGTCGATACATACCAAGAATTCCGTTTCTATCCTGAGGCAAGTATGGCCTGCATCTGTAAAAAACTTAAGTCCAAGGATCCGAAATCTATCTGGTGCTTTGACACTTTTAGTGTGAGGCAATGTGACATTTAATTAAAAATTTTCCAAGTAATTTTGATAAACAGTGATAGAGTTTAAGAAACCAATCCATTTTTCATCATTAAAAAATGAGGACCATCATTTTTAATTATTGTTATTGCCCGTTTCCAGTAAAACTTTCTGTGAAGTTACTAATTCCATAGACTAGTATAACTTTCTGTCTAAAATAGAACTAGTTCTACAACAGGGCAGGATTGTGACCAAGTAGCACACAAAATGCTAGGTACATCTCCATCTTCCAAACTGTAAAAACACAACTTTTAGTGCTGCCACCTCTGCTAATATGATTACAACTCATGGTAATTATTTTTACATGTTCATGAAAATTGACAGATGACAGTACAATTTTTCTAATTGGTTTAAAAATATGGATTTGCTTTCCTTCTTTTTCTTGAGATCAAATTAGATTTCTTAAAAGCCTATTGCCCGGTTAGAAACATATTTTCCTGAGGAGTATTGGCTATGTTCTTGTCAAAACTTTTAGTTTTCCCTGGTACACAATTTGTAGGATTAGACCAGATTAAGCACCTGCATAAAAGGAATGCCAGGGCAGCATCTCTAATAAGGATAGTAGAGCTTTTACTTTGAGGTTGTTTCTTTCCCAACATGATGATTTCGTGGCCTTTGATCAAGCTAGCCTTCCAATCATCATGACCAATATGGAAATGCAAGTATGCCTTGCATTTTAAACAATAATTTTACATTTTAGTTTCAGCTTTCAAGGGTTACATCATTGGTAACCTTCACAGACACGACTCTCACAAAGTTCCACAGGGATGGTTTTTATGTAGTCCAATTATTTAGCTGCAAACTGGTAGAAAGTTCCAAAACCTTTCCGCACAAATGATAAATAAACAAAGGATAAAGTAAACTACAATTCATAAGATAATCCAAAAGCAAAGGGTGAAGACTACAAGGAGTCATTTTCTTCTTTTCAGTTGAAGTGACAGTATTCATATTCTTCTTCTAAGACATCCTCTTACAAAACTTTGGAACTGCCTCCTCAGATGCAAATGTCGTCAAATACAACGAAGTGCTTTGAACATTTCTCTGTGTTTTCTCTGTCTATGTTTATGTTAGTGAATTTAGAAAGAAATTAGCATGCGGGAAATGACTAAATTTTTTATCTTACGTATTCATACTATCTCTATCGTCTTCTTCTCTTCCAGTGACACCATCCAAGCTTTTATCGGTAATCAATCTCATGTCAGTTCGTAAAACTTCCCTTCCTCCTCATACAGACTCTTTTCTCACCATTCCTGGTGAATCCATTTTCCTCCCTTTTCCAGCGATACAAGGTGTCATATATGCTTGTATTGCCTCGAAGGCTTTGATGCTTCATAGGCCATTCTATCATCTCCTTCTTGTTCTGTACCTTTACTTCATTTTAACGAACGACAGAGTCTCGGTAGTTGTACGCTCCGCGAACTACAGGGAGCCAAACGATGGAGGAATATCAGCTTACGCCGCTTACGCAACAGCAATTCTTGCTTTCACAGCTCGGATTTTTCTTGTTCCATGGCTATTACTTTGATAGCCGTACGTTGGAGAATAAAACCTGCTTTTGATCTTTCATTGAACAGGTTCACCTTCAGAGATGGAGAATCGGAGAGTAGTTCTTTTTTAATTGGCATGGTATCAAGATTGTGTACATAGTTCGAACCCCTAGCTATCCTTAGCTGCTCTTTGATCATTCAGTACTAGACAATTCCTTTGATGGACCGGTCTTGAGCTGTGACAAGAACCCGAGTCTAGAATTCTCTTGGTATTACGACATTACTCTATTAGTAGTAATAAAATCAAGAAGTGGGAAAATTATTTTATGTTGGACTGCTTTTTGTAGCATTTATTCTGATCTAGCTCGTTATTTTGGATTGAAGAACCAGAGGAGATGTGAAAATCACAGAGAAAAGGGACGTGCTAGATGTGCTTAGTCAATTACATTTTACTTGGTTCAAAATTACTGTACTTTTATTGTTTCCAATGTCACTGTATTTGAATCACGCTTACAAGTTTTATACAAAGTAACTACTAGTGAATGTATGCATTCTCACCAATGGAGAAAACCAAATGATTTTATCTTCAATTTCATGGAAAGAATTTGTAATCGTTATTTTTCTAGAGGGGCCTTAATATTTTGGTTCATAGGTTCTCTTAGTGGGTACGGAGGTATATGATTATACTCCTTTAACAATAGGGAGGAGAATATAGGGAAATGCACCGTGTGCTTATGAAACATGAAGATTATACTCTATTTCATAGATGGATGGGCTCATGCAGTTCCTGTAAACCTCACTTGACAGGATGTTTTTTCTTCTCTGTGATGATTTTAGACCCAGAGGTGCACTTATTCTTGCTGACAAATGAAATTTCTATGTTCTTTTTTTTTTTTACCAAAATGGTGATAACATGCTCTCTTATATATAGAAGCCCCATTGTCATGAACATCAAAGTGGAAAATGGCTTGAATTCCATTATATCAGCTTGTATTTGAACTCTGCAAGATTGTTTCAGGTCACTTACCCATACCCAAGTCCATTTTTTGACTGAGGTTGTTATTGTTGAGCAGTCAATGATATCAAATATCAGTTATATTTTCAAAGAATGCACTGGTTTTGCTGTGAAGGCTCAAGGCCAGAAAGCTAACAGGGAAAACAGAGAAGAGAGGAACTTAAGAAAAAGAAACTAACACCCTGAATTTTCATTAATTGAAAGAGTATATATGATTCTCCATCAGCAGTAAAACACTTCAATACATGATTCAACACAGCATCATTCACTTTTTTGCTATTCTTAACACACTGCAGAAGGCACACTTCATGCCTGTACATGCATAGGTTGCATGTCACCTGTCACAAAATAAACAACAGCTATGAAAATAACTCACACAAGCATGTACACGGTACATAAGGGTGAGTAATGCAAGTCTCACTCTCGACCGTTATTGACATGACTTTTTCTAGCTTTGTAAGAACCGAAAACTTACCTATTTCCTCTTTAAGTTGTTAATTCCATAGACAAAAATAACATGTCTGAATAGAATGAAGATACAAAGAAGTCATTTTCATCTTTTCGATTAAAACAACTCAACTGTGATTATTCAATAAAGAAATTCTCATTCAAAACTTTGGAACTACCTCCTTTAGATGCATTGGCCTCCAAGTACAACAAATTACTTTCAAATCTTCTTCTGTGCTTCCTCTATGTCTATGTTAATGAACCCCAAAAGAAATTACCATAATGCGAGGAATCACTAAACTTGTTATTTTCTTCATCTTCACCATCTGTCTGTTCTCCTTCTACTGCTCATATCCTTTTACCCAAACTTGCCATGCTGCTTATGGAGACCCCACTGTTTATAAGATATCCATTTACATCCCCTTTCCTTCACTGGAAGCTGTTATACTAGCATATATTGTTTGGAAAGCTTTTAAGATTCCTAGGCCATACTATTATTTCTTGGTTTTTATCAACCACTTCATTCTTTTAACAAACAACCCTGTTAAGGTAAATCCCTGCGGGCACTTGGTGACAAAGCCAAACAGGGTAGGTTATGCAGAAATCTTCGCAAATGTTATACTTGTTACGTGGCTACTTCTTAGGTAACCCTCATGATATTCAAGTTAGAGAATAAAACCTGTTTTGAATTGAGTTCTCATTTAATAGGTTCTTTGGTATGTATGTACTGATAACGGTTTGATCTAAGTCTGAATCTACAACCATGACAATCGTTTTTTGATCTTGATTATTCAGTACTTGACAGGAGAAGTCCTTTGGACAGGCTTAGGCTGTGGGAGCTGTGACTATGACCTAAGTCTTAAGATTCACACCGACCTTTGTTTAGTACTGATGTACTCAACAAGTGAGAAATTTTTCCTTATAATGCTAGGTCAAAATGAACCGTTATCTTTCTTTTCATTATCATTGTATTTGGAATCATGCTTATAAATGCATGAAGAGTAGTGAATGTATATACATTTTCATTAATGGAAGAAAGTAAGTGGTAACTTTTGACTTATTTTCTGCTATATGCACGAATTTCCTCTGCTTCTGTTAGCAGGCACTTAGAAACATGAATTATTTTCTTTTCTCTGCTTGTCTCTCTAACCCAGCGGCGCCACCTTTCACAATTAATCACAATTATGATTAACAAAAAAAAAAAGAAGGATAGATACATGAATTCCCTTTAACAAACTAAGGCAAAGTATGTTGGAGGTCTACTTTTTTATGGCTTCTCCTGGGCAGGTTGTCAACATGATTTTGAAATGATATGCATCAAGGCATAGCATCTTAAAACCATGTGCTTTTTTTGTATCTAGGGAACTTATCCCTGTTTTCTATCAATGAAATCCATTAACTTTTAAAAAACTTTGTCAGTTACAAAGAGAAATAAGAATATGTGAAGGATACTATAGCCTATTTATGCCTTCTAATTATATGCTTATAGGGCTGAAATGAGGTCACTTACCCATACCCAAGTCCATTTTTTGACTGAGGTTGTTGTTGTTGAGTAGTTAGTGATCTAAAATATCAGTTATATTTTCAAAGAATAAACATTGATTTTGCTGTGAAGGTTCAAGGACAGAAAGCTAACAGGGAAAACAGAGAAGAGAACTTAAGAAAAAGGAACCAACACCCTCAATTTTTATTAATTGAAAGAGTATAGACAATACTCCGTAAGCAGTAAAACACTTCAATACATGATTCAAACACAGCGTCATTAACTCTTCTGCTATGTTCTAACACACTGCAGAAGTCACACTTCATGTCTGTACATAGCGTCATTAACTCTTCTGCTATGTTCTAACACACTGCAGAAGTCACACTTCATGTCTGTACATAGCGTCATTAACTCTTCTGCTATGTTCTAACACACTGCAGAAGTCACACTTCATGTCTGTACATGAAAAGGCTGCATGTCACTGTCACAAAATAAATAACAAGTAAACTATGAGAATAACTGATACAAGCATGTGCAGGGGTGCATAAGGGTGAGTCATGCAAGTCTCACTCTCAACTGTTATTGACATGACTTTTTCTAGCTTTGTAAGAACCAGTGACTTGCCTATTTCCTATTAAATTGTTAGTTCTATAGACAAAAATAACATGTCTGCATAGAATGAAGATACAAAGAAGTCATTTTCATCTTTTCGATTAAAACAACTCAACTGTGATCATTCAATAAAGAAATTCTCATTCAAAACTTTGAAACTACCTCTTTTAGATGCATTGGCCTTCAAATACAACAAATTACTTTCAAATCTTCTTCTGTTCTTCCTCTATGCCTATGTTAATGAACCCTAAAAGAAATTAGCATAATGCAAGGAATCACTAAACTTATTATTTTCTTCATCTTCACCATCCGTCTCTTCTCCTTCTACTTCTTAGATCCTTCTACCCAAACCTCCCATGCTGCTTATAGAGCCTTTGCTTTTAAGATATCCTTTCCTTCACTACACGCCATTATACTAGCATATATTGCTTGGAAAGTTTTTAAGCTTCCAAGGCCATACTATTTTTTCTTGGTTGTTATCATCCACTTCTTTCTTTCAACAAACAACCCTTTTGAGGTAAACCCCTGCAGGCACTTGGAGACAAAGGCAAACAGTGTAGGTTATGCAGAAATCTTCGCTTCCACAGCAAATTTTCTACTTGTTACGTGGCTACTTCTTAGGTAGTCCTATTCAAGTTAGAGAATAAAACCTGTTTTGCATTGGGTTCTCATTTAATAGGTTCTTTGGTATGTATGTACCGATAACCTTTTGATCTAAGTCTGAATCTCCAACCATGACTATTGTTATTCGATCTTGATTATTCAGTACTAGACAGGAGAAATCCTTTGGATAGGCTTAGGCTGTGGGAGTTGTGACTATGACCTAAGTCTAAGATTCACACCATACTTTGTTTAGTACTGATATACTCAACAAGGGAGAAAATTTTCCTTATAATGCTAGGTCAAAATGAACTGTTATTTTTCTTTTCATTATCATTGTATTTGGGATCATGCTTATAAATGCATGAATAATAGTAAATGTATACATTTTCATTAATGGAGGAAACTAAGTGGTAACTTTTACCTTATGCAATTTTCAGCTATATGCATGAATTTCCTCTACTTCACTTAGATACGTGAAGTATTTCCTTTTCTCTGCTTGTCCCTCTAACCCAGCGGCACCACCTTTCACAATTAATCACAATTACGATTAAGCAAAAAAACTTAGGTACATGAATACCCTTTAACAAACTTAGGCAAAGTAATTAGTCAGTTGCAAAGAGAAATAAGAATATGTGAAGGATACTATAGCTTATTTATGCACTCTAATTATATGCTTATGGGGCTGAAATGTGCTCCTGCGGTTCTCACTCTCACAGAGGCTATTAAACGTAACTTTCTAAAACAACAGAGGCAGACTTATTATTCTTGTTGCCAAATGAAATTCGTATATTCTTAGTAGAATTTTGTTATACCAATAAAGCAATAACATGCTCCCAACATGCTCCCTTATTAAATTATACAATACAATGGCATTTTCTACTACAACAGGTTACCTGAGATCACGATCAACCATGAACAAGTTATGATGAAAAGCCCCATAGATTGACTAAAATTTATTTAGGGATAATAGAACACAAGAAGGTAACCCTTTTAGTTTTTATCCTACTTGTATGAGCAATATGAAACAAAATTATTCCAAGCTCTAACCTCTAGCTCAACTCTCATATGAACTGACTCATTACCTTCAAGGGTTTAAGAGCTTAGGGGTTAATAAAAGTTGGATAATCTATAGTCCAAACTCTGAATGGATAAAGCTAAAGCAAAATCCATTGCTACAGCTGGTACATAAGCCAAAACCAAAGGATGAAGACAAGAAGGAATCGTTTTCTTCTTTTTGATTAAAACGATTGAATTCGGATTCTTCAACAAAACGTCAGCATACAAAAACTTTGGAACTACCTCCTCTGATGCAGTTGCCTTCAAATATAACCAATCCCTCAAACTTTTCTTCTGTGCTTCCTCTGTCTGTCCCCTAAGTTATTGAACCCCAATAGAAATTAACATGCAAGGAATCATTAAACGTGTTTTCTTCGTCATCTTCACCATCTGTATTTTCTACTCATCTTATTTTCTCCAAGCGCGACTCGGTTTTATTCGTGAAACTTCTCATCCTGCTTATAGAGTCTCTGGTCCTCACGTATTCGGTTTATCCACTGCCATTGGCTTTCCTCAGCCAGGAGCTGTTATGGGGGCTTTAATACATGCTTATATTACTTGGAAAGCTTTTCAGCTTCGTAGGCCATTATATCTTCTCTTGGTTGCTCTCGATCACTTCTATCTTTCAACGAGAAAAGACCCTTTTTATAAGGAAAACGCGTGCACAAAGCCCCTCCTGGGGCCGAAGAAAATAGTTCATGCTGACATCTTTGCCTTCATAGTGCGTTTTTCCCTTGTTATATGGCTGGTTCTTAGATAGAGCTCTGTTATTCATGTTGGAGAATATACACGTATAAACCTTTTTTGAATTCTTCTAACCGGTTCTTTGATATCGTATGGAAAAACCCTTTAAGCTAACTGTCCAAAACCCCAATCCGCCTATCATCACTCTTGGTAATTATTCAGAATTAGACCAGATAAACTCGTTGGATAGGCTAGGCTGCAGTGAGAGCTGTGAGCCTGTGACTATGATCCAAGTCTACAATTCACTCAATCGTTATTCTTCTAGTACTGTTATATTCGAGAAGTGAGAAAATTTTCCTTATAATGTCAGGTTGGATTGCTTTCTATCGGATTTTCTTTGATCTACCACTTCATTTTGGATGGAAGAACCGAAGGACACAGGAAAATCACAGAGGAATCCTTAACAAACGTTTCATTTAGCTCAAATGAATTGTTTTTCTTTATCTTTTGTATTTCTGTAATTGTATTTGGAATCATCCTTATAAATGCATGAATTAGAGCTGAATGTATACATTTTCATCAATCGAGGAAACCAAGTATTAGCTTTCGATTAAGACATTTTCTGGTCTAATCAACTCGAAGAAAAGATGATTTTTGGTTTCGATGATCAATGTTATTAAGAAAGGCTGGTAGAAACAATTCGTTATTCCCGAGGAGCTAAGTTTTGTCCTTTATTCTTTTGGCTGATATTAAGGCACATGAATTTCCCTATACGATTCTCTGCCAAAAGTAAACATAACTCAGTTAAATGGAGAAATAAGATTATGTGAAGGTTCATCGTTTCTCTAAGCCAACATGCAATATATAACCCTTGAGCTGATTGGTTTGAGGCCAACCTAACACTCTCTCCTTACAGTATAGCTATGGGGATGAAATCTGCTCATGTGCTTCTCACAATGGCTCACTTAACAAGGGTGGAGCTAACCAATTTTTATTGGAAAGGCCAAATACAGAAGAATAAGAATTAAAAATTTTAAAAATTAATATGTTAAATTCAATAAAAAATCAAAAGATTGATAATGAAAATATAAAATTAAATAAAAAACTATAATGTGAAAAATGTAAATAATTAAATACGATATATAAGATTAATAATTTTTTCTTATATTCAAGATAATTTCATTTTAACTAAATATAAAACGTAAAGCATATAAAAAAATATACTCAAATTAATTTTTTCTTATATAATCAAGATTAATAAAAAAATAATATATTGATAAATTTTAAATAATAATGCAATACTACAACTTAAATTTGAAAACTATATAATAATTTATTAATTTTTAAAAATTAAAATCATAGAAAATAAATTTTACATAATAGAAAAAAAAATATGGTAAGTAGAAGTTATCACATATGATATAATAAAAAAAAATATGATTGATGGTTTGTAGAAATTTAAAAAAAAAATTATCGAAACTTATACTATATGAGCAAATAGAATATAAATGAAAAAAAATAAAATCATAATAATATAAATTAAAAGAAAAAAAATAAAAAAAAAACTTTAAAATTGAGTGAGATATGTAAAATTATTTTATTATTTATTATTTGTATTAGTTATTAAATGAAAAATTATTTTAAGGGAGCCATTAAAAGAATATATAAAAAATTTTAAAAATTTTATATGTAATGAAAAAAAAAATACAAATTTTGGCCGCACCCCGCATCAATCAATTAAGGAGGCTCCGCCCCTGTCACTGAACGTAATTCTAAAACAGCAGAGACAATACTTATTCTTGTTGATAAACCGAATCTCCGTACCCTTCGCAGAATTTTGTTATGCCAAGGAGGCGGCAACATGCTTCCTTATTAGCAACCCTATTCTGTCACTCAAGTCAAATGGAAAGATGCATGCCATGAATTGCATGATATCTGCTTGGAATTCTATCCTTCCAAAATTGTTATAGGTCACTTACCAAAGGCTTCCATATGATAGCAAGAGTTCCTGGAACTAAACCATGGTTGACAGTTGTATTGGCCATTTGGCCAGGGATTAATAATTTTTGATACCCCAATTAAAAACGGGAAACTAACAATAGAAGCAAATCATTGCTAACTTTGGCCATATATGTATCAGCTATGGACAAAGTTTAATGCTTCGAATATGCCTTCAGCGACGCAGGTATTGCTGGAAACAGGCTAAACAACTTAAGCAATGGTTTGACAAAGATAACTATTATTTAGATCATTTTGACAAAACAAATAATCCAATCTTTTAATTATACACTTAAAAATAGTTATAGGTGACAAGCGGCTTTTTAGCAAAGGATTGTATTAGTAAACAAATCAAGAGCTTAGAACTATGCTGACATGATTGTCAGGAAGCAAACCTTTCTATTATTTTAAGTTTAAACTAAAAAAAATCTAACCAATCGTCCAAGGTTTTAGCCTTTTCTGAGTGGACGGATTTCCGCAAGAATCCTCCATCTGCTGAGTAATTGTTCAGCTAAATTGTTAGACTGATGCTCGGGGTTGACCCAATTGCCCTTGACTTGTTCCTAGCGTGAGAGGAACAAGCGTGTGCATTAAGGTAAACTTGATCAGCCTGGTCTATGCTTTCAGAAACCATGACATAATTCTCACTGGAGGGCATTTTCCACTTTGACAGTTAATTTGGAATGGGGATCATAGTGTGAAAACAGAAAGGGGCTGGATCAACAAGTGTGAATTGAGTTCTGTCATGAAACCTAAACAGTCGTCAACTTATTCTAGGAATACCAAACGTATGGCCTAATCCTGACAGTTATGGTTAAAGCGATAGGTTTAAGCACAATAATAAGTGATAACTTTGTCAAAATCCTCATGTACTAAGGCAGATAGCATGATTAGAACCACAAAATTAATACTTAAAGAGGTTTGATTCTTAAGTAGATGGCATGACTTAAATTAATTGAAACCAGATTCAGGAAACAAGATTGCCCTCTTGTCCTTGGGTTGTATTTTTGTTTTGAGACTTAAGCCATATAAAGGTAGATAATGCTATGCTCTATTTCTTCCTTCACTTTGACTGCATGCATGCAAAGGCTTGAACCAAAAATAAATGTTAACCCTTCTTAAAAGAAAGTACATTGAATAAGGTCATTGGAAAGTGTGGGCTATTTTCATGTTTCTAAAAGAAGACCAAGTAAACCTGATGACCTATATGATTGAATTTTGAGATACCAAATCCAACATCTTTATTCATATAGAAAACGAAGACAATGATTTTAAACTGATATTAGTTGTAAAAACCTAAAATAAACATTTTCGTGTCTTCGACTAAATTTCAGGATGGATGTTGCAGATTTCAAAGACAGAAAATGGGTTACTGAAACTTTGATTGGTGATTGGTTCTACAATGTTGTGTTATGTAGGATCATTTGACCAAGTAGAACAGTGTATCTGAGGGACATCCCAATCTTCCAGTCTGTAAAACACAGCTTTTAATTCTGCTAATGGGATTACAACTCATCCTAATTGCCTTACACGTTTGTGGAAATTGACAGCTCGATTTTAATTGGTTTGAGAATTTGGATTACTTATGTCTGATCATATTAGTTGAATCAAACTATATTTTCTTGTCATGGACATGCTTTCTGGCAGAGTAGTGGCCATTTCTTATCAGAATCATCCATGATCTAGTATGACGTTGAAATTGTTAGATATAGATTAGTGTATACTAGATTAAAGTCAATTTAATCTTTCATGATTAAAATAATAAATTAATGTTAAACCAAATAGGATTTACATAGTATTAGTTCTAAGTGCCTTTAAAATATCATTTTAGCATTGTGTTATACTGGATTGTTTACTATTTTATATGCAACTGAATATTGTTTATTATTTTATATGCTACTGAATTAATTGAACTTCATAATTGAGCTTGATTTAATTTTATACACCATTAGCATAGTGTCACAATATTTCATTTCCGCATCTTTTTTTTTTATCAAATATTATTTGTTTTTTACTATTTACTTTTGTACAATTTAATAAGGTAATTAATTTTAATTAAAGAAGTAAAAAATGAAAAAGAAAATATAAATAGTGAAGTGATTAACTGTATGGGATGGTTATTATTATTATTATTTTACTAGAGTAGCCAATGTGCATTTTTCCTTGATGTTGCGTCCATGGTAACAGACAAGAAGAGAGACGGAGGCAGACGAAGATGAGTGGTTGTTCCGCTTCATTATTTTAAGCCAAAATTTTAATACATTGATTACCCTCCACCACCAAAACAAAAGAACAATAATACTTGTTAATTAATACCAATTATTTTAACATAAATTTGATAATCAACTTTTGGATTATTCTAATTCAATCTTCTTTCTTAGCAAATTAAGCTCCTTTAGTTTCCACATTGTGAAGTCAAACCTGTATTATCAACCTCTTTTCCTTCCTCTACCCTTTGTTCCATTTGTATGTCATCACTGCCGTGTCTGAGAATAATCACTGGAAGACTTTTGACATGTTTCCATTGATTCAGTAACTGTCAAGATGAACGCCTTCTTTTGATCTCAAATACTGGAAAAAAATATCTGAACTACTTCAGATACGTTGATCATGAGAGCCATATGAAAAACAGCTTATCTTAAGAATGGTTGAGCTCTTGGTTTTGATCAGAAGGGTTAGCCTGCTAGTCGGTGAAAGCTCGACAACTTGGTTGGCTTGATTATGATTTTGATAACCCGATGGGGCGTGTTCCATTTAAGATGAGATGATGATGGAAGGGTTGGTTTACTGGATTTTAAGAAGATGTTTTGTGTTTTTTATCCTTTGTTTCTTCATTCTTCTTCCATCGACAAGTGCACAAGGTTAGTATCAGAACACATTTTGTTATGTTATATTCATCATACATCAGACAAAAATTCTTGACCTTGTTCTTGTAAGACACTTTTCTAGGATTTGAACCAAATTTGTTTAACAAAGTTTGGTTTGTTAAACAAAGTATTTTGCCTGAATAAATGTTCCAGAACTTGGTAGATGAAAGAATGAATCTAGTCTGCAACGTGTAAATTGTGCCAATAGCTCTCAAATCTGATTATCTTTAAAGAAACAGTCAACGGATTGATCTTGTCTATGGAATGTTTTGTCAGAATATATGTTGGACAACGTGGATCAATATCGAAATGATAATTAAAAAATTCCACATATGATGTTATTATTGATAAAAAAGAAATGATCAGGGTCTATAAAGGCTAGATCTTCCTTGCAAATTAGTGAAACTGCAATAGAATCAGTTTAATTACATGTTCTGGTAGAGTCTGACTCTAGGTCATAACTTGTGAGGTTGTTGATGTTCTAAATTGGTTTTCCAACCTGATGTTAGAGTTAACCAAAATATGCGATGCTCAAAGCTATAATTACATGCAGGCTTTTTGAGCATAGCATGCTGCGCTCAATCAAGTTTTACAAAAAACAGCATACAGTGGGTACCTGATGATCAATGGTTTAGAGACAGGAAAAGTTGCAGGAACTTGAACAAAGGCAACGAAAGAGCTCGGATTTTTGACATCAAATCAGGGAAAAGATGTTATAGCTTACCGACTATAAAAGATCAGGACTATCTGATAAGGGGTTCATTCCCTATCGGCGAAACAGAGGGGGCTCAGTTAGACTCTTTGTTTGGTGTTTCCATTGGCGTCACACCACTACACCTAGTGAACTCATCAGAGGGCTTGGTGGTGGAAGGAATTTTCCGAGCTGCTGATAACTATACTGACTTCTGCTTAGTGCATGAAAAAGGGGATCCCTACATATCGAGTCTTGAACTAAGGCATTTGAATGGTTCAGCGTATCTAAAGGATAAATCATCCAATATTCTGAAGCTGGTTAACAGAACCGATCTAGGGGGCATTGGAGAGACCAGGTATATGATTTCTATATCCTTAAAACCCATAAACAAGTATGATAAGAGTAGTGTCGGAATAGAAAGCACTATAATGATTCTAAAAGGCTGAGTGATGAAAGGACATAAAGGCAGGAATAACATGTTTATTACAACAACAATACCAAGCCCAAGGCATCGTTTTGATTGCAGATTTAACCTTTAGGATGTTGGCAAGAGTGGTGCTTCAATCAAAAGAAAAATCAAATTGACTTTTTCGCCCAGGCTGAAACTAGAATTGCTGCCACGAATAACTGAATCATTTCTGCATTCCTAATTCTACTCTTATTCTATTCATGATTCAATACACTAAAATGCAACATCTTCAGCTACGCATCTCTTCACTAGATCAACTTGCACAGAGCGAAAGTGTAAACACAGTATCAAGTCGCGAACTATGTTTATTAAGGCTACTTGCCAATTTCAGGTACCCAGAAGACGGATATGACAGAATTTGGAAACCAGCTTCAAGTCTTTACTCACCGGCCAACTCCTCTATTACTATCCACAACAATGCTAATACAACAGTGCCACTCAAAGTTCTACAAACCGCTGTTACAGATTCAAACCGATTGGAGTTCCTGCAAAATGGCCTTGATAATGAAGACTACAACTACACGGTGATCCTCTACTTTCTTGAGCTCAATGACACTGTTACAAGAACTGGTCAAAGGGTGTTTGATATTTACATCAACAATGAGAGGAAAGAGGAGAATTTTGATATATTGGCTAATGGATCGAACTATCGGGAGGGTTTTTTCAATGTGACAGCTAAAGGATCTCTGAATTTGACCTTGGTTAAGGTATCGAATAGATCTGAATTTGGACCTATTTGCAATGCCTTCGAGATCTTGCAGGTGCGTCCAAGGGATCAACAGACTGACTATGATGATGGTAAGTCTTAACAAATTGTTTCCTACTTTTTTCTTTTTTTTTTTTCTGTTTTTTCAATGGTCAAGTTTAATTATACTAATGTTTATGCTTCAGAGTTTATCTAGCAATCAAGATTCTCACTCATTTCTTTCTATTTAGTGATTGTGATAAAGAAGGTAAAAGAGGAGCTGTTAATGCTTAATCAGGGGAATACCTTAATAGATTCTTGGTCAGGAGATCCATGCCTTCCTGATCGCTGGCAAGGTCTGACCTGCAACTCCAATGGTTCCACAGTCATCACAGATCTGTAAGTTGTTTTACTCTTCCTTTCAAGATTTACCACTTGGTTATAACGAATTCCTATGTTCTCTTGATTCTTGCTTTCTAGTGTAGATGTACTGAAAATTAGTTCCCTGTTCCTTATTACTATATAATTTCAGGGATCTTTCTGCAAGTAAATTTCAAGGGCCAATTCCTCCAAGTATCACAGAACTGACCCACCTGAAAACATTGTACGATCTTCAATGCTCTTTCCTATTGATTGTTTGTATTGTCTACTAAGTAGCACGAAAGCCACTAATTTGTATTCTGTTACTTGATTGTGACTTTGTAGGAACCTGAGCGACAATTACTTCAGAGGCGAGATTCCAACATTCCCACAATCCTCCAATTTGACATCAGTGTAAATTTTCTCTTCAAACTCAAATTTCAGCTCTTAAATCCACAGAAATCTATTAATAAAATGATATTTGCAAATATTAAGAATTGGAAAGACAATAGTTCTATGTTCTATCATTCCACTTGCTAACACCATTCCCAACCATATCAAATTTCTTTCCTAGAAAGTTTTATGCTTCATATATTGATTGATTTACATTTCTTTTTCAGGGATATAAGCAAAAATGAACTCGTGGGATCGCTACCGGAATCTCTTATCTCACTTCCAGACTTGAGTTTATTGTGAGTTGTTTCCTACAAAAGTTTAATTTTTTGCTGCAAAACTAGCCATTATCTGTTTGAAACTACGAATAGATTTGTAACTCTATGATCTTGTTATTTCTTCCCCAGATACTACGGATGCAATCCTCAACTCGACAATGACCTCCCATCTAGCTTGAACAGCTCAAAACTAACCACCGAGTACGAAACTAGTCCATTTTCTAAGACTTTGAAGAACAACAGAGGCATTTAAAACAAAATTAACTGATGCTTTTGCATCTACATTTCAGCTCTGGAGCATGTCAACGGAAATCAAGCGGTCCAACAAAAGGAATTGTCATTGGCACTGCTGCATGTGGAAGCGCTGTAGTTACTATTGCCCTTGGAACTGTTATTGTTTGCCTTTACAGACAAAAGCTAATGGCTAGGAGAAAATGCAATCGAAATCGACTCCTCATGGCAAAGAGTGAGTAAATCCATTCCTTCTTTACTCATTGATCTCTTAAATCCATGTCAGGAAGCTAATACAAACTAGTTACATTTCTGAGTTTTTGCATAAAAGTGTTTGGTGATTTTTAAGTGTTTTTCCAGTGTGTGTATTATGTTCTGTCAAAGTAAATGATTTACCTTACCTCCTTGAAAATGCAGATCTGGTGTTCTCCATACCTAGCACAGATGACCTTTTTGTTAAGTCAATATCTATACAGAGTTATACTCTAGAGTACATTGAGATTGCCACCCAAAAGTACAAAACCTTGATTGGTGAAGGAGGCTTTGGATCTGTGTACCAAGGTACTCTACCTGATGGCCAGGAGGTTGCAGTGAAGGTCCGATCAGCTACCTCAACTCAAGGAACTAGAGAATTTGAGAATGAGGTAAAAGTTATTATTAATAAATCATCAGCTTAGAATCCTACATTTATAGCTTCAATACAATGTTGAAAATATGCAACTGATAACTATTTTTAATATATCTATAGCTAAACCTTCTTTCGGCTATTCGGCATGAAAATCTGGTGCCTCTTCTTGGTTATTGTTGTGAAAACGACCAACAAATCCTTGTATATCCTTTCATGTCCAATGGCTCTCTGCAAGATCGTCTCTATGGTACTTTTCGTTAAAAGCCCTTATATTTTATTTCTTGTCTTGTTCATCAATTGTTGATCATCAGTATTTAATAGGTGAAGCAGCCAAAAGGAAAATTTTGGACTGGCCAACTAGGCTGTCAATTGCTCTTGGTGCTGCTCGAGGCAAGTAACTCGTGATGCTAAGCTATTTATACTTTATATGAATTCTCTACTCAAACAAAATAAGAATATTGATCCTATTGAAGTGTCTAATAAGCATTTGTAATCTTCAGGTTTGATGTATCTCCATACTTATGCGGGGCGTTGTGTTATACATAGGGATGTAAAATCAAGCAACATACTTTTGGACAATAGCATGTGTGCTAAGGTAGCAGACTTTGGTTTTTCGAAATATGCTCCTCAAGAGGGGGACAGTAATGCTTCCCTTGAAGTAAGAGGCACCGCCGGATACATGGATCCAGAGTAAGAATCAATCTTTCCTAGCTGATTCAGATTTTGTTGAACTATGCTGCTTCTACAGCAGCAAGTTGATTATAGAAACTATAGTCAACCTCACCATAAAACAAAAATGGTTTTCCATTGCCTACTTTCTCTTTAAAAAATTTTATAAGAAGCCTGACTCCTAACTTTGTGCTGTTATTAAGGTATTATTCAACCCAGCATCTATCTGCAAAAAGTGATGTCTTCAGCTTTGGTGTTGTTCTCCTTGAAATTATAAGCGGAAGGGAGCCTCTTAACATACAAAGGCCACGGAATGAGTGGAGTTTGGTTGAATGGGTATATCTTATGTCATGTTTTCTCATTTCTAGATTGTCAAATTCATAGAACTCCTTTATTAGAAATTTCTTTCTATCATTCTTAAACCAAATGCAAGAGAAGAGATTAACAAAGAGACACCTTTGCATGCAGGCAAAACCTTATATAAGGGAGTCAAAGATTGATGAAATCGTCGACCCCAATATAAAGGGAGGGTACCATGCTGAGGCAATGTGGAGAGTAGTTGAGGCGGCATTGGCATGTATTGAGCCTTTCTCTGCTTACAGGCCATGCATGGCCGACATCGTTCGAGAGCTAGAGGATGCTTTGATCATAGAGAACAATGCATCAGAATACATGAAGTCCATAGACAGCATATATAGCTTGGGAGGGTCCAATCGCTACTCCATAGTTATGGAAAAAAAGATGGTTCTAATGCCTACCCCAACTACATCAGAACCCTCCCCTATTAACACACAAGCCTTGGCTCCGCCAGAGCCAAGATAGTAGATGGGTGGATAAAATGTTTATCAATTTATAAATGATAATCAGCTAACAGGAAGAGTATCCAATGCTTTTTCAATAAGCGACTAAGTACCTTCATCTATTCCATTTATTTTGAAGTTTAAGTGTTTACTATTGCAGCAGACCTTAATGTTGTGTCAATACACATTCCCTGTTTCCTCCCCTTCATTCCCGACTCTTCTCAGTTAATCAGCCGAGTTGTTGCATCTTCTTTTGCCAACCACTACATTGTTAGGCCAAAGATGCAACACTAATCTAGACATTTGACATGATTTAAGCCATAAAGATCTGATTGGTGACTTCAGTCTAAATAAGTTATATACTTACACCACCATATTTCAATTTCAGAATTGTTAAGCAACTGATGGCTTACCATGCTTAAGAATAAACATGTTACAATACGAAGCCAGACTAGACTCAACCACAGGGGATGTTAAAGCAATTACAAGCTTCAAATGTTTAAACTGGCATTATTTAACATACAAGAGACCTTTTAACCAACTAAAATTCATACTGGAAATGTGGGATAATCATTACAAAGATGAATGAACTGACGACAAAGCAAGCCAAAAGCAGCCATTTTATTTACGATTCATTTACTATCCTTGAGCAGACTAACTAACAAAGCAGTTAAGAGGTATAGATTAAGTGAAATAAATCTAAATTTTAGATGCGCACAACTGCTTTAACATTACCACAGAGCCAATTGAATTTTTTTTTTAATTTAAGTTTCTTTCTTTTTCCTTGATAAAATTCAAATCTGGATCCGCTGGAGTCCAGAATTTGGTTTTCTTCTGGTTAAGGAGATAACCACCATCACTGTTAAATTAACTTTTCCATTATCTATAAAGGCAGGAGTCAGAACTTTCAGCTGCCAAGCACTGTTTCAGCATCTTCCTCGAAATGCAAGTTACCAACCTTTCTTTCTTTCTTTCTTCATTTCGATTGCTAAGGTTGTGGAAATAAAGATTTGAACTTAAAACGTCATTTTTGTAGGTAAGATTGGCTAACTCTTAGGTTTCAGTCTATGCCACAACCTAAAATTGTCATTTGGAAGAATGTGTGCTTTTATTAAGCAACTAAAAGATGAAACAAAAAGGAGCCCCAAAAAAATCTCTCAAAAATGGTGCAATGAAGAATTAAAAAAAGACAAGGCAAAGATGATTCATTGAAATTGTCAAACAGCAGATAATGTCTTACAAACACGACAAGCAAAAATTCACTAATTAACAAGGTTAGTATATTATAGACAAAAAAAGGACTTTGTTTTCACAATTCGAAAACTTTAGTGGGAACAGAATCACGACAAAGACATGGAAACAATACAATTTAAATGTAAATTACGTACTGAAAAGAGAAGGATTAGCGGAAGCAGTTCCCACTTGAAGTTCAAGAAGCTCCAAACGTCGTTCCAGGGTATCCAGTTTCTCGTTCAATGTTGCCAATTTGCTCTTCGTTGTAGCCTCTGAAAAATGAAAACAAAACATTTACTACAGATAAAAGAGGTAAAATATAGTAAATTGAATTTGAAAATCAGAAAAAGGAAAAAAAAAAGAATATATTTACCGAATTGGAGGAGGAATTCGAAGAGGCGACGAACATTGAGGGAAATGTGAGAGATGAATTCGCGATTCCCCCAATCGGCTTGCACTGCTATCCCTACGTTTACGGCGTTCGTTATTCCTCCTGCTCTTGCCATTTCTTTCTTCTTCCCCTTTTTGTTCTTGTTCCTAAAAAGAATCGCCGACTTTTACAGATCTTCCTCGTCTGTTAGCTGTTTTTCTTGGATATTTGTTTTAAATTTTGTTGAGAGAGAAAATAAAAGATTTTTTTTTTTCTTTCTGTGCAATAAAATGGGGTCCGGTTTGGTTGGTTGGTTGGTTGGGGTTAGTTGTGGAGTTGTAAGTGGCGGGTTTGCTTCGGGTGATGACTTTACCCGACAATTCCTTTACCAAATAAAAATGAACTGACTCTGTATTATTGCCCAAAAAGTAACAGACTTACAATTTTAACCTTTCTTTCGAGGCAAGCCCTCCTCTGTCATAATGAAATTCATTTCTTTAATAACTTTCAATATTTTAATATATATTAAGATTTTAACATGATAAAGATATTTATTTATTTATTTATTTTTATAGTTATCAGTAATATCCTGTTTAAAAACGCTTGCAATTGATTGTCTTTTTAAAAAAAAAAAAAATTATTTCGCATATTTTATATTATAATATTAATTTTTTTTTTTTATAATTTGATGTAACATGATTTTTAATATTAAAAAGTAAAAAAACATAACAATTAATTTTGATATATTAAAAAATAAAACATTATTAGAATGAACAAAGAAAATGACGGGAAAAGAGAATTAGCTTATCGTGACAGGTGGACACTCTCTAGCTTCGTTAAGTAGTGAAGTGAAGGGGCAGTTTTTAAATGTGCTTTACTTTGGGAATATTATCAGCAAATTTGCCTTTGAAGCCAAGATCCAATATAAATATCCCAAAAATAATCCCATCAACCCGACAAAATCATTCAGGGACATTGTGCTTTTACCATCTCCAATTGCGCTTGTGAGTATAAACAAATTGGTATCGTATATAAGTTATAGCATCCCAATGCATAAGCAAATAAAAGAACCAGAAATGGAAAATCGTTCACCAGAAGAGATGGCAAAAGGATAAGTCCCAAGAAAATTCAAGATTAAATATCTTCAGGTTAAAGACATCTCTAAGTGCTATTCTCCATCTCTATTCTTTTCTTGTCTTTTCAGGGCAGTAAGCAAGCAGAATCCTTGAGACTAGTAACGATAGCTTGAAAAGCTGACTAAAACACAAATGTGGTGCATAACAGGAACTTAAATTGACTTAGTAAACTTGTTTTAAATGTCCTTCCATGACCTTGAATGTCAGCTGAAAAACAGCTCATGCTCAGGCTGTGACTGGTAACAATCCATTGTGCCTGAGCAATGCCTCTGGTGAAGGTTCGCGTCCACGGAATTCAACAAAGACCTGGATGCATCATCATCTCATGTTAAGAAGACGTAATCAACGCACTCTACATTACAAGTTACAGTGTGTAACAAACTGAAACAGAAAATACAAAACATAGTGTTTCTCTTATTGAGAAACTGCTCAGAAAGGGAAAGAAACAGAAAACATGATTTAAAATTTCACAATTAGGAATGTCCATGTACAATTTGATTAAACTAACCTCTAATGGTGCTTTTCCACCTCCGAGAGCAAGAATGGTCTCCCGGAACTTGTGGCCAGTTTCTTTAACAGCCTGTTGGAATACAATTACACATAACTGAGCATATATTTTCCTTTTTTTTTTCAAAAAGAAATTTACAAATAATAACAGGACCATGAATATGTTTTAGCAAGCTCTGATGCAGAGCTTTTGAAGGAAAACACAGAGAAGAATCACTGTATGCAACACAATCAGCACTCTAGGTGAGGATCTGCATTCAATGATTATGTTGTGCAGTTGTAGTGCAATGAACATTATGCTGAATCCTTTATTAGGAGCCATAGCTCACCAATTGCAGACACAGGCACAAACATAAGAATTGGTAAAATAACAAGGAGGGGGAGTCAAATCTGCTTAATGATTTTACTCTATTTGATGCATACAGTCGAAAAGGAAAAGATATAAAAGAGGATGGAGGATTGTAAAAACCAATCCTGAACAGCCTTTCAACTGACATACCTTGCTGTCTTCCAATCCAGCATCCTCAAATGCTGAGAAAGCATCTGCAGACAACACTTCTGCCCACTGCAAAAGTAGCATTTCTGATTTCAGATCACATAGCAAAGGGCAAAGGAAAAGGAAAGAAAAGGAAAAACAAGAATACAAATTACCCACAGCCCTTAAAAAGATCACAGGAATTTAGCAGACAAAACTTAATACTAGCTAGACTGCAGAAGTAGGCTACAGTGAGATAACGAGAGGGAGAAAGATCATAAATTATTTAGTCTTTTTTAGATTGTAGACAATCGGACCTTGGTAGCTAGTTCCAACCATGAACATTTCAAATATTTCTCCACAGATGTACTTTTCTAAGAAACCTAGATAAAAAATAAAATATACCTTGTAACTGTAGTATCCAGCAGCATATCCACCTGATGTTCACAAAAGCAAACAAATTTAAAAATCTCCTAGGTGAAATTTGCACAGAAATAGTAAAAAATACAAGTGACAATTTTTCTAAGAGCACAAGAGGGGGGGAGGGATCGGAGGAAAAAGGAGCAAACCTGCAAATATATGGTTGAAACCACAGAGGAACCTATCTTCTGGCAATGGGGGAATCACTTGTGTTTTTTTGGAAACTCTCTGATCAACATCATAAACAGATTCTGACCTACCTGGTATATATTTTGTATGAAGCTCCAAATCAAGGCTAGCAAATCGAAGCTGCAAAATAAGAAACAGTTAGAAATGACCTGTCAAGCATTCAAATACTGGAGCAAACACTACTGCAGTTCACCAAATATTACAATCTCCTTTCATTAAAGTAAGACAACAACATACAGAGTCACAAAGTTTTAAACATACATTATCACAGAGTTGCACAAGGTGGTAAAAACAAATGAAGAAAAAGATACTTTTAATGCATCCACTAAAATCAACTAGCATCATCCATTTCTGTAACACTCTACATGGTTTGCATTGACACAAAGTACCTTCTATGATGCTTTAAAATATGGATGTATCCAGACAAGATAGCTCTGTAGCTGGTTGATATCAAAGGGAGCGCAGTCAAATCAGTCCAACTTTGAGGTAGGAGAGGGGGTGGAAGAAGAGATAGGACGCACTAGAGTAAAAAGAAAGAAGAGAAAGATAAAGGAGGAGAACATGGTGCTAATGAACTCTGACAAGGAACACTGCATATATTAAGGGGCAGGCTTCTGTTTAACCACAAGCCATACTCAGGAAACACATTGTTTCTGCAGGGATACATACACCAAAATTGACATGAGGGCAGAACAAGTTCAACTGACCTGACGAAGACTTAAAGAACCAGCACGGAAAGTCCTTGCAGCAAGGAGCTTCAAGTATACCTCCTCAGGGAGACTCTCCCCTGTTTCATAATGCTTTGCAATGCTCATCAATGTTTCCCTGAGGCAAACAAAAGACAGCTTGGATAAAAATCTACTTAAGAAAAGTTATAATTGATTTAGAAAAGGGAAACGCACATAATAGTAATGACAAACGCACATAATAGTAATGACAATATCCAAGAACGTGGATTGGGAAATATATTTGGACAAACTAATTAGAGAATGTAGAACATTTACATGTTTGACCATGATTCTGCCTACAGGCCACAAAATAATAAGAACAAATAGATCAAACAAGCACAAGCTCACAGTCACAAGGGTCAAATAGCCACACCTTCTCCTAACCCATTGTCAGATCATAAACATTAAGATCAAATGCAATATGATTAACTACAAACAGAGTGGTAAAAACACCATGGAGTTGCATAAAGCCAAAACCACAAACAACCAAGAAGCCATATAATACACAAGAAGTAGAGGGGCTGCTTTTCTAAGCCACACCTAATATGATAAGTAACTATATCGGGCCTTGTATGCATATCTTCCACATGCATGTATCACACCCAATTTTGTTTCTTTTAGCAACAAAAGGCAAATGTAGTCTGAAGCAATCCAAAAGATATAGATTTTGGTTGTTGGAGATGTTAACCTGTGGTAACACCAATTTTCCATGAACTGAGAGGGCAACTCAACAGCATCCCACTCAATCCCCCGAATGCCAGCAACTAGACCCTCATCTTGCTTGGTCAGCATATGCTGAAGTGCATGGCCAAATTCATGGAAGACAGTCTCAACCTGGAAAGAGAAATGCCATCAGTCCACAAGGGCCAAATTATAGCAGACACTTTGAACATCCAGAAGAGTGAGATATGCTTTACAACAGCCACTATTTCTACAGTAATGAGTAAAACATACCAGAATAAAAGTATATCCTATCCTATTCTATGCAATCTCACATGCAAGCACTATAATAAGATAGAACACAGCCAAAATCTCTGGAAGCGAAATTTGAGGTCAGCTAAGCATGCAAATGTTCATCCTCTCAGCAAGCATGTGGCCTGAGTTTAACCATAATATTATCAGAGATTAGGCTCTCCTAGAACCAGGCAGTCTAATGCACAAATGCATGTTCTTATTATGGGTATTTATTCAAAAGGGTTTACTAGAACTGTGCTTTTAAATCTAATAAGTTCTAAACAAGAAGCATCCATGCATTATGCCTCCCAGAAAGCATGTTGTTTAAATACACTTACACTAGAAAAGTATGAGCTATGATCAGACTTGATCAAGGACAAAGAACTGATTTATGTAAGACTGATTTAACTGATAATATTAATAATAAAGACACAGTGCTTAGGTGGCTCAAAATGTTGGTTTTTGGGGATAAGATCAGAAGCACTACTAGTGGAGGAAGGGAATTGGGAAAGGCTACAGATGGGGACAAACTCTAGGCTTCTGGACCTGGTTGCTCCCTGTTATTACCTTAGCTTCCAATCATTCAGAACACCATAACTTATAAGCATTAGCATTAGACTTAAAACTAATGTCTTCAACTTACTTCACGGAAAGTCATGAGGCTTGGCTTGTCCCCAACTGGTGGTGTTTGATTGCACACCATGTGGGCAACAGGCAACCTTGCTGTGGTACCATTACGTGACAGTACACAACTTCGAGAAACAACCTCATCCATCCATGCACCTTCCCTTTTCTCTGATGGACGAGAGTATGGATCAAAATAAAAATAGGCAATTGGACTACCTGAAGAATCTTTGACACAATAGAACCTGACGTCTTTGTTCCAGACCTTAAAAAAAAAAGTTGGATGTGAAATTAATATTCTATGAAATAGGCAGTGAAGAAAACTGTAGATGAACCAAGGAAATACTTACAGGAGCTAGACCATCAGCTGGCTCAATGTCAATCCCAAAAAGTGTCTTAGCAAGGTTGAAAAGGCCATCCATAACCTTTGAAAATGAGAAATATGGCCGGAGTTCTTCCTGTGCAATTTTTGGATCAGGATAGACATAAGTTTTCTTCACATAAAACTGATGTCTTGAAGCTACAATTTAATTAGCAAAGAGAGAGAGTCAACCTCATTGATGTTGTATTTTGACTCACGAAGCCTCTCACTCCAGAAGTTGATGTCCCAATGGCTCAAATTATCAGCTTCTGGTGCACCTTGACTCTTGGAGTAATCTTTTAGGTCTTCAACATCTGCAAAGACCAAAAAGATCAGATGCTTTAAAGTACTTCCCAAGTAGCTTTTATTTAGAAAGATTGCATTAAGAATGAAATTATTGGACAGGAACTATTTAGGAGAAATATAGAAAGCAAAACATAGCAAGCTTCATGAAAATCAAGTTCTGAAATTGTATTGAAGAAAAAACAACCTTTCCGATAATGCCAACTAGTACAGCAGCATCAAAGGTGAATTCATGAAAAATCATAACAGATAATAAGTAACATACATGATCACAAAATTAATTGCTGTGAGTGGAGTTTCATTTAAATAAGCTAGAGTAGGAATGTGTTCCTAACAACAACAATAGTGTTTGTGAGTTAAAATTGAACTTTCAGTTATCAAGAACTAAAAATATCATACATTAATAAGTTAATCTAATCAAACAGACAAGTTCTGAGGACAAAGTTTCACATGATAAATCAAAGATCAAAAGACCGGCAACATTTTGTACCCAATACGAAACTATATCCAGCATAATACCTTGGACAGCAGCATTCCAGGAAGCACTCTGAAGCTTTTCTAATAGCTCCTCAGCTTTATCAACAGTAGCCATTTTGGTTGCCATGCTTACCTGATCAAATACACTTTGGTCAGCCTATGAAAAGGATATATTGTTGTAGATACTCTTGATTCATACCTCAGCATAGTTCTTGTAATTGAGAAGCTTAGCCTTTTCCAACCGAAGCTGCAATATCTGATTGATTATTGGCGTATTATCCAAATCACCACTCGATGCCCGAGTTATATAAGCACGGTAGACTTCCTCACGCAAAGCACGGTTACGAGCATGTTGCATAACAGAAATAAAACTTGGAGCATCCAATGTAATCATCCATGGGCCGTTCTCGGCAGTAGCATTTTCATGCCCCTAGGTGAGAACCAAGAAATAATATAATACATGGCAGAAAAATTGGAAACTTCACTAAGCTTAAGATGGGAAACCATTAGTAAATGCAAACATAAGCTGAAGGAAAAGAATACCTTAGAAACTGCTGTTTGTGCAGCTAACCCGAGAGCAGTCGCTGGCAAACCCTCAATTTCTTTCTTATCAGTTATCAGCTTTTCAAACTTCTTTGTGGCATCCAAAACATTCTCGCTAAATTTGTGAGACAGCCTCTCCATCTCCTGTAAAGCAGCTAATAGTAAATTGAAAGGAATAGCCAAAAGGAACAACGACTGAGCATAAATATTTATATGGTTACTTTCAGATTTCCAAACCTGCTAAACTTTACAGGAAATAATTTTCTTAAAAGACAGGGAAAGAAAGGCAAGAAAACAGACACCAAGAACTTCAAAAGACACTTGTGTCAATTACTCCTCATTTTAGTTGGCACAGAAGTTGACTTCAAAAGATAAAATGGACCTGTAGTATGACACCAAGCTAATTTCTGTTGCTTTAACTTCAACTAATATTAAATCAAACCTGTTCAATTTTGTTAAACTGTTCTCTTTTATCATCTTCAAGTGAAACACCATTAAGAACAGCTTCCTTTATCTGGGCTGCACACATACAAAACAAAAGGAGTTATCGAGCATTCTCAAACACTAATAGAAACTAAAAGAAATGGAACAAGCACATTGTAAATGATATCACTTTTATATATTCAACATGGACACGCAACATCACACTAAATTAAGTTTCACTTTTTTTTCTTCCTTTCTTTTTTCAGAATTTTCATCATCACATTTGTTATAGCAATCAAGCTATAAGACTTTGCTGTCAGTACTCAGCATTGGCCAATATCTAATAACTAAAGTAAGGTAGTGATTCTAGCATACAAGTAAGGCACCAAAATAAAAATGGAACAACATCTCCCATTTTATTTGATATATAGATAACTAAACAAAGATACTCACTCTCTACAATACGTTTGCGAGCTTCACTTAGTGATTGCCAATCAGGAGATTCTTTAATAGCCTTGAAAGCATTGTAAATGGGTTTACTTTGTCCCAATCTTAGTTGAAACTTCACTTTTTCAGGCTGTAAGGAAAAAGTAAACACCGTAAGGACCAAAAGGGAATGAGTGAGATTAATGCAAGAATGCCAAACCAAATTGCATGAAAACAAATAGGAACAACACTGTTCCCGACTCAATCAATAGAAAGAAAATCAATTAAGTAAATTCCTACTATACCATGTGGTATAAGTTATGCCAAAATCATTAAAATAAATTCACTGACTTAATCTACGATAAGAATAAGATAGATATTAGATGTTTAAAACATTGATGCTAAGCACTAATATATTCGTATACATATTGAATGTTATATATCAGACTGTCCTTAAATAGAGAACACAATGACAACATTAATGTACCTGGACTTCTTCAATGGCAGCACGGAGCTCAGCTGTATCTTTAACAGACTTAAGATGATTAACCATTCCCCACACAACAGTCAACCGATCAACAATCTTTTCCAACGGCTCCACCAACTTTGGCCATGATGGCTCCACTGTTTTCTCCAATTCATCCAAATCACTTTCCTACTCAACCAACACAAACATTATCAAAATCAAACACACAAAATCCAAACATCCCAGATACCAGAACATCACAAAGTTGCGAACTTTAACACTAGTGTCGAAGAAGCAATATCTTGAAAGCCCAAAAGCCAAACAAATTAAAGATCATGGCAACCAAAATTTTGAATTTGAGTTCTCAAAAAGAGAATGATCTCAAAAAAGGCAAAATCCAATATTGGATTTAGAACAAGGCAAAAAAAAAAAAACAAAAGAACTTAAACCCGGAAAAAAAACCAGCCCAAAAAAAATCAAAAGAACATACGAGTTTCTTCAACAAGGCACGAATCCCAGGCCTGACATGCTTGGCTTCAACAACATCGAAAGGTGGAAAGTCGAAATCTTGCAAGAGAGGATTGGAGTCCATGTTCTCATCAATAGAAGCTGAAGAAGCCATTGAAGGAGGGGAGAGAGAAGAGCAAGAAGAAAATGAAGAGAAAGAGAGAGAAGGAGAAGTTGAGTGGTGAAAAGGCTGAAGGCAGACGGAGAAAGAAGATGACCAGAGAGGACAAGCGTAGGATTTAAGCACAAGCTTGGGGGTAAAATGGGGAAAAGAAGAAGAAGAAAAAGAGGAGCGCTTTAGTGTTGGATGGACTGAGCGGGAGAGAGAGAAGCGAGTAGTAGCCATGAGCATGTTGACCATAACAAAGGTTGTCTTGAATAGGACTCTGTTTGGCAGGTGTCGTGTGATTCTCATTTTTCCTCTTTTGATTTTTGTACGTTTGCTTGGATAGGAGGAAATCAAAATTGTTCTTGTAGGATGATCTCTTGGGATGGGACCCCGCTTTTCTTCATGTCTGGTTTCCCTCGTGTTCAGTTATGATGGGATTAAGTTATCAAGTTAACGCCATTAATGACAATATTAGTAATATTGGTTTAACATGGAAAGTTTCCTGAGAAAATTGCTAATTTGGATATTTCTGTATTATATTGGTTAAGAAATTTGAAGTTTGCTACCCAACATGGGATATGAAGAATCCCATATCTCAACAGTATTAGTTGGAAAGTTTTTCCAATTATAATATCTTATTATATATTTATAATTAATGATCACTCTTTTTTGAGATATTGGGAAAATGAAGGAAGTGAGAATACATTCTTTGAACGGTGAAAACGTGAGGAAAATGAGAGCTGTTACATCTTGTCATCCCCTAGTTTTAGTTGATTACAAGGAAGACATTCTTCTAAACAATAATAGGGTAAACAGAAAGTTAATATAGTACTTGTTAACTTGTTCATAGCAACAATTCTGGTGATTAATTTATATTTATGCATATTCTTTTCAAAAGTAGCAGTCCCAATCAGATTAGTATTTGATTATATTATAAAGTTTAAAAAGTATGAAGAACATAGTAGCTATTATTAGTCTACTTTTCCTTTCTCTTTATTGTGTTCTTACTTAGAAGTAATTTACAAGCACTTATAAAATAGAGTTGCTCCATTTTTTTTTTGCCAAGAGTGACTGCAGCCTTTACTTTGGAAGTAGATACCAGTTTAATGGAAAAGTCAAGGTCTAAGATTCACTTAAAAAAAGATTGGCCGAAATCAAGTGCTCATAATTCAACCATCTTGTTCTAGCAGATTTAACTAGGGATCCAAAAAGGCCAACAAGGTGAAGTTGCTTAGTTATGGAAAATAATAGCACTGCGGCAGCTTAGGAGCCAGACTGAATGCTAGAGAAGCATCATCAGAGGGTTTTCAGGATGATCATTTACAAAACAAATGTCATGAGTTACTTCTTGTTCTTTGTTTCCGATAACATTTTGGTCTGGTGGTTGAACAATCTGGTACGCAGATGAACATAATGATTCCAGAGTATATCTGTTACTCAGATGAATTTTGCATCTACCATATGAATCAAATGCAAGGCAGTAAGAAGAAACTACTTTTGAACTCAATGCAGGTTTATTGCTTCAAATTGTCGATAAGTATGTATGTATGTATGTATGTATACACATTCAGTGAAGATTCAAACCAAAGTTTCCTCATTTATACCCATAAAAGCTGTTAATTCACATTCTACACAATTGGCCTGCTAGTAAAATTTTATTCCTCATTCGCCTCCACCAGTCGAAAAGTCACACTAGCACATGCATACCTGTTCCAAATAGATATATAATCAGCAAAGAACATGAAAACAAGAACAGAACTAGAATAACATGGTTGTCACAAATATGGAAAACCTAAAAGATTCATCAGATGGCACTTAGTATAGATGCTGACATACCCAAAGAGCTTAGTATATGTTGGCAACAATTTTTTTTCAAAGGGGGAAGAACATAAATGGGTTTTAGATGTCAACTAATTCACCTTAAGAGAAGTAAGAAATGACTTTTAGCATGGTAAGTTAATCAATCATATACCTTGCAGACAAGGTTGGTTTCTCAGTTCTTGTACTTCATGGTTCCCTTTTCAAATCCAATTGTTGGGAATTGCTTTGCATACTCCTCAACGTTGTGGCGAAGTTTTGCAATCTCAGATTGAAAGTTAGGAGCAGCCAGTGTGGCCACGAAATCTTTCAACTTTGTCCCTGGTTTAAAAAAATCAACAGCACGTAACCACAAATCAGTAGAGTCAAGCAACAGAACTAGTCATGACTCAGGACCTAGAATAATTATGTACTATTAACATACACATTATAGAGCAGATATAACTGATAGAGAAGAACAAGTTCAGAGAGAATAATACTAGAGGGAATAAAGGCTTTCAAAAACCTTTTGTTTCAGCCTTGATTTTCACTGCCAAGTTCACAGCAGCATCAAAATATTCTGCTACTTTAACAAAGTCCTCCTCAACAAATCCTCTAGATGTAAGAGCAGGGGTTCCTGGAGTGTAACTCAACTTGTAAGAATAAGTTTAGGTCATGTGAGCACAAAATTACAAAAAACAGCCTTTACCCATCCTGATGCCACCAGGAACCATAGCAGACACATCTCCAGGTACAGTGTTTTTGTTTGCTGCAATATGAACTGCTTCCAACACCTTTTCAACCCTGGAGCCATCAATCCCCTGTAGAGAAGATGCTATAAAAGCTTAGTTTCATCCTGGCCTTTATAATAAGGTTCTTTTCATGAAGCCAGCATCTCTACTAGTAAAGAGCATCATCTTCCATCAAAACTCAACGGAGTAGCAAATTTAAAATTGCAAAGAACAACCAAGAAGTGAGGTATGAGAACTTTTAGATTTATTATTTTCTCCAAGTAGCCAGAGGATATAAAATGTCTATCTCTTACCTTGTTCTTCAGATTAACCAAAACTAGATGGTTTTCTGTTCCACCAGAAACAAGTTTGTATCCCTTCTCAGCCAGAGTCTGCAAATTTGGTAGATTTTGGTGGTTAAAACTGCTGAGTTTAAGAAGAGAGAATCATATGTATTTATTGTTTAAAATTCTCGAACACATCCGTAAGGATGCCTCCTGGTATATGTTCATTCTTTTTCAATGTTTATAAAGAATCACTGCAGCAAAATGAAAAATAATTCTCCATCAAGTAGATGAGAACAAGGGATGTTTCCATGCTTTGTTGTAGAATAAATTCTGTTACATCGTGCATATGATACCTGTGCGAACTTTGAGCAATTACTGAGGACTTGCTCCTGGTAAACCTTATACTCTGGTGTAGTTGCCTGTTTCAGTGCAACTGCAAGACCAGTAATTGTGTGGTTGTGCGGGCCACCTTGAAGTCCAGGAAAGACAGCCTGATTGATTTTGTCTTCATAATCATAGAAAATCTGCAGAAAAAGTCACTAGTCTAAATTTTTGTTCCACTCACATGTTGAAAGAGAATAGAGCAAAAAATGAGCTAGATATTATAAAAAGGTAATGTTTACTTTCAGCAGCTAACCTCTTTCCCTTGTTTGTTAATCTCTTTCAGTCCCTTTCTGAAGAAAATCATGGCTCCACGAGGCCCACGAAGTGACTTGTGAGTTGTGGTGGTTACAACATCAGCATACTCAAAAGGTGAAGGGATGACATCAGCTGCAACCAAACCACTAATGTGTGCCATGTCTGCCAACATTATTGCTTTTTGCTTGTCGCAAACCTGTTTAATACATAACAAATGCGACATCCAAATGGGGTCAAAATCACGAACTTCGATATATGACAAATTGATAATCTTAGCTGAATAGCTTTAGATAAATCTAAAGAAGGCTACCTTTCGAATACGTGCATAATCATATAGACGTGCATAAGCACTAGCACCAGCAACTATTAATTTTGGCCTGAAAAGAGTTGCACTCTTCTCCAACTGCAATTAAAAACTTTGATGTCAAGAAAAACTTCTATTGCGATTCAGGGGAATCTGATAAAACGAAAAACTACAAAAGCTGCTCAACTAGACCAGAGCTACACAGGGGGCATCTTCTATCAATTAAAAGTAATATAAAAAGTTGATGCAGCACAGTGTCAGCTAACTAGCAGAAGATGAAAAATATGTGTTGCCTTACTGGGAAGGAAAATAGTTGTAAACAAAAACTGATTTGCAATCTGGGAAACTGTATTCTGTTTTGTCCGAAAAGTGATGAAAGAAAAACTAAGAAGCTATCACAATATGAAAACTGATAAAGTACCTGGTCATAGTCAATGTAGCCAGTGCTCTCATTCAATCTGTATGGCATTGTCTCAAAAAAAATAGACACAGCAGATATCTTTTTGGTGTCCGTCTATGTAATCACAAAAGAAACCACATAAGCATCAAACCACAACCCGAAAATAATGATACAAACAAGAAGACAGCCTAAGAAACTGATGACAGTCAGAATTTAATCCCGCTTAATCCTCAGAGTATATAGACGTAGATTCATTGGTCATAGGATTACACTTCCAAACAGAAAGAATGTTACATGCATTATCATACAGCAGCACAAGAGATGCAAGCTTCAAAAGAAGACCTCAAATTTCAATTAACAGGCAAAATATGAGTGACCACTTATTTCAAGAATTCAACTCATATGTCTGTCTATTTTAAAAATGACACTGGGAATCTAGACAGAATATCTGTGTCAGCAGACAACTTGGAACGAGACTGGGACCATGAAAGAGGACTCTAGAAGTTTAACCAAGACAGAGGGACTGAGAGTGGCTCTTGGTGTTTCTTAAACTTGTATTCAGTATCTGTTCTTAGAAATAACAAGGGAAATGCTTAGAAAATGTCTAAATAATAGCCTCATTTCTTAATTATTACCACTATCTTTTTACTGTCTGCACTGTTTTGGATAAATCAATCAAAGAAGAAAAATAAATTAGGGGACAATTATACATTTACAACCCCGAAATTTCATTTGAAGTAATTCCAGCAATTGCTGAGGCATCGTCTGATGTTTGAAGAGAATAATGTCTTGCACTCTAGCTTAAACTTGTTTGCAAAGTCACAGTGTACTTAAATACTGTTAGCAAGTAAGGACAGTCAGTGCAACAAAATTAGCTATGTAATTTTGAAGTACCTGATAACCATGAGAGAGATGCCCACCATGAGGAAGATCAAGTGCCATGATTCTGTCATGAGGCTTTAATAGTGCAGTGTAAACATGAAAATTGGCTGGAGAACCAGAAAGGGGCTGCACATTCACTGCCCGACAACAGAGCATGATAAACAGAGAAAGCCTGTCAGCAACCAAATGCTATGAAAGCTCAGCAGAAAATTTCTTTCCTAAGCATGCCTATTACTATCTCCGCAAGCACCCAGTGAGTAATTACATCTGTAAAGTTCTAGGTACGTTATTCACCCTCCAAATATAAATAACAAACTTTTAAAAAAACAACAACAACAATTATTGCTATGAATTCTCTTGCCATAACCAAATTAGACATATCTTACCTCCCCATTTTTCAGGATCCAACCGGAATGCTTCCAGGGCACGCTTCTGACATAAGGACTCCGCCATGTCGATGTATCTACAAGACGAAAGTTAAAACCACTTAAGCATCCGGATACTACATGAATTTACTGATTCCGGTCAAGTCAGCACCCAATAAAATAATGCTAACAAAACTTAATATCAGCACGAAGAAAGGACTAGAGAATTGATTAACGTACTCATTCCCTCCATAGTATCTTGCACCCGGATACCCTTCACTGTACTTGTTGGTCATGACAGACCCAACTGCTTGCATCACCGACACCGAAGTGAAGTTCTCCGAAGGAATGAGTTCAAGTCCCTTCAAAATCAAACAGGGTTTTCTTTCAGTAAAGTTTAGCTACTTCAACATGTTATCAGTCCAAAAACAGGGTATCATTGAGAACAAAGTTTTTTAAAAAAAAAAAAACAAAAAACGAAAAAAAGGACAGTTAGTTGATTGAAATAGTTATGCTGTTACCTTCCATTGGCGCGCTTTTTCAAGCTCGATGATGTCAGCAATTTCAGGATCAACGACCTCAAGTGGAGCATTCAGTTGCTTTGGCCACTGTGGAGAAACAGGAGAACAACTTTTCAATCGAATAATTCAAACAAGAAAAATGTACTTTCAATCTAAACTAAACAAGTTTAAAGAAAAACAATGAAGTTCTTACAGTGACACCAGGTTTCGCCTTCTCGTACACAGCTTCATTTGGCAAAGATGACTGCACCAAAAAAAAAAAAGAGGAAAAAGAAAAGAATTAAAAAAGAAACCATTACAGAATATCGAATTAGAAGAAATGAAAGAGAGGAAAAGAAGAAACCATGTAATAAAGGGAGGTGGCATTGTAGAAAGGACGGAAACGCTTGTCGATGGAAGAGGAGAGTCGTCGAAGCGCCATTGCCATCGCCATTTTCGTCTGTTCTTTCTTTTGGTGTTTTGGGTTCTGAAGCTGTGGAAGAAGTTTGTTACTTAGGGTATGGGTATGTCCCTAAGGCTTGGTTTGTGGCATAGGTTGAGGGTGAGCTTTCGGTGGTTGGAAGCCGATTTTTGAAATCTGTGGGTTCAAGTCCTTTTCCTTTCGAAGTTGGTTTGGCTCTTCTCAGAGCGAAGAAGTGCTGCTGTCTCTCTAACGAGTAACGACTATCCTCCAACCGTTGGTGGCTCCCACTGAGAATGTGCTCCCTTTGGTCCTTTGCCGTTCGTTGCTAATTGCTAGTGCCGATTATCTTTAGTATCATTCCCTTGTTTACATGATCAAATAAGGATTTATGGAAATCGAACGTCAGATATGCATAGTAACGAAACTAGCCATGAAAGGCCTATCCAAAACTCTGCATTTCTTAGCCACAGAATTAAAACCTCAGAAATATAAGCTGATAGAATCTGAATGCATTTGAGAGACAGATTTTGCCACCAAAGCTTGAGCACTAACACTAAACTTCAGTATGTAAGAAAATATTTACCCATGGGCCTTTAAGTCTAACCCTTTTTATGAAACCGGTCAGCCCAAAATGTCATGAAAAATAAAACTGTCTTAACCCTTTTTTTGAAACAGGAATATTTGCCCATGGGCCTTTAAGTCTTAACTGGGACAGCCCAAAATGTCATGAAAAATAAAACGAAAACGCTAGAAGGAGGGCTCGAACCTCCGACCTTATGGTTAACAGCCATACGCTCTAACCAACTGAGCTATTCCAGCTTGTTTCGTGTATTTGTCAACATCAATAATATTCAACTCTCTTCAGCGGTTTTGACGTTTCACCCAAAACCAAACGTAGGGTGGGCATTTGGCCAGCTAAACTGCCGTGTTTGTCCCCTTGATATGTCTCCCCAATCAAACGGGGCCTTGCACTCTTTAGCCCGCGTAACAAGTAGCTGAAAACACTAATTATGATAATCAAGGAAAAAAACAAAAGAAAACTTAATTGTCTGAAGAATCAACTCAAACCCCATCGCCCGTCTGCCGCTTAACTGAAGCAGAAATAACAGGCTACATTTCAACAGCAAAACAGGGTCAAGTTCATTGATTCGGGCCATGTGCACCCACCATCCTTGTCCAGTTGCGTCCTTTCTCAACATGTGAAACGCCACCTCTTTGGTCCAAGGCATACTTCAGCTTCTCCACATGGGGTCCCTGGCCTGACCAGATGAGTTTCAAATGTTCTACAACTTTTCAAAATGTGATTTGCTGTCCTACACCGAAATGTTTTTTTCTTAAAAAAAGAAAAAAACAGATTGATTCAGACCAACATATCTTAATCTTGGATAGTTTAGTTTGATTTGGTTCAACCATGGAATATAATCTTCTTTACTCTCACTCTATATAAAGCATGTTCTCTTTTGTTTATGACCCGAAGCTTATCTCTCTTGCTTATCATTTTTCTTAACTGTTCTCCTTGAGCAACCCATTCCCCATTATCCCATATCTGTTCAAAACATTTGCAGAGGAGGTAAATTATGTTCCATAAAAGTTGCGCGACTTCCTAGATTGACAATTAATTTCAAGTAGCAACAGTAAACTGATCAATGATGAATGGAGGGTAGATAGGAGACATACGTTACTCCACTTGTAAGAGGAATATACATCACCTTGGTTGGAGATCATGTTGGGCCAAGGCGTGCTTCACCTTCACCTTCACCTTCACCTTAACCTTATCTTCACGGGGAATTATTAACTAAGATCAAAATGTACAGAAATTGAACCAAAGTCAAAATCCAGGTTCAATGATACTCTTCAAGTGCACGCAAAGCTGTTTTTTCACAATTCCTATAACAAATTCGATCACCTTTTCAACTTCAAAACCTGTAATCTGTTTACCCGGAGCTAAATTTAATAGCAGAAGTTGAAATGATTATTACCCCACTCTTGAATCGTGGGAAATGTTGATTTTTGTTCCTCAGCAATCATGTCACGTATTGATCAGAACCATTAAGTTTTTGTCAGTATAGTCGGTGGAATGATGCCATTTCTTTCCACCACCGTTTCAGAAACGATGCCTTAGTATTTTCACCTACTCTTTGTTTTGGTGACGTAAATAGAGTGGGGGGAAGTCCAAGTACATAGAAAATATGTTTTGATTTTTATTTACGTTTATTTTACATCATGATCATCAACACATTTACCAAATTAAAACAATTATTCATTTATATCCAGCATGTTTTATATATATACTACCATAAAGATGAAAACAGAATCCAAAGATAGAAGACGATAAAAGAGGGATGGAGCTGGGACACTGAATCCTAGAAGAGTGAAATGTTTGCATATGACAGTGTGTACGTACCTGCTTGCTTTTATCTCCTTTTTCCCAAATCAAAAAATTTTCAGATATATACGACAAACTAAGCCCCAGCCCCAGTGCCCACTAGTTTCGTGTTGGGTTGTAGCCACAAGCAGTTTTTGTTCCACCAAGATCACTTGCTTAATCCATTCAGCTAATTCTTCTTTGCTTCAAGAATCAAAATTTCTGAATGAATTGTTTGAACCATGACATTATTGTTAGCTTAGGCAAAACAACAGGATCTCTAGGTTTAAGAAAAAGTGATAAAAGTTCTTATTTCTTACTCAATTCAAGAGGGTAGCTAACCTTTGTTTAGTACTAGTATATTGAGCTTTTGTATTCTTAAGAGAATCTTTGAGCATATAAAATAAGGCGTCAAACACACTCTTTGTCACACCTACCACCATTAATGTTCCTAAAGAAATAACAGCAAAGCTGTTCAATCAATCAACTATCGTTTGATTGAGATTCTTCCTGTGTTCATTTCATGAGGCGAGAATTCATGAAAACGATGCAGTCACAAGCATTTCTTCACACACTTAAGTGTGCTTACCATCATATATTAAAAGAAAGTTAATGTTATCATGATTAAAGTTTGAAGTAGTTTGATGACCGATGCTTCTCAACTAACAACGTGACTGGTTATTTGTAAATGTAACTTTAGCTTTTATATTTACCTATACCTAATTAGCTTGGCAACTTCATGAGCAATCCACCAAACTTAAATACTATTAATTACATGCTCAACAGACACCAACAAAGCATGGTCAGGTTCTGCCCTTCAGGGTAAAATATATAAATTCCTTTTAAAGGAAAACAGGAATTGTCAAGACAAAAAAGGCAAGAAAACTTTTCATACTCTTTACTTTCACTGTTTTTGTTTGCATTTGGATTATATACTATTTCTCCATTTCAATTTCAGGAATTTAATTCTTTAAGAAAGGTATTGAAAATTCAAGTGAAAGACATGCAAGAGAGTTGTGCCACTTTCTTGTGTAACCTTTCTATTCATTTTGGGGTTTATACAACACAGTGTTATCTGTCAGTTGTGAATGCATGAAAATATTGTTGTCTGTTGTTTTGCTGTTGTTAACTTAATTTTTGTTTTTTCCTTGGAATTATTGGATCAGGATCAGCAGAGCAATTAGAACAACTTGGCCTTCTTTTGATATCTAAGTTCAAGTAAACTAATTCTGTATATTGACTGGTTTTGTTTAGACCCTGTATGAATCCAAAGCTCAGGTTCTATCACATCAGATCAACTTTGGGAATTGAAGTGGTTAATAAGGAAGATAATTGGCTTATGAACTAATCAGAAGTCAGTGAAAAAAACCCATGTATTTAAATGTTAAGGATCGCATGATTAATTGATTATTATCCTGCTCTTTTTTCTAATCCAGCAGCAAACTTTTGCCAGCTTACATAATAGTCTACTACACATTAAAGGCCCACTGAATTAGTGCCAAAAAGGATAAAGCTTTGCATTCTTTGCCATCATTCTTGTTACTTATAAAAGACACAACATCCTCTTCTCACTCATATGATTGTTGAGGAAACACAAGAGAAACTTGACATCATCAAATTCGAACCTAAATAAAGTCTAGCTAGAAAGGGAAGAAGAAACCAATGTCTCAAATGGAGAGAGATCTCAGCCGCCGCCGATCCTTTTATTTTTCCGGTTGCATGATGTCCCCATCATGCTTCCCTGTGCATGAAGAAATGGAGTACTCGCGCATTCACTATAGCAGCAGCAGCAGTGACAAGACGAGGAGGAGATGGAGAAATCTGCTAAGGAGGTTGGTAAGGGATGGCAAGAGCAGCATATATGGATCAAAACCTTTGTCTTTTCACTATGATGCTGTTAGCTATTCACAGAATTTTGATGATGGTTGTCATCATGATGAATCTGGCCATGGCCGGCGAGTTTTGCAGGATGTTAGATGGGAAGTACATGAGTAACGTTGTGTTTGTTTATGTGTTTTTTTTTTTTTTTTTTGTAAGTTCAGATCATCTTTGTTGTAACTATATATATATATATATATATATATATTAAGATCTGCTAATGAAGTTTCCAAGAATCACATTTCTGCCGAATTACTGTTCTGTTGCTTTGTTTTCTTCTTCTTCTTTCCCTCGAAATGTTTATGTTAGCTCTAATGATTAGGAATAATGGATCTGTGCTGTGGATGATGACATATTGAATCTGCCAGGGCCACTGGGGGTGCATTTTTCAGGTTCCAGGACCGACTAAAAACAACAGAAGCAAGACCTTCTTGTTCTTCTTAATCTGCTTAACTAAATTCTGATCATCAGTGAAGAGACAAAAAAACCTTCCAAGGTCAGATTCTTATCAAAGAAATGCTTGCACCAATGATTAAAATCTTAATTAATTTGCTTTTCATCTGGAAAACAAACTTTCAGCTCCATGACAGGACTAATTAACGGTGATTGATAACTGCACACATTGCAGAGAATGTAATTTCAGATGTCATCAGAGACCATCAGAGTTGCATGTGAAACTCTAGTTTCTCACAAGCTAATACGCCAAGATGGCAAGGAAAAGGAAGGTTGTTCTTTTTCTTTTGTTGATTGGGTTTTTCTCATCAAACTGGATTTGTTGAAATCGATGGTCATGACTTATTAACATCTTCTAGGCGATGATCAGAGTTACAGTGCTAAGTTTCATGCCTTTTTGGATGCAGCTTCACCTGTCAATAAAGGTCGCAGAATTATTGAAGGCAAATTGTGGGGTAGAGCCGTGCAAGTTGCATTGGGTAGGCCTGAAACTGCATATGATCCGTATGCTAGTCTGAGACTGATCAGAGTGTGTTTTTGTGATCAACACTGTTGATATATACAGCCAAGAAAACATTGTCATTTCATTTATGATTTAACCATTCAAACACTGTCTCTTTTTCTGTCGAGGGAAATTTTCTTCTTAGATAGAGAAGGCCTTTCCTCATAAACATTTCTGTGATTAACACCAATTTATAGTTGTCCTAATAATCATTTAAAATCTCCTAATAAATGTTTAACATGAAAAATCAAATGATACAGCTTAGCATTGTCTTAAAAAAAAATTCTAATGAGTGCCTCTTGACTTATTTCTTTCTTTAAACAAAAGTCTATTTAGTACCTCTTGAGTTATTTCTTTCCTTTTTTTTTGAAAAAAAAATCAAAATTAAAAATACATGTAGCTATAACTGAAATAAATATACTTAGTATTATAATAACTCTACGCTTTGGAGAAGCAGCTCACTGGAGAAATAAACTATTCAAACCTTTTTTCTTTTAAAGCATAAGCTACTATATTGTTCTGTTATGCAGCTTTTGCTATAAGAAGGATATACTAATATGTTATCTGATTAATTTACCGAAATATTTGGGCCTCATTTGGGCCTAGAGCATATTTGGGTTTTATATTAGGGTATTGGGCTTGGGTTCTTGCCAGTAGCAGTATGGGATTTCGTGGAGCCTATATAAAATGGGACCACATTCCCTCCATTATTTTAAATCTGGGAAGCCCAGATACTGTCGGTTGCTGCTCCTTGCTTTTCTAAATTCCCCCATATCACTGAGTTTTTACCCCTTTCAGCTTCTCTCCAGGTGAGAATCCCATCCTTTATTTCATTTTCTTTCTTTTCCAAATCTCATAAATGTTTCCTCTCTAAAATTCGAAACCCTTGCTCGCTTTTAAGCAAATTTTCCCATTTCTTTTTGAAAAAATTGTGATACATATTCGATTGTACTGCTATCATTTCGGTAGAGAGAAATGATAGTGATAGAACTCCCTTTTTGTATTAAAATTTCGAAGAGAAGACTGTAAAGATTTAACGGCTTATTTTTATTTTTTCCTTTACCTCATGAGTTGGGATTTCATGTCTTGAGCCCTTGGATTGAATGGTTGTTTGATATGATTCAGTTACTACCACCAAATATACGAAAATAAGAAATAGCCGCTTGTTTTGTTAATTTTCAACCTCTGTGTTTAGGCTGAAGGGTTAAATACCTTAGTTCATAATTTATAATGTTGAAGGTTGTCGTATCAACATGAATGATGCTGGAATTTATGCCGTTTCCATGTCGGAGCTAATTTGTCAGTGTGTATATCTACACAGGTAGTTATCTTTAAGTTTATTAATTATGTTTGAAGTTGATAGTTACTTAGGGAAGTTAACATGAGGTGAAGGTCAACTTGTTTTTATTTGTATTTTGAGACTCAACTTCATATATAAACGTATAGATTCTTAGTTATCAGCCTGTAGGTGCCAAAGATAAGCTATTATGTACAGATGCATATTGGATCAATGAAGGGTTAAACATATCGGTTTGATTTGGGTTGTATCTTTGAAAGTTCTTAGCTTAGACAAACCCAGCCCTGTATATTTTCTCAACCTGGTTTTTTAAAGCTTGAAGATTTTCCTTTCGGAATAAATAAAGTTTGAAATTTTCAATCTTAACTTGCGCATAACGGATTGGATTAGTTTCAAGTTGCACATTTAAGGGAGTCAGGGTGTTTGGTTGCTTGGTGTTTGGCTCTTGACAAGGACTGGCCTTCCCTCCTTCTTGATCAATGGAGGAGGTGGGATTCTTGGGGTGGCTGAGTTTGTAACAGGGTGGTATGCTTGGTTGGGTTTAGGGTGTGCGAAGGAGCAACTTGGTTTTCATGTGGTGCACTGTTTCAGGACTCTAGGTTGGCTCGGGAGGGGCTTGTTCTGACTTTTTTGGGGAGATTCTGGCTTGTTTCTGTGCTTGCTGTCATGTTCTTTGTTGTTGAAGGTTCTTGGTTTTTGAGCGCTCCTCGCTTCGATTTTGTGGAGCATTGGGAAATTCTTTGACGCCTGTGGATTTGGAGGTTTTGCTTTGGTTTTTTATTCCTGTTTGGCTTAGGATTTTGAGTTGACCACCGTTCTTTGTGGCGTGAGGCTTAAGTCCTGAATCCATCATGGTTGGAAGCCTTCTTTACGACTCTGCTCAGGCTGTTGTGTTTCCTTTGTCGTCTTCATGTGGATTTCTTTTTGAGGAGGCTCTTTGTTGTTTTCTATTTTAGTTTATTCCTGTTCATTATGTAGAATTTCTTTTCACCTTGTTTTTGTAGGACTTTTGACCTGGTTTAGACTTTGAAAGGGTATAGGCTTTAATGGCTTATTGTCTAACCGGTTTTTGTGAATGTACAGTCTTCTTTGCCCTTATCAGGTTTGCTATGCCATTAGAGTCTCTAGCCTAAAAGCTTAAGACCTGCTATGGCATCACGGCTAAAGGAGGAATAAACAATCATCTTTCAGAAGAAAAAGTGGTTCTTTTTTCTGTTTCTTTAAATTGATAGTTTGGCAGAGACTGGTTAATTCCAATATATAAAACTTCTATTTCAACTCTTTAGCAAACTAGTCACCCTCATGTACAAATGTATTAGTTTTAATTTAGGGTTTGTTTTCATCTCAAAGGGCATTCATATTTTTTTGATCTCATGATTAAACTTATATTCACAATCTAGTATGGTGCCATGCTGCCATCCTTTATCTATTTCCTAGTGAGGCCCAGATTGATGAAATCATTGGTTCATTCAACGTATTCTATTGGGTGCAGCAGTATCCTATATGGCAGTTTATCTCATGATTAGTAAATTGAAATTCTTTAAAATTTTATTTGTGCGGAAGTTGCATATGTGGACTCCCTGCAATTTAGAAATTCAATGCCGGTGACTTGTCAGTCCACTTTCAGAAGAACTTTTATGTCATCCATTCCTAAATGATAGCATTATATTTCAACATTTTACAATTTTGAGAAGATAGTTACAACCAGTGATGCAAAAGATAAAAGACTATTGGTTTTGATGGTTCTCTACTTCAGTTAAGTACAGCTACATTGGGAGGCTGCAACATGGAGAAGTGATTTGTTTCTAATTCAGACCTTTATAAGGACAAGAGATGGCTTTGGCTGCGAGGAAGAAGCTGCCCACATATTATTAAACTGATGTGGTGACATGAAGTTCGAGGAAGAAAATATTTAAGATATAGTTTCAAATTATTTATCAGTTTGAGCCTCCTTCTTTGATATGTATTTTTCTGAAAGACGAAGTCAAGTCTTTGTGCTGTAGGATTGGGTAGCCTATATTGAAAACAAAAAATGTAAAAGACAGAACCTATCATGCAAAAGGTGAAAAATATGAAGCAACTAAGCTTCTTTCTGTCCTCTCCCTTCTTTGTTCACTCTAGAGGTAACCTGATATATTTTTTATCCCTCCCCTTTTTCTTCCAAAAAAAGTTTTCATTCCAGTTTGTAGAAACATGTCAAGCAAAGGGATTTCGTGTTATTCAATCTCTCTAATGCTTGTTGATCATTCGAATGTGATATATTTCACGAACACGGTATAAGAAGACCTAGATCTCATTAAAACTGTTTTTTTTTTTTTTTTTATGGAGGAGATAGTTTTGTGCAAACAATATTTTATTTAATTTATTGATTTGCACATACATGGATTCCTTGTCCCCTGATAACTTATAGTGATTTCATTGTACTGCCACAAACAATGTCAGACTGGTCATTGCTCGGATTATACTTTATCTAGATCATCTCTCCAAGAATAATTTTCTTATAGATTTGAGGTTTGATGAGGATGAAGTAACATGAGTCCGAGTTCCTTGCAACGTCCTTTCCTGGGCTTCTGCAGTTTCATGGAATATACTTAGATTGATGTTGACATGAAAAGATTTCTATTTGATATAGAAACGGCGTTTACCTTTAATCCTTAGATCTATTTGGTGTGTCATAATTTTGTGGCTCAGGTTGGCTTAGTCGAAGATGAATGGGGACATGTGAACCCTCTCCAGAGTCAAAACAATATGAAGTTAAGGCATTTCCATCTGATGTATTTACATCCCTTGTTCCACAAACCTAAGACATGAAGCAAAATTTATTAAATCATTGCCATTGTTAATTTGATATTATGTAGTTTTAGAGGATGTTATTCTCTTTAATTTGTATTCTTGTATTTGTCTAAACTTTGTATCATCAATAAAATGGAATACCTTCTTGTATAATTCCATGTTTTCTTTGTGCATAAGATTTACTTTCTTGTACAGTTCCACATTCTCCTGATGTATGGCATTCCCCTGACAAAAGTGCAAGCGCATTGTAAGTATTGCAATTGAAGTGATTCTATATAGAACAATTTAAAGAAACACAGCAAGTTTGATTGTTGAAAGACCCTTTGGCTCAATTCTTGTATTTCATCAGTTAATATCCGTTCCTGCAAAAGTTAAAACTAAAGCATGTCAAGTTTCATGAATATGCTTCAAATTGACTGTCATTAGATTATGCATAAATTCTGGAGATCTGACCTTTTTCATACGAACACCCCTCAAACTCATCTCCAGTTGGTTCTCTAGATTCTGCAGGTCTTCAACACTCAAACCATGAAGCTGATGACCCATCAGTTGCCTGCTTTATCAGATCATACGTGTTGCTCAATCACCAGAATTTATGAATTAGGTCTCACATCCTTATGTAAAATATAATAGAGTGACATCTTTATTAGATCTGGTAATGTGGTTTTTTTCATATTGGTTTCTTGAACTTCAGTGCAAGATGCTGTATGCAGTGCTTGTTTATCAGTGGCTGTAAAGATCTGTCAAAATTTGGGCATATGTTTGCTACTTTCATTGTTGATTGGTGATTTGTCCCTTTATCTTTTCTGAGTCCAGGTCTTTGACCAAACAGACTCTGGGATGGATAAAGGATCTGGGCAGTAATTTTTTGTTCCTCTTGTTAGCTGTCTGAAACTAGCTTTATGGTTATGGAAAATGGTTATCTGAAATGTTTGAACCTGTTGAATGGCAACCTCTCTGTAGGAGGTCTGAAGTCTGGGTATAGGTTAGTACATAATTAACCAACATAATCATGCTCTTTCCTTGTCACAGATCCATCTTTGTTGGAGGCGGAGAGCCTATACAGGCAAAGATTGGGTTGTGATTGTAGTGACCTCACAGTTCTGATGGGTATTTTGACAAATTGTGAACCTTATGGATATAATTTGATGAATTGTGAACTATTATTTCCATATAGTTTATTGCTTCAAGAGAAGCTGAATCATATGTAGCAACTTAAGCATCAAAAACCTTTGCTTTGTTGTTGTTCCATTGACATTATCATTGGGACTCACTCCACTTTGAATTGATTGAATAGAAATTCTTATGTTGAGGAAGCAGCTTTTTAGAGATACTTAGCAGGTCATATTTTTGGGAATTGAGAACATGGATATATAACAGAGGCTTTGAGGTCTTCAAGGACAACAGAAAAAAAAGTTTGGGTTGGGGGAAAGGGGGTTTTTGCTTAAGAGGGTAGTTTTGCTTAAGAGGGTAGTTTTGCTATTATGATTCATTTGAAGTTAGTTTGGCTGTAGTTTTTCAACAAGGTGTGCTTCCATTACATGGATGTGGAAAATGCAAGTTGGGGGTTGTGTATCTCCTGGTTTATCTTGTCAGGAACTTTTCCACGGTAAGACTAGGCATGAGACCCTCTTAAATATCTGAAGATATGAGAAGTTAATATACATGTGAAATGAAGATGCAATGGGACACCGTTTAAGGTATTTACAGCACGTTTGGTTCACGGAATAGACAGGAATAGAATAGAATAGGTATTCTGTGGGAATAGAATAAGGTGAGAATAGAAAAGAATAGTTATTATTTTGTTTGGTTCAGTGAATGGAATAGAACAGGAATAGCTATTACTACTTAATGTAGTGTTTGGTTGATAACAATAATTTTGGAATAAGAAAAGAATAGAAAATAAAAAGATAAAAATATCTTTTATTATATATGATTATTTATTTTTTATGTTATTTTTTAAGATAATAATAATTTATAATTTGATTAAAATATTAATAATTAATAATTTAAATATTAATATTTTAATATAATTTAATTATTAATACATTAAATATTAATATTTTATTTATAATTTAATTATAATTTTTTATTTTTTATTTACATTCATTAAACATTAATAATTTATTATGATTAAAATATTAATAATTTTTTATTTTTTATTTATATTCATTAAACATTTTAATTTAATATTAATATTAATATTATTATTATTATGAATTAATAATTTAATAAATAAAATATTAATATTTTAATATTATTAATTATATTAATATTAATAATATTTAAATTATATATAAAATATTAATATTTTAATATTTATAAATAATTTTTTATTTTTTATTTTTTTTTTGTTCTTTCTTCTTCTCCAGAATCCGGTCGTCGGAAAAGCGAACGGTGTCGTGTAACACCGATCTGGCGCACCATGTGGCCGGATCTGACCACTAGGACGTCAGATCGGCGTCCCCTGCGGTTGGATCTGGCCATGAAGTGCCAGATCCAATCGCCGGATCTAGTCGGGAAGCACCAGATCCGGTGCTTCCCGGGACCAGATCTGGCCGTTGAGCGCCAGATCGACGTAGAGAAAGAGCCATCGGTCGAAAAAGGGAAGATAGGTGGGGAGAAAGATGCAAATTGGCAGAGAGAAAAGGGAAGAAAAATCGGGGCAGATTTGGTTTGTTCTTGAGAGAAAAAGCTTGGCTTAGAGAGAAGGAAAAGAGGAAGAGAGAGAAAAAAAAAGGTTTTATATGGACTCTTTTGAAATTTAGTAAATTCAATGGGAGTATTTTAGTCATTGTATATTTTTTAGCTATTCCATGAGCCATGGAATAGCTATTATCGGGGGGGGACCTTGGGTTTACTTAAGGCCCCCCTATTACCCCTTTGCAGGGAATAGAAATTTCTCAGGAATTTCTATTCCCTGTTAACTTTTGAACCAAATGAAGGTTTAGGCATAGAAGGGGAATAGAAAGGGAATGGCATAGCCATTCCCTGAACCAAACGAGCGGTTAGATATTTATTCCATGGTGTAGAGCATAAGCTGCCTAAGGTCTTGATCTAGGGTAAGAGCATGTATATGTTGAATTCTATGGTTATTGACTTTGTTCCATGGTTAACCGGCAAGGATTTTTTTTTTTCTGAAGAAGTAAGGAGTTTCACTGATCAATTCAGCGAATCCCTGTAACTTACAAAGGATCTGTGTTATGGTCAGAACCGAGAGGGCTTACAAAAACCTGCCAATACAAAAGAAATATGCAAGAAGGTTTCTACACAGTCTCAAGCATCCAAATTACTCATATCAGACAACTCAAGACAAGTAACTGGCACTAGTTGACAAGGGTGCAAGGAACACGTTAGATGGTGGCTTGAGTTGTCATGTGTGCCTTTTATGGGGCAATTCTGAAGCTGTGAGGCATTGTGCCACTGATCTTGCTAAGTTCAGCTTTTGCAATGCCTTATAGATTTTCTATTGTTTTTTTCTTTATTGTTACTTGTCTCTTACTTGCTGTTTTTGTGTCCTTCTTTTGCCCCTATATTCCATGTACACTGAATTATTAATTATCTGTGGTATGCTAAATCATTGCAACATTTCAAATATCGGCAATATGGATGTATATTTCTTCTTTCTCCCATAGGTATTCTGTGTTCTTGCACGTTTTATTCATCATTTCTGGAATATTAATTGATGTTTTCTAGTATTACAATACTACTTTTCTCTTCTTTATACAATTTTTATGTCTTATGCCTGAAAAACTGAAAGCATTGGAAAAGATAACAGAGCCTACTTATGTGGCTAATTTTTTTCATTTAAAATTTTGTTTCAGGATAAGAAATATTTTAAACAAAGATGTTATGGAATTTTAAGCTCAGAGACAAAATGTACCGATGGTTCTCCTGCAAATTCTGTAGTTGTTGCCTCAAGATTGCAGCCTCTCTTTGCCAAAACTGGCAAGTAAAAACAGCAAATGTTAGTTTACTTGGAACATAAGAAATTTATTTTCTTCATTCTCACAGGAAAGTAAGCAAAGTGCTTTTTAATAACATATTGCGAAAATGATGATATGACAGTAATAAGATTGTTTCCTTAGCTTTTAGAGAGGCTTCATCATCAGACAATCTGATCGGAGATAGATTAGTACAATAATATAGCTTTTCTATGGTCTTCATTTTAGTTTTTGGGTTGATTGAAGGTTATTCATAATTAATGTGATTTTATTTGTTTATATATTTGTAATGGGATCCTACTATTCAAAGATATGAAATCAATTGGCTCATACCTGAACTAGTTACATTATTGCCAGCATGACAGGTTTACGTTAGTGAATTATGATCACTTGATTGGTGCTTTTTATTATTCAAAAATATTTTTCTCAAAGAGACTCCTAATGAACTGTTGCGGTTTGCATTCTGCTGGGAATTTTTGATAGTATAGTTACTGCAGTCCACTTGCTTGGACTTGGAGCTCATCTAAACTAGGGTTTGTAGTGTACCTGGGCTTTCTAAAAGGTGCTTTTCCTCAAAATTTATATTTAATACTGGTAATAAAGTTGCCCTTACATGTGCCTGCTGTTCTTGTTGGCTGACTGTTCTAGTTTGGTGCAGGACCAGGGAAGTCATTTGTTTACAATTAGAGATGATCAGCTGTTCACTTTACCATTAGAAAGATGAATTTATCTCTAGGGAAGGTGACTTTTGAAACCTTGGATTCTTTCGCTTGCTGCAGTTTTTACTTTGGTTAATATTAGACTGCCAATAGACTATGATTATATGTATAAACATTTGTTCTTTTAGAATATTCATTGTTATCATATGCTGTTATTTTTCTTGACAATAAGATATAGCATAGTGCATTACCCACTGCACAAGTGCAAGTAGTATGTACATAAATATATAAATATATATATATTATGGCAAATAAAATCTTTTGGACGTAATTTCCCATAAATTTAGGTAACATATAACACAAATTTGTTGTAGTTATGTGTAAATTTCCTTTCACCTGAAGGTATTAAACATTAATGAGTGAATGAAATAGCATATGCACCATTAATCTTTACCATTTTTTTTCCATTTTCTTCCATACCATGTATGCAAACAAAAACTAATTTTAGCACACTAATTCTCACATATACAGAAAAAAAGTGGTGAGAGCTTTACCTTCACCTCTAATGATGGATTCAACAATTGTTGATGTTCCTCTTTCAAGCTGTTATATCGTTCAATAACTGATTTCATGCTGGTAAAAGTAAATAGAATAATCAGCGGCTTGCACAATTGCATCTGTTTCATCTAAATACAGCAGTATGAAATATCAAATGATTTATGATAGCATCACTGCAGAAGAAAGCAGTTCTTTTCAGTAATTCTGAAATGTCAGTTATTACTTGATATATTTCCCTTACTGTGCATGGGTTTTTATCTTTTTTTTTTTTACTTCTGATTACATGAGAAATTTCTCAATGTGCTTAATTGCTACAAAACTTGGATTTTCTGGTTTTAATTAGTCCTAAAATCAAGGTTCTACTAACAAGTTAGAGGATATATAAAATTGGATTAAGTACAGTGAAAACACTATTTTAAGATAGGTTTTTGTGTAAACACTGATTAAAGATAGTTAAAATACCATTTTTAGAAAGATTTTTGTATTTAATGTATTATTTTCACCAAATTTAAGAGGAGACGAGGTAGTAATTGCAAAATTTCTTTACTTAAATATCACCGTAACCAATGCCAATATTAACACTTCTTTATATACACAACAGGCAAGGTTAAGTTCTAAATACACTAACTCATTACTCACATATCTCATTTAAGTATTAAATATAAGAAAATATTTTTTGCTTTCTTATATCAGTTATTAAGTCACATAGCTGCCTATCAAATAAAAAAAAAAAAAAGTAAGTCACATAGATGAAATATGTGTTGTATTCTAGTAAGTGTTAGCTCTACTTAAAGTTTTCGGTTAATTTTACTAAATTAAAGTTTTGCTATTCGTAATAAGTTGTACTCAATGATTAAACATCAAACCTTTTTTTTTTCAATAAATAATATAAATATTTTTAATGTAAGATAAGGATGAAATTATCAAAATTGTAGCAATAAAATAATTGAATAAATGTTAAAAAAACAAAATGAAATAGACAATTTTCCAAAGAGTATTAAATAAAGGGCAAAACAAAATTGTATATAATTGGTTGCAAATGAGAATACACACACAAATATGCATGATTGGCATAAATAACTTTAGAAAATTGGAATCATGAAAAAGTAAATTCATTGCATTTAAACCATAATATATATATATATATATATATATAAAATCTTAGCTATATATCTAGTGTCATACATTGATCTAATTAATTCCATGAGAAGAGGTACCAATACAAAAAAAAAAAAAAAACAAAACAAAGAAACTTGAGGAAGATAAAGTGAGATTTACTCTTTGCTAAGTGGCTATAAATACCTTTAACAAGAATCAAATGCTTGGTTCTTTAAATTAGTTTTGTATGTGAACTTTCCCTTTTGAGGTCATTTGAGGTCACCTAAATGAATAGTTGATACTTAATACTTTGCTTAATATGGTTCTTATAATATAGATAACTATACATTAAGAAATGCTAAAAGTAAAATACAAGTTGGATATCTATTTATAATATTCTTTCTCTCGTAGGAGCATTGAACTTTAAAAGGGAGTAGGGCACACTACGAAAAAACGTTGAATCAAGCTAGCATTTTGATCTAAAGTTGTGGAAGTTGGCTATAGATTAATTTAAAAAGCTAAGAGTGTGATGCAATGAACCCAAAATGCCATGCCAAAATCTTTGGCTGCTAAGCAATTTAGTTCAACAAGCATTTTCTTGAGAAGGGAAAGTTTTAAAGAATCAATACTTTTGTTTTTTATAAGGAAAACGTAATGGTGATCGCTTCAGTGGGAAGTCATATGCATGTCATCATACATTGATGGAAAGTATTGGGTTAGGATGTAGAATTATAAAGTTTTTGTAAGAAATTGGAATTAAACAAGCAGCTTTACGACTATATATGTTATGATATAGACATAAATCACATAAAACTTCAGCTAAAGCTAGCTGCATAATTTTGACTTCAATGCCAGCATGCAATGGGAATTGATGCAAAATATGAAATCAACAGCTTAAATAAGTAATATCTTTGGATATATAATCATTCTAGCAATAAGATCATGGAAAGAATTTGACTGACTCGGTACAAGAAAAAGCAGAGATATAGTCAAAAGATAACAGTGTTGACAAGTTGAAAAATAAGAATCAGCAGCAGCACAGGAAAAGAAACTCATGAAGTGGGGAAATTCTTTTGAATGGAAAAAGGGTGCTGAAAATGTGGTGTATATATATACATAATAGGCATATATCGTATCATAAAGTTTGTACCATGTCTTAGTTTAACTCAAATTGGTGATTAGAGACAGGTCTGGTTTGAGAACTATCTTAAAGTTTAGCAAAATTGCTTCCTCCTTTTAAAGGAAAATAATCAAGAAAAAGAAAACAAATACCCCGTTGGATAAAGCTAAATGCTCTATATTGTTATATATTTACAGCTTATTCTAATTACTATTTGTTTAGTGTGGTTGAAGATGCAGTAGTTTAAATATTTGTTTTCCCTGTCAGAAAGAAGGAAGAAAGTATCAACATATCAAATCAACAAAAACTGGGGAGAATTAGGTAAAAGAGAAGACCCTTCAATCGAAACCAGGAACCCAAAGTCTGGATCTTGTTCATCGGTTAACTCATTAAGGGGTTATATGTATATTGTTTATTTGATAATGGTCCATTTCCACCTATTTATTGTCGGTGACTCAGTGTTCATCATGCTCCTTCTGCCATGGCTATCGTGTTTGGAGCACACCAAAATTGAATCCAAATCCCTTACTAATAGTGCATTTTTCATAGAAAAGCACTTACTATTCTTTTTTCCTCACTGGCCTACCGAACTTACTATAATTTGTCAAACATACAGTACGACTACCTTTGCATTATTGCTGAAACTCCTAATCAAATCATTCATCTGATACTTCATTATTCTTCATATCTAGCCAGCTGATTCCTGCTTCACGCCCTTAATTTTTTTCTCAAGGGAGATGCCCCTACTCTTGTTCCTTATGAGCGGGGTCTTTGGGAATGAAAATTGTTTTTACAATTTCAAGATACATAAATTATCACTTTTGAGTAATTCCTCACAAACCAAACTTGCTACTCCCTAGATTCTGCTCCCAATTTTACTAAAGTCTAAGAAACTGTAACACGATGCTTGTCCAATATATAAGATTGTACTTAACGTAAACTTTTATAATCATATTTATAATTTGAAAATTATTTCTAAGACAAGACTTATTGGATTGAAAAAGGAGAGAAAGTTGTAGGTGACCTAGACATAGATCTTATTTTTTTTTTTTTAACCTTAACTTTATCACATAGGTAATTTCATTCACAAGAAATATTTTTTTTTGAAAGGCATTCGCAAGAAATATTAAAGTGCCAAATAATTAATGCCAATTTCTTATTTATTACCTCCATATAATTTATGAGTAGTCATAGAAAATAACGTTACCGTAGTCCAAAACAGAGATTTATTTGGGGGCTAATTCTCAAGAAAAGAAAGTAATTATGAGATTCATTAAGGGCAAGCAAATGAGCTATGACATGTTGTTTCAGTCTATGATTTATAATCATACACACACACACACACACACACACAGTAACTCTATCTATTTCCCTCCCATGATATATTTTGCAAATATTGAGTTAACTAAAAATCAAGTCACTAAACGTTCTATATTTAAGTTCAAACCCCATTAACATTCCTGATAGGTAAAGCTTGCAAAAATTGTACCTTTCCTATTCTTTTGATATTCCTAGGGAGTGAGTTCTAAGACTTTGGCTATGCTTGAATAATACATCAGGTTCACTAGAATTTATTTCAGAGATATAATTACTTGTTCATCATTTACGACATAAGATAAGATGCATAGTTGCATATCCTAAAGCTTTGTTATGCTTGGCTTTATTTTGACAGCAAATCAGACACGAAGAAACCTTGCCTTTCTTAATTGGATGCCATGCAATATCTTGCACGGCAAACCTTGACTGTATAACACTATTAATTGACATAAATGTTGGTAAAGCAAATGAAGAATGTTTAATCATATATATATATATATATATATATAAAAGAATCAACAATAGTGTCACAAAAATAATTAATTTGCGTGTTAAATAATACCGGCTGTCGCGAGAAAAATATAAGCTTAAAATGCAACATTTTTTTTATTGCAAAGGTTAGAAAGCAGAAATTAAGCCTAAAATTAATAGAAAGAATGAAGCACATTAAACTATGATAACATGAGCAACCTAGGTTTTTTTTTATGGCTGTTATTCTTACAACAAGATATCGAAATTCAAGGTTGAATTTTCTTTTTTCTACTTAATCTCAATATATAAAATGTGGATTATAAAAAAAAATCCATAACAAACTGATATCAAACCTGGTGCTTGCAAATTCATAGAGCTTCCCAGTGCTGGAGAAGATCACAAGACCAACTTCTGCATCGCATAGAATTGCGAGCTCTTTTGCCTTCTTAATCAACCCCTTTCTTCTCTTTGAAAAGGTTACTTGCCTACTTGTAGAATTATCGATCCTCCGAATAACAATCTTCCCTCTCCCCATCCTTTCTCCTTGTTGTTCTAGGGTTCTTAATAGTGCAGCAAGGACAAATTAAAAAGAGTGAAAGAGTTAAGGGCAATCTTAGTGAATGAAAAGCAAAGATTCTTAGCTTATTCAGAAGAGTAGAAGGAAAAAGCTTACAGGGTTAAGCCAATGGACCGCTTTCGGAAATAATCAGCTAGTGGTTAAGGTGGTCATCAAGAGTTTTATAAGTGAAAAAAAGTGGCTTTTGTGGTGAAACTAGAGCTGCATATTGAGGAGATTAATGGGGAATTTGCTTATTGAGGTGTAAACTGCTAACTACGAATATGGTTTGGACTTGGAGCAGTGCAATACTTTTTAGGGCAAATTATTTACACTGTATAGAATTCCTGTATTTTTATGGCTCCGTCGCACTTATAAGTCACTGACAGGTGGGAACACCAGTAAATAATAGTTTAATCTTCCATTTTCAACTATTTTTTATTGGTTTATTGCCTCTGATAATGTTAGTATGTCCCAGGACCCTGGTTGAGTTTATCAACAGTAACTCCTAACCCAAAGCTGTAGCCATGTTTGAATATTTTATGCTGAACCCCATACTAATGTAGCCAATTTACATTACTGTTGACCCCTCTTTTGTGAGATCCTTTTCATACATGTGATAAAGTTTTTGCCATATATCAGAAAGTACAACTGTAGGATATGGGATTATTTCTACGTGTCAGACAGAGCGTTGGAGTTGGAGAGGGGAATTCATTCTTTTCTTGTAAAGTTTCCAAATATGGATAGGGAAACCAATTTTCTTCAATCCAAATGTAGAAAGCCTCATATATATTTTTTTCTTGGTTGTAGCAAGCTTTATTCTTGGTTGGTAGGTCCTGTTTCATTTCAATGTTGGTTCCAAGCAAAACCTTTACCCAAAATTAATTAGAAGTTTGAAACTTCGACCTACCATTTTTAAGTGTACAAAAATGCACATGTTAATTTATTTCTTATGGGATTAAGAAATTGTCTTTTGTTCAAGAATAATTCTCTTTCTTTTCATTGACACAAAAGGAGACCACTAAACTTATCTTTAAAAACTTCACATCCAACTATAAACAAAAGATTCTAGGGGTTTCTTTAATTCTTTTTTTCCTTATAAATGATGAAATTGTTAGGCTTAACATGCAAGTATTCTTTAGCCTAGACAATCGTACCTTTAGTTTGCACGACCATGGCCAGTATTGGTGATATTAAAATGCTAAAGGTAGCAAAAAGGTTTTTATTCTTTAATTGATTTCATAATATCCAAATTCAATTCAACGTGAACCTTGTGATCTAGAGAGAGATGAACTTGCAACTTCCATCTTCCATACCAAAACAATACTGATAAAATTTTCTTGAAAGTTAATTTCTTGATGTAATTACACTTGGCGAAGAATTTTTTGTTTACTTCCATTAAAAAAAGAAAAAAAAGAACTTATATATAAAACGAGTCAATGATGACTTAAAAAGTTTAAACCTTTTTTATTTGAATACTATTTTATGTTATTTTATCAAGGTCTTTGTCGAAAACTTGGCTTTAATTTCAATAGAAAATGCTTATATATATATATATATGTTTATTTTAATAGTTTACGTATGTGGACAAATCTCTTCCATGATTTGGTTGCCTCTTCTAACCCAAGTACACCTAATGAGTTTATACTTAGATGCCAAACATGGTTAGCAAACAATATGCAAAAAATGACTTGCCAATTTTGAGGTGAAAAAACTAATGCATAGCGTCCCTTTTGTGGATCCACAACAAGGTTGCTTTAAAAAATGCTCACCATTTTCAAATTTACGAAGAAATAATACATTAATTGTAAGCTATTTTTATAAATATCATCTTAGCAAATGTTGTTATAATTATATTTTTCTTTTAATTAATTTAATCAATATTTAAAAATACGGGTTAACCAAACCCTCAACTTGATCATATATATAATTAACAGTGCATTGATTAAATCATAAAGTGGGTACAATGTGTACCAACATTTTTTTTTGAAAATACAAGTACTGACACACGTGTAAGCCTAAAATTAATTCACCATCCACCAATCGAGGGGGGTTGAGGCACGCTTGCATCGGCTTTAGCCAATGGGAAACATCCCGTACACCCTTATCCATCATATTGCAAACTTGGTCGAGGGAAAAGCATATTTCACCACAATGGACATGTAGCTAGGTTTCACTATTATTATTATCACTTTATCAAATTTTAAAACAAATTTTAGAATACTTTAATTATGATTAATTAAGTTTATAATTGGGGGTTTAGGGAGGGGGCCTAGTCCAAGCTAAATAGATAATTATAATAATGGTTTGGTGACTGCCTGTCACTAAACACAACTTGCCATTGGTTAACGCCCATGTGAGTGGGATTTGTTGGACCAGTAAGATTCGATCCTTGCCAGAAACTGAACCAAGGCTAGGCTAGGGGGGTCCTTAGATTAAGGAGAGCTAAATCCGAGATTTAGATTAATTTAATGGTAGCTTAAAGCGAGCTTAGCCAGGTGTCAATCATCAACAAATGATATATGAACATAGACCAAGGAAAAAGTTGTTACGGTGAACAATTTCCCATTAATTTATCATCCCAACAAATGGAATTGTCGCTTTTCTGAGTCATCCCACCATTGGGAATTACTCAAATATTTTAAAGAGTGAGACATAAAATAAATAAGAAATCGATGCACATGAACTTTATCATAACTCTCAAACAGTTTCTCCACCCAAGAAAAGAAGATTTCGCTTTTTCTTCTTTGAAAGGAGGAGAGGGAGATCTGCCTTCTTTGATGCTTCAAGCCCACATGATCTGCTTTAACTTGTAAACTTATATATTTATAGGTATACAATATTAATCAGTTCCAGAGTTTTTATATTATTTATTTACAGTCACATATAAATTTATTTTACTTCAAACATTCGAAATTATATACTCTATCTATTTATTTATCATATATTTAAACTACAAAAGAGTAACGCATACTCATATTTATAAAGGAATTAAAATATTTTATTTATCTAAAATATTGATTTGTTTCTGATTTGTTATTCCATTTCTTGATTTGGGGACAGTTTCTTGTGTTGGACTCGACTCTGAGGCCTCATCAGGGGGAGGCAAGTAGAATTTTTTGCTTTCTTGTTTGACTTTGATCCTTATATCTTAGTTTCAGCTTTGATTTATTTTTTAAAAAAATACTATTACATGATACAACAAATGTATGTGTGTATAATTTATCATGTAATAATATTTTTTAAAAAATAAATCAAAGCTGAAACTAAAAAATAAGGATCAAAGTCAAACGAGAGAGCAAAAGTTCTAATTGGCTACATAATGTAAATTCCACAAACAATGATAGATGTGAGTGCAGCATCTTTGGCTCTTTGAATATCCCAGCTATTAGGTAAAACGTCAAACAATGTACATAAAATTAAATACTAGTGAGTAAGGAGAGAGAGTTATATTGAGAAAAAGAAGAATAATTAATACAACAATTATTTTATTTTAATTAGAAAGCCGCCAAAGCTTGACAATCCAACTGGCCAGGAATTAAACTGGCATATCACTCAAAATTCCTTTGTCACTATAAAACTGTTGAGAAAATTAGAAACAAACAAACGATCATTTCACACTCTTCACAATTGTAACCTTTAATCCACAACTGAATCTATGCTTCAAATTTAAGTTCTGTCACTTTGTTTACACAATGATGGCAAAAAAAAAAATTGTACAAAAATTTCCATATTCATAAATATCAATCTTCTATACAATTAATTAAAAATTATCTCGATGATAAGACAGATAAATATAACAATTAATTTGTTTGATATTGCAATGATGATTTATCTATCTATATATCGTAGCTGCTCTTTTATCAAAGAAAAGTGGACGAAAAATTAAATTCAACCAGTAGCCATCATAAGCAAAGAACCATCCAATGGGGGAATCACCAATAATGGGGCTTGCGGTACCTCTTCTTCCATCTCTAACAACATCTAAATCTATACTATAAGGATTCATAATCACTGGCCTCGTCGTCCAACCAAGCCAACCAATCTCATACGTAGTCATTGCATTGAATCTCATTCGGAAGCTCACCCTTCCTTGTCTCCTATCTTTTTCAATCACCCTCAACAGTGGATATTCCACAATGGGCTGATCACCTTCGTTCCCGGTCGCCACAAACTTCACGTACACATCTTTTCTCTCCCTGAAACCCAACTTGAAATTGTCCATGGAAGTTAAGGAGAGAGCATTGTCATGTTTATAAAGAATTGAAGCTTCAATTTGATTCATTTGTACTTCCAAGGCTATGTTTGGGTTATATATTGTGAGGTTGGCGAACCAGATGGCTGCCAAATTTGAGTTCGAGACTTGGAAATTTGAAACAAGAAGATTGTTTAGTTGGATCATAGGTGTTTGTGGATAGAACAGAAATGCCATGGGCATTTTCAATGAGAAAAGGAGGACGGTGATGGTGATTGTAGAGGCCGATACGAGAATAATTTTAGAGATGCTGCAGGCTTTAATGGAGGGTTCGGAGGTTAATGGCAGTAAGGAGGTCATTGTTGGATTAGAAAGAAAAAGGAGAAGGTATGGACTTCGCTTATTATTCAATGCATATATAAATAAAGGATATGCCCAAACGCGTCATCAACAATTTTTAAAGGTCTAATTGAGTTGTAGGCTAATTAGCGGTTGCTGCCAATTTATTATAGCCAGTTAGTTGTCTCAACTAGCTTCATTGATCTGAATTCTTATTAAAAGCAACTAACTTAAAAGTTTAATTAATCAATTAGATGGTTGTCTAAACTTAGGGATTAATATCTAACATATACATCCTCTCTAGGCAGACACAGCCCATCTCTAACTAGTTTCGTTTATATCCTAAACCCAATCGGACAAAATTGGATTAAAAGCTATCAAAATTAAGTTGTTGGATATATCAGTTCACATTGCTTGAAGCTGTTAAACATACCGTACTGTGAGTGTTAATATTGAAAGATAATTTCATCTTTACAAGTCAAGGATTATTTCTGCAACCATTAAGACAATACATTGACTCGTTGAAACCATTGACTTGGAAATTGTAGGAAACAGTTTTTGAGAATAGACAAATGGGCATACTGCCTTTTGATCCGTGATACAGAAGGCAACATGAGAAGAAAGGAAAAACCTTTGCTATGATTAGACTGAATAGTCCAGCAGATGGACTAGGAAAAAAAGCTTGGGCATCCTTATGAAATTATAATTAGAAAGAAAATGTCAATCATCCTTCTAATTCATGGTAATTGATCAAATGATTTGCCCTATGATCTAAATTTAAATCCAGGTGCTCCTATGCTGGTATGGCACTAACATGTTGACATGTCGATGTCGTGTAGTAGATCAAAAAAATTTTTAAAAAAATTTTATACCACGTCATAAAGATTAACTTGAACAAAAATATATAGTATAGAGATTAAATTGAACAAAATTGAGATGTTAAAGGACTAAATTGAAAAAAATATTTGAAAAATATAAATCTATAGGTAGATGATAGATATACTTAGTAATAAGTTAAATATTTAAGTGTAAAAGATTTATAGTGTTAAAATATATATTTTTTTCTTACTTGATTATTTGATTTTAAAATATATACATTAACTTATTTTTTTTTTTGCAAAAGTTAAGTTTAAATTTTCTTTCTATAAAAAATATTTTGAAAATATTTCATGCTTAAAGCTAAATTTAAATGAATAACTTGCATGATGTTGGAATAAAATAATTTAAAAAGACTAAATAAATTCTTCTTTTCTTATATTTATAATAGTATAAAATTTAAAATTTATTTAATTTAGTTTTTAATTTGAGTTGAATTGAAATTAGCCAAATAGATTGATTTAATTTTTTTTGGTTAATTTCATACCCAAAAGAATAAGTATTTGTAAATTATGAAAGTTATAACTAAATCAACCTATTTTGCTAATTTGAGTTCAGCTCAAGTTAAAAATTAAGTCAAATAAATTTGTAAATTTTTATACTATTATAAATTGAAAAAAAATTATTTGGTCTTTTTATATTATTTTATTCTAACATAATGCAAGTTGTTTATATAAATTTGGCTTTAGATATGGAATTTTTTTCAAAATTTTTTTATAGAAAAAGAATTTAAATTTAAGTTTTGCAAAGAAAATAAATTAATGTATATATTCTAAAGTCAAATAATCAAATAAGAAAATAATTATATATTTTTAACATTATAAATATTTTATAGTTAAATATTTAGTTTATTAATAAATATAGCTATCATTTACTTAAAAGATTTATATTTTTTAATTTTTTTTCAATTTAGTCCTTAACATCTCAATTTTATTTTATTTAGTCCATATACTATATCTTTTTGTTCAATTTAACTCTTACAACACGACAAAATTTTTTTTTGAAAATTTTTTTGATCTATCAAGTGGCATTGACACGTTAGCATGTCAATGCTATATCAATATTGTCACATCATCATATTAATGCCACACGGTATTGGTACATCATTATACTAGTGCCATGTGGTATGTTACATTATCATGTTAGTATGCACGTTATCAAAATGTACCACGTCAACATTGACGTTATCTCATTTAATGGTAAAATTAGATGTCGTTAGAGGAAGAAAATAAATTGAAGTAATTTTTAAAATCAAGAGATTAAATGATTTTGATTTTAAATACAAAAATTAAATTAAACAAAATATACAAGTATTAGGACTTGATGTATATTTTTATCCATTTTTTTTCTCCTACCAGGTTATTAATTTTACTCTAGTTAATTATCTGTCTCTGACATAGATGATAATTCAATTGTTTATATTTGTATGGGCGAAAATAATTAACACGTTTTCTGAATTCTTAAGTTCAGTTACGTCTTTGAACGAAATTTCAATTTTCGGTGAGGGGTGGCAGTCGTAGAAAAAAAATATTTTGTGGCCTGATTTCATCGAAGAACTGTTTTTGCTTTAGTTTTATTCATCATTTCAACGGTCCACCTCTACAGAAGGCTGTTGAAATTTGACCCCTCGGTATCTCTAGATGGCTCGCATAGACGCTATCACACAGCACACCAAGCTGTCCAAAGAAAAAAAAAATGACACACCAAGCTGCGCCACGTTTTCTCTTTCCTCGCCTTGACATGGCTACCAGGTTCTCTAACTCAGTTAATTTTCTCTGCTTATTTTCCTTTCTTTCCGTTCTTCCCTATGCTGATTCAGTTAGCTTCAAAATATCCCGGTTTGACCCTACGATGAGCAGCATTATTTATCAGGGTGATGCAAAACTGGCTGTTGGGACTGTCGAGTTTAACCTTGTCAATTATATAAACCGAGTTGGATGGGCCACATATGCAGACAGTGTGTTGCTCTGGGATTCTGGAACCGGTAGGCTCTCTCACTTCACTACTCACTTCTCCTTTGAAATCAACGTCCAAGATGATCCTATTTATGGCCATGGGCTTTGCTTCTTTCTTGCTCCTGTTGGATCTCAAATCCCACCAAATTCAGCTGGTGGGTTTTTGGGACTATACAACACTACAACTAGTGATTCACCTGGCAACCAAATTGTTTCGGTAGAGTTCGATTCCTTCGAAAATCCTGAATGGGATCCTCATGGAATTGATGGTCATGTGGGGATCAACAACAACTCCATTGCTTCAGCCGTCTACACTCCATGGAATGCTAGCTTTCATAGTAAAGATACTGCAAATGTGTTCATTACTTACAATTCTACTACTAAGAATTTGAGTGTGTCTTGGAGCTATTTCACAACCACCAATCCACGAGAAAATTCAAGCATTTCCCTTCAAATTGATCTAAGGAGGGTTCTACCTGAGAGGGTCATGGTTGGTTTTTCCGCTGCTACAGGTAAGTATGTGGAGAGACATATACTTAAATCGTGGGAATTCCATTCAAGTTTGGAAGAAGTGGGAATTGATGGAAGGACTGCAAGAAGGATCAACATAATAGTAGCCTCTGCGGTTCCTGTTAGTGTTCTGATAGCTGGGACAGTTATAGCATTTATCATTTGGTGGCGGTGGCAGCAGGGGAAAAGGAAAACTGCAGAGACAACAATCTTAGCCTCAATAAATGATGACCTTGAAAGAGGAGCTGGACCTAGGAGGTTTTCTTTCAAAGACCTTGTCTCTGCTACCAATAACTTCTCAGAAGGGAGAAAGTTGGGTGAAGGAGGGTTTGGTGCCGTTTATAGGGGTTACCTTATTGATTTAGACATCGCAATTGCGGTGAAAAAGATTTCAAGAGGGTCTAAACAAGGGAAAAAAGAGTATGCAACTGAAGTGAAGGTCATTAGCCAGTTAAGACATCGGAATCTAGTGCAACTAATCGGTTGGTGTCATGAGAGGCGTGAGTTATTACTTGTCTATGAGTTCATGCCAAATGGTAGCCTTGATTCCCACCTTTTTGGACAGAGAGTTCCCATTCCTTGGCCTGTCAGGTATGGAATATCTCTTGGATTGGCATCTGCAATTTTCTATCTTCATGAGGAGTGCGAGCAATGTGTTGTGCACCGGGACATCAAATCCAGCAATGTAATGCTAGACTCTAGTTTCAATGTCAAACTAGGTGACTTTGGATTGGCTAGGCTTGTGAGCCATGAGCTAGGTCCCAAGACGACTGGGTTGGCCGGAACTCTAGGTTACTTGGCTCCAGAGTATATAAGCACAGGAAGGGCAAGTAAAGAGTCAGATGTATTTAGCTTCGGTGTGGTACTGTTAGAAATTGCTACCGGCAGAAAGTCAGCTGATCCTAGAGAGGCAACTGAAAGAGGATTGGTGGAGTGGGTTTGGGATCTTTATGGGGAAGGAAAGCTTCATTTGGCTGCTGATGACAAGTTGAAACAGGATTTTGATGAAAAACAAGTGGAGTGTTCGATGATTACTGGACTATGGTGTGCTCACCCTGATAGCCGTTCAAGACCGTCAATCAGGCAAGCAATTCAAGTTCTGAATTTGGAGACAGCCATCCCAACTCTTCCTACGAAGATGCCTGTTCCTACCTTTCACGTACCTCCTATCTCATTCATTCTAAGGGACTTGTACTAAATTACTCGAGCTCTGAAGCTGGTTATTATTAGACATGATTCCCTTCATCGCTATGGGACAGGGCTTAGTCTGAACAATGTGCTTTGTTTACCATGGAAACACCGTAGCCGTTATATGTGCTTTGCTCTTAATTAGTTTTAGTAAGAGAAAACATCGGACCATGTTTTTACTGATAAGTGTATGTACATTTTAGCTGAGAAACTTAAATTAGAAATTTTCTTTCTCAAGTTTAAAATATTAAAATAAAAATACCAGAGAAAAATTTACATATAATCTTATTTGAACACTTCTTCCTTTTTTTTTCCTTTATTAGTATTACCTTGCCTAGGTGGAAAAGGACCATGTTGGGACATTCCTCCCATGGCCGTGGGCCCGGTTGATGTAGATACATGACCTCCCGAAAATTCTTGTCTGCGAAGCAATTTGACTTTTTCGATGTTGGCAAATTTAACTAATCTGTTGAAGGAGGAAAAAACACAACTGACAAAGTGTCAGGTTACATAGTCAATCAACTTGTATTAGTATAGTGTTATGCGGACTTTTGGATTGTAGAATTTCTCAGCCGCCTCTTTCAATTATTGGGATGTAAATTATATTTAAATTTTTTTTCTAATATTCTTTTCTTTATGTTTCTCAATGATAGTAATAACTATAATATACATATAAAAAAGAAACAATTTTGTGTGGATAGCCTATGTTTTGTGTCTACTAACCAATGCAACATTTTAATTTTAGTATCGAAAGATTAAATTTACTACATTTATTATTTTTATTTATGCATTTTATATATTTAATACAAATTTAAATTAAATTAGATAAGAATTTATAACAATTAGTCAAAATAAACATAGACATAATCGCTTAATGCTGAAAATTCAAATTCGAAATGAATTTTATGACCCATAATATAGTTTCTAGCATATGGCAAACGAAAGCAAAACCTTATAGACCTAAAATTTACATTGATTTCATATGATCTTTTCAAATTGTCTGTTATTATTATTAGAGAAAATGTTTTAAAAACTTCTTAAATTATTTTAAAAAATTCAAAAGAATTATTGTTCTTTTATTATATTCAATCAAGTCTTTATATTTTTATTTTAAATCAAATAAGCCTTTATAATTAATAATTAATTAATTATCTTTAATCAAAATATTATTTATCATTTTATACTTACGTGATTCTAACGTAAGTAAAAAATGTCATATAAATATGTTATTATATTACGTCATTATCTATTACAACATATTAATATGTTATGTCAACATCACGTGACATAAAATGATAAGTGATATTTCAATTAAATTAACCATTAGTTATAAGAACTTATTAAGCTCAAAATAAAAGTATAAAAACTTATTTAACTCAAAATAAAAATAAATGTTTTGATTGAACCTAATAAAAAAATAAAAATTTATTTAAACAGTCTTGAATTGTTTAAGGATTTTTTTAAATATTATGTCTAATTTGAACTTGTCAATTTATGTCATGTGATATGTTAACATATTATGATGGATGATGGTATAGCATATTGATATAACATGATAACATGATTATATAACATTGTTTAGCCTCCACATTTACATCATGTGGGTATAAAATAACAAGTGATATTTTTAATTAATTATAATTAGTCAATTATTATTCATAAGAATTAATTTGACTCAAAATAAAAACACATGAGTTTGATTGAACATAAAAAAAAAATAAATATTTACTTAAATATTTTTTAATAATACAAGTATTTCTTTGAGCATTATATCATTATTATTAACGATTATTTTAATTTGATTGTTTTTACTATTGGCAATTGTGTTCTTAATAGCAATTCAAATTAAAAATTAAAAATTTACGTTATGTGAGTACTTTCAACCAAAGACCTATAAATAGGGGATGTCTTGAAATGCACGGTTCGCAATTTTTTCTACTCTCTTGGTACGTGTCTGTTAGAGACTAAAGTTTTTAAAGTTATTTTAATGCTTTTTCTTAGTATCGCTTTCTTGACATTTTAGTTTTTATGATTTTCCTAACCCCGATTTCGTCATCAGAAGATCGATTTGTTTTTCATATTTGATAAACCTTTTTTTTTTTTTGAAAACTAAAGTTCTTTGATAAGCTTGTCTACCAAGATTTCTTAATTGCCGGTGAATTTATTTAAACCTTTCGACCTTTTAAAAATTGCTATAAAAATTTACTAAAAAAACAGTCAAACACTTGGACAGCTAGCGCCCCAGAATTTTTGTAACTTTGCATGTTCATACAGCTCGACTTTTTGGTGAGTGGTAGCTGAAACTTCGGCGCCAAGTCATTACAAAAATACCAGCATCATTGTATAATGCTTTTAGGATACCTTTCAGTGCCGAGTTGCATCTTTCCCTCCTCTCCCTTGCCATGGCTGCTGGATTATACAACTTATTTTCTTTATCCTTTATTTTCGCCTTCTTTCTTTCTGTTTTTCCATGGATCAATTCAGTAAACTTTCAGATATCTAGCTTTGAACCCAATGATAACAGGATTCTCTATCAGGGTGAGGCAAGCCCTTCCGACGGAATCATTAATTTTAACAGTTTGGGCAATTTGTACAGAGTAGGATGGGCTACATATGCCAACAGGGTGCCGCTGTGGGAGCCTAAAACAGGGAAGCTTTCTGACTTTAGTACCCGTTTTGCCTTCAGCATCGACATCAACAACCTTTCTGATTATGGTCATGGCTTTGTCTTCTTCCTGGCTCCTGCTGGATCTCAAATCCCACCAAATTCAGCTGCTGGGCGTCTGGGCCTTTTTAACACTTCGCAGTGGGTTTCGACTCTCGGCCAAGTTGTCCTGGTTGAGTTCGACACCCACAAAAATGGTTGGGATCCTGATCACCTTGATAACCACGTGGGGATTAACAACAATTCGATCATGTCAGCCGTCTACACCAGATGGAATGCAAGCATTCATAATGGAGATACTGCGGATGTATGGATTACTTACAATGCTACATCTAAGAATTTGAGTGCATCTTGGAGCTACCGCGCCACCAATAATCCTCAGGAAAATTCTAGTCTGAGTTATCAAATTGATCTTATGAAGGCTCTACCTGAGTGGGTCATGGTTGGGTTTTCAGCTGCCACAGGTGTGAGTACAGAGCAACATATTCTTCAATTGTGGGAGTTCAATTCAACATTGGAAAGAGAGGAAACTGGTCGAACTACAGCAAGAAATGTTAAAATAGTGGTAGGTACTGTAGTTCCTCTAGGTGTTTTGGTCGCTGGGACCGTCATAACACTCATCATTTTCAGGCAGTGGAAGAAGAACATGAAAAGAAAAACAGAAGAGACAGCAAACTTAACATCAATCAATGATGACCTCGAAAGAAGAGCTGGACCTCGAAGGTTTTCTTATAGTGATCTTGTCTCTGCTACCAACAATTTCTCAGAACAAAGAAAGTTGGGCGAAGGAGGGTTCGGTGCAGTTTATAGGGGTTACCTACCTGATTTAGACATGGTAGTTGCTGTAAAAAGGATTTCAAGACGGTCAAAACAAGGCAAAAAGGAGTATGTAACTGAAGTGAAGGTCATTAGCCAGTTAAGACACCGGAATCTGGTGCAACTAATTGGTTGGTGCCATGATAGAAGTGAGTTCATACTCGTCTATGAGTTCATGCCAAATGGTAGCCTTGATTTCCACCTCTTTGGCCAAACAATTCCACTTTCTTGGCCCGTCAGATATAAAATATCACTCGGCTTAGCGTCTGCACTTCTTTATCTTCATGAAGAGTGGGAGCAGTGTGTAGTGCATCGGGACATCAAATCTAGCAATGTAATGCTGGATTCTAGTTTCAATGTTAAACTCGGTGACTTTGGGTTGGCCAGGCTCATGGACCATGAGCTAGGCCCCAAGACAACTGGGTTGGCAGGGACTTTAGGCTACTTGGCTCCGGAGTATGTAAGCACAGGTAGAGCAAGTAAAGAGTCGGATGTATTTAGTTTTGGAGTGGTATTGTTGGAAATTGCTACTGGAAGAAAATCTATCCATCGCATAGAAAATTTTGAAATGGGATTGGTAGCTTGGGTTTGGGACCTTTACGGGCAAGCAAAGCTTCCTTTGGCTGTTGATGAGAAGTTGAACAAGGAAGTTAATGAGAAACAAGTGGAGTGCTTGATGATTGTTGGACTGTGGTGCTCTCACCCTGATAGTAGTTCGAGACCCTCGATCAAGCAAGCAATTCAAGTTCTCAATTTTGATATAGAGAAGCCAAGTCTTCCTATGAAGATGCCTGTTCCTACGTATCTTGTACCTACACAATTAGTCACTAGCGGGGAACCTTTGTTAACTAATTCAAGCATGGAAGTGGGTCGTTAGATTCGATTTCCCTACTAAGGCCCTAGAACATTTTAATTGTTTTGCCTTCTGAATTTATTATGTAATTACTAAAATTCAATTTGAATGTATCGACTCATAGAGCTACTGGGAGATATTTTGCACTATTACAGCCAAAGTGATAGTATATGTTTTGTAGTCTTTTCTTGATAATATAGTAATATACGATAAAGACAGAAAGATAGAATTGGACTGGTTCTCTTTAGTAGCAGATTATCCTGCATTTGTTTTTTGAGTCAATGGAATATTTTAATTATTCAGAAAAGAAAGATAATAACGATTGAAAAAATATGATATTTGGAAGTTCAAAAAGTGAACTCTTTTTAACGGAGGAAGTGAAGTGCTGAAGTTATGATCGTTGGAGAAAAGGAAATTCTCTAATTATCAGAAAGCAGGACCAATTCTCCTTGAAGTTTGCTGTTCCAAGTTCTGAATTTAAAGGAAGCTGTCGTCCCAAACATTGCTACACAGGTCCCTGTTCCTATGTTTCAAGGAAAGAAAATGGAAGTTCTGTGGTTTGTACAGATTAATTGACAAGATAGCTTTTTTGGGGGAGATTTGTTTTCTGAAGTCTATATTATATGGATGTTTGAACTGGACGTGGTACATAATGAATAATATAGACTAAGTCTTGGTAAGAATTTGTTTGATTTATATATACATATACATATACATATATATATACATATACATATACATATATATACATATACATATACATATATATATATATACATATACATATATATATATATATATATATATAGAGTCCTTATCACTGTATGTTTGTATAGTTTTTGTAATAGCTTCCTTTCTGTGATTATCTTTACACCCGTAAAACAATGGCAAAGAACAGATATATAGTTTATGCTGAAGTTAAGGGCTTTACATTTTTTAGTGCAATGAATGGGATGATGGATGCAGTTAACCGAAACTTCTGGGTGCTGACATAAAGTATTTTCTTTTTGATTTTAAGAAAATAGAATGCAAATTCAACTCTCGAAATAAATAAATAAATGTAATTATGACACAGCGAATTAACGTGGAAATAAAAGTTAACACTTAACTATGCCTTTAAGGTTAATAACCAAATTTCAAATATTGAAACTTTAAACTTAAGTTTTGAGAGAAAAACTTAGAATATTATTCGATAATTCAAAAACTAAATCTAAAGGTCTTATTTATAGTATTATAGGCTCAAATCTTAGCAAAACTCTACTTCTGATTATCTAGTACAATTAAAATAATTAACAAGAGATTTAAATAAAATAAATATTTTATTCCTAATTGGAGCATGATTACCCTAAAGTCTTAATACAAGTAAATTAAATAAAAAAAAATTCTATTATACTTATTATTCTTATGTAAGACTCCTAACTAAACAAGAAAAACATTAACATTATAAATATACCCATTTATGATTTTTGGGTTTTTGTCTTGACTTCTAACACCCAATCTATTTTAAAAATTATCTGCTAGACGTCCTACGTCAAATTATCATTAAATTAAATGTTCAATGCACAAATAACATTTTCTAGTTATAATAAATTGTTTTAAAATTTTATGTTAGAGATTGATTTTTAGATTTTGCCAGGATTTATTTTTATTTTTAACTTTAGTTTTACTATTTATGAGCCATGAGCTAGGCTCCAGGACAGATGATTGAGTTGGCTGATACTTTAGGCTATTTGGCTCTAGATCATATAAGGCATATGAAGGACAAATAAATAGTTGGATGTATTTGGCTTTGGATTGGAGTGGTTTGATGGAAGAAAGTCAGCCACTCCTAGAGAAACAACTAGATTGTTTGATGACAATAAGGTCATTTGTAAAACCTCAAAAATAGATAGTTTAATGACATTGTAGAAAACAAGGAATAAGAAACAAAATTTGATGGTAATCAATTTGAAGGAAATATTGTACAGTCGAGTTTGAGGTGATGGTTATTTTATTAAATCAGTAAAGGGAGTGAAAATAAAAGCCCACAAGACAATGCAGTGGACACCTAAGCTTCTGAAATTGATCCCATGATGAAGCTGTGGTGGGTAAGAATGAAAATGCAAAATGATTAGGGAAGGGTTAGGGCTAGCATAATGACTCTTTTAAGGGATCCTTAATTATATCCATTTACTAAAAGAAGCAACAACATGGTTTACTAGTTGTAGGCACCTATTTTTTTTCCTTTCAAATAAAAAATACATAATAAATAATAAATAAAATAAATATATTATTATTAAAAAAAGCCTAAATGGTCAACTTTCAAGAATCAGTTTACAAAGAACATTCAATGTTCTTTGGGCAGTCGAAGTTAGATCACCCTATAGAGTTGCCCTCATCTGTCTGATTGTTCAAAAACTTGGACAATTGGATTCTTTCTCAAAATTTTTGGTTTTGGAGGAAGCCAGTTTCAACAAAACCCTAAAATATTTTTCTAGTAATTTTTTACCACAGAAACCCTAGGCAATCAATTTCCTAAAAAGAAAAAAACCCTAACATCAACCAAAAATCAAAACTTTTCTATCTCTAACAGCCGAATACCACAATACGAGAACAAAATAACCTAAAAAAAAAAACCTAATTTTCAGTCTAGGAACCAAATACTTAGCCACAATCAAAAACTAAACCAAGAAATCATCAAAAAAGAAATAAAAAAACCATGAATATTAGAAATAGGGTTGGCAATGGGATGAATATTGCTTTTTTTGAATGAGGATAATTTAAGGGTCGGTTGGTGTTTCAGAGAAGGAGTCCAAGAGGTGAGGTTTCAAGGAGCTCTAGGCTTTCCTACCAGTCGACGTTCGAAGAGAGAGAAAGAGGAGTCACCGATTGAGAGAGTAGGGGGAGACGTAGGTGTAGGTTTTGGGTTTAAAAAAGAAAGAAATCTAGCAAAGAGAAGAAAAAAGAGAGATTTTTGGGGTTTAGGGAAAGAAAGGAGCACCAGTCGCAAGAGAGAGAAAGTGAAAGAGAGGAAAATAGATAGAAGAGCAGAAAATAAGTTAGGTTACCATATGCAAAACGGCACCATTTTAGGTAAGTGAACGGAAAATAGGTTTTTTGCCTAACGACATAGTTTTGAGAGAGAGAGCAAGTGCTTTTCCCTGGATTGGATCTGTTTTGGCTATTTTGATAATTGTGATAGTTATATCATATTTCATTTTCTAGCAGTGGAAGCAGATGAAAAGGAAAGTAATAGAGAGAGCAAACTTAACAACAATTGACCTTGAAAGAGGAGCTGAACCTAGGAGATTTTCTTATATAGAACTTACCTCTGTTACCAACTTCTCAGAGGAGAGAAAGTTGGGTGAAAGAGGGTTTGGTGCAGTTTATAAGGTTTATATACCTAATTTAGACTTGATAGTTGCAAAAAAAGAATTTTAAAAGGGTCTAAACAAGGGAAAAATGAGTATGTAACTGAAGTAAAGACCATTAGCCAATTACAACATCAAACTCTAGTACAACTAATTAGTTGGTGTCATGGTAGAAGTGAGTTCGTACTCATCTATGAATTTATGCCACATGGTAACCTTGATTCCCACCTCTTTGGCAAAGAGGCTCCACTTTCTTAGCCTGTCAGGTACAAAATATCTATTGGATTTGTCTCTACACTTTTCTATCTTCATGAAGAATGTGAGCAATGTGTGGTGCATTGGGACACTAAATTAAGCAATGTAATACTAGATTCTAGTTTCAATGTTAAACTTGGTGACTTTGGGTTGGCCAAGCTCATGGACTATGATCTAGGTCCTAGACCAATTGGGTAGGCTGGGACTTTAAGGTACTTGGCTCCAGAGCATATTAGCATAGAAAAGGCAAGTAAAGAGTATTATGTATTTAGCTTTGGGGTGGTATTGTTGGAAATTGCTACCGGTAAAAAATCAGTTGATCCTGTTAGAGTTGAAGCATGCATTGACTTTATCATTTTGTCAGTTTTTGAGCTTTGCTTCGTTATACTGGTTGTTGAGTGTTATACATAGGTGTCTATGATGTGTCACCTTGCATGCTTAGTCTTGATGTAGCTTAACACTTGTCTTTTGTGTTAACAGTTGTCGAGCTTGTATAATTTGTATAAATATTTTACTTATAGTTGAATGAATGTAGTATATAACTCTTTGCTTATCCTTCTCTATTTTTTACTATTTTTTTTTTCACTCTATATCAGAGCATTATACGTCATCGTTTTGCTCTGTTATAGTTTAACAAAAAATTAGTCTTCTCTCATAGTTTCCTTACATGGTATCAGAGCAGACATCCGATCCTTGTGCCTACTAAAAACTCCTTTTATTTATCAAAAGTTCATTTCTTAGCACAATGTCAGCCTCTACTGTCACACAACAAACAACACCCATTTTTGATGGTTTCAATTATCTTGTGTGGGCCATTAGAATGAAAGCATTCCTCAGAGGAGTAAATTTGTGGAATGTGGTTGAAAATGATTCACCAGTACCGGTGTTGAGAGATAATGCTGCACTAGCACAAGTGAAGCAACATAAAGAGGATATAGTAAAGAAATACAGGGCTTTATCCATTATACACTTAGCTATTACTGAGTTCGTCTTCAGTCGGATCATGAGTTGTGAGACAACAAAGTAAGCTTGGGATAAGCTTGAAGAAGAATTTTGAGGATTTGTTAGAAATAAACAAATTTGACTTCAAAATTTGAGGAGGCAATATGAATTGTTGAGGATGAAATATAGTCAAAATGTTCAAGAGTTTTTTGATGTTGTGATAAAAGTGGTCAATCAAATTCGATTGTTGGGAAAGACCTTGTATGATGCTAAATTTGTAGAGAAAATACTTATTAGCTTACCTAAAAGATTTGATGCAACAATATCATCTCTTGAACAAGTAAGGGATATTTCATAGCTTTCTATATCCGATTTGGTTAACATTCTTGAAGTTGATGAGTAGAAGAGGAATGCAAAAAAGAATGACATGTCTGATCTTGCCTTAACTATTTAGATGGAAGGTAAGGCACATGCAGAGGCATCAACCAAGAAAAATTTGAGTAAAGTTAAAGAGAAAGGAAACACTCATGGCAAAAGGGCTCACAATAGGAAAACAAAATTTTCAGTTTGTTCTTTTTGTTAAAAGATGAGTCATTTAGAATCATATTGCTGGTTTAGGCCAAATGCAAGGTGCAATTCCTACAAACAGCTTGGTCATATTGAAAAAGTTTATAAGAACAGACATGAAACTAAAGAAGAAGTGTCAAATGCTGTTGAGAAGATTGAAACCTCTGAATATCAGTTGTTTATGGCTATTAAAGGCAAGCAAATAGATGATGAGCAGTGGCTTCTGGACAGTGGAAGTTCAAACCATGTGACATCAAATCCGAACTTATTTATAGATCTGGATACAAATTATAAGTCTAAGGTAAAAATAAGGAATGGTGTTTATCTTGATACTGTGGGGAGAAGCACATTTGGCATTTACATTGCTTCAGGCTTGAGGTATGTCCATGATGTGCTGTTAATACCAAGTATAGTACAAAATCTACTTAGTGTAGGACAAATGTTGGGAAACAACTATGAACTGGTATTTAAAAATGGTGTTTGCACTATTTATGACTCTTATGGTGATCTGATGATGAATGTTCAAATGAAGAATAGATTTTTTCATGTTAATCTAACTGAAGTTTGCATGCAAGTTACTAACACCAGTGTTGATACTTCATCACTTTGGCATAGAAGATTAGGTCTAATTATAATTACTGGACTCTGCTGTAATCTTAAAATTTAGTGGACAACTTACCAAAGTTCAGCCAGTCAGCTTCAATGTGTGGTGTTTGTAAACTGGGCAAACAAAGTAGAAAACCTTTCCCAACTAATTCCCCATAGAGAGCAAGAAACAAGCTCAAATTAGTGCATTCTGATGTTGCAGGGCCTATGTCTCAACAATCATTATTTAGTAACAGATATTTTATAATTTTTGTTGATGATTATAGCAGATATACTTGGATTTATTTTCTTAAATCCAAGTCATATGCCTTTGATAAGTTTGTGTTGTTTAAAGCCAAAATTGAGAAAGAATCAAGCCATAAGTTGAAATGTCTCAAATCAGACAATGATGGTGAGTATACTTCCCAACAATTTGAAAGATTTCTCATGGCAGAGGGCTTTAATCATCAGCTTACAGTAACCTACTCTCCTCAATAGAATGAAGTGAGTGAGAGGAAAAATAGATCCATATTGGATATGGCAAGATGCCTTTTGTTTGAGAAAAGCCTTCCAAAGAAGTTTTGGGCAGAAGCATGTAATATTGTAGTGTTTTTGTTGAACAGATTACCAACTAAGGTTGTGACAGGACTGACGTCATATGAAACCTGGCACAACAAACGACCTTTTGTTAAATACCTCAAAGTATTTGGGAGTTTGTGTTATCATCAAATTCTAGAGAGTTTTAGAGGAAAGCTTGATCACATATCTGAACCTACAGTGTTTATAGGGTACAACGAGCAATCAAAAGGATACAAGCTATATCTTGTCAATTCAGACAAAGTTATTGTATCCAAGAACGTTATTTTTTATGAAAATGCCAAATGGAGTTGGGATTCATCTGAGTTAGAGAAAATAAAAGCACCATTCAAAATTGAGCTACTTGAACCAAATGAAGATAGAACAGATTCTTCAGATTTTACTACTGATGCAGATGATGATGATGAGCACTATGCCATTAGAGGTTCTCGAAGCCTTACTGATATTTATCATAGAAGTTTGATAGCTATCTTTGAACCAGATTCATACCGAGTAACAACCAAGTTGGAAAAGTGGAAAGCTGCTATACAAGAAGAAATTAATGCTATCAATCATAACAAGACCTAGACAATTGTGGATAGACTTTAGAAGCAGCATGTAATAGGAGTGAAGTGGATTTTTAGAAGGAAGTTTAATTCTAATGGAACTTTGAACAAATGCAAGGTAAGACTCATTGCTAAGGGATATTCTCAGCTTCCAAGCATTGACTTCATATATACCTTTGCTTCAGTAGCTCAATATGAGACTATTCAACTGTTATTGGCTATTTCAACTGCATTGGGTTGGAAGGTATACCACTTTGATGTGAAATTGGCTTTTCTAAATGGCACATTGAAGGAAGAGGTTTATGTTGAGCAGCTAGAAGGATTTAAGGATGAATCCAATCTTGACAAAGTTTACAGGCTACACAAAGCTCTTTATGGCCTCAAACAAGCTCCACGTACATGGAATTGTAAGATTGATTCTTATTTGATGAACCTTGGATTTGAAAAGAGCTTTAATGAAGCTACTTGTTGCTTGATTATGAAAATTTTATCTTTAGCTTAAGCAATATGAGATATGTTCAAAACTGAATGCAAAATGCAAGCAAAGATTACGCGCAAGTTGACGCGATCGTAACAAGTAATAAAGAAGTGAGTTGAGTTATCGTCCTCAAGGAGTCGATCTAACAATTGTTGCTAAGTACTAAAATTAACACAAGCTAATTTTATTCAAGTACCGATTTTAATATGATAATTAAAATGCAACTTAATTATCTAATTCTAACCTAAATGATGCAATTAATAAATTAAGGTGGGAACTATAGTCTAATAATCTAGGATTATGGTATCCTTTAATATTTCACTTGGAGTTTGGTTGGCTCAATTACTTAATTTCAATGAAAATTGATGTTAGTCTAGAATCCAAAAGCATGTATAACTCTCCGTCGAGATATTACACACTTACTTAGTCTAATTGAACCACTATATGTCTATAGGATACAACCAGCTTAAGTTCTTGAAGCCAAAAATCTATAAATTGACTATGTATGGCAATTAAATGTATGTCTACTCTAATTGCAAATCAACACACTGAAATTTCTTTCTAAGTGTATTAAACACACATTACCCAAATCAAGACCTAATTTTGACTAACTCTTTCAAGTGTCATCTAAATACCTAAACACATTTAAATGGTGATCAAACAAATAAATGGGCAATAAACACTAATTTGAGTAAACATCAGTCTTTCCATTGAAAATAAGCAATAAACCAACCAAATATCTCAGTTACATATTAAAATCAACCATAATCCTAGTGTAAAAGGTTTAGCTCAACATACTAAAGAGGAGAGTACACATTACACATTTTAGCAAGCAAAAGCATTGTTTTACAAGATGAGATATAGAGAGAATCAAATATGAAAAGAAAGAAAATGTTCTGAAGCAACCTTTTTGTTGATTTCCAGCCTTGGATTCTTCTTCCCTTTTCCCTTTTTGTTCTTGCCTCAGCTTGCCCAAAGTAGTCTCTCCAAAATCCCCTTTTTTTCAGTGCAAAATTATCTATTTATACTCCCTCCTATCTCAACTTAACCTAGAATCCCGTGTTAAAAATTTCTGTTTGACATGTTCTGGCTACAGCAAGATTAGGTTCTAGCTGTAGCCAGAAACTTTCTGTTTTGGCTTTGTAACCAGCAGCATTTTGACTGTAGCGAGATTTGGTTCTTGCTGCAGCCAGAAACTTTCTGTTTGCTCTGTACAAGCTGCTGCAGTCCTCAATTTTTAGCTCCATAATTGATCATGATTTGTTCAGATTTGGATGAAGTGTTGAACACCAAAGTTGCAGCTCATTGTCTCGGCTTTCCATTGGTTCAAGCTTCACCTCAATCAAACTTCCACAGCTCGATTTATGCCTCAATCATTTCAGTATGTTCAATTGCCATTAAATTTCCATTGCACTCTCATTTGCAATTGTGGTCCAATTCCTTGCATTACTTTCAACATTAAAAGATTAAATGATTAGAGGCTGAGATGAGTATCTTTGGCACGAGATTAAGCTAAATTTGCATAAATAGAAATTGTTGCCACATATACTAACCACTACTAAAAAGCATAAAAATTTTCTAAAGATTACACTAAAAACTCAAAGACTTAGCACAATTCATACCTCAAAATAGTTTATGTTAACTCTATATAATAGAGTTATCACTACTTTATATGTGCTTAAACACAGAAATCAAGCTTAGATGATTGTCTCCCTTTATGTTGATGATTTAATGATCACAGGATGTAATACAATAGTAATCAACAAATTCAGATCCGAGATGGAGAATAATTTCGAGATGTTTAAACTAGGCTTGATGAATTATTTCCTTGGACTGAAAATTTGTCAAATAGACAAAGGCATTTTTGTATCTCAAGGAAATTACATCCAAACCATTTTGAACAGGTTTCATTTGAGTAGCTGCAATCTTGTCTCAACACCATTAGTTGTGAATCAAAAGCTGACAGCAGGGGATGGTTCAAAACTTGAAGATGCAACCAGCTATAGAAGTTTGATTGGAACCTTGCTTTATATTTGCTTTACTCAACCTGAACTAATGTACTCCATAAGTTTATTGTCAAGATTCATGAAGGAACCTACTAATGTTCACCTTACAGCTGCCAGACATATACTTAAATATTTAAGAGGTAGCATTCATCATGGCTTATTCTTTAATAGAATGAGTGAAATCAAGTTGGTTGGATACTCTGACAGTGACTGGGCAGAGAGTGTTGAAGATTCTAGAAGCACTTTAGGATATGTTTTCTCATTAGGTAATGGAGTTTTTTCCTAGAATTCACATAAGCAGCCTGTAGTTGCACAATCATCAACAGAAGCTAAATATATTGCTACTAATGCAGTAATGAATCAGGCAGTTTGGTTGAGAAAAGTTCTAAAGGATTTAACCTTTGAGCAATTAACTCCCACTAGTATTCTGATCGACAGTAAATCTGCAATTGCTGTCACTAAAAATCCAGTGTTTCATGGGAACACAAAGCACATAAAGGGGAAATTTCATGCAATTAGAGAAGCTGAAAATGAGGGTGAGATTGTTCTTGAACATTGTCCCTCTATAAATCAACTAGCAAATATTTTGACAAAGACTCTACTTATATCCCAATTTGCATATTTGAAGGCAAAGCTGAAAGTTATCAATACAGACTTCAAGGAGGAGTGTTAGAGTTGAAGCATGCATTGACTTTATCATTTTGTCAGTTTTTGAGCTTTGCTTTGTTATACCAATTGTTGAGTGTTATACACGGGTGTCTATGATGTGTCACCTTGCATGCTTAGTCTTGATGCAGCTTAACACTTGTCTTTTGTATTAACAGCTGTTGAGCTTGTATAATTTGTATAAATATTTTGCTTATAGTTGAATGAAAGTAGTGTAGAACTCTTTGCTTATCTTTCTCTGTTTTTTACCAGTTTTTTTTTTCACTCCATATTAGAGCATTATATGTCATCGTTTTGCTCTGTTATAGTTTAACAAAAAATTAATCTTCTCTCATAGTTTCCTTACAGATCCTAGTGGAAAAACTGAAATGGGATTGGTAAAGTGGGTTTGGGATCTTTATGGGAAAGAAGAGCTTCTTTTGGCTGTTGATGAGAAGTTGAACAAGGATGTTGTCGAGAAACAAGTTGAGTGTTTAACGGTTGTTGGACTGTGGTGTGCTCATCCTGATAGTGGTTTAAGACCTTCAATCAGGCAAGTAATTCAAGTTCTTAATTTTGAGGCAGATAACCCAAATCTTCCTACAAAGATGCCAGTTCCTACGTATCTTGCACCTACACCTTCAGTGACCTCCGCGGAACCTTTATTAACTAATTCAAGCCTGGAACCGGGTCGTTAGATATGATTTGCCTTATTAGTTTGCCTTTTTTTTTTTTCTTTTTTTGCAAATCTATTCTGGAATACCTGAGGTTGAATTTGAATGTATGGAGTCATGCAGCTACTGGAGACTTAGAAGGAATTTAGCAACATTACAGTTTTGAACATTAGCCATGGGCCGGTCAAAAAAAAAAAAAAAGAGCCTTAGCCATGGCTGTCCTTCCTTCTGTTTCTGTATTCCTTTCTTGATCATATAATGTAGACATAAAATGATATTTGGAAGTTTCAAAATGTAAGATCACTATACAAAGCTTGCATGCTTATGCTTATACGCTGTTCTGATTGAGTTATATTGAAACATTTCATATACCAAGGTCTCAAGTACCGTCAGCTGCAAGCAATCAAGGCATATTTGGGCACCTGTCTCAGTTGATTCAGAGTGTATGTTAATTATTCCTGCTTTTTAATTGATCCATCCATTTCCTTCTTATTAAGGTCATAGTTATCGTCACAAACTTCGATAAGTAATCTATCAACATTTCTTCAACTCTATTAAAATATACCCCATGCTTGTCACTCCCCTTAAATTAATTCAAGTCAATGCCAGAATTGGTATATTTTGCAGAAAACAAGAAGAACGTGAGACCGTTATAGTTAAAAATTAAGAAACTATTTGCTTGGCAGGTAAGTCAACCTTCCTGATTTGATGACTTTGGACTTATTTTCTTACAAAAAAAAAAAAACTTATGTGTCATCTTCATTTGGTCTGACTTGTTATATGTAATCATGAATTAGTCATCTTGTTTATCAGTTAAATTTATAATACTTGTTTTTTCCTTCATATGTGCTTCTAGATTGGATGTTTCTGCTATTGTTTAATCATTTTAAGTCGTAAATATTGTCATAGAAAGTCTTCCTGAGGCTGTATTTTCATAGTAACTATATATGTTATGATGACTTGATCTTCGAATGGAAACTAATACTGCAGTGCAATGGCACCTTGTACTCTTCTGTACCATTCTGAGATGACAAACAGTAGTTATATGCTCTGACTGCGGATGAAAGCAACAGTTCCTGCTTGTTTTTGTTCAACTATTCATTTTTATCAAAGATATAATCATTCATTTTCGTCAATCATCTGTATCTTGAAACATGAAAATTATTGGAGATAGAACAAATATTAAAAGGTATCCGAACACAACAATATGAATTGGCGTGGTCACTGCTCTTGCTTCTGGCTCCTGTAAGCAAACAATCACCAAAATTCTATATCAAAACAACAGGGATATATTTGTCGTTGAAAAACCTGTCTACTGAACGATTGGTTGACGGCCTTCATGTCTTGTGGGTGCTAATTCCTTCTGTTAATTTCTGCTCTTTCAATGTGAATCCGAAAACCATGGGAAGAAGTTAGAGAACATGTTCTTATCTTGTCTATAAAAGTAATTTTCAATGCAGTTGCAGTCCACAGATATTTTGAGGGGAATCTTGGCCTCAACAATGAGAGATTGCTAAACATTTCATGAAACTAGTTTTATTTGCTATAAACAGGAGTACATTTTTGATACCGTTGTTCTGTTTCAAGACCTACTGGATTGACTCTTGTTTCATCACCCAAAAAGAAAACTTATGTTTGCTTGCTGAGAAATTGCAGGAAGGGGGAAGGAAAAATCTACTGGGTTTCCATACTAGCGACTATGTAAGCTTTACCCTTCATTATATATTAGAATCTGATGAACCGGAATAGGTCTTCTCCATTTTATATGCAATGTCTAATATAAATCTGCTCTAGCTAATTGCTCTATAAACTTGTTCTTTTCAATCACTTGGTTAGAGTTTCCTCACAAAAGTGTTAATGAATAACAAATTGTTTTTATCGAATTCAATCTCTTTCAATGGTAAGCTTAATTCTAGAATTTGATTTGACAGGTCTTGTAAATTGCAATCCACTACCCATACAGGTCACTAATAATGTGACCTGTTTAAAGCCAAATCTCATGACAGTTCATAATAACTCACTCCAGCTCATGCCACTTATCAACAAATCTCATAAGAATCTTGTCATGCATCCACATGTCTAATGATCAAATTGACACATGACGTTATTTGCGAGTGCTTTTAAAATTTCGTTGTATATTAAGTTACATAAAATATTTTAATCGCATTTTTAGCTATGAATTTTGTCTTTAAACTATTCTTGAATGTTCTATCTGATTGACTTTATCAAGGAAGCCAACATCAAGCAATACATTGATGGGTTGTCTGCAAATATTATAGCCATCTATACGTTGCATCAAACTTTATACTTAAATAATCTCCCATTCACAAGACTTTATTCGTCATGTATTTTTTACTTGAACTTGAAACTAAGTCTTATCTCGGGAACATAAAAGCATTTTCATGTAAAAAATATTTCATCAAATTTATGAATTTTATTTTCTGTAAGCCTTTCAGCATCATTTATCCTTCTTGATTTTTAAGTTTTAACCACAAATTTGATACTTATCAATACTTAATACGTTAAAAGTATTTTTTAATATTAAAATACTTAAAATATCAAGCAACCTTTCATTTTATCTTATTTTCTGGTATTCCAAAACTGTTTCAATTAACAGCAATTTTTTTTTTACTTATATAATTTGTGCGTACTGTCTTGTTAAAAAAAAAAAAAAAAGAAAAAACCTAGCTTGGACCTAAAGAAGTCTCATTTGCCTTGCTCTTTTGCTTTGCTTTCATGCCTAGCCTTCCAATCTGAGCCTTAATTTCTCCCTCCTTCTTCCCTTTTCATTCTTTCACTCGGCATTCTTTTACATATTAAATACTTCAGTTCTTTAATAAAATAGTTAGTTTTTTTGTCGTTCTTTACTTCTTTATTTTGCCCTCTTCGTGGGCAACGAAGCAAGTGTCTGGATTTTCAATTTGGATATGAACATCCCTAAGCATATTAAAATATAATGAAGGATGGAAGAATTTCAAAGAATTTGCTGTCTCAAAATCACTACTCCCTTGTTGTTGCAGCACTCAGCAGTCAGCAGCCACGGCTCTTATACTTGGGTGAGTTTTCTTCCTTTGAAAGGCAACAAGAACAAACCCCATTTAATCTCTTTATTATGGAACTTTTTCTTTCTTCCAACTCGCTATATTTAAGAACTTCCCCTGCTTTAATATGGCCAGATTATGCCTAATTCATGTCTAAAATTTTCTTTACTTAAATTTTTATTCTGATTGATTAATTATGTCAGTATATTTTCTTTGCACATTTCTATTCGAATATACGTGGTTGTAACTTGTTAATCTCAATTTCTTTGTGAGTAAAACTCAATTGAAGTCTCACAATGTGTCTTATGTTAGTAAGGATTATTGATAACATATTTGTACTTTTCTAATCTTATTGCTTTAGTACCGACTTTCAGATTCCATGCTTGGTTTGGCCAAAATAGGAGCTAAGTGTATAGTTTTATGCATTGTTTAATTTCAATAGAAGCATCAGGAAATTCGGGTTCTGAACTATATAGTTTGTTTCTTATTGGTTTCTTTCTGGGAACGTGTTCACACCTTGCAAAATAAGAGATTGTTTATGTTGAAGTTTATTGACTTCATTTTGTGAGTGCAATATACGGACAGATATTTGTTGCTAGCCAAAACTCCTAGGTTGCTGGGAAATAGGGTTCTTTAGCTATAACTGAAAGCCAAGTTGAAGGGCAAACATGATCATCCTATCATGTGGATCATTGGAGATTCTTAAATGCACTATTATAGTTCAGTGGAAGTAGCATGCTAAAATCCCCCAGATGTCTTCAGTTAATGTTCCTGTAGAAAAGAAACCATGTACAGGAATAATTTAATTTGTTCCATTACAATTTCAATTGAATGTTATATGTTAGTCATTGATCAGAGTCAACTCTATTAGATTAGAGGAAAATTAAGATGATTTCTTCTAACATTTTTTTTATTGGTGGATCATTACTTTATATCTGCTTGACTTCTCTCAACTGCCTTAGCTGATAATCCAATCATGTTTGAAGATAGAAGGAAAATGGACACCACCCTTTGGAATTTTTTGGTTTCTGTGAGCTCAGTCATCAATTGCATATATGATATATAATTTAGAATCCTGGAAGCAAGAAGTTTCAATTATATATATATATATATATGTATATATTCCTTTTGTGGAAGAGAGATCCGTCAATACTTGGTTTAATTTTATATGTCATTCCAATGTTCAGGATCTACTGCCGGCAGTAGTTTCACAAATTCAGCTTTTCTATATGTATGATTCAAGGAAATGGTTCCCTTTCAGCGTGAAGCTTCCTTGAAGCATGCCTAAAGCTGGTAGGTGAAACTTCAGCATCAAGTTAACTATTACTTGCAGTGTCATATAGGTTCAAAATTCTCTTTCATATGGTGCCAGGCTGCACCTCTCCTTTTGCTGCCCCCTCGCCATGGCAACTGGCTTCTACAAATTACTTAGATTATCGCTTCTGTTTTTATTCCTTTTAACTCTTCCGTCGGCGAATTCAGTAAACTTCCAAATACCTCGCTTTGACTCAAATGCAAACAACATTGTCTATCAGGGTGATGCAAGACCTTCTGTTGGAGCCATTGAGTTTAACCTTGTCAATTATCTATGCCGTGTTGGATGGGCAACATATGCTGAGAAGGTGCCGCTCTGGGACTCAAGCACAGGAATGCTCTCCGACTTCAATACCCACTTCTCCTTTGATATTGTTCTCCAAAGTTCTTCTTATGGTCATGGTCTTGCTTTCTTTCTTGCTCCTGCTGGGTCTCAAATCCCACCAAATTCAGCTGGTGGATTTTTGGGACTATTTAACACAACAACTAGTGATTCATCCCGGAATCAAATTGTTCTTGTAGAGTTTGACACGTTTGAAAATCCTGAATGGGATCCACCTGGAGTTGGAAGTCATGTGGGGATCAACAAAAACTCAATTGCTTCAGCAAATTATACTAGATGGAATGCTAGCTTTCATAGTGGAGATACTGCAGATGTGTTTATTAATTACAATGCTTCTACTAAGAACTTAAGTGTGTCTTGGAGCTATCAGACAACCAATAATCCGCAAGAGAATTCTAGTCTTTCTTATCAAATTGATCTAATGAAGGTTTTACCTGAGTGGGTCATGGTTGGATTTTCAGCTGCTACAGGTCAGAATGTAGAGCGGAATACACTCCAATCTTGGGAGTTCAATTCAAGTTTAATTGTAAAAGCAGAAACCAAGGGCAACACACAAGAAATATTAAAAATAGTTGTAGGTGTTGCAGTTCCTCTGGGTGTTCTGATAGCTGGGACAGTTATAGCATTTATGATTTGGCGGCGGAAGAAGCATATGAAAAGAAGAACAGCAGAGACAACGAACTTAACATCAATCAATGATGATCTTGAAAGAGGAGCTGGGCCTAGAAGGTTTTCCTATACTAATCTTGCCTCTGCTACCAATAACTTCGCAGAACAGAGAAAGTTGGGTGAAGGTGGATTTGGTGCAGTTTATAGGGGTTACCTACCTGATTTGGAAATTGCAGTTGCTGTCAAAAGGATTTCAAGAGGGTCCAAACAAGGGAAAAAGGAGTATGTAACTGAAGTGAAGGTCATTAGCCAGTTAAGACACCGAAATCTGGTGCAACTAATTGGTTGGTGCAATGATAGAAATGATTTCTTACTTGTCTATGAGTTCATGCCAAATGGCAGCCTTGATTCCCACCTCTTTGGCAGAAGAAAGCCACTTACTTGGCCTATGAGGTACAGAATATCTCTTGGATTGGCATCTGCACTGCTCTATCTTCATGAAGAGTGGGAGCAGTGTGTGGTGCACCGAGACATCAAATCAAGCAATGTAATGCTTGATTCTAGTTTCAATGTCAAACTTGGTGACTTTGGATTGGCTAAACTTATAGACCATGAGCTAGGTCCAAAGACAACTGGGTTGGCTGGAACTTTAGGCTACTTGGCTCCAGAGTACATAAGCACAGGTAGGGCGAGTAAGGAATCAGATGTTTTTAGCTTTGGAGTGGTCATTTTAGAAATTGCAACTGGAAGAAAATCTGTAGATCCCAGAGGAAAATCTGAAATGGGACTGGCAGAATGGACTTGGGGTCTTTACGGGAAAGGTGAACTATTTTTGGCTGTTGATGAGAAGTTGAACAAAGATTTTGACGAAAAACAAGCAGAGTGTCTGATGATTGTTGGACTGTGGTGTGCTCACCCTGACCGTAATTCGAGGCCATCAATCAGGCAAGCAATTCAAGTTCTTAATTTTGAGTCAGCAATCCCAAATCTTCCAGCCAAAATGCCTGTTCCTATGTATCATGTACCTTCAACTGTCACCTCTGAGGAACCTTTAATAACTTATTCAAGCATGGAAGTGGGTCGTTAGACATGATTTGCCTTGTTTTTCCTTTTTCCTTTCTAAACTCACTATTTTTACATTATATGTTACTGTATAAATAACACTTGTAGCGGTACTGAGGAATTTAGTTTGATTACAGTGTTGCTTAACCATTTTTTGTACTGTCATAAATATAGATGTTGTGTTTTCCATTAAATATATTCATAAATATAGATGTACTATTTTTACATTATATGGTTTGTATGTTGAGTTCTTGGCAAGAAAAAAGAAGTTGATTACAAAGTATTAGCCAATAGTCGATTACAGGTTCATAGTCCCTTTGGAGTAAGCACCCTTGCTGCCGGCTCTGGATTGAGGCATATTTTTGCACAATTGTCTGAGTTGATGCAGAAACATGGCAAACACAGTATTAGTTTATTCTTTGCATTAATCTTTCTCTTTCCCTGCTCATCAGGGTATAGTTATGTTACAAACTATAAAAAACCAATCCATCCAAAACATTAAACTATTCATCATTACTAAAATATTACCAAGTGGCTGTCCTGCCCCCATAAAATTATGATTCAACTCAATTCTATATATATATGCATATATTCTACAGGAAAATAAGAAGAGTTTACCCCCAAGTCGTTCGACTTTAAGAAAGTGTTTCCTTGGCAGCAAAGACAGGAAGAAAATCTTAGATTTCGTGACTATTCCTATCTTGGATTAAACTTTCCATGGTCATCCCGTGGGACTTTTTCTGTTTATATACTTTTGTAATCTTTAGTTGGCACTGCTTCATAGTTCTGGCTTCTTGGTGAAATCTTTTATTTAATTAATTGACTTTTTCCTTCATTGAAGCTTCCAAATAGATACCCTTCTTTTGTTTAATGATTGTTTCCCATAGTCATTTTCATTAAGAGCGTTCTGATTTCGAAATTCCTTTGGAAATAAATACATTTTTGATGACTGGATTTCTTTCTTTTTTATTGATGGAATTGATGACTTGATTTTTAAATGGAGACTGATCCTAGAGAGAATTTAATTTCCCAGGATGAGTAAGCTTTTGACAATGAAAGGCCACCTTGATCTTTTCTGTTCGTAACATGAATTATACTATTAAATTTTCTCATGAATAATTATTTTTCTTTTAGGACTTAATCATGGGAAGCACACTTCTAACATTTCAACTTCTATCCCGAGTTGCTTTAACTGATTGGCACTTTGTTTTTTTCATGGTAAATTGTGTTAAATGAAATATTACGGATATTGAATTGTAGATAATTAATTCGTTATCTTCTCGTCATAAATAGTTTATGCTTCAGAGACTCAGCTGCTTGACAAAGATGGTCAACCATGAATAGATAGATAGATAGTAGATTCATGTATACCATAACAGCATGAAAATGGTTGAGCCTGTTTTGTTACGACTCAAGTTAGGCATACAAATTAAAAGCTGATGTATTGCTAAGGGGTTGTCTTAGCCTTCCATATTTTTCCGTGTAAGTCTGAGATGCTCCGAATTAGGAAGTATAGATCAGGCTGATAACCATGCCTTCTGAGATGGTTCCCTGTCGTTGGCCTGGTAGCAATACTTTAATTGCAACTCCGGAAATGCCAGAATTTGGGACTCCCATAAATAAATATGAAGAAGCCAGTGGCCCTGAGGCATAAAGGTCTTCCACTCCCTACAAAATGGAAGAAAGTTTGAGGTCCCACATTTTTTAGATTAGGCGATGAAGGAGGGGGGTAAAAAGAATGGCGATAAGCTTTTCCAGGTTTCTGCTAACCTGGCATAAACATCTAGGCATATTGAACTGGTGAATTATGTGTAACGACGCCAATGTATTTTTACAAGGATTCTCCTTATATTATTGAAGTCTTAACATTTTATGTCAACTTATTGATGCTTCATAATCGACAAAAGGAATATACTTCAAATATCCTTATTCTTTGCAAAATACTGACAGATTATATATTCCATTAAAGCTGTCTCTCCTGGTGTTTCATTGCACATTGGCTTTTTTCAAATTTATATCTTTCTTGATAGATTGGGGATGGAGGGATTTTGAGAGTTTCATATTAAAGAAGAGGGTGTGATTATGGAAGAGCTTAGTCCCGCCATAGTATTTTATTAATATTATGCCGTTGTGATAATTTATGTTTGGTGAACAGGAATGATTGATAGGTTTTGGCTATAGGACAAAGAACACTTTCAACATTGAACATGATTGTATATTTGTCTTAGTTTATTGATAGTATTATCGGCTATGGGAAAGCCCATTCTTTTTCTTTGTTAGAAAGAACAGATGGGAATCCCCAGGAATTTCGGCTTCAATTAAGATGGGAGCTGCACAAGATCAACTATATGAAATTATTAAACAAAATTGTTTAAAGTTATTACTCTATCGAGCTACTTTTTTATGTACTCCAACTGTCTTAGAAAAATTCTATAATCTGGTTGACCCTTTGGCTGAAGTTGATAACATAGTTTCAGGGTCTAAAGTTGTGTCATGCGAGCTCACTTGAATACCGGGACCCTTAACATAAAAATGAGTTGTTGCAGATTAATCTTAAAAATGATCATTGGTGTTATCATTTCAGTTTAAGGTTGACTCTTCTGTACCTGCGGAAAACATGCTATTCTTTATATAATTTTCTAGGAAAATGATTCCATGTCGGCGATTCTTTTCCAGGTAGAAACTAAATTAGGTAGCTGACATGAGCCTTAGCATCAAGATTTAAGCTAATCCTAGCCTCATCATTTATCAATTATAAGCTAGCCACTTTCAGGAGTAGCGCTGCTGAATTCCTTTGCTCTTAACATGGCCATAGCCTTCTATAACATTCTTATTTTACACCTATTTTGTTCCTTATTTTTGCTTCTTCCTTCTGCCAATTCAATCAACTTCAGTATTCCTCGCTTTGACCCGAATGCAAACGACATTCTCTATCAGGGAGATGCAGCAGCTTCAGTTGGAGCCATTGAATTTAACAAGATCAATTATCTATGTCGGGTTGGTTGGGCCACGTATGCTGAGAGGGTACGTCCCTGGGATTCGAACACTGGGAAGCTGTCTGACTTCACCTCCCGTTTCTCAGTCACCATTGACACCCAGAATTCATCAACTTACGGCCATGGGGTTGCTTTCTTCCTTGCTCCTGTGGGATCTCAAATCCCACCAAATTCAGCTGGTGGCTTTTTAGGTCTATTCAACACTACAACATCCGACTTATCTACGAATCAAATAATTATGGTGGAGTTTGACACTTTTCCAAACCCTGAATGGGATCCTTCCATTGTGCATGTGGGGATCAACAACAACTCAATTGCTTCAGCTGTATACACACCTTGGAATGCTAGCTTTCACAGTGATGATCCAGCTGATGTATTGATTACTTACAATGCTACTACTCTCAAGGAAGCTGAAACCACGATGAAGATTGGTTCTATTTTGGGGCTTCTCTTTGAAGATGACCAGGACGCTGTCATCAATCACTTCTCGAGTTCCTTGGTCGCAACTGAGAAAGGGAAATTTTAAATCCAGGTCCTTCTTTTGGCTTCTCTGATTATTAATGATTAACTTTCATTTCTTGGAATGTCAAGGGCCGCAGGTCCAGAATTAAAAGGCGAGCTGTCAAAAGACTTGTCTCTTCCAAAAATCCTGAGATGTTATTCATTCAAGAAACAAAAAAGAATAAAATTGAGGTCAACCTTCCAAGATTCATATGGAAGGACAGTAACTTTTCTTTTAAATTTTCAGAAGCTATAGGCACAGCTGGGGCTTTGCTTTCTATCTGGTCTAACGATTTCTTCGACTTCACTTCCTTTATCACTAATCAAAGGTATATTCTTATCTCTGGAACTATCAAACCCATCAATTTTCATTGCACCTTTCTAAACATATATGCTCTTAACTACCTTGTGAAACGCTCCAATCTCTGGATGGAAATTCTTTCTCTTAAAAACTCCTATGAGGGCCCTTGGTGCATTTGTGGAGACTTCAACATCATTAAATCAGCTGAAGAGAAAACTGGAGACAATCTTGACTACTCGGGTATGGCTCTATTTATTGATTTTATTAATTCAATGGAACTAGTAGATCTCCCTCTCTTGGGGGGATTTTTTACTTGGTCTGACAATAGGGAATCTCCCACCATGTGTCGCTTGGATCAATTCCTTGTAAGTGGTGATATCATGTTAAAATTTCTAGCTGTTATACAAAAAGTTCTTCCACGGTCCACTTCTGATCACAATCTCATTTCCTTATCTGTGAATCAATCTGACTGGGGGCCAAAGCCTTTTAAACTATTCTCTCACTGGTTAGAAAACAAAGAGTTCATTAGTCACCTCCAAAAGTCTTGGAAACAGATGCAGGATTCTGCTTTACCAAACAATAGTCTCTTTGACAAAATCAAAACGCTCAAACACTCAATCAAGGCCTAGCAACAACATCATCATGAGGAAGACTTTAAAAAAATCCCTCAACTTGAAAATGACATTAACCAGATGGAAAAGGTGGCTGAACAGAGGCAACTTAACCAATCTGAGAAAGCAAATTATTCTTCCCTTAAATCTGAACTATGGAAACTTCGCCTTCGTGAAGAGTAATCATGGCTTCAAAAGTCTTATCTCAAGTGGACTCAACTTGGGGACCGCAACACCAGATTTTTCCATCTAACAACCTCTAGTCGAAGAAAAGTCAATTGCATCCAACACCTCCAATGCAATGGTTTCACTACTCATGATCCAAATATTATAAAAAACGAGGTGGTGTCTCACTTCTCAAACTTCTTTAAGAAGCAAGACACTCTAAAACTTAGACAATTCAATTGCCCCCTCAACTCAATCAGCGCTGAACAGAAGCTTCAACTTGAAGCCCCTTTCACTGAGGATGAAATTTGGAATGCTGTCTAGCAGTGCGATGAAAGCAAAGCTCCTGGGCCAGACGGTTTCAATATGGACATCTTCAAGAAACAGTGGTCGGTTTTTAAAACTGATATCATCTCATTCATGGCTGATTTTTTTAGAACAGAGAAGCTTAACCCCAAATTCAATGCCTCTTTCATCACCTTAGTTCCTAAAGTCAGTAGTCCTTCTTCTCTTGCTCATTATCGTCTTATTAGTCTTGTTGGGAGTGCTTACAAAATTCTTGCAAAAGTTCTTGCAACAAGACTTAAATCAGTTATCAACTCTGTGGTAGGCAACAACCAATTTGCTTTCGTAAAGGGACGTTCGATTCTCGACTGTTCTTTGATTGCTAACGAATTAGTTGACTCCATCAATAAAAGCAAGAAGGTTGGCTTTCTCTTCAAGGCTGACTTTGAGAAAGCATTCGATAGTGTTGATTGGAACTATTTGGATTTTATTATGAAAATCATGGGGTTTAGTCATAAATGGAGAAAATGGATTCATCAATGTATTGCTACTACTTCCATCTCTGTCCTGCACAATGGCTGCCCTTCTCATCAATTCAAAACTCACCGAGGCCTCAGGCAAGGATGCCTTCTCTCCCCATTCTTATTCAATATCGTGGTGGAATCACTCAGCTCACTTTTTCATCAAGCTGTTGCAAAAGGGCTTTTTAAGGGAATCAAAATTAGGAACACGCAAACCACCATCTCTCACCTTCAATTCGCTGACGATACTCTTTTATTCTGTGGCCCCCATCCTGACCAGCTTCAAAATATTGCTAAGATCCTTAGAATTTTTCAAGCTATATCCAACTTTAAAATTAACTTTGCAAAAAACAGTCTCTTGGGAATTGGAGTTGACACTGATTTTCTTCAATCTTGCGCAAATCTAATAAGCTGCAAGGTGGATAAGCTTCCCTCCAACTACCTTGGACTCCCTATTGGAGCTAACCCACGATCGATGAGCACTTGGTAGCCTATTGTTGATAAATTCAATGCTAAGCTTGCTACTTGGAAAGGTCAGTTCCTCTCAATGGCTGGCAGGCTCACCCTTATTAATTCTGTTCTCTCTAGTCTGCCTCTTTACTATCTCTCAATCCTCCAGCTGCCTTTGAGCAGTAAAAAAAAAACTAGAAAGCATCCAACGTAACTTTCTTTGGGCTGGAAATGGGGAAAAGAAAAAAATTCACTTTATTAACTGGATTACTGTCTGTAAATCCAAATCTCAAGGAGGACTTGGCATATCGAACCTTGAACTGAAAAATCGAGCCCTCTTGAATAAGTGGCTATGGCGATATGCCAATGAACCTGACAGCTTATGGCGCATAGTGGTGGCTGGCATAAATAAATTGAACTCGAGCTTCATGATCCCATTAGGGAAGGTCCCCAAGCCATCTATTCTTTGGAGACAAATTTCAAAGCTTCTCATTCCTGGGAACAATTATCACAACTTTGTTACCTTTGGGTTTGGGCATTCCTTAGGCAATGGTGCTACTATTTCTTTCTGGAATGATGCTTGGCTTGAAAACTCCACCTTGACAGTTCTTTTTCCCAAAATTCATGCTCTTGCAGTTGACAAGAAAGCCACTATTGCAAGCTTGGGACAGTGGATAAATGATAAATGGTGCTGGGACATTAAGTTGCGTAGGCAACCCCTAAATTGGGAAAAAAAATCAATGGACCAAATTTAAGAGTTTTATTGAAGATATCCAACCTCATCGCACTGATAGGGATAAGGTAATCTGGAAGCACTTTACTAGCGGACAATACTCATCCTTTTCTTTCTATAATTCCTATCAGAATTCTTCTGATGCTATCATTGAACCTTGGAGTTACCTTTGGACTGGTCTTGCCCCCCCTAAAACTGAAACTTTCTGCTGGCAAGTTCTCCATGGAAAGCTAGCAGTTAAAGCTACACTCCATGATAGAGGAATCATCTGTAGAGAGGAAGCCCTTTGTTCATTTTGCAAAGCTCACCTTGAGACCCTTTCTCACTTATTTTTCAATTGTTTTATGGCTTGGGAAGTTTGGTCCTTTTATTGCAAGAAATGGTGCATTAGTTGGGTCTCCCCAAAAGATATTGTTTCCTTCTTCAAGGCTTGGATGCTTATGCCCCTCCCTAACCATAAGAGAGACCCTTGGAGAATGCTCTTTTTCGCCTCTTTTTGGTCTTTATGGCTTCGTCGTAATGAAATTATATTCAAGAACAAGACTTTTAACCTTCACCAGATTGTTGATATTATCTTCTTACGCCACACGATTTGGTGCAAGAACAAGTGGCAGTTGGGTCATCTTTCATCTAATATGTGCCTTACTTATCCCATCACTTCCATTGTCAAGGGAAAAAAGAGCAAGCTGGAAGTGAGCTCCACTTGGACACCATCTCTTTATGGCACGCTTAAGCTGAATATCAATGGAGCAACCAAAGGTAAACCCGGGCCAGTTGGTATCGGTGGAGTCCTTAGGGACCACCAAGGTGTCATAAATTGCACTTTCTCCCACAACATTGGCATTGAAGATTCAAACTTTGCTGAATTTCAAGCCATTCACCAAGGTCTCAAATTTTTCCTTGCCTCTCCATGGGCCTCCAACTCTAACTTAGAAGTTGAAAGCGATTCCTCTAATGCCATCCTATGGACGAAAGACCGTAGCAAAGTTCCTTGGCATATGAAACTAATCTCCAATGCCATTGAAACTCTTTCTAAATCCATCAAGAGAGTCTCTTTTAATCATATCAGCTGGGAGATAAACTCAGTAGCTGATGGTCTTGCTAAAGCTGGGGTTTTGAGAGTGGATAACTTCAGTACCTTCCTTGAGCCACCAAGAATGGATTTTTCCTCTGAAGCTTAGAAGGGGTTTATTTTTTTTGAATTTATCAATTGGACTTCCCTTGTCATGTAATGTTTCCCTTTCCCTATTCGCACTTTGGACTACTTCCGATACTTGCCAATCCTTGTACGTGAGGATTCTTTTATTTCTTTTGAAAGCTATCTAACTTGTTTCTCTTTAAAAGATTCATCAATAAATTTGACTTTAAAAAAAAAACAATGCTACTACTAAGAATTTAAGCGTGTCCTGGTCCTACGAAAAAACCCATAATCCAAAAGAGAATTATAGTCTTTCTTATCAGATTGATCTGATGAAGGTTCTGCCTGAGCGGGTTATAGTTGGTTTTTCAGCTGCTACAGGTCAGAATGTAGAACGACACACGATTCAGTCATGGGAATTCAGTTCAAGTTTGGATATAAAGGAGACAAATGGAAAGAATGCAAAAAACACCAGAATTATAATTGCCACTTCAATTTCAGCGGGTGTTGTGCTTGCTGGAGTGTTAATAGCATTTACGATTTTGTGGAGAAGAAAGCAGGTAATGAGAAGGAATAGACGAGAGATATCAAATGCAGCATCAATTACTGGCGACTTTGAAAGAGGAGCTGGACCAAGAAGGTTTACTTTTCAGGAACTTGTTTCAGCTACCAACAACTTCGCAAATGAGAGGCAGTTGGGTGAAGGTGGGTTTGGCGCTGTTTACAGGGGTTGCTTAGCTGATTTAGATATGGCAGTAGCTGTCAAGAAAATATCAAGAGGTTCTAGGCAAGGGAAAAGGGAGTACATTACCGAGGTTAAAATCATTAGTCAGTTAAGGCACCGATATCTTGTGCAACTTGTGGGTTGGTGCCATGATAAAGGGGAATTTCTACTTGTGTACGAGTTCATGCCAAATGGTAGCCTTGATTCTCATCTCTTTGACAAGAAAACACTTCTTACTTGGACTTCAAGGTATAAAATAGCTCAAGGGTTGGCTTCTGTGCTGCTTTATCTTCATGAAGAGTGGGAGCAATGCGTGGTACACCGGGACATAAAATCAAGCAATATAATGCTGGACTCCAGCTTCAACGTGAAGCTTGGTGACTTTGGGTTAGCTCGGCTGGACCATGACTTAGGCGGGCAAACAACTAGGTTGGTTGGAACATTAGGTTACATGGCTCCTGAATACATAAGCACAGGTAGAGCTAGTGAGGAATCCGATGTATTTAGCTTTGGGGTAGTTGCCTTGGAAATTGCTGCCGGCAGAAAGGCAATTGATCCTTTGAAACATGACTCCCAAGCGAGTTTGGTTCACTGGATTTGGCATCTTTATGAAAGTGGAGAGCATCTAGTGGCTGTTGATGAGAGACTAAATGCAGAGTTTGACAGGAATCAGGTAGAGTGTTTGATTATTGTTGGATTGTGGTGTGCTCACCCTGATAGCAGTATGAGGCCTTCGATAAGGCCAGCGATTCAAGTCCTCAATTTTGAGGCAGAACTTCCAGAGCTTCCAAAAAAGATGCCTGCTCCTGTTTACGTTCCTACTTCACCTGTCAGTTCTAGTGAACCTTCCATAACTAATTCAAGCCTTCAATTCGGTCGCTGAGCAGGTTCACATCTGAGTCTCAAGCAAAATTGTCCTGTTTATTTTAATGTTGTTTGTTGTTCAATTAAAACATATTGATTGTGAGCATCATGGCGGTGTTGATGGAATAAATGTCTCAGCAGTACTTGGAACTTAGTCTAGGATCCTTCAATTCATATTTCTTATTTTGATATACCTGTTACTATGAAACAGTGAATTGTTATTAATGGTTTTATCATTGGAGTTGAATATGCTGTTGCAGCTTGAATTAGAATTTGGTTTTCATTTGTGCAGAAAACAGAATCATTTCTCAGAATTTTGTTATTCCAGATTCACCTCTCCTATACACCATAAACACTTGAACTACAATTACTCCTCATTACAGAGATTTTATTAAAGGCAAGTTTTTCCACAATTTAGGTTCTAGAAGAGAAAGATTTACATGTAGAGTGAACTATTTTTTTCCTTAGCAGGAGCAGGGTCCCTTCAGCAGTCTACAAATCTGGAGAAAAATGATAGACCATAAATTTTAAGAATAAAATGAAATTCAGTGATTGATTATATTTTGTATTGACAAAATTAATCTACTAAACACTCACCAGCGTATAATATAACTAGCAAACACTTATAAAATTTAATTTTTTGCAATTAAATGATATAAAAACAATTTGAAAAATACTTTGGAAAGAGAGATCCAATAAAATAGTTTTTGTATTTGTTTTTTTTTTTTTCTTTTGAGTCAGATGAGTCCCTATTTAAATAAAGTTTTGATAATTAAAAAATTAAACTTAAATTAATATAATTTATTATTATTATTAAATTATTACAATATATTTAATTGAATACGTTGGTAAGTGCAGGGTGTCATTATTAATATATATTGATTATATATATTAATTAAATTAAATTATAAAATCAATCAAGACTAAAAAATGAAATCATGATTCAATTTACGTTTTAACTCACTTTGGACGACTCTTTATTGAAAGAATATTATCTTCTTTTCCCATTTCAATGTAAAATTGTGTAGTGTGGAAAATGTCCAGCAGTACGTATACTCTAATCGTCATATCATTTACTCGGCTTCTTCACTTCTCTTCACATTTGACAAAGTCTTCGTTGTACTAAAGGGGAAACTTCCTAACCCACAATGTATGTTTTTTCTTTGGTGACTTACAGAATTCTAACAAGTCAAGAAACTCAATTAGCCTCAAGAAATTCCTCAAAGTACCATCCCTTAATTAGCTCCATGGAGCTTTCTGTTTCTGTGTTAGCATATAGGCCAGAGAAATGGAGATGAGAAGGAACAATGAATGTGCCCGCATGATCCTCATATAATTTTGGGGGGCCATGGCCCCTCCAAAATTTTCAATTTTTTTATGTTATATAAAATTTTTAATGTATTCTCTTAATAACCCCTTCAATAATTTTTTATTTAATAATTAATACAAATAAAGAATAACAAAAAAAATCTAACATGCTTCACTCAATTTTAAAGTTTTTTTTATGTTTTTAATTTATATTATTATTATTTTTATATATTTTTAATACTATTTGTTTATATATTCTAAATTTTTATAGATTTGCTTCTTTAAATTTTTACGAACCATCAATCATATTTTTTTTTTTGTTATGTTATATGTGAGTTCCATCTCCTACTTGTCATATTCGTCTTTTTCTTTGTTATGTGAATTTTATTTTTAATTATTTTAATTTTTAAAAATTAATAAATTATTATATAATTTTTAAATATAAGTTGTAGTGTTGCATTATTGTTTAAAATTTTATCAATATATCATTTTTTAATTAATCCTGATTATGTAAGAAAAAATTATTTTGATCTTTTTTATATCTTACGTTTTATATTTAGTTGAAAGAAAATTATTTTGAATATATAGTCTTTAAATAATCTTAATTATATAAGAAAAAATTATTAATCTTGTATGTCATATTTAATTATTTATATTTTATATATTATAGTTTTATATTAGTATTATAAATTTAAATAAAAATAAAAAAAATATTAGATGTTGAATGCATTAATTTTTTCAATACATCAAGCCTCAATGGATTTTTTCAACACATAATTTTTAATTGATGAATTTGAATTCACAAAATATAATTGAGCACAATTTTTTAAAAAATTATTATAAATTTTTCTTTTCTTAATTTACATATTATATAAAATTATTTTTTATTAATAATCTTTTAATTATTAATTAAATTCATTATATTAATTTTTAAAATTTTTAATTTTTATTCGTCTATCTCTTATCCTAATCAAAGTTGGCTAACACTGCCCTGTTCATATCTTCTCCAAAACGAGCAGTTCACGACTTCGAAATTTGTGTGGTGTTATCTTTATTCCCTTCTTCATCCGAAATTGCGCACATGTTGAACTAGCATTTTTTTAACCTTTTTGGATTAGTCAATGTTCTCAATGAAATATTCTTTGCATTCTCCAATGCCAGACACCAGGACATCCCCATTAGCATTTTACTCCAAATTGCACTTTACGTGAAGACCTCTTTTCCACGGTAGTGCTGTTCTGATTCTGCGGTTCTGCCCATAATGAGGCATGTCTTGCATTTCCCTTCATAAATTACCAACGAGTTCCTTGAACATGCGTATGCTTTCAAACCAATGCAGTGTGTTGTCCCCTTGATCACTACTTGCACAGCAATCTTTAAACTAGCACTTGGTTTTGCCTAAAATTAGTCAACATTAGCAATGCTTGTTTGCATTCTCTCCGGTCAAACATTATTGACTCTGTTAGTTGGCAGCTCTTTTTCCACTTTCCACTACTTAAAAAAGACCTTGACTCAAGTTATCTGCAGATTTAAAAAAAAAAACTTTCTTGGTATTTTTATGATCATGCCCTGCCCTCTCTCTTTCAATGAAGTAATTTTATTTTTCGAATAAACAAGTACATTAAAGTCAGTAGTTAAGGCTTACAGGGGTCAGAGTAAATACTAGCCTTGATATATAAACTGACATATACCTCTGTGAAGTACCTCTGCTGCATGCATGCTCTCTCTTCTCATAGCCATGGCCAACCTCTTCTGTTGTTTATGGAGTTTCCCTTGCTTCCTTGCCTTCCTGTTTCTTCTTCCTTATGTTGATTCAATTCACTTTAACATACCTCGTTTCAACCCTGAGGCAACCGACATTGTCTATGAGGGAGATGCACGACCTTATGTTGGTGCTGTAGACTTTAACAGCGTATCTTATCTGTGTCGTGTTGGTCGAGTTTCCTATGCCCAGAGTGTGCCAATCTGGGACTCTGAGACTGACAAGGCTGCCGACTTCGTCACTCATTTCTCCTTCATTATTGATACTCTAAATCGCTCTTCTTCTCTGTATGCGGCGGGGCTTGCTTTCTTTCTTGCTCCCGTTGGATTTGAAATCCCACCCAATTCCGCAGGTGGATTTCTAGGCTTGTTTAACACCACAACAAGTGATTCAACTAGGAACCAAATTGTTCTAGTTGAGTTTGACACTTTTTCCAACCGTCAATGGGATCCTCCAGTTCAGCATGTGAGGATCAACACTAATTCAATTTCTTCGGCTAAGTACACGCCCTAGAATTTTAGTTTGTACAGTGGGAAAACTGCTGATGCATGGATTTCTTATAATGCTACTACTAAGAATTTGAGCGTCACATGGAATTTTCAAAACACCACAATTTCTCAACTCAACTTCAGTCTTTCTCATCATATTGATCTGAAGCAAATCTTAGCTGAGTGGGTCAAGGTTGGAATTTCAGCTGCTACAAGTCATTTTCAAGAGGGACATCTACTTGTATCTTGGGAATTCAGCTCGAGTTTAGAAATAAAGAAAACAAAGGGAAAGAACGTTAAATTGATCGTAGTCCTAGCAGTTCTGGGCATTCTAATGACAGTTGTCAGCATATCATTTGTGTTTTTCAGGAGGTGGAAGAAGGTGAAAGAAGAAAGAGAAGAGAGAACAAACTTAAGTTCCATCAATGACGACCTTGAAAGAGGAGCAGGACCAAAAAGGTTTTCTTACGGTGATCTTGTTGTAGCTACCAACAACTTCTCAAACCAGAGAAAGTTGGGTGAAGGAGGATTTGGTGCCGTTTACAAAGGGTATCTCAATGATATAGATACGGTTGTTGCAGTGAAGAAAATCGCAAGGGGCTCAAGACAAGGGAAAAGGGAGTACACTACTGAAGTGACGATCATTAGTCGGTTGAGACACCGTAATCTGGTGCAACTCATTGGTTGGTGCCATGATGGAGGCAAGTTATTATTTGTCTATGAGCTCATGTCAAATGGTAGCCTTGACTCTTACCTTTTTGGCAAGAAAGCTCCTCTCACTTGGCCTTTGAGGTACAAAATAGTTTGTGGTTTGGCCTCTGCAGTGCTCTATTTGCACGAAGAGTGGGAGCAATGCGTGGTGCATCGTGACATCAAATCGAGCAATATAATGCTAGATTCTAGGTTCAACGTCAAGCTCGGTGACTTTGAATTGGCACGGCTTATGGACCGTGAGCTAGGTCCTCTGACAACAGGGCTGGCAGGGACATAAGGCTATATGGTCCCGGAATACATAAGGACAGGCAGAGCAAGTAAAGCCTCGGATCTATATAGTTTCGGTGTGGTTGCCTTAGAAATTGCCACGGGGAGAAGGTCAGTGGATCCAAAGGAAAAAAATTCACATGTTAGTTTGGAAGAATGGGTTTGGCGTCTTTATGGAAGTGGAAACCTTCTTTCGTCTGTTGATGGAAGGCTGCGTACGGAGTTTGTTGGAAAACAAATACAGCGTTTGATGATGGTTGGACTATGGTGTACTCATCCTGATAGCAATCTGAGACCTTCAATCAGGCAGGCAATTCAGGTTCTTGACTTTGATGTGGCACTGCCAAATCTGCCGTTAAACATGCCTATTCCTACGTATCATGAACCTGTAGCAACAGCATCAAGCAGTTCTAATCAACCTTTTTTAACTAAGTCAAGCCTTGAAGTGGGTCGTTAAGCAAGTGCAACTACGGTTTCTTGTGACGAAAAACTATGTTTAAATGTCTCTCATTTTCTTTGTTTAATTTTTGGCCGCTAGATATCTCCTATTTTGTGTGTCTTATGCTTCTAGTCATACATTTGATTGTAAATATTTGGCACGTATGATCAGTAACCTTACCAAATGCAGCGTATTTATAATGACAAGTCTTTACCCAAATGAAAAAAATTATTTTTCATCAATTTTTTTATTTTTTGACATTAAAAACCATAAAATATCAATTTTATAAAAAATTAAATTATAATATTAAATACACTAAAGTGAAATTTTTCTTAAATTTCATGAAAATAAGAAAAAGGACAAATAATTTGGAACGGAAGAAGTGCTAACTAATATAAAAAAAATTTTAAAAATTTATCCTTTATAATTTTAAAATTTTTTGAATTTATATTTTTAAAATTGAATTTGGATCTTTAAAAGAAATAAATTAAATAAATATTGTTCAATATTAATATCTATATTTAAAATGAAGCGCCGAAAGAACCCCTACGTTAATTTGGCCACATTTTTTGTTTCTTTGGCTGTCACGTTTTGCTCTTCTTTGACCGCCACATGGACGGTTTAGTTGAGAAACATAAGCTGGGCACTAAAATGCTTCAGCATTCATATTTGCTCATGGCTTGTGGTTTCTTGGAGGGACGCACGTGCTGATATTTATTGGCGTGTAAGAAAATAGAGGAAATACTTTAAGTCAAAGACGCAAGGAAGAGAAAAAACTTATAATCAGAGATCTAAGAGAGAACACATGCCTCTGTTCAGTGGCTCTAGCAAGGAAGCTGTCATCCTCCCTCACTGGGAAGTGTATTCTGGCTGCTTGGGCCTCAATCGGACGTCATGTGAGTGCTTAATTGGTTGACATGTGGTGGTTTAATTAGGTTGAAACAGTATGTTGTATTTTTTAATTTGTTGAAGATAATTGGTTGTTATCTATATTTTCGGATCGGGGGATTTTTTTTTTTAACTATTAAAAATAAAGTGTGTTTGGAAATAATCATCTAGATAATTTTAATTGTTTTTAGCCATTAAAGTACATTTTCGAACAAAAATGTTCTTAATGAGACATTTTTGTTGATAGGCACTCTAAAATATGCGGATTGCGGACAATTATGTAAAGAATATAGCGAATATCTATTTTTTACGTAAAACATCTTTTTTTTTTTTATTGGGGAACTTTGTGCAAAAGAAAATAATGTTGCATGAGATAGTTTTTCTGAATGTTCGAACATGACATTCAGATAAACCAAACGAGAAAGGGGTCGTGATGAATCGAAAGCTTGGAAAACGATGTGAAACCAGAAATCCCGCTTACAGAGGTGAATCGAAAGGAGAAAGACGTGAATGTAAAGTACGAAATGATCATGCTACAGCAGTCGAGACAGGCTATTGGGTTTAGAGTTTGTGAAAGGGAAAATGTGAGACGGTAGGGTGCAGAGTTGGTGACACGCCATGGAAGGAAGCACTAACAGGCCAGGGTGCAGAGTTGGTGACACGCCATGGAGGGAAGCGGTGCAGAGTTGGTGACACGCCATGGAGGGAGCGATGACAGGCCAGGGAGCAGAGTTGGTGACATGCCATGGAGGGAAACATTGACAGACCAAAGCGCAGAGTTGGTGACACACCATGAAGGGAAGCGGTGACACGGCAGGGTGTTGAGTTGGTGTCACGCCATGGAGGGAAGTAGTAACACTACAGGGTGCAGAGTTAGTGTCACGCCATGGAGGGAAGCAGTGATATAGCAGGGTGCAGAGTTGGTGACACGCCATGGAGGGAAGCAGTGACAGGCTAGGGTGCAGAGTTGGTGACACGCCATGGAGGGAAGCAGTGACACGGAACGGTGCAGAGTTGGCGACACGCCATGGAGGGAAGCAGTGACACGGTAGGGTTCAGAGTTTGTAACAGGCCATGGCAGGAATCTGTGACACGCCATGGTTTAGAGTATGTGACATGGCATTGCTTAAACATCTGGCAGGCCATGGTTTGATTTGAAATATGTGATGCGACATTAATTGAAAAGCTGACACGCCGGATTGAAATAGAAGAAAAAAACAGGCAGTTTCGGAGGTAACTGTTTGGACTTACCTTATATTTTATGAATATTAATTTTTATTTATTCATTTTTCATAGTAAACAATTCATTTTCTCTTTTCTTCATTCGTAAACGTCTGTGTGAACCAATGACTGTTCGATTCATTTCTCATTGCGAAAGGTAGAAGAGAGTTCGACTTCGTTGCTTAGAAGGTTAACGACACCACTGCAACATGAAGAAGAATGTCGATTATCAATGAAGAGGTAAGTGAGCCTGGAAAAAAAAACCAAAAAAAAAAATTCCTTGATTTCGGTAATTTTGAATTTTTTTTTGCTGGGTTTAGGGTGATAATTATGTTCGTGTTTTTTGCAAATGTTAAGTTTAAGCTGTTTTCTTCCTAGTTTGATGGTTTTTGGTGTTAAGTGGTGCTGGGTTGACTAGTCTTTGGGGTTTAGCGTGTTAGGACATTAGGTGTCTTATTTGCATGACATGTCACAACATTTCACTTGATATGCATGACGTGTGACAACATTTTACTTGATATGCATGGCGTGTCACAACAATTTTACGTTATGTGCATGGCATGTGACAACATTTATTTATTTATTTAGTATACTTTTTTTGCACATTATTGGTTAACTGACTTCTGCATGTGTGCCATGTGATGCAGATGCAGTGTAGAGAATATGAGGATCTTGACAGTTTTCTCATTGTGCTGAGGGAGAAGTGGGCGTTCAATGTCGCAATAAACACCCACTGTAAGTGGTCTTAGCTCCATTACATCAACAAGACTCTCCAAGAGAAATGGGAGTTTGAAGCAATGAAACGTACATGCTTTGGAATGCTCCTCGACGTCTATCCGCAAGGCTACTTCAGCGTTGGTCTCCTTCACAACATAATGATTCGTCGAATCAATGAGAGGGAGGCAATAGAGGATGAGCTATGGTTTGCTATCGGTAAAAGCAAGGCGCGGATATCAAAGCAGGAGTTCTGCCTTATAATCGGGCTGAAGTTTGGTCCAATGTCCGATATGTTCACATGTTTGTACGAGGTGGTTACGGACGAAATTCATGCAAGATACCGGAATGGACAGGAAAGCATTAAGCTGCAAGCTTTACTTGATACGTTCCGTAGAGGTAACTTCCAGCGAGAAGGAGACGCGACCAAGATGGCACTCGTCTTAATTGCAAATAACATCCTATTTGGGCAAGACTACCATAGACGGGTGATGCCTTGGTTGCTATCATTGGTTGAGGACCTTGACGCTTGGAACGGATTTCTGTGGGGCCACTATGTTTGGAGGCTGACCTTGGACTACCTATTGAAAGGACTCGAGGTGCCTACTTCAAGCGCAGCAAAGGAAAGTCGGTTACTGTACAACATCTACGGCTTCGTATGGATGATACAGGTATGGTCACATTTACGGCTTTTGTTTGGTTTTGAGAAAATAATTTATTGTTGCACTGTTTTATAATTTACGTCTGATAATGTTTACAATTGACTTGCAACTCTGGGCATTGAAGGCAATTTCGACCTTGCGAAAAATAATAGCTTCCTCTGCTCCAAAGGAAAATGTCTACCCACGAATGTACATATGGCAATGCAATTAGAAGCCAAAAGACTTGCACAAGGCAGTGGAGAAGTTGGAGTCATCTAAGCATGTGAGTGAACAGCTACAAATTTTTTCTTCATATTTGTATAAGAAATTTACCTCAAATTTAATCAGAACATAATTTTTTTTATTTGCAGTTGTGGGCACTAGAGATGTTGGAGCCCACCCCGGAGAAGGCCAACCGGGAGTATTTAGTGGACTTCGATGTGTCGTTATCGGAAGGCCACCAGTATGTGCCAATCGGGCACATGGAGGATCAAGCAGATTAGATTGGTGTCACTGCCAGGGAGAAGAGGAGAAGCTTGAAGGAGAAAAGATCCACCGCTGTCACTAAGCGGATGCGCACGGCTTCTTTTGTTGTTGATGAGCTGTCGACCCCTAAGTTGATGGAACAAAAGGACGACCATGGTCCAGGTAGTGAACAGCCAGCAATTACGGTTCTAATATTTTTTCCATCAATTTGATATGTGAGTATCTACTAACATTTTTGTGTTTGTAGTTGGACCAAGCGACGGCAACTCCACAACCACCCACCGATCTTTCTTAGACGTACATTCGCAACGAGTCGTCGGTAAGTTTGGTTCTAACAATTTATATTCAAAATTTCCACATACGTTTATCTAGTAACAAAGTAACTTATGTCATTGCAGTTTACGGAGGCGACGTCCGTTCCTCAACCAACGATGGCTCCGGCTCAACCGTATACTGCCAATGAGCCATCGGTAAGGATATTAAAGTTGTTATCTTGGTTGTCCACACGTTTCGTATATGATTATTGAATAACACCACTAATATATATGTTATTGCAATTGACCCAGTTAGCAAGAGCCAAGGACGACATAGTCACAAAACGTCAGCTCCAACGGATCATGCGGCAGCATCACAAAGACATGTTGGAGCTGAAGGCATCAATTCAGTCATTGACTATTGTGCTGGAAACGCTAGAGGACCGTATAGTTACACGGGTTCTAGATGGGCTGAAATCACAAGTACGTTAATCTTTCTGCACTTGTATTTTGCTATTTTAGATCTTTAGTTTTATCAAGTTTAAGGTAATTTTTTTAATAGAATTTATGTTTTATGGTTTTCATTCGCTAATAAATTTTCACATTTGTCTCGTTCTATAGGCCGGTCCTTCACCTGACAATACTGGTGCGGATCACGATGATCCTGATGATGGGCAACCTAAGGAGCATGGTGTCAGCCTTCAATCAGATGATGCTGAAGGAGACGAGGTTGGTGAGGTTGATCCGATTGTGGATACTTTCACCGGACGAGAGGGAGAACTTCAGTTAGTCGTGTCAACCGTAGAGCATCTTCCTCAGTCAGACGAGATCGTTGAGCTTCCAGTAGCAAGATCGGGCCAACTTCCTCAAAGCACTCCTGAAGCCACCAGGTCACCACAGCCGTCACCACTATCCTCCGATTACCATCATCTTGCAGTAGCAATTGTCGACCCTACTGAGCGGGCACGGGTGATAATGGCAAGCAAATACCTTGCAAGTCCATATGTTGACCCCTCATTGAGCTGTCGAGAGGTGAAGGACACGATGATGGAAGCCTACGAAGCCTTCAAGAAGAATCAGTCTGAAAGGTAAGCTTGTAAATATCAATTCATTGTTGTTTTTTAATGAAACATTCATCCACCATCACTTATCAAATTCATTTTGTTACATATGCAGGCATAACGTCGGAATCTTAGAGGATCAAGGTGTTGAATTCTTCACATTATTAGAGGATCCCCGAGAAGAAATGACAAGTGAACATATCGACGCATGTCTCAACGTTCTGTGTAAGCGGTCGACAGGGTCGAAATCGAAGCATTACACTGCTCATGCATGCGTTGTTGACACGATATTCTTTGTAAGTTTTTTGTAAAAATTTTTAATTCTTTCTAAACTTTTCAGTGCATTAAGTGTAAACTACTACAAAATTTTTTTTTTATAGGACACTATCCATATGCCACACTTGGCAAATCAAACTGAAGATGCCCGGTTGAGCATGCAAATTTTGAATGAGTTGCTGGGGTATGTGGAGGGTGAAAGGCCGACATACGAGAAGAAATGAGAAGAGATCGATTTCATCCTCGCTCCTTGCAATGTGGGTGGGCATTGAGTGGTGGCAAAGATCGATTTGGCAAAGTGGATGATCAAGGTGGTGGACTCCGTAGCAACTTCGACAGCTAAGGATAACGGAGTTCGTGCAGAGAAGTTGAAGCCACTTACGATAATTTTCCTAATCATCTATCACCAAGTCGGGTATTTCAGCAAAACAAGTCGAAAGAGACGAGATTTGATGCAGATGCCTATGAAAATTGTTTTGTCAAAACTTTCAGTGCATTGGCAGGAGGATAGTGTCAGCTACGGCATGTTCATGGTAAGCTACATTGAAGCAATTTTGCAATCAGACCCGATAAGAGTTAAGTAAAATATGATTGCAAAATTACGTCTCCAATAAACGCACAAAATTTTTTCCAACAGCTGTGCGAGCGAACCATGAACATATCGGCTTTTCGTTGTACAATATTTATTTTATATAGAATTAAATTTAGAGATAATTTTTTTGTTGTATACACAATAGGAAATAGAAATTGTACAATAGAATTATTTTTTGTATACTCACTTCATTATATTTTTATACATAATATAATTTTTTTGGATAGATAATTAATTTTATACAGGAATACATTATTTTTGTTAAGTAATTTTGTATCCTTATATTTTTTTTGTACTGTAATTTTGTATAGACAATCTTCTTTTATTTTTATACACAGACTTATACACAAATCCAAGAAGTCAGTATGTCACGCCATCGAATTGGAAGCACTTGGCGTGTCACGCCATGGGTAATGTGCAATTGGCATGTAACCCCAGTTGGGCCGTGACGTGTCACCGACCAAACTGCAAGAAGTCAGCGTGTCACCACATTGACAATATGCACTCGGCGTGTCACGACAGTTGGGATGTAGCTTGTAACAAATTAAAGCACTTGGCATTTCAGCATCAGAATCTATATGCACCTAGCGTTTCTGCATGTACTTGGCGTGTCACCACCAGTATGCATGCACTTGGCATGTCACCACTAGGTTCGCGCTTCGACCCGAAACGTTTAAACTGGTAAAGTCGGTTTATATCCCTCTACTATAGATGGTCCACAACTCCTCAATTCTCATCGACAGACCGTACATCTCCTAAAAGCAGTTTTGTGGATGTTTCCTCAGCAGTTCTTCCAAAAATTTTCAATGTCGAACCCAGACTATTTGAAATCCAAAGTCTCTTGAAGGGAAATTTGATATTTATCAAATACTTTTCATTGTTACTTTCTACAGAAACATATATGATATTTTTCCCATGTTTTGTTGTAGATATTCATTACGCAATAGCAAATTTCTATGAAGAGACTCTGGATTCAAATAGCCAGGGTTGGACAATTGCTTACAGGTTGGAGGTGAAGAGAAACAGATTAATTATTAGACTAGTGAAAAATTCTAAAGTTGAATATATCAAGGGGGGAGAAAGTCCTCACTGTTAGTGGTTTTAAGTTTGTTTTGAGTTGTTAAAGCAACATAAAACTTTCTTTTGTTTTCTGTTGTTTGATCCGATTTCTGTTGTTTTTCTGTATTCTAAAGTTGAATATGCCTGCACTTGGCGTGTCACCAGCATGTCTATCTATATTTGGTGTGTCACTAGCATATCTGCCTGCACTTGGTGTATCACCAGCATGTCTGCCTGCACTTGACATGTCACCAGCATGTTTGCATGCACTTCGCATGTCACCAGCATGTTTTTATGAAAAATTTTATACTAATTTTGTCAAATACTTACATTTGCAAGATCTACTCTCTTTGTGTTAAGAAAATAATAGCATTTTTACTTAGGTTATATTTTATTTCAGATAATGTTTTCCATGTTTTAAAATTATATCCACCTTAATATTTCATCTATTAAAAAAACTTGTTATCCTACTAACCTCAAACTCTAACATTAGGCTAAAAAATTCCAATTAAAAGAAAAGTTAAGAAATTACTTAAATGGCCGAGAACCTCTTATATATCATCATTATTATGTAACAATTAGTAGTCACAATTTTCAATATATATCCTACGTGAATATTTTTTATTTTCTACCCTTCAAAATGGCTTTTATAGAAAGTAAAGTTTTAATTATTTGGTGTTATTTTATGAAACGTAAAACTTTATTGTTTGATCGTTACTAATATCAACAACCTAAGTAAAAGCATGCACTTGGCATGTCACCAGCATGTTTTTACACATAATTTCATCTCTAAATCTAATATTATTTTAATCTAATATTAATACATGTTTTGCAAGGATTAATATATGAATGTAAGTTGGATGATTGATGAGTTTTTTACACATAATTGGTGATAAATAATTTGAATTTATTTATAAAAGGTATACATTTAATTAAAATAATTATAATGATTCGGAGATGAAATTTGATTGAATGATCCTTAAATTTTTACAAAATTAATAAGACTCATTTACAAGTAGAAACTAACAATCTATCTTCAAATATGAATGAATGTAAGATACTGCAAGTGGGAATTGTGAGAAATGTATTACACATGGGTTACACATTTAGTTGGCCCAACAATCTGTCTTCATCAACAACACACCATACATTTTCAGACATTGTCCTTCGGATTGGACAGTTATTGCCGGTGTGACCGCTTTCCCTGTAACTTGAGCAGGCTTTCAGTAGGCGCACTCGTGGGGCCACTAATTGACTTGGAGATGGTGCAGGATTTGTTTATGGAATTGCAAATGGAGATGGGCAATTCTGTTTGTTATGCCCGTACCTCTTGCATTGCGAACATCTCCTTGCTCGACTGCCTTCACCAGCTAACAGAATCCTTCTCCTCCTAGGTCTTCTTGCTTGGCCTCGTCAAGGTGGTGGCAAGACGACAATTTGTTTCACATGTGGGGGGATGTCCCACTCACTAGGATGCCCTACTAGGCGAATAGACCCTGCATAACCCTCCACCAAAACGGTTGTCTTGTAGTAGTCGACGCAGAATTCAATGGCTTCACGTTTGCATTTACTAAAAAATACAATGAACTCAATCTTCAAGCACAATGTAAATGCTATGTCAATTAGGGATCAAATAAGAAATAAAGAAAGATATTTTGACCTTATTGCTGCAATCGTATGGCTGCATGGTAGTAAATTTGTTTGGAACTTACAGCATGAGCACGTCTTCGTCGACAGGTTAACAAGTCCGTCCATCTTCCCATTTTTAACTTCGAACTCCACTCGATTGATAGGCTTAACTATAAAGTGATGTGCATCATTGAAGCGTTTGCTCAACTGCCTGGCAACCCAAGGGCTAAAGGGCGTGGTCACCTTGATAGCTTCTTCGTACTGGTCATGGAACCAACGTTGAAACATGTCTCTTATGAACTCAATCAAAATAGTGATTGGTATTTGTCTTGCATGCTTCAAGCAGGAGTTAACACATTCCGCAATGTTCGATGTCATCATTTGGTATTGCCTTGCCGGTGAACATGCACGTGCCCATCTCTCAAGGCCTATTCTCAAAAGATCAGCATGGGCTCCCACATGAATCTGCTTAAGCTGGTTCATATGTCTGTTGAAATCGAAAATCTTATAGTAATATCGAACAAGGGTAAAAATCATAGAAATGTCATCGCGCTTGAACTTGTTTTTAAAGTTTTTCTTCAAATGGTAATCGCATAAATCGTGGTGCGCTTCTAGGTATGCATTTTGGATTACTTTCTTAATGCTGAGATGCTGATCAGAAATTAACATATTGTTTTCAAGATAACCAACTGCATCACGTAGCTTGCTGAGAAACCACGTCCACGAATCTTCGTCCTCAACATGACCGATGCCAAACGTAACTGGATATACACACTCGTTCGCGTCTTTGCATACAACGACAAACAAAACACCCTTGAACCTACCTTTCAGATGTGTTGCATCAATTGCAACTGTATGACGCATTACATCCCTAAACCCCCGAATACAAGCCCCGTATAGCCATAAACAATATTTGAATCTTTCAGCCTTATCAGTAGCTAGGGCAGTGACTGTGCAAGGATTTTCTTATTTCAACATACAAAAATATGAGGGTACCAGTTGAAATGACTCCTCTAGGGGACCGAAAACAAGCCTCTCCGCATACTCCTTTACTTGCCAAGCCTTACCATACAAGCATTCCAATCCCCACTGAGCCCTCATCTCACCAATGATGTCCTTATGTCTCAATGCTACTCTATTAACCCGAAGCTTAAGTGTCATAAGTTCACCAATTATCTTCGCACTTGCAGTTGGAAATTATCCTTGCAAACCATCAACATAACATGTGTGTACTTTGTGGAACGTCCCAATTCACCAATACTCTCCTCCGTCAAGTGACTTCGTTGAACGCACATTGAACTTGCATGCCTTGTCTTTGCAACCAATCTTGCAACGACTTTTACATGACCTTTTACTCTGAACCCAAACTACTCTTTTAGAGCCAACATGTTCAGAGCTCATTTCAACTCCGCCTTCGAGAAAAACATTATTCCTTTGTATAAGTGATCATTGAGACATGTCGACTCTTTAGTGCTAATTGTTTGGAAGGTGAACCTTTCTGCACCTATAATTCACCACGTACAAGATTTCCTTGCATTTGCCCTTTGCTGATAACTATCATTGAGTAATGTATCAACGACATGAATCCTGTCCTCACAAGCGATGGGGTTATTGTATATGGGGTCATCACATTGAACATGTCCTACATCAAAACCTTCAACAGATTTCGCTTTACCTCTAACATCTTCTGTTTTACCTTCAACATTATTGCAAATTGGAATGTCACTGTCATAAAGGCAGTCATTGTTTGAACTATCATGATCCCATTCGTTAAGCCCATCATATGAATTGTCATCAAATCTATCTTCACCGGCAGTGAACAAATCTTCATTTCCCTCATCACATGCAATATTATCCTCCAACGTCGTAGTGTTAACCTTCAACGTCACAGTATTTAACTCAAGTGCTGTATTCCCATTTAAAATTGGCATTACACACTCTATGGTTTCACCTGATTTTCGCATTCCTTTAACATAAGCAACTAATTGGTTTGATCCACATCTTGATCAAAATTGTGCACCAAACTGTTCTATCAATGTTGTCTGTTTATCGCGTTGCACAAACTATTGTGCATACCTCAATTGCGGGTTACGGACCGAATACTCTGGTATATGTGAACCATTGGAAATCTCATTTTGATTGAGCTGATTACCATGTTGTTCAGCTTCTTCATGTGACATAACATTTGTTTGGCATCTTTTAATGCTGACATACACAGTCGGAACATTCCTTTGTTCTAACAGAATTAATGCAACATCCTCATCGTCCTTGATAATTGGCCGTGATAACTCCCCGGTTGTACTGATCAAGGCATGTAACTCAATCTCGTCAATTTTTGAGTTTACCCCAACAACATCTTCAACCAGCTTCATCAAGCTCGCAAACGACAAATCACTCATAACCCCCCGCTTTCGTGACTCACCACCCTTGTACATGCCATCCACTCACTGACCATCGTGTCTTATCACAAGTCGCAAAATTGGAACCCCATTGAAATTTTGAAAACAAAAATAATTATGTAATTTACTTAATTATTTAATTATTTACTTAATTACTGCTGGTGACACGTCAAGTGCATGCGGACATGCAAGTGACCCGTCAAGTGCAGGCAGACATGCTGGTGATACGCCAAGTGCATGCAAACATGGTGGTGACACCCCAAGTGCATGCAAACATGCTGATGACACGCCAAGTGCATGCCGTCTTATGTGGTCACACGCTGAGTAGATGCATGGCGTGTAACAACTATGTGCAATGTTTCTAATCCATCTTCTAATTTACAAAAAAAGTTTCACAAATTTATTTGTAGCAGTAATAAACCCAAAAATATACATTAATGTCATCTTCGCTATGAGGTCTATTTTTTGAGGACAGTATGGCCAAATGACGAGAGATAGACCACAGCACGATGATGATGGTGCTCAACAAAGAGTTGACAGAGCTCATACAGTTCAGAAAGCTGAGAGAGCTGATGACGATGGTGCTTAACACAGAGTTGATACAGTTCAGAGAGCTGAGAGAGAAAGATGAGCGAGCACAAACAGCTGAGCATTAATTCAATTTCTAATTTTTCTCAATGGTGGGAGGCAGATATCGGCAGCTTAATTTGCCACAATGTTTTTTAAGAGCATTTTCATCTACTCATGCTTCTTTTTGGGTAGAAACAGATAATTTTATTTGAGTAATTATTTTTTAAATCACCCTATGAGGAGGGTTATTTCTCACAGTTTCTTCTTTCAGATTTGTAGTATATGTCCATGCTATTTTGATCTTTTCAATCTTAGAGTTCTAAAAATATTTTTTTCATTTTGGTATCCAGCTTCTCTCTTTTGTAACTCCCTTTCATTACTTTTTTAGAGTTTTTTTGTTTCTTTTTTTTTTGCGTTTTGTTATTTTGTTTGTGGCTCGCTTTGGTTGATTTTTTAACTTTATTCTATTATTTTTGTTGGTTTTCTTTTGATGTTGTTTTCTCATTTGTTTGGATATTTTTTTATTTTTTCTTTGAAGTTTATGATTTTTTTTATCGATTCTCCTTTTTTGTAGTTCACTTTTTTTTTATTGATTCTTCTTTCAATATTGTTTTCTTATTCGTTTGGGTTTTATTCATTTCTATTTTTTATTGCTTTGTTGCTTTTTTGTTTTTTTTTTTTGTAGATTTTTAGAAAAATCTTTTTGTTCTTATTATGTAATTGTTTTTTCAATATTTTTTCTTTAATAGAATATTAATTTTGTAAGATTTCTTTTTTATTATATTTTTTCAGATTCAGAGTAAATCAAATAGAGTTTTTTTTATATTAAATTCGTGGTCATTTGCCAATTGTCATCACATAACTTTTGGTGTTTAGCTTGACGTGATAATATATGACGTTGATAATTTTGGGCTTTTTTGGCTTTTACTAAAAGAAATATTTTTGTTCCTAAAAAATGATTTTTCTCTGAATGGAATGTTTCTATCCTGTTAAATAATATCACACAACCTTTATGTCTTTATCTTTGTATATCATTAATTATAAATTAATATTTAATTGAAAATTTCTAAATTCCTTAATTTATTTGTTTAATTGTTAAATTAATTTCGTGCCCTAATTAATATATTTATTATCTGAATAATTTTTTTTGAAAGTATTATTTGAATCTTGTTCAGATAATCAAGCCAACTCTATAATGCACACTAGTGTTTTTATATAATTGTTAGAAAACAAACAAACAAAAAGTTTTGCTTTACAATGGTCTTATGTTCATAAATATATATAAAGAAATAATTATTTTTTTCTATTTTATTTATATCACAATGTGTAATGTGGACAAAAATTAAAAAAAAAATAATCAATTATCATCTTACCGTTGCAAGAGGCAATGCTACTGCGCTAAGAGGCGACTATTTATGTCAGTCTTCCGATAGATATTGAAAAGACCACAAAACCCTCAATCATAAATTCAAAAGTCATTTTTTTTATTTGCATATGATGTTGTTGCTGTTGTTGGTTTTTTTTTTTTTTCTTTTATGCACTAAAAGACAAGATTGAAAATATAAAAAGTTAGAAAAAGACATGTAACAAATGTGATTAGCTTCAAAATTTTACTTATTTCTATATTGGTGTGTAAAAGGATTATAGTTGATAAATCTCAAGAATAAATTTTTTTCAAAATATATCTCGAGAATATAATGAAATTGATTATATTTTATACAAATGAAATTAATTTACTAAACATTCATTAGTGTATGATATGATTATCAAATTTTTATAAAATTTAATTTTTTACAGTAAAATAATATAAAAATAATTTTAAAAAATTATATTTAGGAAAGAGAGATCGGATAAAATTGTTTTTGAATTTTTTCAATCAGATGAGTCTCTATTGTAGATATCGTATTGTTTAAAAATTATTTTAACCATATTGATAACTTGGGTTAGACCTAATAGGAGTATCACAAAAATTCACATTCAGAAAATACTTAACCTTTAGCAAATTATAAATTATCTGCATACTTAAAAAAAAAAAATTTCTATGCATTTTTATGATCATTCCTTGCCCTCTCTCTTTCAATGAAGTAATTTTATATTTTGTATAAACAAGTAAATTGTTTTTTCTTTTGAAACGCGAAATTATATTCATCCATCACCATTAAATGTCATGGCAAGTCTTCGGCCTTGTTAACCCAAGACTTTGATGGCATAGAAGCTGGTGTGGGAAGGATACTATACAATTACAAAAAATCTCTACACAGAAGGCTATACACACAGGGACCAATTGAAAAGAAAGACTAAAAACAGCAAGGACCAATTGTAATGTATCAGTGATTTGGTCCTGCACAAAAGCTGAAGTCCAAACTAAACCAAAAGACCTAAGAACCTTGCTGCGTTTCACAATCATAAACAGCCAACAGAAGAGTAAGAATGAGACCGTTAGGTTTTGATTTTTGTAGGAGTTCTCTGTGGGTGATTGGAAAGTTACCGGAGAAAAGGGTTGGATTGGTCTCTCCCTGAAGAAGAAAAGATGGGCTTGAATAAGGTGACGGGGCGGCGCGGGCGACAATATTGCCACTGATGCCGTCCAGTTTTGCTGCATGTGGTAATCAATTAATAATTAAAATAAAAAATCTATCACTTGTCACTGTTGAACTCGTTGACCGTAGTCGTCAATAACTCATTCAACTTCCGGGATGCTCCCCAACCCTCACAATTTTTCATTAGACTCCTAACAATTCTAAAAACACTTGATTAGATTCATAGGGAAAACCATCTAGGTCTGATTTATATACTTCCTTTTATGTCTTGCACCGACGTCCTTCTTTATTTTTAAATATTTAATATTCTTTTTAATATTGAAGGTTATTTAACATTAATTTCATAAAAAATTTAAATATAAAATAAATTAAAGTTATTTTTTTAATATTCGTGAAAATGAATTAAAAATGATATATAGCCCTGAATAATTAATTTGCCTCCCAATGATCTTCACCAATTACGGGCCAATTAGCAAGAATTCAGTGAGGCCTGTCTTGCATTTTCCTTCATAAATTACTAATTTACCAGCAAGTTCCTTAAACCAATGCATATGATTTCAAACCAATGCAAGGTGTTGTCCCCTTCATCATAAATTGCACAATTATCTACTCATGTTCAAATTAGCGCTTGTTTTTGCCTAAAATTAGTCAACATTAGCAATGATTCTTTGCATTCTCTCGGATCAAAGATCACGACTTTTTTAATTGCGCAGCTCTATTTTTCGCTTTCGACTCCCGAGTCCTGACAAAAGGCCTTGACTCAAAAAATAAAGTCTTTCTATGCATTCTCATGATCATGCCCTGTCCTCTCTTTCAATATATATATTTTTTTTTGTGAATAGGTAAATCAAAGTCGTTTGCAGAGGTAAAAGTATATACTAGCCTTGAGAGATAAGTTAAAAAAAACTTGTACCTCTGTGAAGTACCTCTGCTCCATGTCCTCTTTTCTCATAGCAATGGCCAACCATTTCTGTTGTTCATGGAGCTTGCCTTGCTTCCTCCCCTTCCTGTTTCTTCTTCCTTGTGTTTATTCAATTCACTTTAAGGTATCACGTTTCGAGCCTGAGGCAACCAACATTGTCTATGAGGGAGATGCACGACCGTATGTTGGTGCTGTTGACTTCAACAGCGTATCTTATCTGTGTCGTGTTGGTCGAGTTTCCTATGCCCAGAGTGTGCCAATCTGGGACTCTGGAACTAACAAGGTTGCCGACTTCACCACTCATTTCTCCTTCTTTATTGATACTCTAAATCGTAATATTTCCACGTATGCAGCAGGGCTTGCTTTCTTTCTTTCTCCCGTTGGATTTGAAATCCCACCCAATTCTGCAGGTGGATTTCTAGGCTTATTTAACACCACAACAAGTGATTCAACTCGGAACCAAATTGTTCTAATTGAGTTTGACACTTTCCCCAACCCTGAATGGGATCCTCCAGTTCAGCATGTGGGGATCAACATTAATTCAATTTCTTCAGCTAAGTACACCCCCTGGAATTTTAGTTTGTACAGTGGGAAAACTGCCGATGCATGGATTTCTTATAATGCTACTACTAAGAATTTGAGCGTGACATGGAATTACCAAGCCACTACAATTTCTCAGCACAACTTCAGTCTTTCCCATCATATTGATCTGAGGCAAATCTTACCTGAGTGGGTGAAGATTGGATTTTCAGCTGCTACAAGTCATTTTCAAGAGGGCCATCGACTTTTATTTTGGGAATTCAGCTCGAGTTTAGAAATAAAGGAAACAAAGGGAAAGAAGACTAAAAACATAAAATTGATAGCAGTTCTCGCAGTTTTGCTGGGCATTTTAGTGACTGTTGTCAGCGCCTTATTTGTGTTTTTCTGGAGGTGGAAGAAGATGAAAGAAGAAAGAGAAGAGAGAACAAACTTAACTTCCATCAATGACGACCTTGAAAGAGGAGCAGGACCAAGAAGGTTTTCTTACAATGATCTTGTTGTAGCTACCAACAATTTCTCAAATCAGAGAAAGTTGGGTGAAGGAGGATTTGGTGCCGTTTACAAAGGGTATTTAAATGATATAGATACAGCAGTTGCAGTGAAGAAAATTGCAAGGGGCTCAAGACAAGGGAAAAAGGAGTACATTACTGAAATTAAGATCATTAGTCGGTTGCGGCACCGGAATCTGGTGCAACTCATAGGTTGGTGCCATGATGGAGGTGAGTTTCTACTTGTCTATGAGTTCATGTCTAATGGTAGCCTTGATTTTCACCTCTTTGGAAAGAAGACTCCTATCAGTTGGCCCTTTAGGTACAAAATAGCTCGAGGCTTGGCCTCTGCATTGCTGTATCTTCATGAAGAGTGGGAGCAATGTGTGGTTCACCGTGACATCAAATCGAGCAATGTGATGCTAGATTCTAGTTTTAATGTTAAGCTAGGTGACTTTGGATTAGCTCGGCTGATGGACCATGAGCTAGGTCCCTTGACAACAGGATTGGCAGGAACATTAGGGTACATGGCCCCCGAATATATACGAACTGGCAGGGCAAGTAAGGCATCAGATGTGTACAGTTTCGGGATAGTTGCCTTAGAAATTGCTGCAGGGAGAAAGTCAGTTGATCCTATAGAAGAAAATTCCCAAATGGGTCTGGTAGAGTGGGTTTGGCATCTCTATGGAACTGGCAACCTTATTTCAGCTATTGATGAGACTTTGCACGCAGATTTTGATGAAAAACAAATAGAGTGTTTAATGATTGTTGGACTCTGGTGTGCTCACCCTGATTGCAATCTGAGACCTTCAATCAGGCAGGCAATTCAAGTTCTTGATTTTGATGTGGCACTGCCAAATCTGCCGTTAAACATGCCTATTCCAACGTATCATGAACCTGTAGCAACAGCATCAAGCAGTTCTAATGAACCTTTTTTAACTAATTCGAGCCTTGAAGTGGGTCGTTAAGCAAGTGCAACTACGGTTTCTTGTGACGAAAAACAATGTTTAAATGTCTCTCGTTTTCTTTGTTTAATTTTTGGCCGCTAGATATCTCCTATTTTGTGTGTCTTATGCTTCTAGTCATACATTTGATTGTAACTTTACTAAATGCAGCGTTGTTAATTTTTGGCATGTATGATCGGTAACCTTACCAAATGCAGTGTTGCTATAATGACAAGTCTTTACCCAAATGAAAAAATTTATTTTTCATCAATTTTTTTATTTTGACATTAAAAAGCATAAATATCATTTTATAAAAAATATTAAATACACTAAAGTGAAATTTTTCTTAAATTTCATGAAAATAAAAAAAAGGATAAATAATTTGGTCTTTTCAATCTTAGAGTGCTAGAAATCTTTTTTTCAGTTTGGTATCTATCTTCTCTCTTTTGCAACTCCCTTTTATTGCTTTATTGGGGTTTTTTTGCTTTTTTTTTATTGAGTTTTGTTATTTTGTTTGTGACTCACTTCGGTTGATTTTTTAATTTTATTTTATTGTTTTTGCTGATTTTCTTTTGATGTTGTTCTCTCATTTGTTTGGATTTTTTCATTTTTTTGAAGCTTATGATTTTTTTTTTTTATCAATTCCCTTTCTTTGTAGTTTACTTTTTTTATTGGTTCTTCTTTTAATATTGTCTTCTTATTTGTTTGAGTTTTATTCACTTCCATTTTTTTATTGCTTTGTTGCTTTTCTGTTTTTTTTTTTTTGTAAATTTTTAGAAAATTCTTTTTGTTCTTATTATGTATTTATTTTTTCAATATTTTTTCTTTAATAGAATATTGATTTTGTAAGATTTCTTTTTTATTATATTTTTCCAGATTCAGAATAAATCAAGTAGAGTTCTTTTTATATTAAATTCGTGGTCATTTACCAAGTGTCATCACATACCTTTTGGTATTTGACTTGCCGTGATAATATTTATAAATTATAAATATCTTTATGTCTTTGTCTTTGTATATCATTAATTATAAATTAATATTTAATTGAAAATTTCTAAATATCTTAATTTATTTGCTTAATTGTTAAATTAATTCCATGCCCTAATCAATATATTTATTATCTGAATAGTTTAAAAAATCTTGTTAAGATAATTAAGCCAACTCTATAATGCACTCTAGTGTTTTTATATTATTGTTAGAAAACAAACAAACAAACAAAAAGTTTTGCTTTACAATGGTCTTATGTTCATAAATATATATAAAAAAATCATTATTTTTTTCTATTTTATTTATACCTCAATGTGTAATGTGCACAAAAATTAGAAAAAAAAGTCAATTATCATCTTACCGTTGCAAGAGGCAATTCTAGTGCGCCATAAGAGGCTACTATTTATGTCAGTCTTCCAATAGATATTGAAAAGACCACAAAACCTTCAATCACAAATTCAAAAGTCATTTTTTTTTATTTGCGTATGATGTTGTTGCTGTGGTTGGTTTTTTTTCTTTTACGCATTAAAAGACAAGATTGAAAATATAAAAAGCTAAAAACAAGACATGTAACAAATGTGATTAGCTTTAAAATTTTACTTGTTTCTATATTGGTGTGCAAAAGGATTATAGTTGATAAATCTCAAGAATAAAATCTTTTCAAAATATATTTCAAGAATATAATGAAATTGATTATTTTATGCAGATAAAATTAATCTATTGAACATTCACTAATGTATGCCATGATTATCAAATTCTTATAAAATTTAATTTTGTATAGTAAAATAATATAAAAACAATTTGAAAAATTATATTTAAAAAGGGGAGATCGTATAAAATTGTTTTTAAATTTTTTTAATCAGATGAGTCTCGTATTTTTAAAAAAAAAATTTAATCATATTGATAACTTGGGTTAGACTCGATAGGGGTAGCACAAAAATTCACATTCAGAAAATACTTAGCCTTTAGCAAATTATAAATTATCTGCAGACTTAAAAAAACAAAAAAATTTCTATGCGTTTCTATGATCATGCCTTTCCCTCTCTCTTTTAATGAACTAATTTTATTTTTTGTATAAACAAGTAAATTTTTTTTTGAAAAGCGAAATTATATTCGTCCATCACCATTAGATGTCATGGCAAGTCTTCGGCCTTGTTAGCCCAAGACTTTGATGGCATAGAAGCTGGTGTGGGAAGCATACCATACGATTACAAAAAAATCTCTACACAGAAGGCTATATACACAAGGACCAATTGAAAAGAAAGACTAAAAACAGCAAGGACCAATTGTACTGTATCAGTGATTTGGTCCTGCACAAAAACTAAAGTCCAAACTAAACCAAAAGACCTAAGAACCTTGCTGCGTTTCACGATCATAAACAGCCAACAGAAGAGTAAGAATGAGACCCTGAAGATCGCAGAGCAGTAATAACAAAACAGCTCCCAACAAAGAAAGGCACATCGAAGAACCAAAGAAGAAAACCGAAGAGCTCCCCTCACCCTACTCCAACCAGAAGAAGCCGTGCCCAACTTGAACAACTCCAAGAGAACCACACAACGCAAGGCAATGAAGGACACATCACATGTCACCAAACCAAACAGAAGAACCGGAGAAAGGTGTAAAGAAAAAGCAGATCCATCATCAAAAGCATAGGCAAGAGAGCCCTCTTAAACCAGAAGAGGGAAACCCATTCTCCCCCACACGCAAAAAATCCCCCATCGGGACAAGGCAAGACCTCTAGACAAGGTATCCACAAGAGACCATTCACACCAGAACTTAAAACCTGCACAAGTGAACACATTGAATCCAGACGAAAGCCCCTCCACCCACCAGTCCATTCTAGGCAAACCACAGCAACGATAAACCTCACCCCTACGTATCCCCCCCCATCCCCCCTGTACCTCCCTCATCAGCCTCTCGGTTAGAAGAAGCTCAACGCAACAGCCCAAGCACCCATCGAAACAGCCAAAGTCAAAAAAGTCCATCCTTTCCAAAAAAAATGACATCGGGGCATTATGAAGACACTTGGACTTTGTGAAGATAGAAACCCCAATACCAAAATGAGGTTAGAAACCACACTAAAGTGAACATCAATCTTAGTAAAATTAGAAAACCTCACTAAGGTGAAAAATAATCAAACTCTCACTTTGATTGATCAAACCAAAGATACTAAAATTTCTTACTATTTTGAAAAGAATCTAAAGAATATAAGCACTTTCCTTATTAAAGAAAATATTTTTTATTAATTTTCAATTTCAATGTGTCTAACAATTAACTCAAAAGGGCTTTATATAACTATTCGTAAGGAAGAGAGTCTTCTAACTTTCTCATGTGAGATTATTATAATTCCTAAGTAAAAATAAACAAAAGGAAATAACTTAACCTAACCTAACTTAATACGTAAGTAACTTAAATAATCTTCATTAACTTAATGTGTAAGAAGCTTAATAACATACTCTTATATCATTCTCTCTAAATTGAAGAAAAATTGCCTTCAAGATCCATGTTTTCTTCATCTTCTTCATAGTAGAAAGAGAGATCAATTATGTTGAAGGTAGAAAAAACTATATAATCTCCAAGATGTTCGATCTTATAAGCATTCTCATTAATACATTTCAAGACTCGAAATGATCCATCAGCTCGAGGAGATAATTTTGCACGAAACTTAGGAAAACGTTATTTCCTTAAGTGAATCCACACTAAATCTCCTTTCTTAAAATTAGTTGACTTTTTGTGCTTGTTGGCTTGCTTTTGGTATTTGGCAGTTTGACAAATAATCCTCTCTCAAACATTGTTATGGAGCTTTTTGATTTGCTTAACACGTGTTTCAGCATCAACACTAAATTTACCAATAGTTAGTAATGCAGGAAAGTCCAAAAGCTTAAGAGGGCATTTTTTGTAAAGTATTTTGAATAGACATCTTTTAGTGGTTTGGCTCATAGAATTATTGTAAGAAAATTCCACTTGTGCTAACATAAGATCCCATTGGCAAATGTGTTTACCTACAAAGCTTCACAATAAGTTTCCCAAACTTTTGTTAATCACTTCTTTTTAATCATCCAATTAAGGGTGACTTGCTAAAATAAATTAAAAATAAGTTCCCATTTTCCTCTAGAGAGTTCACCAGAAATTACTCATAAACTTCACATTTTGATCTGAAGTGATGGTTTTTGGAATTCTATAGAGACATACAATTTTTTTGAAATACATATCAGCTATGTGAAAAGCATAATCTATTTTAAGGCATGGTACAAAATAAGTTATTTTAAAAAATCGATCGACGGCTACTATTACAAAATCCTTTTGCCTTTGGGTCCTTGGTAAACCCAAAACAAAATCTATACTCACATCTACCCAAGGAGCTTCAGGAATGGATAATGGTTTATACATACCAGTGTTTTGATTTCCAACCTTGGCAGTATAGCAAGTAGACACCTTTGAATATGTCGAATGACATCTCGTTCCACCTTGGGCCAATAAAACTTTTCTTTCACAAAAGCCAATGTTTTGTCTCTCCCAAAGTGTCCATCTAATCCTCCATTATGAGCTTCCCAAATAATAGATTAGTGTAGAAAACATTGAGGGATGCATAGTTGGTTACCTTTAAAAAAATACCCTTCTTGTTAGTGAAATTGTCGATAAGAATGTTGAGAACTGGACTTTCATATCTCATCAAATTCAAGATCTTTCTCATACAATTCTTCCACAATTTCAAAACCAATAATCTTTAATTGTAAGATAGAGAGAAGAGTAAGGCGACGACTTAAAACATTAGTTACTTTGTTTTGCAGACCTGACTTGTGCTTGAGGAAAATTGGAAAAGCTTGAAAAAACTCACTCCAAGCTACATATCAATAATTAAGCTTGTGTTCTGAGTTGAGGTGTTTGAGGGCTTTATGATTAGAATTCAAAACGAATTGTTTGGCAATAAATAATGGCTCCAATGGTTTAGGGCTCGAATAATAACACAAAATTCTTTATCATACATTAAGTATTTCAACTTTGCATCTTTAAGTTTCTCACTAAAGAAGGCAATTGGTCATCCTTTTAAAGATAGAATAGCACCAATACCTATATTGGAGCCATCACAATCAACTTCAAACACCAAATCTGTCACTACTCGGTAATCCCCTCGAGCCCGTGATAACTGCTGCGATGTCCCGATAGACATTCCTACCCCGAATGTCAATCGAAATCTCGTAAGGCTTTTATATCCATTTACTCACATCCCCTGTGAACAATGATCACTAAATACCATGTTTCAAAGATTTATAAACTATTTCCAAGTCAAATCAATATAAATATAATTTTTGCCTCACATTGGCATTTTGGTTATTTTTTTCGAAAATTTCGAAACCAGTCAAAAATGTAATATATGAGTGGAAAATACACATTTCATAATCAAAAATATGTTTTGCTATCTAAAACATTCATTTAAATTGAAATTTGTAACTAGTAGAATATAATAAAAATATTTAATAAAATATTCTATTTTCTTATAAAACAATATTTATAGAGTTGTCCGTAATTAATTTTTGTAGCGTAAAAGTAAAATAAATTCATACATACTGTAACAAAGACAATCAGAGTATGTAACTCTATATACAATGACAAGTGAGCCCCATAATAGACAAATATGTACAAAAAGGTAGACCTTCAAATTCTAAGGATGTAGGTCTAGAAGTAGATCCTCGATGAATTTGACTATTTACTGACTATCCTGAGCCTGAAATGGGTGGAAAGAAGAGTTGGATTGGTCTCTCTTTGAAGAAGACCAGATGGGTTTGAATAAGGTGATGGCCCGGCGTGGGAGTTAATACTACCGTTGATGCAGTCTAGTTTTGTTGCATGTGGTAATCAATTAATAATTAAAATAAAAAATCTATCACTTGCCACTATTGAAGTCGTTGACCGCAATCATCAATAACTCACTCGACTTCCTAGAAACTTCCCAACCCTCACAATTTTCCAGTAGGCTCCCAACAATTCTAAAAGCACCCAGTTAAACTCAGAGGGAAACCATTTAGGTCTCATTTATATACTCTTTTTTATATTTTAATATATTTTTTACATATTATGTGCATTAAAGATGCACAACGTATAACAACTTTAAACAATATTTCTAATTCATGTTCCAATTTATACAAAAAAATTTCAAAATTAATGTGTTGCAGTAATAACATCAACATGAGCTGTAATTATTAATTTTTAAGAATATTTTAAAGAAAATATTTCTCTATTTTCTTTTTACTTTGTTTGTACTTCAAAGAAGTTTAGGGTTAAAATACTTCCTTATTTACTATTTTCTTTACTTGCACACCAAGTAGAGTTAGGTTTAATTGACTATTATAATTACTTTACTTCCATACCAAGTAGGTTTAGGTTTAGTTAGTTATTATAAATAGCTCCTTATGTAATTTTTTATTTTTTGATCAAGCAATTTAAGTTTTTTGTTTAGATTTTGAATATTTTCTACATAGTATCAGAGTAATTCTAATTAAAAAAAAAACTCTCTAACGTGAATCTCGAACTCAAAAATCACCATCACATTTTTTTTTCTTTCTTCTATTCATCTGAAACTACATGGTATAAACAAATTCCATTATTTCAATCGGACCAAGCACTTCCATGGTTCCAATTGTACCTGGCAACCCAACATCACCAATTAATGTCTACCAAGACAATTCTGTGTTTTTTACCAGTATTATACTAGATGAGACAAATTACTCATTATGGTCTCAACTCATGGAGATGCATATTGGCACTCACAACAAAGCTAGATATCTCACCGAAGAAGCAAAAAAACCTGCACTCGGAGATTCGAATCTTGGAACATGGATTACTGAAGAACACAAAGTAAAAAGCCCGCTTATTGATTCAATAAGTCCATTACTAATGCAACTATTTATTCATCTTTCCACAACTAAGGAGATATGGGAAGTTGTATCGAAAACCTTTTATGATGGATCAGACAAGACTTGTATTTTTGAATTGAACCAGAGATCTTTCTTTACCAAACAAAATGGCCAACCATTATCAATATGTTATAATTAACTTGTGGTTATTTTTTAGGAAATTGATCACATAATTATGTCGTAGGAAGGAACAGTTGAAGGTGTAGTCCAATTGCATTCCGCAATGGCTAGGCTTCGAATCCATATTTTTCTAAGTGGACTTGATTTTGAATTTGATCAAGTTTGTGGAGAAAGCTTACGAAAAGATCCAAAACATGATTTGGAAAGCACGTATGCATATGTCAAAAGAGAATATCAACAAAGATAGACAATTGGAAGCTCTCGTCTGAATCTTGAGAGCATAGTTATGCTAGCTAACCAAACTCGGCAAGGACCATCGTCTAGCTCCTTGAAGAATTGAAGCAATCAATCAACTAGAAAATTTGATATTCTAGTATGTACTTATTGTGGTGAAACAGGTCATTCAAAACAACGATGTTATGGAATCATTGGCTATCCTGAGTGGTGAAACTTTACAAAAAAACCTAGAAAGAAGGTTGCAGGGAAAGCCATGGTGACATCCACAAAAGAAAAACAATCGAAGTCGATGGTAAACATTGCCTACTTAGGTATGGGTGGTAAGGCATCGGTATTCTCTGTAACTCCTAATAATAATATTTGGATTATTGATACAAGTGCATCTGACCATATGACTAAGAACTTTAGTCAATTACAATCAGTCCTCCTTTTTTCTCAATCCATGATCTCCATAGCTAATGGTAATACATGTCCTGTTATTGGAAAGGAATCTATCATATTATCCAATACTCTTACATTGGATACAGTTCTTTTTGTTCCATCCCTTGAATGTAATCTTTTATCTGTTAGCCAAATTACCTCTGCCCTTGATTGCACTATATCTTTTTGGCCCTTATTTTGCATTTTTCAAGACATTCTAACTCGGAAGGTTCTTGGTTATGGTGTTAAGCGGGGCAAACTCTATTATTTGAAGTTAACAGAAAGTGGATATCAAAATTCAGAAAGGTGAATCTAATTAGTAATAAAGACAAAGCCCAAGCAATTGTATGGTTATAGCACCGAAGACTAGGACATTTTTCTTTCAGCTATCTCAAGAAGGTGCAACCATATCTATTTTCATGTCTGAATGATTTGGATTTTCATTGTGATATTTGCTAACTAGCTAAAAGCCATCATATTTCTTATCCACCAAGTTTGAATAAAAGTTCAGAACCTTTTACGGTTATTCACTCTAATGTTTGAGGTCTTACAAAAATTCCTTCTATATTTAAAACTTGTTACTTTGTTACATTTATTGATGAATGCACTAGAATAACTTAGGTATCTCTACTTCAAAATAAAAGTGATGTATGCACAGCATTTCAAAAATTTTATACTATGATGGGCACTTAGTACCAAAAGTAAATCCGTGCTTTACAAACGGACAATGGTATTAAGTATAATGGATCTCTTAACGATTTTTTGAGCCATCATGGGATTCGTCATCAAACTTCTTGTACCTATAATCTGTAGCAAAATGGATCGACAGAGATGAAGAATAGATGTATATTGGAAGTGGTTCATGTCTTTCTCTTTGGCATGAACATGCCTCAGTTTTATTGGGGAGAAGCTATAAAATCCACTACCTACCTTATTAATTGAATTCTTTCTCGAGCAATAGACTTTCAAACCTCCCAACAAAAAATGTGATCTTTACTTTTAGTTCCCCATTTCCCTAATCTTGAACCATTAGTTTTTGGTTGCACTGCAGATGTTCACATTCCCAAAAACTTGCAAAATAAACTTGATCCATGTGCAATACAATGTATCTTTGTTGGCTATTTTGAGTTTCAAAAAGGGTATAAGTGCTATGACCCTCAAACCCATTAATTATATGTAACCTTGAATGTTTCTTTTCATGAATTAGAGCCTTTTATTCATGGGGAGTCGCTGGACTATCTCTTTAAAGGGAAAGCTCTAGTGAAGAGAATATGCTACAACAAGGTGGTAGACGAGATGAGTTTATAGAGTTAGAGGAAGTAACTAAACGTTTTGGGAAAAGTGTTCAACAATGTTGTGATAGTATTCATGAAATTAAGAGTGAGTTAGTTTTTCTTACAAGTGAATCAGGTGTTTCTATTACAGAGTCCTCAAAATTGCCCATGTCTACGCTTACACCATTAATTGAAGAATCAACCCAGAATGTTCTCTCACAGGTAATCCCAAATCCTATATCTGATGAGATAATCTCAAATCCCATATTTGACTAATCCTATGAAATTTCGAATCTTATATCTGATGAGGTAATCTCAAATCCCATATTTGATGAATCATATGAAATCCAAATCCCATATCAAATGAGTCCCATGAAACACATGTTCCTATAAAAAGGATAATTCTTAAATATTAACAAAGATCGAATAAATGAGTCCTAAAGAAACAATATGAACTTGATCATAAAGCCAATGTCAAATACCCAATTAGCAACTACGTGTCCTCCCATAGATTGTCTGAACCGTCTGCATTCACTATTAATCAATTATCCACTGTATCGATGCCTAGCAGTTTGTAAGATGCATTAAAAGATTCGAAATGGATCAAGGCGATGAATGCAGAAATGGAGGTTTTGCAAAACAATGCTACTTGAGAACTGGTTCCCTAACCTAAAGGAAAGAATACGATTAAATGTAGATGGGTATTTATGGTGAAACTCAAAACAAATGGCAGCATTGACAAATATAAACCAAGGTTAGTTGCAAAGGGGTACACGCAGAGGTATGGGGTGGATTATCAAGAAACTTTTGCACCAGTAGCCAAAATCAATACAATTCATATTCTCATATCTATAGTAGCAAATTGAAATTGGCCTTTTACAACAATTTAATGTTAAAAATGCTTTCCTCTATCATAACATGCGGGTTTGGGAACTTGATCGCTAAATATGGAAGAATAAGGAGTTGCCACCAATCTTTTTTGTTTAGGTGCAATTGACCTCCTATTAAATTTGTTCTTTTTGACGAAGTCTTAAATGATTTTAGGTTCATCTAAAAACCAATAACTTGGTCTGCGAATTTTTAGAGTTGGGTTCTGAAGTATGGTTACATATGGAGAAAGATTAATACTCCCATAACGTTCATTCCACAAACGGTACCATTTAATCATATGTTATCTGATATCAACCTTACTTTTGATTTTATTCCTATGTTTCCCTAATCTTTGTTTATTTATTTTATTATTATTATTCTTTAAACCAAAGTTTGATTATTCAACCTTACGGATGCATATGATGCAATTGTGAAATGATGTCATGATTTACCATTTTTAAATAATGGAAAGCAAAAACCTTGTATCGAAAAATCATTCATAGACTATCCCAACACTTTAGTGAAGTCTCAAAGTTTTTCTCACTTAGAGATGTCTCAAGAAGAACTCGTCTCTACAAGTCCTTCGAGGAAATCTCATCATTAGAGTTCTTAGTCCCATTAACAAAAAATATGTGTCATATACTATGCCAAAATAAAAATTGTGAATGATGCCAAATAAGCACATTTATAAATACAACTTAGTTGATTTGTAATTTATATATATATTTAATAGTTTAATACAATTAAATACCTCATTTATTTATATTTAAAAAAAGATTTTATTTAAATCAATAATTTTTAATTAATATTAGGTCAATGTTATTTTATTTTGTTGAACTATTTTTTCAATAAACAATTAATCTTTTATTTAAAATAATTGTTTAGAGTAATTAAATAACTATATCGATTTTAATTTATATAGAACATTATATGAATTTATTTCTTTATGGATTTTAGGGTAATTGTTTGAATTAATTGAAATATCGGAATACAAAATTAGGATTTATGCCGACATTTTAGAGAAAACTGTAATTGAATTCTATTCTTAAGAAAGTCATCTCGAAAATAGCAACTTTTTGCCTTTTTGGATGAAATTCCATCATTGGAATTAATCCAAAGCAACCATGCTATTTTTATATTTATAATTTTATATTATATCATATTTTTTATATCTATATATACCTCTATAAATTTGTGTAGTTAAATATTCATTTCATTTACCTATCTAACCTATTTTCATTTATGACTAAATATATTTTATTTTTCTTATATTTTCTTTCATTTATAAAAGTCTATTTCTTTATAACTAGGTATTTTCCATTTTTTATTTAAATCTCTTTTTTTGCTAAAAATTTATTTTTTTCTATATTTTTACCTTAACTAAATCTATCACCATAAATATATTCTTTAGTTAGACATTTACTTTCTATTTATTTATATATTCTACTTACCTAAATCTCATTTTTTTATAACAAATATTCATCTAAACTTATATTCTTTTTATAACTAACCATACTTGAAACATTTTTATTATTTTGCTATCTTTGTTATTATTTCTATTGTTTATAAAAAAAATAAAAAATAAAAAAAACCTCCTAACACTAAAATATCATCTGGAATTTCTATAAAATAATTTAAAGTAATTTTTCATCATCAAACAAAACATTTATAACCAAATGACATGGGCTAAACCTAAACAACTTAAACCAACATCAGATCCATAAAAGATGAAGGGCTTTACCTTACTAGGCTAGGAAGGGTCCAAGTCTGCTGTAGCCCACCAAGCCTTCTCCCTAAAACGCACCGTCTGGTGCTTATGATAGCAGCTCCCTTTCTTCTCTCAAAACTACACCGTTTTGGGCTAAGATCTACTTCCCCTTCACTCTTCCAAAATGACACCGTTTCAACGCACAACCCTAGGTATAAATTCCTTCTTTTCCCCCTCTCTCTTCATTTTCTCCTTTTATTTTCTCTCTCTACCTGGCAACACTTTCTACCTTCTCTCTAAAGTCAAAATCCCGACCCCAAAGCCTTCAACCTTTTCTCTCTTTTATCCAACCGATTGCTAGCCTCCAAGTCCCTTCTTGCTTCCTTCGATTAGAATAAAAGGAAAGAAAGGTTGTAAAAGCCTCCCAAAAATCCCTAAATTTATCCAAAAACAAGAAAAGAAAACTACTACCCATCCTACTGCTGTCCCATTCTTATGCCTTTTTTTTTTTTGTGATTTTAGGCATTTATCTTTGACTGTGGTTAAGGTATTCGGCTGTTAGATTAAAAGTTAGGATTTTTTTGGGTTTTTATCTTTAGGAATTTTTAGTGTTTCCAGTAAAATGTTCTAAGTTTTTTGGACCCTACTACTTAGGGTTTTTTGTTGGGAATTTCGAAAATTGGCCCTCCTCTTATGAATTGAGAAAAAAAGCTGCCTTTTGACGCTAGGGATGCAACCACTTGTTATCCCCAGCATAGTGAGGCCATTGCCAGACACGAATTTTTCACGTCTGGTACAGCAATGGTGTCCTTGGCAGGGTGCATTTGCACCCCGCTGAGCTAGTCTTTTTCCTTTGTTTTTCTTGTTTTGTTTTGTTTTGTTTTATTTTTTTTTTTTGGTTCTTCATGCTTCCAAAATGTTTTGTAGTTTAGTAAGTTTTAATCCTTGATAATTGCTTTTAATCTTGTTTAGTTTGGTTGATCAAGAATTTTGGTTTCAACGCTTTTTGGGTCTGTTTTTGGGTTACAGACCCAAGTAACCTTTGAATGCAATTCTCAATGAAGCCCAAAACTATGGAAGACATGGGAAGCCCATTTTCAATTCTGGGGCTTAATATCAACCCACAAAACCAATAAATGCAATTAAGAAATAAAATAAAGTAAAATTGAAAATAACAACCAGTGACAAATAAAGTATATTAATTAAAAATTAAGAAATTAAAACTAGTGTATGCAACTGTCCTTTTTTGCACATCTAAAGATTATGCAAAGACGTAGATATCTGCTCGGCCTATCTCAAAATAATTTCAATTTAAATAATTGAAATTCTTAAATTTAATTGAAGTTTGTCTTATCTCAAAATAGATTTGATTTGAAATTAAGATTTCTAAACTTAATCTAGGCAACACTTATTTCAAAACAAGTTCGATCTAAAATTTAAAACTCGCTATCCTAAGGATCTTAAGGGACTGATTTAATTTTTTTGTAAACTTTCTTGCGTGATTATTGTGTACCCTTTTACCATTTCTTCATGGCATCAGTTGATTTCAACACACCAGCTCTTCCACTATTCTCAGGGGAGAACTATTAGTATTGAGCAGTCAAAATGAGGGCATACCTTAAAGCTTTTGATCTGTGGGATGTGATTGAAACAGGAGGAGAACCACTAGCAATGAGGCATGCGAACCCAACTATTGCTCAGATCAAGCAACATTCTGAAGAAGTTGCCAAAAGGTATAAAGCACTGTCTTCCTTACACTCAGCTGTTTCAGAAACTGTGTTTGCTAGGGTTATGCATAGAAACTGTGTTTGCTAGGGTTATGCATACTGATAGTCCTAAGGAGGTGTGGGATTTGTTGAGAAATGAGTTTCAGGGTAGTGAGAGAACAAGGCAGATGCAAACTTTGAATCTGCAAAGGAAATTTGAGATGTTGAGGATGAAAGAAGAAGAGACTATTCAAGAGTTTTCTGGAAAACTCATGAAACTGGTAAATTAGCTTAGACTTTAGAGGAAGAGTTAACTGAAAAACGTATTATTAACAAGGTATTAGTCAGTTTGCCAGAAAGGTTTGATAGCAAGATTTCTTCCATAGAAGAGTCAAGAGATATTGCTAGACTTACTTTAAGTGAGCTCATTAATGCTCTAGAAGCTCAAGAACAAAGAAAGGCTTTTATAGAGGAAGACTATACTGATAGTGCTTTGGTGGCTAGGACCAGAAATCTTAAACTAGGTAATAGCAGTTCTAAGAAAAGTGAGTCAGATAAGAAGGATAAGGAGAAGAAAAATTTTGACAGTAAACCTGGAAAACAGAAACAGAAATTCCAACCTTGCACACACTGCAAAAAGACTACTCACTTAGCCAAGTATTGTTGGTACAAGCCTAATGTTAAGTGTAGAGCTTGTAATCAACTTGGTCATGTGGAAAGAGTATGCAAGAACAAGGGTTCAAGCTCAAAGGAGAAGGCTGCAGTGGCTGAACATGTGGAAGAGTTTGATAAAGTGTTGTTTATGGCAATGATGGTTGATGAATCAGCTAAGAACAAAGTCTGGTTGATTGACAGTGGTTGCTCGAATCACATGACTGGTGATGAGAGCCAATTTACAACTTTAGATAGAAGCTTTAAGGCTAAGGTTGAGATTGGTAATGGAGTATTTCTGGAGATAATTGGTACAGGAACTGTAGCTGTGGAAATTGACTCAAGTTATAAGTATATAACCAATGTTTATTTGGTTCCAGATGCTAATCAAAACCTTCTAAGTGTTGGTCAACTTGCTGATAACTATTATTTAAAGATAGATTTTGTACTATTTTTGATCCTAAAGGAGATGAAGTGTTGACAGTGGAAATGAAAAATAGATGCTATCCAATTGATTGGAAGCATACTGAACACAAAGCTTTTGTCAGTTCAGTTGTTGATTCTGAGTTATGGCACAGGAGGTTAGGGCACATTAATTATAATTCATTGCAGAAGATGTCATCACAGGAGTTAGTAAAGGGCTTGCCAAGGATGACCAAACCTGTAACAGTGTGTGGAATCTGTCAATATGGGAAGCAAAGTAGGCTTTCATTTCCAAAGGAAAGGAAATGGAAAGCAATAGAGAAATTGCAGTTGATTCACACTGATTTGGGAGGACTTGATCTAGATTCGACTTATTTCAAAATATGTTGGATTTGAAATGAAATTTCTAGTCTTAATCTAGGCTCGACTTATCTCAAAATAGGTTTGATTTAAAATTGAAACTTTTAGACTCAATCTAGGCTTGACATACCTCAAAGCAAGTTTGATTTTAAATTTTCTAATGCTAACTTAATTGGGTTAACATCATTTTTGTACCAACTAGATAGGACTTAAACTCATATTGGTATCAACTGAATTTTACTTGGAATCTCTCCTACCAACTTAATTAAGCTTAAAACCTTTCATCATTGGTTGTTTTATGAAAATGAAATACTCGAATCCTTCCATCTTTACCAAAGTTTTACAACCACAAAACTCTTGCTTGAAAATGATTATGTGCATGATTAAACATGTATGCATGATTGAATGATAAATGCTTTCATGTTTATGATTCATTAAGGTTTAGGTCAATTAGCTAATATTCTCATGAAAGCAGTTTCAAGGAAAGTATTATATGGTATAATTGACAAGTTGGGTATGATTGGTATTTATGCTCCAACTTAAGGGGGTGTGTACGCATGAACTGTAATTATTATTTTTTAAGAATATTTTATGGAGAATATTTCTTTATTTTCTTTTTACTTTGCTTATACTTCAAGGAAGTTTAGGGTTATAATACTTTCTTATTTATTATTTTCTTTACTTGCACACCAAGTAAGATTAAGTGTAATTGGCTATTATAATTACTTTACTTGCACACCAAGTAAGTTTAGGTTTAGTTATCTATTATAAATAGCCCCTAATATAATTTTTTATTTTTTGATCAAGTAGTTTAATTCTTTGCTTAGATCCTGAATATTTTCTACAAATAAATCCAATAACATACTTTGATGTCATCTCTACTCTATAGTTTGTTTATCGACAACAATATGACCAGATGCCGAGATATAGACCACAACAAGATGAAAATGGTGCTCAACAAAAAATTGACAAAACTAATATAGTTTAGAGAGTTAAGAAAGCTGATGATGATGGAGTTTAATATAGAGTTGATAGAGCTGATACAATTCAGAAAGCTGAGAAAGTTGAAAACGTTGAAATAGCTAAGCATTTATTTTCTCTTTGGCTAGAGGGAGATATCAGAAGATTATTTTGCAAAGATGTTTTTAAAAGCATTTTGATCTATTCATGCTTGTTTTTGGGAAAAAAAAGATTACTTTATATGGATGGCTATTTTTGAAATCACTTTATAAATATGGTTATTTTTCACAATTTTCTCTTTCTTATTTGGATATACCTATTATTATGAAACAGTGAATTGTTATTAATGGTTTTATCATTAGAGTTGAACATGCTATTGTAGCTTGAATTAGAATTTGATTTTCATTTATGCAGAAAACAGAGTCATTTCTCATAATTTTGTTATTCCATATTCACTTCTCCTATACACTATAAACCCTTGAACTGCAATTACTCCTCATTGCAAAAATTTTATTAAAGTCAAGTTTTTCCACAATTTAGGTATTAGAAGAGAAAGATTTACATGTAGAGTGAGCTACTTTTTTCCTTAGCTGGTGCAGAGTCCTTTTAACAGTCTACAAACTTGGAAAAGAATTATAGACTATAAATTTCAAGAATGAAATAAAATTAAGTGATTGATTACATTTTGTATTGACAAAATTAATCTACTAAACATTCACCAACGTATAATATGACTAGCAAACTCTTATAAAATTTAATTTTTTACAATTAAACGATATAAAAACAATTTGAAAAATATTTTGGAAAGAGAGATCGAATAAAATAGTTTTTGTATATATATTTTTTTGAGTCAGATGAGTCCTTATTTAAATAGAGTTACATACCTATACAAACAAATCTATTGATAATTAAAAAATTAAACTTAAATTAATATAATTTATTATTATTAAATTACAACAATATATTTAATTGAATATGTTGGTAAGTGTGGGGTGTCATTATTAATATATATTGATTATATATATATTAATTAAATTAAATTATAAGATCAATCAAGACTGAAAAATGTAATCATGATTCAATTTACATTGTAACCCACTTTAGACGACTCTTTATTGAAAGAGCATTATTTTCTTTTCCCATTTCAATGTAAAATTATGTCAATTACGTGTGGAAAATGTCCAGCGGTTCGTATACTCTAATCTTCATATCCTTCACTCTGCTTCTTCACTTCTCTTCACATTTGACAAAGTCTTCGTTGTATTAAAGGGAAACTCCCTAACCGACAATGTATGTTTTTTCTTTGGTTACTTACAGAATTCTAACAAGTCAAGAAACTCAATTAGCCTCAAGAAATTCCTCAACGTACTATCCCTTTAATTAGCTCCATGGAGCTTTCTGTTTCTGTGTTAGCATATAGGCCAGAGAAATGGAGAATGAGAAGGAACAATGAATGTGCCCTCATGATCTTCAACAGATTGAGCAGTTCACGACTTCGAAACTTGTAAGGTGTTATGTTTATTCCCTTCTTCATCGCAAATTGCGCATATGTTGAACTGGCATTTTTTCACCTTTCTGGATTAGTCAATGTCCGCAATGATATATTCTTTGCATTCTCTAAGGCCAGACACCAGGACATCCTTTGTAGCGTTTTACTCCAAATTGCACTCTACGCAAAGACCTCTTTTCCACGGTAGTACTGTTCTGATTCTGCGGTTCTTCCCATAGTGAGGCCTGTCTTGCATTTCCCTTCTTAAATTACCAACAAGTTCCTTGAACATGCGTATGCTTTCAAACCAATGCAAGGTGTTGTCCCCTTCATCACTAATTGCGCAGTTATCTTTAAACTAGCACTTGTTTTTGCCTAAAATTAGTCGACATTAGCAATGCTTGTTTGCGTTCTCTCCGGTCAAACATTATTGACTCTGTTAGTTGATAGCTCTTTTTCCACTTTCCACTCCTGACAAAAGACCTTGACTCAAGTTATCTGCAAACTTAGAGCATCTATGGCTTAGTTTTTTTTTAACTTAAAAAGTTATTATAAAACTCTTATAAAAAATAATAATTTTTAAAATTAATTTAAAATTATTTGTTAAATTTATTTTTAATAAACTCTGTTTTATAAATAAATTGTCTGGCAAAACAACTTATATAAACTCTAATTTTAATTAAAATTACCATAAAAAGTATTTAATAAATAACTCTTTATTAATCACTAATTTCTTTGTTCAAAATAATAAAAATTAACTTTATTTTTTTATCTATTTAAAATAAAATTTTGAAAATATAAAAATATTTTTATATAACATAAAGTTTATAATTAATAATAAATCATAAAAAAAAGATGAAAAAAAACAAAGAGTTGACTACTAGAACCCTTAACCCCAACAATAGAGGAAAACCTAAAAAAGAAGAAGGGAAGTATAAGGTAGTAGTAATAATTTAGAAAAATCTCGTTTAACTATTGATATCTTTACCAACAAAGTTTACTTCCATCAACAATATTATCTCAACAACCATAATCAACAAATATTATATCAATTTTCATTTAATTTATTTCAACAACCATTGACTTATTTGATTAATTATTTCAATCATAATTATCAAATATTATATACAAAGTTAAGAATAAATAAACATCCTATAATTGTCATATCAAATAATAAATTGAAACGTATCAACTAATAAAGAAAGTTTTCAAAGTCTAAACAAAAGATAGAAAATAAAAAAAAACAAAATAAAAAAAAAATACTTGAATGTAGTTTTAAATTTTAAACTTTTTTTTTTCTTAATTTTTGTAAGAACAAAAAAAACCTAAAATGATGAATTGCAAAAAGGAAAGAGGAAAGGGAGATTGATAGGGAGAGAGAGTATTTTTTGAGAGAGGATCTTTTTGGAAAAAAAATAACTCTCTTATTTGACGTGGTTTTTTTTTTTTTTTTAAAAAGCTCTTAATTAGAGTTTTTTTAAATTTTTTTTAAATTTTATTTTAAAAAAATGTTACTTTTTTTATGAGTTTTGTACAAAATCTTTGGCAAAATCTTTGGTTTATTTTTTACTTTTAAACAATAGATAAGTTAAAAATAAACCACGCCAAACAGACACTTAGAAAAAAAAAAACTTTCTAGGTATTTTTATGATCATGCCCTGCCCTCGCTCTTTCAATGAAGTAAATTTATTTTTCGTATAAACAAGTAACTTAAAGTCAGTAGTTAAGGCTTACAGAGGTCAAAGTAAATACTAGCCTTGATATATAAGTTAACATATACCTCTGTGAAGTACCTCCGCTGCTTCCATGCCTTCTCTTCTCATAGCCATGGCCAACCTCTGCCGTTGTTTATGGAGTTTCCGTTGCTTCCTCGCCTTCCTGTTTCTTCTTCCTTATGTTAATTCAATTCACTTTAACATACCTCTTTTCAACCCTGAGGCAACCGACATTGTCTATGAGGGAGATGCACGACCTTATGTTGGTGCTGTAGACTTTAACAGCGTATCTTATCTGTGTCGTGTTGGTCGAGTTTCCTATGCCCAGAGTGTGCCAATCTGGGACTCTGGGACTGACAAGGTTGCCGACTTCATCACTCATTTCTCCTTCATTATTGATACTCTAAATCGTTCTACCTCTCTGTATGCAGCGGGGCTTGCTTTCTTTCTTGCTCCCGTTGGATTTGAAATCCCACCCAATTCCGCAGGTGGATTTCTAGGCTTGTTTAACACCACAACAAGCTATTCATCTTGGAACCAAATTGTTCTAGTTGAGTTTGACACTTTCCCCAACCCTGAATGGGATCCTCCAGTTCAGCATGTGGGGATCAACACTAACTCAATTTCTTCAGCTAAGTACACCCCATGGAATTTTAGTTTGTACAGTGGGAAAACCGCTGATACATGGATTTCTTATAATGCTTCTACTAAGAATTTGAGCGTCACATGGAATTATCAAAACACCACAATTTCTCAACTCAACTTCAGCCTTTCTCATCATATTGATCTGAAGCAAATCTTGCCTGAGTGGGTCAAGGTTGGAATTTCAGCTGCTACAAGTCATTTTCAAGAGGGACATCGACTTGTATCTTGGGAATTCAGCTCGAGTTTAGAAATAAAGAAAACAAAAGGAAAGAATATAAAAAACATCAAATTGATAGTAGTCCTAGCAGTTCTGGGCATTTTAATGATAGTTGGCAGCATATCATTTGTGTTTTTCAGGAGGTGGAAGAAGGTGAAAGAAGAAAGACAAGAGAGAACAAACTTAAGTTCCATCAATGACGACCTTGAAAGAGGAGCAGGACCGAGAAGGTTTTCTTACGGTGATCTTGTTGTAGCTACCAACAACTTCTCAAACCAGAGAAAGTTGGGTGAAGGAGGATTTGGTGCCGTTTACAAAGGGTATCTCAATGATATAGATACGGTTGTTGCAGTGAAGAAAATCGCAAGGGGCTCAAGACAAGGGAAAAAGGAGTACACTACTGAAGTGACGATCATTAGTCGGTTGAGACACCGTAATCTGGTGCAACTCATTGGTTGGTGCCATGATGGAGGAATGTTCTTACTTGTCTATGAGTTCATGTCAAATGGTAGCCTTGACTCTTACCTTTTTGGCAAGAAAGCTCCTCTCACTTGGCCTTTGAGGTACAAAATAGCTTGTGGTTTGACCTCTGCAGTGCTCTATTTGCACGAAGAGTGGGAGCAATGCGTGGTGCATCGTGACATCAAATCGAGCAATATAATGCTAGATTCTAGTTTCAACGTCAAGCTTGGTGACTTTGGATTGGCACGGCTTATGGACCATGAGCTAGGTCCTCTGACAACAGGGCTGGCAGGGACATTAGGTTATATGGCCCCGGAATACATAAGGACAGGCAGAGCAAGTAAAGCCTCGGATGTATATAGTTTCGGTGTGGTTGCCTTAGAAATTGCCACGGGGAGAAGGTCAGTGGATCCAAAGAAAAAAAATTCACATACTAGTTTGGTAGAATGGGTTTGGCAACTTTATGGAAGTGGAAACCTTATTTCAGCTGTTGATGAAAGGTTGCATGCAGAGTTTGATGGAAAACAAATAGAGCGTTTGATGATGGTTGGATTATGGTGTGCTCATCCTGATAGCAATCTGAGACCTTCAATCAGGCAGGCAATTCAGGTTCTCGAGTTTGATGTGGCATTGCCAAATCTGCCGTTAAACATGCCCATTCCTACGTATCATCAACCTGAAGCAACAGCAACAAGCAGTTCTAATGAACCTTTTTTAACTAATTCAAGCCTTGACGTGGGTCGTTAAGCCAGTGTCATCCCATCCCAAGTTCTTATAATGAAAAATAACATAGCGATGATCTCTCGTTTTCATTGCTTACGTTTGGCCGATAGATATCCACTATTAATAATTATTTACTTTAGATTTTTATATTACTACTTTTTATGAAAAAATTTAATATGTTTCATTTAGTAACTTACTCATATATTGTAGGAACAGTTTTATTTGCCATTGTGAAATTCTAAGTTTGGAAACCCACACAAAATTATTCCTTTGTTAATTAATTGTCGTCTCGTTGACCGTAGTCGCCTACAACTCAACTTCCTGGAAACTCCCTAACCCAACCTTTCATTTTTGGTGACTTCCAGACTCCTAAACAAATCTAAAAACACTCGATTAGACACGAAAAAATCCCTAGATACTATGCTCCATTGAGAACTGATGAGGTCTTGGCAGCTAATTCCACGGTACATCCAATCTAGGTGTCAATTACAAAAACCACTACAAAGAAATTCTATTTCATCTGGGGATTGAATCATTGAATTGCTAATTTTGTTTTAAAAATTATATGAGAGATAAGATCGTCATTGAAGAAAACGATTCGATAGTGATAAAACTCAAGATGCGTGAATCCCTAAACTAAATACCAATATCAAGCAACGTAATAAAATGTTATTTTGTCTTATAAATATTGATCTTATCTTCTGGTAACAGAGGTGATTGCCCAGCTTGAGCTGTGGAAATGGCAAGGCAACAGTATGAGAAAAAGGTGTACGCTTTGCCCTAGCACCTTGATAAGAAGGTTGCTGCTCCTCACCTTCCCAAGCTTGGAGCTAAGCTCACCAAGCTGATTACAATAGCGTGCCCGTTGAGGGTCCTTACAAAGATTTGAACTATGTTTTTTTAAATAAAAAATTTTACACTAATCAATAAATCAAAGATTCGGACGTATAAGTATTGAGTCGGACGTATAAGTATTGAGGAAGTTTGATAAGAAAAAAAATACATTTTTTTAAAAGCAAAAAAATACATTTGAATGGTTTAAATTTATTGATGATTTGCGGTTAGGTTGTTAGGTTTTGATTTTTGTAGGAGTTTTCTGTTGGTGATTGGAAAGTTACGGGGGGAAAAGAGTTGGATTGGTCTCTCCATGACGAAGACCAGATGGGTTTGAATAAGGTGATGGGGCGGTGCGGGAGATAATATTGCCACTGATGCAGTCCAGTTTTGGTGCATGTGGTAATCAATTAATAATTAAAATAAAAAATCTGTCACTTGCCACTGTTGAACTCGTTGACTGTAGTCGTCAATAACTCACTCAACTTCCCGGAAACTCCCCGACACTCACAATTTTCCATTAGACTCCTAACAATTCTAAAAACACTCGATTAGACTCATTGCGAAACCATCTAGGTCTGATTTATATACTTCCTTTTATGTCTTGCACTGACGTACTTTTTTTTTTTTGAATGTTTAATGTTTTATCTTTTTTATTATTGAAAGTTATTTAATATTAATTTTATAAAAAAATTAAATATAAAATAAATTAAAGTTATTTTTTAATTTTCGTGAAAATGAATTAAAAATAATATATAGCCCTGAATAATTAATTTGCCTCCCATGATCTTCACCAGTTACGGGCCATTTAGCTAGAATTCAGTGAGGCCTGTCTTGCATTTTCCTCCGTAAATTACTAATTTACCAGCAAGTTCCTTAACCAAGGCGTTTGATTTCAAGCCAATGCAAGTTGTTGTCCCCTTCATCATAAATTGCACAGTTATCTACTCATGTTCAAATTAGTTCTTGTTTTTGCCTAAATTAGTCAACATTAGCAATGATTCTTTGCATTCTCTCGGGTCAAAGATCACGACTTTTTTAATTGCGCAGCTCTATTTTCCGCTTTCGACTCCTGAGTCCTGACAAAAGGCCTTGACTCAAAAAAATAACGTCTTTCTGTGCATTCTCATGATCATGCCCTGCCCTCTCTTTCAATGAAGTTTTTTTTTTTATTATTATTTTGTGAATAGGTAAATCAAAGTCGTTTGCAGAGGTAAAAGTATATACTAGCCTTGATATATAAGTTACAGCTAACTTGTACCTCTGCTCCATGTCCTCTTTTCTCATAGCAATGGCCAACCATTTCTGTTGTTCATGCAGCTTACCTTGCTTCCTCCCCTTCCTGTTTCTTCTTCCTTGTGTTAATTCAATTCACTTTAAGATATCTCGTTTCGACCCTGAGGCAACCAATATTGTCTATGAGGGAGATGCACGACCTTATGTTGGTGCTGTTGACTTCAACAGCGTATCTTATCTGTGTCGTGTTGGTCGAGTTTCCTATGCCCAGAGTGTGCCAATCTGGGACTCTGGGACTAACAAGGTTGCCGACTTCACCACCCATTTCTCCTTCTTTATTGATACTCTAAATCGTAATATTTCCAGGTATGCAGCAGGGCTTGCTTTCTTTCTTGCTCCCGTTGGATTTGAAATCCCACCCAATTCTGCCGGTGGATTTCTAGGCTTATTTAACACCACAACAAGTGATTCAACTCGGAACCAAATTGTTCTAGTTGAGTTTGACACTTTCCCCAACCCTGAATGGGATCCTCCAGTTCAGCATGTGGGGATCAACACTAATTCAATTTCTCCAGCTAAGTACACCCCCTGGAATTTTAGTTTGTACAGTGGGAAAACTGCCGATGCATGGATTTCTTATAATGCTACTACTAAGAATTTGAGCGTGACTTGGAATTATCAAGCCACTACAATTTCTCAGCACAACTTCAGTCTTTCCCATCATATTGATCTGAAGCAAATCTTACCTGAGTGGGTGAAGATTGGATTTTCAGCTGCTACAAGTCATTTTCAAGAGGGCCATCGACTTTTATTTTGGGAATTCAGCTCGAGTTTAGAAATAAAGGAAACAAAGGGAAAGAAGACTAAAAACATAAAATTGATAGCAGTTCTAGCGGTTTTGCTGGGCATTTTAGTGACTGTTGTCAGCGCCTTATTTGTGTTTTTCTGGAGGTGGAAGAAGATGAAAGAAGAAAGAGAAGAGCGAACAAACTTAACTTCCATCAATGACGACCTTGAAAGAGGAGCAGGACCAAGAAGGTTTTCTTACACTGATCTTGTTGTAGCTACCAACAACTTCTCAAATCAGAGAAAGTTGGGTGAAGGAGGATTTGGTGCCGTTTACAAGGGGTATTTCAATGAAATAGATACAGCAGTTGCTGTGAAGAAAATTGCAAGGGGCTCAAAACAAGGGAAAAAGGAGTACATTACTGAAATTAAGATCATTAGTCGGTTGCGGCACCGAAATCTGGTGCAACTCATAGGTTGGTGCCATGATGGAGGTGAGTTTCTACTTGTCTATGAGCTCATGTCTAATGGTAGCCTTGATTCTCACCTCTTTGGAAAGAAGGCTCCTATCAGTTGGCCCTTTAGGTACAAAATAGCTCGAGGCTTGGCCTCTGCATTGCTATATCTTCATGAAGAGTGGGAGCAATGTGTGGTTCACCGTGACATCAAATCGAGCAATGTGATGCTAGATTCTAGTTTTAATGTTAAGCTAGGTGACTTTGGATTAGCTCGGCTGATGGACCATGAGCTAGGTCCCTTGGCAACAGGATTGGCAGGAACATTAGGGTACATGGCCCCAGAATATATAAGAACTGGCAGGGCAAGTAAGGCATCAGATGTGTACAGTTTCGGGATAGTTGCCTTAGAAATCGCTGCGGGGAGAAAATCAGTTGATCCTATAGAAGAAAATTCCCAAAGGGGTCTGGTAGAGTGGGTTTGGCATCTTTATGGAACTGGCAACCTTATTTCAGCTGTTGATCAGAGGTTGCATGCAGATTTTGATGAAAAACAAATAGAGTGTTTAATGATTGTTGGACTATGGTGTGCTCACCCTGATAGCAATCTAAGACCATCAATCAGGCAAGCAATTCAGGTCCTTGATTTTGATGTGGCACTTCCAAATCTCCCAGTGAAAATGCCTGTTCCTACCTATCATCAACCTATAGCATCAAGCAGCAGTAATGAACCTTTGATGACTGATTCAAACCTCGAAGTGAGTCCTTAAGCCATCTCATCACACTTGTCCACGATTAAATGTCCTGGTGTCTCCAATTTTCGTTGTTTATGTAAAGAAAGACAGATATATCCCATGTTGGGTCTTGTATTTGTAGTCAAAAATTTTCCTGCAATTTTTTGTAATGTCATTTTAATTAGGTTTATATCATGATATTCCTGGATAACAAAAATATGTTTTGTTTGCATTAATCTGCTGATACAACAAATATGGTGGAGTAATATACTTTGGAAGCTTATTATACATGAAATGTCATGATCGTTAAGCTTTCTCTTAGTAACACTTAACCATTGCTACCTTTTTAATCTCAGACTGAAAATAATGCAAGCTTTCATAGAGATTGCCACATTTAATAAAAGTTGGCCCATTGGGCCTTCGTTTGTTGTATGATTCGATTAAATGTAACATCGGGCTGTTAAGAGGGCCTAGTCTGGGCCGTTTAGCCTCCGTTGCTCAACTCAAAAAGTTATGAATACATTCTTTTTGGTGATACTAGAATTGCCCCTTGCGCAGCGCTCAGATCAAATAAAAAACATTGATGAAAGCGTAAATGACAAAAAATATATACAAAAAAATTGTTACAATTTTGACTATTATGTGAGAAAGTATAGTTGTTTTTATAATTGCATGCATTCATTTGTATATATTCAAGAAAGAGTGGATGTTCATGAATAAAATTGAGATGATGATATGCTGTTGAATTTATTGCTCTCATTGCTATCAGTTTGTTTACGAACAAAACAAAGTTAAAGATCATGATTTGCTGGTGTGTTTTTGTAGATATTTGTTCATAAACAAAAATTGACATTTTAATGTTAAATTCAAAATATTGCTTGTTAACAAAAAATATCAAGTATTGTTTCTAATTGTATACATTCATTGCTATCGACTTAAACAAAAACTCAGTGCCCTTGAACCAAATGAGGATCATGACCTGATGTGTTTTCACAAATTTTTGTATGTACACAAAAGCTAGCATTAGAATGTTCAATTCATGATACTGCTTGTCAACAAAAAATATAAGGTAGTGTTGGGCATCATTGTAAGCAAAGTTCTAGAATATGTTACTATTAAGGGGGGGTTGAGAGTCTTTAGTGAGGTTGGTATTTGATGACTGGGTAGTCTTCGAGGATCTTCTATAGGGGTAAAAATCAAATCAAAATTTAGGTATCATAATAAGTTGATCAGTTATGATATCAGTCAATTATATATATATATATATATATATCGTAGAAAAAAGTGTAGACACCCTCTTTTATATAATAATAAATAATACATAAAAAATTAAAAAATTTAAAAAAGAGAAAAAAAAACAGTGAAGCATGGCCTTCATTGTCAGAGCATCCATGCTCCTTGAGGTAACCGATTTGAAAATCACTTATCGGTGATCTTTTTTTTTACTTAAATCACTCATCCGCCATTCAAGCTGAACAGAGCATTATTGCCCCCCTTTGGTTGTCCAAAAATTTGGACAATTGGGTTCTATAAAAAACCTGAAAATTCTGAGGCTAGGGAGGATTTTGGAAAAGCAAAAAAAAACTAGATCCACAGACAACAGCAATCCCATTCTCAAAATAAAAAAAAAAAAACCAAAAAAAAAGCCAAGAAACAACCGGGGAACCCCATCTTTCAAAAACAACAACAACAAAAACAGTAACCAAAAATAAAAAAAAAATCCCTAGTTTTCTCTAGCAACCGGTAAGATATCCAATAAACCAAGAAAAATCCTAATTTCTTCTAGCAACTGAAAGCCACAATCACATAAATCGAAAAAATATATATATACACTATATATATACAACATAAAAAGAAGGGAGGCAAGAGGGCGTTCGGGAGTGTTTTTGGTTTGGGTATTTTGTGGGGTGAAAAAGTTTTGATTTTTTAGGAGCAGGGGAGGGCTGTCGGTGGAAGAGAGAAAGACTGATGTGAAGAGAGGGAGAAGAAGAGACCGATCTTCGAAAGGAGAGAAGAACGAGAGTCGCTCCGGTTAGATCTGGTGGTGTGAGATCCGACCGGCAGTGGGGGTTTGAAAAAGGGGTGCTTGGCTGAGAGAGAGAGAGATCGGCAAAGCCAGGACCGCCGGCAAGGAAAGGAAGGAAGATCGATCGGAGTTAGAATGGAGAAAGAGGAAAAAAAAAGTTAGAGAGAAGGGAGAGAGCGACAGGCTAGAGAGAGAAAATGAAAGGTGAAAATGAGAGAAAATTAAAAAAAGGGGGCTTATACACTCAGGTTTGGAGTCTAAACGGTGCCGTTTCAGTGGAGTAAGGAATTAAAAGGGATCAACCCCTAAACGGCATCGTTTGAGGGAGTATCTAGAGCACCAAACGGTGCGTTCGAAGGAGAGCCCAGCATACCAACAAAGCGGGCTCGGGACACTCCTATGCGGACCAGATGACTTGGGCCATCACTCTAGCCCAAGCAAGGTGAGGCTTTTCCCATTGATTGTGGATTTAGACTTGTTATTTAGGGCTTATCCATTTTATTTAATTAAAAATATGCTTGGCTTAAATAGAAATAAAAAATAATAAAAAAAACCATAGAATGATTTAGCATAATAAAAAAAGTGATGAGCAAACAAAATAATAGTAATGATAATTAAGAAAATAATAATAAATAACAATAACAATAAAAGTGATATAAAATATATAATAATCACTTTAGAATCGATACCAATGATGGGATACTCGTTCGAAACACGAGAAGTCACAATTTTGAGTGAATTTCCTTAGGTTAGGGATTTTGGTTAGGACCCCACTAGTATGATGGGAGGGTCTTGATTTGAAATTTCGATGTTTCTAATCTCAAAAAAAAATTAAATTAAATATATTTAATCATCAATTAAACAAAATCTATAAACAAAATAAATAGGAAATTAATGATAACAATAAATTTGTTAATAATACAAAAATGGATATAAAAATACATAGGCCTAAATAACAATAAAAAAATTTGGATCCAAAAATTGTGATTATGAGGAAGTTTTATGTGGGAAAATAAATAAATACCTACACACTGATATATATGAAGAAATAGGAATGACTACAAAAGTAATAAATAAACGAAAAAACTCCTTCATGAAAATTAGGCACAAAGAAAAATAATAAATAAAAAATAAACATTGAATTTACGAGTGCATTACGTATCATGCTTACATTGTTAAATGTCGTGGCATATAGATTTACTCTGTATACGGATATAAGTCCCGATGATGGAACTTTCCGAAGAAGCTTGCGAAGGCGAGTTTCATTGGTAAACTCCCTAAGTGAAAAGATAATACTGAGTTCCACCAGTATGATTGGAGGGTTTAAAAAGATATCTTTAATAAAAGATTTTTACCCGTATTAGGATTGCATTCACGAAAACACCATTTTCACTCACAAACGATTATCCTGATGATGGGATTCACCTAGTATACTTGCGAAGGTGAGTTTTTTAGGTATTTCCCTATGTGAGAGAATACTCCCGAATCCCATCAGTATGATGGACGGATTCGAAAAGTACGCTCAATAAAAAGTTTTCGTTTGGCACTATTTCGATTTTATGCCATACATTTCACGATTGCATTACATGTATGTCAAACTCGTAAAATATTTGAACTTGCTTAATAGAATAATAATAAAGGAAACATAAGAACGAAAAGAGGCATTAGGATAACAAATGGTTAAATGGTACCGTTCGTGGAACGGGTATCACGGGGGTGATAATCCTTCCCCGTGCGTAACTGTACTTCCGAACTCAAACTCTGAAAAACACATAAACCGATTTAACGTTCTTTCGACGGATCTAAAATGAATTTAATACTTTGTGGAATAAAACAAATGTATTAGGTGACCAATCACACCTAGGTAAAAAAAAAAAGATTGGTGACGACTCTCCAAGTTAATTACGTCTAATGGTCAGGTTCCCGTACCCGCACGTTACGACAAAAAGTAACTATGGAGATGAAATATATATTCTATTAACATGTAATGCTGTGAAGCAGTGGTAGTCAGTGGTATCAAATGATGGTAGATTTTTGGTACTTCAATAATAAAGAAAGTTTTCCAAAGTATGAACTTTACAATTTCTTAAACATAAAATTAATAATAATAGATATGCAAAAGAAGATTACTCCATTTTTGGATCGAATATTGTAATGAATGTCAAACTAATATTCCCAAACAGCAATAGAGGAAGAAAAAGGAAAAAAATGAACTCACTGATACTAATAAACATAAGACCCCACTCAAGCTAAACATTACTATCAAGTTGAATTTCTACTATAATACATTTAAAAAGAAAAACTCATGGAATGAATTAGTTTCAAGCAGTAACAAACAAACTAAACAAATAGGATGTAAGTTGATGTTAATTGATATTAGATGTGTCACGACCCGGAACTTCCCTCGGGCCCATGACAACCGCCACGACGTCCCAATTGACACTCATTATCCGGAATGCCAACTAGAACCCCGTAAGGCTTACGTACCAGTTTCTAGCCTTCCCTGTGAGTAATTCTTTCCAAACATCCCCTTTTGAGGGTTTACCACTCATTTCTGACTTAAATAAATCAAAATATAAAATCTGACTCACAGGGGTATTTTGGTCATTTTTCGACGAAAATATTAAAATCTGGTAAAAATATAGTTTATACATCCAGAAAACATAATCTGAAATCGGATTTGAAATCGGAAGTCCGAAACCTTCTTTTTCAAGGATTTAAAGTTATAATTTACTATTCAAAAATATTGATAAAAATATTCCATTTTCTTATAAAATAATTTTTATAGACACGCATATAAGTAATTTCCATAGCGTGAAAGTAAAATAAATTTATACATACATTAAGTTACAAAGTCATAATGTACAATAATAATTACAATGATCGGTGGGCCCATAACTATACAAATACGACAATGGTAGTAAACCTACTATCTGTCGTGGGAAGACGATCTACGGTAGTCCTCGACAAAATCTGGTATCTACGAGCTACCACAGGCCTGAAATGTTTGGACAGGAGGTGGGTGAGATTTTACAATCCTAATGAGTAAACAAACATTATCATAAATATCTAAAGGTAAGTAAAATGGAGGCAAATTTAAATAGCTATTTCAAACCATTTCATAAAGTTTCATTTTATTTCTTAAATCAAGAAATATTTATGATTTATCAAAACAATTGTTAAGGCTTATGACTTTTATTAAAAATCATGGCTCAAGCCAAAACTAGTTCTCGGGGATACCTTGGCCGGGGTATCTAACCGAGTCCGCCAAGGTTGTCAAAACAGTTACACATTAAACACGTTTTAATTTTTAAAACAAGCCGTTCCTTGGCGTTGGCCGAGATACACATTCACGTGTGGGTTCTACGTGAAGTGAACTCTAACACTACCCCGGGAGTTACACTCCTCGCCTCTACAACCGGAGTAACTATATAACCGGGTTTACTATGCCCCTCTAATAGGCGGTCTACAGAAACCCGCCACTGCAGTGACTAAACCCACCAATTTAATAAAATTTCGACAGTATAACGTGGCTTTTATTTATTTACCCAGCCTGTATAGTAAAAATCCAATTTACATTTATTCCCAATAACATTTCAAACATAGCCACATATATACACATACTCATAAGCCTATTGCATGAAAACATCATTTGTAATACAATTTACGGCCTCCAAACTACTCCATTTTTGACTAAAATCACATATTCACATTTAAATCTATTTATTTGTATACAGTAAAATTTTTCTTTTAAAGTCATTTTTGCATAAAATTCACAAATAACAATTTAAAATAGACTTTAGATAATTTACAATAATAATAAGTTTACTCACCGTTTGCACAAATTTAATGCTTTTTAGGTGCCTCGATTACTGTTCGTCGGGCACAACTTCCTTGCCTTTACCAGAAGGCTCTCCTCCTAGACACATTGTAAAAATTACACAATTCAACACATTTATGTTAAATCACTATATAATTGATTTAAATCCTATATTAATGCATGGTATGAAATGCAACGGCCTAAAACGGCTTAAACGCGGTGCTAGCCTATTTTCGGTACTTTACCCGATAAATTGCTAAAGCGCTCCATTTTTGCTCTAAATCGTCCCATTCTCTCTCCAACATTTTTAACCATCAAATACCAGCCTATAAACCTCTGGAATCACTAAATTCAGGTCACTTTCTTCCTTGAAAAATTCGGTTAAAATGGGACATTCACCCGGTAAATTTTCTACTTTGTTTTTCTAGCACAATTAGTCATTTTTCATCATTTTCCCTTCAATCCATTTGAATAAAAATCAATTCATCACCATTGGACAGCATTGAAGGTTCAGCCTAGAGTGGGTATTGTGAAAATTCCTTGCTTTCGAGTCCAATTTAATTTCTAAACACCTCTAACTAACCAAAACTACCGATTTAGCTAAGAATCGAAACTTGAAAAATCCAAAATCTCCCCCCTTAAATTCGGTCCAGCACTTAGATCTATTCTGTGATCTCTCTCTTGAAGCAAGGAAAATGAAAACAAAAGCATGGGAAAGGTAGAAACCAAGCCAAAGTCGAAAAATCTTACCGTTAGGCGCGAAAACAGGCGAAAACCGTGAATCTTCCGTCAAATTTCAAGCTTTTCCTTGGTTTTTCTCCTTTCTTCCTTTTTTTCTCTATTTTCTCTCTTATTTCCTCCTTTGGGTCATGCCCCTCATCAGCTGAAGCTTAAATGGGCTGTTTTGGATTAAAATATTATTATTTCATTTAAAACTATGCCACGTGTCACTTCCCGTGGGACTCGTTTTTAAAATTTCGTCTTTTAAACTTCAAATTTTTACCACATGAAATACCATGATTATTCATACCAAAAATGTATAAATCCTAAGATTTTGACAAGTTTTGAGTAGTGAAAATTACGATTTTACCCCAAGGACGGTAAAATTATCGTTTTGCCCCTATGTTCCGAAAACTGCCGGAATTGAAATTTTTCACTTCCTATCATCAAATTATACTCAAAATAGTCAATATTGATCAAAAATTTCACTCCATGGTCAATTTATTATCTCGGATGGCAAAATGACGATTTTGCCCCTAGACATCAAAATTTTCAGTTTCATCCCAAATTAACCCTCGAACTCCAAAACATCATTTTAAGTCATTCCTGGACTGTAAAATATTAAATTTCATCTTAAAATTCCTATTTGAACTAATTCAAGGTTAAATCAACTTAAATGTACCATTTGGTACAATATCGAGTTTTAGCTATTCTTTGAGACTTTCCTAACATACAAACACGTTATTCATTGCATGTATGCCATGACATGTATTTATAGGGTCGGGTTTTACAAGATGAGAAAGCGGAGGAATTTATTAATTGTACTTGGTTTTATATTTTTTGGTAAGGAATTCTTTTCCTTTGTTGGCAATGCGTTGCTTTTGCGTGTAGACTTTGGGAAAAGTTGCCAAGCTACTTAACTTTGCCGCTACTTTATTGAGTTAACAATGCTTGCACCGTCACGGGATGGTCCAAATTTAGGATGAAGAAATCATCCTTCTTGTTGCTAAAGAAAAAAGAAGTTGTACTGTAGCTTGTCAATTTTGTTCAACGGTCAATCCTTCCTTTAATAATAAGAAGGATTTTTTTCACATCAAAATTGAATCATCAATGATAGCACAAAACATTACTACTCTTAACCTTGAAGACCATCAAACAATTAATTTGACAAAAAAATAACTTCGTTTGTAGAATGAGATAATAAACACAGACTAAATCACATAAATATGACAATAGTGGCGTCTGACTTAAAAGCCATGAGCATGATTTGGTAGCACAAATGCATAATAATATTTTAGAAACAAAACAAACTAAATTAATGTATCTTAGACAATATTGAACAAAAAATTAATACCAAAGGTGCTATTTGTGTCAGCTAAACATTAAATCAGAACAGGATTTGTAGGACATATTACAAATGTTATGCCAACAAAGAAAAGCCTCATATTTTGTATGGACTATTAATACATACAGAATATAATTACTATATGTGTTTGTAAAATGAAAACAGAGAAAGTAAAAAGGATACAATAAATAAAAAAATTAGAGAAAATCTATTTTTAATTTAGAAAATTATTATTTGTTTATTTCTTACATAAGTTAAAGCCTGCATGGCCAGTGACACGTTTGGACTTAATCCCAACCTCATCTCTTAAAGTTAACAGACAGAAAAAATAGTTTTAATTTTATAAAAGCATATATATGTTTTAAACACCACATAGCAAAAAATGTAAGCCAAAAAATATACAAATCATAAACATACAAATGTTCTACAAAAAGAGATCAATCTGCAGATATTACTTCATCAATCTTGATGAGCAAGTTGAGAAAGAAATCAAAGCTATTTGTCTACTCATACACCATATCAATAATGTGGAATAGTACGAAAATTAATAACTATAAAACAATAAGCTTGGAAAAATTTATATACAACCCTTCTAAAAAACAGTGAAGAAATAAGCTTATAAACAATTTAAACCATGTATGAAGCAAAGCTTGATTTGCCCAGAAAACAAAAGCATCCAAAGACTATATAAATAAATACTAGAAAAGTATGATTGAAAGCTATAACAAACCAAATGGATAGAAAACAATATAAATAAAAACAAAGGCAAAGAATTAAATCTAATGTTTTGCATGTTGTAAAAAAAACAAAGAAAAGCGAAAAAAAAATCAAATAAAAGATGTAAGCTTAATGAAAAAATTAACAAAAAATGAATCATCACTTTACAATTAGCTGCAAGCAAAGCTTGCACTGTAAAGCAGACAGTCAAGCACACAGCTCCTGTAAAGAATAAGACAGCATTAGGCAATAATGAATAACTGAATCGAATAACCAATCATAAATTGAACACATTTTGCAGAAAAAATCAACACCTTAGGTATTCAAGAAGTGTTCCAATTTAATGGATAGTATTTACAGTCCTAATTTGTTGTTTGTTTACTTTCTTTTGGACATCTATGTGATTATCTAAATCAAGAATAAGCACACCCCGTCTAATCGAGCAAATTGTGGATCAAAAAAAGATCCATTAACAATCACAATATAAATCACAACGCTTACTGTACTACCTAGCTAGATATTTAAATTTATAACTCAGATGTAAACATTTGCATTTAATGAAAAGTGACCCGAGCGCAAACAGAAGAAGATAAAAATGACATACCTGAAAGCCACCCAAATAGAAACTGAAACTTAGAACTTGTGCTAGCATAACAAAGAAAGAAATCTAAAAGCAGAAAAACAAAAATTAATAGAACCTTTACAACATTCACAGTAGAAAAAGAGTGAAAAAAATCAGAAATGTTTTATCTTTTAAGGATGATCATAAAGCAAATATAAATCAAGAGCAAAGTCATATCCAATTACATATATTTCCAAAGAAAAGATTAGGAATAGAACAACTTCATTGCAATCCTTCAATTATCACACACAATGTTCGTAAATATTGACTACTTGATGAGCCAAGACTAAACACAAAAATATTAGAACTAATAAGCATCATCATCAACCTCATGGTTCATATATATTCAACTATATACCTATGATTGCCCAAGCAAATGTTAAATTATTCACTTGATATATATATTAATAATCTCTTTATACATCAAAATTATATATATATATATATATATAAATATATATGACTCAATTAGAAGACTTTTGTAAAATATTTCTCCAATGTTACTTGTTTCCTATTGACATTGATGTCGTATTAAATCTCATCTCTTAACTTTTCTTAATGCATTAAGAAGCTTTAGTATAGTGCTCTTGTATTGCAAGAGAAAATTATCAAAATTATATATATATATATACACATGACTCAATTAGGAGGTCTTTATAAAATATTACTCCAATGTTACTTGTTTCCTCTTGAAATTGATGTTTTATTAGATCTCATTTCTAACTTTTCTTAGCATATTAAGAAACTTTGATATAATGTTCTCGTATAATAAGAGAAAATTATGCAATATGATTATTGGTTTGAGTACATCATTGTGTGAAACAAACTCTAATATAGAACTATCATCTTGAACTAATTGATGTATAAATTAATAAATTATTAATTTATCAATTAAATAATATCTTAATTAATTAATAAACTTTGATGGTCTCAAAAATATTAATTTATAGAGATTGTACTATAATAATAAGTAAATAGGTGCTTGTTATATTTATATACTTAAGATACTCTCAATTTAATAGATGTGGAATTATCACTACTCTAATATTCCCACTAAATGTATAGGACCACGTACCTATCACGTCACATGAATTACAGAAACGACAATGATAATGCCCACCAAAACTTTTATATTTTGTTAGTTATATTATTAAAAAATTTATATTTTTATATTATAAAAAAAGAATTCAGCTGATCTTAATATAATTTCAATTAATACGAACGGGGCTAACTAGTGAAGCAAATATAAAAGGAGGACCATTGACTAATAAGGGTGTTTTTTTCTTAATACATGTTTGTATCAACAAGTTTAAAATTAGGTAAATTAAGGAAAATTCCTCTTAGGGAAATGAGGAAAGGCGGAGGAAGGATAAATTTCTTTTTTAAAAAAAAAACACTGATTAAGATATGGTTATATCTTAAATTTATGAAAATTTTATATTTTGTATAATTTTACGCAAAAATCTTAAGTTTATTTTTAGTTTTTTCAATTTTTTAACAAAATTAACATTTTTTGGTGACTTTCCGGTAACATGATGAGTACGACTACTATCACCATTTTAATACTTCTCTTCACATACAAAAATTACAAACTTATCACGTGATATAAATTATAAAAGAAATAATAACAGGGTAGCACCTTCTTTGATACTAAGTTAAATTTTAGATGAACATTCAATTTAAAACTAATTGATTAAAAATGAACAGACTCTTATTATATTTATAAACTCAAAATATCTCTGGTTTAACATACGCGGGGTTATTACCACTCTCATATTTTGAAGGTGGTATTGGAGAAGGGTTGCCAAACTGATGTCTAATGTATTTTCCCTTCGTGCGTAAGCACATGTTGGGTGACAATACAGGCTTAAAAGAGTTGTACACCAGCCAGGGCCTAGGAGGGCGTTGATCAGAAACTTCGAATATCTTTTAACGGGGCGATATGGATAGTCCAAGATTAGTTACAATGAGTCATAATCGGCCTGGTAACTGGTCAGAGCCCAACAAATATGGTAACATTTTGCTTGTGCGATCTAATTTCTTTACTTTTCTGTCAGCGCAGGGGGAATGAAGGAACAGAAAATATTTATTCCATTTTAGATGACAAACAATTTAGAAGGCAAAAAGTTCTGCACTGGGCAAAGGCTGGTGGCCATATGCCCAAAGGAATAAGCAAACAAAATCCAGTTAGTACAGTAATTAATGAAAAGCACACAGCATAAGATTAAGCCATTACAGGCTATGTCTCTCTGCAGTTGAAAACTTTTCTCACCTACAGCAACGTTTCTTTTCTGTACTCAGTTACAGCCATTATGCTAACTTCCCCTGTTCCAACCAAAACAAGGTGATCTTAACTATTAGCAAGAGGATGCTTTTGAAAAAGGGACACTCAAAATTGGTAAAGACTATATAACTATACTTTAGCTTTGGTATTGTTCAAGCTCTATGTAAAACATTAGTGCATATTTATTATTTTCTTACTTACAATAAGACAATTATTACAGGTTGATCTTTTTATGGTTTTGTTGGTGATCTGTTACCTCACTAGCAAAGAAAGACAGAGAGGAAGTGAACTCTGTGTATAAATTTTCTTGGTATTCCTAATGATCTTAATCAGCAATTTTCTGTCAGAATGGTATCACCAGCTCCAGAGCTATAATCTTTTCTGCTATCTGTTCTTTGTTGTTCAATTTTGCAGGGCAGCAATATAGGTGGCTTTCATTTAGACAAAAGTTAACGCACAGTCTCTAAGGGTCCAGCACAGGACAGCAATCAGCTTTGTTAATGAAGTTGGGTACTAATATTAACATCGAACGTTTTTCTATTATTTGTCTGATCACTCATTTCCTTCTTTGATGGAACTTCATTCATTTTCCTTGTATTCTTTAATGCCTCCTGTTTAATTTTAATTTGTGGGCATCCTATTCTACGTCATAACAGAGTCCAAACATAAGAATCCAAACCTATAGGATGAAAGAATCATCACCTACCATGTTAAAAAAAAAACATTTCATTACCTGAGTTGGAATAGATAGAACCGCGTATACAAAATGAACATAGGAAATTAGTTTCTAAAACAAATTAGGAGGCCGCCCTAGCATATTGGTCAGTCGGCTCTTCATTAGACAAGAAGGATTCCATATTCCCTGAAAGCTTTTTTATTGTATAATCCAAAACTCAGTCTTCAACGGTTAGGATAGGATGGCATTTGATCTCATGCTCAGCATCCAATTGTTGCAAAATTAGGGAGTCTAGAGTTCGTAGCTACACGCATCTCCCTTTATGATATTCAGCAACATAATTTCATTATATATGCCAAAGTTGAACAAGAACAGTTCAGCAGAGGAATTGTTTAGCAGACCTTGTTAATTAATCAAACTTATCAATTAAAATTGTAATTAAATTCGTAATATAGACATATAGTTGAACTGCTCATAGGCCTTGAAAAACATTTCACCTTCATTCTCTCCTCTATGCCTTTCAACCATGGCTCTCTCCATCTTAGTTTCATGCCATCTTCTAACTAAACAGAATCATCCTCTTATTATGAAGATCTTCATTTTCTTTCTTTTGCTCCTCCCTTATGCCATGCCACTCTCCTTCAACTTTACTAGTTTCAGTCCAAACATGCAAAACATTAAATTCGAAGGCGATGCTTTCTCATCAGCTAATGTTTTACAGCTTACAAAGAATGATGCTATTGACAACCTCACCGGTAGCATTGGACGTGCCTCATATAATCAAGCGGTGCGTCTTTGGGATGCTAGTAACGGAAGGCTTACAGACTTCACCACTCACTTCTCCTTCATCTTAAGAGCAGTCAATCTTAGTGAATATGGTGATGGGATATCCTTCTTTATTGCGCCTTTCGACTCCAAAATTCCTCCCAATTCGAGTGATGGGTTTCTTGCATTATTCAGTCCTAACTCAACCTCAAACTCCTCCAACAATAATATTGTTGCGGTGGAGTTTGATAGTTTCCAAAATGACTGGGATCCGAGTGACAATCATGTAGGCATCAACATCAACTCCATCATTTCTGTGACAACTGTCACATGGAAAAGTAGCATTAAGGATGGATCAAGAGCAAACGCATGGGTAAGTTACAACTCTTCCACAAGAAATCTAAGTGTTTTTCTAACCTATGCTGATAATCCAGTCTTTAGCGGAAATTCTAGCCTTGCACATGTTGTTGACTTGAGGAACATATTACCAGAATGGGTTAGAATAGGCTTCTCTGCATCCACAGGGCGTCAGGTTGAAATACATAATATTCTTTCTTGGAGTTTTGAATCAAGCTTGAAGACAGGTGGAAGGGGGAAAAATTTAGGTCTGATTGTTGGTTTGGCCGTAGGTTTTGGTCTATTGGCTTTCGGACTAGTTTTGCTTTCCTTTATCATGTGGAGAATAAGAGCACGTTTGAACAAGGACAGTGAGGCCGTTGATTTCACCATAGATGATGAATTTGAAAAAGGGACAGGGCCAAAGAGGTTCATGTATCAAGAACTAACTCGCGCAACAAATAACTTTGCTGAGGTTGGAAAGCTTGGAGAAGGAGGATTTGGAGGCGTTTACAAGGGCTTATTAAGTGATTCCAACACAGAAGTGGCAGTAAAGAGGGTTTCAAGAGGATCAAAGCAAGGAAAAAAGGAGTACATATCAGAGGTGAAGATCATTAGCCGTTTGAGACATAGAAATTTGGTACAACTTCTTGGTTGGTGCCATGAAAAGGGTGAACTCCTTCTTGTCTATGAATTCCTGCCTAATGGAAGCCTTGATTCCCATCTCTTTGGAGGGAAAATCATGTTAACATGGACTGTAAGATACAGAATTGCTCTTGGCTTGGCCTCTGCCCTGTTGTATCTTCATGAAGAGTGGGAACAATGTGTGGTGCATAGAGACATAAAGTCTAGCAATGTAATGTTGGATTCAAACTTCAATGCAAAGCTGGGAGATTTTGGTCTTGCAAGACTTGTAGACCATGACCTAGGTTCACAAACAACTGTTTTGGCCGGAACCATGGGCTACCTAGCCCCTGAATGTGTCACTACTGGCAAGGCAAGCAAGGAATCTGATGTTTATAGTTTCGGAGTTGTTGCCCTTGAAATTGCATGTGGAAGAAAGCCAGTTGAACCAAGGGAAGAACCAAGCAAGGTAAGGATGTTAGAGTGGGTCTGGGACCTCTATGGAAAAGGTCAACTTCTTCAAGCTGTTGACAAGAGACTAGACAATGACTTTGATGAGCGGCAAATGGAATGTTTGATGGTAACAGGCTTATGGTGCTGCCATCCTGATTACACTCACCGGCCTTCTATAAGGCAAGTGATAAATGTCCTAAATTTTGAAGCTCCATTGCCTAGCCTGCCATCAAAGTTACCAGTACCAATGTATTATGCGCCCCCAATCAATCTCTGCAAATTTTCCTACACATCATCAACAGGTCTCACAGATTCAGAAAAATATCGAACGCAATGTTCATGTAGTAGCTGCTCTACAAATACGCATTCATCATCAGCAGCAGACTCCGGAAAAGCTCTGCTAAATTCTCGCATGAATCATGTCTAGTATATTCCCTTTAACTCTCCATTTCATACAAATATAGGTAAAGAAAAAGATGAGATATAGCTTAACCATGCAACTTGTATTTATTTCATGTATTTTATGAATTTTGAGATAAATGGATGCATCATTTTTTCCATAATCGTGGTCTAATGACCTATATCCATGTTACTGTGTTAAACTGAAAAAGCTTAGACAGAAGTTATGAAATAGTCGGAATTTGGTTCTTTTTCTCGATTCTGGATGAGATCATGGTGTCTCGTTAGCTTGTTTGAAATCCAAAAATAGCAAATCAAGAATCATAGGTCATGTGGTATAGATCGATGGAACCATCTATGCCAACCACATTAACCAATGGCACTGTCATTTTTCTCAGCCTTGGGCTAGCTGTTTTTGAGCATACTTTATTCTCATAAATCAGAACCAAAATTTATGTACAATTCCAAGCTCTAACCATAATGGGTCAGAAATACTTAAAATTGACTTGTAGGGCTGATGAAAGAGGCAACTACTTTCATCTTTAGTCAATTGATGGTTAATTAAAAGAAATGTTGGCACCAGGAGGATTAACGAGGTTATGATATTTTTATTGGCTTCTCCGAGCATATAGCATCTGCATAATAAAACCAAGCAGGAATGAAAGGGCAAGCTGCTGCTCCATTTTCATGTCGATGTGACCTCTTTAAATTGTATGTCAGCTGTCTCCATTAAGAGAACGGAAAATTCGAAGAACCTCCAGAAAGCTAATGAATCTAGTCTTGTTCTTCAAACCTTCTTTTTGTCTTTTGTCCATTCGGTGGCCCTATCAAAATCCGCTGGCTTCCTATGGCTTTTACTAAACTTGTCGTGTCTGCCAAATGTCGTATCATTCGACTTTTTTATCCCTTCGGTTTCATCAAATCTTACATGGTTGCCAATTAATTTGGCTACATATATCAAGTATTTTCTGATATAAAGATTACTTCTGCCATCCAAATATTCCTTATTCCGTTCAAAGAATATTACAATAGAGTTGGACAAACCTGATTGTAACATACAAGATAAAAAGTTTAAATGAGTAGAAAATTAGCATCATTTTACCCTCGATTTTCCCGTCTCATTCCTCTAATTTCTAGCTGGTTAAACAACTTTTTAATTTTTTATGCTTTTACTCTATAAAAACAAAAATAAAAATGAATATTTAGAAATTAAATCAATAAAAAAGTGAAAAAAATTAAGAAATGAAGCTTAATTTATTTATTTATCATTTACTTCAATGACACTTCCTCCCTCTTCGGCTCTTTATTTATAAAGGGAGGGTTTAGGCTTTCAAATCAAGTTAGCATAACATCATGGGCCTAAGTTCATTGGAGGTGGGCCAAACTGGAGTGAACTTTTGCGATACATTACTAACAACTTTTACCTAAGGCCACCCCTGCCCACAGAAAATCTGGTGGACACTGCTAGACATTTCAAATCCAAGCCTTTATAAATGAATTAGTATTTATCATCATATATTATGCACGAATTTTTTTTTATTTTTAAATTATAATAATATTGATATATAAGATAAATATATGTATAAAGTGTAAAGTCAATGATTTATTAAATAAAATATAATTATAGTTGAAAGATAATTAATGTTTCGATTATATATAATTGGAAATTTGGTAATATTAATCTATAAATTATTTGATACTATTAGAATTAAAAATATATTTTTAATAAAATATGTTCAATACAATTAGGAATATATAATGAGAGAGAAGGGGGTTCCAAACTATATTGGAAAATTGCGATTTAAGGTAATATATAATAATCGCTAAAACTCTAAAGCCAGATTTAATTTTTTTTTGTTCCATTTGATATTGTGTTTGTAATTAAATTTGATGATTGTGAATAAACATAGCTCTAATCACAATGTCAAATGAACTCTAAAATAACATGGTGTGGAAAAATGTTCATTTTTTCTTTAAAGAATTTACTCATCAACAAACATTAAAGGAGCTAACATTTCGCTAATATATAATTATATAACCAATCAAATTATAGTCAATATAAGCAGTTAGATTAGGTTTCAATTACTAATCTTAGGAAAATAATTAATTTGTCTTAATAACCTATACTCTTCCTTGGAATGATATATAATGGTAACGGTCTTATCTCCCAAAACATTTGCGCGATCTTGGATATGGTCAAAAATTATTTTAGATGATGGCAAAAACTACTGCAAAGTTGTATCACGTTTGTAATTGCCCTTTGCTTCTCTTTTATACCCAAAATATTAATCATGGAAAAAGTACATTTAATGACCAAGGAGCCTGATTATTTTCTTCAAATCTTAATCTATTAATGAGAAACGTGTTCAAGAGGTAAGCTAAAGATAATTAGACTTTACCTTAAGAAAGAATAGCAGATTGACAACTTAAATCAATTTCAAGATAAAAAGATTATAGTGTATATATATATATATTATGATCAAATAAATTATTATTTAATTTATTATTTTGGATAAGATAACTTTATTTCAGATCTAACATATTAATTGCTTAATTATTATCAATCCGGATTATATCGAGTTGGAGCTCAAATGACATTTTTATTTTTTTGTATTATAAAGCAATTAAAATGGATTGATTTCGATTCTTCTGTTATCATTTTATTTATTGTTTTTTATTATTATATTTATCAACCCGGCGAAATCCCCGAAATGTAAGCTGCAAACACCAGAATCCACATGTCACAATGTTGGTGGACTGGTCACAAAACACGGAGTACTAGTTTCAGGTAGCATAACACGTGGCATCTCCTTTGCAAAAATAGTTGATGTACCGCGATTGCTTGTCCTGTCTTGTTTGTCCTTTCGGAGTTGACAGGTCTGAAATGCTTTATGCTTGGCTTTTGAGTTGTGCTCTGCCCTCCTCCCTCCATTCATTTGTTCCTATTGGCACTAGCTGGTTAATTTCTTCCTGTGTACTGGTTGTGTTTCTTCCAATATACTCCCTCCATCCATTTATCTTCTAACTCTGTATCTTGGATGCTAGACCAGATTATGTATCAATACATCCTTGTTAAACAAATTTCCAAATTCAACATCATTAAACAAATTTTTTTTCAGGTGCAAAAACATGTTTATCTTATTTTTGTGCCTAATTTTTGAATTACATGGAAAAAGTTTGTTTTTATAGATAGAATTAAATTGGAAATTGAACTGTACGATGAAGTCTCCATAAAGACCCCGCATTAGGAAAATACAATTCCAATAGAGATTGCTGTAGGTAGGATTCGGTCCAAATTTATTTTAGGTTTAAAACGTGGCTATATTTTTTTGGATCTTAACCAAAATTTTTGCCAAAGAATTGATTAAGCAGCCGCTTTAAAGGACTCGGCAACCATACATTTCCCATGAAGATAGAACATTAGGCCAAAACACAAACGTGCAAAAGAATGGAAAATTATAAACATGCATGCAGCAAGATATAAGTTATTCTCATAAATTGCTTAATTTCCATGAAAGGTTAGGTATGATTATCATTACCATTTAACAAATACATAAATTTTATACATAACGTTGTCATTATATATTATATAAAAATACGCACGGATTATCTTGACAAAATATTGATTATGATAAAATATACACATAAAAAGAAATAAAATAAAAACTCTAATCCTCTAATCAATCAAATACTTTTACCTAATTCAGTTTATAAGGAGAAAAGTCTATGTAGGATCGTTGAAAATTAACATATTTATGACTGTACAATTAAGTCTTCATTGTTTTCATCCCTGAGCATAATTGAAAGTACAGATTGTCAAAAATGAGCTCAAGACTAGTAAAGAATAGAATTAAACTAGTTAAAAAACTAGCAGAGTTTGTCCAATTGTCAGCTGTTTGAAGAGAGAGTAAATGTAAGGAGAAACGTAAACCAATCTAGAATGAATGAATAACTGAAGAAAAAGAAGGAAAAAAGACCTCCTTTAGGGCTTTACAGCAATCAAATTTGTCGTCTGTTTTTCAGCGACGAAGACCAAAACGTAAACAAAATGACGTCTTTCAAGTTTCAACATTTAGTTCAACCATTGAAACAAACCAAATCCTTTGATCAAATAATCTCACGCTGCAACCACTAAACTAACGACTTTTTGACCTATTGTGCAAAAAATATTCAACCACTATAACTAACCAGAATTGACATTGGCATATGGATATAATAACTAGACTAATTATAAAACGAACTTTGACTTTGGTTAGATATCGTCACTCCGCTGGAATCCAAATCCAACTTTTTTTTTTCTTAGATTTGTAAGATAAATCCCATTCGTTCTTGTCGATTCATCATTTAAATTAATCTACTTCATCCATTAAATAATTAACTGTTCAATGAAAAAGAAATGTCCTCACGTTGACTACATTTGTTCTTGTTTGCTTTGTGCTCCTGCTAAAGGAACTGCAGTTGCAAAAAAAAGGTGGTGAAATTAAGTTAGAAAGGAAAGATTCGAATAGTAGTGGTTCTGGTAAAGGGGAAAGAATAAATTGGCGTGGGAAAGGTATCCTGGAAATTGAGCTGCCCATGTTTATATGTTTTGCGTCTTGAGTGCAGCACAAGGTGTTGCAAAAGTCACAGTAGCAGGACAGCAAAGTTTGGTTATTTTCCCACCTCTGTAATCTAATCGTTGGGGTTGGTTGATGCCATGTGGAGTTTCCATCGGCCAATTGTTATCTAAATTCAAACCTGAAAATTTCCCAAATCGTCATTGCTTATTTAGATTAATTTATTGGAATCTTTTCAGGGTCTTAACAGGATTTTGCAACTCCATTAAGGGAGCCGAAACTAGAAATTCTATAGGCAATGATGGCTACTCAAAAGGCTCAATGACCGAAGATGCAAGGAAGAGAAAAATGTGGAAGTTGTTTTAATTGGCTAGTAATCTAAGAATTAAGCCATTTAAGTACAGGCAGCACGGTAGAAAAAAAAAAGGTTGATTGGGAGATGTACTAAACAGCGTGAAATGCATTTACACCACTTAATGATTTGAATATCAAATCTGGTGATGATATGGTCTGAGATTTGTGTCACTGTTACTCTTGGTATGATTTTAACAACTTTCTTTATAAAGCTAAACCAACCCCTAATTAAAATTCTATATTAATTTACTTCCATAATAAGAATTGCTCTCGAATTTTCAGGGCTTTCTATGAACCTTCTGCAAATCTTGTTTGATAACAAAACAAGTTGAATACTTTGTCCGCTGAATATTCTTGTTTTCTCGTCAAAATCTTTTCTTTTTCACCCTTTTCTCAATTTTGACTATTCGTTCTTTTCTTTTTTCAACTTTCACATTTCATTCAAATTTCCTCATTGGATCAAAACCTTGCTGGAACTTTCAAAGTAAATAGTAGGAACGGAATTACGAGTAGTATTTTTTTTTCCTTCCATTTGTGATTTATGTTGTTTCCAGACCTAAATTTTGGTGAACAAAATGCCACTTTGGTATCCAAAATTGTCAAAGCCGGGAACAAGGAACATTGGACGCGTGATACTTTTCCTTAAGACAAAGCTGCCCTCTGATGACTAATTCTAAATGACCCAAGAATTTTGCCTTTAATTAAACCCTGAAAAACTCGTTAGAAAGATTTTGGACCTGCTGCTCTTCACACACATTTACTGCCGTGTTTGACACCCGTTATGAAAGAGCTTTTATTAAATTTTTATACCTTCTTATTTTATCTTTTAATATAATTCATAAATTTTTAAAGAGAATTATACTTTATTTTTATTTAATAAAAACATTATCAAAAATGAATTAAAATCTACCAAATAATTTCCTACATGATATAAGACTTTGGAGTTTATCAAATATTATCACAACTTCTAGTTATCGCATTTTTTTTTTTTTGGTAATTGTAGAGCAGTTCACTTTTGTCTAGAGAAGTTATAGTCCCGGTCAAACAACTCCAATTAAAATGAATAATATACAATTAAAGATAGCCGTGACTGTAATACTAATAATAAGAATCAGAAGTCGCTGTTTTGTCATTAGACTACGTATATAAACCCCATCTGCCTGTGACCATTATGTCTTGCGCACGTTTCAGAACGCCATTAAGGATCCTTTTGCTTCATTTTTGTAACGGAAAATCCGAGAGTGCAACCCCGGAAAAACCAACCTTTTGTCCAATCACAGAATCCATTGATTCCTTCTCTCTACTCTTTCGCTTTCAAAAGATTGACATTGCCAAGTTCAGCGGATTTTCCTTTTATGGTGAGTTTGATTTGCCGAAAGCTCTTTTGCTCTCCTTACCATTTTTGGATTTCTTTCATTTTATATTCTTAAAGGCATGAGTATTCGGAATCCTCTTATTGAACAGAATTTCCCTGTTTATGTTTTAGTTCAAAAATTTGCAGCTCCGGTTCATCAAGAATAATGGAGAAGGTGGCGAACAGGAGCCACTTGAGACAGCTTGTTTTCTGGCTAGTAATGATCATTGAGTTATTACTCTTTCTATCTGCTTCTTCTGAACAACTTTCAGCCAGGTTCTTCCCCTACCCTTTTCTCGCTCTTCTCCCCCCCCCCCCCCCCCCCCCCCCCCCCCCCCCCCCCCCTTTTTTATTTCCTGTTCTATTTTGTATGTTTCTCTCCCTGCGCTTTTTCTGCTGATGTGTGCGCGAGAGAGAGAAAGGGAGTGCATTGTTTTTAAGACAGTTGATGAGTCCGCATGCCCCGTTGCTTTATGCCGCACCAGGTTAAATATTAGAAGGATTGATTGATAGACTAAAGTAAGGGCAGTTATGGGTTGAAAATTTTAATATACTTCCAGTAATTTTCTTTGTTTTGTTGGTCTCTGTCTTCTCTTTCATCTCTTTAAAATTTCTCTCTCTCTCGTGACTTGATTAGGCCTATGGGCTTTGGACACCATGACTTTTTCACATTTAACCTGAAGTACGGGGCATGATTGAATTGTGACCCGTGACAGAAGTTCTAAGAGTTTGATATCCCAACAGTTCCTCTTCTCTGTGTCAATGCTTTTTGGGTGGCAATAAAATTCTCTGGCCCTCCTTTTTTTTTGTTATTAACATAACATGTGAATGCATGGATTTATATGTTTTTGTTCTTTTGTCTTTGTTATAAAATTCTCAAGGTAATTATATCTCTCAAATAAAAATTTTGACTTCAAATGTTGTGAATAAAAATGTTCAATCTAAGAGTTACATATTAAGCTTGTTCGTTAGGTATGTTGGTATTCTATTAATAATGGTTTCTTTTGTCTTTTTTCGAAATTGTTTTATATGCCCTAAAGTCGCCAACTTTACCTCTCTACCCCTTTCTTGGAACATCAATATTTGGCTATTCATGTTTTCTTTTCATCATTTCATGGACAAATTAAAAATCAGTAAATAGGACATTTAAAAAAAAATAAAACTTTGGATGTTTGATTTGCAGAAAACTCCTAAGAGATGACACCACTGACCCTCTTCAAGTCCAGCTGGAAACAAGTGATGATAACAGAGTAAGATGACAGTCCCCTCTTATAAGGTTCTAAGTTTTGTTTATAATTGGTGATGAAAAGAAAATTAAATAGTAAGTGAAATTGCAACAGGTGAACTATAAATGGGTTCACTACGCTTTCCACAGTTCTAATTCTTAAATGCATGAAGCATGACTCTTTTTTCTAAAAGCATGGAAATATTTAATCTTTTCTTCCATTTATTCTGAACTTTTCAGGTGGTTATTGATAATGGACTTGTTCAAGTCACCATCGGAAATCCAAATGGTTATCTGATAGGATTAAAATATAAGGGATTCGATAATGTGCTTGAAAGTAGAAACAAGGACCAAAATAAAGGGTATGCATTTCTTAGCTACTCCCAAAAGTTCTCTCTTCTTTTGTATCTTTATTCTATTTTTCCTTTATTTTTGTTTTTTCAACTTTACAGTTTTGGAAACACCATGTTCACCTTTTCTTACATTCTTTTTTTGGGGGGGATGGGGATAAAAAATGGAATATATTTTAGGTACTGGGACATTGTCTGGGATGACAATGCAATTGACAAGTAAGTTCACAACCACCCTATTGTGCTGCTGCAAATGAATATATATCTTTCATTTCTTTAATTGACACTGTTTGCTCGCTCCTGCAGAATAGAAACAGAACAATTCAAGGTCATAACACAAACTGACGATTTAGTGGAGCTTTCCTTTAGCAAAACATGGAATTATACAACAGACTATCGCAAGGCAGTTCCCTTAAACATAGACAAAAGGTATGCAATGTTAAAGACCTCAAACATTCTCCAAGATTTGAATGTGCAGCTTAGAAGAACGATTTTGATCCCTCTGCATTTATTTTAACATTCTTCCAGGTACATAGTCCGCCGAGGCGTTTCCGGGGTCTACATGTACGGTATCTTCGAGCGCCTGGCCGAATTTCCAGCTGCTCAAATGTACCAAATACGGATTGCTTTCAAGCTCCAGGAAGAGAAGTAAAACAAATATGAAACCCTTAATAAATATATAATTAAGATCTCTTTTTGTCTAAACAGGAAAAATAATGTCAATATTTCCTGCGACATTTTGAATCAGGTTTCGGTTCATGGCGTTATCAGACACCAGACAAAGGGTCATGCCCATGGGACGAGATCGAAACTCTGATCGCAGTCAGACTCTTGCCTTCAAAGAAGCTGTTCTATTGACCAATCCAACCGATCCAAAACTTAGAGGAGAGGTATTTATTTTCTTTATCTTCGAGACTCTAAACTAAGTTTTATTCTAATTTTGGTCTGGTAAACTAGGACCCTTTTGCGGAATCACTTCCTTTTAGGCGTTGAAAAAATGTGGCTTCATTTTTCCTGTGTCTTTGTCTTTTCGAGTACATTATTTTACAGTCCCGTGACAATGTGGGGCGCAGGTTGATGACAAGTACCAATATTCTTGTGAAAACAAAGACAACAAGCTTCATGGGTGGATAGCCGAATCCGACGATGATCCAGCCGTGGGTTTCTGGGTAATCACCCCGAGCAATGAGTTCCGTACTGGTGGCCCTCACCATCAGGACCTCACTTCTCATGCTGGTCCCACCGCTCTCTCCGTAAGTCTACCTATAAGCAACACACAAACGTAAAAGCTGTTAAAGCACAATTCCATTTCTGAAATTTAATTGGTTTTTAATGTAGATGTTTGTTAGTACGCATTATGCCGGAAAGGAAATAGAAACATCTTATAACAAAGGAGAGCCTTGGAAAAAGGTCTTTGGTCCTGTTCTGATCTATCTTAATTCTGCTTCCGAAGATGCTCGCAAGACACTCTGGGAAGACGCTAAACGACAGGTTTGTTAACTGCTTTTTGTAACTTAAAATCTTAAATTATGTCGATCAACTAACTATATATGTTAATGTCACTTTTTTTGCACCATTAGTTGAATCAAGAAATTGAAAGCTGGCCGTACAATTTCACTGGATCAGAAGATTTTCCTAATGCTGATGGACGTGGAAAAGTTAGTGGTCAATTACTAGTGCGAGACCGGTATTTCATGTTCCTTTTTTCTTCCGTTTTGTCATCTTCATTTAATATATTATTGCATAAGGGTTTATCTTATTTTAATTTTCTTGGTTCAGATACATGGATAATGAATTGATGCAGGCGCAATCTGCCTTTGTGGGGTTGGCACCACCTGGTGAGGCAGGATCATGGCAAACAGAAGGAAAGGTTAATATCGTTAACAAAGCTGCATCTCAGATATAAACATACATCAAGTGTAACGGGGAACTAAGACTGGTTTTTATTGTCTTCTTTTCTGTTTTCAGGGCTATCAATTCTGGACTCAAACCGACGAGAATGGCCGTTTCAAAACAGAAAATGTTCGACCAGGGGAGTATAATTTGTATGCATGGGTTCCTGGTTTCATTGGAAGCTACAAATCAGATCTCAACATTACTATCGAACCAGGTAAAATTAATCTCCAAATTAATGTGCTTGTTCGTTTTGTGGGCTTAACATCTATCCAAACTAATGTACTTGGAGATTCATTGATTAACATATTCTGAATGCAGGAAATGACATCAACTTGGGTACTCTTATATATGATCCTCCAAGAAATGGTCCGACATTGTGGGAAATCGGGATTCCTGACCGGACAGCTGCGGAGTTCTACGTACCGGATCCATACCCAACACTTATGAACTCAATATGCGTCGATGACGTAGACAGGTAAGCTCTCTAAACGACATGGTCACACCTTTCTGTCTAAGATTTCAACGCAGGTTTCATCAACTTACAATTATGACAAATATCGAGCAGATATAGACAATATGGATTGTGGGAACGCTACTCAGATCTTTATCGTCACGGTGATCTTGTCTACACTGTGGGCGTTAGTAATTATTCTCGGGATTGGTTCTATGCTCATGTTACCAGGTGCTAATTTCAAGTTACTAATTCCAGAATATCCCTGTATATTTTCAAGGGAGTTTGGGTTGGTCCTAATATTTTCAATTACAGGGATGGAGGGAACAGTACAAAGCGGCCAACCACATGGCAGATTAAGTACAATCTCGAAGATGTGAGCGAGACAGGAAATTACACTCTCCAATTGGCCTTGGCATCAGCTTCTTATGCTGAAGTACAGGTATAAATCTGATCAGTCTCACATCCTCGGCCATCATTTATCAGGCTAGTCTTTCACTTGCTGGTTTTTTCTGATGAACCATTTACCATTGCATTCATAGGTTCGATTCAACTATCCAGATTCTGATCGACCTTATTTTACAACGAGGCTAATTGGCAGCGATAATGCCGTAGCAAGGCATGGAATTCATGGATTATACAGATTGTATAGTATTATTGTACCTGGTAATCAATTTCAGAAAGGGGAAAATACAATCTTTCTAAGTCAGACAAGAAGCACGGGCGCATTCGACTCAGTTATGTATGACTACATTCGATTAGAAAGACCAACAAATTAATCAATTAGTCAATGTACAAATAGATGATATTTGATATTCTTTCTGGTTGTAATTTTTTAATAGGCGTTGCTAGTAAATTTTGATTCAAGCCTGATTATGGCTTATATGCATAGCAAGTTAGTACGTAAAAGGAGAAATTAAAGCAAAAATATGTTTCAATTGATGTGTGGCTCATCGGGTTGCTCTGAACACTCCTTTCTTTAAAATCTCTGGTTTTGGAAACTTCCAATTCCAAGACAAACGACCCTTGTTGCCAAACGGGGGGGAGCAGTCCAAAAGAAAATTACATTAAATACGACAAAAGACCAGATTAAAAAAAAAAAAACAGAGCACAAAACTACCTTTCAACAAAACCCGGCAGTTTACAGTTCCTTGTTAAGAGGACTGACAAAGAGAGACAGGGATTTGAACCTAGGACTTCCTAGTTCCTAGGATTTTAATTAATCCTGTCCTTTTACTGCTTGACTCTGGTCGAGAAATTTTATCGATAAATTGGCAGTGACCTATTTGTTCAGAATGCAAAAGTTACGGTAAAGTGCCATCGCAAAACACAAAGGGCCAAATCTTTCAAAGGCCGAAGAAGGTGTACGCCTGTAAAATTCGTATTGTGCCAACTTCCCGAAAGAACTTCTATTGAATATATTTCAGTCTTGTCTTACAATCTTGCCAAAAGAATGACTAATTAAAGGTGTGCGACTTGATCTCTTTCACTATTTTGTATGTATTACTTTTGAATGCATTTTTAAATTAATTTTTATTTATATGTATGAGATTTATAATTCAGAATTGAATTTTATATGTATAAATGGTGATGGTGGATGTGTTAAAAAATAATGGAAACAATCGAACTTGATTATAATATGATGAAAACAATTTATCAAAATTAAGGAATAACGAAATAGAAAAATATAAGTTAATTAAAAAAATACTAGTTGAATATGTCCTTTTCCTCGAGGTTACTGGAAAATCTTTACATAACTTCTCTTACAACATGAACAATAAATCCAACAAATCAAAGTCTAACATGTCATTAAGATTTTGTTATATCAACACACATGGAACTACAAGTTTTTGTCTAATGTGTTTTCTTTTTCTTTTTCTTGTTTTGGTATTATTTAATATTTGGTATCATCCTGTAACCACTCACCATGTTGCTTTCACTTCTAAATATGTAGACAAAAGCATTAAAGTTGAGGTTGTCCAATGATGTTCTTAATTTACTCTTTTGAGAAGGATGTAAATTGATAAAACCAATATATAGAGACGTTTAGAAATCAGGAAAAAAAAAAGAGAAACACTTAAATCATAAAGGGCCAAGGAGGATAAATCCTCTTGGGAACAGTTGGTATGTCTTTGGTTTTTCCTCAATCAGGCTGGTGAGGCGAAACATAATATTAGTAATTGGAGGTGATTATATAAGTATTGTTTATATATGTATGAAGATTGTGTTGGTGTTGAGTGGGGTTTATGAAGATTATGAAGTATTCAAGAATAGGTAAAATCCATTTCAAGGCAAGCCTTTCAAATAGGCATCTATCTTTAGGATTTAATTCGCCCCCACCACTTGGTATACAAAGGGGAATATTGCGACTAGTCTTAAAGATACAATAAAGTCAACGTCTAACTTTCGTATTACACTTTATAAAACTAGACCGCTAGATACACTCGAGGCTTTACAAAGTCGTTTGGCTTTAAAACCAACTTTTTGCAGCAAGTAGATAATAAGGAATTTGAAATCTTTTGTAGATGGTGAAAACTTTAGTGTTTGTGTTGGAAGTACACAACACTTTCCTTTTGCTCTCTTGCACTTGCTTGTTGTGTCTAAATTTTGGTTTGTCAAAATGAATGACAATAAGCCCTTTATATAGGCTTCTAAGTATTTCTTCTTCAAGGATACTTCTTTTCATAAAGACATCTTTTTGTCTAAAAAACATCTTTACATTCCAAGGTCACAATCTTTTCATAAAGATATATTTCATCCAAAAAGTATCTCTACATTTTGCCAACACAACTTTTGAGCAAAAGATATTGTTTCAATAAACATCTAATGAATAGATAACTATTCATTCCATAAATTACTATACCTTGAAACTATATCTATTCACATGTAATCTTTCATATGTTAATTTACACATGTAACTTTTCACATATAACTTTTCATATGTTACTTTACATATGTAACTTTTCACATGTAACTTTCTGTTGGTGTCTTTTCAATGTCATTTTCTAATAAACAATTTATGTTACTTTTCGTAACATAACTTTTCAGCTAACATAACTTTTCTTAATTTTGAAAATACACCAACAATCCCCCACCATTTTCAAAATTTCCAAATATCAACAACTTTGGGAAATCCTGTGCATCAATGAAGGTATCCCGCACATTTGAACCTTCACCTAGTGAGTGTGGTTGGTTCTAGTCTGAATAAAGTGGTTGACCAAGCATTGAACCATCGATTCTGCATTTGACTAGTCAGGCCACTAAACACGCACAAGCTTCCTTGCTCATATTGTATCTAGTTTTGCCAACACATTTTTGGCCTTGTATTTTGCATTCATTCATGAGTGTTGTCAGAGTCAAGCCTTTAGCTCCTAGAAGCGGCCGCACTTCCACTCATATAGGTAGCCCCCATCGAAAGTACCCCATAATTATTGTACTTCAACATTTACATGTTATGGGTCTATTAAAAACTTTTCGTTCATCCTTACTTAACACATTACGGGAACCAAGCACTATACACCTTGGGATGGAAAATATAATCTAGTGCTTGCAATCTCCATGTGTTGGAATGGTTAGTACCCAAGACTTGCAAGTCAGCCGCAAGCGTCGGGGTGAGCTCCCATAATTGGAGATTTAATTAATAGGTTTGAGCCCCATCCCTCTTGAGGTTTTTAACATAAGGTCCATTTTTAGATCTTTAGTAAACGGATCTGTTAAATTTTCACCAGACCTCACATAACTTATAGTGACTATACCGTCATTAATCCTTTACCTTACAATGCTATGTCAAAGTCCAATATATCGATTATTTCCATTGTAAGCTTGATTATATGCCTTTGATACAGTTGCTTCATTGTCACAATGTATCAAGATTGGTGCCATCGGTTTTGGCATCAATGAAATTTCATAAAGTAAGTCTTTCAACCATTCCGTTTCTTGGGTAGCAGATGCTAAGGCTATAAATTCAGCCACCATGGTGGAGTCTATTTAATAAGATTGTTTTTTAGAACCCCAAGAAACAGCACCCCTATCAATTGTAAAAAATCTATCTAGTCATGGACGTGTAATCCGATATATTTGAGTTCCAACTTGCATTCATATATCTTTCTAAAACCGAAAGAAAATTGGAATAGCAAATGTCATAATTCTTTGTACTCTTTAAATATCTTAAAACTCTATGAACAATATACCAATGCTTTTTACTCGGATTACTTGTAAATCGGCTTAGCATCCCAACCACAAATGCAATATCCGGTCTTGTACAGACCATTGCATACATAAGGCAACCAATCACCCTTGCATATTCATGTTGTGCTATTGGCTTGTCTACATTAGGTATGAGCCTTTGATTAGAATCATAAGGTGTTGTCATCGACTTACAATCTGACTTGCCATACTTCATTACGATTTTTTCAATGTAATGAGATTGAGACAATGTTAGGCCATTATTGTCTCTTATTATTTTTATACCAAGAATAACATCCGCCATACCCATATCTTTCATGTCAAAATTCTTTGACAAGAACCTTTTTATGTCTTCCACTTGTTCTAAATCCGTTCCAAAGATTAACATGTCATCCACGTATAAACAAATGATGACACCTTTTCCATTTTTTTAACTTACTATGGACACACTTGTCAGATTGATTGATTTTGTAGCCATTAGCAAGCACAACCTCATCAAACTTTTGATGCCATTATTTAGGCGCTTGTTTTAATCCGTACAAGGATTTTACAAGCTTACACACTTTCTTTCCTTGACCCGGAATGACAAACCCTTTCGGTTGTTCCATATACACCTCTTCATCTAATTTACCATTTAGGAATGCCGTTTTAATATCCATTTGGTGAATTACCATATTTTAAATAGATGCAAGTGTTATAAGCATTCTAATTGTAGCTATTCTTGCTATCGATGCATATGTATCAAAATAATGAATACATTCCTTTTGTTTAAAGCCTTTTGCCACTAGTCTTGCTTTAAACTTTTCTACGGTTCCATCAACTTTCATTTTCTTTTTGAAAATCCACTTACAGCCTATTGGCTTAGAACCCGGTGAAAGGTCTACCAATTTCCATGTTTTGTTTCCCATTATTGAGTCCATCTCATCTTATATTGCTTCTCTCCAAAAAGAAGCATCTCGAGACTTCATTGCCACCTCATATGTTTGAAGATCACCCTCACCTTCTACATTAAAGCAGTAAGGTAGGTATTCACATATTTCATCTCTTGTACCTTCAATTAAGTACATCAGAAAATCCGATCCAAATGTCTTTACTTTTCTAACTCTTTTACTTCTCCGAAGCTCGATAGTTTTCTCATCATTTTTCGATAAACTATCGCTTTTTGTTATTTGTTCCTTAGGTCTAGGAATTGAGTTGAACCTTGTTTCATCAAAGATAGCGTCTCTTGATTCTATGACTATATTAACGGTATATGAATCATTAGGCTCTATCACCATGAAACGATATGCTTTACTATGTTCAACATATCCTATAAATATGCATTCAATTCTTTTTTCACCCAATTTCCTTTTCTTTGGCTCCAGTACCCTTACTATGGCTCAGCAACCCCAAACTCTTAAATAATTAAGGTTTGGCTTTCTTCCTTTCCATAGTTCATAAGGAGTAATTTTGCTCTTTTTGTTTGAGATTCTATTTAATATATGGCAAGCCGTTAATGAGGCTTCGCCCCAAAATCTTTTTCCTAAACCTGAATTAGAAAGCAAAGCATTTACCATTTTCGTAAGAACTCGATTCTTACGTTCCGCTACACCATTTTGTTCCGGTGTGTATGGAGCGATTGTCTCGTGAATAATACCTGTGGACTCAAAATATTTGGGATCATAATATTCTCCTTCTCTATCACTTCGTAAACATTTAATAAACAATTCACAATGCAATTCAACTTCTCTTTTCTATATTCCAAACTTTTCTATTACTTCATTTTTAGTATACAACAAGTAAACATAGCAATATCTAGATAAGTTATCAATGAATGTTACAAAGTATTTCTTTCCACTAATAGAAGGAGTACTATGCATGTCACAAACATCAGAGTGTATTAATGCAAGCAATTTAGTATTTCTTTCTACCTTAGGAAATGAACTCGTAATTTTAGTGACCATGCATGTCTTACACATATCATTATTTTCATCAATAGTAGGTATCAATTCTAACTTAGCCATTTCATGCATTCTTCTATAATGAACATGACCTAATCTATTATGCCTTAAACTAGATAGATTTGCTTTACTATCATAAACATTGAGCAAGGCATCAATATAAGTAGAACTAGCAATTTTCTTATTGATATTGAGCTTGAACATGTTCTCACAATAATATCCACTTCCCACATATTGTCCACCTTTTGTAAAGATGAACTTATTGCTTCAAATATTAATTTGAAGCCATACTTATTCAACAAGCCTCTCGACATAAGATTTCTTCTAACTTTCGGAACATAATACACATTGTTTAATACAAGTGTTTTTTCGAATGTAAACATAAGTTCCATGGTGCTTTTTCCTTTCACTTGTGTAGTGGAGGAATTTTTCATGTATAGCACATTTCCTTCATCAACTTGTTCCAAAGTTTTGAAGAAACTTTTATCATTGCATACATGATTCGTTGCACTAGTGTCAATCCACCACGCTCCATCATTTTGGAGAAGATTGACCTCGGAAACCATTGCCACAAACTTGTGGTGGTTCACACATTGTGTCTTGCTTTTCAAAAGTCTGCATTCTGCCTTAAAGTGACCAAGTTTGTTACAATGAAAATATGACCCTTTTTTGTTCTTTTTGAACTTATGACTTTTGCCATACATGCCCACAACATGTTTTCTTTCGCTTGGCTTGTTTGATGGTTTGTGTTCCATCACATGGACCTTCGAAGTCACAAGATTCTTTTCATTAGAATTTTCATATTACTTGACTTCTTCTTGTTTTCGATAATCTTTTTCTATTCGAAGATAATTGCCAAGGTCCTCGAGAGATATATCCTCCTTTTTATGTTTAAGAGTTTTCTTGGTGTCTCTCAATGAAGGGAGGAGCTTATCAATTATTGATGAGACCATAATAGCTTCATCCATTTTCTGATCATATTGCTTAAAACTATTGAGGATACGTTCAAGTTTATTCAATTGCTCCATAACAGAATGATTATCAACCATTTTAAAGTTGTTAAAGCGACTAACCAGGAATTTCTTGCTACTTGCATCTTCGGCCATGTATCTTGCTTCCAACTTGTCCCATAGTTGTTTCGCACTTGCCTCGTTTTGATAAGTATCGAACAATGTATCCGACATTCCATTAAGAATGTGTCCTATGCATATGTAGTCCTCATTATCCCACTTTTGCCTTTGGCATGTTCTTTCCGTAGTTTCTTCACCATCTTCCTCACTTGGTCGTGGTGTATCTGGAACGTACGCCACTTTAAGAGTTGTGAGAATGAAGCACATCTTTTTCTGCCATCGTATGAAGTTTCCTCCTTCAAAATGGTCTAACTTAACTATGTTGGTAGCCATCTCCTTTAGTGAAGCCATCTTGAATACTACGAAATTAAGTCTTAAATTTGTTGGTGTTGAGTGGGGTTTATGAAGATTATGAAGTATTCAAGAATAGGCAAAATCGACTTCAAGGCGAGCCTTTCAAATAGGCACCTATCTTTAAGACTTAATTCACCCCCACCACTTGGTATGCAAAGGGGAATATTGAGACTAGTTTTAAGGATACAATGAAACTAACGTCTAACTTTTGTATTGCATTTTACGAAACTAGACCGCTAGATTCACCCGAAGGTTTGCAAAGTCGTTTGGCTTTAAAACCAACTTTCTGCAGTAAGTAGATAATAAAGAATTCAGAATCTTTTGTAGATGGTGGAAACTTTAGTGTTTGTGTTGAAAGTACACAACACTTTCCTTTTGCTCTCTTGCACTTGCTTGTTGTGAGTAAATTTTGGTGTGTCAAAATGAATGAGAATAAGCCCTTTATATAGGCTTCCAAGTCTCTTCTTCAAGGACACTTCCTTTTCATAAATACATCTTTTTATCTAAAAAAACATCTTTACATTCCAAGGTCACAATCTTTTCATAAAGATCTATTTCATCCAAAAAGTATCTCTACATTTTACCAACACAACTTTTGAGCAAAAGATATTATTTCAATAAATATCTAATGAATAGATAACTATTCATTCTATAAATCACTATACCTTAAAACAATATCTATTCACATGTAATCTTTCACATGTTACTTTACACATGTAACTTTTCATATATAACTTTTCGTATGTTACTTTACATATGTAACTTTTCACATGTAACTTTTCGTTAGTGTCTTTTCAATGTCATTTTTCAATAAACACTTTATGTTACTCTTTTCAATTAACATAACTTTCTTTAATTTCAAAAATACACCAACATATTGAAGATCTTAATTATTTAATTAATTACTCCTGGAGAAAATAGCCATTACTCAGGATTTGAAAGAGATGTTTGTAATATACTTATAATTAATAATTAAATTTCTTTGAAACGAATGTTTCAACACTAAGCTTTAATTGTTTGTTTTGTTGTGAATTGAAAAAGTGACAAATACACAACGTTAATAGAATCAAACTAGAGATAACAATTTAATTTTCATTTCTTTTATGTAAGATTCTCTTTAGTTGTCAATTCATTGATTTATTCTCAATTTTTTTAAGTAAAAGAATTGCAAGAAAAAGGCACGTAAATGAACATAAAGAAAATATTTAAAGAATATAAATTCAAATAATATAACCTTCATAATGAAAAAAAGTTGATTTCCCCTTTTGTTTTAAATGAACTTGAGTAATTGAATTTAAACCAGGAAATTAAGAAGCAATTAAAATCAGGATTGCAACCTTATCCTTTTAGACAGCAATTACTCAGATGTCACGTCAGCAGTCAGCTACAAAAGCTTAAGGAAGGCAGCACTTAAAATGACATGATAATAGGCTAACCAGTAGAAGGCACTTTCATTTCTCTTATAGCCTAACGCACTTTGGTAATTGGGTCGAAAATGGCAAACTCACCAGAAAAAGAGCACCCTGTTAAGACCTTCGGATGGGCTGCCAGGGACGCATCTGGTCATATCTCTCCTTTCAACTTCTCCAGAAGGTGAATTTTCTCAATTTCTCTTTGTTACTATGATAGTTCTATTAATTTCAGATGCATACCTACCTCTCTCTCTCTCTCTCTCTTGATGTTCCTGTTTCATGAATTTGAGGTTATATACTTGTATTTCTTATTTGTTTAACATTTGGTTAAGTTTTCATGGTGGTAATAAATTCTTTGAATCATGTGAGTACAGGGCAACCGGTGAAGAAGATGTGAGGTTTAAGGTGTTGTACTGTGGGATATGCCATTCTGACCTTCACAATATCAAAAATGAATGGGGTCTTTCCATCTACCCTATGGTTCCTGGGTGAGACAATCCATTTAGCTCTTATCATCTCTTTTTGTTCTCCTCTTCATACTAGTAGTAGTATTTGATCTTCAACTGTTTTTTTCTTATTCCTTTTTCTTTCCTGGACCATTGCATAATGAAAAGGAAACAGCAACATTCCCACCCACCTACTTTTCTCATTATGGGATTAATTCCATTCCTCTTGAAATGCAGTAATGTCTCTTTCCTATGAACAGATAAATTTTTGGTGGGTTTTGTTCACAAATGATAAGAAGAAACTCTGACTAAACATGCCTAATCGGCTAATCCCAATTGGTTTTTAGTACTAGACATATTATTCTTCTTCATCAAAGTCGGTATTATTTTGCACCCACCAAAATTGGTCGTTTCATGATAATGTCAAAGTGCGCATGACAATTATAATTAGGCATCAGGTTATGAGACTGATATGGAGCCATTTGTCTCTCTTAGAATCATCAAAACTTGGAAATGCATTTGTTTATTGAACACTGAAAAGTGAGGTTGTGGTTTGCATATGCCTCCAAGTAGCATTATAAAGAAACGGTCCATATAGCATTTTTAGACCCTAACTCATTCCAATAAAAGGGCATGCCCAACCCTGGATACGCTTTGAGTTTCCCGGTGAGCCTCTCGATTGCCTAATCTAGAAACTTTCATGGCCTTAGGCCCACAAAATGCTGGGCCAGACACCCTACAGATTCAAAATCAATTACTCCCTCTAATTTTGTTTATTCGACTAAGTTTATAATTAACCTTATTATCAAAGCTTTTTCTAATCATTAAGATGTTTTAGTACATCTGATCCATATCTTAATGTATGTTAAAAAAAAGTCACACCCATCCCAATAATGCCAAGATGTTAACAGAAATCCCCATAACTTGCAGGCATGAAATTGTAGGGGAAGTGACTGAAGTAGGCAGCAAAGTGGAAAAGGTTGGGGTGGGAGATAAAGTGGGAGTGGGATGCATGGTTGGTGCTTGCCACAGCTGTGAGAGCTGTGCCAATGACCTGGAAAATTACTGTCCTAAACTGATACTAACCTACAATGGAATTCACTACGATGGAACAATGACATACGGAGGCTATGCAGATTCAATGGTTGCCAATGAACGCTACGTTGTCCGGATCCCTGATGGCATGCCCCTTGACGCTGCAGCTCCGTTGCTTTGTGCTGGAATCACTGTTTACAGTCCACTGAAATATTTTGGATTGGGTGAAGCTGGAAAGCACATCGGCATTGTTGGCCTTGGTGGTCTGGGTCATGTAGCTGTTAAATTTGCCAAGGCCTTGGGGTCCAAAGTAACAGTTATTAGCACGTCCCCTAATAAAAAAACTGATGCCTTGGAACATCTTGGTGCTGATTCGTTTTTGGTTAGCCGTGACCAAGACGAAATGCAGGTAATATTCAAATAACTATCTAAATTTGAAGCAAACTTAGTGATTTGGTTTCTATTTTAACTAATTTTGCTCAAAGAAAAATTGGAATTGAATTTTCTTCGGGGGGGGTTTCCGGATTCGAGCAGGCCGCCATGGGTACTTTTGATGGAATCATTGACACGGTCTCTGCTGTTCATCCAATTTTGCCGTTGCTTGGTCTTCTAAAATCCCATGGAAAGCTTATTAGGGTGGGCGCACCCTACGAGCCACTTGAATTACCTGTCTTTTCTTTGATCATAGGTAAGCAGAAAACATTACATAAAGACAGTGTTGGAGTTTGATTTCTAGTCTAGATTAGCTGACAAGTACTTTATATATATGTTGTGAAATAACAGGAAGGAAGACGATGGCTGGGAGTGGCATTGGAGGAATGAAAGAGACACAAGAGATGATTGATTTTGCAGCAAAACACAACATAAAAGCAGACATCGAAGTTATTTCGATGGATTATGTGAACAAAGCGATGGAGAGACTTGGCAAGGGTGATGTTAGATACAGATTTGTAATCGACATTGGAAACACCTTGGCTGCTACCAAGCCTTGAAGATCAGCCGGCTCTGTCCAGCCTTGTTAAACTACTGCTTCAGTGATCCTCATTCGCTTTAAAACACTTGGGGATTGGGGTAGTTTTGTGATCGAACAACGCTTGCTTCAACATAGACTCGTTATCCTACACTTTAAGCAGTCAATGAATAATACTGAACGCTCTATGCTTTAGAGTTTTTATTCTATTTTTGGACATGAGAAATGTTGCGGAAGTGCTTTAGAGTCTTTATGACCAAGGTGCCTCAATAAAGGTCCTTGTGGATAAATACTCCAGGCTCATTTTTGCAAAGTTACAGAGTATCTGAATTATAGTTTAATTTTCAATTTAACATTTACAATTAAAAAATTCATAATTAACAATTTGTATACCAAACTAACAACATTAATTAAATGGTTAATGTATTCAAAATATTCAATAAAATTACAACATATGATTAAAAACATCACATTATTTTTAATTTTATTTTTTTATTTTCAAAGTTAAAAAAATAAAAGAAAAATTCAATTAAAAAATTGAGAAGAGAGAGGGGAGAAGGAGAGAGAAGGGAGGTAAATCGATGACATTTGCCCCAAGCCAACCAAATCTCCTGGTAATTGGCCTTCCGCTTGCCCTCTCTCCCTTCTTTCTCTATTCCCTTCTCTTCCTTCGCTCTCTCTCCCTTAACTCTTTACTTTTCTTTTTTAAAAATATTTTATAATTTTTTCCATTCTCTAAAATTTTTAATTCAAGAAAAAAAAAGAAATTCAAAATAAAAATTAATTTGACCTGACATTTTTTTAAACACATGACATGTTTTTATTGATTATGTTTTGATATGCTATATATTTGATTAATCATATTAATTTTGTGGACAAATTGATAGATGGAAGCAAATTTTGAATATTTCATTTTGAATTATTTTTCTTTAAGTACCAAATTAATAGTTTTATTATAATTTGAATAATGAATATGTAATTAACATATTTTAAAACTAAACGAAGTGGATAACATTATGAATATAATCTAAACTATATTGATTCTTAGCTAAATACTTGCTCTACATTCAACGCTTGTCCCTTGGTATTTTATTATGCTCAAAGGGCATTTTAGATTTTTACTTCTTTTTTTTGCCTACTTACTGATTCCCTTTCCCTTTAGGATCCTACCTTCCCAAGTTTTTTGGTTTCCTGTAGTTGATTGTGGCAACTCTCCCATTCTTCGATCCTTCGATTGTGTTGGGGTTTTTCTTTTTATTGAAGGGGGTTTTTTGTTTTTGGTTTCTTTATCCCATGTCTCTTTACTTCTTCTCTTTCATTCTTCTCTTTGTTTTGGCTTATTGGGTTCAATCAGTTAGGGTATTTGCATTGTTCCCCTTCGATTGTGTTACTCTTTGGATTTGGAGTTCCGCATAGCAGCTGCGACAAAAACAATTGCTTCAGAGGTAAGGATTTGCATTTCCAGTGAAGTTGTAGAGAGAGAGAAAGTGGGTAAAAAAAATAGGCAAGGTTTTCCAAGGAGGGATTTTATAGGTCACAACAACGACGTCGAAGAAAGCAAAACGAAGAAAGGGCTAAAAGGAGAGGAGTTTCTAGGCTTTTATTTATGCGAAAACAACAACATTTCACCGAGACAGCAAAAATAAAATTATTAGCTCCAAAGGCTAGTAAAAGAGTTTTGCATTTTTTTGGCTTTATTTGGTATTTATTTATTTTTTTATTTTTAATTATGTATTTTTTAGTAATAGGGAAATAGAAATAATGAAATAATAAAATGATTTAAATTTTAGTTTTTAAAATTTTTTTAGGATTAGTTAGTTGTTTCAAAATAAAAAATTAAATAAAAAAAGATTAAGTACTCGTTTAATCTAGTTTATTTTTTTCTCTTGATTTTATTTATTTATTATTATTTAATAAAAAATTATTTATGAATTATGTATTGCTTATAAATTATTTATGGAATTCTTTTTTATGATTTATTATTAATTATAAACTTTATGTTATATAAAAATCCTTTTAATATTTTCAAAAATTTATTTCAAATAGATGAAAATAAAATTAATTTTTTTATTTTTAATAAAAAATTCATGATTAATAAAAATTTATTTATTAAATACCTTTTATGGTAATTTTAACTAAAATTAGAGTTTATATAAGTTGTTTTGCCAAACAACTTATCTATAAAAAAAAGCTTATAAAAAATAAATTTATCAAACAACTTTAGCTTAAATTTAAAAATTATTATTTTTCATAAAAGTTTTATAATAGCTTTTAAGTTTTTTTTTAAAAAAAGCCAAGCCAAACATGGTCTAAGTTACAAAAATTGAAAATTCTATTATCTATTTTTTTATTTTGATTAATGGACTTAAACCGCTATTAAAAACCTCTAGATAACCAAAATGCTTTTTGATATTATCTACAATTATGGTTTTTTTTTTTATAATTGGGGGAAAGGGGATTCGAATTTTACTGGTATCATGCACTAATCAATAAACCAAATGCTAAGGTGCATTTACAATTACAGTTATTTCCCTACAATGTTGTTAAAAAACACTTTGTTACTTAATTTATTGATAAAATATATTATTAAATTATTTATCTATTCCAAATAATCTTCCAGCAAAATGATATTCAAATTATATGTCAATTAATAACTCTCGCAACGTAACATGAGTTGATAACTAATTTACAATGAATCCAACCAAATAAAAAAAGAAAAATAATTATTTTATTACCTATGTCTCAATGAATAATAACTTTTATATTTGATTTCATCGAAATCTATTTAGAGAATAATTTTAACTTTTATTAAATCAAATTGAATAATGATCAACTCTTTTATAAGGTGCCAATTACTGTCTTGACAAGCAACCTTAATTAGGTATCTTATTTCATTAATCCATAAGTTGTATGAATGTAAACTTTACGAGAAATAATAAAAGACTTGAAATAAATAAATAAGTATAAAACTAATTTGATGCGAAATAGACAACTTCCATAAACATAAGGGTTAATGGTCGGGTTGAGCTCTAACTGATCTTCAATGGCCAAAATTCCTATTGATGCCAAGATCAAAGCAACGACTTTTGGGCTGATTAGGTTGAGGTCTTGCAAATGTTGAACAAAGGCGAAGGGTGATGGTGTAGTTCCGATGACCAGCCTTTGATACATAACTTAGTGAGTCTTTAGTGCAATAGGGAGTTGAAGCATACCTTTAGAGACAAAACACAAATTAAATAAAACAGTTACCCATTTTTAAGTATAGGAAAAAAATGACTTGTAGCAATCTTAATTTGTCCACAAGCATGGAAGATAATCATAAGAAATAGTTTCATTTATTTATTCTGTTTAAGAAAGTTCTATAGCTTTTAGGGAAAAAGGAACTACTACAAGAAAGACTAAATGGACACCTGAATTATGAACTAACCAACTCTTCGTAGACATTTAAATTTTTTTTCTTTGAATTTGAAAGAAGATATTCAAACCTTAATCAATTACTCAAAAACATTTATTTAAGGGGAATTTTTTTATTTTTCCCTTGAAAATAACGTGTTTTTGAAAATAATCTTCTAGATAAATTTAACTATTTTTAGCCACCAGAAGAGATTTTGGGATAAAAATGCCTTTAGTGAGACATCTTGGTTGACTCGTACTCCCAAACAAGCGAAAAATGAGAAATAAATATGCAAAGAATTTTGAATTTTCGAATATCTAATTTTGCGCAAAACATCCATTTTATTTTCCAAAAGTTTGTGCAAAACAAAATAATGTTGCATGAGATAGTTTTTCAGATATTTCGAACATGGCATTCAGATAATACTAGAACGATGATATTAAATCGAAGGAGGATCTGATCGTGATGAATTGAAAGCTTCGAGAATGATGTGAAACCAAAAATCCATGATACGGTGGTGAAACGAAAATGAGAAAAATGTGAATTCGAAACAAGAAATGGTTATGCTACGACAGGCCATATGTGAGACGTCTATGTGACGGTAGGCTTTAGAGTTTGTGAAACGGCATGGAGGGAATGTGTGGCACATCATGGTGAGAATATGTGACACGGCAGGGTTTATAGTGTGACACACCACAAAGGTACCTGTGACATGCCAGGTTTCAGAGTTTGTGACACGCCATGGAGGGAATCTATGACACAGTAGTATGATAATGTGTGTGACTGCACGGTGAGAATATGTGACACGGGTGTCACACGGCTGTGACACGGGTGTCACACGGTTGTGACACGGCAAGGTTTAGAGTGTGTGACACGTCATGGTCAAACGTGTGACATAGCAGGGTTATAATGTGTGAAATGGCTCGGAGATAATATGTGACACGGTAGGGTTTAGAGTGTATGACACGCCATGGTCAGACATGTGACACGACAGTATGATAATGTGTGAGACGGCACGGTGACATGTGACAGGGTGTGACATGGCAGGGTTTAGAGTGTGTGACACGCCATGGTTAGACGTGTGATACGGTAGGGTTATAATGTGTGTGACAAGCCATGGTCTCAACGTGTGACACAACATGGCTTGAACACATGACACGGCATGTTTGAAAGAAGGTGGGCAAATAACGAGCAAATCGTTTGGACTTCCGCCGAATTAATGAAATGAATATAAAAAGCCATTTAATTTTAAGTAAATATTTTTCTGAAATCATAAAGATCTGTTGAAAGAAGTAAGAGAGTTTGATTCATTCATCATCCCGAAACATAGCAGAGAGTTTGACTTCGTTCTTACCAAGCTTAACTACATCATAGCAACAATGTCGGTTATCAGTAAAGAGGTCAGTCAGTCTAAAATTAAAACTTTTTTCTGTTCGTTGTTTTTTTACGATTAGGGTTGGTTTGATAAGTTGGTGTTTTTTGTTGTTCCAATTGTTATGCATTGTGTAAACTATTTTCTTCCTTGTTTTGTTCATACCAAAGTGTTCAAAGAAGAGGGTCTACGTCTGCATATGGCATGTTGTGGGTTCATTGGTTTTTTGAGTTTTTAGCATGTCACGGCTTATGGTTGCTTGTTGTGGGCTAACTAGTTTTTTGAGTTTTTAATGTGTCATGGCTGTTCGTATAAGGAGTCAGTAGTTGCAGTGCATGGCATGTCACGACACTGATGCATGGTGTGTTAGGACACTAATGCATGGCGTGTCACGACACTTATGCATAGTGTGTGACCACATTTGAGTTGATATGTATGGCATGTAACAACATTTATTTATTTATTTCTTCAATGTACCTTGTTTCCACGTTTGGGCTAACTCAATTGTGCATGTGTCCCATGTTTTGCAGATGCAGTTCAGATAGCATAAGGATATTGATAGCTTGCTGTTTGTGTCGAAGGAGAAGTGGGCGTTCAATGTCGACATCAATACCCACTGTAAGTGGTCGCAGCTGCATTACATCAACAAGACTTTTCAAGAGAAAAGGGAATACGATGCAGTGAAGTGTACGTGTTTCGGCATGCTGCTAGACATATATCCACAAGGCTACTTCAGCGTCGGTCTCTTGCATAACATCATGATTCATCGAATCAAGGCGACAGAATCAATGGAGCACGAGCTGTGGTTTGTCATTGGCAAGAGTAAGGCACAGATATCAAAGAAGGAGTTCTACCTTATCACTGGACTGAAGTTTGGTCCAATGCCCGATGTGTTCACATGACCGTACGAGGTTGTTACGGACGAAATTCATGCATGATACTAGAACGGGCAACAGAACGTTAAGTTGCAAGAGTTACTGGATACATTCTGTGGAGGCAACTTGTAGCGAGCAGGTAAAGCTACCAAGATGGTGCTTGTCTTGATCGCCAATAACATTTTATTTGGTCAAGACTACCGTAGACGGGTGACTCCTTGGCTATTTTCATTAGTGGAGGACATCGACTCCTAGAATGCCTTCCCATGGGGTCATTATGTTTAGAGGCTGATCGAGGACTACCTTTTGAAGGGGTTTGAAGTGCTTGCTTTAAACTTGTTGTTGGTTACCCATTTACACTACAACATTTATGGATTCGCGTGGGTGATACAAGTACTGACGCTTAACATTTATGAGTTTCCTTTTGACTTAAAATTTTATTGTTGCATTTGTTTATCGTTTACGGTCTACTAATGTTATATTTGACTTGTAGTTATAGGCGATGGATGCAATTTCGGCCTTTCAAAAAATAGTTGCCCTTTCTACTCCAAATGACGTCTACCCACGTATGTTGAAATGGCAATGCAATTAGAAGCCGAAAGACTTCTACAAAGCAGTTGAGAAGTTAGAGTTATCTCAGCAAGTGAATGAACATCTATTAATTTCTGATGTACATTTTTATAATAATTTTTCATAAAATTAAATTTAATCACAGTCCCTATTTTGCAATTGTGGGCAGTCGAGACCTTGGAGTCCACCCCGAATGAGGCCAGTTGGGAATATTTTGTGGACATTGATGTCCCACTATCTAAGGGCCACTAGTACGTGCCAAAAGGGCATATGAAAGATCGGGCGGACTAGGGCTTAGGTACGAAGGAAAAGAGGAGGCAGTTAAATGACAAAAGAGCTAGTGGTGGCATTAAGCGGAGGCGCACTGTCAAGACCCAATTTCCCAGGCCATGATTGACGCATGGACCTAATGAGCATAGCTCACCAAGCCCAAGCAAGCCTTTTCCGGTAATCATGTTCGACATTTTATACATCTTGCATTACTATTTCTAAACCAAAATTCTTGATTCACAATTTAATATATTTCAAAACATAACATGTATACCACATGTTTACAATTTCATTATCTCAAAGCACTGTCATTTAATGCCATCTCATCGAGGCATCATTAATCCAACATATATATATATATATACATGTACACAGACAAAGACTTTCAACCATCAGCGGAGTAACTTTGAATAAAGGCACAGCTACTGAGATACCGTAGTACCAACCAAAAGGCGATTATGCATAGACGACTTGGTCTAGGCTCCAATTTCCTTTAAATCTGAAAACATGAATTTTTTTAAAACGTGAGTATGAAACTCAATGAGTGAATATTAGAAGGGAACAAGCAATCTCAACCAGGAAATTTGACAATCATGATGCATCGGTTGAAAACGAGACAGTTTTTTATCTAGCTAATATTTAAACCCTTTCCACTTATCCCGAAATTTATTACGCATTCAAGGATTAAACATCCTTGAATTTACACCGATCATTCTAGCAAAGTAGTAAAACTGACGGTTATTTACAAACCATCACATAATAAGGGTTTTACAACCCGTACAATTCATATATGCATATATATCACGTACAATTTCATTCACCAATCGTTCTATCAAGCAAGATAGCAAAATTAACGGTTTATCACAAACCGTCACGAATAAGGGTTTCACATATCACACAATCACACATATATACACAAAGACATGAACAATTATATACACCGCCAAGTCTTCACTGTCCTTGGTGGTACAAAGAAATAACTATCGGAGTACTCAGTAAGGGTTATCACTCAGCATTATTCACTCAGACATGGGGGTCACTCAGCATCCCATTTTACACACAGGCATGGGGATCACTCAGCATCTCATTTTTTTCCTCCACTCTGTTGTACTCTCAACTCATACATTATTACCGGCATTGCACTTCCCACTCCGCACATGCACTGTAGTAATTATCACAACCTTTATCATTAAACCAGTATTACACTTCCCACTCCGCACATGCACTGTAGTAATTATCACAACCTTTATCATTAAACCAGTATTACACTTCCCACTCCGCACATGCACGGTCTTAATTATCACACTCTTTATCATTCAACCGGCATTGCACTTCCCATTTCGCACATGCACGGTTGCATCAATTTTACCATAATTTATTAATAATGCATATCAGCATAATACAAGGGTACACAGATTCAGTACACTCAATTTCACACAATTTCTCAACAATACATGTAGGCATCATACAGATATACAAAGATGCATCACAATCATATTTAACATCATAAAAATATTTTCACTAAAGGTTTGTTCTCGGGATTCATTTTTAAATGGGAATTAGATATAATCATTCACTCATTTCATTTCAACTTAATTAGAATTCCCAAATAAAATTTTGAAATGCAAATTCACTCACAGGTGTCGAAAATCCAAATTTCGGGTGCACTCGGACTAATAGTCCTCAGGCACAATTTCTTTACCTTTTCCGGACTTCTCACTACCTTGACAAATAACAAAGTCAAAGAATTTACTATATTGTCCCTAAATTGATATAAACTAATTTAAATTACTAATGCTTGATATGAAAATGCAAAAATGCGTCCGATTACCGCTTAATCGCGATATCGATTAAATTCGACCGATCACCTGATTAATTGGCAATTGTGTTCAAATCACCTCCAAATTAATCCATTCCTCCTCTAATACCTTAATTCACCACATATTACTCAAATAAAGCCAATTTCATCATTAGAACCCTCACATTTCCTTATAGAAAAATTTGATCATTTGGTACACTAGCACTGAAATTTTTCCTACATAACCGTTTCACCTTAATTCATCATTTTCCAAGCCATTTTCCTTGAAATACAAACAATCCCTCATTGATTCTCAACACACCAGGTTTGGCCAATGAAGAACAACAAAGAGAATCAAATTTTTTCTTATATTTTTGTTCATAACCATTCTTAACTACCTCTAAACATCAACATAGTCTAAAATCAAGCCAATCCAACATTAATTTCTCTTCCATACCCATTTTTCAGAATTGAATTCATCATGATATCATGTCTCTCAACCATAAAAAATGAAAAGAAATGCATGGGTATTGTAGATCATAAGCTAAAGTGAAGAAATGTTACCTTTTTCACTTGATTTTCCTTAAAAATTACACTTTTCTCTTGAATTTTTGGCTAGGTTTTCTTGTTTTTCTCCTTGTTCTCTTTTGTTTTCCTTTGAATCGGTTTTGTGCAGAATTTGGAGAGAGAAAATGGGTTTTATGGCTGATTTTTAAGCTTTAATAATAAAATAATCAAGCATGCCACGTGTCACATGCTTATTGGCCTATTTTTTAAACTTTTTGACTTTTTCTTCTAAATTTTCCACCACAATTATTCTTGTATTTATCCAATCCCAAGAGGAATAAAATCCCTTGGTCTTGACAAGTGTTGGGGCGAAAAATTTACCGATTTGCCCCCGGGGTAAAAAATTACGATTTTACCCTTATACTCCGAAATGTACCGAAATCACATTATTTTCACTTACTAACCTCAAATAACACTAATATTGATCAATATTAACCAAATGGGGCAAAAATCTTTTCAAAAAAATTCTCGTTTGGTCCCTTAGTGGTAAAATTACCATTTTACCATTGTGCTCCAAAAATATCAAAAATCAACATTTTTTACTGCTAAACATCATTTTATACTCCAATAATCATAATTATATTTCATATAATTATTCTTGATCAAATGTGATCAAATCTTGGCTAAAAATCTCCATTTTATCATTAAATGGTAAAATGACCGTTTTGTCCCTAACCGGTCAATTTTCTCGATTGACTCTAAACTGGACCTTGAACTCCGAATCATTATTCTAAGTCATTCTGTGGGTTTCAAAATTCTCAAATTCCTCTTAGAATTTTTATTAAATTAGTTCGAGGCTCGATTTAACTTGGTTGTATCACTCGGTACAATACCGTCTTTTAATCAAGCTTGACAAGGTCTCACATGCACCACCACTACTTTAGAGGATGAGCTATCAAGCCTTGAGTTAAAGTAAGGAGGTGACCATGGCAATGGCAGTGAATAGCCGATAAAGACGATTTTAATCGTTTGTGTTCAACAATTCCATATATGATTATTGATTAACATATCTGTGTTTGCAGTTGGACCATGCAACGATAGCTCCTCAACCACGGAGAGCTCATTCTCATATGCACAGTGATAACGAGCCGTCGATAAGATCGGTTGTAATGGTTTGTGTTAAATATTTCTGCATATGTTTTTCAATTAACACAGTAATTTCTGTCATTGCAGTTAAGGGAGGTGACCCAAACACCTCAAGCACCTATCAGTCATGCTCAACCGCACACTGGTAACGAGCCACTGGTAAGGATTTTAGAGTTCTAATGGTTAATGTTCAACAATTCCATATATGATTACACACTAACACAGTAATAAATGTTATTATAGTTGGCCGAATCCACAAGAGTCAATGACGGACTAGTCACAAAGAGTCAACTATGACGGTTCATGCACCAACGTAAAAAAAGATGTCAGAGCTGAAGGCTTCAATTCAGTCATTGACTCTAGCCTTGTAGACGTTTGAGGACCGTGTCGTCGCTCGGATTCTAGAGGGTCTGAAATCACAAGTATGATATTCAATCTTCGCTCATATATTGGTTGTTTATGTTTAGTATGGTTAGTTTTAATTTTTTTCCATCGGTTTATGATAACGATTTTCTCATTTGTCTCATTCTGTAAGGCGGTCCTTCATCTCACGATGCTGGTGAAGACCACAAGGATGTTGCTAATGATGGGCACCATGATGAACCTGGTGTTAACATTGACGATGATGATGTTGTTGGTGTCGACAGAGATGATTCTATGGCAGCGATGCTGATCCGGTGATCAATGCACCTGTGGGAGGCGATGGGAACCTTGCAATAGTCGTGTATGAAAGGGACCATCTTCCTCACAGCACTCTTGAAGCCAGCAGCTCGCGATTGTCGCCACCAAAGGCATCTGATGTCCAGCATCATGCAGCATTAATTTCAGACCCTACTGAACGAGCACGGGTGAAAATGGCCAACAAGTATATTGCAAGCCTGTACATCGACCCCTCATTGAGCTGTCTAGATCAAAAGTTCTTAATGGCAGGAGGCAGATATCGGCAGCTTAATTTGCCACAATGTTTTGTAAGGGCAATTTCGTCTACTCATACTTCTTTGTAGCTAGAAACAGATAAGTTTATCAAAGTGATTATTTTTGAAATCACCCTATGAAAAGGACTATTTCACATAATTTCCTCTTTATTTAATGATAATAAGTAGATGGCATTATTATCTCACAAAAATGACCAGTATGCCCCCCGTTTTTAATCATTCAAAAGTAATTAAGTGAAGTAGATAAGGCCACGTATAACATGTGCTTCTGGTTAGGGCTAGTGATCCAAAAATTCCCTTAATGACTATCTCACTTGAAAGGGCAACCAAACTAGCATTTAATGAAAGCATCTAAGGTAGCATTTAGTATGATAGAAATAAGAGTGCATTTTTTATAATATATCTAATTAAATTATATTATAGTATTTATTTTACAACAGATCATTATAATGTAAGATTGTAATACAATCACATTACAGTCAAGTGATGTAATGTGATTGCAATGTGATTGTAGTTTAAAACCAATGTAATTACATTACATTGTACTCTGCAATGTTGTTAAAGACAATTTTACCCTTCAACTTTATTACTTTGTTAAAAACATTTTGTAATGTTATAATTAAAATAAATAATATTAAAATAAAATATATAATATAAGAATTAGAAATTAAAATAAAATAAAATATAAGAAATTAAAATTTATATAATATAAGTAAAAAAATTAAAATAAAACATATAATATAAAATTTATATTAACAAATAAAAATAAAATATATAATATTATAATAAAAATAAAAATAAAATATGTGACATTAAAAATATATTTAAGAGATGATATTATATAAAAATTAACAATAAAAAATATAAGTATAATAAACTTATATTTTAATAAATATGGATAATTTTAAAAATTAATATTATATTCTCAATAAAGTATTTATAAACTAAACGTTGCAATGTTATTTTTTTTACATTTTAATCATTATTTTGTTTGTGTACTAAACAATATAATTTTATTTTTTGTAATTACATTACTTGTAATCACATTATTTACAATCATATTACTTATAATCATATTATATTATAAAGTATCAAATACCATCTAAGTATCATAAATTTTTTTAGAAATTGATTTTATTAATAGATCAAGTGCTTATTTACTGTGTTCAAGAAAGTTTTAAAGCTCTCAACGATCTGCTGTAGTTAGAGGGCGTTATTATCTCACGGAAATGACTAGTATGGGCCCCAATTTTCATCGTTAGAAGTGATTAAGTGAAGGAGATAAGTCCACGTGTCCCATGTGCATCTGGTGTGGGCTCGTTAGGGCCATGGTCCAACAGCTTTATTGTCGGCATTTACACAGACATTTAAAGATTGCGTTCTAATGGCAAGAACTATTAGTTCATATGATAGAATAAAATAAATATTTCATGAAAACAGAAGAGGATAAAAATAGATTAAAATTTTATTATATAATTTAGTTGATAGAACAAAATTAAATAAAAAGTAATTTATTTTAAATATTTTAAAATATTTTATTTTATTTATAATTTAAATATTATTATGATTAAAATATTAAAAATTAAATTATTTATTTTAAATTTAAAATAGTAATTTTGTATGTTTAGGTATGTAATTTTTAAAAATAAATAATGACATTTTAGTCTACAATATTTTGGACTCTATTTTTATGGATGTGGAATAATTAATACCATATAAGATAAGTAATATCCATTCCAAGATTTTGCAAAGTTTTGAAGAATATCCATTCTTTTCTCTAAAAACAAACTAAATGGAGAGCGAAAATTTTTTTAAAGAATAGAGGAGGAATGGCTTAATCATTCTCCAACCAAACATGCCATAAGTACTACAATTACCATCACAAAGTTATTTTAGTCCCGGATTAGAATTTAGGCTCAAGCACTAATAATTTGCTTTTTCCAAATACAAGTTTATTCGTTTATGTCTTATTTTAAAAGTTAGGATAGGATCTTTATAATTTTAAAAATAAAAAATCTCCAAAAAATAATATTTATAATTTTAAAAATATATATTTTAAAACATGTTATATAGATGGTACGTTAACCATAATGATTCTAAGCCTTTCAAAATAAAAAAAAATTATAAGGGGTATTTTTACCCTTAAAGATAAGATATTTAGCCTTTTTTATAATTTTAATTATTTTTAGTCAAATTGGATAAAATTACCTTTAATGAAATTATATATTATGATGTTACATACAATGTATTAAAACATGTTACACACCATGGTTAGGTTATTACATGCAATGTATAAAAATATGTTACACACCATGGTTAGGTTGTTACATGCAATGTTGAAAAAAAATACTTTTGTTACATACCATGTACAAAAATATATTACACATCATGGTTAAATTGTTACATGCTATGTTAAAAAAAATATTATTGTTACACGTCATGTACAAAAATATATTATACGCCATCGTTAAAAAAAGTTGTTACACATTATATTAAAAAAAAATTATTGTTATAGGCCATGTTAAAAAAATCTTATTGTTACACGCTATATTCAAAAAAATTTTGTTACACTTTAATGTTTAAAATGTTTTTATTACTTACGAATTAAAACTTCAAATCCTGTCAACTCTTTTCATTTTTTTTTGACAATTTGACATCGATTAAAATATTTCTAATATATTTTCATAAATCAAAACACAAATTTTCTTATCTAAAACATCAATTTCGATTAAAAATTTTAAAAAAATTTCTTTGAAAATCAAGTTTATAATTTTTAAATTCTTGAATTTATAGGTGTCTAGGTTTAGAATTGATTCAATTAAAAGCTATTTCAAGCATCTATTATCATTTTTACCATTTTATTTTTATCTAAAATATTTAAAAATCAAATTTCTCAAATAACTACCCTTCCAAACAAATCAAAACCATTGCTTAGAGTCTTGAAAGTGCAAGAGAGAAAAATCAGAAGTATAGCAAACAAATGCTAAAAAAAGAATTCGATAAAATTAGAGAGAATGGGATGGTGAGAGAGAAAAATCGAAAACACAAATAAAAAAAAATTATGATGAATGGTTTAATATATTAAAAATAGTTTTAATGATATTTTTATCAAATTATAATTAAATATAACTAAAACAGTTAATTTTATTTTAATAGTTATTTTTGAAATGTCCAATTATTCACACAATTTCCTCAAACGATAATGCTTCCAAAAGAAGAAAATGGAAAATCACAATTTGATCCGTATGCGTATACAAGTATATATCACCTAAGGTATTAAACAAGGTTACACTAATTCTTGTTCATTCATTTGCCATCCCTTCGTAAAGGGAAAGCTGCGACAACTCATTATGCTGAAAAACCCAGAGGAAGAGCACCCCAAGGAGGCGTTTGGGTGGGCAGCTAGAGTTCAATCTGAGGTTCTATCTCCCTTCAAATTCTCCAGAAGGTTTTCTCTTCCATCCCCAAGTATCCTTTTCTACTCGCATCAATTTCTTTTTCATGGAAGCTAAATGTCAGATTTACAGGGCAACAGGAGAGAAGGATGTGGCTCTGAAAGTGCTCTACTGTGGGATATGCCACTCAGATGTACATATGATCAATAACGATTGGGGACTCTCCTACTATCCTCTTGTGCCAGGGTATAGTTAGAACCTAATTAAAGTAATTTTTGTATTCCTACGTATATATTAATCATATTCTTTTAACCTTCGTTTGTGCACATATCTAAGGTGTAGTCAAAAATAACATTTTTTATCTGTATGTTGCGATTTCCATTGAGACTACTTCCTAGGCTAGAAGAAAGCATTTGATCTGTGTTTTCTCAACTGAAATTATTGCTTGACTCAGTCATGAGATTGTCGGTGAAGTAAATGAAGTGGGAAGCAAAGTAGAAAAGTTCAGAGTTGGAGACAAAATTGGGGTGGGTTTCATAGTGGGATCATGTCGCTCCTGCGAGAACTGCGCCAACAATCTTGAGAACTACTGCCCAAATTATATACTAACCTATTCATCGAAGGACTACGATGGCACTATAACATATGGAGGCTATTCGGACATCTTGGTTGTAAACGAGCACTTCGTAGTTCATATCCCCGAAAAATTGCCTCTCGATGCTGCTGCTCCCCTTCTCTGCGCTGGGATCACAGTTTATAGTCCACTGAGATATTTCGAACTTGATAAGCCAGGTTTGCATCTTGGTGTTGTTGGGCTGGGCGGGCTAGGCCATATGGCTGTGAAATTTGCCAAGGTTATGGGTGCCAAGGTGACAGTTATTAGTACTTCTCCTCACAAAAAGAAGGAAGCTATGGAAAATCTCGGAGCTGATTCATTTTTGGTTAGCTACGAGCAAGATCAACTAGAGGTATATGTTTGCTTTCTCAGCAATTTTATGAGCGTTCTTCCTGGTGTAATGGGCTTCTAATTAGTGTCATGTTAAATGCATAATTATTGGTGATGGTTTAGGCCGCCGGAGGCTCAATGGATGGTATCATCAACACAATATCTGTGCAACACTCTTTGCTGCCATTGATTCGTCTACTCAAGTCTCACGGAAAGCTTATAATGCTTGGCGGTACGGTGAAGCCACTTGAGCTACCAATTATTCCTTTGTTAGCAGGTAAGGTTACATATGAAGTTAAGGTTATACATCATAGGTTGGTAAGTAAATTGTTGGCTTTTGTGGAAGAAAAATAAAATTTTTTTCTCCGATTCACGTCCTTTTCATGATGAAATCATCCCAACACAAAAAGTTAGGATGAATTTACACCTATATTGCGTACGATTCTTCATTGCAAAGATCTAAATTGTAACCATAGATATGTGGTATATAATCTGATATTCTTCAAATTAAGTGCTGCAAATGACACTATGACAGGGAGGAAGATTATCGGAGGTGGCTGCAGCGGAGGAATGAAAGAAACTCAAGAGATGATTGATTTTGCCGCCAAGCACAACATTATACCGGAAGTTGAAGTTATTCCAATGGAGTATGTGAACACTGCCATGGAACGCCTCGTCAAGGCAGACGTTAAGTACAGATTTGTCATCGATATTGGAAACACATTAAAGAACGCATGCCCGTAATTTTCTTTCCTTGTTATCATCTGAAAATTGAGTATGGTTGTATGTTATAAGGTATATATATGTATGTATATGGGTTAATTTGTTTATTTTTAAAAAAAAATTGCCCATATGAATTCTATTAAAATTTTTCTCTTCTTTCGTGTGTAATAATCCGTATGTTTTCTTTCATAACCGATGTTAGACGTTTCCCTTCCTTTGGCCATAATTAAATCTCGTATATATGGTACTAATGTCTGTTGATTTAACTCTCAACTACAGGCAAGCCTTTGTCTTCCTCTATATCAGCCCATAGACCACATGTTCCCTCCGATTGCCACCCCACCTTCAATTCCCTTCAGCAAAAAGCTACCATCACAAATTAATTATTATTATTATTATTTTGTAAAAGAACTTCGAGTCCAATTTTTAGAATAAAGAATTATATATGCTTATGATCGACCAAAATGTGGAAATGCATCACAGGTTAACTTTTTATATGTCAATTTGAGTGCGAAAGGATAACAAACGAAACCCTTTTATCTACCACAATTTTTCCTGACAGGGTACGTACGTTCCAAATTTAAGTTATGTGGTCTTCTTTAAATGACAACATAGGGCCCAATATAGAGCTGGCCCAACAAATCTTCAAATAACAAGTGTTGCCACCAGCTAGCGATGCCTATGTCTGTATCTAGTCTTCGTAATGATGATTGATAGATAACATGCCACGACAGGAGTGACCTGACAATTCCTGCAGTCCCATCTAGTGCTGCAATACCATACATAAATCATCAAATTTCTTTTGAGCCATATCGACCACATAATCTAAAAGAAAAGAGAACGAGGGTTTGTACATATTGGGAGGTCTTTTTCCGTGTGTTGCACGAGATTACACCCAAAAATTTGCGAAACCTAAGTTTTGCTTCGTAGTTTTACCGGCTAAAGTTGAAAATGGGGAAAGTCTTCATCAAATATGAAAGCCTTGTTTGTTATTTTCTATGGCTAGCTAGAAATTGTTGTTCAACTCATTTGATTTTACCCAAAAATGACGATTTAGGTAAATCTTATTAGATTTTAACTAAACAAAATGATTTTATTGGTAATCTATTTTTATAAGGTGATCAGGTATTATCACATCTTAAAACGGGAGGGATAAAAAATATAATAAAAGAGGAAAAATATCTCGATCTAATTAAAAGTGAATTTAAACAAAAATCTAATTTTTCGTTGATATTATTAATTTATAAGAGAAAAAATATCTCGATATAATTAAAAGTGATTTTAAACAAAAATCTAATTTTTCTTTGATGTTATTAATTAATGTAAGTCTCTCAATGAAATGAATAGTAAAACTTTGTATCTGTATTTTTAGTTGAAAATTAAATAATTGGTTTATCTACATCCAAATCCTTTTTATTAAAAAATCTAACTTGATATTAAGTAGGTGACATGCAAATTAATTCTTAACGCAGCAAGCACAAATTCACCTTTCTATTATCATGATACTAGGAAGATAACCCGCGCAGGTTGTTAATTACATGAAAATTTTTTGAATAATAGAAAAATGTTTATGAAGTTAATTGATAAAAATTATTTAGTTTGGTTAAACATAATATTATATTGCTTGTTAAATTGTTATTTTTTTACATAATAGTTTATTGCATATAAAGGAGCAAACAAATTTGTACATGTGTGGAGAATTCAAGTGTTGGAAGAACATTAATGATAGTAAACGTATATTACATATTTGAAGAGCAAGAGGTCTTTATGTAGTTGTTAAAATATGCATACAAAAGTGTTGTAAATATATTGACAGTAACTATAAAATAGTGGCATACAAAATGATGTCATTGTGATATTATTTATTCGTTTTTTGGATATACATCATTATGACATGGAGATGGAAAAAACCTGCTCCATGTATGGCAAAAGTTGTTTCCTTGTCCCAAAAGTTTGATCGTCATCACTCTACTTGTGCCTTGCATCCGTTGTTGATATAAGAGAATTAAATATTTTTTACTTTGATTGTTTTTATGATATTATTATTTTAAGAAAAAGTACGTTAATTGAAAGAGCTTAACTATTCAATTTTCATCTTCTTTTTTGGGGATTCTTCTATGAATAACTCCTTTGCAACTTGTACATTTGTTGGTGATGGTGGTATTTCTAATTGAGTGTCTTGTATTATTGGCAGTGCTGGTTGGGAACATGTAGGTTGTTCATTTACTGAGCTTGTTCCTTTGTGCATTTTCGATGTTTCAGCTGAGGATTCTGTGGAGTTGGTAGAATCAAATATCTTGAAAATTGTCAGTCTAGCTTCAATTGTTTTTCCTGTAAGCCCTACTTTGAATGTTCTTATCGTATTGATCAATGCTTTGACAGAAAGAGGAAGGACTATTTTATCTATTGTTTTGATTGCAGCCATCTCACCAACGGTAGCTCCAATTAATTTTCAACTTGCTGGCCAAAGGCAAGGAGTTAAATTTTTCCAGTCAAGTCTTCAACTGTTAGTTCCAGAATCATTCTAAAGTAGAAATTGAAAAATTGTCTGATTTGTACACTTGATAAGAGCATATATTTTACTAAAATCAATTGAAAGGAATTTTAAACATACTCACGTTAGAACTGGTGTTTTTTTATCATGGATTGGGCACCAAAACTTGCTAGGACAGTATCGAAAACCTACTGCACATTGATTGCAAGCGTTATTGTACTATCCGTTTGGTGCTTCGACATTAGTAATGTTTGTAGTGAGCTGAAACTTGGTGTTTTGTCATTTTGAAGAAAAATATTGTATACATGTAAAAAACAATATGATTTTTCGTTTACGAAGGATATTAAACTACTGATTTTTGTTTGTTTTATACCAAGCAATAAAAGTATATTTTACTAATGTCTATTTTGGTTCAATTGCTAGCAGATCAGCTACATGAATGTTTGACACTGTGGATTGTTGTGGAAAGTGAAACTGAGTGGATGCTTCCAACAGTTGAAGGTCTACTTGTATAGGTTGTTTTCGGTATCTAACAATTAGAAATCTACTATTAGTTTTTATTTTTTTCCTAAAGTTAATATTTATTTTTAAATATAATGAGAGAAGTGCTAGTTACATTACCTTTGTTTGAGTTGATTAACTTCTGGAATTTCTAGATCAATGTATATTCTTGTTGCTGAGCAAGATGACGCATACAATGATCCTACAAATTGGCAACACTTATTTGTTAGTACATTTTGTATGTGGAATATGCAATGTCACTAGTACAATAGTAATATGGTATATACTCACGCATGTAAGTTTTAATCATCAATCCATTGAATGCAAGTACAACATTTGTATTTCTTTGTAATATTTGTTGTTCTTGTATGGATAATGTTATATCTCCATACAACACCACATTTAAGCTTTCACAACTGTGTTAGGTCATGAAAAAGTGAAAGTTATTAATTATAAAGTTCTGGCAATATGATTTTACAAATTTTGTAGTAAATAGTGTTTTGCATATACCTTGCACTTTGAATGTAGATATCTCGTTTTTGGATGAGAACATCTCTATTGTTTAGTTGCACTTTTGTTACAAGTGTTATTGTTGTCACAACCCCAATAACATATGTCATTATTTGAGATAAAAAGAATTAGAACAAAGTGAAAAAAGTTATTGTAAAATAAACTTTGATTTTCAAGCGTATTTTTAACAATACCTGCAAATACTTTTTTTTATATATCTTATCAGGAAGATCTTTGAAGTGGACAAAGTTAAAGTGGTAGTCTAGATATTGAGTGTTGTCTTCAAGAATTTCTTTGACTTCTAAAATTCTTGATAGAACTATCATTAAATCTCCAAGAAGAACATTGAAGTTGTGCCATGATTTCATGACTCGATATTGTCAGTTAAAAATCCACTACGCAAGTATACGTATCGAATAGACAGTATATTAGCAAGTAGAGTATCGTTCCCACGGAGAATTGATCTAAAACTTTACTAATTACTAAAATTAAAACAATTTAATTTTATCTAAATAATCTAAATTAATTAATTAATTAAAACTAATAAACTAGAATTTAAAATAACAAGCAAAATCAAAATACTAATAACTGGAGAAAATATCAGATTAAACAAGCCTAGGATTACAATATCCCTCACACTTCATCTAAATTTTACCTCTTCTCCTTAACTTATTTCAATGGTTAGAATTGCTAACCTAGAGTCCTAAATTATTTATAAGGGTCTCCCAACTCGTCCTATAAAAATATCTATTTTAACCAAAACACTATATCCCTATGTGAATTGAAATTAAAATAGACTCATTAAGTTCAGGCTCTAATCTGGCTACATATGGCCTATAGGTATATCCCTATCCTATACGCAAATCAATTGAATTGATCATATGCTATCCCAATTTTAGTCTACTCTAAACTCCCTCTCCCAAGTTTGTTTAGGTTCCTAAATCAGTTTAATTGGTGGCCAAGCAATCAAAAGCATTAAGAACAAATTGGAATAAACAATTCAATTCCCATTGAAAATAAGTAAGAAAGAGATTAAAAACTTAGACTACATGTGAGTTCAACTGCAATCCTAGAAAAAGAAAATTAGCTACTCATAATTGCAAAAATCAATAACATTGTATAAAGTTCAACCATTGAAAATAACAAGAAGAATAAAAGCTAAAGAAGAAAACAAAATAATTGCCGCTTTGATCTCCGGGTTTCCGCTTCAACTTCTAGCTTCTTGAATCTCCAAAGGTTCTCTTTTTTTAGGTCTCCAAATATCCTATATATACTAACAAACTTAACTTAGATTTCTCCAAGTTGACCTAGGGTTTAATTGGGCTTAAAACATAATGAGAGGCCCAAAAAATCACTTAACAATCTTTACAAATTTCCATTCCCGACACAGTACGTCTAGCAACATTCCAACATAATTTTCTCTATCTTCGAGGCAGAACTGGGCAAAGTGATCTTTATAAAAGTTGTAGCTCTATCTCTTAGCTTTCCAATAGTCTAAGAATCTCAGCAATTGGAGTTCTGTAGCTCGAGATATGACTAAAACACTGAAGCATATGCAAACAGATTTCTGGATCTTTCAGCACCTTACTTTCCAAAATTAAACCCAATGACTTTAGGTCCTACCAAAAATATAAAAACTATTAAATATTAACTAAATTAAAGAAAATAACATAAAATTAAATAACTTACTTAAAAATAAACTAAATATAAAAATAACTAAAAATTAAGTAAATTATAATTAAAAACTGAGAACTTAGCTAAAATTTAATAACAAAATTGGAATAAAATAATTCTATAAAATAGAATTATCAGATATTTATCAATGAGATATACAAAACCTTCTTTCAGCATTGGTATAAACAGAAGTGCATCAAAACCTCTAACCATTGCTTGCATAATATTTTTCTGTGAGTAGAAAAAATAATTAAGTTTAAAACTTGTATTGCTGTTGAATTGATTGGAATTTGCAATAAAGGAGAAAATATAATGTTGTAAAATTTACCTTTGCATCAGCAATTAAGAAGTCAAGACTAAGTAAATTTTCTGGATTATCAAGAGTTGTAGATTTCCAAATCCTAAGAATCCTGACTTTGATTGTTGCTGGTGGTTTGAACAATTGTAAATCGATAAGATATTCATAATCCATTTGATCCTGCAAAAGTAGAATGAAAAAACATAGTTTTGTGTGAATTAAAACAACAACAACAACAATTTGTAAGGACTATGGTCAATGCAATTGGCACTTATAGATAGTTGTAGAAGTATGGAATATAAGAATTTATTTTATAGTTAAAATGAATAATAATTTTAGAGTGTAATAAACAAAAAGATATTAACGAAACCAACAATTTGCAAAAGAAATAGTGCAGAAAATAAGATAGTATAAACATTGAAACTAATAAATGTGTAATCAAGAAAGTATAATATGATAGACAAAAACATAGAGAACTATCTTAAAAAGAGGAGGAAATTACGATAACCTGGTTGTAGGTTATGAAAATTTTTTTTGTAGACTATATTTTTTGTTTGACTTGATTGTTGTTTGTCCTCATTGAGAATCAAGATTTTCAATTCCTTTTGTGATGTAACTCTTGACAATGCTACATACAATTGATCATGTGTAAAAATAGGTTTTAGCAAGTACAAACCTACAGTATCAAGAGTTTGTCCTTGGCTTTTATTTATTGTCATATTATAACATAACTTAACTAGAAATTGTTTTCTTTGAAATACAAAAGGCCATTTTTGTTGTTTAATTGTTATTACTATCCTCGGTATAAATATTATGTTACTTGCAAAACATCCTGACATTATTTTGCCTTCTATAACATTAAAAGCTAGTTGAGTAATGATAATTCTGGTTCTGTTGCAAAGTCCAAAACTTTGATTTATGCTTATCAATAACATGACAATTGTACTTACCTTCAAATCAAGCTGATGATTAGGAATTCCAAGAAAATTAAGTGAGTTTAAAAATTTTACCAGATACAATAGTTCATGCTCCAATGAGTGGTCTGCAGATTTTGATATTTGATCGATGCTAAAAAATGACCGTAATGTACTTGGAATCAAATTGAGCACATATGAGTTTATGACATCAACAGTTTCATTGCAGGGAGTGACAATTGACCTTTGTTTCAAGTAATGTAAGTCTATAAAGTTTTCTTGTAGTTGGTCATATACAGCTAAGACGATAGTTTGTATCGGATTTTCAGTAGATGGTAGCAATAAATCCTCTGGTATTTGAATCCAAGATGGTTCATCTTCGTCTTCATAATTAGAAGCTGGAATGTTTTCGTCTCTTATGCCCAATAACCATTAAGCAAAACTTGAAATTTCAAGTCTGGTATGTTCATCAAAATCAAACAGTAGAAGTCTCATGTTTATCTTCAATTTATATATACAACAATTTTTCCATAATACTAACTGATTTATTAATGCATTTACAATGTCTGATCTTGTTCTAGCTTCAACAATAGGCAATATTTGTCTGAAATCTCCTCCTAATAGTATAGCTTTTCCACCAAAGGGCTTATTTTTAGTTTCTATACAACCATCAGTCAGTAAATCTTGTAAGGTTTTATTGAAAGCTTCAAAGCACAATCTGTGAATTATTAGAGCTTTATCCCAAAGAATAAGATTGATATTTTCAATCAATGAAGCAAGTTGTGTACCTCTTTTTATTTGACATGTTGAAAATTCATCAATATTTAATGGAATCTTGAATCTAGAATGTGTTGTTCTTCCTCTTGGTAGCTATAGAGATGCAATTCCAAATGAAGCTACAGCAAGAACAATTTTTCCTATTGATCTAATTCTTGAGATTATTGTATTCCATGGATATGTTTTTCCTGTACCACCATGTCCATAAACAAATAGCATCCGACCTTCATTATTTTCAATAGATTTTTTAACAGCTTGTTAAACACTTAATTATTCAAAATTTAGGTTTGACAAACACTGTAAATGTTCCTTCAAAAGTTCCTGTAGATTGTAATTCATTTCTACATGAATCAATCTGTTTTGAAATGTGTACAAAGAACCTTCTGTTGGGAGTGGCAGATTAAATTCTGACAGGGAACTGTAATTTCTATTAAAACTTTTTTCTAGCGCTATCAAAGTAAAATTCTTGATGTCATTTTCTGGAACTTAATACTCAGTAGTCCCAAATGCCTGTCTCAGTTTATATTCCAGGTTTCCACTAATGTACTTTCAAGTATTTTTCCAAAGTGATGTAGGATAAGCTACTTCACAGAACATTACAATGGAAATAAAAAGTTGTCGTAACTATTCACTACTTACCCTTTCTAAAGCTTGTGTCATTGCTTCTGTCCACTCTTAGTCATTTCTAAGTAATCCTAATGCTTGACATGTTGCTTGATATGTAGAATGCAGTATGCCTTGTACTGTTCTTAACTCTTCAAAACTTCTTGGACCTTTGATAACATTCAATAGTAATCGAAGAAAGTAAAGTTCCTCTGCTGCTAAATAAACATATGTAATTCGTCCAATAGATTTTTCTTTTTGTCGCTTCTTCCAAATTGTTTTAGATTTTGACCATACCCATTTTGTTGGAAACTCTACATTCTTTTGCATCTTTATACAATTGGTTTGCTTTCATCCATTATGTGAACATCGTTTTTGTCACATCAGGCTTGTGGATCACTCCATACAAATTATTAGTATCATTGAAACATATATTTTACTGATCTAGTAAATAAATCACTACTCTTTCAACTGCTGGTTGATGATAATGTATATAAAATGCAAACATTCTCCAACATGATTCATAAGCCAATAAATACCTACAATCCAAGTATATTTTGATTTCATCGAAACAGTTAGCTTTTCTTATTCTTTTATATTGTTATTCAAATTACCATTGACAATGATTGCTCTAGCTCTATCTAGACCTTTATTAATATATTTGAATAAATATTTAATAGCTTTTGATCTACTGCAAAGTTCTACATTAAAATGAGCTTGATATTTAACAACCAAATCAACATTATAAGGTACAACAAATCTATTATCCAATTCAACATTATTCTTCACAATAATAGATGATTTATCAATTATTTGTCTTCTTCTATAGAAAACAAACCTATCTTCATTAAGCACAGTTTTTGATTGATATTGTTTTGGGAAGAATTTCGAACATTTACCTTTAACCATACATGGAGAAGAAGGATTGAACATACCACATGGTCCATGCATCATAAAATTTGAAACAGCTTCATACCCAATTGGATCATGTTCTTTGTTTGGACTTCAGCTGATATTATTCTATTTACATCTTATTGATTGGTACACTTTGTAGTAGATCCTAGCCAAAGCAATATGGAGACATGTAGAAGACCACGTTTTTGAAATTCAATTGTATATGTAACTACAAAACATAAAAACAGACAAAAAAAAAACAAAAACATTGAAACGATAAGTATGATGTAATTGAAAATAAAAATGAACATTGACAATTAAATAAATGTTGTAAAACAGTACAATATATAGAAAAACTTTACATGCTGAAACTAGTTCAAAATGCTTGTTTTTGATTAGATCATCCATGAAATACCAAAGCTTTAATTTGAATACTCTCGAAACTATATCAGGTCTGTTTTGTGGTTGTTGGCCATAAATCATAGATAAAGCTTCATTGATTTCTGACCATTTTGTGCTACAGGTAAATGTTATGAACAAATTTGGACAGTTATAGTGTCGACAAATTGCCATTGTATCTTGATAATTCTAGAATAGGTATCGTGCACTTCCAGTAAATGTTGCAGGTAATATGATGCATTTTCCAACTGTTTTAGCTTCTAGATCACCTCTTAACACAACATCTTTTAATCCTTTATACACCTCAGCCCTTAAAGTTTTTTTATTATTTCTTACAAACTATAATCTCATTTCTTCTACTACACAAAAGGCATCAACGACAAACTGTTGAAATAGCCTACCACTTATAAGCAATGTACTTTCACTAGGATTGCGTTGCTGAATAACATAAGCATAATATTCCCTCATTGAAATCTGTTTTCTTTTTGGTTTCTTCTTGACAGGAAAGTCAACATAACTTATATCCAATCTATATCCATTTTCTCCATATGGAAACAATATAGGATACTGCATCACCATAAAAAATGGATGAAGCTCACTTATTCACTTAGGTCCATTAGTTTTATGCTCAACTATAATGTCACGATAACTGTCAGATATTCCTATATCTCCAACAATCAATCCTGCAATTTATGATCTAGTAAGAGTGGCATAAGTTTTGTCTTGGTTATTTCGTGCTCCAAGTAGTTTAAGTTGAATTGTAATATTATCTGATTCTTTACACCGATCTCTTCCTTGTCTAAACACCTTAACTATTTATCGATTAAATCTTCTACTATAAACTTATTTATAATATTGTTGGTATTTTCATGTGCAAATATAGACATTTTATTTGATATCTCATTATCAGTATCATATATATATATATAATTGTGCAGACTTAGGTTTGTGTCCTATTGTAGGAAGTAAAAAACCAATACATATATGGTCTGACACTACTGTTTATGCTATTATCTATCCTACCACCAATAGAGGTAGATTGAAACATAGAATTGTAAATGCTAATGTTTTCTCTAAATTTACTACTTCTACTATCTCTTTTGTAATCTAGCAAAACATCTAAGAAATGTGGTGTACATAGGGGTGAGCAAATAGAAACCGAACAAAACAACCGAATCGAACCAAAATGAGTTTGATTTTTTCGGTTTGGTTAGGATAGTTCAGTTATTATAATTACTTTGGTTCGGTTTTAGTTAAGAAAATGTCTAACAGAACTAACCGAACTAATCGAAAGGCATTTTGGAGATTTTACCTAAAAAATTCCTAAACCTAAATATAAGAATCTCAGTTCCTTTTTCTGGTTTCTGCCATCCCGTGAGCTGTGACTCCCATCTCCACTCTCTCACACTATAGCTTCTGGCTTTCGCTTTCTCTTCTAGTTATCTCATGATTTCAAAGGCTCTCTCGCGCACACATACACACCCCAATGATCGCCAACTTTCATCTTTCTTGTGGTTTTTTCCCCATCTCAATCGGTAAACCATAGCAACTCTCAATTCTCTTTATTTCTTAATTTCATCGAGAGATCAAGAAAATCCATGCATCGTTCTGTTTCTCTTCAACATTTCTAGGGTTTATCCTCTTCGTCTTTTGCTTTAATTTCTAGGCTTTTCTCTTTCCATAATCCAATTATTTCTCCTTAAAATTTTAGAGCAATATAGGCCAAAAATCGAGGATATGATATTAATTTTTTCTTGCTTTGGTTATTTTAACTACTTTCATTAGTTAATTTCGTCTTGATTACCCTATAATTTGGGCTTCTATTTTTTTCTCAAAAATTGGAAAAAAATTGGTGTGAATTTGGTATATTTTGAGGGTTTAGGGTTTACAAGTAAATAATTTAACGGGGATTTCTTGAGTTGGTGAATTAAGCTTTCAGATTTTTGAAATTTATATATGGTTGCTGGGAGACACGAGTGTTATCGTGATAACAAAATTAGAGACAGAGACTCAGATTTTGAGGTGACAAGGCAAGAATTTAGTAATTCTAAAAAGTTCAAGCCATCTAAGAATGGTAGCTGTGATAATGAAAGGGGTCAGATGATGCCATTGAGAATAAGGCTCGGTCTCCTGCATGAAGGAAAAGAAAGTTTTCACCTATAGTGTGGGACAAAGATGACAAGGACTTAAGTTCATATTTAGTCCTTGATTTATGAGTGTGGAGAGTGGAGATTTTGGGGATAGAGATTTTACTTAAAAAATTCCTAAACATGTCAGTTAAAATTCTACTACGCAAGTATACGTATCGAACAAATAGTATGTAAGCAAGCAGAGTGTCGATCCCACAGGGAATTAATCTAAAACTTTACTAAGTACTAAAATTAGAACAATTTAATTTTATCCAAACAATCCAAATTGAGTAATTAAATAAAACTAATAAACTAAAATTTAAACTAACAAGAAAAATCAAAATAATAAGTTAAGAAAAAATCAAATTAAATAAGCCTAGGATTACAATATCCCTCACACTTAATCTAAATCTTACCTCTCCTCCTTAACTTATTTCAATGGTTTGAATTGTTAGCTTAGAGTCTTAAATTATTTATAAGGGTCTCTCGACTCGTCCTATAAAAATATCTATTTTAACCAAGACACTATATCCCTATGTGATTTGAAATTAAAATAGACTCATTAAGTCCAGGTTCTAATCTGGCTGCATATAGCCTATAGGTATATCTCTATCCTATACGCAAATCAATTAAATTGATCATATTCTATACCAATTTTAGTCTATTCTAAACTCCCTTTCTCAAGTTTGTTTACGTTCCTAAATCAATTTAATTGTTGATCAGGCAATTAAAAGTATTAAGAACAAATTGAAATAAACAATTCAATTCCCATTGAAAATAAGTAAGAAAGAGATTAAAAACTTAGACTATATATGAGTTCAATTGCAATCCTAGAAAAAGAAAATTAGCCACTCATAATTGCAAAATCAAATAACATTATATAAAATTCAACCATTGAAAGTAACAAGAAGAATAAAAACTAAGGAAGAAAACAAAACAATAATTGCCGTCTTGATCTCCAAGTTTCTGCTTAATTTCTAACTTTTTGAATCTCCCAAAAAGTTGTCCCTCTCAACGGTCTTAAAATAAACTATTTATACTAATAGACTTAACCTAGAATTCCCTTAAGTTGACCTAGGGTTCAATTGGGCTTAAAAGTATAATGAGAAGCCCAAAAAATAAATTGGCAGTCTTTACAAATTGCTATTCTCGGCACAGTATGTAAAACCCGACCTTATAAATACATGTCATGACATACATGCAATGAACAACATGTTTGTATGATAAGAAAGTCTTAAAGAATAGCTAAAAATCCGGTATTGTACCTAACCGTACACTTGAGTTGATTTAACATCGAACTAGTTCAAACAGGAATTTTAAGATGAAATTTAATATTTTACAGTACAGGAATGACTTAAAATGATATTTTGGAGTTCGAGGGTTAATTTGGGGTAAATTTGAATTTTTTGATGTCTAGGGGTAAAATCATCATTTTACCACCTAAGATAATAAATTGACCATGGAGTGAAATTTTTGATCAATATTGACTATTTGGAGTATAGTTTGATGATAGGAAGTGAAAATTTTCAATTCCGGTAATTTTCGGAACATAGGGAAAAAATAGTAATTTTGTCGCTCCTGGGGTAAAATCGTAATTTTCACCAGTTAAAACTTGTCAAAATCATAGGATTTATTCATTTTGGTATGAATAACCATGGTATTTTAAGTGCTGAAAAATTGAAGTTTAAATGACGAAATTTTAAAACGAGCCCACGGGAAAGTGACACATGACACTTTTTAAATGATTTAATATTATTTTAATGAAAATCAGCCCATTTAAGCTTAAGTCCAGGAGAGGTTCGGCCATAAGGGAAGAACAAAGGGAAAAATAGGGAGGAAAGGAAGAAAAGAGAAAAACAAAAGAAAAGTTAAAAATTCAAAGAAGAATTCACGATTTTTGGCCGTTTTCGTGACTAACGGTAAGATTTCTTGACTTTAACTCAATTTCTACCCTTCCTAAGTCTTTATTTCCATTTAGCATGCTTCAAGAGAGAGATCAAAAAGTGGATCTAGGGGCTGGCCGAACTTTAGGGGGGAAGATTTTGAATTTTTTAAGTTTTGATTCTTAGTTAAATTAGTAGTTTTAGTTAGTTAAATGTGTTTAGAAATTAAATTGGACTAGAAAGCATGAATTTTTCACAATACCCACCCTTAGCCGAATATTCAATGCTGTACAATGGTGATGAACTGATTTTTATTCAAATAGAAATGAAGAGAAAATGATGAAAAATGGTTAAATGTGATAGAAAAACAAAGTGAAAAATTAACCGGGTTAATGTCCCATTTTTGATCAAATTTTTCAAAGAGGAAAGTGATCTGATCTTAGTGATTTTGAAGGGTTATTGACTGATATTTAATGGTTAGAAATGTTGAAGAGAGAATGGGACAATTTAGAGCAAAAATGGAACGCATTAGTAATTTATCGGATAAAGTGTCGAAAATAGACTAATACCGCGTTTAAGCCGTTTTAGGCCATTACATTTCATACCATGCATTAGTATAGAATTTAAATCAATTATATAGTGATTTAGCAATAATGTGGTGAATTGTATAATTTTTTCAATATGTCTAGGAGGAGAGCCTTCCGGTAAAGGCAAGGAAGTCATACCCGAGGAACTGTGATCGGGACGCCTTTTAAGAGAATTTGATTTATATAAACAGTGAGTAAACCTATTATTATTGTAAACTATCTAGAGTTTATTTTTAAATGTTAATTATGGATTTTATGCAAAGAAAATGACTATAAAAAGAGAATTTTTGATGTATGCAAATAAATAAGTTTAAATGAAAGTATTTTTATGGATTATGTGAATATTTGATCTTCGTTAAAAATGGAGTAATTTGGAGGCCGTAAATTGTGTTATAAATGATGTTTTCATTCGATAGGCTTATGAGTATATGTGTATATGTGGCTATGTTAAAAATTTCATTGGGAATAAATGTAAGCTATCTTTTACTATGCATGCTGGGTAAATAAATAAAAGCCACGTTATACTGTCGAAATTTTATTAAAATTTGTGGGTTTAGTCGCTGCAGTGACGGGTTTTCGTGGATCGCCTATTAGAGGGGCACGGTAAACCCGGTTATATAGTTACTCCGATTGTAGAAGTGTGGAGGGTAACTCCCGGGGTAATACTAGAGTTCACTTCACGTCAAACCCCCACATGAACGTGTAACTCGACCAACGCCAAGGAATGACTTGTTTTCAAAACTGAATTGTGTTTAACATATAAATGTCGTAACAGCCTTGGCAAACTCAATAGGATATTCTGATCAAGTATCCGAGAGAACTAGTTTTGGCACGAGCCATGTTTTTAATAAAAGTCATAAGCCTTAACAATTGTTTTGGTAAATTACAAATATTTCATGGTTTAAGAAATAAAATGAAAACTTTATGAAATGGTTTGTAATATCTATTTAAATTTGCCTCCATTTTACTTACCTTTAGATGTTTATGATAATGTTTGTTTACTCATTGGGATTGCAAAATCTCACCCACCTCTTTTTCAAACATTTCAAGCCTGTGGTAGCTTGTAGATACCAGAATTTGTCGAGAACTACCGTAGATCTTCGTACCACTACAGATAGTAGGTTTACCACCATCGTCGTTTTTGTATAGTTATGGGCCCACATGACATTGTAATTATTATTGTATAGTATAACTTTGTAAATTAATGTATGTATAAATTTATTTTACTTTCACGCTACAAAAATTTCTTACACGCGTGTTTATAAATATTATTTTATAAGAAACTGGAATGTTTTAAACATTATTTTTGAACAGTAAAATTTACTTTTAAATCCTTTAAAAAGTAGGTTTTAGACTTCCGATTTCAAATTCAATTTCGTATTATGTATTCTCGAAGCATAAACTACATTTTTACCAAATTTTAATATTCTCGTCGAAAAATGACCAAAATACCTCTGTGAGTCAAATTTTATGTTTTGGTCCATTTAAGCCAAGAACGTGTTGTAAACCCTTAAAATGGGATGTTTGAAAATAATTACTCACAGGGAAGGCAAGAAACTGATACGTAAGCCTTGCGAGGTTCCGGTTGGCATTCTGAGTAATGAGTGTCAATCAGGACGTTGCTGCGGTTGCCATAGGCCCGAGGGAAGTTTCGGGTCGTGACACAGTACATCTAGCTACTTTTCAATGCCATTTTCTTTATCTCTTAGCTTTCCAATGGTTCAAGAATCGCAGAAATTGAAGTTCTGTAACTCGAGATATGGTCAAAATACTGAAGCATATACAAGCAAACTTTTAGATCTTTTAGCACATTTCTTTCCAAAATTAAGCCCAATTACTTTAGTTCTTACCAAAAATATAAAAACTAATAAATATTAACCAAATTAAAAGAAATAACATAAAATTAAAATAACTCACTATAAAACTAACTAAAAAATAAGTAAATTATAATTGAAAACTGATGACTTAGCTAATATTTAATAACAAAATTGAAATAAAATAATTCTATAAAATAAAATTATCAAAACCTAGATATTAAAAAATTTTCTTTTAATACTTTACTGCATTTAGCCTTCATTTGATGCTTAGTTTATGAGTTTTGACTTAATTGGTTGAATTCAATTTTTGCAACTCATTTAGTAGAAGCAATTTGCTAAGTTTCAGGAACCTTTTATGCTATGTACTGTCTTATAACTAACAAATTACTTGTTTTTTGCTGGAGTGGCTATTGGTTGGAATATGTTGCTTCTAAATTATTTGTTGAATGTTACGAAGTAAAACAGTTATAGAATTGCCTGATATTCTTACTAGCCTGAGTTGCTTACAGTTTCATTACTCATGCTTTTACATTGATGTGGCACTTTAAAACTTTATTGTTAGTTTGTTACTATGTCTAAAAGGTTGGTGTAGGGCTTTAAATATTGTAATTGTCCTATAGTTATATCTAGGACCCTAAAATCGCAAAACAGAAGAAGAACAAACACATTTAAAAAGAAACCCATCTTCTTTCTCGTGCTAATGATGTCCTCAGTGATGCATGGTTTTGTTATTAGTTTGTATATATATTAATGGCCGCTGCCATGCATGCCTCACCAAGTTTCTATGCATGGCTCCAGCCATGTCATCAAAATATTTGCAACTATGTCAATAAGTTTCTAATTATGTCGTCTATGCATTTCATGTCTATATTCAGAATTGACAAGTTTAATCATAGTTATAAGTTCTTTGACTGATATTTTCTTTTTCTTATGTTTCAAGGTATAAAGCTGGTTGATGAAGTTTAGCCCATTGTTCCTTTTACAAATTTTTTGGCATCTAATTTTTTCCAACAGAAAGTTAGCATGACAAATTTGCTAATTAATTAATTTTTTTTGAGTGACAAATTGAAGATTTCAATGGCAAGTGAAAGCGATAATCTAGCTCCAGCTCCTACTCCTAGTGATGCTGCTATGCGATCTACTCCTATTGGCATGCCATCATCGTCACCAACACCAACTACACAACAAACTATAATCTCTACTAATGAAAGTGATGCTGTCAATTCTAAGAAATAGAAAGCACTTTCACTGAGGTCTGAAGTTTAGAAACACTTCACTAGATTCATCAATGATCAAGGTGAACAAAAAGCTAGATGTAATTATTGTGATAGGGTACTTTCAGCTAATACTAAATATAAAATCACAACTTCATTGAAGAATCACATGAATTCTTGCAAAAAGTTTTCTAGTTCTGCAAATGATTCTATTCAAACTGAGTTAGCTTTTCAATTGGGGGATGGGTCAATAGGAACTTGAAAATTTAGTCAAGAAACCATTAAAAAGTCTCTAACTAAGATGATCATCAGAGATAAGTTACTTTTCAGACTTGAAGAAGGGGAAAGATTTAAGGAATTTGTGGCAACTTCATGTCCTAGATTTGTTGTGCCATCATGATGGATTGTTGCTAGAGATTGCTTTAATCTTTTTGTTGATGGAAAAAGAGAATTATATGTGTTTTACAACTCACTTTATAGACAATGATTGGAAATTACACAAAAGAATTTTAAACTTTTGTCTCATTTATAGTCACAAAGGTGAGGCCATTGGGAAAATGATTGATAAATGTTTACGTGATTGGGGGATTAGTAAGGTTTTCACTATTATTGTTGATAATGCTAGTTCCAATGATGTTGTAATAGCACATTTAAAGAAAAAATTGAACTTAGCAGGAAATAGCTTTTTAGAAAGCAAATTTCTACATGTGAGATGTATTGCACATATCATTAATCTTATTGTCACTGATGGATTGAAGGAAATGAATGATTCAATTGCTTGTATTAGAGGGGCAGTCAGATACGTGAGACAGTCACCTGCTAGGTTAGTAAAGTTCAAAGAATGTGTTGAGTTCGTAAATATTTAATCAAAAAATTTGTTGTGTTTAGATGTTAGTACTCGATGGAACTCCACTTACTTGATGTTAGAAATAGCTCAAAAGTTTGAAAAGGCCTTTAATTTATTTGAGGAAGCTGATTCTCAGTATAGAACTGATTTGTTTATGGTAGATGGGATACCTGAACATGAAGATTGGGAAAATGTTAGGAGGTTGAATATTTTCTTGAAACATTTTTACACACTCACAGTAAAAGTTTCAAGTACTTCTTATGCCACTATTAAGACTTTTCTTGATGATATTTGTGGTATTTATTGCATTTTGAGAGATAGACAAAGGCATTCTGATGTTGAGTTGTAAACAATGGCAAAGAAAATGAGAGAGAAATTTGATAAGTATTAGGGAAATATAAAAAAAATGAATAAGCTGCTTTATGTTGCCTCTGTTCTTCATCTAAGGAAGAAACTTGAATTTATGGAGTTTTGTTTGAGGAAAATGTATTCGAATGAGCAGGCTTCATCGATTTGTGTGAGTTTGAAGAAGACAATGGAAGAGTTACTTGTTGAATACCAAAAAAATGTACAACCTCCTCTTGAGAAAGTTAGTGACAGTAGCCAATCCCAAATAAGCCAATTTTTGAATTTGATGATGATGTTGACTCCAGTGCTAATGTTGCCCTTCTGAATGAATTTAAGAGATATAAGATTACAATTGGCAGGGAAGAGGATAAATCAGAATTAGAGAAGTATTTGAGTTTAAATGAGCCTGATGCAACTGATAGTGATGACTTTGATTTTCTCATTTGGTGGAAACTTAACAGTCATAGGTATCTTACTCTTGCCCTACTAGCTCGTGATGTATTAGCGATTCCTCCATCCACAATTGCTTCGGAATCAGCTTTTAGTACCGATGGTCGTGTGCTTGATGCATATAAGAGTTCTTTAATGCCTAAGATGGTGCAAGCTCTTATTTGTGCTCAAGATTGGCTACGTTGACCTTCTTATTATCTTCATGACACTAAGAATGATTTGACAGAGCTTGAGAAAGATGATAAAGGTAAGTATTTTATTTATATTATCATTTCATTTTTGTTGTTTCAATTGTTAATATGTTATTTCTTTATTTCTTACTTTCTTGTTTATGTATTGTAGAGTTGTCAAAGATTACAGTGGACAATTCACTTGATAATCTTTAAAGTAATCAAGTAATGTTTAGTACTTGATTAATATACTCCTAAATATTTATCAAATTTATAATCTCGTTGGAAATCATATAAAGACAATTCCTATTTGAGATAGCTATTTGTGCAAGTATTTTACGATTAAGAAGCAATTGTTTCTTGTACAGATTGTGTATTAATCTACTATAACTATAGGATACCCCTATTCCGCGAATTACTGCATTTATTCGAGTGATCCACAAACAACGAAAATCTCTTTTTTTCCTATCTCTATCCCGATGAGCCGAAACCAAAGCTCTTATTCTCTGTTGAGTAATAGTTCGAGTAAGTCTTGAATGAGCCCCTCGAAAGCTTGATGCAAATAAACGAATTTTTATTCGACGTCTCCAAGCTATATATCCTCGTTTAGGAAGTGCATATTTTACCCGAATCTTCTTCAATAATGGTACAGAACAATAGTATCATTGGAGTAGATACACAAATCACTTTAAATACAAGAAGTCGAGTGGGCGGATTGGTCCGAGTGGAGAAAAAAAAAAGGATTGAACTGAAAATTTTTTCTGGGAATATCCATTTTCTCGGATTTTTTGTTAATTTCCTTACTTAGTGCGAGATAGAAATACGCCTGTCTCGTCTTAATAGTGAATCAATGAATGAAAGTGGAAGAAATGAAGTTTAACTCCCTTTTTTATGTTTATGTCAGACCAATCACTTCCCGAAAGGATCTTACTAATAATACGATAACTCCAACGATCCAATTGTTGAGTCAATTGATACCTGTAATAATTTTTAGAAGAAAGAAAATAAATGTTTAATAAAACATTGCTTCTTTCATTCATGTATTGGATTTCGTCAAACGAAAAGGACTGATTTAATAAATTATTGTTTTTACCAATAATCTTTATGACTTTTCGAAATGTAATGACTAGAAGAGCTACTGATAATAATGATCCACATAAAAGAGCTGCATAGCCTAATACCATCATACTTACGTGCATCATTAACCATTGGGATTGGAGAGCAGGCGCTAATATTGCGGATTGATGCATTTTGGTTAAAAGACCCGAAGTGGCAAAGCCTTGAGTAAAAATAGCACTTGGTGCGGTTATTGCGCTTAAATCATTTTTACACTTTTTAAAATAGGAAATCATATGAATAAGGGAGAAACCCCATGAAAGAAAGATTAATGATTCATATAAATCACTTAATGGAAAATGTCCTGAATAAATCCAACGAGTGACTAACAATCCTGTTATACAGAAAAAGGTAACTATCATGCCCTTTTCTGATGAATCATCTAGTCCTACGACTTCATCGACTAATAAGGTTAAAAAATGAATTGTAATTACAATTAAAACTACTGAAAAGGATATATGAGTTAATATATGCTCTAGAGTTGAAAAAATCATAAAAATTATGAAAAAAGCAAGGGTTCCTAGATTTTATGGAATGGAAATCAAGAATTAAATTCATTATTAAATTCATTATAGGACTTATTCTATATCTTTTAGAAGATACTATGCCGCCACTCGGACTCGAACCGAGATGCTTTAGCACTGCTTCCTAAGAGCAGCGTGTCTACCGATTTCACCATAGCGGCTTGCTCGAAATCATAATAACCCATTTTTTATTCAATCGTCGAGATTGAAGTCAATTCAATGTAAAATTTTTTAGGAAGCATTTAATTTAAATTGATGAATAAAAACTCGTTTAAATACAAATTTGAAGCTTCAAAAAGGAATCTTTATTATTTATCGTTTTATTTATTTATCTTTTTATTTAATTATCCTTTTATTTAATTATTTCGTCAATAGAGATTTTGTAGTTTGTGTTTTCCTAAAAGAGAACTCCTCTATTGTAACTAAACTAACTAGTTGTGACTTGAATTCATAGATAGAATAAAAAAAAAATGTTCTTTATCATTTTAATTTTTTAATGATTCATCTCTCATTTTTTTATATGATTTTTACGAATCTATAAAAAAAATGCTAGGATTGGAAATCCTGTATTTTTACTTGAATTCCTCGTTTTTTGTCTTTATTTTATCTCTTTATTCAGAGTCAAAGACGAAACAGAAGAACTTCTATTCTTCTATTGGAATCCTTATCTAAATCCACAGTAGTAGGATGGATTAGATATATTTTTAGTTCATATATAACTAGTCAATATCTAATATCCCATATACATGTGTTTCCTACATAATATAAACCAACTATTCGTATCTTAGATTCAATCGGATTCTAAAATTATTCCTCAAAGGATAGACAAGAGTTGGCTTATAGCCATTAGATTACATATACCTAATTTTACCCCCCCCCCCCTTTTTTTCCTAAACAACTCATTTTTTTAATATCGTTTTTTGTAAATTCGTCTCTTCCTTTTATTTATCATTATCTCACATGGATACAATCTAAATGGACGAATTCATTAGACCAAATCATTGCATAAAAATAAAAAAATCAATATCAGTATTTGATTGAGCTAAGTTCATGCAATTTATTATTTATTAAAATTTTATTTTGGTCAATCATTGAATTGAATGAAATCGACTGAAATGGGAATCTTTCTATAGAAAGAACAGCTTTTTTTAAATCATAGATCCTAAATTGATACCATAAGAATTCCTATTCCACCAAGACATTCACTGAGGAAGCGGAAACACTTTTGAAAGACGCTATTCAGGAACAAATAACACTTGAAGTTACGTTGCTGTCCAGGTCAGTTATTCCATTTTTGGTCTTCAACATCTACCATCCACTAATCACCTTCTGCTCAGCGATTTTAATTCTTTTGCCACACTTAAGCACAAGTCTTCTATATATACTGACCATAGAATTAGGGAAGAAAATAGCAACAAATATCTAGTTTTGGAATTCTAATTTATTATTGTTGTATTATTTTGTTTGCATACATGTATTCTTCCATGTAATAGCCTATTAATTTTATCAAAAAAGGATGATTTGTTTTATTTAAATAGAACCTATGATTAAGAAGAGAACATACATTCATTTATTTAAAATTTTTGTGACATTCAAAAGAGAAGATGGGGGTGTTGCTAGAGCATATATTGGTTCTTATTTCTGAAATAAGTGCTTCTGGTGCTAATGTTAGTAATGTGCCTACTGCTAAAAATCTAACCCAAGCACCTGCCATTACACTTCCTTTTGTTGCACCACGCTTGTCTCCTGCATCTTTCCTTCCATCTGAACCCCTTTCTGTTGTTATTGAAGACTATTTGCTGTTGTTTTTATGTAGTTAAATAATATTAATGATTTGTTGTTATTTGCTCAAGATTATTTATTGTTGTTTTTATCTATGTTTTTAATTATTTATTGGTGTTTAGATCATATAAATTATATAAGTATTTGTTTTATTTACTATAATTTTTTATCATATAAATTATATCACCATGTCCATAAGGATGGATCCCATGCAATTGTACATCAAACAATTTACAACTTCAGAATAAAGCATCCCAGGTTAAATGGAAAGATGACTTGGGCAGCATTTAGTCATGGAAAGAACCTGGCACCCCAGCTACCATGTATTCCTTGTCCCGTGAGAGAGAGGTAAAGAAGGTGTTAAAATCATTGGTGGATTGATATTTGTATTCAAACCAAAAAAAAAAAATTATTAAGTTCAGTTTTTGGTAACCGAACTGAACTAACCGAGTTAATTCGGTTTCGATTAGTTCGGTTAGTTATTTACCTCGGTTCGATTTCAGTTAGTTCTATATAGGAGTTCGGTTAGTTCGGTTATTGGATATCTAGTAACCGAATTAACCGAACTAACTATTTGCACAGCCCTAGGTGTACTGTTAAATAAAGGTAATCGAACTGTATTTTGTCGACAGCATAATGTAAATGTATAAAAAGTTGTAACTTGAGTTGTATCAACTCTTTCTTCATACCACATTTGGCACCACAAAAGGGACAAACGCATGTTGGTCCACCAAAGTTAAATGTTGAATACTATTTTCCTATTATGTGAGTAAGAATAAATAATATGTTACGGAAATTACAAACTTAATATTTACAAAGTACAAAAACCATATTATAATTCAAACTTTACTTACTTGTATGTCCAGTAAATGTTAATTGGTTTAACCTTTCATTTATTTGTTCATGTCGTATAACTCCAGAAGGAACAATCTTATCATACCCTTTATCTTTTCCAAAGAGTCAAAAAACATAGATTGATAAACAATATCTGAACTAAAACTTGCTTGGATAATTGTAGAAAAAGAGTATACCATAACCTAACAATCATTAAAGTTATCCATATACCTTGAACATAAAGTTTTCCTTCTCGAATTTTGCTTAAGGAAACAGTTGTTTTAAACTGATCATCGATAATAAGTACATCATATAGATTTTCAAAATGAAAATCACATGTTCCTAAAAACTGTATAGATTCATGACCAATAATTGGAACATCATATAGATTTTCAAAATGAAAATCAGATGTCTCAACATTATGTTCATAATAAGTTGAATTATTACTGTTTAAATCATTATGAGCACCTACTTTGTTAACAGTTTTCATCACATGACTATTACTTCTAACAGGATATTCTTTCATACTAAATGGCAAAGTTGACTTTTCAACAAAAGGCACATCAAAAATATTATTTGATGAACTAACAGCAAATTTGACACATTGAGTAACTTCTTTATATCTTGCTCTTTTTTTCACACGTTCATTTGACATTATATCTGTACAATATACAATATATATTAAATATTTGTTACATAAATTAACTCACATCATATATTGTTCTGAAGGTATTTATAGCAAACACACAAAACATATATAAAGAACGTTATATGATATTCATGTTAGAAAAATTGATTGAAAAATGTATACAGTAATCATTATTATTCTTACAATACTTAATATCTATACTTCTATGCCAACAACAAAACAAAAAGTTAAGTACAGAAGAAACTTTTTATATAGCGATAATTATACATGATAAGTCATACAGAAAAACATTTACGAATACAGTAAATATTACACAAAAATAATCATCAAATACTTACGATGAAACTAATAGAACAACAACAAAACGAAAGATTTGATTTATATTACTCAAAAAAACAAAATAAGGAATAGACAATCAATAAACAATTGAAACTTACTCTCAACAGATTTTATGTAAGAAAAACTTCTTAAATATCTAAATGATATGTTTCAACAATAACTCCAGGAAACTGCGACAATTAAAGCCTACATGAAAATGAACTAACAAATATTTCAATATGTTCACAGTAACTGTAACATGAATTCCATGATAATCATAAATAAAAGAAACAGTACAATGTATTAACTACACATTTGAAACCTACAGAATATAGCAATAAATATTTCAAAACTCACACAACAAAACAATACAAAAAAAAAAAAGAAAAAAAATCTTAAACACTTCATATTTGAATATCTTATCACTAAAACCCAACACATGGGTTTTACTCTTTAAATTTTCCAACGGAATTTCTAACGGAATTTTTCGTTGGAAATCCGTTGGAAAATTTAAAGAGTAAAACATGTGTGTTGGAAAAATTAACTTTCCAACTGAAAATTCTGTTGGAAAATTTAAAAAGTAAAACCCATGTGTTGGAAAAGTTAACTTCTAATGAAAAATTTCGTTGAAAATCCACTGAAAAATTTAAAGAGTAAAACCCTTGTGTTGAGAAAATTAACTTTCTAACGTAATTTCCAATGAAAAATTTCGTTGAAAATTCCGTTGAAAATTTAAAAGAGTAAAACCCATGTGTTGGAAAAGTTAACTTTCCAACGGAATTTTCTGTTGGAAATCCGTTGGAAAATTTAAAGAGTAAAACCCATGTGTTATGAAAATTAACTTTCCAACATAAAATTACGTTGGAAAGTTAATTTTTAATGACTAAAAGTGTGTATTACTTTTTATAAAATTTTCCGTTGGTAAAATTTTGTTGGTAATAATACTAATTTTTTTGCTTATAAAATTTTAAACTTTTTATAAATTTTATTAATCTTTTTTAAAAAATTAGATATTAATAAAAGCAAATACATAGTTATTGAAGTAAAAATTTTTAAAAGTTTAAATATGTTTTCCTTTGATTAATTTTGTAGAATTTTTTTAACTTTAATGAATCATATAATATTGATTAATAATACCAAATTAGGGTAATTTTATATTATTCCAAAATTGATAAAAAATAACAAAAGAAAATTTTATATTTTATAAAAAACCATGATAAGATATAAAAATCAAATAAACAAAAAATATATATTACTTTATTTATGTTTTAATTGTAATTAGCCAATATATGTAAATTAAGAAGATATATTTATAATAAACTTATTAATATCTGTGCTTAAAAAATATCATTTTATTATATTTACGTATACATGCAAATTTGACTCATAGCTATAGAAAATATATATATATATATATATAGATAAACCTGTATCATTTAAGGAAAAAATCAATATATAATTGTATTAAAATGAAAGTACAAGTTATATTTTTTAATTGACATAACTTTATAACTGAATATATATATGTATGTATATGAGATATTAAATAAGGGTCTACATATATGTATATATTAATATATAATTTATGTAAGATTATAGTAAATTTCATTTAGATGATTATATTTATTAATGTTGAGTGTTCCAAATCATACATTTTATAAAAATCATATTGATAATTAATTATACAAATTTTGTAATACATATCAAAGTATAACCTATAAGTTGTGATCATTATATATGTATGTTAAAAATTTAGTCATATAACATTATGGTTTATATTGAGCAATATTAAAAAAAAACTTTTTGTACCAAAATTAAAAATATAATTAATTAATGTTCTTGTCAAGACTTGAACCTTTGCCCACATGTTAAAAAAGTTAAAGGATAACCATTTCTTCCACCAGCCTAAACTTGAATGAAATCTCTCCAACTTAATTTAATCTTAAACCAAACTGAATATTATTTGAAGAAGCTGAAACATCTCCGTTCTTGGATGTTCAGTGGGATTAATCCTACATCAAAACGACGTAGTTTTGGACATCCCAAACCCTAACTACAAAGTTCTATTTTTCAGACAAAACTTGACTTTTGAAATGCCATTTTCTCTCTCTACGCGTGACGCTCTCCCTTCTCTCTAAAACCTCTGCCAGAGTTCCACGTGTTGATTTCATTAGTTTTTTGATGATAATAAAACATTCCCATGTCATTTGTGTTTAATAGTTTTAACTAAGTGTGTAGGGCAAATGATCATAAATGAGACAATATTGTAATCTTCCTATTGAACACCTAAAGACATGATTTAGATAAAGAACAAAGAAGATTTATACAAAGGAAGTCCCCTGGTGAAATAAGGAAGATCATTGGTTGAACAAAAGTCAAAATGGAAAAGTGAAAGAGCGAAGCTTTGTGAGAAACAGAATCAAGTTAGTCGATCAAAAAAATGGGGTTAGTCGACTAAGTGCTCACTGGAATCTGCGTATGAAACAGAACCAACTTAGTAGACCAAGGGAAAAATTTTAGTCGACTAAGTGATCTCTGTCTGCTACATCCGCTAGGCCACTACAAGACAAGAAAACGGCTAGAATCTTCTCCAAACTGTTGGATAATCAAGGTAGTGGATGTAGATCTTGGACCGAACCACTATAAATACCTTGCCCATTGTTTTCATTGCTTTGTCTTCTTTATTTTGAGATCAAGTCTCAATCCCACCAAAAAGAGCAGAGATAGTGCTATTCACCCCCCCTTAGCACCTATATTTGGGACCAACACCACGCATTACCCGGTGATGTCCCATTCCCAATGGTTTGACTCCGGTTCCAGCGTTGTGCTATTTTAATAGCAATCGCTCTCTCTCCGTCGCCTTTTGCCCTGTCGTCCTGCTGCCATAGTCTTCGGTTTGAACCTTCCATGTCATGACCCATTGTTTCCATTTGAATCTCTCTCCGTCACCTTAATCCCCCTGATGCTGTCTTACTCGCCGTTCGATCCTTTCCACAAAACTAGCCCTAGGGGTTAATTCTGTATATCTTGTTTATTTTATTTTTATCAATATATTTTTATCAATTGATCAGGACTTGTTGATGTGTATGATGTTAGATTGTGTTTAGGGTTTTTTTATTTGATATTACTACTTAAACGTTTCATTGCTTTAATTTCAGTCAAAGGTGGGTTGCCTTTGGAAGCATCAAAGCAATTTCCACTCTGCTTCAAAACTTGTTGGGGGTTGTATAATTTTGCAGGTGAGTAAGACAAACACACAAGCACGGTTTCTTTTGTTATTTGACAACTGACCACCCCTGTTTTTATTCAATTGTATAAATAATGAGACTACCCTTTCAATAAATAATACTACATATATTTTGACCCTTCCACAATATTCATGTTGTACAATATGATTTTAGCACAAGAATTTGAATCTATCACCCAAGATTTCATACTTAAAGCAATTGGGATGCAGCATAAAATTGAAAGGCAATTCCAATAGCTAGAATTTCAGCCTTTGTTAGACTCAATTTCACCTAAAGGACCAAAAAATAGAGTCATTACATTACTATTACTATCCCTAAGCACACCCTTATAGCTCATTAGCCTCGACTTACCTCTAATAGAACCATCCACATTGGTGCTCAGTTCATGTCTTTTACCCGGGCATTTGGATAAATATATTGATTTTAAGATGTCATATATTAGATTCTCTACTTGATTGGCATTTGGACTTTAAGCATTACTTAAATATGAGTTTTAATCTGTAATTGAATTGACCTGTAAATAGCTTTTTGTTTAATCTATATCTATTAACAACATTTTTATGCTTAACATGCATTGTTTTAGCCTTTGGGGATGATTTAGATTAAACAGAATGAACATTATCTTTATTGTTTGAGAGAAAAAAAATATAAATCTTATTCTATATAAATATATGCATTAATTATTGAAACAAATGTTTAGATATGTAATAATCGGGATTTAAATAATTCTAATTCTAACAATGTGGAACATTTTGAGTCCTAATTCATGATAAAAAGGAGTGAGATTAATTCAAGTGTGTGTGTGTGTGTGAATATATATATATATATATATATAAGGATAAGATTTTATAGAGGAAATTTCCCTCTTATGTAATTTTTCCTCTTAAAATAAATAACATTATATCCAATTTTTAGATAATTATCTTTGAGAATAATCTAGAAGTAAAGTTCAACACTACTCTTTTTTCTTATAGGTTACCTAATAAGAAAGAAAAATTATCCAAATACATTAATCGTAGAATTCTAAGCTCCATCGACCAGCATAAAAAGATTATCACATATTCTATTAAAGTATATTTCAAAATAGTAATAAATTGATATGATAATTAAAAATCAACATGACGGTATTCTATTTATCTTTTGTGACGTTTAAAAACATATACGGACAATGTATAAAATAATACTCCAATATATATATGAAAATATAAGACTTTAAAAAAATTTAACCCCAGGAATCTAGTTTCTTTTGCTTAAGAACATTGTATAAGGATCGATTTTTCATGTTTATTTACCGATGACCAACGACCTTTCTTTATTTAAAGAAATTAAAAAAAATTGGCTTCAATTTATTGAGAATAAAATCTTAGAAGAGAATCTCGTCTCTCGACTTAATATAAAGAAGAATTAGGAAGCGTTGAGAGGGAGCATAAGGATCCGTAAGATATTGTCGACATTCAATCATTTGGTATGACTCTTAAAATCATATAATACTAATAATTAAAGCCCAAATTGTTTGTATGTTATGGCCTTTTGTCACCTACTACGTGTATGTTTCAATGGAGAATTAATAAGTCATAAAAATATATTAAACCTTTTAAAGTTCTCAGAGATAAGAGGAGAAAATGAATTTAGGAAAAGGTCTTAACTCAATTTAAAGCTTGGATTAAATATGTAACGACGAATTATAAACGAATTAAATAAAAAATAAAATATAAAGTTAAATAAATAAATTTTTATTTTTTATTATGTTTAATTAATCATTTATATTTTCTTTTTAAATGAAATAAGTTTTTATGAAATACCGTTGATTAATTATCATTAATTAAAAATCACTTATGTTTATAAGTGGCGTAATAACGCTGACACATTATATACATACATATGACATTCTATCACCCGTTCATTATAATTGTTAGGCATAATTATTTTTATTATATAAATAAAGGAATCATATAATGTTGTTATATTATAAGTTAAAGTACAAGACCTTAATGTAACGTAATAAAAATATAAAAATTTATTTAAAATTTTTTACAATAATTGAAATTTTTTTTTTAAATATTATGTTTTTATATTTTAATTCAATTTGAATCATCTAGCCGACTAGCCTAATATCTTATTAGCCCATAAAGATAAAAAACAATTAACATATTTTACCTTAAGCCCAATTAAAATTAAGGCCCTAATTCTAATTAATCACTTTTAAGTCCTAAGCCCAATTAGACACTTAAATTTATAGCCGCATTTGAAAATTCAAAATAAAAGAGTCCAAACTGTATGCAATATTAGACAAAATTTCCAATTTTTTAAAAATTGTAATAAATTGAAAACTACAAGGATTAATGATATTTAAAAGAAATCCTAGACATCAGGTATCTATAATTTCAATTCAAACTTAATGTACACTCACCAATTTTAACTTCAATGCGAATCTCTAATTAAAGCAATTTAATGTGCAAATAAATATAAACCATCTTATGGTCTTTTGAGAATTCTTTTATGCAATAATTTATACTATAAGGGCTAGTTTGCATTTTACAATGTAATTTTTAATATTTATATTTAAAATACATATTGGAATGTAGGGTTTAACAAATTGTTTTGTAACCAACAATACAAATTAGTCTTGATAATGATATTCTATGACACTTAGGATTACAGAATGTCGGAAGATCGCTTTTGGATGTACCGTCGTTTAACTTCCAATGAATTCATTACAGATGAATTTGTAAATGGAGTTACTGAATTCTTTAATTTTGCACGTTCGAAGACTACATTTATGTAGAAGAATAAAATTAGATTTCCTTGCACACGATGTAATAACAACAAGTTCTTAGATAAAGATCAAGTCACAGAGCACATCTTTAACCAGGGTTTTACTAGGGCTTACACAATTTGGAGTTTACATGGGAAGATGATGTTGGACAATCATCAAGAAGTAGATCTAGAGTTGAACCATCTCCTAGTAATGAGGGACATGATGCTTTTCGAGAACCTACATATGAAGATGAAATAGAAAATCCATATACTAGAATGGTTAGGGATGCTATGCGTCCCGAAGTTGCTTTCAACCATGGTTATGAAAATGAGTCGAGCTTTGTGGAAGAAGATCCCAATCCAAATGCATCTACCTTTTATTCTTTGTTAAGCAATGTAGAGGAACCTTTGTGGGTAGGTTGCATAAAGCACACAACGCTTTCAACTATGTCTCAACTTTTAAATGTTAAGGCAGAGTACAATTTGAATGAATCATGTTTTGATCGACTGTTAAAGATAATAAAGAATATGTTGCCATCTGATGAGAATTTACTTATCGACTTTTATAGGATGAAGAAGAAGGTAGCAAAGCTTGGTTTGGGATATATCAAAATTCATGCTTGCAAAAACAATTGCATGTTATTTTATGATGAAACTGCTACATTTGATCATTGTATGGTATGTGGACATCCTCGTTATAAACAGAGGAATTCAAGTGTGACAAGGCAGAAGAAAATTTCTTACAAGATTTTACGTTACTTGCCACTTATTCCCAAGCTTCAAAGGCTTTATAAGTCATGCAAAACTACTGAACATATGACGTGGCATGCGCACCACCAAAATGATGATGGACTCCTTAGACACCCTGTTGATGGTGAAGCTTGGCAACACTTCAACCGCACACATGAATTCTTTGCAATGGAACCTTGAAATGTAAAACTCGAGTTATGTGCTGATGGTTTCAACCCTTTTGGATCGATTGCCAAACCTTATTGTATTTGGCCAGTAATGCTTTGTGTGTATAATTTACCCCCATGGATGTGTATGAAACAACAATATATAATTCTTAACATGGTTATTCTGGGTAAGAAAAGTCCAAGTCAAAATATAGATGTTTTCTTAAGGCTTTTGATGGATGAGTTGACATTATTGTGGACACAAGGTGTTGTGATCTATGATGCATATAGGAAACAAAATTTTCATATGAGAGCAGCATTATTATGGACAATTAATGATTTTTCAACTTATGGTATGTTGTCAGGGTAGAGTACACATGGACGATTATCATGTCCATATTGCATAGAACATTCTAAATCTTTCATATTGGAACATGGTAGGAAACCTTGTTTCTTTGATTGTCATCGGCAATTATTGTGAGCTAATCATCCTTTTAGGAGGCAGAGAGACAAATTTATTAAAAAAAGAGTTAAACATGACTTACCATATCAAGCCTAGCCCTATAATATACTTGCCATGTCATTCATGTATTTGACAACACGTTTGCATATTTGAAATGCCTTGAAAAGTAGTTAACAATTGGTATTGTACCTAGTAGTACAACTAAGTTGAATTAAGCCTTGAACTAGTCCAAATAGAGATTTTAAGATGAATTGAGAATTTTTAAAACCCCAGAATGACTTAATATGGTGATTCGGAGTTTGAGGATTGATTTGGAGTCAAATTGAAATTTTCATAACGTAGGGGCACAATGGTCATTTTACCACCTGAGGTTAAGATTGGAATGTTGGAAGAGGTTTTTGACCAAGATTAACTATTTAGAACATAATTTGAGTTTGAGAAGTGAGAAATTTTAATTTCGACATTTTTTCGAGCATAGGGTCAAAATAGTCATTTTACCATCCAATGGCAAAATTAGAATTTTTTACACCACCCAACACTTGTCAAGCCCATAAATTTCAGCCATTAGCATTTTATATCATGGATAATTGAAGGATTTTATGTGGTAGAGAGAGAATGCTTAATGTTAAGTTTTTAAGTATGGACCAATAACATGGTGACAAGTGTCAAGCTTGGATTATTTTATTATTTGCTTTAAAAACTAGCACATGACTCTCCCATTTCACTTCCATATGTTCAGCCAAACCAAGGAAGAGAGGAAAAGAAAGAACAAAAACCCTAGAGAGAAAAATTCAGGGGAAAATTGGTGGAATTTAAAGAATCAAGCAAGTAAAGGTGAAATTTCTTAATTCTAGCTTGTGATCTACCTTTCCTATGCATTCTTTTGCATTTTTCATGGTTGAATCACAAGATATCATGAAGGATAGTGTGCTGGCCGAACCTAAGGAGAGAGAATTTGATGATAGTTTTAAATAGATTTTAAGTTATTTAGGTGTTTTTAGTTAATTTATCATGTTTGAAATGAAAACAAGTAAGAAAAATCATGTGTGCTTTACCCACCCTTCATGGTCGAATCTTCCTTATGGTATATTGATGATGGATTTGATTTTATTTCAAGTGATTTTGTTAGGAATTAATGATTTATGGTGTAAAAAAATTAAGCATGAAAAACCACAGTGTTTGTGCACTCATCAAGGACGAAATTTCCAAGAGAAAATGTGGAGATGATCTTGCTAAATTTTATGTTATTTGACTTGTATTTGATGATTTGGAGTATTGAAAGAGAAATGGAGTTATTTGGAGTTAAATTGGACGTATTGGCCAATTAATCGGGTGATAGATCGAATTAGGCCAATACCGTTTTATTTAGGTGCACAATTGATTTTATGCAGAACACCGTGTTTAGACGATAATCCAAACAATTCACATTCCATCTCATGCATTCATGTAGAGCCTGAAATAGAATTATAATGGTATGACACAATATATTGAATTATGTGTCGTGAATTGTGTATAGGTGGTGAACCCTCTAACAAGGGTAAAGACATTGTGTTAGAGGACCAAAAATAGGAGTATTTCGAACTCCTGATATAGTGAGTAACCTTATCATCATCTTGATTATCTAAAGTGAATTTTAATTCGTTTTTGTGATTTTATGGAAAATGAGTTTAAATGGTAAATCTTTATGTTTTATAAGCAAAATGTGATTAAATGAAATGACGTTATAAAATTGTCTTGAAACTGAATGATGGCTTTGAAATTGGAGTGATTGGAGATTACTTGTTGTGTTGGAAATTATGATTTGAATTGAATGGCTTATGACAATATTGGCATGAATGGCTGAATTAGTATTTGTGTGAAAATATATGCACTATTTGTTTTGCCTTGATAGGCTGGATAGTGATATAATTGGCATGTCATGCTGTTGAACTTTTATTGAATTGGTGAGTTATAGATTGGTCACTATAGTGGCGGGTTCTATGGACCAGCCTATTAGAGGGGCACGGAATCCGGTTATATTCTTGCCTCAGTTGGAGAGGCGCATAGGGTATCTCCTGAGGTGAGGTTTGAGTTCACCTCACGCATAATTACCACGTGAGAGTGAGACTCAGCCAACTTCAAGGAACATCTATATTTTTAAAATAAAATCATGTTTTATGTGTATATGTTGTTTTAACAATCTTGGCGAACTCGGTTAGATGGCCAAGGTATTCTCGAAAATGATTTTGACAGGAGCCAAGCTTTTATTCATAAGCCATGTTGATTATTTGAATGAAATAAATATTCATGTTATGAAACACATGTTGGGATGGAATATTTTAAATTTGTCTTCATTTACTCAGTTTTAGATATTTTAGATGATATTTGTTTACTCACTGGGATTATATAATCTCACCACCCTCTTTTCTACCCATTTCAGGCTCAGGATAGTCGGTAGATAGTCCATTTCGTCGAGGATCTACTTTTGGACTTACATCCTTAGAAACTAAAAGTCTACTCTTTGTACATATTTGTTATTATGGGGCCCACATGTCATTGTAAATTAAATTACATACTCTGGCTATCTGTATTACTGTAGGTATGAATATATTTTGCTTTTACTCTACAAAAATTATTTGCAGATAGTTCTATAAAAATTGTTTTACAAGAAAATAGAATATTTTATTAAATATTTTTATTATATTCTAATAGCTATAATTTCACTTAAAATGAATGTTTTAGATAGCAAAACATATTTTTTATTACGAAATATATGTTTTTCACTTATATACTACATATTTAACTTGGTTCAAAATTTTTAAAGAAAAATAACCAAAATGCCCTTGTGAGAAAGAATTTATTTTATGATTGTTTTGGTTTGGAAATGGCTTATAATCCTTTAAAACATGATATTCGGCAATTGTTGCTCACAAGGGAGGTGAGAAATTTGATGTTAAGCCTTGCGAGGTTTTGGTCAGTATTTCGGGTAATGAATGTCTATCAGGACATCGCGGCGGTTGTCACAGGCTCGAGGAGAGTACCGGGTCGTGACATACCATTTCCTCGATTATCAAGTAAGGAAATTTTGACACGTTTGAATTCGCTTTCTCATCTCCTATTCGGAACAAAATGTGGTGACTCAAAGAGTTCAGGATATGGTGTTTGTCATAATTCGGTGAAGAAGAGTATATTTTGGGCTCTACCTTATTGGCATATGCTTCTTATTCGTCATAATCTAGATGTGATGCATATTGAACGTAATTTTTTTGAGAATATACTCAACACAGTGATGGATGTTAAAGGAAGGACAAAAGACAACATAAAGGCATGATAAGATTTGAAGGTGTATTGCAAGCTGCCAGAATTGGAATTGGTGGAAAATAATAGAAAAATTTATAAACCTAAGGCTGTGTACACATTAAATAAGGAAAAAATAAGAAATGTATGTGCTTGGGTTAAACAATTGAGATTACTAGATGGTTTTGCATCGAACATTTCTCGGTGTGTTAATGAGATTGATTGCAAATTTTATGGGATGAAAAGTCATGATTGTCATGTTTTTATGCAACGATTGCTCCCAATTGTCTTCCATGATATGGTGCCTCAAAAAATTTGGGATGCAATTACTGAGATATCTCACTTTTTTAAGGATTTGTGCGCAACTGAAATACCTATAGATCATATGGAAACATTGCAAGGAAAAATATGTGAAACTATATGCAAACTAAAGAAGATCTTTCCTCCGGGTTTCTTTGACTCTATGGAACATTTGCCAATTCATTTACCCTACGAGGCTAAGGTTGGTGGACCCATCCAGTATCGATGGATGTATCCATTTGAAAGGTAATATAATTGTTATTTGTTTTCATATAATTTTTTAGAAGAGTTTAAGGCACATCATAAGATTGATGAATGTTGTGTTTGTTAAGTTTTTGCAACTGTTGAAGAAGAAAGCAAAAAATTGTGCCTCTGTTGAAGGATCTATATGTGAGGCTTATGTTATCGAAGAAGTATCCTCATTTTGCTCATGGTATTTTGAACCTGTTGTGCGAACAAGAGTAAATAGAGTGCCACGTAATGATGATGGGGGAGAGGTGGACTCAATGGGTCGTCCTTCAATTTTCACTCACCCTAGGCAAGCTTTTAGTCCATTAGATAAATTTCGATTTTTAGATGAGGATGAGTTTTATGCTGCTGAGTTATATGTTTTAATGAATTGTGAATAGATGCTCCCATATATAAAATAAGTACAATTACTTTTTTAACTTGTTAATACCCTATAATAAGATTGAAGTTAATCACATAGTCGTGGATATGATGATAGGATATTTGATGAAATTGTCAAGGGAGAAGTTGTGGACATTTCAGAAGACGAATTGGAGAAAGTATGTGATGCGAGATTCGTTAAATGGTTTAAAAATTATGTAAGTTTCCTTAACATACAAGTGAACTTTTAATAACATTGACAAATTAATTATGTAATTTATTATTTTCTTCTCTTGTATCTCATGTTCGTAGGTTGTAAAGCATAATGAGGAAATAGACCCACGTATACTTGAAATCTCTTATGGTCCCAGACGTATGATAAGGTGTTATGGTGGGTATTTTGTAAATGGTTTCATGTTTCACACTCTAGATTACGGTCAAAATTGTAAGACAATAAATAGTGGGGTTTGCATAAAAGGGAGTTTTTACAATGATCATGAGCGTGACTTTTATGGCATCTTGGTGGATATAATTGAATTGGAGTATTTTGGTATAGGAAACAGAGTTGTTCTATTTAAATGTCATTAGTTTGATACTAAAAAAAGAATAAAGGTAGATCGATTGCATGGTCCTGTTGATGTAAAATACAACTCAATACTAGCCACTAATGAACCATTTATTTTAGCTGCCCAAGCTCACCAAGTTTATTATAGTAGTTATCCATCAAGAAGAAGAGATCGACGTGATTGGTGGGCAATATTTAAAACAAAAGCTAGGAGTAGATTTCACATTCTTATTAGCGGTGATAAAGAAAATAAAAGTGATTTGAATGAAGGAGTATACCAAGAAGATGTGTCCACTTCAATTACTAGTACTCAATCAGAAAAACTTGATAATTTTACAGAGTTAGCGAGTGGTGATTATGAAGAGGTTAATCTATCGATTAAGGATGAAGAATATGACATCGATAAAGATAAAGATGAAGAATATGACATGGAAGGAGAAGATAATGAAAATGATGATGAAGATGAAGATGAAGAAGAAGATCATATGGAGCCCGACGATTGTGAAACTTATAATGATGATAGTGATAATAATGCAGAACATGAGTTTGATTATTTAGAAAGTGAACGATTACGTTAGGCACGTACGATATGGGTTGCATATTTTCTTTTTCCAGTATTGTTTAACTTTAATTTTATAATATTAAATATTTTGACATGATGTAGTAATTATAACATTTGAGTTAATAATTATAAATGTTGAAATTAGCTAATATATAATTGCAGCTTTGATTGTACTAATTAAGAATTATATTTGTCATTGCTGTGAATTGATGTTTTTTATTCGTTTATAATAATTGCTAATGGGATTTTAATAACAAAAGATTGCATGAACGATGGTTAAAAGGAAACAATCAAAACCGAGACCTAGGTCTTCAAATGCATCGGTAAGTATGGCTTTGCCGATAAGTTCACAAGCGTGTGCTAATATATCCATTCAACAATAGACACAGCAGGAGAATAATGATGCGCCATTTGAGACACAATCTTTATTCGATGCATTTGCAGAGCAAGTAGAAAATGAGACATCTACACATGATTCTCCAAGATCCCCATTTATTGATTTAGGTGGAAATGCAAATGAGACATCGTCAAGATCAAGAGGTAGGGGAACCAGTGTAGGATTACAGACTCCTGTAGATCCATCAGACAGATTGCATATAACTCCTATTGGGGATAGATATGTTATCTTGTTAAACTTGTTATATTTTTTAATGAAATTGTTAAATTTTTTTTAATATATCCAATTATTAAAATATTTTATAAGCACTTTTTTCGAGACATGGGTCACATCTACAATAACAAAGATCAACAAAAAACACTTTCATGGTCCATGGTCAACATAGAGGAAAGTCCCTAATGATATCAAAGACTTAATGTTTCGAAAATTTCAAGTACTACGTTTGTTATTCATTTATTAAGCGTTTTATTTTCCATTAATTTGTATAACTTTGTTAAATTACGCTATTACATTATGTTTTAGGAAAAATGTGTTTGGTTTGCACATCAAGATGTTTTGGTTCGACGCATATGGGAAAAAATTTGTTCCGATTGATTAAGAAACATGCTTTCAGAAGAAAGGCATAAAACAATGACTGAAGCCAAAACAAACAACATTACAGAATGTAGAGGCATGTCGAGGGAATGGATCACAAATAAAATATAGGACACCATGATTGATATAGTATTGGGTACATAAAAGTGGCAAAACAAAATGAGAAAAGCAAGGCAAAATCGTTTAACACTAAAAGAAGGAAGCATTCCAAAGCTAACTGACGGTTCTGTTCCATTTGTGGTTCATGTAAAAAGGATGGTATGAATTAATCTTACTCGAAATTTATATGTATGTTTTCCCAACAATTTCATTTAAATTGTAAGTTTAGTAGTAGGATTTCAGTTTTGCTTTACATGTTCAGGGGCGGCTCAACAAGTTCAAAGGCCTAAAGCGAAATATTCAAATGAGGTTTTTTTTATTATAATTAAAAAAATTATTAAAATTTTATTCTTCTAACTTTTTGAAATACAAAATTTTTAATTAAACTTTTATCTTATATTTTAAACTATTATAATTATCTTATATTTTCTAAATGGCTAATATAAAATCAACAATCAAAATTTCTAATTCAAACAAATCAACTATCACATGAAATAAAAAAAATATAACAATATAATATAAACTCTAAATTAAAGTAAAAAAATCTGTAAAGATTAGAATAATAGTATCTAATTGTTGAATGCTTATTACAAACCGTAAATGAGGCTCACAGCTTTATGAAGATAATAAAAGAACGGACTTCTTGTTTATACTTTGGAGAAAAATTGAAGTTAAAGGAAGAAAGAGCAAATGAAAAAGGAAGATTTCAAAAGTAGATATTATATATTAAAAAAATTGATTTTATATATAAGAAAAAAATAGCTGTTGGAAATCATTAAATGCATTGATTGAAAATAAGAAAAATAAGTGAGAAAAAAATAGCTGTTGGAGATGAATAAATACATACGACTGTTGATTTATTGAAAATAAGAAAATATAGTTGAGAATTAATAGCATTCTAGAAAGAAAAAAGTAATAGAAAATTGAAATTATTAGACACATAATTAAAAAAATAAAAAAAATAATTTTAATAATTATTTTTTACTTTTATATATTTTTAATATAATTAATTATATTATAATTATTATAAAATTATAAATTTTTTCTAAAATTGGGGCCTCCCCAAATTGGGGGCCTAAAGCCATTGCTTAAGTGGCTTCACCCAAGGGCTGGCACTGTACATGTTATATATATCAGGATATATATATATATATATCGATTATGATTGACTATATATAATTGTAAATAAATTTAGACAATTCAGCTGAAACGAGATGTTACCTTATTGGAAGTGTTCAATCGTACTCATAAGCGCTCAAGGGGTCATGGTGATTTTATTGATAACAAGTTCAAGTCTACGAGTGTAAGTAAAAATTGATTAATTTTTACTATTACTTTAAAGTTGATGTTCTACTTCAATATTAATCATTAATTATGGTTTTTATGTAGGAAATGTATAATTCTATACTATTGCAGAAGTATGGCGATGCTTCATCTTCTCAGCCAGAATTCGATCCGCATGCTTGGACTGAAGCGATTGGAAGGAAGGAGACAACATGCACTCATGTGTATGGTTTGGCACTCGGGTCCCTCCTACAGCTTTACTTACTAGAACACAACACAATGTAGCAACATCTGAGTTTGCGTGTGGCCCTATCAACTCAAACGTTAACAGTCCAACAAATGCATTGGAAGAAAAAGTGGAAAATCTTGCACAAAACTTTAATAAGATACATGAGGAAATACGTGGAGAAATACGTGAAGAAATGAGAAATGTAATGACGGAAGGCATGAGTGAATTTATGGCACGTATGGTAACCATGTTCATGAGTAATGCGCGTTCAACCCTTAGCGATGCTGGACCTTCAAGACTTGACAAGTAAGAGAAAAAAATTTCCTCATTTGATGTATAATTTTCAGTGGAACACTTGGATACTTTTTAATATAGTTATGTTTAATATTCATATGTATCCAACTATTTTATATATTGTCTGTTTAGAATAATTTGTAATTAGATATTTAGACTTGAATCTCAATTTGTAATGTGTATTTCTTTTATATATTTTACAATTCGAATGCAGAATTAAATTTAGTATCGAAATGAAAACTGATAATTTTTTTTGATAATTTATTACCAAAATAATAGGTCATTATATTTCCAACGAAAAATTCCGTTGGAAATCTTTTTTCCAACGAAAAAAATTCCAATTGAATTTTCCGTTGGAAATAGGCTTTCCAACGGAAATTTTTTCAACTGATTTTTCCATTGGAAACTCTCTGTTGGAATTGCCTTTTCCAACAGAAATTCTGTTGGAAATTTCTAACGGATTTTTAAAAAATAATTAGCAGAATTTAAAATTTTCAACGGATTTTCAACTGAATTTTTCGTTGAAAATTTTCAACAAATTTCCAACGGAAAATATTACTTACAAGGCTTATACCGACGAAAGTTTCAACGAAATTTTTCATTGAAAATCCATTGGAAATAAACATTTTCAACGAAAAAAAGACCTATTTCCAACAAAAAAATTCATTGGAAATAAGCCTATTTTTTGTAGTGGTCATATAAATAAAGCCTAGCGAGTCACCCCCACTTCCTTTGTATATGGGTTCCCTAACTTGGCCAATTTGTATGCAGTCACGTGTCGAGTAACGCATCTCTTCTTTAGAGTTCTTCTTAGTCATCGGTGTTCTTTTGCTTTTTGTTTGCTTTATTTGGTTTGCTGCATATACACATACATGTGAAGTGAAAAACAGAAATTATGGCCAGGTTACAAAAGGCAGAGCAACAGCATCCCAAAGAAGCTATTGGATGGGCAGCTAGAGACACTTTTGGCCACCTTTCCCCCTTCAAATTCTATAGAAGGTTTTCATCACTAGCTCCTTCTGAGGGGTTCTTCATTTCTTTGCTCTTCTAAATAAAGAAAAAGAATTAATCTTATTATATACCCAATATGCTGAAAACATTTGGAATTATAATTGCTCTCACTACTATATATGATTTGCTATTAATTTATTTTTGTCTCTTAATATAATAATTTGCAATGTTGATTGTCTTAAAAATTATATGAATTGCCTTGCAGGGCAACAGGAGAAAAGGATGTAGCTTTCAAGGTGCTTTATTAGGGGATATGCCATTTTGATCTTCATTCGATCAAGAATGAATGGGGCATGTCCATCTACCCTCTTGTCCCTGGGTAAGTATATATCCATCTACCACTTTATCTGACAAAGAGGAGAATCAGAAAATAAAATATCAAATGAAAATATTGATGAGACATTAATTAGAATCATTCCTTTGATTTCTTTATATATATACATATATATATATATTTGGTACATGATAGGGTGGAAAGTGAGAAAAAAGGAGGAAATGATCAAATTTTCATTCTTACCATATATTTTTTTTTTTGAATAGTATAAGTTTCATAAGCACAGGTGTGAAAATCTCACTACCCTAAAAAAGTCAACAAGGGCATATACACAAATTGACAGAGCTTTGACTGATATCCACTTTTTGCCATATCCAAGTTAAAACTCAAGTTCCTATAATGGCAGCAAGCCATCCTGTACCAAAAAAGAAAACAAGATCCCTCAGAGACAACAAGCAACTGCAAGGGAAACAAACAAAAACTCATACAGGATTCAAAACAGTTCCTGTGCACATCAAGCAACAAAAAAAAACCTCCCCTTGAACACAACACGTATCTTAAAAACAAAAAATACAATCACAGTAAAATCAGTTCTCCTCGCTGTTGGTCACCATAACAAAAAGGAGGTGGGGGGGGGGGGGGGGGCAGCACAAATCATGAAGAAAACCACAGCTATACTTCACCATCTCAAGGAGCCACTCCGTTCTTCATGCCCCCTAAAATCAGAACACACATAAAGTACTCTGTCCAAGGCTTGCTGCATTTTTGGCCAGCATGTCAGTGTCCTTGTTAATTTCTCGCGAAACATGTCTTATTTCCCATCGCCCTAACTGTTCTTCAATTCTTTCAATAAGGATTACCCATTTGTGCAATCTCCACGGCACTTGAGTGCGGTTTAAAATCCAATTAACAACATCACTAGCATCACTTTCGATGATCAGCATATGACTTTCTTTCCATTTTGAACTGGAGAAAATTTGAATAGCTTCCTTGACTGCCATGATCTCAGCTTGTGATGAGTCTGCCATGCCAATAGGTTTGGAGAAGCTTAGCTTTAACCTCCCTAAACTCGTTCCTCATAATTCCACCTATACTTGCAGGTTTGGGACAGCCTTTTGTCGAGCCATCAACATTAAACTTCACAAACCCCTGTTTTGGAGCAATCCAAACTATTTTCCTCTTTACCTATTTCTGTTTCTTCTTCCCGTAGCATCCTAGCGCGGGATCAAAAAATGTATCCGAGATTGATGCATATTCCATTGGCCATTTTGAGTTTGCCCATGATGCGATTCAAAACTTAATCAGCTCCCAGCATTGTTCTCCATCCCATTCTTTCCTTTCGAAGATCACTCGATTCCTGCTTTTCCATATTGTCCACACTATGGCATAATAAGCAAGTTTCCACAACCTACTGTCATACATACCAGTATCACTATCATTCCAAGAGACGAAAAAATCTTTTGCAGTCCCCGGGGTCACCCACTTGATATTGAACAAATCGCACCACTTTCCCTATATCTTTCATAGTTTTTCACATCTAATAAAAAGATGACAGCATGTCTTTCTTCCTTAATTGCACAATACGCAGTCATCCGAAGTATCTTGCAGCATCCCTCTGGTGCCTAATTCTGCTTTGACTCCAATTTTCTCATACAACAGTTGCCAAACGAAGGCTTCAGTTCAATGAAGAGCCATGCCAGACCAGACCTCCTTCCATATCTTGCTCTTTTCATTGTCAATGTTGAGAAGCATTTTACAGAAATATTTGGTTGTATACTTGCCATTGGTTTGTCCTTTCCATATCAGAGCATCTTCTATTTCCTTACTGAGTTGAACGTCTTTCAATGTGTCCCCCAAAGCATACCATTGACTCCTCTCCCAATCGAACAAACTTCTTCGCAGAGGGATGTCCCAAACCCAAACATTCCTTGACCAACTCCCAAACTCTGCCACTTTACCATCTTTGTTTGAGCAGAGTGCATAAATCCAGGGAAAAGCATCAACAAGTCGACAACCTTCGATCCACTCATCGGTCCAGAATTGAATGTTTTCACCATTACCTGTAACAAAACCCAAGTTTGATGAGACCTGCATGAAAAAATTGTTAGTGATAAAAAGGGGATTTATAATTTTTTTCCACTGTGTAGAGAAGTTCCTATTCACTCTTGTGTTTGGCTTGAGAATGGATGGATCACTGCTAGTTTTTTTCACTATTATCTCCCTCCAAAGGCTCTCTCTTTCATTCTCATACCTCCAAATCCATTTGTTGAGAAAGGCTCTATTCCGAATTCCCAAATCAACGAGTCCTATTCCTCCACAGTCCCTATAGTTGTTGGCAACCTCTCATTTGATATAGTGAACTCTTTTCTTTTCTTCATTGTCACCCCACAGGAAACTTCGTTGCAGCTTGTCAATTTTATTCTTAACACCGCTCGAAAGATAAAACAGTGACATGTAATAACAAGGAAGGTTTGCTAAAACTGATTTTAGTAAAGTAATGCGGCCTCCCATTGACAAATATTTTGCCTTCCAGCCCGCTAACTTGTTTCCACCTTTTCGATGACTGGGTTCCAAAAACTCATTGAGTTGTGATTCACTCCAAGGGGTAACCCGAGGTAGGTAGAGGGAATTTTACCCACCCTGCAATTAATAAATCTTGCCTATTTTTCAACCATTTGTTCTTTGATGCCAATGCCTAAGAGCTGACTTTTGTGGTAGTTAACCTTAAGCCTTGAGATACTTTGGAAAAACTTGAGAATTCTTTTGAGGACCATCAATTCATCAAGCTCATTGTTGTAGAATAACAACGTATCGTCAGCAAACTGGAGATGAGAAACGCGAAATCCTCATTTCCCGATTTGCACTCCTTTTGCATTTATCATACGCTTCAGCCTTCTTGAGCATACAACTAAGGGCTTCGACTGCAATAATAAATAAAAATGGTGAAAGGGGACAGCCTTGGCGAAGTCCTCTTTTCATTTTAAATTGTCTCGTCGAAAACCCATTTACCAAAATAGAGACCATTGCCGAGCTGACACATTCTTTAACCCACCCCCTCCATTGATCACCAAACCCCATTTTTCTCATGATCAGATCAAGGAACTTCCAGTTAACACAGTTGTATGCCTTTTTAAAATCAATCTTAAACATCAAACCCCCTTTTCCTTTCCTAAGAGCATCAATAACTTCATTAGCTATAAGTGAACAGTCCATGATCTGTCTGCCCTGAACAAACACAAATTGATTTCCGCCAATGATTTCTTCCACAACCCTTCTCACTCTATTTGCTAAAACTTTTGCCACAATCTTGTACGCGCATCCCACTAAACTTATCGGTCGGTAGTCATTCAAAGCAGTTAGACTTTGAACCTTAGGAATGAGAGTGATGAAGGATGAATTCACACCCCTGCCAAGTCTCCCATTGCTGTAAAACTCCGTCATGAAATTCATCACTTCATTATTTACCGTCGGCCATTGTTTCTTGAAAAATTCCAAACTATAGCCGTCTGGTCCAAGCGCTTTCTCCCCGTCACAGCTTTGTATTGCTTCCCAAATTTCTTCCTCTGAGAACGGTTTTTCCAACATCCTCATTGATTCTCTTTTCAAAGATTTGAATTGGCATTTGATATCTCTCAATTCCAGCACTTCCCGATTTGCAAAATGCTTCTCAAAATTCTCCACAATAAAATCTCTAACTTCCGATGGATTTTCGAATATTCCTTCATTAGACTTTAATTTCTCAATGAAATTCCTTCTTCTTCTGGTTGATGCCATGGCATGGAAATACTTTGTGTTTCGGTTTCCTTCTTGAACCCATTTGCATCTCAATCTCTGCCTCCATTCCACTTCCTCAATTCTATAAAGTCTCCATAACTCAGTCTTCTTATTGACAATCTTCACTTTTTTTATTCCTTCTAGCTTTTGGTCTTGGCTGACCTTAAACATGTTCTTCAATTCTTCCTCCACCCTCTAGATCTGTTTACTCGTGCTTCCTATTTCCTTTGCCTGCCACTCCTTGATTTTTGACTTTAGGCCTCTAAGTTTTTCCCATAGTTTTTGTCCCCCTACATCTTGGAAATTTCCTCCATTCCAATTATCCTTGACTACTTTCTGAAAGCTTGTTTGATCAAGCCAGTGATTAAACATTTTAAACGGCCTAGGCCCCCACTCAAAGGAAGCAGTCTTTAGCACAATGGGGTTGTGGTCTGATAAAGAATAAGTGAGGCAACTTTGGATAAGTCCTTTCTCAATCTGCAGCCATTCGTTCTCTAACAAAAATCTATCAATTCTGCTAAAGACCCACCCCTCTCTGTAGCCACATCAGGTGAATCTGTCCCCTGTAAGATCAATGTCAACAAGGGCAAGGTTATTAATAAACTCATTGAATCTTTCCTCTGGTTTCCCAACTCCTTCTTTACCCATCATTTCCTGTTCATTTCTTATTGTGTTAAAATCACCCCCCAAACACCATATAATGTCTTTGCTTCTAATCAGTTGTTCGAGTTCCTCCCATAACTTTTTCTTTTAGCTCTCTTCATTCGGACTGTAGATGTTAATAAACCCACAATATTTTTCCACTCCACTTACTTTCCCTATTACTGCTAAAAAGTATCTATCTTGCACCTGTTCATTCAACTGAAAGAAATCTTCCCTCCATACACTGACTAAACCCCCTGATCGTCCTATAGAGGTAACATGGCTTCCATCAATTTTTTCCCCTTTATTACCCCACAATTGTTCAAACAGAAATCTATTAACTTTTTATAGCTTTGTCTCTTGAAGAAGAACTATATTAGGCTTTTGTCTTTTAACGATCTGCTTCACTGCTCGTTTCTTTTCATTTCTACCCAGACCTCTAACATTCCACGAAATTATAATCATACCCATAAAAACACACAGAAGCACTTAAAGCAATCAACAACAATCACTTACCTGCAGTTACCGTTTCAGGCCTATCCTCCTCCATTCCGGTAAAAAATCTCAAAAATTTTTCTTTTCCTTTAATAAAATCAAGACCCACAAGATTGCTCATTTCATAAGTCAGCTCATTTTCCTTCTTTGTATCCTCCATTCCCTCATCACAGGTTTTTTCATCATCTGGGCTCAATTGTTTAGCAGTACCACAGAGTATTTCTTCGTTTTTCCTTTTCTTTAACTTTTTTTGTCCTTCTCCTTTGTTCTTTGTGCACACAGCCTTCTTTCCCCATTCCTCATTCCCAGATTTCACTTCTATTCTGAAGTTTGTGTGTCTCCTTTGCCCAAAGCCAAAATCTCTGAATCACCCGTTTCCTCTTTATCCGATTCTCCAACATACAGTTTATACCCACATTTCCTACTTTTAAGAAAACCTTCAGCTTTTCTCAACTTTACAATCTCTTTACCTCTGTTTTTCCTTCTTGTGATCTTGCTACTTCCCCCTTTGGCCTTCCTCTTGAATTTTCTTTCATCCGCTTTCATCAAAGACTCTCTTCTTCCTTCTCTTTCTGAGTCTTGGCTCCCTGATCTAGTCCGTTTTTCTGGTAATCTACGAAGCCTCAGCTTATTCAAGTGAAACCATCTATCCGGTAACTTTCTTTTCTTCCTCACTATAGGTTTACCTTCGTTCTTCTGGTCCTGCCCTCTTTTTTCCTCAAAGGTGATGTTCTTTTGCATATTTTGTTCTTCGTTTTGACTTTCAAAGCTTTGATTGAATCCACTTCCCCCGTCCAGCTGGTCTCTTTATTCCTTGATCTAACTATACCCATTTTATTCGTCACAGCCCTTTCTATTTTCTTAAGCCCACTTGTCTCATCCTCCGTTTGCATAATGCCAGAAAAATTCTCCTTTTTTGGGTTGTTGTTTTGCCTGCCCACTTCCGATCCCCTTTGTTTTTTAATTAGGTCAACCCACACTTTTTCATTAATTGGGCTTGTCTTACTAATTTGGCCTCTACTTGCTCCTTCCTCGGGGTTTGACTCAACGCTCTCTATACCTTTTTCACTTGTTTGACCGACACCCAATTTCTTGCTTAGATATGTTCCTTTTTCTCCCGCTAGTGTCCCCTTTTCAATTTTTAAAATGCCTTCTTTTGTACCTTGTTTTGTTTGACTAGACGATTTTGCCTTTCCTTCTAATGTATTTTTCTTTTCTGACCTCACCAACTGAGCTCTTTTAGCCCATCCTCTGGTGCTTCCCACCGCACCTTCCTCCCCAGAATTACTCTTATCCAAACCTCGGTCACCCTCCTCTGATGCAACACTGGACGTCTCATTGCATCTTGGAATTGCCTCACTACTTAAAACTTCTGTTATTTCAGCTCTGACTAAATAGCCTTTGCCATTGACTTCAATTGGCGTAAGAGGCAAAATGCCATGAAGGGATCTGACTTCCACTAGAATAGTAGCATAATCCAACCTCCACCTCTCTATTGTGTCTTGATCTGTTTGAATGAACTTGCCCTATATGTTCCCAATTGCTTTAAAGCTATCCTCCTTCCATATGTGAAGAGGGATTTCATGAAGTTTGACCTAAACTTTGTAATTCCTAACCTCTTCCTCGACGTTGTATGGTGAAAGGGACTGGAACCATGGTTCGAAGATGTCCCAATAAAGGGACAACAAAGTCTCCATTTCTTCTTTGTTTGAAAAGGACACCAACACAAATTGGCCCCCTATGGGTCTCACACGGGCATTTACCCCCTGGCAGAATAAAGAATTTTGGATGGCTCTGCAGCATATAGGTCGTCTTAGTTCCCCCTGCGCACTGCATTCTAGCTATTCAAGCTCATCTTTTTCAACCAAGATCGTTTGAACATCCCTCCAACCAGCATCAGTCTTTTCCGTTTTTTCCACAAACTCTTCCTCGGCTTTCACTTCTGCCACTGTTCCTTGAGTTTTTACTGATTCATTAGTTGTGTTCTTGATGAGAGATTCTTTGTAAGTCATCTTCCGATTTGTAATTCCTCATTCTCTATCCTCATTAGATAAGTCGTTTTTTTCTTTCGATTTTTCTACTTCTGATACTCGAATTTTCCTTTCATAGATCCACCTACCATTTCCCCTCTGGATAGCCCTCTTTAACTCATTGGGTTCTCTAAATCTAACGAAAGCATACTTTACTTCCGCCTTGGTTTTCTGTCTCGGCATGAAGACATCTACCCCGACGCCAAACTCGTCAAAGATCTCCTTTACAAGCCTCTATTCAATATCGCAACTCAGATTGCCCACAAAAGTTGAAAAGAGTCTGCTTTTCCACTTTCTGACCCCCCATGGATCCTCCTTCCCCCCACCAGCAGTGTTCCGCCTAGCCTGCCAAGCTTATTTCTCCCTAATCCTATTGCTCTCTCTAAACCTATCGTTTTCTCTCTCTCTTATACTTTACTTTTTTTATCCATAAACTCGAATTATTCTTACCATATTTAGTACGTTCAACTTTTCTGAAGGGGAAGAGAGGGCCATAGATAATTACTCATTATTGTTCCATTTATCATATTTTTACCTTCCATTTATTTTTTTTATTACTTTTGTTTTTTGTTTTTCCTGCAAAACAACTAATTTTTTTCTTTAAATTTTCCACCCTTTGTAATTAACATGTAGATCGAGCCTAATTACATTTCTTATTAGTTAAAAGAACACTCAAATTATTAGCATATATATATTAAAGTTTTTCAACATAGGTTAATAAAGAAAAAACAATGATATTAACTTTATGTGTCAAAGGTATGCGAATAATATAGCTTTCAAGAGCTGTTAGCCGACCAAAAGATATGACTAATTTCCTTCACAAATTTACCTAATACTTATGATAGTATTATACTTTTAAAAAAATTAATAAGTTTTAAATAAAACACATAAAATGTTTAACAATAATGTAAAACAAAATACATATATATATATATATCTTACAATTATTACATTATAATAAATCTTAAATAATATTATATAAAATTCACATTTATAATATGAATCTTTAATGATTGGTTATTATGATCAAATAATTATAGGATAAACAAAATTACAAATGAAATGTTCGCTTCCAAGAAAATGAAATATGTTTACGCAATGTGTGGATGGAATTTGCCGAGTCCACTATACTATGCATTGTTAGTTCACTACAAAAAATCATGGTATTTCCAACGGAAAAAATTCCGTTGGAAATTTCCATCCAACGGATTTCCAACGGAATCTAATTAAAATTTCTAAATACTTGTTCCGATAGATTTCCAACGAAAATTTTTCAACGAAAAATTCCATTGAAAATTTCATTGGAAAGTTCATTTTCCTAACACATATGTTTTACTGTTTAAAATTTCCAACGGAATTTTCAATGAAAAATTTCATTGGAAATTCCGTTGGAACCCTAAACTTTTCCAAATAACCAGCTGTAATGTTTAAATTTTCCAACAGAATTTTCCATTGAAAAAATTAAAGAGTAAAGTGTGTATTACTTTTAAAACTTTCCAACAGAATTTTTCGTTAGAAAATTTCGTTGGTAATAATACTAATTTTTTTTCTTATAAAATTTTAAACTTTTTATAAATTTTATTAATCTTTTTTAAAAAATTAGATATTAATAAAAGCAAATACATAGTTATTGAAGTAAAAATTTTTAAAAGTTTTAAATATGTTTTCCTTTGATTAATTTTGTAGAATTTTTTTAACTTTAATGAATCATACAATATTAATTAATAATACCAAATTAGGGTAAATTTATATCATTCCAAAATTGATAAAAATAACAAAGGAAATTTTTTTATTTTATAAAAAACCATGATAAGATATAAAAATCAAATAAACAAAAAATATATATTATTTTATTTACGTTTTAATTGTAATTAGCTAATATATGTAAATTAAGAAGATAGATTTATAATAAACTTATTAATATCTGTGCTTAAAAAATATCATTTTATTATATCTATGTATACGTGCAGATTTAACTCATAGTTATAGAATATATATATATATATATATATATATATATAGATAAACCTGTATCATTTAAAAAAAAATCAATATATTATTGTATTAAAATGAAAGTACAAATTTTATTTTTTAATTGATATAACGTTATAACTGAATATATATATATATATATATATATGTATGTATGTATATGAGATATTAAATAAAGGTCTACATATATATATTTATTAATATATAATTTATGTAAGATTATAGTAAATTTCATTTAGATGATTATATTTATTAATGTAATAGGATCCAAATCATACATTTTATAAAAATTATATTGATAATTAATTATACAAATTTTGTAATATATATCAAAGTATAACCTATAAGTTGTGATCATTATATATGTATATTAAAAATTTATTCATATAACATTATGGTTTATATTGAGTAATATAAAAAAATTAATTTATCAATAAAATTAAAAATATTTAAATTAATGTTATTACTAAGATTTGAACCTACGACCAAATGAAGAATGAGTTAAGCTTTAGCCAGTCTAACACCCATAGAAGCCGACCCTTGAACGTGAGGCTTTATTTTAAAAGAAATCAAACCCATATAACACAAATACAAATCCCTAACATGTGCGTCAATCACTTTCCCCAAATCGGTTACTTTGCTTTCCCTTCTGCTACCGAGACCAGAGGGTCTTTGCTACCCTTTTCCGTGCGTCGCTCACTTTCCCCAAAGCGAGCCTTCTTCTACCCAGACCGGAGGGTGTTTGCTGCTCTTCTTTGTGCGTCGCTCAGTTTCGCCAAATCGAGCCTTCTTGCGCCGAGACCGGAGGGTGTTTGCTGCCTTTCTACGTGCGTCGCTCACTTTCCCCAAATCGAGCCTTGTTGTGCCGAGACCGGAGGTCTGTAACCTTTCTTTTTATGCCGAGACCAGATGGCTAACAAGCAGCAAATCAAACCTGAGGTACTTTTTAGGAGGTAATAGGATGTGATAATTGAAGTTTATTTCATGAAAAATGCTTAGTGTTTTAGTGAATACTGTTCAACGGGGGAGTAGTCGTTTATGCCATTATGCCAATTTCCTCAGACCAAAGCAAAGCATACTGGAGCAAGAACGAGATTTCATTGTTATAAAGATGAAAGTATGGGAGAAGAAAGTATTTGAAATGATATTTTCATGGTTGAGATGAGGGAGGTTTCTTGAAATGGGAAATTGGTGATAAGATTTTGTTTCTGTTTTGCTTGTTTGAGATTTAATGCTGTACTCAGAGAGATATTAGTAGATAAAGAAAAAAGTTGTGTCTTTTTGGAGTCACTTTAGTGAATGAACCCCAAATTCATTAAGCTTTTCTTTTCGTCACTTTAGAGGTGGCAGAATGATTGTGATAATTGAAATTTTATCCAAGTTATCTTTTCAGGAATTGAAACAACGAGGGATAACAGAAGACAGATTGCAGTTGTTGGTCAATGTTACTGGAGCGTTTAGACCTGGTGTGCTTACAGCTTTGGTTGGTGTTAGCGGTGTTGGTAAAACTACACTCATGGATGTTTTAGCTGGTCGAAAAACTGGAGGGATCATAGAAGGAAGCATACAGATATCTGGTTATCCCAAAAAGCAAGAAACTTTTGCTAGAATTTCAGGTTACTGTGAGCAGAGTGATATTCATTCTCCTTGCTTGACTGTTCTGGAATCACTTCTATTCTCTGCTTGGCTTCGGTTACCGTCAGATGTGGACTTGGAGACACAAAGGGTAATAATAAAAGATCTTCTTTATGCTATTTTGTTGTTGTATTCGACAGCATGGTGCATCATTATGACTTTTTAAATGTTGGATTTTCAGGCATTTGTTGAGGAGGTGATGGAACTTGTGGAGCTCACTCCATTAAGTGGAGCATTGATTGGCCTACCAGGAGTTGATGCCTTGTCCACTGAACAAAGAAAAAGGTTAACGATTGCTGTTGAACTAGTTGCCAACCCTTCTATAGTGTTCATGGATGAGCCTACTTCAGGATTGGATGCTAGATCTGCTGCCATTGTAATGAGGACTGTGAGAAATATTGTGAATACTGGACGAACAATTGTGTGCATGATCCATCATCCCAGTATTGATATTTTCGAATCCTTCGATGAGGTATTTTTCTCTTTAAAGTTTTGGTGGAGAGCTGATCTGTGTATATGCACACACAAATAGAAATGATCATGAATAGGCAAATATTATTGTGTGTCACATAGGGAAGCCGAGACACTTTAGAGATTCAGCACATTCCTTGAGTGATTATTTTGCGCAGGTTTAAATCCATTCCATCATTTTGTTTTCTAATGTTGTTCTTCCTGCATTTATCTTTGTATGGGCCCAGTCTCTGTGTTCATTTTTCATCTAAGATTTGACTAGGGGAACACTAGTATCAGTTGAAGGACCTGACTTTCCCTTGTTTGCTCTTGAGGTATGTGGAATAAATCTTTTTACCAAGTTCTCCATTTTTCTTTTGACGGCACTTGTCTGTTTGTCTCATGTAGTCCTTGAGGTCCTATATTATGTAAGTTAATTTGATGCTCAATTGCGAACATTTATTCGTCAATTTTTTTGGAGGATTGATTTTCTAAACCTGTTTTTGTAATTTTTGCAGTGTACTGGTTGTGTTCCTCCAAATTATATGGCGCTGCAATGTGACATTAACAAGAGGATGAGGGGTATCCTTATTGGCTAGCTGATAGAGGTATGCAAACTGTTGCATTAATTGACTTGCATCTTGGTTAGGAAGTGAATTAGGTAGAATCCTGGGAATTGAAAATCCATCGTTAATGAGCATTATAAAATGACAGGTTCACTACAAGTTTGAACTGATGGAGGAGACCTTATATCTGACAGTAAATCTAATTGATAGATTTTTAGCAGTTCAACAAGTAGTGAGAAAGAAACTTTAGCTGGTTGGAGTAACAGCCATGCTTCTTGCCTGCAAATATGAAGAAGTTTCTGTTCCTGTTGTAGAGGATCTGATTCTGATTTCTGACAAGGCCTACAGCAAGAAAGAAGTGCTTGATATGGTTTGTAATTCAACATGGATGTTTTCATGATTTCACCCCTAATTTTTTAACTTCACTTAATCAGAAATAGGAATGACATGTCTTGCCTCTTGATTTGCAAGGGAAACTGATGATCAATACCTTAAAATTCAATTTATCTTTTCCTACACCGCATGTGTTTATGAGGAGATTTCTCAAGGCCGCTCAATCTAACAAGAGGGTTTGTGACAACAAAACATTGCCTTGTATTTATTATCCAGCAATATTATCCAGCAACAAAACATTTGCATTGAGAAAAAAATTCTAACGGAATTACTTTGAATTTTTAACGGAATTTTTCGTTGGAATTCTCTTTTCCAACGAAAATTTTATTGGAAATTTGCAATAGAAATTCCATTGGAAATTTGTAACAAAAATTTCATCCATATTCATTTGCAACGGAATTTTCATTAGAAATTCGTTAGAATTTTTCAACGGACTTCCAATGGGATAAGCAACAAAAATCAAATTTTTTCAATAGATTTTTAATGAAATTTTTTATTAAAAATTTTTAACGGATTTTCAATGGAATTTTTGTTAGAAATTTTTAACGAATTTTTAACAGAAAGTATTACTTACAAGATTTATATCAATGAAATTTTCAATAAAATTTTTTATTGAAAATAAACATTTTTAATCGAAAAAAGTTTATTTTTAATGGAAAATTTTGTTGAAAATAAGTAAATTTTTTATAGTGGTTGGATATCAGGGCTCCAAGTGTTTGAACTTTGAACACTGGACTTTTGAATTGTAGAGGTCAGCTATGGCCCAAGAAATGTTCCTGCTTTGAGTTTCGGAAGTGGTCAAATCTCAAATACAACAAATCAAAGGGAAACCTGAGAAATATAGTAAATGAATACATATATAGCATGTGCAAGAGAAGGGATAACGCATCTTTAAGCAGATGTATATATAAGTATAGTTCTTCTCAATCTAATTTTTCCCCACAACACGAAGTGAACAGATTAGATTTGAATTTTTTATTAATTGGAGATATATAATAACGTAACCAACAACTAATAATCCACATGGCATCCAAAAGAATATACAGAGAGGAGAATAAATGGAGTAATTTCTGGGTGCAGGCATGAGATTATTGGTGAAGTGACAGAGGTAGGAAGCGAGGTAGGAAAGTTCAAAGTTGGAGATAGAGTGGGAGTGGGATGCCTGGTTGGATCGTGCCGCTCTTGTGATAACTGTGCCAACAATCTTGAAAACTACTGCCCACAAATGATACTAACCTATGCGGGAAAGTACTACGAAGGAAGCATTACATATGGAGGCTTCTCCAACACTATGGTTGCTGATGAGCACTTTATAGTTGGAATTCCCGACAATCTGCCTCTTGATGCTGCGGCTCCCCTTCTCTGTGCCGGGATCACAGTTTATAGTCCGTTGAGATATTATGGACTTGATAAGCCTGGTTTGCATGTGGGTGTGGTTGGCCTTGGTGGGCTTGGTCATTTGGCAGTGAACTTCGCAAAAGGCCATGGGAGCCAAGGTGACAGTAATCAGTACCTCTCCCAACAAAAAGAAGGAAGCTATTGAAAATCTTGGTGCTGATTCATTTTTAATTAGCGGACAGCAAGATCAGCTGCAGGTCTGGGTTTTGAATTACATCGTTATTGTCTGGTTAACTTCTGAGGATTGTTGGGTGCAATGGTTAATTTCTAATGGCACTATGTTGATTATTTTAGGCTGCTATGGGCACAATGGATGGAATCATTGATACAGTGTCAGCTCCACACTCTCTGCTGCCATTGATTGGTTTGCTAAAGTCTCATGCTAAACTCATTCTGGTTGGCGTTCCGGACAAGCCACTTGAGCTTTCCCTTCGATCCAAGGTAATCAAGCATGTGAAATTACTGATTCTTACAGTTTGGAAATTTTGCTTTATCTGCTCAATATGTGTTGCAAATCACAGGGAGGAAGGCAGTGGCAGCTAGCTGCATTGGAGGGATGCAGGAGACTCAGGAGATGATCAATTTTACAGCCCAACACGATTTAAAACCAGACATTGAAGTTATACCTGTAAACTATGTGAACACTGCCATGGAACGCCTTGCAAAAGGAGATGTTAAATATCGCTTTGTCATCGACATTGGGAACACATTGAAGGCTACATCTGAACTTTGAGCTTCATGCATTACGTAACATATTTGCTAGTACTATACTTGTTATAGATTAACTGTTATCCCTAGTCGCTGGTTTTTATCAAATTTTCTTGATGTTGTAAAAGCATGAAGCATGCACGGCCGAGTGTAATGTAGTGGCCGGTATGAATATTATTTTATCTAGAGATGTGGGAAATTTTAGAGGTAATTAAAGTTATTCTACGTATTTATAGAACATAACAGTGTTCAACTATGAATTTCTTGTGGGATGGAAATGAGCGCAAAGAAAAATTACATGAAACTGAGATGAGAAGTTGTACGTGAATCTAAAAAAATGGTTTGGAAATAATAAATGTGTTTAACAAAAACTTGGCACATTTGTAAATGGTGGTGGAGGTTCGAGAATGAGAAGAACTCTCTTTGAAGAAGGGTCATCCTTGAGACGTATGAGACAGGAAAAAGATTGAAGGTTTAACAACTTTTTTAAGAAACGAGAGATGTCAATGGGTGGTGGGTAATGGAACAAATATCATGTTTTGGTATGATATTTGGGAAGAAAATAAACCATTGAAAGTTGTGTTCCCTAGATTATTCCTATTAGCAGTGAACAAGGAAGCAAGGATGAGGGAGTATGCCAAGGAATTATTTTCTCTAAATCCCAGCTGGCTGATTGATTTTAGGAGAGATTTGTTTGAATGGGAACGCGAGCTACTCAATCAATTGATTAACATTCTCTGCCTCAATCCATGCCTCCTCTATATATTTTTGCTATCTGTCCTCTCTTTTTATGGAATGTTAAAAACGGTGGTGTCAAAATTTTTAACGTAGGCTGTTAACGTCACTTTAAAAATAAAAAGAAAAAAAAATCTCATGTTAGGTTTTTATCTTGTTGGTTGCCTATTTCGCTTTTATCTTGTTTTGGTTGCCTACTTTTCTTTTACTTCACTTTCACCTTTGCTTTGCTATTCATTTTCTATTCGATGGTAATTTTTTTTTTTTATAATTGAGGGAAGAGATTCAAACTCTATTTTTTAGGTAGAAGAATTATGCATCAACTAAAGGGTCAAATGTTCAGGTGCTCGATAGTAATCTTTCTTCTTTTGTAAGTTTTTCTTTTTTAATTCTCAAGGTTTTCAATATTTCTTCTTTGGGGGTTTGTTTTATTAATTGTTAAGTCTTATTTTGAGATTTCTCATAAAGAAGTTCAATCTTCGATTTTTGATAGCATCCTGAAGCCAAGGAGTGACGCTGTTTTGGAGGACGATTATGACCCGCCTAGAAGACAGTTTCCAGTAACTAAGGTAACCAAGTGACTGAATTTTGATGGCTTAACTTGCAGGACAAAGTTTAGATATAGAAATTTTATGTTGGTTTTTGACGTGTTGATTGTTATTTATTTAGAAGGACAAACCAATTGATTATGTGTCTCTTTTTAATTTGTTTTTCTTCTCTATTTGAGAAATTTAAGAAAGAAAAAAATTGAATTTTGGATTTGAGACAGAACCCAATCAAACTACCTAGTGGCTATTACTAGTATTAGCTTAAAATGATTGTTCCAGATTTTATTTATCGTTCTTTGTGCTTGAACATCTAGCTGACGAAGAAAAATTGGGATAAACACTTCTAGCTTTTGTTTTAACTCTGGAACTTTGAACACCTTGGCTTTTTGTTTGGGTTGTTATTCTAGAAAAAGTTCTAGCTTTAAAAAATGGGGTTCTGAATTTAACATTCCCCAAGCAAAACCTCTTGTTTGTTTAGTTGTTTCTTAGTGTGTTACTGAAAATATATTCCACGGTATTCCTATTGCTAAAAATTCAATTCTTGGTTCTCTTGCGTATTCTGTAAACTGTTCTATTAATGAGTGTTGAAAAGCTTACCAGAGAAAATGTTGCCAACCATCTCCAGGCATTAATTCTGAACTCTCCTACCAAAGTTACTATGATATTATCTTATTAGGTAATTAATTGTCTTATTTTTATGGTTGTGGAAATATAGGTTTTACCTGAAAAGAATCAGCTATGTGGCAAGCCAACAAGCGAATATGGCGGCAGCCTTAGGCAGTGCAAATTCTACCTATTTGTGTATGAGGCTTAAGAATGGACTTAGGAATTTCCATACCTTGGCAGTATCTGATCAGCTTCACAATGCAACCTTAAGATCTTTCCCACCTAGTGGTGTGCTTGAAAGATTGAACACACTTGCTGGGTTAGGTATGTGTGGCCTTCCTTCTCCAGGAATGATTCAATTAGGTCATGTGCAAAACTTGGGCAATACCAATATTGATCAGAGCAAGTTGTAATCTTTCATGATTTTTGGAAACCATAATGCTAAACACACTACAAGGGATGTCAATGTCATTAGAACTTGATCAACTACTAAATAAAAAGGGTGTTAGCCACATTGAAGAGCTGCCCACTGTCGTTAATACTTCAGTTTTCCCTGTTTCTGGCAATTTAATAGATGCAAGAATGATTAGATGCTCCAATAATCCCATTCTTGGTGTTACAAGCAACTCCTTAATGTTAGAAGGAAGCTCTCAACAAGCCACTTCGCATCCTAGTAATTTGAAAGACAATGTTTTTACAATGGGCTTTCAAAATGGGAATACTTTATCTGATTTTGTTTCCATACCTACTGCTTCCAATCAATTGTAGGATTCAAAAGCAGATTTACAATGCTAAGGTTCCTTTACCAGCTATAATGCAGGGCAAACAATTAGAAGTGCTCCTCAAGAGTGGAGTGCCCCTTACCTTTCAAATGTTATGTGATGTTCAATAAACTCTTCAATCCCCATTAATCAAGTAGCTTTTTTAGTTTTTGATTTTCTATATAGTTTTTTTTTTCATAATTTGTTTTAAAACTTATAGTTCAATTTTTTGAATTTCGGTGCAGGAAAATGTGTATACTTTACATCAAGTTTATACTTTAACATCTTTAGCCAGTTTTATGCTACCTCCTCATTGTATTACTTTAGTGATCTATAATATTTCCGTTAAGTTTGCATACATTTGTGGGAATGTTTACTTTAATTCTTTTTATCTTGCTTGTGTGTCAAAAAAAAAAATCAGTGGAAAATCATGACTTTTTTATTTTGAAAAATATAATGAATTCATCAAGATACTTTTCAAAGTAGAAGAATTGGCAATCTAAAATGATTGAACCCTTTGAAACCTAACATGAAAAATTTTATCCCTGCTCTTGTTTAGAGTCTAATATATTCCACAGGGCCAAAAACATGATAAGGTTAGCTGCATAACCATCTCACTTGTAGCGATTTCAAGTTCAACAGCTTGAGGGAAATTAATTGCCTTTTGAGATCTTAAAAACATACGTTTACGCGGAGAAGCTAATGCATGTGTATATTCTACAATAAATTTAGTAACATGTAATTTATCGTCATATCGTGAAACTTTTAATACAACTAAGTACCCAAATCTTGTTCCTGAATGATGACTTTTGATATTATCATCTCTTTTATCATTTCTTTGAGTTTCTTGGCAAGAACAACAAAAAACCTTATCTACACAATTACGATGCTTATCCTTATGTCTTTTAGTTCTTTGAATACTAAATCCAACTTCTTTGGCATATTTATTGTAAAAATCATAAATATCTTATTCTGTTTCAAATTCCGTTCTAACTTTTGAAATAATTTCTTCTGACATATTTGCATGAGCTAAAATCATAATATTAATATTAGAATCAATCATATTTGAACACTTATCTTGCTCTGGATTTTGCTCCTCTATTGGTTCAATCGATGGGAGAATATCATATTCAGTAAATTCTAATCTTCAACACAATTGATCTTTATTAATTGTATTTGTAGTTTCTTTATCCATACCCTAAAAAATAAAAAAATAAACAAATTTAGTTATCTTTTAAACTAATAAAAGAATCATACTTTCTTTTTCTACTATTTCATTCTATATGCTCAAAAATTTATTAATTAAACACAATTAATGATAAAAATACATCAAATTTGAATTAAACAATACACATACACATATATATAAATATATAAAGTTTAAAAAATATAAAAAATAAATAAACCTAAATTAAAAAGTTAATGAAAAGAAAACCACCTACGTCTAAATTTGATATCAATATTTTTATGAAAGAACAAAATACATAATGAAACATGGATAATATGAATAAGACATAAAAAAAATGAATGCCTTTCAAAAGAAAAATATGAAAATCCTTATTTGCGACCACAAAATCCAATGAAACACCAAGTAATGAATCAATAAATATAAAATTGAAACTTAAAGTATTAATCAAAAAACTTATAAAGGTTGAAAGTATCTCGCCAAAAAGTGAAAGTGAAGTAAAAGAGGAGTAGGCAGCCAAAACAAGGTAAAAGCAAAGTAGGCAACCAACAGGAAAAAAACCTAACAAGAGTTTTTTTTTTTTTAAGTGACATTAAACATTAACAGTCGGCATTAAAATTTGACACTACCGTTTTTAACATCCCATAAAGAAAGAGGACAGATGGCAAAAATATATAGAGGAGGCACGGATGGGGGCAGGAAAGGGGGGCAGGGGAATTGTGTTCCTAAAGAGTGTGTGCATTATAGAAGAAAAGGAGGATAAGTTGGTTTGGACTTTTTCAAGTAAGCAACTTTCACGCTCTAAATCGAGATGAAGTGGAGTTCGTTGATCAGACTCTTTGCAAGGTATGAAAACTCAGAATTCGCCCCATGGTCCAGTGTTTTTTGTGGCTCTTATAGCTGGACCGATTATCAGCTAAAAAGTTCTCATTGTCAAGGGGAATCCCTCTTGATAAGGAAACCAAATTAATTATGTTCTTGGTGTAAAAATGTTGTCGACGATTGCAACCATGTTTTCATCATTTGTTCTTGGAGCTGGAAGCACTGGTATGAAACACTAATTTGGTGGAATGTTGTCTGCTGTCCACTTGATTCGAGAGGATATTAATTATTTTAATCATTTTTTCTGGTCCCATCAGTATTTTTTACTCTAATTTTACTGAATTATTCGCTATTAAAATTGTATTAAAAATTATTTTTAAACATTTAATTCATTAATTAGTACATGATCTTTTTATTTAAAGTATAGGGTTCGAACCCTCTTTCTCTAATTATAAAAAAAAATTGCATTAAAAATTTTTTATGAATTCCCTTAGTGAGGACATTTTTCTCTTATCAAATTTGTCTGTAAGATAACATTTACGTGGATTTTGAATTCTTTTAAAAGATTATGAAAATTGTGAAAATTCTTTCAATAGATTGATGCTTACAATCAATCATAAGGTGTGTTTCTTGTCGAAATATTTCTGAAAAAATCAATCAACGAATCATAAAACGTGTTTCTTGTCGAACTATTTTTAGAAGAATCTATCAATATGCTGACTCACTGGCAAAAAGGAGTGTGGATAGGAAGAAATTGTCTGTGGAATGGTGATGAAATTGAAATCCATTTCCCTGTTGAAGGTGGTTTTATTCTGTAATACGGAAAAAGTATAGCGGAAAGTCAGCTTTCTTTCTTTTTGTTATATTGGATTTTTCCTCATTCGGACTACTGTTGTTGTATGAGTTCTCTTCTTTCAGTTTGTCCGAGATATTTTAGAATGATGGGTATGTCCATCACGGTACCTAGGACAGAGTCAGGATTTCTAATTTAAATGATTAAAAATAAAAAATTTAATATTTGAGAAAACTAAATTATAAAATTTTTAAAAAATTATAAATATTTCAAATAAAATAAAGAAAATTTAAAATTTTTTGAAACTTTGAAAAGGTGGGTGCCTCTACTAGCCTCCCTCCCTCTGCGTTTGTCAGTACTTATGTTTCCAGTATTGCTCGACTAGATTTTAGTTTGAGCAAATCTTAATGAAATTATGACTTAGCAAAAAAGAACACTAATTTTTATAGAAGATTTGAAAACATAGGAATAAATTAGTGTGTACATGATTTGAATACTTGAGGTAAATAAAATAATTGCTTTTCTATATTAACAATACCATAAATAAATACATAACCTACAATTAATATTTTCCAAATTAAATTAGAGAAGCATTTTAATTTGCAACAACATATATGGGTAGCTTTTCGCGTAATATGTCCAAATAAGACAATTGATTACTGTCTGAAGCTAAAAAGCACGACTACGTCATTAGATAAATCAATGCCGGATTGTTTAAAGAGATTAATAAAGACTGAATAAAAAGAAGAAATAAAAGTTTGAATAAAATATGAATTAATAAGGGTTAATGATTTCTAAAATTACTGTAGACGTTTAACCAAAAAAGTTGCTAATTAACTACTACTACTACTACCCCTGCTGTGTTTTTTTTTTGTAAGAAAATAAAATATGAAATTTTTTTTAAGAAAGAAAAAATTTCATGTTTCTATAACCATTTAAAGGTATTATAATCACTAAAAATATGTAAGAAACTTTTTCTTTGTATATCAATTTAATGATTGTTAATAGATATGTTTTGTGACCCGTCGACATTTGCCATAAATAAAAGAGTAAAGCTTTTGACATTTGCGATGGAAAGTTTAAGAAGCTTTGTCTTAGTCAATCCTACATAGCAATAAAGCATATGCTTCCTTTTGTTTCATGTTAGAATATTTACAGATAAAGTGAAAGAAGGGAATAGAAAAAAAAAAAATCGATTAATTCGATAAAATAGTTGATTATGTGAAAAATTAAGAAGATTAGTCAACTAAATTTATGTAATTAATCGACTGACATGATGCAAAGATGAGTCGAAAGACTTCGAAATTAGGTTAGTCCATTAAAATCTTTGAATTGTCAATTTTCGGTAAAATTCAAAGTAAAAATTTGGTTTTGCAGCACATTAGTGGACTAAGGCCTTTCACATGGTCAATTAAAACTCAAAGTGAAAGTTTGGTTTTGGAATGTGTACTAGTCAAGTAATCTTTAATGAATTTAGCCAACCATCAGCAAAAATCTAAAATTTCAAAGGAAAACTAGCATAAAAAGAATCAGCACTATAAATCCTAAACATCGAATATAAATTTGTAAGTATTTAAATCTTTTCAAAAACAAAAAAATATAATTTTTCTTTTCTTAAAAAGTTACTAATAGTATTTATTGAGATCCAAAAAATATGTCCTCCAAGATAACAATTGAAAAGACAACTTGGTTAGGTGAATAATCACCATTTGAAGTTACATATCTTTTGATCCAAGATAAACATTATTCCAACACATAATAAAATTATGACAACTACTTCTAATATCAATCCTATTTATTCCTTAAAAAACAGCTCAAGTTTCTTATACACCTGATACCGTAGAATATCTTGCATAAGGTACATTATTTCGCCTCCCAATGTTTAATGATTTGATTTAATTATTGTGCAGTGTACATTGTTGGACCGGTGTCGGCTTCAAGCGGCCTTCAGTGTGTTCCCAATGTCGATGACGAATCGGTATTTGACATCTGCTTTGAAAAGGCGCTCCATGGCAGTGTTCACATAATCTATAGGTATAACTTCAATATCTGGTTTTACGCTGTGTTTAGCTGCGAAATCCATCATCTCTTGAGTCTCCTTCATCCCTCCAATCATGCTTCCTCCGACTATCTTCCTCCCTGCCATTAAGGGTATATTACTTCTTGTTAGTGCCTCAGTCTTAATTCCATATTATATCCAATACTGGATTGGAATATACAATAGAAAGCATTACGACTCCAACCAACTTAATTAGGATATCTATCGAGATTCGAGACCTCAACTCACTATCACAAAACATATACTAATAATAATAGATATTCTTACCTTGGAGCAAAGGAAAGGCTGGTAACTCAAGTGGTTTCTCTGGAGCACCAACAAGAACAAGCTTCCCGTGAGTCTTCAACAGCCCAATCAAAGGCAGCAGAGGGTGTTGAGCAGATACTGTATCGATGATTCCATCCAATGTGCCAATGGCAGCCTAGACAGTCAACATATATATGTAGTGAATTTAGAAACTACTATGTACACTCACAAGAACACCTCTTTAATTAAGTTGCTCAAAGGAAAAAAAAACGTTTTCAAAACCAAACCTGAAGCTGTTCTTGGTCACGGCTGACCAAAAATGAATCAGCACCAAGATTTTCCAAAGCTTCCTTCTTCTTGTTAGGAGAGGTGCTGATCACAGTAACTTTGGCCCCCATAGCCTTGGCAAATTTCACTGCTACATGGCCTAGCCCTCCCAGTCCAACCACACCTACATGCAAATCAGGCTTATCAAGTCCATAATATCTTAATGGACTATAAACTGTGATTCCAGCACAAAGAAGAGGAGCCGCAGCATCAAAAGGCAAGTTGTCAGGAATGCGGACTATAAAGTGCTCATCAGCAACCATAGTGTTGGAGTAGCCTCCGTATGTAATAGTTCCATCATCGTATTTTGCCCCGTAGGTAAGTATCATTTTCGGGCAGTAGTTCTCGAGTTTGTTGGTACAGCTATCGCAGGACTGGCAAGATCCAACCATACACCCCACTCCAACTCTGTCCCCAACTTTGAACTTTTGTACCTTACTTCCCACCTCTGTCACTTCACCAACAATCTCATGCCTGCATCGGATACGAATAGTTAATATCTAATCTATTGCTTAGGTTAATCAATAAATTCTGCTGCATATCATTGAATCTGCCGAATTGATCCAGTAGATTACAGATCGATCCACGGAAGCTTACATCATGTGCAGCTGAATACTGAAAACTACAAGAGCTAGTCCCTGTTTTCTCACTAAATGAAGCCTCAAAAGTAATTGAAAGTGATTGAAGCCTCAAATGAGGACTTCATCGTAAATATGAGAGAAAAGGAAACTGATCAACTTAAAATTATCCTAACAATTTTGGGTTTTGGGTGGCAAGTAACAGAAAATCCCAATAATTAATTAACTTTTTGTTGAACCAATAACTGCCTACAAAGGAAACTGATAAACTTAAAATTATCTAGAATTGTTTAGAATGAACAACAGCATAAATAGATAGATGAATTGAGGGAGACATACCCAGGGACAAGAGGGTAGACGGAACTGCCCCATTCATTCTTGACCATATGAAGATCTGAGTGGCATATCCCACAATAAAGCACCTTGAAAGCCACATCCTTTTCTCCTGTTGCCCTGCAAATCCACATCATCATTTTATCAAACAACAACAAAAAAGGACCCCGGGAAGAAGAAGAAGCACAGATCCAAAGACAGAAAATAGCATGAAAACCTTCTGGAAAATTTAAAGGGAGAGAGAACACCGGACGTGTCTCTGGCTGCCCATCCAAAAGCCTTGTTGGGGTGCTCTTCTTCTGGCAATCTGGTCATGTTTGATCGATGCGTAACCGTTTCTCTCGTCAAGTCACGAAGCAAAAGTGAAGCAAATGAAAATAGAAGAACGATATGAAACGTTGTAGTGTGGAGTGGGAAGTTGCTTATTTATAAGTGATACGGGAGGCTTTGCTGACGTACAGAGTGAGCAAAATAACGTGGAGTCTGCTTATTTGTAAGTGATACGGAAGGCTTTGCTGACGTACGCAGTGAGCAAAATAAGGACGTACCGCTTTTAATTGGGAATCTTCTTCCGTAGAAAAGTCGGTTCATAATTCAACATTTTCATCTACCAACAAATATACTTGGTATTTTTGTTATTTCCTCTTTCATACCACAAAATAATTTTCAATTTTCACTACGAGGTTATTATTATAAGTGTGTTTTTTCTGTTAAAATTATTTTTTAAAGAAAATACTAGAATACTAAGTCTTTAAATTTTTTTCATTTTTCTTAATAAATTTTAATGTTTAATAAATTATTTTTTTATTTATATACAAATAAACTCCTATATTAATAAAAATATTAATTATTGTTATATCTTAACCAATTGATACTTTTCATATACATAAAAATTAATGTAACGCGACATAATGATATGATTAGAAGATATGATATTTTCCATTATTCATTCACATGTCTCATATAAAAATCGTGCGTAACTTTATGTCACGACCCGGAACCACCCTCGAGTCCGTGACAACCGCCGCGATGTCCCGATATGTAATCATTCCCCGAGTACCATATCGAAACCTCGCAAGGCTCTCGTACCAGTCTTTCTAGTTCCCCTGTGAGTTTCTATTTATTTATTCCATACTTTAAAATATTTCGTCCCTTTTCGGACCAAAACAGGGAAAAAGACAGAAATTACTACACAGGGGCATTTCGGTCATTTTTCGTCGAAAATTTCAAAGTTTGGAAAAAATGTTACTTACGCGTAAAGAATTCATAAATTGAAGTCGGAATTGGAATCGGATATCTAAAACGTGATATTCGAGTGAAATTACATTTAATGGAATAAAATAATAATATTTCATAAAATAAAATATTTTCTTATAAAACAATTTTTATATAGATATCCGGATATAATTTTTACAGCGTAAAAACAAAATATATTATTACATATAGTACTACAGATAACTGAAGTATAAAATTTAATTTACAATGTTAAGTGGGCCCAAAATAGATAAATACAATCTATGAAATGAACCTGTGTCCAGAAGGTTATCTCTCTAAACCTTCTCCTCAACAGAGTCCTCTATCTACAACTGTCTGTGAGCCTGAAATGGGGAAATTGAGGGGTGAGTTTTACAACCCAGTGAGTCAGATAAATACCATCCACGACATCTAAAGTCGAGTAGATGGAGACAATTTATATATATAAAGGCCATATCACCAAGAAATTTATAATACCCAGTTTCGTAAAATTATGCTAAATAATTGCATTAATTCCAACACAAGGCTTATGATTTATTTGTAAAATCAGGCTTTGACCAAATTTTTATACTCGTGAACACTGGATCAGAGTGTCCTATCGAGTACGCCAAGGCTGTTACAATTTATTTTGTAATTGAAAAATATAGCCGTTCATTGGCGTTGGTCTAATTCACTCTCACGTGGGGTTAGACGTGGAGTGAATTTTCTGGGTATCTCGGGAGTTATCCTACGCGCCTCTCCAACCGAGATTATATAAATCTTGAGTTTACCGTGCTCCTCCTAAAGGCAGTCCACGGAAACCCGCCACTGCAGCGACTGATCAAACCCACCATATCACTAAAAATTTTATGGCATAACAAGGCAATTTTCATACAAACCAGCCTACACGGCAAACAGCAATTCATGCAAATTTTAATACAATAAACCAGCCAAGCATGCTCACCAAGATCATAAGCCACAATTTCAATTTTTAATACATAAACGAAATTTCATGCCGGTCTCCACATACTCAGTGTTAAAAATCCATTTTTTCGATTTAAAAATCATTTTGAGAATTCAATTTATTTTTCATAACACATAACCAAATAAATCTACTTCAGATATTGAAAACGGTAATTTATCCACTCACCTCGTCACAGGAGTGCCCGATACTCCCGTTTTTAATTTCACTACACCGTTTTTCTCCGGTGTCTGGGGGACCCACCACCTAGGCGATACGTGTGACACAAATTTCAATAAATTGTGTCAATTTCTCATAATCAATTTCAGGCTCTACGTGATGCATGAACTGAGCTAAAAATGATTCGGACAGTCGTTTATTCACGTTGTCCGACCGACTCGCCTACACGCGTCTAAATTGCTAAAATCCTTATTTTTAATTCCGATTTGACCCGTTTTAGTTTCTAATTATTCGATTACATTCCAATTACTCAATGACAGCAACTACGGGTCAATTTACCAGTCCTAGACTGAAAATTACGATTTTACCCCTAACGGGTAAAAATTCAATTTTTTCTCCGAAAATTCTCATTAATTTCCTATATCCATAATTCACCATAATTCATCAAAATACCTCAATTATATCCAATTGGACTTAATGTCCCTCAGTGTGATACAAAATTTCAGTCCCGGACTGAAATTACGAAAATACCCCTAGTGGGTAAAAATTTCAGTTTTTGTTCTAAAAATTCTCATAATTTTTCTACACCATTAATTCATCATAATTCTTATAAATACCATGAAATCTCATCACTTTCAGCACAGATTTCTCTCCTGGAAATTTCAGTATAATCGGTTTTAAATGGAAAAAATCCTATTCCTTGCTTATTTTTACCATTTTTCATTTCTACCTAACTAACAACAACTAATTAACTTAAAATCTAATTAAATCAAACTCAAAAATCCCTCCCTTAGGTTCAGCCAGCATAGGGTTCATTGTGCAAGCTCATGTTTAAAGCATGGAAAATAAAAAAGAACATATGGGTAGTGTAGATCAAGAAGAAATTTAAAGAAATTTTACCTTTTTCCTTGTGAATTGTTTGAATCTCTACACTTCCCCTTTGATTTCTACTTAGGGTTCTTAGTTCTTCTTCTTTTCTCTATTCTTGTTGCCTTAGCCGAATTTTACAATGCTTTGGCTGATATTTTTTTTGGCTTTTATTACTTAAATAATAAAATAATCTATTTTTACACATGTTTTGGTACTATTCAATATTTTATTATTATTTTTTTTTTTTTGAATTCTTTTCAGCCCAAAAATTCCAGCCCTTATCCTCTGAGTTTCCAGAAGCTTCTAGAAGAAATTTAATAATTTTTTATAGTGTAATTTTATGAAATTTCACTTTTGCCCCCGAAAAAGTGCAAAATTACATTTTTGCCCCAAAAATTGAAAAATTGCCACAAGGCATATTTTTCAGTCCCCAAACTCATACCATACTCCAAATTGTCAAATTTGATCTAAATTCTCTCGAAAAAATTAAATTTGGCCTTCCGATGGCAAAATTACGATTTTGCCCCTACATTCCAAAAATCACCGAAACTTCTTCTTTTTCCACTTTTCAACTTCAAATAACACTTCAATTGATTAATATGGTCAATCTAAATCAAATAGAATCAAAAAATATTTTTTTCAAAAATTCCAAATTCGTCCTTTAATGGCAAAATTACTATTTTGCCCTTGTGTCCCAAAAATACCGAAAATTGTACTTTTCATTGCTAAACTTCATTTTATGTTCCCAAACATCATATTATATTTCGTATAATCATTCTTGGTCATTAAAAATCAAAATCTTTATTAAAATCCTCATTCTGTCCTGAAATTGAAAAATGACCGTTTTGTCCCTAATCGGTCAATTTTCCCGATTAACTCCAAATTGAACTTCGAACTCCAAATTCTCATTTTAAACCAATCCATGGGTTTTAGTTTTCTCAAATTCATCCTCAATTCTCTATTTAAACTGGTTCAAAACTTATTTAACTTGATCATACCCTTAGGGGCAATATTGTCATTTAACTTATTTCCCGGGCAATTCAATATATAAACATGCTATCCATTGCATGTGAATGACATATCACAGATAAATTAGGGTCGGGTATTACAACACTACCCCCCTTAAAATAAAATTTTGACCTCAAAATTTCAGTCATCGTATTCCTCGAGAATAGAACAATTGATCTTCGTCTTATATTTAACTTTCTCATTTATCTCTTTTGTAAGGAAATTTCTGATTCATTATCTCGATTTCCTTCAACTCAACTTACGTATTTCACGTATAGTTATCCTGATCCTTCAGAATTTGATCATCAATAATTTTCTCAATCACAATTCCTTGCCTAGAGGCATGCTCAGTGTCTCTATTCCTCTTATCAAGTTTGAACTAAAATTCTGTTCCATTTGTATCAATTTCAATCTTTTCTCATACTTGTGTATATATATATCAATCACCATTATCACTTGATCATTCCTCAACATCTTTTTAACATCCATTCATTCATTCTCATCCTCAAACATGATTATGTATCTTATAACATCATTTGCATATCACATTCTTTCCGTACACAACTTTTATGTAGGGGAAAATTAGTAGTCTCTATGATCCCCACATACCTCATATTGACTTTACATTCTACGGCTTAGATTTTTCCTTAATCTTCTTAATGTCAACATTTAAATCCATTTCACTTGGATTCTTACTACAGATTCCATTTTCTTGACTATTTTTCCCAACAATTCCTTAAATCCATAAAATTTTAACTTTCGATGAAAATTTTCATTATTGTGTTACTCACACAACTCATCGCACATCAATTTCAAACCTCAAACTTTTGAAGTTCATTCTTCACTTTAATTGATCATATAATCATTTACATGCATAAAAGTACGCGTCGAAAAACTCACAATGCTCTCGAGTAGAAAAACATCACATCAACATGTGGACCCACTTCCACGTAATAACATCCGGAAGCATCGCTTCCACCGGATTCCCATATAATACCATGGCAATCTCAACGGTGTTGGCCGACATCAAAGCTATCAAGCGATCGCAATCGCGTAAATCATCTGTGGCCTTGCCACGTATATCACAGACCATGGTCCCAGCCATGTCTAACAGTCCGTCAGCCACCAGAATATGTCTCAAGCTAGAGCTCACTCATGCAAGAGGGTCACACTTAACCGATGTGATATCAGGCCTACTCTCGACGCTTTCGATTTATCAAAAATAGAATATTTTTCTAATCCATAATAAACTTCCCATATCTAATTTGCATCTTATTCTTATATATTCCTCATGTACTCCATACCATTTTTATTCAATTGTTGTCTACTATGCCCATACATTTTCTAATTCCATTGATACTTTAAATTTTCACTTTGACATGATTCACTATATATATATCACACGATATCATCAGTTTCACTTTTGATTCGTCATTCAAGATTTAAACCAATTTGAACCTTATATGTCTCAAGTAATTTCAGATCCCTATCTCCATAACTATTTAAATGATTTCCATTATTGGGGTTCTCTTTCATTACCCCTTATTTCACTCTTTCTCATACACATATCGTACTTTTCTCTTAATCAATTTATCAATTGTACTTGAAGTTGGCTATTTTCGAAACTAAGTTTTTCTTCTATATTTTACAATGCCAATATAAGTACTATTTTTAACTTCTCATTTCCTCTTCATCACCACTTGGTTCTAGGCGTATTTTTGTCACATTCATAGCAAAACTCCTCTTAAATATATTCTCTTTAGAAATATCTATCTAGGTATTATTTCTCACAACCAGTGATTACCCAATTCATAATTTAGCCATTTGGCTCTTTAGCCAGTTTCCAAACCACACTCATTATATTCGTCACATATGCTTTGAAATTTTCTCTCTTAAAGAATTTAAACATCCTTGGGAATACTTAACCCTTTTGTTTATTTCTCCATACTCCAAACATATTCTCTCTATAATGACATATATGTGCTTACCAAAATATTCAAATACACACTTAACTATTCACATTTCACTTTATCTTCAAGGATTCCCAGTATATCACTTAAATAATCTAATGTTATTATCAATTCTTTTCATTCCACTGGGTTTAAAACCAAATTTAAAATTTTCCATAACAATACTTCACATTATCTCTTTTGTTGTGTCACCATTGTAACCTTTCATTCCCATGTTTATCACTCAGCATTGATATTTCTCGTCACTATTTCATCATTTATCCAACTCTTCCTTTAATTTTATTTTACCATTTCCAAACCTTAACTCTTTCTATCCCTTTATTCTTTTAAAATCAGACTTCAATCAACTCATCATTGATCATACTATTCTTTATCTCATGAGATTTACTTTCATATCACTCAAACTTTTACTTATGCTATTTAGCCACAAGAGATTCTTAACATAATAGTATTAAACAACCACTGTTACTATGTTCTCACCTTTGGAATCTACTTAATCAAAATAAATCTTTTGCCCTTAGGCTATTATCACAATCATTTTTGCAACATAACTCCATTTTAAATTTACACCTCAATTTCATCTTATCCATACTATTTATTTCAGGATACCAAACTCACCCTTTCTCAGTGGACTTTTGCAATTTTCATAACATATTTCCATTTCCTTTCCAACGATAATATTTTGTAATTAATTCATATCACTCTAAATCTCCAAATACTTGGATCATAATTCAATCCTTGTTTACTCTTATCAAATATTTTACCATTTATACTTCCATTAATAAATATCTTCAAATCCTCACACTCTCTATTTTATCTTAAAACATACTTCCCGGGAGGTCACCCATCATAATATTTCTTTTGCTCAAGCACGCTTAACTTCGAAGTGCTTATAAGATCCGGTGCCTTAATACTGATATTATTGTACCCCACTACTATTTTTATTATTCATATTTAATTATCCTTCATATCATATAACTCCGATAATTTATTCACTTTTGGTACAAATAAGTCACAAAACAATTTGTCCTTCTCAAATTCCTTCATCCATGATTATAGCTTGAAATTTTAAATCGGGAGTCTACACAATTTCCTGTGTATAACCAGTGCTGCAGTCACTGACTATAAACAAATCACTATGTTGACTCCATTACTCCAATGTTTGACTCCCAAAATTCTTTCATTTATATACCAAATACACCATTTCTCTGAAGACGTATTCTTGCTCATCAAAGTATTTAAATACTTACATAACTTATCTCCCATAGATCCATATTTGAGTCTAGTCATTATCTTATAATGCCATGATATCGTCTCTTCATTTCCACCATACTCAAATTTTACAATCCTTACCTTAATCTTCTTAAGTGGTGATCAAGTATGCCACTACTGCAAATATTTATTCATTCATCATTTTTTTTTATACTTATATTACAGATCTGCCTCAATTATATCGAAAGATTCTCCCATAGGTACATTTATATTGTACAAGATCCAAAATCCACCTTTAAGTCTTTTATACAAAGATCTTATTTTTCCTCTTATTTTACATTCATATTATACAAGGCAGAAGTCAACACTCAGTTCCTTTATACGTCTATTTATGGCTATTTCCGCTTACATGATTTCTATCAAAATTTGAAGTTGTGAGAAATCTAAGTAGTACCCTAGGTATCACTAGAGTCATCCTCCTCAGTATCCTCTGCCATCCTGGGAGACTTCCCTTTTGGTTTGCTAGTCCCCGCTTGTTGAATCATTTTGCGTTCCTTATCGCTCACCGGGGCGGCATTCCTTCCACAACCGGGAGGAAAATCTCGTATCACTAGTGGCTTTTGGGAAAAAGGATTAATCACGGACATTCTGGGTTTACCTTTTCCTTGTCGACCCCTTATTCTTGGTCCACCGCTAAGAGGAAATGGTCTAACTACTAATGGGGGAGGTTTCCTAGCAGTCCAAATTTCCTCTAGCCTTCTCACACTTTCTCTCGCCTCTTCATCTTTCTCAATCTCTCTCAAGAGAGAATTCCTAATGCATAGGTTAGTGTCATTACTACTAACACTCTCATCGGTCTCGGAGGCACTAGAGCTCTCAGGAGTTCGAACTTGCTCTCTCAATCTTGAGGGATCCCAATCTTCAGGAACTCTGAAAGGATACCTCTCTGGGCTACTAGGTACTGAACGTCTACGACTCCCAGCTGTCGAGTCCAACGGTCCCTCACTAGACATAGTGATCTACAAGAGAGAACAAAACAAGTCCAAGTGACTTAAAATTCTATATGCAACTACATGCAACTGACTTATCTCAATTGGGGCCACACTAACATTGTAATTTCCTTTAAAACAATTTTTCCAAAATCAACAGCTTTAAACTCAAAAGCTTTAATAAAACTAAGGCTCTGATACCAAATGAATTCTTCCACCCCTTAGGGCACGGTGGCATCCAATGGTACCTATCAGAGCACTCGGCAAGAGGTGCACTTCACCCCGGGTGAGCAGCAGGGCAGTCCCTTCCCTCCTCTTCCAAGCTCTTGGGCGGAGAGTCATACTTCGCCACAGATCATATGCGAGAGTTCCCAAGAATGGGGTTATCTTTCCCTTTGCTCTGATACCAAATGAATTGTCACGACCCGGAACCACCCTCGAGTCCGTGACAACCGCCGCGATGTCCCGATATGTACTCATTCCCCGAGTACCATATCGAAACCTCGCAAGGCTCTCGTACCAGTCTTTCTAGTTCCCCTGTGAGTTTCTATTTATTTATTCCATACTTTAAAATATTTCGTCCCTTTTCGGACCAAAACAGGAAAAAAGACAGAAATTACTACACAGGGGCATTTCGGTCATTTTTCGTCGAAAATTTCAAAGTTTGGAAAAAATGTTACTTACGCGTAAAGAATTCATAAATTGAAGTCGGAATTGGAATCGGATATCTAAAACGTGATATTCGAGTGAAATTACATTTAATGGAATAAAATAATAATATTTCATAAAATAAAATATTTTCTTATAAAACAATTTTTATATAGATATCCGGATATAATTTTTACAGCGTAAAAACAAAATATATTATTACATATAGTACTACAGATAACTGAAGTATAAAATTTAATTTACAATGTTAAGTGGGCCCAAAATAGATAAATACAATCTATGAAATGAACCTGTGTCCAGAAGGTTATCTCTCTAAACCTTCTCCTCAACAGAGTCCTCTATCTACAACTGTCTGTGAGCCTGAAATGGGGAAATTGAGGGGTGAGTTTTACAACCCAGTGAGTCAGATAAATACTATCCACGACATCTAAAGTCGAGTAGATGGAGACAATTTATATATATAAAGGCCATATCACCAAGAAATTTATAATACCCAGTTTCGTAAAATTATGCTAAATAATTGCATTAATTCCAACACAAGGCTTATGATTTATTTGTAAAATCAGGCTTTGACCAAATTTTTATACTCGTGAACACTGGATCAGAGTGTCCTATCGAGTACGCCAAGGCTGTTACAATTTATTTTGTAATTGAAAAATATAGCCGTTCCTTGGCGTTGGTCTAATTCACTCTCACGTGGGGTTAGACGTGGAGTGAATTTTCTGGGTATCTCGGGAGTTATCCTACGCGCCTCTCCAACCGAGATTATATAAATCTTGAGTTTACCGTGCTCCTCCTAAAGGCAGTCCACGGAAACCCGCCACTGCAGCGACTGATCAAACCCACCATATCACTAAAAATTTCATGGCATAACAAGGCAATTTTCATACAAACCAGCCTACACGGCAAACAGCAATTCATGCAAATTTTAATACAATAAACCAGCCAAGCATGCTCACCAAGATCATAAGTCACAATTTCAATTTTTAATACATAAACGAAATTTCATGCCGGTCTCCACATACTCAGTGTTAAAAATCCATTTTTTCGATTTAAAAATCATTTTGAGAATTCAATTTATTTTTCATAACACATAACCAAATAAATCTACTTCAGATATTGAAAACGGTAATTTATCCACTCACCTCGTCACAGGAGTGCCCGATACTCCCGTTTTTAATTTCACTACACCGTTTTTCTCCGGTGTCTGGGGGACCCACCACCTAGGCGATACGTGTGACACAAATTTCAATAAATTGTGTCAATTTCTCATAATCAATTTCAGGCTCTACGTGATGCATGAACTGAGCTAAAAATGATTCGGACAGTCGTTTATTCACGTTGTCCGACCGACTCGCCTACACGCGTCTAAATTGCTAAAATCCTTATTTTTAATTCCGATTTGACCCGTTTTAGTTTCTAATTATTCGATTACATTCCAATTACTCAATGACAGCAACTACGGGTCAATTTACCAGTCCTAGACTGAAAATTACGATTTTACCCCTAACGGGTAAAAATTCAATTTTTTCTCCGAAAATTCTCATTAATTTCCTATATCCATAATTCACCATAATTCATCAAAATACCTCAATTATATCCAATTGGACTTAATGTCCCTCAGTGTGATACAAAATTTCAGTCCCGGACTGAAATTACGAAAATACCCCTAGTGGGTAAAAATTTCAGTTTTTGTTCTAAAAATTCTCATAATTTTTCTACACCATTAATTCATCATAATTCTTATAAATACCATGAAATCTCATCACTTTCAGCACAGATTTCTCTCCTGGAAATTTCAGTATAATCGGTTTTAAATGGAAAAAATCCTATTCCTTGCTTATTTTTACCATTTTTCATTTCTACCTAACTAACAACAACTAATTAACTTAAAATCTAATTAAATCAAACTCAAAAATCCCTCCCTTAGGTTCAGCCAGCATAGGGTTCATTGTGCAAGCTCATGTTTAAAGCATGGAAAATAAAAAAGAACATATGGGTAGTGTAGATCAAGAAGAAATTTAAAGAAATTTTACCTTTTTCCTTGTGAATTGTTTGAATCTCTACACTTCCCCTTTGATTTCTACTTAGGGTTCTTAGTTCTTCTTCTTTTCTCTATTCTTGTTGCCTTAGCCGAATTTTACAATGCTTTGGCTGATATTTTTTTTGGCTTTTATTACTTAAATAATAAAATAATCTATTTTTACACATGTTTTGGTACTATTCAATATTTTATTATTATTTTTTTTTTTTGAATTCTTTTCAGCCCAAAAATTCCAGCCCTTATCCTCTGAGTTTCCAGAAGCTTCTAGAAGAAATTTAATAATTTTTTATAGTGTAATTTTATGAAATTACACTTTTGCCCCCGAAAAAGTGCAAAATTACATTTTTGCCCCAAAAATTGAAAAATTGCCACAAGGCATATTTTTCAGTCCCCAAACTCATACCATACTCCAAATTGTCAAATTTGATCTAAATTCTCTCGAAAAAATTAAATTTGGCCTTCCGATGGCAAAATTACGATTTTGCCCCTACATTCCAAAAATCACCGAAACTTCTTCTTTTTCCACTTTTCAACTTCAAATAACACTTCAATTGATTAATATGGTCAATCTAAATCAAATAGAATCAAAAAATATTTTTTTCAAAAATTCCAAATTCGTCCTTTAATGGCAAAATTACTATTTTGCCCTTGTGTCCCAAAAATACCGAAAATTGTACTTTTCATTGCTAAACTTCATTTTATGTTCCCAAACATCATATTATATTTCGTATAATCATTCTTGGTCATTAAAAATCAAAATCTTTATTAAAATCCTCATTCTGTCCTGAAATTGAAAAATGACCGTTTTGTCCCTAATCGGTCAATTTTCCCGATTAACTCCAAATTGAACTTCGAACTCCAAATTCTCATTTTAAACCAATCCATGGGTTTTAGTTTTCTCAAATTCATCCTCAATTCTCTATTTAAACTGGTTCAAAACTTATTTAACTTGATCATACCCTTAGGGGCAATATTGTCATTTAACTTATTTCCCGGGCAATTCAATATATAAACATGCTATCCATTGCATGTGAATGACATATCACAGATAAATTAGGGTCGGGTATTACAACACTACCCCCCTTAAAATAAAATTTTGACCTCAAAATTTCAGTCATCGTATTCCTCGAGAATAGAACAATTGATCTTCGTCTTATATTTAACTTTCTCATTTATCTCTTTTGTAAGGAAATTTCTGATTCATTATCTCGATTTCCTTCAACTCAACTTACGTATTTCACGTATAGTTATCCTGATCCTTCAGAATTTGATCATCAATAATTTTCTCAATCACAATTCCTTGCCTAGAGGCATGCTCAGTGTCTCTATTCCTCTTATCAAGTTTGAACTAAAATTCTGTTCCATTTGTATCAATTTCAATCTTTTCTCATACTTGTGTATATATATATCAATCACCATTATCACTTGATCATTCCTCAACATCTTTTTAACATCCATTCATTCATTCTCATCCTCAAACATGATTATGTATCTTATAACATCATTTGCATATCACATTCTTTCCGTACACAACTTTTATGTAGGGGAAAATTAGTAGTCTCTATGATCCCCACATACCTCATATTGACTTTACATTCTACGGCTTAGATTTTTCCTTAATCTTCTTAATGTCAACATTTAAATCCATTTCACTTGGATTCTTACTACAGATTCCATTTTCTTGACTATTTTTCCCAACAATTCCTTAAATCCATAAAATTTTAACTTTCGATGAAAATTTTCATTATTGTGTTACTCACACAACTCATCGCACATCAATTTCAAACCTCAAACTTTTGAAGTTCATTCTTCACTTTAATTGATCATATAATCATTTACATGCATAAAAGTACGCGTCGAAAAACTCACAATGCTCTCGAGTAGAAAAACATCACATCAACATGTGGACCCACTTCCACGTAATAACATCCGGAAGCATCGCTTCCACCGGATTCCCATATAATACCATGGCAATCTCAACGGTGTTGGCCGACATCAAAGCTATCAAGCGATCGCAATCGCGTAAATCATCTGTGGCCTTGCCACGTATATCACAGACCATGGTCCCAGCCATGTCTAACAGTCCGTCAGCCACCAGAATATGTCTCAAGCTAGAGCTCACTCATGCAAGAGGGTCACACTTAACCGATGTGATATCAGGCCTACTCTCGACGCTTTCGATTTATCAAAAATAGAATATTTTTCTAATCCATAATAAACTTCCCATATCTAATTTGCATCTTATTCTTATATATTCCTCATGTACTCCATACCATTTTTATTCAATTGTTGTCTACTATGCCCATACATTTTCTAATTCCATTGATACTTTAAATTTTCACTTTGACATGATTCACTATATATATATCACACGATATCATCAGTTTCACTTTTGATTCGTCATTCAAGATTTAAACCAATTTGAACCTTATATGTCTCAAGTAATTTCAGATCCCTATCTCCATAACTATTTAAATGATTTCCATTATTGGGGTTCTCTTTCATTACCCCTTATTTCACTCTTTCTCATACACATATCGTACTTTTCTCTTAATCAATTTATCAATTGTACTTGAAGTTGGCTATTTTCGAAACTAAGTTTTTCTTCTATATTTTACAATGCCAATATAAGTACTATTTTTAACTTCTCATTTCCTCTTCATCACCACTTGGTTCTAGGCGTATTTTTGTCACATTCATAGCAAAACTCCTCTTAAATATATTCTCTTTAGAAATATCTATCTAGGTATTATTTCTCACAACCAGTGATTACCCAATTCATAATTTAGCCATTTGGCTCTTTAGCCAGTTTCCAAACCACACTCATTATATTCGTCACATATGCTTTGAAATTTTCTCTCTTAAAGAATTTAAACATCCTTGGGAATACTTAACCCTTTTGTTTATTTCTCCATACTCCAAACATATTCTCTCTATAATGACATATATGTGCTTACCAAAATATTCAAATACACACTTAACTATTCACATTTCACTTTATCTTCAAGGATTCCCAGTATATCACTTAAATAATCTAATGTTATTATCAATTCTTTTCATTCCACTGGGTTTAAAACCAAATTTAAAATTTTCCATAACAATACTTCACATTATCTCTTTTGTTGTGTCACCATTGTAACCTTTCATTCCCATGTTTATCACTCAGCATTGATATTTCTCGTCACTATTTCATCATTTATCCAACTCTTCCTTTAATTTTATTTTACCATTTCCAAACCTTAACTCTTTCTATCCCTTTATTCTTTTAAAATCAGACTTCAATCAACTCATCATTGATCATACTATTCTTTATCTCATGAGATTTACTTTCATATCACTCAAACTTTTACTTATGCTATTTAGCCACAAGAGATTCTTAACATAATAGTATTAAACAACCACTGTTACTATGTTCTCACCTTTGGAATCTACTTAATCAAAATAAATCTTTTGCCCTTAGGCTATTATCACAATCATTTTTGCAACATAACTCCATTTTAAATTTACACCTCAATTTCATCTTATCCATACTATTTATTTCAGGATACCAAACTCACCCTTTCTCAGTGGACTTTTGCAATTTTCATAACATATTTCCATTTCCTTTCCAACGATAATATTTTGTAATTAATTCATATCACTCTAAATCTCCAAATACTTGGATCATAATTCAATCCTTGTTTACTCTTATCAAATATTTTACCATTTATACTTCCATTAATAAATATCTTCAAATCCTCACACTCTCTATTTTATCTTAAAACATACTTCCCGGGAGGTCACCCATCATAATATTTCTTTTGCTCAAGCACGCTTAACTTCGAAGTGCTTATAAGATCCGGTGCCTTAATACTGATATTATTGTACCCCACTACTATTTTTATTATTCATATTTAATTATCCTTCATATCATATAACTCCGATAATTTATTCACTTTTGGTACAAATAAGTCACAAAACAATTTGTCCTTCTCAAATTCCTTCATCCATGATTATAGCTTGAAATTTTAAATCGGGAGTCTACACAATTTCCTGTGTATAACCAGTGCTGCAGTCACTGACTATAAACAAATCACTATGTTGACTCCATTACTCCAATGTTTGACTCCCAAAATTCTTTCATTTATATACCAAATACACCATTTCTCTGAAGACGTATTCTTGCTCATCAAAGTATTTAAATACTTACATAACTTATCTCCCATAGATCCATATTTGAGTCTAGTCATTATCTTATAATGCCATGATATCGTCTCTTCATTTCCACCATACTCAAATTTTACAATCCTTACCTTAATCTTCTTAAGTGGTGATCAAGTATGCCACTACTGCAAATATTTATTCATTCATCATTTTTTTTTATACTTATATTACAGATCTGCCTCAATTATATCGAAAGATTCTCCCATAGGTACATTTATATTGTACAAGATCCAAAATCCACCTTTAAGTCTTTTATACAAAGATCTTATTTTTCCTCTTATTTTACATTCATATTATACAAGGCAGAAGTCAACACTCAGTTCCTTTATACGTCTATTTATGGCTATTTCCGCTTACATGATTTCTATCAAAATTTGAAGTTGTGAGAAATCTAAGTAGTACCCTAGGTATCACTAGAGTCATCCTCCTCAGTATCCTCTGCCATCCTGGGAGACTTCCCTTTTGGTTTGCTAGTCCCCGCTTGTTGAATCATTTTGCGTTCCTTATCGCTCACCGGGGCGGCATTCCTTCCACAACCGGGAGGAAAATCTCGTATCACTAGTGGCTTTTGGGAAAAAGGATTAATCACGGACATTCTGGGTTTACCTTTTCCTTGTCGACCCCTTATTCTTGGTCCACCGCTAAGAGGAAATGGTCTAACTACTAATGGGGGAGGTTTCCTAGCAGTCCAAATTTCCTCTAGCCTTCTCACACTTTCTCTCGCCTCTTCATCTTTCTCAATCTCTCTCAAGAGAGAATTCCTAATGCATAGGTTAGTGTCATTACTACTAACACTCTCATCGGTCTCGGAGGCACTAGAGCTCTCAGGAGTTCGAACTTGCTCTCTCAATCTTGAGGGATCCCAATCTTCAGGAACTCTGAAAGGATACCTCTCTGGGCTACTAGGTACTGAACGTCTACGACTCCCAGCTGTCGAGTCCAACGGTCCCTCACTAGACATAGTGATCTACAAGAGAGAACAAAACAAGTCCAAGTGACTTAAAATTCTATATGCAACTACATGCAACTGACTTATCTCAATTGGGGCCACACTAACATTGTAATTTCCTTTAAAACAATTTTTCCAAAATCAACAGCTTTAAACTCAAAAGCTTTAATAAAACTAAGGCTCTGATACCAAATGAATTCTTCCACCCCTTAGGGCACGGTGGCATCCAATGGTACCTATCAGAGCACTCGGCAAGAGGTGCACTTCACCCCGGGTGAGCAGCAGGGCAGTCCCTTCCCTCCTCTTCCAAGCTCTTGGGCGGAGAGTCATACTTCGCCACAGATCATATGCGAGAGTTCCCAAGAATGGGGTTATCTTTCCCTTTGCTCTGATACCAAATGAATTGTCACGACCCGGAACCACCCTCGAGTCCGTGACAACCGCCGCGATGTCCCGATATGTACTCATTCCCCGAGTACCATATCGAAACCTCGCAAGGCTCTCGTACCAGTCTTTCTAGTTCCCCTGTGAGTTTCTATTTATTTATTCCATACTTTAAAATATTTCGTCCCTTTTCGGACCAAAACAGGAAAAAAGACAGAAATTACTACACAGGGGCATTTCGGTCATTTTTCGTCGAAAATTTCAAAGTTTGGAAAAAATGTTACTTACGCGTAAAGAATTCATAAATTGAAGTCGGAATTGGAATCGGATATCTAAAACGTGATATTCGAGTGAAATTACATTTAATGGAATAAAATAATAATATTTCATAAAATAAAATATTTTCTTATAAAACAATTTTTATATAGATATCCGGATATAATTTTTACAGCGTAAAAACAAAATATATTATTACATATAGTACTACAGATAACTGAAGTATAAAATTTAATTTACAATGTTAAGTGGGCCCAAAATAGATAAATACAATCTATGAAATGAACCTGTGTCCAGAAGGTTATCTCTCTAAACCTTCTCCTCAACAGAGTCCTCTATCTACAACTGTCTGTGAGCCTGAAATGGGGAAATTGAGGGGTGAGTTTTACAACCCAGTGAGTCAGATAAATACTATCCACGACATCTAAAGTCGAGTAGATGGAGACAATTTATATATATAAAGGCCATATCACCAAGAAATTTATAATACCCAGTTTCGTAAAATTATGCTAAATAATTGCATTAATTCCAACACAAGGCTTATGATTTATTTGTAAAATCAGGCTTTGACCAAATTTTTATACTCGTGAACACTGGATCAGAGTGTCCTATCGAGTACGCCAAGGCTGTTACAATTTATTTTGTAATTGAAAAATATAGCCGTTCCTTGGCGTTGGTCTAATTCACTCTCACGTGGGGTTAGACGTGGAGTGAATTTTCTGGGTATCTCGGGAGTTATCCTACGCGCCTCTCCAACCGAGATTATATAAATCTTGAGTTTACCGTGCTCCTCCTAAAGGCAGTCCACGGAAACCCGCCACTGCAGCGACTGATCAAACCCACCATATCACTAAAAATTTCATGGCATAACAAGGCAATTTTCATACAAACCAGCCTACACGGCAAACAGCAATTCATGCAAATTTTAATACAATAAACCAGCCAAGCATGCTCACCAAGATCATAAGCCACAATTTCAATTTTTAATACATAAACGAAATTTCATGCCGGTCTCCACATACTCAGTGTTAAAAATCCATTTTTTCGATTTAAAAATCATTTTGAGAATTCAATTTATTTTTCATAACACATAACCAAATAAATCTACTTCAGATATTGAAAACGGTAATTTATCCACTCACCTCGTCACAGGAGTGCCCGATACTCCCGTTTTTAATTTCACTACACCGTTTTTCTCCGGTGTCTGGGGGACCCACCACCTAGGCGATACGTGTGACACAAATTTCAATAAATTGTGTCAATTTCTCATAATCAATTTCAGGCTCTACGTGATGCATGAACTGAGCTAAAAATGATTCGGACAGTCGTTTATTCACGTTGTCCGACCGACTCGCCTACACGCGTCTAAATTGCTAAAATCCTTATTTTTAATTCCGATTTGACCCGTTTTAGTTTCTAATTATTCGATTACATTCCAATTACTCAATGACAGCAACTACGGGTCAATTTACCAGTCCTAGACTGAAAATTACGATTTTACCCCTAACGGGTAAAAATTCAATTTTTTCTCCGAAAATTCTCATTAATTTCCTATATCCATAATTCACCATAATTCATCAAAATACCTCAATTATATCCAATTGGACTTAATGTCCCTCAGTGTGATACAAAATTTCAGTCCCGGACTGAAATTACGAAAATACCCCTAGTGGGTAAAAATTTCAGTTTTTGTTCTAAAAATTCTCATAATTTTTCTACACCATTAATTCATCATAATTCTTATAAATACCATGAAATCTCATCACTTTCAGCACAGATTTCTCTCCTGGAAATTTCAGTATAATCGGTTTTAAATGGAAAAAATCCTATTCCTTGCTTATTTTTACCATTTTTCATTTCTACCTAACTAACAACAACTAATTAACTTAAAATCTAATTAAATCAAACTCAAAAATCCCTCCCTTAGGTTCAGCCAGCATAGGGTTCATTGTGCAAGCTCATGTTTAAAGCATGGAAAATAAAAAAGAACATATGGGTAGTGTAGATCAAGAAGAAATTTAAAGAAATTTTACCTTTTTCCTTGTGAATTGTTTGAATCTCTACACTTCCCCTTTGATTTCTACTTAGGGTTCTTAGTTCTTCTTCTTTTCTCTATTCTTGTTGCCTTAGCCGAATTTTACAATGCTTTGGCTGATATTTTTTTTGGCTTTTATTACTTAAATAATAAAATAATCTATTTTTACACATGTTTTGGTACTATTCAATATTTTATTATTATTTTTTTTTTTGAATTCTTTTCAGCCCAAAAATTCCAGCCCTTATCCTCTGAGTTTCCAGAAGCTTCTAGAAGAAATTTAATAATTTTTTATAGTGTAATTTTATGAAATTTCACTTTTGCCCCCGAAAAAGTGCAAAATTACATTTTTGCCCCAAAAATTGAAAAATTGCCACAAGGCATATTTTTCAGTCCCCAAACTCATACCATACTCCAAATTGTCAAATTTGATCTAAATTCTCTCGAAAAAATTAAATTTGGCCTTCCGATGGCAAAATTACGATTTTGCCCCTACATTCCAAAAATCACCGAAACTTCTTCTTTTTCCACTTTTCAACTTCAAATAACACTTCAATTGATTAATATGGTCAATATAAATCAAATGGAATCAAAAAATATTTTTTTCAAAAATTCCAAATTCGTCCTTTAATGGCAAAATTACTATTTTGCCCTTGTGTCCCAAAAATACCGAAAATTATACTTTTCACTGCTAAACTTCATTTTATGTTCCCAAACATCATATTATATTTCGTATAATCATTCTTGGTCATTAAAAATCAAAATCTTTATTAAAATCCTCATTCTGTCCTGAAATTAAAAAATGACCGTTTTGTCCCTAATCGGTCAATTTTCCCGATTAACTCCAAATTGAACTTCGAACTCCAAATTCTCATTTTAAACCAATCCATGGGTTTTAGTTTTCTCAAATTCATCCTCAATTCTCTATTTAAACTGGTTCAAAACTTATTTAACTTGATCATACCCTTAGGGGCAATATTGTCATTTAACTTATTTCCTGGGCAATTCAATATATAAACATGCTATCCATTGCATGTGAATGACATATCACAGATAAATTAGGGTCGGGTATTACACTTTATTTGATAAAATTAAAATTATTTATAGATGTATAGGTAGTTCTTTGATAAGGAAAGGAACGTTGCAAACAAGTAAAAGGATATGCTGGATGCAGCAAAGAGGAAGATTGAAGTAGTTCTTGAAATACTGAGTATTGTGATAGGTAAAAGATAATAAAAAAAGAATTAGATAGAGAATTTAGAGAAAGAAGCTCTTGAGAATCATATGTTCGCTCTTGGGTGAAAAACCCCTTTAAATAAACTGTGAGACTCTCTATATATAGTGTTAAAAGTGACGGTTATTCAAAAGTAAGTTTTAATGTGTCTAATAAATGACATTATTATAAAGAGCTTTAACGTGAGTAATCATTACTGTAATTGAATGTAATAAGATTTATTTTCGAGTAAAAGATAATAAAAAAAAGATATACATGAAAAAGTACAAGAAGACAAGATGTATGTGAATAGGTATAAGAGAAGAAGATGTACATGAATAGATACAAAAGAAGAATGTGTATGTGAACAGATATATAAGAATACGACAGGAGAATGAAACATTTGTATTTCAAGAAAATATTAAGAAGAAAACCTCTTAACTATCTCCATATCTGAGCCACCAAGCCAAACTCTTTGGAATATCCCAAGATGAATGTAACTCATGAACCTTGTCATTTATTCCAAGTTGTTTTCACTGTTAACCATATGAAGTGGTTATTCTAATAATATTAGTTGTTCCAAATGGAGTAGTGTTATACTTATTTTAATTATTCTACGTGAAGTAGGATTTCACTTATTCTAATATTCTGCGTGAAATAGTGCTTCATTTATTTTAGTTGTTTTGTATGAAATAGTGTTTCAATTATAATGGTTATTCTCATTATTCCTTGTATAATATTATGCTGTAAAATAATTTTTTTAAAAAATAAGTATTAATCAAAATCAATAGAAAATTTTGATAAAAAATTATATAAATATAGTTTTTGAAATGTGTCAAACGTTTCATTAATTGGACGATAAGATAGAATGCCATAAACAAATAAGTAGAAGTCTCGTTTTGGACATGTCCACTGTTCAACCACCTCGTACTGCCAGTTTATAACTATCAATTATATATAAAAATATAAAATAATGGTGATAGACAATAAATATATTAGTTTATATTACTTTTATATATATATATATAAAATATTCATTAGTTGGTACATGAACTCCTTATCTAAAAAATAAGGTTCAAATCCTCTTTCTTCAATTATAAAAAAGAAAAAAAACTTTAGATATTAACACTACCTCACAAGATTCAATATATAATTAAATATGGAAGGTGACAGGTAATTGATTCTTTAGTATAAGAAAGAAAGTATTTACTTTTCTTAACATATGAATTTTCTAATTAAATTCAAACCAATGGAGAAAGCCTGGGCACCAGGTTGCATAAGTGGGTCTCGTTAATTCCTTGCGCAAAACGCATACAATCTCAAGGCTCTGTTCCACACACGTAACAGCATTGTAATAGGTACATGAAAAATAAGAGCTTGTTTGGCTTAGTTTTTTTTTAACTTAAAAGCTATTATAAAGCTCTTATAAAAAATAATAGCTTTTAAAATTAAGCTAAATCTATTTGATAAATTTACTTTTATAAGTTCTTTTTTATAAATAAGCTGTTTGACAAAATAATTTATATAAGTTCTAATTTTGATTAAAATTACCAAAAAGGGTATTTAACAAATAATTTTCTATTAATCACAAATTCCTTTGTTCATAATGAAAAAATGTTAATTTTATTTTTTTATTTATAAAAAATATAAAAAAAATTGTATATAACATAAATTTTATAATTAATAAATCATATAAAAATGAAAATAGATAATGTTGTAATTATTTTTAATAGATGAGGATGTTTTTGGAACAAAAAGAAAAGTTTTTTTAAAAAATATGCGTGTTTTTAAAAAAAGAGGAGAGAAAGCTCCTCTCTGGAGCTTTTTCTAAAGCTCTTTTTTTCAAAATTTTATTTTTTTAAAAAAAGCTACTTATTTTTTTAAGAGCTTCTCCAAATTCTTGTTTGGCCTGGCTTTTGCTTTTAAGAGATGGATAAGTTGAAAAAAAGTCAAGCTAAACATGCACTAAACATGCATTAAGAAGAAAACCTCTTAACTATCTCCATATCTGAGCCACCAAGCCAAACTCTTTGGAATATCCCAAGATGAATGTAACTCATGAACCTTGTCATTTATTCCAAGTTGCTTTCACTGTTAACCATATGAAGTGGTTATTCTAATAATATTAGTTGTTCCAAATGGAGTAGTGTTATACTTATTTTAATTATTCTGCGTGAAGTAGGATTTCACTTATTCTAATGTTCTGCGTGAAATAGTGCTTCATTTATTTTAGTTGTTTTGTATGAAATTACTGTAGACGTTTAACCAAAAAAGTTGCTAATTAACTACTACTACTACTACCCCTGCTGTGTTTTTTTTTTCTTGTAAGAAAATAAAATATGAAATTTTTTTAAGAAAGAAAAAATTTCATGTTTCTATAACCATTTAAAGGTATTATAATCACTAAAAATATGTAAGAAACTTTTTCTTTGTATATCAATTTAATGGTTGTTAATAGATATATTTTGTGACCCGTCGACGTTTGCCATAAATAAAAGAGTAAAGCTTTTGACATTTGCGATGGAAAGTTCAAGAAGCTTTGTCTTAGTCAATCCTACATAGCAATAAAGCATACGCTTCCTTTTGTTTCATGTTAGAATATTTACAGATAAAGTGAAAGAAGGGAATAGAAAAAAAAATCGATTAATTCGATAAAATAGTTGATTATGTGAAAATTTAAGAAGATTAGTCAACTAAATTTATGTAATTAATCGACTTACATGATGCAAAGATGAGTCGAAAGACTTCGAAATTAGGTTAGTCCATTAAAATCTTTGAATTGTCAATTTTCGGTAAAATTCAAAGTAAAAATTTGGTTTTGCAGCACATTAGTGGACTAAGGCCTTTCACATGGTCAATTAAAACTCAAAGTGAAAGTTTGGTTTTGGAATGTGTACTAGTCAAGTAATCTTTAATGAATTTAGCCAACCATCAGTAAAAATCTAAAATTTCAAAGGAAAACTAGCATAAAAAGAAGACGACTTTTTTTTTATAGACCAAATGCATAAAGCGTTTCTGAGAATGGACCTCTTCATAATTTTAAGTGTTTTTAGACACAAGAAGTCACCTTTGGATGAAAATGCCCTTAATGAAACCGACCCATCCTTTTGGGTCCGCGCCTCAACCCGAAACATTTCAACGGGTAAAGTCTGTTTATATGTGGTCCACCACTCAGTTCTCAGAGACAGACCGTACATCTCCTCCAAAGTAGTTTTATCGATACTTAGTCGGCAGTTAAAGTTCGGAGCATTTTCACAGTGGGACCATTTTAGAGTGGTTGTTATCAGCATAAAGGTGCTTCACACACTCAGCAGTGAGAGGAAGTTGACAGTACGAGGAGAAAGGTATAATATTTATTTTATTTTAGTTAAGGAAAGTATTTATTTTTTTTAAAATTTTGAACCGTGTGACGAAATGGTTATTCTTCATGTTGAGGGTTTTGGTTTTTGAGCATAACCCTATACATATTGGTTGTTCATATTGATATTGTTGTCGTTTGAAATGGTTGAATAGCGAGGTGAATGTGGTATTGTTGGTGTTGATGGGGTCGAAAGGTGACCGGCGTCGCGTGACTGGTTCATATGTATGCATCCAGACACTTTGGTAGGAATTGGCATTTAGGGTGACTGATGGCTTACGTACCCGCTGTGCTGACTGGATTTTGGCGTGGGGTCACTAAGGGTGTGCGTGATTGCATTAGGGTTTAACATTGCATGACATATTGATAGGTCATTACATGACAGCACGAGTGGATGGCATGGGGTCAAGGTTTGCGTGATTGCATTAGGGTTTAACATTGCATGACATATTGATAGGTCATTGCGTGACAGCACGAGTGGATGGCATGGGGTCATGGTTTGCGTGATTGCATTAGGCTTTAACTTTGCATGACATACTGATAGGTCAGTGCGTGACAGCACGAGTAGATGGCATGGGGTCAGGGTGTGCGTGATTGTAATAGGGTTTACATTGCGCGAATGGTTGATGGGTTTATATCAGTGTGTCACTTGTGTATAGATGGTTACGTGATTAATGTTCGTAATTGCGTGACTAAATTAAAAGTCATTGTGTGACTTATTTTATATTGAATTGCACAAGTGTCATAACTGCATGAAATTTATCCGTATGGCCCTACATGAAAGAAATTGGAACTGTTATGTATTATTATGGATCAACTGTAATGCTTTAATTTGTATATGTTGATTTGCTTAACAATCCATGCACGGCACTTGCATTAATTATGTTGGTCCAGGGCTGTCTAAAAATAGTTAAAAGTATTGAGAGGGTTATTTTATGAGTTAACTTATGAGGAGGGCTATTTTTGAGAAATACCTCTTGTTTTTTTGTTAATCTACAATGATGGTATTAACATGACTAAATGGAAGGTGATCTGTTGTATGTTGCAGATGGCCAGCATAAGAACAGAGTATGATAATGTAGAATCTATGCTTTGTGTGCCGAGGCAGCAGTGGGGGTTCAACGCAGGCATTAACATCAACTGCAAGTGGCCGTAGCTACATATGATACGGGAAATGATGTCCAAAGTCAATGAGTTAGAGAGGTTGAAGGGAACATGCTTTGGGCACATGATGGACGTCGAAGCTGATAAGAATTTATTCTGCGTCAGTCTCATGCACAACCTAATGCTGCGCAGAATAAATGAGCCGGCCGCCATCGAGGGCAAGCTATGGTTCGCCATAGGGAGAACAAAGGCCCGATTCTCAAAAAGGAAGTTCTGTCTCGTGACAGGGCTTAAGTTTGGTGCCCTACTGGGCTTTATTGTCAATCGATACGAGACCGTCCCTGAAGGAATTCACCTGCGTTACTGGGAAAAGGGGAACGAGGTGAAGATTCAAAAAGTTTTAGATACATTCAAGGGAGGCCAGTTTCAGCAGGAGGGAGATGCGACGAAGATGGCCCTCATCTTGATTGCCCAAAATGTTTTATTCGATCAAGACTACAGACGATCAGTGGTTCCATGATTGCTGTCGCTTGTAAAGAACATCGAAGAGTGGAACGCGTTCCCATGGGGCACTTATGTTTGGAGTCTGACCGTAAATTACATGACGAGGGGCTTCGAATCTGCTACTACAGGAGTAGCGAAGAAAAGTCGCTACCAGATCTACGGATTTATTTGGGCGTTTCAGGTAGTGTGCTATACACTGTTTATCATTATTCTTGTCATATAAGATTTTATGAGGTTAAATCTTTTCGCATAAGAATTTAGGAGGTGAGTAAAAAATGTTTTACGTTTGATGTGTAGTTTTGGACGTTTGAAGCAATTCCTGTAATCCGAAGCCTATTTGGAAAGCAGCGTCAGTCGGGACAGGTTTGGCCAAGAATGCTAAACTGGCAATGTGACGAAAGACCTGTAGCCTTCCACGCCAGCATTGCAAATCTGGAGGAAGAAGGGAAGGTGAGTAAATAAACCATATTTTTGTATTTAATAAAATTTAATTTTGATTGACATAGGCTAACGAGGGTTATACCTAATGGTAATTCATGTTTTGGTGCAGTTGTGCGCGCTGAGGACGTTGGAGGCAACTGCAGAAGAGATGTTGACTGCGTATTGGGCCGACATTGAGGTCAACATCTCCGAGGGGCAGCAATACATTCCATTATGGAAGTTGGAAGGTCGACCAGAATTCGGTCTCCAGCAAATGAGGAGGATAACGAACCGCAAAGATAAAAGTAAGGCTGCACAAGGCGTTAAGCAGAGACGCCGCATGGACGAGGAGGTCCCTCCCCATTTCGATGCTGCTGAGGCCCCTAATTCTCCTCCTTCGTGTCTTCATGCTGCCCATCATGCTGCACCTCCTCCTGCTTCTATTGCTTCCCCATCTATTGAGGCGCACAACCCACCGCTGCGTCCGCAAAAGACTATGAGCATTAAGCGAGAGCTGCAACAGATGCGGACACAGTGGAAGAAAGACCTACAGTCCTTGAAGACCGATATGCATATGCAGATGCAGGCAATACAGTTGGAGATCTAGCAGGCAATGCAGTTGGAGATCCAACCACTGCATCAGCATATCGAGCAGTCAATGCAAAAGGCAGAGGATCGGATTGTTGGTCGGCTGATCAACCATTTTGAGGTATACGCCTTTATGTTTTTCATTACGTGGGTTATAACATGTATGATGTATACAGTGTTCTAATGTGTTTGATTTTTTCAATCGTTCAGGCTCGATTTATGGGTAAAGATGATGGTGTGCGCGAGAAAGATGGCAGTGGGATTGAGGTTGATGTCGAGGATGCGGGTGCCATAAATTAGTCAATTGCATCGGCTCGAATGTCACCTCCCGCTGGCCCAATCGAACATCAACCTATGGCTATCCCATCCCCAACAGAGGCAGCCCAACTTCCTCATGACATACCTTCTCGTGCGATTAGTGGAGCCATAACTTCCCCGCGTCATGCTCCTGCTCCTGTCCCAACTCAACCAGAGGCCGCACAATTAGTGGTATGGCAAGGTGAGATCACACCTGTATTTACGGAGGTTCCACCTCAACCTAAGCCCGAAGATGCACATGTGACCTTAGCCAGCAAATACCTTCAAAGCCCGTACGTTAACCCACTGTTGATCCAGTGCAAATCGAAGGACGAATTGAAGGCCAGATATGAGGCCTTCATGAAAAACGATCAAGCCAGGTAAACGATCAAGCCTTTTGTGTTTACGGTTCTAGTGTATTCATTTCATAGTCTTTTAACATTGGTGTTATTATGAAATAAATATGCAAGGTTAACATTCTGGGCATCGAAGGACAAGAGGGCCCTGATTTTTTTCGATGATTGGAGACGTCGACGGAATTGATGGACAGCCAACATATTGATGCATGCATTAGTGTGTTGTGTAAGCGGGCGCGCGAGCACCATCGACAACAGTACAACAGGAGAATATGCATCGTTGACACCACATTCTATGTACGTATATCATATTTTAGTGAGTTGTAATTATTCAAATATAAGGTCTGTGTATTAGTTAGTTTTATTTATTTAACTATTTTACGTAACGTAATTGTCAGCTTATTTTGCTCGGTCTGAGCAAAGAAATGAAGCCTTCCCCCAACGATAAGACATTCAACCCGAGTGAGGCAGTAATGCCAGAACATCTGTTGGACTATGCAAAGGGTTTCAGTCCTCCATGGGGTTTGGCTTGGGATAAGGTTGACTCAATTCTCGCACCGTGCTATTTTGACGGACACTGAGTGGTAGTGCACATCAACTTGCGAAGTTGGTCTATGATGTTAGTGGACACATTGTACAGTCGGGATGACGCACAGAAGTCTGGCTTACGTGATAAGTAGATGAGTCCACTAACATCATTGTTTCCCATTATATGCCACCAGTCAGGGTACTTTATCAGATCGCGTCGTCAAACGAGACCTTTGACGCCAATGAGGCATAAATTAAAACCAAAGACCCCGGTATAGAAAGATTCAGTGAGCTGCAGGGATTGGGTTATCGCCTCGTTGGAGTGGTTCATCCAGTCGGATCCTCCAGCGCTGAAGGCAAACGCAATAGAAGGCATTCGAAATAAGTTTGCCATAGAGATTTTTGCAAACAGCTCGAGTTGTTAAATTTTTTTATTTGTTTATTCTTTTTCAATCTGCAAATAACATTGTTCCGTATCATGTCCATATTATTCTTTGTTCTATCATTTACATATTATTCTTTGTATTCTTTATTGTTTCAATTAACAATAAGAACAGTTATGTATTCATTGCTGTTATACGCATACGGCTGCAATAAGAACAACATTGTTTCTTCTTTCCTTTGTTTATTATTCACATCGTAAAGTCTCTTAGTCTATTACAGTATTTACATGCCATCGTGATTGCCTCCGTATGTGCCAACCCCCCTTAGTTTACAGCATATATGACATGTTGAATTGCATTGCGTGACATAAGGTTGTAACCAGTTGATATTGAATTCCGTTACTCAACGCACTAACAATCGAGTCCCAAGTTTATATTGATTCACGTTAATATTTGAGAAACAGTAGTTATTATGGAATCGGGTGAGTAATCGACTTGGATGTCGTGACTACTAAATATGGATGGCGTGAACTTTTAAGATTTAGCATCGCGTCAGTAGTTGATATTGACTCGCAACATCTGATATGGAGTGGCGTAACTTGTCTGTGAAAATCGCGTGATTAGAAAATTAGAGTGGCATTAATGGTTGTTATGGAGTTGCGTGACTAATTGATCCATAATCGCGTCAGTGATCTGGAGTAGCATCACTTGTCATGAGAATCGCATGACTGGAAAATTGGAGTTGTGTTAGTGGTTGTTATGGAGTTGCATGACTAGTTGATCTATAATCGCGTCAGTGATCTTGAGTCACGTCACTTGTCATGGGAATCGCATGACTGGAAAACTGGAGTTGCGTTAGTGGTTGTTATGGAGTTGCGTGACTTGTTGATCCATAATCGCTTTAGTGATCACTTGTTATTGGAACCGCGTCAATGAATTTTTTCTTTATGTCAGCATTAGAGATGTAATGTATAATCTCGCGTGTGTGGTTAGTATGGAATCGTCAATTGCTATTATTAGTTGATATCGAGACCTCTGAGTTGTTGTTTCAAGTTGCAAATATCCTAAATTCGGAGATATCTAAGATAAGTCACAAAAGCAAACGCACAAAGGTGACTTCCAGCAGTGGTGAAGGCGGTGCCGCTGATGCGAAAACATCATCCGGATCGACTGTTAGTTCCTTTATACAAAATTTCACGTATTCGTCGTACTCTGCGAAATTCAACGCCAAATTCGTCAAAAGAAAGGTAATGCCCGAGCGTATAATTGACTTTGATTATTTAAAGTCAATTGATTTCCCATATATTGCGAACTTTGAAAATTTAGGGTGGACACGATACTTACAACTGAAGAGGCCATACTACGAGAATTTGATCCAGATTTTTTACTTCAATGCAAGACCAAAATATGCTGATTCGGAAACATCTAGGGCTGTGCACCATGATGATTCATTTGTCACTCACGTCATGGGACAACGTATCGTTGTTACGAGCGAACTGATAGAACGCGTCTGTCACCTGACTTCGATGCAATCAGATCTGTGCCGTGTCAGTGGCGATGGGAACCTTGTGTCTGCATTTATCCGCCCTCCTTCAAGACAGAGTGAAAGTGCTAATTGGACAAGGATGTCTTTCTTTGATCAAATGTTGCACTTCATCATCGCACACACTATCCGTCCTCACCAAGCGATGTATGTGAATATCAGGACAGAGGGGCTCTGGTTCTTAAATAACATCAAATTGTCCCGTTGTATCGACCTTGCTAAATTCATAATGGATGACATGCTCCTGACAATTGACGGTCGTAACAGAAACATGTATTACGGCGTGTTGATCAGTGAGATAATAGACTACTTCAATGTAGACAGCCGTTGTGATCCTCCAATAAATCATGCTTTGTTCGATCACATCAATGAGCACAGTATTAAACAGCTAGGTTTTGAGTTCAGGAACAACACCTGGGTTAGGAACGGGCTAGTCGATGTTGATCCAGCATTCACTCGTCTCTTTTCATTTATGGAAACAATGGACGCAAGGTTGAATGCCCGACTAGAATTGTTGGAGAGGCAGAATTGTGAGATGTTGCAGCGCCAACAACAGTTTGAGGATCTAGTTCACTCTCAATGCGCACCACCATCATGATATAATTCTGACTGCATGTTCTATTGAACACGAACTGTGCATGAGATTTTGGATGAAGTTAACGATATTTGTATGGAATTACTGTAAAATATGAATTGATGAAATGGAAACATTGACTTATTGCTGCTTGACATACTTTTATTTGTGTTATTTTCAAACAAACGATGGACAAATCCTGAATGTTGCAGACATTTCAGCAAATTACGATGGGCAATCCTGAACCATAAACCAACCAGAAGCACCATTATATCAAAATATCATCTTCATCACTCTAAACTATCGAAAATGAAAGTGTAAGCACATGTTCAGATATTCTCAGGAATTCAGACATTGCCTATAATACCCTTATGTATATTGAATCTATTTGCTTTAACCAACATGACTATGAAAGTATTGTCTTCACAATTCTCGAAATTTAGAGTTTTTGTTGATTTATGTATTCATATATGCATTTGAAAGATAACACAATTTACACTCCAGCTGTGAAAGTAATGCATTGTGTGGCAAAAAAATAATTGTTATTTGACTAGTTCTGTGAATAGTCAATGATATTATTATAAAATGTGTCATACTTCAAATACGAAGCAGGAGGCCGAAATCAATAAGGCAAATATAATTATAATTATTATTGGTATATTTCAAATAAGAATTTTATTGTTTACAACGAGACAGAAATTATTATCAATTATGAAGGAGTACAAGGCATTTGATGATCCGACAGTATCATCTTATCACTGGCTCTAGGCAGCAGTTAGAGTATCACCTCCAGACTCTGGTAAACACAAATTCAAATATCATTATTCAATAGAAATGTCAATGGCCATTTCGAACCAGTTCGAACGAATCCCTAACAATTGAGGTGTGAAGTTCCACAATCTTTAGGTACGACACCTGTAATGTTATCACTGTTTGTTATCCGCAATGGACAGGTGTTTCGTGTGTGCCCGGGTTATCTGCATATTGAACATGCCTTCCGTCGTCGTCGTCGTCCATCCGGAAGATGAGTAGATGATGTTTCCCCGAGTGTGGATAGACCTGTAAACGGCGTCCGGTAATTTTGTCTATTATGACCATAGCTCTTGCATTGTGAACATCTACGTCAGCGAATGCCTTCCCCAGCCGATGGAATCCTTTTCCTCCTAGGTCTTCTCGCTTGACCTCGTCATGTTGGTGGCAGAACGATGATTTCTTTAACCTCATGGGGGACGTCCCATTCACTGGGATGGCCAACTGGGTGAATGGGAACTGAACATCCCTCCACCCAAGAGCTAGTCGTGTAATAGTGCAAGCAGAATTCAATGGGTGAACGATTGCACTTACTGCGAAGGCAATGAAATCTCAGTTGGGGAACAATGTAAACATGTAAAAAATTCAATGAGCAATACCCTAAATAGGAAAACATGATTATTCACAACTTATTGCCGCCATTGCATGCGTGCAGGGGAGTAGATCACTCTGGAACTCACCGCATAAACAAGTCTTCCTGCATAGGTTGACGACTGCGTCCGTATTCCCGCCTATTACTTGGAACTCCACCAGATCGATTGGTTGGATGAAAAAATGATATGTTGCATTCAACCGTTTGTTCAACAGATCGGTAGCCCATGGGCTGAGTGGCGTGGTCATATTCAATGCCTCATTGTGCCGGTTATGGAACCAACGTTGGAACATGCCTCTGATGCACTCGATCAAGACGGTTATTGGCATTTTCCTTGCATGCCTGAGGCAGCAGTTAATACACTCCGCAATGTTGGATGTCATCATCTTGTATCGCCTTGCCGGTGACCGTGTACGTGCCTATCTATCAGGTCCTATTCTTATCAGGCGGTCATAAGTAGGTTTGCAAATCTATTCTAGCTCAGTCATGTGTCTGGTAAAATCGGACAGCCTATAGCAGTTTGCAGCCAATGTGAAAATGGCCGCAACATCTGTGCACTTGAACAGGTTTTTAATGTTTTTCCCTAAGTGGTAACTGCATAGACCGTGATACGCGTCGTCGTACACATTCTCAACTGTCTTCTTAATTGCAAGATGCTGGTCAGAAATTAACATATAGTTTTCGAGAGAACCAATTGCACGACGCAATTGGTTAAGAAACCACGACCAAAACTCTTCATCCTCGACGTCGTCAATGCCGAATGCAACTGGATATATCTGCTCGTTCGCATATTTACAAACCGCAACAAACAAAATACCCTTGAATCTACCTTTTAGATGTGTGGCATCGATAGCAAGTACAGGCCGCATTACAGAACGAAACCCCTGGATACATGACCCGTACTCCCATAAGTAATTTTTGAATCGACGTTCCCGATCTATAGCGACACTCGTGAGCGTACCGGGGTTTTCACGTTCCAACATGTGGAAATATGAAGGGATGAGTTGGAATGACTCTTCCGATGGACTGAACACAAGATTTTCAACATACTGCTTCACTTGCCATGCCTTTTCATGAAGGCATTGCAATCCCCACGTGCGATTCATCTCTTCCATTATTTTCTTAGGTCTCAATGGGGTAACATAATTTCCTTGCAGCCTAGTCGAGATAAGCTCACCAATAACCCTCGCGCTCGCAGTTCGGTATCCACATTGCAAAACATCAACAGTTTCCGTGTGTACCTTATGCAACGTCTGAATTTGCCAGTAATCTCCCTCAAGCAACTTCATTGCATGCAAAGCAAACTTGCATGCCTTCTCTTTACAACCCACTTCAAAACGAGCGTGGCATGACTTTTTAACTCTTACCTCAAAATGCTCTTTTATTGCCAACATGCACAAAACACGTTTCAAATTGGACTTCGATCGAAACACTTGTCCGCGATATAAGTGGTCAACGTGTGATCCAGATTCCTCTGTCGCAACTGTTTGGAAGGATATCATATCTACCACGGGAATGACCCATTGACGAGATACCCCTGTATTTACCCTCTCTTCATCACTGTCCACTGACGAACGAATGCCGTTCCCAAGTGCGATGCCGTTGTCGTAAATAGGCTCGGCACCCTCAACATCTTCTAACGCAACAGTTGTGGCATGGTCTTCGAACTGAACCCCTTCTAACGCAACAGTTGTGGCATGGTCTTCAAACTGCACATCTTCTAACGCAACAGTTGTGGCATGTCCTGTGCTGCCATCTGCATGATTGAAAGTCGGGAGGTCAATGTGCTCACCTCCGTCATCATCTGAACATGCATAATCTCCGGCTACATAATCATCTTCACAGTCATCGTGCAAGTCATCATGCGTATCCGTCGTGTCATCCTATTCAACATCATCTTCAATCTCATCAGATGCATCGACATCGCTCACAACAATCACAGTGTCCTTTACGAACGGCGATTGACCAACTGAATTTCCATTTGATAGATTTGTTTGTTGCAATGTACCATGAAATTCGTTCGATGCACATTTTGATCGAAATTGTGCAGACATCATTTGCAGACACCTCATGTGTGTCCCGGCCTGCTCAAACTCTTGACGATACGTCAAATGTGATTGCCGTGGTTGTATGTTAGGAAATGCATGCTGTGGTATGTCAGAATAATTACCATTTTGTTGTAGGCGATGACTATGTTGGATACCATGTTTATATCGAATATCGTTTCCCTTTCCTGCCTTAACTGTCACAAACACAGCAACTGCCCTCTCATCTCGCAAAAATACTTGCTATATCTTCATCATCCTTGATAACTATGCGGGAAACCCCTGCAGCATGTCTCAGCGATGCATTGTCAGTTAAAAATCCACTACGCAAGTATACGTATCGAATAGACAGTATATTAGCAAGTAGAGTATCGTTCCCACGGAGAATTGATCTAAAACTTTACTAATTACTAAAATTAAAACAATTTAATTTTATCCAAATAATCTAAATTAATTAATTAATTAAAACTAATAAACTAGAATTTAAAATAACAAGAAAAATCAAAATAATAACAATTGGAGAAAATATCATATTAAACAAGCCTAGGATTACAATATTCCTCAAACTTCATCTAAATTTTACCTCTCTTCCTTAACTTATTTCAATGGGTTGAATTGCTAACCTAAAGTCCTAAATTATTTATAAAGGTCTCCCGACTCGTCCTATAAAAATATCTATTTTAACCAAAACACTACATCCCTATGTGATTTGAAATTAAAACAGACTCATTAAGTTCATGCTCTAATCTGGCTACATATGACCTATAGGAATATCCCTATCCTATACGCAACTCATTTAACATGATCATATGCTATCCCAATTTTAGTCTACTATAAACTCCCTCTCCCAAGTTTGTTTAGGTTCCTAAATCAGTTTAATTGGTGGCCAAGCAATCAAAAGCATTAAGAACAAATTAGAATAAACAATTCAATTTCCATTGAAAATAAGTAAGAAAGAGATTAAAAACTTAAACTACATGTGAGTTCAATTGCAATCCTAGAAAAAGAAAATTAGCTACTCATAATTGCAAAATCAAATAATATTGTATAAAGTTCAACCATTGAAAGTAACAAGAAGAATAAAAGCTAAGGAAGAAAACAAAATAATTGTCGCTCTAATCTCCAGGTTTCTGCTTCAACTTCTAGCTTCTTGAATCTCCAAAGGTTCTCTTCTTTCTAATGATCTTAAAATATCCTATTTTTACTAATAAACTTAACCTAAACTTCCTTAAGTTGACCTAGGGTTTAATGGGGCTTAAAAACATAATGAGAGGCCCAAAAATCACTTGTCAATCTTTACAAATTTCCATTCCTGGTACAAGACATCCAGCTACTTTTCGACGTAATTTTCTCTATCTTCGAGGCAGAACTGGGTAAAGTGATCTTGAAAGTTGTAGCTCTGTCTCTTAGCTTTCCAATGGTTCAAGAATCGCAGCAATTGAAGTTCTGTAGCTCGAGATATGGCTAAAACACTGAAGCATATGCAAGCAGATTTCTGGATCTTTTAGCACCTTTCTTTCCAAAATTAGGCCCAATTACTTTAGGTCCTACCAAAAATATAAAAACTAATAAATATTAACCAAATTAAAGGAAATAACATAAAATTAAATAACTTACTTTAAAATAAACTAAATATAAAAATAACTAAAAATTAAGAAATTATAATTAAAAACTAAGGACTTAGCTAAAATTTAATAACAAAATTGGAATAAAATAATTTTATAAAATAGAATTATCACACCCCCAAACTTTAGATTTTGCTAGTCCTCGAGCAAAAGAAAAGAATCACAAAAAGAAAAAGCAAACATAAAAATCCTTGAACGAGAGATAGAAATACCAAATCATGATTTCTCAATTTTTCCTCAGAAATTAACTCAAATTCTAGCTTAAGGTAACATACAATTAATCCTTAAATTCATGCATCAATTCAAGCGAAACTTTATTTTTCGAATAGACTTCCGTGTGTGTGTGAATGCTCTTTTACAAAGAATATCATGCAATTCAAATTAGTTTATGCCAAATCTAAGCATAGATTTGGATCCCATAAGTTTACTTTTCATCTCTCTCTCCACTAATGTAAATTAACACTTATTCAAGAATCAATAGGTCTTTATCAAGCTTGTAATGTAAGGCTAGGGTCAAGGTATGATAAATGATATAATTAGGCTCAAATTCACCCTAAGCACTTAATCAATCTAGGACACATAAAGAGCTCAAAAATATATATATATATATTTTTTACAACACCCCCAAACTTGAAGTAAACTTTCTTTTGTACCGCACTTTGCTTTCTTTTCTTTCTTTTTTTTTTTTAACCCCTAAACTTATTTTTGACAATTATAACAAGGGGTAATTTTTCCAACAACCTTCATCATTTTTTTTTTTCAAACCTTCTTCCTCAATTTATTTTTGAAGCTCAAATCATTCCTTAGAAAGATTAAAATACTTAGAGGGTGAAAGGTTCAAATTGCTGGATTAAAATAGAAAGGTCATGGCTAACATAATTAGGTAATTACAAAGAAAAGGTAAATTAGGCTAAAAAGGGGTGACTAAGGATACATATAATAAGGTAGGCTCAAAAGGCTCAAACGGTCCAAAGATGGCCTAAATCACTTCCTATCCTAAGTGTTATCTAAGATTTCGCCTCGAGAGAAAATCAAATAAATTCTAGAATCCATGACTTCACTACACTTTTTCATCAACATAAACTTTCTGTAAATCACAAAAAAATTCTAAGTAAAAGAGTATAGTGCTCAAATTATTGGAAGTCACACTCTAAAATAAAATTAACACAAGAATATCACATGAAATTAAATCATAATTATATGTTTCTCAAAAGCTAAAAATCAAAAGATAATTAAAATATCAACCTAGGATTGGGACAATCATGAGTAAGGTGCAACTATCTCAAAAAAATTTTTTTTTTTTTTGAAAACACAAATGAAACATGCAAAATATAAATAAACATGCAAGACAAATTTTAAACCAAAGCTAACTAAATTCTAAATTACCCCCAAACTTAGAATAAACATTGTCCTCAATGTGATAAAAGAAAATAAAGAAAAAGGCCAAGAATACTCCCCTAACTCCGAAATGGCAAACTACATGTCCTCTGCGTCGTCACCTCCAAAATCATCCGCAGAGCATTTATCAATAAAATTTTCAGCAAACAAATAGTCCATAAATCCAATATATGGGTAACAAAAATTTGGCACCAATCATCAAAATTTTCTTAAGGGAGGAGTAAATGTGGTGAGTGTAAAAAAAAATAAAAATAAAAAAATAAAAAATAAGTAAAACTAATGTGTAGAAAAAATAAAATGAAAAAGTAAAAGAAAGAGACAAAAAAAAATAAGAGAAAGAGTAGTCCGGCTGAAGGAAGATAAAAGTGAAAAAAATGAAAATAATAAAAATAAAAATAAAAATAAAAACTGTGCGGCTGAAGACAAGAGAAAGAAGCAGAAAAATAAAAAGAAGGATATTGTGGTGGAAAAGACAAGAAAAGGAAGCAGAAAAATTAAAAAAAAATAAATGAATTTGTGCGGCTGAAAAAAGAGTTAAAGGGTTGGGGCTGGGCCCCTACTGCACTGTTTCTACAGTATTTTCTGCACTGTTACCGCACTGCTTCTGCAGTGTTTTTCTGCACTGTTATCGTACTGTTTCTACAGTATTTCTCTGTACTGTTACCGTATTGTTTCTACAGTGTTTTCTGCACTGTTACCGCACTGCTTCTATAGTGTTTCCTGCACTTTTTACTGCAGTGTTTGCTCCATTCAGCACCGTGGCTCTCCCTTTGAGGGCCGCGGCGTTGAAACATTCTGTTTCTTGTAGCTTTTGCTGCACAATTGAGGGCCGCGGCACTCAATTTGAGGGCTGCGGCTTTGATTTTTTTTTTTTGTTTTTGAATTTTTTTTTTTGAAAACCAATTACCTTCAAAAAGAGATAAAAAAATTAGAATAAATAATAAAAACAATTACTAAATAAATAAGTAGTAAAATAAAATAAAATAGAATAAAATAAAATAAAAACTCATGAAATAAAAAATAATGAAAATAAATAAAGTTGAAAAACTTGGGTTACCTCCCAATAAGCGTTCGTTTATAGTCACTAGCTGGACTATAGCACCCCATTTTTCAGTTCTTCATCCTCAAAATATGGTCTAAGGCTCAGCCCATTAACCATGAATGTGCCCATATCCTCACCATCAATCTCAATTATTCCACACGGATAAGCCTTGACCACTTTGAAAGGACCCCACCATATTTCTTTACGTTTCCATGAAAAAAGCTTGAAGTATGATCTAGAAAGCATCATTACTTGTTGTCCAATCTCATAAGGACAATTAGATGGTGGCGGAGGATGCTCAATTGCTGACTGCTTGGGTCTCACAGGCGTAGGTGGTGGCTTAAACTCAAAGATTGGTGCTTGCTCAATTGAAGGTGGTGGAATAGGCCTGCCTTTACCTTCATTGACTAAAACCACTTTATAACAACTATGTGTATAGGGATACTGAGTTGAATTGAACAAATTAAATATCACTTCCTCTTCTCCAACATTGAAAGTTATTTTTCCATTCTTCACATCAATTATTGCTCCAGCTGTAGCTAAGAATGGTCTTCCCAAAATAAGAGGAATTTCAACATCATCTTCAATCTCAAGCACAATGAAGTCCACCGGAATGTATAAATGCCCAACTTTAAGCAAAACATCCTCTATAACCCCAACTGGGTGCCTGATTGTTCTGTCTGCTAATTGCAAGGTAACGGTAGTAGGTTGTATATCTTGAAATCCAAGTTTCCTGGCAATAGAAAAAGGCATTATTGAAACACTAGCACCTAAATCACATAAAGCTTTAGAAATTTTAAAACTACTAATAGTGCAAGGAATAGAAAAACTCCCTGGATCTTTAAGCTTTGGTGGCAGCTTATTCTGGATTATAGCACTGCACTCTTCAGTAAGTGCAACTATCTCAAACTCTTCTAATTTCCTCTTCTTGGTCAGGATGTCTTTCAAGAATTTAAGGTAACTTGGCATTTGTTCTAAAGCTTCAGCAAAAGGAATATCAATGTGCAGTTTTTTAAATACCTCAAGAAATCTTTGGAATTGTTTATCCAGTTTTTACTTTTGAAAACGTTGAGGAAAAGGTGGTGGAGGTGTGGGCATAGATTGTGATTTACCTTTAGAATTTTCAACAGATTTTTCAACCACAATTTCTTTGTTAGCTTCTTTTTCAATTTCTTTCTCATCAACTTGAATTGAAATCTCAGAATTTAAAGGTTGATTACTTACCTCTTTTCCATTGTGGAGAGAGATTGCCATACAATGTTCCTTACCTTCTCTTCTTGGGTTGGATTCAGTATCACTTGGTAAGGGACTTTGGGGTCCACTGTTGATGGAATTTGCAAGCTGTCCTACTTAGGTCTTAAGGTTTCTCAAGGAGGCTCCTTAACTTTGAATCAAAGCTCCTTGACTTTGAATTAAAGCATCATTCTTGGACATATATTGCAAGAGAAGTTCTTCCAGGTGGGACTTCTTTTCAGGAACTGGTGGTCTAACTTGTTGCTGGAAACCAGGAGGCATGATGGGTTTTGGATTTAAAGGCCCTGCGTTGTTATTCCATGAAAAGTTAGGGTGGTTTCTCCAACTAGGATTATAAGTATTGGAGTAAGGATTATTCTGCTGTCTATTGAAGTTTCCCACAAACTAGACTGATTCAAAATTATATGGACATTGCTCATATGGATGGCCATCTCCACACATCTCACAAACTATTGATGAATTTTGAACTGCATGAACTCCTAGTGTGTCAAACTTTTTGGTCAGTGATGCCACTTGTGAAGCTAATTGAGCAGTCAAATTGCCAAGTGCATCAATTTCATAAGCTCCAACTACTTTTCTTGATCTCGACCTTTCTGAAGGCCATTGATAATTATTGGAGGCCATCTCTTCCAACAAGTTATAAGCATCCGCAGCATTCTTACTCATTAATGCCCCACCAGTCGCAGCATCAATTGTAGTTTTAATTGACCCAACCAGCCCATTGTAGAATGTCTGAACTTGCAACCAATCTGGAATACCATGATGTGGACATCTTCTCAATAATTCCTTAAACCTCTCCCAAGCTTCATACAAAGACTCACCATCAAATTGTGTGAAGGAGGTGATATCATTCCTCATCTTAGCAGTCTTGGCAGGTGGAAAAAATTTTGCAAGAAACTTTTGTGCCAAGTCTTCCCATGTAGTGATAGACCCATTAAGTAGTGAATTAAGTCAACTTTTTGCTTTATCTCTCAGAGAAAACGGAAACAGTGTCAATCTGATAGCATCATCGGTTACTCCATTGTATTTAAAGGTATCGTAAATCTCCAAGAAATTCACTAAATGAGAATTAAGATCATCACTGGGTAACCCACCAAACTGGACTGAAGACTGAATCATCTGAATGTAAGCTGGTTTAATTTCAAAATTGTTGGCATTAATGGACGGTCTCCTAATACTTTGGTGCAAACCTTGCAACAGAGGAACAGCATAATCTCTCAGTGCTCTATTTGCTTCAGGAACTAGATTAATGGCATTATTGCCATTGTTATTGCTATCCTCAGCCATTGTCTGATTTAAAGCTGCAACTTGCAAATTCTCCCTTCGACGCCTTCTGAAAGTTCTTTCTATCTCAAGATCAAAAGGAACAAGATTCAAGTTGTTTCTTCTTTGCATACAATGACCAAAGATACCTGTAAACAAACAAAAACTAATATTAAAACAAGAAAAATAAAATTTGAAGTAAGACTAAATTGCTTGGTATTAGTATTAATAAAAGTTTTAGAAACAGATTCCCCGACAACGGCGCCAAAAACTTGTCAGTTAAAAATCCATTACGCAAGTATACGTATCGAATAGACAGTATATTAGTAAGTAGAGTATCGTTCCCATGGAGAATTGATCTAAAACTTTACTAATTACTAAAATTAAAATAATTTAATTTTATCCAAATAATCTAAATTAATTAATTAATTAAAACTAATAAACTAGAATTTAAAATAACAAGAAAAATCAAAATAATAACAACTGGAGAAAATATTAGATTAAACAAGCCTAGGATTACAATATTCCTCACACTTCATCTAAATTTTACCTTTCTTCCTTAACTTATTTCAATGGGTTGAATTGCTAACTTAGAGTCCTAAATTATTTATAAGGGTCTCCCGACTCGTCCTATAAAAATATCTATTCTAACCAAAACACTATATCCCTATGTGTTTGAAATTAAAACAGACTCATTAAGTTCATGCTCTAATATGGCTACATATGGCCTATAGGTATATCCCTATCCTATACGCAACTCATTTAACATGATCATATGCTATCCCAATTTTAGTCTACTCTAAACTCCCTCTCCCAAGTTTGTTTAGGTTCCTAAATCAGTTTAATTGGTGGCCAAGCAATCAAAAGCATTAAGAACAAATTAGAATAAACAATTCAATTCCCATTGAAAATAAGTAAGAAAGAGATTAAAAACTTAAACTACATGGGAGTTCAATTGCAATCCTAGAAAAAGAAAATTAGCTACTCATAATTGCAAAATCAAATAATATTGTATAAAGTTCAACCATTGAAAGTAACAAGAAGAATAAAAGCTAAGGAAGAAAACAAAATAATTGCCGCTCTGATCTCCAAGTTTCTGCTTCAACTTCTAGCTTCTTAAATCTCCAAAGGTTCTCCTCTTTCTAATGGTCTTAAAATATCCTATTTTTACTAATAAACTTAACCTAAACTTCCTTAAGTTGACCTAGGGTTTAATGGGGCTTAAAAACATAATGAGAGGCCCAAAAATCACTTGTCAATCTTTACAAATTTCCATTCCCGGTAGAAGACATCTAGCTACTTTTCGACATAATTTTCTCTATCTTCAAGGTAGAACTGGATAAAATGATCTTCATAAAAGTTGTCGCTCTATCTCTTAGCTTTCCAATGGTTCAAGAATCGCAGCAATTGAAGTTCTGTAGCTTGAGATATGGCTAAAACACTGAAGCATATGTAAGCAAATTTTTGGATCTTTTAGCACCTTACTTTCTAAAATTAGGCCCAATTACTTTAGGTCTTACCAAAAATATAAAAACTAATAAATATTAACCAAATTAAAGGAAATAACATAAAATTAAATAACTTACTTTAAAATAAACTAAATATAAAAATAACTAAAAATTAAGAAATTATAATTAAAAACTAAAGACTTAGCTAAAATTTAATAACAAAATTGGAATAAAATAATTTTATAAAATAGAATTATCATACATGTAGATCAATTTCATTCTTCTGTGCGTCGACCCCAACAACTTCTTCAACCAGCTTCACTAGGCCTGATAATGACAAATCACTCCCAACAACCTTAACTCGTGTATCACCACCCTTGTAAATGTCATCAACCCACTGACCACCGTATATAATCATAACTTTCACATTTGGCACACTGCTGAAATTTGTCAAAAAATAAGTGTCACAATCAGTCAATTTTTTTTAAACATAAGTTCCCAAGAATGCAAAAAAAAAAAACAACTTACGCAATGCCTAAGTCACATTTGGCCGACGGATGAAATTTAACAGAATAAGTGTTGCAATGTATAATACACATTCATGCCACGCCTAAAAACCAGTTAACGTAAGCCTCGTTACAATATGTGCATTGCATAAGTCACGCAATACAACATGTCACGCTATATATAAAAACAAGTCACGCTATATATAAAAAACCAATCACGCAATGCCCAAATACTCGTGACCAAAAACATCAAAACGAGATAAATTGCACAAGTTAGTCACGCATTACAACATGTCACGCTATATATAAAAACCAGTCATGCTATATATAAAAAACCAAATCATGCAATGCCCAAATACTAGTGACCAAAAGCATCAAAACGAGATAAATTGCACAAGTCAGTCACGCATTACAACATGTCACGCTATATATAAAAAAACCAATCACGCAATGCCCAAATACTCGTGACCAAAAGCATCAAAACGAGATAAATTGTACAAGTCTGTCACGCATTACAACATGTCACGCTATATATAAAAACAAGTCACACTATATATAAAAAAATCAATCACGCAATGCCCAAATATTCGTGACCAAAAGCATCAAAACGAGATAAATTGCACAAGTCAGTCACGTATTACAACATGTCACGCTATATATAAAAACCATTCACGCTATATATAAAAATCAATCACGCAATGCCCAAATACTCGTGACCAAAAGCATCAAAACAAGATAAATTGCACAAGTCAGTCACGCATTACAACATGTCACGCTATATATAAAAACCAGTCACGCTATATATAAAAACCAATCACGCAACACCCAAATACTCGTGACCAAAAGCATCAAAACGAGATAAATTGCACAAGTCAGTCACCCAGTACAACATGTCACACTATATACAAAAACCAGTCACGCTATATATAAAAACCAATCACGCGATGCCCAAATACTCGTGACCAAAAACATCAAAACGAGATAAATTGCACAAGTCAGTCACGAACGGCAAGTCTCACTGAACCCTAAGAATAAGTCAATCAATGGTATTGGGCAGTCACGTACAACTTCAATGTCACGCAATTCTAAAAAACCAGTCACGCAAACCCTGAAAAGTAGTGAACAACATGCTCAATACAACAAGTGAATAACTTCAAGTCTGGCAGCACCAGTCTCGCAATACCTAATACTAAGTCACTCAATGCGTGATATCCACTCACTCATGCCAACATAAAGAGTCACGTAATTGACTAATGTCACGCAATACTTAACAACATGTCACAAACTATGCCAAAACCAGTGACGCAATATTTCAAACCAACACTCGTAACACAATAGAAAAATTCTTAAATGTTTTTTCATTAATCAGAATGCGACAACGAAGATATTACAAAACAAAACAAAAAAATGAACCGTAGTTCATTTCTTCCTAAGTTCATCTACTTTTTCATCGATCTCAGCGAACGCCTTCTCATTGAACAGGATGGAACACTCCAGGTCATGAGCCCTATCCATCAACCTGTCGAAGAGGACTCGCACCTCCTGTTCGAATGTCTCCAGCTTGTCCACCAGGGCCCTCACATCCTCTTTGGAGGCTACCCTCCCGTGACCATTCTCTTCTGTACCTTCTCTAGACTCCATTTTCAATTATCTGAGAATGTTAAGATAATTGAATTTGACTCAAATGGTTATTGGTTCCCTTTATTTATAGGCATCAATGCTGACTCTTCGTTTTCCACACACATATCCCCGTATAAGTGCAATTATGGGGGGCTGCATTGGGGGGGCTATACCTGTTCGGCCTGTTATGATGTTTGGCCTGGCTTTTAGTTTTAAGAGGTAGATACAGATGAGGAGATGAAACGCTAGGCTGAACAGGTGTCGCCCCCATTAATTGCACTTATATGGGGATATGGGTGTACTAAACGAAGAGTCATCATTCATGCCTATAAATACATGGAACCAATAAGCATTTTAATTAATTATCTTAAACAATCTAAGATAATTTAGAAAGTCTAAAGGCTTCCGCGGATCTAACCCAGGATATTGGCGAAGGGGCAACCTCCCAGTAGGAGGAGATGCCCCCCCGGGGATCAGCTGGAGATATTCTATGAAGAAATTAACAACGATTTGATAGGAAGATTCTCACCCAAATATATGACAGGAAGAAATTAACAACGGTTCATTATATAATTATTTTTTTCCATCGTCTCGCTTCTTTTTTTTCTTCTTGTACTTCCTCTTCCTCTTCCTGTACTCCTCCGCCCTGCTCCTATATTCCCTCCTTCTTCTTCCTGTACTCCCTTTTCCCCTTCCTAACTGTATTAAGTTAGTATATTTAAGCATATAAGAAAATGTATGCTGGAATACACTAACTAAATACAGTTAGGGTGAGGAAGATGGAGTACAGGAAGAGGAAAGAGGGAGTACAGGAGGAGGGCGGAGGGAATACAGGAGGAAGAAAAAGGAAATACAGTGAGAGGAAAGAGAAGGAGACGATGAAAAAAAATAAAGTGTTTTGCATCATTTTCTTTCTCTTGTATTTGGGAGAATATTAATATTAATGAAATTTTATGAAATTTTCTTTGAGCATATATTTTCTTATGGTTATGTCTTATATTCGTTTAAGTTATAGAATTATGCATAATAACTGTGTGAGTGGATGTTAGGCATTGCGTGAAGTATTATTAGCCATTGTGAGATTGGGTTATGCGCGCTACGTGAATTGTGCAATGCAAATCTTCATGCAAGACGTTGCGTGAGTAGATTGTATGTATATGGTGACCTGTTGTTATGTATTGCGGGACGTTGGGACAGTACGTGGATCGGTGGATGGTTATGTTGGCATAACATGGCTGCATATTAGGCATCGAGTGACTTATTATTATGTACTGCGATAGTGCCATTGCGTGACTGCCTTCTGCAATTTATCTCTAATTTTGACTTTTGAAGCCTTTGGACACTAGTTTTTAGGGTTTCCGTGACTGGTGTATTCCATATAGCGTGACCTGTTGTTATGTATTGGGTGACTTCACTACGTGACTGGTTATGTTGACATATGGCATTAAGTGCCTGAATATAACGTGACTGAATATTTGTTGAGCATTGCGTGACTTGTTTGTAGCCATTACGTGACTGAGTATTACGTAATATCCAACCATGCATTATTCAGTCATGTAATGCGTACAGACAAATCACGCAATGCTCAACAAATATTCAGGCACCTAATGCCAAATAAACAGGTTACGATTACTGATATCCAGAATTCAGTCATAGACCCTAATATCCAGTGACGCAATACATAACAACTATTCCCGCATCGACTATAAACTGATTGATTTCGCTATTAGGAGCTAGATTTAGGTTTCCAGACTCATATAATTTACCTATTAAACAGGTTAAGATTCCTAATATCCAATCACACACCTTAATATCCAGTAACACGATGCCTAACAAATATTCACGCATCAGCTATAAACTGATTGATTTTCGCTACTCCTAGCCAGATTTCAGTTTCAAAACTCATACAATTTACCCATCAGCTATTGTGTTCTATGAATAACCATAAATAAAACCAAGAACCCATAACACATACCTTGATTCCATCTCCGCACTTTGGGATCCTCAGAAAGTTCGCTGGCGATATAGACCTTGATGGCGACAGTTAGACGACGAGATATATACCCCAATGGCCTTGGAGAGCTGGACGGAGGGATAGCTAAATCGAGATTTAATTTTGAAATTTTAATCTGAATGGCGGGAGAGGAGAAAAAGACCGAGACGCCCCCCCTTCATTTAGATTAATTGGTTTAAAAAGTATTCTTGTCAAGTCGATCCAAAAATTATCTACAAACAGTTAAAATTATATAGAGGGTCATTTTTGAAGTGCAGTTACTCTGATGTCCATTTGTCACAATTTCCTCTAAAAAGAATCAGCACTATAAATCCTAAACATCGAATATAAATTTGTAACTATTTAAACCTTTTCAAAAACAAAAAAATATAATTTTTCTTTTCTTAAAAAGTTACTAATATTATTTATTGAGATCCAAAAAATATGTCCTCCAAGATAACAATTGAAAAGACAACTTGGTTAGGTGAATAATCACCATTTGAAGTTACATATCTTTTGATCCAAGATAAACATTATTCCAACACATAATAAAATTATGACAACTACTTCTAATATCAATCCTATTTATTCCTTAAAAAACAGCTCAAGTTTCTTATACACCTGATACCGTAGAATATCTTGCATAAGGTACATTATTTCGCCTCCCAATGTTTAATGATTTGATTTAATTATTGTGCAGTGTACATTGTTGGACCGGTGTCGGCTTCAAGCGGCCTTCAGTGTGTTCCCAATGTCAATGACGAATCGGTATTTGACATCTGCTTTGAAAAGGCGCTCCATGGCAGTGTTCACATAATCTATAGGTATAACTTCAATATCTGGTTTTACGCTGTGTTTAGCTGCGAAATCCATCATCTCTTGAGTCTCCTTCATCCCTCCAATCATGCTTCCTCCGACTATCTTCCTCCCTGCCATTAAGGGTATATTACTTCTTGTTAGTGCCTCAGTCTTAATTCCATATTATATCCAATACTGGATTGGAATATACAATAGAAAGCATTACGACTCCAACCAACTTAATTAGGATATCTATCGAGATTCGAGACCTCAACTCACTATCACAAAACATATACTAATAATAATAGATATTCTTACCTTGGAGCAAAGGAAAGGCTGGTAACTCAAGTGGTTTCTCTGGAGCACCAACAAGAACAAGCTTCCCGTGAGTCTTCAACAGCCCAATCAAAGGCAGCAGAGGGTGTTGAGCAGATACTGTATCGATGATTCCATCCAATGTGCCAATGGCAGCCTAGACAGTCAACATATATATGTAGTGAATTTAGAAACTACTATGTACACTCACAAGAACACCTCTTTAATTAAGTTGCTCAAAGGAAAAAAAAACGTTTTCAAAACCAAACCTGAAGCTGTTCTTGGTCACGGCTGACCAAAAATGAATCAGCACCAAGATTTTCCAAAGCTTCCTTCTTCTTGTTAGGAGAGGTGCTGATCACAGTAACTTTGGCCCCCATAGCCTTGGCAAATTTCACTGCTACATGGCCTAGCCCTCCCAGTCCAACCACACCTACATGCAAATCAGGCTTATCAAGTCCATAATATCTTAATGGACTATAAACTGTGATTCCAGCACAAAGAAGAGGAGCCGCAGCATCAAAAGGCAAGTTGTCAGGAATGCGGACTATAAAGTGCTCATCAGCAACCATAGTGTTGGAGTAGCCTCCGTATGTAATAGTTCCATCATCGTATTTTGCCCCGTAGGTAAGTATCATTTTCGGGCAGTAGTTCTCGAGTTTGTTGGTACAGCTATCGCAGGACTGGCAAGATCCAACCATACACCCCACTCCAACTCTGTCCCCAACTTTGAACTTTTGTACCTTACTTCCCACCTCTGTCACTTCACCAACAATCTCATGCCTGCATCGGATACGAATAGTTAATATCTAATCTATTGCTTAGGTTAATCAATAAATTCTGCTGCATATCATTGAATCTGCCGAATTGATCCAGTAGATTACAGATCGATCCACGGAAGCTTACATCATGTGCAGCTGAATACTGAAAACTACAAGAGCTAGTCCCTGTTTTCTCACTAAATGAAGCCTCAAAAGTAATTGAAAGTGATTGAAGCCTCAAATGAGGACTTCATCGTAAATATGAGAGAAAAGGAAACTGATCAACTTAAAATTATCCTAACAATTTTGGGTTTTGGGTGGCAAGTAACAGAAAATCCCAATAATTAATTAACTTTTTGTTGAACCAATAACTGCCTACAAAGGAAACTGATAAACTTAAAATTATCTAGAATTGTTTAGAATGAACAACAGCATAAATAGATAGATGAATTGAGGGAGACATACCCAGGGACAAGAGGGTAGACGGAACTGCCCCATTCATTCTTGACCATATGAAGATCTGAGTGGCATATCCCACAATAAAGCACCTTGAAAGCCACATCCTTTTCTCCTGTTGCCCTGCAAATCCACATCATCATTTTATCAAACAACAACAAAAAAGGACCCCGGGAAGAAGAAGAAGCACAGATCCAAAGACAGAAAATAGCATGAAAACCTTCTGGAAAATTTAAAGGGAGAGAGAACACCGGACGTGTCTCTGGCTGCCCATCCAAAAGCCTTGTTGGGGTGCTCTTCTTCTGGCAATCTGGTCATGTTTGATCGATGCGTAACCGTTTCTCTCGTCAAGTCACGAAGCAAAAGTGAAGCAAATGAAAATAGAAGAACGATATGAAACGTTGTAGTGTGGAGTGGGAAGTTGCTTATTTATAAGTGATACGGGAGGCTTTGCTGACGTACAGAGTGAGCAAAATAACGTGGAGTCTGCTTATTTGTAAGTGATACGGAAGGCTTTGCTGACGTACGCAGTGAGCAAAATAAGGACGTACCGCTTTTAATTGGGAATCTTCTTCCGTAGAAAAGTCGGTTCATAATTCAACATTTTCATCTACCAACAAATATACTTGGTATTTTTGTTATTTCCTCTTTCATACCACAAAATAATTTTCAATTTTCACTACGAGGTTATTATTATAAGTGTGTTTTTTCTGTTAAAATTATTTTTTAAAGAAAATACTAGAATACTAAGTCTTTAAATTTTTTTCATTTTTCTTAATAAATTTTAATGTTTAATAAATTATTTTTTTATTTATATACAAATAAACTCCTATATTAATAAAAATATTAATTATTGTTATATCTTAACCAATTGATACTTTTCATATACATAAAAATTAATGTAACGCGACATAATGATATGATTAGAAGATATGATATTTTCCATTATTCATTCACATGTCTCATATAAAAATCGTGCGTAACTTTATTTGATAAAATTAAAATTATTTATAGATGTATAGGTAGTTCTTTGATAAGGAAAGGAACGTTGCAAACAAGTAAAAGGATATGCTGGATGCAGCAAAGAGGAAGATTGAAGTAGTTCTTGAAATACTGAGTATTGTGATAGGTAAAAGATAATAAAAAAAGAATTAGATAGAGAATTTAGAGAAAGAAGCTCTTGAGAATCATATGTTCGCTCTTGGGTGAAAAACCCCTTTAAATAAACTGTGAGACTCTCTATATATAGTGTTAAAAGTGACGGTTATTCAAAAGTAAGTTTTAATGTGTCTAATAAATGACATTATTATAAAGAGCTTTAACGTGAGTAATCATTACTGTAATTGAATGTAATAAGATTTATTTTCGAGTAAAAGATAATAAAAAAAAGATATACATGAAAAAGTACAAGAAGACAAGATGTATGTGAATAAGTATAAGAGAAGAAGATGTACATGAATAGATACAAAAGAAGAATGTGTATGTGAACAGATATATAAGAATACGACAGGAGAATGAAACATTTGTATTTCAAGAAAATATTAAGAAGAAAACCTCTTAACTATCTCCATATCTGAGCCACCAAGCCAAACTCTTTGGAATATCCCAAGTTGCTTTCACTGTTAACCATATGAAGTGGTTATTCTAATAATATTAGTTGTTCCAAATGGAGTAGTGTTATACTTATTTTAATTATTCTACGTGAAGTAGGATTTCACTTATTCTAATATTCTGCGTGAAATAGTGCTTCATTTATTTTAGTTGTTTTGTATGAAATAGTGTTTCAATTATAATGGTTATTCTCATTATTCCTTGTATAATATTATGCTGTAAAATAATTTTTTTTAAAAATAAGTATTAATCAAAATCAATAGAAAATTTTGATAAAAAATTATATAAATATAGTTTTTGAAATGTGTCAAACGTTTCATTAATTGGACGATAAGATAGAATGCCATAAACAAATAAGTAGAAGTCTCGTTTTGGACATGTCCACTGTTCAACCACCTCGTACTGCCAGTTTATAACTATCAATTATATATAAAAATATAAAATAATGGTGATAGACAATAAATATATTAGTTTATATTACTTTTATATATATATATATATAAAATATTCATTAGTTGGTACATGAACTCCTTATCTAAAAAATAAGGTTCAAATCCTCTTTCTTCAATTATAAAAAAGAAAAAAAAACTTTAGATATTAACACTACCTCACAAGATTCAATATATAATTAAATATGGAAGGTGACAGGTAATTGATTCTTTAGTATAAGAAAGAAAGTATTTACTTTTCTTAACATATGAATTTTCTAATTAAATTCAAACCAATGGAGAAAGCCTGGGCACCAGGTTGCATAAGTGGGTCTCGTTAATTCCTTGCGCAAAACGCATACAATCTCAAGGCTCTGTTCCACACACGTAACAGCATTGTAATAGGTACATGAAAAATAAGAGCTTGTTTGGCTTAGTTCTTTTTTAACTTAAAAGCTATTATAAAGCTCTTATAAAAAATAATAGCTTTTAAAATTAAGTTAAATCTATTTGATAAATTTACTTTTATAAGTTCTTTTTTATAAATAAGCTGTTTGACAAAATAATTTATATAAGTTCTAATTTTGATTAAAATTACCAAAAAGGGTATTTAACAAATAATTTTCTATTAATCACAAATTCCTTTGTTCATAATGAAAAAATGTTAATTTTATTTTTTTATTTATAAAAAATATAAAAAAAATTGTATATAACATAAATTTTATAATTAATAAATCATATAAAAATGAAAATAGATAATGTTGTAATTATTTTTAATAAATGAGGATGTTTTTGGAACAAAAAGAAAAGTTTTTTTAAAAAATATGCGTGTTTTTAAAAAAAGAGGAGAGAAAGCTCCTCTCTGGAGCTTTTTCTAAAGCTCTTTTTTTCAAAATTTTATTTTTTAAAAAAAAGCTACTTATTTTTTTAAGAGTTTCTCCAAATTCTTGTTTGGTCTGGCTTTTGCTTTTAAGAGGTGGATAAGTTAAAAAAAAGTCAAGCTAAACATGCACTAAAGCTGATACTAGTCCTAGCGCATATATGAAAATGTTGGAAGTGTTGACCCTTTTTCCCTTCAAGGGTTTACTCTTTTTCCTTTGTCGTTTTGAGTTACGATGCTCTCACCTCAGTCATCATCCGTTAGCGCACCCGCCACGTCGTCTGTATTTACAGAGTCTGCCCTTGCGTGAAGCCACCCAACTTTAAGCCTCCAATTTGGGCAGGCTTCAAATTTAAAAAAAAAAATTATAATTTTATAATAATTATAATATAATTAATTATATTAAAGATATATTAAAAAATAATTAATAAAATTATTTATTTATTATTTTTTTAATTATATATCTAATAAATTTTAATTTTTTATCACTTCTTTATTTCTAGAATACTATTAATTCTCAACTATATTTTTTTATTTCCAATCAACTAACAGTTATATGCATTTACTCATTTCCAATAGTTTTTTTTTCTCATTTATTTTTTTTATTTTTAATCAACTCATTTAATAATTTCTAACAATTATTTTTTTTCTTATATATAAAACCAATTATTTTTTGATATTCTATATAGCAGTAAAAAATTAAAGTCATTACATGATAATAGTTTGAAAGAATATTGCCTTAATCTTAAATATTCCTTAAAATATAATAACTATTCTGATATTGATAGTTTAGATTTATTTTCAAAGTTAAAAATTTTAAAAAAATTATATAGAAAGAAAACAGTTTAATTGACATACTTAATTATATAAGAAGACTCTATTCTTTTTCAAATGCATATATTACTTTTAAAATAATATTAACAATTTCAGTAAGTATTACTTCAAGAGAAAGAAGCTTTTCAAAACTCTAATTAATAAAATCTTATTTAAGATCAATAATATCTCAAGAGAAATTAAATGGATTGGCTATATTATCAATTGAAAAAGAAATATTGGAAAATTTTGATTATAAAAGTTTAATTAAAAATTTTACATCTCAAAAAGCTAGAAGAATAAAATTTTAATAATTTTTTTAATTTCAATAAAAAAACTTCATTTGAATATTTCCCTTTAAGCTTTTAAATTTATTGGGCCGCCTTTGCATATTTATAAGCCCTCACGTTTTGTTTAATTTACATTCTCTTTTTTAACACCTTAAATATTCTTGTTTTAATACATATTTTAAATTTATTTTTTAACATTTAAAATGGTAGAGCACTAATTTTTAATTATAAAACAAGACTAAAATAGAAATTCTTAATTTTTTTTAATCCTACAAAGAGTCAAATAGAAACAATAAATTTGAAACAAAAAGAATACATTCTTTTTATAAGTATTAAATTATACTTATTAATTGTAAATCATTTATCCAAATTTATATAGGGATGTCAACGGGTACCCTATTATAGGGTACCCGTGGGTACCCGACCCGGTTAAACCGGGTTAGGGTACCTTATAAGCAGATTAGGAGCGGGTTCGGGTAGTGTTTTCACTACCCGACCCGGGTTCGGGTAGGGTTCGGGTATCACACGATGGATACCCGTTATCCGAACCGATTATTCATTATTCGGATTTCACGGGTACCCACTCCAAATCCGTTAAGATTACCCGTTTACCAACCCGTTAACATTACCCGTTTATGAACCCGTTAAGCTACCCGTTTATGAAACCGTTAAGCTACCCGTTTATGAACCCATTTATTTATTTTTTTATTATTTAAATAGTTGAATAAAATGAATGCATCAAGACTCGAACCCAAGCCATGAAGGAAAAGTGGCAGCGTCTCCACCATCTGGACAAGTTGATCTATTTGTTTTATATTGACAATATATAATTTTTAAAATATAGTTAGCTAAATAACTAATGTAATGATATAAATAAAAAAATTATTAAATTATTAATTATGTTTTATATAATATAAATATCATATCATATTACAAAGGAATATAATTACTATTATATACAAATAATATATAAAAATATATTTACTTTTTATTATAGGTTAAGATTACAAAAATTATAACTTATAAGTTATAATATATATACTTAAAGAGAGTCTTTGAGTTTAAAATAGTTTTGAAATTTAACTATTTTTTTAATTTCATGTACTTAAAGACAAACTCATATAATTAATTAAATTAATTCATTGAATTATGATTATTATATATACTAACTTGAAATATTTTTAAATATATATATATTTTATATATATTGAGTAATATTATAAGAAATATAATTACTATAATACTTTTAGTGTATATATATATATACTTTAAATATAAATATATTTATTATTTGTTTTGTGTTAACATTATAAAAATTATAACTTATAAAATTATTAATTGTAATATATACATATGATTATACAGTTTATAGTTACTATAAGTTGTAATGTTTTTTAACACATATACTTTATATTATATATTATGTTTGTTTATAAAAAATATAATTACTATTATATAAATTAATTACAAAATAATATATATACCTTTGTTTATATAAATTTACAATATATAAAGTTAATATCTAAAAAAAAGTTGTGAGATTAGAATAGTTTTGAAACTTAGTTTTTTTTTTTAAATTTCATGTAACTAAAGGTAAATTCATATAATTAATTAAATTAATTATTAAAATTATAATTATTAATTAAATTGTAATGTCTTTTAATATCTATACTTTATATACATTTGGTTCATTTATAAAGAATATAATTACTATTTTGTATATACACTATAATACTTTTAATATATATACTTTATAATATAAAACTTGTAATATCTTTTAACACATACACTTTATATTATATATTATGTTCATTTATAAAGAATATAATTACTATTGTATAAATTAATTGCTAAATAATATATAAAGTTAATATCTAAATAGAAATTATGAGATTAGAATAGTTTTGAAACTTAGCTTTTTTCTTTAAATTTCATGTAACTAAAGGTAAATTCATATAATTAATTAAATTAATTAATAAAATTATAATTATTAATTAAATTTCAATGTCTTTTAATATCTATACTTTATATACATTGGGTTCATTTATAAAGAATATAATTATTATTTTGTATATACACTATAATACTTTTAATATATATACTTTATAATATAAAACTTGTAATGTCTTTTAACACATACACTTTATATTATATATTATGTTCATTTATAAAAAATATAATTACTATTGTATAAATTAATTACTAAATAATATATAAAGTTAATATCTAAAAAGAAGTTATGAGATTAGGATAATTTTGAAACTTAGCTTTTTTCTTTAAATTTCATATAACTAAAGGCAAATTCATATAATTAATTAAATTAATTAATAAAATTATAATTATTAATTAAATTGTAATGTCTTTTAATATCTATATTTTATATACATTGGGTTCATTTATAAAGAATATAATTACTATTTTGTATATACACTATAATACTTTTAATATATATACTTTATAATATAAAACTTGTAATATCTTTTAACACGTACACTTTACATTATATATTATGTTCATTTATAAAGAATATAATTATTATTGTATAAATTAATTACTAAATAATATATATACTTTTATTTATATAAATTTATAATATATAAAGTTAATTATGTAAAAAGAAGTTATGAGATTAGCATACTTTTGATTTGAAACTTAGTTATTTTTTTTAAAATTTCTTGTAACTAAGGACAAATTCATATAATTAATAAAATTATGATTATTAATTAAATTATAAGATCTTTTAATAACTATATTTTATATAAATTGAATTTATTTATAAAACATATAATTACTATTTTTTATATACACTATATACTTTTAATATATATTTATTATTTACTTTATATTAATATTATAAAAATTATAATTTATAAAATTATAAAATTCATATAGTAAATTTTGTTTTTTTGTGCTTATTAAAAAAAGAGTGTTAACTTACTTCACAATTTCCTAATACAAATGTTGTTATTTGGATGGATTTTTGTGTTTAGTTATTTAAATTTATATTGTTATTTGGATATTTATGTATAGTTATTTAAGTTTATATTGTTGTATAGATATTTGTTTTTAGTTATTTAAGTTTATATTTAAGATTTTTGTTTTTGATTATTTAATTTTAATTTTCATTATTTATATTTTTATTAATTTAACTAATAGTTAATTTTATGAAATACGTAGAGAAATATTATTGTATATGTATACGGATTCAGGTAACTGGGTAGCCATGAAATATATTTTAATAATTTTTTAATCTAATCGGGTTTTTAAACGGATTAGGGTAATTATAGGATAGTAAAAAAATAATAGGATTAGGGTTAGGGTAGTAATTTTAAAATTATACGAGTAATTAATAAAGTTAAGGTAGATGATTTTTAATAGGGTTAGGGTTCGAGTATCTCAAAATTATAAGGTACCCAACCCGTTGACATCCCTAAATTTATATATGGAACTTTAAGCTCAATAGCAGAGTGAATAAATGTACAATGTAGCTACAAACTGCAGTGTAGTAAACAACAAAACTGTTGCTATGAACCTTGAGCCGCCTTGACAGACTACTGTATTCATTTGCTATTTAGAATGTTTTACAGGTGAAGGAAAAACATCAAACATTCAACCAAAAAGGAAGAAAGAAACGAAGATCGAGGAACAGGACCCAGACAGACTCACCTAGAAGAGTCTTCTCTCCTTTCAAATATTCCAGATGGTTTTATATTCCATCCCTGGAGGTGTGTCTTTCTTCTCTGTTCGTGAGCGGAAAGATAATGCAACTGGCGATTATCATATATAAAGCAGTGATGCGACCAGGGACTTTAAAATTGTGAGTTATGACCAATTAATGAGGGAGTATGTTATTGAATTAAAAAACGCAAGTGATGCAGTGGAAAGTTTCAATCCTTGGGGCCATTAAGAGACATGGAAATTATATTTGTATAAGGTTTTAAATTATAGTTCTTCGTTTTTTCCTAGTATATCCGCAAGAACTTGTGACATTAAAGATTGAAAGAGGAAAAGGGATGGGAAGAAAGAAGAGGCAGGTGAGGGTGAGGGGACACAGGTAAACCTATAGAGTGTATGATTCAAGCACAAGAGATTTTAAACCTTTTCAGGAAGAAGAAGAGGTAGTTGCGACCTTGTTGACATTCAAGGCACATTCCACCAACCCGCCTCGTCTAAAGCCTCTTCTTTCTCAATTGCATTAATCCAAAACTTCCTTCTCATTTTAATCATAAAAGCAACTTCCTCGCTTTCCTATTTCTTCGAGTTGAAAAGCAAATCATTTGGAAATAGCCAGAGCCCCCACTACTGACATCCACATGTTTTTTAAAGAGCTATTCATCATAAGACTTTCGCAAAATTTTACCATAGTCGAAAAGAAGGACGACATTACCCAATTAAAGCCCCACCACTCAAAAACACAGCAACAAGCCTCCCATGAAAACTGACACGTTAATAGCAAGTGGACACATTCTTCCTCAAACCGATTACACCAAGCACACAACAAACTCTTATTATCGAAGAAAATACCTCTAGTTTTCAAACATTGAACTTTGGCGGAACCAAAAAGTTCTATATTGAAGGATACCAAGCTCTACCCCTACCCATGCGAGATTGCCCATCTAGGAAGGTTATAGCCCTTTTAAATGAATATTTACCTTTATTGTCAAGTTCCCAAATCAAAAGGATTTATTTAAATGATCAATGCAAACCCCTTGAGGAGTAGTCAAGAAAATCCCACCTACCATTTCCCGCCCTAGCTGGCTTGGAAAGTTAACGTTGCCTGTCCAAGTTTGAAGTGTCATGAGCAAGTTCTTGATGTTAACCTGAGCAGTAGATTGGATTTTACCTCTCAAAAGAAAAGCTCGATTAGATTATACAATTATTTATTTATGTGAACTGAAATGCAGGCATGAGATTGTTGATGAAGTGACAGACAAGGGAGCAAGGAAAAGAAGTTCAGAGTTGGAGATAGAGTTGGAGCGGAGTGCATTGTTGGGTCATGCGACTCCTGCGATGACTGCACCGACAATCTTGAGAACTACTGCCCAGGAATGATTCTCACCTATGGGGCCAAGTACTGTGATGGAACTATCACACATGGAGGCTACTCTGCCACTATTACAATCTGCCTCTTATAGTCCGTTGCTTTATTATGGAGTTTAGAAGCCTGGTTTGGATGTCGGTGTGGTTGGCTTAGGTGGGCTAGTCATGTGGCAGTGAAATTTGCTCAAGGCTATGGGGCCCAAGGTGACAATGATCAGCGTCCCTCCTAACAAGAAAAAGGAAGCTACAGAAAATTAGTATGAAACGGCAGCGAGGAAGCTGGTTGGTGATAGTAGCATTGGAGGGATGAAAGGGACTCTAGAGATGATTGATTTTGCAGGCAAAGACAATGTGAAACCAGATAATGAGGTTTTACCAATTGACTATGTGAACACTGCCATGAAGCACCTTGCAAAAGCAGATCTTTTATACTGTTGTGAAGGAATAGTTTGCTTTGTTGACTGCTTTATGTAGTAGGACTACAATCCGGCTCACTTGCGAACTCAGGCACAATCCAGAAAAAGGGCCAACCCTGAGAAGCAAATGTTTGTCTCTTCAATAAAACCTTACTCAAGAACTACGATCTTGGTCTGCCAGATTATTAAAAGATTATAGAAATATTTCAGTAAAAATTTATAACAATAGTGTAATAATAATAATAAATTCTTAGCCTCAGGATAAAGCTGTAATTAAAGTTCACTAAAAAATGTCAAACCTTGAGACTCGTGAATTATGAGAGCGACTTCACATTTCACATGCAATTAACATGCGAAATGACCAAAGCAACCTCCCAGCTCCAGAAAAGCGGAGTGAGAGGGAGAGAGAGCACGCTCATCCGTACAACTGGGAGTGGGTTTTATCGAGAACTTCTGGTAGACGAAAGAGGTGAGGTGAGGTGAGGTGAGGTGAGGTGAGGTGCAGTGAAGTGCGGGCAAGAGCAGATGTACCACCAGACAACGGTACACAATCCTCCCCCCTTTGATTTTGAATGCTGTCCTAGTTTTGTGATTTTTGGACCGTCAGTTAATCCGATGTTTTGGATGAGGTTTGAATTTTGATGGCGACATAACATTTGACGAACCTTTGTGGGTTTGGTGCAACCAAAGTACACTGTAATTTTTTTTTTCCCTTTTTTGGTTGTTAAGTAACCCGCCACAAAGTACAAAATTACCCTCTGACAAATATTTGTAGTGCAGATTTACCCCCCCCCCCCCCCCCCCCCCACTTTCTCTCCTACTCACTTTATTGAATTAATAAACCTTTTTCTCTTTGTTTGATGATTTGCTTCATCTCCCTTTCATAATCTCAAAGAAAATTAAAAGGAAAATTAATTAGAACCGTGATGAATCTCTATTGACATTAATATTAATGTACGACAAAACACATGTTATTTTTTATATAGAAGATTGCATAATTATCTAAGTCAATCTTCGTCCCTGACTTTCTTAAAGTATAATATACATGGAGATTGAAGGATAAAAAAAGAACAAGAAAAGCAAAGCAAAGAACCAAACAATGGAAAATACAAAGTTAAAATTTCTATGAAAAGGTGTCTCAATGTGGTGTGCAATGGCATCTCTGACTGTACCAACCCGAGTTTAGAGGAAAAAACTTATTTATCGAAACAACAGGGTCCTTTTCCGTTTTTTAGGGAACATCTAACTTCAAGTTGTTCATCAGCACAAACAGGCTTTGTAGGACTGAAAGTACAGTGAAATGCTGGGCCATAAAGACTGATTCGGCCTATTGCTGAACAACAGCCAGGGCCTGGCCTTAAGATGACAATAAATTGTGGATCTGACACGTCAGATAAATCAGAAACAATTTCATCCCTCGACCATAATTTTTCCATTCTCCTCCTTTATTCATTTGTGCCTTCACGTATGGAGTGTGTCGAGCGTGCATGCTGCTCCCTGGCAGGCTATAAGTTCCAATAAAGGTTTTCTTTTGGGAACTCTTTTTCAAGTATTAATTTATTACTAATTACTCAAATTACCTTAATTACAATTGAATCCACTATTGTAAATGAAATGGGAACTTTTGAAGACACCTCTATTATATTTCTTCCCCGGTTCATCTCACTTTTTTTTAATATGTTTTGTATATCTATTTTAAAGTCAATAACTTTGAACTTAACTGTAATGGGTGATTTATTTTATTTTATTTTGTATTTAAAAAGTTATCAACTAAATTTTTATAGTCTCAAAATCCTCCAATTTTCCACTATAATGATTTTTTATTTTGATTTTCATACAAAGGATATGAGTTTTCTCATATTAACTAAGTATTTAGAGCTTGCTAATTTTGATGAATAGGATAGGATTGAATAGACCTTATCTTTCGAATTTCTTACCTTATATTTCTTAATATTGTTTCTATTCTTTTAATTCAATAGAATGGTTTGAGAGTTGTTCATAGGATTGAATAGTTATCATATAGCACTTATAGTATAATATAGACACAAAATTACATATTCTCTTCTGAGACTTGGAAAAATTGGACAATTTTATATGAATAGGATCATATGAAATAATACACGAGGTATTTGTCTTGATCATGTATTCACAATAAGATAAAATAAGAAATGTGCAGTGGATTAAAGGGGAGTAAACCTTTGGGAATTGCAGGAGCTGAATATAGAACCCCAACCCTACACACACCTTATCCATAGTCTTACACATGCACATCCATATATATATGTATATATATATATATATATATATATATGCATAAATGCATGTATCAAACGCGAAACAAAAACTTCAAACAGAAGATTCAAAGTTTCGAGAATATAAGAAACTATATGTAGGAAATTGGGAGAGAGAGAGAGAGAGAGAGAGAGATGGAAGTGGTTTAAATGGGAAGGGGAGGCCCGTGAGAAGTTGTAACGTTTGAGAGGGGAAGAGGCCAAACCAAACCAAAACCATAATTGAGTTGTTTACATATGATATGAGTATGAGGCTATAGAGCTTTGGGTTTTCTGGTTTGGTCTCACGGGAATCCAGCCACCCCCCCCCCCCCCCCCCCCTCTCTCTCCTCTCTCTCTCTCTCTCTTCGACAATCACGTGTTCCTCTCTCTCTCTCGTTAATCATATTCATGTATTGTGATGTATTTGTCTATCTGGACCGAACTGTTTTTCTTCACAAAATAGTAGCAGTTCTTACGGCATTCCACGTTTCTTCTCTTGCATGCATTAAGCTTTCCCTAACGTCTTTGCCCTTTGGTCGGTTCTACTTCTCCCATTTTTGGGTGGATGTCACTTCCCACCTTAACTGCCTTGCTGTTTCTCTATGTCTGTCGTAAACCCTAATATCAACAACTTAATTTTTGCTATCAAGTACAAGGATATCCTTGAAATATATTTTCTTTTTGGACAAATTATCTTCTGTCAGATTAGCTAATAAAAGTACAACAGCTTGTCTCCTCTCTCCATTTTACCTGCGTTACATTTTTAATACCACTTGTAAAATAATCTATATTAATTAAACCAAACCACGCGTTTATTTTTTGTTTTGAGTTTAATTCTTCCTACGAGTAACTAGAATTTTCAATAACTCCATCACACAACTTCTTTTCAATAAATATTTTTCTTAAAATCCGATGCATCAAAGATTTTTTGATACAAGATTTGGCAAGAGAATTTACCAATTAGACTACTACGGTTGATACTTTAACAGAAAAATATTTAGATAAAGTTTGAAAACCATATTATATAATCTTAATTAAGAGTGTTTTGCCATTATTTAAATGGATGTCATTACAAAATTCCCCTAACTGCTAATTAAAGTCCAATGTGAGCCACTGATCATGTAACATTGACCACTTAAGTGCAGGGAATTTGATTTGAGATTTCATTATAATAAAATAAAAAATTATTTATAACTATATTTTTAAATTTAGGAACGCGTCATCTAGTAATTATGTTAATTTTATTGAATAATTTTTTGTAAAATAATGGGAATGGGGGTGGTTTTTTTTCAATTAGTAAAAATGGTTGCTAATGGGTACAATTAGCAGTCTAGCTGAAGCAGAAGAGATGCTTCCTGCACCCCCAGTTTCAGATGAAATGAGTTAAAAAGAAGCAAAAGCAAAACAAAAAAAGTCTCTTCCTTTCTCTTTCCCAGGGTAAACTAGATGATCTTCTTTCTGGTTCACAGGAAAAAGTGGTCATCATCAAAACTACAACATGACAAATAAGAAGAGAATCCCCACCGTTAAAACACTGAACAGGTATAGAGAAAGAGTATCTTTGCAGTTTAAAGGGCTCTTCACGATTTGTACTTTCTTTTTACCTGTATCTATTGACTCATAAAAACGTATAGGGTCAAGAACTAGTTTGAAATCAAAATGTATGGGCTTTCAGCTACAACTTTGTACTGCCTAAGTGGTTTTGTTTCCCTCCCTGCATTTTTTTCAATAGTTTAGAATAAAAGGTGTCAGCAAGAAGCCTTCCCTGATATTATGACGACCTGATCAAGTTAAGTAGCTTCTATCCACTAAATATGTGTTGCTTGTCTCCTTCCCAAGGACTATTACAACGCCAAAAGTATCACTTATTGTCTTTTCTTTACTTAAAAACGCCTATTATTATGAGCAGGATCAGCGAGGGCCGGGGGGGGGGCAACAATTCTGGTCATTACTCATTCACTTTTTGGAGAGGTGTCCAAATTAATTAAAAGTAAGATTATGGCCCCCAAATCCAAGTTAATAGAGATTAATAATGGGAGAAGGGGGGCCAATTAAAGTGAAGAAGAGGAAAAAGAGGGTTAAAAGGGACATTACATGGCAAGGAATAGACAAGGGCTGCAGTGTTCCGGGCGGAGCCACACTGCTATACACTATACTGTTGCCTCTCTCTGACTCAACCCTACTACTCTACTTCTAATACCACTTCTACCACTGCTCTGCTGCCATTGTTTGCTGCTCTGATTGTCTCTTTTTTTCTTTTTTCCTTTTCACTCAAACTCTACGTATATATTATATCAGATCACATATCCACGCCTTCATGCATGTCATCAACTCCCATAAACATAACATGGACCATGACTCAGTCCCATATTATATATTTGCATCACACTTCTTAAAAGATTTAGCAGACCTTTTTTTTGAGTTTCTATTTTCACCGTTTACTTTTTTTTTCAATCTCCATCCTATTTATTCATCTGAATTTTAGTAGTAATTGCATGCATGAGATGGTTTTATTTTTGGTAAAAGGTGTGTGTGACACATTGATTATAAAGAAAAAAAAATAGTACGATACATTCCAATACATTTGTTTCCCTTTACCTAATAATTTATTACTAGTCTACGTTACATAAGCAGTATTTATTCCTCCTTGTAAAAATTTCACACGTGGATAAATATAGGATTAGAAATCAATAAATTTTACGTTAAATAATTAATTGGATTACCAAGAAAGAAATGAAGAATTAAGAGGCAAGGGTTAAAATATGTAAATCTCTTTCTTTTTTGGGTAATAGTCTCTTAGTTGTCATTTATCAATACAAAGGAATTAATTTGAATGAAAATCTCCAATTAACACCTACTACCAGAAAATTACTATCTAGATCTTTCTTATTATATTAACTACAGTTAAATAAATTAATCAAAACCTAATATATCATTCAAGATGTCAAGTCACAATTTAATAATATTTAGTTCAATGATAGAATATACTTATCTTTTAATTCAAAGGTATTATAGTTGTATCTTAATTGAACAAAAAAAGACATAGTAACTTAAATAAGTTTTTGAATTATTCAAGAAAATTCAAATAAATTATTTTGGTATTAATTTAATTAAGTTTTTGTATTTTTATTTTAAATCAAATAAACTCTTATGACTAATTGTTGATTAACTATTATTAATGAAAATCTTACTTGTCATTTTATGTCATGTAACATTGACGTGATACGTTAATATATAATAATAGATGATGATGTGACATAATAATATAATCATGTGATGTTTCACCTTTATGTCAATGCCATATAAGCATAAAAAGATAAATAGTATTTTTAATAATAACAATTAGTTAACTGTTAATTATAAAGGTCTATTTAATCCGAAATAAAAATATAAATTTTTTATTTAACATGATAAAAAGACTTAGAATTTATTTAAATTTTTTAAAAATAATTTAGAGACTTTTTAAAACATTATACATTAAAAAGAACTTAATTGAAAACAATTTCCTTTACTGTAATGAAAGTTTAAAAAATAAAAATGTTAATGGGTTTAAATATTAGAGAAGAAAACACAGCAATATTCTGCATTGGTAGCCATAAAAAATATGGAATTACTGTAGCTGACTTTACTGCTAGTAGTACAGTTCATTGTTTTTCCAAAATTCTATTTTGGGCTAGCCGTTTGCCCATTGTATCTTACTGTGGGAAATGGACAAGAGGAACTAGAGTGGATTTTATTGAACTTCATCTGACAAAACCAGATATGCATGCTTCATTTCATATTTAAATACTAGTGCTTAAATTTACAACACCAACCTACTTAACCCCTTTTTGTTTCAATGCATAACTTGTCTTAATTATTACTATGAAATACTGAAAATTTCGCTTTTCCTATATCAACAATCAAGAACAATCCCTATCCAATTTTGTATCAATCTGGTTGTGTATCTCTCTATTCTACCAGATCAGTTTCAGATCATCTATTCTTTCTTTGTCTCTTCTCCCTCTCTCTCTTTTCCCCTCTAGGGCCAATATATATATTTGCCCACTCCTTTTTTCTAGTGAGATCTACTCTCCCTCTCTCTCTCTTTCATGTAACTATACTTTATTTATTCCACCAGATCTACCTCAAACAAAACCCAGCTATTATATAAAAATTTCTATGCCCTCCCCACCTAAGCCTTCTTTGATGAATATCACAAGACCCCATCATCAACTCCATCTCCCTCTCTCTATCCCATGCATGAAACCAATCAATTGAGTATCTTTGCTTCTGCAAAAGGAAACTGAAACAACCCACAATCTCATTTTCTTTTTCTTTCCATTTTCAACTTCTTTCTCAAGTGTTTTTCCATGATGTCTCCTGATAATCCTCCTGTAAAACCAGCTACCAAGGAAGAAAACCAAAGCGGTAGCAACCGAAAAGCAGCTTCAACGAGGCCACAAGAGCAAGCCCTAAAGTGTCCGAGATGTGACTCTCCCAACACGAAATTCTGTTACTACAACAACTACAGCCTCACTCAACCAAGGCATTTTTGCAAGACTTGCAGAAGGTACTGGACTAAAGGTGGGGCTTTGCGTAACGTGCCAATCGGTGGAGGTTGCCGCAAGAACAAGAAGATAAAATCATCTTCCAGGCTGTCAGGTGACTCAAAAGACTCCACCTCGTCTTCAGAGATGGGTGGATTGAACTTTTTTCATGGCCTTTCTCCAGCCATGGATTTTCAGCTTGGCGGGTTGTCATTTCCTAGGCTCAATCCATCTCCAGCTGGCATTTATAACCAGTTTGCTTCATTTGCAGATAGTACTAGCCCTTCTTTCAGCCTTGATCCCTCTGGTAGCTCCAATTCTTTGATGGGGCTTGGTAATTATCCATTATCTTCGGTTACAAGTGGCCTTAGCGGTGCAATTCAGGAGATGGGTTCGTTGAATGTTAATAGTAGCCTTGCTTCGTCAATTGAGTCTTTAAGTTCCATAAACCAAGATTTGCACTGGAAGTTGCAGCAGCAAAGATTAGCTATGCTTTTTGGCGGAGAGAATCAAAAGGAAAACAGCACTGTTTCTTCGGTTCCACTTGACAACCAAGCACAAAAGCCACAACCCATTTTGTTTCAGAACCTGGAAGTTTCAAAACCTGAAATTTCAGCTGTTGGGAATCCAAGAAAAGGCACAAGCAATGAAACCGCCACGGAATGGTTCTTTGGGAGTTCTTATGCACCAGTTACTCCGACTCCAACCAGTAGCAGCAATGGCAATGATAATACAAGCAACTGGAATGGGGTTCAAGCATGGAACGATTTGCATCAGTACAGCACTTTGCCCTAAAAAGAGAAGGATCAAAAAAGGTAGACCTTAAAGGAAGATGGAAAAAGAAAAAAGGAAAAATAGGGAAAGTATAACATATTTTCTAAGAACCCATTTAGGTAATTGTTTGTTTAAAATGTTTTATTGGGTTCAGATATCAACATGTAAACCTTGAAGGGCAAAAAAAAAGAGATAGTGTTTTTTTTTTCTTTTTTGTTTCTATTTTTTATTTTAGTAAGATGTTGAACATTAATTAGTCACTTTATAATTGTGTTCTTTTTATTTCTACAAATTGTTTGTGTTTGATATACTTTGGCATATTCCTACAAATGAAGATTGTATGCAGGAGCAGCCGGATTCCTGCTCAATAAAAGGGCCTAAAATTTTAGATGAATGCGAAAGCTGTTGCTGGCTCTACATATCCTAATACGTCAAGAAGAAAGTGATGGTATAGGAATATGATTAGGAGATATGAAATATATATAGCAATTGTTCGTAGGTATATACTCAATCTCTCAATAGATTTCTTTTGGTTGTGGAACTGTTTGTCTTGAGGACTTTGATATGCCTTACGACTATTTTATCTTCCCTTACTCCATCTCTTTCTCTTTGGGATCTGTGATGGATTTTGGACTGTTATTAAATGGGACTTAATGGCATATCTTTGATTTGTTTTATGTTCAGTCAGTGTCCAAAACTCTCACTGTCTCAGTGTCTCAATCTCTCCCTATCAGGGAACTGAGTCTCAGGCTCTTCAGGCTACTGAACATTGTCACCATATATATGAAACACCACGGCCGCAGGAGTAGCTGGCCAAGCCCTTCCTTTGCCTAGCCTTGCAGTGTTAAGCCTGGCCTGTTTCCTTCTTTCACTCTCTCTCTCTCTCTCAATGCCTAGGTCTCTTCGTAATAATTAGTTGCAGTGTGGTGTGATTTGGTGGTGTCTGAAAAAGTGGTGGTTTGAAAGTGAATTGAATGAAAGACTGTCAACATTTTGAATTGAGAGAGAAAAGGGGGAGGAGAGAGATGGAGGGCATCTAAAGCTTAGGGTTCGTTCTTTTGTGTTGCAAAAATGTTTTGTTTAGCTTTTTAGGGTCTTGGGGCGTGAGCCCCCTCCGTGCTAATTGCTACTCAGCAATCACATTGGGAGTCTGTTTGTGACTGGTGAGAGACAGGGAGAGTGAGAGATAAAGCTTTGCTTTTTCCCCTCATTGCCTTTGCCCCATCTTTATTCATTACTTTCACTATTTATATGAAAAAATTTTGGTCCCGCAACCTTGCCAAAGATATTAGCCTTAAGCTTCCCCTCCATCTTCTCCATAAGTTTTAGGGAATGTTAAAGCTATTGGGGTCGGAATGAAATTTTTTATCAATTTCTTTTTTCTAAATCTTGCATATCAAATATATTCATCTCAATCACATTTATTTCTTTTACATGTGCATGCAATATCTAGTTTGTTCCATGTATAATCACAATCATTCTCATTATGATTTCAGTTGATATAGTAGTAAATGAATCAACTTTTATCCAAATCATTGAGCTTTCTCCTCATGCATTAATCAAGTAGCTAGGGAACAATAATTTTTAACCCATTTAGTTTTCTCTCTCTTTTTCATTTTATTTAAAGCTAGGAGTGTGCAGCTTCCTTTCTGCTATTCCAATCCTGAAAATAATGGAACTCATGCATGCCTTTTAATTACTTTCAACATTCTTCCTCTGGTTCTACTTAGAGATAAGAGTACAATTAACAATTATTGATTCCAATCCATCTCTCTGTCAATTTAACAAGTTCACTACTTGTTGGCTAACACTGCTGGCTGCATTGCTGCTTACAGCCTGGAAGAAAAATACATAAAAGAAAGGCCACCATTCTGTCTCATTTTTCTACCCTTTTCTTTTGGCCTACATCACCGCAGAAAGCTATCATTCTAACAACAAAGCAATTACATATCTGCCGACCTTCCATCCTTGAAACTCCCCTCATACTCTCTCTGCTTTTCTCCACTTTTTAGCATTTTATGTGCAACATTCTATAGGCTTATGTTAACCTAAACAAAGGCCGTGATTCCCACCCAAAGACACCCAAAAACTCCTCATTGCCTTTGCTCAGGGTCCCCCACTTCCCACCTTTTAACATCATGTTTCTGCTTTTCCCTACCATTTCCTCTTCTGCACAAAAGTTTATCAGCAATCATTTACCCATTTGTTTTTATCTTGTGATTTTTTTTATGGACATAACAATCAGATAATTAATTTCTTAACATGTGGTAGAGAGACAGAGAAGAGATGGTTGGCTGGAAGAAGAAAAACTGATGAAGAAGAACATGAAGGAGCTAGCGTGATTAACGTGATAGCTCTCATTGGGATAATAATAATAAAAAAAAAGCTTTTGTTTAGACTACTTGGTGTTGGTGTGCCCTTAACTGTCATTTTTACAACTTACAAACATGCAAGAAGCTCATGAGTCATGGCACTGTGGGTACCGTCTGCTGGTTCTCATCCTCACCCAACTACCTTTGTTGCCCCCAATCCCCTGCCCTTTAGTTTTAGTTTAACAGACGTTTAAACACCAATCCTTTTGTGTGGGTCCAATTGAATCAGTCCTGTGATCAGTTTGACTCCACCTTTTCTAATACTACATGACAAGGACTCAGGCCCCATTTTGTCCTAAGATAGAAACATTAGAAAGCCCCTAATCTGATTTCCAGATCTTTCTTTTTTGATTGAGAATTATATAAAAAAATTTGAAGAATTAAAATTATTTTTTTATATATGATTTTGAATTATACAATAATACTAACTGACCTTCTCTCCCACAAATATATTATCTTTTTAATTTCTAGATTCTCATTTTATACCCCAAACTTAAATTTGTTTTTTAATACATATAACGGATAATCTTTCTAATCTCGTTAATTTATTTTATTTATTTTAAAATTTAAATTCAAAAATTTTTTAAATTCAATTTTAAACTCTATCTGTTGAATATCCTCTTGAAAATTTATAAGTTAATGTAATTAATTAAAACTAATAATTCACAAAAACCTTACACTTTTTGAACGTAACGTAAAGATGAAATAGATTACTCAGCCATGATTGATGAGGCGGTGATCAGAAGTCAGATAATATTAGTGAATCGGACGGTGGTTAACAGCTTGAGAGCAACAATGGAAATGCGGCAAGTGTATGTGGCTTAAGACTTGTACGTAGCAATTAACGAATCAAAACGTGTCATCATGACTCATCACGTAATAACGTTTCTCTTCTACGAACAAGAGTTTTTGTTTTGTTGTGTGATTACGTGTTGAACCAATCAAAGGGCCCAGACCCAGAAAGAGGCAGGGCTACCTGATCAAACGAGAAAAATGTTTTCGCCTCTCATCACTCTTTTTGGCCTCTTCCTACTCTAGGGATTCACCTCCTCCTCCTCCTCCCACCCACGCCTTCCACCAAGGCCACCGTCATCATTTATTTTTTAGCATTTTCTCCCATTTCCCTTTTTTCATCCTCAATTAATTTTCATTTTTACATCATTAAATTCGTAATCTGAGCAACGTATGAACAAAATTTATGGCCTGAGGCTTTGGTGACATACACATAATAAATTGTATCGATATTTAACTGCGTTGATCACGGATTAAGGGTACAATTTACTTGTTTTTATCAAACAATAACATATATCTACTCTTTAGCATCCATGCTTTTCATGTCCTTGAAAAATTCTCTTGTTTGTGTCATGTCTGCTATCCCAATTTGACTGATTATTGAACTTCTTTTTCATTGGCCAATGACGAGCTATGGTAGTGGAGATGAAGTGACCCAAAGAGACTTTAAATATTGTATTAAATACTGCACTCGTACTGTTTTCTTTCTGTTACCACCAAACCAAGTGATGACAGCATAACATTGTTGTTATTGACAGTTTTTTAATAATTTACTGGGCTTTTTATATATCATTTGAATAAAAAAAAAGTTTATATTATAAAACTACCATATTATGTACATGTCAAAAATCCCTTGATCAGTACTGCCCATAGGAGGCTATGGCCACTTGTTTAATGGGGTCGAGAGACTTCATCAGGCCTCATTTTCTTTTATTATATTTCTTGCTTCTTCTGTTGATGTTAAATAATCAAAGGTATTTTTCCTGCAGTTGTAATCTTTTTTAATTAGATTAGCAGCAGTGTGCTTGGTTGCCTGCGTGGTAAAAAACTGAGGCATTGATCTTATCACACAGCATGTTGGAAATGACACTCCACCAAAAAAAGGCAGTTTTGCTGTTCTAAGTTATGATTATAAATCAGCTCTTTCCTACCCAGAAACTAATCAAAGAAATTAGGTATGTTGATTGCCGTAATCAGGGATAAAAGTAAAGCCGACAGGTTTTACAATCTGTTTTCGGGAATGGAAATCAACATGCAATTTGTCATTCAGAGACAACTTCCCTGGTGACATTGATGGGATTCATTAACTCATGCCTTCGTTAAACATAGTTAAATAGTTCTGAATCAGAAGCATCCTAGCTATTTTATATTTATGAATAAAAAACAAAGGGAGCCGGATTTTGGGTTGCTATACCCTTACAAGGCTGGCTGGGAATATCAACCAAAAACCTGCACATTAACTCGGCACAACAAGAACCTGAGAGCAGAGTTTTCCCACATTAGCATGGGATTAATATATAAAATTTACAACTAAAACTTGATTGTAGAAGAGACTAAAACTTTATTAAAAACTTTACTTAAAGTTCGGATTTAATAGGAATTTGTAGATACTCTCCCACTTTTTCTCTAACAACGGATAATGGTACTTGTTCGCCGACGTCGTTTCCTCTCACGCTTCCGCCTATCTCTTCTTCCTCTCCCGTCTTTCTTATATTTGATTTTAGAAATCCTAGAACCCCAACCCCGACGACCTTGCCCTTTTTTAATTAACTGTCGATGACGGGGTTTAGGGTTTTGTCTTCTTCCTTTCGTCGTTTTCTTTCTCTTTCTTCTCTCCAAAAGATCTCGAATTAAAATTTGTCTTGAGCTATTGCTTGTTTGTTGTGCGGAGAATGAGTTAATGTATCTCCCAATTTTTTGGTGTTGGCTGCTACTAGTTTCAGAATTGTTTAATCTCTTAAAGGAGGTATTATCTTGGTGTCCTCGTAATATATCTCTTTCTTGGCTTGCCTGCTGTTGTGTTCTTCTCTGTTTGTGTTCAGTGGCGTTGTTTTTTGTTTGTCGGTATTTTCAACTCTTTGTTTTTTTGTTATTTTTGAAGTACAAATAGCTGAATTGGTTTAGTATTTTCAAATTTTTTTCCTTTCTTTCTTTTTGTGCTTTTTCTAAAATCATTCAGACCTAAACCAATTCAGCTAACTCTAAAATTGATTCACCAAACTTTAAAATCACTAAAATACCAAACAACTTATCAAATTTTAAAGCACAAATTTTGTTTGGTATTTTCAAATTTTTTTCCTTTCTTCCTTTTTGTGCTTTTTTTCAAGGAAATTTTTTTTTATCTCTACTACAAAAATTTTTTCCATCTTGTGCTTTTTTTTTTTTATCAAATTTTGGAAGAAAATTCTTTTGGTGCCAACAAACCCTTAAACTCTAAAATCCTAATAAATTCACCAAAATTCTAAAATCATTCAAACCTAAACCAATTCAGCTAACTCTAAAATTGATTCACCAAACCTTAAAATCACTAAAACCCTAAAATCGGTTACTAAAACTCTAAAACTGACTCATCAAACCTTAAAATTAGTTTAAAAAAACTTAAAAATCAATTCATTAAAACCCTAAGACTAATTCATCAAATCCAAAATCAATTGGTTAAAATCTTAAAATTGATTTATCAATTTACCCGATCCTAAAACCGATTTATTAAAAACCCTAAATCAATTCACCAAACCTTAAAAACAATCCATAAAACCCGATTCACATAACCATAAAAATGATTCACAAAGACCCAAAATCCAATTCACCAAAAACCTTAAATTAACTAGTTCACCAAAACTTTAAAGTTCATTAAACCCTTACTGTGAGCATTGGTTGATTAATGTGAGCTTCCCCAAATGTGAGCATATTGGCCAACTATCGGATGATTGTTTGGTTAATGAAATTATCTTCTGAGCATTTGCAAACTATCGGATGATTGTTTTTTAAGTAATACGAGAAAATATTTACATCCATTTTTGAAGTAATATAAATAGCATCGGAAATAAGTGTGGTTATGATGTACAAAGAGATAAGTGGACTTTTTTGGCTAAATTATCTTGACCAAATATTTTTCTTTGTATCTCTCTCCTTAGCTGCTTGGACCTGATCTCTATTAATCCTTTTGTGAGTCAAGGGTCCTTGAGCCGCCCCGGTAGCTGGTTTTGCCGTTCTCACAACCCTTGCAATTTTAGGTGGATCAGATTTTCTAGCTCTTTTATCATTCAAAGAAGCAGATATCACCATGTTGTTCTCTGTTTCTCCACTTCTAGAATACCTTTTCCTTCTTGTGTCATGGAGAGAATCACTAACTCTTGGCTGCTTATACCCCTGACTCAAGGGACGGCTAATTGAGTTTGAACTCCTTAGGATATGAGGTTCAGCCTCACTCATGAACTCATCATCTCTTCTGCATATTCCTTCATTAGGAGTGGCCCTCATCACATTACCAAAGTCACGTGCTAGTGCACATTGCAATTGTTGTTCTTGCTCCCTCAATCTATCTTCTAGCTCCTTAATCTGCCAGGAAATTATCATATGAAATCTTAGTGCTTTAACATTATAATTTCTCATGAAAGCGCTAATAAAGTTTAAATTTGACAATCATATATCATAGCAGGCTCGAATTTCAGGTGGCCAAAAATAACAAAAGTGTCCATAAGATATTTCATGCGAGTGGGACAAGAAGGAATCAAAAAGTTGAGTCTATGCAAATTCTCATGTTATCAATGGGAAAATATATGACATTATTATTGGGAAATTGTTAGTAATTTTGATTTCAAAAGAAGAATATGGTTTGAGAGCTCAAAAGCGCTAGGATATGAATTCCAGGCAAATGGTTAGACATTAATCACCACCATAATAGAGGCAAGCTATATAAGTGACCTTTTGACGAAGCAAAATGGATTCCGGGTTTTGTTCTTGCTCTTTCAGCTTTCTCTCAAGCTCCTTGATCTGGAAAAGAAAAATATCATGTTAAACTATCTATTTGCTCAGATAAATATAAAATAACATTGCTAAATATTTGCAACCTTGAGTCGAAGGGCAACTGAAGAGGCCTCGGATCCTTGCACTTGCTCTTTCAGCTTATTCTCAAGATCTTTAACCTGTTTGAATCAAACAACGGACTGTCATCAGTTTTCCTGATACAGCTCCTCACTATTAAATGGTCAGACACATACACATACACATACACATGAAAAGGAGAAAACAATAATAAAAGATTGGCTTTAAATGGTTAGACAATCTATTACCTTTTGCTGGTAACTAGCAGATTCTGATTGTTGTTGCTCTTTAAGCTTGGTCTCCAATTCTTTGACCTTTTGCAGATAACAGATTCTAGTTAGTGTGAATAACGACAGGTTATTATCTCAATTACACTTTAAATGGATAGCAACCTTTTGTTGAAGACCAGTACAGATCTCCTCTCTCCCCTTCAATCTATCTGAAAGTTGCGAGACCTGCTTCTCTGACTGGCTCTGCATGCTAGTTTTCAGCTCCAGTTGACCTTCAAGTTCTTTGATCTTTTCTTGTTGGGTTTTGTAAACCTGGTCTCTACCTTTGGCCTTACTCTCTAGGCTCTGTAAGCTCTCTTCTAGTTTCCTTAGAGACTCATCTTTGGATCTAGATTCCTGCCTTGCTTTGTCAAGCTTTATAAGAATTTAAAAATACTTGCAGTCAAATTCTTGATTGATTTTATAATAAATAATATTGTTGGAAGCAAACACTCCTACACTTAATAACTAGACCCACCATTGTTTTCATCTTTTGGAGCTCACTTGTATCAACTTGCCTCTTAGCAGGACCCAACTCAATTCCTCGAACCCGAGTTGCAAAATTTAATGAGCTCAAGGTTTCACTTAAGTCCCGCTCTGAAGGGCTAATTTGCACAAACATCAAAGTCTTGGAGTCACCCCCTGATAAATACTAGCTACTGTTAGTTGCCGTATTGGAAGGCTGATTGTTCCAAAATCTAATACCAAGAAAAGAGTAACTAACAGAACTTGAATTAACCCTCTTCAAAACAACTACAGTATGAATCACCCATATTTACCTAATGAATCTTGAAGTAAATGTGTTAACTTCGAGTTCCTGAAATCAAATGAAAGATGTCAAACACAAAAACAAAAGGGCCAGTGACTCCATTGTCGAGAAAGGTATACCATCAACAAACCTGTACGGAATGTGACTGCTTTTCGTTGCTAATGCATATATTACATCCCCAAGAGCTGAAAGGGATTTATTGATGCTTTGAGCCTCCTTGAGTCGCTCCCCTTGTGCATCAGTTTTTGCAAGCCTCTCACTGCCTGCCAAATCCACAAGCCAAAGCTTGCTCTTGGTGCAGTCACCAGTCATCAAGTTTTTTGATTTTACCATTATACGAAGTATGCTGAACAAAAACAAAAGAAAACCTTCTCTTTATAAAAATTAATGGGGAAAGGACAATGAAAATTTGAAAGATCTTCATTCATTTAAATGGAATGCAAAAAAAAAAAAAGGATCTTGATACCAGTGGGATCGGCTGCTATGCTCATTCACATTGGTTGATCCAACAGCTCTCGAATTGCTTCCAATCTGCAATACATTCCAAACTTCCTTGATGTTATCAACCTTGGCTTCTATGATGCCTGGAACATGATGGAACCCTTCAGCTGATTGCTTTATCTCCAACCTAGCACCCAAACAAAGTGAATCCCTCAAGCCTTATGTCGCGAGGTAAATCATCTTAGGCCAGAATCACCATTCACTCTTCATTCAGGATACCAAGTTTCGAAAAAGACTAGATAAAATAAAGCTGTCTCACCTTTTTGATGCCGGTGATGTAGATAACAAGTCTCTAATTTGTTCGTTATATACTTCAAGAACACTAACAGATATGTTATACATAAAAGTTTCACTCCTTTCCTTGGCAATTTGAAACAACTGCTCAAGGGTTCTATAATTGACTCCCCTGTTCTGGTCAGTGCCCTCCATTGTGAACGTCTTTCCTGTTCCTGTTTGCCCATAAGCAAAAATACAGACATTGTAGCCATCTAGCACTGATGTCACCAATGGCGAGGCATCCGCAAAAACATCAACTGTTAAGGCAAAATGACTTCTAGTTAAATCAGCATCTTACAGGGTTTTGAATGCTTATATCAAGTTGCTAGTATGACAGTTAATTGCTACCTTGATTGTCTTTTGGTGTGTAAACACGGTCAAACTTGAAAGTCTTTTTGGTGGAACCACCTGTTAGAATTCCAAGGTCTCCATCTTTTGCTGCATCAAAATCTACAACTAGAGCACAAGCAGCCGATATCTCCTCTTTACTTAGTGGGCGGCACCGGCAAAAGACTCTGATATTACCTGATATTAAAAAACAGACAGTGTGACAAGTGTTTTTCCCTTACAGTCTTCAATGATAACTTGCAAAAGATGCACTACTAAACTACTCAGAAGAGAGAAAAACTCTTGCCTTTTGTTTCCTGAATTTGATTATAGAGCTCCTTTCGCTTTGCTTGCTCCTCACTGTACTTCAGTTTGAGATCCTCACTCTGCGCAACTGCATAATAATTGTCTGAGCCCATGCAGATGCACAAATGCAAACTCCAACTCACTAAACCAATTCAAAAGTAGAACCTACCCAATGCCTGAACGCCAGTGACCATTTTATTCAACTCAGGTATTGACTCAGCACATGCATGTGCGTCATGAGAGAGCTGAGCATGTTCATTTTTCATTATCTGCAAAGAAATCAATAATAAAATGCATTGCAAGAAATAATCTCCTTACAACTATAGCAAGTGAAACTGTCATTGCAATAAGCAATTTTTGACAAGATAACATCATTTACCATTATTTTCTCTTGTAAATCATTAACTGCTGCTGCCCAATACTTCTTATCATGCTCGTACCTGCTAGTAATATTTTTCAAAATTTCGGCTTGCTTCCCCACAGTTTCATCTGACAAGAAAAGATTTGTTGAGTTAAAAAGGAGCAAGTATAAGACTATCCTTGTAGTTATAGAACTTAAGCACCCAACTAGTCAGACTTGTCTGTAAATAAACAAACCACCATCACACATAATCTTTTTTCATTTTATTTAAGAAGTCGTTAGCATTTTTTGCCATATACTCAGCATTTATGATCAGGTCAGCCTTTAGACTATTACCCACAAATACTCCCCCCTCAGAAAACTTCATACATACAAGAATATTGAAGAATGAGCAATGATTTAGCAAGAACGGAAGTTTTTAAGATCAGTTATGCAAGAAATGTATTTTCTCAAGTAATTAAAACTAAGAACTAATAAACATCTTCTATCAGAATCACTCTAAAAGACTTCTTTACTAACTGAAAAAGTCTTCTTCTGCTCAATCAAAAGAATGGTTTAGGAAATATATAAGATGATACCTAGCGTGCGTGTTTGGAAGATCTTTTTGTCAAGCTCCATCCTCACCTTCTCCAGCTGCTCATTTGCAGCAGTCAATGACATCCATGCCTCATGGCATTCATGTGTCTTAAGCTGGCACTGTGTAGTGAGCTCTTGTATCTTCTTCTCATATTTATGTGTAACTTTGGTTCTCATAAGTTTCTTCTGCAAGCCCAAAATAAAAAGTCTAAATAAGCAAAAAGTTTAGAAACTAACTTCTCATACTGAAAACATCTAATCAGAGCTAAATAAACTCTAACCTGAGCTGAGGAAACTTCTATATCAGCAGCACAGTTGTTGCACTTAAGGTGTTCTTGCGAGGCCTGAGGAACTGTTCTTAGATTGGAAATAAGGTTTCAAATAAACAGTTCTTCTAAAATGCTCCATGGTTATAATTGAGAATGAATCAAAAAATAGGAATGCAAAAAACAGTACCTGGAATATTTTGTGCTTTCCTGACACAAATCCCGCAAACAATCGGGCTTCCAATAACTCCTTCAAACCTCATTGCAATTAGCCCATTCTCTTTCACTGAGACCCTCAAATCAACAACTTGCAATGGCTTATTGGCTCCAACAACAGAGAAGATATCAAAATCTGATAGTACCTGCCATATTGACACCAAAATTTTAACATTTCTATAGAGTGAAAAATAAAAATAAAACTGAAATGATTTTATCTTAATTAACTTGCCTTCTCCTCCTGCATATAGACATTGAATACCCTCATTCCTTTAGGTCCATTAGTGTTTATGATCTCTGCAAAATGAAGATCAACAAAATAGTCTCCGGGAGGAAAATTATTGAATTGGTAGCAGAAGCGCCCAAATCTCGCTGACTGATAAACGAATGGACAATCTCCAGCCTCAGCTATATGCTCATTAGTCTGCATAACATTTCCTCCTTCAAAGTAACTATCGCCCAGAAATTTCATTCTAGAATCTGCTTCATTCAAAGCCTCACCTCCAGCATTTACAAACATCATAATTTCATCTGTAAATTGTATGAAAAAACGAGAAAAACTTACAACCTCGGTGGAATCATTTTTGATCCTCTGAACCATTAAGAACTAAAAAATAAAGCCAAAATTCATGATTTACTCATAAGAATTAAATTAATCTACAAAATAAGAATATAACAATTTATAAATAATAAAAGTTACCCCAAAAAGTGTGAACAGAATTTCGCTTTATTTTTCTTTTCTATATTAAAACTTTCATAAAATTTCTAAAATAATACATGTACTTGACAAGATTAAAAAAAAAAAGGACTCCATATAATTAAATCACGAAAAAACTTTATAGCTTTTTTTGTTTTATCAAGAACAAATATTTTAGTTGCTTTCTTTTGTTCCATAATTTTATTATTAATTAAATAATTATGATTTTAGCTGAGCAAAAATAATAATAATTAGGATTTTAACTACACATGAAATTTAAGAAGCATTACTTACCTGTGCAATTAGATTTGGAAAACCCAAATGGGATTAGCCTTGAATTAGAGTCACAAAGCATTGAATCTACCGAAGATTCTTCTTCATCTTCGTCCATGGCAGAACTAGGTTTATCTTGATTCAAGGCCAAGTCATTCTTTTCCCAGTCAAAAACCCTAGGAATAGCGGGATTGGTGAAAAGGGTGTCTGGGCTTTGAAGGAAAGCGTTTAATTGGGAATCATACATTGGGAAATCAAGTGTTTGGTTACTGAGAAAATACTTGAGATTTTTCTTGGATTCTTGGTGGAAGTGTGTAAGAACAAGAAGAAGAGGAAAAGAAGTGAAAAAATTGGATGCGTTTGATTTTGTGTCGTATTTGGAAGGAAAAATTTCGAATTTGAATTCTTTAGTCGACCGTTGGGAAAACTTTACCGTTGAAAACCTTTTTAAGAAATGGGATCCACAAGCTCTTTTACCTGATTACTGAATATCCAATCGACTCAAAGCCCATTGGGCTTTTCTTGCTTTAAAGCCCAAAAACTGACTTATAAGCTGCATTTAAATTGATTTAGAAGACTATAATTCCTTCTTTTTTTTTTTTCCAAACAAGAGGAAATAGTGCAATCCTAGATATTAAAAAGATTGAGGTTTCAAATCTTGAACTTCAATTTTTCTTTTATAAAAGATACAAAATTTTTTAAATTAAATTTGAATTATTAATATTATCATTGTTATCATTAACAATATTAACATAATAAACCAATGTATAATTCAACCGATGGATAATTGTGAATTTTTTTTTGTTAATATAAATCATTTATAAAATCCCACAATTCAGCTTATATACTATAGGGCTAGAAACCCACAATTCAGCTCTGTATATATATTCTTTAACATTAGATTATATAGTTTTTAAGATCAAATTGAATTATTGTATCTTAAATTATATTTAAAATAAGATTACTTAAATAAAGATCCATCTAAATTTAATTTAACTCACCTTATTATAAGTTGATTTTGTTAACTATACTATCATATAAAACTCAAGCTTAAACTCAAATCGGATACCATATTGTATTGGTTTCGCTCTATTATGCCCTAAATTAAAAAGTATTAAATTCAACAAAGTCTAGTAGCATAGACTTGTAATTAGCATGGAATTAAGTAGTTATACAATAAATAATTAATTAGATGAATCGGTATCGTAAACTAGAAACAAGCTTAATATTGGTGCAATGATAGACTAAACTGAAAGAAAAAGAAAATAACAGAAAATTTTTTTTTTGAGATCACCGATCAAAGATTTTTTTTTGATTGGTTGATTTCTATTTATTTATTATTTTTGTTGGTTATGATGTTATTATTCTGCTTGATTTTATCTAAAATAATGATAGTCAGCCAATTGAAACCAAGAATATAATTAAAACAAAATAAAACTAAGAAGAGAGCATAATAGAAAAACTTTATATAATCCTTCATCAACAAGTAAGGGAAATTACAATTAAAAGAAACAAAAAAAAAATCAAATCCTTGAATCTATCTTATCAGCTTTGATGATGGGATTTTTTTTAATCAAAATCAATCTATCAGCTTTCTTGAAATCAAAGTTGCATGAATGTTCTTTAGAATAACGATGAACACCACATAAAACTTTTCCACATCGACAAGAAAATCCCAGCAAACCAACCTTCTTGTTGCAGCTTTCACACCGGTTCTTCAATTTTGATGGAGTAGAAGCCCGTGAAGAATCAACAGAAACAGAAGGACATGATGCAGTTAAAGGAGTATCAACTTTCGGTTCGGATTTAGACTTAGAAACCAATTCTTTGAGGAAATCATTGTAACACTTAGAGCATAAGTTCTTGGTCTCCGACGAACCATAGAAGCCGCAACCCTTTGCACATAGAGGAGGAAGATCATTGTTAGCCATAGCCTAATTTCGTCTGCTGGTAACAAGAAAACTCTAAACTCTCGTTGAATGTATATGATTTTGCAGTAATTTGCTTGTGAAATTTTTCTGAACGAACGAGATATATATATATATATGTATAGGCTCGTACATATTGATTCCGTGTCCTTGTTAGATTTGGATTGAGTCAAGGCGTCAAGGAGTTAAATATGAGTAAATTTGTATTAAGTATGCTTCACCGAATCCACCGAAAGGTTTTCTACATATAAAATTTCTTAAGAAATTTAGTACGGACAAATAAAAGTGCAGTTGGCGATCCTCTTTAACATTTGGAGTTCATGTTTTCGAATAACTCATCCACTTGGCAATCCACACTTTTGATCAAAGGGGACACCCGTCGCGCTTAACTGCTTAAAATCCCAACGTTGCCATTCACTCCCAACTCAGAGCGTGGACTATCATCCCCATTTTGTAATTTTATTCTTTCATTATTATTATTAATATAATAGTTGATTAATTTAATCTTTTTAATATATTAAAGAAATTAATATTGTTTAATATAATAATTTAAAAAACCCACATTCCTCAGTAAATATAATTTATTATTAGTATTATTATTTTTGAAATGTTAAATGTGGATAAATAAATTAATTAATTGGTCTTAAAATTCATTTCTTAATCTGTATCGATGAAAATCATAAATTTTTAATTTAAAATTATTAATTATTAAAATTCAATGAAATTACTACTAAACTAAACCTTTGTTGATAATTTTATTATTGATTTTTTAAAAATTTATTTTGTACATTGAGTTTATATTATTATCAAGTGGTAATTTAATTATAAATGAGAAAATCAATAGTAAAAGTAATATATTTGATTAAATTGCACATAGATATTTTGAAATTTATAATTTTTTTGCCAATTATAAGATAATAAAATGTAATTCAATGAACCAAATAGTTAAATGTATCTAATAATGATTTACTAAAATAGTTTTATAACCCAGACGCCGAAAGAGCGCGTGAAGAATCAAATCCCGGAAGTCCACGAACACTGTCGTAGGAACATGAAAAGAAGGGGGCGTCCCGATCCTTTCCTCTCTCACCACCCCAACCCAAAAGGCCGAAACCTTCAAATTTTCCCTCACTTTCTCTCTCTTTCTCTTTCTTTCTCTCAAATTATTGGGTTTGCTCCACTTCTTCTTTCAAAAATAAAACAGTAAGCTCATTTATTGTTTTAATAATTTCTCCAATTATTGATTGCTGCACTTTTTATTGTTTCTCTTTTTTGTTTTGCAGTACTCTTTTCTTCTTTTAATCAAATCATTCTCTTTTACTTTTCTTCTAATTCATTAATCATGGTTTTTCTTTTTTTGTTTTAATTTTTCCTACTTAATTTCACTGGTTCTAGGTTGTGGGGGGGTCTACAAGCTGCAAAATTTTGCTTCTGTGGATATATTTTTTTTCGGAGTGATCTTTCAACAAGTAAGTTACTTCACATAATAAATTTTTCTTTCTTTTTTTTTAGATTATTTTTTATTTGAATTCCCATTTGGGTTGTGATATTTGCTTCCTGTGGTTGTATCTTAAGCTTTTGGTTTTCTTTCCCCTTATTTATTCTGTGAAGTTTATTTTAAGGTTGTATATGGACTGCTATTTTTCTACTTGGTAGGATTTGTGAATGTTTGAGGAATTTTGATTTTACCCTACAAAGGAAAAATCTGTCAATATGCTTTATTATTGGTTTAGCTCCAGTTGTTGTTCAGAGTTCTTCCTCCTGGGTTGAGAAGCATGTAGGGACAAACAATACCCTAGACTAGATATGTATAAAAGTGCAAGTAGAGACTAAGGCATGCTGTTTTGGAAAAGTGAAATGATAAAATTCCTTTTCACCTTGTGATTTTTCAGATGTTATTTGCCAAAATTTTGAGCTAAAATGTTCCAAAATCGATCCGGTTTTGAAAAAGTGGCGTTCCCTCCTAAAATTTCATGCTTTCTCCTATGCTACAATGGTTTTGGCATGTCTAGAACATAAATATTTTCAAGGTTGGACAGAGACGGTTGTGTCTATCTCAAATGCTTAACTTATTGAATTATTTATGTGCCAAAGGGCTTGTATGTGATATTGAATTTAGATTGGCCAAAAGTGCCCTCACTAGGTGGCAAAAGTATTTTGATGAGTGGTCCCTGAGTTTCTTCCAATTAATGACATAGTTGAAGAAAATAAGGGAAAGGGGATGACTATATGTATATTTGGTGTTTCAAATCTTTGTTTAAATAGTCTTGGTAGCTGCCATGTTTTCCTGCACCACTTGTCACCTAAATTCTTCACCTACATGCTCTAATATTTTTAGGGTTTTCCTTCGAGCTACTGATCATGGAGACTCAAAATCAGCCAGAGTTTAGTGGACAGAAAAGGATGCTTTCTCCACCTCCTGGAAATTTTCAAGATCGTGAGGAGCTCATTAAACATGTGCGTGATTTTGGGGCTTCCCAAGGATATGTAGTGACTATTAAGAAGTCTAGGAAGGACAGAAGAGTCATCCTTGGGTGTGACCGAGGAGGTGTTTATCGCAATAGGCGTAAGATTGATGAAAGTAAACGCAAAAGGAAAGCATGCTCAAGGCTTATCAATTGTCCTTTTGAAGCCATAGGTAAAAAGGAAGATGATGCATGGGTTCTCACCATAAAAAACGGGGAGCATAATCACGAGCCTTTAAAAGATATGTCAGAGCATCCTTATAGTCGTCGTTTTAGTGAGGAAGAAGTTAGGCAAATCAAATTAATGACTGAAGCTGGTATAAAACCACGTCAAGTGCTCAAGGCTTTGAAACAAAGTAACCCAGAGTTGCAGTCAACTCCAAGGCATTTGTACAACCTTAAAGCTAAGATTCGTCAAGGAAGTTTATCAGGTTAGTCTCCTATTGTTGTTTTTACTTTTTTGTAATTCTATTTTGAATTAAATAAGCTGTACAATCTCTATGTTAACTGGGCCTCTCCACTGCTGCTTGATCAGTATCAGTTTTGATGTTGTTTGCTTTGCAGTTAATCATCAAAATGTCAGATAATACCAGTTAGCTGTTTCCTGGTTCTAATATGAAGAAGATAGGCCATTTTTCATTTTCGTCACAGGATCTAGGATCTACTGTTTCTAGAGTTTGCAAGTACATATTGATGATATGATTATAATTTGTTGATATTTGGACTAAGGTTCATATGTTATTCTCAAAGTTTAGTGGCAGCTCGATTCTGTTATTTATCTGGTTCCAGGATTTATGCTTATTTTTTGTGTAGAAGACTTTAAATATTGAGTCAAAATGGAGGGAATCAAAGTTGAGAATAGATTGTTAAGCATGCTATTGAGGTTGCATGGGTTTGAGAAGGAACATGTTCTATTAAAGTGATTATTTTTACATTCTAACAGGACAAGTGAAGATTTTAAACAATAAATCTATTTCCACTCCCACTTAGAGAATGTAATCTTTAAAATAAGTTTATTTTTATTCCTCTACAACTTTCTTTATGGTAGCAATGTTTTCTTACAGAGAAAAGTTTCAAATCATGGAGGCCTAACAGATCTGTTCCTGTAAACACGAATGGAACTCTCACTGGAGAGTTGTTAAAGCAAAACAACCAGCCGGTAAGTTTTGGTGTGAAAGGAGAAAAGTGGTGTATGACGTTTTCCTTTACTGCTTTATTGCTAGTGCTCTGTATATTTTAGCATGTGTCCATGTGTGTGTTTCTATGTGTGACTACATACTCATGTTTGTCTTATATACTCAATGATTCTGGATTACAACTTCTATAGGTGAAAGTTCCTAATTTTATTGGAGGGAAATTTGTGGATTCACAAGGGTCCATGGTCATTGATGTAATTAATCCTGTAAGTGCATGAGCAAAATTTGTCATCTGGTTTTCTCATCCTCTTTGATGCATTTTTATTTATATCACCGTACTTTTAATTAGGCAACACAAGAGGTTGTTTCTCAAGTTCCTTCAGCTACCTACGAAGAGTTCAAAGATGCAGTTAATGCTGCCAAGCAAGCTTTTTCCTCTTGGAAGAATACACCAGTTACAACTCGCCAGCGTATCATGTTCAAGCTCCAGGAGCTCATCCACAGAAATATTGTAGGGATAAAATAATTTGTTGCTATTCTAGTAATATATTTATTTGTGAACCTACCAATTTTCATATGCAGAATGTTTGATTATTCCCTGTTTTTTGCCAGGATAAGCTTGCAATGAATATCACGATGGAACAGGGAATGACTTTAAAGAGAGCCCAGGGTGATGTGTTGCGTGGTTTAGGTAGTCTTTGTGGATGCCGTATTGATTTTATTCCATCATATTAAAAGATTGGTAATAACCAGTCCCAGGTCATTAGATTTTAATTGTTGGTTTGTTATTTTGCTTGTAGAGGTTGTTGAACATGCTTGTGGACTGGCAACTCTGCAAATGGGGGAGTTTGTCCCGAATGCATCTAATGGCATTGATACGTACTGCATTAGAGAACCACTCGGGGTGTGTGCTGGGATATGCCCCTCTAACTTTCCTGCAATGATCCCTTTGTTGGTATGTTTGCTGGCTCCTTGTTTCCTTTCTTTGGGTTTTCGTTCTTCATCCTTTATCTTGTCTAGATTTTGGCTGTTGTAAGCTTCTGAATGTCATAATGCTTCCTTAGATTGTGTACACCAGTTTCTTGGTTGTCTTATGTATTCCAAATTTCCAACCATCTCTGAATCATGATAAAATGATTCTGAGTCTGAGACGAGGCTAATTTTATAGTTCTCAAGAGGCTCTTGTTTGTCTAGTTTGTCTAGTTTCTTTAAGCTTTTCTTATTCCGGTTATGAAACTTACTTTTTGCCTGTCATTATTTCCTTGTTGTGAAACTTGTGTATATTTTGCAGATGTTTCCTATTGCAGTTTCGTGTGGCAATACATTTATTCTTAAGCCATGCGAAAAAAATCCAGGTGATTTGAACCTTTTCTAATCTTTTTTTTACTTTTATTTCAAATGGGGCTGTGGAACTTGGAACTTTATTTTCTGACACAGGACAGTTTTAGGATGTTTTCCTAATGTACAAATGAAGCAACCATCCCTTTATATCAGCCCAAAACTTAGATTTTATATAATAAGGTGGTTCAGTTCTGTGATCAAAGTAATAACTTGTGACTGTGTAAACTTCAAAGATTTCTTCAAAGTATTATTGTTTACTGTATATTGGGTTACTCCAATATCATATTGGTGTTTCCTGTATATTGCATTTAACTATCTAATCACCTGTAACCTTGTATTCTTGTTGAATTCATTTACATTTGGACATCTATGTTTGTGTTTTTGTCATGTTAAGTGTGTTAATGTTTTCAAACCTTTTTCTTTTCCTCCTCCAGGGGCTTCAATGATCCTTGCAGCACTAGCAAAGGAGGCTGGTTTGCCTGATGGTGTATTAAATATTGTTCATGGCACCAATGTATGCTTTACTTCTTAGGAGCCTTCTATTTTTTGGTTGTTAAACTTGCCATTGTAAACATTGTAGAGGAATATATTGGAGGTTTCACTATTATTACATATATGTTACCAGATAAAATCTTTCTTCCATGTGTGGCCATTGTGATTGAATTAGGCTTTGCAATAAGGAGTTCAGGTATTAGTATGATGGTTACATATCTACTCATCCTGAGATGGCAATTACACATACAGAACCTTCTAGCTCTATTTGGGGAAAATTAGTCCTGAGTTTGGTGGGTTAAGATAGCTATTAATAGAAACTTTTCCTTTGTATTTATCTACTAAAATACCTTACTTACACCATATGTTTATGGCTGGGTTCTCTCTCTTTGTCTCCTAAGGGTTTTTCTCCCCTCCCTCTCTCAGTTAACAAAAGCCAGCTTCCATATTGTCTGCAGCACAAGCCAATGACAATAGATTATGCATGTTTGTGCATTAAGGAGACCTTATTTGGATAAAGAATGAAAAGTAAGGGATGAGACTTGATTCAAATTTTGGGTTAAAATCAATTAGTTTCTGATCTGTATTGGATCCAAATTGCATCATTTGCTTGAGTGGAGGTAGCTCTGGCATCAGTGGAGAGGATGCTAAATGTGCAGGTAGCAGCCGGGGAGTTGGGCTAGAGCCCTGATGCTGAAATGGTTAGTTTGTGTAGGGTGCTCTTTCTTCTTTTTATATTCTTGACTTGTTGTGAAAGAGTACATAAAAACCCTATTCATACAGATGGTATGAAGGGACTCTTTCATAGGTTGTGTGGGTGGATATCATTGCTATTGCTATGCATCCTTAATTATTGCAGGAATTTATGACCTGTGACCCTCACTCCTTTGGTAGTGTTATCCTTTTTATCTGCTTTAGCAAAGTAGTTATAATCTCGCCTATTTGATTTTCTATGCTTCATTTGTCTGTTAGATACACAAATAGTGAGAGGAACTTGAGCCCCTTGGTAAATGGGATTTCTCCATGTTTTTTTGTAGCTGGTGTAGTAATCTGCTGGAAATAATCTCCTAAACATTTAATTTGCATTCTAACATTCAAGCGTGGCAACTTGTTCTTTAATATTTAATGTCATATATCCCAAAAGGTTCATATATCCTGAAAGGTCTCTGGCAGCCTCTCCAACCTTGATTAGGATTTTTTTGAAAGGGACTGGACTAGAGTGCAGGACCCATTTGCATCTCTATTTGAGAGACTTTGTCAACATAACTTTTTCCATTTTATTATTTTCCCCCTGAATTGTAATATTGTTTTTCTAAAAAAAGGTTTAATCCAACTGCTGAGAATTCCTATCTATGTTGGTAACTTATCTCTGACTGGATTTCCATTAATGTGCAGGATATTGTCAATTATATTTGTGATGATGAGGATATAAAAGCTATATCTTTTGTTGGTTCAAACACAGTAAGTTAATTCTCTGAATCTGGTTCTTGCTTATGGCAATGCATGAAGATATGCTTACCTTAGGCCTTTGGATTTTACTCTCAGATATTCTCCACATACATGCATACAGTTGCACTTGTTTATAGTCTTCTTGGTGGCTACTGATCTTTATTTGAAAATTTGACTGGGCTTTCATTTGCTAAAATTTAATACTCTCTGTACCATGTCATTGAGCCATTTCAAAATGCATATGTTTACGTACTTTCAAAATTACCCATGTAAAGAGTTCATTTGTTGGTAAAACTACCAGAAGATGCTTTTGATTAAGGAGTTTGGTATGGTAGATTTTACTGATGGGACACTCATTCTATCTAGAAACTTTTGAAAGGGTGACTGATTATGGGACAGAGGGACTTTATACTAATCCCCTGTACTTCCTTAGCTCTTTCTTGTCTTGGTGATGTATTTTGCTATGTGAGCTGAAGAATATTGCTAGTCTTATATTCTGCTTTTGTTGTTTTTTGATAGGCAATCAACATCACAAACCTGATAGAAGTACATAGAAATTACAATGGACATGTTTAAGCATGTCATTCTCTGAGCTTCATGCCAAAATTCCATTTTTAATGGATTTCCCCCCTTTTATTGAGTGAGAAATTTTGGAAAATGCATGGAGAGCCCAATCACAATTTAAACTTATTTCAATTTCCTGATAAGACTTTCTAAGAGGGGTAAAGCAGACTTGAAACAAGCTTCAACACAGAGCCATATAAACAATGTTTTGAGGTGAAACAGTTTACTTTAAGGGGTTAACTCATTATTTTATTAACTTACGATTCATCTTTCATTGTCTATGCTCATCCCTCCCACCAAAAAAGTAAGGAAAAAAGAAAAAAAGAAAAATTCAAATTCCATGGGCATCAGTTTTTGTTGATTGACTTCAATATACTTTCTTTTTCATTTTTCTTCTATTTCTAGGCTGGCATGCATATATATGCTAGGGCTGCTGCTAGAGGGAAACGTATTCAGGTCAATACTCTTTGTATCTCTCTCTCCCTCTGGGTTTTTCTTGTTGCTAGACTTGATTGAAAAGATGAAACTTGCATAAACTTAGCTGATTATTGTGTTGACCTTTTAGTCCAATGTAGGAGGCAAGAATTATGCAATTATCATGCCTGATGCAAGCATAGATGCCACTTTAAGTTCTCTAGTTGCAGGAGGATTTGGAGCTGCAGGGCAGAGGTGCATAGGTCTAAGTACAGCAGTTTTTGTTGGAGGTTCAATGCCATGGTATTAAGATTTCTTTACCTGGAATTATTTGTTTCCCCAGATACCACATTGATTATAACTTGACTGATTAGTTTGAATTCTAGTTGCATTAAATTGCTACTTGTTAATAATTTGGATGCCTATAGCACAACTCAGGTAGGCCATCAATTTTGACCACAAGTTGTTTTGGGAAGTTACCTGTCGATCAATGTTGTATGGGAAGAAGGGAATAAGATTGCTCTTCCTAAGAATACCCTTGGTCTGTAATTTTTTGTTTTAAGGACATACACGAGTCACAAAAACCTCTTCCACAGCTCACAGCAGATGCAAATCCCATTTGCTGGATATTATCTGTATTGTTTGCTTTAAGAATTTCTCTTTCAAGTTTACTAAACACTTATCTATGGATTTAGCAAAAGCTTAAGCTGATGGTAAAGGACCCAATTTTTATATTTATGTTCTTATACACTCCTTTATGTTCAGCTAGATAGATGATTAATGGGCATTGCTCATGGACCAAAGTGTGGAAAAATTCTGCAATCTGAAGACTGATTAAACAATATCGCACATAAGGGTTGGGCAAGACACTGGGTGAAAATTAAAGGAAAGGGGTGTAGTTCTTTAGGATTCTAACTTGAGACCTGTGTTCTCATAACATGTTAAAATTGTAGGATTACAATTATCCCAAAATTTTGAGCAAATATGGAAGGACTGAACTTTTATCAATGTAACAATAGGTTTTATTTTGCTTAGAAACCTAACCCAAGCCTCTAAGGTAACACATCTGGACTAGTATATGTTCATGTTCATTATATTTTAAAAGTCTTCCAACAATTTACCATTTGAAAAAAGTGCTGCAAATAAACTTTGAAGTAAGCAAAGGTGTCTCTCGTGAGGTGACCAATTATATGCAACACTTATCCATAAAAGTTATATCTTTTGTCATTTCCTCTAGCCATGGTCAGTGTTGTTAAGGCGCGTGCCTAGGTGCTAAGGTGCAGTGCCAGACAACAAAAGTGCCTCAGACCCTTTTGGACAAGCTGCATTTGGTCAGGTGCATGCCTGGTGCACTTAGGTGCGCTTTTTTGTAAGGCGGCAGGTGCCAAAAAGGCCGCTCAATTGAAGTTCTCTTTCATTTTTGTTTATTTTTAATTTTTTTTATTAGCTGTACCTGTAATAGTAAAGAAAGGGACCTATCAAACTCTACTTCTCAATGTTTAAGTATTCAACAACAGACTTGGGACATTAAGGAAATCATGTGTATTGGTCAAAAATAGAAAAGGAATCTTTGCATGTTTTGTAGGATAAAAAAGGGCCACTATTAAGAGTTTATTATCAGAGAATAATGTTTCTTAAGCTTATTACACACACACACACACACACACACACACACACACACACACACACACACATATGCATTGTGCCTTACTTCACTCAGGTGAGTGCTTTTTTGCACCTTGTGCCTCAGATAATATAAGGGTTCTAACGCCTAGAGTGTGCTTTGCACCCTTGACAATTCTGGCCCTCTTCATATCTTATATAAGGATGGTTTGATGGTAGAGTCATACATAATAGATTCAATTCAAAAATTCTGAGTATTCATGGATTTTGGTGGTTCTTTGTCTCATCTTTCTCCATCTCGTCTCCAGAGTGTGATTTCAGATCCTTTTCTTTGAGGTCATTATCATCCTTTTATTTTTCTACCAATCATTGATTGCATGGGAACCGATCTTGTCTGAAAAGAGGGGTTTCCTTTCTGAATCTTTTTCAACTATCTCATCCTTGCCAATGGCCAACCTTTTGAATGTTCAAATTTCATGGAATTAATATGTTTGTTGATAAATAGAAAGGTGTGGCGGTTTCTTTTATGAAATAAAAACTAATTGGTGCAAATAAGATGAGTTTTTGTAGCTTGAGTGCGTTACTAACATGTTCAGGGAAGAAGAACTTGTGGAGCGTGCCAAAGCACTTAAAGTGAATGTAGGATCAGATCCTGGTGCAGATGTAGGTCCGGTGATTAGTAAGGAGGTAAGAACCTACCTTCAGGACTGTTTCAAAATTAATCTACATTTTCAAAGAGGAGTGAAATTGCTGGTTGACTTCTTTGCTACTAAAATTTTCTGTGGAAGTATAAACATGTCTCCACAACTGGATTAATTTTGCATGTTTCTTGTATCATGCATGCTTTAGATTCACACAATTATTGTCAACTTTGTTCTCTGTTTTATTTCCTTATCGCTTGCTGATCTCACAGGTAAAGGATCGCATAAATAGATTAGTTCAAAGCAGTGTTGATGGTGGTGCTAGACTTCTTCTTGATGGGAGAAATATTGTGGTATTCATTTGCTCCAGTCCTTTTCTAAGGCAATTATACTATCTTTGGAGTACTAACATGTGTTAAATGCACTTTCTTCGTTCTGCTTGATGTGCTTGCTTTGAGGGTTGAATCAGCTTTGTTATATTTTCAAGAGAACTGCAGCTTGATGTTGTTGATCAATGATTGACTTCAATAAACTATTGATAATTCCAAATGTTGTCAAATATATCTTACAATAACAGCTGCTGCTACAGACATATTTTTATGGGTATTTACTATAATTTTAGCTTAACCATACACATGTTCCAGAATAGGACACTGGTACAAGTGTTTCTGGTTGTTTACTCAAGCTCTTGGAATGAGGAGTTTACATAGCAGCTCTGGTTTGTGATTGTTGGTTTGTCCTACCTTTACCCATCCGAACTGGATGTTGGATTCCTATCCACCTAAAATTGAGTGTATTAGAATCATAATTGTAAAGATAATTCTTCTAACAGCATGTGTCTTGTCATTAATCATTTTAAACTTTCTTTATAGAATTGTGTGACATGTGATTGCTTCTGTGTGTGCGTGTGTTTTCTTAATTTTCAGCTTTAAGTGCTTCTCTGTGTGTGTTTTCCTATGTTTCAGTTTTAAATCCTTTAGTGGTCTATGATTGGTTGAAGGAGTCTTGATTTTGTTAGTACAACTACTTTTCAATTTTTAAGCTGGTGTGTTGTCGGTTGAGATGATGAATAATCCTTTACTCTTTCAGTTTGAAAAGCATTTTAATATGTTTTTAATCTTGCAAAAATCAACAAAGAAGTGTGCCTAAAACTATGTATCTGAGACAATCACATGATTTTGGGAGGCATCACAGGGGAGGAGAGGCAAGGGGTGTTTAGAAAGTACATTAAATTATATAAATTAATGAAATGTGATTTTCCATTTTTTTTCTCCAAATAGCCTAACCAACCCACTTCCACCCTAGATGTTGTTTGAGGCCAGAGGCCTCTAGAAAATCATCTGGGACTGTTGTCTAAAAATTCATAAAAGCATCTCTGTGATTACTGCCATGTCCTTGGATGTCTTTTCAATATAAGATCTTGCCAATATGTTCTTCCTTTCCCTCTTTAGCTGGATCTAAAATGTAAATCTAAAGGTCCAAATGTATTGCATAGAGTAAGTTTTTTAAAAGAGAAAGTGAGGATAAGGTAGAATGAGATGAGACTTAAGAGAAGGATCAATTGTCTACTTAAAACAATTTATATGCCAGAGAACTTCGGAATGAACATTTTATTTCTTTTTCCTTATGTGGATTTCTCATTCAATCTTTTGTCATTTTATTTCTGGGCATCATATCCTATTCAATCTGATGGCCTGTAGATTATCAACCTGAAATCTCTCTTTTATTAGGCTCTAGATTGGCAATGTTGGAGATATAACTTTCAAAAGTTTAGTATCATGAAATCCAGCTGGTTTAGATGCTATAATGGACTAGAATATAGCATAAAATTTTTCAATAGTTAAAGACAGACACAGAGTTCTTGTTATCCCATTGGCACTTATCTTACTGATAAAAGTAGAAGTTTACATATGATTCTAAGACTTCTCAACATTGTTTTTACTGATTGATTGTGTAATTCAGGGTTTATCTTTCTTTAGATATTGCTATGGCTTCCACACTACTTCCTTGTTTTTAGTGTATTTTGTGCTTGTTTTCTCACCTGATAATTTCTCAGTTGTCCTTTCCTGAGTCTGTTTGCTACAATTATTCTTGAAATATATTGATTACAGGGGTCCTGGACTTTGATTTAACTAGCTTCTGCAGTTTTTTCTTTTGTTCTGTTTTGTTTTTCTTTGTTTTTACTCAGAAGCTAACTTGAAACGTTCTTGACTCTAATTTTGCAGGTTCCTGGTTATGAGAATGGGAATTTTATTGGTCCTACTATTATATGTGATGTTACATCCAATATGGAGTGCTGCAAGGTATTCTTTTTTTAATGCTTCCAATAGTTAGATTTTTATAATGAATGAACTTGGACAGTTAATGATTGTCAGTGGAAGAAGAATGAACTCAAAGACCTTGGCATATTCTTGACCACACTGTATCTTGTTTTGAGCAGGAAGAAATATTTGGACCAGTTCTCCTTTGTATGCAGGTATCATGTGCCTTTACTTCTGCATTAGTATTTTAAATACATGGGGTTGGTTGGATATTGGCTAACAGCTTTCATTTCTGCGACTACCAACAGGCTGAGAGCCTAGAAGGGGCCATAACCATTGTAAACAGAAACAAGTACTTAACTCTAATCTCTTTATCTCATTAGGGTTTGAATGTTCTATTTCAAAGTGTTTATCATATATTTCTACTAGGGCATGATCAATGCAGGATGCTGTGGAGTTAATCCATGTATAGGGAAAATTAACATGTGCTCCACTTCGGATTTTTAGCATTTACAACTTTCCCTGGTTTTCTGAACTTCATTCTCCTTTTATATTTATAATTTTTATGCTTACCCCATCATTACAGAGACACAAATACACAAGCACACATACAATTTCCCCTACTATTAGGGCATGTGGTTTCAAAGCGTATGAAGGTTAAGATAATATAGATTTGTTTGCAGTGGGTTTTCTAAGGTACCCTTTCATAAAATTATACTTTTCCTCCTTTTGTGATTTGTCCCTTAGCTGGCGGGCTGATGTTAACTATATAACAATGCTGAGTATTTGCTGGCAATTCCTACTAGATGTTGTTTGTTGTCATAAGAATATTGCTTTTTCCCTTGAACCCTGAGAATAACTTTTATGTTAACTATGCTTTCTTTCTCATAGACGTTGAAATTCACATCTAAAGTGTTCATGACTTGTTCATCTCCAAGTTTTATTCATACCTACCTGTTTTCATAGGTCCGTGAATGGAGCTTCTATATTCACAACATCTGGCTATGCTGCAAGGAAGTTTCAGAATGAAATCGAGTCCGGCCTGGTAAGTAGGTCCTTTTGTTTGGCATCAGAAGACAAGGACTTGTTAAAGTACTTCTAACCTGCAAAAGCGCTTTGAGGATTTCTTTGTTTGCATCTTCTGAAGCACTTAAAGTGGCAGATGTTTTTGACCCAAAAGAACTTACCTGCTTGGCAAAGCTCTTTGTTAAGAATTGCTTTACTTGAAAGTCTGTTGCATCAAATGCCTTCTTATTAATTTAAGGTTCATTATGGTCTTGTTACTAAAATCAGTCTATCATTTAGACGTGTCTCTTGATTGCTTATTTGTACTATTTAAAGAAGAAACCATGTTGGTCTGAGCTTACTATATGGTATTGTTCTAATTTTTTTATGCAAATTTCTACCGGGAATCCAAGTAGCCCTCTCTCCTAGTGGCAAGTGCTTCACTTGTCTCAAAGGCTTTGACACTGGGAGAAGTGGAGTTACTACCTTAGAGGATGCACCCCATTATAGCTTAACTCTTCTTTAAGTCTTTTGTGATCTTTGATCGTGAACTAATTGTCATTGTCTAACTTGAAATGTGTATGACTCAGGTCGGGATCAATGTTCCTGTTCCCGTTGCTATTCCAATGCCTTTTCCCTCTTTTAATGGACCAAGAACATCTTTTGCCGGAGATCTTAACTTTTGTGGTCTGAACCTCTCTCCTCTTCCTCTCTCTCCTTAGTACATGTTAGTTGACCCATATTCTGAAATCTGATTCTATCTTCTTCTGTCCTGTTTATGAATTGCAGGAAAGTCAGGTGTGCATTTTTACACCCAGATCAAAATGGTGGCACAGCAGTGGAGGGATTTACCAAGCCTAGGATTGTCCTCAGGTTTGCATCTATCGTCTGAGACAGACATGACAAGCCGGGGAGTCTCTTCAGCATTGCCTCCATCATCAGAGAGAGATTCACCATACCGTAGAGTTTCGCGGGCCATGTCTCCAGAATCAGAGGGTAATTCACCAAATCATGCATTGTTGCTTTCTGTTGCTGCAACTTCAGAGAGGGACCTATCAAACCCAGCAATTACATCTCTGCCTCCAACTGCTGATGGTGATTTACCAAATCTTGGAGCATCTCTCGTCATACCTCCGGCATCAGAGATGGATTTGGAAAACCAAGATGCATCCCTAACCGTGCCATTAGGAAGAGAAGCATCAAACCAAGGAGTGTCATCAGCAACATCCCATCAATCTGAAAGGATGTATACATCGCAAACATCACAGTGGAACGAAACTCCGTCACTAGCATCTCAAAGAAATGAGCCTATTCCTCCACCCTCTGAGAGGATTTATATACCTACAACATCTAAGAGGAATAGCAATTCAGCTCCAACAGTTCAGAGGTCGGACACTGCAATAGGTTTAACTCATGAGCGAGTATATTTGCCTACATCCCATAAAAATGACAGTATGGTTCCCATTTCACATAGGAATGAAAGCATGTCTCCAACTTCCGAGAGAATATATATGATGGCAACTTCTCACTTGAGCGACACTATGGGTCAAACGTTTCAGAGGACTGATGCCCCAATGTTTCCAACTTCTGAGAGGATGTATGTACCTGCCACTCCTCACAGGACCGACCACATGGGTTCAACTTCTCAGAGGGCTGATGCTGCATTACAACCAGCAACCGAGAGGTTATACATGCCTGCAACATCTCGAAGGAACGATAACATTGCTTCGTCTTCTCACCGGGCTGATTCTATGCCCCAAAATTCCGAGAGCCTGTATATGTCTCCGATTGTTCAGAGAAATGCCGGTATGCCGCCAACATCTGAGAGGTTATATATGCCTGCAACATCTCAGAGGATGTATGCTCAAAACACAATAATTTCAATGGATGATTATCCCAGCCAAGGACCACCTATGACTTTGCCTACTTCACAGAGGATATAGGATAATTATGTTTTTTCCTTTTTATTTTTCATTTTAGGAAACCTTTGTAGACAAATCAGTATAGTAATAATAATACCAATTCAGGTTTATTTCTCTTGTTCTACCCCCTCCAAAATACCAGAATGCTTTTACTTCATACTTAACCCTTTTGCTAGGGCCGGCTAGCTGCAAATTTCATTTTTCAGGCTATAATATAAGGGGTGTATGACTGGTTGTCGTTGGAGCCACATTGGAGAACCCTTTCAATTTTTTGCTTCTTATTGGAGAACTCTATTAGTGATTAATCCTACTTTGCCAAGAATTAGTTATAGCAAAACAAAATTTTCTGTCAAAAATTGTTTTTGAGTTTTTTACTAGTTTTAAAGAGAAAAGAAAGGATAAGAGAGGAAAATGAAACTAGGTGGGAGGCTGGTCTTGTAATTACCCTTCCACCCCTCTATTTTTTTTAGGTGTATAGATATTTAATAAGAGGAAATTGTGAGGAATGAGTTTTTTTATAAAGATATTTTAAAAATAATTATTAAAATAAGTTTAATTATTTTTAGTTATATTTAGTCATGACTTGATAAAAATATTTTTTAAATTATTTTAAATGAATTAAATCATTCATCATAATTTTTTTCTATTTGTATTTCAGATTTTTCTCTCTCACCATTCCACTCTCGTAAATTTTATTGATTTCTCCATTCGACATTCATATGCTACGCTTTCGATTTCTCTTTCAGCATTCCTCTGCTATACTTTCGATTTTTCCCTCTCGTGTTTTCAGATTTCTTTTTCTTACGTTTTCAATACACCAAGCCATGGTTTTGACGTGTTTGGGTGGATGGGTATTTGAAAAATTCGATTTTTAGGTATTTTAGATAAAATTAAAATGGTAGAAATAATCACATATGTATGAAATAGTTTTTAATTGAATCAATTTGGGACCTAAACACTAATAAATTCAAAATTTTAAAATTTATAAACTTAGGTTTTCAAAAGAATTTTTTTTTAATTTTTAATCAAGGTAAGTGTTTTAGATTAAAAAAATTATATTTTGATTTATGAAAACATGTTAGAAACACTTTAATCAGTATTAAATTGTCAAAAAAAAAATAAAAAAAATGAAAAGAATTGAGAGGATTTGAAAATTATTAATAAGTAACAACATTGTAGACATTAAAATATAACAAAATGTTTTTGAATATATTGTGTAACAATAATTTTTTTTAACATAGCGTGTAATAACAATATTTTTTTTTTCAATGTAACAACATTTTTTAACTATGGTGTGTATCATATTTTTATACATGACTTGTAATAACAATATTTTTTTTCAACATGACGTATAACAACCTAACCGTGACGTATAATAATAGTATTTTTTTCAACATGGCATGTAACAACTTAACTGTGGCTTGTCACATATTTTTAAATATGACGTGTAATAACATAACCATAGCGTGTCACAAGTTTTTATACATGACATGTCACATGTTTTTGTACATGACGTGTTACAGCCTAACCATGACTTGTTCACAAATTTTTATACATAGCATGTCACAGGTTTTTGTACATGACGTGTCACAACTTAATCATGACTTGTCACATGTTTTTGTATATAGCATGTCACAACTTAACCATGACTTGTCACAAGTTTTTACACATGACATGCCACAGATTTTTATGCATGACGTGTCATAACCTAATCATGACTTGTCATAAATTTTTATATATGACATATTACAATTTAACTATAACTTGTCATAAATTTTTATATATGAGGTGTTATATATTTTTATATATAATATATCACATCATAATATATAATTTTATTAAGAATATTTTTATTTAATTTAATTAAAAATAATTAAAATTATAAAAAGAATTATTTTTTAAAACATTTTATCTTTAAAAACGGTTATTTTTTAAAATGTCCCTATTTATAAACTGTACTTCTCTTAAAAGGAAATTCCAGACTCCATAGATAAGAGAGAAAGAATGATAAGCGCGTACGAACCTTGGGTACAAGCTAGTATTAGTTATCCTCCACAGCTCAAACTACTAAACCAAAAACCCAATCTTTCAATCACTAAAACAAAGACCCAAGTTCAAAGAAAGTCTCTTGACAGCAGGTTTGACGATATTGAAGATGATGCTAAGATTGATAATGGTGGTGGTTCCGGGTTAGTGAAATTTACGTTGCCAACCCATGTTAAATCAATTACAAGCACGTCAAACCCATTTATCAAACACTGTCTTAAGCTCAAGAGCAGCTCTTCTTATCGCCACTCTCATGCTTCTGCTCTTGTTGTTGGCACTACGCCTATCAGGTAACCTTTCTATTCAAATTCTAGCTTTGGGTCTCTTTGAATTTTCAGTTTAACTGCACAAAACCCCAAATGGGTTTCTTTTATCTTATGCTATTTGCGCTACGGTAGTTCAGTTACTTACTTAGAAGTGGAGAAAGAAGGAAAGAAAAAAGAACGAAATAGTAGTTCACACATCAGTATTTTGAAGGATTAAAAATTATTTTGCTTCGTTAGTATGCTCGTTAGTGAAACCTTTCTTTCATTCTTCCCTTAAAAAATCCCTATTGAATAACAGATGATGTATTTGCTTATAATTCTTGTTATTTGTAGGACCTCTTTCAGATAATGGCATTTCAGGGGTCACCTCGATACTCATGTTAGAGGTCTTTTATCCAAGTTTTTCTGCAGTTTATGTTAATTGTTTGAAACTCTAGCTGTTCCTTCTGCTCATCAAAATGCTAATCAGCTCATGGGCATATGTGGGGTGCGGTGGGCTATCGTTTGTTGTCATTTTTCAGATGATTATTTAAAAAGTTGCTATAAGTCATAGAACTTGTCCATGGCTTCGGTTCTTGCTGTAAGAGAGCTGTCAATGATTTCTTTTATTCACTAAAATGTAGACCTTGTAAACCATTTGACATTTGAGTTATTAAAATTAGTACCTCATTTGAATTTCCTTCTTCCCTACAAGTCACCTTGCTTATTATCCAACTTTGGAGACTTCAACAAAATTAGGATGAAGTCAGACATGTAAAGTATATTGTTTTGTAGATGGCATTGTTATCATTGTTATTTAGTTTCTCTCCCAAGGGTTCTGTCTGTCTGGGCTAAACGAAGAGTTGTTACATTCAACCTTTTCAGGGAAGTATACAGGTATCAGGATTCGTCACAAGAGCAAATTTTTGGAATGGATTGTTTGCTGCTGCCTGACAAAGCTAAAGTTCCCAAAGGACTGGATAAACACTTTGTTCATGTTGTGCATGTAAGCTCTATGGTGATGAAAAAACTTTCTGGGGTGCAATCAGCTGAATCTATTGAAGCGATTGCTATAATGAGGTTCCCTACCAGTTTCTTAAATTTGGACGTTGATCTAAATAATTCAGATTGTCAAAGTTGGTTCCCATCCACACATCGAATTTTAGTCCTTGATGGCATTCAGGTGATTCTCAAACTTTTTCCATGCAGTTTTCTTTTGTCCCTTTTTCTGAGGTTCCTGTTGATTCCACCCTGCTCCCTTTCTAGAATCTTGCTTTATGATTTAAAATCATAGTTCCCTATAGGTTTCTCAACATTTCTGAAAGAACATGAAGTTGCAGTTGTTGTTCTTATCTGCTGTCTCTATAAAATTTTACAGAACATTGAAGTAGTTGTTCCAATATCCTTTTAGAAGCACCTAGAGGAAATCATAGGACAGTGAAAGTTATTCTTTGGGTTGGTTCCCTCGTGCTTGGCAAAGTTTTCTATCAAAAACTTTGTCAAATGTGATATCTGCTGGAACTTGATTAAGTACTTTCTATGTTGTAATGTCAACTAAAAACACATAAACAGTTGTAGGCTGAAAATCTAGTGCAACTAAAGTATCAAATGCATTGAATGGCAAAGGACAGGAATGTATTAGAAGTCTTTGGTTTTGTTTTCCTTTGATGTGCTATGACTGGAAAACATTTAGTTCTCTTTAATGCTTGATATTCATATGGATTCGAAGATGTAATGGTGCAACACCATTTAATCCCAAAGCCATAACTGCAGGCATTTGATTTGAGGAATCTTGTGGACATATGGATCTCTAATTCATGAGAAATTGATCCCTGCAGGACCCTGGTAACCTTGGCACATTACTCAGATCAGCTATGGCCTTTCGATGGGTGAGGAATAAAATTTTAAACATGAAGTTATTTCTTTTCTTTACTGTTTGCTTCTCGTCGTCAGCAGTTTCCTATTTGTTTATCAAATTCTCATAGACATGCATGCTTTATTGACACTCTTATCATAATTAATGAGTGTAAGTTCATTAAATAACAACTCTCTTATAGCTGTCAATGACTGTTTTGAAACTTTAGGATGATGAGGCATGAATCCACTCATGCACAATGTTTTATACATTTTAGGTAGATTGTAGATGAACCATCTAGAGTGACAAGCATGTGTGTAAACATGCTATTTGTTTACAGGCAAAACTTGTAATGGGGTATTTCACGCAGCTGTTTGAACCAAGAATCAATAGGTTGCACTTATGGGACTTCCTAATGATTTGTTAATCATAGTTGGATATTCTTTTCTCTATTTCAATGTCCACATTCCATTATTCCAAAGGGTTCTGATATTATGATCAATATCCAACAGGGAGGTATATTTCTTCTTCCTGGTTGTTGTGATCCATTCAATGAAAAGGCACTTAGAGCAAGCCGGGGAGCCTGCTTTCAGCTGCCTATAGTTTCGGGCAGTTGGTACCATCTTGAAACCCTGAAAGATACATTCAATGTGAAGATGCTAGCTGGCCACCCAGACACTGATGGGAAAACAGAAAAGGTATCTTCACTATCTCAAGAGTTTGTACATTCTTTAGCGCATGTTCCATTATGCTTGGTTTTGGGAAGTGAAGGGCGTGGCCTTTCAGAGAAAGCTCAGCGGGAATGTGAGCTTGTGAGCATTCCTATGGCAGGAGAATTTGAATCTCTCAACGTTTCTGTTGCTGGCGGGATTTTCTTGTATATGTTACAGCCTAAGAACTAGAGATTAAAATCTATTTCTCATGAATTTCATTAATTCTAAATGTCTGATCCTCCATCTGATGAAGATTTCGTCTCGTCTCCATTTACGTACACCTGTCCCTATCTGTAAGTTAAAATTATAAATGGATTTATATTTCATATCTAAAAAAAACTTTGAATTATTTAGAAAATTTTGAATAAATTTTTTATTTTTCATTACATTTAATTAAGTTTTTTTATTTTTATTTTAAGTCAAATAGGTTTTTATATTTAATGTTTGATTAATTGTTATTAATTAAGATATTATTTGTTGTTTTATGTCACATTACATTGATGTGATATTTTACATAATATATAATAGATGATGATGTAATATGATATGATCATGTGATATGTTTATCATTCATATCATTATTACGTGAGTATAAAATGATAAGTAACATCTTAATTAATAATAATTAAGTATTTATTAATCATAAGAATTTATTTAGTTTGAAATAAAAATATAAAAATTTAATTAAACAAGATAGAAAAATAATAATTTATTTAAATATTTTTAAATGATTTAAATTTTTTTTAAACATCATGTCTCAAATTTATTAATAATCTATTAATGGATATAATTTTGACTGTATTTTTGCATTGGATCCATTATTAATTTTGACTGTAATTTTGATTGTCTTAAATTTTGACTGTATTTAAATATTTATTAATCATCTAAGAGTATAGTACATATTTTACTCTTTTTAATGATTGTATTATTTAATATCTTTAAAATGATACATTTCATTCTTTTGTATTAACTTTTCAAATGTTGCAGTAAGAAGAGTTTTAGTAAACAAATTTGTTAGATTGTCATTTGAACGAATTTATTGAACACTAATATCACATTTTTTTTGGAGAACAATGAGTGAAGAATTTTGACAAAATATGTTTTGTCTTATAACCTTAATGTATTCTTCTTTTAATTGTGCTATGCAATCAGTATTGTCATCATATAATGTTTTTAGCATTTCTTTCTTAGTTGACAAGCTACATGTTTCTTGAATATGTTAAGTTACAGATCTTAATTAGACACATTCACAACTTGCTTCATGAATTATTAAAATTTTTACATAGTTCGAAGAAGTAGTAACTATAGTTTGTTTTATAAAACGTCATAAAATAGTCGTACCTCCCTATGTGAATAAGTAACTTATTTGGAATCGAGTTTTGTGTGGATCAGATAAATATCCAGCATTTGCATAATCAATTAAATTTGATTTGATACATTTAAATTATATAAGCCTATGTTCATTGTTCTTTAGAGATATTGAAACATATGTTTAATTCCATTCTAATATCTTTAAGTTGAAAAATAACTATATCTTGTTAATAAATTCACAACAAATGATATATCAAGTCATGTATTGTTAGCAAGATACATCAATGTTCCAATTATTATAAGATACGATACTTCCAGACTAAGAAGTTCTTCATTATTCTCACAAGGTTGGAAAAAGGTTTTTTTTTTACATTAAATGAACTTACAACCATTGATGAACTCAATAGACGTGTTTTGTCCATATAAAATCATTTTAACACTTTTGTTATATAATTAGATTGATGGATAAAAATTTTATTTATCAAGTAGTCAATCTGACGACTCAAATAAAATTTTATTTTTTTAAAGTCTTTCATCGTAAATTTTCTTTTTAAGCAATCCATGACTTTTGATAACTCTTCAAGAGTTTCGATAATATTTAGTTTATCAATATAAACAGTAATTATCACAAATTCATATATGAATATTTTTATAAAAACACATAAGCATATAAGATCATTTTTATAGCCTTCTTGCAATAAATATTCACTAAGGTGATTATACCACATGCGTTTAGATTATTTTAATCCATATAAAGATTTATTTAATTTGATCAAATAAATTTTTCAAAAATTCAAATTTTATGCTTTAGGTAACTTAAATCCTTAAGGATTTTTCATATAAATATCGATATTAAATGAGTTATATAAATAGGATGCAGCTATATTCATTAGACTCATTTCGATCTTCTCATATATTGCTAGACTAGTTATTATAAAATTGTAATTGTATCTACTATAGAGAATATATCTCTGTATATTCAAAACCAGATCTTTGGATAACATCTTGTATGACAAGTCGCGCTTTATATCTCATAATCTTTTTTTTCTTATTTCGTATTCGCACAAACAGTCATTTGTATCCTACTAATTTTGTACGATTTGGTGTACGGACTATAAGTTTAAAAACTTCACGTTTTGCAAGTGAATTCAATTTGACTTTAATTGTGTCTTTCCATATTAGTCAATCATTTTGATGTTTACATTCTTCATAGATGTAGGTTTAAGATCTTCATTTTCTTTCATAATATTGTGTTAAATATTATATACAAAATATCTTTAACATTTATTCAATCCGGTTCCATTTTTTCCCGTCATGACATAATTGATTGAGATCTCTTTATTTTCAATGATTTTAGGTACCTGAATTTTTTTTTGAATTTTTATCACTTATGTCAAGGGCCTTTTCTAAAGTTTCTATTTCCTCTTTCTAACCATCTTAAATATTTACTCTTTTTCTTTTTTGAAGATTTTATTTTTGAAACTAATTGATCTTCACGCTTCTAGCATGCCTTGTCTTTTAGGGACATCAATGCTAATAGGAGCATTTGCAGTTGATATATAAGATTTAATTATTCTCTTTAGGTCAATAAATACGTTTGACAATTGATTTATTATATTTTACAAGAGAATTATCTTTTGAACTTCTTGCTCACATTTGTTTGTATGAGGATCAAATCTAGATAATGATAATATATTCCAAGATATTTTTTTTAGCTGGTTATTTTCTTCCCTAATGTTGGAAAATTTGTTTCATTAAAATGAAAAAGTAAACCTTGTAGTGAATAAATCTTTTGTTGAAGGCTTTAGATATTTAACTATAGGTGGAGACTCATATCCAACACATATTCTTAATTTCCTTTGAGAGCCCATCGTTATGCTTTGTGTTGGAGTAATTGGAATATATACCGCACATAAAAAATTTTTATATGGAAAATATTTGATTCTTGATTATAAACTAATTGTATAGAGGAGAATTTATAATAACTCGTTTGGCTTGATGCATACAAATATTGTTGCATCCAGAATGGTATGCCCCCAAACAGAAATTGAGAGTTTAAATTTCATAAGTAGTGGCATTGTAATAAGTTGGAAGTGTTTAATAAACGATTTTGCTAAACCGTTTTGTGTATGAACATAAGCAATAGGTTCTTCAACAGTTATTCCAATTAATATACAATATTAAAGGCTTAAGATGCATTGTCAAGACAAATTGTCTTGATTACATAATTAGAAAAGCATGCTTTCAAACAAATGATTTGAGTAATTAATCTAGTAAATATCAAATTGCAAGTTGATAATAAGCACACATGTAACTATCTAGTCGATACATTTATTAAAATCGTAAAAAATCTAAATAGTTCGTATGGTGGATGCATGAATCCACATATAACCTTGAATATGTTTAAAAAATGTAAGAAATTTAGTCCTAACTTTAGCTAGTAATAGCCATATAATTTATTTGCCTTTAGAGCAAGCAACACATGAGTATTTCATTAGATTGAAAAATCTTTTATTTTTTCAATGAATGATCATATTAATTTTCAATAATTTGTTGCATCATTATTGATTCAGGATGATCTAACTAGTAATACCAAACATTAAAATCATTAGTAAATTTCTGATTTACTATGAGTTTCAATTATTTTAATAGTTGTATAATTTAATCTAGAGAACAAATTGAGAAATTTTTTTTTTTCAACACACACGTCTTATTTGATATTTAATACCTTTGTGAGAGGTTGAAAATAAAATAATACTAACACTAGGTTGATTTGCTAAAACTAAAAATTGAAACCTAATTAGTAAAATTGGGTTGAAGTTTGAAGACGATGAAAATAAAATCTAAACTTGAGAGATTAGAAGATGGTGTGTTATGAAAATATAATTTAAAAGAATAACTATAAAACAATATAAAAAAGTATTTAGAGAGAATGTGTTATTCACGTCTATATCTACAAATGAATAGAACGGACGGCAGTGATATTTCGAGTAAGTAGATACATACAGTCCAATAAAGCAAGAAAGAATTAAACATGGCAAATTCTGCAGTAAGGTCATCTTTTTTGACCTTACTATAAGGTCAATTAATAAAGACTATTTGATCTATGAAATTAAATTACAATTGTTGATTTAAAACCCATAAAAAAATTGGTTAACCAATTCAACTGGTAAATAAAAATCCTCTTTTCAATGGACTCTTCTTATTCCTTATTAATAAAAACTATTTATTTATATTTCTTTTATTTAATATCTGAAATTTCATATTATAAATAGAATTATCACTATAATTGTCACGACCCGGTACTAACTTCGAGCCCGTGACAACCGCCGCGACGCCCCAATAGACATCCATTTCTTGGGATACCAATTGAGACCCCGCAAGGCTTATGTATCAGTTTTTCTACTTCCCTTGTGAGTATTAGTTACTAAAATCATGTTTTAAAGAAGTATGAACCATTTCTGATTCGAAAACAGTCAAAAAGAAATTTTTACCACACAGGGGTATTTTGGTAATTTTTCAGTAAAAATTTCAAAATCAATTAGAAATGTAATATATATTTAGAAAACACATATTCCATGATCAAAAATAAAATTTGGTGTCTAAAACGTTCGTTTGAAGGAAAATTACAACTATCTGAATAAAATAAAAATATTCGTTAAAATATTCTATTTTCTTGTAAAACAATTTTTATAGGAATATTCATAGACAATTTTTACAGCGTAAAAGCAAAATAAATTACTTCATACATTGTTATAGATAACCAGGATATAAACTTTCATTTACAGCGACACGTGGGCCCTCAAATGACAAAAGTACTCAAAGGTAGTAAACCTACGAGTTTTTGAAGTAGTATGGCCAACTGTAATCCTCGACGATTTTCGACTATCTACAAGCTACGCTGAGCCTGAAATGGATAAGAAGAGAGGGTGAGATTATATATAATCCCAGTGAGTAAACAAACATTACCTAAAATATCTAAAGTCGAGTAATTAGAGACATTTAAAATAAATTATTGTACCATGATTCACAACATTTCAACCAAATAAAATAAATCCATTTCACTCAAATAATTAGCATGGCTCATGAATCTCATAAAACTAGGCTCGTGCCATAAACCCATTCTCGGGAATACCTTGACCGAGGCATCCTACTAAGACCGCCAAGGCTGTTTAAAAAATTGTATATAAGTATAAAACAGGTTTTCGTTTTGAAAACGTAGCTGTTCCTTGACGTTAGCGGAGTTCACCCTCACGTGGTGGTTAGGCGTGATGTGAACTCTAGCCATACCTCAGGAGTTACCCTCCACGCCTCTCATACCGAGGTATAATATAACAGGGTTACCGTGCCCCTCTAATAGGCTGGTCCACGGAACCCGCCCACTGCAGTAAGCTAATTAACCCACCATAATTAATAAAATTTCGTCAGCATAACATGGCTTAAACAATATTATCCAGCCTGCATGGGTAACCAAAACAATTTGTATATTTCTCAACAACACAATTGTCAATCAGCCATTTATGCCAGCAATTCCATGAGCCATTCGATTTCAAGTCACAGTTTACAATACAAATATAGCAAGTAATAGTCTCCAAGTACTCTATTTAAAAATCGTTGTTTATTTTCCAAACAATTTATAAAATTATATCATTTATGCATATTTGTTTATAAAACATAAAATATACGTTTCAAGACCCATTTTCCATAGAATTCATTAAATCAGATAAAACTACTTTAGATAATTAAGGTAATGATAAGCTCACTCACTATGTCCAAAGTTTGGATTTCTTTGAAGCTCACAGTCTAACGATCCTCTGGTGTTATCTCCTTGCCTTTATCGGATGTCCTTCCACCTAGACATAGAGTAAAATCAAGGAATTGACCACATTGGTACTAGACCATAATAAACTAACCTATATTCTATACTTAATGCATGATATGCAAATGCAAAACGCGTCCGAATTTCGCTAAAACGCGGTATTGACTAATTTCGACCGATTACTCGATTAATTGACAACTATGTCCAAATCACTTCCAAATTGATCCGTTTCTCTTTTAAACCTTAATTCATCACACACACTTCTAAATAATTAAAATTTCAGCCTTGAAATCCTTGAAATCCTTCACATAAAAATTCGGACATTACGGTATACTAACATTGTAATTTTTCCTAGTCACATTTTCACTTAATTCTTTATTTTTTCAATCCATTTTCCTTGTAATTCAAACAATTCCCCTTGATATTCAACCCACATGGTTCAGCCAACAAAGAACCATAGGGGAATTAAATGTTTTTTCTAAAACTTTGTTCATAACTATGCTTAACCATCATCAAACAACAACATAGTTCAAATTCAAGCAATTCCCATATAAAATCCTCATCCATACCCATTTGACCTTAAGAAATTCAGCATGATAACTCATCATTTAACCATGGAAAGCAAGAACTAAAGCATAGGTAAGCTAGGGTTAGAGTAAATCTAAAGAAATATTATCTTGGTTTGGCTTGAATCTTGAAAAAACTTGATTTTCTTGAATTTTTGGCTTGTTTTTCTTGTTTTTCTCTTTTTTTCTCTTTGTTTTTCCTTTGCTGCAGGTGTGTGCCGATTTTGAGAAGAAATGTGAGGGTTAAAGGCTGATTTTGGTAGTTTAATAATAAAATAAAATGGGTTGCCATGTGTCAAAATCTTATTTGCCCATTTTTCTTTTTATGCTTTGAAAATTGACTTTTATCCTCCACCATTAGATTAGTCAAAAGTCAACATATTGATAAGGGAAGACCATGGCTGGAAAAGTGTCTTGGTGGTGAAAAATTACGATTTTGCCCCTGAAGTGGCAAAATTACGATTTTGCCCATATGTTTCGTAAAATATCAAAAAAATGTCAGAATTTAAAATTTTTACTTCTAAATCTCAAATTATGCTCCAAATAATCATTCTTGGTCAAAAATTTCATTAAATATCCAAATTAAATTTTTAAGTGGTAAAATGACAATTTTGCCCCTAAAGAACTAAAATTTCGGTTTGACTCCAAATTGATCATCGAACTCCAAATCATCATTTTAACTCATTCCTGGACTGTAAAATTCTCAATTTCGTCTTAGATTTCCTATTTGAACTAGTTCGAGGCTTAAATCGGTTTAGTTATACCATAAAGGCAATATCGTCTTTTAACGATTTTTCGGGGCTTTCTAAATATGCAGATATATTACTATGCACATGAATGACGTGGCAAACATATTATAAGACAGGGCTTGACAATAATAAATCAGAAAGTCAAAATAAAAATGTATAATAATAAAAATAAAAGCACATGTAATTTAAAATTGTCATTGAAAAACCTAAACGTAAAGTTTTTAAAAGTTATGATTAAAAATCCTCAACGTAAAGCAATAAGAATTGACATAAAAACTCATAAAGGTAGAATAATTAAATTTAAAATATTAACATAAATATGTAAAAGTTAACATAACAAGTCAATTAAAGAAAAAATTTTAATTTTAATAAAAAATATTCATATTTATATTCTCAGACTAAAATTGTTTAACGATATATAAATTTTAATTTTAAATAAAGAATATTACTAATAAAAATAATTATAGTTCACAATTGACATAAATAAGTCTTGACATAAAACTGTAACAATTGACATAAAAACTTATGAAGATGAAATAACTAAATTTTAAATCTTAACGAAAATGTTTGAGAGTTAACATAACAAGTCAATTAAGTAAAAAAATATAATTTTAGTGAAAAACAAACATTTAAATTTATATTCTTGGATTAAAAGTGTTTAACAATATACAAATTTTAATTTTTAAATAAAAAATAATAAAGATAAAAATAATTATAATTCAAAATTGACATAGAAAAACTTTGATGTTAAACTGTGAGAATTGACTTAAAAATTTATGAAGGTGGAATAACTAAATTTTAAATCTTAATATAAACGTGTGAAAGTTAATGTAATAAGTCAATTATGTAAAAAAAATTTAATTTTAATAAAAAATAAATATTTAAATTTATATTATTGGACTAAAAATATTTAATGATATCAAAATTTAATTTTTAAGTTTTGACGTAAAATTGTAACAATTGACAGAAAAACTGATAAAGATGAAATAATTAAATTTAAAATTTTAATATAAATGTGTGAAAGTTAATATAACAAGTCAATAAAGTAAAAAAATCTAATTTTAATGAAAAAATATTTAAATTTATTTTTTGAGCTAAAAATGGTTAATGATATATAAATTTTAATTTTCAATAAAGAATAATAATGAAAAAAATTACAGTTCAAAATTGGCGTAAATAAACTTTGACGTAAAACTGTAAGAATTGACGTAAAAACTTATAAATGTGGAATAACGAAATTTTAAATCTTAATGTAAATATTTAAAAATTAACATAATAAGTTAATGAAGTAAAAAATAATAATTTTAATGAAAAATAAACATTTATATTTATATTATTGGGCTAAAAGTATGTAATGATATTCAAATTTTTATTTTTAAATAAAGAATAATAAGGATAAAAATAATTATAATTCAAAATTGACATAAAAAAGCTTTAACGTAAAATTGTAACAATTGATGTAAAAACTAATAAAGGTGGAATAACTTTTAAATCTTAATGTAAACGTGTGAGAATTAACGTAACAAATCAATTAAGTAAAAAAATTTAATTTTAGTGAAACTAAATATTTAAATTTTTATTCTCAGATTAAAAGTATTTAACGATATATACATTTTTTTAAATAAAAGATAATAAGGATAAAAATAATTATAGTTCAAAATGGACATAAAAAAACCTTAACGTTAAACTATAAGAATTGACTTAAAAACTTATAAAGGAGAAATAATTAAGTTTTAAATCTTAACATAAATGCGTGAGAGTTAACATAACAAGTTAATTAAGCAAAAAAGATCTAATTTTAATGAAAAACAAATATTAAATTTAAATTCTCAAAATAAAAGTATTTAACGATGTGTAAATTTTAATTTTTAAATAAAAATAAGAAAGATAAAAATAATTATAGTTTAAAATTGACATAGATAAATCTTGACGTAAAATTGTAAGGATTGACGTAAAAACTTATAAAGATGAAATAACTAAATTTAAAATCTTAATGTAAACATGTGAGAATTAACGTAACAAGTCAATTAAGTAAAAAAATCTAATTTTAGTGAAAAATAAATATTTAAATTTATATTTTTGGAGTAAAAGTATTTAACGATATATAAATTTTAATTTTTAAATAAAACACAATAAGGATAAAAATAATTATCGTTCAAAATGGATATAGAATAATTTTGATGTAAAACTATAAGAATTAACATAAAAACTTATAAAAATAGAATAACTAAAATTTAAATTTTAACGTAAACATGTAAGAATTAATATAACAAGTCAATTAAGTAAAAAGACTTAATTTTAGTGAAAAATAAATATTTAAATTTATATTCTCGTACTAAAAGTATTTAACGATATACAAATTTTAATTTTTAAATAAAAAATAATAAAGATAAAAATAATTATAGTTCAAAATGAGCATAAAAAAGCCTTGACGTAAAACTATAAAAATTAACGTAAAAATTTATAAAGGTGAAATAATTAAATTTTAAATCTTAACAAAAATGTGTGAGAGCTAACAAAACAAGTCAATTAAGTAAAAAATATAATTTTATTGAAAAACAAATATTTAAATTTATATTCTCGGAATAGAAGTATTCAACGATATATAAATTTTAATTTTTAAATAAAAAATAAAAAATATAATAATAATTATAGTTTAAAATTGACATAGATAAGCCTTGATAAAAAATTATAAGAATTGATGTAAAAACTTATAAATGTGGAATGACTAAATTTTAAATCTTAACGTAAACGTGTGAAAATTAACGTAACAAGTCAATTAAGTAAAACAAATCTAATTTTAGTGCAAAATAAATATTTAAATTTATGTTCTCGGACTAAAAGTATTTAACGATACGTAAATTTTAATTTTTTTTTAAAAAATAATAATGATAAAAATAATTATAGTTTAAAATTGACAAAAATAATGCTTGACGTAAACGCTTATAAAGGTAAAATAATTAAATTTTAAATCTTAATGTAAATGTATGAGAGTTAACGTAACAAGTTAATTAAATAAAAAAATCTAATTTTAGTGAAAAATACATATTTAAATTTATATTTTCAAACTAAAAGTGTTTAATGATATATAAATTTTAATTTTTAAATAAATAATAATAATAATTATAGTTCAAAATTGACAAAGATAATCCTTAATGTAAAACTATAACAATTGATATAAAAATTTATAAAGGTGGAATAATTAAATTTTAAATTTTAATGTAAATGTGTGAGAGATAGCATAATAAGTTAATTAAGTAAAAAAGTCTAATTTTAATAAAAAATAAATATTTATATTTACATTATCAGGCTAAAAGTATGTAACAATATATAAATTTTTATTTTAAATAAAGAATGATAAAGATAAAGATAATTATAGTTAAAAGTTACTATTAAAAGGTTTAATGTAAAATTGTAAAAATTGACGTAAAATTTTATAAAAGTGGAATAAGTAAATTTAATATTTTAACGTAAATACGTAAGAGTTAATGTAATAAATGATAATAATAATTTTTATTAAATTAATTAATTAAATATAATTTTAATATTAAAAAGAATAATATTCTTATAATTTAAAGTGAAAAATAAAATAAAATTAAAAATGAAATAACTTTTAAAATAAATAAAATAAATTTAAAAATTATCTACGTTGTTATTTTAAAATAAATAAATTTAAAAATTATATATATTATTTACCTGTTAATCAGATAAATAAGTTTTTATTATTTTTTAAAAATTTTATTTATTGACCTCCTACTAAGGTTAAACTACTGTAGCGTCCACCAATTAAACATTGTCAAAAAATCATAAAATCCCTCCTCTTTCTCCGTCCAATCTCTCCATCACTCAAATCCCTCCTCGACTCCTGGTCTTTGAATCCTCCATCGTCGCCGGAATCCACCACAATCGACCGGCGATGATAGCCGGAAAGCAACAGTTACAGCAATCTCAGCTGTTTTCTCTTAAAGGATCCATCCTCACTCTCTCCATTGTCACCCTCCTTTCCTTCACTTGCTTCTCCTTCAAATCCCTTCGTCCTACTCTCCCCCTCTCCCCTCCCACTCCTCAGCTTACTCTCCTCCCCTCTGCCACCTCTACCATTCCCTACGCGCGTAAAGTCGCCGACAGAGAAGAAAACAATTTCGATAAAGGTAAAGACGACGACAACGACGAGTTGTTTACCGATATTTACCATTCGCCGAAGCTTTTCAAGTTGAATTTCGAAGAAATGGAGAGGAAATTCAAGGTTTACATTTACCCCGATGGTGATCCCAAAACTTTTTATCAAACTCCTCGGAAACTCACCGGTAAATACGCCAGCGAAGGTTATTTTTTCCAGAATATTCGTGAGAGTCGGTTTCGCACGGACGATCCAGATCAAGCACACCTCTTTTTTATCCCAATTTCTTGTCACAAAATGCGAGGCAAGGTAACCAAAAAAAAAAAAAAAGAACTTCTGATTAAAATTATGTTTCTTTTTTTTTTTTTAAAAAAAAACGAGATTCGATCTACGGATATTAGTTAAATTTGTAACTTATTTTTGTTATGACGATTGATGCAGGGCACTTCTTATGAGAATATGACTATAATTGTTCAGAACTATCTAGATAGTTTGATAGGGAAGTATCCTTATTGGAACAGAACCCTAGGTGCCGATCATTTCTTTGTTACTTGTCATGATGTGGGTGTTAGGGCAACGGAAGGAGTTCCATTTCTAGTAAAGAATGCGATTCGTGTGGTTTGTTCTCCAAGCTATGATGTTGGATTCATTCCGCATAAAGATGTTGCACTTCCTCAAGTTTTGCAGCCATTTGCTCTTCCGGCTGGTGGAAATGATGTAGAAAATAGGTAAAAATCTTTGTTTTTCTTTTTTGTTCGATTGTAATGCATAAATTGTTTGTTAAAGGAAAATTTTAATGCGTGCATATTGGCATTGGTCATATTTATAGAAAGGTTTTATAGTTTGTTCCAAATGTGACGGTAAATGAAGAAACATTTCTTAAAGTAGCTCTATTTAACAAAGGATTGAGGAGGTTATTATGAAACAAGCAAGTGTACAGAGATGCAATGCAACTGTCATCTTTGATGAAAAGTCCTCTTAACCTGTGAGCTTAAACGACAAAGAGTTGCATGAATATTTCAGAAAGGTTGCAGGAGACATGTTGGGCCTTGAGAACATCGTAGAAATGCAACCATTGGTGGGAGGAGAGGATTTTGCATTCTTTTCAGAGGCTATTCCAGGACTTTTCTTCTTTCTTGGAATGAAGAATGAGACTCAAGGACAATTTCATTCAGGGCACTCACCCTACTATAGAGTGAATGAGGATATACTTCCATATGGTGCAGCCCTACATGCATCATTGGCAACAAGGTACCTCTTGGAAAATCTACCCAAGCATACTTCACCACCAAAAGGAAGTTATCATGATGAACTCTGAGCAGATAAAACTCTTGTGATGTCAACTAGTATCTAGTTGTATAGCTCAACCTAACTACCATGAACTAATTTGAGTTTGATGCTAGCAACAGCTACGTGCTAAAGTTTGAATCATTGTCAAGAATCTTGATCAACTCAATCTTCTATTGCTTAGTGCAAGTGTTACAGATTCACATTTTCAATTAAAAAGACATGATTCATGACATTTTATTTCACTTAATTGTGTGAAGTCTTAGTTGTACTCATTCTTTACTCATAAAAGAAAGACACCTTTACATTAAAAAAGTTAACAAAATCATAGACACTATTTAACAAAACCCTTTCTTAAAAAGATCAGGAATATAAGTCTGTAGCTCCATGCTAACTAGAAGCATGCTTTGCAGGACAAGGCTTGGTTTTTGGGCTGGACATCGGAACTCAAAGATTAGAGTTATACTGGCTCGTGTGTGGGAGAATGATACCGAACTTGACATTTCAAATAATAGAATAAGCAGGGCTACTGGGCATTTAGTGTACCAGAAGAGGTTTTACAGAACTAAATTTTGCATATGCCCTGGTGGCTCTCAGGTCAACAGTGCTCGCATTGCTGATTCAATCCATTATGGATGTGTTCCTGGTAAGCATTCTCAACTTCTTGTGGCTGCTGCAGTGGAGGATTTAGAAACTTGTATATCGTTAGTTGCTTATTGCTTGCTTAATGATGCAAGTGAATTGCCAAGTTATAGGACTAGGCTGGCTACTAAAGTAGGAGGAACTTAAAACTACACTTACAAACAGGAGTGAGGAATTCAAACGAAATACATGAACAGAATAAGTTAATTTCTTTGGCTCTTTGGTTTGCTGTAGAGGAGGTGATGAGACTTCCTTTTTGTGATATAGATGACCTCTGCTGAAATACCAGTGATAACTGAGATATTCTGACTAAAACTGGTAAGAAATTAGGATATATTTGTAGAGATATAATGCTAGGATTGCTACTAAAGGCTGGGCATATCTAAGGAGGTGCACATCTTTTAGTCACGCCTTGTGGAGCAGACAAAAACATTTTATGAAATTCCTATTCAGAAAAAAACTTAGGAATATCTCTGTTACTGTGACAGATGGTGCAGAATATGGTTAGCTTCCCAGCATAATCTAAGTGTTGATTCTCAAAAGTCATGGCTATCATAAGGCATGAGCTAGATTCAACTTTAGACTGATTTAGTTTTATTGCCAGCATCAATTATCTACTAGTTTTTGATGCCCTTTAATTCTGGACATAAGACTTGCTTTACTACCCTGATTTGTATCATAATTATCAGAAACACTAGGAACATCAATTTTTATCAATAATTTTATTCCAGGAAGAAGATTTATGAAACTTGAGAATTGGGTTGGAGTAGGGGCTTTAACTTTTCCTTTTTTAAAGGGTTGGAAGAAACAGTAAGATTTCCTCATTTTGAGGTGTATGTTTCTCATAGGGTGTTATTTTTGCCTTGCTGTTACCCTATTTCTCTTGTAAAGCCCTGCGCTGTGCAGGGCCCCCCCCCCCCCCCCCCCCCCCCCCCTACCTTCATCTTCCAATGAAGTAAAAGTAAAAAAAAGAGAAGAATGATTAAAAATGTTTCCTCTAACCTATTTGGCCTGTTTTCTTGCAGTAATATTGTCCAACTATTATGACCTGCCATTCAATGACATTCTTGATTGGCAAAAATTTGCTGTTGTCCTTAAAGAGAGTGATGTGTACCAGCTCAAACAGATCCTAAAGAACATATCTGATGAGGAATTTTTTTCACTTCATAAGAACTTAGTTAAGGTAGGAGCCTTCCTTTGCAAAACCGATTCATCATTCTTCGGTAAAATTGAAGTTCAATGTAACAACAATTACCTGAAGTCAATAAATGATAATTTCTTATGACTTTGTTTTATCAGGTCCAGAAGCACTTCCAATGGAACTCACCACCCATAAAGTATGATGCATTCCACATGGTTATGTATGAACTTTGGTTGCGCCACCATGTAATCAAATACTAATTTTGTTGATTTGTTAACGGATGTAGTTCCATTTCACTTTTGTATACACTAAAAGGTTGCCTCCTAACAACCTAAAAGCTTGTATTTTATGTACATACTGCTTAAGTATTACGTGCCAAAGATGTCAGCTATTTGTTTGTTCTTTATGTTCTGTTTTGCATTTTGTACATACTGCTTAACTTTAGGTTTGGCAAACTGGCTAACTTGAACTGACTGGAGCTACATCAAAGACACAATGTCTTTCAAGGGCATGCGTAGCTCAAAATTTGATTGTTGAGACATCCGTGGTTATGGATGAACTGCTGGACTGATTGTTCGCCCAGATACTGTAACGATTATGTAGGTTTTCAGTTGCATACTAAATTTATAGGTGCTTTTTCTACTCTAGCCTTTCTGAAAATAAATCTACAAGAAAAGCATGACATGGTACTATTATTATTTTATCAAGGTAGAATTCTATGTTGGGCTGCCTTATATTAGTTACAAACTTACTTAGAAATACAGAGAGTCAACGTACATAAAACTCTTGCATCATAAGGTAACGAGAAAATAATAAAACACGTATTTGCCTGCATATGCATACATACACTTGTTATACACAAATATTAGCATCCTCATTCTCATCGGGCCTCTGCAGGGTCATGGGAATCGAACCGTTCTGAGATCCATCACTGCTGCTAGTTGCAGTTCCACTAGCATTGATCCTCAAGTCTGCCCTCTCTTTTTTGAATGTTAATATGCTCACATTGCAGTGTAAAGTGTATCAAAGTATTTAATTAATTGGTTGATGTATAATTTTTTTAAAATTTAAATTTTTTTAATTATAAAAAAAAAATATTACAGTGTAAAGCATCATTTTTGGGGTAACAACAATCCCTGCCAGGATTGATGTGGCCTTAGCGCCCGTTCTATTGTTTTTCATCCATCCCATAAAACATGTGCTTATGAAGTACATGTTAATCTCCGTCACAAATAGCCACGTGATCAAAGTAACCTGCATATTCAACCAACAGAAAAAACAGATGAGAAATTTCTATATTGTCAGAAAAACTTTTCCTGCTATGGCATGGAATGGAGAAAGATATTTCATTATTTGAACTCATTAATCTCAACGGACTATAGTTTTTATGGTAGCCCATCTTGGCTGCACTGCTTGTAAATCTAAGGAGGGGTACCAATGCAAATGGTAGCTCAAATGATAAGATCATCTGAAGACAAACAAACACAATATCTGTTTTCTAGTTGCTTTAATAAAGAAGATTTAACAAATTCTTTCTGGTTTGACATTACAGAAGCAATGATTTAGTTGCATTTCTCATATTGCCTTGGTCACTGCTGTCTGACAGTCTTCTCCATCATAGGCCTGCAGGTCTTAGAGTTGTGCAGCAGACTTCTGCAGTTTATAGCTGCCTGCTGCTTCAAGAAGTCTCGGGAGCTGCTGTCTATTTTGTTGCTGTATTTTTTAAATTAAAAGATAATTCACGTGATGAAAAGTTACCATTAATTCAAAAATTATGTCACAAAAAGTAATATAATGTATCTATTGATTAATAGATAAATTTACACGTAAATAATTATATTTTTTAAAAAATGATATCTATGATATATGTTGAAAAAATATCAACGTTCAAAAGTTAAAAATAAAAAATTATTGTTTCAAGGTATAAATCAAATATTGTGATTTATGATATGAATAGTTATCTATTTATAAGATGATTATTGAAATAATATCTTTTGATTAAAAGTTGTGTTTGATAAAAGTGTAGAGATACTTTTTAGATAAAATGTGTCTTTATTAAAAAGTTGTGACTTTATAATATAAAGATACTTTTTAGATAAAAAGATGTCTTTATGAAAAGGTAATATCTTTAAAGAAGAGACATTTTGAAACTTATATAAAAGGCTGATTGTCATCTATTTTGATACAACTAGAGACAACAAATTCAAACATAAGACAAGTGCAAAGAGCAAGAAAAGTGTTGTATTCTTCTAACACAAGACACTTAAGTTTTCACTATTTATAAAATATTCTGAATTCCTTAAAATTTACTTGTTGCAGAAAATTGATTCTAAAATCAAACAACTTTACAAACTTTTGAATGTATCTAGCGGTCTTGCTGAGTTAGGAGGCACTGTTGTATCAGCTTGAATTGAAGCTTGAGTGTTCTCCTTTACACTGGAAACTATCGACTGATAATTAATTAAAATTATCAAAGAAAATGCACAACACATAAGTTATGGAACGACTCAAGTCTTAAAAAGATTTAAATACTTAATTGTGATACAAAGGCCTATTTCTTGTAGGTAGTGTAGACTCCAAGGGCCATTTTGGCCTCGGCTTTCAAGGGCCTGAATTAGGTTGGGATTACCATGGGCCTTCCTTCTGGGGAAATTATCAGTGCTTCGATTCCAAGTCAATGTGTTCAAAATCCCATCTCCCTCGATTGACTGATCACTCTGCACCGCCTGCTGTTAGCCTCATTCCATTGGCATTGAAGAATTGATCTAGCTAGCTACATCTGGTTAAGTATGTTCCACTTTATTTACTAAACAAGTAAGCATCTATGTATCTTACTTTTGTTAAGTGATGACAGATAACTCAATGTCTTAATTATGAATTAGGAGTAATTAAAAAACTTTGCGAATATTTCAAATTGGTGGAATATTTTGGAAAGTAACTTCACTTGATAAATATGAAGTAGATAAATCCAAAAAGAGCATAACTCCTAAGTCGAAGTTGATGTGATTAGAGTGTGCTTTAATATTTGTCTCATTAAGATAGGAAAAAGCATCTGAAACCAATGGTCAAGTTAGAGGATAAGACAGGGTCGTAACAAAACCTTCCTTTGTGCTTATTTAACTTTTTCATTTATGTCTTATTTGTGATTTCAAACCATATTAGACAACAAGACACTCTCTTGCAAAAGCTCCCTATATGTACAACAATTAATCTTTCCCTTGGATTATTTGTAGCCTATTTGGTATAATCCAAACCAACCTTTGAGAATCCAACTTTTTTATTTTTTAACAACAAAGTCAGACAAGAAAGATTGGAGCTCCCAACCTCCAATTTTTCTTCGAAAAAAAACACATAAAATATTTTCTTACTGTTTTACATTATATATATATATATGTGTGTGTATGTGTGTGTGTGTGCTGGGATTCCATTAATAAAAAGCCAATTCCGATCATTGGATGGTCCCCAAGAATGCATTTATAATTAGAAATACTCCATGGTTGCTGTTCTACAGGGAATAAACAAGGACAAAAGAGGATAATATAGAAAACACTGCTCCTACATATCAAATTGAGCTTTTAAGTCATCAAGTATAGGAAAAATGGGATGAGATTAGAATAGAGATTCGTAGTACTTATTGTGTTCAAAAGAGGGAAAAAATTGGTAATTTTAGATTATTAAACTGAGATCTCCTTCTCAAAGCATAAGATAATTTTCATTTTTATGATTAAAAAATTATGTATTTTTCAAAATTCCTCATTATTTAAAAAAGAAAAGAAAAGTTACATTTTCTTAAAAAATTAATTTAATAAATTAAAGAAAGAGGCGTGGCAACCAAATAGGCAAACACCAATACTAAGCTATGAATTTATGGTGCATCCTCCACAAAAAAAAAACATTGAATATTTTTTGGTGTCCATACTAGCATTGATCACCATCGCATTGAATATTGATTGTCCCATACACTTTGACATCATTTGACAAATGGGGAGTAGGGTCCAAATTATCTAACCTTTGATAATTGGATTTATTCTTAGTGAACCAACCGCGTTTGATCCACCATAAACTCCTCAATCAAAGTGTTTGTGGTTCAATTAATCTCTATTACCATTTACATATCTACTATCCACAATCAATAGAAAGAATTTCGACCTGACTTGGCTTTTGCATCTTGCTTCGTCGAGGAAAAAGTATTTCTTTTGTGGACAGTAATAGGACAAGGCAGAGTTAGGGAGGTATCTCGACAAGCTAGCCGGCTTGTTATCATTGATACCGTATTTGGATCCTGGGACAAGTTCAAAGTATATATGACAGCTATAACAATTTGGGATTCAGACGTCAGGTCCTTCATGCGATTATACGACTGCCATTTTCAAAGGCAAAATCATCGCAGAAACGATCCAGACAAAGAAGGCAAGCGTAGGGCCAATGTTATAGTTCATAGTTGATTAAAAATTTTGTTTTGTTTTTATGTCAAATATTTTGTAGTTGTGGAACTTGAGCTTTGTGAGTTTCGTTTTGTCCATCTCATCTCTTTCTTTCCCTATAAGGAAATTGAAATCTAGGCTTCGGCAGTTTTTATTTTTTATTTTGGTTTATGATGTAGATATTGCTAGTTTTTTGTTAGGAAAACACAAATCGTGGAAAGAGATCTTGACTTGCTAATGCTTGCCCATATACCAATAAATAATGAATATACAGTTATCTTCTCCTTTTATTAGAATTACGATTATTGTTAATATTGTTGATTTAGGTGGTAATGGGATGAGTTAAGTCAGTTTCAAGTTTGAATTATTTCGAGTTTTATTAGGTCATATATTGTTTTGAGTAAAGTTATTGAGCTTGGGTTGTTCAAGTATTATGGATTTCAATTTTTTAAACCAAATTAAGTTAAATTCAAATTAATTCACATGTTGGGCCATGTTGAATAAAATGATTTCAAAATAATTTGAGATATATTTTTTAGTAATATATAATAATTTATAAAAATATAACTAAAAGATCTAAAAATTATCATTTATATTTAACTTAATTTTTTCTACTTAAAGAAACTTACATATTAACATTAAATAAATAAATAAATAAATAATAATCAAATAAGTTTTATGCACCAACTATCAACTCTATGAGCTTTCTCTCAAGATCCTTGCTACAATTTCATTTGTAATTTGTGGTGCTTAGCTAAGTACAGCATTTCAATTTCATTTCAACCGATTATTGTCCGATGCATGTAAAATAAACCATCGATCCTTTGCAGTTTACTGGAAAAAAAAAAAAAACAAAACAAATAAAATGATAAAAACTGGTAATGGGTTGGGTTTACATCTATATACCATTACCAACTAGACGGCATCTTCACACTTTTTTAATGATTTAATTTTGTTGGACTAACTGGAAATTAATTTTTTTCTTGCCAAATCAATAAGTAGACAACTATTGGAATTATATATATATATATATATATAAATATACACCACCAATGTGACCATGAATATGTTAAAAGAGCAATTACCTTGCAACTTCTACAAGAAGCAAAATTTTTAATTTTTCTCTTTCTTCCCTTTATGCATATGTGCATGCACATATAGGTGTAGAATTTTAATTAATACAATATCTCAATTATAAGGCCTAGGGCCGAAGTGCATTTATGGAGATTTTTGTATTTTACTTTGGAATTTTCTTTTGTATTTATATACTATGGGAATTAGTCAAAATCACATTAGTTTGGAAACAGTTGTATTTGTTTTAAAAATCCAAACAGAGTAAAAATAATTTGGAGAAAGAATTAAACAGATAAGATGGTCCAATTGAATTCCAAAAATGGAAATATTACAAACTCTGCGGCATGAGGAACAAGAAACATGCATTTACTGTATAAGATCATATGCATTTACTGTATTTAGCCGCCCAATTTGTACCCAACATTAAAGCCAAGCACGACTCTAAATTTTGGTAGTGTATCAACCCTCCAATTTTTTTTTTCTATTAAAGACAAATGCAATATTTAATATTACAAATAAAACGTCATACATTATTTACAAATGATAAGAATATATATATATATATATAGCTTTATGTTCAGTTAAACTATAAATGTAAAAATAGCTTAATTTATAATTCCATCTTTTCAACTTGTTTTTCATTATATCCATATATAACACACCCAAAACATTGAACGAAAATTATATTTTGTGAAATTAAATCAACAAATTTATATATAATATTCCATCTTTAATTAATTTTATTGAATAATTTAAGAAATCTATTGTGCAATATGAATTCAACTTAAATATTATTTTTGGGATATACAAGGTTCAAATTTACTTCTATACTTAGGCAGATAAATCAAATTTATCACCTTTGTTTTGAGTATGTATAATTTTATCACTAATTTGTTTTAGTTTAGTTCAAATGTAATCAAAACTTAAAATATTTTGTAAAATGTCCATTTATGTTCTTGAGGAATTTACACCAAAAAGAAAAAAAAAATCATGATAAGGAGAAAAGGAAAAACAATTTTGGGAGTTTAGTTGGCATTTCTTTAGAATTTGTTTACATATTAGAAATTTTATTTATGCTCTTTAATTAATATACATGAAGCATAGTGGATTATTTCTTTTATAAAAAGTTGGATTCAATTTTTTTTAATTTATAATAATTTTTTAAAAATTAGTTCTTTTATTAAATTAAAATCATTCGAGGAAGACAAATTCCCAATATATCATACATTAATAATTTTCTCGCTTCAAGTGGAGGATTTTCAAAAAGAAACATAGGAATCTGCTGAATTAAAACCATAATTGGCCATATAGTTCGCCACCATGTTTCTTTCACAGTAGATATGCACAAGATGGACCTCCCATTCATTTAACAAAATGTCTTTAATTGCACTTATTAAATCCATATTGGCACATGGCAATAATTTGTCTATCAAGACTGCCTGAACTACCATCTTGTTGTCAACTTGGACCATCACTTTTTGAATCCTGAATCCCAAGCCAGTCGAAGTCCATAAAGTAGTCCCCACAATTCAGCTCTATTTGTTGAACATTTGCCTAGTTTCATTGCAAAACCAGTTCACCAATCACCTTTCGAATTGCAAATTACTCCCCCTACAGAAGCTTTATCAGTTGATTTTTTATACGCTCCATCAAGATTTAAGGTTGCCCAACCGACCTGTGGAGCCCTCCACTCGATCAAAACTTCTTCTTTTCTTCCTTTCTCAACCTGTATCCCATCAAAATTTGCCATTGCTATTGTTTTAGCAGTTGCCATACTTCTAACCAAACTCAAGCGGTTCCTAGTTGGAATAGAGATGGCATTAAACACCACACTATTGTGCCATTTCCACATATGCCAACAAGCCAATCCAAAAACAACAGACCATGGATTCTCACAGAGTAATGGATGGTGTTTTTGGAGATTGCATACTAGCCATTCCTGCAATGGTAGAGTGAAAAACTTATTGTGCTTATTGTAGATGGAGAAAAAATCATGAGCCAATTACATGCCGCCACATGGATTTGATGATGTCATAACCATATAATTAATTATAAATAATTAATTTATTGGTTGGATTATTTTAAAGACATATAGTTGAACCAATTCACTTATTGGCAAATAATATTCATATTTTTGACCAATCAAAATTTAGTTATTGGTCATACAATTTATCTCTAAATAAATCATTATAATTTAGAGATAATATTCATATTTTTGACCAATCAAAATTTAATTATTGGTCATTTAATTTATCTCTAATACTTATACTAATTTAGAGATAAAAATCAAATTTAATTATTTAATATATCTTTAAATAAATTAAGATAATTTAGAGATAATATCTAATTTCGACCAATCAAAACTCAAGGACACAAGGTCCGACCAATCAAAAGATTTTTTATGAGTCATCATGATTTTTCTTTAAATAAATTAAAATAATTTTGAGATAATTCAAAGAGATTACATTCTCATCAAAGTCTCCCACCAAACATTATAAATAGGGGGCTCTTCCAAGCCATTTGAGGCATCCAGAGGCATTCGAAGGCATTAGGAGGCATTCGAAGATTGAGAGCATTTCAGAGATCAAGAAGAGTAGAAGATTTTTGAAACGTAGATCAAACGGCAACAAAGTTCGTGATCAAGATATCAAGCGAAGTTCGTGACGAAGATCAATATTCGTGATCAAGATTAAGTCGTAAAGACCTTTGGAGCGAAGATCAAGTGTTCGTGATCAAGATTAAGTCGTAAAAACCCTTGAAGCGAAGATTAAGCATTCATTATCAAGATTAAGTTGTCAAGACCCTTGAAACGAAGATCAAGAGTTTGTGATCAAGATTAAGTCATCAAGACCCTTGAAACGAAGATCAAGTGTTCGTGATCAAGATTAAGTCGTTAAGACCCTTGAAGTGAAAATCAAGTGTTTGTGATCAAGATTAAGTCATCAAGACCCTTAAAGCGAAGATTAAGCAAGTTCGTGATCAAAACTAAGTCTAAGTTTGTGACTCTTGAAGACGCAGTGAAGAAATTAATCAGAGGAATTTCCAGAGATTATCACTCACAAATATTTGTATTTGTCTTATAAGTTTCAAGTCAAGAAATTTCGACGAGAAACCCATAAGGAAGTCGCCATCATGCAATCCCATGGAACATGTGTCATGGTTTCATCTTCCATCTCACATTGTGGACATAGAGAATCTGTTGTGAGCCTTCTACGCAGCCTTTCTCTATTAGTCAGGAGTCTTCCATGTAAACATTGAAAAAGGAAAGTTCTTACCATCTGTGGACCTTGCCACCTCCAAACACCTTGCCATATTCCGCTTGGCTTGACATCTGTCTGTGACGAGAATTGTCTAAAGTAATTGTATGTTGACGCTATGGTAAACTGACCCGATGTAGTTAATCCCCAATATGGTTCATCTTGTGAAATAGCTAGCGTGGGAGGCATGATTTGTAATACTTGCATCACCACATCATGCGGCAGGTAATTGAATAGCTTGTCATGGTCCCAATGTCCATTTGGACTCAAAATTCTCCATAAATCGATGAAATTGGGTACAGGGTCGACTTCCTGTCAGAGATCCTTCTGTCTTCTCATGCCTAGCAAGAAAAACATTGAAATCTCCTATTAGCATTCACGGTGATTCAACTCCACTAGCAAAAGTAGATAATTCCTCCCATAAACCACGCCTAGCTGTTCTGTTGGGATTGCCATATATAGCTGATAGAAGCCAAGTAGATCTAACAGGATACTTTATTGATATAAGAACACACTGGAAATGGTTACAAATCACTGAAACTTAAACATCTTTTTGCAAAGAATCCAAATCCCTCCAGCAAAACCAATTGCTTCTACCTTGTGAGATCTGGTAAATCATAGACTACTAATTATTCTATCAGCCATTCTGCCACTCATTCGAGGTTCCACTAGCACTAAGATTGACAATCTGTAGTGCACAATCCATTCTTTCATTACTACAACAAAATCACTATTTCCTGTGCCATGACAGTCCTACATAAAAATTTTTAGACTCATACTAATATTATAAAAAATGAATGATGGGTTAAGAGTCCAAAGAATTCTCATTACTGCCCTTGCCCATTTTTCTGTCATGCACCATTTGGACAGTCACGCCTCCCACCGTTGACCCAAGGACTTCCTCTATCACTAATTTACTTAGCATATTTATAGGAGATGACGTTATCACTCCCTTTGCTCTTGCTTTTTTTTTTAGTGAGATGATATGTGGCCGAACATTGCCAATCTTGTTAAGTGGCTTCCCTTCCTTTTTCGCTACACGTATGCCTTTGGCTTTTTCCACCACACCTTTTTTTTCAATTGGTGGCTTTACTAGCCTAGTAGTATTGTTACTTTCCATAGTTCTTCCACTCAATAAGACAATTGAATGTTTCAAAGGGTCAAGCACCCCTTTTTAGACCTCACGGTCAACTTGTCTATGTTCGCCATTGATATCTCTTGACATTGTTTGGGCTTTATCAATCTCAACTATATTTTTATGATCGCCTTTTGTCTCTAGTTGTACTCCTTTAGGCTGTTCCATCCTAGTGTCTGTCGTAGTGTTTTTGTGAACCCTCATATCCGCTTTTCCAATGGTAATGGTTTTGCCTGCTGCATTGTGCACTTTTCTTCCTTTTTCAAGTACCACATCAGTTCCTTAGGTATTCACTTGCGTAGTGGGGTCATCATTGGGTTCATGATGCAGTATTGTAAATCTAAAGCCATCCTTGACATGGTTGTTTGCCGTTGTTGCAGCTTGCATTCTGTTCCTCCTATCATAACCTCTCGGCTTCTTCCTACTGACTAACATCCAAGGGCCATAGGGTGAAGCCTCTTGCTACTATTCATCCGCTTGTCCTCTTTCATTTGTACTAGCAGATCAAAAAGCTTCTTTATGCTGGCATTCTTTTTGGACATGCCCATACAGTCCACATACATAACATATCCTAGGTAGGCCCTCATACTTAACCTTCTACATTTTTCCTTTCACGTAAACAAACGGTACCAGTGGCTTTGTTAAGTCTAGCTCTATCGCAATTCTTGCAAACTTTCTTCTCTTTTCCGAGCATGTGTTGTAATCAATTTTCAACAGATGACCTAAAAGAGATGCCAGTCTTCTTAATACTAACTTGTGGTACAAATGGAGCGACATCCCTAGAAATCTGACCCAAGTTGCCATAACAGTAAGATCATTTGTGCCTTTGGCATAGTTTGGTGTCCATGGTAGCACTAACAGGTAGCTACCTTGTATCACCCAAGGACCTTCTAAGAGAGCCCTAAGATAGTCACCTTCCTCTGAGAATTTAACCAAAAAACAATCATCATTCATATCAACCACTAAATATTTACCTTTAGGGCTCCACAATGAGACGATCTTGTCACACAACAGTCTGTAAAAAATTGATTGCCCCAATATTCTAACAACAACTGATTTGCTCCAGCATTTAACAAGTTCCTCATATTTCTTATCCGAGATTTCTAACACTGGAAACCCATCAACTGTTTCCTCCCAGAAATCTTCTATGTTGTCCTCCAAATCATCCACGTATTCCACCTTGTTTTTGGAAATATTAGCATGTTTGAACGCCATATCCTCATCAGAGAACAAATTGCTTTTTGACAACATAGTGTCTCTTTCCGAGTTCATCAACACATCTTTAAAGGAGGGATTATTGTGCATGATTACCTTTGGCATGTTCCCCAGATCCGTCGCATCCTCTTCCATTAAATGCACCTTTTTACAGGATCTATCGTCCAGTATAGAGGGCATCGTGCTTTTCACCAGTGAGTCCTCCGCCGCCATCCCTTTTCCTCTAGATCTCCTTATTTATTTATCTAAATATTAAGAATTTCATTTATAGGAGAGTTTAAATTAAGAATAATTTAAAATAATTAATCCTAAAAGATTTTAAATTAACGATTAATTTTTTTAATTTCACTTAATTTTCCTTTTTGTGCACTTATTTAAAATATATAAAAATTATTTTATATTTCTTAGAATAGTGAAACAAAAATAATCGAAGATCTAAAATTTCGAAATCTTATTTTAAATTAACCATATATATGAATAGAAAATAAGATGCTATTTTAAAAAATATATTATAGTTGTCATTTCTAATTTTTGATGATATGCATTCAAGGTGCCAATGAATTCACAATAATTATTCATCTTAAGAGTGAAATAAAGATTTTAGAAAGATATTACTAATTTTCTCATTCCAGTAACAAAAATACCCATTTTCCAGCCAAAAAGGCAAAAGCAATAAATTCTAATTATGTATATCTGACTGTCAATCAACCCTCTCTCTCCCCTTCTCTCTCTGTGTCGATTACACTGTTACCTTGATTCCAGGCTCCGTTTATAATAAGCTCTCTGTCTACTCCTCATTTTTCTCAAAAAATGGCGTCTGGGTCTTTGGTTAGACAAAGCCAATCCCCTGCACTATTTCTGAAACCTACAAGGCCAAACCTTAGTTGCAAAAAACATGTTAGTCAATCTAATGATAAGTTTTCTTTACCATAATTGCCATATTCTGTCTGCTTTTCTTCGTCTAAGATAAAGATGTTTTCTGATTCTCATTTATTTTTGGTTTTGTTTTGTTTTTAAAACCTTTCTGGTTTTGTTATCTGTGATGTGTGTTTTCTTTAATGTTCATGTCTTATGGATGGTGCAAATGACGGTTGCTCTTTGCGTTTTCAGTTTTGTCTGAGAGCCTCCGCCGGAAACTTGGACGATGAGGAACGTAAAACGATGATAACGAAACAAAATGATCGCTGGAAGATCGATTTCTCCGGGAAGAAACCGGCTACGCCATTGTTGGACATCATCAAGTACCCTGTTCATATGAAGAATTTATCCACAAGGGTAAACTAGAGGATCATCATGGGATCCTTTGTCTCTCTGTTAATCAGTTTACCGGATTCTTCATTTCTTATCTTATGATTAGCCAGCTAGTTCCTGTTATATGTTTTTTGTTCGTTTCCGTACTCTCTTTCTTCTGTCATAACCAGCTATCTGCACAATTCCCTCTTATATTGTTTTTGTTTTCTACATTTTCTCCTGGCCTTTTTGTTAATTCAATATTGAAATGCGTCTAGGACCTTGAACAACTGGCAGCAGAGCTTCGAGCCGATATTGTGCACACTGTATCAGAAACCGGTGGGCATCTTAGTTCAAGCTTGGGTGTAGTGGATCTGACAGTAGCTTTACACCATGTATTCAACACACCTGAAGACAAAATTATATGGGATGTCGGCCATCAGGTGAGAGTCCCGAGCGACTCATTTTCATATGGAAGTTCACAAGTAGGTAGCATATTTAAATGCCTCTTAAAATCGTAGAAGATGGTCCTGAAAGCAATAAAATTGCAGGCATACGCTCATAAAATTCTAACGGGAAGAAGGTCGAGAATGCACACGATAAGAAAAACTTCAGGGCTTGCAGGCTTTCCTAAAAGGGATGAGAGTGTTTATGATGCTTTTGGTGCTGGACATAGTTCTACAAGCATATCTGCCGGACTTGGTATATGGTTCTCACTCTAAACTCTTTCATTCCATGACCATGAGCTGTAAAACATAAAATTTAAGATACAAAACAGAGAACTTGAGAATATAACCAACATTCAATGAAAAAAATGTAGGCATGGCAGTGGCAAGAGATCTTCTAGGGAAAAAGAACAATGTCGTTTCAGTGATTGGAGATGGAGCCATGACTGCAGGGCTTGCATTTGAGGCCATGAATAATGCAGGATTCCTTGATGCTAACCTAATTGTCATATTGAACGATAATAAACAAGTATCTCTGCCAACCGCAACTCTAGATGGTCCTGCGGCCCCTGTTGGTGCTCTCAGCAGGGCTTTAACCAAGATTCAAGCAAGCTCCAAGTTCCGCAAACTTCGTGAAAATGCAAAAGTAAACCTCTAAGCTTTCTTTTATTTCGCTCTTCCATCCCAATTACTCTTCTCCCATCTTTGTATCAACAGAAATCTGACTGGGACTACTTGTGTTGAAGGGCCTCGCTAAACAACTTGGCGTACAAGCACATGAACTTGCGGCAAGGGTAGATGAGTACGCAAGAGGAATGATCAGTGCTTCTGGCTCCACCCTCTTTGAGGAGCTAGGGCTATATTACATTGGTCCAGTTAATGGACACAATATTGAAGATTTAGTATTGATCTTTGAAAAGGTGAAAGCCATGCCTGCCCCAGGGCCAGTCCTAATCCATATTGTGACAGAGAAAGGAAAGGGCTATCCCCCAGCTGAGGCATCAGCTGATAAAATGCATGGTAAGATTGCAACTCGTATATAAATGGTGATTTTATGACCTATCAAAATGATCATTATTCTATCTGCTCTCAGGTGTTGTAAAGTTTGACACAAAAACAGGCAAGCAGTTTAAGCCTAAGTCCTCTACACTGTCATATACACAGTACTTCGCTGAATCGCTCATAAAAGAAGCTGAGGATGATGACAAGATTGTAGCCATCCACGCAGCTATGGGTGGGGGAACAGGTCTGAATTTCTTCCAAAAAAGGTTCCCAGACCGCTGCTTTGATGTAGGGATTGCCGAGCAACATGCAGTTACTTTTGCAGCTGGCTTAGCCACTGAGGGTCTCAAGCCATTCTGTGCCATCTACTCATCATTCTTGCAAAGAGGGTATGATCAGGTGAGCTCACCACAATATATCTATACTAAATTGTATATGACCAGATTTCATTCTGAAGCAATATTCTCTCATTTCTCACTTTCTCCTGATCGGCACTTTTGTTGGAATATTTTAACTCCAATGGTAGGTGGTGCATGATGTGGATCTTCAAAAATTACCTGTCCGCTTTGCAATGGATCGAGCTGGTTTGGTTGGTGCAGATGGACCGACCCACTGTGGGGCATTTGATATCACATACATGGCTTGCTTGCCCAACATGGTGGTAATGGCCCCATCTGATGAGGCTGAGCTTATGCATATGGTTGCAACAGCAGCAGCCATTGATGACAGACCCAGCTGCTTCAGGTTCCCCAGGGGAAATGGCACTGGGGTAGCTCTTCCACCTAATTACAAAGGAACTCCTCTTGAGGTGAGCATAATGAATTTTACAATATCCAAACAGATTAGTACAGAGCAAATAAACTGATTAGTGTTTCTTCTTCAATGCTTCAATAGATTGGGAGAGGAAGAATTATCATGGAAGGCAATAGAGTAGCTATTTTGGGATATGGCTCTATAATTCAACAATGTATTGAAGCAGCACACATGCTCAGATCTCAAGACATTTATATTACAGTAGCTGATGCAAGATTTTGCAAGCCTTTAGATAGAGATCTCATCAAGCAACTAGCACATGAGCATGAGATTCTTATTACTGTAGAAGAGGGTTCTATTGGAGGTTTTGGCTCCCATGTTTCACATTTCCTGAGCTTGACGGGTATTTTGGATGGATCTCTAAAGGTATATATATATATATATATATATATATATATATTCTAAATATAAATTTCTAGCTTCCTTTTTCAAAAATTTGCCTTCTTCACATTTAAGGTTTGTTTGTTGGGAATCTAAACAGTTTTTGAGCCTCATTGCAGTTGAGAGCAATGGTGCTTCCTGATAGATATATTGATCATGGATCACCCAAAGATCAGATAGAAGAAGCAGGGCTCTCCTCAAGACATATTGCTACAACGGTCCTATCTATCCTAGGAAGGCCAAAAGAAGCCCTGCAGTTCAACTAAGCACACATAAACATCAGAATCTAGCAGTGGGAGTAATTGCAAAAACATTCAGCAGGAAGTTATCCACCACATTAAATATGATGGGAGACTCACCTAGAGTTCAAACTGACAATAGATCTGGACTCTGCTTTCTAGGTGTAGAGAAAATTGTACAAATCTGACTTAAAGATTCATATATGGGTTGTTGATATAGAAAGGTCAGAACTCCTTTTGGGATCACAAATGAACTAGTCAAATCCATAGTCTTTGTTTTTGCATATTCATCAACCCCTGCCCCCCCAATTAAAAGTTTCCTGCAGCATAATGTATTATCAATAGACTAGTTTATTAATTTTAGTAGATTCTCAACTATCTCAGATTTTATAAATAATTCACGTAGATAATCAATGCCCAACAAAATTTCCAACTGGAGTTAAGGCTTTTCTAAGAGGAGCTGATTTTTAATTGCTAGATGACTTATCATCGATCAAGCTCAATGAGCAGCAATTCAAATTGGATAGTAGAATTGGCAGCAAATTATTTTTCTTTTCTGAAGTGCAAGAAGAGGCAAAGAACTGGACAAGTCAGTTGAGGAGGATGGTTGCTGCACTTGAAAGGCATACGAACATCTATAGTCTGTACTAATAAACTAAATGAGGCTTTAGTTCACTCTTTACATAAACTTGACCTCATTTCAAACTTTTTAAGTGACTTAGCCTCTCCCCATCAGATTTTATGTGAATTCCTCAGCACGTTAAAATTCTAAATCTTTCTACTTTATCTTCACTTTTCTCTCTTTATAAGAAAAAACTCTTTTCTATATCCTATGCCAATAACAAGGTAAAACATATCACCATGTGAAGAGTTAAGTTCTGTACATACCCTATTATCTCCTATGTTCTGTTTGTTCAAGTTTAATCAGCAGCAAACTATGGCCAAAAAGAGTATTTACATCAACTTTCATAATACCACAGGAAAACCTTCTAACAATAGTGTAAATTGAAATAAAATTCCATCAAATTTAACATACCTCTTTAATCCAGGTCCTCCGCAAATTGTTGAGGCACATCCATGTCAATTGAAAGACAGCAGCTTTTGATCCACTAGTGTCAGTCCACTGGTATGCAAAGAAAGAATCGGTTTAGTTGATCAATCCAATATAATTGGATAGATCTGCCCCAGCTGAACCTAGAAGGAAGGATAGATATCATTTACAAAAGATGATTCACCATTATCTCCACAGGAGCAGAATCCATCTTTAAAATGATGAAATCTTTTTGCATCTCGGGCAATTATTTCTCTTTGAACAAAATTGGAGACCGATTTTATCTATGAGTGACAAACCCCACAAACTCTAAGGTTTTTAAAAATCCTGACGTTAGCATTCCAGTTACTAGTCTTCCATAAAGCAAAAGCAATGGCAAGTTTGTCACTGTGATAATACAGTAACCTTTCCTTCTTATCCTTATCTATATCTTGGGACAAGAGCTTTGTATCAGGAAGATAACCCAAAATTTTGACCACCTCAATCAATTCTTCAAATGTTTTAAACATCTTTGTTGAATTCAGGTTGGACGAATCCCCAGCCTGAAAGTGTGGACCTCCTTAATAACATCAACTCCATTCATTGCAGGATTCTTTTTCAATCTCATCTCCTTCATTGTGCTTTATCTCAATAACAAGGCTTCATTTACCTGTTGAAGCATAAATGTTTGACAGCAGAACACGAGCTGCTTCATCCCCATAAGCAAGCTAAAGCACTCTGTTTTCAATTCTGTCTGCCATCCCTCCCTCTCCATGAAAACTACAGGCACTGAGAAGTCTCCTCCATAATACCAAAAATGGATTACTGACCTGCTTTATTAAAGTTTCTGCTTCTTCAAGTCTCCCAGAACATCCCAGCAAATCAACCTTGCAAGCATAGTGATTTACGGATAGTTCGAAGTAGTCATTACCTTTATGGAGAAAAATATATTACAACCTTCTTCAACCGACCCTGCACTATTGCATGCCAAGAGAATGCTCACATATGTCACATCATTTAGCATCTCATTTCTTGCATCTTGTCAAACACATTTAGAGCTTCATGTCCAAAATCATTATGGGAATAACTATAAATCATTGAGTTCACAGACACTACATCAACTTTAATTAAAAAGTAAAAAACCAACCTTGCAATATCTACACTTCCACATTTTCCATACAAGTCAAAAACTGCTGCCCCAGCTTATCCATCTCTATCTAATCCAAATGTTTGACCATGGCATGTATCTGTTTCCTTTCTTTTAGCATTGCAAGGCTTGAATGCCCGCAAAGAACGCTAGATGATGTAAAAGAATTTGGACTAACTGAACTTCGAATTATTTTCCTAAATTTTGTCAGAGCCATTTCTTCTCTGCCATTTTGCACAAGAGCTGCTGTTAAAGATGTCCAAGTCACCTGGTTCGGATTATCCAACTGTTTAAATATCTGCAATCAATCATCAATCAAATCACATTTAGAGTACGTAGTAAGACGTGAAGTTTGAGATGTAACAGCAGATTCAAGCCCCATTTTAATGATAAGGTCATGAATCAACTTACCATTACTTAACTCCTCCAAATTCCAACACAATATCAATCAATATACTCTAAATGGGCACTCATTAGCCTTGATTCCCTCCTTGATCATGGTCCTAAATGCCTCTAAAGCTTCACTATCTTCTCCCTGCTGAGAACAACCGACAATCAACGCTGCGAACAGCACCACATCTCTTTCGGCAACTCTATCAAAACCCATGAGCTCTCCTGCCCTCTAATTTAAAACCCGGCAAAGAAAACGCCTTGAAAACACTCGAAAAAGTGTGATCATCATCAGGAAAAACTCCCTCCAAAAACATATTTTGATAAAACTCCAAGCGCCTCTTTACTCCTTTTAGGACTAATACAAGAAGCAATCATAAAATATTAAAAATCCAAGTGACAATAAGCCTTTCCGGCATTCCATCGAACAGTTCTCGAACGTTGAAAATGCTACCGCATTGACGACACCTTCAAGGAGTTTACCACCCAAACGTAGGAACGGAAAACCAGAAATCATGTGGGCTAAGCTCTTTTACTTTGTGCATCGGCGAATAAGGAAAGAACAGAAAAATTGAAGCTTCTGTAAGGGAGTTACTGTTGAAGCCATGTGACTGCAGGCGGTGACTTTGGATTAGTTTTGGCACGGTTGCTTTAAGGCTTGTCATGATATTCTAAAGTTCCGTGAAGCCTAGGGCTGTGCAATCGGTTTTTTCGGTTATATCGGTTACTGGATAGTAACCGAACTAACCGAACTTTTCTAAACAACTAACCGAAACCGAACCGAAGATACTAAATAACCGAACTAACCGAAACCGAACTAATTCGGTTAGTTCAGTTCGGTTACAAAAAACCGAACTAAGTCGCTGGGGTGAGTGGGGTCTGTATGTGTGAGAGAGAGAGCTTTGAAATAGCTGGAGGAGTGGGAGAGTGGAGAATTGGAGAAATGGGAGAGCAGAGAACTGGAGAAGTGGAGATGGGACTTTGGCAGTCACGGCTCACAAGAGGTAGAATGCTAGCAACCAGAAATTAACCAGAAAAGAAAGCGACAGGCGATGGGCAACAGGCGACGGGTGACGGGCAGAAGCTTTACCAGAGATGGGAGTCACGATCAGTCATGCCTCACGGGAGAACAGGGGAATAACAGAAAGGTAGAAGCTATACTGGAGATGGGAGTCACGGTTGCCTGTCGGTCACAAATCTCGATTCACGGGAGGACGGGGGACGGCAGAAAAGCAAAGCTGTCCTGGAGATGGGAGTCACGGTGCTGGTCGGTCACAGCTCACGGGAGGATGGGGGACGACAGAGATAGAATGGCTGAATGCCTGAATGGGAAAATGGTATTCGGTATTCCCATAATTAGGGTAAGGAAGTAAAATGTCTAAAATGTCCTTCGGTTGTTCGGTTAGTTCGGTTAGATATTTTTGTAACCGAAACCGAACCGAAGTCATTATAGTAACCGAATTATCCTAACCGAACTAACCGAACAACCGAACTAACCGAACCGAAAAAATCGAACTCCTTTCGGTTCGGATCGGTTGTTCGGTTCGGTTCCATTTTGCTCACCCCTAGTGAAGCCAACGGCTCCATTATGGGACTCTTTTGCATTATATTTTTCCAAGTTAGCCTTGTAAGTTGTAAAATGACAAGTAACATCCCTGGTTTGTTGTTAATATTAGGTCATACGAGTGTTAAAGATAAATGTTGTAGTAATTTATAATTTTTATTTATATTTTTACTAAAGTTAATTTTGAATGTGTGATTATAAGATATGAAACATTTTTTCTCAAGTAAAAATCTAATTTTTTTTTTTACAATTTTGATTAATAAGAAATATAATAATCAATTGTGAGAGAGCAACAAAGTGAAACAGTGTAGTTGACACCTTATTAAAGTAATATTATTTGTCTCAAATCAAACTCACTTTTTATAGATAATATGAAAAATAAATTAAAAATAGAAAATGCTTATGTTTTATAAATAATTAGAAAAGTACCCGCACTACGCAGGGAGTTTAAAAAATTTTATAAACACTTAGATGTTAAAAATTATGAATCAATGATAGGAATTGCAAAAGCTATTATTAATATAATCTTGCTAATTAATAATTGATATATGTACAATTTGTCAATAAATACACAAAAACTATCATAATATGTACAAATATTGTTCTGCATTCTCAATGAATAAGATGTTGTAAAAAAAAAAGACAATAATCTTGCTAATTAATATTCGACATATCTACAAATAACATTTATTACAAATTGTAAAAAAATTGTTTCTATAAATCAATGAGCAAGCTGTTTTGAAAGACAAGATAAAAGTTCAATAAAATAACATGTACTATGGAATCATTTTTGTCAAGGAAACCAAAGCATGCTAGTCCTAAATCTAATACACCATCCAGCAATAGCACAGTGGCAGTTAGGATAAAAACCATAAAGATTGAAAAAGCTATGTTGGTGGTGATCAAATAAATCTTAACAGAAGGGATGCTTTTTTTACTTTTTCCTAATTAGATTATCTAGCAATTGTTGCTATTGAAGAGAGAAACAATTACAAAGTTAAAATAGCAAAGTAGAGATAAAGAAAACTGAAAGCAAAATTTTTATGAAAAAGAAATTTGAAAACAGGAGTCTCGCTACAAAATCTTCTACACCAAAGTTTTGATACAATAGCTAATAGTAATGTCAAAGTCCAACCATTCACAGCATTAGCTTTACCCTAGTGCCATAGAAAAACTTGGTTCATTCTCAATGTGAATTGTAGAGAGGTAACAACAGTTTACTTGCACAACAGACAACCAATCATAAATGTAATCCAATAGGAAATCAGTAATATTTTAGCCTTCATACTGATCTCAGTGGCCATTATTTTACTTTATACTCAAGGAAAGTTCATTTGTCATACTTTTGACATGTAGATTACCTCCGATCTAGGAACTTTCAAATTCAAGAAAGTTTGAGAACTATATAACTACTAGGTTAAATGGGCAGCTTTTGTGACCGTAAGTTAGCCAATGGAGATTAGAAAATCTATTTGAGATTGGATACAAAATTTTAAAAGTTCTAGAAAGTGCACCTCTAAATTCCATTAAGATCCTCTGCAAGTTTTAGTCAAATTCAAATATAGAACCATATAAAATGTTTGATAAAATACCTACAAACTTATATTGTACATACTATGGGAACTAAGAACCACATGACCTTTAGAAAATTTAAAGCACATGTAAATAGAGCTAAACTATAAGAGTTTAGCAGTGTTTTGAAGACAATACACATATATTTGTAAAAATAAATTTTTGAACATGACAACATATGCAATTAAGTTCTCAAAAGATTTTATGAGTCTAAATCAAATATCTATCAAGTGTGACTTTTACATATATATTTTTATTTGGTTTTAAAATAGGATGCAGATTTAATAGTCGGACCTTCTGTAAAAGAAAAGAGTCAACCCTCAAAAAAAAAAAAAGGTCACATGAGAATCAAATATGAGTAAAACAAACAAACCATAAGAGAGTAATTAGGAAATTTGTTTATTTGTGTATCAACCACAATGATGTAGTTGAAGTAAATAAAAAGAAACACTATCTAGTTTCCTTTCACTTTCTCCATTAATTATCAAGGAAAAAGCATCATGAAAGTGAAAATTTTATATCTTTTGTATGGGATATAGAAATACTACTAATTTTCTGAATGGTGAGATGCTTTCTATTAACAATAACTTAGTGATTGTTTAAGGAATAATCTACAAAGTTTTAAGACAAAAACATGCCTCTCTTAGTTGAATGTGACACCATAATTCTTCATTAAATTAGATGATTACCTTAAAAAGGGAACAAATCTAATCTCATGATAATAATATGCAACTTTTCAATAATAAAATAGTCAAATGATAGTCAAAACCATAAGAAAAAAATGGAAGACTCTGGATTTATTTATCCTTTTAGCTTTTGACAATGCTTGTGCACTTATGTCCTAGTATATAATTAATTCAAACACTAATATATATATATATATATATATAGATTTCCTTGCACCTAAAGCAACACAGAAACAAAATTGACAACATGGAAATCTCAGACATATTAAGAAAATCTAGGCAAAGCACAAGAGTTATAAAACAAATAAAAAAAAAAGTCACAGTAACAAATCTCAAGGTCCAAATTAAATGATATCAATTATTAGAGAGATAGCCAAAGGAAACATCGCAATTACTTCAATTAATTGATATGCTCGTAGTTTTTAATACTTTTGCTTAACATTTCAATCAAGTGCCAGCTATGGAATTCTTTTCTTTGTTTTTTCTACCATAAATTTAACCAACATTAAAAGTTGAAAGACCAAGGGCTATATAATCAAAAACACATTCAAGATTAAGAACCCTATATAACCTACAACTACAGTAAGCTTGAAATAAAAATGAATGTAAATGAAAGACCAGGTAAATGACCCACAAAGTTGATTTTATGACCAAAGTTATGAATCTGCTTAACAATGAATGTAAACGAAAATATTTAAGTTGAGTAGCCTTAGAGAATGGGTCGTTGAGTTGCAAAAATCATATGAGCACAATCCCTTATTGCACAAATAGACAATAATAAGAAGAAGTAAATCGAGGTCACCTTTTTGTTCACTTATCGAGTGCGTGTTCCAGCGTTAGAAGATAAACAAACACCAACCAAACTTGCAAAAATAAAAACTCAAAAAATTAGTAAAAGTCAATTTAAAGAAAAAGAAAAGAGAAAAAAGAAAATTGTTGCGATGAGAGAGGGGGTTTTGGGTTTTAAATAGAGAAAGAGCGTTTAAGTGAAGAGTTCTTGAGTGTGAAAGAAGAGACAAAGCGAAAGGAAAGGGAGAAAGAGAAAGGACGAAGAGAAAGTTCTAGATGGGAGAAAATTTTTCAATTTGGATTTGGGTACCGACCTCTTCAAGCATGAGACGGCAAGCATGAGGAAAAGACCGATGTGAGGAAGCAAAGAGAAAAAGAACTGAAAAATCAAAAATACCCTTCAAACATGTTAAAATATCAAAAGACAAATGTCAAGTATAGAAAGCATATTTAGCTAAGATTCATTATAATTTAGATTAAAAAACTGAAATTAGCAAATAATTAAGTGCTTTAACATTTATCATTTATTGAACTTTTTTATTGATTTTCTCAATTCTTTATTAAAACATTATAAATTCTTGAAGACATTGCTTTAAAATAATTCGAAAAAATAAATTTATCAACTCTTATTTTTTTATTTTCTTTTAAATATACAGTAATATATAATGTTATGAATTAGACGTCATAAATTATTTGCAAATGATGAAAATATATATATCTATCTCTCTCAACCAACCTTATAAATAAAAGAAAAGGAGATTATGTGTCACACCCCGAAACTCTCCATCGGGCTCGAGACAACTGCCGCAAAGTTTCGACAAGTATTCACACCCCGAATACCGACCGAAACCCCGCAAGGCATTTGTATCAGTTTTCGCACTTCCCCGGTGGGCGACGATTACTAAATCTCACATTTCGAGAAATTATAAGTCATCTTCAAATTAAAACAATAAAATATTATTTTTCGGCTCACATGGGCATTTTCGTCATCTTTCTTGAAAAATTTCAAAACCCAGCCAAAAACGTAATAAATATGTAGAAGACACAAATTTCATAATTCGAAAATACATTTAAACGTCTAAAACATCAGTTTGAAGCAAAAATTTTGAATATATGAATATAATAAAATATTCAATAAAATAACATTATATATATTTTTATAAAACAATATTTATAGAAATGTCGGTACATAATTTTTATAACGTAAAAATTGAATATATTTATACATACTAAAATGCAAGTAATCAAAGTATAAAATTACTTTTACAATGACACGTGGGCCCATTATGTACAACTATGTACCTTAAATGTACTGGATTTTGACTCTGCCTAGTTCTTGATACCACAGCTATCTAGTGCTTTTCTCGAACCTGAAATGGGTGGAAGAGAGGGTGGTGAGATTATAAAATCCCAGTGAGTAAACAAATATCAGCTAAATTATCTAAAGTCGAGTAAAAGGAGACAAATTTTCAAATTTCTTTTTTTGTACTATCATTCGTCTTATCTCAACTCAGTTCAATTGAGTAGAGACAAATAAAACATTCTATCGAGCAAAATAGAATTATTTTACTCGATTGAATTAATATTGTAAAGCCCGACCCTGTGTTATCTTTAACATGCCATTTACAGGCATTAGAAAGCATGTTAGCATATTGTATTGCCCAAAAAGTTAGTTAAATGACGATATTGTCCTAGAGGTACTAATAAGTCAATTAAGCCTCGAACTAGTTCAAATAAAAATTTTAGGGTGAAATTGAGAATTTCACAGTCCAGGGATTACTTAAAACAGTAATTTGGAGTTTGAGATTCAATTTGGAGTTAATCGGAAAAATTGACCGATTAGGGACAAAACGGTCATTTTTCAATTTCAGGACAGAATGAGGATTTTAATAAAGATTTTGATTTTTAATAACCAAGAATGATTATATGGAATATAAAATGATGTTTGGAACATAAAATGAAGTTTAGCAGTGAAAAAGTGCAATTTTCGATATTTTTGGGACACAAGGGCAAAATAGTAATTTTGCCATTAAAGGACGAATTTGGAATTTCTGAAAAAGATTTTTTGATCCCATTTGATTGAGATTGATCATATTAATCAATTGAAATGTTATTTGAGATTGAAAAGTGGAAAAAGAAGAAGTTTTGGTGATTTCTAGAGTGTAGGGGTAAAATCGTAATTTTACTACTGGAAGGCCAAATTTAATTTTTTGAGAGGATTTAGATCAAATTTGACAAATTGGAGTATGGTATGAGTTTGAGGACTGAAAAATATACCTTGTGGCAATTTTTCAAATTTTGGGGCAAAAATGTAATTTTGCACTTTTCGGGGGGCAAAAGTGTAATTTCATAAAATTACACTATAAAAATTATTAAAATTTCTTCTAGAAGCTCCTGGAAACTCAGAGGATAAGGGCTGGAATTTTTGGACTGAAAAGAATTCAAAAAAGAAAATAAAAGAAATAATAAAATAAAGAATAGTAAATTAACATGTGGAAAAATGGAATATTTAATTATTAAGTGATTAAAGCCACAAAAAAATCAGCCAAAAACCATAGTGAAGTTCGGCTAAGGCAAAGAAGAATAGAAAAAGGGGCAAAACTAAGAACCCTAAGTAGGAATCAAAGGGGAAATGTAGAGATTCAAACAATTCACAAGGAAAAAGGTAAAATTTCTTTAAATTTCTTCTTGATCTACACTACCCATATGTTCTTTTCTATTTTCCATGCATTAAACATGAGCTTGCACAATGAACCCTATGCTGGCTGAACCTAGGGGAGGGATTTTTGAGTTTGATTTGATTGGATTTTAGGTTAATTAGTTGTTATTAGTTAGGTAGAAATGGAAAATGACAAAAACTAGTGAGAGAAATGATTTTTCTCCATTGAACCCGATTATACTGAAATTTCCAGGAGAGAAATCTGTGCTGAAAGTGATGAGATTTCATGGTATTTATAAGAATTATGATGAAATAATGGTGTAGAAAAATTATGGGAATTTTTAGAGCAAAAATCGAAAATTTTACCCATTAGGGGTATTTTCGTAATTTTAGTCCGGGACTGAAATTTTGTATCACACTGAGGGACATTAAGTCCAATTAGATATACTTGAGGTATAGAAAGTGAAAAAAATCGATTCGGAATTAAAATGAAGATTTTAGCAATTTAATCGCGTGTAGGCGAATTAGGCCGAAAACCGTGTTTAAACGGTTATTCGGACAGCTTAAGGTGCATTTCATGCATTCATGTAGAAATTATAGAGCCTGAAATCAATTATAATTAATTGATTTGATTTATTGAAATTCGTGCCACGCGTAACGCGTAGGGGGTGAACCGTCCGAAAAAGGCAAGGAAGTAGCTACGAATGAGCGAGACTAGGGGTATTCGGGACTTCTGAAACCTGTGAGTGGATAATTTACCGTTTTCAATATCTGAAGTAGTTTTATTCGATTATTTGATATGAAAAATAAATTGAATTTCATAAATGATTTTTAAATCGAAAAATCGATTTAATAATACTGAGTATGTGGAGACCGGTTTAGATTTGTGTTCTTCTATTAAAATTTAAATTATGGCTTATGATTTTGGTGAGCATGCTTGGCTGATTTATTGTGTTAAAAATTGGCATGAATTGCTGTTTGCTGTGTAGACTGGTTATTATTAAAATGGCCTTGTCATGCTGTTGAATTTTTCTATAAATTGGGTGGTCTAATAAAACACTGCAGTGAGGGTTGCCGTGGACTGCCTTTAGGAGGAGCACGGAAAAACCCGATTAATTGTTACCTCGGTCGTAGAGGCGAGTAGGGTAACTCCCGAGGTAATGTTACAATTCACTTCACGTTAAACCACCACGTGAAGATGAGTTTAGCCAACGCCAAGGATCGGGCTGTATTTGAAAAAATTATGGAATTCTAACAGCCTTGGCGGACTCGATTAGACACTCTGATCAAGTGTCCACGAGTATGAGATTTGGCTTAAGCCTGATTTTATATAAATAAAACATAAGCTTGGTATTTTGTTAAATAAGATTGATTTATACAATTGTATTAAATTGATGCTATCAACTACATGATAGTATTGTGTTTTATCTATATTGTCTCCATCTACTCGACTTTAGATGTCGTGGATGGTATTTATCTGACTCACTGGGTTGTAAAACTCACCCCTCAATTTCCCCATTTCAGGCTCACAGACAGTTGTAGATAGAGAATTTTGTCGAGGAAAATGTTTAAAGAGATAACCTTCTGTGCACAGGTTCATCTCCTAGTCTATATTTCTCTATTTTGGGCCACGTAGCATTGTAAATTAAATTTTATACTTAAGTTATCTGTATTATCATATGTAATAATATATTTTGCTTTTACGCTGTAAAAATTATATTCGGATATCTATATAAAAATTGTTTTATAAGAAAATATTATATTTTATGAAATATTATTATTTTATTCCATTAAATGCAATTTCACTCAAATTTCATGTTTTAGATATCCGATTTCAATTCCGACTGTAAATTATGAACTATTTACGCGTAAGTAACATTTTTTTCAAATTTTGAAATTTTCGACGAAAAATGACTGAAATGCCCCTGTGTAGACATTTTCGTCTTTTTCCCTATTTTGGTTCGAAAAGGGACGATATGTTTTAAAGTATGAAATTAATAAACAGAAACTCACAGGGGGGTTGGAAAGACTGGTACGAGAGCCTTGCAAGGTCTCGATATGGTATTCGGGGGATGAGTACATATCGGGACATCGCGACGGTTGTCACGGACTCGATGGTGGTTCCGGGTCGTGACAAATATTTAGTATGGCTTATGTATTTCTCAAAATCTTAACTTGGCTCTTGCTAAAAATCATTCTCGTGGATACTCCTGCAGAGGCATCTAATCGAGACCGCCAAGGCTATTTAGTGTTATATACACATGAATATATTTTTATATCTGAAAATAATATCTAGTCATACCTTGGCGTTGGCTGAGTCTCACTCTCACGTGGTGGTCCATGCAAAGTGCACTCAAACTTTACCTCCAGAGAAAACCCCCCTACACCTGGCTCTCCAATAAAGGTAAGATAGTCTAATTTTGTGCCCCCTTTCTTAGGCTGGCCCACAGAACTGGTGTCACTGCAGCAATTATTTTATCTATCACCTTATTTATAAAATCTTAACTAGCACGATATGACAATTTATCATAGTCTAGCCTCTTAAGGCTGAAAACACAGTATATATAATTTTTGCATAAACTAGTCTAGCCATTCATGCTCATATAATGCTATAAGCCATGTAATTTAAAACACAATTAAACCGTCTCCAATTACTCTAATTTCAAAACCAATTGTTCCATTTTTCAAATCAATTTATAAAAATTCAATTTATTTAGCAAATCCAATTTATTTTATAAATTTCACATTTTTCTCGTAAAATCAATAATTCACCAAATACAATAATTTTTCATAATATCATTAAATTTAATAAAATCTTCTCCAGATAATTAAGACGTTAAATTGTCTACTCACAGTTCTAGGAGTAGAAATACTCCTATCTTCCGTTCTTGGGTGCAGTCTCTTACCCGAATGAATTTGCTCACCACTTATCCATCATCCGTGACACAAAAATTCAATAAATTGTGTCAATTTATCATAAATTATTTCAGACTCTACATAATGCATGGGAATGGGGTAAAAATAGTTCGGATAGTCGTTTACACACGTTGTCCAACCGACTTACCTATGCGCGTCTAAATTTCTATAATTCTTAATTTAACTTCAAATCGATTTTTTTTTTCAGTTTCTATACCTCAATTACACCCAATTTGACTTAATGTTCCACAATGTGACGTAATTTATCAGTCTCGATTGTAAATTACGAAAATACCCATAGTGGGTAAAAATTTTGATTTTTCTCTGAAAATTTTCATAATTTTCTAATTCCATAATTCATCAATTCTCAACAATTTCACTTGAAATGAAATCATTTCATTTTCCACATACCCACTATGAAATTTGGCCTAAATGAATTCCCATGGAATAAGTGATTTTCTCACTTAATTTTCTTCCTACACATGACTAACTAACTAAAAACACTAACATAGTTAAAAATCAAATAATTCCATCAACTTTCTCTCTCTAAACCCATATGTCCAGGTCTGAATTCATCATGAAATCATGCTATTTAACCATGGAAAATAATGAAAAATACATGGAAATGATAGATCATAAGTTAAACTGGAAAAATCATACCTTTAAACACTTGAATCCTTGAAAAATCACACTTTTTCTTTGATTTTCTCTCACCTAGGGTTTCATTCTTGTGTTTCTCTCTCTTCCTGCAGGTTAGGCTAACTCCTTTGGGGAAGAAAGCTGAAAATTTTGGCTTTTTAATAGTCAAATAAAATAATATTATTTTATTATACTTTTTGAATTTTTTTATTAATTTTTTTTTCCATTTGACTTTCTTTTTTTTTTCCACCACTCTTTTTGTTTCACTTATCCATTCAGCTTTCCTGAAGTTTTTGAACCATTCCAAAAATTTTGATGGTGTAATTTTACAAAATTATATTTTTACCCCCGAAAAAGTACAAATTACATTTTTACCCCAAAAACTAAAAAATTACCCACAGATATATTTTTCACCCCTCATACTCATACCATTCTCCAATTTGTCAAATTAGATCTAAATTCTCTCAAAATCTTAAATTTTATCTGCGGGTAGTAAAATTACGATTTTACCCATGTACTCCAAAAATCACTAAAATTAAACTTTTTCACTATCAAACCCTCCAATTGTACTCCAATACTCATATCATATTCAAATATGTCAAATGGGATCAAAATCTTTTCTAAAAATTCCCGTTTTGATCTTTAATGGCAAAATTACCATTTTACCCTTATGTCCTAAAAATACAAGGAATCATAATTTTTCACTGCTAATATTCATTTTATGTTCCAATAATCATATTATATTTCATATAATTATTCTTGATCATTTGAAATCAAAATCTTTATTAAAAATTTTCATTTTGTCCTGAAATTGACAAATGACCGTTTTGTCCCTAATCAGTCAATTTCCTCGATTGACTCCAAATTTACCCTCGAACTCCGAATTACTATTTCGAGTAATCCCTGGATTGTGAAATTCTCGATTTCACTCTTAAAATCCTTATTTGAACTCATTCGAGGCTTAATCGACTTAATGGTCCATTAGAGACAATATCGTCTTTTAACGATTTTTTCGAACTTCCCAAATATGCAAACATTCTACTGAGCATGTAATTGACATCATAATTATTTTATAGATCAGGGTTTGATATTATGTTTGATTAAATACATGAAATTTAGATGATGCGTATTTAAGTGGTTCCAGGAGATCTCCTGGTTAAGCTAGCCAAATTATAAATGGAAAAATAACTTAATTTATAATTTGATATTTTCAACTTGTTCTTCATTATATTATAATATATAACACACCTAAAACATTAAGTAAATATTATCTTTTTTGGAATTAATTGCTTTGGATTTCTCAATATATAAAATCATGTCATGTCTGTGTTGAAATTCCTTAGTATTAACTTTAATTTCAACTTCTAACTATATATAATATAACTTAGTAGTAACATGTTAATACAACTCGTAAAGTCTAATAAACAAATCTATACATATATAATAGTCGATCTTAATTGATTTTATTGAATAAATTAATAACTTTATTGATCCTATGAATTCAACTTAAATATTATTTTGGGATATTCAAGGTTCAGATTTACATGAAGGTAAATCAAATTTACCACATATCTTTGAGTAAGTGTAATTTTATCACTATTTTTTTAATTTTATTCAAATGTAATCAAAATTTAAATATTTTATTAAAATTATCCTTTTATTTTCTTAAGGATTATTTTTTTTGCCATTAACCTAATTTTTATTTTTTTATTCAAATTAAATATATAGAATGATAAAATTTCATATGTTCAAAAATATTTGACAAATTTGAGTCATCATTATAAGTAGAGTGATAAATTTAAATTCTATCTCATTACCCTATATATAATAGTGCTCTCACAAAGTTTTGCTCCTGAATAAGAACTAATAAATTTAAAACAAAAAAGTAATACAAATTTACAACAATGAGGCAAAAAAATCAAGATAAGAAGAAAAGGAATAACAATTTAGAAGTTTACATCCGAACATTTTACTCATTGATTGGTATATGATCTCTCTGTTTAAAAAATAAAATTCAAATTTCTTTTTCCTGATTTAAAAAAAAAAACAATTTTAGAAGTTTAGCTGGCATTTCATTTAAATTTCTTTACATATTTCCCTCAATTCCAAAAAAAAAAAAACCAAGTTTGGAAGTTTAGCTGGCATTTCATTTGAATTTTCGTACATATTAGAAATTTCATTCACGTGCTTTAATTGCTAAAGCACCATGGATTATTTTTCCTTAAAAAGTTAGATTCAAATCTAATTTAATTTTTAAAATTAAATGCCAAAGCCTAGTAATTGAGCATTTGATTCATTAGTTGGTGTATGATCTATTTATTTAAAAAGTAAGAAAATCCCAAAAAAATACTAAATCCTAAGAAATTTAAATTGATGGTTAATTTTTTTCTTTTCAGTTTCACTTTATTTTTATTTATACAAAGGATTTATATTTGATGCATTAACAGTGTATATCTTCTTATGCACTATCAGACCACCAAAATTTGACACCTCATTAATGAGGTAAAATTAAAATCCATTAGGGACTTAAAACTAAATATTAATAATTTTTTTTTAAAAAAATCTTTTTTTCTCTCTCCAACATCCTCTCAATTGTTTGTTTCTTGTTTTTTTTTTCTCTCTCCAGTTCTATCATCTTTTTCTCTTCTTTTTCTTCCATTAAGATTATATTTGATAAAATTATGCAATTTCAAGAGTGATGATAATTAAAAGTTTTTACTTTCTCTCTAAACTTTCCTTCATGAATTCTTCCCCTTTGCACTATTATCATCTCTACTTGTAACTAGATCGAGATCTAAGGCAATTGCAAAAACAATATAACATACCTAACTTATGTCTAGTACCATAGGAACTAATCAAAATGAAATTCTTGCATGTTTCATGTTTTAAGGAATCAAAATTGTTAAATCAATCCATGAGTACTCTTCCAAAAAAAAAATCAATCCATGAGTTCCTTCGTTATAAAACATATAAAAAAGTAATACCTCATTATAATCCTACAAGAATATCTAATTGAATCGATAACAAGAACATAAACTGAAGACTCAATCTCAAATCTCATACTCTAAATTGAAAATTTCATTGTCGATTTTAAATCTTAATCAATCACATGTAAAGCAAAGCTGAACTTGAATAAATTTTCGATTGTTTAAAAAGAACAAGAGAAAAGTTAGAGGGAAAAGTGGATTAGAGTTTAGAGAGAAAGTTCCTCTTTCCTTTTGCACTTTAAACCTGAAAAAAAAAAAAAACTAACTTTAAACTGAAAAGAAGAAAAACAAGATCTTAAAGAGTTTTTAGAGAGACATGAAAGATTTATAAAAATTTTTGAGATCAAAAAAGTTAAAGAGAAACGTGGAAGAGATTTTAGAGAAAGTAAAAAAAAATTTAATTTTTTACCTCATTAAATGTTAAAAACTTTTTAATATTTAGTTTTAAGTCCATAATGAATTCTAGTTTTATCTTATTAATGAGGTGACACATTTTGGTGGCTTGACAGTGTATAGCTTATATACACTATCAGTGCATAATATAAACCTTTATACAAAGGATTTATATTTAATGCACTGACAGTGTATATCTTCCTATATACTGTTAGGCCACCAAAATATGACACATCATTAATGAGGTAAAATTAAAATCGACTTAAAACTAAATATCAATAATTTTTCAGAAAAAATCTTATTTTTCTCTCTCCAACTTCCTCTCAATTGTTCATTTCTTTTTTTTAATCTCTCTCCAACTCCATCATCTTCTTCTCTTCTTTTTAGTCCATTAAGATCCAATTTGATAAAATTATGCAATTTCAAGAGCGATGATAATTAAAAGTTTTACTTTTTATCTAAACTCTCCTTCATGTAGGGGTGAGCAAAACCAATTCAGACCAATTACCCACCCAAACTAAATGCGATTTAGGTAAAATGGTTCAGTCTAATTGGTCCATAATATTTGGTCCAATTGGTTTTTTGGTCGGTTCTTGGTTTTAAAATTTTTGGACCAATCCACCCAAAAAACAAAACTAATTTTATATATATTTATATATATTAATATATTTAATATTTTTATATATATTAAGAAAAATTGATAGTAAACTTAATTAATAATATATTTAAAATATATTAAGGTATTATATGTACGTATACAAATCATAATCATAGTAATTTAATATTAGTTATATATATTTATTTATTTATAAATCTGTATTACTATGAAATTACAAATTATATATTTTAAATGATATAAGTTATATATTAATATTATAATATATGATAGTAAATATCCTACATAGTAATATGTTATAATTATTACACTTTATTAATGTTTCATAATATAAAATGTTATGAATATATATATAATTGTATAAATATATTATATATACATATATTTAATTTATACATAAGCATTACTATAGTTTATAATAAACTTTATTTATATGATTATAATTAATAATTTTATTAGTTATCACCTTTGATTTTATAACATATTGTTTATAATTAGTTATTATTTATTCAAACTTTAATATAAAACATTATAACATATAACTTATGTCATTAATTTCATCTATATATATATAATAAAGTCATGTATTTTATATACATATATTTAATTTATGCATAAGCATGATTACAACTTATAATAGACTTTATTTATATGATTATATAAAACATTTTAACATATAATTTGTATAATTAATTATATATAATAAAGTAATATATTATATATATACATATATTTAATTTATACATAAGCATTACTATAACTTAAAAATAAACTTTATTTATATAATTACATTTAATAAGTTTATTAGCTATCACTTTAGATTTTATAACATATTGTTTATAATTAATTATTATTTATACAAACTTCGATATAAAATATTATAACATATAAATTATATCATTAATTTCATATATATATAATTATAGATGAAGTTTATAAGTTTTAACATTATAATATGTAAAAAAAAAATTTAGTTCATTGGTCTAAAATCGGACTATTGAAACCAATTCTATGTTTGGTCGGTTTGGTCTTCTTTTATATTTGGTTGGTTTTAGTCGGTTTTTTAAAATAATTGATCCATTTGGTCTTTAGGTATGGTGGACCAAATCACCCAATCCATCCATTTGCTCATTCCTACCTTCATAAGTTCTTCCTTTTTGCAAAAACAATATAACATACCTAACTTATGTCTAGTACCATAGGAACTAAACAAAATGAAAATCTTGCATATCTCATATTTTAAGGAATCAAGATTGTTAAATCAATCCATGAGTACTCATCAAAAAAAAAAATCAATACATGAGTTCTTTCATTATAAAACATATAAAAAAATAATACCCTTTTATGATCTTATGAAAATATCGAATTGAATCGATAACAAGAATATAGACTGAAGACTCTTAATTTCAAATCTCACACTCTAAATTGAAAATTTCATTATCGATTTTAAATCTTAATCAATCGCATGTAAAGTAAAGCTGAATTTGAATAAATTTTTTATTGTTTAAAGAGAACAAGAGAAAGGTTAGAGGGAAAAATGGATCAGAGTTTAGAGAGAAAGTTACTATTTCCTTTGCACTTTAAACCTAAAAGAAAAAAATAACCTTAAACCAAAAAGAAGAAAAACAAGATCTTAAAGATTTTTTAGAGAGACATCGAAGATTTGTAAAAATTTTTGAAATCAGAAGGGTTAGAGAGAAACATGGAAGAGATTTTAGAGAAAGTAAAAAAAATTTAAGTTTTTACCTCATTAAATGTTAAAAACTTTTTAATATTTAGGTTTAGGTCCCTAATAAATTCTAGTTTTATCTTTTTAATGAGATGGCACATTTTGGTGACTTGACTGTGTATGCATTACATATAAACCTTAACAAAAGGTATAATCGGTCACTTTATTGGATTCTAATCCCATTTTTCTTAAAATTATAATTCATTCTCAAAAATTTTAAATTGACATTAAATTTTCCTTTCCAATTTCATTTTACTCACTTTTTGCGCAAAAAGATAATGATAATTTTGTTAGACTAGTAATAAAAAATGGTCAAAAGCCCTATCCAATCCCTATTCTCTTCAATTTTATTCAATTTAACCTTTGTACTCAAAATTGAAGCAATTTAGTCCTTTGATTTTGAGAATTGCGTCAATTTAGTCTATTTTCCTAATAGTATCCAATTTTGTTGTTAAAGGATGACATCAACGATGATGTTATCATTGACGTGTCATATTTTGATGATGTGACATTTGAGATGATGACATGGCATGGCATGTGACACTGAGTGATGATGTGTAAAGCCCAACCCTGTGTTATCTTTAACATGTCATTCACATGCATTGGAAAGCATGTTAGCATATTGAATTGCCCCGAAAAGTTAATTTAATGACGATATTGCCCTTAGTGGTACTGATAAGTCAATTATGCATCGAACTAGTTCAAATAGGAATTTTAAGGTGAAATTGAGAATTTCATAGTCTAGGGATTACTCAAAATAGTGATTCTAAATTTGAGGTTCAGTTTGGAGTTAATCGGAAAAATTGAACGATTAGAGACAAAACGGTCATTTTTCAATTTCAAGACAAAATGAAAATTTTTAATAAAGATTTTGATTTTAAATGACCAAGAATAATTATATGAAATATAATATGATTATTGGAGTATAAAACGAGCTTTAGCATTGAAAAAGTGTAATTCTCGGTGTTTTGGACACACAAGGGCAAAATAGTAATTTTACCACTAAAGGTAAAAACGAGAATTTTTAAAGAAGATTTTAGTCCTATTTGATTTAGATTGATTATTTAGACTAGTTAAAATATAATTTGAGGTTGAAAAGTGGAAAGGAAATGCAATTTCAGTACATTTTGGAGTGTAAGGGCAAAATGGTAATTTTATCATTGGAGGACCAAATTTAATTTTTCGAGAGAATTTAGATCAAATTTGATAAATTGGATTGTGGTATGAGTTTGAGGAGTTTAAAATATGCCTTGTGGTAATTTTTCAATTTTTGGGGCAAAAATATAATTTTACACTTTTTCGGGGACAAAAGTGTAATTTTACAAAAATTACACTATAAAAATCTTTGAGAATTTTCTAGAAGCTTCAGAAAATTAAAGGATAAGTGGTGGAATATTGTGGCCGAAAAGAAATTCAAAAAGGAAAACAAATAATAATAAAATAATGAAAAAATAGTTTAACATGTGAATAAATTGATTATTTAATTATTTAAGTAATATAAAGCCATAAAATTCAGCCAAAGAACCCCAAATTGGCCGGCCATCAAAGGAAAAAAAGAAAGGAGAAGAACTAAGAACCCTAGGCTGATTTTTCAATAGAGAAGTACAAAGATTCAAGTAATCAAACTTGAAAAAGGTAAAAAAATTTAATTTTCTTAGTGATCTAGCTTACCCATTCTTTTCTTTCCATTTTCCATGCATGAAATTCATGCTTGCCCAATGAACACTATGCTGACTGAATCTCCATGGGCAGATTTGAGCAATATTTTGGTTGAATTTTAGCTTGAATTAAGGTGTTTAGGAAGTTTAGTTAAACATAGAAATGAAAAATGGCAAAAATAAGCAAGAAATAGGATTTTTCCCCATTAAACCCGTTGATGCCGAATTTTTCAGGAGTGAATTTGCTACTGAAAATGATGAGATTTCATGGAAATTAAATGAATTTTGATGAATTATGAGTGTAGAAAAATTATGAGAAATTTTGGTGTAAAAACTAAAATTTTTACCTAAAGTGCAGACTGGTGCATTGAGTGTTTCGGACTGTAAATTGGCATCACATTCACAGTCACTAAGGCAAATTAAGTATAATTAGAATATAGAAATTGAAAAAAATGAATTTGGAATTAAATTGGAGACTATAGCCAATTTAATCGTGTGTAGGCGAATTAGTCCGAAAATCGTGTTTAGACGGTTATTCGGACAGCTTACATTGCATTTCATACATTCATATAGAAATTATAGAGCTTGAAATCAATTATAATTAATTGATTTGATTTATTGAAATTCGTGTCATGCGTAACGCGTAAGTGGTGAGCCATCTGACAAAGGCAAAGAAATAATGTCGAACGACAGAGACTAGGAGTATTCTAGACTCTCGAAACCAGTGAGTGGATAATTTACCGTTTTCAATATCTAAAGTTGTCACGACCCGGAACTTCCCTCGGGCCCATGACAACCGCCACGACGTCCCAATTGACACTCATTATCCGGAATGCCAACCGGAACCCCGTAAGGCTTACGTACAAGTTTCTAGCCTTCCCTGTGAGTAATTCTTTCCAAACATCCCCTTTTGAGGGTTTACAACTCATTTCTGGTTTAAATAAATCAAAATATAAAATTTGACTCACAGGGGTATTTTGGTCATTTTTCGACGAAAATATTAAAATCTGGTAAAAATATAGTTTATGCATCCAAAATACATAATTTGAAATTGGATTTAAAATCGGAAGTCCGAAACCTTCTTTTTCAAGGGTTTAAAGTCACATTTTACTATTCAAAAATATTGATAAAAATATTCCATTTTCTTATAAAATAATTTTTATAGACACGCGTATAAGTAATTTTTATAGCGTGAAAGTAAAATAAATTCATACATACATTAAGTTACAAAGTCATAATGTACAATAATAATTACAATGGCCGGTGGGTCCATAACTATACAAATACGACAATGGTAGTACACCTACTATCTGTTGTGGGAAGACGATCTACGGTAGTTCTCGACAAAATCTGGTATCTACGAGCTACCACAGGCCTGAAATGTTTGGACAGGGGGTGGGTGAGATTTTGCAATCCCAATGAGTAAACAAACATTATCATAAACATCTAAAGGTAAGTAAAATGGAGGCAAATTTAAATAGTTATTACAAACCATTTCATAAAGTTTCATTTTATTTCTTAAATCAAGAAATATTTATGATTTATCAAAACAATTGTTAAGGCTTATGATTTTTATTAAAATCATGGTTCAAGCCAAAACTAGTTCTCGGGGATACCTTGGCCGAGGTATCTAACCGAGTCCGTCAAGGTTGTCAAAACAGTTACACATTAAACACATTTTAATTTTTAAAACAAGTTATTCCTTGGCGTTGGTCGAGATACACATTCACGTGTGGGTTCTACGTGAAGTGAACTCTAACACTACCCCGGGAGCTACCGTCCTCGTCTCTACAACCGGAGTAACTATATAACCGGGTTTACTGTGCCCCTCTAATAGGCGGTCCACAGAAACCTGCCACTGCAGTGACTAAACCCACCAATTTTAACAAAATTTCGACAGTATAACGTGACTTTTATTTATTTACCCAGCCTGCATAGTAAAAACAACTTACATTTATTCCTAATACAGTTTATAATACAGCCACAGATACTCAAAATCTCATAAGTCAATTTCATCAAAATGTCATTTATAACATAAGTGAAGGCCTCCAAACTACTCAATTTTTCTAAAAATCAAGTATTCACATAATCCAAAAATATTTGCATTTAAATCTATTTATTTGCATATAGTCAAAACTTCTCTTTTTATAATCATGTTCTTTGTATAAAATCCATAATTAACATTTAAAAATAACTCTAGATAGTTTACAATAATAGTAGGTTTACTCACCATTTGCACAAATTTAATACTTTTTAGGTGCCCCGATTACTGTTCGTCGAGCACGACTTCCTTGCCTTTACCGGAAGGCTCTCCTCCTAGACACATTGTAAAAATTACACAATTCAACACATTTATGCTAAATCACTATATAATTGATATAAATCCTATATTAATGCATGGTATGAAATGCAACGGCCTAAAATGGCTTAAACGCGGTACTAGCCTATTTTCGGTACTTTACCCGATGAATTGCTAACGCGTTCCACTTTTGCTCTAAATCGTCCCATTCTCTCTCCAACATTTTTAACCATCAAATACCAACTTATAACCCTCTGGAATCACTAAATTCAGGTCACTTTCTTCCTTGAAAAATTTGGTTAAAATGAGACATTCACTCGGTAAATTTTCTACTTGGTTTTTCTAGCACAATTAATCATTTTTTATCATTTTCCCTTCAATTCATTTGAATAAAAATCAATTCATCACCATTGGACAACATTGAAGGTTCAGCCTAGAGTGGGTATTGTGAAAATTCCATGCTTTCGAGTCCAATTTAATTTCTAAACACCTCTAACTAACCGAAACTACCGATTTAGCTAAGAATCGAAACTTGAAAAATTTAAAATCTCCCCCCTTGAATTTCGTCCAGCCCTCAGATCTATGCAGTGATCTCTCCCTTGAAACATAGAAAATGAAAACAAAAGCATGGGAAAGGTAGAAACCAAGCCACAGTCGAAAAATCTTACCGTTAGACGCGCAAACGGGCAAAAACCGCGAATCCTTTGTCAAATTTGAAGCTTTTCTTTGGTTTTTCACCGTTCTTCCTTTTCTTCTCTATTTTCTCTCTTATTTTCTCCTTAGGGTCGTGCCCCTCATCAGCTGAAGCTTAAATGGGCTTATTTGATTAAAATAATATTATTTCATTTAAAAATACCACATGTCACTTTCCCGTGGGACCCATTTTTAAAATTTCATCTTTTAAACTTCAATTTTTCACCACTTGAAATACCATGATTATTCATACCAAAAATGTATAAATCCTAAGATTTTGACAAGTTTTGAGCGGTAAAAATTACGGTTTTACCCATAGGGTGGTAAAATTACCGTTTTACCCCTATGTTCTGAAAACTGCCGGAATTGAAATTTTTCACTTCCTATCATCAAATTATACTCCAAATAGTCAATATTGATCAAAAATTTCACTCCATGGTCAATTTATTATCTTGGGTGGCAAAATGACGATTTTGCCCCTAGACATCAAAATTTTTAAATTCATCCCAAATTAACCCTCAAACTCCAAAACATCATTTTAAGTCATTCTTGGACTGTGAAATATTAAATTTCATCTTAAAATTCTTATTTAAACTAATTCGAGGTTAAATTAACTCAAGTGTACCATTAGGTACAATATCGAGTTTCGTCTATTCTTAAAGGCTTTCCTAGCGTATAAACATGTTACTTAGTGCATGTATGTTATGACATGTGTTTATAGGGTCGGGTTTTACAAAAGTAATTTTATCTGGTTGTATGCTATTAAAATAAATCATTCAATTTTTAAATGAAGACCGGTTTAAATTTGTGTTCATGTATTAAAATTGAAATTATGGCTTATGATTTTGGTGAGCATGCTTGGTTGATTTATGGCGTTAAAAATTGGCATGAATTGTTGTTTGCCGTGTAGGCTGGCTAGTATTAAAATGGCCTTGTTATGTTGCTGTAAATTTTATAAAGTTGGTAGATCATGATTAATAAAACATTGCAGTAAGGGTTGCTGTGGATTACCTTTAGGAGGAGCACGAAAAAACCTGAGTAATTGTTACCTCGGTCGTAGAGGCGAGTATGGTAACTCCCGAGGTAATGTTACAATTCATTTCACGTTAAACCACCGCGTGAAGATGAGTTTAGCCAACGCCAAGGATCGGTTGTATTTGAAAAATTATGAAATTCTCACAACTTTGACGGACTCGATTTGGATGCTCTAATCAAGTGTCCACGAGTATGAGATTTGGCTTAAGCCTGATTTTGTATAAATAAAACATAAGCTTTGGATTTTGATAAATAAGATTGATTTGTACAATTGTATTAAATTGGTGCTATGAACTACATGATAGTATTGTGTTTTATTTATATTGTCTCCATCTACTCGACTTTAGATGTCATGGATGGTAGTTATCTAACTCATTGGATTGTAAAACTCACCCCCTTAATTTCTCCATTTCAGATTTACAGACAGTTGTAGATAGAGGACTCTGTTGAGGAGAACATTTAGAGTGATAACCTTCTGTGCACATGTTCATCTCATAGATTGTATTTCTCTATTTTGAGCCCACTTAGCATTGTAAATTAAATTTTATACCTCAGTTAACTGTGTTACTATATGTAATAATATATTTTGTTTTTACGCTGTAAAAATTATATCCGGATATCTATATAAAAATTGTTTTATAAAAAAATATTTTATTTTATGGAATATTATTATTTTATTCCATTAAATGTAATTTTACTCAAATTTCATGTTTTAGATATTCAATTTCAATTCCGATTGTGAATTATAAAATCTTTACGCGTAAGTAACATTTTTTTCAAATTTCAAAATTTTTGACAAAAAATGACCGAAACACCTCTGTGTAGTAAATTTCGTTTTTTTCCCTATTTTGGTCCGAAATTGAACGAAATGCTTAGAAACATGAGGTTTGTACATAGAAACTCACAAGGGAGTTGGAAAGACCGGTACGAGAGCCTTGCGGGGTCTCGATATGGTACTCGGGAGAAGAGTGCATATCGGGACATCGCGACGATTGTCACGGACTCGAGGGTGGTTCCAGGTCGTGACATGATGTGGCAATGTTACATGACACTATACAATGACCTGCAATGCTGACATGGCACTAACATGCGAACATGGCAGTGCCACATGGTAGATCAAAAAAATTCTAAAAAAAAAAAAATTTCGTCACGTCATAGAGACTAAATTGAACAAAAATATATAGTACAAAGACTAAATTGAACAAAATTATGGTATTGAGGGACTAAATTGAAAAAATTTTGAAAACTATAAATCTTTAAGTAGACTATTGATATGCTTATTAATAAGTCAAATATTTAAGTGTAAAAGATTTATGGTGTTAATATATATATATATATATTTACTTGATTATTTGATTCTAGAATATGTAAATTAATTTATCTTTTTTAGAAAAAATTAAGTTTGAATTCTCCTTCTATAAAAAAATTTTAAAAAAATTTCATACCTAAAATCAAATTTAAATGAATAACTTGCATTATATTAAAATAAAATAATATAAAATAACTAAATATGTTGATTTAGTTACAACTTTCACAATTTACAAATACACATTCTTTTGAAATTATTCAACTCTTACCCAATTTACCTTTTTTTTAAAAAAAATTTCAAAATTTCTTATAAAACGATTTATTTAAATTCAAATAACACAATCAACTTCTACTAAATTTAAATTTAAATTATTAATTTGGATTTATAAAAAATTTATTAACAAAATAAAATAGTATAAATATTTACAGTTATATTTAACTTTATCAACTATAAATGTAGTCTTTAATACAGAAATTTCAACTTAAAAAATATAACATGAAATACTAAAAAAAATAAAAACATAAAAGATAAATAAAAAATTCAAAGGGTGGAGCTTAGATTCCATGGTTATAATAAGAGGATTGTTGTAACGACCACTCCCCGGTCGCTACCGGAGTTCGAAACTTTTGGGAAAGACCTGCCAAGTCCCGAACAAGCCTGACCAAAATTTTTCGATGATTCATCACATTCAATAATCATATAATATTTATAATTTCATATATCAAATTAATTCATAAATATAAAAATCAATAATAACTTTTTCCTTATTTATCCACAATTATATATACGTCAAAATCTATAATTTTCAAACTAATGTTTATATACAAATTTAAAATTTATTTACAACTTAACAAGTAGAATACTACGACTTGACTTCAAACATAATAGGTACAGGACACAGCGGAGCGACTCATAATAGTGTGCTAGGAGATGCCTTTACCTATTCATGGTAGACCACACGCGAACCATTCGATGACTTCACACAAAAACGATCCCTGTCTGCAAAAAGAGAAATAAAATAGGGGTGAGTCTCATAGACTCAGTGAATATCATCGACCCAGTGAGTAGGACGTAGATAGGAAACAAGCAAGCGGAAGATCAGTTGAATATAAAACATAGGATCAAAAAAGTAATTTATTTCAAACAGGGATTTTGTACCTTATAACCATTTTTCGCATCAAATCAATAAAATCAAGTCAGCTCCTGTGAAACCAAATATTATTCAAAATCATATACAAATCATAGCTCGCCTATACGCGAGCAATTTCAAATCCGTTTCATAAAAAACAAATAAAGGAGCTGTAAAAATCCGTTTAAATCAAATTTCACCGTGCAAGGAAATATAACTCATAATATTAAAACTTATTTTAATCCATGTAAAATGATTACATTTTATCAAAAATAATTAGTAAGGTTATGATATTTTTAAAAACATGGCTCGTGCCATAAAACTCATATTCGGTGATACCTTACACTGGGGTATCCAAGCGAAACCGTCAAGGCTGTTAAAAATCTCATATGCTCATAAAACGTATTTTCGTTTTGAAAAGCAACTGTTCCTTGGCGTTAGCGGAGTTCACCATCACGTGGTGGTTCGGCGTGATGTGAACTCTAACCATACCTCAAGAGTTACCCTCCGCACCTCTCATACCGAGGTATAATATAACAAGGTTATCGTACCCCTCTAATAGGCTAGTCCACGAAACCTGCCACTGCAGTGACTATCCTATAACCCACCAATTCATAAAAATTTAAATAGCATGATATGGAAATCAAATTATTACAGAGCCAATCCAGGCAAAACAATCAATTCATATAATTCCAACATCTCATAAAACTAGCCATTTATGCTAATATAGCCATAAGCCATTCAATTTGTCAAAAACATTTTTCAAAATCATAACAAGCTTCTCAAGACTATTTTCTTAAATCCTTTAAAATCAAAATTTGCATAACTAGATAAATTTGTTTTTCACGTTATTTATCCTGGTGTAAGCATTCATACAAAATTAGACTAAAATCGAATCTCAAAAGCTTTCATAAAATAAATTATTTAACAAATACATTCACTATGTATATCATCCAAAATTTATAAGGCACAAGATTTTGATACAAAACGGTGTGAAGGGCTTGTTTCTCGATTTTCAAAATACTTTACGTATAATATATATACATATATTTTCAAGTCGATCCTTTTAAAAATAATTTTGCATCCACAATTTCTTAAGATTTATGCCAGCACATATTATCCATAATTTTGCATCGAAATTAATATATTCATACATAGATACTATTACGAAAATTTTAAAGTCGACACCCCCTACTCACCTCGTAATAGTGGAATTTTTTCTCACTATTTATTCGCTCGCGTATCAATAATTATTGTAATTTATCGATGATCACGTACTTCGCTCGACAGGCCTCCACGTCAATTTTCTAATGGGCTTTTGCCATTTCTTTGTGCCTTGGGCCTCTCCATGGCTTCTCCATTTTCTTTCCATTGGGCTAAGCCCATTCACTTTTCTTCTATTGGGCCATGCCCAAGTTTAGTTCTTATTGAGCTTTGCCCAATTAATTTTTCTATTGGGCCTTGCCCATCTAATTACCATTGGGCCATGCCCATTTTATTTTTTTTCTTTTTTTTTTCTTTCTTCTTCCTCCTCCAACCGTCTCTCTCTTTTCTACCATGGCAACACAAGATCTCTCAAAAATCAACAGCCAACACTCCTCCTTTTCTACACAATTTAACAGTAAATTTCTACACTTTTCTCCCAACAAATCAGCAACTAACACTCCAATTTCCAGCAAGCAAAAATCAAAATTTTCCAACAGCAACACCTTGAATTTTCAACACCAAACCAGTAGCTTTTTGAGCTCAATTTTCCAGCAATATAACCCTCCGTAATTTCGGCTCTAAGGTCTCAAAATTTCCAGCAATTTAAACTTGAAAATTTTAGCAACCTACCTTGACTATTTTCAGCTTTCACACTCCTCATTTCAACCACCAAAAGCAGCAGCAAAATCAGCCTTCTTTCTCTCTCAAAATAGCAAGATTTTTCAGCTTTCTTCTTCCTAAGATTTGTAGCAAACTACCTTCCTTCTTCACTCAAAATTTAGCAGCAAGACCGTGCCTCCTAGCTGCAGAATTTTCTTTCACCGTTCTTTCCTTCCTCTCCATTTTGTTTTTCTTGTCTTTTGTTTCTTACTTCAGCCGACTCTTCCAGAGCCTCCTTCCATCTTCTTTTTTTTATCTTTTTCTTTCCTCTCACTGTCCTTAACCAGCCCCCCTTTTTTGACTTAGAAAAATTTTATTTTTTTAGTCTCACATTTTACACATGGACTGCTACATGTGACCTTGTACATATATATATTTATATATATACTTATTATATTTATAACTTACAATTTTAACCAACTCTTACCCTCATTTCATCTTCTAAATATTCATTTAAGTTTTTAATTAACCTAAGATTTAATTAGGCTCAAAATTGTACTAAGAGACTCCAAAAATTTAATTGTCAATCCTTGAAATTTTTATTCTCGAGATATGACGCCTCATCATTTTCCAACGTGATTTTTTTTATTTTAGAGATAGAACTGGATGAAGTGATCTTCATCAAAGTTGTAGCTCTGTCTCTTAGCTTTCCAATGGTCTAAGAATTGCCTCAATTAGAGTTCTGTAGCTTGAGATATGACTAAAATACTCAAGTATATATAAAAATTTTCTGTGTTCTTCGACTCTTTGCTCTCCAAAAATTAAGTTTAATATTTTTAATTCTTATCCACACTTATTAAATTTCAATTTCCTTCAAAATTATTCTTCCTTCACATATATAAAATCAAATTATTAAGATTGCATTCCAACGCGGTGTCTCCATAATATTTAAATATTTACTTACTGCATTAACTCGATTTAATAAAAATCGCGCGGTCTCACTTACGGCATTTCCTTCTAAAAATTCATTCTTAATTCTTCTCTCCCACTTAAATTAGTCATATTCCATTTTTCATGACTAATTTTGACCTCCAATAAAATATTAATATTTTAATATTATTTTATTAATAAAATATTATTTTATTTCAAAAATTTTCACTTGCCTTCTTTGGTCCCGAAACACATTATTATGTGTCGGTTTACCTACGAATCATCCTTTAACTCATTAATTTGTCTTCGATAAAAATATTATTATTTAATTGTGAGTCTGCGCATGCGATATATTTTATTCTTAAACGTTACTTAGCACGCTAATTCGCATTAAATTATCATTCATTTGATCAATAAAATCTTATTTGTATCTAACGAGGGTACGGGGTATTACATTTGTCATGTCCAAATTAAACAAGTCAAAACGAGAAATTATTTTTATAATCATTGCTAACTCCATATCTCCGTTTTTCATTTTTTTAAAAGAAAAAACTAAATCAACATATTTTGCTAATTTGACTTTAGCTCAAGTTAAAAACTAAGTTAAATAAATTTCAAATTTTATACTATTATAAATAGAAAAAAAGAATTTATTTAGTCATTTTATATTATTTTATTTTAACGTAATACAAGTTATTCATCTAAATTTGACTTCAGATATAAAATTTTTTTAAAATTTTTTTATAAAAAGAGAATTCAAACTTAATTTTTATAAAAAAGATAAATTAATTTACACATTCTAGAATCAAATAATCAAGTAAAAAAATATTTATATATTTTTTAACACCATAAATCTTTTATACTTAAATATTTAGCTTATTAATAAGTATATCAATAATCTACTTAAAAATTTGTATTCTTTAAATATTTTTTTAATTTAGTCCCTCAACATCTTAATTTTGTTTAATTTAGTCCATGTGCTATATATTTTTATTCAATTTAGTCTCTATGTCGTGGTAAATTTTTTTTTTTGAAAATTTTTTTAATTTGACATATGGCACTGACATGCTGACATGGTAATGTAACGTCAGCACTGTCATGTCATCGTATAGTGCCATGTGGCATTGCTATGTCATCATCACTCGGTGCCATGTGGCATGCCACATCATCATCTCAAATGCCATATCATCAAAGTGTGATAAGTTAGCAATAACGTCATTATTTAATAGCAAAATTGAATGTCGTTAGGAGAAGGGACTAAATTGACGCAATTCTTAAAATCAAGGGATTAAATTACTTCAATTTTAAGTATAAGGATTAAATTGAATAAAATTAAAAAATACAGAGACTAAATAAGTTTTTTGACTAACAAATTACCCTCATTTTTCACTCAAAAGGAAACAAACAATAAATTCTAATTATATATTTGGCTGTCCGAACACTTATGACAATCCAACTGCCTCTCTCTCTCTCTCTGGCTTACACTGTTAACTTCATTCCGCGCTCCGTCTATATTAAGCTCTCTGACTACTCATTTCTCTCAAAATATTTTGATCAAAAAATGGCGGTTTCTGGGTCTTTGGTTAGACCAAGCCAATCCTCTGCACCATTTCTGAGACCCACAAAGCCAAGCCTTAGTTTCAAAAAACATGTTAGTCAATCTAATGCCAAGTTTTCTTTACCATAATTGCCATATTCTGTCTGCGTTTCTTCATCTAAAATAAGATGTTTGCTGATTCTCATTTATTTTTTGTTTGCTATGTTGTTAAAAGATTCTGGTTTTGATATCTGTGATGTGGGATTTCTTTAATGTTCATGTCTTATGGATGGTGCAAATGGTGGTTGCTCTTCGCGTTTTCAGTTCTGTCTGAGAGCCTCTGCCGAAAACTTGGACGATGAGGAATGTAAAACGATGATAACAAAACAAAATGATCGCTGGAAGATCGATTTCTCCAGGAAGAAACCGGCTACGCCATTGTTGGACACCATCAACTACCCTGTTCATCTGAAGAATTTATCCACAAGCGTAAACTCCAGGATCATCATGGGATCCTTTGTTTCTGTGTTAATCTGTTTATGGGATTCTTCATTTTCTTCTCTTATGATTAGCCAGCTAGTTCCTGTTATTTGTTTCCTTGCTCTCTTTCGTCTGTCATAACCAGCTATCTGCACAGTTCCTTCTTATGTTCTTTTTGTTTTCTAAATTTTCTGCTGGCTTTTTTGTTAATTTCCATATTGATATACCTCTAGGACCTTGAACAACTGGCAGCAGAGCTTCGAGCCGAAATTGTGCACTCTCTATCAGAGACCGGTGGGCATCTTAGCTCAAACTTGGGAGTAGTGGAGCTCACAATAGTTTTGCACCATGTATTCAACACACCTCAAGATAAAATTATATGGGATGTCGTCCATCAGGTAAGAGTCTCGAGCGACTCGGGTCTATTTCGTAATCGGAAAATAATTTTTATGTTAATTTTTTTATAAAATATTTTATTGAAAAATTTAATATTTTTTATTGTTTGAATAAATTATGAAAATATTTTTTATCGTTAGAATAAATTGAGGAAAATATTTTCTATCACTTATAAATTTTTCTATCGAAGAACGTGTCTATTCAAAGAATTCTGAAAAATTCACCTGAAGAAGTTTTTGCTGTTTGGCTAATAACAAAGAAAGAAATGTAGCTGAGGAATTTGATCCAAAAAGTTAGGATCCAGTCTTTCAAAATTTGTATTTATACTAAGAGATTAACAATTTTCCCCATAAAGTGGATCATGAGAAAGAACTACACAGCAACCGTAGCAAAACATTTAACAGAAAATCAAAAAGAAAAAGAACCCATTACCGTTGGGAGCTGATAGACAGAAAAACAAAATCAAAAGCAAAACGACTATGTAAAGCTGCGGATAACAACCAAAGAATTAAAATAGAACTAAACGACACACACAACAATCATTTTGAGCTTAGCTTATTAAGTCTTGAAACGGTAACGTTCCATTCTTCAAGCAACAGTTGTTCTCCTTCAAACTGTTCCTTCCCACCAATGATTCCAGAAACAAATTAAGCATTTAACTTCAACACAACCCCTTAATTCTTAATTTGTTGGACTCTAATACAGGATCTCAAATATTCAAATATCTCATTTCCTAAGCTTTTTGTAAAGATATCAGCAAACTGATCATTAGTTGGACAATGAACTAAATCAATTTCACCTTCCTTCACAACCTCCCTTAGAGCATGGTATTTCACCCTGATGTGCTTAGTTTTTCCATGTTGAATAGGGTTTTTAGCTATTGCAATTGCTAATGAATTATCAACATGAATCAGTGTTCCTTTGTTCTGCGTAAATCCTAGCTCATCCAACAGTTTTCTTAACCACAAAGCATGGTTAACAGCTCTTGCACAAGCAATGTACTCTGCCTCAGCTGTAGATTGAGCTACTACTTGCTGTTTCTTGAAACTCCAAGTAAACACAGCATTGTCAAATGAAAAACAAAACCCTCATGTGCTCTTAGAATCATCCAAAGAACCAGCCCAGTCACTGTTCATATAAACCAGTCCAAAATCACAGTTCCCTTTACATACCTTAAGACTCTTTTAGCAGCAATAAAATGCACTTCAGATGGATTCTGCATGAACCTTGAAAGCAAGCAGGTAGCAAACATTATGTCTGGTCTAGTAGCTGCTAAGTAGAGTAAGGAACCAATAATGCTTCTATAAAGTTGTCCATTAGCCTTCTCAGCACCATTTGCTAAACTGAACTTAGTACTAACACTCAATAGAGTACTAACAGCCTTACACAAACTCATTTTAAACTTTTTTAACAAATCCTGAGCATATTTGCTTTAATGCAGTATGACCTTATCATCAACTTGTACCACTTCCATACCAAGAAAATAAGTCATGATTCCTAAATCTGTCATCTCAAATTCTTTCATCATGCTGGTTTTAAATTCAAAACTATACTTACCTTCTGGTCTAGTAATCAGAAGGTCATCCACATACAGTGCTACTATAAGTTCCACAGAACCATTCTCATACTTCACATACAATGTGGATTCATTGATACACCTTAGAAACCTCTGTTTTCTTAAATAATCATCAATCATGGTGTACTAGGCTCTTGGAGCCTGTTTCAGGCCATACAATGCCTTCATAAGTTTGCATACTTTGTTCTCAGACCCCTGCTGCACATAACCTTCTAGCTGCTTAATGTAGATTTCTTCAGTAAGGATGCCATTAAGAAAGGCTGATTTGACATCCAAATGAAAAATTTTCCATTTCTCCCTGGATGACAAGGCAGCAAGCATCCTTATGGTGTCATGTCTAGCCACAGGAGCAAATGTCTCCATATAATCAACCCCATAAATTTGAGCATACCCTTTCACTACTAGACGAGCCTTATGCTTGCTTATAGAACCATCAGGGTTGAGTTTGGTTCTATAAATCCACTTAACCCCTATGATGTTTTTGTCAGATGGCCTGTCAACCAGAATCCATGTCCCGTTTTTAGAAATCATTTCCATTTCAGCATCCATGGCAGCTTTCTAGTGATCTTCTAGCTAAGCTTGCTTGAAGGTTACTGGTTCAGCTAATGCCATATTACACTTGCTGTAAATATCAGCTAGGCTTCTTGTCCCTTTTACTGCTTTACTTTCATCCTCCAAATCAGAATCATCATCTGTTGCAAACTGCTTATCCTCTATATTGGTTTTATCAGTTAAGTCAAACTGTCCAGCATCATTATCATACCAATTCCAACTTTGCCCCTCATCAAATACTACATTTTTGCTTACAAAAATCTTCCTTTGCTCAGGATCATATAACCTATACCCTTTTGAAACTTCACTGTAACCAACCAACACTGCTACAATAGACTTAGGATCAAACTTGGACCTTCTAGCATCTAGAATCATAGCATAACAGATGCTTTCAAATGTCTTAAGATGAGACACTTTTGGTTTATGTTCAAACCACATTTCATAAGGTGTTTTATTATCCAGGACCCTTGTATAAGCTCTATTTAGTAGATAAGTAGCTGTATTTACAGCTTCTGCCCAAAATACCCCTGGTATCTTCATTTGGTGTAGCAAGCATCTTCCCATTTATGCTAATGTTCTATTCATTTTTTCAGCCTTGCCATTCTATTGAGGGCTATATGGAATGGTCAACTGATGTTGCACTCCCAATGAATCAAGATATAGCTCAAAATCAGAAGATGTGTACTCCTTACCATTATCAGTCCTCAATGTTCTGAGTCTTTGACCAGCAGAATTTTCAACAACAACTCTAAACTTTTTGAAGTAACTTAAAGCTTCTGATTTCTGCTACATGAAGAATATCCAACAAAACTTAGAGAAATCATCAATAAAGATGATATAGTATTTGCTTCCACTAAGTGAAGCAGTCTTCATGGGGCCAGAAATATCAGTGTACACCAACTCAAGCTTGCTAGAGGCCTTCCATCCACTCTGCTTAGGAAAAGGTTTCCTAGTCTGCTTTCCAAGTTGACAGGCTTTACAAAGCTTTGATGGCTTTTCAATTCCAGGTAATCCTTCCACTAGACCCTTTGATGACATTAAGGATAATGAACTATAGTTGGCATGACCAAACCTCCTGTGCCACTTTTCTGAGACATCTAGCTCATTATACAAAGCCAAATGTGAGGCATTATTGGCTAAATTAAGAGGATAACAATTGTTCCTCATTGCAACAATGTACAGTTCCTCACCATTTAGGTCAATCACTGTGCAAACCTCACCCTTGAACAGCAAAGTATATTGATCCTTAGCTAGTTGTCCTACACTCAACAAGTTATGATTGGCACTTGGTACATAGTGCACACTGCTAATGCACTTATCACCAAAGGTTGTTTCAACTTTCACTGTACCAATACCAAGTATATTGAGATAATTACCATCCCCAATCTTCATTTTTGATTTGAAACTTGTATCAAATGTAGAGAAAAGTGACTTGTTCCCAGTTAAATGGTGTGAGCATGCACTGTTTAACAACCATACAATGTTTTTGCTCAAGCCTTTTTCACTGGTTGCCATAAACAAGACCTCATTTGCCTTATCTTCTATTTGCTCAGCTACCTCAGCCTTTTCTTTTCCCTTTGCCCGAATCTTACAAACTTTTTCCTCATGCCCTTTTTGATTGCAAGATCTACATACCACATTTGGTCTGTACCAACAAAACTTTTCAGTGTGGTTTGTCTTTTTGCAATACTGACATGGTGAGAATTTTTTCTTTTTCTCTCCTCGTTTTTTCTCTCCAATCTTCTTTTCTTTGTTTTTCTTTTCAGCAGAATCACTTTTTGACTTTCTAACATCATCCTTGTGAGTTTTAGCCTTAGCTATCAAGGCAAAGTCAACTGCACTCCTCTGTCTGAAGGCTCTTCTCTGCTCAAGTCCCTCCAAGGCATTAACTAGTTCCTTTAGAGTAATATGAGCTAAATCTCTTGAGTCTTCTAATGATGACACTTTCGATTCATACTTCTTTGGCAAACTCACCAACATTTTACTCACTAAACGTTCTTCAGTGATTTCCCTTCCAAGTAATCGTAATTGATTAACTAATCTCATCATTTTACTAGTAAAGTCTTTGATATTTTCACTATCATCCATTCTCAGCATTTCACACTTTTGAGTTAAGTTGAAAGCTTGGATTTGCCTAGGTCTTTCACTTTCAAAGAATTCATCTCTCAAATTGTCTCAGATTTGCTTAGGAGATTTTAAATGCATAATCCGAGCAAAAATTTCATCAGATAAAGCTGAGTGAAGGCAAGACAGAGCTTTGTACCTTTTTGCTTTGTCTTCCTCAAATTGCTTGATCTGAGCTAAAGTCGAATTAGCTCTCCTTTGCACTGGTTCCTCATCAGATTCCACAGGTTCCCACAACTTGAAGGCTCTAAGATATGCCTCCATTTTCACACTCCAAAACGAATAGTTCTCTCTGGTGAACTTTGGTGGAGTTGATGAATTGAATCCAGAAGTCATTCTACCACAACTAGACCCCTCAAGATCACTTGTAGCTCTGATACCAATTGAAGAAAGTGTCTATTCAAGGAATTCTGGAAAATTCACCTGAAGAAGTTTTTGCTGTTTGGCTAATAACAGAGAAAAAAATGTAGTTGAGGAATTTGATCCAAAAAGTTAAGATCCAGTCTTTCAAAATTTGTATTTATACTAAGAGATTAACAACTTTCCCCATAAAGAAGATCATGAGAAAGAACTACACAGCAACCGTAGCAAAACATTTAACAAAAAATCAAAAAGAAGAACCCATTACCGTTGGGAGTTGATAGACAGAAAAACAAAATCAAAAGCAAAACGACTATGTAAAGCTACGTATAACAACCAAAGAATTAAAATAGAACTAAACGACACACACAACAATCGTTTTGAGCTTAGCTTATTAAGCCTTGAAACGGTAACGTTCCATTCTTCAGGCAACAACTGTTTTCTTTCAAACTGTTCCTTCTCACCAATGATTCCAGAAACAGATTAAGCATTTAACTTCAACATCTACCATAATCTATATTAAAAAATTTTCCATTAATAATTATAATAAACTAAAAAATAAATTACTCTTTCTCTTAATTTTTTAAATAAACAAAAAAATACAAACCGTGACTTCCTTTTTGTCATCTTCTCTATCTCTCCAATAAACACTTTCCAATACTGTAAACAAAAAAACTCCAGTTATCAAAAGAAGAAAAAAAAATGAAAGTTTATTATTTTATTTTTGCTTTAATTTTTTTTTTTTTCAATTTTTGAGAGAGTTAGACTAAACTTCCAACAATCAAAGCAAGAAATCTCCATTTCACCTTTCATAGTTGAGTCCAATTCATGACCTGTTCTCCAAGAAGTCTTCGGATAATTTTTCAAGAGGTCGATCCCTCTGCCTTTGCCGACGAAGCATATTAAGGCGATGCTTGCACGGTGGCAAGGGTCTGTGAAGCTGAATGAGGTCACAGGTTCGGAGGGAAGCGAGGCGAAGCTGCGACCGCGGGCAGAAGTTGGCGATACTGGAATGGATAGCACCTTTTTTCTTTCTTTTTTTTTTTTTTTTGAGCCATTAAATTCATTTCCAGTGCTTGGAAGATCAATTTTATATATATATATATATATATATATCTGACCAACATTTGGTTCCTTGACTTGCATCTCAGCAATGTTTTAATCTTTTCTTAATGCAAAAAATGAGGGTGGTTTTATTTTGTTTTCAACCTCAAGCACTTTGGGAGCAAGTATGAGTTTAGATAGGAGGGATTAAATTGTCTTACGCCCATTGGCGGGATTAAATCTTGTTTACTCGAAAATGTTTTACCCCCAACAAATATTTTCAGCCTTCCAAACAACAGAAAATTGGTGAAAAAGTTTTCCGAAATGCAATTTACAGCATACCAAACGGACCCTCATTTACTTATGGAAGTTCACAAGTAGGTAGCAGATTTAAATGCCTCTTAAAATCGTAGAAGATGGTCCTGAAAGCAATAAAATTGCAGGCATACGCTCACAAAATTCTGACAGGAAGAAGGTCGAGGATGCACACTATAAGAAAAACTTCAGGGCTTGCAGGCTTCCCTAAAACGGATGAGAGTGTTTATGATGCTTTTGGTGCTGGACATAGTTCTACAAGCATATCCGCTGGACTTGGTATTTGGTTCTCACTGTAAACTCTTTCATTCCATTACCATGAGCTAGTTGTAAAACGTAAAATTTAAGATAACTGAGAACTTGAGAATATAACTAACATTCAATGCAAAAATGTAGGAATGGCAGTGGGAAGAGATCTTCTAGGGAAGACGAACAATGTCGTTTCAGTGATTGGAGATGGAGCCATGACTGCAGGACTTGCATTTGAGGCTATGAATAATGCAGGATTCCTTAATCCTAAACTAATTGTCCTATTGAATGACAACAAACAAGTATCTCTACCAACTGCAACTCTAGATGGTCCTGCGACCCCTGTTGGAGCTCTCAGCAGGGCTTTAACCAAGATTCAAGCAAGTACCAAGTTTCGCAAACTTCGTGAAAAAGCAAAAGTAAACCTTTAAGCTTTCTTTTATTTTGGTCTTCTATCCCAATTATTCTTCTCCCATCTTTGTATCAACAGAAATCTGACTGGGACTACTTGTGTTGAAGGCCTCACCAAACAATTCGGCGGACAAGCACATGAACTTGCAGCAAATGTAGATGAGTATGCAAGAGGAATGATCAGTGCTTCTGGCTCCACCCTCTTTGACGAGCTAGGGCTATATTACATTGGTGCAGCTGATGACACAATATTAAAGATTTAATATCGACCTTTGAAAAGGTGAAAGCCAGGCCTGTCCCAGGGCCAATCCTAATCCATATCGTGACAGAGAAAGGAAAGGGCTATCCCCCAGCTGAGGCATCGCTGATAAAATGCATAGTAAGATTGAAACTCGTAAAATATATATGGTGATGTTCTGACCTTTCAAAATGTTCATTATTCTATCTGCTCTCAGGTGTTGTAAAGTTTGACACAAAAGCAGGCAAGCAATTTAAGCCCAAATCCTCTACACTTTCATATACACAGTACTTTGCTGAATCGCTCAGAAAACGAGCTGAGGGTAATGAAAAGATTGTAGCCATCCACGCGGCTATTGGTGGCGGAACAGGTCTGAATATTTTCCAGAAAAGGTTCCCAGACTGCTGCTTTGATGTAGGGATTGCCGAGCAACATGCATGCAGTTACTTTTGCAGCTGGTTTTGCGACTGAGGGTTTCAATCCATTTTGTGCCATCTACTCATCATTCTTGCAACGAGGGTATGATCAGGTGAGCTCACAACAATAGATATGCTACATTGGATATGACCCTATTTCGTTCTAAAAACAATATTCTCTCATTTCTCGGTGTTTCCTCGTTGGCACTTTTGTTGGAATATTTTAACTCCAATGGTAGGTGGTGCATGATGTGGATCTTCAAAAACTACCTGTCCGCTTTGCAATAGATCGAGCTGGTTTGGTTGGTGCAGATGGAACGACCCACTGTGGGGCATTTGATATCACGTACATGGCTTGCTTGCCCATCATGGTGGTAATGGCCCCATCTGATGAGGCTGAGCTTATGCATATGGTTGCAACAGCAGCGGCCATTGATGACAGACCCAGCTGGTTCAGGATCCCCAGGGGAAATGGTATTGGAGTAGCTCTTCCACCTAATTACGAAGGAACTCCTCTTGAGGTGAGGATAATGAATTTTAGGATATCCCAACAGATTAGTACAGAGCAAATAAACTGATTAATGTTTCTTCTTCAATGGTTTAATAGATTGGGAGAGGAAGAATTATCATGGAAGGCAATAGAGTAGCTAGTTTGGGATATGGCTCTATAGTTCGACAATGTATTGAAGCAGCACACATGCTCAGATCTGAAGACATTTATATAACAGTGGCTGATGCAAGATTTTGCAAGCCTTTAGATAGAGATCTCATCAAGCAACTAGCACATGAGCATGAGATCCTTATTACTGTTGAAGAGGGTTCTATTGGAGGTTCTGGCTCACATGTTTCACATTTCCTGAGCTTGACGGAAATTTTGGATGGATCTCTTAAGGTGTGTGTGTGTGTGTGTGTGTGTGTGTATTTTCTAAATATAAATTTCTAGCTTCCTTTCCCAAAAATTGCCTTGTTCACTTTTCGATTTTGTTTGTTCAGAATCTATTTAGTTTTAGAGCCTCATTGCAGTTGAGAGCAATGGTGCTTCCTGATAGATATATTGATCATGGATCACGCAAAGATCAGTTAGAAGCAGCAGGGCTCTCCGCAAGACATATCGCCGCAATGGTCCTATTTACGCCAGAAAGGCCAAAAGAAGCCCCGTAGTTCAAGCACAAGTAAACATCAGAATCTAGTAGTGGGAGTAATTGAAAAAACATTCAGCAGACACATTAAATGTGATGAGAAACTCATGTAATGTCCAAGCCGACGTTACATCTGGAGTCTGCTTTCTAGGCGTAGAGAAATTTGTACAAATCTTACTTAAAAGATTTATACATGGCTTGTTGACATACAAAGGTCACAACTCCTTTTGGGATCAATCCCCCCCTCCAATTAAAAGTTTCCCAGCATGATGTATTATCAATCGACTAGTTTATTATTTGTAGTAGATTCTCAACTGTATCAGATTTTATAAATAAGTCATGTGGATAATCACTGCCCATCAAAAATTAATTTCCAACTGGAGTTAAAAGGCTTCTCTAAATGGAGTTGATTTTTATTTGGTACAAGACTAATCATCCACCGAGCCTAATGAGCAGCAATTCGAATTGGATGATAGAATTGGCACTAGTTTATTTTTCTTTTCTGGAGTGCCAGAAGAGGCAAAGGACTGGAGGAGTCGGGAGAGGAGGATGGTTGTTGCTATTGCGCTTCAAAGGCATATGATCATCTGTAGTCTGTACTTATTAACTAAATGACGCTTTCCTCCACTCTTTACATCAACTTCACCTCATTTTGAGCTTTTTAAGCGACCGTAGCCTCTCCCCATCAGATTTTATGCGAATTCCTCAACATGTTCAATTCTAATTCTTCCTACTTTATATGAAGAAACTCTTTTTATCATTTGCCATAGCAGGGTTAAGATGAATATTATATATATATATATATATATATATATATTGGAAGACAGGGTTAAGATAAATATTATATTTGTAATTTTTATTAAATTAATTTTGAATGCACCATCATAAGATATGGCACATTTTGTCTTGCCCTGAAACTTTAACCTTCTTGAAATTTTATTGACAGAAAACTATGTAATAAACAATTATGATGATCTACTGTGAAAGATCAATAAAGTGAAACAATGTAATTGATACCTTATTAAAGTAATGTTATTTTGTCTCATGTTAAAATAATGTTATTTTGACTGATATCGAACTCACCTTTTGCAGATAACATGAAAATAAAATTAAAAATATACAAGTACTTTTTATTTTATAAATAATAAAAAAAACCTGAAATTATTAGAAAATTGAGCACTTTAACATTTATTAATTACTTAACCTTTTTATTTTTTATTAAAACATTATAAATTCTTGAAGACTTTGCTTTAAAATAAAGTATAGCAAACGTATTGATCAAGCAAGGAATAGACGTGATTTAACAGTCTAATTATGGATAGAACAGGAGGATGGGTCTAAAGAAAATATCCTTTGTTCAGGTTCCTGCTTGAAAACAACTAGTAATAGCATTGTCTAGAAACAAGTGCATGCAAAAAAGCCAAGTCAAGCGGCCAACCATAAGAAGAGCAGATTTAGCTATTTACCCAAATTGCATTTTCAATACATAATTGAAACTAATAGGAAGAAGAATTCTCCCTTAAATTTCCCAAAACTACCTCTTTCTTTAAATTTTGACAAGAAAATTTACTGATCCGTGAGACTACAAATTGGAAAAGGGTAATAATCAGTGAGACTATACCTAGAGTCAAGAGACTGTAACAGGCATAGATAAAATGACGTCGTGAGAAATAAAACATAACGCTGAACTTATACCGTTCAATAATTGATATTTCAAGACTATAATCTATTGTAGCATTTCCCAATAGAAAAAGTGTAATAACAAGCCCCCTCCCTATGGAAACAACCCTATGTGTTTAATCTTTGTTTTAAATATTTTTGCTAAGTTGTTAGTGGTTTATCAATTTCATATCAACAGGTCACTCCTATACTCATCATTTTCTACATGGAACTACGATAGCTAGGGGATAAGTAGTTCCCTAGGCCAGGACAGAACACAAACATCAATTCTAGCGAGCAACAAAATTCAGTTGTCTCCCATGCAATTAATGTGATTACCAATAGTGAGATTGACTATCTGGTGATGAAGATTACTGGTTGGCTTGAATGAACGCTTGAAGCAAGCTTTGAGCTATCAGGGTTTGATCCGGAGTCCCTGATATAAAAACTATCCCCTCAGTTTCACCAGGACTTGGATCATGAACTTCGACTTTTGCACCTGAAATCTGATTTGGCAATACCACGCATAAATTCATACCCAAAAAGATGTAGATAATTAAAGAAACAGTCAGACTGCAATACAGCATCCTCAGAGGTCAGTGTTTTTTCTAGTGTATATGAAAATTACCTCTTTGAGACGAGCAAGGTTGCAGCCATGTTTACCATAAACGGAGCCAAAAACATCTTCAGGAACTACAATCTCTACACTTGTATTTTTCACAACAGCAGACTTCTTACTGCTGTGTAAATGGGAGATAAAAAATCAGATTAAATTCCTCTATGAAACTTCATAATATATTTTTTTTTTCCACGACAAAGGTAAACTGCTCATACTCAATAACTACCAAGAAACACAGATTGACAAAAGAACATCATTTATTGGAGTCTCAAAATGCCCTTTACTTGGAAAGGATAATTACACGTAAAAGGAATCAAGTTCCCTATAATCAAAGCGTGTTGATGAACGCAGCTCAAACAACAGGTAAGGAGCTACCATGACCTACTATCTCAATATTACTCATGGCAACAGCTATAAGAAAACCCACACAGTGAATGTGCTTCAATCACCCAAATTTTGATCTTCCATAACCATAAAGATACACAAGTAAAACACTTTGCTTACTTAACTGACAGAATTGACAGCAACAAAAAGAAACAGCTTTAATGTTATTTTTGTGTAATACTGACCTTTCAAGTTCAAGACCACCTCTACCCTCGGCATTGGCCAGCCCATGTCCTCTTCTCACAGTCTGAAATCACAGCCAACCCTAAACACTTAGGTCCTGGTGTCCTCAGACTACTATGGCAAAGGAAGCAACAAAGAAAGGGCCAAAAGAATAAATAAACAAAAATCTTTCACCTCTAATAGCGGAGATTTCGGTGGACAGCCTACACTGTTAGAGAGCCCAAGATTACCCACTGCTCTTGTTAAAGCATTCTCTTGATCAGAATCAAGAGACACGCCTAATGATTGAAGCAAGTCAGAAGTAGTCTCAATCCCTCCCTTGCAGGGGCTCCTTCCTCCCACTTCATTGAGCACTTCACGTGGAAGTAGAAAATCCAGTGACCTCTCAAGGTCTAAACTCCCTCCAAAAGTAGTTGAGCCTCTCTCCACATCTTGGGTGGCAACTGTGCACCCATTTCCTGTAGTCTGCAACTAAACCCAACCCAAGTATTGAGGTCCTTGTACAAATTCCTAAAAAATTAGTGAGAGCAATAGTTTAAGAGGAAAAAGAAAAGAAAAGGCAAAAGAGCTTTTACCTGTTGTGGCTGCAATTTGAATGGATGAGGACCAGCAGTATTGTCTGAGAGCCCAGGGTGCGTTCTCTGAGCTAAATTAGGTCCTTGATCAGTATCTGATGATGAGCTTGTTGGTTGGTACGCTTGAGGAACACCTGTATCGCTTACTTTCCCATAACAGTTCCTCACTCTCATTTCATTAAGCACTTCAGGTGGCAAGAGATTATGCCTTAGCCTACTAGTTACTTGAAAGATCGCATTCTGCACGCTTTTATACTCACCAGTAATCTGCAAAGATAAAAGTTAAGCAACAATGAAACCTCCTTCAAGCTGAAATTGATTATCAGGGTGGCACTCAAAAGTTCATCACCTACTGAAGTAACAAACAGAAACTGAAATTTATTTAAGAGCCTAAAAACCCTTGGCAGCAAGAAATCACAACTGTCATAACAACAGAAAAGATGGTGTGTTGCAGTATTCAGGCTGTAACCCACTAATTTGAAGCATCATCAAGATATTGACAATCTTGACTCAAAAAGCAATAAAATTTTTTGTGATTCTAAAAGTCATAGTGTATTGAAGATTTGCTACCAATATCAAACACCAAAAAGATGGAAGCAGTGAAGACTAGGATACCCTAAGGGGAGAAATCGCCAGTAGCACTCAAAAAGATTCTTCGTTTTTTTATAAAAAATCATCTCTAACTGAAAATGTTAATTATACTAAATAATGTAACGTATTTTGTTTCATTAATAAAATTGAATCACATTATCTAAGCATCTACTTCTGTTTGACTCAAACACTAACAGGAACTCAGTGGATCCTTCCCACATTGCAACCAACTTAAACAATGATAATGCTAACAAAATTAATATTTGCACCTGTACTACATTCTCTGGAGAATGATCCAGCGTCAGGTCTCCATCTAATATTTGTACATCAGCACCAGTGACTTCTACAATCTCGGAAAGTACCCAGCCTCCTTTGTCGTTCAAGCAGCTGACTAGATTTTTTGCAACTAGAAGCCTAACAGTTACGGCAGAACCCTTACTCAGGCCTGATGGAAGTCCTTTTCCAATGTCAGCCTCAACTGATCTTGCAAATACAAGAACAACAGCATTTTGTGCAGGAGAATACCATGATTCAAGGTTCTACAATAAACAAAATCCTCGTTCAATAACAAAGTAGGCATGGGCAATGCTTTTGTCAGTGACCACATGTTGCAAGCAAGGAAAAAAAAGAGAGCAAAAGATTGAATAAAAAACAGTGAATAATGTTTGTAGAAACTACTGGCATTAGTAAAACCTCCACAATCAGCTTTGAGACTAACCTCCAATGCAGAAATGGTGACAACACGCTCACCAGACTCAGTTACTGGGGCTGCAAACATTATAGAAGCACCTGTCTGATTTTGTAAAGCTCTGACTATGGCCCCCTTCTTACCGATTATGGCCCCAGCAGCACCATTGGAACAGAGCATTCTAAAGACTACTTCTTTTTGTGTACCATTTGAATCCAGGTTGGAATCTCCATCAGCATCCATAGATGAAAAGGTGGCATTTGATGATGCACTCACAGAATTTGCTGACATAGGTGGCAACAGCGAACTAAGATGTGGAAAAAATTCTATGTGTGGATCAGGGGAGGTCCCACGTGAAGGCTTCTCAGTAGGAACACTCATAGGCGTTGACTCTCTGTCCAAAGGTGGGCAAGCTTGAAGGCAGCCAGATACAGCAACCAGAGCTTTCTTGACAGCCAAAGTGCCACCAGTTATCTGCCGTAATACAAAAGAATCAAATAGACAAACTTAAGTGATATTAACCATATCCAAAATAAATCTTTCACTACCAAATTGTGAAACTGATTTATATATTCTTGATTCGATTGCCTCTTCAATTCCACAACTCAGAGACATTACCAACACAATCAAGCACAAGAACTGTTACTAGTTTTTTTCATATTATCCACATGATCAAATTCACAAACATCAAGACCAGTACAGAAGCTTCTATTATTAACTTAAATCAATATCCTTTTTTTTTTGGGCACAAATGGAAGCCCACTAGACTTCGAACTACTCATAAAAAGCAGCTCTCTCCCATCTCATAGACTTCGTCCACTTTAAATTTGAACATGAAAGTTTCAAGTTACAAATGCAAGAACGTCGCTGAAAATGTATCTAATATTATTAGAATCTCTACAAAATTTAAACCCATAAACATTAACAATTTCGAAAAAAAGAAAATATATCATCAACATCGAAAAATTTACACCAATACCTTTCTATTTTGCACATTATTATTATTATTTGATTTTCTTTCACTTTCCGGAGAAGTAAACAAACAAAAAAAAACCCTCACCTGAATTAACTCATCGTTTTTTCTTCCGCATGGCGGCGGCGGCAAAATCCTAATCTTGGCTCCAGTCTCCGTCCTCATTCTCACAATATTGTTCCCTCCTCTCCCCACAACGGCACCAATCTGTGTCGTATCAGCCAGCACCCCACAGTAAGCTTCTTCGTCCTCCCCATCACACGCGTTTCCCCACTCTCTCTCAGCTTCCACTTCCCACACGCGCTCGAAAACCCTAACCATCGCTTCCTGAGCACAGGACACGTCACATTCTTCTCCCTCACCCAAACTAAACCGCCTCTCAACTGATCCCGACCCGACTATCAATATAACCCGGTGTGCCGACCCTCGAACCGGTTCCTCACAGTGGATTCGAGAGGAAGTCTCGCGGCGAAGTTGAGAAACAACGGCGCCGGAGTTCCCGATGACTCCTCCGATGGATGACACGTGGCAGATAATACGAAATGACACCTCGCCTGGTAAGGGAACGATCGTTACAGGTGGGCCTTGGCGTCCCCTCCGACGGTTATAGGGGTTTTGCATTTGGAAGAAAACAGAAACCAAAGCTTTGTCTTTTTTTTTTTTTCTGGGTTCGTTTCTTTCTCTTGTGCTGTCTTAAAAAGGAGAAAATATATATATTTTAAACTAGTTTAATGTTTTCTTGGGGGGTGGGCGTGTGTTAAGGTTACTGAGAGTTGCAGCGTTTTTTCGCAGGTGGCGTACGGGTTGGTGTTATTGGCGTGATGGGAGGGGCGAGGGCGCGAGGGTAGGTCGCGGTTGAAATTACGGGACGCGGTGTACGGAGCATGGGGAGTGTTGGGACAGCGGCAGCAGTAGCTCTATTAAAAGGGAATGTTTCATTGTTTTCGGCTTTAAAATTTCACATTATTTTTTTTTCTCACCTTTCCATGGTCAATTGACAAATATTGATTGTGGGACGGGTCTAATTATGGGGTAAGTAAGAATAATTGTCAATAATAATGATAACAATAAATGAAAATATTTAAAGAAAGGGGTGAAAATGGAAAAGGGTAATTCTTTTTCCTTTAAATTTGCTCCATTTGACATTATTACTGAAGCAATTTGATAATGTTTTCTATTTTTGGTATATAATAAGGATAAACCTTTTTTTATTTCATAAATCATATAATAATGATACATAACAGTAATTATGATAATGTTTTCTTTAGTACTTGTTCGATTCTATATTCGAATTGGGTTGTTGAATTTTTTTCTCTTTTTTGGAATTAAAGTGGTATAATTATGACAGAAATAGTAAAATGTTATTTATTATCAACATTTTCTCTTTTTTGGTAGAAAATTTTCCTTTTTCTACCTCTACTTGTGAGAAATTGAAACTGAAATATCTTTCTTCTCTTTTGTTTTTTTTTGTTATATTGTACAACGTATAGAAAGATGGTTTGAGTTATTATTCATCTTTCTCATCAAACACAATAATAATACAAAGAAAATAAATCACAATATATATTTGTAGTGATTTTACATTAAATTTCCATTGTCCTCCTCTCTTATCTTTCCTTAGCTCTATGCCATGAAACGACATATGGTCCAAAGCGTGCACAGCCGTCAATTACCCCACTTCTTTTGTGGTGATTCATTCCCTTGTCCTTGTCTGACTGCCAACTTCCGAGCAAAGATAGTCTGAATCTAACTCAGTTTTTTCCTCCTTTTCATAGGTTGTTCTTGAAACAAGGATTGAATCAGCCATGATTTTGCACTTGGCTGCGATGTAACACGACAACAGTAATCGATCGAACGTGGAAGGATTCTTCTTTCAGAATAGTCGCTGTCAATGGTTAATTATCCTTGGAGATGAGTTGGTGCCTATCTGCCCTGAACAATTATTTGACTTGAAAAATGGAAATGAAGCACCTGCAGGAAAAGGAATATGCCTACCTTGAACGATTAATGGACTCGAAATTGCATTGAAAGGACACTACTTTGAGAATATGTTCTCTCCATTTATTTTTTAGTTGGTGAGATTTTGTTTGCTCTAATTTATGGAACTAGAATCTTTAAAGCTTTGCTTTGGGGGTTTCCATTACTTTGAAAATGAACCCTTTTTATTTTTGTTGTTTAATTTACTAGCAATAAAAACTTCAATTTTCATGTTTCTTGAATATTTAATCATAAATGTCCTAATTAAGCAAGATGTAATGAAACTATTGAACTGTAGAATATCCTCTCCTACTCATTTGAATTTAGTTCAAACTAATAAGAACGAAATCAAATTTAGATAGAGATTTTAATTTGGATTATCACACTCTCCCTTTATGCTATAGAAAAAAATAAATGAATGAATCTCAACTATAGTATTAAAACTATGGTTAGAGAATTATTATGATGTGATCATGAAGCATAAACTGAGTAGTACTGATGCAAAGATGATGATTTAGGGGATTTATTGTTACAAATTGTGTTTGTGAGATCGAGACCTGCAAGAGGAGATTTATTGCAACAAAAGTGTTGATTGCAGCTGAAATAATTTTTAATTGATTTAATGGTACTTTAACGAATTTTTTGAATCAACGTAAGAATTTTTGTTATGAAAGATATAAGATAACAAATGTTTGGTTAAAAGAATAGAACACACAAAATATTTTAGAGATTTTCTCACTACTCTAGAGATATTAACACTTTTCTTGTAATATCATACTCTTACCAATGGTAAGTGATACATAATTTTTGGATAGTGTAACATGACTCAAAAATATATATAAAATGTAATGTTAGTTTACTAAGGAAAGTACACATGACAAGATAATCCCAACTAGAAGAAAAGTATGGTGGTTTTGTTTGTGGGAGATTGGTAAAGAAAACAAAAGATCATGGCAGCTAATATGGTCTCAAGATGCAAACACAAGTGAGAGGTAACCTCAGCGTTGTTGGAAAATCATCTCAAACAATTTAGTTTGCTGTACTCGATTTTTTTCATGGTGTATCACTTCCAAAAGGGGTAACTTTGACTATTCTTGTTTTATTGCCTAAAGTTTCGAACCTTTTGCAATGGAATGAATTCTGACCCATTAGTTTATGTACTGTCATTAATAAAATAGTTACTAAACCATTGGCTAATAGACTTGCAAAAATCTCGCCTAGATTAATATCAAACAATCAAAGTAGGTTTGTTGGTGATAGATTAATTTCAAATAATATCTTTCAGTGGGTTACTTTAAACTTGAAAAAGGATTACAACAAAGGGATTCTATATCCACATCTTTATTTATTTTAGCAGCAAAATATTTATCTAGGGGACTTAGTACTCTATACGATCAATTTCCCTCACTGCATTACTCTTCAGGGCGCTCCATGATTATAAGCCATTTATCTTTTGCAGATAATATCGTCGTTTTCACTAATGGCAACCAATTGTCTTTGGGTAAAATTCAAAAATTCTTAAAAGAATATGAGGTGATTTCTAGTTAAAAAATAAATCAACAAAAGAGTTGTTTTGTTAAAGACAACAAAGTGCCAATTCCAATGTCTAGATTATTAAAGTAGCCGCAAGATTTACTCATAAAAAATGGCTAATAATTTATTTGGGAGTACCGTTATACAAAAGACACAAAAAATCAATTTTATTTGATTTTATTATAACGAAAATCAAGGACCACATTGCTGGTTGGAAAAACAAAATTCTATCATCAAAGGGACAAATAACCTTAATAAAGAGTGTCTTATCTTTCATACCATTGTATTTGCTTCAAGTACTACTGCCTCTTATTTGTGTTGTTGAAAAAATTGAACGGATATTTAATAGCTTTTTGTGGAGAAACTTTATATTTGCTAAACATATTCATTGGACTACTTGGAAGAATATTTGTTATCCTAGCAATGAAAGGGGACAAGATATTCGTTGCTTAATGTACGTTTTTTATGAGTTCACTATGTAATTATTGTGGCGATTAGATTTATGAAGAATAAACATTGTTATGGTCAAGTCTCAATGCGAGTTCAAGTCAAGCTTCATGACTCCCCTATTTAGAAGAGATTATTAAGTGGTTGCGGAATTATGGAAAAGGACATTCTATGGAAGGTAAGGAAAAGTGAATTGTTTTTTTGACACGATTATTGGTGGGGTATACAACCCTCGATACGCTCATTCTTTTCCTTTGCAAGTTCTATGGTGAAAGTTGATTATTTTTATGAGATGTGAATAAATTAAAAGCAGTATTTTCAGAGTTAACAATGGAGGATATAGTTGATACTCTTATTGAAAAATCGTGTGAGGATATTGCATTTTGGGTCCCCAACTCCAATGTTGTTTTTTCAACAAAAAGCGCTTGGAAGATAATTTGTCAAAAACAAAATGTAAGTGACGTTTACAAGCTAGTTTAGCATAGAAGTATCCCATTTAAAATCTCATTATTTTTTTGGCAAGCGCTGCATGAATGGTTACCTACTGATATCCGGTTAGAAGCTAAGGGGCTTCCACTAGCATCAAAATGTCAGTGTTGCAATTCAGAAGAAACCTTAATGCATGTGCTTTGGCAAAGTCCTGTAACGAATCAAGTTTGGAATTTTTTTGTGCCATTATTTTCAGATTTCTATCATTCAACCACAAAGTAATTTGCAAAATTTATGGGTTTGGTTTTCTGCTGGAGACTACACAAAGCAAGGCCATAACCGTATTTTCATTCTCATTTTTATATGCTGGTCCCTATAAGTTGAACGGAATGATTCAAAACATAAACGATTTGGAGTTTACTTTCAACGTGTAATATGACGAATAATGAAACTTCTGATGCAACTCCATAAAAGGAATTTAATGCGTAAAAAGCAATGGAAAGGTGATATACAAATTGTAAAGTTGTGGAATATCAACATTTCACATCAACTTCCCTCACCGCCTCAAATTATCAAATGGTTGAAACCAAGCAGTGATAAAGTCAAGTTGAATGTAGATGAAAGTTTGAGAGAAAATTCCAGCAATGTCACAGGAAGTGGAGTGGTGCGCGACCATATAGGTATGTTACTATTTAAGTTTTTAGAAAATTTTGAGCCAATTAATTCTTTGAAAGTCGAATTATGTGCACTTGAGAAAGGTCTTCATCTATGTCGTGCCCATAACTTTAGAAAAATTTGGATTGAAATTGATGCTAAAGTGGTAGTTAATATGATATCGGAAGTGAGTTATGGTTCTCATGACACTAGGTACATACTAGCTTCCATTTGAAAATGCCTACAACACTTTAATTATAGAATTACTCAGATCTATCGAGTGGGAAATCAAGCCACAGATGATCTCTCCAACGAAAATTACACATATCAAGGCTTTAAAGTATTCGTTAGCTTAGAATATTACTTAAAAGGTATATTAAACTTAAATAAAATCAATTTATCTTATATTAAATTTAAATAAATGTAAATAAATAGTACTTTTTATTTATTTTTTTCCTTTAGTTCATTGTAAAGAGAGATGTGCTACTTATTCCATTCTTTAAATTACATGCAAAGAAAGTAATCCCTGTGCTAGAAATTTTTTCTAATTTTTCACATAAAACTATGTAAATAAGGTTTATGCCCTTCTTTAGTGTACTTCAATCTTCCATCTCTAATAAAACCTTAATAGGAGCTGACATTAAAACAAAAAAGTGAGAGGCAATTCTTATCAAGAAGGGTTAGACCGGGGTTCCTCTTTGGAGTCAACGAGGGTCAAGTTGACTTGGTGGCAACTCATTGGTAATTTGGTGTTGGCGGTGTTCTGTGAATTAGGTAGAGTGGGGACGGGCGATTGATCTTGATTTCTTCAAGGCTAAGGATAGGTATATTTAATAGAAGCTAGGGTATGTTGAGGACCAAAGGCTCTAACATATAAAGTAGGGTTTAACCTTTAAAATCATGAAAGAGATGTAACCTCTACGCGAGAGATTCATAGATTTGCAAGGATGCGAGAAAGAGTAGACTGGCGATATTCAATGAGTTTAAACACTAGAGCATAAAACTAAGTTTTGTTTGGAAGCTCAATTTAGTATTTGTTTTTACATAACTTGTATTTTTTTTGTGTAATCTTTTTCTCTCTCGTTTGGAAACAGTAAATATCGGATTATGTTGAGTATTTTTTTTTTATAAATCATTTATACCCTAAGACGACTTTTTCTTCCAATTCTCTTGTCAACCTTGTTCTTCCTTTTCTACGTTATTTCTCATCCTATGTTTGACGGTTGGTTTCATTGTCCTTTTACCGAAGTCTGATCCTTGTCCGTGGTCAGAGTTAGGGGCAGGGTAGGGTTGTTGCTTTTCTTGTTCATAGATAGCCTGTGTCTTTGGGTCGTGTCTCAGTCTACATTGACGCGTGACTCCACTTCCTTTTCCTTTTTTTTTGGCCTTTTCGGTGGTTTTATTCCATTTTTATTTTATGCTTTCTCATTTGAACCCGTTACCTTTATTTTTAATCTTTTTTGGCAGAATCTTGTTTTTTTTTTCTTTCTTTAGCATCTTTGTTTGAATTTCACTCTTGTTTTGGAAGTAATTAAGTCCTAATTCATTGAAAACCTTTCAGCTTGGTTGTATATGTATTTTTTTATTTAAAATTCAAAATCGAGATTTTAAAAAATATCTCTGTCAAATTAAAAAAATCATATTTTTGATATTATTAAATAACGATTTATATATTTTTTAAAAAAATTAAGAGAAGATTCATTTTGCAGCTTAAAGCACAACTCTTTCCATGAGCACACCTTCTTTTAACTCTGCGCTAAAGATATCAGCCTTAAAAATCTCCATTCCTGAGCTGATCTCCTCCTCCTTTATCAAAGCCTTTTGAAGGGGAAACAAGACTAGATCGAGTTTGGGTTGAAACCCACCATTTTTAAGGAGGGACGACCCATGACAATGGCCGAAGCCCAAGACTCACAGCCCAAAACCAGCTGCAGTGACAGTGCTGCTATACCCAAAAACCCAGAAGAAAGTTGCAGCGGTTAAGCCGCGTGCTAGCGTTTCTGACAAACGTTTAACCGAGCAGCAGCCTCCCCAAATATCCTCCTTCAGCTCCAGGCGCTTCGCTCCTTCCGCCTCCTTCCATGAATGGATCCCCCACCATCACCACCGTCCGAGCCCCCACAATGAGAAATCCAACAGCCATTATAAATCCAGGTCAGTCCTTCCATTTCCTCTCCATCCTCGCAAAATCTCTCTCCTCTTTCCCTTCCTCTCTTCCCCTAGACCCTGACCCACCCGATCACGACATCCCTTTGCTCCTCCACTCCATCCTCTCCAAACCCAATTGGCAAAGACACCCCTCCCTCCCAAAACTAATCCCGTCCATATCCCCTTCCCATGTCCATTCCCTTTTTTCTCTCAACCCCAATCTCCTCCCCAAAACTGCCCTCGATTTCTCCTTTTGGATCTCCAAAAAACCCAATTTCAAACACTCCGTTTTTTCCTATTCTGCCCTTTTAAACATCCTTGTCACTAACAAATTCTTTGGTCCAGCGGAGAAAATCCGCCTTGCTATGATCAAATCTTCCTCTTCAATCCATGAAACCCGGTTCGTTTTAGAGTTCTTAACAGAAATGAATAAAAACAACCAGCTTCATTCCACTTTTAAGCTTACCGTTAGATCCTATAATTTTTTATTGATGTCTTTATCGAAATTCTCGATGATTGATGAAGTGAAATCTGTTTATAGTAGAATGTTGAACGACATGGTTTCGCCAAATATTTACACTTGGAATACTATGGTTAATGCTTATTGTAAGATTGGGAATGTGGTTGAAGCTGATCTGTATGTGAGTAAGATTGTGCAGGCGGGATGGAGTCCCGATACCTTTACTTTTACTTCATTGATATTGGGGCATTGCAGGAATAAAGATGTAGATAGCGCATTCAGGGTTTTTAGAGTGATGCCTAATAAGGGTTGTCATAGAAATGAGGTTTCATATACAAATCTTATTCATGGTCTATGTGAGGCTGGACGTGTTGATGAGGCTATTAAGTTGTTTGAAAAGATGGAGGAGGATTTTTGTTATCCTACGGTTCGTACATACACAGTGATCATTAGTGGCTTGTGTGAAGTAGGGAGGAAGACAGAAGCAATGAATTTGTTTGAGGAAATGTCACGGAAAGGGTGTGAGCCGAATGCTCATACTTATACAGTAATTATTGATAGCTTATGTAAAGAAAATAAGGTTGATGAGGGAAGAAAAATGTTAAATGGGATGTTAGAGAAAAAGCTGGTTCCAAGTGTGGTGACCTATAATGCTTTGATTGATGGATATTGCAAGCATGGATTAACGGAGGCTGCACTGGAAATTTTGGGTATGATGGAATCTAACAATTGTTGTCCAAATGATCGAACATATAATGAATTGATAGCTGGGTTTTGTAAGAAGAAGAATGTTCACAAGGCAATGGCATTTCTTGATAAGATGCTTGAACTTAAGCTGGTACCAAGTGTAGTCACATATAATTCATTAATTCATGGCCAGTGTAAAATGGGTCAATTAGACAGTGCCTTTAGGCTGCTTGAGATGATGAGGGAGAATGGTTTGGTTCCTGACCAATGGACTTACAGTGTTCTTATAGACTCTCTTTGTAAAGTTGATAGGGTAGAGGAAGCTCGTTTTCTGTTTGACTCTCTCAAGGGGAAAAGCTTAAAAGCAAATGAAGTTATATATACTGCTTTGATTGATGGATATTGCAAGATTGGGAAAGTTGAAGATGCTCATTCTTTGCTTGACAGAATGCTTACTGAGGACTGCTTGCCAAACTCATGCACATACAATGCCCTTATAGATGGGTTGTGCAACAGGAAAAACATGAAGGAAGCATTGTTGATGATGGAAAAGATGGTGGGGATGGGTGTAAAGCCTACGGTACATACCTATACAATCCTCATTGAATGGATGCTTAAAGAAGGTGACTTTGATCATGCTCATAGGGCTCTTGACCAACTAATTTCCTCGGGATGTCAACCTGATGTATTTACCTATACTGCTTTTATTCATGCATATTGTGGTGTAGGGAGATTGAAAGAAGCAGAGGATGTGATGATTAGGATGAAGGAAGAAGGCATTTTTCCAGATTCTTTGACGTACACATTACTTCTAGATGCATATGGATGCTTGGGATCATTGCATTCTGCATTTGATGTTATCAAGCGTATGTTTGATGCTGGCTGTGAGCCTTCTCATCATACATATTCTTTTTTAATCAAGCATCTCTCAAAGAAACAAGGGACAAAGGATGACAGCCCTGCAGTGCATTTGATTTTAAATGCCGCTCTGGTTAATCATGCTGATGTGTGGAAGACAATGGAATTTGACACTGCTTTGGAGTTGTTTGAGAAAATGCATCAGCATGGTTGTGTACCCAATATTAACACTTACAGCAAGCTTATTATAGGACTTTGCAAAGTGGGCCGCTTTGAAGTAGCTCAAAGGTTATTTGATCATATGAGAGAACAAGGAATATCTCCTAGTGAAGATGTCTACAACTCTCTTCTTAGTTGTTGCTGTGAGTTGGGAATGTATGATGACGCTGTGATAGTGGTGGATCTGATGATAAGTTCTGGTCAGTTACCAAACCTGGAGTATTACAAGCAACTGGTTTGTGGACTATGTGCTGAAGGGAATAAGGAGAAGGCTAATATGGTTTTTGATAACTTGCTTCGTTGTGGTTATAATAATGATGAGGTAGCTTGGAAGGTTCTTATTGATGGCTTACTGAAAAGGGGGCTTGCTGATAGATGCTCTGAACTCCTAAGCATCATGGAAAAAATGGGCTGCCAGCTCCATCCTAATACATATTCAATGTTAATTGCTGGACTTGAAGAAACATAGAGCATTTATTCTTGGTATTGCTTGCCTTTTTGTTTCTCAAAAAGATGCCTCGCGATGCTCTTCCTTGTCTAGATTGGTACTAGGATGTATAGATTGAAGACAGCGTTTTGGCTTGCCATCTCAATACGTAAAAGAGGGGTTGAAACATTCCAGTTGGCTGGCAATAAGGGAGCAGTGAGAAGCACACACACATCTGCTGATTGTGGATGTGGCCCTTCATCAAACAAACCATTTCACTGACAATCGAGAGGCAAGTATGCATTTCCTTTCTCATACTTGTTCATATAGTGGTGTTTTTGAGCCTCTAGTAATAATGTTCTTTGCTTTTCTTTTTTTCCTCCCTAAAGCTCATTTAAGAGGATTAAATTTTCAAATTTGCCTGCAGATGTATGATTATTTTCTCCTTTTAGTCTATGCATATTCTTTGTGCTCCTCCTAGTACACTTAAAAATGCATGTGTCTAAAAAGATCAAGTGAAACCATTGTTAGATTGTTATCTTTGTCTATCTAACAGAAATGAAGTGCTAAACTAAAATATGGCATCCTGTATATGCAAGGCAGGCATGTGTGAATACTTGCTGAAATTAATTAATCATTTATAAGTTGCAAATTTCTTTTCCAAAATATGTTGGCTTGATTTACCCTGGATGGTTTTGTTGGGCAAGATACCCTAAAACATAATAAATACTAAAAAAAATTTTTTTTTTGCATAAAATTTTACTTAGCAATGGTGTTGTGTTTACTGATTTAGAAGTATTGGTACCCATCTAGGTAAATCTCTAAAAGAGAAATGTTGCATGAATTGATGTATACCATTTGTGAAGTTCTGCCTTATTCTTTCGTTTTCTTGTTGAGTTCTGACATGTTCTTGACCTTGATATTGAAGGCTTAGCTGCTGACCTGCAATAGCTTACCTTTGGATCTTCCCGATATTGTCAGAATTTTGCTGTTTTTGACCATCTGTTCACCGTTCTTATCTTATACACGAATGAAATGTCTTAACAGTTACTTGATTTGCCTAGCAGAGATGGGAGAGAAAGTACCTTGTAATAGTTTACATTTAACCATTTTCTTTTTTGGGTTTATAGTTATATAAAGTTGGTGTTACTATAGTGTAAGAGAAGTTCAGAAAATAACTTTGTTCTTTTTTGACAACAGAATAAACCATTCAAGATATGAAAGGAGCAAGAGTTTAATAAACCATTCAAGATACGAAAGGAGCAAGAGTTTACTCGAAATGACCATTAAGCCATAACTTCTACCCTGCCTAGGAGGATTGACTGAACATATATTATGCTTCACAGGTAATGCGATAAAATCTGCAACAAATTTATATTTCCCTTCTTGGTTTAGATTTGCTCATTACATGACAATAACAGTCTTCTTAATTTCTGTCATGCAGAAATCCTCAAGCGTCTACTCAGTTGGAAAGGCATCAAACTGAGCCTAGCTCAATTACTACTCACTAATAAAACCTTGTCGTTGGTATCAACATTAGAGATTATATCTCCATGCTAACAGCCTAACCATCTCTCACGTGTCAAAAAAGAAAAAAGAAAAGAAAAAGTCAACAAGAAGTAACTTCTGTACAGTGATAATTCCAATGAAATTGGGATAAAATAAATATGTAATTCTTTTGAAAGGGTTTGAGGTTGATCTATAGTGTTTGAAAGAATTTGTCCAATTTTTGCAGATGATTAATTATTGGTGCAAACCCAGAATTACCACCCTTGGATCTGGTAACAAAATCTGCATAGTAATTTTGCGAAGACAGAAGCACACCTCATAACAATCACTAAAATCAATCCAGAATTACCATAAAGCAGACAACATTGTAATTCTATCAGCAGAATCAGTAAAACAGAGCTTCCTCATTTCTAGATATGGAATTCTCACTGGTACGCATGCTAGAGGGAATTTGTTGTATTTCTTCCTATTTTACACATCAAATAGGGAATTATTTTCAAACAAGCTAAGAGGACCCAGAGCTGCTTATTCTTCCATTCTACTGCCTTTGATTAGATTCTTATTGGTGATAAGGAAACTCAGTAATTGATCAATGTAGCAATCTTGTTTCTCCCAGTCCCCAAATATCTTCCTTCATTTCCTTGGCTTTGGCCCTGTAAATTTTACCCTCTTCCTCCACCATCACCAACCTTAGTGACTCAGCCACCGAGTCTCGAGTGAACGCTCCATCATCTTCATTCCTCGGTATTACATAACCCATTTTTTTCTCTTCCAAAACTCTAGCATTTAACCCTTGATCAGCCAAGAACGTCAACAGTATAAGAGCTCTCTCCAACTCAATTGCCTCCACAACAGAGCCCCACCCAGCGTGACTCAAGAATCCACCGACCGAGTCATGAGCTAAAATCTTCAGTTAAGGAGCCCAACTCGTGCAAACCACACCACGCCCTACGGTTCTGTCCTCGAACCCATCTGGTAAGTCAATGGACTCATTATCTGACACCCCTCGTCGAGTCATTAGCACCCAAAAGAAAGGTAACCCTGATAACTCTAATCCTGAGCTATCTCAGTCACTGCTTCTTGACTTGGTATTGCCTCGCTGCCAAATGCTACATAAACCACACTCCCTGGTTGTTGCTTGTCTATGTTCTTGTTGACACAGAACAGAGGCATCAGACATTCAAAGAAGGAAGTGAAAGTAAAATTGAAAGAGTAGACTTTGTTAATATCGATTGCCTTAACTGAAGAAAGATACAAGAGATATATATGTATTGTTAGACTAACACTTGTACAAAAAATATCCAAGTGTCTAAAGCTGCACTAAGGTAAGCATGCAATGCTTACACATCCTAGGACAGATATACAGCAGCAGCATTCAACTTGTCAAACCAGTACAACGAAGCAAAGCAGACACTTGTCCTGTACATATATAAACAAAATGACATTCAAGCTAGTTTTTATCTCGACACTCCTCCTAAATACTAGCTTGTTGAACATTAAATTTGTTTCTCAGTTCTTCAAACCTGGACAAGTGCAGAGATTTTGTTAGAATGTCTACAAGCTGATCTTTGGAGCTACAATGCTGAATAGATATATCTTGGTTTTTTTCAGCTTTTCTCAAGGCATGGTATTTGACATTAATATGCTTTGTTCTGCTATGGAAAAACAGGATTTTTCACCATGGCAATAGCAGATTTGTTGTCCACAAACAGCTTGACTGGAGGCACATGAAGCAAACCAAGATTAGTCAAGATCTTCCTCACCCAAATGGCCTGATTTGCAGCTGTAGCAGCAGCTATATACTCTGCCTCTGCAGAAGATTGAGCGGTGGTTTCTTGCTTCTTTGAGTTCCAGCAAAAAACACCATTTCCAAGAGTAAACACATATCCAGAAGTACTTTTGCAATCATCCACACAGCCCGCCCGGTCACTATCTGAGAAGCCAACTAACTCAACTGAATTATCATCAGAATAAGTGAATTGAAGACCAAAACTGGCAGTGCCTTTTAAATATCTAAGCACCCTTTTTGCTGCTGAGAAGTGCTCGGTTGTTGGAACTTGCATGAACCTGGACAGATAACTTGCAGCAAACATCAGATCAGGCGTTGAAGAACAAATATAAAGTAATGATCCTATCAAGCTTCTAAATGCTGAGGGGTTTGTAAGTACAGATCCTTTATCAACCGACAGCTTCTCATGAGGAACAAGTGGAGTAGCTACTGTCTTGCAATCTGACATTTTAAATTTGTCCAGAACCTCACTAATATAGTTTGATTGGCACATGAAAATTCCAGTTTTGCCTTGAAGAATTTGTAACCCCAAAAAATAGCTCATCTGTCCAAGATCTGTCATTCTAAATTTGTTTTGCATTTCAAGCTTGAGTCTTGCAATTCTTTGATCATCTCCTCTTGTAACTAACATGTCATCAACATACAATGAAATAATCAAAGGACTTTGATCATCAGCTTTCTGTATATATAAAGTGGCTTCATTACTGCTCTTTTGAAAACCTTGACCTTTCAAGTAGTCATCGAATTTGCAGTACCAGGCACCTGGTGCCTGCATTAAACCATAGAGTGCATTATGAAGTTTATACACCATGTCTCTGCTAGACTCAATTTCAAAACCATAAGGTTGCTCAATGAAAATTTCTTCCTGCAGATCACCATTTAAAAAAGCAGATTTGATGTCCAAATGGAATATTTTCCATTTAAACTTAGCTGACAAAGCTATCAACAATCGAATGGTATCCATTCTTGCAACTGGTGCAAATGTTTCATGATAGTCTACACCAGGTAATTGAGCAAAGCCTTTAACAACAAGCCTTGCTTTGTGCTTGTTTAGAGAGCCATCTGAGTTCAGCTTCCTTCTAAACACCCATTTCACTCCAAGAACATGATGATGCTTAGGTCTCTCAACCAAGCTCCATGTCTTGTTGAGGTTTATCGTATTCATTTCTTCCTTCATAGCTTCCTTCCATTCTATTGACACAACAGCTTCTTCAGGTGTTGCAGGTTCAACTACTGCAGCATTGTAGCTTTCATAAATTTCTTGTGGCAGTCGAGTACCTCTCACAGGAGGTTCATCTACAATCTGATCTGCACTTAATATCTCATCACTACTTGCAGGTTGAAGATTAACATCTTCATCTAAAAGTCTGATATGCTGCACTTGATTCTTTTTTCAGTTCCAATATGCACCTTCATCAAATACAACATGTTTGCTAACAGAGACCCTGCCAGATTCAATTTGATAAACCTTGTAGGCTTTTGACTGTTGGCTATAACCTATAAAAACTCCCAACTTTGCCTTGGGCTGTAACTTGTCTCTAAGTTCTTCAGGAACATGGACATAGCAAATGGAACCAAAAATCTTCAAGTGATCCACAGAAGGCTTGATGCTATACCAAGCTTCATAAGGAGTTTCATTATTTACAGCTTGTGTGATCAGCATATTTTGCAGATAAACTGCAATGTTAGCTGCCTTAGCCCAGAAGCTTTTAGGAAGCTTTTTCTCAAACAAAAGACACCTGGACATCTCAATAATTGTTCTATTCTTCCTCTCACTAACTCCATTTTGTTCAGGACAATATGGAGCTGTCAATTGGTGATGAATACCTTCATTCTCCAAATAGCTTGAGAATTCTGAGGAAGTAAACTCTCCTCCATTATCTATCCTTAGTGCCTTGATTTTGCAGCCAGATTCATTCTCAACTTTTGCTTTGAATTTTTGAAATACTGAGAACACTTCTGACTTATGCTGTATGAAATAGATCCAGGTCATTCTGGACATATCATCAATGAAAATAACAAAATAGTTGCTTCCATTTAAAAAGGGCTCACTCATAGGTCCAGCAACATCTGAATGAACTAACTCCAATCTTTCTTCTGCTCTATTCAAACTTGTTTTAGGAAAAGACCTTCTAGTCAGCTTACCATATTGACAGGAGCTGCATATAGGACCATCTCCATGCAGTTTAGGAAAATTCAATAACAAACCAGAGGCACTTGCTTGCAACAAGGATCTATAATTACAATGACCCAGCCTCTTGTGCTAGAGATAAATTTGTTCTAATGGAGATTCTGTTGAAGATAAGCACAAATTTCCTCATTTAACAGCGAAGCAATTTCTCACTATAGGAACAGACATCATATAGTCACCAGAGGGTTCATAAACTGTGCATGCATTATTTTTGAATACCAACATATAATCTTCATCAACTAATTGACCAACACTTAATAAATTCTGAATTATTTCAGGAACCAGAAGCACATTCAAAACATACCTAGTACCTGAAGCAGTTTGAATTGCAATTGTTCCTTTTCCCACAACATCCAAAATAAAGCCATTTCCAATCTTGACTGAAGAGCAATGATCAGTATCAAGTTCAGAGAATAGCTCAGCTTCTGAAGTCATATGGTTGGAGCATGCACTGTCGAGAAGCCAATGGTTATTGTCTATGAAGTTGGAATCCTCAACAGTCATGAACAAAACTTCCTCTGCCACCTCAGCTTTCTCAACTTGCTTTGCAATCTGTGGTTTTTTTTCTACAACTTCAGCTTCAACCTTTATACAGTAGTCACCTCCTTTCTTCGATGGTTCTAATTATGCAGTTTGGGTTATAAAAATGAAAGCATTTCTAAGAGGTGTTAACCTCTGGAATGCTATTGAGTTCGAATCTGAATTACCAGTGCTGAAAGAGAATGCTACGCAGGCTCAAGTGAAGTAATATGAAGAAGATATTGCAAAGAGATATAGAGCCTTGTCATTCATACATTCAGCAGTGTCAGAATCAGTTTTCAACAGGATAATGGGATGTGATTTGTGAGACTGCAAACTAGGCTTGGAGTAAACTTGAGAAGGAGTTCTTGGGATCTGCAATGAGCAAACAAGTGCGTTGCAAAATCTTAGAAGGAAAATTGAACTTCTTAGAATGAAAGAGAATCAGACTATAGGTGAGTTTGTTGAGGATTTGATTAAACTAGAAATCAAATCAGACTCATGAGAGACTCCCTTATAGATTTCAAAGTGGTAGAGAAGATTATGTTAAGTCTACCAGAAAGGTTTGATCCGATAATCACCTCTCTGGAGCAAGTTAAGGATATTACAGAGCTGTCAATATCAGACTTCGTTAGTGCTTTGGAAGCTGATGAATAGAGGAATGCAGTAAGAAGAGATGAAAGGGATACCATGTTCTTGTTGACATGTTTGAAAAAAAGTTTGGTTATAGTAGATGAGAATTTTAAAGGTAATTTATAAGTATTTCAGTGACTCAAAGGATCAATTTCTAGCTCTGATATCATGTTCTTGTTGACACAGAACAGAGGCATCAGACATTCAAAGAAGGAAGTGAAAGTAAAATTGAAAGAGTAGACTTTGTTAATATCGATTGCCTTAACTGAAGAAAGATACAAGAGATATATATGTGTTGTTAGACTAACACTTGTACAAAAAATATCCAAGTGTCTAAAGCTGCACTAAGGTAAGCATGCAATGCTTACACATCCTAGGACAGATATACAACAACAGCATTCAACTTGTCAAACCAGTACAATGAAGCAAAGCAGACACTTGTCCAGTACATATATAAACAAAATGACATTCAAGCTAGTTTTTATCTCAACAGTCTAGCCATTCTTTTATTGGTTTCCAGGCTTCATCGTCATGATTTCCATTATTATAAGCAGTTGGTGGAAGCAGACCGACTGGAATAACAGGTTTCCGGTGAAGTTCCTTTAAAAGATTCAAGTACTCAGGCTCAAACTCCCAACAGCTTCTTACGGCTATTGCATCGCAGCGTTCAATTGCTTTCTCAAAACGTTAGCGATCTGAGGTGTGGGAACCCTCTCCTGCTATAGAATCGAAGATTCTCAATATCTCGAAAAGGCGAAATGCTACGGAGGACGGAAAAGGAACCCATCGGGGTGGCTTGGTGAAATCCTCTGGTTTCTTACGATCATCTTGAATATCAATTAAAGGAGAAGAAAGCTTAACTTGTGTTAGACTTACCGCATTGAATATGCTAAAGAATGCATTAGGGATGCTGAGGTTATGGGCTAAAGGAGGTAGCCAGTACGGAGCAAAATCGAAAAGTAGCCAATCTGCGGATGATGTTTCAAGAAATTTTGCCATGGAACCTTGAAGACCATCGAAGGCTGTTTTCAAGCAAGGGACCTTTTCGTAAGGAAGATCAATGGTGGCCTCAGCGTCCTCAGGAAGATTTTCGACGTGAGGCAGAGGGAGTTTTACAAATTGTATTGAAGATGCTACATTTGGTGGGAGTTTCGGGAGACGGTCGACGTTCCTTGGGGTGGATATGAAGGAGATTTTGTGACCCTTTTGGGCTATGAGCTTGGCGAGTTCTAGGTATGGGATCAAGTGACCAAAGGCTAGCCATGGGAACATGGCTATGTGAAGCTCGGTGCCATCAGCCATGGATGAAGAAGATATCCGAAGACAATCGGCAGGTTAATTAAAACTGTGCTTTGGGTAGAGAATTTGATAAATGGATTGAAATATATATATAGCACTATCAAACGCATCAAAGCTTTTAGTATTGCAAGGGAAAGAGCAATGCGAAAGAATAAATAAAGCATGCTTTCCCTTTGAAGGTTCGGCCATATGATTTTAGTCAAAATATAGAATTTATACTTTAAAAATAATAAATCGTAATTGTATATAATTTTATAAAATTTAATGAATTACATCTATCTAATCATTAAAATTTTAATATAATACTTATTAATAAATATTTACTGTCTGCATCAAATTTGTTTGCAATTAATTACAAAATTATTGCATAAAAAGTACTATAACAACATAATAAATTATTTTAACACGACGAAACAAGATCATAAAATTCAAACTTTGTCGACCACTGCAAGTTAAATGATATTATATACAAAAAAATTATTTAAAAATAATAAAAATTTTCATACCAATTATAGATCTTTAGTTATAAGTAACTCATGAATATCTCCTCCTCCTTGGTTTTTATGATTGAACAGCACGTGCATGCCGAACAGCAATTCCTTTTGAAAACGTAAGTCCTCAAAATGTAGTTTTAGTTCCAACCGCCGCCAAACAAGGATATTCAAGAATGAACTTTAACAGGGTTGTGAAAGGTCTAATCATTCGTGCAATTATTAAAGAAAAAGGAAAATTTGGCAAAGAAAAAACTAGCTTGTGGAGCCATTGAATATATCCGGTCTTACTTATACCCGCAGGATCTCATCCTCCTTCAAGGGAGAAGGTAGCCATTGGATCAAGAGCTTGTGACAGACACTGTTTTTTCTTTTTCTTGTTCTTTAATTTTATGAAATTACAAATATCAGTAATAATTTTAATCATAATCAAATTATTTTTTACATACATATATATATATATATCAAGTAGAAAAGGATTCTAAAAAATTAATAAATTAATATAAAATTAAAGTAAACCTCTATATATAATAAAAATTACATCGAATATCAAATATTTGAATTTTCTTTTTTTTATTGGGCATTGAAAAATTTTTCTTTTGCTTGATATAAAATGTCTTTGAAAGGTGATTGAAGGTCATTTTCAATAATTTATGTCAAACGAAAAAAGTCACATGTAGACTAAGTAAAATAATACCAGATCAATTATCTATTTAAATTAAATATGATTCGGATAAAATAGTTTGGTGTAATTGATACATTGAGTCAATCAATTCAAAATATTTGATTCAATTGATTTTTTTGATCAATTCTCGATTTTAAAATTTTTGAACCAAATCAACCAAAAAACTAAACTAATTTTTAATACATATTAATATATATTATTTTAAATTTATATAAAATATAATATACATTTAATATTTTCACTTTTTTTTCAATTCTCATTTCTTTACTTTTTTTAATTTTTTTATTTACGCATTTTAAAGATGTCAAAGATTGAGTTTATGAATTCTATTTCCCGATTGATGAGTGAAGAGGTTAGAAATGCAATCTTCACTCTTCAATTGATGTAAATGTTAAATTTTATGACTTTTTACATAATTTTCATTTTTAATCTTCTTTTACTTTGTTATTAAAAAAAATTTCACTAATTATATTTTTTATTTTCTTTCAATTGTTAGATAGCCTATTTGAGTGAATGTGAAGAGCCAAATTATGGAGGAGATTCTTAAGTTGATAATTTGTGATAGTTAATGGTCTTGTGTTAGATAGTTTTATTTTATAGATAGTAATTTTATTATCCTTGACTTTTTATTATATTGAATCTTGAATATTAATTTGATAGTTTATATAAAAAGATATAATTATGTGAGTGAAAGAACAAACGTTATTTTTTTTATATTTAGATTTTTTGTATATTTTATAATTATAGATAAAATTTATAAGTATTAATATTGTAATTTGTAAAAAAAAAAGTGATAAAATTGTAGTTGATCGGTCCAAAATAAAACCAATTAAATCAATCCAATGTTTGATCTGTTTGGTTCTCTTTTATGTTTAGTCTATTGTGATCATTTTTTAAAAATATCAATAATAATTGTAATCATTTGTGAAAATACAAAAGAAGAAGGAAAATTTGGCAAAGTTAAAAATAGCTTGTGGAGCCATTGGATATATCCGGTCTTACTTAGACCCGTCGGATCTCATCTTCCTCCAAGGGAGGAGGTAACCTTTGGATCAAGAGCTTGTGATAGACTTTGTTTTTTCTTTTTCTTTTTTTTTAATTTTATGAAATTACAAATATTAATAATAATTTTAATCATAATCAAATTATTTTTTGACATATATCAAGTAGAAAAGATTATAAAAATTAATAAATTAATATAAAATTAAAGTAAATCTCTATATATAATGAAAATTGCACCGGATATCAAAGATTTGAATTTTCTTTTTTTTTTCCTGAGCACTGAAAAATTTTCCGTTTGCTTGATATAAAATGTCTTTGAAACATGGTTGAAGGTCATTTTCAATAATTTATGTCAGAGGAAAGGTCACATGTAGAGTGAGCAAAATAATATCATATCAATAATCTATTTAAATTAAATATGATTCGAATAATATAGTTTAATTTAATTGGTACATTGAGTCAATTGGTTCAAAATATTTAATCCGATTGATTTTTTGATCTATTATTGATTTTAAAATTTTTAGGCCAAATCGACTAAAAAATCAAACTAATTTTTTATACATATTAACTATAAAATATTATATAATGCATATTAGTTTTAAATTTATATAAAATATAATATACATTTAATATTTTCACTTCTTCATTTTAATTTTTTCAATTCTTATTTCTTTATTTTTTTTAATTCTTTTTTATTTAAGCATTTTAAAGATGTCAAAGATTGAGATTATGGATTCTATTTCCCAATTGATGAGTGAAGAGTTTAGCAATGCATTCTTCACTCTTCAATTGATGCAAATATTAAATTTTATGACTCTTTCATAATTTTTCATTTTTAATATTTTTTTACTTTGTTATTAAAAATATTTCACTAATTATATTTTTATTTTCTTTCAATAGTTAGATAGTCTATGTGAGTGAATATGAAGAGCCAAGTTATGGAAGAGATTCTCAAGTTGATAATTTGCGATGGTTAATAGTCTTGTGTTGGATAGTTTATTTTGTGGATGTTAATTTTATTATCTTAGACTTTTTATTATGTTGAATCTTAAATATTAATTTGATGATTTATGTAAAAAGACATAATTATGTGAGTAAAGGAACAAATGTTATATTTTTTGTATATTTAGATTATTTGTATATTTTATAATTATTGATGAAGTTTACAAATATTAATATTATAATTTACAAAAAATAATGATAAAATTTTAGTTTATTGCTCTAAAATCGAACCGAACAAATCTATTCAATGTTTGATCGATTTGATTCTCTTTTATGTTTGGTTTATTTCTTTAAAATATTTGATCTATTTGATTTTAGGAAACAGTAGATTACCCAATTGCTCAATCCTAATCACCTGTACCGTAAAAAAGTTTCTAAAAGGTCCATCACATATGTTTTGATATGAATATCCAGATATAAGGCTAGGGATAAAAAATGTGTCAACAGTTTAAGTTCGTTAAATTAGGAACTAATCTTTATATTTTGTCAAAATGTTGAACTTAATTCTTACATTATAATTGGTTTCAATCAAGTCCATGTACCTTTCAAAATTTATTAATATTAATCGAATCATTAGCATCATTAATTAGTTTTTTCTTGCTAATGTGTTATTGACCATGCTAAAAGTGTGAAATTTTTGGAGATTTTAATAATTAAATTCTAACTTTATTCTTTGTATTTTACCAAAAAATTAAATTAAAATTTTCTAATAATCAATTAAAATATTAGATTTAATCTCTGCACTATATCTATTCAGTTTGTATACTTCATCAAAATATTAAATTTAATTCATATATTATATTTCACCTATAATCAAATTCTTATATTTTTTAAAATTTGTTAATGATAGTTTAACTATTAACATAGCTTCCTTTGTCAAAATTATTTGAAATGATGTTAACCATAGTAATGTGATATTGATCAAGTTGACGTGAGATTGATTAATACTAACATGATCAGTACTGGTATGAATTTTTTAAAAAATTTAAAAATAAAAAATGAAAAATAATTTTTTAAATAGTCATGTGACATTATACATAGGAAAATAATTAGTGTTTTCTTTCGATATATAAATGTAGACAAGTAACGAGTCTTCACATGTATTAATAAAAACTAAGGTAATTAAATCAATCATAATTATGTTATATTTTGTCTTTAAAATGAGAGCATTAAATTAGCCTAATTTCCTATTTCCATAATCCTAAACTATCATGTATTAAGTGGTAAATTCTTACTTTAATTCTTTGTTCACACTGAGTCACTCATGAAACCCAGAAATAAGAAATGGACAGTCTAACGATAGCAAGAGGTCGACCGCTTGATAGCCTTTAAGACTATTACCAAAGGATCGAAGACCATTGGCGGACCCAGACGCGGACGGGCGAGCATGTGCAAAAATAAAGCGTTTTTGATAACTTCTTGCGGTTCTTTTTTAACAATCAAAAATTCAAATTCATATGCAAAATTTTGAAAAAAAAAAATAGTACTTTTTAAGACAGGTATTTTAATTAAAAACAAGGGATCAAAATATCTTTTACTTTATGACTCTTACAAAGAAAATTAAGTCTAATACATAAATAGAGTTTATGAAATTATAAAAAAGATTCTCAAAATTTCTTTAAATATTTTTGATTCATGGTTAAATTGAATATAATATTTACGTCACCATTAATAAAAATTGTATCGTCATTTAAAAAAGTATTTTTAATTAATTCTCCATATATAAAAAATAATGACAAATATACTCTGTTAAAAAAAATTTTAACTAATTAATATAAAATATTGATAATATAAATAAATCAATTTCGTTTTGTTTTTATTGTTTATGAATTATTGGGTCTGTCCCCAGTGACAGCACAGCTTAGGGATAGACTTTGAATGAATGTGGTTGAAAGAGTAAATGAGAGCGGCCCATGACAGTGGCATCCTCAGTGAGCTGCCCCTATCTCTTGCTGTCCAAACAACAGCGATCTACTTGAATTATCAATGCAAGCAGGTTCTTCTGATCATAAACAAAAAGTAGAAAAATGTAGGGCCATCCCCCCTCTGCCTTCTTTACCTGATTCAAAATCACAATTGATGGTGGTGATAATTACAACAGTCTAAGGTATTATCCAAAGGGAAAAGAATAATTAAAATATATAAAACCTGAAGTGACTTGGAAAAAGTCATAGTCTTAGGTTACAATAGCTAGCATGATGGGGTTCTCTGCCCTTAATTGCCATAGTGTCTCCTTTGCCACTTTGGAGTACCCTGCAGCAGCACCCTCAACCCACATCACATCTAGGGCTGTGCAATCGATTTTTTCGGTTTTTTCGATTATTGGATATTCAGTAACCGAATTAATCGAACTCTTCTAAACACTAATCAAAATCGAACCGAATTTACTAAATAACCGAACTAACCGAAATCGAATTAATTCGGTTAGTTCGGTTCGGTTACAAAAAACCGAACTAAATAAATTTTTTTTTTTATTTGTATGCAAAAACCGAATTTAATAAATAATTTTATGTACAATTGCACAAGATCTATCCTAATGGACGTTGTGACATAATTTATATGATTTATATGACATAATTTGTATCCAGTAAAATGTCTAAAATGTCCTTCAGTTGTTCTTCGGTTAGTTCGGTTAGTTCGATTAGATAGTTTTGTAACCGAAACCGAACCGAAGTCATTATAATAACCGAACTATCTTAACTGAACTAACCGAACAACCGAACTAACCGAACCGAAAAAACTGAACTCATTTCGGTTCGGTTCGATTGTTCGGTTCGGTTCCATTTTGCTCACCCCTAATCACATCCACCCTCGTTCTGCTGAGCTTCAAATGAAAAAGTTGGGTTTAGGCTTGCGTGTGCACAAAGAAAAGGTTGGTTGCTTCAATTGAAGGAGAGTTGAATTGTTGGGTCTTTCACCACTGACATGACTGCAAAATTTAAACTGACACCTCTCTTCCAGCTGTAACGACTGCACACATCAGGTTGCATTCAACTTTCGCTTGCCGACAATTACTTCGAGTTTGACTTTGAGTTAGAGTTTATTACAAAATTAGTTATCGACCCGCACTGTGCTGCTGAGTCATTAATCGACATATAATTTAAAAAATTATTTTAAATAATTAATAATTTAATAATATATTTTATTATAAAAAAACAAAATGATCTTTGCAGATAAAACCATTTGATTACAAAGTAACATAAAACTTTTTACATGACACAATGAAAAAGACACCTAAAGTCTTCGCTTTAACATTTCTTGTAAAACGACATAATATATTTTAGTCTGAAAGTGCTTCTTAAAATGAAGAAATAATGCCTTAGATACAGCTTTTGAGTCATATGAAGCAGCCAAATAACTCACAGCTGAATCGTCTAATCTAATCGATCAATGTTATATCCTTCTCTTTGTATGATGGCAAAGAAAGAGTGCTGCTCTTCTCTTCAATAGACCAATCATCATCTCTGCATAGATAAAAAGGGAAAGAAGTCAAAATCAAAATATAGAAAACAATCTCAGCACCTTAATCACTATAATTTTTTCATAAAGTTAAATTCATTTTGAATGTATTATTGTATCAGACAAGATCATTTCTCAAATAATTTAATTATTAAATTCTTTTACTTGAAATCCTCAATGTCAATATTATTCGTAAGTAATGTGTATCCCATCACCATACTTAACCACTGATATTTAATCCAAACTATATAATTATAATGATGATGTTACATGTTAAAGTTGAAAGATGACCTCATTGATTAATATATCAAAGAACTGCTAAACACATAAGAAACTGTAAACACCGGTTGTAAGACATGTAGGTTTTAGAATAAAAAAAACTAAGACTAATTTTTCTTTTGGTGGACAAACAAAACTAAGACTTGGAAGGAACTACAATGAAAAATAACTTGGAAAATGACTCATCCTCGACCTTGTTGCTTCCAATGGTGTCATATACCTTCATAATCAAAATGGTAGATCATATGCTTTAGTCACCATCTTGCATGAATTTTAAAAACAATTTCAACTTAACTCTATGCATTGGTGAAAGTGATCGAGCCTTGAATCACAAATATAAACCTAAGAATACGATGTGTTCTAATATATCAAAATATATTGCCTTGTCCTGTAAACAATCCATGGTAGTTGATGTAGTTGGAATGCCCTTTTTAGTGAAAGTCAACTATTAAATTTTCTATTTTGGAACAAAATGGATGTTCGGGTAGAATTCATACTCCCAATGTAGTCTAACATTCAACAACCATATACTCATCAATATTCAGACCTCAATTCTCTATTTCATAACTAATTCTAGCTTTCAACTTATTTCTAGCCTTATCAAAATAGCTCAATCTATGGCAAATCAATATATAATGCTCAAATCCTTTAAATTTTTCAACATTAAGTGAAGTCTTTACCTTAGATGTTAGTTTGGCTCTTTCAAATCTCAAATCCCCAACGACATTCAAGCACCACCAGCCACTAAGCTGAAACATTAAATTTCTCGTGAATAAACGGTTCAATTTGAAAATCAACTGGTAAAAAGCTTTAAATTTACCTTAGGATTCATTTTCCAGCCTCCAAATGCCTTCTTTCAACCTCAAATTGGAGTAGGAGACGAGGCTTTTGAGAGAAGTAATGAAGAATGTAAGGAGTGACACAAACCAGAGCTACCCAGACGCCAACATAGCCACATGTGCCTTCAGCTGCTTCAAGGCGATCGCTTGTCTAGTTTGTGCATGAACATTCTTGGAAACATCGCCGCTTTTATTTGATATCTCTTTGCTCTCCATTAGAGAAAAGTTGAAACCAAGTTGTGCTTGGGTTTTCTGGTAATGGTATTTTATGGTTTGATTTTTCAAAAGGCGGAAGGGATGAGGTGGGGAAGAAAAGAGCAAAAAAATTGAAAAGTCGAAAATAACGTCCAAACATATTAAAATACCAAAGACAGGTGTTAGGTGTAGAAGACATATGTAGGTGGGGTTCATTATACTTTAGATATAACAGAGTTTTCAATTTACAATAAATATTAATCAAATTTTGAGCATAGACAATATTTTTTATAAATTTTGTAGATATTATTGATTTCCTCATTGAACTACATTAATTTAAAACTTTTGCTTTTCAAAATTAATTTTTATTTGATCACTTTTAACAGAAAAATCTCATCAACTTGACTTATGGCCCCTCGAAAAATTAGAATTCTTTTATTTGAATTAATTATTGATTTGATTGACAGTAATTTTTATAGAAAACTATATCATTAAGATATGTCTTTAATTCTGATAACTTGAGATATTATATTTAATCTATATAATTTCTTTCATTAATTCATACATTTTCTCTACATAAACTATATCATGATTACTTAAAACCTCTTAAAGAACTATGTGAATTAAAATGAGTTTCTTCTAGAGTCATCAATTAGAAAAGCTTAGGAAATGTGAATGTCATCGTAATTCCACAAGATAATTTATTATTATTATTTTTAAAAGAGTTGTTTTATAGATGGTAGTTTACCTTATGCTTTAATGGTGGTCCTCATTCACTGAGTTCACAGCTGTGTCACAGCTCCTATGTTCCTTCTCCATCAATGGTGGTCTGGTTGGATATTTCTTAGGTGCTACAGGTGTCAGGCAAGGAGGCCCCCAGTCCCCCATACTTATTTGTTATTGCAGGGCAGGTGTTATCCCAACTTATAAACTCAGCAGCTGTTCAGGGACTTTTTCAAATACCATCCACGATGCCATAGGGTTGGTCTTACACACTTGAGTTTTGCATATAATCTGCTCATTTTTTCCAAGGGCACAAAAGACTCCATCATGGCCATTCACTCTAGATAAAAGTAATTTTATGAACTTTCCGGCCTCCAGCTGAACAGTGCCAAAAGCGAGCTGATTTCCTCTGGTACTTATAAGCATATGTTTTTCTGATATTCAGCAGTATATTGGGGTTAAACTTGGTCTAATGCCCGTGAGATACCAGTCCCCTCATCACAAAGAGGCTCGTGATAAGGATTGTGCTTCTCTAGTTGAGAACATTACAAACAGGATCAACAGTTGGACCCCCAAGTACTTCTCCTGTGCTGGAAGGCTTCGACACATTCAATCAGTTCCCTTTACTCTGCAGAAGTTTCTGGTCAGAAAGCGATATAAAAAGTTTCTCAACTCTGCTCTTCTTTCTTCTGGAAGGGAAAGAAAGGTCGCCCCCTGTCAAAGCTGGGTCATTTTCTGCCAACTTTTTTGTTATTGTATTGCTGAAACAATGATGGTAGTTGTGCTTGAAGCAGGGTTTCCTGCTTCTTGGATAAATGAAATCTCATCGTCGAATTAATTTATTACTGATTTTTTTGTTCTCTAGAATGATATAATTCTGCTATCTATTTTCTTCTGAACTAATCGTGCAACACAAGGGCTGGGATGAGTTCAAGGATTTTCCTTTCCACCTGATGTATACAAAAACGTTTTCTGGTTATTTTAAACATCGGGGTAGTGGCCCCTTGCTACGTACGACGAGTCCTTGGTTTTTTGCACGGAGTAGTCACTTCAAAATTAAATCACTATTTTTTATAAGAATTCAGTAATATTAAATCATCAGAAAATAATTAAATTATTATTTTAAAAGAATATTTAATTTCCATCCAAAAAGATGAAAAAATCTTCTTTGAAATGTGATCATCTTTAAAATCAATTACCAATAATTTTACTTTTCTCACCTAAATAAAACAACTTTTACGTGATAAATTTTTGTTCTTTCAAATATTCTTTGTAATCAACTTAAATCATATTATTTATTTTTCCTTGTATATATCTTTTCTTTTGGTTATGTAGATATTTGTTTTGGTAGCTAAGTCAAAATTATTTTAATAAATTAAATTTATTTTTCCATTCAAAGGTATTCATTTAATTTTAAAAAGTTGAAAGTTATTTTATCAAAGATAAATATATCCATCATATTTGTGCAGAGCAAAAAAATCTATCATATTTGTTTATTGATTTGATTCATTATAACTTACTTAAGAAATAAAATATTAATTTTCGCACATTATTATGCTAATAAAATGCCTAAAACTATTAATATTTTACCTTCATAAAACTGATTATTTTGATTTTATACAAAATAGTGTTTGGTTTTTAAATAATACCAAACTTGATCATCTCTAACTTATGAACTAATAATTACGAAATACAAATAATATCAAACATGATGATACTAAATCATCAGTAATAACATTAATGTAGTAATAAGGTTCTCTCGCGATTAAATCGTCATGATGATTTTAAAATAGATACCGAAGGCTTGTTTTCAACAACATAACATAATTTTATTAATTCAAATACCCATGATTCTGAGTTTTTACTCAAACCATCATATTATTACCCTAATGAGCCTATGGAAGAGAAAGAGGGAGAGACCTAGAAACCTTGGACATAAACCTTATTCTCATAGAAATACAAGGTTCATATTTCTTCTTCTTTTTGGATACTAAACCAAATTAATTTTGATTAATGCCATTGCCATTGACTTCAGGGTTCTTGAGACGCCTGTGATTTTCAAGGTAACCCAAGAAATTATCCAGGTACCTGTTTTGTTTGTCCCTGTCGCCAAAGACCCTTTTCATTTCCTTTGCTTTGTCCCTGTAAATCTTCCCTTCGTCCTCCACCACTACCAGCCTCAATGACTCAGCCACACTATTCCTAGTAAACGATCCGTCTTGCTCCTTCCTCGGAATCGAATACCCAATCTTCTTCTCCTCCAAGAAGCTGGCATTGATCCCTTGATCAGCCAGGAAGGTAAACAATATAAGAGGTCTCTGAAATTGAAGTGCCTCTACCACTGAGCTCCACCCTGAGTGAGTCAAGAACCCACCGATCGAGTCATGAGCTAAAATCTTGAGCTGAGGTGCCCAAGTCGTGAGAACCACACCACGCCCTTTAGTTCGCTCCTCGAACCCTTCTGGTAACTTGATGGGCTCAGCATCAGTTGATCCGCGACGCATCCTTAGCACCCAAAGGAAAGGCAACCCTGAAAGCTCTAACCCTTGAGCTATCTCATTCAGTTCTTCTTGGCTCGGTTTTGCTTCACTTCCAAAAGCAATATATACAACAGATCCTTTCTCTTGCTTGTCTAGCCACTCTTTCATTGACTTCCAAGCCTCATTTTCCTCGCTGTTATTGTAATCCGTCGTGGGAAGTTCACCAACTGGGATAACAGGTTTCTCATAAAGTTGCTCTAAGAGTTTTAACCATTCAGGTTCTAACTCCACGCAACTCCTTACAGCCACCATATCACAATCTTTTACGGTCACACCCACACGATATAAGTCCGAAGTGTTGGTTTCGTCTCCAGTTATTCCGTTATAGATCTTCAAGACTTCATAAAGCTTCAACCTCACCGTTGACGGAAAAGTAACCCACTTGGGCAAAACCGCATAATCTTCAGGTTTTTTGTGATCCTCATCGCCATGCATAAGAAACGACGGTGGTCCAAAGTAGCCAAGGCAAGCTGCGGTGAATATGCTGAAGAATGCGTTAGGAATGTTGAGACTACGAGCTATACTTGGTAGCCAATAAGCAGTAAAATCTAAAAGAAGCCAATCAGGAGACAAAGATTGAAGTAGCTGAGCCATGGGTTGTTGGAGACCGTCATAGGCCTTTTTGAGGTACCAAACGTCGTCTAAAGGAACATCTATGGTTGCTTCTGCGTTTTGTGGGAGATGGTTGCTTTGGGCTAATGGGAGTTTGATAAAATGGATTAGAGAAGCCAAATGGGGAGGGAGTTTTGGGAGACGATCAATGTTTTTTGGGGTAGAAATGAAGGAAATTTTATGACCCTTTTCAGCTACGAGCTTGGCAAATTCTAAGAACGGGATCATGTGACCAAAGGCCAGCCATGGAAACATAGCTATGTGAAGCTTACTCTCACCTGCCATTGTTATGGGCTTCTATTTCTTTTGTTTTTCACTTATTCTCGAGTCAGGAAGGGCAACTTAACCAGGTTGATTTACATATGATTGGAAAAAACTAGATAAAAAGGGGCAAGAGAGGCGCACAGCAATGTAGTTTCCTGTTGCTAATAACGACAAGTTTTTATGACAAATTGGCCCATTCATGACATCAACAAGGCTAATTTGACTGGTGGAGCATTGCGAATCGTTTGTTCGAGTTCAGTGAGGTCTGCATCCAAACTCTGCTTGCTTGTTGAATTTTGTTTCTCATGTCTATTCTTTTCTTTATTTGTACTACTACTAGACCTGTCAATATGGGTTGGTCTGGTCCAAACCGATCATGATTCTTATGGGTTGAAGAAAAATGAGATAGGTTGGGTCAGCTCATTTTTTAAATGGACTGTTAAAATTTCAACCCAGCTCATCTCTTGTCAGTCCGTGGGTTGGGCTGGATCAGTTCATTTTTTATCAAAAAACTTATTTTTACATGTTTTTTTAACAAATTCCTTATCAATAAATTATTTCATAATTTAATTCATAGATTGAATAATAAAAACATGTTAAAAGAAATAAATTATACCAAACATAAATAAAAACATACATAGTTCAGTTTATCAATGCAATATAAAATAAAAGCACAAACGACAACCATCACCAAATGAATTCAAATATATACATTAAAGAATGCAACTTAAGTACTTAACTATAAAATATATACATAAAGAATTCAAATATTCAAGCAACCTTTAAGTTAGGGAAAAATTCAATCCTCATGATCATTGGAGAAGGGGTATCAAGAAGAGGGAAACCGAGAAATAATGAAGAAAAAAGCTGATCATAGCTTGCTGATAAAAGGTTGCTCTGTCAAAAAATTGTGCCAGCAGAGATCAAACCGTGAACCATCTTTAAGACTTGCCAATTGACAGCTCTTAACTATTAGTACAAAAATACCATGAAACATTCTCAGTTCCACTAATTATACACCAAGTCATAGAGCATAAAAACCAAAGACAGCTTAATATATATATATATATATATATATATATTGAAAGGTTAAGTTTCATTTTGATAAGTCTAACTATTACTCTTTGGTGCAACTAGTCCGTGATAGACCTTTAAGTTTCAAAGTTTCATCATTATTTTTTTTCTATTCTATAAATAAAGACTGAAAATTATCAGAATAGGGTATCATGGTCTAAGATGATATAATTGTTTCGACTTTTCATTTCTAATTAATATCTATTTCCCCCATTAAAAAAGATTATCAAATGAAAAAGTAATTACTGTTTTCCTTCATATATAATGCACAACTAACGAGTTTTCATATGTATTAATAAAAATTAAAGTAATTAACTCAATCATGATTATGTTATATGTTGTCTTTAAATTGAGAGCATAAATTTAGCCTAATTTCCTGTTTAATAATCCCAAATTCCACTCTCCTTCTCAAACTTTCAAGTTGTAAAATTTTAAATTCTAATTTTTTAGATTATCTTCTCGAAGGTAAGTAGAGGTGGAGTGTTATACTAAACTATCATATATTAAGTGGTAAATTTTTACTTTAATTCTTTGTTGTCATGAGTCAATCATAGAGAGGGAAAAAACTTGGGACATATAATGAAGAGGAAATTGTGAAAAATGCCTTTTCTTGATAAAAAAATTTTAAAAATAATCATCAAAATAAATTTAACTGTTTTTAGTCATATTTAGCCATGATTTGACAAAAACACTCTTTAAACTATTTTAAATAAATTAAACCATTCATCATAATTTCTTCTCATTTGTGTTTCGGATTTCTCTCTCTCACCATCTCACTCTCTCAAATTTTGTCAATTTCTCTCTTCGATATTCGTTTGCTACGCTTCCGATTTCTCTTTTTGGCATTCGTCTGCTATGCTTTCGATTTCTCTCTCTCACGTTTTTAGATATCTTTTTTTTGCGCTTTCAAGACACCAAGCAATGGTTTTGACGTGTTTGGGTGGGTGGGTATTTGAGAAATTCTATTTTTAGGTATTTTGGATAAAATTAAAACGGTAGAAATAATCCTAGATGTATGAAATAGCTTTTAATTGAATCAATTCGGGACCTAGACACCAATAAACTCAAAATTTTGAAATTTATAAACCTAGGTTTTCAAAAGAATTTTTTTTTTAACTTTTAGTCAAAGTAGGTGTTTTAGATAAAAAAATTGTATTTTGATTTATGAAAACATATTGGAAACACTTTAATCAATGCCAAATTATCAAAAAAAATAAAAAAAAAATTAAAAGAGTTGAGAGGATTTAAAGTTTTTGTTCGTAAGTAACAACAACATTTTAGACATTAAAATATAACAAAATGTTCTTGAATATGTTGTGTAATAACAATTTTTTTCAACATGGCGTATAACAACAATATTTTTTTTTCAACATAGCATGTAACAACATTTTTTAACCATGGCGTATAACATGTTTTTATACATGACTTGCAATAATAATATTTTTTTAACATGGCATGTAACAACCTAACCATGGTGTGTAACAATAGTTTTTTTTTTTAAACATGGCGTGTAACAACCTGACCATGGCTTGTCACATGTTTTTGTACATGGCGTGTCACAACCTAACCATGGCTGTCACAAGTTTTTGTACATGGCGTGTTATAGGTTTTTGTACATAGCGTGTCACAACTTAACTATAACTAGTCACAGGTTTTTGTACATGACGTGTCACAACATAACCATAGCTTGTCATAAGTTTTTGTACATGACTTATCACACGTTTTTGTATATGGTGTGTCACAACTTAATCATGACTTGTCACAAGTTTTTATACATAACGTGTCACATCATAACGTATAATTTCATTAAAAATATTTTTATCCAACTTGACTAAAAATAATTAAAATTATAAAAAAAATTATTTTTAAAAATATATTATCTTTAAAAGTTATTTTTTAAAATACCTCTATGATGAAATCAAGAAACAAGAAATGGACAGACTAACGAGAGTACGAGGTGTACCCCTTGCTAGCCTTTAACACTAACAAAGGCTCGAAAACCATCGACGGAACCAGACGCGGTAGCATGTGGAGTCCGGCTGGACTTGGATAAAGCTTTGATAACTTCTCGTGCTTCTTATTAACAATCAAATATTCAAATTCATATAAAAAATTTTGAAAAAAAAAATACTTTTTTAGATAGGTATTTTAAAATTAAAAATATAACAGTTTTCAATTTACAATAAATATTAATCAAAATTTGAGCATAGATAATTTTTTTTTTATATTTTTTACATATTATTGATTTGCTCATTGAACTATATTAATTTATGAAGTAAAATACACTAAGATCTTCAACTATTGATTACAATTATATACGGAGTTTATTAATTTTTAAAATAAATAATTCGTTTTAAAAAATATTTTTGTTGAACACATAAGTTTTACTGTTTGTCAATTGTCAATATTTTCGTTAATTCGATAACATGGTAATTTTTTCAAAATAATTTTATTTTTTATTAATTTAAAAAATTATTACTATATAAACTATCTTTTTATTTTTAAATTCTTTTCACTTTTCAAAATAAAAGCTATTTTAAGTCTCAACCCGACCACCTTCCCATCAGCCTCATGACCAGTGGAGAACCATAGGAGGGGAACATTGGGGATCATCGATTGGTGCTTCCCTACCTTAAGGAGCACCAGATCATACTCCCCTGGGAAGCATTAAGGGAGTGCGATATGATTGGATCTAGCACTCTTCGACTGCAAGATGGTCTGTCGGTGAGAAGTATGATAGAGTGGGTTTTTTTTTTTTTTTTTTTTGAGAAAAGAATGGAGGAGGAATAAAAGTATTTTAAACATTTTGTTTATCCGTTATGTTGTTTATACATTAAGAATGGACTATTTATTTTTAAATTAATAAATTAACATGAAATTAAAATTAAAATTTAAAAATATGAAAATATTTTAACTTATTTTATAACTTTTGATTTTCAAAATTAATTTTTATTTGATTACTTTTAAAAAAAAGGTCTCATCATCTTGACTTATGATTTTTTGAAAATTTTGAAATCTCGTTTGAATTAATTATTGATTTGATTGACTCTGACATCAATAATTTTGATCTCTTTAATTATTTTGGTTAAAAACTATATCTAAGATATAACTCTAATTCTGATAACTTCGGATCTTATATTTAAACTATATAATCTCTTTTATTAGTTCATACATTTTCTCTGCATAATTTAAATCATAATTACTTAAAACCTCTTAAAGATATATGTAAATTAAGAAATGTGAATGTCATTGTAATTCCACAAGATAACTTTTTTTTTAAAAAAAAAAAACAAGAGTTGCTTTATATATGGTAGTTTACGCTATGAAAGGTCTTAATGCAATGATCTGTAACTAATTTTGTGGTACATACGAGTAAATTAAAAAACAATAAGAGAATCAAACCTTGAATTTTGCCTCTTCAAAGGAAGGATAAGAGCCATTAGACAAAGTTGTTTTATATATGAAAATTTATTGGTTTTGAGCTAAAGATTGAGAAGTACTCTCCCATCTATATTTTTGCTTTTGTCCTCGAATTCCAATTCCAATTCCAACTTCAGATTTCTAAATTAAAGTTAGTGTTAACTAATAAAGCATTCCCTTATGAATAATTATTGACCCATGCATCTGAAAAGTGATATAGAAATAACTCAAAAATATCAGGAAAAAATAAAACTGAAAATTTACGATGAATATGTCTTAACAAAATTACACATTTTTTTTATAATTGAGAGAAGAGATTCGAACTCTGTTCTTTAAACAGGGAATTATGCACCAATTAATGAGTCAAATACTCGAATGTAAAAATGAAAGAATTAATTTAATCGGATCGTGAAAATCGTGAGAGGACTCGCAGTTGGAATCTGCTATTCCAGCTGAAGTCAAATGCAAATAGATGCACATACCCTGATTTTGCTTCGTTCTAAATGCTACATACACCAGATCTCTAGGAAGAAATTTCAAAATGTTATATATATACACAGCACCAGGCCTTTCCATAGTCTGTTAATCCTCAAACAAGAATTGTATTTTTGGCCATCAGACTATACACTCTATTGCACAAGGTAGAATTTTATCATATAGAAATGTAACATCTTACCTTTCTAGCAACAAAAAAGGCAAAAATTTCAGTGAAACCGGTATTGGGGATATATATGCTCGCTGATAAATGTCCTTGCAAAACTATTTATTTGGTGGTGAGGTCAGCTTATTTTCCTCAGAATCATGCTTCAAGGTGGTATCCCCACCCATCAATTCCTGAAAACCTTCAACCTTCACCGGTGGAGCTCTAACAATACCCATGTTTCTGCATGCATACAAGATAGTGAATTTCAGCATATGATCAAGTTGATATAATCCCCAAGTAAAATTAATTCTCCAAGTTCTGTTTTTTACTGTGTTTGCATTTGAGGAATTTGTGGAGACATCAACTGTCTGAATTGATTGCTGGGCTGAGCATGCAGATTTGATATTGCAGTAAATTGCTGCTGCTGACGGATCCGCATTTGTGGAAGTCTGGTATTTATAGGATTAAAGGCATTGCTATCCATTGGCAGCTCTGGTGGGTTTTCAATCTTAACTTGCACCATAGGTCGGTCTTTATCCATATCCATAACAGGACGAGGGGTGGATGGATGGCGCCTACGTATTCTTTCCAACTGCTGCTGCTGCTGAATAGTTAAATTTTGTGGATGAACCATTTGCTGCATCTGTGGATGCATTCTCATCGGTAGCTTCACCATCAAATTTATGGACTAAATATTGTTAGGAAAACCACAACATGAAAAGATCAAATTGAGGACACACACACACACACCCCATTAGATTAAAAAGAAAAAAATGCAATATAGGAGCTAAGATAAAAGCAGGAGCATCTCTTCTAAATTCCCATCCATATCCCTACTAACCAATGTGCTCCATATTCGAAGTAACCAATATCATCCCCCAAAGACTATATCAACATCAAAAAGATAAAATAAACCCCAGAACTATAAAGACCTCAGGAGAAAGTCTTAACCGCAAAATCCAAGTCCAATGACAAAGATTCATACAATGATAACACTAAAGGTGCACAGAAGGCTTTTCCATTGAGGACCACCTGGCAAGAAGTGTCCAAACAAGCCATTCAGCAGGAGGCAAAAGATAAAATTAAACTCTACATACTTGCTGAGCCATTCGAAGTGCATTTTGGTGCTGTGGCTGCAACTGTGACTGGATTCCATGCATTTGTTGTGGCGTTTGTTGCACTAAGTTCCTGGTACTATCCTTGACAAGTTCCGCTAGAGTCCCAAAGTTACTGCAATAAAAAAAGAAACATGTTAGATAATGCAGGCAATAGAAAAAACTTAAATAAAAGAAAATAAAAACACAAAAGTGTACAAAAAGGAGAGAGAAGTACGTGTACTTGACGTTAAAAACGGTACCATCAAAAAGATGAGGATGTGAGAAGTTGTACAAAAACTAAATACATATATATGCAGAACAATGGGCAAGTTTATCTAAAATAAACAAGCTTTTTCCAGAAATTCTCCAATTTTTTTTTTTTTGAATTAGGCATGGTTTTGTGGTATATTAATAGTGAAATCATGATTCTCCAATCAAAATGAAAGAATGTCAATATTGTACAATCACTTCAAACCATAAATTTATTCATAGATTATTCTAAAAATTTGTTTAAATTTATAAATGATGGGGAACCCATTTCAAAAGTTCTTCCCCTTCCACAATGTGCCAAAAACATTCAAGACCAATGACAGTGCATCCATGCAACAATATAACTTCATGGTGCAGAAAACCCATTCTTCTTTAATAATTCAACACCAATTAATATCCTACTTGAGCACCCAAATAAATTTTTTTTTTCTGTAAAGTTCAAAACATGACTGTGAATTAAAACCAATGCCACAAAATAAAGCAAACTGGATTTCAAAATTTACCTATATCCTGATGTTTGAAGGAACATCCTAATTAGTTCAATGGCTGAGCATTGTTTTCTGTAATTATCAGTAAGAACTTTTATATTACGACCAAGTTTACAAATGTGACAGCTGAAAAACTGAGAGAAGACTTCCACTGGAGCTTCTGTGGCACCTTCGAACCCAACACCATTTAGTAACCGTGCTATGACCTTTCGAGACATCTGTGATGCTTGTTCCTGACCAAGGTGCTTCCTGTTATTCTTCCCACAATGTGTGTTTCCACCTTGTTCCATGTTGAGGTACTCAGGCCTTAAACCAAGCCTCTCAATCATAACAGGACTCCGGGTTGAAACCGGGGGTAGAGTATCAAGAACTCCGTAAAATTCTATTGTCTTCTTATCCCACACTCTGGTAGTTGGTGGAAGGGCACTATCAGGTACACAGTTCATCATAGACATTATTTCAGGGAAAAAGGGGATTTCATCATCGCCTGAGTTATTGCCATCTAGAGCAGAATTTGATTCTAGACCAGTACTTCCGTATCCCATGTAATGATCTTCCTGAAATGCCACACGTCTTCTCTTATGCTTCTCAACAATTCTAAGATATGTTGTCATCTCCTCTGGTGTACGTTTTTCAGACTCTCGGTCCCCAAAAAACAACTTATAAGGCCTGGAAAGTCTATACTTTTCAATAAATTGATTATACCATGTTTCTGGCAGTTCTTCATTCCTATATCTCTGTGATAAACTATCAAATTCAGATTCACCATATCTTGATCCAGCACTAAACGATGATTTAGACTGATTACCCATAAACAGGGAATAGTTAGAAACTTTCCATTAAACATAGAGTAACAAAATCAATACAATCAATAAGATTCAGTTTGGCTGTTGTTTTTACAACTAGAAGCCAAAGGCACAGAGCAAAATCCGGATTAAGATGCACGATTTTACTTTCTTATGAAATAACCATACTCAAAGTGAAGTTTCATTTTCACCATTTTCTCATATTTTTCAAACACACTATATAATTTTGCTTAACTATTTACTGATCCTTTATAGCCACTTTTGAAACCAAAATTAATCCTCTTAACACAAAAAAAAAAAAATTAGAGTACACTAAAATTAAATAATTATATAAAAAAAGAAACCAATAATTGTGAAAGTAAATATTAAGTAAAGAGAAAAATCACACCTTTGACGGTGCCGTATTAGATGCAGCCCCACCATTCTGCACGGAACCCTCCAAAGTAAAGTACACGTCATCACCGTGCAGCTGCAAATCTAACCAAAGCAAAATTACATTAAACATTTTTTTTCAAATAACTAAAATAAAAGTTAATTATTGGACAAAGTTCCTTACAGTTCGGATTAAGCTTTGAAACGGAAACTGAAGAAGAAGAAGAAGAAGAAGAACTATTAGCGGGGTTTGAAGAGTTGGATCTGAGGAAGAGAGCGACGGTGGCTTTATCGAACAAGAGGGCGCGAGCTCTGAGCTGGAGATGGATCTGAGCCCTAGACTTCGAGTCGTCAACTCGCATGAACGATTCCCAAGCAGAAGGAGACGAGAGGAAATGGTTGAAAGAAGCGTAGGTCGAATCGCCGAGCCAAGCTCGCCAGACACCGTATGATTCTAGCCGCCGAGCTAAGTCGTAGCCGCGTCCGTCGTCGCCTAGAAGAGCCATTATTTTGGGGCAGGGAAAAGAGCGGGGAGTTTGAGTGTATTTGGATACGATTATGGGTCTGAATGAGATTGGCTTAACAATTTTTTGGGTCTGACTGAGATTGGGTTGAGGATTTTTTTTATGGTAATGTTGGGCCCTTTTTGGGCTTGTTGGGCCTGACGAAGGAGAATTATTAAAAGAAAAAAAAGAGAGAGAATTTTAAAAGACGCGCCAGGTAGGGGTCGAACCTACGACCTTCTGCTTAGGAAACAGACGCTCTATCCACTGAGCTACAGGCGCTTGTCAGTAATTCTGTTATTTTAATTTTAATTATCTTATCTTTTTTAATTTTATTCACAGAAACCAAAAACCTTAATTAATACTATCACAAATCGAACATTAAATAAGAAACAGGCATCCGACAAGTAAATTAGAAAACAGGACACCGATGCACATATTTAAAGACATCTCATACACGAGATTGTTCATTAATCATTCAACTATTTAATACATCACTTGTTTGAACGTCCACGCTATTGAATCCATCCCAAGTTATATTCTGTTTTAAGGACTACCTTGTAAATCTAACAACAACCCAAACGTGTGGAGTTTTGTCCTCATGTCCTATACCTACTTTTGCTTTTACCCATGACTTGCGTCATACCTCCACGGTTTGCTGCGGCTCTTAACTTATCAATGCTGCTTGGAAGATCATTTATACCATGCTGGTGCATTGGTCAGTACAACACAATTTCTCCATATAATTTTGTACAGGAAATCAAACAGTAAAGTAACAAAGAATATTGAATTTAGACAGAAAAACGATGTTTCCTTTTTTTTAAAAAAAAAATGGCACCTTTAATTCTCCCAATTTTGATCATCGTATCTAATTCTAGATATTGGTTGAATTTCCAAGTTAGAAAATCAGTAAAAAAAGGGAAAAAATTAAAAAACAATTCATAAGTTTGCATCATGAATATTAGAGAGGTAGTCAATTTGAAATAATTTGTTCTTGAAAAATCTCCAATGTAATCTACTAAAAAATAAAGCAAACGCAATATTCAAAGCAATGATAGAGAACAAAATTAAAAAGATAAAGACTATTAATTAATCAATCAATCAAAAGAAAACAAAAGTCAGATGGCAAATCAAGATCAATTAATTATAAAAAAACCTCTTGAAGATAATTAACTAATCAATGAAATTTACACAAATAGTAGAAACATTAACACAGAGCATTCATAACATGCTACAAAAACTAAATTGTAGCATTTAGCCAAATCAACCCCCAAATTTTATCTCTCCTTACTCCTCTTTCCCTTTCAAACTCTTTTATTTTTTAAATATCCTGACTCGAATCTTATGAGTACTCATAACATCCTTGTAAATACTTTGTTGACATTCCTAACCATATTAGCCCTCAAAAATTCATCCAAAAATATAAAAAGAAAAATAACTCAATAAAATCCCTTCATTGTCCTTTTGGACAGGTGCCGGCGTCACAGGAGCCTGTAGCTCATTTTAGATTAATGAAAGTTTTGACCAACCCCCAAAAAATAGTAGAAGAGGGTCACTTTCATAGTCAAGGTCACTTGAGCTGCAATCCTCTCCCAGCCTCCTCATCCTGGGAGGCGACCTTTTTGAGACAAAAGCCTGGAAAGAATTGCCTTCACTCTACCAGGATCTAGGAGATGTAGCCCCTTATCCCAACCCTCTCATGTCGGGGACATGTGGCCCATTACAAAATGAGGAGAAATACTAAATTGTCCGATAATCCAATTATCGATTAGGATTATTCATAAAAAAATAAATATTTATAATTTTGTTATTATCATCTTCATATCATTTATAAATAGTCTACTCTAATAAAGTTGAATGTCATTTATCTGCCTATCTATTTTTGGCTAGTTTAAACTGTTTGTTCTATTAGCTACCAAGGGCTATTCTTCCAAGACTTCAAGCAATTGCTCTTACTCCTTTTACTTTTCTTGTATCATATCTCTTTTCCGAACTCCATCTGTTTCCTCCTTTCTCAGGAAACTATCAGCGAGCCTTTGTGTAACTTCGTCTTTTAGCTGATAAATCTTGTGTCACTTTTACATATCCAAAACTTGCTTTTCGATGTTATGTTCTTTGAACTCAAATAAAAAATCCCGGTAATGATCTCCTGTTGACATGTTGATACAAAGTAAACAATTGGCTTTATGCATGGAAAATGCACTGTTTCCAAGCAACAATTGTATATTAGAACCACAGGGAAAGGGGAAAATGAAAAGTCATCTTTACTCTTGGAATTTATATCAAAAGGAAGAGTCAAGGTGGCAAGCAACCTATATTCAGGATTGTAGGAACATAGATTACTTGCAAGTAATTTCAAGAATGTGATCGAATTGCATGTTCTTCAGATATGAAATTGATGGAACAAGTATATATTCTATTGGTGTTGCTTTTCTGGAGTACCTCGTTACAAAGTCTTCTGAATCACACTATCCAATAGGTTAAACAAAGTCATTGTCCCATAATTGCTTCTTACAAGCTTTTAAACATGTGAGCAAGGTGCTACTTGCTAGTTTTCAGGATCACTGAGATCCGGCCAACTTCTTTTGCAAGCATCTCCACACAACTTTACTGCCCCTGCAATCATCAAAAATATAATTCCAATCAATTGCTTAATGGAAGACTACTCTCCTCTCCCTTTCTTAGCTTCTTTCTTTATTTTTCCTTTTCTTTGTAGTTTATGATTGATCTATCCTCTGGATTTTTCTAATTGAAAGCAGGGCTTTTAGGTAGGGAAATTTGCATCAAAGAAACTTGCCATTTTGAACATCGAGTTCTTTTAGCCCATTTTGATAACCCTTCTTTATCTCCACCTATATAAAACATGTTTATGGCTAAAACTTGTTATTTACTCCTCTTGCTTCGCTCTGTAACTCTTAAACTAACTCTGACCACCCCTATTATTCTTTGTTAGTTTAGCAAATTGCAAGCTGTTATGACTTTGGTTTAAGTTGCATGAAGAATATAAAATATAAGTGGTTCTGGTTGCCCCAAAAACACCGATAATGGAGCCAGTTGTGCACAATCATCCGGAGTCGAATGTTTATTTTGACCCCAAATTATGAAATAGTTGAGTTTCTTCTATTGAACAAGCTAATAGAAACACAACTCTGGGTAGGCCATTCCCTTCTCTAAGATTTGTTGACCTCAACTGAACAGCATTCTTGCTTGGATATGCCAAGCTTTAAAAATTTGGCTATAGAATTCCATGTCCAGGAACCATTCCCTGACAGATGGATTGGTTCAATTAGCCCTCTTATTTAAAACTCTTGCTCCACTTATCCATGAAAGATTTATCAGTTGTTTGAATTGCATGGCGTGATGTGTGACGTCTTGGGTTTGCTCAATGCCAGTAAACTAATTTTCCTTAATTTTTTGGGGTTATATAATAATTAAACTACACTGGTATTCAGAAGCCCTTATGCACCTTCACTATTTCAGCATTCCTCAACTAACCCGCATATGTATCCTCCCCCACTCTCTATATTCAATCCCATCTCTCCTTTCAGAGTTGTTGTCCCACCTTGAACTTAAGTACCAAATCCAAGTCAGAAACTTAGACAATGAAATCTGCACTAAAAAAATAAAGGAAATACACAAAGTCCTGTTCTGCTGAAGGTTTATGTTTAAATAAGTTTACAGAAGGGTCCCCTTATCCAAAAATAAGTAAACTCTTGCATCGGCATCTGGCCCTCGTAGTTTCTGGCTTGGAAGGATCGAGTCTCACCTTGATTCTCGGTTTTGGAGTATCTCTCTTTTGTGTTTCCTTTTGACCTTTCTTATAGTCTAAAAGTTTAAAAAAGAACGTCAGTGAATTCAGTTAAACGCACTTTCCCTACCTGAAGTGACATTGGTCATTGGTGAGGATGGTGGGGTTCTGAGGATTTGGATTATGTAAAGGTATTACAAAATTTTTCCCCAAAGGTCATGTTAACGGGGTTTAGTTCACCCACTTAACTATGACTCTCTCCACTCGACATCTTTAACACCTTTTTATCATGCTTGTGATAGTGACTCCCCTTAGCTAACGGGAGATGACCCCTTGCAATCTCAATCCATCCCACCAATGTATCATTAAGTCTAAAACAATTTGACCAGAGTTTCCATGAGGCATGACTTATTTTCGTTGTGCTCCACAGTAGAGTTGGGAATAGCAAAAATCTATAGTTTGGGGTTTCTAGTTAGTAAGTTCGTTATGGTAAATTAAGTTCTCAAATTCAGCTTGATTGTGATGGATTCTTACTTTGAGACATATTAGGCCCTCTCACCAGCTCCCTCTTTACTAAATTACAACACAAAAATAAGTTGACCGATCCAATCATTTCTCTCAAAGCTACTCTACTTTTAAATGAGACATCTAAAGTCAACCATTTATCGTTTATTGACAATTTTTGGATAACCATGAAAAAGGAAAATGAAATCTTTCATCAAAGTTTTCATATTCATTGCACCCCAAAAGATGGACCTGAAAGGAAAATAAACATGATTGTAGATTATTTCGTGCTGTCGATCTCTTCCTCATTGCATGCGCAAATTATTCAGTTAAAAATTTTCATTATGAGTAATAATGAACAGTACTAAATAGCAAATTTGAGAGGAGGGGAACATACCATGTGTTTTGAAGTCCGAATTATTCAAGGTACGGATAAATGATTCAACCATGTCGGGTCAGAACCCAAAAAGAGAAAGAGAGTATGCATTGGCATCGCAGACAAACCAATATGCTGCATTTCTCTCATTTGCTACAATAGTAAATGATAACAGTTGTAAATTCCTTCAAGGTACAACTTTTATTTAATATATATTATTTCAAATGCAATGGTTGCCCAATGAATAAGACATGGCATCTCCCTATCCCAACAAAGTTGTCCATATTTCAAAATTTGAAGCGGCCTAATTGACATGGAGAGTTAGATATAATTAAACACAGGTTAGGTACCAGGTCCCAATTCCCCAATAATCTTTGCCATTCTATATTTTCTAATGTAAGAGAAAATCAATTGGAATTAACTATTAATTAATGATATATTACCGAGCCAAATTCAAGTGTCTTGAAAATTAATACAAAAACTGAGATCATGCATGGTAGTGCTTGATTTTCATTTAAATTATTTGCATGCTCGACCTAGTCTACTATTATCTGCTATAAAAATCTTGTCTTAGTAGTCAAGAAAAAGAGAAACCCTTTTTATTCGAAAATTTTTGTTTGAATATTTAGCCTTAATCATTTGAATCAAACCCAAATTGGTCATAATATTAAATTCTTATTATTAGCTTTTTATTTGCAAGTTATTTAAATATATTTATTTAGAAATATGTACTCTCACTAACATAAAAAAAATTCCATGCTCCAAACTATTCTTGAAGAAATTTCAAATTACAATTCTTATACATTAAAGAGGTAGACTTTGACCCACAAAATCTAATTAGCAACAAAAACGTCCCTGTTAATATCCCCAATTTTGTTCTTACTATTTAACTTTTAATTAATTAATTAATCTAACTTAATCCTTCCCGCCCTTGGAGCTTTCATTTCATCGGGTATCGTACGGGCATGGGAGACATCCAAGCTCCAGCCCCTCCACTAAAATTAAAATATATTATTGAAATAAAATAATGTACTTTTTAATAATAAAAAAATAAATTTCCACCACAAAAAAGGACAGCCCTTCATAATGCCCCAATTACCCTCCAAGCAGTTTACAAATTACCAACCGTCGGTCGGGTGGTCGTTAAGTTCTTTTCCATCCTTTTACAAGCGTTAGTTGCGGCAGAAATCTCGAGAGCTGAAAGCCAACGGTCAGGATGGCGTCAGACAGACATCTTCTTCTGCATCAACTTAAATAAATAAATGGTAGTATATTAATATTTTTGAATGACATTAAAAAGAGTAAAAAAGACAAAGAAAAACATGGGGGAAGAAAAGAAAAGTTTGTATAAATATAGGAGAGATTCCAAGTCATTCTCAAACTGGTTTTTAGCTTTGCTTTGATGCTTCTAAGAATAACCAACTCCCAAAGATATACCGTTTCTTAAAACCACTCTCTCTATCTAAAATTCTTTGGTTGCAAACCAATCTTCTCTAAGATTGGGATTGGAATTCCTCCTCATAACATGAACATGTAACTTTAGTTGAGTTTTTTTTTTTCTTTTTTGGGTATTTTCATGCTTGTTGATTATCCAAGAATTTTTCAGGCTCCATGTTGAAGAGGAATTTGAATTGAAAATACCCAAAGTTTTCTTCATTTTTCGAGTACTTGAAAAGCCTTGCATAATGGCTGTGGAAGGTGTATATTTCAGGCTTCTTTTGTCCGTTTTGTAATTTATTTTATGTTTTCTTGTTATTGTTGTTTTTTTTGGACACTTTAAATGTTTCCATGAAGTGGGGTTGTGCTGGTTTTTGGATATGAAAGGTAGGATTTTGCTGTCTGTTACCTTTGTGTCTTTGAAGGCTTTTATTAATTGGTTAAATTGTTAGTATAACTTTTTGTTTTGCTTATGCAGAGACAGGAAGAGAGACACAAGAGAACCCAGAAAAGGAATCGAAAACAGGGGTGATGAGAAGTAAATCACTAAATGATCAGCCATCACCAAGGGGTGTTTTGGAAATCCCTGTTCTGGGATCAGACTCTGATACCAGCAGCTGCAGCAGCAATTCTAGCTCGTATTCTCCAAAGAAGCCTGCTTTCCAGAAAGGGAGCCGAGATTCTTCGGGTTTGCAATGGAAGAATATAATTGAAAGCATTAAGAAGAAATCGGTCAGACGGTTCTCTGTTATTCCTTTGCTGACAAGTTATGAGATTTCCAGGAAGAACTTGAGGAGGAGATTGGCAAAACTTCAGGGCTCTGAGGAAGAGGTTGATATTGACTGCCTACCCGTGCCTAAACCATCATGGAAGAATTTTTGTTACTCAGAGCTTGCTGCTGCAACTGATAATTTCAGTCCTGGTAACCAAATTATATTTAACCTTATTCCTTGTACTTTTTCTTTCTCCCATCTAATTCAATTTTGCTCTTCAAATTTTCAAGTTTTGATGTTTTCAATTGTAATTTTCCTCCCTGTTTTTTGATATGTTTGTCTGTTCCTTCCGCTTTTGATTTTTTTTTTTTTTTTGTGGGGGGGGTGGTTGTGGAGGGACCCGAAAAATAAGAGACATCATTTTGGAAAAAAAGAAGTTTGGATTCATGTCAATCAGTATTTGTTTGGTAAATAGAAGACTGAACTGAAGTGGGCTTGACTTGTGTTTAAAGAGATTTATGTAGCCACCACTTAAATGTTTTGTTGAATTAAGTCAGAAACTAGGTCTTGTCTGTTCTCATTTTTGCATTTACTACTAAACTAGGCATTTGTCTTCATTTAGAAAAAGTATGAAGCGATGTTACTTGTCTTAGCAAACGGAGCTAATCATATACGGATTTTACTCCTCATGAAAAATTATGGAAACTATTGAATTTCCCAGCTGAAGGACCTTTGCCGCTTTAGCGAATATTGTTTAGACAAGTTGTGGCTTTTTTTGTGTTTTTTTAATAGGTTTAGATAGATTAAATAAGCTTTTTAAAGTTGGACAAGTTTCAATATTGTGTATATATTTATCTTTAGTAAAAGGGTTAAGGGTTTCTCAGGGTTAGCCCTAATTTTCTTCCCGAGTTTCATATATCAACTACATCTTAGAAAGAAAGAAATACATCGGCAGCTAGACGGTCAAACTTACCTACAATTGAAAGCAACTTAAGGGTTTAAAGAGAAGTTATTTTTGACTAAATGAAAGTTAAGATGGGGGGGTTGAATGAAAAAGATGCTGCAGTTAGCAGCGCAACATCCATACAAATTTGATGACTTAATGGTTCCCTTTAATCACGGGGACATGAAGTTGACTGTTTACTGAGTTAGGTTTTCTGTATCTTTTGAGTATGATTTTGAATATGCATCAAAATTTGGTAGAGAATTTGCTGGGAAAAGGGGGCCATGCAGAAGTATACAAAGGGCACTTATCTGATGGTCAAATTGTAGCGGTGAAGAAGCTTACCAAGAATGACAAGGAACAAGAGGACAGAGCCAGTGATTTCTTGTCAGAGCTTGGGATTATTGCTCACATAAATCACCCAAATGCAGCTCACTTAATCGGATTCAGCATTGATGTGGGCATGCACTTAGTCCTTCAGTTTTCCCCTCATGGCAGCCTTGCTTCTGTGCTTTTTGGTACTGTGCCTATTTCTCTATTCCTATTCATCACACAATCAATTCTCTAAGGAACAGGGGAAAACAAGCAAAGAATTGATTCTAAATGGCTGCGGTCATTCTATTTTAGCCTGTTAAATATACTTTTAGATTAACCATTATATATCCAATGGACTAACGAGGAGATGTTCTGCACTGCAGGCTCACCTGAAAGTCTAGATTGGAAGACAAGGTTTAAGGTGGCTGTTGGGGTAGCAGACGGATTGAAATATCTCCATCACGACTGCCAGAGGCGCATTATACACAGAGACATCAAAGCTTCTAACATATTGCTCACCCAAGATTATGAAGCTCAGGTATTTTCAACGCACTGATATGTATATCTTTTCTCTGTTAATGCTATATTATTTGGTTGAATGGCACCAACCTTCTAATTTCTTCTACTCACTGTAGATTTCAGATTTTGGTCTGGCAAAATGGCTCCCCGAGAATTGGCCTCACCATGTCGTCCATCCCATTGAAGGAACATTCGGGTTCGGCATACAGCTTTTTTACTTCTTGTTATTAGCATTGGTCATTTTATAAAGTCCAAAAATATTTTCCGTATTGGGGCTAATGTGTATGAAAATTGCCTCCAGGTATTTAGCTCCAGAGTATTTTATGCATGGAATTGTTGATGAAAAGACTGATGTATTCGCATTTGGAGTTTTATTACTGGAGCTATTAACAGGTCGCCGTGCAGTTGATTCATCCAGACAAAGCCTTGTGATTTGGGTACATCTTCTTTACCAAAATCATCAAATCAGCAAAAGCACTGCAACATTTTATATCCTCCAGAACGATATAAACTTATTTTCTGTTTCATATACAGGGAAAACCACTTCTGGAGTCAAATAAAGTAAAGGAATTGGTAGATCCTCGGCTAGAGGATAATTATGATCTAGCTGAAATGAAACGTGCCCTGTTAACAGCTTCCATGTGCATTAACCACTTAGCCACCATGCGCCCAAGCATGATAAGGGTATGAAACAACCTCGAAAGCATCTTCTTTTTTTTTCCCTTGTCTAATCCTACCAATTTTTCCAAATTCATGCCATAAACCCCGAATTCTTTGGGGATTTACAGGTTGTAGAGTTGCTTAATAATGAAGGTGGTCCTGTAGAGTGTCAGCAGAAGTCTTGTCGAGGGAAAGCTGTAATTGTAGACGGTTGTGACTTGCAAGATTATACTCCCACCAGCTACCTTGATGACCTAAACCGTCACATGCAGCTAGTGATGGAGTAATGCAGGGTGGTGCTGCTGCCACCGCCGCCACTTTTTGTTAGTTGTGTGTGTGAAAGTTGGAAAAATAGTATGCCTCTGGCCCTGAAGGGTTTGGCTAGTCGTTCTTCAGGCTTTCAGCTTCCTACGATTTCCTTTCAAAAGGGTTGATTGCCTTGCCATACACCTGCGGAGAACATTGGGAAAGCTGGCATTATAGTTCACAGCCATTGATAGAAGTGCTATGGTTCTGAAGAAAATGGGTATGCCCCTGGCCCTGAAGGGTTTGGATAGAAACCGGGTGCCATGGGGCCATTGTACTGAAATTTACATATGCAAGAAAATCCTTTGTTAAAAAAAAAAAAAACTCAGCTTCTCATAAAACTCACCTGTAAATGTAACACATAGCGTGTATAAAGATTGTTGCAGCAACCTTTTCCGTGAATACTATGAGAATTCAGATCAAATTGGCACTAAGGTAACAATCACAGGAAAGAATTATCTCAAAGCTTCATAGCCTTGTTTAAACAAAACCCTTTCTTCTTTTAACCAACATTCGTCAAAATAAAGAAAGTTGGACGATTTTGAATTCGAGCAGTAGTCTTACAACTAACTTCCTAAATATAGAAATTAAGATCAAATGATGATTTAATTTTTTTTATAAGTGTAAGTGGAACAAAAGTAACGTCCAATATAAGAATACTTTTAATTTGGATTTTTTTTTTTTTTTGGTTGAAGAAGTTGATGAACAAGCAGCAGAGCAAGGGTCCATATATAGTCAAATTTAAAGGGGCAGAAAGTTCGGAAACTATGCAACTTCAGCAGCTTTTTCATCTTGTTTACCCTTTCTTTCCAGACATCTCATTTCTCGTGGTCCTCCAATTTTTGTCCTTACCGTACTACACCGAAGTTTAAATAATCATCCTCATACCAAACTTAAGTTTAATTAATCAGGTCGATTTTCCTAAAATAGTTACCTTAATACCTTACCGCTCCATTAAATTTGGACCTTTTAGGCCCAACAAACGGCCCAAATTAATGAACCGCAGACACCTAAAAGGACCTATTCCCGTCGAAGCTGCGGAAGGGACAGGGAGAGGGAAATCAGAAATGGCAACTGAGGTTTTTCTCCAGGTGGCAATTTTGATATTAACACTCGCGATTTTCTTCGCGATTCGACACTTTCCCAAACAAGCCCTAACCAAGCACCGAATCGACCATCGAGCCACGACCCAAACCCAACGCCATCTCACCCATGCCACCCACTTGCTTTCTCGAGCCAAATCCAACCCTCACAAAGACCAATCTCAAACCCTAGCCAAAACCGCCATATCCGAAATCGAAAAGGCACTCTCTCTTTCCCCTAAAGACCCAACCCCTCACATTCTCAAATCCCTGGCTCTCGACTTGTTGGGCCACAAGGGATCCGCCCTCCGATCGCTAGATTTGGCGCTGACTTCCCCGCGCGCGAAGTCACTCGCGGAAAGAGAGCGCGTGGAGGCGGTGGTGAGGAGGGCGGAGTTGAAGTTGGCGGTTAATAGGAGAAGGCGAGTTGATTCGGCGGTTACGGATTTGGAGGAGGCGATTCGGGTGAGTGAAGAAGAGGGTGGGGTCAAAACGAGGGCGTTTTGTTTGTTGGGTGACTGTTATGAGTTAAAAGGGCTGAGGGAAGAAGCTAAGAAGGCTTTCGAGGAGGCGCTTAAGATGGAGCCTGGATCTAGCGTGGCTCGTCAGGGCTTGGAACGGTTGAGTTTTTCATGAGTCATGACTCGTCAACCTTTTTTTGTGTAAAAAACAAAAATGTACGACTCAGATTTTTCTGTACGTAGTGTGAGTCTACAAGTACATGGGAAATTTTGTAGCATAACAACTGTTATTACTGCAAAGAAGCCATTGAAATTCGAAATAAAACTATTTTTGTGTAATATAGTTTTTTCATTTACGAAAATTAAATTTTTTAAAATATTAAAATGTACAATACTAAAGCATTAGTCACGGTTTCTATATACTTAGATATTATCTTGAAGTGATGGATGTGACACATTAGACGGGACATTGAATTTAAATGATAAAGCTAAACGTTACAAGTAGTTCCCTTTTTTCATGCACGTAGATAATTTTCTTCAGTGTTTGATGTGACACTTAAATTTTTCTCTGACTACAGACCAAAGGGTAAGGAAATCCCATGCCAACAAAGTTAATGTGCCGTCGTTGATCCTTGAATTAAATTCGTGAGAAAAGAAAGACTAGGAAACAATTAATATAGGTGGTTGGTCTGCCATTAAGATTATTATAAAAGGCTCATGCTTTTCTTAGACGAGAAGAGAATGTGAAAATGTGAGGACAGAACAGCTAACAATGGGGGTGCAAACTTAAACTCGGTGAGCATTCAAAAACTTTTCGCAAGAAAAAGGAACGGATTTTGCCCATTTTTTTCAACATGCGTCTCATCTTTTAACATCTGAAGACAAGATACATACAAAATCCAGCTTTCCTAATTTTTCAAACTAGAACCTTTAGCCTCCAAAAACAAAAACCTCTTGCCTTAATCCTACTCTCGCCAAGGTAAAGAGGTAGATCAGGTGGTGAGGGTCAGATATGGGGTCAGCTGGGAGCATGGCGCCTTTTGCTACGACGACTTGTTAGCTGAAATTGCAACTATTCCTGGTTGTTAAAACTGCTTGGTCATTTTAGTAAGTCTGGTGAGGCCATAAGAAAAACTCAGCTGGCTGCGGCATTACATTCAATTGGGTTGCCATTGCTGAGGAAGAGCCAGGTGGATCAGACATGCCTATGTTGGTAGCCTGAAGCTGGTGGTAAAGATTCTGCTGATAAAATGCTGCCGCCGCTGCAGTGTCAAAAGGGATTCCGCAAGGAATAGCAGAAATTGGCTGCATGGGAGCAAAACTTATATTGTTGCTGTTGGAGCTGCACTGGGGCTGTTGTTCATGGTTTACCATTGGTTTCTGCTCCGATTCAAGTGAAAGCTTTAGGCGCTTAGCTGCCCCACCAATGGGAAGAGAACTCTTGGCAATGGCTTCAACATCATACCGGTTCATCTCAAAGTTGGTAACTGCATTCACACCCCTAAACTTTATGGCCGCGATATCATAGGCCTCAGCTGCCTCCTCTTCCGTAGCTGTCACCATACACAAGATGATTATTCACAGTTGCCAACAAGAATCTTATCTACTGTTCTACTTTGTACAATACAATAACTTAATTATACAATCAAAAGTTGTCAAGTGGGTGAGCCTGTGCCTCATCAGTCGTTACTGCAGCCCTTACCAAAAGTTCCTAGGTATAGGTCCTTATTTCCAGCAACACGGCCTATTCTTGCTTGCCATCGGCCCTGTTGATGATGCCTGCAAAATTATGGTAATAAACTCAATCTTCGGTTATTCGCCAGATAATTATGTCACATAAATAAACATATCATAAAGATTTATTCCGGATAGTGAATAATTCAAACTCCAAACAAAATGTTCTAACCTTGTGACACCTCTGTAAATTGATGCTCCCCTCGAAAATCCACTACTCTTCCTATTAAATATCAATTTGAGAGAAGGAAACATTAACCTACTGCATTTGAAATAAAAAGACAGCAAGCCCAATTTATTAAGGTCACAAAGTATTACCTCCGTAAGGATGCAATAAACTCTTGCTTGGTCACATGTTTCATCTCCTCTAACTCTTTCGTATAATTTGAAATCTAAAGCACGCAAAACATGGATCAGTTAATAAGTTCATGCCCTAGCTAGGGCGCGTAAAATGTCATGCAGGAAGAAGAGGACCAGTATATTGATTAGTTTAAAATACAAGAACTGGGCATATAAAATACCGGGAAGTTGGTGGTTGCCGTGGGACCCCAGTACTTTAGAGCTGCCAAATCGTAAGCCCTAGCTGCTTTTTCTTCCTTGTCATAGCCACCTGACAAATCACAAGGCATATTTTTAGTCTATAAATTTATTTCGCACATAGGATATTGCAAAATTGAACTTCTTAATAATACTACAAAAAAATATATTGCAGGAGTTTCTTACCCAAGTATACTGTAGAAACACAATTTGATCATTGAATGGCAGCGAGACATCATCGAACGATCCCGCATTGCGTGCAAAAAGTAAAGCAAAGATGTCAATATCATATCAGATAAATGTGTTGGTCAAAATTTTCCACTAGGAATCATTTCTATAAGCAATATAAGGCCAAAAATAACACGAAGATCCATGTGCTTTTGGTTGGCATGCTGAGGTGGTTAAAGGAATAGAATTCTTTTGGTATTGAAACCAATAAAAACGTGATGATAAAACTTAAAAAATTCTTCAATCTTGCACAGCAAAATTGCCTTGCCCTTTAATTGAGCTAATCAATCTAAAAGAAATCCACATTGTATGACTATTAGGGGGAAGCTCTAAGCAAATTTCACCTACTTTATAAAATAATATTGCTTTACAAATGTTTTTAATTTAATTGAAAATTTTCAAGTACAGATTACGGTTGCTAGAGTGCTAGCTTTGAGTGTGAATCAGAACAAAGCCCACATTACCAGAATTCACGAGAAACACTATCAACAAGTTTTGACAATAATCTTTCAAAAAAAAATTTTTTAGGCAATAATAGTGGCGGGGGGCACACATACTTTTTATCTTTAAATTTTTAAAAAAAATTCAAATGGGTGCTTCGGTCAAACCTAGACCCTCTCTCTCAGACTCTGCGGTGGGCTGTCTGTTTGGCTTGATAGCAAAAGCAAAAGCAAAAGCCAACTCAGTAGATATCAGACTGTTTCAGAGTTCAGACTTTCATTCAAGTTTAAATAAGGCCTGAGCCAGTGGTGGGTGTGGGTCGTGTCAAACAAACCCCCTTAGCAGAGTGAAACAGGGCCCCAGGTGAGAGAGAGAGAGAGAGAGAGAGAAGAGAAAGAAAAACAATGAACAAAATGGCGGCACATCTGATCAAATCAATCAGAGTTTTTAAAAAAAAAAAACAAACCAAAAGGAAAAAAAGAAAGAAAGAGTATTGCAGCCAAAGGGCGTACCATTTGTACATATATATAACATCAGTCTTTCAATCATCATAAAAGACTGATGACAAATGCCCCCTCCCCCCTATTCCCACTGAACCGCTAATTAATGCCCCTTTTGAATGCATGCAAGCCTCTTTTCAGTGTCACAGTTTATCTATCTATCTATCTTCCCTTCCTCTACGTATTTGCATTTCTGAATATATTTTTTTGCCTTAGTTTAGAATAATTTGAGAAAGAGAAAGAGAAAAAAATAGAGGACCTTGACGCCCTTTTCTGGCTTGACCCTCTCTCCTACAGCTGTTATCCCATAGATGCGCTTCATATCTACCCGTCCATCTATGTCTGCATTGGCCAAGCCAAGTAGCCAACAAAAAAATGAGTCACAACCAATACAAATAAAATAAAAAACCTCCATCTTTCAAGTTTACAGAAATTGCTTTAATTAACTAAGTAACCAAAAAAATCAATAAAACTAGAAAAATGAAGATGGATTGATGGGATGTAAACCTGGTGACACCTCTGTAAATTGAAGTTCGCTGACCAAAAGTATCAGCAATCTTCTTTGAGCGATCTGAGTCAACCGAAACAATGGCCTTATTATTATTATTATCATTAGTACTGTTATTATTATTATTATTTTCGCAACTTTGATTAACCCTGAGTGACAAAGCACCGGCTGTTGGACAGTTGGAGAAACCCAACTCGGGACCAGTCGACTCAATCGAGTGACCCGGAAACTCAACAGCTGTCAGCTGAGTCCGACCCATTGAGGCCGAGTCATCAACTTCGGATCCCGAGTTCGTCGAAAACGCTTGAAACCCAGTAATTGCCTTGAGATCTTGGTGCTCATTGAAGTAAGCAGAACCGCTGTGATCATAGATTTGGGTCAAAGATGAGTCTTGGGTTTCGGTTTGGCTATCTGAATATCGAACAATCGATGAGGAATCTCCAAGGAAGTCTTCAAGCTTCGGTGCTTGTTGGTGGAAGCTTGCGAGAATGGGAGATTCATCAGCCATGGCTGGAGGATGAGCCTCTTTGCATTGGTTCTCTTCTCCTTCAGTAAAGAACACTTGATGTTTTGGATTTGTCCAGCCTTCAAAATAATAAAATAGAACATGCACATAAACGAGTCAAGTCAGTATTTCTTTCTTACTTCCAATCCATGAGTTTTTTCTTAGCTACCAAACATAAATAGAGAAAAAAATTGGGTTATTTTTGTATATATAACTGCAGTGAGCTTTTCAAGTCGGTTTAATTGAGCAACCAGCTGGAAAATTAGCTCAAACTTTAAACTACACCATATTTTGTAAATTTATTTCATTTTAACCGCCTACAAAGAAAGATGGGACTTAAAAAATCGTTGGGTTCTCCCATATTTTCTTGGCAATAGAAGTTATGAAAAGAAGAAAAAAAAAAAGAGAAATGAGAAAGAAGAAAAAGGTTTACCATTAGCATAGAAGTTATCGATCAAGTAATGAGGAGAAGAAACAGTAGCCGCAGAGGATCCTTCATATGACACAAACTGAGGCTGAGATGATGACCTCAACATCTCCATCGGAGATAGTGAAAATGATAGCCAGTTACTCGCTGGAGCCATTTAATATTCTTATATATATATATATATAGACACTATAACTCTATAACCTTCAATAACTTTCTCCCTTCTCTAACAATGACACTAAAAACCAAAACTATTTCTTCAGGAAACAAACAAAAATTAGCTCAGAAACTTTTTAACCTCAAACCATACCAAAAATAAAATAAAATAAAACCGAAGATATTTTTACCTTAACCGTTACTTAAAACTGCTCCATTGAGAAAAACAACTACGATAATCACGAAGCTTAGAAAGAAGAACAAAATCTTTTTTAAGCTTAAAAGAGCTTAAATGCACGCAAACTCATCTGGGGTTTCTTTGAAGAAGCTTAAGTTTTCGAATTTAAGAAGGAAAAAGGAAAAAGAGAAAACCGATTGTTTTGTTTTGCTAAGCGAGAGAGGAAAGGAAAAGAGAAAGCGTTGGTATTGGGGCTTTAAAGGGAAAGAGAGCGCTTTGAGCGGTTTCAGCTGCCAACCGGCGTAAAACCAGAGAAGCCACTTTCAAAGAGAGAGAACGCTTTGTCTGAGAGTAAAAAAAGAAAAATAAAGAGTTGAAAAGAATAAGAAAATGGGGAAGAGGGGGCTGTGGAGGGTGACTTTTAGCTCTGCGCGGTGAAGAAAGACTGTCTGAAACAACGTCGCGAAAGATCCGGGCTGGTGGAAATTGAAGAGAATTTGCTAGGGTTCTTTTCCTTTTTTATATACATTATAATATAATTATAACATTTGCTATAACTTTTGTTTTAACAGTTTTACTCAAATGACCTTTGTTTGTTTTTCTTCTCGATTTTACACACTTGTCCTACATGCAGCTTTCCAACCTTTTACTACCATTGGCTGTTTCTGAAGTGGTCGGTTATGAATTGGATCCGGACAACCCGGTTTTTGTTTCTCTCCGGATTCCTATCCATGTCACAAGCCCGCCTTTTGGATAACTTTCTCATATTATAACAAGTTTATAATAAATAGTTTTAGTGTATCTCACCCGGTAATTTCTTTTTGTCAAATTTACAATTAATGTCTATATTCTATTAAAATAATAAATTTAATTTTTATATAATAATTTATAAAATTTAAGTTTCTAAACTTTTTAAAATTTATAATTTTAATTTAATATGTTAACAATTTTTTGTTATCTATAATAATATGACGTTGGTATGTGTTGACGTAATTTTTTTTATTGATGTGACATCAAATTTAATGACATGTCAATAATAATGTAATATTTCACGAATGATACAATAGTCGTATTGATATAATGTGATTAGGCACTGACATAAACTTTATAACTGTAGACATAAAATTATTTAATATGAGCTAATAATTTTAAATAAGATTGAACAAAAAAGAGATAAAAATACAAATAAGTTTCTATGATTTAGGGAAAGAATGCTTTGAGATGCAAAAGAATTGAATTTTTATGCTTCATAATTTAAAATTGTAAAAAAATTATTACGAAATAGATAAAAAAATGTCACAGTATCATATTTAATGCAACATTAATAAAAAAATTTTCCATATTTGTATAAATAACAAAAAAATTTTAATATCATTAATAATTGAATTGACATTGTCAATTTTTAAAAGTATAGAGTTCAATATTTACAAATTATTATAGAGGGACTAAATCTACTACTTTGATAAAGTATAATAACTAATTTCATAATTTAACCTTTTTTTTTTGTCAATTCGATTGATAAAGTGATATTTTGATATTAAAATTTATTATTTTTAGAATATTATTGGTGATTTTTATAAACATTAATATTGGATACGGTAATAGTATATTTTGTTTTAATTTAAAAATAAAGTATTCTATATGGTGCCTTGATCTAGTTAGACAAACTTCCAAAATTATTTAAAATTATAGGAAGTAAAATGCACCTAATAGATAATGAATCTCAATTATGGCTTCTATGATTGGAGATAATTGATTGAATGGTAATAATCACATCATACCTAAAACGAACAAGCAAACTCAAACTCTCTTCTAATCCAATATCAAATATAAGAAAATGTGACTAATTACAAAAAAAAAATCAATTCTTGTAATATCTAAATGAACAAAAAAAATCACAATTTATTTAAATATAAATTTTCAAACTAGTGTTTAAATGTATAATACCCAAAAAAAAAAACAAATAGTGTTGTTTAATATAGAAGTTGTACTATCTGTGTTTTGATATGGCTGAAAAGAAGTTGCATTTATTATTGGGTCGGAAATATACCATATAGTACTCCTGGTAAAGTTGCATTAAATAAGTGCTGCCCATTTGAATCTGTACCTGCAGTCTGAAATGTGAACAACTGAGTTCAATGCAGTTTCACTATTAATCAATTGATTTGTTACTATTAGATGGAAGGAAAAAGAAAAAGAAAAACAGTTTCTGTTTGCAAAAGTGAAATATAAAATTATTATTTAACGTCAATATATATAATTTTTATTCAAATTATATAATATAATAATTAAAATGATTAATTAAGTTTGAGATTTTTGACCTTAGGTTTTTCTTTGAGATGGAAATACGAATACGATATTAGTAACTTGATTCCTAACCAATGGTCCAAGAGTTGGAGCCCTTTGTATATATTTGCAGTTTGAAAAGAAGGAGCAGCAATTTGCGGAATTGCGACTACCCATGCTGCGGAGAAACTTGTTTATGTAATTGATCTAAAGCTTTTTGTCCACTCGGAAGCTTTTGATTGGAAAAGTTGTCTATCGTGCCTTAGCGCGCCCAAAACTATGACCTTTGGCGAACTTTTTTACGTCCGCAATTGGCAAAGTAAACAAGAATTTTAATGAAATACCCAGCAGGAAGAAAAAGAAAAAAAGTTTGAATATACAAAGAGAGAGAGAAAGAAGGGATCAAAGACAAAGTTAAACAGGGTTCACATAAAAAAAGCCGAAAAAAGAAAACGAAAAAGTAAATGGGAGGGAATGGAGACAGAAAACACACTAGAGTTACCTGAGATTCGGTCAAAGGAATAGTATAGGTTGGTAAAAAACAAATGTTTTCCTGGGTTTTTTTGGGGTTTGGAGGAAACCAATGAAGTGCGAGACCAGAAAGCGAGAAAACCGGGAAACAGTGAGCCCCGATCACCGGGGCTTCTGCTCAAGCTTTCTTTCTTTCCTTCCTTCCCTCACAGTGAAATCGAAGCAAATCCAGCAATTAAGGCAAGTGATTTTTGGCAGGAAATGCGTATAAAGATGAACCCCCCCATAACCCCAAGTTTTAATTATGTATTTTCGTGTAATTTGCTGTCCCTGCAGGGAATAACCCTCGTCTATACTACTGCTTGTAGACCGGCATAAATACTGCCTAAACTTGTAAATTGCTAGACTGTAATACCACTAATGCTTAAGTCTTCTCAGGCATTAAGTATTTTATCTTCTTTTTTTTGATATTCTATCAAATTGATGTATAGGAATGAGTAGCACTACCCTTTTGACACTTGCAAGTATATATTACCCTTGCTACTTGCACTTTGATCACATTGATGTGTAACATTTACATCATCCTCACATGCAGAATTGCATGAAAAGGAGAAAAATAAAACTTCTTCTCATATATATATATATATATATATATAGAGAGAGAGAGAGAGAGAGAGAGAGAGAGAGAGGCGTTCTAATTGAGTTGGTTTGAGTTGAATTGAAATTCTCAACTTCAAGTTTATCTTTTGGAACAAATGAAAGAAATTCAAAAGCGAAGAAAACTTGAAGTTAATTTAAATCTTAATTTTCTCAAGGAAGGGTAACAATATAATCACTAAATGGAGCCTTTCAAATGTTTGAATATATTGTATCATTAATTTATAAGTTATATATCACAGATTTTACATTTTTAAATAAAAAAATACGTATTAAATGAAAAAATATATTTATTTATAAATTTAAAATATATATTTTTACAATACAAGATCCATGATATTGACATTATGTGACAAATATTATGTTCATAATTAATCAAAAAAATTTGATCCACCTTTTGAGTTGAATCATAAAAGTTATACTCTTTCACTAATTTATTCAGACTTGATTTTAAAAATCATAACAGAAATATTTGCCTTGCACCCCATTCTACAATTCCTATTTTTTTTAACCAAGTTATGTAAAAAACTTGAATGTGGATTGCAACTACAATAATTGGTTTCCTTTGTAATTTTCTTCCTTGGTCATTCTGACAGGGTGTGGATAATTAATGTTGGGACTCTGAAACGATCTGAATCTCAATTGAAAATTTGGACTGATCATTCACTCATTCGACACGGTGAAACGAATATGCAGAGCAGAATGGAGGGGAAAGAAAGATGACTATATACTATTATTTTATTATACTTGTAGGCACACGTAGATTAGAATCATTTGCTTAAAACTTCGGTGGCCAGCAGGCCGTAGCAGCAGCCACGCTACGCAAGCCAGCCGAAGTAGGTTCGTCTCCACGCCTTTTTTTTTCTCTTGTTTGGTATTGGCCATGGGCCCCAGCGGATTTTGCATGGGACGTGGCCTCCTGTTGCACTTCTTTGATAGGGACACTTATTTGTTAACGTATATCCCCGCTCTCGCCCTTTGATAATTTCTTCTATCTTTATTTACTCCTTTTAATCCAAATTTAAGTATATATCACAAAACATGAAAATTTTAATCCATTATTTGCATAGAAGCAAAGGTTTAACCTAACCAATAAATTTGATGTAAAAATTTTATTTTTTTCATCTAAATAATTAATTAAAAGCTATATTCTGTATAAATTAAACATTCAATTGAACATAAAATAATTAAAAAATAAAATAAAAGATCTTGTTGACATGATAAGTAAAGTTACACATAATCGTTCAAAATGATCACAAACGTAATACCAAATAAACAAATATTTACACTCAAATATCCCAATTACCGTAAGTTTACTTTCAATTGTAAAGGTTACCCGACTTTATAATTGTAACCATAACTGCAATATTAAATCCGGTCTAACTTATTTCCCCTATTGCAACCGATGTTTAATAGTTGTAAATCTTTAAACTTTGAAATGGGTATATTCTTTTCTTTAACCTGGCACTAACTTGACAAAAAAGATAAGCCAAAACCATATTGAATATGATGACAGAGTACTAGAAAGCATATGTAGGTGAAAAGATGAAATATTTTCAATAGGGAGACAACAAGAAAAGAGGAGCATGATTGAGTCACATCACATCCTTTTATCATGATCAGAATTTTATTATTATAAAGAAAAAAACAATTAGTTTCATCGTCGGATTGATCTAATCATCAAACCATCCAATTGTTTTCGAATGGCTTTAAGGCTTTGGGATCAAAATCTTATCCTTGGGTTGCACCAAGTTGCATCTTTTGCTGACTTTTGCTCATGCATCCTTTAACGGCATGTGACATTAGACGTGGTAATGGCTAACCCATACAAATGGAATGTACAAATATTATATTTTAATATCAATTTTAATTATTTCTCTCCCTCATATAAAAACATGGGTTTTTATCTAAATAAACATTTAAAAAATATTAAAAAAACCCTCCTGTATATCTTCCACTTCAGTCACTAATCATTAGACACGTGGCATGTAGGTGGCAATCAATGATGCCTTTTTTAAGATTAGTAACATGCTTCCATGATCTCCATCTTGGCATGACTAGATATGATTATTACCATCTTCTCCGCACGTGCATGTGCATTTATATTGATATAATAATAGTTACACAAGTCACAAGTATATGTATATTCCCATTATTACTCATAAATCATTTCTGTGATTATTTACAACTGTTATCTAAAAATAATTAAATAATTATTATATATGCTATATCACAACACTCTTCAAGCCATTATCATGTCTACATATAAAATGATTAGGGGTATATTCCCGCATCCGATGTAACTTGTTTGCAACTCATTATTAGTTACTGGGATAAAACAATTATAAAAGAAATGGATGAAATATGCGTGAATAAAAGAGGAATCAAACCTAATGTAATGTAATGAATCACTAAAAATGAAAAATAATATACATATAGATATTTTTATTCATATTTAGGTATTAAATATTGATCTAGATGAATTCATAACGTAAGTCATATAAATTTGAACACTATAATAAAAAAATCTTTTGATTAATACACTATTAAATATAATATGTAAATTTCTTTCAATACATATAATATTTTGAGCTACATAATTTCTATCCAAAATTTATTGATATACTTAAATTTTTAACCGTTCATGTGTCTTTAAAAATAATAAGACAAATAAATAAATGCATTTAAATTATAAATACATAAAAAAAATGCATAGATTACATATAGTTATGCGTATAGGATGAGCATCGCAACCATCTAATTTAAATTAGCCATGCATAATACATGTGATTATCATTTGTAATGGTACGAGCTACTATATCTAAAATGGTCCTACAATATCATATGTAGTAGTACTTAGAAAAACTCAAATGATGGTGATGAAGGGCTTAGATTCCATGGAAGGGATCCTAATCATCGTTCCTATCTTGGCTTCTTCTTTGGGAGGGTTTTTTTTGCCAGTTTTCTAACCATGATATCGATAATAACTAAATCTTTATTCTATAAGGTCCAAAGACTGGTGTAATCACTACTTTTGACCTTTGACTGAAAAGCACGTGCGTAGCATCTTTTAATTCAAATATTTTTGTCGATGATTTCGGTGACGCACGTGCATTCTCTGTGCCGACAATATTATCATAATCATGTCTTCAATGTCTTAAACCTTCCTTCTTTTTTTTTTTGTGAAATCCTATTAATAAATATTCAAAATTTTTAATGGTAAGAAGAAGACAATCGAGCTGTAACTAAGCTGTAACGATGGATCTACTTGAATTCACATTCCTTTTTTTTTTTTTCACTTTCCTTGTTAAGTATCCAAAGCAAGTTGGAACCATGTCACGCAGCACATACTTTGATCTTAAGTTTTCATTGAATATTAAATAAAAGTTATTTTTACCATTGACCCTGCCTGTTGCATTGTATGAGGGATGTGTACTCTGTACATCAAACAGTTTGCATCTTAAGTTTGATTTTAATATTGATTATTATGCTGGGGTTAGACTTAGCTCTGTTGAATAGTTACACTAGTTTTATTTCAGATTTGAACGTTGAAACTTATAATACTGCTTTTAGGAGAATTGCATGAAATTTAAAACTAAATTTAGACTAAATTTAGATGCATCCGAATATTTAATTTAGTGGTTGTTGTATAATTTATTTACAAACTCTTTATTTTATTTCCAAAAGAATAAATAAAAATCTAGATTCCAATCTGTAATCCTCTACAAATATTTGTTCTCTTTTCTCTTTTTCTTTTAAGAAATCTTCCCTAACTATGGACGACGGCAAAAAAAGAATGTAGCCATTTTCTGAACAGGGCCAGTTCATCTTAGGGAACTAACAAGGCTGAAATTGAATTGGTCGCTCAATATTAGCTTTACTTGCAATGCATCTTTCCAAAGGGCTGGCCCATCTCTAAAATACTCATTCAAACGAGTTCGTTGGGCTTGCGTGAGAGTTCCCACAGTTAGGAACTATTGCAAAAAGGTTTGTGACAGTGGAGGTGCGGGGAATCGAACCCCGTGCCTCTCGCATGCGAAGCGAGCGCTCTACCATATGAGCTACACCCCCACTGATTAGTGAACCTTTTTGTTACTTTTATTGAAGATCTTTTCTTGGATTGTATGCGGGATATTTCTTCTGCCACAAGTGTAAGGGATTTTTTGTTTGCGCGTGGGGTCCTTGCCCCCACCTTTGGAAAATTTTAAATTTTTATATGTATTTTTTTTAAAAAAATAAGTGGCCCTCATATTTTTTTATCCAATATTGTCAAAATGAAACAAATGTTATAGGCTTATACTAATAATTTATGAGAACATATCAATATTTTAAGGATAAATTCACCAATAACTAATAAGCATTAATTAAGTGGCTCATAAAAATATGATTTATAAATCCAAGAAGTCAAGACCATGAGACATAATCCAAGATAAGACAAAATATATAATAAAAATTACTGAAAGTAAATTACATTTTAGTGACAAAAGTAAAAAAAAAAAAAAACTTTCAATTACAACAAGTGAGAAGTCATTTTCAATTATAAACATAATAAAAAACAAGCTTAGGAATAAGATAGAATATGATTTTCTTGTTGAATGTGTGGTTATTTATATTAAAAGAGAAATTGTTGAAAAGTTTGATATAAACTCAATTATTGATAAATTTTATAACATGAAAAAATATCGTACTTAATTTCAATAAATTACAAAAAGTATATTACATAAATATTTTTTAATTTAAATTTTTTAATAAATGAATATGTTAATTTTTTTTTTAATTTTTACCCTCCAATAGTTTAATCATATATCCGTGTTTGTGCATATAGATGTCTATGGTTTTTATTATAATTTAATGAAATTTTTTCTGATAAAAAGATTGATATAACCCAAGGAAAGCATGAAAACTACTTTAAAGAAACACAAAAGCAACAAAACAAAACAAAAATTAAAATACTAGTAGGAACAGAACAAACCCAGGATAAAGTATTTCATGGTCATCAATGAGCTAAATGCATTCATAAGTCATAACTTAGACCCTAAATTCTAACTGAGTCCTAATGGAAATTGCTTCCCTTGATGACATCTGCCATCTGTCGAAATATGGTGGCGTAATTACCAAAATCGGGGCTTTGCCTTGTTTCCTGTTGTTTCATTCTTTTCGAATGAAACAAAGAAGACCTGACCCATCAAAACATTCAAAAGTCAGAGATTGAAGGCAGAATGGGATAGAGAAGGGACAAGACAGAAAAATAGATCAAGCTCTGCATTTTTGCATGCAAATGGCATTCTATGGAGAAGAAATCCTCATTCAAAGCTTTGACAAGGAAGAAAAACCTATTTTCCATTTTACAAATGTATCTGGACATTATTCATAGGACATCAATTGTAACTGTAAAAGATGCGTGAAAGGAAATTTAAAAGCAGATTACGAATTAGATCATGAGTCAGCAAAAAGCTCAAGAAAGAAGAAGCAAAGTTATACTGATAAAGAAATGTACAGGAGATACCAAGATAGAGATTCTTTAATAAAAATTCTAAAAGAAGACGGAAGAAGGTATCCATATTTGATCAACCAAAATCAAACCTGTCAGAACCCTCTTCCACAAATCAATTATGCCTTTGAAGAAAATTGTTAATTAGTTGGGTTGCAAAATGAGCTATATCAATTTCTCATCCCTTTATAGTTCTCTTACCAACATGCGTCTCAAACGTTTTTTGGTCTTAAGCAAAGAAATGCCACTAAATTATAGTTATTGACCTCATACAATGAATAATCTGGCTCTGTGATACGCAGGGACATCTTAAAAAAATTGGTTAGCATATTTACATATTCATAACTTAATGATATTCTCTTACTCTTCATGTTAACTTAATGATAATTAATTAATCATTAATTATAAAAAATTATTTAATTCAAAATAAATATATATAGATTTGATTGAACATAATAGAAAAAAATTAAAGATTTATTCATAGTTTTTAAAATAATTTAAAGTATTTTATTTTTCTTTTAATAGTTTTGAAGATATAGTAGATGCTCTCATTCTTTTTAATTAATCTATTTTAAGGCGTGATAGTTAACGTCATTTTTTAATTAAATAAGATGAATAGAAAGATACCGTTGCAAATAATAATTTAAGCTGTCTCTAATTCTTCAGTTGAGCACTTAATCTATTCTTAATATCTTATTATCATTATTTGTTTATGTTTTAAACAGAACAATAAGTTTATTGCATGTTATTAGTTCAAAAAGGAAGCAAAATATGCAATTATAATATCTTAATCAAAATTTAGCAATGCTTGTCATTCATGACAGCAACCTGCTTCCAAAGTGTCGATCCAATTGACTTTTAATTGCAGATTGCAGATGATCATTCACCAAAATCATCGCCCTCGCTGAAAATTAATCGGTCGGTTAGCCGAGGAGGAGGAAAGGAAAACCTGGTATCAATTCTTTGATAAATCCTGCATGTTTTCACTATTATTATTATTATTATTATTATTATTATTATTTATATGGACAATAATCTTTAACTATTTCCTTTAATGTTGCATCTAATTAAGTTAGATCAAAAACTACACCATGGGAAATTTCAAAGTTCAAAAATCGTATAATTGAAACAAAGAAGAAAACAATCAAGAGGACCCAATGGGTAATTTTGCTCACAAATCCACACAAGAAAGTCCAAACCCATCGTCCTGTCTTAGAGGCACCCAAGGCAAAAGAGTCCCCGCCCGGTTCTTTTTCTTTGTTGACAATTTCCAATGATCCCAACAAACCTTTGACAAAATAGAAATTCAACTTTCCCTGTCTTTAATTTCCTGTCCATGGATTTTTCACATTAACCCAGTTTATCAAGGTTTAGATATATGCTTACCTTAACAACCGATGTTAATTGCCTTGATTAAGTAATCAGGATCATTGGTTTTCCAAGCCCTGTTTGTTCGAGACCTGAGTCGTAAGAGCTTACCGATGGAAACTCAGATGGAGAGGGTCTATGTTGCAGTTGGAAACGATATACAAGATGGATTTAAGACCCTGGCTTGGACACTAAGAAGGTGGAATTCTCAAGCAATCTCCATAGTCCTCCTCCATGTTGCTTACAACATTTCCAAGGACTTTGTTGACACACCATGTAAGTTCAAACATTTTGAATTTCAATTCTCTTTCGTCATCTGATCAGAACTCAGACACGTTTTTACACATTTCATCTTCTGCATCAGTTGGAAAGCTTCCGGTAAGCGCGGTGAGTGAAGAGAAGCTGGAAGTCTTGAGGAAGTATGAGCAAGAGAAGACAGACAAGTTACTGTCCAAGTATATAGCTTTCTGTGGCAAGGTTTTGTTTATTTGCTTATTTGCTGTGGTGGTTGCTGAGATTAGTTTTACCCTGTTGCCATCAGTCTGATTATAATTAAATTTCATTTTGGAGTAGGATTAGTTCTGCGCTAATGGTTTTTCCTACGTTTTTTCCATAGGTAAAAACTGAGATATTGAAAGTTGAGAAATATGATGAACCTATCCCCAAGCTCATAGTAGATTTGATGTCAAGACTCAGAATTGGGAAGCTTGTCATGGGAATGACATTCATGAAATCCTCATCGTGGTATGGGAAATTTCTAAACTTCGATACAGGGAATGGATCTTTTTTTTTTTGCTTTTTGATGATTCACTCTAATTTCTTCCTCCATAGGAGATCAAAGAGTGCAATAAGTGGGTCATTCTATGTTCATCAGTACAAACCCGATTTTTGCGAGCTTTACATTATCTGTGGGGGGAAATTGGTGGTCCTCAAGGGAAATATCGGTGACGGGTTCATGGAGGATGATCAAGGAATCATGGTTGCAAAAATAGGAGAAAAGCCAAGTCTTAAAAATTTGTTAGGAAAAATCTTCAGTGAAAATTCCTCTAGCAGACGGCAAAAATGTTCCTGTCCTCCATCATCAAATCAGGATTCACCGAAGAACCAGTGGGAAGATAATGTGCAAGAGCTTGACAACTATTTCCAGCATTTATTGTCTTTAAATTTGGATGAGGAGAATGATCATCTGTTGCAAACTAATCCAATGGAGCCAGACTCACAAGAAAACACAAATTCCAACATGGTGAGATCATTGTCATCTCACTGATATTTCTTCCAAAAATACATGTGGTCATAATAATGTTGCAGCAGTTGGGAAAAGTTTTGTTTATGCCTAACTAATCCTGTTTTGCCAACAACATGCTCATATCTTTTGACTCTAGTGGCATATGATAGTGATAGGATGTGATGATTAATTATTTTTGGTCTCTTAGGGATGTGGAGTACCAAAACCACTTCCAAGACTAGTCCTCCATCTTGTCTGGATTTGAATGTCCTGATATTACCTTCTACAATTATTGAGTTTTTGCCGGGCAAAAAAATTATTGAGTTTTCCATCATTCCATGCCATTCTCATTGCATCCGAGACAGTAGTTTTCTCACAATTATGTTAATATCTTATTTTGCAAAGCTTTGTCCCAATGATTAGAATGCTGAAGAAAAAATGGAAACTCTGCGAAGTAAAATAGATGAAGCTCATGAGACTATTCAGTTGAAGAGGAAAGAAGCTAAGGCTAATGCTGAAAGACATGCAAAAGCTGAATGGGCTATAATCTTATGCAATACCCGGGTATTTTAAGCTCTTGAACCTTGTTTAATTAATTTCCTTTTACTTTTTGTTGGGTGCCTTGAATTAATTCATTCATGTTGTTTTAGGCTGAGGAACTTGAAACTCAGATAAAAGAAGAGGTCACCAAGCGGTTGGAAATAAGAAGAATTTTGGACATTGAAAAAGAACAACTTTATGAAGTTATAAGAGATGTGGAAGAGAGCAAAAACAGGCTAAATTCACTCATGGAACTCCAAGCTGAGCTATCAAACAAACTCCAGATATCAAGTGTGGCAAGGGCACATGCCGAGGCTCAGCTAGAAAAGGCTGTAGTTACAAGAGCAGAGATGGTCGGGGAAATTGAGGAGTTGAGGCGACAAAGGGATGTTCTTCAACGTAGGATTGAGTTCTGTAGAGAAAAAGATGCACTCGGGATGGTTGCAAGGTTGAGTGAATTAAGCTGCGGCTACAGAGAGTACACAACGGAGGACATCAGGTTGGCGACTGATGGTTTTTCGGAGCGTTTGAGGTTGAAATCAGGAGGGGATTGGTTGAATGTATATCGAGGACGAATCAATCATTCAACAGTTGCAATCAAGACTCTCGTTTCTGTTAATAGATTGTCTCAACAAGATTTTCAAGCTAAGGTAAGACTTCTTCTGGCTTTATTAATATTAGCCAATTAGTCCAATTTAAGTTTGGTTTTGGCACTGCGTTTAGTTCAATGAAATATGAATTGTGTCTTGTTTGTAGGTGAGGCTTCTTAACGACATCCGGCATCCGCATTTGGTCGCCATGATGGGTTTCTGCTCCGAGCTACAATGCATAATCTATGAATACATGCATAATGGTAGCTTGGGAGACATTTTATTTGCCTCCCAAAGAAACTGTAGGAAAACGAACAGAAACAGGGTCCTTGGGTGGCATGACCGGATCCGTATAGCCCACGAGGTTTGCTCTGGCTTGGGCTTCCTGCACTTGGCTGAGCCCAGGCCTATAGTTCATGGTCAACTCACCCCGTCCAACATCCTCCTGGACCGTAATCTTGTTGCAAAGATTAGTGGTTATGGCTTGACTCAGTACCATGATCAGTATGATCTGAGATCAGATATTCGGGCTCTCGGGATTTTATTGATGCATTTGTTAACTGGGAGGAATTGGGCCGGGCTGATTGAAGATGAAATGATGATCGACGGGGCGGCCCTTGCTCGGGTTTTGGATGAGAAGGCAGGGAAATGGCCCTTGGATTTGGCAGTGGAGCTTGCAGCGATATCCATGAAATGCTTATCTGTTAGCCGTGGGCTAAACACAGATTTGCGGATTGCAACTGTGATGAAAGAGTTAGACGAGCTGAAAAAGAAAGCTGATGATCTGGTGGCCAGAGGAGGACTTGAAGTGGTGAGCAAGGAAAATGTAGGCATAGAAGATTCAAGTGATGTACCAGGTGTTTTCCTCTGCCCCATATTCCAGGTTGGTCTCAATGTCAACATCTCAAAAAACTTCTATTCATTACCATGATGTTTAGTGATGTTTTGATAATTTTGAGCTATGGTGGATGAGTGCAGGAAGTGATGAAAAATCCACATGTGGCAGCTGATGGTTTTTCATACGAATTGGAAGCCATAGAAGAATGGTTCAGGATGGGGCATGATACATCTCCCATGACAAATTTGAGTCTTAAGCACAAATTCCTGACCCCAAATCACACCCTCCGTTCCCTCATACTAGAATGGCAGAATAAGGGATCAAATTTGCCTTGATGTAAAAACATTATTGTCTTTACTTTGCAGATTTGAAGATGTACATTCGGGTTTCCTCATTCGTTATTGCTTTTGCCTATGACCAAGTAACAGTGCTAGCCAAAGCGTACATGTCATTGCAAGAAATGTTGTATATGCATAAGAGAGAGAGAGAGAGAGAGAGAGAGAGAGAGAGCTGTTTGATATGTTTCTTGTATTGCAACTCTTTGGAACATACATTTGAGATTTTTTGCTATTTGTGGTACCATTTCATTTCCTTGCTGTATATGAAAGGAAAAAGAAAAAGAATAGGTGGCTTATCATCAAATACGCTGCCTTCCAAACTTCAAATAAAAAATACATACACGAAAATATTTCATTAAAAGAATGTAAACTATTTTTCAACTCGAACAATCAGTTACAAAGATGCTATTACTAACTCTATCCTAAGAATTTCGTGTTGCAAAAGAATTACTAATGTGTAATTGTAACTCACCCAAACCATCTCCAAGCTCTGTTATGCGCAACATTGAGGACGTGGCCTTTCAATAAGGAAACTTCAAGCCTTAACTTTTCTTGTCCTGAAAGAATCTTCAAGCTGAAGCACAAGCTATCTTCTGCTAAATATTATGCACATAAACATCTTGAACAATAGGGTGAGGCAAATTTTCCAGGCAGGGAGTAATCTGCCTGCAAAGATGGATCCATTGACACATCTTCAGCACGAGACCAGATATACACCCCTCGTTCTTGCTGCCTGCCTGGCACAGTGTTGTCAAGAACAAATGCTACCAAGAGTGTAACCACCATACTCATGGACATGAGTGCATTTATTGCAAAATCAAGCTGACACGCATTAATAAAACATAATGTTAGTCAACTCTTTCATAAAATAAGGAAAAGGGAAAAGAACGAAATAGATCACAAAATCATACATTACAGGATAAGTGTGTATGCATCTACATTGCAGTAGCTTACACACTAGAGCGGTGGAATTCCATGTGATTCAAAAACATATGTACATCTTGAACTTACTTGTTTATTACCAGTGTGGACTGGTCCATCTGATGCAGCTGCATATGGAACAAAATAACTTGGCAGTATCAAGCTCAACTCAGGTTGGTACTGTTGGAAATAGGCAGGAATGGATAAACCAAGAAACAAGGACACCCCAACTATGGTTATGTTCCTAAAACTTGCCGTTTGAGTATATTGCAATGTTGAGAGGCCTAAAGCCACAACAAGGGCCCACATAAAGCACAAGATGGAAGCAGCCAGAGACAAAGGTATTGAAGCAAGAATTGCACCCACTTTTGCTGTCAACCATAAGTTAAGAAATCAACATAATATCTACTTCATTGTATGGACAATAAACAAGATAAATTATCTAGCAAAACATATTGAATGCATATCTAACCAATGGATACTGCATCCAAGACTTCAAAGAGGTATCAACCTGTAATATTGGTTTGGAGGAAATCTAATTGATTTAATCTAACCAATGCTTCTTTTAATCTGGAGCATCATTTAGATTAGATATACAGCTAGTAGTACAGATTTATTTCACCAAAACCATATTCATACGCATTGAATAGCATTCTAACATCTATTTGTGATGCACAAAGAAGCTTTTTCCAACGAAGGATGAATTCTGACTTTACCTACAAAAGAGAAAAGGATCAAGAAAAGTGCTCCAAATACCACAGCTCTTCGGCTTGCCATCTTTGTTATGTTGATCGTATGTGTATTTTCTGTCAAAGTTGTTGAGCCAGTACCAGAACCCCAAAGTCCAGCCAGAATGCTACAGAAACCTTCCAATGCAATGCCTCTGCTGACTACTGCTGGAGTTGGAGGCTTTGAGCTGACTAGCAAAGATGCAGAGTGATATGTTCCAACCTGCTTAGACATTGTATCATGAGCAGCAGTGTCAGGGCTATTACCATAATTTTCTTGTTCAGTGGCATCAAAACAAGTTTGACATCAAATCAGTTTGACTGCGCAATTTTCTTGATCTCATTTCTTTTTCTACACCTAGCTATTAGCATTTCATAAACAGAATTATACAAGAAAGATGAGGAGGGTAAAGTTTTCCAAAATAAATTACTTCCATTTTGCAGTTCATTTGATACTGATATTTTGGCACATCTGTATCATAAACTACTAACCGAATCCACTGATGCAACTAGTGACACAATGATCATGATCAGAGACGTCCTAAAATGGAAGATAGGGGCACCCCACTGTAAAGGGTAGGGAATTCTGACCCATGCGGCATTTCTCCATGCATTTGAAACATCAGTTCTGCAATGCTTCATGGTATATGCATGTTTTTTACATTCATCAACTAAAATGTTTGAACTGGGAATGTCAGGGCTGCAGCCTTTGTAATCATAAGCTCCTCCAGTTGTCAGAAAGAATGCATATATCCATGTAATCATAACACTGAGGGGAACCTGCCGTGATAAAAAAATGAAATCATGATCAATTATCAATTATCAATACCCTTACCAAAAACAAAGAACCTCCTGATTACCCTCAGACTGAAAGTCAGAATTCAAGGAAAACAAGTGAGGTAAAATTCCTTATTATTTTAATTCTACTTCCACTGTGATAGGGGTAAGAGGGGTCTTTCTTCAGGAAGCATTGCTTATCAGCTTTTCACCGGTGAAACATTCAGCTTCAGGTCATAGCTTATGGAAGAAAAATAAATGAATCATAGAATAAGGTCTAGTGCAAGAAGAAGAAAGATCATTCACATGGTACTTTCAATTGTTTTTCTCCAAGGACAATGGGGCCTTAATCATTGTTATGAGGAACATTTGAACTCAAGCATCTAGGACAAATACTATTCATATCCTGTTTCCTCCAAAGATGGTTCTGTTAGATATAATGTAATATCAGGTGCACTATTTAAGAGGTGGTATGAGAAGAAAACTTCAAGAATAGTTAAAGATGTCATGATGGAATGATGCTGATATACCATAGATAGATGCAATATATTCATAAAGTGCAATGCCTGATAGTAAAATAAAAATCAGTTTCTTAAGGAAATGGATTTAGATAGACTTGTGAGGCATTTAAAGAAGAAAGAAAAAAAAAGATTCCTTTGACCACACTGAATAACTAGAACAAAACACCATCACTGATAACAAGAGGTAATACAACTTTCAAAAAAAAAAAAAAACAAGAGGTAATACACAAATTGATATTTAAGGATATAAAAACACAAGCAGTGATAATAGAAGCAACAATTAATCTTGGTGTCCCCCAATGTTAAGGATTTCATCTTTAAGGAAGTAAAATTGTTAAAGTGCATAATAAATGGTTAAATATTAGCTCATTACCCCCAAAGGAAGAACTGAAGGAGGGTAGTTTGTGGGTAACACTAGACATTTAAAAAAAAAAATTCCTTTGAAATAAAGTTTAGAAAGAATAAACAAGTTGAAAGGTGAGAGTACACACTGCATATATTCGGAAGAACCGATGCCCAAAAATGGATATTCCTCGAAGATACTGGAAAAAAGCACACAAAAGTGAGCAAGTGTTTGAACATATACATCCATAAAAAGAATACTAAAGATATTATCAAATATATTGTTATACTCTTAACTACTCAATATTCAACTTGTTTTGCTCAGGAAATCACGCACCAGGTTACATATAAGAACTAACGATATCAAGGGAACACTGACTTCCACACAGCTACCAGCTTGTGGAAAACCATAACTAAAGAATGCTAAACCCACAGCAGCAACAGTTGGTGCAACCACAACTGGGTTAATCAATCTGCAAAATGAGATTACATAAGAAAAAAACAGTTAACTCCATAGATGATTCCAATTTATATTATTTTACTAAATGGTGTGCAGAATTTTGGCATGGTAATTGTAATTATCATTCATTTTTAAGAATCAAGATCTCTCCCTGGCCATAAAAGATTGTAGAGAACATCGGGAGAGAAGAGCTTATCAAGCATTAAATTCCTTTTAATTTACCACAGCATTGCACGGTGAGAATGAATGATAACAATACCAGATAAATAGTATGATGAGCAGGACATAGAAGTTGTATAACTAATACCTGTTTTTGCTGAAGAAATGATATCTATGAACAAGCAATCTGATAGAATTACCTCAGTAAAAGAGACATCAAACCACTGAATCCCAAGATACTTTGGAATACTGAACCAATAATAATTGCTCCTTGGAGCTCTCTCATTATGTGCCTGAATTTCTACAGTAAAACAAACATGCATTATGGAAACTGGAGCAGACTGTATTGCAAGAAATACAAGTTTATTGTTTGCAAGCCATGAAATAAAAATGCCCTCAATTCTCCTGACAAATGGGGGCAAAAATTGGATGAAAACAAAGAGTCATTACATTCATATATTTGACCAGAATTTAGAGCATCAAAGCCATTTATGATGAGGTTAAAACTAGTTTATATATATATAACTGACAGCAGAAGGGTATTACACTTATTTTCTTTTACTAAACTTACATGTTCTGTGAGATTTCGATAATCCCGAGCATTGATGATAACTAGTGCTGGTGCCAGATATATGAATGAGCTTCCTTGAACTAATGGAAGCCGAGTACCAAAGTAGGAGTGCAGTATTGTAGTAATGCCAGAAACTAGCAGCATTGTAGAAATCACAGTGGCAGTATCTTTCTGCACCGCATATGCAGAAATATCAATTCATTCAGATTCAAATTGTGTTAGATGTTGCTTTTCAAAAAAAAAAAATTGTGTTAGATGTCAAGCAATCAATACTTCTATGGAAAAAGAAGCTTACATCTGTTCCACCCATAGCTGGTACCATTACCAATGGGATGAATATAAGTGAACCTGCCAATGATAAAAAGTGCTGCAGGCCGTAATATATAAGTGCTCCTGCAGTTAAAGTTAGTCAGATGAGAATCAGTAGTAGGTACTAATTTCTTTCTACTTATCCAAGACATAAGAAAGGATTCAGTGGCAACTAAAAGAGTCAAGAACCCTGTAAGTGTGGAAGTGATTCATGATTTTGGTTTTGCATTTTGTAGGCTCAGGAAAATCCATGATATTATCTCCTTCCAATTGTTTAAAGCATCACATATCTCCGTGATATAAATAAGAACCATGTTGGAAGGAAACTTCATATAAATGTTTGTCAAAATTCAAAGCTCAAAATGCATATTGTAACTCCACCAGTACTTTCAGAAATAATAAGGGTTATCCAAGTCAGTACCTAAAGCCTAAAAAATAGAACCTGACTATCCTCAGAAAGGAGAAGTTTCCCACAGAAAGTACAAAAATATATCCAACTTTGTTTCTGTGAACTTCTCATTTGTGCAGGCCTACTTGTAGCTGCCGTTTCAAACTTTCACTACCCTTTTCTACGCTATTGATCAATACATCAACTCCAGCTTCTGGCTATTGGAAAAACTCAATAATATAATTCCATTTAGTAACATCTTCATAGCTCAATAATGTAATGTAAATAACTGCCTCCTTCAACCCTAAACTGACGATCATCGATGCAACCAGTACTAAGAAAACAGTAATCATCAACAATGAAGAAAAAAAATAAAGAATATTATATATATATATATATATATATATAAGGCGGAAACAAACTAACCATAGCCAGGATTATCTCTCAACCCAACCTTCATCCTCGGATGATGACCACTCCACCCTCCATGAACCTGCTGTTCACCTCCTGGATACATCCCAACTTCCACATCCCTTTCACCCTTTCTCTCCCCATGCTTCTGTTCACTGATAACTGGTGTAACACCTGGCTCTCCATCCCCATTCCCATTTTCCACCACATGCAAATTCCCATTCCCAATGCCATTCGCATTTCCATTCAACCCAGCTTTCCTTTCGTCAACTTTGTTGCCCAAACCGTTCCCATTCTCACCTGGAACCGCCCTCCTTCCCTGCCCGGAACCCGACCCGGATGCAGACCCCGAATCCGCTTCAATTTCAATCCCTCTATTAGGTTTAGTCCGGCCCAAAACCGGGTCAATCTCGATTTTTGGAGATGAGCCACCTGCTCTTTGATCACGGCCACCTCTTTCCACATGAAACCCAGTGGAACTAGCAGTGCCGGTTTCTCCAGATAAGTGAGAGACAAAACCTGTTCTTTTAGCCCAAGATCTTAGCTCTCTTGGGTTATGATCTCTTTTAGGCACAAAGGGTTCGATCTTTGGTAACATCGAACCCAGCTTGTTACCTCTCCCTCTTGAAGGCTCTGCTTTTTCTAGTGAATCTGAGCTTGACCCAGTTTCCATTTCAGCTTTTTCTCAAATGGGTACCAAATCGTTTCCCGGAAAGAAAGAAAGACTAATATAAAAACACCTCAAAGAACTACTAATAATAATTCAACAACCAAAAAGAAAAAAAAAAGGGGGGAAATGTAGAAGCCAAGTAAAGGTGGATTGGTGAAGGGATAGGCGAGAATTTGAGAAGAAATTATTTGGCCTTTTTTGTTTCGTTGTGTAAGTGATGGAAGGTGAGAAATGTCAGTGTGAGAGTGAGAGAATTTTAAGAGTGAGCTTTGAGAGCATCTTTCTCTCTCTTTTTTTTTTCGTTTTCTTCTTCTTTCATCTTCGTTTCATTAGTCAGTACCGCTCGCCAGTTGCTATCAGTTGTTATTTTCCAGTATTTGTTATCAAAATTACAAGGTTGCCACTATAACGGCAAAACCAACAGCCACTTGAATACGGTCGTTTCTTGTCCTCTTTTTTTTTCTTTCTTTTTTTGATAGAAAAATTTGGGACAAATAGATTTCCCCAACCTCTGTCCGAAGGGTATAATGAACAAATTTCTCACTCTACTAGAGATGGATTATCGATCCTTTGAGTATAAAATGCAAAAAATTCTAATATCCGAATACTCATAAAAAAAAATATACATCATTTCTAAAAAAATTATATATTATTTAAAAATTTTTAAATAATTTTTTATATTTTTATTTTAAATCAAATAAATTCTTATAACTAAAAATTGATTAATTGTTATTAGTTAAAATATTATTTATTATTTTATATTATATGATATATTAATATATTATAATGAATGATAATGTATCTTGTAATATGATCTTAAGGCATATTTTACTATTTACATCAATATCATATTAGTGTCAGATAAATATAAAATGATAATTAATTAACAGTTAATCATATAAACTTATTTAATTTAAAATATAAATATTAGATATTGATTAAATGCAACAGAAGAATAAAAATTTATTTAAATTAAATAAATATTTTTAAAAAAAAAATTACTTTGTTGACATTCTAGATGTAAAGTGGAGATTTCTTAGATTTCAGGTTTTGTGAAAAGTGAGCTTTTTGATTAGCAAATGGGGTGTGATGATAATAGGGTGGAAAAACAAGATTATGGGTCCCAAACTATATTTGATTAGATAAAAGACTCTTCTCAAAGTCGGGATCATTTTGTCATACTTGCGTGGACATTTTGGCTCAATGAGGTGTTTAACTTTTAATTAACTAATATTATAACATGATTTCCTAAGGTGGGGCTTGGAACACAATTATTTAGTTTGAGACTTTTTTCAGAGGAAGAGATAAGATTAATGGTGAGATTAGGTCGTTTTATTGCATGCTTTAAAGTTTGGGAGTTGGTTGAAGGTCGAGGGCAGGCGGCTTTCAATAATAGTAAGGAGGTGGGTCGCCATTAATAAGATTGAAAATCACACAATGGAATGGACTGGACTGGACCGGAGGTTAGCATGTTGAAACTCATGTGAGATAGGCCATTGTTTTTTATTTTGACTATTAGGTATAGCACCATGCAAAACCGCAACTAAACCAACAAAGGCAATGCAGAAAAATCATTGTCGAAAACGTAGAGAGAAACAAAAAAGTGTGAGCTTCCATTTCAATGGATTGATCAATGTAGACAAAGATAATGTTGAAAAGAAAACAAGATTATTTCTTTGGCTTCATGATTACGGCACCACCACTGGGTACTGACTTTGTTTACCTTCAACATGAAGGCTGATGAGATCAAATGCTTTGAAATAAATAGCAGTAGCAGTAGTAACATTGTATCATGTATTATACACTACTTAGGAAAAAGTAACCTTTTTAAAATAGCCAATGGGAAAGCTTTTTAGCCAAAGATGATAAAATCGAACAAAGCAAACACGTGCATCCACCTCATTCCTTCTTTCCTCCCAACAAAGTCGACTCATCCCCAAAACATATCTCTGCCCAAAAGTTTCCCATTGAGATCTTGGTTTTCAACTTAACATTTCTCAGATATCTTGGCTTGGCTGCCAGGTTATCACTACTTTATAAGGCAACCGCTAGCAATCTTGGTTCAGTTCTCTATTCAGAGTAGAAAACCACCATGGCATTGCAAAATACCTGGGGCCACAGCTCTCCAGTCATTTCTGTGATAATACAAAACACATCTTGATGCAGAGTGAAATGAGAGATACTAGTGTGTCAATTGCAGGTTAACAAAATGTCAATCTGACACTGAAACCAGAAAATATTGGGTGAATTATTGGTTAGTGATCAAATTTTGCTAGCTCCACTATTATATCAGAAAACATTAGACCTTGACAACATTCACATTGGCTGAAAACTACAGAGAGAATCCTTAAAACAATGGAAAGATTCAACTGATGAAACATCACCTGTGGCCTATTGCTTACGACTATGGTAGCTCTCACTCATAGACATTGAATCATGATACTTAACCGGTAAATGATCAAAGGTTGCCATCGCAAATAAGCATGCTTAGAGCACTTTCCTTTCCCATTGTGACATTATACAGTCCAATCATTTTCATTGCAATCAACACACACTAGAGGGAGAACTTCCAAGTTCCAAGTCCAACACAAGTCCTCACAGGTAAACATATATAATTTGCTCATCCTTGCTTAGGATCATTGCCTCTCATAGAATACCTGGATTTCCATTCTCTTCTTAGGATATGATTTAAACTGGCATTCTAACACCACAATAAACTAGCCATTTCTAAAAGTTTAGTACCATCTGAAGTGGGAGACTCAAAGACTTGAAGAATGCCCTACAAACTAGCAAGTCCTACAAATCTAAGTTCTCAAAATCTATCTTCTATGTTCACTTTTCACAAGACTCCCATATTCAATCAAGAGGCTTCTTCCTTGACATCTAGCAAATATCAAAAGTAGCCATCAAGAAAGGAAATTAGTAAGCTAGAAACGTCCATCCATCATATATCATATATGAGAGAATTAGGTCCACAGGTTATAGGATTGATGTAGATAACTTCTTTCAAATTATTTTGGGAGTTACTTGTTTATATTACATCTATATAAAACATAATCCTAGCATTTAGATCCATCAAGCAACCTTCCCATCCTCTCTATCTATTCATTCTTTGTGCCTCTGAATAGCATACCATCTCAGGGGAATTGGTTCATTCACATTTGGTCAACTAATGCTCAGCTGTTCATGTTTCAGTATCCTAACTTAAATCTTTAAAAACAACCCTTACAAACAATCTATGGGCATGATTCCTTCCACTAATAAGTTGAAACAAGCCAACAAAAACCCTGCCCCCTTGCCACTCCTTCTTTTCCTCTTTTTCCTTCTCCTTTTGCTAATGGCATAAGCGTTCAAACTTAAATCCATAATCAAATACAATGTAAGCAGGACAAATGATCACAGCAATTAAGGCCATTACTAAAATCAGATAATATGATTTAGCCTCTAATGCCTAAAACTTCCACCTCAACATAAGGCTTCTCTACTCAATTTCAAGTTTTCAACTAGCCGATAAAATAAGATTAAAAAATAAATAACATAAACCAATATATAAAACTCACTCACGTAAGCAGCTCCAAAGAGTTTCCGAATTTACCAATTTAATATTAAACCCTCCGTTTAAACAAAAACAACGAAACATCTAATGAAACAATTTAACGTAAAAATTAGTGATTCACTCGATTTCCATGACTTCCAACTAATTTTAAACTCCACAAACCCTAACAAGAAGAAACGGAAATTTTTTACATTTTCGAATCATTTAAAAAGTAATTCTTTCTATCTATCAAACATAAAAAACACACAAAAATTTCCAAAAGGAAATATTAACGACAGATAGTATTTGTTAAAATCACCGAGGGTAAAACGTCTTTTCATTTAGCAGGAAGCGAAGAGAAGATGCGTGCTACGTATTCTTGTTGCTCGCGAAACCGTTGTTTGAGGTAACACTCGAGGATCTCCATGACGGAAACGAAACGCTTCATTTCTTCGAGTCGTCGGGTGAGTTCCGCCTCTCGAGCCCTGGCTCGTTCTAGTCGAGCTTCCGTCTCGGCGAGCCGGACTCGGAGATTATCCACCACCAACGCGTTGTCGTTTCGAGACGGGCGGTCTAAATGGTGGTTCGGTGAGAGAGATCGTTGATGACCGTAACACATTTTGTGACAGAGATAATGAACAGTTTCGGTTTTTTCCGTAGAATCGAAATCGTTTGGACGGATCGAAGAATGGAGAAAGAGATTGATTTTGTTGCAGAGCTATCGCCTATTGGGCAGAGATGACGTTTGGTTTGGCGATTAATGATTGCTGTCTGCAGGTTGATCTGGGCCGTTGGATGTGATTACCAATTTTGTACCGTTATTTGATGGGCAGGATTGACCGGCCCAAGATCATTCCATTATTCAGTTCTTCCAACCCAACCCAAGATATGATATGGGCCTGCTGTAAACAGGCATAAGATGCGCTTCAGAAAAATCATACTGTCCCAAAAATACACAAACAATTGAGGCAACTTTAGTTATTTTTTTTACATCTTTGTTCTTATTACTATTTGATGCTATTTAAAATATTTTTACTACTTTTTTTTCTTGTTAATTTTTTGTTTATTATGAAAAAATTGTGTATATTATCAATATACTCCTAGTCTATACTTTTTGCATGTTTGACAAGTGTAAATAAAGTAAAACAATTACGACAAACAAAATAAAAGTAAAATCTTTGAATAATTTATTGTTTGTTGCTTAAAAAGAATCAAAAAATTCATATTACATTTCTTAAAATCATTGATAATTTGTTTTCATTCCTTAAGTTATTATTTTAGTTACAATATATATATATATCTTTTGTCCCTTTTTATAAAAGGCAATAACAAAATTTTTTTATTAGAAAATGTGGTGTCGTTAAAATATCTTCATGAAACGGTTACTTTACAATAATATATATCTTTTTTATTCAAATTATGCAACGTAATCATATTAACTATTTATTACATATCAAATATGCATAATTTAAATGAGAATAGATATAAATTGAATGAAATAACATATGGGTAAAATATTTTCTCTTAAATAACCTTAACTGCCTTTTGTATAACTTTTTAATATTTGGCAAGATGATTAGGATTAGTTTGTAGTATTATTATGTTGTATGATTGTTATTATCTTTTTTGATGGCTTTCGGTTGGTGTAAACAACAAAATTCAGTAAGCTAATTACACTTATGTGCAAAATGTGAGACAGACTAACATAAAAAGCTTAAATAATATCTGTTATTCAAGGATTAAACAAATGATGATTCCTTCCTTTTAAGTAGCAAATAAAAATAAAAGTTGCCTCCATTTTCGTTTTCTCCATTTTAGCTTTGCAATCATATCTTCTTATTGTTTTATAATGCATTCAAATGTCTAATTTGGTGCTTAAAACTAAAAAAAATGCATTTTTATCAAATAAATAATTAAACTAGATTAAACGGAATCTTAAATCCTAATTTTCTAATTCTTAATTAGGATGTGTTTTTTTTTTATATAGTTATAAGGAAAGGAAAAATGAATTAGATTTTGTGTATTTTTGTTCCAAGGAAAAGAATCCAAGACAATAGAATCGGATTTTATCTGTTTATTACTAAGTTGGATATTTGAACAAGGGAAACATGCATAAACCTAATTTATTCTCAAATTACGTCATTAAAATTCACAAGAATTTGGTCAATTTCATATTCCAAGGGGTATTCTATTTTTTATTTTAAAGAAAAAACCTGAAAACTTGGCCTTAGCCCGCGTAGTATATATACATCTCACTCGAACCGCACTCAACACACTTCAGGAGCATTCAGGACAAATAACTCAGCCGCTACAACCACCGTATATGGCGACGCCTCCGCCTCCTTACCTTGACCCAAACCGCCTCAATCCCTTCTCTCAAGCCTCCTCTCGCCTCCCAGAAGACACCGTATTTTACTCCATCTATCCAGACAGTTCCCTTTCCCAAGACTCCCTTCAATCCCTCCACCTCCAAATCCTTAACTCCATTTCCCCTCTCACTTCCTCTTACGTCTGGCAGCACGAACCCTTCACTCTCACCATTTCCTTCCACCCTTTCCCTCACCTCCACGGCCACCTCCGTTACGGTGACAACCTAAACGACGAATGGTTCACCGTTTTCCTCCTCTTCCAAATCTCCCTCTTTTTCCCTTCCCTTTCCATCCACGTCCACGACTCCGACGGCGAGTTCCTCTTAATCGAATCCGCTTTCCACCTCCCCCGTTGGCTTAACCCCGAAAACTCTCGAAACCGCTCGTTTATACGACGCGGCAAATTCCATATCATCCCCAAACGCTCCCTCCCTAATCCAACCCTGACCGAGTCCCTGAACTTTCTAATAGAAAATGAACAACTTGCTCTCACGCCGGATTCCGTTCAATCCGTCATTCGTAATCGCATCGCGGGTTACCCGGAGAAAGCGAAATTGAACAGTCATACGGTCCGGGTTCGGGTTCCGGTATCGGTTGCGCACGTGTTGAAACACGCGCCGTCGTTGATTTCTTTAGCGGTCGAAGGGTTTTACGATCGGGATATTGATTCAATGAAACACGCGGCGAAGATGGAACGGTTTTTAAAGGGAGGGAAAGAAGTAGAGATGGTTACCGTGGCAGTTAAGATGTCGAGGGCAACGTATGCGCAGTTGATGCAGCAAAACTTTCACGCGCCGAAGTGTTATCCGATGCCGAATAAGGGTGACGTGGAGGCGGAGCTGGGGATGAAGATAGCGTGTGGGTTTGAAATGATGTATCAAGAAAAGAGGAAAGAAGGGGAAGAAGGGAAAGGGAGTGGTTGGAAAAAGTATAAGGAGAGTTTGGAGAAGAGTGGGTATTTTAAAGGGTTAATTCCTGGGTCTACAGAGTATAAGAGGTTGATGGTGAATGCTGAGGAGTATTATAGGAATAGTTCTTTGTTTTCTAAGACCAGGTATTTCTCTACTTTCTCACCTGAATGTTTTATCAGCTCTTTAATTTAATTTTTGCTTGATTGTTACTTGTTACTGTTTAGGTTTAGTTTGGTTGTTAATTTACTAGTATTTCCGAGGGCGAAAAGTTAAAAGCTAATATTGATATAAAAGCAAATATTAACAATTTTGAAAAAAAAGGGAAAATAAAGATTTTTTTTCTTTAATAACAAAATGCATGATATTACTTTTATATGAAAAGATTATGTTAGAATTTATGTTGCATTTTAGTCAGTTGTTCGTTTTTAATCACTTTCTATGTTCTCTTTTCTTTTTACTTTAAATTTTTGCTTTATAGTATTAACTTTTTAGTTCAGTTGTGGGGATAGTTTTTTAAAAAGCAGTTGTTCGGATGGTTTTGATGGCTTAAGAGAACCTTTGCTAAACAAATTTGGATAGCACTCTCTTGGATATCCTGCTTGTCTTGTGGAGACAGTGGAGTTGTATGTGGAAAAAAAGCTCATGTCTACTTCAATATATTAATATCATATGAGACATTTAAACAATCTATGAACATGGTCTCGATAAATTGGTATTTGCATTTTTTGGGAGTTCAGAGTTAGCATTTTCTTTCAAACGCCTCTTTTTTCTTATTGCTGTTATAGTTGTATGACTGAGACTGTGGTTGTTGTTGCAGTGAAATGTTGAATGCTCCTGTGAGACAAATAGATGAGGTTCTTTCTTTAACCTATTCAGCTGATGATTTCAAGAATCATGACATTCCACCTTCGGATGATGATTCTTGGCTTTACAGTGGAGAGGATGAGTTGAACTCTGCTCTCCAGGATAGACAAAAGGAGATGGAACTTTACGAGGTTAATCGTAAAAAGAAGAAGAAGTCGAAAGAGCATCAGGATACTGGTCCATCCTCCAGCTCAAAGGCTGAAGGTTTTGATCTTAGTGATATTGTGAAAACCATGCAGGGGTTTATCCATAAGATGTCAAGCTATGAGGGAGCTGAGGTTCCTGAAGACAGGTTGGTGGACCTTTTAATCAAAGCTTATTCTGCTATGAAATTTGTCACTGATTTGATCTTTGATATTTTGATGTGTTAATAATCCAGTCATAAGGGATTTTCATTTTTAAATTTATGTGCCCAACTTTTCAGTTAAAACATTGCATAGTTCACTTTTCCTTCTGATATTTTCACCTCCCTCTGCAGGGATCCTAAGGAAGTGGAACTTGATGTGGAGCGCTTTATTAAGGACATGGAATCAGTAATAAATAATCAAGGTGGAGAAGATGTGGCTAGCGACATGGATGACGATGAAGGTTCCTCGGACATGGATTTTGGTAAGTTCTTCATCACTGAAAATTTACACTTGTAGGACCACCTAGTTGCAATCTATTTTAAGCAGACAGAGGTAGCCTGTTTGAGAAATAGATACAACCCTTTTTTTTTTTTTAACCCAAGAAATAGATGCAACCTTAACCATATATCCAGCACAGAAAAACTATCATCTCTAGTGCAAACAGGATACACTGCACGTTTGCTCTCTTCATGACCTTTATGCAAGAGTTTAATTGCCCAGAAGTTGCTTGAATGATGATAGTCATCTATATTTCTCTGATATGTATATATATTCGTTTTTTTTACTTGAAACTTGTACGGATCATTCACATTCTCTCTTCCCACCCCTAATTCTCAATATATTTATGGAATCTTTATGATTTAAACATCTGAGAAACACTGCTTTACCTGTTACTAGGATATATTGTTCAATGAATGAAATCTGGCTCCTTTATATATGCTCTTTTTTTTTTCTTTTTGAATTGTCATAGCAAAGTTAAAAGGCAGTTCTGGTGATTTGGGCTGTGCAATGTGGCTTATCTTTTGATGTTCTGACATTTTAAAGCAAATTTATGTCATTTTAATGCCCTCAAACTCGATCCTTTCATCCTCTTCCCTAAAAGTTACACTGACAAAAAAAAGCTGCCCCATTTCTTTGTTGATGAGGTTTTGGTCATTGATCATGAAGCTGCCCCTTTTCTTTGTTGATGAGGTTTTGGTCATTGATCACGAAACTGCCCCTTTTCCCTACTTCATAAACACTACTATATTAATCAGGGACATTAGCATTTAATCAAGGAATAACATATCTTCTGTCTGTAAATGTTGTGGGGGCTGATACAAATTAAACAAATTTATTAATGAAATCTGCAGATGAGTCTGAGGATGCAAGTGACTTATCTGATCATAATGAGGATGGAGAGGATTCCTTCATGCATGCCTATTCTGATGCTATGAATTACGAACTGAAGAATTCTACGCTCAAGAAAAGCTTCATTCATGCAAATGAACAATCCTCCCTTAAAAATGAGGTATCTTTCTCATCTTTTGTGTAGAGATACTATACTGGGCTTCACATGAAATGCCAATTTTTAACTGTTTGTAATCAATGGCTTGAGTTGTACTGTTGAGTAGAAGATCTGCCAATATAACTTATTTGTTGGCAGAAGAGCTAGTGACTTCTGCTCGCTTGAATTCTTATATTGAATTTCGGGCATTTGCCATCCCAGCCTTGCTCTAGACAGGACCATGCTAGCCAAACATATAGAACCCTGTCAATCCAGACCAGCTTGATGTTTTGGGTATCCAAAATGGCCCACCAACTATCCATCTCAAGTTTATGATTTTTAATATGGTCCTTAATGCATGAATATATCGTTGCAGGGAACATCAAATGCAACAGAAGATAAGGATGAAGAGTTTACTTCTGTGGACGTGGATGTCAACCTTGTTAAAAGCCTTATTGACTCATTTTCTTGTCAACAAGGCCTTCCTGGCCCAACTTCTAATTTGCTTGGGCTGATGGGTGTACAGCTTCCTAAAGATGACAGTATGGGCAAGTGAGATCTGTAAGCTTTGATCTCATGCTCAATTATTTACTTGTATAACAGGGTTCATGGTTTTGTGGGGTGACTCCAACATGGAGATTGTACCGAGAAATCACTGGAATTCACTGTATATATTGTAGCAGCTGCATCCTCCTTGTAACTTAAGGTAGCAAGTTGCTTTTGAAATCTATTATCTATCGAAACTCTTAAGTTGTGTTTCAGTTCTTACAATTATTGTGTCATTTTATGAGTCATAAGTTGATAAAATTTTCAGGTCCTGTGACTTTGTGGGTTACCATGCTGTCTAAAGAGCGAACTGTGAGTAAAGAGACTTGGAGTTTTTACAAAGCCTGGTTCTAGAGTCAAATTTTTAACAGAGTTGAGTGTTAGAGTCGAGCATACTTGATACAACAGATGATGTGCTATCAGCACTATGTAGAAAGATGTAAACTATCAGATTAAAATTATAAAAAAGAAAGATGTATACTAATCAACGGGTATTGAAGAATGTAGCATCTTGGCATACTTATCAAAAGAAGATGAATCCTTCTAGAAAAGAAGTGGTCAATAGATGAGATCTTTGTGGCAAAGAAGGGTTTCCTTATTTGTGAAAATTCTTGGATTTTCCTTTGTTTGAATCGACAATAAGACAGCCTAGGTCGAATAATTTGCTTTGTTATTTAAATAAAGTTAATCTGTAGGCTTGATTAATCCAAAATAAAGGAAAGTGTCCTCAAACAATGGAGACAATTTTTTGTTCCTTTGCATGAAAACAAGCATTCCCTTTCATATAATGTCTTCCATTATTACAATTTTACAACAATGAACTTTTCTGAATTAACACTAACAAGGAATCAGTCACTATACAAGACTTAAATGAAACCTGACTCTATAGTTATAGAATTGAAAGTTAATAAAATAAAACATTACAATTTGGAGATGTCATTGTGCCCATGGGACCTATGAAAGTGGAAGTTAGGCGGCCTTCTTTCTTAAAACCAGGAAAGCCCAGGTCGGAGTTATTGATGAAAATGATGATTCGGTAACATCTCATCCTCCAGCAGCCAGCAATTGGAAGAAGAAAAGGCGGAGAATGGGGCTGTCGGTATGGTAAAGTGAAGAAAGAAAGGAAGAGGAGTGCTGACGGGCTGAGTAGAAGAAAAAAAGAAGTGCTGGAGTGGGCTAGCTGAACCAATCAAAGAAAAAAGTAATTAAAATTTTTTTTCTTTTTGACCCGATGGGCTGACCCGGTCTAATCCGAAATAACTCACATTTAAATAAGCTGACTCATCTAAATCCAGTTTAAATATTGACTGAAAAAATATCAATCCAATCCACTTTATATTTAATAGAAAATAAATTAACCCATTGAGCCAGGCCCAGGTCTATCATTCCTTACCAGCCATCTGCCCCATCACTCGATAACAACAACGACAATATTGGAAAAAATAAAAAACCCCAGCAATCCACTTCGCTTAATATATAAATAAATAAATAAATAAAGGTGGAAAACAAGGTCTCTGACCAACAGCTAACAAGATGGGATCTCAGTTTTCTTTTGATGTGACTCGGTTCGTTCGTCTTTTTCGACATCTGCCGTGTTTTTCATCCAAACTTGGACCCACCCCTTAAAAATCCCGCAATCGTCACTCACCTCCGAGGAATCCATTTCTTCAACAGTAGTTGTCTGATCCAACGGCAGTCATCGAATCTCTCATATATTCAACACCGTATTTGAAGTGGCCAAAAGCATGTTCAACCACTGCTTTACAGATATCTATGTGAATTGTTGGCTTTTCAATGTTCCTATTCATTGCCTCTTTTGGGTTTGTTAAGCAAAGAATAATAAGAAGAAGATGGTGTCAAAGACAATTGACTTGTTGAAGAAGGATCTTCCTGTGGACCAAAGCTCTTTGGTGCTTTCTCAAGATGTTAAGACTGGTCTTGTTCTTGTTGACGTTGTTAATGGCTTCTGCACCGTTGGAGCTGGAAATCTGGTAACTTTCCCAAACTTTCTTTTTCCCGTAATATAATTTTTTGTCATTGCCTATATACTTTTGCATGCTTTTGATAAGCTAAATTATTTTTTTGTTTTATGTTTTGGATAAATGGTAATATGGGGTCTTGTTTCTATAGGCTCCAAGGCAACCTGATAAACAAATATCTGATATGGTTGAAGAGTCTGTGAGACTAGCCAAGCTGTTCTGTGAGAAAAATTGGCCTGTTTTTGCTTTCCTTGATTCCCATCATCCTGATATTCCTGAGCCTCCTTACCCTCCTCATTGCATTACTGGAACTGATGAAGCAAGATTGGTTCCTGGTACTTCGCTATTTTGATGACTACTTATTATTCATGCTCATTTATTTCAAAATATGAATTTAATGGCATGCATGTTTATGTATTTTAGCTCTCCAGTGGCTAGAGAATGAGCCTAATGCAACACTTAAATGCAAAGATTGCATTGATGGGTTCCTTGGTTCAATTGAGAAAGATGGTTCAAATTTGTTTGTTGACTGGGTTAAAAATAATCAGATTAAAGCTGTAAGTATTTCTAACAATTACAAAGAGACAGTTCAGTTTTGATTGTTGAGTTTTGCTCTTCGTTTGAGTGTATCTGGGAAAGACTTAATGTATAGTTTTACATAAGATTTTGTCTATTCTGATCTACCTTTTTCGGATTTTGAAGATCCTGGTTGTAGGGATATGCACAGATATTTGTGTATTGGATTTTGTATGTTCCACTCTATCTGCCAGAAATCGCCGAATTCTTACCCCTCTTGAGGATGTGATTGTATACTCCAGTGCTTGTGCAACTTTTGATCTTCCAGCTCATGTTGCCAAAGATATCAATGGTGCTCTGGCTCATCCTCAGGTTGTTCAAATCATCGATAACAGATTTTAAGATTTTAATCCTTGTTTGGTTTAATTTTGATATGCAATAAACTTAAAAAGCTTGATATTTAAGAAAACATTTCTTCTGGTGAAGTAATTCAGTGAGTTTAAATTTCCAAATCTTACATCATTCTGCTTTTAATTATTGAATAAATAATTCATTACGTCTTGAACAAATAGTTCACCATCGGAGAGACTATAGTGGTATCATATGGATAATAGCTCTTGGGATTCTTGGAAGAACAGTTCATAGAAACTTGGGGAAAAAAGTAGCTGTCTTGAATGCTATACTAAGTGACAGTCTAATAACTTACAGAGGTTAGTGAGAAGCAGAAAAGTTAGTATTAAGTTATTGATGCAAGCATAGTTCTTTTGAGTTTTTTTATCCACAGATGCTTTCTTTTAAAATGCTTTGTCTGGTAACGATTTTCATTGGAAGCCAATGCAGTCCATGTGTCAGTAAGTAGAGAAAATAAATAGTCAATAACAACAGCACAATTGTGGATAGGATGATTTTTTTTTTTCAGATATAAACTTAAATCAGTAATGAATACTCAGCCAATATCATATTTCATAGGGCATAGGCATCATGGAGAAAGTGATTGATCACCGAATCATCTATATGACTTCACTCTGTTTTTGGAGTTTTACTCGTATATCAATTATCCAATTCTTCTTCTGGTTTCTCAATTCTCATAAGAACCACAACTAGAGGGCTTGAAAGAACCATTTGATCTGCTATGGTGTTTGTACTGATTATTTTTTACTATAAATTATTTTAAATCATTGTTTCTAAAATTTCAAACAAACTGATTGCTAATATTTTAATCTTGATTCAAATTACCTTCCATTTTTTGAAGGCAGTAACTCCTGAAGTTAGATAATTTTGGTTCTTAAATTGGACATTGGATTTTTATCATACCTTCAGCCAAAAGTTGTACATAAGAAACTAAGTTACCATGGATGCTTGCATGAATCTAACCTGTTAGGCTGCACAATGGAAATTGGAATGATTAATATTAGACATGGTGGAGAGAGGGATATAGGAAAGTATTTTGGAGAAGTGTTGAATTCCCCAATGAGCTTGCATTAGCATTAAAATTCTGTCCTAGAGGGTGAATTTGCTGGGTGTTTGCAGAAAACGCTTTGCTTTCTAGCTTTTAGTTTCAGCAGACAAGAAGATAAGGTGTGAACTGGATATTGAGAATGCAAGCGAGGGGAATGCCTAAACAGACTTACATGCACATATATGTATATACATAGAGAGAGTCATTAATTCTCTTAGACATCATTTTCCATTAGTTACTACATTAATGTGAAGGTGTTTCTAGGGTAACTAATCTTCTTTTTTTTTTTTTTGATTGAAAATTGTTAGTAGTCTGAGATTGAGTACAATACTGATTACTAGTTGACTGTTTGCTTCAGCATACTAAGGTAGAATAAGGTTGAGATTGGACATTGAGAATGTAATTTAATACAATGGATAAAGTACTGTGGTTATAATTGCAAAGTGATACCCATAATAATACATAGGCAATGCTTAAAAAGAGACACTGCATTACTGTGAAGATGCTTTTTAAGTTACTTAGACTAAAATGAATTCAAATGTTTTTTTTTTTCGAGGTCCTTCATCGGCCACAATAGTTTTTCCTTTACAAATAATATAAAGAAATGTGTAAAAAAAAAAAGATTGGCCTTCTTGTTTTCTTATTGATAAAAACTCGTGAAATTTTTTCTTATGGCAGGATCTCATGCATCACATAGGCCTGTACATTGCCAAGGGAAGGGGAGCCAGGGTTGTATCAGAGGTCTCATTTGCTGTGTGTGTTGAAAGTGACGCAGACCTGTAAACAAAGTTAGTTTGGCTCCAAGTTTGAAATCAGTGTCCAAGAAGAAGAAGATGATCACCATGTGAAGGGCACATGACTTATCAGAGCCTGTATGCATCGTTTCATTAATAGGATACTTAGTTTATTATATGCCTTTCATTTCTGTTGAGCTTTGTCAGTACCAGGCCATGTGTAGGCTACTGGTTTGTTTAGTTTGCACTGTAGAGGAGACAAATAGCTGTATTTTGACGATTCACTTGGCATCTGTTTCTTATAATTCATATATCGTTACTGCATGCACTCCATAGTTCAAACCTCCAGCCGGCCCCTAAGGAAGAAATAGAAAAGCAAAAATGTAAAAGTTGAAAATGAAGAAGAATTGGGGAAAACCATTAGATAATCAGACTCTGTTCTTATCACCAACTTTTCTTACCTGTCATTGGTGTAGAAAATAACTTGAAGTGGCTGAGATCCTATCACTCTGATGTTGAATTGAAACAAGTAGGGCAATTTTGCTAAAGCTTCCGGATGAATGAGAATGAAGAATGCAGATAAACAAAATACTCCTTTCACGTTGATAATTACAGACTATAAAACATCTACAGCCAACAGAAAACATGCTTTTCCAGTTCATAACAAAATGAGAATAGGAAAAGTGTTGCCTTCTGTGAAAGTATCACTAAAAGGAAAGTAAGCAACTTCGAGAAGAGGGAAGAAAACATTATAGTATAAGCTAACACACACAACCAAACAGTTTACCTACTGCTACCAAGTCCTTGCCTTAAACCATTGTACTTCCGATGCAGCGCAGGGTGCACGCAGGAAAAGATGGATGTCCTTTGCTTCTTTGGTTTGACACCAAAGATAAATGACCTCAAAGGAACTCGAGAATGACTATCTGAATGTTGCAGTAGGCCACTTTGACGGCTCCTAGATCCAGAAAGCCCCCAATCTTCTGTCAACTTTGCCAGAGTTCTCTCAACTTCAAGCTGTAGTGTTGTTACATGATCTAAACCTGCTTGCAATTCATCTGCAACTTTGTTATTCTCTTGTTTCATGTTCAAAATCTCTCCTTGGAATTTCGCTGCTTGGTAACTTGTGAACTTGAAGTCGTCATCTTCAGCACTAGCTTTCAAAGCCTTTGTTATTTCTTCCTGAATGTCACACAAGGATGAGAATCGATTCTTCAGTTCCTCTTTTAGTAATACACTTTTTTCCACCCAGACAGTCAATTCAGTCTGTATTTCTCTGAGGTGTTTGTATAATGGTCGCACATCGGATTTTAGAGAGTATTTTGCAGTGCTACTTCCATCTTGCTTTTGTCTTTCCTCGAGTTTTGATGCCTCAGCCACTAAGTCTTTCACTGCAGTTTCAAATTTCTGTACATCATGGAATGCAGTGCTGAATCTTAACCAGAAATCCAAGTTCTCCTCTAGCAGTTCATCAATGTTCATCCGGAACTTTTCTTCAATTGCTGAAGTAGTTTGAGACTGGTTAATTAGCATTACCCCAAGGTCTTCTTGTAATTCTTTCTCTGGTGTTGTGGAGGCTTCAGTCACTATTGATTTCTCAGAACTTATTCTAGTTTCAACATATTGATCAGTATTGCTTTCACCAAGACCCGTTTGGAAAAGGCTTAGTTTCTGACGTAAGGACCGAATCTCTTCATCTTTCATGGCGTTCGTGCTCTTCAGTTCCCTTAGCTGCATTGTTATCTCAAACAGGCCATTCTGGTTCTTTGTCTCCACTTCCGTGAGCTTCTTCTTGGTGTCCTTGTAGTTTCGAAGCATTGTAGTATACTCCGTCAATAGATTCTTCTCTCTGTCTTCCATACCTTTCAAGAACAACTTCTTCCAGTCTGGCTCATCCTCTTGACCTCTTTCCTGTTCGTTTGGTTCAACTTTGGCAAGAGTGTCCACTGCCTGTGAAGAAGCTTGCTCATCAACTTTCTCTATCAGGTCTTCACATTTCTCTGAAGGCTTAGAAGCTTCATGGCTAACACCTCCATTTACAGAACTTGTAATGAAATCATGTTCCTCCCTCTCTTTTACTTTCACCTCCTCCCTCCGTTCTAATTTTGCATCCCCACCCTTTGTAAAGCCATCATCATGATCAACTTTTTCTCCTTTTTGTTCTGGCTCTTTTTTTGATTCAACTTTAACCAGAGAGTCCTCTTCCTTTCGTAAAGAACTTGAGACTGTGACCATCTCCTCTGGTTTTGCACGCTGCAGATTTTTGCTGCCATCACTTGGATTCTGATTCTTGCTGTCTTGTTCTTCAGACTCTTTTTGGGATTTGACTTCAGCTGGAGAGTTCTCTCTTCCGGATGGATCAGCGACCTCAAACTCCTTGCCTGCTTTCACCTTCTCTGGCTTCTTGTCACCGTCTTTGATCTTCTCCTTTGACAATATTACTTCCACGGAAGAGCTCTTCCCTCTTTCAAGCTCCTCATCTGGCTGCACACTATGCATTTTCTCAGAAAGGTGATCAAGATTACAATGTGCTTCAGTAAAATGTGTTTGGAGGTTGTTGTTTTGGTCTTCAATGCTCTGGTTCAAATCCTGAATCCCATGCAACTTCTCCTCCATCTCCCTTAGCTTGTTCCTCAAATCCTTTTTTCCATCAATCGGTGTGGCCTTATCATCTTCCAAGGTCCGAATCTGGGCTTGGAGCTCATCAGTCTCTGTTCTTAGTCTTTGGATAAGAGCTGTCTGAGAAGAGACTGCAGTTTCTAAGTTGATCACCTTGTTCACAAGTTCATCAATCTTCTCCGCCATTTCTGTCACAGTCAAAGATTCACCAAGGCCAAATTCGAAGTGCTCCTTAATCTTTTCCCTTAAAGACTCCAAGTCTTTTTTCTTTTGGGTAGTGTCACTCACTTCTTGTTCCAATCTTTTAGACTTTTGCACTGCTATTTCTGATTTATCTGCACCAGATGGCTCTTCCTCACTGACTTCGTCTAAGAGAAATGTGTTCTTGAGAGAGTCCAACTTATCCCTGGCATCTTTGATCCTTTTCTGCTCCACTTCTGCTTCTATGACTGATCTCTCCTGTTTCTCCTGCAGCTGATCCAAAGTCTCTTTGCATGATTTCAAAGCCGTTGCCGCCATCAGATTTCGAGCCTCATCATCTTCAATGACCCTACCTTCACCAAATTCATCTCCCAAACTGCAAACTCTCTCTTGCATTTCTTTTATCTCATTCTCTATTTCCCAGTACTTTGCCAGCCCGCTCTCATAAGAGCTCTTGACAAACTCCTTTTCAGTCTGCAATGTGAGAATTCGTTTCTGAAGCCTGTCAATCTCCTCAAGTCCCCGAGCCTTGGTCAAACCAGACTTAGGAACTGCAGTGACAGTGGCTTTTTTTGATTTCTTAGGTTGCATGTTCTTCGTTGCTGATGTTATTAAACCCTTTAAATCTTTGATAGGAAGCTTCGGAACCTTGGGGATATTGGCTTTTGAGTTTTCTGAAGACTTCTTTGGAAATTTTGGTGAGCCATCTTCCTCTTCATCATCCATCGCAAACTGGACTTGCTCTGGAAAAACAGAAGCAATTGTGTTGTTTGCATTTTGCAGCTCTGTTGATATATGGTCATACCGTTCAGCTAAGGAACGGTAAGCTCTGTAGGATTCTTCCACAAAATGTATCAGTTCAGGCCTCTTTTTGTAGTACATTTCTGCTCTCTTGGCAAAGGAGTCTCCATCTTCTTCGATGAGCTTAAGCACGCTAGCTACTTTTTCCTCCATATCTGCAATTCCCATTGTATTTTCTCAGAGAGTTTTCCAATTTCACACAGATACAGCTTGAGTATTTCAAAGCTAAAAACTAGTTGATCATTGATAAACTATAGCACCAACTTCATAAGTATTCCTAAGCTGTTACTACCTATAATCATAAGTTTAGTGGATGGATTCTTTATCTTTTCTTAGATTTTCCTCTTAAGTTTTACCATTTCAATAATATGGAACCAGAGATTTGATCAAAATTTAACCTTAGGTAGATCATGGACTGAGTAAATTGAATCCCTGCTATTGATCTAAACTTATTCATGATCAGACTTTAAAAGGGAATTAATTGTAATAAGGTTGTACAACAATAAATTTTTCTGACTGGTAGGAGATCATTGCTTCATTTAATTGTGCCAGAAAATAAATAATATTATACACATTTTTAAAAGAAAAATAAAAGAATATGCAATGAAGATGCTGGATCATAAATCATAATGAATTTAAACTCCATCTGTCTACCTGCATTTACACTGTGTCATTTGCATCAAAATTATCAGAAAGGACTTAACTATCTATACATGATGATGATTTTACATCAACCAGGCCAAAATTTCAGCTTTCGTTCATAAAAAAAAATCCATTTAAAAAGGGAAAAGCAAAGAGAAACATAAAACAACAACAAAAACCCAGAAACGACTATGCTTTCAACATAAATACCTTGAAGGTTTTGTTCCAGCCATTTTGACTGCTTTGTTCTGATGTGGCTAGCCCACCACCAAGAATATGCATTGCTTGCAGCTCTTTGCAACATATTTTTACCTTATCACCCTTTTTTCTCTATTGAAAGAACTGCAATACCAAAAACATGTAGAAACAAAAAAGTCTCTGTTCTTTGTTTCTGTTAAGACCCCAAAAGCATGCAAAACTCTCTCTCTCTCTCTCTCTCTCTTTAGCGTTAGCTTTGTATCTTATCTATCTCTCTATAAAACAAAGAGAAGACATGGAAGCCAATAAGGAATAAGAGAAGGGAAGAGAAAGGAAAAAGAAGAAGAAGCAGAAGGAAAAAAAGGTCTTAGTTTGAACAAGGAAACGTGCAACAAAGAAATCTGTATCTTTTGTTTTTGTTATAGGATCATGGAGGGGAGCAAACTTCGCCCGCATATATTGTTGGAGCAATGGAAAGCCTTGTTTTCTTCTCTTTCTCTTTGTATTAAAATAAGCCATGAAAGTGGCATTGTACCTTAAAAAACAAGAAAAAATGAAAAAACAGAACAGTTCAAAAGGTTCAGCCAGTGGTCCTTCTCCACGTGGCATTCTTGTCTTTTTCGAGGGTGTTTGGGGCACCCCACTTTTATGCTTTAGGATTCTTCTTTTAACCGACTTTTTCCATTTTCCATAGGGGAATGAATTACAAAGTTTTTCAAAGGTGTGGGAAAACAATCAATTTTTATTAGGAATAAAAGTTGTTTAAGCTAAGTAATCTGTCAGTCTGTCACCGACTGGACTTGGAATCTCCTCGTCTGAAAGACTAAACAGCCTTTTCTAAAGGATATGCTTTTAATGGCGGAGTGTTTGAAGATCAAAGTTAGGTGCCCTAATCAATTGAATAAGCAAGGACAGGTATTTCTATTGGTATATATTTGTGGGGGAGACCCTTTTTGAGAATTAAAGGCACAAAGTGTTCAGCATTTCTAGCTAATTGCCCTTCAGGCCTCCCTGGCTTGATTTCGGTAACCAACTGAAAACTTCCAAGTCTCCCATGGTAGAAACGTTGAACTGATAAGAACAAAGAATCCCTAGCTATTAAAAAATATAATCTAAAGATTAATTTTCGTGAATGATTTGTAAACAAAATATTAAAGTAACATATTTTTTTATAAAAAGTTTGATCATAAAACTTCGATTTTATCATAATATGAATATGGGGATAAAAACGTCTTAATTATTTAAGATTAATGAAAAATTTATTGAAAAGAATTTTAATTATGACATGGATAACAACGTTTACTAATTTTGGATTTTCAAAAATTAGCACATTCTCACATTCTTGCCTTGTATAAAATGGTTATAATATTAGCAATGGTCTCTTTTGAAAGGAAGGGAGAATAGGCACAACTTCTCTAAGATTAACAATCGAGTTATTTCGTTGTCATCCGTAAGCCAAGCTACTGATACTCTCATTGCAATAGCTTTATGATGATCAAGGAATTGTGGCAATAAACCGCTTCCCCTTCTTCCTAAATGAAAGGGACTCATCTTTCAATTAAAATAAAGTGATAATAACGAAAAGAAGTGAAAATCTATAAAGATTATCTTGAACAATAAAATGATGGCAACCTCAAATTTTTCAACAATAATTTGAATCATGGCTTGCATGTCATGACTGCCAAAAGATGGGAAGACATGGGACTGGGGAGGGGGCCTTGACAGGCAACCCATAGAGCACAGCTTTTCTTTCCGGACAAAAGCATGCTCTCAACAACACTTTATCAAAGATTACTTGAATCATTGCTTCGGGTAAAAGCTAATGGGCGTCATCGCCAATGCAAACTGGTTATGTGGGGGTTAGACATCGAATGGTAATGGTGAGACTGAGACTTGGGACTGCAAGATCAGCATATAACGCACGCTCTCAAGAAACCCCTCCTTTTTTTAAGCTTTATGGCAACAACTGCAGGATCTTCATGTGGATCACGGCAAGCACCAAGGACTGATTTCATCATCTAACAACCGCAACTCAAGTGGTCCATATTCAAGGCCCACTAAACTAGGAGCCAAGGATAACATTCCCATTTTTTTTTCTTTTTAATGATGGTATGAAATTAAGGGACTCATTTGTTATTGCAATTCAGAATTACAGAACCATGTGGACCACCTTCACAGCGTGAGGTTGCTGTTGAGAGGAAGAAAAGAAGCAGGAGAACAACTCCGAGGACCCGCTCCGTGGCGATAGAGGAAACTTTGGGCAATATTGCTCATGAACTCTCCTTTTTTCTGTTTCTCCTGAACAATTGCAGCCAAGGACAGAGTGTTCTAGCTTAATTTTAGCTATCATCAACCACATAGCACAAAGTCTTGGGATAGAGCTCTCATTTACAGAAGTAACTACATGACACAAACTAAACAACATGCAATCGATCAATACAAGAAAGCAGCAAAATATAAAAGAAAAATAATCCTCATGGTAGAGGTAAAAAAAAGGATTTACAAAATTTATAGTATGGTAGATTACTCGGGGAAAATATCAAAATTATTCACAGTAGCGGTGAGCAAGGATCATTTCTTGCATATTCACAGTAATACTATTTACAGAAAACAAAAAGACTCTCCGTCATATCGTGGTTTTTCCTCAGATCAATTCAACGCATGTAAGCAGGAAGGATGACTAACAAAACAGAGTAAAATCCTGAGAACAAGTGGCATCTTCAAGCAGAGAATAAAGAATCCTCTGTGCATCTCTATTCTGCACGGATGTCAATCCCCTGCATTCTTTCAGAAGTTGATGCAGATCCTACCATTCATCTCTACCATCACTTGCTATTCTTTTTACATTATTCTCTGATACTATAATACGATTACTTCTTCAAGATTACTCCAAGGCTGAAATATTAACAGAAACTTATCAACATTCAGGCAGCCAGTTCTAGGCTTTCAGAAGTTCTGAAGAGAAGAGAACCACTGCTGCATAGAGTTGCTTCCCTCTGCATATTTGACCAAAATGCAAGTAAAAGTTAAAGTGTGCATGAAAAAAATCTTAGGCCCATGTAAAAGAGCAACAAAGTTAATGGCAAGAAACACCCAATGCAGCAATTTCTGTCAAAAAGAATATGTACAAACATCTTTTAATAACTAAGAAACACCAAACTCATAAGTCATAAGTAGGAGTTATGGAATTCAACAGAATTTAAGAGATAAGATAACAAGTCAAAAGCCAAACTCCCTACCATAAAAAGCTATTCACACAGACAGTTCATCATTAGTCGACCATGTTTGCAATATTGTCCAGAGGCATGATACCAAGCAGCTCCAGATGATTACTTGTCTGATATTAATAAGTGTATGCAAAATGCATCAAATAATAAAAGTATAGCATTGGGCAAACTCAAGTCTGTTCTCAGTTAGACTAAGGTAAACATGAACTGCTGCTGCCTAAAACTACAAAGGGCCACTCAGGAAGCAGCTTGCAAGAAATAGATTGGCACCAAAATGGCAGCAAGAATAACTCAGACTCTGAAAATTGATCCTGCAAAGTTTTCTAAATCATTTGCACAAGTTGCATCAATGATACCGACCAATTATCTCAGAATGGAGATACCTCATAAGATCCTAATTTGTAACACTCTTTTCTTGGCATTCTGTGCCCCCCACCACCACCACCCAGGAAAAAAAAAAAAGAGCAGAAAAAATGAGGATACAACAAAAGCTCTGAATGTCAAAGCACATCATCTTATACTTTTCCTATATGTTGTATAAAAGGAACGAAACTAATGGCTGCATGTAGTCACTTGAACACTCTCCACACCACATCAAGTTTAACGCATCTAGTTAACAATTGCAAGTGCGAAGCTCATGTTTCATTAAAATTTAAATTCCATCAAGGCTTTCTTTAATTTAAGTGATGTATGCTGCAAGGATTGAGTGCAGTGAACATGAAAGTATGCTATAAGTTGCAGCCAAATTACATGATATTGTCTTGTTAAATGGGCTATAAGGGACCTAATTTCTAGAAAACAAGGCAAAATTCTCGTTAAACTATACTTCTCCAAATAGCTTCCAAGTACAGAACAGTGATATTTGTTTAATAGAGATAGCAAAAGCTTACAGTTAGACACAGAAAAGCATGAAGAACAATCTTAACTTCGTGACAAAGACAGATATGAAGCCTTTTAACCTGAACAAGTTAAAACTGTAGCTTCCAAGACGAGCTTTAAGATGCCATAGAACCAATCAATCAGTCTCACAAAACACCGTGCCATAAAATTCAATGGCACAGGTTAAATTGAACAGTTCCACTAACAAGCTGATTCTAGGTGTGAATGCACAACCAATCAAAATAATATCATAAATGAACAAAGGAATTAAATAGATTTTTATAGGAATAAGCTCTTACCAGAAGATAAACCATTAGGGAGGTTCCTGATTGCACACAAGAGCTGGTTATTGGAGGCCTCTACAATTTCCTTGCAACCAGGTCTATAACAAGGAACCAGCACAGCAAACCCACCATCATCTTCACCATCACTTTGAAAACCAGGACCGTGGGGCTCTTCCCACCCAATGGACCATTCTGGACCATCTGATTCATATCCAGACAAATGCATACCATCTGATGGAACTACCACAATATCGCATTCTTTATCAACCACCCTCCTCTCTTCACAACTTTGCCACTTTCCCTTTCCCTTCTTTGGGGCTATTTGTGTCTGGAATTTAACAGTTTCAGACTCTCTCAACCCCAACCCCCAATCAGAAGAAGAAGAATTCAGAGAATTCAAAGAAGACCCATTTGAAACAGGTTGTTTCTCTTTACTTCCACCACCCCAAAACCACCATGGAAAACCAGGAAAGGAAACTGCCATTTTTTTGGAACAACCTTAAAACTACATAAATCCTCTTCCTTTTTAAGTCAAAATGGTTACTTTTTCTTGCAGTTAACCACTAAATTAGGAAATGATCGAGTTTGATAATTAAAAAACAAGATCAAATTTTGGAAAGATTTTAATTGAATCCAACAATTTTTTGAATAACAATTGAAGCAAAAAAAAAAAAAAGCTTGTAAATTAAGCTCAAGCAAACTGTCTTCACTATAGATTTTCTTCCAAAAAACTCAAGCCCAAACAAATTTATCCAATCAAATGGGTCATTTTCTAATACCACTGTTTTAATTTTTCTACAGTTTAATGACCCTTTTTTCTTTCCTCAAAATTGTGCAACCAAAGTCACCAAAAACACAAAAGCCCTTAGAAGTCCCAAATTTAGAACCTTAGCTCCAAGAGAAAAAAAGGAAAATTTTTTAAAATCAAATATTTCAATTTTACAGAACTGAAACGCCGCTAAAAGCTCAAAATTTTTAGAATCGGCGATTCGATTATGATTCAAAGATATGACCTTCTGGGGAAAATCGGGATAATCCGGGATCGGAAAAGGATGAAACGGTCTACCGAGGAAACCAAAACCGAGATAAAAATGTTTCACCGGAAAATCAACAAAACCAACCGCTTCACCGGAGGAAAACGAAAAGGCCAAGGTTTTTAGAGGGCGAATAAAATACTCGGTTGAATTCACTGATAAAAAAAGGGTCAAATTCAACAAACTGTAGAGAGAGAAGGAAAATTTTAATCGATTAAAATTGAAGGGATAATCGAAAACCCTAAAATTTACTATCTCTCACTCATCTCCATTTTTTTCCTGACTTTCCCTCTCTAGCTTTCTGCCTCTACTCTGAGAATCAACTTACAGAGTCCTTGTCCTTCTACGATTTATAGAGACAATTTTTTAATTAGTATTTTTTTTAAGTATGAGGTTTTTAATGTAACCACATCGGACGGCCCAGATGCAATGGTGTGAGGGAATGATTAAATGATTTTTTTTACTAAAAAAACAGATAATTGGTTAAAAATTTATTTAACCTTTGATTTGTCGACAACTGGGAGCGAGAACCGTCCAGATTTTGCTTACGTGGGTGTCGTAAAATCCAATCATTGAGTGAGCACGGCGTTGTAGCGGTTGACACGTTAGCTCAGACCTTGTTAACCCATAAATAATTAGTTTAGATTACTATTATAATGTGTTGAATTTGGGCTTTGCCTAATTGAATTTTGTACGCATTCTTTTATTAATTATTAGTAGCTTCTTTAGATTTTTAATTGCTTGCAAGCAAGGTTTTGCCAAACAAAACATGTTTTATTTGGTTAAATGATATACCAAAAAATTATAATTATTAATTAAATTACTTTAATGTTTAATTATAGATTAAAGGTTGAAAATGAAATTAATGTGAATTGAAAAGGAAATAACCTTTAGCTAAAAGTGAAAAGGAAATAAAACTGAAACACTTATCTTACGTAATTTAAATGTTCAATAATAATTATATACATAATTTAAAATTAAGTTTGACATATGATTAGTTAAATTTTTGTTTGTTTATTTGACTTACTTATATTTATTTTCAAAACGTTAACAAACTACATAAAAAACCCACACTTGGCCAAAAGAAAAATGAAAACTTAGTTGAACCTTAGTAAAATTACTTGAATGATTTTTATTTTATTTTTAACTCTTTCACGGCTTCATAAAATATGATTGAAGTACATTTTGTTTCCTTTAATAAGTGAAGCAATGTTTAGTAGTAATCAATGACTTGACCTTTCACGTATTGTAAGGATGATTTATCCTTGAGATCACTTCTCCTTGTCTTGTTGTTTCACTCATGTCAACTTGTTCACTATAACAATTTATGAAGACAAGTTTTGGGCTTGAGGCATATTAGCATGTGTGCATGTGCTGTCTCTTAGATTTTTTTTTACTTTTTTGTAGTACTTTCTTCTTCTTCTTCTTGTGTTGAGGGTGATAAATTGTTTGGTTCTGCATACATGGTACTTCACAGGAGAACTGAGTATTCAATATTGACATCAATAAAGAGTTGATGATTAGGTTGGAAGACTCGAAATCAAATTCAATTATTAATATCGTTATAAATTGAGTTAGCTTTGTGATACTTTATTTCCTAATATATATGGATGTAATTATTAAAAATTTAAATTAATTATTATTAATAACTTAAATTTAAATTTTTAAAAATTATATAGTCTAAATCTAAAAAGTTGTTGAACTTCAGTGTGACAAGTAATTCATTGTTCCATTCCTCCATTTGTCTAAGATGATTCTTCTTGAACTCTACAGACATAAGAATTTATTGCTTCTATATTTTGAGGTGCTACTTGGATAGAAAAGTCGACAGCTTTTGTGCCTGCGGTCCAAATATTTATTTCTTTTGTGTGGGAGAATGAACCTCATTTCATAGGGTGGTGATTTCCCTCTTTGTTGCGATTCTGCAAATGGTCCACCGGTTGGAAAGCATCATTAGTTTTTCGGCAGCATGAAGAGCAGCAAAAGTCTTTCCATAGCAATTCATGGGCACGAGATAAAATAAAAGATAATGCTTATATTATTAACTTTCTGTTCCTTACCTTTTGCTTTCTAAATGAAAAGATAAAATGTTTCAAATATTAAAGTAAACAGATTATTCCGTTTACCATCCCATTCATAAAGTCAAATGCACTAGTAAGTTTACGTTATTTTCATAATTGAAATGATTAAGTCTTTTTAATTTTAAGACCATATCGATTTTCAGTAAACAAAAAGCGAATAACCAAATACACAAGCAATTTCCAAGAAGCCATGGGAGCAGTAACTTGATGTCCTGTTGACCCTTTTTACACGAAATGGCTTCTTCTTTTCCTAACCCTTTCTTTGATATTTCGAGAGAGATAATGACTGGTAGATGGATAAACAGGAAGTGGGAGAATAGAGGAAAAGATGTCATTGAGATACCTTTATCCGAGAGTCTTAAGTCATTTACGCGGAAAATATTTAAGATGCAAGAAAAGTCATGGAGCGAATCTGCTTTCTTTTTCTCTTTCTTTCGCTATACACCATTTTTCTATTGGGAAAATTTTTTGTTTCTTCATCTTTAATACTAAAGCTTTTACTAGGAAAGTAGACAACGCACAGGAGAAAATCTTGGTGGAGAATTTTCCTCGAAAAATCTTAAGCAGGCCACTTTTAATAATGGCAAGCTTAATTTGATTTAAAGTTCTCCAAAAAAAAAAAAAGAGTTACAATTAATGGTTTTCTTTTGCTGAGAAAAGATATGATAAAAATTTTATTTTCTTAATGAGAAATGTTGAAGAGTAAATAAAAATGAGGTACAAACAAATCTTGTTGCATATTTGACTCAAATTTTAATAGGGAATTAATTTGGATTTTGATAAAATTTTATTAGTGGAGAATTTTTTTGTAATTGAATTTGTTTAAAAAATGTATCTATAATGGTTAGGAATTTTTTTTTTAATGGTTAGGAATTTGGCTAACTAAATAATAGGGCTCTATAAACATGAAGTAAGTCTTAGTTCTTAGAATTTTGAGAGAGAAAGATGTAAATTTTATATGAGAAATTAATTTTTTATGAAAATTTCACAAATTTGTAAAGTTAAAAAAAAATCGAGTTATATGAGATACAGATTTGTAAAGATTTACCCCATGAATTAAACACTAATAAACATAAAAATTAAGTTTGTTTTGTGATTCGGGTTTATTGTTTGGTTTTAGGTGTTTTATACCTTATATTATCTCCACATTTATAAGAAATAGATGTCAAACCACATTTATTCATTAAATATCATCTCTTATATAATTTATTTGTACGTTGATGACAATGTTAGATACATTTCTATTAAAAAATCTCATCAGGTCTTAACAATATACATTAACATTTATTCTTAAAATTGATCAAAATTATTGTTGGCACCATTGTTTTGTATTTGCGGACTTATTTTAAATATGTAGTTCTTCTAATTAAATAGCACACCCCTTTTTAATACCATAGTACACTATTCTCTCTTTTTTGTTCACATTGTGTTATGTACATAAGGAATTTCGTCAACAAGCTTTTCATTACAATTATCGAAAATTTCTTGGCAGTGGTGCCAAATTGGACATGGATGAGGCATCCCAGTTTTGTCATAAGATTATAATGAGGGGTGGTAAGTTGGTAACACACAACATAATGATCTATGACTTTACTCATGGATCATCATAGAAAAGGGCAAAATTGTTGCAAAAAGAATAAAGCTTTGAGGACCCACCTTGACGTTCAAGTAAGCGGCCATCCATTTTTTGTCAATTATTTAAATAACAAATCTAACTCTAGGTCTAGGGGGTGCAAAGCATGTATAATGCTTCACTTTCTCATCTTCCTAACTTTTTTATTTTTTACAATTATTTCTTCCCAGAATTTGGCTTGACTCTTTGCTGTTTTTAAGGAAAAAAGTCGCCCTCCAAACATCCACCTATGTTACATATTTCCATGGTATCCTATGTGTTTGCCCAATACGCTTGTTGGATTTCTTTCTTTCACACTGTTTTTCCATGGTCGATGAAAAGTAGCTTTAAGAAGAATAAAAAAAAGTTGGACCCAAAAAAATATATAGAAATAACGTTTTTCCACCAACAATATCTTCTACTGCTCTAATCCTTTGCCTGTGTAATGCTTTAGTTTTTCTGCTTTTGTTAGGTTTCAACGATGAAAAAGAAAAAACGTAAAGGGGAAGTATAAAGAAAGATTTGGAAAAAATAGTGAGTTAGAAGGCTAAATTTGGTGTGGATGGTGAAGGTATGGAGTATGAGATAATTAAAAGCAAAATTACAACCCAAGAAAATAGTGCATTTGGGTTGGCGATACATATCCCAAAACTAAGCAGATCCCATTCGGCAGCACCCACAGTCATTTTTCTATAAGCTTTGTGACGAGAGAGTCATGTTTGTGCGGAAAGCAATATTAGATGGAAAATGCGCCCACTTGTGAAAAAAGGCTAAGCAATCAAACCGAGAGCGAAAGCGAGAGACAGAGGCAGACAAAACAAGTATCCTCCGCCCACTTGCCCTTTCCATGAGCGTGAGCTTTTCTTTCACCCACTTTGAGCCGCTCTCCCCACGTTCTTTGTAGAGCATAGAACGTCACTTTAGCCAAAAATATCAACACGACACAGTTCCCTTCCTTCATGATTCGGCAAAGTAGGCAAATTTTGACAAGGTACTATAAGTCTTCTTTTTAGTAAAGAGGTGGTTGTATTCGATAAATTTAACACATTGAAACTGGTTATTGACCCGTTCAAAGTCAGTTAAGCCTCTAGAAGCCCCATGAACTCCACCACTTACTACTGGCTTAAATGAATGTTACGAGTCTAGTCCACGAAATCTCGTTCCATTCTCAAAAATTTTAAGTTTTTAAGTTTAAGTCTTGACACTTTTATTTAACTTGATTGTTAATTTTTATATGTTAAAAGTTGTTTGATTAGAATTATAACTATTAATGCATTTATTTTCATTAAAAACAAAAGCAAGTGTTATTAGTGTGAAGTTGTATTGGGTGGGGGATAAGGGCCCTTAATTTTTGGTTAATCTTCCCTTTACTACTTCATGGTCATATCCACGAGAACCGAAAATTTATGGGTGAATATTAATATGATGATATGAAGAGTAATGATTTGAAGTATTAACTATTCATGACATTAAGTACTAAAGGAAAAAAGAGAATAACATAGGCAAGCAAGTGGGGAGAAAAATTGTATCCAAATCAAATATACTCTCCTCACTTAGTGCACCTAATACATGAAATTCAATGGGAAGTTTTTCTTAAATTTGTCAAACAAACAGAGTGTCTTCTTGTTTTCTCTTCTTGAAATTTGCCTCATTAGGTTGTAGTAAATTCAACAACTATGATCATGACCTCTCCTTGATTTGGCCGGTTAGGACTATGATGGAATGATTAGCAATCATAATTTGGCCTTGTTATTTATTAACCTCTTTAATTTCTCCTCGTTTGAAAAGGTAAGATTGTTTATGTATCTTCACTAGATATTTTGTCTTCTTCTTTATTTTCTATTTGTGCTGAAAGAGACCCCAAACTCTAAAGTGATGAGATCGATGATGAGGCTTCATGTTCTTCAATTTAGTGCCGTTAGCTCGTGGGACAATATTTGTCTATTCCTTTCTAGCCACTAAAGCCTATTTTTTTCTATTTGATTATCTGATTAAAAATAAATAAATTTATATTATAATTTATTATTTGTGGAGTTGTGGTATACCAAAAGAGACCAAATTTATTGCAGAGCATGGCCTAATAGCTCAATTGATGCAACCTTAATTAGATCACAAGTTGCTGTATTATCTATCTATGATTGTTAACCCTTAAACTAGTCCTAGTTTCTTTCCGCCCATGTATCAAACAAAGGTTTGAAACTTTTATTTTAAAGGCTTTAGTAATTACATTCTCAAGGTCCATATCATTTAGTAATTAATAGAACTCATTTGCAGAAAGTTGAAACTTAATTAGGAGACAAAGAATTTGAAGCAAAACAAACCTGGCTAAAACTCAATACAGTAGATATTATGACTTCTGTGCAATAGGAAAGAAATGGTTAGGAACTAGCACGTGAATGCACAGAAACTTAAAATTGCAGCATTTTGAAGATGTCTAGAGTTTTAGACATAGGCACCAAAAAAGCTCATCCACAAGGGGACTAAAACAAACACAAATAGGCATGTGGTTAGCTATAAATCGATAGTCAATATTTGATGACATGATCCCATCATGAGAAAGCAGAGAAAGTTGGTGTTGACACAAGGTAAGCAGCAAGCATCTTTTGAGTGGCAATAGCATGTGGTTTCTGGTTTGTACTCTCCCAGACCATGTGTGGCACGAGGACAAAGTCTGCTGATCCGGGAATTTGCTTGCTTGTCTCTGCACATGATTTTCTGCCCCAAATGATTTGCTTGTATCATCCTTTGATTGATCTACTTGTAGTTCAATACTTCATCACCTGAATACAGAGAGAAGAGGGTCCCATTTTTGCTTGTCATCACTGGCATCTTTTTTGATTTGTTCTTAGATTCTTGATGACGATGACAATCAAAGTTTGGTTGATATGCTCCCTGTGGAGATTATCCTCTCACTCAACAAGCAATACATTTCTGCGAAGACCATGATATGAAATTTACGAAATTACACAACTGTTAGAATCTAAACCATTAGAAAAATAATGAGGATTCAATAGCGGCCTAAGTTTCTTGGATTTTATCCACTTTCCTTGTCTTGAGTCTCTTAAGAATGGAGAGGGTTCCTCCTGGTTATACATACAAGGCTGACTCATTTCATCTCCATCTCCGCTTAGGGGGCCCTCGCAAAACTCGCGGTCCCCTTCCGCCTGCCGTGCTGATAAAGATAAAAAGAGTAGGACCATATGAAACTTAGAAGCAGCCCTGACAACCGCGCAATCCCACATTGATGGGATACCAAAGCCAACAGTCCAAGTGCAATCATATAAACTAAAGGCTACCCTTTTCCCCAAGGCACGGAGTCGTGCGGTGGGCACAGAGCGAACTATTCTTTCGCCTTTTACTAAAGAATACCGTGTGCTCGCCGCTGACAGCGGCATACGCCAATTTTTGGAGGGCTCTCTGATGTGGATGAGTCCCTACAAATCCAGTTTAAAGTTTAGTAGTCGTCCAAGTTTTAGAGTGGAGTGCAACTAATTTGTGCGATTTCCCAAGTAATGTGAAAGAACATCGTTAACCATTCCGCCACTGTTTTGGAAAAGGAAATTTCCTGTCACATGTTGGAGGTTTCGGAGTAGGTTACTCTAAAGCTTAAAGAATCAACGTATCATAAGATTATTATTTTGTATTCTGATTAAGAATTAGTATTTTATATGTTATATGTTATCGAAAGAAATTTTAAACTTCGCTAGTGAATTTATATGATTGTCATAAATTCATTTATAATAATTTCAATAATTTATATTTTTAAAAATGCCTTCAATTAACATGTACTAACCTTTTAAATCCATTTGTAAAGTTGAAAAAATTCATTGCCTATGTATTGAACAATAGTTTGAAATGATTAATATTTATTAGAAAATTGATTTTATAACAATAACAAGTATACAGCCTAATGATTAGGATTTGAGATTTTGGGTTGAATATTACATAAATAAATAAATAAATAAATATATTTATAAAATAACAAATAAACCAATTTTGTAACTAAGGCATATAAAAATTGAAATCCTTGTAAATGAAAGGGAGTGAATTCAAAGGCCCATAGAAACTGACCCATCTAAATCCAACCCAACGCAACTTCCACTACCTAACGGCTAGTCTCATTCAAAATCATGATTCTAAAACTCCCCACCGGGCCATCCCTAACTTTTTGGAAACGAGGCTAACGCCGTCAAGTCTCCGTCCCATAAATTTTAAATTCCCACGACCACCCTCACTCTTAACGGCTCTTTTTGAACCACACTCTCATTTCCTTGCTTTCTCTTTTTACTTCCGCTCTGCATATTTTCTCTTCGAGATTTTAAAATTTCGAGAAACAGAAAATTACCCAAGAAAAGGAAAAATTGATCGGAAATCCCCTCAGATGACAAATTTATAATCAGAAAACCAGGTACTTTTCTAAGGTCATTTTATATTCTCGTTATTTCCGTTTGTTTTCTGAGAAATTCAAGAAACCACTGCACCTCCCATAAAAAGAACAAGAAACGAGCCAAGAAAGTTCAAAATGTAGGGGAAAACTGAGAATTACTTATTTTGGTGGCTTAGTTTTCGTGAATTTAACAATAATTATTATTAACTGCTCGTCGTAATTACTAATTTGTTGTATTGTGAAAGTTTTCTTTAAAAATCTCGTTAACTTTGTATCATGTGGCTTTAGGGTTTTAGTTATTTGATATTTTCAGTTTCAATGTTTCATTTGTTTGTTTAATTAGATATTACATTTGCACTCCGTTTGTTTTCCTGGAAAAACGTAGAAAAGAAAATGACATTAGATCTTAATTTTTTCTTTTTAAAAATTACGATTCAGTTTAAAGCACGAACATTTTCTGCATGTCAAAGGAATTCTGACGGGTAATATTTATATGCTTATGGAATAGCTACAGCAACATTTTCACTTAATAATCTGTCATTATCTTTGGGACATAATGTTAGCTTTAACATCAACCTAAACTTTTTAGCTAACAAGATTTGTGCTTTGCCTACTAACAGGTGTAAATTGTAATTTGAAAATATATATTCAGGAAAAAATGGCGATGGAGAAGGTTTATGAAGAGCTAGATGAAGTCAAAGTTGAGAATGAGAAGCTAAGGGCAGATTTCAAAAGCAAAGCAGAATTATGTGAGCACTTGAAAAAAATCCAGAATGAGCAGGTAATGAAAATCCAAGAAGCGAGTTCAAAGATCGAGAAGCAGGCTCAAGAACTTCTTGAGAAAGAGGAAGAAATCTCGGTGGTGAAGCAAGTGAATGAAGATCTTAAATCTAGTCTGAATGAAAAAGAATCTATCATCAAGCAATTGACTGCTGCTAATGCTAAGCTCAGAGTTGAGCGTGATGAGAAGAATCAAAACTGGGAGCAGGAGAATAGAAGGTTTGTATTGGCTTTGGATGAGGCAAATGAGAAGAATATAGATCAAGAACAAAAAATTAATGTGCTTAAGGCAGAGATTGAAGGCCTGAAAGCGCACCTGTCAGTTTCACAGAAGAAGCGCTCAGAAGCAGAGAAAAAGGCCAAAAACACAAACGAGCTGAGAGAAAGGGATGATTTGTTGGTCAAGGTAGAGGAAGGCAAGAGGAAGGTTGAAGATCAGCTAAAATGGAAGAAGGAACAGTTCAAACACCTAGAAGAAGCCCATGACAAGCTTCGAGATCAGTTCAAGGTGAGTAAGAAAGAGTGGGAGCAAGAAAAATCAACATTGCTTGATGAGATTTGTTCGCTGCAGACAAGATTAGATTCTCAGATCCGAATTACAGGAGATCTTCAAAACCGGTTACAAATGTGCAACCAAGCCTTGGCTCATGAAGAAACACGAAGAAAGTACCTGGAAGTTGAAATTTCAGAGTTCAAATCACGCTTTGAAAATATTTTTGCCGAATGCCAGGATGCAAAGTCACAACTGGACTGCTTGAATTCCCAGAGGGATAATGAAGTTGCAACTCTGAGACATTTATTGGGCACAAAGGAATCATTTAACAAGGAAATGGAGTATCGAGCAGGAAAACTGGAGCAAGAAAATCAAGAGTTGATGACCTCCCTCAAAGAACTCCAGGAAGCCCAAATTCAGGAAGCTGGAAGTTCTTCCTCTCTTTCAAAACTGAAAAACAAGCTCAAAAGTGTGGAGCAGATGCACAAGGAGTGTTCAGCAACTCTTAGGGCTAAAGAAGCTGAATGGAACTCTCAGCGGGAGGAAATGACCAAGAAATTAAATGACTACAGCTCTCAGTTGAAGAGTAAAGATGCCGCTTTCAAAGTGCTTGAAATGGAACTTGAAGGTTACCTTTCTTCAGCTGTGCAGTTGAAATTGCAGAATGAAGAGGTTTCTGTGATGTTACTACTGATGAAGTCAGGAATGTCTGAGGCCCAATTGAAACTTGCAAATGTTGAGGCTGAGCTGGGCCTGTATGAGAAAAAGAGGGTAGAGAATCTTTCTATTCTGAGGCAGCAGCTGGAGATAAAAAATACTGCTCTGGCTAATGCTCAGAGAGACATTGCAGAAGAACGTGAGAGGACAGCAATTTTATCCAGGAGGGTTGATACCTTAGAACAACTTGAGGATAAGCATCAGCTGATGCAGAAAGAGCTCAATAGATGTAAAGAAATGCTGGAGGAATCATCCAGGTGTCAACTTCGGTTGAAAGAGCAAGCTTTGCAGGTGGACAATGATTCAAAAGGAAAAATTAGAGAAGTCTGTGATGCTTTAGATGCGGCAAATTCTGAACTGGCTGAAGAACAGGAGAAGGTAGCATCTTTCTTAAGGAAAGTTGAGTCCTTGGATATTATTGAAGGACAGCGGCTCCTGATGCAGAAAGAGCTTGAGAGGTATAAAGAAAAGCTTGAAGAAGCATCTAGGTGTCAAATAAACTTGGAAGAGCAAGCTTTGCAGATGGAAAGCGAATCCAGAGAGAAACTTCAAGAAGTTTGTGATGCTTTAGAAGCAGCAAAATCTGAATTAACAGAAGAACAAGAAAGAGCAGCTTCGTTGATGAAGAGGGTTAAGTCTTTGGATCAAATTGAAGAGCAGTGGCTCCAGACACAGAAAGAGCTTGAGAGGTATAAGGATTTGCTTGAGGAAACATCTAGGAGTCAACGTCAGTTGGAAGAGCAAGCGATGCATATGAAAAATGAATTTGAAGAGAAACTTCGAGAAGTTTGTGATGCTTTAGAAACTGCAAACTTTGAATTGGCTGAAGAACGTGAGAGGACAGCTTATTTACAGAAGAGGATTGAATCTTCAGATCACTTGGAAGAGCAGTGGGCCCTGAGGCAGAAAGAACTTGACAGGTTCAAGGAAATGTTTGAGGAGTCATCTAGGTGCCAACTTCAATTAGAAGAGCAAATGTCTCAGATCGAAAGTGACTCACAAAGGAAACTGACACAAGTTTGCAATGCTTTGGACAAAGCAAATTCTGAATTGGTTGAGAAAATTTGTGAAAGACATGAAATTGAATTTGAATCGTGGATATGGAAATCTATTGCTGAGCGGTTAAAAGCTGACCTTGAAGAAAGCCAGGACCTGCGTAAAAAGTTGGAATCGTCTCTTCTTGCGCAAGTGGAGGTTGGAGAAACTATCAAGCAAGACCTTATCCGTATAACAGAAGAGAAGGAAGGGAGGATAGTTAATCTCCAGCAGCAGATAGCATCACTAAAGCAAGAGCTCAAAACAAGAGAATTTGAAGCAGTGAGTTCTGCAGAGGAGAGCATTCTTCAAATCACAAGAGAACAGGACAGGATCTTAGAGGATCTCCAGAAAGAGATTGGGTTGCTGGAAGAAGAATCACTTAGAAGGGAAATGGAAGGTGCTGCATTTGCACATATAGGCGCAGAGAGAAAATTTGAGCATGAGAAGGAAAATCTTTTGCGGCTTGTAGAAGAGAAAGATCAGAGAATAGATGGTCTCATGCAGGCTGTCAGGTCAATGGAAGAAGATTTTAATAGCTCATTGAATTCCTTTTCCTCAGAGCTTGCCGAGAAGCAGTCACAGATTAATTTGGTCCATGAAGCTTATGAAAAAATTGCCAGAGCTGAGATTCTGGCTAAGCTAGATATTGAAGAGAAAAAATTAATGATTGTGGAGTTGGAGGATGACATTCATATTATACAGGAGAAACTGTTATCGCAAGAAAAATCCCTGTCTGATTCAAAACAGCTAGCATTAAATGTTGAAGCTGAATTGGAAGCAAATCATCTGCAAATGAAGAACTTGGCTGATCAGATGGAGGCAAGGCTGAGAACATCAGAGGCTTTGGTTGAGGAGCTTAAGAGTGAAAAGACAAATTTGCTCGAAGACATCATGAAGTTGTCAATGGAGAGGGAAAGTTTGTTCGGATTCATTGGGGGCCTAGGTGACAAGATCAGTGAGTTCTCCAATGAAGACGCACAGCTGATGGGAATCTTGGGAAGGATAGTGCAGTCTTTTGACAATAACACTTCAGGCTTGGAAGGTGGTGATGAACTTTTTGACTCTCTAAAAGAGAACAAGAATAGTCCTGTTCCTTCTACGGCACCCAAGAAACCCGATTCCGCCATTGAAGAAAGATCACCATTTAGACAGATCAACTAACTGCAACTAAGGAAAGAAGCTATTATCAATTCAGCTAGTGTGATTGATGGTTTTCTTTTTCTTTTTCTTTTTTTCCCCCATTAACTAAGTTTTCCGGAAGAATCCATGCAGTTTAAAGCATGGACTTTGTTCTTCCTTTTCAGCTTTGTATATGACAGATTCATGCATGTATAAGCGTTTGTATCTGCCAGTAACAATTTACCACATGATTCATTGTTTCATCTCGAAGAACCAGTTTGTAATTTATCATTTTATCTTCAGATTTTCTCCTTCTCTGTGGAAGTGGATGGTTGTTGCTTAAGGCTTTATTTTGGGAAAAGCTTGTTGAATACATGTATTCCCATCCTGTGGCCAAAGAGCTAACATTTCAATGAGAAATTTGTTAAGCTCCATTGAAGGCTTCACATGTTTCTAGCAGTGGAATGCAAATTTATCATGAAAAAAATGCAGCTTCACACTGTTATGAATCGGTTTGAATTAAGATATTTAACTGTAATATTAGCATCCCTGTAAGCATATTCTCCTTTCTAGTGTCACCAAGCATCTTTTCAAACACTAGCCTAAATGCACTTCTGAAAAACAATGATGAAATGCTCTTACCCTTTCTTGTGGACTATCTAAGTTACGGACTTGATAAAACATTTTGTGTTCCCGAACATTAAAGGTTCAGATAAAAGCACCAGCACTTGTATTCTAATGTGTTCAAAAAATGAACAAAAGCCTGCAAAAATAACCTAAACTTGCAGGTGAAGTGTTTCCATTCCAACAACAAAAAAGAGTGCTAGATCCTCTTTGTTTATTCTCAAGTAGATTGTCAAGAATTTTGAACAACAACACAACATATCCGGTGTCAGGCTGCAGCAAATGAGAAATAGATGCATGCGGAACAGTCACAGAAGAATTTAATGTAGAGTAAGAATATCGTAACTAGATGGCATTTGCTGCTAACATAATCCATGGCTCTAGGCTGATATCATTATCATGGATTATTATACAACAATGGAAAAGTTTACTCACGCCTGCTCCCACTAGATGGTTCAGATTTCTGCGAAAATTCTGACAATCCCTGCCTTAGAGCTCTGAGGTTTACTCCATTGCCAACATAGATGCTAGTGACTCCCATTTTTGATACCTGCAAAAACCATAAACAGATTTAGAAAACGAGGATATAAAAACTTCAGCAGTTAAGAAACCAAGCATAAATTGTCCATCATAAGAGAAAATTTTACCGCTTCTATGTTCCTATCCTCATCATCAAAGAACAGCATTGAACTAAATGGCACCCCAGTCCTCCTATGAATTCTCTGGAAATGCTCGGTTTTATGTGTCCAACTCGAGAATATCTCCTACAACACATGTGAAAATGGAACAAACCATCCATTAAAAACCCAATTTAACAGAAGTAAAACCCCCAATCACGAAAACGAATCATTTCCACGTATGAGCCCTTCATTCATCTTAAGCACAATCTAATGGCTAATACCATACTATCCCATTAAAAGTGCTTAGAAATTAAAACATACATGGTGGTAAATAGTAATAAAATAAACGACACAAGGACAAGATGAAAAGAATGACAAGAATCTTTCCTCACCTCGGCGACAAACATGGACCGGATTCCGAGTTTATCGAGGAAAGTTTTGGCAATTTGGGGAGTTGGTGATCTAGAAGCTATAGCAATATCAATTCCCTTCTCCTTCAGGGCAAGTAATATGGCTTTGGCATGCTGATATAGATACGGCGTTTCATCCTCATCGCAGCACTCACTAACAACAATCAACATCAAGAAAACAATAAAATGGATCACCACCACATTTCCTACAATTTTTAAATAGTAGTTATTAACAGTTGGAAATTGGAGCGGAAATTGTACCAATAAAAAGGCCAGAGAGTATAATCGAGATCGAATACGACCAAACGAGGCAGCTTCTGGAATTGGCCAATAATCTCCAGCGCTTCCTTCTTCGCTTTCTCCTCCGCTCCCATGTTTCTCGCTCGCTTGCAATTTCCAAAACGCAATCTTATGCAGCCGTTTTACTTCCAGTTGCATAATTATAAAAAAAAAAACAAAAAAACAGTGAATGATAGATTTTTTGTTTCTTTTGTCCGCGACAAAAAGAAAGGGACGAGCCGCCACGGAAGCCAACGTGGCAATCCACGTGGCTGACTATTCACCACTTTAACAAATATAATTTCGCCAGTGCACACCATTGGCGAATTGTTTGCGGCACAGGTTAATTCTCTCTCTCTCTCTCTCTCTGTGCCTTTCTCAACGAATCTCCTGAGAGAAAAAATCGAGGAGAGCCAGTCTCTAAATTTCTGGGGAAAGCTTTTCGACGCCTGAAATTCTCCGCTCCGTCGTCGTTTCTTCCTCTTTAAAGTAACTATTATTTCCAAAGCCTTTAGAATTTATGTATCTAGTTATGCTTTTTAAGAAGATTCTTCATTTTCAAACTTGGAATTCACTTGAAACTTTCTCATATTTAGCTTTGTTCTCACTTTGTTTGTGATAATTATATTTGAGATTTATGTGAACTCGGATACTCAAAACTTTGCCTGTGAGTAGAAATTTTTTTTTTTTTATTAATTTCATTGCTTTTATCTGCTTTATTTTTTTTCCTTACAATTTTGAATTGATGAAATTTTTTTCCTTAATTTTTTTGCTTGATTGTATGTAATCTTGGATTATCAGAATCGATTCTCGGTATCTAATAATTAAAGTTATCTTCTTTTTCGTCTTCTTCTTTGTTTTTTTGGTTAAATTACCGCTCAAAATTATGTCATCCCCGTGGTGGAATTTTGAAAATTTCGAATTGAAAATTGATTAGGGTTTAAGGAATTTTTTATTGTTCTTATTGATTATACTATTATTAATAAAAAATTATTATCTTTTGTTGCCGCATGAAATTCGTAATTTTCTATGGCAGGTTGAAGAGTTGTGAGATTTTGGAAAAGTGTTTCACTTTATTAATATCGATTTGGAGTGTAATTTTTAGCTATTACTGGAATACATTGTGGGCTTATGCTACTAGTGACACCCTGTAAAAGAGCGGTCTCACTCCTACAATGTCTCTTGCTGGTTCTTTGCATTTGTCCCATGATTTGGGGCTTTGCAGGAACCAGGGATACAATAAAAAGTTTAAGGTAGAGGATTCCTCCCTCCTTGTCTCTAAGAAAGCATATTGTATGCTGTTTGGCATCTTTTTTTAATTTATGTATTTGAATTTTTCTTTTTCTTTTACCGTTTTGTGTTTTCAGAGTGTATCAGGAAGGAGCAATTCACATTTATTGAGTGCTACCCTCTCATCTCGTTCTTTGGTATGACTTCCAGCTCTAAGAGTAGTGCTTCTTTGTTTAGGATATTGTTTCTCTGCTGTTAGGTGACTGAGATTATGAACATTGAATTGTCAAAGAGAAGAAAGGTGTCACCTTATCAAGTGCATGCATAACTGCAATATGCATGTAGGATTCTTGTTGCTTAAGTTTTCTTGGCTGTCTTGTCTTGTTTTCTGTGGTTTGCTTCAAATTTGGTTAAGCCAAGTTAATTATAGATGCATTACTTTTATGAATGGACATTAATATGATAGCTTTTGTTTGTCAATATCATTGTTTCAAAGTTCATGGAAACTCTCACGAAGTGTAATTTGCAGGTAAGTTTTTCTGCATTGTAGCATATTGTCATTAATTTTTCTATTTCAATCTCTCAATCACTTTAACAGTTATTATTGCAGTGATTGAACTATATTGTCAGAATTATTCTGGATGAAAGGCTAGATTTGTGTTCTCCTTTTAACTTTTTATGTAAATATTACTTGGCTATCCCCATAGACTCTTATAAGCTGAAACCTTTGGTTTTATTGTCTATATTAGTGATTATATAATTGCAATTGTAGTTTGATGCCATGCACTGCTTGGTATCCCTTCGAAAGGTGTTCTTGAGATATTTTTTCAATTTTTAGTGATGTTTGAGGATATCTTTGTCTTCTTCCCTTTTTGCCACAGGTTCTGCAACAAGATTCTTGGAGAATTCACCTCTCTGACAGTTTGTACAGGCCAATACATTCTGTTCCATACAGAAACAATGCTTTTAGGTGTCATGCTTTTCGAGTACCAGGCCAGATATTTGAACTTCCTGGTGTAAAAGCTGTATCTGTTGCAGTGACAAGGTGCCCTCTTTCCCCGGTTCAGTCATTTACTTAAATGTGCAAGCATAGTTGTTTTATTGAACTTTGGGATTGTTTGTGTGGTTATCTATTTCATACAGATAAATGCATTTTCTTATTATTTCTGCATTTCTAGTATTACTTTTTACTTGGATTCAAGTTCCAAGCATGTCTCTAACTATTATTTAGGAGTAACTACTTTCTTCTGCTTCAGTTAATTTATATTTACATGTGGTTTCATGTTTCCATGAGAAGCATATTGTATAATTCTGTAAAAAAAGTAAGGTTGCTTTTGGGTATTATTTTAATGTTTACAAACTGCAATGATTTAATTGCAGTTAATATTAAGCCCTTCGTATCATGCAGGTCATATAATATCTTGCAAGGTAGTCCTCTTGTATTTAAGTTGGTTCCAGCATTCAGTATTATAATTTTTGCCCTATGGGGTGTTGCACCACTTATTCGACAGAGTAGAAGCCTCCTTTTTCATGTATGTGCACTCCTTGAAGTTGCTGCTTAATTCTGTGATTACCATGGTTAATATATGTCTGGCCAAATTGGGTCAATGCATTATCTAATATTCTAAGATTACCTGCAGAAGAGTGATAATAGCTGGACGAAGAGTAGAACACATTATATTACAACTTCTTATATTCAACCTTTGCTGCTGTGGACTGGAGCAATACTCATATGCAGGTGCCACTATCATGATGTGTTTTTGAAATGCAAAAGGAGCTCTGTATTTTGCTGTTATAAAATGCAAAATCTAGTTTCAAGCGTTCAATAAGCATGCATGTTATTTGTGTACTTCTTGCAGAACACTGGATCCATTAGTACTTCCTTCAGAAGCTAGCCAAGTTGTTAAGCAACGGCTTTTAAATTTTGTAAGATCATTGTCAACTGTGCTGGCCTTCGCATATTGCTTATCTAGGTGAGCATGCATTCTTCTCTGTTTAAATCTTTCATCATAAAATGCTTTATGAGGATGGTCTCTGGCTTTAGTATTATTTTTTCTTTTTTGGAAATTTTAGTATTATTTAATATAACAGACAAACATTGCTTTGCTGCTGGTGAGCTCATCAGTGAATTTGTTACTGAAGTCCAGTTATATTTATTCAAAAAAAAGAACTAAAAAGAAAGCAATCCACTTCCAGTTTGTTTTCTACAAATGTTTCTTTCTAAAATAATCTAATGAAAGTCATAAAAATAACGTTCCAACTGTATCAACTAAAATTTTGTTAGGAGGAAAATGGTGACAGCTAAAGTTATGAGAAGAAACATGGGGGAAGGTATGTGTTGCGCACATCTAGGGCTAGTATGAAGTATGAATTGATTGGTTGTTGGATCTATAATATTTCTGAATACTGTTCTACTGCAATTGATTTCTCAATGTTGATAATGTTTACCTAGTTGAATACTTCTTGATAATTGTTTTCTAAAACACTTCCATGTAGCATGATTCAGCAGCTGCAGAAATTCTTCATGGAGACAAGCGAGACTACTGATGATACGAGAAATGTAGGTACCATTGCTGTAGGATAAACCATTTGATATTGATTACTAATCTTCTTGTTATTGCTATTGTTTATTGCAAAAAAATTGAAGTGCATGCGAAGTGTGGCTCTGATGCCTCCATTCATTACAGAGAGACCTATACTACACATCAGTTACCTTTCTTTACTTTTTTTTATGCACATATTTTTCTTGGTTGTATTAAGATAGCCCAAATTGTGATGTGTTCTAACTAATTCATAAACTTCTCTTGTTCTTTCGGCAGATGGGTTTCCAGTTTGCAGGGAAAGCTATATACTCTGCAGTTTGGATTGCCGCTGTGTCATTGTTCATGGAGTTGCTTGGTTTCTCTACTCAGAAGTGGCTAACTGCTGGAGGTCTTGGGACAGTTTTGCTGACTCTTGCTGGTCGTGAGGTGCACCTAAATTTCATTTTCATACTAATTCATTGCAACTTATAGTTTTTCTGGAATATGCTTCACATTCTTGGTGGTACCAATGGACAATTCTTTCTTTTTTTTTTCTGAGTAAAAATGCTTTATTTTAACTGCATTTTAGCTAGAATATTATAGATGATATAGGACAGGAATGTGGGTTTGCATACAAAAATCTGATTATATGGTGGGCAAGAACTTGTTGTTGAACTTGGAGGTTGCTTTGGTAAAGGTTTGGTAGGTTTAAAGAGACTGGTTAAGGACTGGTCGTAAATCTGAAACAATGCTAGAAATAAGGGATAAGAGGAAGAAGAAGATAAAGATATACACTCCACACCCACAGTTAGAAATCGCTTCATACAATCCAGAGATAGCATAGCTGATCCTGTATCCATAACATCTGCCAAACTATATTAAACTTGTTCTTTATCAATTGAAAGAGATAACGTACTTACTTATAGTGTTCTAGTAGTCCTATTCTCACAAGGACTTAGGGATAGGAAACCACCAAATTTGAACTATTAAAACAATAACAGAAGGAAACTATAAAATAAACCCTTTAGGCTCAAATCGTGAGATTTTCTGCTAAGTTGGAAATTGCTAGAGTATCCCAGAAAACCCCAGGAAAACAAGAAATGAAATCAAACCCACAACTTTTAACATATGAAACATAAAACTAGTACTTTTTTGTTTTATCTTTTTCAGGTCCTAAACCAGTCCAAGATGAAATAAAGATCAGGATTCCAAACTTTTTGAATGTTAATCTTGACTTTTCTTGATCCCTTTATTGTCTGTATCAGCATATGTATTTTCCAGTGCTTGACATTTTGTCGTATGTTATTGTAGATATTCACAAATTTTCTCTCAAGTGCAATGATTCATGCAACTCGACCTTTTGTTGTGAATGAATGGATTCAAACAAAGATTGAGGGATATGAAGTTTCTGGTACCGTTGAGGTATGTATTGGAGCCCTGTCTCTGAATAAAGCTGTTTAGAGAAAAAGGTGGACATCTTACTTAAATATACTTTATGATTATGGTGTTTGTTTTAGATCTCCAAATTATGATTGGGTTTTAATGATGTGATTCCCTTAGTGCACTGAAAAAGCAACAGGCATCATCCGAAGATTTTCTTATGTGGATCTTAATGTTCTTTTCATATTCAGCATGTTGGTTGGTGGTCACCAACAATAGTAAGAGGGGAAGATCGTGAAGCCGTTCATATTCCAAACCATAAATTTACAGTAAATGTTGTGAGAAATCTCAGTCAGAAAACTCATTGGCGCATTAAAACTCACCTGGCCATCAGTCACTTGGATGTCAATAAGATTAATGTAAGGAGTTATCCCAGCATGTAATAAATTCTAATTCACCTTTGGAGACATTGAATTGCCTTTAGAGTGTTTCCTTTTTTATACATTTTTTGTGGATCCCTTTTGTTTGTGCAGAATATAGTTGCCGACATGCGCAAGGTCTTGGCCAAGAATCCTCAGGTTGAGCAGCAGAGATTGCACAGAAGAGTATTTCTAGAAAATGTCAATCCTGAAAATCAGGCTCTTTTGGTTCGTGTTGAACATCTGAACTTTTTATGTGATCATTCCTTTCATCATGACTTGGTGACTTGTTTAACAATCATCACTCTTTGATAGATTCTTGTGTCAGTAATGTCGCAAGACATTAAAAGGATTCGCCTCATCCAGTGTCTTTTTATATTTTATGTCAAGTGGTATGAGGGTGTGATGTGGTTAGATACCTTTTCCATTCAGATCTTACCAACCAAAAGGCATTTTGCAATCTGTTTATGGTAGCAGGTGCTTTGTCTTTAAAGTCGAATTATATCAACCTCTGAGTACTGACCTTTTCCTGATGCCTTTTTGAGTGATGTTTAAATTTTTATACTTTATTGATATGGTCTATGTATATTTCCTTTAAGCATTTCTAAGCATCTGTATAATCCAAGAACTACCATTTTTAGTTTCTTTCTCTTAGAACTTTTGACAAGAGGTATAATAAACAAATTTATGGTTTGCCACTTTCTGGTATAATGAGCAACTATAATTTAAGATTTTGAAGATTTATAAAATGAGAAAAGAAGAAACACGAATCTTATTACTAGCACTGAGGCCTGATATCTTAGATGCATTAGATATTGTGCAAGCTTGTGTCTATCATCTATATCTGATGATTTTCTTTCCGTCATTCTTTCTTATTTGACAGATACTGGTGTCCTGTTTTGTAAAGACTTCCCATCTTGAAGAGTATCTATGTGTCAAGGTAAGAGGATATTTGTAGTGAAATTTCTACCTTTTAATGATGAATGTGGCCTGTGCAAGTGGATTTCAGGGTGTTTGGGTGCATCAATGACAATGGCTGTAGTACAACATGCTAGAAAATTTTGCTCATAACTTTTTTGGCAGCATTAAATGCTTGCGAATATGGTATTATTAATTTGGTACAGAACCAAGAGAATATTAAAATAATCAATTATATCAAACAAGTATCTGAAATGAATCACTGTCCAACATTTGGAGAGGTATAACAAATAAATATTTAAAGACAACTTATTCACAGTTTTCTGTTGAATTAAGTTTGCTTATATTTTATTAGAAGGCTGCTCAAGAAGCCTTTCATAGATGTTATCCTCTTTATCACAAGCAATAGTTTTATAGAGTTATCCTTTCGTTTGTCGTTTTTTTGCTGGTATATGCCTGCATTAGGGTGCTGATGTAACATTCTATAACTTCTGTTGGTTTGTTATGAAAAAAGAAGCCTTTTGATTATTTTTAGAATATTTCTTGTCAGCGAAAGTATCTTTTTATAAGGTTGATATATTTGAGTGGATCCATTATTTGTCTCTGTGGTTCATGATTCAGGAAGCTATACTTTTGGATCTCCTTAGAGTCATCAGCCATCACCGTGCCCGGCTTGCCACACCTATTCGCACTGTGCAGAAAATATTTAGTGATGCTGACTTGGAAAATATACCATTTGCAGACTCAGTCTATGGCCATGGTGGAGTGCCATCTAACAGGCCTCTGTTACTTATCGAACCGTCTTACAAGATCAATGGTGAAGATAGAACAAAAGGCCGTTCCTCACGTACAGCTGGAGAACAAGACAGTAAAACCACAGCTCGGCCTAGTGCTGACACTAAAGCAGACAAGGCAGGAGCAACACCAAAGCCTGATTCCAAGGCTAAAGGAGCACCATCAATTGAACCCAAAGCAGATGCCAAGATTGGAGAAACTCCAAATTCTGACACCAAGGAGGACCTTAAGGCTGCATTTGCATCAACATCTGATCTCAAGACAGATAATAAAATGGCCATGAAATCACCATCAAAATCTGTCCCGAAAACAAGTTCTAATGCCACTGAAACATATAGTCCTGCCCAAAAAGTTCTCGATTCAATCTCTGATAATTCGCCCCAAAACAAAAAGGTCACTGACAAGCAACAGAAAATTGCAAGGCAGAGCAGCAAGTTAGATAATCCTTCAGTGTCCTCACCAGATGCCGGTATTGACAAAGCAGGTGGGTTACGAGAACCTCTTCAATCAAAACAGGATGGTGAGAAGCTGCCAGTCTCTCAGCCACCAATAGCAAGACCTGTCTTGGAGGAAAATATAGTTCTTGGTGTTGCATTAGAGGGCTCAAAGAGAACACTACCCATTGAAGAAGGGATGACTCCATCCCCAGTAGATGCAAAAGAAGTGGCTTCTGCAAGCCGGAATGGAAGTGGATCCACTGCTGAGGATAAGAAAGATGGTCAGGTTCGGTCCTCTCGTAGTACCCCTGACGAACAGTGATGTAAGTGAAAGCTAACTACTGATCCCCTGAGCCATTTACACCGTGGAGCTGTATTTTCATCAAATTGTCCCATCCGTGTATATTTTCTTCTGATGACTCTTTCATTATTAATTTTCAAAATCTGTTTATCTTGAAAGGCTCGGCAATATATCATTTTCCATTTCACATTTTTGATGATTGTAGAATCAATCAATATTAAAAGCAATTTGAGGCTGGTTTTGCATGGTTCATTATACGAAGATGTTGGCAAATAATCTAGGACTGCAATTGAGCAGATTAGTTGCTCTGCAAGAATACTGGCTGCTGCTCTATGGAAGCAGGGCAACATTCACGCTGTCATCAGAGTTGCCGACTATGTTGCGTCTTTATCTTTTTCCCTTTTTTTCTTCTCTTGATTTCATTGTGGTTAATGAATCCAGAACTCCATGAACCAAAGCCTTCAAACAAAGCAAACCCATGGCTGATATCTAGGTCATCGTGCAGTCTCTTCATCTAACATGCACAGTGCATTAAAAAGTCAATTCAGCAGAGAGGAGTCTGAGCTTCGACCCACCGGAATACTTGATGGAAACAATGCCGGAAAGGAAAAATGAGAGAAAAGGCTGAAAATTGATGATTCCCACCATTTTTAAGTGTTCACCGCAAGAAGAGAGGACTTGGTTAGCTTGTTTTTTTTTTTTTTCTCTTTCTCCTTCCATTATTCATTATAACAGTGTCTTTTAGAACAGAACGGAACATGAATCGGGTAATAGAGTATCACTCTCTTGGTTTCAGTTGTCTAACCAGTCGATAATTTTATTGTGTGATTAACCAAGAACGAGATCGACGTATCAAGCAAGTTCTTCAGTCCATGACCATATTCAATAACCCTTAAAAGGTCATTCTTTGCTCTCACCTATGGGCTATAACCACGTGCAGTTTGCGAGTACAGAAATAGAGCCACCACTTGAAAAATACGAGTATATTGAATTAGATATAGTGCCTGCCAAGTGCCAAGGAAAACTCAAATCTCTTAGTTAGGGCTAGATGTTTGATGTAATATTGACATGAGAACGGTCGTACAGACAGCTTCACAGGCAGAGATATGCAACAAGCACATTCCAGATCTGCCAACTATACGTCACATACTCCACTCCACAGTCCATACTCAATAGGATCCACAATGAATTTGATGCTAACAACCCCACTCTCGATATAAATTACCACCGTCCATACACTACACAATACCTACTAACAACGCTAGCTGTAATGCTTTTACCTCAGGGAATAAATGGGGTTGCCGCTTATTTATGATGCCAATAGTACAAGCCACAAATAATAACTGCAGTATTAAAATCAATAAAATACAGAAGGTACTCTCACTTCCTTCAGCACGTCCTCTTTTATGGCTTAAGCTTGGCACATGCAATCAGGTGCAGGGTATGTATATATGGACTGTTTTGGTTTCCTTAACTTGAGTTGCCCCTGCCTGTTCTGATGCCCTTCCACCACTGCCTGCCGGAATTCTGACCAACTAATGCTTTTGTTAAGGAAGAGTTGGCCCAAGAGAGCCATATTAGGCTTTATGGTCTTCAGGTTCTCAAAAGTTCGATGTCCCATCTGTTTGCATCATAGCAATTGTCATCTATTAGAGTGTTGAGATGTATATCATTAAGTTAGCAGAATGCTAGAAAACCACAAAAACTGTATAGTACTGCACTTGAACAAAATTGTTTGAAAATATTCCCCACCACCACCATCCAAAAAGACGATGAAGTCTATGCCTTTATTCCACATATCAGCTTTCTAATAGGGCACCTAAACCATCCATTGGTTAAAACACTCCACATTCAACCCAATGAGAATTGAACACATGTTATCTGATAATGATATTGAGCAGCAAAGTGGAAAGTTCTGTATCTATAAGTAATTCCAGGCTATAGATATGTGATACCACCCTGTAGATAGCCAGAGAATACTCACCAAAGCATTGTGCATATTCCCAGGAGAAGCAGAGACAAAGATGTCACTATGCATACCAACATAGTAATCAACTGCAGCTAACAAAGAAGCCTTTCCTTTTATATGGACCCTCTCCTCTGAAGAGGCAAGACTTTTTTTGTCTTCCATCAGTGGGAACAGCTCTCGTAGGGTGGAAATCCTAGCTTCCCCCCCATATACCTGAAATATGTGGCCATTTGATGAATAAATTGGAGAGAGAGTGCACCATATATATGAAGAAGTTGTGAAGGAAAGGATAGGGGAGAAGAAAACATTGCAAAACCAAAATTCCAAGGACAAAGGACCTTATGGGAGGCAAGATAGAGACGGGTACTATTGTCAAAACCCAAAGCTGCTAGAAGCAGTCCAATTTCTTCAGGAGTCAATGGGCAACGCCCCTGACTTCTCAACTCTTCATCAGTAAACTGAGAATTGAGAACCCTTCCTTGCCAAATTGTTTGTCGGTACTTGGCCAAAGCCAATTTTTCAGCTTTGCCCCCACCAAAATCACAGGCTGAATGGGCAGCCATATCCTGCACGTATACAAGGTAAGTGAGGGAACCAGTAAAGGAAAATTGCAGACCTATTAAACCAAAATGGGTCAATCACATGTTAATTAGTTTTTCCAATTGTTAAAACTTGTCAAAAGGACTGGTGCAGAAAGGATGCTACAACCGTGTAAGAATATTATTTTCACAACAGCATGGCCATCTCACCTTCTTCATGGACATAGTATGTATGCAAGCAGATAGTGTATGAGGTCTAAAAGATGAAATAGATACCCTAATAGTGGAGCTTAAGGATTAGGAGCAACAAGCTCAAGCATATGGAAAACTTTAAAATAACACTTACGGGGAGGAAACGAGAAGAGGAAAAGGCGGAAGGTTCTAACCAATTTGATCCCTTTTGCTCTTTCTTTTAATATGCTCAAAGATATTTCAAACTAAAGCTTATATAAAAACCAATATCACATTGTTAAAACACAAGGATCTTAAATCTATAGGATAAGTAGGTTATACCTTATCAAACCGAAGGTGTACCACAACAAATTTCTGCGGCCTTAGTTTGTCATTTTGATCGGTGGTCTCCCTGAGATAGTTAGTGCTAAGTGCTTCACTTTCACCAGGAGGATACCTGAGGCGATGGACAAGGGCATCTCCAAGTGCTCTAATATGCGGAACAAAGACTAATGCTTTAAAGTTGACTTTACAACGTAGTTTCTGGATCTCACTTGGCAAGTTATCAAAAGACAAGCGGTGAGAGAATGGAGAAATTGCAGCAATCCCGTAACTGTACCAAAATATGACATGTTATATAGATCACATAAATTGGCAAGTACGAACTAGGTTAAAATCGCAAAACACAACTAACAGGTCGGTTCACATTTCCTAATTAAATTGGAACCATAATAGTGAAATCAACTCTATATGTACATTAATTCTGAATTTAACCAATCCAGAAAAGCATCAACATTATCGAGTGTCTCATTATGCATAAAAGTGCAATATCTACAAAGCGATAGATAGAGAGAACAAATCAAGTGCATGTTTATGTCTAATGCCCCACAACAGAGTACAGAGTACTTGATCTGGTACAAAAGGTCCTTAGGCCCAAAATTTTTAAAAGCAACTAAACTGTGCATTCAAATCAAAAGGTTCGGGTTGCTACCAACCTTTCTAGTACAGGCAAGACATTCTCAAGATACCAGTTTGCAGATGCATGAACAGGTGCTCTTTTAATTCTGGTGGCTCGAATGGCAGTGGCATAATACTCCCTTGTGCTCCAGGAGAATTCATCAGGCAGTTCTTTGACAATTGAAATGTCATCCTTCAATACATTAATAAAGTGATCCACATCAAATATATCGATGAATGTGCTGCAGGGAAAATAATTACTTCAGAAAAATGCCTCCTTAAAACTGAGGCAAAAACTACACATTTCCATTTGAAATAAGAATGGAAGGGAAAATTTCCGTCCACACAAAGTACCTTGAATCTTGCCAAACAGGATTTACTTCAAGATGCGGGATCACAAGTGTTGCATTCAGTATTTTAGCAACAGCAACAGCATCACATATCTAAAAAAACAAAAACAAAAAAAAAACCCTAAATATCTGACTATCTAACTGCTTTTCAAAAACAAACAAGAGACTAAAAAATATTTAATCAAGAGAATTATAAGTAACGAATGCTTTGTAATTCTTGACCCCTCTAAGTACTATAAATGCAAATGAATACCTACCCCCATTCTTTGCTGGTTTAGTCCCCCATCAAGAAATACCTGCAGATATCCTTCAGATTTCTGTGGCAATGCTGCTCAAAGTAATCGAAGGGCAAAATCCAAGAAAATTATCATGATCAGGACATATAGTACAAAATGATTAATACAACAAACTTAAGTCTCATAACTCAGAATACTGATGATAAAAAGAATCCAAAACTAGAAATCTCATTGGTGATCACTCACAAGGGGCATTTACACATTCAAGACACGGTCTCCACCCTTGGTCAGCCAAAGGAGCCCAGAGATCAGACTGCTCTCCATTGGACTGCATAGGAAAATACAAGTAAATCAAACAGCAAAATTACAAGTCATAATACAGTCAGAAATTGAAAATAACAACATATGCATGTGCAGGCACACAAACACACAGATGCTGCTTAACAAACATCTACTCACATTTTCGCGTTGTAAGGCACTCCTGAGTAGAGGTAAATGTCTAGGTTTCAGAACATTCCACTCCTGCAACCAACGTCAAAGGGCACAATTAGTCAGTTCCCTTTCTGAGCCCAAGCAATAGTTTAACATCCAGCTAGTCGAAGTCCATTTCCTTCCCAAAGATCAAATTACGAGTATTTATCATGCTAACACTCAGCAGTCAGCACAAATTACTACATGGATAATTTTATCTTCTTTTGTGGTCTATTTCCAGGCTCCAAAGTCCGTTCCTTGCACAAAATCCCATTACCAATTGATTAATGTGGGAATTACGTACCCGCCAAGAGTAAAGGTTGACGAAGTGTTGGTGTTACTGTTACAACAAACCTTTCTATTTTTGTGAATTTTGTGCGCAAAGATATTCAATAAACCAAAAGAATCAGAGAATCAGAGAAGGCTAAAGAAAATTTACAAGAATGGAAGAAAAGGTGACTTGCTGACCATTATTTTCAATTTTCCAGTTCAAGTAAATTAACTCATATGTTACCAAGACAAAAATTCCAGGTTGGCATAATTTTCAATGAAACGATGTGATCATCAGACACTTTGCTAAATAAGCTTGCCACATAGCCACAAACTTCTGTCGGCAAAATAAACTCAAACTAATCCTCACTTTCCATTTTTAGTAAACTGGAAACCTTTCATTGAACAACCTCAAACTTCCCATTTCTCAGTTTCATGAATTTTCTACAAAAGAAAATTAGAACCCAGAACCCATTTTCAATTGAGAAAAGAGTGTTTCACAACAGAAAAAGAAAAGTATATGAACATACCGAGAATGTAGAAGCGGAAGCATGGCTTAATGGAGTAAACAAACAAGGCAAAAAAACTGGGAAAAGAAACACAAATAACCCAGCAATTACTTCTCTTCTAAGAGGCTGATAAAAATGACTCTGGTAATGAAACCTCATCATTTTTTTTCCCTCAAAGCTGAGAAACCCAGATCTCCCAAATGACCACGTTCCTCAGTTTTTTCTCTTTTTCTTTCCTTTCTTTTGGCCTTGATAGGCCTTGATAACGAAAATCACTCAAACAAGCAACACCAAAACAAAAAATGCAATCAACAGCCAAAAAGAAGAAGCTCAACTCAACAAGCACCCAACATCACATGAATAACTCTCTCCCTCTTTCTCTTCCTCTTTTCTTTCGTTCACTCACTTTCTGGCCTTAGTTAAGGCATCTCACATGGACACCTGTACAGCTTTGATTATGGAAAACTGTGTCCTTTTCCCAAGGGACCCCATCCAAAAAAAAACCCCATAGATAAAGTTTAAAGCTTTTTGCTTGTGCATGAAAAAAAACACAGTAAAAATTTATTTTAGTAGTACATCATAAATAAGAATCAGTAAAAATCCCTTCTTTTCATCAATTTTTTCTTTTTAGGATTGAGGAAAAATTAGACCGTTAGGTGCTGGTGGGGTTTTTGTGAAACTTTTGATTAAAGGTCTCATCTTTGTTAGTGAACAGTAATGAGAATGTGATCGGACCACCGACACTGCCATTGGAACTATTAATTCCTTTAAGCGTAAATATAAATATGGGAGATGGTAATATCATGAGTCTGGGCCCCCCAATGTTTCTGACAAATCGATTTTCAGTTTTGTCTAAAATTAAAGTGAACAAGTTTGTTAATTTAGGCTCCAAATTCAATGGATTTTCTCCTGCTAGACTATGGTTCCTTCATATGTTCATTTCATCATAAACATATTGTAACTCATAAAGATGAATATTATTTTATTGAAAATTATAAAAAAAAAAAAAAAATTGTTAGTTTTGCTGATTGATTCAATTAAAAGAGAAAATTTTGGTGATTAAAAGAAGCACCTTTCTTTGTGTCTTAGTCTTCTTATCTTTTATACCCTGTCACAGTCAAGGGATGTTTTCTTCTGTTTTTGTTGCAAGTTAATTACTATTCAAAGAGTAAAAGTTGGTTTGGAGTAATGGGTTTCCATGTTTTAGGTCCAAACGATAAATTGCTCTTACTCGGAATTCACCTACATGTAGCTTTTTGGGTTATGGGATTCTTAACTTCAATATAAAAACAAGCTGAGCTCACCCCTTCCCCGTGCAAAAGAAGAAAAAGGGTACCTTTGAAAGGAGAATTTAACGCATCCTACAGCTGGAGAAAATTCCTTTCCATGATGCAATTGCAAAATGCAAATGACTCTTGACTTCTTCTTATGGTAAGGTGCGCAAGGTTTTGTTTGGTTCCTTCTTCATTGGACACAAAGATATTCGATTTCGCCTTCTTCCTAATAAAATGAAACATCATTGTCATCCAAGTAACGTTCTTATCATACAAACCGCGTAATATTAATGTGAGTATTATTAGAACATAATTTCAAGATGGAATTCACTTTGATTACGTATCCTTGTACTAACTGCATATTGTGAATAACATTAGATTAGGATTAGGCTATACTTAATGCTTATCATATATGGAAGGACAAACCGTGAGAAGATAAGATTCCAAGAACGTTTGTGACATGAAAACGACGACTTCTTCACAATGAGTCAAGGTCAATAGCCCGTCAGCCACTCTCCTGGTATTACTAAAGAAGTCTTTCAGAGGTAAAGACGAAGAAATTATGCACTGAATCAAATTTGATAAGCTTTTTCTACAAGGGAAAGAAAGAAAAAACAATTGAGAAGAAGAGGATTGGACCAACCAAACTTGGCAGAATTAACAACTGCTACTCTATTCTATCCACAAGAAGTAGGACTTGCAGATCAAAAGAAAGGGTTACCAAATGAGTTATCCTGGTTTGCTCTTAAATCTTCATTAACTAAACCATTAATTACTGCTAATATATGTCCATTATATCATTGACCAAAAATTAAGACCAAATCAGATAGTCAAGACAAATCAAATAATCTACACAAAGGGTGATCTAATTTGAATTTTATATTTGATTATGTATATCTAGATTTGAATGTAAATTAAATTAAAATTACAATTTAATCTATTCAAATCAAATCTCAACATTATCTTTATCTTGTAAATTTTATCTAAATAAACAGTTATTAACTACACTCTTCACTTTATTTGTAAAGATACTCATGATAAAATTGTATACCTTCTTGATGCTTTCTCGTTCTTATATTCCATAAGAAATAGACTGTTTTAGAGCAATGAATATAGATTAAATGAAGTCACCAGCAACAATGACAGGCGGAAAAATCTCATGGTCCTGATTGCAGCAAAGATACTTCTAAGCCCACGATTACGAACCCTGAACTGAAAATTGGTGGGGTGCGCCAGGCCCATGCTATGGGACGAATACGACGGCTACTTCTTAGATACCGTCGTAGGCCAATAAATAATCCTCTTCACATTGCGGCTCGATCTATGACTTTGGCAATGTAGGCAAGGAATTATTAGGATGACTTAAACCGACTGTTGGAACTCGGAACTCTGCCCACAGCTTCCTTCTGCTAGAATGTCACTCTAGGTACAACTCGATGCTAAAGGAAGAAATTCATGGTGATAAGCCAAAATCTGTGAGATTTTGTGGAAAATTTGTGATATCTGGGTCCCTAGGTGTTCCACTGAATCCATTGCATGCAAAAAATATCGGATCACGAGATCATAAAATTTTCGACATTGTGGAGCTTGTGATATCAATGATTTGGGTACCCTAGGGACCCAAAGAATCCATTTCTGCCGAATCTGATACAAAGATCACAAGTTATCCAACATGCAATGCAAAAGCAAATGGATATTTTCTGATGAGCAAGTAATCAAAGTAAGGCAAGATCTCTTGTCCACAATTTGTTGATTAATGTAAAGAATCTTTCTTTTTGCCTTGCCTTTTCATTTTGTCATTCCTTGTTTACTTCTTGGGATTCTTTCCCTTTTTTCTTTTTCTTTTGCCCCATTTGATCTGCTTTTAATTCTTTGATGAAGTATCATAGTTTGGCATAAAAACCTTTTTTTATAAGAAAAAAATCTTACCATTAACGGTTTTATTCAAGATATATAAATTATTTTATCCTGAAATGAAATAATTATAAATTTTTATTGATGGATATTAAATTATAAGATCTTCAAATTTTCTCTTTGTTGATATGAAAACCCTTGCTAAGAAACTTGCACCAGAATTGAAGGGTATCACGAAGCCCATGATCATAAACTTGTGCTACAACTGGAGGGATGCACGAGGCCTATGTTGTAGTGCAACACATAAGCGATGCTTGAGAGTTTCAATAGCAAGCTACTGATATAAACTCTATCCCTAAAAAATTAATTTAATATCATATGAGTCCATGACTCATGTATGAGATATTAAACTGATAAGAACAGATACTACACTTGATCTTAGTCAAAAAGATGAGAAAGGAATGCTTAACTTTGTTTACTTGATACGATTTTAATATGTCATGCCCGCAACAGTTGTGGGACTTTAGGTAATGCTCATAAAACAATAAAAACACTTGGCTTTGAAAGCTCTCCCAACGTTCTTATGCTATATAGTTTAACCCTGGATAATGACAAGGAAAGAAGATGAATTTGTCAAAAGGCTAGAAACAATCAGCTATAAATGAAATTATTAATATTTTAATCAACGAAAGGCTAGCTCTCTTGTCCACAATTTGTTGATTAATATAAAGAATCTTTCTTTGTGCCTGCCTTTTCTTTTTATCATTAGTTGTTTACTTATCGGAATTCTTTTTTTTTTTGATAAAATATTGATGTTTTTTAAATTTTAATCAAAATTTTACATGAATCTATTAATATGAAAAATAGACAATCTATTTCAAAAATTATTATTCGTAAGGTAAATAAGTCGAACTATTAATGTTCTGTTGATATTTACATTAATTTGTTGATTTGGTAATATTTTACGGACAATTTTACCTTTCATTAATTTCAAAAATTACACAATATATAAATTATTATTTTTATTTTTATAATTTTTTTCTTTCTAAAAAATCTTCTCCCTTATTTTTTTTCTCTCAAACAGTCGACCAGTGGCATTCCCATCACCAGCTGACCACCTTTAGGTCATGACCAAATCTGGCCATATCTTTAGTCTCGTTTCTCTGGCCTGAAGAAAAGTCGACGGTGCTCCCCAAGCCATGGAGGCACCATTGAGTGCTTTTTTAGGACTCAAGTCGATGGCACTCCCATTGTTGACCAACCACCTTTCCATCATGATGTGAGACCTCGACCTTCACAGACATGTAGCGAAGGTAGACCCTATGATGTGGAGCAAGGGTAGTTTGGTCATTTTTCTTGTGAGCTCCTAGAAATGGGTTTTTTAATATTATTAAAGTCGAAGTAGGCCTAAGGCATAAATGAATGATGAAAATAAAGATAAAATGACAAAGGAAATAGAAATAATGATGATTTTCAAGATAAGGGTAAAATGGTCATTTTTCATATCGGGTCTAAATTTTTAAGTTTTCGTGAACTCGAATATTTCTAGACTATTTTAGACTTTGTCTCCGTGTCAAAATAGTAAAAAGATTACATAAAGGATTGGAAGAAGACAAAGTCAACTTATTAAAGGTATTTTCGTAATTTAAGTGGAGCTTGGATAAGCTTTAAGTATAAATATCTAATTTCCAACAGCTTCTTCTTCCTCTTTTCTTCCTCATCTCACATTTCTTCATCTTCCACGGAAACCTCCCTTAAAGCTTCCATAACTCTCTCTCTCTCTCTCTCTCTCTCTCTCTCTCTCTAGCTTTAATTTTCATGCTTTTGAGTACTTTTTCATAAAACCTTTTGTGCTCTTTCACTCGCTCACCTTAAAACCCTCAAAAGTCTTTCTTCAACACTTTCTCTCACTAGTTGGACATTTTAGAGAGAGAGAGAGAGAGATTTTCCATGATAGCTTGAGTATTCTTGAGAAGGAATTCAACTACAAATCCACCAAGGTGAGTAATGAATGAAGATTAATTTTAGGTTATTGATAATGGCTAGTAATTGGAGTTATGAGTTGTTTTACTGTTAAGGTTTGTTTATTTATTTTTAGTGATATTAGTGTAGAGAGAATAAATAGCCAACCAAATGATAATTGGAAGTTAGTTAGGAATAACAAGTAGAGCTTGATTTAAGAAGTAGCTTTTAGAAATGTATTTATGCAAATTGGATTGGTTGTGATGTTGTGTGTGTGACAGGTTCCAATAAGGCCTCACATGTTCATTTGGAGCAATAATCAAAGTTGAAATCGATCAAGGAATCAACAAAACCTATGAGTGAATTTGCATTAAAATGGTTTGGGACGAATGCTTATATGTTAGACCATGTCACTTGAAAATATTTTAATTATTTTTTTCTTCGAAATGTGCATGGGACAAGCTGTTGATGAAATGTTTTTCTATTATGAAATGTGTAAAATGATGATTCCATGTGCTCTTATGTTATGTTGAGATATATATATATATATATATATATACATGTGTTGTGTGTTGATATGTAATATTGTGTAATAAATACAACCGTACATGTGCATGATGTGGGGGATGCACATCCCGATAATGATGTGGGCAGGAGTAAGTATGATGATATTGAAATGTGCGAGTAGGGAGTGCACAAGATGATGGTATTGAAATGTGCGAATAGGGAGTGCACATGATGATGATATTGAAATGTGCAAGTAAGGAGTGCACATGATGATATTACCTTGTGCATGTAGGGAGTGCACGTTGGCTGAGTGAGGTGGTGGTATTCGTGTTTATATATGTATATATGTATATACATGTGTAATAGAAGGTTTATGAATATAGTACGTGGTTGCAACGTATGTGGAATCTTGCATGTTGAACATTAAAAGTTGCTAAGTATTTTCAAATTGATGTTTATTGCAACAAAAATGATTTTTTTGTTATGAAAAGAATTTTTTTTCTTGGTTGTCCTGTTTCTCGCTGTAGTGAGAATGTTTCTGGCTGCAGTCAAAAACTCTCGACTTTACAAGGTTGGTCACGGTTCTGTTTCTCACTGCAGTGAGGATGGATTCTCGCTGCAGCGAGGAATTTGGCTGTAGCGAAAATGGATTCTTGCTACAGCCAGAAACTCTCAAATGGTGGTGCAGTGCTTTCAATTTGACTAAGATTTTGACTACCTTTTAATTAGAATTGGGTAAAATAGTAAATATCAAAGTTGTAGCCCAGCCTCTTAGCTTTCTAATGGTCTAAAAATCATGTCAATTGGACTTTTGTAGTGAGAGATATGCTTGAAAAATTGAGACATATATAAATCAAGAATGCCTTTTCGCTGCACCGAAAAACCCTCAATTTTGCTTGTCTTATTTGGACATTTGTTGAAAATTTTCATTCTTTTCAACTTCATGGTTTATTAGATTTTTCAATGCTACGGAATTAAATATTTAAGGGTTGAATTAAGGGGTTTTACAAGAAATTAAACTAAGTTGCATTGTTTTTAATACAAGTGCATCACGTTTTCAAAATCTTTCCGTATCGTTTGCTTGTTCCTTTTTTATGTTCACTCACTGAGTTTATACTCATGTTTTTAAACTTCATGATTTCAGATTCAGAGGCAGTTGGGACCCAGACTGAGTTGTCCATGTATGCTCATCTTTTTGGTAAGTACTATGGCATTTCAGTAGCTGCGCCTTCATTCAAAGTCGCTCCGCTGACGGTCGAGAGTCTTTTGTCTATACATGTATATGTAACGTAAACTATTAAGAGTCATGTTATAAATAAAGTATGTATATTTTGGATTAATGATGCCATTGTGAGATGGCAATGAATAACAATACTATAAGATAATACGAATATAAATATTTGGTATGCATGTTATGTTACTGAAATATGTTGAGTTGAGAATTACAATATGTGGTTTTAGAAATGATGGTTGGGAATGATGATTAGGGTTGCATGAAAAGGCTTGCTTGGGCTTAGTGAGTTATGTCCATTGGGCCCATGCGTCGATCATGGCTTGGGATTTGGGCTGTAACACATTACTAGATTCGGTCAAATCTTTGGTCACACTTCTCTAGCTTAAGGAACAATTGGTAGTGCTCCCCAAGACATGGGAGCACTATCAAGTGCTCTTTTGGGAGTCCGATAGAATCTCCAACCGCGGAGTGGTCAATCGATGTCCATTGGTCAACTTGAGAGAAAGGGAAAAAGTGAAAAAAGAAAAAAGACATTTTAGGTATTTCGTGTTTGGGCATTAACGTCATTTAAACATTTAGAGCAGAATGTCTATTGTAAAAACTAATAGACCTATATGTAATTATGGTTAAAAGTTAAGAATGTCTTAATATTTTATCTTTTTTTTGCCCATTTAACATGCTTTTAATTCTTTGATGAAGCATTGTAATTTAGTATCAAAACTTCTTTTTTAAGGAAAAAATCTTACCATTAACGATTTTATTAAAAATATAAATAATTATTTTATTATGAAATGAATTAATTATAATTTTTTATTGGTGGATATCATATTATAAGATAAATATTATTTTAACACTATGATTCTCTTTTGTGATATCAAAAACCATGATCGTAAACTTGTATTATAATTGAAGGGTATTCCAAAGCCCATGATCATAAACTTGTATCAAAATTTGAAGGATGCACCAAGCCCATTATCACGGTCCTCACGTGAACGCAAGTCTTACATCGTTGAGATAATGCTCTTAACAGGTTGAACTACAAAGTCTTACATTGAAGAGTAACTTCCAATGGGAAGTAAGAAAAGATGTTATGGTCCTAGAGAGGGAGCCATGAATCTCATGTCAGCTATGTACTAGAGAGATACTGAAAATATAAAAGTTCACACCATCTTTAATCTATGAGGCGCCTTTTGTAGGATAAAACCATTAGGTTAATGGGCCAAAGCAAATAATACCTCACAGGGATTGGTGTAGACTGTGACAATTAGTATCAAAGTAGACTTTGAGTACTAGCGATGTGCCACTAAGGACAATGGGCCCTTGTTGAAATGAGAGGATGTCACAGTCCTCACGTGGATGTAAATCTCACATCGTCAAGATAATACTTCCAACAAGTTGAGCTATAAAGCATCATATTGAAAAGAAACTCCTAATAGGAAGTAAAGGAGGATGTCATGGTCCTTGAGAGAAACTCCCAGTAAGGAGTAAGGAAGGATATTATAATCCTAGAGAGGGGAGCCATAGATCCCACATCAATTATGTACTATAGTGATATTGGAAATATAATGGTTTACACCACCTTCAACCCAGGAGATTCCTTTTATGGGACAAAACTGTGAAGTCAGCGGGCTAAAGTGGACAATACCTCACAGAGTTTGGTGTTAGATTGTGACAATTGGTATCAAAGTAGACTCTAACTACTAGAGATGTGCTACTGAGGATAGTGGGCTTTTATTGAAGTGAGAGAAGATGTCATGGTCTACGCGTGGACGTGAATCTCACATCATCGAAATAATACTCCTAGCGAGTTAAGCTACAAAGTTCCACATTGAAGAGAAACTCACAACGGAAAGTAATGGAGGATGTCTTGGTCCTAGAAAGTTACTCCCGGGAGGATGTCATGGTCCACACGTGGACGTGAATCTCACATCATCGAAATAATGTTCTTAGTGAGTTAAGCTACAAAGTTTCACATCGAAGAGAAACTCCAAACGGAAAGTAATGGAGGATGCCCTGGTCCTAGAAAGAAACTCCCAACAAGGAGTAAGGAAGGATGTCATGGTCCTAAAAAGAAAATTCATGAATCTCACATCAATTATATACTAGAATGATACTGGGAATATAAAGGTTCATACTACTTTCAACCTGTGATATGCTTTTTGTGAGACAAACTGTGAGGCCAATGGGCCAAAGCGGATAATATTTTACAAAGATTATTGAACTGAAGGAAGATGTTACAGTAGCAAGTTGAGATACAAAGTCTCACATAGAAGAGAAACTCCAAGTGGGAAGTAAGAAAATATATCATGGTCCTAGAGAGAAACTCCCAATAAAGAAAATATATCATGGTCCTAGAGAGAAACTCCCAATAAAGAGTAAAGGAGGATGTCATGGTCCTAAAAAGAAAATCTATATACTAGAGTGATACTGAGAATATAAAAGCTCACACCATCTTCAACCGGTGAGTTGTTGCTTTTTGAGAACATGAAGCCAATAAGCCAAAGCGGACAATATTTTACAAAGATTAATGTGGACTGTAATACCCATGTTGTAGTGTAAGACATAGGCGATGCTCGAGAGCTTCAATAGCAAGCTACTAATATAAACTCTCTCTCCCCAAAAAATTAATTTAATATCATATGAGTCAATGACTCATTTATTAGATTTTAAACTAATAAGAACAAATACTACCCTTGATCTTAGCCATGAGGCCGAGAAAAGTATGCTTAATTTTGTTACTTGATGCAACTTTAATATGTCGTCTCGTATCGTTGTTTGTCATGCCTAACAGCTGTGGGACTTTAGGTAATGCTCATAAAACAATAAAAACACCTAGCTTTGAAGCTCTCCCAACGTTCTTATGCTACGTACTTTAACCCTGGATAATGACATGGAAAGAAGATGAATTTGTGCTAGAAACAATCAGGTCTATTTTCACTACCAAATGGCAGCCTTTAAGTTCCTCGTGAGAGGTCTTTGGACATGGCAATTGTTGAAAAGATTCGTTAGTGGGTCCAAATTATTCTGTAAAACTTTGAACATCTAAGCGGATGCCACCAAGTGGGAATTTATACTGCAAAAAAAAAAAAAAAAGGTACTCTGCTTCTTCTTCCACAGGAGGGGAAAGTTTTACTCGTGGAAAAATGTCATTCTTGGTTGGACGGACACATGATAATTACCCATTATGGTCTTTGTCCTAAGTGGCAATATATTTGAACTAAAATTTAGTCAAATTAAAATTTTTATTTTATCCTTAATGGAGATCAAGATAATAGATGTAAAAAAAAAATTGAAAGCTTTGTTTTTGTTGTTTCAACAGCAGAGAGGGTGGCTTGAAACGCTTTCCTTGTGCCATTACAGTGTAGCATTAAGCAATTTGAGTTTACATGTTTGAGACCCAGTCCGACAAAGCCAATCCAGCCCACTGATATTTGGGCTCAAGGGACATCCAATACAGGGAAATAGCGCAAAATCATTTAAGCTAAAATGTGAATATAATCTGATCAAACTGCAACAGTAACAACTCTAACTCTAATAAAACTTACCAAGCAAAACACTTGAAGCACATGTTAGTGTCTAGGCTTATCATTACGGTTGGCTACAACTATAGCACATTTTATAATAATGTTCATTTATGAATCATGTGCACACATGGCCTGATTTTTTGGGTTGCTAGAGTTGCCACGTGTTTATTTTTTATTTGTGCCAAAATATAGAAGTAGGCAAGTAGCTGCATGTTTTGTTCACCCAAAAAAAGGAAAAGAAATAACAACGCCGTTGGGTTAATGGGATTGTGCCCATTGAGTTGTATTTGAATTGGTCTTATATTTCAATTAGAGTTTGAATTATGGACGGATGATCTTAAAAGTTAACATTTTAAGTATCCAATAAAAAATCACCATCTCACATTTTGTTAAAAATTTACTAATAACTCTCATTCAGTTTATTATCATTTATATTAAGGAAAATGATCTATAAAATCAAGTAAAACGGCACCGTAGCTTGCAGATGATAGTAATTAAACTTAAATATTTAATAGGTGGAAATTGTCAGTGGACAGGACAGTGGCAGTTGAGCGGCTTGCCAATCTTCCAACTACATTTCATTAATTTCTTACTTTGTGTTTTCTTTTTCTCTCTCTAGGTGTTTATTGTTTCAGTTTCCATTCATCCCCATTCCTCTAGATAACTTGCTCTACTCTCTAGCTAAGCTAGCCTTGTTTTCGGTACAAGTCAAATCTCTCTTTTCGCTGTTTTTTCGAAGTGTCCTATCTTTCATGGCATCCTTTTTGACTACTCTCAGGCGCCTCTACCTTTCCATCTACAATTGGACCGTCTTCATCGGCTGGCAAGCATGCTCAGATCCCACTCTCTTATTCTCGCAATTTTCAACTTCAAATTTTGAAATTTCTTAGTTTACTTTTTCAGGTTTCAGGTTCTGTTTTTGGTGTTGAAGACGTTGAAAGAATCGGGCCATGAACATGTCTACAATGCCGTTGAAAAGCCTCTCCTCCTCGCGCAATCCGCCGCCGCTTTAGAGGTTCCTTTTTTCTTCACTCTCTTTACTTTCACTGAATTTTCTTTCCTCGTGCATCAGTAAAATTGACCGTCTTTCTCTTAACAGATTCTTCACGGTTTAATAGGTGAGCGCCCTCTTCTTCTTCCTATTGTAATTTGTAATTCTTGAGCTGATTTGATTTCGAAAAAACCAATTTTGAATTTTGTTAATTTTTGAAGGTCTGGTTAGGTCGCCAGTGTCATCAACTCTACCACAAGTAGGATCAAGATTGTATTTAACTTGGGGAATTTTATGGAGTTTTCCTGAGGTAAAACCCAAAAAGAATAAATCTTAAATTTACCATCTTTACTTTTATATCTCATCTTAATTTTTAGTTAAAATTAAAATGGTGATCGTGATTGCCAGATTCGGACCCACGTTCTTGTTAGCTCGTTGGTCATCAGTTGGTCCATAACAGAGGTAGAATTGATTGAATTCTGCTTTTCCTTTTTTGTCCACACGTGTAGTTAAAATTAACGACTGTTATTGGTGATGATCGCAAGTTGAAACAGAATGAAAAAAATTACTCTGCTTAAGTTGGTCAATGTTTTAGTTGTTGGGTTTGAGGTCTTATTGGCAGTATTTAGAGTAAAAGATAGAAAGAGCTTTCCCACATGTAATCTTATTTTGTTTTCATCTTTTGAGGCGTTTTGTTGGTTAAGTTAATAAGTTAAGACTGCTATTTCTAACTAGGATTGGGAGCTTATTTCAAAATTCATGATTTTACTTTTGCTGAAGCGAGGAATGTATATAGTTGATTCTGAAGCATTTGCGTTTATGTTATATTGTGTTTAGAACTGAGTATTGCTGCTTGTGCTTATTGTTTGAGTTTACTGATCATAGACTCTAGTAAGCCATTTGCTCAGAAGTAATGTTTCCCTGTGCATGAATGATGGAAAATCGCAGTATTATATAGTCCTCTGATTTTTTTATAAACATTGACACCATACTGATTTTTCTTTTTTTTGGTGATTTCTCATAATTACAGATTATTCGCTATTCTTTCTTTGGCATGAAGGAGGCCTTTGGTTTTGCACCTTCATGGCATTTGTGGCTTAGGTATATAATACATGCGTGCTGGTCTCATTAACTGGAAACAAAGTGGTTGAATCCTTAAGTGGTCGTTTTGCTAATATTCAATTTTTTCATGCAGGTACAGTTCCTTTTTGGTTTTGTATCCAACTGGCATCAGCAGTGAAGTTGGTCTGATATATTTTTCCCTGCCATATATCAAGGTAATGAATCGATGACATATGATGCTAAAAGTCTGCTAATGTGATCGGCATCACAACTACTTTCACCCCACTTTATAAGCCATGCTAAATGCTTGATATATGAGTTGAAATGGAGTTTTCTTTGTTGATGGTTATCAAATAAAGTTTTTATACTGTTCGTGTCTCATATTATTTGCTAGTGTAATTTGAATGACCAAAAGACAGTTAGAATGGTTGGTCCTCTATGGGCAGAAATGAAAGTTTGCCTGTATAAACATGTGTTCTAACATTAGCAAATTGAACATGTTTAAATGTTGAATTTAACCTCTAAATGAATAGAATAGATGACAAGTTTGTGAGACAAAAGGATGGCTTTTCTGATACAACTAGCTATTTGCTTACACTCCCCTTGCCCCTTTTTTCACTTAAAGTTTGCAAAAGCAAAAGGATGGCTGTTCTGATACTAGCTGTTGATTTGCTTACAACTCATTCAACTGTTTTTAGCCCTCTCCCCAATCACTTCTTGGAATTTTATACCAACAGAAGTGGTAAAAGCATCTTCTTTATGCTTATTGATTGAACTGGTTTATCTGCAGGGCTCTGAGAAGTATTCTGTAAGAATGCCAAACAAGTGGAATTTCTCTTTTGATTACTTCTATTTAGCAATTCTTGCCCTTGGATTCTATGTCCCGGGTATGGACTTAGCATTCCTCTATTTGACATTTTTTTCCATGCTTGTTTAGTTGGCTCGTCCGCAATTATTTGCTGCCACTTACTCATCTGCATGGCACAATTTGTTGCAGGTAGTCCTCACCTGTACCGTTATATGCTTGGGCAGAGGAAGAGAGCTCTTTCCAAATCAAAAAAGGAGTAGAATGGAATCAAGATTTGTAATGTTGTGTTCATTATTTATCCGAACTTTGTGCATGTATCATTTCATTCTTCTTCTTTTTCTTAATTATTGCCTGTGGCTAAAGTGTTCCGCGATCAGCCTTCTCCTTTAATATGATGGTATAGATGCAGATCAAATACCAAATGGTAAGTTTGGTGGTTTGGCGTATCCTTCAACCTCCAATTTCATAACTTCCTTGACAACTCTACAAATCCTAAAATTCCCCTTTTGATACAAACAACACGCCATTGAACCTACCTGTTTGCACCCTTACTTTAAGCCTGCAAGATTAATTGTAATGGACTGGGAAGCTGCAAGTTTTTAGAACTTGGGAGTGGACTTGAGTTGGATCGAAACTTCAAGATAGTTCAGTTTGCTGTCAAGCCTGTTCGAACTCTTAGATTTTGGAAGCCGGAGTTTGGGTGGGCTTCATGTGAGAGTAACATAGCCGGCAACATTGTCATTGTGGCTTTAAAATGTTTAGTGCTTTGGTTTGATTTTTTTTTAGTTTATTTATTTTTTAAAAGTAAAAGTTAAATTAAATAAAAAATTAAAAAAGTATTTAAAAAAATAAATAGTTTTTTTGAAAGAATAAAATTTTGAAAAAAAAAGTTTTTAAAGAAAGCGTCAGGAGGAGTTTTCTCTATTCTTTTTTTAAAGGCACATTTATTTTTTTAAAAAAATTTTTTTTGTTTCAAAAATATTTTTATTTATTAAAAATTATTATAATATTATTTGTTTTTATTTTTATATGATTTATTAATTATAAAATTTATATTATATAAAAATATTTTTTATATTTTTTATAAATAAAAAATGAAATTAATATTTTTTTATTATGAATAAAAGAATATGTGATTAATAAAAAATTATTTATTAAATATCTTTTTTAGTAATTTTAATCAAAATTAAAATTTATATAAATTATTTTAATCAAAATTAAAACTTATATAAATTATTTTATCAAACAGTTTATTTATAAAAAATGATTATAAAAGTAAATTTATCAAACAGATTTAGTTTAATTTTAAAAGTTATTATTTTTCATAATAGTTTCATAATAATTTTTAAGTTAAAAAAAATCAAATCAAACAGGTTCTTAATCTTATCTCTGAGGGATTTTTTCCTCTTTAGAATTATGTTAAAATTAAGACCATTAACGCGATCAGAGACATTATGCCAATGCTTTGAATAAAACCAAGGTGAATATGTTAATATTCAGTCAACGTGCAAGTGTGTTCCCTTCCAATATGCACAATTTGTCAACCCCAATCTTTTGGGAAAAGCAGTTCGGTAGAATCTAATCAATTGAAAAAGAAATTGACATGAAGATCAGAAAGTTGTCCAAATCTGCTGTAATCTTGGAACGGAATGTAACGGAAAATTATAACAACCTGAACACCTACAAGTGATGTGCTCTAGTATGATCTCAAAGTTTGTTCGATCCAAATGACCTATTCTTCCTTAGTTCGACTCAGAACAAGAATGGATTGGATTCTGGGACACGCAAGCCCGAACGCTTGTCTAAACTTATTCTTTTTTCCTATATATAATACATTTTCGTTCCCTTGTGTATAATACGAGTTTAGCTCCATTGATGGGGAAGTCTTGTAAAGTGTAAACAAGGCATCAATGAGTCTAGCAATTAAGGATTCGATTGGAAGTCACCTAATCAACTAATCAAGATAACTGATCAAGTTAGGTAACATAGAAAAACAAGATTACATAGCAAGGTTGTAGGTAGATAAGAGATTTGCTTAGAGGCATGTAAATTCAAACCAAATTGATGTGAGTTTGGTTTTTTTATTCGGTTATTTGGATTAAATATGTTCAATTACAATGAGTCAATCAGTTCAATTTTTTATTTGAAAAATTTCCAACCGAACTAATCGAAGTGGAAAATGCTTATATAAAAAGAGTTAATTTTATTAATTACACAAGTCTTTTTCCAGAGGAATTTCAACTTCTATTATAATTAAGGTGTGAAGAAATTATACTTAGAATCATGTGAATTTAAACTCAAGTAAGTAAATCAAATATTGTTTAATATCAAACATATATCTAATTTTAGAATATTTTTCACAAGTTCGATTTTCGATAATCGAACTGAATTAATAAAAATAGTTCGATTTTCGATTTTTCAGTTCCATTTCAGTTTTTTTAGAAGAGGTTTGATTTTTTCAATTTTGATAAATTCAGAATCAAACTAACCATTCAATCTCTTTGCACACCCCTAGATTTGTTCACCGAAAAAGAAAGAAGAGAGTAAGCTGAGCAACTCCGTACCTGTGAAGTAAAAGAGAAATAGAGTGCTGCCTAGGTTCGATTTATTTAATGATACAACTGAACAAACTTTTTTGCTTGTTTGCATCCCTAATCTTCTCTCGATTCCTTTCTTATCATATTTGATTCTATCCGCAACTTAAGACGGTATGCAAATATGTCCATAAAAAAAAAAACACTTGAATAATTAAAATTGTAAAAGCAAACATTAGCTCTAATAATTTCAGAAGATAAACATAATTATCAATAAATATATTCATAATTATACCTTACATGATGTTCAGTGCCTTAAGCCAAGTATCATGTTCCAAATTTGGTCTTTCAAAGTTACACATTAAACTTTTATACCTACATACATCAAAAGGTTAGCTTTGCATTTCATTAATTTCAAGTCAATTATATCTTGCTAGCAAGTTGATCTCCTCCAACCTTTCGCAATTAACCAGAATATGGTAACCTGCAAAAGATCAAGACAAACTGTTTTGAGAAAAAAGAAATGGATTTAGCATTGCCTTTACAACAATTATACAGTTGTATATACGTGCATGTCTGCCAGTACATTGCTACAATGCTACTTACCCTAGCTTCAAGGACGTATCGGAGCTTTCATAGTCATGTGGAGTCCCATTAGAGGCACAAAAGTTGGTCACTGACTCTGATGACTGGCCATCCTCGCAAAACACAATCTCTGAATCACTAGCCATTTGTTTTCGGCCATTGCATATCTGCAACACCTTCAGTGATGAATGCTTGTAGCTACTAACAAGTACAGAAGCATAAAATAATAGGAGAAGGAGGGAGAACTATACTTGCAGCTTCAATCGTTCGTTTTCTTCCATCAATTGCATTCCCTGCATGTTTTGAGACAGAAATTGCTGAAATATAGCTATAGGGTATTTAAGTAAACATCACCTACAAAGTTACATGATTCCATACTTCTAAAACTTTATGTTTAATAAGAACGGGCTTCACCATTGTCCATAGCATTTTTCCTCCATAGTCAATAAAAGGATTTTTATTGGATATATTTATTGCAAGTTCAATTAGTTAAGAAGTCTCTCCATGCACCTGAAAATTGGAATAAATGTATATCAAGATGAACTAGAATCTGATTAATTGCACAGACAAACATAAGATTGTTTGCTGATCTATGCACAAATGAATATATGTACAATTGCCTACCTTTGTCCTTCAAACTGAACTTTCTCCTAAGCATTATTATTATTTGATTGATTATGTCAAGTCCTAGACAGTATTATAAATATAGAGACAAGAATTCTAATTCCATAATGACATTTACTATAAGCCACGCTATTTATATATATACTTCCTCCTTTTTGTCAGTCTCAGGATGTAGATTACAATGTAATGTAGTTACCTTTCTTTGAAGGTCATTGATTTCTCTCATAATCTTTTGACCCTGAAATACAGTTAAGAAAACAGTAATTAGAGATAAGTAGAAATGGCTACATATTGGACAAAAGTTGCAGACACTTAAAGTGTATAACCTTTTTCTCTATCACACGGCTCAATCCAGATTCCAGAGATTTTTCTAGCTGCTGTAGTTCTTCAATACTTAATCCTTGGAGTTCCTCACCCCTCATTTGCCTGTTTTAGGCGAAATCATTATGTATCCACACACATAATATGCACAAACCAATAAGAAACAAAACAGATGGATACCTCAGCTGATGACTTTTCTCAGATACTTCCTTACTCAGCATGGACTGGTTGCCGTTCTCTACAAGCTACAGATCAGGAAGAGGGGAAATTAATAATTCTCTATGACCGATAAACATAAGTAATGGGGCTTTATATTTCCCATCAAAGGATTTGTGCCATCCTTGGTTGGATAATGATAATAAAATTCATAGCTCACAAGAAAATTCTTCTATTATGTGTCGAACAGAAAAAATAATATTGAAATTTTCGCAAGTCATGGTTTGATTTGTGATTCTTTCATGTGAAACAAGGGGCTCACCGATGAAACTTGCACCACTATTAAGTCTATAAGAACTCCAATTTTTCATATTTAGATCCCCCAAATAATTTTCCTCCCAATTAAGTAACTACTGAAGTAAGAACAAAAAGGGCAGAAAGAGAGGAACGAAAACAAAATAACCTGCAACTCAAGAGATGGTTGTCCCAGCTTCTCAAGGTTCTTTGAGTGCAAGTTGTGCCTCTCTAAAATCTCCTTCATGCTTCAAATTAGAGACAAAATTATCAGTTCTCTGATGTCAACCTATAGAATGTTTCATACCAGATCACTTGGGAAAAATATGTATACCAAAACTTTCAAACAATTATAGTTCGTTTCCACTGTTTCATTCCACGCTTCAATATAGGACACTAGGCTGCCATGAAAGGGAGAGAAAGGAGAAAAGGCATTGGGCTGGAAGTGTCCAATCACATATAAGCTGTGTGAGCTTTAATAGAGGCAATCATGGGCAACGCAGCAACATTTGGTTTTTTACCCATCAAGACAAAGATGCCAAAGACAGTTAAAGTTAAACATGTAACAACATCTAGTGATGATGATATGATCTACAGGCTATAGAGTTACTTTTCTTGGTTTAAAAAGACAAGCCAAAACAACCCATAGCAACTCAAGTAGTATTGTATGCAGAAAATGCATGAAAAGTTAACCCAATGTAGAGTACATAATTCTAAGCAAACCAGATGGCAATATCATTCAGAAATAAATAGAAGATAACAATAGTCATTATCAACCAAAAACTTGGCTCAGATTAATTAACTATAAAGAGACCTAATTACGGTTTCAACAACATGGCCTCAATATGCAGTCAAAATTACACAAGCCGTGCAATGAAGATAATTTCCATCCCATAATGCTTCTTCTACTGGAAATATTACCTATTACTATTACAGATTTAGGGTATCTAGCAAAGGCTAGAAATACTTTGGTCCATGACATCTGGTATGTATCTTCACATGCATTGTCTATGTCCTAACGGTTAAATCTTACTGAGTGCCAGTGGTAAGGATACAAGGCGTTCTGCGCATTGAAATTTAATACTTAGAAAACAGAAAATCCTCAAATATTCATTTCTTATTAGAATGAGAAGAGCAAAAGGAAAAAATCTATATTAAAAGAAAGAGGCTATAATCAACTAACTTCTACAAACAAAATATCCTCAAAATGGCAACGACTTATATATAACTAATCTATAACACTTTTAGACAACAAGGATGCAACTTTAAACAGTGCTATTCTTTTTTCTTGGGGGAGGGTGTGGTGAAAATGAGAAAAAGGAGGGAGAACAATAGAACAGCAATAAGAATTTAAGATTCAATTCAGAAAATCTACCACTAAGAAATGCCAAGTGAAAGTTGTTAAATTACTTCATTCTGCCCAACCATAAAGCTAGCTATTAACTTGACAAGAAAATTTAACAAAACAATGACCAAATTAATGAAAATGGATGGAGACATTTAACTTTTATTGTAGATAGGAAAATAGCATAACCACCCAAATTAAATGAATAGACAAATAAAATGCAAGGAATCTGACAGCCCAAGAACAAACAAAAATTTAACTGCAAACCACAACTGAACAGTACCATGAAACAAATTATAACATCTCCATGCAGTACAAAATGTTGATGCAGTAAGCAACAAAACATATCAGTGCTATCATATCCAGCATAACTTTATAATGAATCAACCACAAGGTTATTCAAGTTAATTTCCACAGAACCAACCTTCAACTAGATGAGATTAATAATATCAATAACATACTTCCTATTGCAAATTGACAATTTATAGAATCATGGTCGAAGATATCTGGTTCTATGCTCCTTAATGGTTGGGGGGGTTGGTGGGAGCTCATCTCGATATTCTATCATGATCATCTTCTTCATTTTATAATTAGGCCCATCTTTTCTTTTGGTTCAGTACACCAAATTCTGAGACAAACAATGAACCCTTGACCAGTGCCAGGCAAAATTGAATATCTTTGTTTGCCAAACTTTTCCGAGCTTTCTGATTTTCTAAGTAGCTGGACATGATCAACCATCAACCATATTAATAGATTCTCAAGACAAGTTTCTAACATTTTTTAAACAACAACAGAATGCCCAAGCATGGAAACACAGCAAAATAAGAAAACATATATATTCTTAGATTATCACTATAGTCATGTTGACAAAATAAGAAAACAAAATAAATGCGAACAAGATGCATACAGCAGCTGTCTTCTCTCCAACACTTTATGCATAAATCAAAGTTCCTCATCAAATTTTCACAGAACTGTCACATCTTGTCACAGAAAAAGTTTTCAATGCTATTTCCGGCATTGAAACTCTGCAAGACGTTCTGATGCTTATAAACTGGGCATTCCCACGCAAACAATAAAATGGTTGCTAAACAAAAAGGAGTAGCCTTCATCATGCGGTAATCTTTAAACAGAACCAGGCTCCAATCATCTACTATAAGGTTTTTTCTCTTATTAAGTAAATTAATTCGTTCAGACACACACACACACACACGCACACACACAACGAGAGAAGAGAGCGTTAAGGATAAGCAAAAAGCATATACTTGCATTAAAAAGGCAGATATCTAAGTTATTATTATCCATTAGCTAAGATGACACTAATTCCCAACCAAAGAAATGGTGAAGCAAAACTAGTTCTACCATGGTCAGGGATCTATAGTGATCCCAAATTGAATTTACCAGTTAAAGTAGTGCTTCCTAGTTTCTGACTGCTGGTTCTTCCCGTTAGGAACTATCAGCAGATAATTATGACAACCACAAATTTATATGTAAATGCATCAGGTTGACTTGTATGAACGTCTTTTCCTTCTTGCACACTATAGTAGCATTATTGTCCAAGTACATTATAGGTGGTTCCTGTTATACGTACTGGTGTTAAAAATAAGTGCTTCAGTCCTTCAGATACCAATGTTTGTTCACGTGAGAGCCAGAGAAAGGAATTCTCCAGTTTCAGAAATGAGAAAAAGAAGGACAAGACTCATAGAAACAAACAATGAACAATAACATTAGAAATGAATACTACCCTTCCAACAAACCAGAAAGTTTTTTTTTTTTTTTTTTTATGGAAGTACAAAAAGACTAGTACTCCCTCATAACTTTGACTTAAGAAAATTTGTAAATTGACAAAACAAACCAAATAAGACCAAAAACACCACGGACAAGGAGTAAACTACATAGAAAATGGATCAACAAACAAACATCCCCACCTGACACTATTACAGTGTCTTTACGCCAACACCACCATAAATTCAAGCTTATCTTCTTCCTGTACCGTAAGACATATAGATCCACATAAAATGATAAAACACAAAATAGACGAATTCCTCGTCGATATCTCAGACTTCCATTTACAATTCGAACACAAACAACAAAATATCCAACCTATAGTACACATATACTCTCTTCCATACGCCAATAATTTAAAACCCTTTTCATTCCCATCAAACTTACTGATTTTTATTAAAAAAAATCAGAAGAAAAAGCAAACTTCCTCCTCTCAGGAATCTAAACAAGCACAGGCGAAAAAGGTAAAAACTCGTTATTTTTCTCAAAGTTCAAAACTTTGTCCGTTTTCCCACACTAAAGACTATAATTTTACAACTACAACATGATTTATACACACAGAGAGTGAAATAAAGAGAAAGAACGTACCTTGAGCTAGCATACTGAAAGAGCTTGCCAGTAGATGAGAAAATGACAAGAGCAACATCTGCATCACAGAGAACAGAGAGCTCCTCAGCTTTCTTAAACAACCCTCTTCTCCTTTTGGAAAAAGTCACCTGCCTAGCTGTAGCGTTATCAATTTTCTTGATCTGAATCTTCTCTCTTGCCATTTTTTTTTTGTTAACTTCTTCTTGTTCTTCTTTTCTCTACCTTGTTTCTTCCTAAATAAAACCACCAAAAAAAAAGAGTTGTCGTCGGTTTTTTATAGCAGTTCTCCAATCAAACTTCCATTCAGAGAATGAACCAACATGTAATCAAGTAAAACTGGAAACCCCAACAACAAAAAACAAAGAAAAGTTTCTATAAATAGAGTTAGTAATAATTAAAAAGAAAAAAAGGAAAGGTAAAAAGGGACAGTCTGGGTTAAAACGGCGGCATTTTGCCAAATTTAGCGTCAAGTGTTCAGAGACAAAACCCTAAAAGGAAGAGAAGAAATGAAATGAAAAGGACCCAACTTGAGTTGAGATCCAAAACAAAGAAACCAAAAAAAAGAAAGGCAAAAACCCCAAATTGAGTTTTTGAAAGTGGCACAAGGAAACCGGAAGAAGAAGAGTAAAAAATGATTGGTTAGGAAGGTATATTAATTTATTTCATATTTACTTACCAGTTTTGGTGGGTTTTTGGGTGTTGGGTTCGGTGCCAGAGGTTGTTTTTTTGTTTCCGAGCTTGTTAAAAAGCCACCAATGAAGGGTTGAGAAAGAGGCAGAAAAGGAGAGAAAGAGTGAGTGAGAGAAGAATGTGGCTTTGGCCTTTGTGGTCGTCCAAGAAAGTGTGAAAAGAAAAGACCTTTGCTTTGGTCAGGGAAAAAGCAATGCCTGTTTTAGTGAAGCAGTGAGCTTTTTCTTTCTCCTTCCTCGTCTTTTTAGCTTGACTTGCTGAAAATGGAACTGAAGGGACTGGATTTGAGTAGCAAGTTTGAACAGGTGGGGCACAACTCATATATCATAAAATTGTAGGGCTTAATTTAAAAATTTATGAAAATAGTAGTATTCTTATTTTTCTTTTTTTTTCTATTCTTCATTTATAGTTGTACATTTTCATCAAATATATTTTGGTTAATATTTTTGCAAATCACAAAAGAGAAAACCTTTGAAATACTAATGACAATCACTCTCCATAAATTTCTTTTGACTTTTTATCAAACATAGATACTTAAGGTTTTGAGATGAGAATTTCTTGATTAGTTTATATATTGCTTCTTTTTTTGAAAGGTGGTTAGTTAATATATTGATCAACATCAATTGTTTTCTTAAGATTGAAACACAAAACATTCAAATCACAAATTAAAATTAAAAGAGAACAAATTTTAATATTTTCTCTTTTCTATTTCCTTTTTTTCCTTCTTTTTCACTATTTTACCTTCCCTCCTCCTTGATTTGCAATGACATCCGTTAATCTTAAAGTACTATTATAAAATTTAATGCATCTACCTTATCCATGCCTGATTAACAATATTGTATTAAAATTTGAACCCATTTATTTTGTTAAAAATGTTGAGAGTACTCTTTACAAAATCTGACTCGATCCAAATTCAATAATAAAAAATAAAGTTAAATCATTTTAATGTATTTTATTATTCAAAATTTGAGTTAATAAACTCAAAAGTAAATTATATATTTAAAAATTGCTTATATTTGATGCACTATCAATGTATAGTTTCTAAACACTATCAATTCATCAAAATGTACCACCTCGAGGTAAAATAAAAAATTATAGAGATTTAAAATTAAATATTAAAAGTTTATAATAACTAATTAAACAAAAAATAAAATATTTTCATTTTTCTATCTCTCTCAACCCTTTTTTTTTTCTTGTTCTCCTTCTCACTCCAACTCCATCATCTTCTTCTTTTATTAAAATTGAGTTTTGTAAACTTCTTCAACTTAGCAATCTTTAGATTATTTTCTTATTCTTTTGAAAAATTAAGAGAAATTCGGGAAATATACTTTCCAAAAAATAAGATTGAAGAAACATGATTCAAATAAATAAATCTTATTAGCAAAATTTTATTAAGTTAACAATTTTGCTTCTAAGTAATAGGATTAAGTCAAAAAATTTTCTTTTCCTAAAAGTCGTATCCCACTTCTCTTACCCGTTATTTTGCAAAGGGAAATTCACTTTCACTCGAGTATGTTGATTTTGAAACCCTTGTAAAATGCTTAGTAATTCATTTAAAATCTTGAAAATATGGAATTTAGTTAAAAATTAAAATGGTTACGTAACATATCTTAAACAATGATTTTGGTTCAAATACCAAAAAGCATGTGATTTGGTTTAACATCTCAAATTTAAACTTATTAGCATTTTAGATTTTAGTAAAATGATTAAATAATACCTTAAAGGAATTATGATTTTATAGGAATTTAGAGTTTTATGACTGTATTCAATGAAAAAAAAAACTAATGCCTATGGAAAAAGAACAATTTTTTACTTAATCTTGTTATTTAGAAGCAAAATTGTTGACTTATAAGATTTTGCTAATAACATTTATTAATTTGAATTTTGTTTCCTCAATCTCTCTTTTTAAGGTTTCAGAAGAATAAGAAAAAAATTTTAAAAATTGCTCTTAAAGTTATAAAATTTTACAAAACCTAATTTTAATGGAAGAAAAAGATGATAAAGTTTGAGAGAGATAAAAAAAAAGAAAAACAACGATTGAGAGAGATAGAAAAATGAAAATATTTTATTTATTGTTTAATTAATTATTATAAAAATTTTAATATCTAATTTTAAGTACAAAAATTTTTTTATTTTATCTCATTAATGAGGTGGCACATTTTGGTGAATTGACAATGTATAGAAATTCTACACTGTTAGTGCATCAAATATAAATCCATACACTGTTAGAGCATGTACCACCTCACAAAAAAATAACTTTAAAACTTTAAGAGACTTAAAAGTAAATATTATTAATTTAAAAAAAAATAATTTTTTCTCTCTCTCCAACTCCATCTCAACCAATCTTTTTTTTTTCATGTTCTTCTTCTCTGTTATAATTTCAAAACTCTAAATTTTTAATTTTGATTCTTAAAGATAATATATATTTCAATATTCTTCTTAATTTATCATGTTTTATATGTTGTGATTGTCTATTTATCACTTTTATTTGATTAACAAAAGAGGTTTTTCGAAATTCTTTGAAACTCACGCAATGAAGACTTTGAAACTCACATGATGAAGACATCGTTCTGAAATTTTAATGTGATAATACGAGACTCCTGCTGTAAAGAAGAAAAATTGATTTTTGTTTACAAATTTTTGTTTAAGATTGTTTTTTTGCTCATCTATTCATAGATCTAAATGAAGGTTGTACTCAATAGATTTTTGTTTTATCCTATTTAATGTATAACGAAGTTGGAATATGTAGACTTACTGGATATTGAACAAAGCCTGAGTTCTGGAGTTTTTGTGTGCTGCATGTTGCAATGCAAGTTGGGAGCTGCTGCATTTATATTCCCATAAAGCAATTATATTTCTTTAGGGTTGATATTTTGCTTTCCACCTTTTCCAATTGCTTTATTCATTTCATTCAATTGGCAAGTTAGCCATTGTTGAACAAATCAAAGATTTTACCTCATTATTTATTACTACTTTTTTTAAGTAATTTCAAACAAAAGAGTGAAATAAATATTAAGAATTAAATTAAGAAGAAGAGTAATATAAATATTATTTTGAATAATCAAAATTAAGAATTTAGGATTTTATTTTTCAAAAAAAATTAAGATTTTGAATCTATAGTGGTTGGGGGAAAAAGAGCGAGAGATTGAATAAGAGAGAGAGAGTTAGAGAGATAAAAAATTGTTTTTTCAATTTTTTTTTAAAATTTAATAATATTTATTTTAAGTTCCTTAAAATTTTGAATTTATTTAAAAATTTTAATAATATTTATTTTTAAATCTCTTAAAATTTTGAATTTATTTTTTTAATGAGGTGGTATGAATTTATGCCTTTACAAGCAATATATAAAATTATACATTATCAGTACATCAAATATAAACTCTTAGAAAATTTATCAATTATAAATAATACATATACCAAAAATAACATAAAAATTACAAAATCATTATTTATAATCGAATAACAAATATCTTAAGTTCACTACTCATATCTTACCCAAATCTATTTATAACATAACGTAATCTTATTTAAATAGATTGAATAAGGCTAAATACCCATTTACATATTAATTATTTTCATTCTTCTTAATGTGGTCATAAAACAAGTCTAGAGACAGTGAGAATGGGAGCATGGATGCCAATCGTCGTTACTTATTATTATGGATATCCAATTAAATTAATTAATATTTCATTTATTTAATTATTTTTTTATGAAAATAAAAATGCAAATAGCAAAAATTCTACCAAACAAATATAAGTGTCGATGTAGTGGTGTCAAGTTTGAGCTACAAAAGTATTGCGCTCTTAGGTTTGGTAGTAGCTTTATAGTTCCTTACCTAAACTCAGTACGTGATACGTAGTAATAATTAATTTAAGCTTTAAAATTCCTACCCAATTAATTAATTCAAGACTTTTAGTCATGCACTAAACCAAATTAGTCATAACCTAGTTCCACATTTGCTCACGCTTTGTTTCTAAGAGAATTGAATAATTAAATGTGATTAGATTTGACAATTGGATTAGTCACGGAGAGTTAGGGTTGGTCAAATTTAAGTGGTTTCAATTTTTTTTAATTTAAATTTATTTTAGGTTTAAGTCATTTGTATTTAAATTGCTGATTTTTAAAATAAAATCAATTTGAATTGTTTGAAACACTAGATATTTCAAATTATTTCGAATTTAAATTATTAACTTTTGTCATGAAATCAAATTAATTCGGCTTGGAGTTAATTTTTTGAACGTGATTCAGTTTACCAAATGTATGTAATTTAGTTAATCACTTTATAAAGAATATGCACTGACATCTGATCTCATACCTAACATTACCTAAATGCAATGTGATTGTGTGCTATACACTATTATTGGACTAGAATTTATTGCTAAGAAACTGAAAACCGCAATAAAACTATACCAGAATACCTTAAAACCAGAAAAGAAGGGACCTGATGAACCCCACCAGAACAATAAACTTGGGGAAAGGGAGAGAACAGAGAGAGTAAATGAATTCATAACCAATGCAAAGATGGCCCTGGACAACTACCTACCACTAATCCTTCACATTAAACTCATTAATTGATTCTCCTAATTCGGCATTAATGTAAGGTACCGTAGCAATAATATGTATACTTTTTTTATATAAACTTATAATATATATATATATATATATATTTAAAGGGGAGTTGTAAGATTAGAATAGATTTGAAATTTTTTTTTTAATTCCATGTAATTAAGGACAAATCTATATAGTTAATTAAATTAGTTAATGAAATTATGATTATTAATTGACTATTAATGTTTTTTAATATATATACTTTATATATATTTTAATATATAATTGCTATTTTATATATTAAAATATTTTTAGTATATATACACTTTAAATATAAATATATTTACTTTCTATTTTGTGTTAACATTACAAAAATTATAACTTATAAAATTATTAATTATATTTGAGATATTTGTTATTGATTATTTAAATTTAAATCTTATTATTTGTATGTTTTATTAATTTAATTATTAGTAAATTATGGAATATGTAGAAGAAATATCATTGTATATGGATGTGGGTACGGATTTAAATTCGGATAATTGAGTGCCTATGAATAGCATTTTAATAATATTTTTATATAATTGAAGTTTTTAAACGGACTAAGGTAATTATAAGGTTGTGGAGATGTATTAGGGTTAAAGTTAGGATAATAAGTTTTAAAAATATTCATATAATTAAAACGATTCAAGTATTTTATTTTTTATAAGGTTAGAGTTCAGGTATCTCAAAATTAGCAAGCACTCTGCTTGTTGACAACTCTAATTTTGCTCAATTTTCGATTGTTTAATTATTTATATATGAAATTAAATAATATTTTATAATTAATTTAATGAGTATTTAATTTTGTGAATATTTAAATAATTGAATCATTAAACACTTCACCATTTTTCGTTACTAATAATTTTATCACTTAAATTCTAGACTCAAATTATACAAATTAATTAGATTGGGTTTGGTAAAAATTCCAAATTCAAATTGCAAAGCATGCATTTGTATTTAAAAAAAAAACTAAACCACAAACTATTTAATAAAAAACGTTTATATTTCCCAATTTAGATATCTTTCACATATTAACAACAAAAATTATTGGTATGAGTAAATTTGGAGAAATAATACCAAATAATTTTAGGTTTGGTTTTTTTACTAATTAATTATTTTTTGCTTAGGGTTTGATTTAAAGGTAAAAATGAATAGTAGAAAAAAAAGCAAAATGTATGATTGAAAATAAACAAATAATTTAATATATATTAATTGAATGTACCATCAACCGTGAAATTTAAAATATTTTACTTAACCTTTTAATTATTCACTAAATAATAATAATAATTCAATAACTTCGGGGTACAAATATAACGTGAAAGAACCGAAAGGACAGTTTCGTAAATTTCGATTATGACAATGCGTCCGTACGGAATAGACATACCACTGGCAGAAAGTACGGAGCATCTTGCAAGTAATAATATTGAATAAAAAACAGTATAATTAATAGTTGATGCTATGTTTATTTTATTTATATTTATTGCGTCTCCTACGAGATAATACTATCCTCGCCCTTTCATCCTTTTCCCGGAGGGTTTTTTTACAATGTACCGTCAGTATGATGCACGTTGGAAATTAATTAGGAAATCAAATGATTTGACTGTAAAGTGATTCGGTCAAATAATTGAACGGTTCAGATATCATGCAGTATCGTATTCATCTTTTTTGTGTGATACAGTATTACCCATTGCATACGTGATTCACGATTTTTTTTTTTTAGTGACCCTTTGGCATCTATATTTGAGATTTATTTGAGTAAAGTATACTTACTTTTTTAATTTTTAATTAATTTATATTCGTGCCTATTAATTTTCAAAATTAATATTTCATTCCAAATATATTAACAGTATTAATATCTAAATATAAAGTGTCTATAATATTTTTTTCACTATTTTCCTTTCTCTTAAGTTGGCTAGCGACATTCCTTATACTAGTTAACCACTTGAATCTCCCTGAACTCCCTTGGGAGCATCTCCGATTATGAGTGGTGGTTGGTGGAAAGATTTTTTGTCAAAAAAAAAAAATTAATTAAAAATTATAATTTATATAATAATTTTAAAAATTAATGAAAGATAAAATTAGTTTAAAAATATTATCACATCATCAAATTAATAAAAATATTGACAGTTGATTAGCAACAATACTTATATGTTTAGTGAAAATATTTTTTTTACATGGAGTATTCATTTCAAAAATTAATTAAATCATATATAATCATGATATAAAATCAAAGAGATTAGTGTATTTTATCCATAAAATTTATACCATATATATCATATTTAATGAATAATATATAAGATTTTATCCATAAATTGAAGCATTGTAGCTTGGTGGTTCAAGCGTAAGAGATCATTGAGGTAATTTGCATATTTTATTTTAAAAAAATTATTAATTGTTTTCAACTTACTTAAACTTTAATTAAATTAAAAAATTTTAATACAATCAATATCAAATATTCTTATTTTATTTCTATTTAAACTTGTAATACTAAATATAAAACTATAATGCATAAAATATAAATAGTTAAATATGATGTATAAAATTAATAATTTATTGTTCTATAATCAAGATTGGTTAAGGATTATATATTTAAGATAATTTCTTTTTAACTAAATATAAAATGTAAAGCTTATAAATAAGATATATTCAAAATAATTTTCTCTTACATAATCATGATTTATAAAAAATGATATATTTATGAAATTTTAAGGAACAATATAATATTATAACTTATCTTTAAAAATTACATAATAATTATTAATTTTAAAAATTAAAATCATAAAAAATAAAATTCACATAATAAAAAAAGAATATGATAAATAAAAAATAAACACTATATATGCCATAATAAAAAAGAAAAAAATATGATTGATAGTTTGTAGAAATTTAAAAAAAATTAGATTTAAAATATATTAACAAATATAATAAAAATAATAATATAAATTGAAAAAAATTTAAACAAGGAATGTGAAATATTTTTTATTTTTTTATTTATATCAATTATTAAATAAAAAAATATTTTAAATAATATACTAAAAATTTTACATGTTATAAAAAAATTTTAAAAATTTGGGACCACCACACCCATACCTAAAGGAGGCTCCGCCCCTTGGAGGGAAGGTACTGATTGGATTGACCAGCAATTGATGTGAAGTACGATTTGCAGACACGATTCCTTCAATTTATTTTTTTGCTTTTGCCCCACTGATTGACTGATTGATATTGACCAAAGCAATTCTTACCAGACATGGGAAGGCATGTCCGGCCAGTAGTACAATCTCCCCTGATCTCCATGACCCTATTAATATATTAAAAAAAGGCTACACGCAACCAGGATTGTTTCCATCCTCTACAGTGACGTTCTTTGTTATTTCTCCTTATCATAGCTTTAGACAGCCCACTCTTCGCCCAGCAAACAAGCTTGATTGAGCCGAGCCTCTATGTCACCGAGCAAATCAGCAAAAGTAACTGGAACAGGTCCAATTGAATGGGATCGGACCAGGGCCTATAACTTCTCCAAATTCTTTCGTGAGCCAGCAGGCCACTATGAGCTCGGAACTGGAGCTGGTCTTTGGTGGTCTCGGGCTTAAAAGGTTCCTATTGCATAGCATTGCGACATGGAGCTCATTTTCTCTTCTTTTTTTTTTTAAAATAAAATTACATGTATTCATTGTCCTAGTAACTGTAATCACAATTAGATTAAACTCATATATGTTGGATATTTTCAAATAAAATATATTAGAATAAAAAAATTATAATTGTTAAAAATTAAAATTAAGAAAAGGGATATGTTTATTAAAAATAAATAAAATAATAAAAAAAATCACGTTTGTTAAAAAAGATTAACAAAAACGATTATTTGAAACAGACACAAATAATGTTTGTTGAGAATAAACATATAAGCCTATAAAAGAGGACCATATTTATCGAGCATAACGTATATCAGAAAATAAAAAACTTTTTTTTATTTTTCAAAATTTATCAAGTTTTCTTCTATATTATTTTTTTATAAAAAAATATTGTAGAAAATTGACAATTTTGTTATATTCTGATGAGTGCTTAATGAATTGATTTCGCCAGTATAAAAAGTCGTAAATGACTGAGCTTCATTATATCTTTGAATTTTATATGTTGGTAATTATTTTGCACACTACAAATAAGGATGAATAAAACCTTAAAGACAATGGTATTGATATACGTTTTAAAGCTATTTTTAAAATTTTTCAATTTGGTATTCTAACAATATATAATAAAATTTAGAGTCTGAAATCTAATACATTCCAAAGTCTACTCTTAGCTATTGAAACAAATCTATAACAAATTGCCTTTCTTGATTGTCCTTCAACCATTCGCCATCAACCATGAGATTGAAAATCAGAGCTTGAATTACAGTTAGTAACAAATATTGAAATTGTAGTTGATAGCTGAAAAACAGATAGCGACAGAAAAAATATTGGTTTCAAATATTTATATAACTTTAATTAATTAATTAATTTGTAGATTTTTTCATAATCAATAGAATCCATTCTTAAGTCTATTTGATACATGCAAGTCAAGTTAGAGGCACAAATAATTTAGATAAATGGGGCAAAGCAATTTACAATTGAAAGAAAAAACTATGTAAAAAGTTATGATATTCAATTGATCGTGTTTTTATTTTCTTGATTGCAAATATTGTTTATTCACGATGAATGATCAACGTGCTAATTATATTGCGTATATACTATATTTTAAAATATTAAAAGATGATTTATTTATGGAAATTGGTTGGAGTACCTATTATTTTTCAATTATCACACTTTTTCTCATTTCACATCAGAGGACCTTATTAGTTTTCATATCCCAAATTAAACTATCTCAAATTATAATTTCTGAAACGGTGACAATACAAAAAAACATAAAAAAAAAAAAACAAGTGCAAAAGCCAGTTTAATTAAACACACAATAAAATGGAAGTATAATTTTCACAGCATGTAGATTCGAGTCATACATCACATGAAATTTAATTAAAGTTTGACACGTAACACAAACATGTCTCATTGAATGAAATCCAACCAATAAAGCTTAAACCCTACATCTGTAACACTGTGCCAATCAACCAACTCATTTATCGACCTTCGATATTCACACCTACATAGCATGAAAATTAAACTGTTTATAGATCTAGTTAAGCACTGGGGTCGGCAAATTATTATTTGGCTTCATTGTCTAGCATTAATTGTTAATTTGGTAAGTGGTAATGAACTAATCATGTTGTTTTTGGTTCACCAAAATTTAAGCAAAATTAACATGATTCTTCAATAATAATAATAAAATCAGAATAATGAGAACCAATTAACAATATTTATGATGATTTTATACATATATATTTTTTACTTTCCTTTTCGTTTTATATATTAGATAATAAATTCATTAAATTTTAATTAATAATTATATTTTTAAGTGAAAAAAAAAATCCAACCCAACTATTTAGTATTAAATGTTTAAGCACAGACGCTATCTACACCTACATAATAACTTATGTTTTTTTTAATGCGTAACGAATATGAATGTTTTTAACTTATAAATTAATATTTCATCTTAATAATAAAACCCAACTACACAATTTCAAGAGATTTGTAACAATAATAAAAATTATGTGCATATCATCAAAAAGATGAAATATTGTAAGATTTGAATCCATTGATTTGGACCCATAAGAAGACTCATTATGCAAAATATAGTATTATTTAATTTTTTGGGTAATATATCATTATTTTTTAAATTTTGATCGAAATTACATAAAAGTTTATTAATTTTTGAATGGACACTCTATAAAAAAAAAATTCATTGGACACGTAGGTCCAGTGGTTAGTTAATTATTAATATTTCTGTTAGCTTGTTAACATGACAAAAATAAAAAGATAAATTTATCCTTGATTAATTTTTATAATTATTATTGTATAATTTTATTATTTATTTTATTTTATTAATTAAAAAAAAACTCCCTATTTGAGGAGCACCAAAACTACCTGAGGAGCCCCAATCGAGGGCTCCCCAAGGAGAGCATTTTTTTTAATATAATTATATATTTAAATTAATAAAGAAATAAAGAGCATTTGAGTATTTTCATAAATTCTATTAACAGTATTTGTATTTGTGACGGAATGTCTATTTAAAAAATTAATAAATTTTTATATAATTTTAATTAAATTTAATAAGATAAGAGTATTTTATTTTATTTTTACATGCAAAAACAAAATAAGTTATATAAAAATGAAGTAATTTTGTCAATCTATAAATAAATAATTCATGTTTAATTTTTTTTTTAAAAGACATTGCTAGTGCAATCGTAGTATTAAGTCATGTATATTGTTTTTCAAGCACTCTCCCAAAACCCAGAATGGCTGCATCTACACTCAAAAGAAAGTGAAGTTCATCATTTCAAAGATAGTGGCATGCAGCCTTTATTATTACTTTTTTTTTTTATGGTGAACTATTTTAGATGTTTTATATTAGTTTTATATGCTTTGTATTATCACTTGTATTTGTTATATATATAGGGAGAACATTTTTTTAGCATTCATTATCTAAATTTAAAGTATGTATTAAACTAAAAGAAAAGGGGGTATATTTAATTTAACTTTTTTTTTAATTTAAATGAAAATAGTTTTCTCAAATTGGTTTGCGTTACCTTTAATATTTGTGTAAATAAAAAATAAGACAAACATTTATATTCAAACAAAGAATGTTTGAAATTGAATAAAGTTAGGCGGGTTTCACCCCATATCCAGGAGGACCAAGGCCCTGCCAACGAGACAAAATCACAAGATCATGTTATTGCCAGGTCATCCAACAAAGAAACATTACTGAAATCAAAGACTCCCCCCACCACTCACCCAACCGAAAAAACCCTTCAAATTTTCGAAAAAAAGCAAAGCAAAGGAAAGAATAATACGCAAGCACACGCTCGAAATTCACATGCTCCTCCACTGCCCTTTAAATTTTATCTAACAAAAAAAAAAAGAAAAGAAAACAATGCCTTCGTGAGAGCGAGTCCCAAACCATTTCCGAGCGCACAGTTTTCTTGCGTCCGAAATCTCCCCACATTGTCCTCTCATTAAATTCAGACAATGCCCCACTGTCCAAAACGACTTCGTTTCACTACGCCCAGTTTTTCCCCATCCCCTCGTTTATAATCCCAAAAGAGGGAAAAATGAAAAATAAAGAATTATAAAAAAAGGAACCAAACAAAGCTCATCAAAAACTTCAGTACGACTACTACATGATTTTGAAATACCCGAGCTTTTTAGATTTGAATTTTTGAGCTAGTCCTTTTTTTTAAAGATTTCTAGTTTTTTTTTTTTTTGGGGTGATGGGGGAGCAAAGGGGTAACAACAACAACCGGTGGAACTGGGAGGTGAGTGGCTTTGAGCCACGGCGGTCGTCGCCGGAGGAGCAACGGAGGTTAAGTGCTGCGCCGATGATGCGGCGGTACTCGATCTCGGCGGCGTCTTTGTCGCCTTATTCTTCGGAGTTTTCTAAGCAGGCTTTGGCTTCTAAGGTGCAGCAGTTGAAGGATAAAGTAAAGGTAACGGTGAAAATCTGTTTCGGATTGGGGAGGTTTCAAGTGAATAGTGGTGGTTTTGAGTGAATTAGCTGCAATGTGTTTTGATGGAGTTGAAGAAGTCGCTTTAGTTATTAACAATAAGATTTTTAACAAAGCACTATTTTTCATGAATTAACATGCAATTTTTTTAAAGTAATTTCTTTTAATCTATCAGTTTTTTTTAAAAAAGTAGGAAATGCTTTTCTTTTTCATCTCATTTTCGATAAGGAAATGAAGTTTTGCTGGAAAATTACTGAAAATTAATTGAGAAACTTAAAACACAGTATAAAATTTTAAGCGAATTTTGAAACTAAATCCTGATAAATCGGTTTAGTCATTAGTTTGAAGTGTTAGAAGTTGAAAAAATGGACTGGAACTGTGTTCACGTAGGAAAGGAAACTCAGTTAGTTGAGAAATTGTAATGCTGGTCAAATTCTTGTTACGCAAGATACGGGTCCTGCTTAGTAATCCATATTGAGTTGGTTTGAACTGTTGCAAGATTGTGCACTGTGTCAAGTGCCGTTTGATAGGCCAGCTTTTACAACGTTTGTGTAGACTTTATTGCCCAATGAATGGTGAAGAGAAATGTTCCCCCTTCCCTTGTGGCAGTTCTATTGTTCTGAGATTGAATCCAGACATAGACGTGTGCACATCCTAGAGGGGCAATAACATGACTACCTAAGTCATGCCCAAACGGTAGTTTGAGGTTATGAACCATGATAGCTGGCTGTTAATTCAAAAGTCAATTAGTCTCATGTTGATATTGATTACAAGGTCTGCCTGTTTTTCTTGAAAAAGCATTAAGGGATCTGTATCCGGTTGTCTGATGTGATACGTTTGTTTGACTCTATTAACAAATTATTTTCAATGTTATCATGTCAGTTTTTTTGTTGCTCTGAAGTCTGAATAGATAGCATGCAAATTTAGGTGATTGTTAGAGTTGAAATTGAGTACAAAGTAAGAGTCAAGTAATAGCTTTTGACTCTTTTCATATGAGTTAAATCAGAATGCAAGATTTTTTTTTTTTTTCAAAAAGTTCTCCGGCCTTCTTTTGGAGGCTAGAATCATGATTGGTGCTGTATGATGTCTTTGAGACCAGAAACTATACTGGGGTTTGAGTGAAAATTATTTTGGATCAGATGGATGCTGTTATGTGGTGATTAGCAAGCGTTCTGGATTATGTGATAGTAGTTTCTTGTGTTTGATACAAGTTGTTTCATTTTAATTTTGCAGCTTGCAAATGATGTCTTTGAGATCAGAAACTATATTGGGGTTTGAGTGAAAACTATTTTGGGTCAGATGGATGCTGTTATGTGGTGATTTAGCAAGCATTCTTTATTATGTGATAGTAGTTTCTTGTGTTTGATACAAGTTGTTTAATATTAATTTGGCAGCTTGCAAAAGAGGACTACTTGGAATTGAGACAAGAAGCAAGTGATCTGCAGGAATACTCAAATGCTAAACTTGATCGAGTTACACGTTACCTAGGTGTTCTTGCAGAGAAAACTCATAAGTTAGGTAAGAAATTAAGGTTTAGTGCAAGTTTGTTTGGGTCACATTAATTCATTCCTCTTTCCTCAGCCATTTAGTGCTTGGTTTGTATGTATATGGGTAAAGCATACATACTTCACTATAGTTTGGTTTTATTTACTTGTTACACATAATCACCTTGTAATTTTTAATACTAACACTGTGCTGTCCTGTTGGCTATGATTTTGTGCTCATGTGAGGAACTTTCAGATAACGGTCTTAAAAAGAAAAGGTTAGAAGTACATTGTGTTGGTTCCTTGTCCAAAAAGAAAAAAGATGTATAAGAAATGTGCTTTAAACAAAGCACCAAGAAAAAATTAGGAGAGCAAAAGAAAATTTAATTATTTGATTAAAAATAGAAAAAAGAAACCCTTTTCTTTATTTCCTTAAGGGGGTGCTGAACAATGCCATTTCAGTCTTGTTTTAATGCCCTTTAATGGAAGTTTTTTGCTAAAGCATGGAGATATAAGCATGAGGGGAGTTAAAGTGTGACAACCAAATACGTTGGTAATGTGGTAATCAACCAAAATATGATGAGTTTATCTGCAATAGGATGCATTTGCTGTTGAATGGTATGGCACTGTTTTGTTAGGTTTGTCCTTAATATTTGTGATTAGATATAACAGTTTGTATTCTCTATATCAGTAACCCAAAGAGGGGAAAAACAAAGTGAATAGCATTATTTCTTGTAGATTACTGCAAATTCATAAAATATCTGTATACTTCAAATGGTTACACAATCTTCCCATCTTCTGCTCAAGGTTCTGTTGTTGCTGGGTTCCGTTGATGGTTTTAAACTGAATCTAAATATAAATGGCAGATCAAGTTGCCCTTGAAAGTGAGGCTAGGATTTCTCCGTTGATCAATGAGAAGAGAAGGTTATTTAATGACTTATTGACAGCCAAAGGTACTCTTCAGCTTTGTGCTTTCTGAACTTTCTCTCCTTCCTTTCTGATTTTCAGATATTCACTAGCACCCATTGTGTTTCTGCACAGTGAACTTAAAAGGTCGTGGTGGTAGTAGTTTTGTTTGAGAAACTAGATTTTTATTTCAGGAAACATAAAGGTATTTTGTCGTACAAGACCATTGTTTGAAGAAGAAGGTTCTTCCATTGTTGAATTTCCTGATGATTGCACCATCCGTGTAAATACTGGTGATGATTCAATCGCCAACCCCAAAAAAGATTTTGAATTTGATAGAGTTTATGGGCCTCATGTTGGACAAGGTCAGCATCTAATTTTGTTTATAATTTAAGCAAGAAAGGAATTGAACAGAATGTGTGGCTGGCATAATATGCACAGTACTTTTTATTGCTTTGATAGTGTTTATATGTATTGTTTAAGTATATAATGTTCAACATCTTCTCTGCAGCTGAGCTATTCAGTGATGTTCAGCCATTTGTGCAATCAGCTTTGGATGGATATAATATTTCCATATTTGCTTATGGACAAACGCAGTCGGGAAAGACACACACGATGGTTGTTCCACCCTCTCTCTCTCTCTCTCTATATATATATATATATATATATTGTGTGTGCACAAGTATGTATGTATGTGTGTGTGTATGTATGTATGTATGTATGTATGTATCTACAAATATAAAACTAGACTGACTACGTGTTTACTTTGGACGGATTGGTGATTCTAAATCATCTTTAGATTATCTCTTTAGATTCTTTCTTTTTCTTTTAATTTTCATAAACATGCTGGATACATCAAATATGATGGTCTAGATATGCATGTTTGTCAAAGTAGTGGTGTTTACTTTCTCCAATGGAGCACATTGTATTACAAGTTATGTCTTTCTAGGCCTCTCTATTATATCTATGGTTTCTCTGTCTTCTGAGTTTTTAATGTGGAAAGTCTGCTGTCTTTGACCTGCCTGTCTGTTTGTGTATGGATGATTAGAATGACTAGTGTACTTTGGATGGATTGGTGATTCGTCATCATTTTATATGATATTTTCATTTTTCCCCCTTTTTTCTATTTTTTTGGTTTTTAGATTATGTTTTATGTTGGGTTAGATCAAACTAATTGATTAGGATATTCATGTTGACCTGACTAAGAGGTCTTCACTTTCATTAATGGAGTGCCTAGTGTCATGGGGCTTTTGTCTATTGACAACCTCTCTAGAATATTAATATTGGCCTGTCTTTTTTTTGACATGCTTTCATTTCTCTCAGGAAGGATCTAGCCATGACCGTGGCTTATATGCTCGTTGTTTTGAGGAGCTATTTGATTTAGCCAACTCAGATTCAACTTCAACTTCTAAATTTAATTTCTCAGTCACAGCCTTTGATCTCTATAATGAACAGGTGTCTTCACTGTTCTCACTCACAGTATACTTACTTTCTCTCCTGATTGTTTAAATATTCTGATTTTTGGGTTTTGATTGTTGAATTATCATGTCAACATGGTCCTATCGAAGTCTATTAATGCAGACCATTTAAATTTTGTTATAGATAAGGGATTTGCTCTCAGAATCAGGGAGTACTTTACCAAAGGTTCGTTTGGGGTTACCGGAAGCTTCTGTAGAGCTTGTGCAGGACAAAGTTGATAACCCATTGGACTTCTCTAAAGTCCTGAAAGCAGCATTCCAAAGCCGGGGAAGTGACACATCAAAGTTCAATGTTTCTCATTTGTACGACCTAAATCCTGTACTTTCAACCTCTCTTTCCTCATTAAAAGTATTGGGCATGCTATCGGATAGAGTTAATTCTTTGAAAACAAATTGTTTGTTGTTTCTCCTCTGCCCAGTCCTCTCAACAATAGCATGATCGGTAATATTTTGATATGTAGACTTATGGTCAATTGACCAGTAATTATCAAACCATTTGCTCAAAATGTCTATTTGAGGGAATAAAATTTTATGTCAAAACTATTATCAAAGTTTTTAGCTTGATTGGTTTTATACCAACATTTTGGTTGAGAATGGAAAAACAATTGTTTCTTCTATTTCTTTTGTCCATTAATCGCCTATAGTTTTCATACTGAGTGTCATTTATTTAATTTGGGTGGATTTCTTGTGTTGCATTTGTCAGGATCATCACGTTGCACATATATTATAACAATCTGATCAGTGGAGAAAACTTATACAGCAAGCTTTCTCTTGTTGACTTGGCTGGAAGTGAAGGTCAAATTTTAGAAGATGATAGTGGGGAGCGTGTGACAGACTTGCTGCATGTTATGAAATCACTTTCAGCGTATGTCATCTTGACTATTATTTTTTCCTGTATTGATATCATGTTTTTGGCTTGCTTAACAATCATGGAAGGCTGCATGCATTGAAGTTTCATTGCTCTGCTACCTCCACTTTGGAAAAGCTCAAGGATTAAGGCAGGACATTAAATGCATTCAACTAATTATTGCTGACAGCTTACAAAAAAATGAAGTAGCCTTTTTTTCCTTCTATGTTTTCAATTGACCAAAAATGTTATTATATCAAAGGGGGTTGTTGGAAGTTTAGAGATAATTGGTCTTTTACTTTTGATGATGGACAAATATTTTTTGGACACCCCAAAGTAGAAATGAACAGAGACAGCTACTGAAAGATGGAGGGAGTGCATGTGTATACTGGGTTTTCTGCTTCCTTTTTCTTCATACAACCTTTTTTGGTCAAATAACAAGCTATCTCAACTTTATGTTTATGATTTGGAAATAAAATTATTACTAGTATTTATTAGAAAGGTTTGCTTTCTCTTTCATGTGAAGTATGTGCACAAGGAGAGTGTACTTTTTATCTAATTATGTTAAATGATATCTATCTCTCTCAATTTCAGACTGCTTTCCAGTATTTCTGATTTTACTTTCACTATTTCTGCCCCGTTGTTGCATGTGTAGGTTGGGAGATGTTTTATCTTCTTTGACCTCAAAGAAGGATACTATTCCTTATGAAAATTCGATGCTGACGAATATTCTTGCAGACTCACTAGGTATCCTGCTGATTCTTATATATGTGAGCTTTACTGTCACTTTGTTATGCGTGGAATGGCACTGAAAATTTAGATTTCATTTAATGCTTTTGTCTTCCACCTTTTTTTCACGTGTATAGTTGTTTACATCAAAGCAGAGTCTGATGGCAAAATGTGCCAGAGTTGTGGTGCTAGGAGTGCCGAAAGGAGAATTTGTTGGTCTCATTGCCTCTTTTTCCTATTTGTTGAGGTCTATTTTGCTGCAGTAGTTAATTTTGGCTCTCCTGTACCCTACTGCAAACAACAAGATTTAAGAGAGTAGAACAACTAAGAGAGGGGTTTATGCTGGATAGATATTCTCAATGATAAGGAACAAAAACTTGTAGTAATCTTCCCTACCTGTCAAACAGAATATAAGATGCGCAATTGTATAAAAGAGCTGCATGTCTTACCTTTATAGCATTTGATAATTTTGTTCATTATGCTTTCAGACCTGGCGTTCCTCTTTTTAAACATACTGCAAAATTCCGTACATGATTTTGTAAAAGATTTATGTTTTATAGCTTTATCATGAAATAGGTTTTCCCTCATTTTAGTCCCATATTTATACTGAATTTATGCAACCTTAATTTAATTGATCAAGTAACATTCTTTTGGTTTGTCATACACATTATATGGCTGAAGCCTAGCTTGCTCACTGGCTAAGTTGTCAGCTATTAAAAGTTTATCAAATTTACCAAACAGAAATTCTACCGAGTGGTCTAGAATATCTAAGTGGTCTCATTAATGCAACTATTCTGCACCCTAAATCATGTGGGCTGGCTATTGCACTCCTCTTATCTTTTTGTTTCTACTGGTTAATCATAAATGTTTGGTATGTCAAAGTTTCTTTTGCAATCCACTGAGTTCTTTCTTTATACCTTTTACTAATTTAACTTCATGAACCAAGTTATCATTGTTAATCTGTCTCTCTTCCCTCCATCTTTTGAAATATATTTCTTTCTGCAGGAGGAAGCTCAAAAAGTTTGATGATAGTTAACATCTGTCCAAATGTTCCAAATCTGTCTGAGACATTATCATCTCTCAATTTTGCTGCACGAGCACGAAACTCTGTACTAAGCCTTGGAAATCGAGATACTATTAAGAAATGGAGAGATGTTGTAAGTCACTATTATTGATTTCTGAATAAACTGCTTATTTTACACTATCAACTAGTGTTTGTATATGTGCTCTTTTTCAATGAACTGGTATATGCTGCTGCAAGCAGAATTAAGTTAGTAAATTTTATTTGAAGGAAAGAGTTTTACCTACTAGCTGGTCGATAGTCATTTTGAAGGTTAGGAGAAAGAGAGAACTGATGGGTGAGGAACAACCAGGGGGGGGGGGGGGGGGGTAAGAGAAAGAAATAAACCAAGTAGTAGTTCAACAAAGTTGAAGCCAAGAATTGCTTGATGTCACTTCAGTTTTTGTTTCCCTTTTCCTTTTCCTCAGAAATAAAGTTTATGAAATTTCCTTTTTTGAAATCCATAAGAAATGTTCTTTTGCTGCCAATACATTGAATCACTGATGCAAGAACAATTATTGGAATGTACATCTTTATAGCTTGCAATTCTTCTCCTAGGCAAATGATGCACGCAAGGAGCTCTATGATAAGGAAAAGGAAATTCAAGATCTGAAACAAGAGGTTTTGGGGCTAAATCAAGCACTTAAGGAGTCAAATGATCAGTGTGTCCTACTATTCAATGAAGTTCAGAAGGCGTGGAAAGTTTCTTTTACTCTGCAGTCAGATCTAAAGGTTTTGTAACTTCTGAGTTTGGTTTTTCTGCTGTTAAATATTTCGTGACAGGTTGACATGTTTTTGACATTTCCAGGTTGGATCTTTTTGTTTCTAGCCTACTTTACACCCCCTAGCACCTATCTCTATTTTTGTTTTTGGTGATGTCAGCCCCATCCTCCCCTTTCCTCTTGCCTTATGACTTTCAACTGTCTGTTGGAAGTTCCTTTTACCATTTAAGTCATCATATGACTATCTTACGGCCATTTCATATTGTTTTCATGACAGAATGGTTTAGATGGCATGCATTCTTGGTTCTTCAATGTTTACCCATGTGCAAATGAGAAATGCTTGTTTTAGGGGCATTTTTATAAGGTTTAAGCAATAAAGTAATTGGTTCTTCTTCCTTTTTTCTTAGAAGGGGAGGGGGTTGAAGTATTTCCTTTCAGGTTCAGCATTATATATTGTTTTATGCGTGACAATTGTATGCTATTGTCTATTTTCTCTTGACTTTGGGCATGCATCTTGCTAAACTATTTAAGTAATATTTCATGATGCAGTCTGAGAATGTTATGCTTGCCGACAAGCATAAGATAGAGAAGGAACAGAATGCACAGCTCAGAAATCAAGTAGCTCAGTTGCTACAGTCAGAACAAGAACAAAAAGTGCAAATGCAACAATATGATTCAATGATTCAGACATTGCAGGTTGGTTTTAGATCAATTTCCATGACCTCCTACATATATATGAGTGTCTCTGTATGTATGTATGGATCCATATACTTTTTGTGTAAAAAAAACTGAGAAAAGATGAATTTGGTTTAAATTTGTGATTAAGGAATTCACACATCCATGTTCTGTTCTACATATCAAGAGATTTCATGTCTATATGGTTGCTTTCTGACATAAACCTCATGATATAGGCAAAACTTAAAAGTCTTGAATCACAACTCAATGAAGCCATTCGTTCTAGTGAGGGTAAGTCCTTTAGCTCAGAAATGGGGTCTGGAGCTTCAACAATATCCAAAACAGCAGCAGATGGTATGGATTCTTCGGCTGTAACCAAGAAACTTGAGGAAGAACTCAAGAAACGTGATGCACTGATTGAGGTCTGCTGAACTTCACCATAAATCCTTGACTTTTAATATTCTTGTTGTTCATATATGATGAAGTACTATGTTTAGTGATGTGCGTTACTTCAAAAGTTTTGGTGTTCACCTTATCTTTTTGTTGGATATATAAGATGTGATGTTAGAGGTTGTTGCTTGCTTTTTAAGGCTAGTAACAAAACAGGAAATCCTGTGTAAAATAACTGTACTCCAGTGGAAAATCTATCTATTAATTAGGAAACATCATTAAACTTTGTTACTCATTTATTGCACCTTTTCTTATGTAATTTTGCTATAAATTTTGTGCTCTTTATTGGGTTATAGATTAGGAACGTTTTGAATGCGTCATTGACTTTTAAAGAGGACAATGTAGTGGGACCTCGTAGAATGTTTATGTGGCAAAATGGAGTGGAACCAAGAGAGTGGTTGAATTAGGATGCTGAGGTATATGTTTTCAGAGAAAAGACCAATCTATATGAGATAAGTTGTAGTTATTCTGAAAAACAGTACCAATCCCTTATTAGTCAAGCTAAGCATGGGTAGCAAGCTTGTATTGCAGTAATTTGCTCTAGATGGAGCAACATGGTGAAAGATTTACTGAAAAGAAGTTGTAAGTGGTTCAATAAGGATAATATGAGTTTGAGAAATTAGTTGTTTATTATTATTTTTTTTTGTGATTTGGGAAAGGGAGGATTCAAACCCTACTCTTTTGGCAGATGAATTATACACCAACCATTAATCCAAATGATCGGGTGCTGAGAATTAGTTATTCCCTTTGCCTCGCAGACTTTGGGCTGATAAAAATACAAACACCTCTTGAGTGTGTCTGTGTATAGAATTAGTTACTCCTCTGTTCAACTAAAGAAGAGAGGAGATAAATGAGTTTTCTGTTATTACATCAAATTAGTAAAGGTAGGAAATTGACCCTTAATCCAACAATCAGTCATAAGTGATGCCCCTTGGATCATTGATAGGAAAGTATCTAATTCTGTCCAGGGCTATTAGATGCTGGGTCCAGAAATATATCTTTGAACTCTGCCTGCTAGCTTTTCAAAGTGTATCAATTATTTATTCTTGAGTCCCTTTTCTCAGTCACTTAAATGATGAGAGAAGACGTCCTCCCTACAGTTTGGTTTTGTTCTTACAGGAATGTTATTGATTGTGCAGAGGTTGCATGAAGAAAATGAGAAATTATTTGATAGATTAACAGAGAAAGCATCCACTGTTGGATCTCCACAGGTATTTTTTCTTTTCTATGCGTCAACTCAGCATGATTGTCATACTGTAACATCTATGTTTAAGATTAGCATCAATAAGTAGCCTTTTTGTAACTTTTGTTCTTTTGTTCCATCATAATATTTTTTGGTTACAAGTTTAGATGCTACTTTAGGTGTTATTCTTCATTAAGTATTTTAAAATTTTGGGCTGAAATATTGTGACCTCAGGTTTCAAGTCCATTTTCCAAAGGAGCAGCAAATGCTCAGCCTCGAGACCTGGGGAGGTGCTAAATTCAGTTCATTTTTGCAGCAGCGTCAATTGTTCTTGTTTCTTACTACCTTCATAGCTGGTTATTTAACTCCTTTGTAATTGTCTTTAAACAGGAACGATTATAACAAGGGGCGTTCCATGGATGTTGTTCCTTTGCAATTGGCCATGGGTAAGACTGAGGGTGCAGGTGCTTTGATTAAAGCAAGCTCTGAGAAAGTTAAAACCACACCTGCCGGAGAATATCTTACTGCTGCACTGAATGACTTTGAGCCTGACCAATATGACAGTGTTGCTGCTATTTCAGATGGAGCAAACAAGCTTTTGATGCTGGTAAACTTCCCAATTAGTTTAATCATTTGGTCTTAACTATGATTTTAAAATTTATATGCTCTTGTTCAAAAAGGGGGAAAGATGCTTTATCATTATGGATGGGGCCACAGAGAAACACAACTTACCGGTTGTGTATTTGTTTTGTCATACTATATATATTCAGGCTTCTTGGCTTTTGATTGAGGACTTATTGCAAAAAGTATTGTTACTATTTTGTATTTAGATTTTTCATAGGTTATTTGTATTCTATATTTGTTTAATGATTTCCCTTCATTGGAAGTCCTGTAGAAGTTGATACAAATAAAGATTATTGTGCTATTTTCTAAAAGCATGTACTTCTTTTATCTTCTAATCCTTTCCCTGGTGAAAAGCTAGAATAATCCAATATTTTTTAAATTACCCATGATTCAACATTAGGACAAGTCACTTGAGGAAGCCGTCCATCCATGCATCTTGATTTTATCACTTTATAACATTCTGATATAAAAAGGTGATGTACAAAATTTGACGGCTAATGTTTATCTACAATGTTGTAGGTCTTGGCAGCAGTCATTAAAGCAGGTGCTTCTAGAGAGCACGAAATTCTTGCTGAAATCAGAGATGCAGTTTTTGCTTTCATCCGGAAAATGGAACCAAAGAGAGTCATGGATACCATGCTTGTTTCCCGTGTTAGAATTTTATATATAAGATCTCTGCTTGCTAGATCACCTGAGCTGCAGTCCATCAAGGTAACAATATATTAGATGCTGGTTTCTCTATCACCTTGTATAGTCACTTGCATCCTTATCTAGATGTATGCGTATTTCATCTATTTCATTTGTAGGTTTCTCCTGTTGAATGCTTTCTAGAAAAGCCTAATTCAGGACGTAGTAGAAGTTCCAGCCGTAGTAACAGCCCTGGAAGATCTCCTGTGCGCTATGTTGATGAGCAGATCCAAGGCTTTAAAGTAAATATAAAACCAGAAAAGAAATCAAAGTTGTCGTCAGTTGTTTCAAGGATACGTGGACTTGATCAGGTATGTGCCACAAGTCTTTGGTTCTTTTCCTTTATGTGCGTGGGCTGGAGAAAACCCTAGCCCCGTCGCTGCTGGTGCTTCTTACTATCAATTGTTCTCATAAAAACAAATAGTTATATATGTGTCACTCCTATGATATATTAGAGACATTTGTCTGGCTGAAAATATCTTGATGTGGCATGGTGACTATCAAAGGTTTCTTTAACAAGACTGCAATTAAATGCGCAGGATTCCCTGAGGCAGCAGCAGGTTACTGGTGGAAAGCTCAGAGAAATACAAGAGGAAGCCAAAAGCTTTGCAGTTGGAAACAAGGCTCTTGCTGCTCTTTTTGTACATACTCCTGCTGGTGAACTGCAGCGGCAAATTCGGTCCTGGCTTGCAGAAAGCTTTGAGTTTCTTTCTGTTACAGGGGATGAAGCATCAGGGGGCACCACTGGTCAGCTAGAGCTTCTTTCAACTGCTATTATGGATGGTTGGATGGCTGGACTTGGTGCTGCGCTGCCTCCTAATACAGATGCTCTTGGTCAGCTTTTATCTGAGTATGCGAAGCGGGTCTTCACTTCTCAATTGCAGCACTTGAAGGTATGGCAGTTACCTCAAGGATAGGTGTTTAGCTATCTGCTTGGGTGCGATCATACAGGCCTTAAAGTTCATGGGAAAAGAACTTTTTATAGAATATGGGAAAAGTACAAGCATAACCTACAGGAAGAATAAATCTCTAACGACTACGATTTACCTTTTTACTCAACAAAGAATGGTAAACAGTCACCTTTAGCGAGAGGGTGGGAGGAATTTCTGCTACTATTTTTTAACCATAAATAGCATAAATTTCGTTGCCTTGATGAAGTTCCCATTAAAACATTCCCTTGTAGCCTTTTGGGCTAGATTTTTTAAAAAACTAATAAAAAGGTGAAAGGTGGTGAATTCTATATTTAATGTAAATGTGTTTCTTCCTCTGCCATTACCTTAATTTCATAATTGAGACTTTCAAATTGAAAGGATTTGTTTACCGAATATGTTTTTCCTTTATCTGGTCACGTTTATGGTGTTCCAGTTTTTCTGTTCTTCGTTTTTTAATTCTTGTCTTAGCTTTGTGTTTTTTGGGGATTTGCTCTAATAGTGGCGTATACATGGTGCTAGATGCTTTTTTTTAGCTATGTTTCTTGTATATTGTGCCTAGTAGTGGCTACAGTGTAATTTTATTTTATTTATTATTATTTTGAATTCTCATGACGTTGTACTTTTTTCCTACAAATTCTTCTTCCCCCACTCCCACCTCACACCACCCCCCCCTCCCCCCCCAAAAAAAAAAAAAAAAAAAAGGATAAAAAACCCCAATTGTATGATTTAATGTAGACATTTCTAATATCACTTTCCTTTGTTAGGATATTGCTGGCACTCTAGCAACAGAAGAGGCCGAAGATGCTGCCCATGTGGCGAAGCTGCGTTCAGCTCTTGAATCTGTTGATCACAAACGAAGAAAGGTAGTTGTTTCTTTCAATGATTGTACTCTTTTTTCTACCCATAAATATTTTATAATTATCTTTCCTTTATGGCATTGTCACTGTTTTATCCAAAGTTGATACTTTTTAATAGATGTGTTGTGCATACTGTTGGTTATCTTCTTCCATTTAACTAGGCCATTTGACTGGTGTTTTCTTACATCATTGTGGGTGTAATGGAAGTTGAGAAGATAACAAAAAGAAAGAGGATTTTATATTGTTTGAGCTGAAATATTAGAAGCGCTAAATGTTCTATCCAACATTTGAGGTAGCTCTTTTACAGTCATATTTCTGGAGCTAGCCTTCATATTGTAGCTTGAGTAAAAAATTCATCTTTGTTAGCAAGAGAAATCTTGTGACTGGTGAGCAAATTTGTTGAGGTTTCTTGAACAAGGCCTTGACTTTTTAAAGATGATTTTTGGGGTGGACCTGATTGCCTAAATCAGAATGCCCATCACCCTTGCCTTGACCTGCTAAATGAGAAATTTGTTCATCATGGACTAAAATTAGATTGCTTAATGTATCAGGAAAATGGATAATAAATAAAAATATTGATTCACTAATTTGTTCTGGATGAAAGAATAATAAATTTTTATTCTTTCTTTTCAATATCCTTTTCCCCATTGTTCTTGTCTGTGATGTTTCTTCTTTTATGGGAAAGCTGAGAAATTGCTGTCAAGCTCAATAAGAATTCTGGATTAGATTGAATAATTCATCTGTTTTGATCTCATGTTCTTTAACATTTTGAATTTCAACTCCAGTTGACATTGTTTGGTGTACCGTTTTCTGCTTGCTTTTGTCCCTTTAGTACCATTGTTAGCTGCATTTTGCTTGAGGATGAACATAAGCTGAAACCAGCTAATATCTTGTTTGTCCAAATTTGTTTGCTGACAGATTAAATGTTATCTCTTTGCTGTGAGCAGATTTTGCAACAAATGAGAAGTGATGCAGCCTTGCTAACGTTAGAGAATGGTGGTTCACCCATTCAGAATCCTTCTACTGCAGCTGAAGATGCCCGTTTAGCATCTCTGATTTCTCTTGATGGTATATTGAAGCAAGTCAAGGTTGTTAGCTATTCTAAAAATTGTTGTGTACTTTACCAGATGATTTACAGTAGAATAATAAGAAAATTAACGTTACTCTTATATATGAACAGGATATAATGAGGCAGTCCTCTGTGAGCAGCATGAGTAGAACTAAGAAGAAAGCGATGCTAGCATCTCTAGAGGAGCTTATGGAACGGATGCCCTCCCTTCTTGACATCGATCATCCTTGTGCTCAGAGGCAAATTGCAGATGCTCGGCGCCTGGTTCAGGTATGAAATTGCCCTTTTAGTATTTCTGGAGCTGCAAATTTTCCTCAACCTATGCTTCGTACTTGTTGGTTAAAGGAATTATCTGGAATGGGAATGATTATAGGTTTCCATGGTTTTTTCTTATATGTTGATAAGGATGGTTTGGCCAAATAGTCATCATTCCTAAAATGTCTGAAATATATGCTGCTATTTTCCAAAAAGCTTAAGGTGTCTAATATCAGTATGAATCATTCTCTCTGTGTTGTGAATGAGACATGTGGTTTGCATATTTGGCTGCATCCTGCATGTGGAGAACTGCTTGAACCTGGGCTTTCTATTTGTAGGGTTTAGGGTTTAGTAACAAGATTGACAAGACAATATGAACAAAATAGACTGTCCAGTGCTCCCGTAGGAAATTAGATAATTTTACTCTAATACTTTTGATAATTGAATTGCAAAGTTTTACAGTTGTCGTGACTACTAAAAGAATAGCAAAGAAGAGTTACGTTTATTTTATTAGCAAGATGCTAAGTTGTAGAAGTGGGATTTATTTGTCCCAGGAGAAAACTGGAAGGGGCAATTTCTAAATATTTTAAATGCGATTTAATATTTGAATTTTGATGATAAATTCGGTACAAATGCTTTCTAGATTCTAAACCTCATGCTGCATCTGATATGTTATTGTAGTTTCCATTTATGGTATTGCAAGTGTTTTTTCTCACTTGCTCTTTAATCTGCCATGCATTCCTGCAGTCAATCAATGAAGAGGATGATCACATGCAAGAGACATACCATGCTCGAAAGCCATCTGCAGATTTGGGGTCTGGTACTGAAACTGATGTGGCACAGTGGAACGTATTACAATTCAACACAGGCTCAACAACCCCATTTATCATCAAGTGTGGAGCAAATTCAAATTCTGAACTGGTCATTAAAGCCGATGCCCGGGTTCAGGAACCCAAGGGTGGTGAAATTGTGAGGGTTGTTCCAAGACCATCTGTTTTAGAAAATATGAGCTTGGACGAAATGAAACAAGTATTCTCAGAGCTTCCGGAGGCTCTTAGCTTACTTGCATTAGCTAGGACTGCAGATGGCACTCGAGCTCGGTATTCTAGGTTGTACAGGACTTTGGCAATGAAGGTTCCATCACTAAGGGATCTAGTCAGCGAGCTTGAAAAAGGGGGAGTGCTGAAAGATGTGAAGTCGTGAATGCAAAAGGGAGTTAAAAATAAATTAGAGAATACCTTGTTTTCTAGTGTGGAATGCTTGGGTGGGGTTTTTTGTTTATATTTAGGGAGCTTGGTTTGGCAGGGACAACCTGTCTGGTGTTTGTAAACCTGTATTTTGCAGTGCTTTGTTGCGATTTGCAAAGGAATCATGTATTGGAAGCTGGTTAGTAAACTGTTGATGCCCATTGTATCACACGTCGCCACAGCTGCTATTGCGGCTAATTTTCATGGCAATTTTGTGCAATTTGTTACCATCATTTCCTTGCAAGCTGCAGCAACCAATAATCTTTTTTATTTTTGATACCATCTGTTCCCAGTAAACTTGCCATTGGTTAGAAAAATTAAATTAAAAAAAAAAAAAGGAAAGGTTATCAAAGGGGAGGAATATAATATCCTGTGTAAGAACCTGGCCCCTTCGTAAGAAAATGCCTATTGACAGAAATGTCCTTACAAGGTCATTCTCAAGGACAAGGACTCCAATATTCGTTATACATGTTCAAATCTCGCCTTGCCTCTCAGCTAACGGAAATCTCTCTCCCTCTGTGTGTGTGTGTGTGTGTACATATAATATATCTCCCTTCGGTACTCACTCTCTCGTTCGTCTCTGACTGAACTCCACTGATTAGACTCAAGCAATTAGGGATTTTGAGCATTTCCTAATTCAAACTCCTTAAAAATGCCGCCACTCACCTGCACCAAACTGGCTTTGATCACTCTAACCGGAGTCATCATTCAAATCACTGGCCTTTCTCTTTTCGTCTTCGGCTTTTTTCCCGTCAAACCGGCTCTCTCCGGCACCAGGTAAACAGTTTTCCATTCAAAAACAAAAAAAAAAAAAAGAATGTAATTTTCAATTTAAAATTTATCTCAATTTTCTTTTCGGCATTGCTTTGCTTTATCTTCAGTGGCTCGGAGAGTTTCCACTTACCTATTTGCAACTCGGTTGGAAATCAAAGCGACACGACTCTGTCATCCGATCAACTCAGATCGTTATATAAAGTTCGTTCTAATAGTAGTTATAACATAACATGAATAAAAGCAAAAAACTGAGTTTTTTTTTTTTTTTATAATTGTTCTGAAAATTTGAAGTTTTTTTTTCTGTAATATAGAAATTATCGGGGATTCCTTCTTCATTTGATAGGCTAATTTTAATGGTAAGTTAGTTTTGGTTTGTTTGTTTGATTAATTTTTAAGGATAAGTTTGAGTTTTTGTTGTATAATTTACAAGGATTTTAGTTTAGTTTAGGTTATTGATGGTCTTCCAGCAGAATTCGTGCTTGGCAAGAATGGGAAACCTCCTAGTAAGCAATTTTTGGAAGCTATGCCTTATACTCAGTCATTGCTAGCCAGTGGATTGGCTGTTGGTTACCATGCTAAGGCCGCCCCTCCAACTGTCACAATGCCTCGCTTGAAGGTGTGGTCTTTTATTCATGTTCTTAAAGGAAAATGTTACATACATCCATCCTATTACATCAGCCCCAGCCCAGCATATCAGGATTCAGTTTGGTCATCGCAGAATACACCAGACCAAACGTTTCATTTATTTGAAAATGTTATTGTCATTAAAATGTGGATTCATATATGGTGATAGGACTAATTTAACGAGGTTTTGCATTCTGATTTTTGGGTTACAACTTATGTACTAATTTCTCCTAGTTAAAGATGTAGGAAAAAATTATAAGTTTTGTGGGGATACGGTTTTGGCCTCACAGCATTAGCTTGTCATTCTAGGCTATGGTGTCTGGTGCAATTGGAGGATTCTTGGATGTGGCATTCAATTTTAACACACAGGCTATGTTGGATGACAATCTTCTTGGTTAGATCATATAACTTTCTTGAAGTTCTGTAATTGATGACTACTTGTTGTTTTTAAGGAATCTGTTGACGGGTACAACTTCATTGTTCACTCATACGGTTTGCAGGCCAGTTTTTCAGGATTGGTTGGGAAATGGTGATGCTTGGTGATGAAACATGGCTGAAGTTGTTTCCTGGGGTATTCAAAAGGCATGACGGTGTTAGCAGCTTCTATGTATCTCTCATTCTTGGCATGCATTCTTTTCTCTTTGAAGTATAAAAATTAAGTAAACTGATTTGTGACATTTACTTAAATTTGGTCTTGATACAGGTTAAGGACACTGTGCAAGTAGATCAAAATGTTTCGCGACATTTGGGAGATGAGCTTAGTAGAGATGACTGGAATCTTATGGTTAGCATTTGTTTTTTTTTAAATGATCTAAATAGAAATATCTTGTAATATCTTTATTGTGATATTTGTCTCAGTTTCTTTTTATTTACTTTTTGATTATTATAATTGGAGAAACTTAACACAAGAAACACCAAAGGGTGCCAACTTAAGTACTTTCTACCTTTCTTCAAGTTAAAAGGTCATGGCTATCACTTCATCTTTCCCTTCATGCTTTTCTGGTGCTGGTGGTTAAGGTGGTCTTTGATTTTTTTTTTAATGAAGATTTTTCTGGTGCATTTCTCTGACATTCAGTATAAACTGTAGTAACATAAAGGCCTGTGTAAGATGTGAAGTTTCATTTTCAGCTTTATAGGTTTCTGTTTGGGATTTGAGCACGTGTTTCTTTGTGTTAGAGGTGTTCACGGGCAGGGGCAGGCCCAGGCCCAGGCCCAGTTGACAACTCTAAAAGCTAGTGCCGGGCCAGACCTACCCAGATCTGTCCATTTAAGCCCGTTTATTAAATTTATTATATAAATAGAAAAATATTTTTATAATAATATTTTCATATTTTTTAAATATATTTTAGATTTTAAATTAAATTAATTTTTTTATTAATATTAAATTGTCCCAGGTCAGGCTGGGCCTACCTAGAATATCCTGTCAAGGCCCAGCCTCAGTCTGCCTGGTGGGCACCCGGCCCAAGGACAGGTTTATTTGTGGGCTTCTTGTCAAACATTTTAGTTACACACTTCAGGTGTTTGTTGTCTTATTTGGCTCCAACCTGTATGCTGAGCTGTCTTATGTGTAAATTTCTTATAGTTAATGGAATTTTCATTGACCACTTTGAAGGTTAATATAATATGCCAATATAATGTACTTTGTTGGTGATTTATATTGAAAGCACAGGGATGCTTTTCCTTCATTGTCTTAATTTAAGTGCATGTTCTTCGTTAATTTGCTTCCAGTGTTTCTTGATATGGGAATCTTGTCATTTAGAGATTTCTGCCTCTTTAGAACTCTTCTCTTTGCAAATACTTGAAAAACAGTGATTATGCTGTATAAACTTAAGAGTGGCATGAATTAGGCATGATGCCATGCAAGTACTCCAACAATTAGAAAGGTACTCTGTTACAGTCTATATTGAAAAGTAAAATATGGTTCACGATGCAATAAAAAAAAAAATGGCCCTAGATTGAGCAGAATGAGAGTAAGATTTTCTGTTTGCTTGGTTTTCTCTTTGTAGTTTGATTAGGCTTTATTGAGTTGTGTTGGGCCTGCTTATTGGTTGTAGTCTCTTCACTTTGTACTTCTGTAACGCTCACATTGATTTGCATCTCTTATGTTATTCTAATGTTAAGCAGTGGTCTGATCACACCTTAGTAAGAACTTTTGCATTTCCCATGCTGATGCTCTTGATAAACTCTCTGTATTATGAGAACGAGAAGGTACTATTTTGGATATATGAAAGTGTCCAAATACAAATTTGCATTAGTAATTATATTTAGTTATTCTAAAAGCTAAGCTGAAAATTTGATTTTTGAATTATATTTTTCTTGGTGGTACACTTCACCTTGATTGTGGCATGATTTTAATTGGTATTATTCCCAGATTCTGCATTATCTAGGCTTGGATCATGTTGGACACATCGGTGGCCGGAGCAGGTACATTTTATATGGATAGGTTATGCCTTTATCTTCATCTGAGCTAAATTGCAATCTTATTCTTCAATTCAGGCTATAATTGGATTTTGAGGCAACATGTTCTTGAGATGCACTTCCCATCCTCAACATTTGCATAAGAGATTTTAATTCAAAACGCAAATGACTAATGTCCGTTGTGCTAAATACATATACATATATATGTGTACATACATGCATATGACTAACATTTGCATAAAACATTATCATTAAAACCTAAATGAGTAACATTTGTTGCTATACATATTTGTGGAACTGCCGATATTTCATTATGAACTAAATGCAGCCTTTTGGCATGAGCTGTGTGATACGGTCCCTTGAAACGGATTGAGTTATGGGATGGTGTGTGGAAGGGTTTGGTTTGGTTTAGTTTGAGGTACGCTAGGTACTTGGGTGGAAGGTTTATTTTTTCAACCTATGTTTGTAGTGTTGGCTCGTTAGAGAGAACCTGCTGTTATCTTGAGTTTTAAGTACTCAAAACTTGAATAGATTCTGAACAACCCTCTTTTATTAACTTCACTGCCTTTTTAACTACAGCTTGGTGGAATAACCACACTAAAAGCAAGAAAGTGGAAAGGTGGAGACACAACCTCCAATAACATGAAATAGAAAACTACCACTAACAATAAAATAGGAACCACAATGAAACTGTTAACAATAAACTGCCAACAATCAATCAGATATGTTGATTTAGTCTATACTTCCCATGTGTGAATCGCTTGTAAACTAAGGGATTATCTGATGTGCTAACATTACTCCCTTCCTTCAAATCACGCTTGTCCTCAAGCATGAAGTGTGGGAAGCGCTCCTTCATAGATGAAACAGTCTCCGAAGATGCCTCTGCTGGAGAAGTGTCTTGCCAGTGAATCAAGACCTTTTGAATGTTTTGATTGACTCGACGGTCAAGAACAGCCAAGGGTAGTGGCATGGGTGCTGCTGGAAGACCATAGGGAGTGTAACAGCCACTGGATTGTCCCCACCATGAAAACCTTTTAGACAAGAGGCATGGAACACAGGATGAGCTTAGTATCTAGAGGAAACTCCAATTTATAAGCCATAGGTCCAAGACATTGCAAAATTGTGAAAGGACCATAGAACCTTGGCAGCAGTTTTTGGTGACGACGATTAGCCAAGGAGAGCTGTCAATATGGCTGTAATCATAAAAGAACCTTGTCCCCTACTTGAAATTCAATATTATGGTGTTTGGAATGATAAATGGTTTTCATCTTATGTTGGGCATGTAACAAATTCTGCCTTCATGATTTAAGGATCATATCTCAAGATTGTAAGGCTTGATGCACAGCATCCAATTTGGAAATTCCAAGACAATAGGCCAGTAGGCGCGGCGGTGGATGCCCATACACCACTTCAAAAGGTGTGGTTTGTAGTGAGGAATGAAAACTAGTATTATATGAATACTCTGCCCAAGACAATTAATCCATCCATTTGGTAGGATGAGCACCCGTAAAGCATCTTAAGTACATCTCCACAGTTTGGTTGACAACTTCCGTTTGGCCATCTGATTGGGGGTGGTAAGCTTGGCTGAAACATAGCTTGGTGCCGCAAAGACGAAAATGTTCCTTCCAAAAGGCAGTTGTAAAGGTGACATCTCTGTCACTCACCATTGTTTCAGGTAACTCATGTAATTTGAGAATATTGTCAAAGAAGAGTCTTGCAATGCTAACAGCTGAATATGGGTGAGCAACTGGCAATAAATGACAATATTTAGAGAAACAGTCCACAACCACCAAAATGTCATTTTTACCATGTGAATTAGGCAAGTCTTCCACAAAGTCCAATGAAGTGTCAGACCATACATGCTCAGGCACTGGTAATGGCTGAAGAAGACTAGCAGGTTGCAAAGTTTCTGTTTTGTGACGTTGGCAAATTCTACAGGCACGGATGAAGTCACGGATATGGTGTTTCATGCTGTTCCAGTGAATATCTTTGGCAATGCGGAAGAGAGTTTTTTGATACCCTCCATGCCCTTGGTTGTGTAAGGCAGTCATGACTGTCTGGATGGAAGGAGAATAGGGGCTAAATAAACCCGATGTTTATAGAATAGCAGCCCTTGTTTGAAGCTCCATGGTTCAGCAGCAGTACCCTCTTGGACACTAGAGACTAAACTTTGGACTTCAGGTGAATTTTGTTGTTCATGACGAATTTCATCAAATAGGTTCAATTGTGGCATGGATATGGCGAGAAGGACAGCCCCATCAGAATCTCTCTGAGATAGAGCATCGGTTACAGAGTTGTATCTACCAGCCTTGTATTCTACTGAAAATGAATAGCCTGAGATTTTTCCCAACCAGTGTTGCTGTGGTGGTGTCAATAGTTTTTGCTCCAATAAGAACTTCAAACTATAGTGATCGGTGTGAACTATGAAGTGCTTTCCTCATAAGTAAGAGCGCGGGTGTTTGACGGCCTTAACAAGACCATGAGCTCCTTTTCATAAGCTAGTAAATATCGATGTTGCAATGCCATGGCTCTACTAAAGAATGTAATTGGCTTATTATTCTGCAATAAAACTGCAAAAATTCCAGTGTCAGAAGCATCACATTCAATTGTAAAGGGTTGAGAAAAATCAAGAAGTGCTAATGCAAGCATGGTGGTCATGGCAGCCTTAAGTTTTTCGGAAGCTTGAGACGATTGGTCTATCCATATGAAGGAATTTTTGTGGAGCATGGCTATAAGAGGTATTGTAATAAAACCATAGTTATGAACAAACTTGCAATAGTATCCAGTGAGACCTAAAAACCTAATAACCCTCGAATAGTTGAAGGCTTGGGCCATTTTGTCATGGTTGAAATTTTTCTTGCATCTGCAATAACTCCTTCGGTAGTGATGATGTGGCCCAAATAAGCAATTTGAGTTTGGGCATATAAGCATGTAGATCGTTTCAAGAAAAGGTGATGTTTTGAGAGCAATTTGAGGACAGTCCGTAGTGATACATGTGCTTTATCCAGGTACAATTGCAAACAAGTATATCATCAAAAAACACAAGAACAAATTTTCTTAAGTGAGGACGCAATACCTGATTCATCAAGGCCTAGAAAGTAGATGGGGCATTTGTTAACCCAAAAAGCATGATTTGAAATTCAAAGTGGCCATGGTGTGTTGGGAAAGCCATTTTTTCTACATTAACTTCATTCATTCGGATTTGGTGATATCCTAACCCTAGATCCAGTTTAGAGAAATACTTTGCTCCGAATAATTCCTCCAATAATTCCTCAATTATCGGAATGGGAAATTTGTCTTTGATTGTCTTTGCATTCAATTCCCGATAATCTATATACATGCGCCAAGCACCATCTGACTTAGGAACAAGGAGCACTGGAGATGAAAATGGGGATTGATTGGGCTGAATTATCCCTTGCTTCAACATCTTGGAACATTGTTGCTCAATTTCATCTTTCTAGGCATGTGGATATCGATATGGTTTGACAACTATTGGTTTTGCCCCTGGTTGTAGAATAGTTTGATGATCACATGCACGTGGAGGAAGGCTCGTGGGTTCCTGGAATAAGGAAGCAAAATCCCGCAGGAGTCGCTGTAAATCAATATGGTAATCTTCTTCTGTTGTAACAACTTGAATCTCAACAATTTGGGCTGGTTTGGAAGCTTTAATTCCATGTAATTCTATCTGTTTCCCAAGTTTAGTAAAAGACATCCACATATCTGTAAAGTCCCACAAGATAGGTCCCAAGGTTTTAATCAATTGACACTTAATACAACATCAAAACCGCTTAAAGTGAGAACATATAAATCAGCAAAGACAGTGTGATTGCCTAACTGGAGTGACATTCTTTTGCATTGACTCAGACTTTTAATTCTCTCTCCATTTGCAACCACAACCTGCAATCCATCTTGTCTTTCCACTTGGAGATTAAATTGCGATACAAATTTGGAGTCCGCAAAACCGTGAGTACTACTAGAGTCTACTAAGGATAGAGTTGGGTTACCATTCAATTTGCCTTGCAAACGCATGTTCTGAGGAGTACTAATACCGATGATGGCATTCAATGAGATCTCCGATTAATCAGTATTACGAGGTGGCTCATATTCGATTTGCTCTTCATCTCCTTCTTCAACTGAGTCAATCTAAAATAATTTCTTACATTGATGGCCTTTGAAAAATGGCTCATCACAATTGAAGCAAAGACCTTTAAGCCACCTCTCCTCCATTTCAGCCCTAGTTAATTTTTTCACAAATTTCATATGGTGTTGAAGTGGTGTATCAGGGGGTTTTTATCGTCGAACTTCTGATATTGGTGTTCAAGTGGGCTGCCCTTGCGTTCATAGAGCTGGGATATACTCATTGTTGTTGCTAAATCTGACAGATTGTGGAGCTCTACTTCGATTGCAATGTATTCCGCAAGGCCGTTGATGTAAAGTTCAATTTTTTGTGCTTGAGTGAGAGTGCTTGCCCCGTGAAGCCAATTGCTCAACTTTTTCTTGGTAATCTGCCACAAAACCACTTTGTCGCAATTTCACCAATTCTCCCAACTTATAACTCTTTATAAGTGGGCCAAATCGCTGGTGACATTGACGTTTGAATTCATCCCAAGAAGGTTGTGGTGTGTCAACTTCCATTTGAAGGAACCATAGTTGCGCATTCTCCTCCAAGTGGAAAGAAGTAAGGCTAATTTTTTCTTCTTCGAGTGTTTATTGGTGGCAAAAGAAATGCTCGCACTTGCTCAACCACCCAAAAAGATCTTTTTGGCCATTGAATCATGGAATATCCAACTTTGTGAACTTAGGGATGGTGGCACCTCCCCCTGTGGTTACGAATCCTGTCCTTCTTGCGACACCTTTGCCTTTATGGCTTCGGTTGTTACTGCCTTCCTCTGTAGGTACGGTATTAACTTTGGAAGCTGCTAAATCCCTTGTGAGTTCATCTAGTTGAGCATTTATTGCTTCTAGTCGAGCATTTATTGCTTCTTGTCGAGCCAAATTGGCTGCACGTTCATCTTGGAACAATTGTAGAAGTTGCTGCAATTGTGGCTGAATAAGGTCCCCCATAACATTTGGCTTTGATACCAAATTGATACAGTCCTTTGAAATGGATCGAGTTATGGGATGGTGTGTGGAAGGGTTTGGTTTAGTTTGAGGAACGCTAGGTACTTGGGTGGAAAGTTTCTTTTTTCGACCTATGTTTGTAGTGTTGGCTCGTTAGAGAGAACCTGCAAATGTCTTGAGTTTTAGGTACTCAAAACTTGAATAGATTCTGAAGAACCCTTTTTTATTAATTTCACTGCCTTTTTAACTACAACTTAGTGGAATAACCACCCTTAAAGCAAGAAAGTGGAAAGGTGGAGACACAATCTCCAATAACATGAAATAGAAAATTACCTCTAACAATAAAATAGGGTGGAGACACAACCTCCAACAACATGAAATAAAAAACTACCACTAACAATAAAACAGGAACAACAATGAAACTGTTAACACTGAACTGCCAGCAATCAATCAGATATGTTGATTTAGTCTATACTTCCCATGTGTGAATTGCTTGTAAACTAAGGGATTATCTGATGTGCTAACAATGTGTTTCAAATGATGATCAATATGCTGTTTTACTTTGAATTTTTCTTTTTGGGATAAATATGGTCACTAAAATTATATCCTTTTTCTCTCTCAATTTTTTTTCTCCCTCTTGAGTAATTCCTTCTCAAATTTTTTCTTCTTTGTTTGATTGGCTTTGGATCAAATTGTAATTGTGAATCTAGAAGACAGGCAAACCTCGATAAAATAATGATACATAAAGACTAAAGTAGAGAGCAGTATAATTATAAATCTTGATATGAGTCATGAACGCTTATAAAATTAAAAAGATAGGAGTTATGAACATGAGCTATAATGTGAGCTTATTAGCATATTTGGTCAATTTTATTTACTAAGAGATGTAAGTGAAAGATACATGTATTTGGCTAATTTTACACATATACATAAGAATAGTGTAATTCTTGGCTCATTTCCTTTTTAAAGTATAGGTTGGTGCATTTTTGGGGACATTACTCATTATTTGCTCTTTGCCCAGTAGCATTACTTTTTGGATGATTCACATCGCGTCTCTTGGGTTTTTTTTTTTTCTTTCGTTTTTAGTGTTATTTTCAGGGCAATTTGTGTTTGCAGTGTAAAATATTTGATTTGTGTTGTGTTGAAATGAGGTGAAATTGTCAATTCAGTATCCTTATATCACCTTTTTGAGCAAAATGCATGTTTGAAGTCTGATATGATCAAAACTCAAGGATGCTAGTATAATTTACCCATCTTATTTATATGATTTTTTCTCCTTTTATTACTTCATATACATATTGGTTTGCATGGTGGGAAAATGATTGTTTGTTTGGTTGTTGTTGTATTTTTTGAATCTTATTTGCATGTTTGTTCATCTGTTTTAGTGTGTTGATGGCCCCAAAACTAAAGGAGATGGATGAGGTGGTGAAGTTGATTCATTCAAGTACTACTCAGTCCCAAGGAAATGCCAGAGGGCGGACACTTTTGGTTTGTGCTATTTGATGCTTCTTGAATTACTGATATCAAACTGATATACTGGCTCCAAATAATTGGATCCCTACTTTTCTGGAATCTTGTAAGATTGATAATTTTGATGTATAATCAGAGAGTTTCCTAAAATATAGGGGAAAATTGGAGGATTTAATGCAGTGAAATTGGCCCCCAGTCATGGATTTATCTCCAGCGCTTTCTATGATTGTTATTTGACAATTACACCTGGATTTAAAATTGTGGTTATCATTTTGTGAAACTACCTCTATGTACTTGGTAGATAGATTTTTGAGGTGCCAATAAATATTTTGTAATGATATACAGACTAGATAGTGATGAGCAGCATTGTGATTGTGTGTGCTTGAATATGCTTGCTTTTGTATGCTTATATGTGTGTATGCAAATTCTCTTTCATGACAGTCATTGCTGTTTGTGGAAAAGGGAATACATACATAAGCTTTTGTAAGCCAATTACTAATTGGAATGTGGGTGTGTTTATTTGCATGCATGCAAGTTCTTATTGATGACAGTCATTTAACAGTTATGGAAATGGAAATGATACATAAGCTTTTTCTAGGCAATTGGTGATGGGAATTTGGTGTTTAGCAAGCTATCGATGTTGTTAATCAGCCTTGTAAGTAAATATTGGTCCATTCTATTGTCATTAGTTCTTGGTTTTCAAACTAAGGCGTTCGAACACTTATTCACATAGACCCCTATAGAGCTTTGATTTGACCTTCTTTCTCTATATGCGAGCCAAGGACTTTGACTATTACAATAAGGAAGTCAAGACTTCTTTAATACGTCTATATTTCATGTTATCAAATGACATATAGACTTGAGTGTCTCTATGTGTCAAGGCTTCTTCGTTTACAGCAGTATTTTCGTGTCAAGTAAGCATTCTTAAAGCAGAGCTTTGTCTTTCCATCCATGGCAACATTAGGGTAAATTTGGTTTACAGTTCAAGTGTATTTGGCTTGTTTTAGTAAGCCCTATGCATTTGCATGTATACATGCCAACATATTCGCCGCTGGCCCATTAAAACTGGTCTCCTCATAAATAAATATGAGATATTCATCGGTGTCTGATTGATCCTCTTACCACTTCCTGCTGCATCTTGCTTTCATGTGATGTGATTACTTACATTTGTTCAGATCTATTTTTTGTTGCTCTTGAGAGTTTGATTTGTTTATGGCCTTTGAATCATCTGTTGTTTGGGATTTACTGATATGTGCATTTATTTCACATGTAGATGGTAGTAAGTGATCATGGCATGACAGAAAATGGTAATCATGGGGGTTCTTCATATGAAGAAACCAACTCCTTAGCTCTTTTTATTGGCCTGAGGAATCATGTCTTTGACAATGCATCAGTCATTCACCAGGTAATTAAACTAATGAAACTTCACAACATTATATTGTTGCTATGAATAGTTTCTGATGGTTCTGTATGTTTCCTCAAGCTGTATCACAAACTCTTCATCTATTACATAGTGCATATGTGTTACAGTATACCACTTTTATCATTTCATCGGTAACTTAATAGGGACTTAAACATCATTTCTTCCACTGAAAGTTATCAGTGCTAGAATGGGATCCTATTAACTTCGTTTAGGTTTTTCATTTTTCATTTTTTTTCAGCATTTTTTTCTTTTACACTTCAGTTGAGGAAATTTGAACATTTGCAAGTTTCTCCTTATATGTTAATGGAAACCCTCAGTAGGTGAAAGAAACGTTTTTGTGCTTTAGCAGTGAAGAGAACTTCCAGATATTAGATCAGGGTTCAAGAGCTTGGTTAACTATGCTATTTTAATATTTGCAGTTTAATGACTAATAGAGTTATCTAACTTTAAAATTTTTTTGATGCAGGTTGACATTGCACCAACCTTGGCTCTTCTATTTGGTGTGCCAATCCCTAAAAACAATGTTGGTGTTCTTATTTCAGAGGCTTTTGATTCTCTAAAAGGTTCATCTCTACTTCTCTCTTGATCAGTCATGAAATAGTAACAAAAATGTAAAAGGAAAAGGGGAAAAGTGGATACTATTTGGCAAAAGAAATATATAATTTTTCTGAAGGCTATGTCAGCTTTATTCCTAGATGATATCATAGTGGCATGCTTTTCCTCTGTAGTCTGGAGTATGGAAATTTTTTACAAATATTTGTTGCTCTATTCATCTTCCGTAAGATGCTGTTCTTGATGGGCTCATTGAATCACATTTACAGTTATGCACAGGGTGCAACAGAGGAGTCTCAAAGTATACATTGTGTGTATTTGAAACTGGTGGAGTTTGGGCCAAATTATTACCTCTAGCCCAAAGTGATAAATAGGGATGGAATTTTAGAGAGAGAATGTTTCAAATTAGAAAATAAATCACTCCCTTTTAGGCCCATATGCTGTCTAAGCTGATGTGATCATCTAATTCCTTTCCTTCTTCATGAATTCAGAGGACCAACGTCTGAGGGCTCTGGAGTTGAATTCTTGGCAGTTACTCAGATTGTTGCAAGCTCAGTTATCAGGTTTACCATGCAGAAATTTCCCCTGTGATGAATTCAGTAATCATCAGAGTTCTGGTCCTAGCGAGTGCAATCATAGTACAGCGAATATGCTTTGTTGCTTGTATATGGAAGCGGAAGCTCTATACAGCTCCTTGAAATCTAAGGGGGGCTCTGAGTGGGTTTTCTACATGTTACACTATTTAGCATCACAATCATTAAATATTATCCAGTTACAAATATCTGTACTACCATTTGTTGTTGTGTAACTTGTAGGTTTGCTAGCAGCAGAGAGTACAGCAGGACTGCAGCAGCATATTACAGGTTTCTGAAATCTGCAAGTGAGTGGTTATCACGCAGATCTACTGATGTATGTATATTTATTTTAACAAGTTTCTGAGTCGATTGAAAAATTTTTAAGTCTCTTCCCTATTAAAATAAAAATTAGAGATATTCCAGGAGTGGTGTAAAAGAAACACTTACTAATTTTATTTATTTTTCTTGAAGATCTTATCTATCCTTTTAACCTTATCGTCATTTTGATCTTGAACAGTTCTTTTTTTTTTTTCTTTTTTGGGGCAGAAACCTGTTAAGCTACTTGCTGTTGGACTAGCAACAATGTTTATCTCATGTGTAATATTATCAAGCCTGATGTTTTGTTGGGTCAGAGAAATTTATCTGGGAGGAAAGCAACAGCCCTCCAACTTAAATGATAGCATGAATGGCTGGTCTTTAGATGAGACATTCATTCTTGGTGTTATCTTGATCCTTGTTACAAGTATGGGATCAAGTTCTATGGTAGAGGAAGAGCATTACATATGGTATTTTGTGGTATCCACATTCTATCTCTTACTACTCCGTAAAACAGCACAGTCCCTTGCACCAGTTGGTGTCCAAAGTTCTCTTGGCATGCACAAAGGACAAAGTGGAAAAGTTTACTCTAGAATGTGTTTAATCTTTTTGCTGCTTATCTCCGGAAGGATTTTGAGAGGCTGGCATCAAGGCGGTGTAAACTGGACTAGTCTACCTGACATTTCTAAATGGCTTGAACTAGCTGGGAGTCATTATGTGAAATTGCTTCAGCTAATATCTGCATTCCTGGTGATCAGCATAGGTGTATGTGCTCTATTTTCAATAGAATCAAAGGGAAAATTTTTTCAGATGGTCAGACTTAGCTTTCTGATGTCTGCATTGCTGGTTTGGTTGCATATCATAAGATATCAGGATTATACATTTTCGTCAACTAATTATGGAGCTACCTTATTGGCACAAATAATCTATGCAATTCTTGGTGCTGCGACTATTGGGACTGTTGTGGCCTTGCCATGGCTTATTCCTTTTTCAACCTTTAAGATTTTCCCTACTGATAATACCCTCTCACCTACTTCATTTTTTCTTAGCATACAAGAGAAGTTTCCTTTGGTGGAATTAAGAGATTCTTTATATGTGATTGGGTGGTCATACATATTATGTTGGTGTCTTCTGCAGCTGTTGCTCCAACAGCCAATCAACTCAACACCCATACTATTGCTGCTTGTGAAAATATTGGCCAGCTTGCTCTATTTCGCTAGTAATGGAACACATCATAAAGAGTGTATAGAGGTCAGTTGCTACCTTATATTTTCCTGATTAATTATTTTATTTTCTCATGTGTGTTGAAGACAAGTAATTTCGCATGCTACTATCCCAATAAATAGATAGGAGTCATGTTGAACTTTTCAAGTGAATTTTTGGATGAAAGGAGCATGCTACTTGCTAAGGGTTGAGAGCCCCCTCATAGTTTCATTCTAAAGGATTAGTTTGCGCATTTTATGGTGTTCATAGTTGTGAGAGTTAGATTTCAGTGTTCATTGCCTCATTTTTAAATTCATAAGGACATTCTCCTTGGTGAGCACTAGTACATCCCTGACTTAGTTCTCTTCTTTTTCATTCTTCAAACCCCACCAACACCCCCCCCCCCCAACTCTGTTGTTCTGGAGTTTGTGTTTTGCTTTTTTCTCTCTTTGCCAAAGAAACTCTAAATTTGTTTAAAATCAAATGTTAGAAATTAAGCCTGTACATACATGAACAAAATTAAGTTGAAAAGGTGTGAAGTGCTTTTAGGAACTCGTGAAATGACCAACAGTTTTCTGGTACTAATGTAAGGACTTTGTTTTGTTTTCTTAGATTGCAGCACTGTACTACTTGGGAATGGCTGGTCATTTTGCTCTAGGAAATAGCAATACACTAGCTACTATTGATGTTGCTGGAGCTTTCATTGTATGTACTCTCTTTTTCCTTGCTCTCTGTTAATATACACTCGAATGCAGACCTTTTTTTAATGGAAGACTTGTATTCAAACTTAATCTTTGCTGTACATCTGAAATTTAAGATATTGATATTAATTTATTATCTAACTTTTCAAATATTTGTTTTTGCTCGTTGCAAGGGCATATCAAGTCACTCAACATTGCTGTCTGGCGTTCTAATGTTTATTATCACCTATGCGTCACCCTTGTTTATTCTTCTTAGCCTGGTAATGTACATCTCTATGAAGAACACGGCCCATCTTGTAATTCCTGAGAAAGCGGGTGGTGGAGACCTTCTCATGATGATGCTTGGTTTTCCTTGCCTCGTTCCACTGGTCTTAAATTCAATTCTGTTGACTGCATACACAGTTGTATTGCTGTTAATGAGGAATCATTTATTTGTTTGGAGTGTTTTCTCACCCAAGTAAGTTTTAACTCTCATTGGAAAAACTTTGCGACTTTTAGATGATTCAAATGTGTCAGCAAGCATGTTGCAATGATGCCAAAAATTGCACGGATAGCTGGTGCTCTTGCTCTTAAGTAACATTTAACCTATTTTGTAAAAACCATAGAAGTATTTGGTTTACTGTAATCTGTGTTATTTACTTTGCTTGTGGTAAAACTAATGACACAAATATGTCCAGGTACCTGTATGTCTGTGCAACAACCCTATGCACTTACATAGGGGTCTCCATTGTGGCTGCAACTGGAATTTATACACATTTGGTACTGGCCATCCGGAAAAGAAAGCAAGTGCCGATCAGCAACAACACAAGATAGCACTAAGAGCAATTAGCAACCCAATTTTGTGTTCTTCCAATATGGTGGAAGGTCATTTAATACTTGTTTCTTTTTTATTTCACTAACTTCCTCCATAGACACATTTGGTACTGGCCACGCAGAAAAGGAAGCACCTCTCCATTAGCGACAACACAAGATAGAGTAACCGGTGACCCAATCTTGAATTCTTCGAAACCAACTCAGATGGTGTAACTAGTTGTTTCATAAGATTCTCTAGCTTCCTCAATGGATGTGATATTGCATGTAGGAATCAGATGAAGAAAAGTATAGTAATTGGAATATTAGAAGATACTCCTAAAGCAGTTGGTGGTCTTTATTTACATAAAAACATCATTTTTGGGGTCAAATGAGGCTGAATAGTTTGTTGGTGAGACAGGTGAATGCCTATGGTTACATGATAGAAAGGAAGGATCATATTCTGAAACTGGCTTTTAAATCTTGATTTTTTATTTTTATTTGTTCAGCTTTCAGGTCACAGTTTGTTGGTTTAGCAAATGGAACAATGCAGACAAACTAGGGCATTCATACCGGGTGAATGGTATTGTCTTTATTTTTCTTATCAAAATTTAGTTTTTCAATAATATTTAAATGATGTGGCAAAATAATGGTAGCTGGTTCAGGATTTTAAATAAAGATGTCAACGGGTATCCTATTGTAAGGTACCTGCGGCTACTTGATTCGATTATACAAGATTAGGGTACTTATAAATGAATTCGGATAGGGTTAGGGTAGTGATTTCATTATCCGAATTTTAATAGGGTAGGGTTCAGGTATCACCTTTTGAGTACCTGTCACTCAAACTCGATTACTATTTATAAATATTTTATTATTATTTTAACAATTAAATTAAAATATTATAATTTTTATCAACTTTATAAGTAAATTTTTTTGTTAAAAACTAACAAATATATAAAAAGTATGGTTACTTTAATTATTAATATGATAATATTAATATTTTTATGAATGCGTATGTATATATATTATGTATTTTAAATATAAATATATATATTTTATTTTGTATTAATATTGTAAAAATTATAACTTATAAAATTATTAATTACAGTATATATATGTTTATTTATATAAACATATAACATATAAATTTAAAAGTAAGTTATCAGATTAAAAAAGTTAATTGGGTATCAATGAAAAAGATTTTAATAATTTTTTTTATTTAATCGGGTATTTAAACGGATTAGAATAATTATAGAGTAGTGGGAATATATTAAGGTTAGGGTTAGGGTAATAATTTTAAAATTAAAAGGGTAGTTAATAGAGTTTGAGTAATTGATTTTTTATAAAATTAAAGTTCGAGTATCTCGAAATTATAAGATGTTCGATCCGTTGACATTTTTAATTTTAAAAAATAAAATAGGACTTGTATCTCTGATTTACTTGCGTCAGCACATGAATCATCATGGAAAGAAAATATAGACGTGCATCGCATTTCTACTTGGGGTTGAAGCAAAGGTGCTAGATTCGTTTTGATATGCTTTTAATAAATAACAAAAATATGAATTAAACGAAATCAAAATAAATTTAAAATGTATAAATATTTAATTTATAATGACTATTATTATTATTATTGTCTAAAAGATAATTGTAAGTTGTTTTGTTTTACAATTTCGTATGATAAAAGTGTAGGAAAAGAGAAAACAAAACAAAAATTTGTAGTGACGATTGATGATAGGTAACCGTTGGGTATTATCCTCGCTGCTCAAGCAGAAGAATTGCGTCACTCGGACACTCACTGTTCCCCTGGATGTACAGATTGCAGGGCTGGGAAATGATCAAAACACCCTCATATCCTACTTCACCACTCCATGTCCACATTCGGTATTTCAAAATCTTTGCAGTTTCTCCCTCTCCCTACGCTCTCGCTCGCCAATAAGAATGCGACCCGAATCAGCCGGATTTCACCTAATCATTGGCCCGCCGATCTTTTCACGTCCCCACTACTGCTTTAATTCCTCCTCCTCCTCTATTATAAGAAAACCCGACCCGCAATCATAACCCACTCTCTCCATTCTAAGACTTAGACCCTCATGACTGATAGCTTCTTTTTTACTCAACGAGTTGCTAAGATTCAACCCACCGCAAAACAATGACCCATACCTCCAAAACAAAAATTTCATACGAGCAAAAACAGGAAAGCCATTTTTTTAACATGGGTTGCGGTGGCAATGAGTTGAAAAGGAATGATTTAAAGCAAGAAAGAAGTGGAAAAAAAGAGCCAAACAAAAGGCCTTTGGAGAGTGAAAATGAGAAGGGCACGTTTTGGACTGTCTGTCCATACTGTTATTACATGTATGAGTATGAAAAGAAGTATGAAGAGTGTTGCTTGGTTTGTCAGAATTGTAGAAAAGGGTATCATGGAGTGGCGGTGGCTGCGCCTCCCGAAAGTTTGTTGGTGAAAGGGAAAGATGGTGGGTATTATTCTGGATTTGGGTTTTTTCCATTAGGTTGTTTTGGGGATAGTTTCTTGGGTGACAAGAAAGAGGTTGATGGGGGAGATACTGGGAAAAAGCATGAGGTTGTGGAGATATCTGATGATAGTGATGATGAGAAGAAAAATATGGATGTGAAAAATGATGGTAGTAAAGTGAAAGTAGAAGTTTTGAACACTGGTGAAGGAAGGCGTGTAATGACGAGAGTAAAATCTGTGCCGAGGAATACAAAGAAAATGATGGGCAAAGGGGTAAAGGGGAAGAAAGTTGAGAAGATGAGTGTTTTAGAAATGAATGTGGAGTTTGGGAATGGAGTTGGAGATGGAGATTGTGGAAGTGGAAGTGGTGGAGGAGTAAGTGTTGGAAGTGGATGTCAGGATGGTTGTATCGAGAATGAGTTGGAGTTCTTTGAGGGAGATGATGATATATTTGTTGGGTTGAAGGGTATTTATTGATCCAAGTCAATGGAGAGGGTATGGTTATTTGAGGGTTGTGAAGGGAGTCCTCTCTGTGCTTATATGGTTCTAACAGTAGACAGTTTAACAGGAAAGCAAAATTGTGTAGGGCGCTGGCAATGTGTTTCCTAATCTCATAGTTGAAAACGAAATGCAGTGGTTGTAATGCTCTTGAATCTTGATAATTCTTGTTATTTCAATGGAAACTGTGTTATGGTTCTTAATTATGTGCTTTGATCTCTTGTTTAACTATTTGTCCTTGAAGGGACAGTTTTTCTCTGTTTAGATGACATGTTAGAAGGGACTTGCTAGCCATGGCGATTATAGTGCCAACCTCTGTTTCTCGAACAAATTTTGTTATAACCAGTTGTGTAGGATTTACTTGACATTAGTCTTTACGTATCAAGTAGTTTAGCTTGATTGAGAACTAAAGCTGAATTTCCTGATAATATTTCTCAAGTTTTGCATGCTCAGTGTTTAAATAATTTTAGCTTTTAATGAAGATACTGATATAAATATATTAAATCTATGAAAGTGCCTTTCTATAAGCTGGTTCCATCTGATTAAAATGCCTATCTATGAAGTAAGAATGAATTTGTAGATACTTAAGGGTTTCTGAGATATGAATGAATTTGTGGACACTTAAGGTTGGTTCCCTTGTCTCAAACACTTTCATTCCAGCTTTGTCAATTGACTATTGGTCCACTTTATTAGAAAGTACTATCAGGAAAACGAAAGAAAAAATGGATAGGAGGAAGTTGATGGAAACTCACCATGAATCTCTATATCTATCAGAAGATTGATGAGACAGGAGGGTTCCAAGTGAATGGAAATGAAGTCTTCTAATATATTTCAAACTTCTCTGATTTCGGGTTTCTCATGAGATGTTCTTATTTGCTTCATTAGTCTTCATTCATACTTCTCATTTCTTTTGGTATGAATTTTCAGAAGGTCCACTTTAGATTTTCCAGTAATCCCTGCTGTCAGTGATATTGCACAGACACAGTTTGATATTCCTAGTTAGCATTAGCAATTTCTTATGTTAAGCTGGTCTTGCTATGCATTTATCTTATGGTCTTTGTATCTATTCACAAATCACAAATTATTTTTCTAAAGCTTTCTTTGATTTTAGTTGAACTTGCTAATTCTGTCATGGTTGTGAGAGAGCTGAATAGCTGATGGGCAATTTTTTTAATTTTTTGGCTGGTTTGTGTTAGTTATGATTGGTCCCAATGGAACTTAACAAAGAGGGGACAATGATGGTTGGAGGTGAATTAGTAGTTGATAAAATGGCAAATAATGAGCAGGAGAGTTCCATGTCAGAAACAGCTGAATGGAAAAGAAAAAAAAAATCGGTGGTTTATTCAGATAACGCCAATGAAGATGATTGCGGTGATTACCACTGGCAGAGCTATCAATCTCAGCAAATTATTTCCCTGTGGACAATCAATTCCACCCGATCGTGTTCTCAAGGGAAGGTCAGAATACTGCTTGCATATGGAATTCCTACCATTTCATGGGTCAAAACTCAAAAGTAAACATTGAAGGAAGGGCAAAAAGGAAAAACTATGTGATCATTGCTAGTAACCCAACAAAATCCCCTGTTCTTCTTTTCTAAGTCCCTGTTTTAACAGATTGGTTGTCATGGTCTAGTGCCTTTATTCTGTGCAAAATATTCGTGTCATGAGCAGTTATAAAGCTTGGACCAAATTGTTAGGCTTGATGATCCAATAGTAGATAATTTAAGCCATGGACTTCCTTTTTTTTTTTTTTCATTTATTGTCTGGTAAATCATGCAAAAATTTCATGGTATACAGGCAGCAGAAATGGTATTCTACTGTCTTGAGCATTGTCCGATATTGTGGCAACTCTCATATTCGCTTCTTTGATTTGAGTCAGTGAGGAATGATTTGATAAACTTGTGGAACAAACTTCAGGACTATTCATAGTCCATAGAGTTTTTGTTTTTTTAACAAAAAAGAGTTAATTACATATTATTCATGAAAGTTTTAAGTACAAGCAAAGATGAATTTAATCCAAACCAAAGAAAAAGGAATGAAGAGATTCAACTTCATTTCCGTCAACTTTTTCTTCTTTTGTTGTGATCAGATAAAGAGAATCTCTCAAAAGCATAATCTCTAAATTATGAAAAAGTAATCTTTGGATGAAGAGAATTGAGCACAAGACTTCAGTTATATCGTTCTTCTCTTTGTAGGCGGCAATGTACTTCTAGACTATCGTAACTCGGATTCAAATCAAGTGGCAAACCCTTGCTAGCCCTTGTCAGTGTTTGTATTGTTCGGCTTGAAGACAAAATCAACCATGATAATGTAACTTCTTCAAAAAAATCGAGAGTTGAAAATGTATTACCCTTGAGAATGATTTGAGTTTAGGGTTTAAGATTTAAGGATTTAGAGTTCAGATTAAAGATTTAGGGATTTAGAGTTTAGAGTTTAGGCAAGGTATTTGTCTGGTTGGTATCAGTCACTGACCTGGCGTCTAAATCAAGTTAGTGAGCTAAGAAAGGATGGTAATAGGACGTTGCCTCCTGAAACTCAGGAGTTGCGGCCCGGGTTTGAGTTAGGGAGATTTGAGTGCAATTGATCGGGGAAAAAGGAGTAAGGTGAGGGAAAGGAAGGCCGGGGAGCCACCGGCTGTAGAGAGGTGGTGCGGCTGCATAATCCATAGAGTTAATATCAGATCACACCGACAATTTCACATTCCAATATCTTAGAATTAAATGTCAGGATTATATCAAATACTTAAGATTACAACATCTTATAAATGAGATAAAATCAGCCCATGTTCGATACATCGATTCTCATTTATGAGGTGTGATATCTCTGGTTCTTGCTGTCTTTAATGCATGCATATGCCGTCTTATTAAATACCTGTAAAAGGCAATAACCTTGTACAATACTCTTTGGATCAAAGTCACTCTCCCAATCTCTCCATAGAGAGTAGACATTTGTTCTTCCTCTTTCTTTCGAAGGAACAATTTTTACTGGAGGCAAACCTGAGGCCATCCATGGTCCGTCTGAAACAGGTAATGATTTACCGTTTTTACCCCTTTTCTGATTCCCTTATCAAGCTATCTTCTTAAAACCATGCGTTTTATCTTCTGGTTTTATACTTGTAGTTAGAACAAGATATGCAACATCCTCTTGGGGGTTACTATAGTTCAGCGTTATGCTCAAGGCCAAACAGCCTTTCGCAACAAGTGATTCCCACCATTGACATCCTCTTCAAAAGTTTGCCAAGGAAGACAAAATCAAAGGCTGAGGCCAACATAGCCAATGCTGTGAGACATAGAATTGCTGAGAGGCATCGAAGAAAGCGTATCTGCCAACAGTATGACATACTCCGTTCCATCCTACCAAACTTGATCAAAGTAAGTGATGAATAGAACAAAATTAGTATTACATCAAAGCTTAGATTAAGTAGTATATTTTGTTTGCAGAAATTTCTCGAATTCTACTAATGAACAAATGAATAAAAAAACCAGCTTATTAATGATGAAAGGGTACTCAGCAATCTTTCATTTCATGCAACAGATGGACAAGGCATCCGTGCTGGGCGAGACCATCAGGCAAGTAAGGGAGTTGAAAAAGAGAGTAAAAGAAACGAGAGCAGTTTGTCGTGGAAACTTAGAGGGTGTGCTCCCTGGTGAGTCAGACAACTTGAGTTTGGGTTATTGTGAAAACGATGGGAGTTTGTTGAAGGCAACATTCAGCTGTGACGACAGGGCAGAGCTGATATCTGATCTGACACGGGCAGTGAGGACGGTGAATGGGAGGGTTGTAAGAGCAGAGATGGTGTTTGTAGGAGGAAGGAATAAAAGTGTGTTGTGGGTAGAAGGGCTTAGTGGAAATGAAGGGATCGGGATGCTTAAGAGAGCTTTGAAGATGGCCGTAGATAGACCCAAGATGAAAAATGGGAAGCCTCGTTTCACTCACTGATTATTCTGTTGTAATTTCTAGCAGTTGTAGAGCAATGGAAAAGGGTAGTTTTAAGAGTATATTTAAAGAAAAACGGTAAATAATGCTTCGTGTAATCATTTTCATAGTTGCAGTTCTAGACAACAAACAGGATTTTGAAACATGATTGCCCCAATTCTACTAAGATTTTGTATAAAATTACAACCAACTTAATTTTCTTTGGGTAGATTTGTGCTTCAAAATTCAAGCACCTTTGCCACGACCCTTGATGAATGGTAAATATGTTGCATTAGCATACCATCAACATATGAGTTCAACCTGTCGCTTAAATTTGATTCTTGAATTGGCAAGAGCATCAACAAAAGTTTTTTATTTTATTTTTTCTGTTCCACTAGGGAAGGGTTTTATATTCAATTGAGCCAGCTCACAGCAGGCAATAGGCATCAATACATTGGGTTATTACTCAGCACCTACAAACTAAAAAACTTGTGATGAAGTCTGTAAAACAGGGTTTCCCATGATACTATTATTACTGTCAAACTGAATACTATGTACAATAAATTAATCAAGGCATAGCCCACGAACAAACTTTTGCTTATAGGCAGGAAAGAATTTAGTAGTTTCTTGTGCTAGCTTTTGACTAATTTCACAAGGTATTTCCCCAAACAAGATGTTAAGAATATGTAATTAGGATCGGCCCCTAAGCAGGAAAAAGAGATATACAGCACATATTAATCCTACATCTTTTGGTCCAAAGCCTGAATAATTGTAGACAATCTCTGTGTATAGCAAAGTCAGTGTCATTGCTTATAAAACACAAGTTCTCTGCTACAATTGGCTTTAATAGCCTCTTCTAATTTCTCGACCCGATCAAAATCAACTTTGAAGGAAACCATGGTGATCCCATCTTTGCCAGTATCATAATCCTGTTCGATGTCCTCAGCTTGAAAAGATTGTAACTGCAACAAAGAAGAACAAAATGACCATACAGTCAAACATTCAGTTCAGCATGTGATGCATCAAAGGTTCCATTTTAAGACCAAGAAAATTAATAAGTAAATGGGAGCAACAGGATGGATTCAGAAATTTTCAATAATGCAACTTACATACACCAATCATAATTAGTTATTTCATCAATGTACCTTTATCGCACATAAATGAAAAATCCGGAGCAAAAGTACAGGAAGCAGAACATGTCAGCCTCAAAATATCACTAGTTTAGCATCATCCTATCCCTCAGAAAAGAAAGCTTATTTCCTTTAATATTAACACACTGATCCCAGCTAATTATTAATTTGAGAAAGTCACAAAATTACTCGCATAATTTCAGATAAAGCGATACTACCACTAAACATGAAAGAATTGGTTTACTACAAAAGTGAGCCATTGTTAGAGGAAACAAGCAAGTCACATCTTAAGGATGTTATACGAATCATATACATTCCAATGGCGATACATGAATGATAAACTAAAGTAAGCAAAACTCTATAGCATACTAATAGAAGAAAAAAAAATGGTAAGTTGCTGCTCTCTCTCTGTAAACATTTCATGCATACAAGTAAGTGCTTAACAGAGGCGATAAAACCAACCATATAACATCAAGTTACATAGAAAAGAGACATATTTTGAATCAAAAACAATGCTCACTTGATGGTACAGAACTCCCAAAAGATCGAAAGGAATCTCCACACCCATCGGAACCTACAAAAATTCCAATCAAATATTAGTCTTTCAAAATATTGAAATCATAAAAATCAAATTTTCAAATGTAAAAACAACAAAGTCTTTTCCATTCTTACTTTAGATTTTACAAGACAAGTCGGAGCATTTCTCAAGCATTCCGAAGCCACTCCACCATAAGCCCTAACAAGTCCTCCCGTTCCCAATTTAATCCCTCCAAAATACCTGAATTCATATAAAAAAAATCCATTTTTGTCCTTTTAATTTTAATTATGGCGAAAAATCAATTGTCAAAGTAATTAAATTTACCTAATAACGACCACCATTACTCTGTCTAAACCTGAAGAAACAATGGCGGAATGAATCGGCTTCCCCGCTGTTCCTGAAGGTTCGCCGTCATCATTCGACCGGTACTGATCCCCAACCTATAATCCTTTGACCCGTCAATTTATGAGCCGAATTGAATTCAATCGGATAACTATTACCAACACGGCGTCGTATTAGATACCTTGTAAGCCCAACAATTGTGCGTGGCGCGCGGATCCTTGACCTGATTGAGGAAAGAGTGAGCGGATTGTTCGTTGGAGATAGGGCCGGCGATGGCGATGAATTTGCTCTTTTTTATTTCTTTCTCGCACGTTACTGTTTCTTTGATTGTGCTGTACGCGCCTGCGTTGGAGGCGGTGCTGGAGCTGCTGGCGGTAGTGACCATTGGGTTTTTGGCAGTGCAGAGGGAGGATAGTGAGGCGGAGAGACGGTGGTTGAGCTTGTGGCAGTACCGGTAGCCAGGTGTTGTTATTGCCACTGGCATTTGCTTGTTTTGGTGGCTTTAGTTTCTCCCCTGTTTGTCGTTTCAAAAATGCATAGGCTCTTTTTTCGTTTCCGGCCGCCGTTTCAAATGGAAAGCCCATTTCCATTTGGACAAAGTTACGACGACGTTTGCACCCATTTTAATATTATTCCTTTTCTTTCTTATTTATTTTTTCTGGTTGGAGCTTCTTTTCATCGTCTTTCCCAACAAAATGGATGAGTAATGAATGGGCTTCTTGCCTTCTCCGATCATTAGAAAAACCATTAAATTGAATAAATACATAAATAAATAAAAGGGTATAAATGTTTACTTGTAATTTTTTTATAAAGTAAATAAAACTAGTTGATTTTGATATTTATACAGCTTCTAAAAACTCATCATTGGAATCAAAACTTAGTTGACAAGACTACGAAGATCACTTTTGTAATTAATGATTTAATTATTAATATTTTATATATAATTTAAATGATATTATGCTTTTTTATTTTTAATTTATTTTGTTTTTAAATAGGAATAATTATAATTTATTTTATTAATAATTGATAATTTAAATATTAATATTTTATTTATAATTTATTTTTAATATTTTATTTATAATTTAATATTAATATTTTATTAAAAATTTGAATCAAGGGAGAGAGTGAGGAGAGAGAAAATAATATTTTATATAAATAGAGTTGTAATTTTTTAAATTTGTTAAGGGTATTTTGATCTTTATAATTTTTTGAGTCTATTCCTCAACTATGGAATAGCTAATACCATTGGAGAATGTGGTATTAACTATTCATTGGTTTTGGAGGATTTTGGAGAATAGCCATGCCTATGGAATGGTTATTCCTTGTACTATTTCTCAACCAAACAAAGGAACTAAAATTCCTTGAGAATAGAGAGAGAATGACATAGCTATTCCCCTAACCAAACATGCTATAAAAGTATTATTGAACAAATAAGTATGAAAACTTCATAAATGAGAAATGTTCATGAGATAATAAAAAAAATATCAAATGAGTTAGATGATTTTTCTGTTTGTTTCACGCGATTCCAATTGAATTGAAATAGTATAAAAAGATTGTTAGACAAAATGAGAAAAAAGAATCTCAATATTATTATCATAATAATTTTCTTTCTTTTTTCTATTTTATAATATTACTGTTATGAAAGTACGGTGATAAAATTCAATGAAATCAAAATACAATGATAAAATTTAATATTGGATCATACTGTAATAATAAATTAGGTCCAATCCTAACCTTTTATGATTTTTCTATTTAATTTGATTGGTCTATGAGAATTTCCATGTGTCTCTAAGGAGGTGTAACTTTCCTCCCAATAGTTGGGTCCTCCACGTGGCAAACATTTTTCCATATAAGACATGCTACTAATTTAAATTATCCACGTAGACAGACAGTTGATGGGCATTTAAGTCACATAGCTCACAGGACAAATTTTTGTCTAAATAAGGAGTTTAATAAATATAAATATAGATAAATGATTCAATTGGAAGAAATAAATAAATTAAAATTTAGTTGAAAATTTAAATCAAGTAGAAGAACTTATTTTGTGTTTCATGATATTCTATCATCATAAGATAACAAAAAATACATATAGATTATAATAATATTTTTATTACTATTAAATAAAATTTAGAATTAAATTTATGTAGATTTTTCATTTAATACAAGATTAATAGCTTGGGCCTGACGAGGCTTGAGCTTCAAAATCTTATCCCTAAAGCCAGTCAAAAGGTCCCGCTGGCCTGATCTACGGACCTGGGGAGGCGATCGGCCCATGGACAGCAAACTTGAGAGTTTAAAGTAGAAGATTTATAAGGTTATTTTATGGAGAAAAAATTGATGATTACTGCTTTTTGAATTATAACAATAAGTAAATAACTGAAAGCCCGATTTATGTCAACTCAAACCTCAATAAAACGTTTGAGATGATCCATCGACGCTTGCTCTCCTGAATGAAATACCGGATGATCTTACATCAAAAGGATTAGACCAGCCGACTTGCTCAAAATCAGATGCTCTACCGTTACTATTCCTACGATGTCTACTCGAGTCAGTGTACAAAAATGTGGAGCTCCCATCCCTCTCCAGCCACCGATCACGGCCATCCATCTCTGCCCCTGAATCTGATGAAATCCCATATTGGCTGTACCATTCGGGTCCCATCTCACCAAATAAATAATCAGATAAGTCTTCACTCCTTGAAGAGTCCTTGGTGCTTGCTGTACTGCAAGAGCTTGCATCTGAGCCGCTGAAGATGGAAGAACTCTCACTCGATGAATCAGCTGGAGGAGTTCTTTGCGTTGAATGAAACCTCCAATCTTCTTGATCAAACAAGTGCTTTCGGGTTGAAGCATCAGAAGGATACTTATGCTTCCGTTGAGCTATAGAGGGATCCAACCTTGAAAAATTAGAGTCAGATCTCGTCTTGGATGTATTATGGCTACAAGGAACAGCTTCCAAATTCCTTTTCTTGAACCTCACACCATGACACTCAAGATTGTTTCTTACCAAAGCGGGGGCCCTCGGAGAGCGCCTAGAATTTTGAAGAACTCAAGTTATTTGTGCTGAAAAAAAAAATTACTTTAGAAAAACCCACCATTTCTTTACACATTACCTCGCATAGAGAAGCATGTACGCCCCTTCAAGTAAGACCCTCTCCAGCTCCACTGGTATTACCTACAAAATAGGCTGCACAAGTCAAATTTATGTACAGTGATACATCTCATGATGATTTCAGATAGGTAGATTTCCATACATATTAGTAAGTAGAAGGTACATACTGTGCTGTCATCAATCCTGAACCACTCCCCATGGAAACTCTTCACATAACACACATAATGTCCCGAAAAGGCAGCATTCATAACATCCAAGTGAACAACCACAGCATAGAGATTGTAAACTGCAGCCTTATCACTCGTTCCATTCATATATGGGGCTAAATCAAGGACCTCAGGAATTTGAACTGACTTATTTAACTTCCCAAAGTTACCAGACTGCAAAAGCACAGATGGTAGAGCAAGAGTTTGACATTTAAATAAAGTACATGGAAGCACAAAAATAGAAACTTGCCATCATAAAATTACCTGGAACCGCTTTAAAACAATGGTGAGAATATTAGGCGCATCTAATACTGTCAACTTCTTTCTTGCTTTGACGTAAGATTTACACCTGATCACAAGAGGATGGAGAATTTATCACTAGAAGCTCAAACAGTTACAGTGAGCCCTAGAAATATTTATATTTGCTTTGAACATGGAGCAGCAATTGCGTGCCAATCCTAACAAAAGTCCCACAGTAGGACCAAATATGCCACAGAAGCGAGATTGCAATAATCAGTGTAATAATATGACAGTCAAATAGTCAGAGTTCATTTATGCCAAAACTGGGATGGAAAAGCCATAACACAACATTAGATCAGCTGGCATTTCAAGGATATCTAACAATAAGCTACAATGGCCAACAAGCACGGTAACATGCAAAATATTAACAACATAATGACATGGCACATTAAAAAGCAACGAACCTACTGCAATGATATTTGTTCTCTCCATCCAGGATTTCTGTAGCTGTAAACTGTGCAAGTGCCTCCTCAAGACTTCCAATGTCCCCATCAATCTCAACAGGTAGATCCATCATCCTCTCATACCGCTCAGATTTACCAAGGCACTTCATGCACTTTATCTGATAACCCAATCATCATAATTTAAGAACAAGGTAGCAAAAATCACAATTGCTTCATGTCCATCAAATAACAATAAGTTATATGAATAAATGGATATTAATATAGCATCAGAATTTTGAACAACCTTGGAATGAAGGTAACCTCCAAAAGTTAGGCCTACTAGAGTCGTCTCTTCTGCCAGAGGACCTGCAGCCCTTGCTTCCTTGAGGCAAACAGATTGCATGGCATCAACAGCATACCTGCCATCTCACTAATGTGAAGTCTAATTCACATTTGAGAAGGTTATACCAAAATAGTATACAAAAAGAAAGTACTTTTAACAGTTGGTTCACCTCAAAAATTCATGGGCATCCTCTTCCTTCCCAGGACCAAGATGACTTCCAATTTTTTGTATTTTGGATAATATCCTGATTGGTGACAAAGGGGACTCCCCTTCCTTTGCCTTCAAAATCAAACACTCAAACTCACAAATAAAGCACCACTCTTTTTTTCGACCTGCACAGCAACAATGAACATCATATTAAAGAAGAGGTATGAATGAGGAATGAAATCGTGAAAAAGTCATGACCAGAAACTTGCATGCTCTAGAGTGTAGCCCTCTGACAAGGTATGAGGTAAGTGGCCGAGTAAAAGCCAAGCACTGAAGCACAGCATTAGCATAACAACTGCAGTAATTTTCAAAGGAAAAGTATAAAATTCGCAACTCAAAAACCGACTATTGAACAGAAAACATGCCTCACCAAATCATAGTAGAGGAAAAAACAACAATTCAAAAGACAAGAGGTTAATATTTGGGGGGGGAAAAGAACTCCATGACATATCATATCTAAGCATCAAGTGTATCATTTTACCTGTCTTGCACTTTAAAGGTGAAGAGCTATACATAAGTTCCAGCACACTAAATTAGCACCAAAATAAATTTCACAAAATGCACACTACTTGAAACCATTCTCTGGACAAAACATACCTGTTATGAGCTGAAATTAAAACCTATATAAATATCAAGATTACCTGTTCCCACAATTATTAAGGCCAAATGGGCATAGTTCCACCGCATCAGAAGAGTAAAGTTCCATGAATAGTTCATATGGAAAGATTATCTGTCAAACCACAACAAAAAGTGCTCAAGTCACAGTACAACATAGCAAACTCTGAGACTCTCTACAAAAACACATAACAATAAGGAAACTACCTTGTAATTGTGTTTTACATCAAACTCATTACCAAAACCAAAAAGATAGGACTTCAACTGTTTGGAGGCTTTAAACTGCTGTACAGCTTTCCGCATTGATGTTTTTAAGCCATTACTACCAGTCTGTGGCAAAGTAGGGGTAGCACTACTTTTTGCCGGCAAGCCCAACTTAGAACTGGGAACAAAATGCCCTCCAGCAGCTGAAGATGAATGATCATCAGAAGCACTACATGAGGAAGTTTTGACAGGTTTGGTTTCACAAGGTTGCAAATCATCTTCCCTACCATTAGGTACAGCTTTAGGCCTTGAAGAGCACAGGGATGTTGCGTTACTTTTCTTGGATGCATCGGTAACTAACATTTCAGACAAAACTGCTACTGTTGACTTCTTACAGACAGATTTTGCAGGATGGACATCATCAGACATGAGATTATTGCCCTTAGCAAATGGCATTCGAAATTCAACCTCTTCAGCGTTATGAGTGGATTTCTTCATATTTAATTTACTCAGATTATTTACAGAATAGGTCAAATTAGACTCTGAAGAAGGTGAGATAGCTTCTTCCATCTTCTTAGCAGCAGTCTTGCTTCTAGATATAGCAGTGGCAATATCATCAGAAAGTCGCCTCCCGAGCTCGTCATTAGGGCCAGACAGAAGTGTCCTGCTGGGAGAAACATCAACCAATGATTCACTACTGGCACCAGATGGACTCACACCAGCTAACAATGAGGAACTGAGTGGAGCAAAACCATTATGTGTTGCTTTGGCATCTGCATTAGGCTTTAGATTACCATCAATATCATCATCTTCTACCACTGATGAAGCATCACATGCTGTTTTAAATATACTTTCCACCTCAGAATCATTACTGTGAATTCCACACTGTTTTGTTCCTGCAAAATCAGTTGGGGGGCGACATTCATCCCTGTGGCCTTCTCTCCAGTGAATTATTTGACACTTACCAGAACTACATGTGAACAAATGAAGAAGTCAATACCAAAGAAGGGTGAAAATGGCACAATAACATATCTGAATATCCAGTACAATTACTAAAGACATTTACAAGAAAATGCATGCATCTTGTATTTTATTTTGCAGTGCAAACTAAGAGAGAAAAAAACTGACATAACAACATGATAAAGCACTGCTAAAACTTTTAAAAAGAATGGCAGCATAAAATTTGTTTAAGCTAAAGCAACGGGATTCATATAGCCAATCCACTAGTTGAATGAAAATTTAATTAAGCTAAACGGAGGATGAGCACCGCGCTTTCTCTTCTACATCTATAAATTTTAAAGCACTCTTTCTATCATGGTGCCATGTGCTCTATAATATAAGGGCATGAAGACTGCCATTTACCAGCAAGAATGATGCTGAACAACAGAACCCAAGCAGTAAGCATGCGTATCTAGCAATATGGTGTTGACAACCAATAAATGGTCCAGAAGTGGCTACTGATAAGCACATAATACGACCTGCATTCCAAAGATGAATCTACACAATGTACATCCTCAGAAAGGTAGACTTTTATTTCTCACCCACTCATCTACACACCAGAAAAAAGAGGCCTCCCAACTTCCTTCTCAAAACAATCCCAATAAACACTAATATCATGAACATAGAATACCACCACCATACTAACCTTCTAATAAATCTGATAACTATATAGACCATTCCTGGGAAAATGAAGTAATTCAGCTCAATCTATTCCCTAATCTTTGATTAAAAGAACAATCAATCTAACAAGCGTTTACACAACCTAAGATCAAAACTTCACTAAAATCAACTACCATGCCCAATTATAATGTTTATTAAAACACAACAAAAATGGGAAAATCCCAACCATTTCCATCAAAATTAAAGGCTTTAACTTCTTCCCCTCAAACATATATCCTGCCATTCCACCTCTAACGCCGCAATAAATTTTTCATCTTTCTAATTATTCAACTCACCCTCAACAGCAGCAATTATTCCCAACTGTAAATTCTTAAAACTAAGTAAGTAGCTCCTAGTCTCTACCAACCACAAACAAAATGCCCAAAATGACAATCATATTCGTAAAAATTAGGTCAAAAATTAAATAGAACAAGAAAAGGGAAAAATAAAAACGAACCAGTAACGAACAGATTTGCACTGAGAACAGCGCGTGGTGGTAGGGGCAAAGCAAACAGCACACTGGTACTTGGGATAGTAACCGTACTCGCCGGTGGCTTGAGCCTCCACCACGGCGGCTTCATGCGAGACCATTTCGAGCAACCTCGTAACCTCCTCTTTCCTCGCCGCCGCATTCCTCAACTTATGCCGGATTACCAGAAAAACAACTAGCAACGACACCAAAAAGACGCCGTTGAAACCCAGAAATCCAGGAACCAGCATTTTTTATTTAAGATTTTATTCTATTCCACTTTATTTAGCCGGCGCCGAGGATCAGTCCTGAACAGAGAAAACCTAGGATGATGGTTGCTTTGTTATACATAGATTTCTGCGACGACGACGCTGGCGGTGACAGTGCTGGTGGTTGGAGGGGCAAAATGGGAAATTTAGGCGGTGGTTAGGGTGAGGCGAGGACTTGAGCATCTGGTCGGATCTGAAAGAGAGAAAGCAAATTTGACCGTTTGCTATTATTAATTTTTACGGGGTTTTCTTATTTTGTCTTGTCGTGTTAAAGACAAAAACTTCTATTTTTTCTATCGTATGACAACGGATTTCGCTGTCAACAGTTTTAGCCTCCCTCAGCATGGACCAGTAAATTACAAAATTGTTTCGTAATTGTGTCAAGTCAAGATTATATCAATAATATCACTTAAATATAAAATAATAAATTATATTTTAATTAATTAATAATTGATTATAAAAAAATTAATAAAATTTAAAAATATAAAAATTCACTAAAATAATAAAATACTATTTTTAATTTTTAATAATTTAATAGTTTTTAAAAATATAATGTTCAAAATATTTCATTTTTACAAAATCAATTTTGATTTTTTTCTTCTTTGAATAATATGGGAAAGGCAAAATAGTAACCCAAAAACTAAAGAAATAATTGGTTAGTATTATTTTTAAATCAAGTCATAAATTTAAATTGCTAATACACTTTATTATTTCTTGCTTAGTTTTAATTAAATTTGAATTTTTTATTCTAGTAATGAGTTTAAACAAGTGAAATTTAAATAGAAGTAGAAAGAACAACAATATAATGTCTTAATTTCTAATAATATGAGTAGATACTACTAATTTTTATAGGCAAGTTAGATAATTGCTCGTCTTAAACCCAACCCATCCACTAAAATGGAGTATGCACAAATAAATAAAGAATGTTTTAGGTGGCAAAGGAACAAAGAACACCACAACAAAAATTATTACAAGCATTTGAACTGAACAACAGGTATGGGTGGCCCAAATAACATATTAACTAAAAACAAATATATAAGCTAAAGAAGATAAGGTAAAGCCAAGTGTTTATAATTATAGGCATAAGGATGTTTAAGTCAATGCTCATAGAATTTGAAAGAGCTTTGTGAAGTACAGTCTACAGTGTTGCATTTAATTGCAACCAAAGTAGAAAAGCAATCAAGATCTATTCATGTCCATTCTGACAATGAACTTCATCGGAGTCCGCATTGTTCCTCTGGCAAAAAGGAAAGGTTTTAAGTGGGTAGGGCCAACCCCAGTGCCAGACTCTATATATTTTATTTGATTTGATTTGAAGTACACTCTATATATTAAATTTTTTGCCTTTTAGCATTGCCAACAGAACATTATATGTGATTTTCTTCGCCGACGTTATTTCAAGCTTTGCCTTTGAAAATCAGGTGTAGAACTTTAATTAAGAGGACTTTTGCAGTTGCAGTTTATGAGCGAAAGGTTGACGCATTTGGCAATTGGAATGATAGTGGGCTGCAGACAGATTCCTTTACCTCGTGCGCACTTTCCACCGGATGGTGCAACGGGTCACAAAAATTCGAAGGAATTATTAAAAAAATAATAACAATATTTGAGTATTTAATTTATTTGTTAGTTCATGATTTATTTGTTTAAAGGGTAGATTTCGATTTTTTTAATTTTTTTAAAAAATAATAATTAGTATTAATTTAAACATAATTTAAATAGAAAAAAGAAAATGAATATTGTGCAGGTTAAGCAGAGTTGATCGTGGGCCCCCCGGCCTGTCTAGGAGCAAAACTTTAGCCCGATGCAGGTCAACCCGGACAATGTTTTTCCTTTTCCAAGTCTAAGCCCGCTTCTGTCCAGTTTAATTGTATTTTATTTTGTTAGAGGACGATTCTTTTAGTATTATTCTAATATATTTAACAAACTCAAGCATTTTGGACGGACATGAACATCTCTTCATCACTATCGTTTGCCTGTTTCTTTTTTGGCTTTGGCCAATTTCCACACTGCTGCTGTTCATGCACCCGTGTCCCTCGTTGTTTCATATAGTGCAACTATTTCCCTAAAAAAGTGATGATACTGGATTTTCAATAAAAAGATTATGGGATTATACACCTGAGTCAATGAAACATTTTATGGCTGATGACCTTCCGAATATCATTACGCTCAGGCCTGTCTTTGTTTATGTTTAAATCTTGTTCTAGTAATCAATATATACTGGTGTTCAGCCCGATTCTTACTACAACAGAGCCTGTCTTTGGTTCCGATTTGACCTTCAATTATCTAGTTGTAAAGGGTAAGAGTGGGGAGAGCTAAAATCTAATAAGAGTGAAAATGGAGTCCTTCGTTTATGTTAATTTAGATTTTTACCTAAACCCAAGTCCGGCAAATGGTATCAAACCATGAGCCAATCCAAAAGCAATACCTACCACAACCTCCAAGCATCATGGCTAATGTTCCTGGGCCAGGAGTGTTACAGAAGCTTACCACTACCTTTTAAAGGAAAGAATTTCTTGGGCCTTTGGACTCCACTCATAAAAGAATGTTCGACTTTCCTTTGATGGCGCAAGGCAGCGGATTTATGATCAGGATAAAATGCAACTGGCAAAACAGGTCTCGTCAGTCAAATATAAAAACATAATGTTCCACAATCAAAATGTCTGATTTTGGGAAATGCTGGCAGAAAAACGAATGTCTTTTTTTCTTTTTTCTAATTTCTTTTATTGAAATTTATAGGTCACAGGGTGTCTTAAACAGGAGACGAGTGAAAAAGGAAATTGATATTTTATATGTTCTTCTCTACCCTCCTACTTCGAATATTCTTACTTTTGTAATTATAGATCTGTAGTATTATGTTGAAATAAGCAAGTTGTCTAATCAAAACCAAAAAGAGCACAACTTTGTAAGATTTGCAAATGGAAAAAATTTGCAATCATGCAAATAGACTAATAAAAAGAAATTACGAATGCAGAGAATCGAATAAAACTTTTATTCAAATTCCTCCATGCATTACAAAATAAAAAAAAGATGGAAAAGAACATATGCTTTCTCATAATTTGACCATATACCACTTTCTGCCTTTAATTTTCTCCCATTCTCCTTTATTTCTAAATGTTGCTAATAGTATAACGTTAAATTTAATTCGGCCCCTTTTTTCATCTTCCCAATTGTATCCACCACCAATTACCTATCTCAACCATGGTCAAGATGTTAGTATTATAATGTCTCGTTAAAGTCAGATACTTACAGAGTCTCCCTTAACCGTCGCTTTGGCCGAGTGGTTAAGGCGTGTGCCTGCTAAGTACATGGGATTTTCCCGCGAGAGTTCGAATCTCTCAGGCGACGCAAAACTTTTCAACTTATAGCGTTTCTTTTCAAAAATTGGGCCCCAAGGGCTACAAGTCAAGCGGCTCAAAACCTGCCCCAAATACCACCTACACTGACCAAAAGCGGGTCATACCTGACCCCGTCAGTCAAGTCCACCCTTGATAAGATTGGTTTTTTCAACACTTAATTAAACTGCGTACACGTGGATGGCGTTTAGAGGACCGCAGAAGCCCCCAAATGAACTGTTCAAGTTCCAAGTGGGAAATAGGAATCCCAATCAGTCAATGATAGCATTTGGCCCCTCGCACTGGACACCTCTCCCGTCAATATATATATTTTTTTCTTGATTTTTAAATTAATGGCCATAAATTGTCACTTTTAACCCCCAAACTCTTTCAACACTTTATTGAAAAAATTATGATGATTTTAATTGACTAATTAGCTGGGATCGGTTCAAGCTTTTAAAAATGTTTCGAGAAGTATATAATTTCCCTGTATTTTCTATCCAACATTGTCTCTGTGACGAATGGTCATAGAAAATGGGCTGTTTTCTCATTGGTGAGATAAAAATGTGATTCTGACTTGTACTAATTTCTTTGCGTCCTTTTCTTTGGTAGAAGTTAATAATTAAGCCTAATTAAAACGCCATCAATGTTTTAGTCAATTTTGAACCACAAAGTAGTAATTTTCTTATCTAATTATTAAGTATAATTAATGTTATTTTGAAAATGGAATTAGCAAATTGCAAGCACCAAATTGGAATCACAACAAATTTAGAAATTAAATTTTTTGGTTGTTAGTATTAATGATAAAAACCATATATCAAGGGTTAAATTTCTTTCAAAGCCGATTCTCTAATTGGCATATTGATTTGTATTGTATTTTTCTCTTTTCGAATATTATGATGCTTTGATTCCTTTTTTTTTTTTTTTTTGCTAATAACAACGAAACGAAATGTGAAATGAAAGAGCTAAAATTAGGTCGCATGGAAGAAGTGAGACCGACCAATCATAAGAAACTAGAGTCCCCCAATTTTGAGTCATTGACCAACCAAAAAAACTAAAACAAAAAACAACAAAAGCAAATAAACCTTAAGAAGGCCAGACATTTGGATTTGAATTTAACTAAAAATCTCAAATTGCCTTGGACCCGCTCTTTACCTGATAGACTCGTGGCAGGCTCGAGCCAACGTTGGCAAATGGCAACTTCAGAAAAAGAAACATTAATGAACTTTCCAATTTAATTTAAACAAATGCTTTGATGAGAGGTGGAGAATTGAGGCAGCCCAACTAGACCAAAGGCACAAACGCGTCAACAAGTAGACACAGCCCAGAGTCTCCACCCAAATTTTTAAATGTTGTCCAGTTCCAATTTTCGCGTAACAGCCGCATTTCCACCTGGCTTCGCTGAACCCCCACGCGACCAGCCTCGGCGCAGCTATAAATACTCTTCCTCATCTCACAATTAAACCATCCAGTCATTTGCTTCAACTGTTTCTCTTTGTCAAAAAAAAAAAAAACAAAAGAGTTTCTCTCCAGCATATGTCTCAAAGGCCTTGCGTTCCTCACTCTTCTTCAATAGCTTTTGGTCTCCATTCCCATCTCCTGGTTTCCAGTGAGATGAACCCCAATTCCAACTGGTCTCAATAGTTTAATCTTTTCTCTTTGTTTTTGGACCATAATTCTTTTTTTTTTAAGAAAAAAAACAAAACACATCGGTTTAGTTCATTCTTTTGCCTTTAACAAAGGTCATTGTTTTGTTATTTTGCAAGCAAACTTTGTTAAAGAATTAGGTTCCTAAACAACAAAAAGTTTAGATATTTTTAGAGAATTAAAATGGGATTCAAAGGTTTTGTTGAAGGAGGCATAGCTTCAATTGTAGCCGGATGTTCCACCCACCCGCTTGACTTAATCAAAGTCCGAATGCAACTCCAGGGTGAAACACAAGTCCCGAACCCTGCTGTCCAAACCCTCCGCCCTGCTTTGGCTTTTCCCACAACCACCACCACCTCCTCCGCCATCCACGTGCCACCACCCGCGGCAGTGCGCGTTGGACCAGTAGCCACCGGAATCCGGATCTTCCAAACCGAAGGCGTGGCAGCTCTTTTCTCCGGCGTCTCGGCCACTGTCCTCCGCCAGACCCTCTATTCCACCACCCGCATGGGACTATACGACATCCTGAAACAAAAATGGACCGACAAGGAGACGAAAACCATGCCTCTGTCCCGCAAAATTGCCGCTGGGTTAATCGCCGGAGGGATCGGCGCAGCCGTCGGGAACCCAGCTGACGTGGCAATGGTTCGCATGCAAGCTGATGGCCGCCTCCCTCTATCTCAACGCCGTAACTACACCAGCGTTATCGATGCTATCACTCGCATGAGCAAACAAGAAGGAATCACTTCCCTGTGGCGCGGATCATCGCTTACGGTGAACCGTGCAATGTTGGTGACGGCATCGCAGCTGGCTTCTTACGATCAATTCAAAGAAATGATTTTGGAAAACGGGTTGATGAAAGACGGGCTTGGGACACACGTGGTAGCGAGTTTTTCGGCGGGTTTTGTGGCGGCGGTGGCTTCGAATCCTGTTGATGTGATCAAGACTAGGGTTATGAACATGAAGGTGGAGCCTGGGCAAAAGCCGCCGTATGCTGGCGCTTTGGATTGTGCTCTCAAGACGGTGAAGGCGGAAGGGCCCATGGCTTTGTATAAGGGATTTATACCAACGATCTCGAGACAGGGACCTTTTACGGTGGTGCTTTTTGTCACGTTGGAACAGGTTCGGAAGTTGCTTAAGGAGTTTTGAGATATATCAGCGAGGACGATGATGAAAAAGAATCTTAGGAAGTCTATGTTTTAAGTTACGTAACGGGTTTTCAGTTTTATGTGGTTAAAAAATTGGGAACGAAGGGAAAATTAGTATTCCCTGGAATCTGGAGGCAGAGTTTGTCTTGCGTCTGATTATGAAAGAATGTTTGTGTCTGGGATTCTTGTTTTAATACTGAGATCACCATATAATATTTGCTCTTATTTCATTGGCTACCAATTAATTCTTTTGTTTACTGTTTTATAGCTTTTGTTTCTGGTATTTCATTTCTTAACCCAGAATTAAGTATTAGCATAAGTCATTATTCTGTGTGGTTTTCATTGTTTATGTGGAATGTTACAATTTTGAATTCCAAAAACAATAGTACCAATATTACACGGGTGATGAAAGTTGAATAACCATAACCACGAATACTCTCATTTTGCCCAAAAAAAAAAAAGGTAAAATATCTTCATCACTTTAAAATAGAAAATTCGTCTCAAAAAAAAATCTTTGGTTGGACATATAAACTCAACTGTTAATCAACAGTTAATATTTTTATTAATTTAATGATATGATAGTTTTTTTTAAATTAATTTACTCTTCATTAAATTTAAAAATTATCATTATATAAATTATAATTTTTAATTTTTTTATTTAAAAAAAAAATTTGTGTATTGATTGGTCATCTCCCTATCAAATCTAGCCAAAGAACAAATCCAGATGACCGACGCTCCCTTGGGGAGCAACAGAAGCACCAATTTGTTGCTCCCTTGGGGAGTTGATGTAGTGATCGTCTCCCTTGGGGAGCTTAAATGGATGCTCTTTTGGAGAGTAGAGTGGTACTCTTTAAAGGAGAATCGATCTAATGTTCTCCAAGGAGCTTGCTAGATTTGACAACTTCGACACTAGTTGACTTGAAAAAAATTTTATAAAAAAATATTTTAGATATTTTATATTTAAATAATAATATTGTCTATACGTTTAAAGCAGAGTATTTATTTACAAAATCAATAATTCTGTATGAAATTATAATTAAAATTTAAAAAGATGAAGATATTTTATTCAAAAAGAAAATATATACTCCCAATTTTACATTTAACTTATTCCCCTAACATTCAAATGGTATATGCAGAACTAAGAATTACTAAGATTTTTATATTATTTAATTAATTATAATTATAGTACTATTACTCTCAGTTGACATCTATTTGGCACAGATGGTGAAAATCAATAATTATAAGTAGTCCCAAGGAAATTTCTAGATATGGTGATTGAAATTTTGGAGAGTATAAGGTAAGAAAATGGGGTTTTTAGGGGCAGCTTCTTTTGCAATTACCATGTGGAGTATGAAGGCACATTTTTTAAAATTAAAAATGACCTAAAACGATGGCGACTGCTACTTTGTTCGTGTCCAACTCATTAATCACTACGCGGCGAAAGCCTAAAATGAAGGGAACTGTACGCTATTAGCAAAAAAACATTAAGATGGTCCCAATCAATTGATGTCTACTTGTATCCACCCTTTAGGTACCTCTGATGGTTGATGTAGGATGAGTCTGAATTACCGACGAGTAAAGACCACCCTACACGTGTTTGTTGCAAGAAAATAAGTTGCATTTGTCGAAACGGTGAGAGCGGGCGTCGCTGATTGGCCGATCTCGACTTTTGGTCAATCTAGCAATTACTTGTCACGATTGTGGAATGTAATAGTCATTCACAATTTTCGGGTCCTACTCCATTTGGCATCGAAAGTCTTTTGCCTTCGCCACCGAGTAGAAATTTTCTTTTCTCTGATTTGAGCTTTAAACAAAAGAATGAAGTTTATCCCCCTTCTTTAGTGATGTACGAATTAAGCATTGATTATGTGAGAATTCGAATTCGAATTGAATGTCCATTCTTTTACATTAAAACTTATTATATCTTTTAATTTATTAAATGAATTACAAACAAATTCCGTAGATATTGAAGGAATTTCTTTTATATGCTGAAAAGAACAATTCGCCATTTGATCACTGAATTATTACGTAGCATTATTCACAAAACATCTCATCCAAATACGACCCCATAGAGAAAAATCAAGCAAGAGCAAAGAAGATTCTTGGTTTTTTTTAGGTTGAGTTTGGTTCTTCCTACACTTCCCATAGTAATAAGCTGTGGTCGGCACATGAGCCTGTCCAGACAAGACAATAGGTGGGGGGACAATGAATGTGTGGCACGAACCAGCCGGGTTTGCTCATCATTCATCCTGGCATCATTTCCGCATCTATAATCGTTGGTTGACAACTTTCTTGGACCCAATAAATTTTCAAGGAAATTACTTCACAATGTGCGCGGTCGCCTTCGCCTCCATTAGTGTGTCAATTATTATTTTAATTCATTCAATTATCACCATTTTCATTTTTATGAAATTCATTTATAATAAATTTATGAATCTTAAACACTTGAAAGGTGAGGTTAATCAAGTTATTAACAAAATAAAGCTATCTGATCAATATATTATCTAGATTAAACTCAAGTGTAAATAAAATTCTTTTCACTTATCATGATCAAATTCAAGCGTTAATAAAATTTATCATCTTATCATTAGCATGCTATGCTATAAATATATGTATCAATCACATTAATATAGAGTTCATTCGTTAATTCAATATAAAATTATTTGCTTACTTTAATTAATTTTCTTTCATTATTTTTTGTTTGTTGATATTTGTGTCTCATTATATTTATTTACATAACAGTTTTCAATTTTCTTTTAAAGTTTATATTTGTTTTTCCTTTTAAAGTTTATATTTGCTTGTGTCCCTTTATATGTATTTACGAATAGTTTCCAAAATTTTTTTAAATTTATTTAAACAAGTGATGCATACATTTAGTATTAAATCAAATGCTTGAAAGTATAATTTTATTTTTCTCATATAATTTGAATTGCAAGATACTCTTTAATCTAAGTCCTAATTACCACTTTACAGTGATACGCTATGAGGTTTTAAAATTTCCTTTCTAAGCTCTGACTTCTTAATTTTAAAATTTTTAATTATTATAGCATTTTGCTTAATGGAAAATGCATGTACCATTTTTTGTTTAAAATGGGTGTTCTATCCATTTTAAAATATATTATTAATTTAAAAAAGTAAAAGAAAAAACATAAAAAATCAAGAGATGTAGGTATTGAAAAAAAGAAAACTAACATAATTTAGAAACGAATTAAAAAATAAATAAATATTCAATTTGAAACAAACCTTTTTCTTCATTAAAAGAAAAAGGAAGAGTTTAACAAGTGGACTTGAGTTTTAAAGAGTTCGGCCTACCTCAAACTTGACTTCTAATTTTCAGATTATAATAGGTTTAGGCATATGATTTTTTGATACATAGTTTAGGCACATTAATTATATAGTAAAAGCTAGGCTTAAACCAGCCCACGAACAACTCTAAAAGCCAAAAGCAAAAAGAAATGTCAATTCTCCATCAACAAACAAACATGGAATGCTACGAAAATATTTCCTACTGGTAAAGATAAAACTTTTTTGTACCATCATCAATTAAAATTAAAAAATGAAAATAAACTTTTGAAATCACAGAAAATTATTTTCTATTACGTAAATCAAAACCTAATAAATTTATTTAAAAAGGCATAAATATCACATGTATCAATAAAACAAAGAAGCACAACTTAGTAGAAGGATAAGATTTTTTAATTAGTGATTGCTATATACAAGAGACCCGAATTTGAATTTCACATGTATCAACTGTCCTTGTAGTGAAATTTTTGTCTGCTAATAATATTTGTTCTTGATTTTACATTTAATAATTTTAAATGTTTAGTTTTATTTTTTTAATAAATTAAAGTATTGTATTATTGCTTAGTCAATTGTATCAAAGTATCTTTACTTGACACTTAAACATTTAATTTAATAATAAATACATGTATTTAATCTGATTCAAGATGGTCTGGAAGATATCAAGTTATCAACAGAAGACATGTATGGTTGAGTTTCAATTTTTATTTTTAATAGTTCGGTTGTGCTTATTTATATTTGGTGGACTATGGCGTGTGTTAACCCAATGGTATTAGTGCATTGTCCCGCCGTCCAAGTATTTCCAGAAGAGGTGGCTCGATGTCACACAGCACCAAGCTTAGATGGAAAAAGACATACCAACAAGTTTCCGGAAGTGACAGAAAGCTGTCCACGTTGTAAAGATGTGGCCTAGACGTGAGCAAAGGTTAAAACGAAAAGGCGGGCCATCATGACATTAGGAATGAGGAGGCTTGCCTGCTCCAAACGAAGTCTCCAGCTTGAGCCTTCCCTGTTTTGTTCTTCAGTTGCAATAGCTGTGGTGGCCACTTAGGAGATTAACTTCTCTTTTAATGGAAAATTATCCCTGCATTTAATTAGAGTTATAGCTAGCAACAGTTAACTCAACATGCTGATTAAGCTCAATCTCAATCTACATGCAAGTAAAGCTTAATCCAAAAAATAAAAAAGAAACATAAACGATGGCTTAGATAAGCATTAAAAATATATATTTAAATTTATATATGAGCTAGAATTGTAATAACTATCATATCAATTAATATTTTAATAACTCTCTTATCTTATCTTATCATTTTTGTACTATAAATAAATCATTGTTAAATGGAAATACCAAGACAATTTTTTTTTTCATATTTAATATCCTATATTGAATTGATTTAGTATTTGCAGTGAAAATTTAAAATTTCATCAACGAATTTAAAAAGTTACTATGAATTCATTAACCTACAATTAAACAAATTAGTAAACTAAACAAAATGATTAAAAAGGAGCACATATCAATTGTTTAAAACGTTTGTGAAATTTAAAAACTCTTCATTCAATGTAAAATAATAATCCGAAATTACTTACTCAAAGAACAAAAAAAAAAAAAAAGCAGCAAAGTTACAAGGTGTGTCAACAGGTGGACTGGATAGATAACAGAAGAATTCGATAAAAGACTATAAGGGGAGGGCTGCTGTAGACATAACATTCCTTGTGTTTCTAAGAACACTTTCACTTTCTATGCTATGAGGCTGTAGCAATTAAACTGATTCCTATTTGAAAACTTTCAGCTGAAGAAACACACAGCTACAACTGGATGTAAGGCTAGTGAGTTAAAAAATTGGATATGACACTGTTGAGTTCCCAAAATTTCTATATTTTCCATAAAAAAGACAGAAATGATATCCACCACGAAGGCTGTGGTGGGGAACCTTTACTAAATTGTTAGAACATGATCAAAATTTATGCTGAACCAGCCACCTGGGTAGTCTCATCAGGTCCGCTGTTTGTCTTGCCTTTAGCAGAGTAATAATGTAAAAACATTTTCTATTTTCAACTGATCTGTACAGGAAAATCGACCCTAGATATCGTAGTTGTTGTAATTTACAAAATCCTTGCAAACATAGAACGCACTTCCATCACGGATTGAGGTGGCTCCAAATCTTTTTCCTGGAGTGCGTTCCCAAGCATCTTCTGCATCTGTGATGTGAATATTTCATCCAAAATCTGCAGTATGGTGATGCATATGAACCAGGTATAAGCCAGAGAGGCCGATGAACAATGGGGAAAACAATTGTATGTGGAAAATGACAAAATAAAAGCATATTCAAATCAATTTATTACGAGAATAAGTAGATTTAAAAGCAACTTAGAATAATGTAATAATAACAAATTAAAAGAACTTTCACTGATCACAAGATTAGTCAACCGAAGTTTTGCAAGATAGTTGAAGATGTTATTAGATATTTTAAATGCTTACATATGAAAAGAATATATAACAAAATTTAATTTAGATATGTCAGATACATGGATAATTTTCACCTTGAGGCAGCAGATGTCACAATCATGATTACTCTTAGCTATTCAACTTCTGAAAATATCATTCTTAAATCATGCCAAAAGAAAAGGCAGCAATGGCTTATGTTGTGCAAGCCACCAAGCACAGATATAACAAAAAAGAATGCACCAAAAGCTAATCCAAGCAGATATCTCAGTATCCTATAGGCAAAGTATTCAGCTGAAGCTCAATATTCAGACTGAAAAAAAAAAAATATAAGTAATTTAGTGGTGCAAGTGGATTAAAAGGAATATCTCAGCATACCAGTGGTAACAAGCCATATTCATAACCATTTACTCCAAGATGGTTATAGTTGAAACTTTACAGTTTACATATCAAGGAGCTCTGACTGTATCAATCAGACAATGCACCTTAATGTCTTCTGGTTAACCCCTCAAATGCCCGTTTTATACAAAAATGCAATATAATTTTTGCAGTTAATTACATCAAAGCTTTAACAGAATATTTTATCTTCATAGCAAAATCCCAAAACTTTTCCTGATGGTGATGAAAGTTCGAGTGACTTGCTCGAAATCAAAAGAAAAAATGCCAAGTTCATACAAGGGATCCAATTTTATATCAGAAAGTTCAAAGGTCAAAGTGAGACTTACAGAAATTGCAATCCTTAAGCCCTTATACCAGGACATGTTCTCTCTTCGATTTTCCAAAAAGTGTAGTACATCCTGTGAAAAATAGAGAATATTTCATGATTTGGGTTAAGGCAGACAGATCCAGAAAGTGTAGTACCTCCTGTGAAAAAATAGAGAATAGAATATGGCATATAAATTCATGATTTTGGGTAAGGCATGCAGATATTTGCTAAATGTACCTGCCCCATCCGGTCCCAGAAATTTCGACAGACAGTTATGAACACATGAGATTGAAAGACAGAATTGAGGTTCTCTATCAAGTTTATCAGGAGATCTTTCAAAGGCTGCATTCGACTTCTTACAGCTGACTCAACAACATTTTCCTTTGAGTCTTGGATTATCTTCTTCAATTTTGTTGCACTTTGAACTCTTGTCTGTATAAAAATAAAGAAAGAACATAAGCAATAATTTGAAAAAGAAAAAGGCATATTGATGCATGGGCATAACAAGTATATACATGTGCATTCATATATGCCCGTAATACTAACATTGCGAAATGCATCCAGCTGTGGAATGACTTGGCATAAGTATCCTTGATACTGTTACCCAAAAAGCAAGCTGGAGAAGAAAGATGGAATCTAAAGCAAGGAGAAAGTAATATGAATAAAGTCTGGTCCATATGTCAAGTTACTATTAGGGAAAGGAGTTGAGGATGACTAATGGTAGGAGTCTAAAAAGCATTAAAATAAACCAATAATAGCATCTGCTGCATTCTAGAGGATACTCACATTCTCTGCAAGTTTCTCCACTATCGATTGAATATAGTTTCTGAATTCAGCCCTTAGCATCACTGTTATTTCACTGAGACGCTCTCCTGGGATTCCATTTCCACCAGGGGGAGTGCAAGAACACCATGATTTGAACTGGGATTCTATCTTGGAATGCAGTACATAAAGTATCCTTTTCATGGAATTCAAAAGAATTCCCAACTGAAAAATAATAATTTTTCTTTAGTTCTAGGAGATAAAACAGTACAAATCAGAAAAACTTGTAAATGAACAAAAGTTTACCTCATCTGGAACAATGTAGGTGCTAGCTGTTCCTTTGGTGAATTTGTGAACATATTTGCCAAATATCTTAGGAGCAAGGCTGTCCTTCAGTGGAGCTAGAACATCAGCATATTGCCTCTCCAAAGCTTTAATAATGGCTTTTTCAACATCCGCAATAGCCTTTTCATAGCCACAAGTACCAAAGAAAATAACAGGTTCACTTAGCATAAAGCAAAATAAACAAGAACAGACACAATAAGGTTAATCATATAAACCTCCATAACTTGTTAATAACACTTCTTTACCAAATTTTGAATTAATTAATGAAAAATATGGATGCCATAAGTTGTAAATTTCAAACCATTATAATTGTAAGATGCCATATTAAGAGCGAACCTAACAGAACTGTTATGCTGAAACCTGGACTTAAGGTTCAATATCAAAACTTACCTAATTAACCTGAAAACCACTGAGGTCATGCCAACAAAGTTACAAGCTATTCTGTAGTTAGTTTCAGGTCCATTTTACAAATTTTATATTACTGATCCATATTCCATAAGGTTTACAGCAGTACCAACAAATTATATAAACATAATATGTCATCCACCAAATCCAAGTAAAAAAAATATCAATACTTTGGGATTCTGTAGGCCATCTCTGTAGTCCGTATATGTTTAAATCTGTAAGAACAGTTAATATTCAAAATAAAACAACAGAGCAGAGGAACATACATTTTCCAAGACGATAGTGAATTCTGGCCAGCGGAAAATGATTATTTCATATTCATTCAATGTCTCCATTAGCTGATGATACATATCATCAATGAAAGGAGTCGTTGATTGTTGTGTTTTACTACCAGGCCACTTAACCTAAGAGCAATCAATTCCACGAAAATTGTCATTAAGGGGAAAAAATAGAAAAGTTTACTAACAATCAATTTTAATCAGTCATTGCACACATGGTAATCCCCTAGTATATATATCTATATATATATATTTATATATATATACATAAATGAGGAGCTCAAATTATTTTTTAAGCAATATCAATTATGATTTTCTCAAATGTCTAATAAGCAAGTAAAAGGGAAAAATGCACAAATGCCCAAGAACTACTTAGCCTGAACCATGACAAAATAAGATAAAAATAAAACTGAATCAACTTCATATGACCTATCATAGACACGGCATTTTCCACCAACTGGATAATGCAGTTACATAAATCCACAACATAAGATTTGTACCTTATCTAGTTTGCATGAATCAAGTAAAGAATGGCGCTTCTCTTCAATCCAACAAGTTATATAAAAGTGAAACAACTCTTTCACCTCAACTCCCCCTTTAATGGGACTGGAAAATGTCAAAAATATCAGAGAAGACTAGAAATCAACAGAAAGTGATTTAAAACAATAGAAATTATAGATTAGAACAAGAATAATACACGTTTTATTATATATATATATATATATGAGGTAAAAGAAGAAAAAAAATTTACTTAATATTCCAGGAAGACAGATCTCTTTGAAAGTCAGCTGTTGCAATAACAAGTTCAATTACAGGTGGAGAGGGGCCAGGAGGGGGGCATGCAACAAGAAAAGCTCGCAATTTACTGCAAAGATCCACACTGTATATGGGTGCAGAGAGATTTGGAAGGTCTACGAAACTGCAAAAAATTCAAAAAGAGCACCTACAGATATTAGCACAGAAGAATCCAAGCAGTCTTTTGACAAAGCCAGAAAACATTTATGAAGAAGGGACAGACCAAAACTCTATGCAATTTTAAAACATTTAAAAGCTTGCATTCACCCAATTTTAACCCTTTTTCCATATTTTAATCTTCCACCTTGAACTGATTTGCATTGCTCTTTCTCATTAAAAAGAAATTCTCTCTCTTTTGCGCGCTAAACTTTTATGGCTAATCAGCTACAAGGTACCCTAGATGCTATGTTACTACGACCCTTCATTTATCCTAAAGTACCCATGTCAGAAACCTATCTAAAACCTCAAACTGGACATGGATATGGAATCTTTACTCTCCAAATATAAGGAAAAATGAGTTAAAATTGACACAAAACCATGTCCAACATTTTTTTTTTTTTTTTGAAAATTACCATGTCCAACATTTGCTCACAAGTTTGAACGCATAGCTGTATGTGTAAATAAATTTCAACATAAGAACACATACAGTCATAATAGATCAACAACAGGAAGGGGGGAAGAAAAAGCCAATTGTGCCAGGACTATAATATTTATTTGGCATATATGATCTCATGAAATTAGGAGAAAACTCACCTAGGGAGAACATTCTGATTGTGGATCTCTATATCAGTGAAAATTTCATTTTTGATACTCAAAATTAAAAATTTCATCTTCTGATAAGAATTTGAAAGAGTCATGGGGTCCATAAATGCACCCTCAGTATTACGCAAAATAATCTCATCTGTTTCAGCATGGTGCCTTCTTGACCTCTTTTTTGCAGCAGCCTGCAAGGTTATTGCTGATTCATAAAGGGAACAAACAGGAAAGGAATTTACGAAACCATGACTTTGAAGAAATAAGTCATTTATACCTGAAAATATCCAGAGAACTTCAGTTGTGTCTCAGGACTTAATATATCGTGCAATAGGCCATAGAGCTTGACAGCAGGGAGCAAGGAAGGAGGTGGTGATCCCGTGGCAGCCCTGAAAACGTCCATCATCCCTGATGGCAACGATTCATCTAATGACTTGTAATTCTCAAAGATCAAAGTAAAAATCTGCTGGACCTGCTCCTCAATTTCCCCTAGGATGCGGTTCTGTTTGATATTACAGTATTATATTAATAAGAAAAAAAAAGAGTTTGTATCTATTTAAAACATGTATATAAGCTAATGTCTGTATATATGTGCCTTCATGTAATTTTCACTGTTATATGCTACAAGATTAAAGGATAAAAATTAAAATGTAACAGAGATGCATCCAAATGTCAATTGAAAGGGGCACATCTGAACTAAATCAAAATTAAGATAAAAATTGAAGAAACATTCTAGTAAGTGACTTGTATATTAGGTCGTGAATCCAAAGATCCAAACTAACAAGAATATGAAAAGCTGTTTACTGTTTGACAATTACTTTTCTGAGTTGATACTATCTGATTAGCTCAACTAAATAAGAAGAAAGTGACCAGTTATTTTTTAACATACCAGACACATGACATTAAAAACAAATAAAGAGCACTTCAAAATTCAAAGTATAAAAAAAATTGGCTCAAATAGCACACATACCTCTTGGTGACTTAATTTGTGCTTGCTATTGCCCTTCACAGGAAATAGTAATTCATGTATCAATGAAAGGCAGTCTTCAGTTGGTGTAGCCACATCCATGACATAAGAAAGGTATCTGCAGCCAAAAAGAAATTCATACAAAACAAAGCAATTTAAAACTCCCAATGATTACAACATCAACTACCATTGTAGTGCATCTCCATACCTTAACTTGGTATATGCATCTGATACTCCATAGTATGATGCAAATTCGTTCACCAACCACTTCCAAGGGCCATGTAGCAACAAATTTCTTTGCTGAAAGTGCTGAACTTTCATTGCAACTTCCAACAAAAAATCATATGCCACAGTTTCTGCAACAGAGCCACACTAAAAGACAAAAAAATGTCAGTCTTACTGGCACTTCTAATATAGTTGTTTTTTGCCATCATGCTTCAGTTCAAATAGTAAAAAGGTAGCTAGTGGCAAGGACATTCATAACTGTAAATCTACCAGTTAAATAAAAGAAAAATTAAAATTAAAAAAAAAAAACTTAAGCAGAGTCATTTCAAAATTTATTGGATGATTACATTTTGCATGTACCTTAATATTATTCTCCTCTTGACTGGTTGAATAGTGTATATACAGTTGAATTCTGCCAACGAGTTCATGTTCTGGCTCATGAAATAATGGCCACCATCGAAGCTTGTCACCCTGCATAACCAATGTTTTAAACTTTCAGTGTAACCATCTGCCTTCCTACCTAAGCCTTAAAGACTAGGCACTTATTCAAAAAGTCCTTACAGGGTCATCAGCAATAGAAACCACTTGTGCTAGTACATGACCACAATACTGCCCCTTGGAGTCATGAACTTGGACAATCAAATCGTCACCAAGACCATCAGGTAAGCTGTGCGGCAAAATATCAGGACAGTAATTTCAACACAGTATGGAGCAAAGAAAAAAGTATTATGAATGCAAGCTTTTTGGAGAAGTGAAGGAAAAGGATATGGGGGAGATAAAGATATATAAGAGGCCAGAGAAACTACATACAACATATGGGTTTCACTGGATCCTGGTTGCATTCTGATCACATCCTCGTCAGATGAACTTTTCAATTTCAACAAGCAACAATATGTTTCTGAGAATTAAAATTATCACCTTAAGTTAGATAGTGCAAAAAGCAAGTACAAAATCAATCTGTCAAGAGATAATACACCTGAAAATAGTATCCTATTCTTGGAGACTAATCATCAACAACAACAACAACCTAAGCCTTCTCAATATTCCTGTTGGTGGTAAAATAGATCCTATTATGCAAATAATGCTCTACTTAGGACCATATCCTTGCTAAGAACATTTAATGCAAGGTCTCATGTATTGACATACATTCCTATAACTACAGTGTTATCATATAACCAAAACAATTAATATATTCCTCAATGGCCTTCTTATTCTCAACCAGCTAAAGTACAACTACAAACTTAAGAGTGAGAGCAAGTAGCGTCAGAAAGTACTTTCTCTTAGTTCAAATTTCTCCAAATAGTATATGGTTTTGCTTACTTGATATAATAAAAGATTTATAGGAAAAGCTTCTGACACATTGATGATGAAGCTAAAACAAATCCCATTGCAACCCCACTGTGAAAAAAATCAGAGTGCTGACTGTAACTTTAGTTACCATAGCTAGATATTTGCAATCACTAAGAACAGGTTCTATTTTGCACTCCATCAATGAAATTAAATCGATGAAACAAAGGCAGTCATCTAAACATTCAGAATGAAATGTTACAGTAGTTACATGTGTGGCATTTTGCCTCCTGTAACTCACATGTCTCAAACAAGTTGCCGCAGGGTGCTGCTGCTGATAGCTGCTATGGATGCCTAAGCAGCATTTCACGCTGGTCAAGTTATTTCTTAAACATTAACTATTTACTCCTTCATAGTGCCAAAGATTCACATAATTGGTACCAATTGTTGAGATCATTAAAAGATGAGTTTGACATGTCTTCACATACCACAAAAGTAATTCACTAAAATTATGGAGTAACTGTAGAGACTACCACATTAATGTTAGTGATACATTCTTTCTAGGAAGCTTTATGGTGTTATTAGGTGATAATGAGAGAAGCAACGAATATTAGAAGAAACATCATCACCAAGCAAAGGATGTTGAAACCATTGAACTGTATGGACATAGGATATGTTCAAGAGTAACAATACCCTGATTACCAATTTTTCTACCATGTCATAGTATTGGCCTCATCACAGCAGGTTTCTAAATCATTGTCAGTGATGCAGATGTCTGATCTTGATCAAACTACTCTAGAATCATCAAGTATGCAAGTGATTGCCGTTTCAATAAAAAAAACAGCATTAGATGTTAAAACTTGTTAACTACTTCAAGCAAACAAACATTAGTAGTGCTAAATTTCAAACCATAAAAGGGGTTTAAATACCTGGAACTACTTCACATGATTTTGAACTGCTGCGCAAAGTAGTCACACCAGTTTTCAAGAGCTTGGTGACCTGTTTTATATACTGACCACTTGCCTGCAGATAAGCTAGACTTTGCCTTGAAACAGAACCATTTGCAGGAGTATTGGGAGTCACACGAACTTTCCGAAGTGCTTCCCATCCAGAATACAACATTGAGTTTACATTGGAGAAATGTTGATGAAGCGATTCTCTCTTTACTATAGAAAGATTGCAGCCAGGAGGAGGGTCTAAACCCATTTTTACTTTACGCACTGTCAAACAGGAAGAGGATAAAATTTGTAGGCTGAAAAATGCAAAATGTACTAAGACTTGGTGAAATACTTTTGGAAACATGACAGTACCTCGCACTTTCATTTTGCCAATGGTCTTCTTTGATTTACGAGCAGCTGCCTCACTGACTAACTCAGAAGATTGTTTCGCCAACAGCTCTTCTTCTGGTTGCAATAATACCTGCTGTAAACTAGAAATTTAAATCAAATAGTCAGAGACAGGCAGTCAAAGTCATGCAGCAAAAAAACTATATTCAGCAAGCATTACATAATAAAGCAGTAGCAAGACCTGCTTAAGTTAACAAATAAGAGCATGATGTAAATGTGTGGCATATCCAAATACAGGCAACAAAGTTTGAACCTTACATGCACAGATGCACAAATAAAGGCACGTGCACTCACATGAACACTGGGCTTTTCTACTAAGTGCTCTGGTTAAGATGCAATAAATCTGGCTGTAAGTATGTAGTACATCCTAAAAATGCTTATTTACAGAATGGAAATTTACAAATTCATGGCTAACCATCAACTTCTATATATTCCTTCAACAGTAAACAAAGAAAACCTACATATATTTAGCAACTTTACTCTGCTGGTTACATTGGACATGAAATATTTTCCAAGAATCAAATCACCTCTATGATTTTTTGATAAATCATGAGTGATAACTACCCCACATTGAAAATTCTTCCAAAGATTGTAACATGTTTTCTGATGGAAGGGAAGGAGCTAACCATGACAGCAGTACCACATGGTAAGTCCACTTCCATCAATCCTTATATAAAACCCCATATTTCATAATGTGCATAATAAATCATATTTTCATCCCAGAAAGCAGATCAAGTTATTAGTAGTACAGTATCAGAGCAGTTTCAATCAACTAATCTTAGTTTCCATTCAAGAGTTATCCTGGTGCCTTTTATCACATATTAACCTTAAATCAACAATGTACAAGTGCCGGCACCCAAGCATGTGGCTCAATGTAGGTGTATGTATCCCCCTGCTCAAAGAGCTGGGTTCAAATCTCCCTTCCCACAAATAATGTATAAGTGCCAAAACAAGATACAAAAGAAACAAAGAAGGGAATATATGCACCCACCCAAATGCTTTCCGCAACTGTAAACATTCACCATTCAAGAAGTAGGGAGCTTCCTCTGTGCAACCTTTGGCCCATGAATTTAAGCATAAGCGAACACATGCATCATAAGACAGCACTGCACACCATGGACCAAGCCCACTGGAACAGTTTAATCAATGCAGTCAGTTGTCTAAACTGTACGAAAGTATAATGTCTAAACCAAGAGAAATGTGTGCTTAGCTTAGCTATTTAACTAACCTTGCATGAAAAATGGGGCGACGAGCGGTTAGACTACTAGCAGATTCATCAACTCCTCCACTGTCTGCAGTCCTGTAACACATAATTGTATGATTGTAGTGTCTTGATGACTTTTGGTTTATAACAGCAAGGCAACTAGGGTAGAGATGTAGACATACACACCTGACAGATGGGTTGAGAATCTCATCCCTGGTGTTATCCTGAACAATGGTATCATCATAAGAAGGCTTCTTTTTTTGCATTCCTCCATTATGAAAAACCTACATGCACTTAGATAGTTGAGTACAACACAAAGTGTAATGACTTTTGATTAACAATAAAATTAAGTCAAGCATCATAGAAGTCTCTTATTTCAATCTTATCAATTCCAGATTGCACATGTATGCAAGTTACAAAATACCTCTTAATAAAGCCATTTAAACATCTTCAGGCCCATAACCGGTTCAAGCAATTAGAAAGTTCAGAAAATTAAAACTTGGGATGTTAAACCCCAGGTGGCCTACCCATTGATCTGGTGGCATCACCCAATATATCTTGCATTAGAAAAAAAAAGGCTACATATATCCCTAAATTTGTATAACCAAGAACAAAAAGGAAAAAAAAAATGCCAAGTAATTTTCAACTTTAAAGCGTCAGTGGCACAATTTAAGCAACTTAATCAAATGAATAACAACTTAACAAAGAAAAAATAAAAGGAGGAACCTAATGAAAAAGCAAATTTCTGAGAAAGGAGATACTAAAACCTAGTTGTCACAGAATGCTGGCATCACAATACACTGATCCACAGAGTACTGAAAAAGATTTTGCATCCAAAACAAGTTCATTGAAAGATGCAAATCTGTTTAGATGTTGTTTCATCGCGTACCCTAGAAGTAACAGTAGAAGAATAACTATCTATATCATGTGCTTCTCTATGAGATGCAACACCATCACTGCTTCTATACTGCATAAATGAAACTTCAGTGCTACTGGCAGAATCTGACAATTGCTCTTCTTGACTGTCAGGCTTCCCGAATGGGTTCCCACCACAAACCCGTGCTGGTCTCTGAGCACTATTTCCTAGTTTCAGCTGAATTTTACTATTACCACAAGCCTCCAATTTCTGCGAGGAAGCAGCATGTGTAGCAGCTTCAACAGTTGGCACCTTATCATCTTGTGGAGATGACATGAACGAGTACTGCCTGTCATAAGGACACTCATCTGAATCTGATGACGTGTCCATGTCTGATCCTGAACCACCATCATTGCCACTATCAGATATTCCCCCAGAAGCTGGAATTACACCTGAAGATATATGTCCATTATGGAATTTCGCTGGAGGCAATCCAGAGTGCCATCCAGCATTTCTTAAACTGGGAATAGGATCAGGTCTTTGTCTCGCAGTCATTGTCATACTAAAAACATCTCTGCTCTTGGCACCACCCCCCTAAAACAAGTTTAAAACATTAAGATCAGACTCTCCAGCACCTCAGACTACACTCAAACTACTGTAAACATTAACATCACTAAACACTGAAATATATATTCACATAAAGATATGTTTGCACCAAATACCTAAACAAACGCACAGATATATGAATCTGTAAGTATATATTCGAAATGACTCACCTTGCGAACCCATCTTAGCACATCATTGTCAAGGCCTCGTGTGAACATTGTAGTATAGTTTCTTCTTCTTCACCTAAAAATTAAAATCCAACAATTGGGAGAGAATTTAACACTCAAACTGCAATTGAAGAACTAATAAGCCAAGACACACAAGTAAAAGAGCAAAGCAAACTAAATCGCTCATCAAAAACTAGCACACTCCAATGTGGCGTCTTTTCGATCTGTCTTGCCAGCCAAGCAGTGTGGTAAAAAACAAAAGTCCAATACTCCATACAAAAAACTAAAACTTTACCAAAACCAGCAAAAGAAAAAAAAATTGATCGAAAATGTAAAAGCCTCACTTTGTTTAATTGTTATTTGATACATCAAAGGAAAATCAATGGAAAAAGGTGAAAAAAAACTATAAGTTGCCACCGGCATTCTTTCATTTTTATTTTGTTAGAGAATTCCCACCAACCAAACAGACAAAATAAGATTCTGTAATTCGACTTCACATGCCAATCAGTGATCAGAGAGTACAAACGAACCAATTGCTAAAATCCCATTTGTGCTTTAATGATCAAACAAGCAAAAGGGTATCACAAAAACTCAATAAAATGCCGCCGACCAAAAGAAAAAACTTGACTTTTTTTACCAAGTTTAGTAAAAGAGAGAGAAGAGATGAAGACTTACACAAAGAGAAGGGGAATGGGAATGTTAGTGAGAGAATTAAAGAGAAAAAAACAATAATTGGTCTTGTTCCACTATTCAAACAAACATTCTTCTCTGCTTTATAGAAATTTATTATAATTATTCTTTTCTTCAAATAGAAAAAAGTTTTTTTTTTTTAGCAAGAAGAATGATGAATGATGAAGAAAGAGTTTAGGAGTTTTGCCGAACCTAGGACGACAACATAAAACTAACGGAGATGCGTAAAATTAACGTGAAATTGACGTGGCAAGCAGAAGCGCGCCCCGTTAGAACGGTCGAATTATTTGATTTTTTTTTTTTTTTGGATGGAGCTACGTTTAGTTTGGATCGGTTGCACACACGATTTGCGGTACCATGGGTTGCTTTACGAAAATAAGTGGGTCCCAAGTGGACCCCCAATATTTAGAGTTTAGCTTTCTGTCCTCACTGGGAGTGTGCTGTAATCCCCACTCATCGCTGGTTTTCCGCAGTAAATAAGACTTACTCGTTAAGAAACACAAAAAAAAAAAAAAAAAGTAAGAAAATAAGAAAAAGAAAAGACAAAGCTTTATTACGTTATTATTATAACTTATAAAGTTTAGCTAATTAGCTTTAAAATATAATAAAATAAAATTAGAGTAGCTATATATTCTAAGTTAGAACTATAATCTTCTTTTTTTTTTTTTTTGGTTTTGTACAATATGATAGCATTGGCAAGATGTGCTTAGGGCATGGTTAAGAGGCTGGATTAAAGAAGAGAGCTTGGGTCTTTGTGCCTTTGCACTGCTCTTCGAGAAAGACTTTTATGACTCATGAATATTCCTTTACACATCTGTCATAGACAGAGCATGTGAGTGACCTCTTTAGATATGGCGAGGCATCTTAGACTCTCAATTTTCTATTACGAGGCGTTTTAACTAATTTCTTCACTCCCGTAAAACACTTAATATATATATATATATATATATATATTTTAACAAATACGAATGCAGTACGTAATTAAATTTGGTTAGATTTGGCATCTTTAATTGGTGGTATTGACAATCCGTATAATAATTGCTCTGATTTTTATTTAGATTCCATTCAACACATTTAAATCGCAACATATTGTCAAGAATTTGTTGAAATACAATTAATTTCTGCCATTAATAATTGTCGGCTGTCAGTGTTGCAACTTATTGATTAGATAACCGTAGCACTGGATCTGTTCCCACTTTCCACCCCATTTTTATAACCTTGCATTCCTGTGATATGAAACTGCACTTGGATACGCAGTGTAAACGAACCGTCAAAGAGAGCCGCCCTGGTCATCGAGAAGGGAGAACCCCTCCCTCTCCCTCTCACGCATTAACAGGCATAGCCATAAGGTGTTTCCTGATTTTTGCATCAAGCTTGGCTTTTATTTGATCATCAACAAAATCATACAAGATGATTGGAACAGACAACCAGTTGTTGATCAACCATTGCATGTAAACATACACGTGCATGTATGCGTGTGTTGAACAACCATTGCCAACGAAAGAAGTAAATGGATACCATAGAAGAACAAACCAACAAATCTTTATCTTGATGCTTTGACTTTAGTCTAATTATTGACATATTTGTACACTAAGCGCCTAAATATCAACTAGAGAAAATATTCAACTCTGCATTTCATCTTTCTATGTAACAAACAACACTGGGTAAATCAAAAATAGATCCTACATCAATCATCATCTGAGCCAAGGACCTGCTGCTTAAGCTCTTCAATTTTAGCAGCCAACTCCTCCCTGTTTTTCTGCCAAACGCATAATAAAAAGAATTAGAATTTCTCTTCGTCATTTGGGGATTATTTACAATCTCAATCACTCAAATTGCTACCTTGAATAACAGATACCGTGAGCCAAACCAGAATGAGTAGCCAAGACCCACAATTTCCATCAACTTCGGAAACTGAATGTTACAATATAAATCATCATTCAAAACGAATATAAATATCTTATTTATGATCCAGAAACTCAGATATCACAGAAATTTTTAAAACATACCAATGGAATTGAGTCAACAGCACTGATAACAGCTGAGGCTAGCCACAAAGCAACCAAGGCGCCACTTCCGTATAATATAATTGAATTTGCATCTTCAGTGTCAAGCTGCAAGCATTTAATGATCAAGTCATCAGTACCTCAAACCATGGCAAACCAAAAGAATTTCTAAAAATAAAGCAAATCAACTAAACTCTGAAATTAAAAATAAACGTAGTATTGAGAGAAACACTGTGTTTCAAATCATCCTGTTCTTACATCAACCATATTATTCTCTTTCATTGCATTGAAATGATCAAAATCAAAGCAAAACAAAGAGAAAGAATACGGAAAAAAAAACAGGGCATAAGAATAAAAAAAAATGAACAGTAACAAATGAAGAAACACTCTTCAAAGAGAACATTACAAAGAAAAAAATAATGGGTCAGTGATGCAAAAAATTTAAAAAAAAGAAAAAGGTTGAGGAAGTACTTAAGCCTAGGATCAAGAACTTGAAATAAATCAGGCATAAATCTACACTGGCAAGCAGCAATGACACAGCTTTGAGGAAATAATGTCAGAGAGAGAGACAAGCAACAGACAAACTCTATAGATTGAGTTGCTCAGGAAAGAATCAAGGAAGAAAACCTTCTAATGCAAAAAGGGGCAGCCACAACCATGACGAAAGAGATAAAAAAAAAAACTTTTTAAAAAAATCATACTGCCCAGATAACAACCAACTTCAACCTGATTGAGTTGGTCAGGGAAGAATCAAGGAAGAAAACCTTCTAATGCAAAAAGGGGCAGCCAAAACCATGAAGAAAGAGATAAAAAAAACTTTTAAAAAAAATCATACTGCCCAGATAACAACCAACTTCAACCTGATTGTTGACATCTTAGCCAGAAATGGCCCTAACTTTCATCAAATTTAGTGATCATCCATAAAAACATTTGCACCCTAAAGAGAATGAAATGTTTTATAAATGGGCATTAAAAAAAACCCCTAAATCTTGCTCTGAGGAAGCATATGAATTTAAACAAATTGTGTTGCTCAGGTAACCGCTCAGATTGACATGGTTGTCAATGTTTCATAAAAAATTTCATAAATTCTAGTAGTCATCACAGCAACCAATTTGCATTTTCGTTGAAGAAACAATTGAACACTTTTAGTAAATAAAACCCAAAACAAGGCAAAGAATAAAAGGGTGGATCTAACCTTAGCTACCAAGGATTTGGGGCAAAATTTACAAATAATAATGGAAAAGTGAGAATTTAATATGAAGCTATGTGATATGAGTATGAAGTAGCTTCAAAGGCCTAAGACTAAAACAGAAAAGAACATATAGGTAAAAGAGAAGCAGAACAATAAATCAATTAAATTCAAGCAATTAACAGTGCAAAGTAAAAGAAAAACAGAAAAGTTATGGCAACCAAGAGAAAGAGAGATAGAGAGAGTTTGTATGTTCTGACAAGGGAAAATATGTTGCTCAGACAACAATTCACAGGAAAATGGTTGTCACTGTCTAACAAAGAATTACCCTTTGACCAAATTTTGATGGTTATAACAGTAAAATTTGCATTTGAGAAGACTGGCAATAATTTAATGGATGGAAATATCAAAAACAAGGCATAGGTAGCAAAATGATTTAGTGCTACAAAAACTTGACAATATTTTATCCTTGGAGGGAACATTAAGTGAGAACAGGTATTAGCTTATCATGTTGCTCAGGTAACCGCTCAGTTCGACAAAGTTGTCGACTCTTCATCAAGTATTTACAATATACTTTCACTAGTTCTGATACTCATCATGGCAACCATTATAATTTTAATAGAAGAACTGGAGCAAAAACATAATAAACAAAACCTCAAAGACAATGGGGGGAACAAAAATGATTGACAGCAACCAAAATTGGAAAATGGCTCTCATTATCAAAAAGGAACATGGGGGTAAGAAGAAATGGCAGCTGACGGAAAAACAAGCTCCTACCAACCAAGAATTTTGAGTGGAAAGAAACACATAGCTTATCACCAAAACATCCAATCAGAACACAAAACAAAATAAAGGACACAAAAGTAGGAAATATATAAAACAATTAAGTCACTAGGTTGCTCAGGTAACCGCTCAGGATCAACACAATGGTCGAAGTCTCATCAAGCATTCAACAAATGCCATTCAATGATTCCAAAACCTCATCATTGCAACCAAATTTGACAACAAAAAGTAACATCAAAAGGCCAAAAAATTTTCTTTTCTCACTTAGTAACATAAATAACGAGGTTAAAAAAAATAACTCTGATGTTTCTTTTTGTCAATTCATTCTAATGCCAGAAAAGAACCTTCCAAATGATTAAACAATTAATTGTTAGACAAACTCATAAATGTTTCCTTCCAATTTGATAACAAGCCATTTAATTATATGTAAGATCAAACAAGCAATGAATCTTATGTTTCTAAACAGTGCATCTCAGCAAAACACAAGTAATCAACCTTCTTTTTCTTTTCTCTTTATATTCAGAAATTAACCTTTCATATCACAAGTATAATAGAAACAATGATGCATTTTGAAACAGTGTAAAGTGAGTAAGCAAAGGGAAAACCTTTGCTTTAAGGTTCTCCAAAAACTGAAACATTGGCGATTCCTCATCGACACCCGACTCTTCTTTAGGTTCTTCCGGTGGCAGCTTCTCATTGTATATATTCTTCTCCACCGCCGGAACTTCTTCCAATGTGACTACGCCGTCGCGATCGTCCCCGAAAAATCTATTCGGACCGGTCGAGGAGGTTTCTTCGGATGTTGTTGCTTTAGGCAACAGGCTGTTAAAATACAAAACCCCTACAAAGCCAAAAAAAAATAAAAGAATAACTATTACTCTAGTAGTATTTTTTTAATTACGAAGTGTTACTTTCCAGTTTCTAATATATTAAAAAAATTCCTAAACAGTACTACAAGAACAACATATTAAAAGAAAACAAAAAAATGAGAACAAAAAGAGAGGCTAGGGTTATTGGGTTTCTTACGGGAACGGAGGCCGCGGGCGCCGGAGCGAGAAAGCGGTGGTCGGCGGAGAGAGAGAGAGGTTTTAGAGGGAAGAGAGGGAGTTGGGGTCAAGAATCTGACGGCTGGCAGAGTGGAGATGGGTTGGGTGAGGCTCGTAGAGAGCTCCATCTTTCTGAGTGAAAGGAGGAGAGTGAAGCTTGAAGTTATGAGAGAAATGCGACTCTGGGACTGCAGAGTGGAGAAATTTAGTATTTATTAAGGGTGTCTTTTAAGTCTAGGGTTGTCCTTCCTTGCTTCGGTAATAAGAAGTTTAGAACCAGTATTTACAAGTTTTTATTGTTTTCAATGTTCTTAAGCAGCCAAACAAACAAATCTTAAGCCTAAACGACAGCGTGTTACTGTTGTTTCCTTTCGTCTCCAATTTTTGAGATATAGCAAATAATGTCTACCCTCCGATTTTTTTATAAGATATAATACTTTAAAATGTTTATGAATTATTTACAAAATTTTATATAAAATTTTACTTTTGTTTAATTAAATGTTTTTGTTTTTATTTTTATTTTAGATGGTCAAATAATAATTGGTAGTTGATTAATTAAAATATCACTTATTATTTATACTTCACTTCATATTAACATAAAAAATAAAAATGTCACGTAATGATATTATTATGTTAAATTTTTATTTTAAAATATAAAAAATTTAACTTGATAATATGATTATGTGATTTTTTTATTTTAAAATGTAGAATATTAATATTAACAATGAATTTATACATATTAAAAAGTAAACATTAAATATGATATAAATTAAATATATTTTTTTAATTAAAAAATTTTAAATTTTATTTTTAAAATAAAAATTATACACTAATTAATAAATTAAATACTCATTACTAAAATACATATTTTTAATCCTATAGCAAGAGTGCTAAGACGGGAAGTGAATCTTCCCATTTAAGTTTTTGGGCTAATGTCAGCCCATTTCAATCTGATTCCATTTCGAAAAGAGCCTTGGAAGCCACTACGAGCCCACGTAAATCTAATTCCAAACAGGAGCCTTCGCCGCCTGCCTTCGACCGAGTGTAGGCGTGCAGCAACATGGAACCAAATAGATTTATGGCTGAGGCCTGGGGGAAAATCTAGGCTAACAGAGAATGCATGTACATACATCAAATAAATTTCAATGGAGATGGTGTCAGCACTTTGTTCCTTGTAACCGGTTTTCCTGTTTTCTTTAGGCAGGAGAATTACCTCACTCGTTAAAATCAAAGAATAGACTTTCTGCAATAGAAACTGATCCTGGTTCGTTTGGTCCTTACTATGAATTTTGAATGAGTTTCAGGCCTCATGGTTGTTCCTGACTACTGGCTTCCCTCCTTGGTTCTTTGGCACCTGGGCTTTCAAAATGATAACTGTTGAACCGCTACATTTGCAGCAATGACAATTTTTAATCCCCCTGAGCATCATTCAATATAATTTGCAGAGATGAAAGGACATTGGTTCTTTGGAAGCTTGGGCTTTTTATGAACGTGAACAGAGCTTTGTGTTTATTGGATATTAATGTTACAAAAATCAGTCTGATGTGAATGAAATTGTTGAACAATCCGATTGTTTTTTCTTTCTTTTTTCCTCAGCAAAGAGGAAACCATTTGCGGTTCAGTACAGCTTGATCGAGGAGTCCCACAAAGGACAGCTTTCTCATTATTCAACTGCGAACTCAGTGTACCTAACTTCTGCTTAACAAGTTTAGTACAGTTTTCAGGAGTACTTGACTGTCGGCTGCTGATTAGCCTCTCCAAATTTGTTACTGAGGAAGAAAATGCTACACACAAAAGCAGGATGTGAATTAGAAACCTCAATTCCAGGTCTTACGATAATGGAATTAAGAACAGAATACACATTGTTGATATTCCATATGTGGCACTCGAGCATTTGTCTTCCATGATTGGTACATACATGTCTGCTCAAACAGTAAAATTCGAATCCCATTCCTCAAATTAAACAAAAAATTACTTCATACGCATGCAAGCTGATGAAGAAAGGGCTATACTTACTTCGAACTTTTGGACTTTGTACCTACCACAAGTGACTGGTTACTACCAAGCGAGAAGGCGGCTGGCAGTTAGCACACAATTTACTGCAAATGACTGAATCATTTTCTTCCCTTACTTCTTCTTGGTAATCTTAAAAATCCTATCCAACTAATTTTACTTAACTGCAACTATGCAGTGGGGTTCATTCAGGGGTAGATTAATGAATTGTAAGCTGTTTGATAGTTTCGGTCCTTCAGAAAGTGGCTCGGATGCTATGTACGTTCTCTAATCCAGTTCGTCAGGTGTGTACATGTAGTGTAGATTAAGGACAATTTTCTATCCTTTCTTCCCCTCCAGAAAAAAGCATGATTCTATTCCTAGACATCTGAAAAATACAGCTTATAATGATGGAACATTAACTTTCTGATCGAACTTAGCGAGGTCTTGATCGTATTCAAGTCATAACTGCTTCCATAATTCCAAGAATTTTCCAGTGCAGTGTACACATCTATCACTGTCAATCTCCTTTCAGCCTCGTGGCCTTGGCCCCTTGCCTACAATCAAGGAATGTTGAACTCCCCTGTGTTCCCAAATTTGGCCAAAATGGGGTAAGAAGAACAGGATCTCGATCATGAAGTTGTTCTAGAAACATGTAAATTAATTTGCCAGTTAAGTTTTACAACATCATCATACACATTCCACATTGAATTTCTTTTACATTAATTTGCAAATAAATCATTTTTCTTACTCCTAGAAATTATGGAATTAAAGTTATAAATTCTGATACGGATAGGCTTGTATTAATACTAGTATGGCTTTGAGTGATCTTAGATTCAGATCTTTCAAATGTGGATATCATTTCAAATTTTTTCTTAAGTTTGAATAAGTTTAAAATCATTTTAACGTGATTTTTTGATTCTCGAATCGAATAAATTTAAATTCGAGTTTGTTTTGCATATCAAAATGAAGTACTCAATGAAAGCTGGATATTCTTATCATATTTCACATCTTGGAACTAAAGACTGGCAGATGCCAAGAATAACTAGCTGTAGCTGCGATGAGAAATGTTAGCTAGCTTCCAAAGAAAATGAATGTGCTAAGAAAATATGCGATATATAATTCACTAGTGGCATGGCTGGAGGGAGACATGTGGAGCCAATGTAGATCCCAGAGAAAACAATTTTATTTTATATTGGTGGTTCAGCGCTTACCATGGGTTTGCAGGGGGAAGCCGTGGCTGATCTTTGGATGCTTTTGATGGAAAGAATATGGAGGGTGGTTTAAGAGGAATCACTCTCGAGAACTCGAATCTCAAACACTATCCCAAACACAAAAAAAAAAAAAAAAAAGACCTTATCAAAGACTGTGTTTGGAGATTGGACCACAATCCTACCATGGGGTATCCAAAATTAAAGAGTTTTTTTGTTAATTAATTTGGATTTGGATCTTATTAGCTTACGAAAAAGTGATTTAAGGCTGTTGATTGGAATTTTGTAATGTACACGTGATATGTGTTTCCAAGTAAAGCTTCTTCGTGTTTGGCCCAAAAGAATTTTTGGGAGAAAACCCCCCAACAAAAAGAGGGTTGATAGAAAGGAAAGCATTCTCTATTTCATATATCGGAGAGTGGGGAGCATCTTTTACTAGAGGATGGAAAAAGCCTTGGAAATTTGTGTTGCTAAAGTCTTCAAAAGGGTTAAAGAGATATACACGCATGTGTCTTTAGATTTCAATTTGCAACGTCTTTCTTGAATGCAAGATTCAGCATTCTAAGTTAAAATTCATGCAATATAAACAAGTAAAGTTCTTTTTTCGGGAGAACAAAATCTACAATAAATAAATTGATCAACTTCTCAAAAGATCATATACATAAAATAAAGACATTTAAATATAAAAAATAACAAAAAATCATTAATAAAACTCAAAGCGAAAACCACTTTTCGTGAAAGTGAAAGACTTTCTAATTAACAATTAATTCAAAAACCTAATTAGTTAAGAAGCAAGAGGTAGATATTAATGAAATATGCATATCCGAATTTGTTTCAATGTTTGAAGCTAAATGGTATGAGCAAGGACAACCCCCCCTTACATGGTTCCGAAAGAACTACATTCTAAGAAAAAAAGGCCATGCCACACCAATAATACGGTATAATAAAGAGTCAGCCCTTTGTGATTGATATAAACATCAAACAAATATAGTGTATATAATGTCATATTGTCAATCCGCATAATAATAAATAGATTCTTTGATGAATATAATTAAATAGTACATGCCGGTAGAATATCTAGCTACAAGGCTACTTTACTTTTTTTTTTCATAATTGGACCCTAGATTTTCCATGTGTAGCTAGCTATTCCCATTTTCTGACTAATTTTAGTACTACTTCCAATCATTCAAGTCAAAGAGAAAATCATAAAAATGGCTTGCTGGCTTCCACATAATTGAAATACGGGTATTCAAATTAATGTTTGTAAATAAAGAAAAAATTATTGTAGTGTAATCATTTGGGAAAATGGATTGATCATAATGTCGCGATCTACCCATTTAAAGCTTAGCCGAATTGATTGATGGAGGAAGGGAGTTGCTATTCTTGTGTTATAGATTGATTTAGACATCCAGGGTGTTTTCACTGTAAACAATTTGATGCAAGGCAAGCTATGCATGGGCAGGTTTGGATTCTCCATTTCTTTCATTTACTCATTCTGATTCTGCAGCTTGGGGTAGGGGGGCATGCATGCTCTTTAGTCCTGTCTTTTACTCGTTTAATTCCCTCCCTCGCTTTCCTTCAATGGGTTTCGAGTCCATAAAGCACGGGTATGACAATGGGAATTATTAGAAGAAATAGTTAAATTTAGTTGGCATCTGCTAGGGTTGCAGGGGAGCATGTGTTCTCCTTTGAATTGAGCATGACATTGCCATGGTCCACTGCCCCAGATCATTCTTCAACACAACCCCCCCATTAACCCATCATTCAACTTATTTTCCCATGTATCTCTCTTTATTCTCCAACTGTACCCCACATGGAATAAATGTCTTGTAAGCCTACAATTAGCATTTAACATTATGATTATTTCTATTTTCATTGTTATATTGTTTTATTATCCTCAAGAAATGGTTACTTAAAAATGTGAAATAATTCTAGTTTGATACACTTTACAATTCTTCTTCTGTTATTAGTTAAAGTTGAAGCTTAAGGTTTTAAACATGAACACTTCAAAAGTCCTTACCGAACTCTTATATTGTAATATTAATCATAAGACTATATAAATATATATATAAAAGAATTTACCGAGTTAAATAAAACTATACTCTTCGTGATCAAAATGATTGAAAAAATGACAATATATTAATTTTTGAATAGTTCAAAATAATTAAGATGTAAAATATTTATTTTTAAAATTTATATAATTATTTTCACACGCTTCATACTTATGTCTCGTCAACTTCAATTATACTCAAATCATTTAACACACTTTCATATGTAATTGTTATTATTTTTTTTTTATCATCAAATGCACCATCAAAAGTGCCACATAGTCAAAGTAACGAATTTTTCTTTTTTGGTGTTTGAGACAGTAAAGTTAATCGGAATTCCACCTTTTACATGAATCATGGAGTAAAACGTTCAAGCATTGTCAGATTCATTTAGTCAAACAAAACTATAGTTGTCCATTGAGATTTTTATGGTATTATTTCCCACTGACTTAGCATTTTAGCTGGACGCATCACACATTAATGGATTGAACAATAAAGCTGTCGTCGGGGGGCCAAAAAAAATAAGGAAAGACACTGAAAATAGTTGAAGTCATTCGGCTTACACTAAGAAATGGCTTGTTCACCTGTCCTCTTGTTTTAATTACTATATATATACTTGTTATCCGTTTAGTACATTTTGCAATCTATCCCTTTTCCGACCAAAAAAAAAAAAGAATTTCATTTGTCAATGATCGTATGAAGTTTGGACTTGACTTCATATTTATACACACAATGAACTACATAAAACAATATAATTATGATTTATTTATAAACATTCGAATCGTAACGCTCTCTTTTATTGAAACATATATATATATTTATATATATTTATAAATTATCAAAAGCTTGAAAATGATAGAAGAAGCAAAGTTAGAATTGTTTCTGGCATACTTTAGCAAATGTTGGGACGCAAAACTCAGATTGACAAGATAGCTCCCTTTCCAAACAGATAAGCAGAGAATTCTGAAGGCAGACCTCTCCCATATCAGGCCTTCATATATTTTTCTTTCCTCCCTTGTTGAAGTCCCCTTGAGCATTAATTCTTTTCTTTACTAAAATTACAATGTATTATTGAGGACAAAACTTAGGTTCATTTTCAATGTGCAAATGATGAAGAAGCATCAACCCATTTTTGACTATCACTATTTGTCCATTTAAAATGAGACGAGAGAGAGAGAGAGAGAGAGAGAGAGAGAGAGAGAGTGTGTGTCTGTTTCTCAGAATAACATGTTCAAAATTTTGGGAGCAATAATGGCCAAAGTGAAAATATTAGTAAACATGAGGGGCAGAATGGGGAAAAAGCGTGGACCCACTAAATCTGACGTTTTTGTAAGTTACTTACCCAAATTAAATATGTAATCTCTCTGTTTTTCTTTTATATAGAATGATAGTTAAATCATCACCAATCATATGCATTCATCACACAACCAAATCCCTAACAATACTAACCAAAATTCCTCATGGCATTACAAATTTGAATGAATAGCTAAATCATAAATGCCCTTCCCTTTTTACATTGATTTAAAAGCGCTACCTAAATTTCATATGAAATAAATTTTTCTAATAAAAAAAATAAAGAAACACAGTTTATAGTAATATCACATCCCGTATTATTTTTTTGTTCGTGTAACGTATTAAATTGATATTTTAAATATTTATCTTCATATAAAAATATGAAGAATTTAAGTCGAATTATTATTCAACTGAGTTTTAACAGTTATTTGATGTAACGCATTTACGACTTTATTGATTATTTATTAACTCGAGATAGTTAAATTTCAAACTAATAAATGATTATTATTAAAATTATTTTAATTAGTTTATAAAAATTTGCATTTGGTTTCAATAAATGTTCTTTGTTTAATTATATGATAATTATAATCTGTCAAATTAATTAGAAAAATAATGTTAAATTACATCAATATAAAAAGAATAGAAAAGACCTTAGGCTCATAGGAAACATAAATCTCCTCATTTCTCATGAAAAAAAAAATAAGAAAAATGCCTGTAGTAGTAAGTTTATTTCCTTTTTTTTTTTTTTTGCATTAATTAAGAGATTTTCCTTCTATTTTTCTTTCTTTTTTGGTTATGCCAGCCCTCTCCTCTCTCCGTCATTTCTCCTTTTACCCTAAACTCAAGTTGTCTTCCCCTACATAAAGCTTCACTCTTTACAACAGTCACTCCCTTGCCCCACTCTCTCACTCTCCTCTTTTTGGCTTTATTGTATAATGAAAAAAAGGGTCTTCCCCACAAGCCACTGATAAACCCTTTTGTACACAAAGCTTTCACCTTGATGAGTAGAGTAGTTTTTTTGGGGTTTTATAGTACCTCACTTTTTTAGGCCCCTCTCTTAAAAATGGCAGAAAATCTTGACTGTTCAGCCTCAAATCTTCTCTGTTCAGAGAACACAAGCTCTTGCTTTGATGGTGGTCTTGATTTTGATGCAATAAATGAGATTGGGGTTTCCCCTTCCGACCACCACGTTAAAAACCAAATCTTTAATCAACAAGACCCTTGTTTTATAAACAATAGATCAACTTCTTTAATGGGTAGTTCTGGTTTTGCAATACACAGTGATGAGAGAATCCAGGAAATGATTGGAAAAGAGATGGAGCATTTGCCTAGAGCTGATTATCTTAAGAGACTGAGAGGTGGGGATTTGGACTTGAGTGTTAGGAGAGAGGCTCTTGAATGGATTTGGAAGGTTTGTTGGTTTTTGTATTTTCTTTTGTATCAGTTATATTCAAATGGAACTCTTGGCTCTTTGCTTGTTTGATCCATTGATAATTGTTTTTTCTCTACCTTACTTTGATGTTTAACTGGTTTTTATAACAGGGGTTTTGTTTTTCAACAGCATTATAGCCTTTTCTCAGCAAAACTGATGACATTGTGCAAGTTTTTTATTTTTCTTTGGTTTTCTCATTTAATTTCTTTTTAGTTTTGTTACGGGATCTTCATACTTTGATTGGATCAATCAATTACCGAGCTATTGATAGATTTTTGTTATTAAAGTTTATTTCTTAATTATGTTTTTTTCTTTCATTTCTGGCGACTTGAAATTGCCATTGTGCTTTCTTTCTGCGTTTTCCCTTTTCATTCTTTATTTTTTAATACTGAATTGGATATGCGTTTGGCTTATTCCTTACTGATAATGTGCCATGAATGATGGTCTCGTGGTTGGTTTATGAAACGGTTAAATTATCTTTGACTTACTTTTTTCTTTTCATTTGTGATCAACAGGCTTCGGCTTATTGCCGTTTTGGACCATTGACTATTTGCCTATCCATGAACTACTTGGATCGGTTCCTATCAGTTTATGAATTACCTGTAGGTTCACGAAGTAGCCTCAAGTTTGGTTCTTTCTTTTCTTACATCATAATCACAGCCACTGATTATTTGTTTTTTTTTTTTTTTGTCTTTGATTTTATTTCTCTATCTTTTGGGGCAACATGACATAGAGAGGTAAAACATGGACAGTTCAACTGCTGGCTGTAGCTTGTTTATCAATTGCAGCCAAAATGGAGGAGACTAAAGTACCTCTGTCTGTAGATTTGCAGGTGATTAGAACATGTAGATTGATTTATTGTGTGTGGCAATAGATGTTGATCACTTTGTCATTCTCAATTTGAGTTTCCTGATTGTGTGGATTTGTTGTGGCCAGGTGGGAGAACCAAAGTTTGTCTTTGAAGCTAAAACAATACAAAGAATGGAGCTTTTGTTGTTAAGCACATTGAAGTGGGAAATGCAAGTTCTTACTCCTTTCTCCTTCATTGACTACTTCCTAAGCAAAATTAAGAATGGTCAACATCCATCATCATCTTTGATCTCTAGTTCATTACAACTAATATTGAGCACAATCAAAGGTTTCTATCTCTCTGTCTATTTGTTATCTAATTCTTTTTGTAACATTTTCGTTATTGAGCAGTAATGGGGTTTGAACTGATACAATGTTTGGTGGGAATGAGTGCAGGTATTGACTTCTTGGAGTTCAGGCCTTCTGAAATTGGTGCAGCAGTGGCAATTTCTGTTTCAGGAGAAATGCAAACATTAGCCATTGATAAGGCTATTTCATCTTTCACCCTTGTAGAAAAGGTAAAAAAAAAAAAAAAAGGTGTGGTGCCCACAGAAGTAAAAACTCAAAGAGAGGACAAATTTGCTTTTACAGTTAGGTCTTAGAAGATCTTGACTCTTGATCTTTTTTTTTTTACTATTTTGATGAGTCAGTGAAATGAGGATTCTCTTCTGTTGCTTGTGGGATTTTTGCAGGATAGAGTTTTGAAGTGTGCTGAACTGATGAAAGATTTGTCATTGATTAATGGGTCTGCTAATGCTAATGTGGCAGCTCCCCCCTCAGCTTCCTCTGTTCCCCAAAGCCCCATTGGGGTGTTGGATGCTGCATGCTTGAGCTATAAAAGTGATGAAATAACAGTTGGGTCATGTGCAAATTCCTCACATACTAGTCCAGACATTAAAAGGAGGAAACAAGACGAACCATCCCAAGTGGGTTTCAAGTCATGAGATCTGAGTTTCCTTCCTTTCACACCCTTTTAGTCAATCAATTTGGTTGAATGGGAATTTTGGTGTGGTTCTGGAGCACAAAGGGAGAGAGAATGGGATACAAAGAGAGAGTTTCAATATGAATAAATTTTTAAGGTGAAAAATGATTCAACTTCTTCCATGCTTAAAGCATGAAAACCCGAAAAGATGTCACCAGCTGTTTATATAATCAAGAACCCTCAACAACAGCTTATAGTTTAGCAAAGGCTGAGGAAGTGGATGGTGGTGCACCCAAAAAATGATGGTGGTTTTTTTTTTTTTTGGAAGGAAATACTACAGTCTTTTTTTTTTTAATTTTTATTTTTTGGTTGTAGCTTTCAATTATAAATCAGAGAAAAAAAAATCAAGTCAGAATATATGTAGAGGGGTAAAAAGGAAATTCCAAGTTTTGTTTATTATATATTTTTCCTTTTCTATCAAAATGGAAAATTGTAAGCAAATTACCAAATATTCTTTCTGGCAGCAATTAGAGTGTAATTAACTTACGGACCATCCAACCCAAAAACCCAAAAAAGGTTGTTCATGGTGTGCTGCTGACATGAAACATGAAACACGAGACGGTGTCGTTTATTGGCGGGTCTTGGGATCAGAAAAGGGCCTTAAATAGGTCCCCCTGAGTGGGTGGGCCCACCACAAAAACATTTTGTTATCGAGTGTGAGACCGGTCAACATCTGAGGTTTGGGGTGTGCTGTGTTTCGAGTTTGTGTCTGAATTCTGAAATAATGATGAAGGCAAAGTAAAAAGGAAAAGGCTCTGAGCATAAGAAACCTTGGGAATCCACAGTGCTGACAGAGACTGTGACTGCATACTTATTGAGTATCATGGCTCTTTCATGACTTCCATATCAACTATTTACACGTGTTCTTCACCCCCCCCCCCCCCCCCCTCTTTTTTTTTTATGTTAAAAAAATAAATAAAAGTCCCCCATAATTTTTCCTCTATTAAGACCATTTAATTTATGTTGGTTTTTCCCCTAAAACATATTTTGCTCCTGAATGTTTTCATTATAAAATATAGCAACTAATCTCTTCATCCTTATAAGTTTATCTGTCATTCACCATAATCATGGCATAGTTTACACTATTGTTATTTTTTTTAACTGTCTCTAAAGACATATTTAAGTTTTTCTCTCATTACAACACCTTTATATAATTTAACAAAGCAATATCGATGAGCTGAGAACAAAAAATAAAGACATTAATGGATAAAAACAAAATACTCCTCTTTGTAAAAGTAAGCTTTGTATAGAATTAATCAAATGAGATTTAATTTTAAGTTATTTACTAGAATATTACATAATTGATAAAATAATTTTGAAATAAGATTTAAAATTTACAACTTACACCACAATGGATCAAATTTATCACTTATTTTTATTGAGATGTAATTTTACTATTGTATTTTTAATTTTGTTCAAGTATATTAAAAAATTAATTTTTTTTGTAAAATATTTTTTATTTCCTCATAGAATATTATTTTACAGTTAATTTTTATTAATTTTGAATCAAATTAAAAAGCATAATATAATAATATTATACTCATTAAAAATGAGTAAGAAATTTAATTTATCATCAAAAGTAAAGTACTAAACTTAGACTATTACAATATTTTTTTGCCATCTCTCTACCTCCATAACAATCTTCATAAAATTATCTAATATTATATTAATAATATAAAATAAGTAGGAGAACAAATATGAAATGCTTTTTCTTGTGATATGGTGAGAAGCTATTTAGATGTATAGATTTTTATGTTTATAGGATGTGGAATCACTAAGGCTTGTCTTCATATAGATTCCTATATCACTCAAACAGACAGAAACAATGCCTACCCTCTCCATGTGCATGATGGCAGAATTAAAATGGGTTGGTGGAGAAAAAAAAAAGAGACATGATCAAGAACCCCCAAAAAGTACCCACTGAGATTCTGCTACACTTTTCTTGGGAAAAAAATGAATTTTCCAGTCCAATGAGTGCAGCCTTTTACCTTAAACTGAAACTCAAAAGCAGTCACCCTTAAAAACAACAGAGGGTACAGAAGAGTAAAAGAATGCAACTTTGACTGATTAACAACAGCTAAGCATGGTCAATCAGGGTTTATTAAACTAAAAACCAATAACCCTGTTTGTAACTGACTGTGCCATTAAGGGATCCCAATGGGAAACAGACATTCGTGCTAAGGACATCTGAAGGAGGGAATACCAACAGAAAGAAGTAAAAGACAGACAAGTGTCTTGAGACTGTTGCAAACTTATAAAATTTGCATTTGTAGCTAGCAAAAATGTAACATGGCCAGCTCATTCCTGTTTCTGAGCCTATGAGCACCAGATTTACAGCAAAATTTTCCTTTTGTACACAGCTACACTTTCCTCTACATATGGTTTTCTGTTTCCTTTTCTGCTCTACATTTGTCCTTGTGGGGACCCATAGCTGCGGTATGTGCTACAGTCTTACTGCAAAAACTGGATTGGGTTGGTAGAAGAGGATCCATATCTTAAGAGCATGCAGTAAAAATTTCTCCTTTTTGAAATTGAACAACAGTAAATTTTGTGTTTTATGGGTACTCATGGTGACAGGAAACAGATCGATGGTAGCCACATTTTGTCCCATAACTCCACCAAAGAATGGACTTCGGAACTCGAATTTTCCTCTTTCAACATACATTATAGAAATCAAAAAGGAAGAAAAGTTATTATATACAACACATTGTCGTTGTTCATGGATAGTCCTAGGATAGTCCCATACCTCTTCCCCCTCACCAGCACTCCCCAGTCTAAAATTTTAGCTGGACCGAAACTACCACAGAGTAGTCTCCAACATGAATGTCTCCATACTAAAGCTATTAAGTAGTAATTGAGACTTCGATAACAAGTTTATAATGGCTAATTAGAGTCCAAGTTCAAATTAAACAGATAGTGGAAAGTTTCCGTGCGGTGAACACTGAGTTGTGGGTGTTGGTGCATTATTACTTACTACACTTTGAATATATTTTTCATTTGCGTAACTTTGTGGGGATGTCTGAGGTTTGTTTTTACCGAGAAAATGAATGTTGACGGGACGGGCGGGTGAGAAAGAGAAATGTGAGGGCAAAGAGTAATCAAAGCACAGACCAACACGAGACCCAAGAAGGAGAAAAAACACTTTTACTCAGTGTAAGTGTGTGCATGGTGGAGGTGGTGTGGGAGGAGATGGACAGAGGAGCACAAGGGAAAAGAAAAAGAAATGGGGGAGATGGGTAAAAGGCTTTGTTCAGATTTCTCTTTCAGAGTACCAGCGTCCCTTTGCTTGTCATCTTCTCTTCTGCCTTCTGCCTTTTTATCTGTCTATTCCTTTTTGATGAAATAAAGAATTGGATTAAGGAATAAGGATACATACGTGCATGTCACTCTTTCAATTATTGTTGTTGAAAATTTACTTTCGTTTTCAACGTAAAATCTTAGATTATTTATCAATTAACTTCATTGCTATAGATCTTATTGACTTAATTAAAAAAGTGAGTTATAATGCATATTAATATATGATTGCTTGTTTTATACTAATATTTAGTAATAATGAAATCCCATTTGAACAAAGTTTGATACCATCTTGGCTTTTGCAACAATTGAGGCGAATTTCTATCCTAGGAAATTAAAATAGACTCCAACCTTAAAGGGAGCTAACCAATGTATTATATAATGTGGTAAATTCAGAAGAATTGATTCCACCGAAAGAGAAGCTGATGAATGTGTTTGACCAGTCAGAATCAGCAAAATTTAATCCCTTGAATTTGTAATAATATTATTATCCAGAGAACCTAGTTTAACGAGTTCTAGCTAGTTTATGGGAACCCTTAATGTTCAAAACTTAATGTTCGGAATGTCAAAAATTACAACAGTGTTTGTTACATAAGAAAGAATTCGCCGGTTGACTGCATTCTGAGCCAAAGATGATTCCTAAAGACAATTACAGGGTGATTCCCCAGATGTTTTATTATTGTATTGGTGTTCTTGGTGAGAACCCGAGCAAGGATACTATACATTATTTTTTTTTTTTTTAATTTGGTGGAAATGTTATCTCTTGTTTTATTTCTTTTACAGCCTATAATGAGCAGCCTAAAAAGAAAATTTCTAAAAGCTAGCTCGCTGTCCTTTAATGAACAATTTGGAAACTTAAATTTTCTCAACTCTTTTGATTAAACTAACCCCCTTGTAATTAGACAAAGTCGGGCTGCCCTGTAGAAGTCAAGCATCGATGCCACATGCGGCTGTTAGGGTCTACTTCCCGGGGATGAGCAATGACCTCAGGAATGGGGAAGTAAACATAGTGAGTGTTGCATATGCCAACTGTAATGCCACTATATCCAGCAAATGCACCATGAACCTGCAAATGCATGCATCCATCCATCCATCATAATTCTACATTTCCAGAGATCAGTTCTAAACAAAAAATGTGCATAATAAATACCACGGCTTCAATCTTTTCAATAAAATTATAGTATATCAACAAAGTCTAAAGTTATGTCCCTTTCTCCTTTTAAGTGTAACTACTACTCTACCAGCGTGAATATGATTTCCACTTTCAACTAGGGCAAACGTGAACAACCCGATATACCAATAAGTGCCAAGGACGTGACATGCTAGAAGACTTGAGCAAAGACCTAGTTAACCGTACGCTTGCAATTGGTTGGCAACAGTGAACTTTAATGTGAAGGTGACTGTTTAATTTCAGACAAAGTGGTGAAAATAAATTTAAGGGTTTAATATTCCCAGATTGTTCGGTTTCTAGTATTTGAGACTGCTTGACAGAATTTGTTTTATTGAAAGTGTTGGTTTCTAGTAGCTCAGCTTATTTAGCAGCAGCCTCTATGCAAACTTAAACAACCCTATATGAATATGTGCCTAGAATGTGACATGCCAGAAGACTTGAGCAAAGACCTAGTTGACTGCAAAGCTTGCAATTGGCTGGCAACATTAAACTCTACTGTGAAGGTGACTGTTTAAAATCCAGCAAAGTGGTGAAAATAAAACTGAGGGCATGTTTGATTGATGGAATAGGCAAGAATGGAATAAAATAATTATTATGTAGTAATAAAATGAAGTGAGAATAGAATAAGAATAATTATTATGTAATTTGATATAACAAATGGAATAGAATAAAAATAACTATTATGACTTATTACAGTGTTTGGTTGGTAACAATAACTTTGAAATAAAAAAAATAAAAAATAAAAACACAGAAATATCATTTATTATATATATATGATTATTTATTTTATTTTTAAATATTAATAATTTATTATTTAATTAAAATATTAATAATTTCTAAATAAAATATTAATATTTTATGTATAATTTAGTTATTAACATTTTAAAATATTAATATTTATTTAAATTAAATATTATTATGATTAATTTTTATTTTTTATTTTATTTTTTGAATATTAATAATTGAAAATTTAAATATTAATCTTTTATTTTTTAAATATTAATAATTGATAATTTATTTAAAATATTAATAACTGATCATTTAAATATTGATATTTATTTATAATTTAATCATTAATATTGTAAAATATTAATATTTTACTTAATTTAAATATTATTATGATCAATTATTTTATTTTATTTTTAATATTAATAATTTATCATTTAAATATTAATATTTTATTTATAATTTAAATGTTTATAAAGTATTCATATTTTATTTATAATTCAAATGATATTATGGTTATTTATTTTTATTTTATTTTATTTTTTAAATATTAATATTTTATAATTTATTTATAATATTAATAATTTATCATTTAAATATTAATATTTTATTTATAATTTAATCATTAATTTTTTAAATACTAATATTTTATTTATAATTTAAATGTTAGTCTGATTATTTATTTATATTTTATTTTTTAAATAGTAATAATTTATAATTTGTTTAAGATATTAATCATTAATATTTTAAAATATTAATATTTTATTTATAATTTAAATATTATTACGATTATTTATTTTATTTTATTTTTTCAAAAGATTTATAATTTATTTAAAATATTAATAATTAATTATTTAAATATTAATATTTTATTTATAATTTAATTATTTATATTTTCATATATTAATATTTTATTTACAAATATTAATATAGGTAAGATTGTAAATTTCTAAATTTATGAGGGGTAATTTAGTTTTAACATGTTTTGAACCTATTCCATCGAATATGGAATAGCTAATACTAACAGCACGTTTGGTTCGCGGAATGGACAGGAATAGAATGGAATAGGTATTCTGTGGGAATAGAATAAGGTGGGAATAAAAAAGAATAATTATTACTTTGTTTGGTTCAGTGAATGGAATAGACTAGGAATGTCTATTACTATTTAATGCAGTGTTTGGTTGGTAACAATAACTTTGAAATAAAAAAGGAATAGAAAATAAAAAGATAAAAATACCCTTTATTATATATAATTATTTATTATTTATTTTATTTTTTAAGATAATAATAATTTATAATTTAATGAAAATATTAATAATTAATAATTTAAATATTAATATTTTAGTATAATTTAATTATTAATACATTAAATATTAGTAATTTATTTATAATTTAATATTATTATGATTAAAATATTAATAATTTTTTATTTTTTATTTATATTCATTAAACATTTAATCATAAAAAATTTATAAATAAAATAAAATATTAATATTTTAATATTTATAAATAATTTTATAAATATTTATAAATACATTAAATAATTTAATATTTTAATATTAAATAATTTTAAATACATTAAAATATTAATATTTTAATATTTATAAAATATTTTATTTATTAAATTATTTAAAAAATTTATAAAAAAATAAAATATTGTAATTTTTATTTAATGTATTAATAATTTAATAAATAAAATATTAATATTTTAATATTTATAAATAATTTTTTCTTTTTTATTTTTTTATTTGTTCTTTCTTCTTACCCGTAATCCGGTCGCCGGAAAGGCGACCGGTGTCATGTAACACCGATCTGGCGCACCATGTGGCCGGATCTGGCCATTAGGACGCCAGATTGGTGTCCCCGACGGTTGGATCTGGCCGTGGAGTGCCAGATCCAACTGCGGGATCTGGTCGGGAAGCACCAGATCCGGTGCTTCCCGCGGCCAGATCTGGCCGTCGAACGCCAGATCAGTAGAGAGAAAGAAGAAGAACGGCGGAAAAGGGGCAGATCGGAAGAGGGGCAGATCAGAAGAGACAGATCGACGGCAGAAGGGAAAATCGGAAAAGGAGAAGAGGCAGATTGGGAGAGAGGGGAAAGAGGAAGAGAGAGAAAAACAAAAATCTTTTATATGGTCAGAGTTGAAATTTTCAAGTAAGAATGAGGGTATTTTTGTCATTAACAATATTACAGCTATTCCATGGCTATTACCGGGGGGACCTTGGGTTTACTTAAGGCCCCCCTATTACCCCTTTGCCGAGGAATTTCTATTCCCTGTTAACTTTTGAACCAAATGAAGGTTTAGGCATAGAAAGGGAATAGAAAGGGAATGGCATAGCCATTCCCTGAACCAAACGAGCGGTAAGGGAAAGGGTGGGTTAGTTAAACCTATCTTTTAACTGATTTTAAAGAATAACTATTTCTAAAGAATAGCTATTACTTGATACAATTGCCAACCAAACATGAGAGAAGATATCACATGGGAATAGAAGCTATTCCCCATACCAAACATGCAGTTAAGGGTTTAATTTTTCCAGACTGTTTGTGTTCAAGTATCTGAGACTGCCTGACAGAATTTACTTTGTTGAAAGTGTTGGTTTCTAGTAGCTCAGCTCATTTAGCAGCTTGCATCTAAGCAATGCCAGTCATTTCCATGTCATCAGTTCCTAATATAGCTTAAATGGTAGGGGAAATTTATGGCATAGATGCTAGGTTCAAGCCATAGCACTCTCTTCTTGTATCAAAATGAAAAAGAAAAAAAGGTTCTGCAAAGCAGTCCAAATGAATTAATTGCGTTTGGGGGGGGACAAGGGGAAAGTAATGGAAACTTACAGCATTTTGTCCTAGAACAGTGCATAGAATTCCATCTGATGCATTTGCACGGCATGCACGGATCATGTACGTTGGATCAATATACTTGACATCGGCTGGGATGCCAATTTCCTTAAAATATTTCTTTGTCTGGCAGGAAGATAGTGAATTAGCATTTAGTACCCTAACAGTTCATCAAATATACTTAGATAAATAAACACATCATCCAATGAAAGGACCTATAAAGCAGATTTATATTGCCATCTCTGAGGAACACAATCAAAAAGAGGCACCTAGGTTATGAAAGCATTTTTTCTAAGGGGCTAGGGGGTATAGCATTATTTTTAAAGTTTGTTAACCAGTTAAGATTACCACCTCAGAGAAGATTCTTACATCTTAATGCAGTGAAAATTACTATATAAAGGTAACCAGTATCACTAAATGCAATAACTTGATCCACAAAAACATAATACCAATAAAAATTAGTAATCATCTTACCAGTGAATTTACTTTGATTTATTCCATAAGATATGTGCATAGTACTGATCCATATATAATCAAAATCAAATCAAAAGCATTCTGACAATTTTGTGGGCAATCTAGCATATGAAATTGCATAATCATTAATAAAATGAAATTTTAACACAAAAAGAAAGGACAATTTGGTGATTATAAAACCTCATGTACCAATTCTCATTCAAGTCAATTAAATAATGCATGATTGGTAGCTTCACAAAGAGACGTAATCCCTATGGGACAGGGCTACATCCAGTCAATCTTTCTTTTTGAACATACTGGGTTACTTAATGGAAGAATGCAAATAACTGGACCAGGTGACTACAAATAGAAAATAATCTTACTAGATTTTTATTTCTTCAGCCAAGAGCTTACAAATAAGCAAATGCAAGAAACGGTTGAAACTACAATGAAATACCTCTTGTTGGATATGCACACCGAAATCTCCAAGTACAGTGTTTCCAGATGCATCAGTAGCATTAGTTTTCTCAACAAGATTCTGCAACAAAAGGCAGCACCTTAGGGAAGCTCAAATCACATATTTTACTCAGTATATCATGTTATCAAATTTGAATATCTCTTAGAATTGACTCTTCCTCTTCAAAGAGGGAAAAAGATGACAAACAATTCATTAAACAAACCTAAAGAGATACTCTGGTGCCTTAACTCCTGTTTTGAAAGTACCTAATATAGAAGGGGAAACAATATTCAACTTATTGGCGCTTTTATCCTTTCAACCAAGCAACTATGAATTCGATCGGAGCCTCACAACATTTACACTGACAAAACATCATATAATAGAGAAAACACAGGGAATTTATTTGTGAGTTAATTCCACATCTCTAATCCTCATAAGAACAGAGGAAGTTACTAAAACTGAGACGGATCCAAAAATTTTACAAAGAATTTAAATGAAGAAAGCAAAAGAATAGACAACAGATTAAAAATTGAAACACGAAAAGCAATAATAAATCAAGCCAACAGCACGAAAAAGCTTAAATATTGTCAAACCAAAAAAAAATCATCTTCTTCACCAATGGAAAGGTCATTGAGTTAGACATCCAAAGAGGGAGTTATTTGACCACTCTTACCATGCACATCAGAACCATAAATTTGTGATTAAAATACCACTTCCAAGAAGCACTCAAATAGCTAAATACATAAATTATTTAGTCACCTGCCCAGCTCCTTCTGCCACACAGATCACAGCTGATCCCTTTGTCTCAATTAGGTATTTCAGATGCCTTAATAAGCCATGAGGTCCATGCAGATGGAAAGGTACCTAGAAAACGAATAAGTTGGATGGATTAAAAACATGCAAGTGAAGACTGTGATGAGCATATGTGAATTAATTGTTAACAGTCAGCATAAATACCTCTGGAATCAAACATATATCAACTTGTCCACTAGCTAAGGATGATTGCATGGCTATGAAACCACTGCTACGACCCATCAATTTCACAACACCGATTCCATGGTAAGCGCTATGTGCCTGGTAATTAATTGAAGGAGAAAAAAGAAATAGCAATAAGTTTAACATTGACGAATCAGTAACAGAAAGGAGTTTTTGCACATGAATTTATGTAGAAAGGAATTATATAACACATGAATTCAAAAGTCAAACAAGATTTTTATATCAACAGCAATAACCAAAGCTGATATACCTCAATGTAAGCAGAGTTGATTGCTCGTTGTGCTTCTTCAACAGCAGTATCAAAACCAAAGGTTTTGTCCATCAGCAGAATGTCATTGTCTATAGTTTTTGGCACACCAACTACAGCCACTTTCAACTTTCTTTTACGGCACTGAAAGCAAAAGTGTAAAAGCATATATATTTAAGAAAACACAACCACCACTATTTGTAATAAAGTTTTCACAACTCTCAGAGATTCTTAGTCTCAAAAGGAGATCCTTTAGTATCCCTCCTGATGTGATATATTATTCATACATACGGATTTCTCAATCAAATTCAATTTGAAATGGAAATCACAGCTTAGAAATACCAAATATGGAAAATAAATCTGAATCCATTTCCGTTAGCCAAAATCATTGAAATGCCATAAAGTTAATTAAAAGTGTAAACAAATTTATAAACACTAATTTGTACTTAAGGGGAGAAATTAAAAAAAAAAACCTACCTTAGTTTCTCTGAGTCCCTACTTTGAATTTGGGATAGTTAAAACCGAGGAAATAGCAAGTTAAAGATTAAAAATAGTGCTATAAATGCAGAAGACATCAGATCTGATATGAACCTCATTATGTATAGCATTGGCCCCAGCATGAGTACCGTTTCCACCTAGCACAAAAAGCATGTTGATTCCTCTTTCCTGACATCAATTTTAGAAACACATCAGAGACACTACAACTTGGCCTCTTGAAAATTTTAATTCAATATTTGCAATGCCTTCAAGACAACTGTAAGTTAATCTGATAATAGTAAAAGATTTTGAACACCTCCATTCTAGTGACAATTTCGCTGACAGGGGGTCCCCCACGTGAAACTCCTAACAAGCTTCCACCTGAAAGGTGAATATTTTGGACTACTTTCCTTGACAGCTGGAAATCAAAGCCAAATTAACAACAGAAAATCTTGGATTAAACAATAGATATCAACAAACCATTACTAGGGAAGAAACACGGCTTACTGGCATTTCAGATAAGTCTTTGTCACAGAATCCACGATAACCAAAAGGAATCCCCACAATGTTTTTTACACCATATATTTCTAGTGTGATGACAATCTGCACAAGTTTAATTATTTAATTATGTACGGAACAATAAAGACTAAAGCATCAGATTTCAGAACAAGATGAAACTTCAATTCAAACCAACTTTTATTGTGCTAAGATCCAATCATTGTTACTTCACCAGTTTAACCTACCATGAAAGGCAGAATATTGACTATAATCTCAATTAATATATTGTAAATACCTTTTTTTTATATGGTATGCTAACAACGAAACATGAAATAATAAATTCATGGAATTTTGTAGAAACTCATATAAAGTTGGCAAAATTACTTTGTCCAAACAAAAAAAAAATACTGTTGTTCAGTTTTCTAGTAGCAGAAAACCCTTAGTACATGGTGTATGGAAATTAGACTGAAACTATTTATCAAGCCAACGGTCAGAGGCACATTCCATGTCCTGAATCTCATTCATTAGGCACCTCAAATAAACTTTAGATTTTAGCAGGAGACAGAAAATTAAAAACCAGTTAATTCTTACATAACTACAGCGGTGAAAGTACTGAATGCTGGTTTCAATCAAATAGATAGCCTAGCAGTTGTTGATTATTACAAACAGGCAAACAGCAGCAAATTGAAATTTAAAAATGATACTGACCTGCCTAATGACATCATTAAGACCAGGGCAAAGCCCACCACAAGTAACAATTGCAGCTTTCACTTCTTCGGGTTTGAAATATATTTTCTCTCGAGGCCCAGCACGATGAACCCTAAGATGACATGTCATTTCACATAATATTACAACTGCCAAATGAACTTCAATGTTGCAAACATTAAACATAAAGAAAGATTGCCAAATGAAATTCAAGGTTGCAAACAATAAACGAAGACAAAGAAAAGGAAATATACAAAATGACAAGAAATGTAGACACATGTGATGAGATTGGATCTAAAATTATCAATCCTCTGAAATCAAAACAAAAATTGGAAATAATAATAAAACAACATAACATTATTTTACCACAAATTATTTCAAATACCATAGCATGTAATGAAAGTGTTGTAGTTAATGCAATAGAATGCATGGCTGGCTTGTCAATTTGCAAAACCTTATAAATGAGTTGAGAGTTATATTTACCATTGTTCAACCCAGGAACAGTTAGGATCAATGCACTCAGCACCAGCAGATGTTGCAGACGAATAATGTATAACCTGAGATATTTAAAAGTTCAGAAATTGTGACCAATGCAAAATTACACATGGATACTTGACCAAATAATTGCAGGCTTATTTCTATAGAGCTTGACGAACTCAACTGATGTCTTGATTTGAGATAGAACAGTGTTAATCAAGCAAAAATTTACTTTTAAAAGAGCAAGACTTAGCAGATTTCTTTCTTAAAATTACTTATGCCAGACTTTTCAGGTAATTTTGAATTCTCATTTCAACTACCTACTCTATAGCTAGGATGTTTCAATTTTGAAAACTGAATACAAGGACAAATTTAGTAAAATGATCTCCAAGCTCTTAATGAAAAGCATAAGAAAATTTTCAATTCTTCATATTACAATTCAGCACTTGATCGATACGGCATATATTGAAGAAACTGGTTCAAAAAAGTGCAATTTAAAATATAAAATGAAAAATTTTTACCTTAAGAAGTACTCTATCATTATTATTTATGTAACCATGCCACTCCTCATCCGATGGATAACCTTCTGCAAAATCCTCAGTAACCGGAGTTCTGTAAGAAAAATCAAAATAATTAATTTAAATAATTATTTCAATTACAAATCAATAAATAATTAAGAAAAATCAAAGGCGATCAAATATCGGGAAAAAATAAACAAAAAATTTTCAAGCAAATTCCACTGACTCCAAAACGAAGAGAAAAAGAAAGTTACTACTGCATTTTACATGTTTCTCACTCTTGAAGTAAAACAAATAACAATTCCAAGTAAAAACCAGCTTAAAACATTAAAGAAAAGAATAAGAAGGAGCAAAATTACTGTATTACCTCATTCTGAGACAAAATGTGGAAGGAAATGAGCGAGCATCGGGAAAAATATCGGTGATGTGAGGAATATTAAATCGTTTTTTGAAATCTTGCTGGAACTTGGACTTCCAATCAGGATCGCTGAAATCGACGTTATTGTTCGAGCTTTGACCACATTCAACCTTGGAGAAAACTCTACTCCTCCTCTGTGATCTTAGTGTACGGAGATTCAAAGAACTGAATCCATGGCGGCAACGGAGGAGACGACGAGAGACGTTGTCGTTTCGAGGCAGAGTGAGCTTTGGGGAAGAGGAAGTGGTGATCGCATGGGAGAGAGTTTCCATGAAATGACAAACAAAGTCGAGATTTGGCTTCCTTTTTCTTTCTTTTTTTTTTTCTCTTTGTTTTAGTTGTTGCAGAGAATGATCGAAGGTCCTTTTGGTTAACTGAGGTATTGGAAGGGAGTGAGAAGAAAAAGAGGAAAAAGAAAAGGAGACAGAGAAAGCAGACAAATTGAAAACGTCAGCCGGTTTTGGCCGTACAAACTCCAAATTTTTTTTGGCTTATAAAACCGAGGAGGTTTTTTAAAGTTCAACGGGGTAGGGGTTCTTTGACCAAATTAATCTTTTGTTTTTCCATTTAAAATTAAATCTCAATTTGCACACAATGGTCATCAAATTACCAATACATAGATAATAAAATAAATATGGTAATAATTACTACTGCATTTCATTTAATTACCTCCGATGTATCCAAATCTAATCTCTTTTATACTATATTTTATACTATAAAAACAATAACATATTATATTTTTAAAAAATATTATATTAGTAATTGTTAATAACACCCGATTTCTCTAATCGCGATCATCAAGGAATGGAAAATTTTGCTTCTTTTTATTTCCCAAAAGATGTAGCTTTATTGTGATAGATTCTGCTTTGAACCTTTTCATTAACGAATAACATGGTGAATTATTACTTGAAAATGGGATTGGATTCCACTGTAGCGGCAGGGAGCCGCTGACTTGTTGATGGTGTCTAAGTACTTGGACACCTACCACAGCCACGGCCCACGGGCCACGGGCCAATAATAAAGCGTATAGATTCGCATCTCTTGTTATTTCTGGCAAAGACCAAAGCCACATGCGCACGCACATGACTGGTGACACATTCCTAGCTTGCGGTTTGCACTTTTCTATCCTCTGTTTCGCTTTCAGCATTTAATCACCAACTCCAAATCTTTTCTACCTCTTTCATTTTTGACCAATCTGTTCTCTTCTTATTATGTGAAGACAATAAGCTAAGAAAATGGTTTTCTCTCTTTTATTTAATTTTATTTCTTTTAATGCAAGCATGATTCGAAAGGGAATAATTTTGGCTAAAATTATGGCTTCTTTTACTCAAAAAGATAACCGAGTTAGGTCATTTCGCTGTGTGGACCGCCACGTTGGGGCGGTGTTAGGTTACTCACATTTTGCACCTGCTAGTTTGATTGGGGTGGATTTTGACTCTTCTCACTCAAATATTTGTAATTATTGTACATCACCACTGTGCTTGCTTTAACAGAGAGTGCTGTAAAGGTCTATTCTTTGAAACTAATAATATTTTAGTGGAAGGTCGAAATGCATATATAGATCAAATTCAGTAATTTTCAAAGAGGTTCAGTAAAAAAAAGGAAATCAAATTTTTAATGATAGAAATTCACCATTATTCAAATTCTTTTTCGAAACATTACATCTGTTTATTTTCACTATGGAAACATTGCAACTACAAAAGAAAAGAAAATAAAAGAAGAATTAAATCTTTTTCGTAGAGAAATAATCAAAAAACACAGTTAAAATTGGAAGGGCAGGGGGGAGGGAAAATAATCAAACAATACAAAATCAATAAATTCACCAATTTTACCCGTAAAAGACAATTTTGTCCATTACAAGTATTTTTATAATTGGTTTTGTTATTATTATTATAATTGTCATTGTCATCACTGTATTTGTTCTTATTGGGTTGTTCACTTTAGTTTATTGTTCTCATAAAGTAAGAAAAAAATTATATAATTATAAAAATTTCTACTAGTACACTACTTAGTAACATCAAACTGCTAATTTGTATCGAGGCAATTTATTATGTAAATGACAATGAAAGGAGGATATGGATATTGCTATACACTGGGGTCTTAAATTTGTACATGAGAGCCATGTTAGTCCAAAAGTTATTCGTTGGATTAAACCATTGATAAGAGAAGTTAAGCTGAATGTCGATGATAGTTCTAAAGATAGTTTTCAGAATGTTGCTAGTGGTGGCGTTTTGAGAGACCATGTAAGTAATCTTATTTTGGGTTTTTCTGAAAACTTTGACTCACAAAATTCTTTGCAGGCAGAATTAATGGCACTTTATCGAGGATTATGACTATGCATAAAACATAATATGTCACGAGTATGGATAGAAATGGATGCGAAGGTAATCATACACATGATACAGGAAAATAAAAAAAGATCATACAAAATTCGTTATATGTTAGAGTTTATTAGAAAATGTTTACAGGTCCTGCTTTTTCGCATATCACATATTCACAGGGAAGGGAACCAAGCTGCTGATTATTTATCGAACTGTGGGCATATGCACCAAAATCTTCATGTCTTCTCACAAGCGTATGGTGAACTCCAAGGCATCCTGAACTTAGACAAGGTAAATTTACCATATATTATATTCAAATAAATATAAATGAGTAGTACTCCAAATGTATTCTTTTTATTATTTTATACTTTATTTTATTCTCTTAATCATATGTAATAACAAGGAATCTCTGTTTTACGGTAGCATCAATAGTTATGCATGTAAAACGGAATTTCTTGTTTTTAGATCTTCTTCGATTTTTCTTCATGCTCTTGTAACTCTGGAGGTCCAGCTTATGTTCCCCTCCCTTATGTTCTTAATTTTTTCGATCATTAATAAAACGACAACAAGTTGGGTCCTGCGAGAATTTCCAGCATTAAAAAAAAAAAACATCAAACTGCTAATTAAATATGTTCATTGAGAATGAATATAATGGAGAAAAAAAATAAAAATAAAATACTAATGACTAATTCTAAATTATTGTAAAAGGTCAGCTATGGACCCTTCATTGAGAATAAGAGAAAAATTTGGCATTGAAACTAGCAATTTGCCAACAAAGCATCCATGCGTATCATGCACATACAAATTGTTTAGTCCATGGAGACTTTTGTTTCTTGTGAATGAAATGCGTCCTATAACTTGGTAAAGAACGTTGTATATAATTCGGAGCAAACTATGATTAATTGGATCTGGCCGATGACGATCTTTCTTGTTTTATATCTTCCTGCTAGCAACGATTTACTTTATTTACTTGTTTTATGTTAGGCTTATCTGTATATATATTATTACGGATGTTGAAATAATTTTTGATTAACGGAAACAGATATTTGATTCATTATATTTTGAATTGTTATTGTTAATATTTTTATATCATAAATATTAATAAAATTTATTCAATTTATAATTAAAAATTCTGATTGCATTGAAAGATTTTTACTAAAGATATTTTTTATCATAAATTAATATTTAATAAAATTTTAATTGTATATAAATGTTTTTTAATTTTAATAATATTAAATAATTTATAAATTACTATTGTAAAATTTTCTAATTATTTATATTTCAAATTTTACATTCTTAATACACTTGTATTTATATATAATTATTTTTAAAAAACAAAAAAAAAGTATACCAATCAAATAAATAAAATAGAATTTTACGTGCAATACTAGCAAGTCTTAAAATTTCATTTATGGCTTTTCGCTTAATTATCCAAAACGAATTAGAATTTCAGGTTGGATGTTATGAGATAAGGTATGATTGCTTTTGTAGGATACAACAATATTACTTCTCTCATCATATAAAATCCATAATTTTTAAAAAGAGAAAAGGAAAACACATTCTTTTCGATAATTCATGTGTTTTAAATCTTTATGACCCTAAAGTAATTAGTATAAAATAAAATGTAGAGATTATCTATAGCACTCAACATTCTTCTTGAGTAGAATATGTCATGTTCATGTTGGAATTTTCTCCATGAAACTATGGGGAAAAACACAATTTATGAAAAAAATTTTAAGAAAAAAATTTGAGGCAGGATAGAAAAGGGAAAGGCCTGGGCTTGAGCCATTTGAGGGCTGCTTTAATAGTCTTCCAAAGTCTCAATCGCCCTCACCCGCTTCATGTCAGCTCTGGCAGATTGGCACCTTTATTATGGGCCATTGAAGTAAGCCCTTAGAAAGGTAAAAAACAAGAATTTTACATAAAGTTTCCAACCACAAGCACAAGGTTAAGCCCACGGGATGGGAACATAAAAAACGTGAGAGGAAACTATGTACCCCTTCAACCAACCTATGAGAGGGTCTTAGTGAAAGGTAACCATCCAAGAACACACATCAAGCATGTGGGTACTGTACCCTATATTGATTATGCTTTAAGGGCAACCCAAGACCCCCTTGATCCCTTCCACGTAAAGCACTTACTTATTTTGGGAAAATATCATTCCGCTTATCCTCTCCATAACAAATTCATGATTCTGTCTCCTTTTTCATTCAGAGATATTTGACCCCTAAATTTTAATCAGCCAACTAGAATAACTTCTCTAACGGTCATTTGTCCCTAAAAACATCCCATGCAAGTCCATTTCGTTCCAACTCCACTATTGGTCCCATTTCCACAAGTCTTAATCCTTGTACTTCGGCTTTAAATGGCAGGTCTGCCACTGCTATCCGGACCACACATAAGACGAGGAAAGCATAATCTAGAGGATGGACCAGCGGGCCAAACACTCGAAACCAGCAGATATACTAGGTTCTTCAGTTTCTTTTTTCTGGCCATAATGTTTTTTGTTTTCTGAACTTTGATTAAGCTTTGCTGATTCTAACATTTGTTGGGTTCTTGCAGATTTATCTGTTCTGCCATCTGCGGATGACTCCAGGGTGACTATGCAATTTTGCATCTTCTTATTCTTGTTTTACTCAAGTAAATGCTCGTTTAATTTAGAAGTTAATTGTTGTGCTAAGCTATAGTATTGTGGTGGTGCAGATTGATTTTAGTCATGAAAACCATTTAAGGTCTCAAATCCGGAAGCAGGAAAACCAAGGAGCAGTTAAGTCTGAAGAGGAATGGAAGATTCGAGGTGTGCTTGAAAGTGACATTGAAAGAGATTTAGAGGAAGAGATTAAAGACGGGATATACCATCTGGCACTCAGATTGCACCGGCTTTATCAGCACAGAAAGGAAAGGAATGCTACGGCCACATCAGAATCATGTGATGCCAAAGAGAAAACATTTTCTGAGGTGAATATAAGTATAAAAATGGAGGGTGGTACCAAAATTGAGATAAAAGAGACAAAGAAAGAATCTCCTGATCATCAAAAGGGTCCGCCTCTGCCACCCCGGAGTTCTAGATCAAACAATGTGCAAGGCATGCTTGGCTCTAATGGTAAGAAGTTTGATTGGGCTAAGAGTCTGAGAGCAGGGGCAAGCCCTGCTATTATTAATAGGAAAATTGAAAGATCAGATCAAGCTAAGGTACCAAGCAATGACAGGGGGATTTGCATGAACCATAACCTTGAAAATACGAGGAGGAATCTGGTCAGTGCCTCAGGGCAGAGAAAAGGAAATATTGGTCTCGATAACAAGGTTCTTGAGCTGGGATGGAAATGGTAATTAAGATTGATTTTGGCACGATGCAATTAATTAAAACATGGTTTTGAGTTTGTTGATTTGTTCAAGTGTGTGAGCATAATATCCAACAATCCAATAAACGGGGTATATAGTTTTCCAAGGATGGTTTTAAATTGTTTGTCTATGATCATAATTGGCATCTGTTCTTGTTCCCAACATCGATTGTACAAGACTTCATAAACATGGTTTCCTCAATAGTTGGTTTTTTGAAATTAAATTAAATTAATTTTTGATTTTAGTCTAATTATATTAAATTGGCTGTAACATGGAATTCCCAATTGATTGTCAGTTGGAGTGTGGCTATAAACAAATTAAAATGAGGTCTCATAATAATAATTGTCACCAAGATTTTTTCTCCCACTCTGCAGTTGATATACAAGCAATATCCAGCCATAGTTCCCTCTAGTAAGCTTATTTTGAAAAGTATTCTGATTGTCTATTACTGCCTTGAATGTGCAAAATTGTGTGTATATTCGGCTAGTAATCCCCGTCCAAAGAAGCCACAGAGGAGCTCCGGGCCATGATTCAAGAAAAACGCAGTAAAAGTGTAAGCCCGGATAGTAAAAAGGCTTTAGGAGTTGTGTCCAAAGCTGGTCAGGGATCTCATATTTGACAAGATTCAAGTTAATTTGCAACTTAGTTGTTAAATGTTAATGCGATTGGGATCGGATAGTAGCTTAATAGAAATCAAATCTTAACTTCAATTTCATTAATAAGGAGGTCTTAAGCATTCTAATGCACAAAATAACCTCACTTATAATGATAAAATACAATGGAACAATAAATAGTTAGTTTTTATATTTTGACAATGTTCAGATCACTTGGTACAAATTAAGAGCTTCGAAAAACAGCATCGAACTTATTGAAATATATATAATTCCATCATAAAATGTACAAACGCCTCCTGTCATTATTAATTTTGAATAATTTTGTCTACATACAGAGATTTGTGACTTGTGAGCGGTGAATTATGCAGAGCCAGAGTCTTCTTTTTATCTGATAAAAGGTTACTTTTGTTAAGTAGATTCAAATTTACAGCTCTCAAAATTGAGTTTTAATTAGTCTAATAAGTAACACCCAGAGACATTAAATGTGAATTTGTTATTATAAATTGTAGATGTAGTATGTCATTCATTTATTTATTTATTTTTTATAAAATGTATTTTTTTAAGAAAAAAGATTTAAATTTTATTCTTTAAATTATGAACTGTTAAATTTTTAAAATAAATATTCTACCTATATCCAATTTAAATCAATTGACAATAAGTAAAGAGAATCTCGTTATATTTATCTGTTTAAAATTATTGAAGTACTGACAAAAAAATCTCGCATCTCTTAATTTAAATTATATTGAGAATTCAAATATAACAAGAGTTTCTCTGTTTATTGTGAATCGGTTTTAAGTTAGATGCTCATCTTAAAAATTTAATATGATATCAAAGTAGACACTATACCCATTTATTACTCCTTGCGAGGGCCCTTCTGTGTCAACTAGTAGATCTATTATTTTTATATACTATGAAGAGTTTTGAGATGATAGTAAAAGAGATATCACATTTTTTTAAAAAATTAGGAGTAATATGAGAATTTAATTAAAAAAAAAATATCTTTATTTTTATCAATTAATTTTAGATTAAATTTTGGTCATAAAATTGAGAAGACCGTGTTAGTATCTGTATTCGCCAATCTCCGAATAAAAGAAATGATGATACCCAAGCATCAAATTGATGTAATGTTCCAAATATGTCAAAAACGCTAAAGTAAAGGTCGAATATGAGCGGAAGTTATAACTGGAGAATCCGACTTCCACTCTTTGATGCTACCGGAAAGGCAGGCATCTAATAAATAAAAGCAAGTATCAAATCATCCCTTCACTTTCATCGTAATGTTAAAGGTGATGATATCCCTAGTGAGGGGGAGCATTTATTGAATGTCCAAAAGAAAGAGAAAAATTGCTTATATTTTGCAAAACCTAGACAAAATAACTTGGTATACTCCAAACTGTGGGCCTGTGGCATCCCACATTAGTGTTGCAAATGACATAAAAAAGCTTTGATTCCACACCTGTTTTTTTAGGAGAACAAATTTAATGGTCAGTTTGGAGACCACAGTCTGGCAATGAACCGTCATAGTCCTTCAAGTTTCAACTATCAAAGCCTCAGAAGAAAAAGGGTATCTCGATGAGGTGCAAAAGCCAAAACTTCTTTCTAACTTTTTCCCCCTTTCCGATTCTCAATTTCTTTTCTTTTTTTTTTCCCTCCATTTCTTTGCTTTCGAAAAGGTAACAATCTAAACGAATCTTAAGAGGACCCCCTCTTTCCTTTGGCTTACCCTGTTGCGTCTCAAATCATATGCATTCTATTTGGAGTCATCTAGGACCCAATCCCACCCGATCTCTGTTACATTTTGCACCCACATCCTCCTACATCTTCTACAGTGTTCTTCTTCTAAGGGTTAATGACATCGCCACAAAACAAACAACTTTTCTTTTTTTTTTCCATCTTTCTCAATCTTTTGCTCTTTTTTTACAACAAAGAGTTGTTGTCCTTTTTATGAATGCATGCCTGTCCCTACTTCAAGAAAAGAAATTATTAAGTACAGCATGGTTACTAACTATCGGGCTATTAAATAAAGGTCTGACATACTATTCAAAAAAAAAAAATAAAGGTCTGACATGTCTATAAAACTTTATCATATCAACACACACACGTGTATATATATATATATATATATATCAAAATTATAGTTTAATATACGCTCAAACGAATTTAAAGATTTCAAATCAAATTAAACATATTGATCTCTAGATTTAACTAAATTGATAAATGAAGCCTTGCGAAGAATCATCACAATGACACCATAAACACTTAATGTTTTTTTCTTGAACGCCGGGGGAAGGGACTCCTTGTGTGTGAGTGTGTGTATATATATATATATATATATATATATATATATATATAAGAGTAAAACAGTGAGGTTTCTCCTTGTATATTGCTCAAGGCCCAATACATCAAATCATCTCTATATGTACTAAAATGTATGTTCTTACTTAGCTTAGATTCTGACAATGAATTAATTAATATGCTAATGATAAAAAACTAGTTTAAGTATTTAACTTGTTGCCCACCAATTTGGACACATGAGATTAATAGGTAGAGGGCCAGCAGAGCAGTCTTGTCATTGAGTCGGGTCTCCATTAATCCAAGTTAATTTTCATGGCCTTGAAACAATGCACCAGCTTATATAATTGGTTGGATTTTCACCCTAATACGTACGGAAATGGTTACCCAGGCAGTTCTAGCTAACCGTTTCTCTAAGTGTTTGATGAAGCAATTAATTGCTGTTAGTCTTGGAACTAGTGGAAGCCCCGCTACCTATTAAAAACATCTCCTAATTGTAGATTTGCAGTAAATAAATATTAATTATTAGGAAAACGGGGCAAAAGCTGAAAGGCTCAAACTTCTTATACCAAATATGATATAATTAGCTACAGTTTGATTCAAGTAGAGTTAGGCTAGCTTGCTATGAAATGAAGCAAATGTCTACAAGTCTATATATTTATCTATGTTTTACCATAAAAAGATAAAAGCCATGAACACTTTTTAACTTTTGGTAACTCTTGTTATCATTTATATTTGTTCTCATGCAAGCAGCACATGTCTGGAGAGTGTTTCCCATCACTGAAAGTAACATCTTTCGGGCAAAATATTATTTAGATATTTACTCATCAGACTACTTAAATGCGACCATGTGGTATATGTTTGTTCAGGAAGCAATATGATTTGGTGCAAGCTACTGACGTTTGCATACAGGGAAAATCCAAGTCCTGAAAATGTTCCAGAGTACTAGTTAAACAGAAAAGAATTACTTATATATGTTTTATGTGTAGTGCTTGTTAGGAACCTTCCCTGGGAACTCATTGGGTAGTAAACAGAACCTTGATCATACAATTAAGAGGATTGTATGAACCTCTGACAAACCATCTTCTTTGCTTATTAATTGGCACTGTATTCATAGAATGATCTGGCAACAGGATTGATAGAAAGTCACAAGTAAAACTCTCTGTGAAGCATTCGCATAGATATTTTAAACTGTAGAATGTTGTTTTTAGACCACAGGAAAAAGCTCTGTCAAATCAAATTTAGGTGGAAAATGGAGACAGTGGACATGAGGGGATTTACAGATAAGAAACAAGAAAAATTAAGACCTCAGATTTACTATTGTGGAAATAAGCAGCCCTAACCCTAGAAAACTGGGTAATTTGCTATTTTTAGTTACTTTTAAACTAAAGAACTCTCAACTCTAGGTTCTATATAACTAGCCAAAGCAAGAATAAAGACAATGTGGCTATATTAAGTAATACAGGTAGGAAGAAGATGATCAATCACTATCTGATGCAATTAACCTTTGACCAAGATTCCCAACTGGACCACATAATAACAACATGCATTTCCTTATGCAGCTTTAACTGATACCGTGATATAATTTCCCGAATCAAGCAAAGTATACTGAAGAGGGCAAATCTTGTTGGTAAGCTTTGGACACTAGAGCAAGCAAACTATCACAAAAGTATATCTTTGCTAGTGAACTTGAAACATCAAGCCCTATCTATAGTATTAGTAGCAAAAGGGCCCAAAAACAAGCACATCCCTATCCGAAATCTTACCTTATACAAGGAATCAGGTCCCTCTTTTACCTGCAATGCAGTTGAATTGTGACTTAACAACTCACTGTTGGTATTGAATACCCCCAATAAATAATCTCTTAATTGCCATTAGGACATGTTATTTTTCTTAATGATACAAATAAAAAGTCATGCCAGTAAATGTCAAACATCTGTATTAACTCTCAAGGCACAAATATTGATCACTTGAAAATTTGAAAAAAAGCTTGGTTATATAGGAATTTAAACCTAAGACAAGGAAGTGTACTTTTCATATATCCCATCAACCAGAGCATGTAGACAAGACCTATCTTATGAATCATCTTTTCTTCCACCACAGGACAGAAATTAAGGTTAACAGAAGAGAAAGGAAAACGGTAGTGGAGGCATTGAAATTCACTAAGGTTACAAGGGAATTAAGAAGGGACAGAGAAGAAAAGTGATTCTAGGGATCTTAACGGAATTTAGCCACCAAAAGGATGACATTCAAGTGATGGTTTTTAATTGAGGAGAGTTGCAGACACAAACTGGTGTCCTTTGGGAGTTTTTTTGTTTGCCTTGCTGCTGGAGAGCCCACATGTTTCCTTTGGAAGGATTAAAAAAAGAAGAAGGAAGAAACAAGAAAGAAGAAAATTAGAATTAAGACCAAGCTTTGGATCTATCGACTTTCTCGAACATGGACTTACCCACATATGGATTTGAGTTTTGCATGGTAGCAAATATTACTGTAGATGATGCATTTTTCTCTTTCCCGAAAGAAAACACTAAAGAAATAAAATAAGCGTAAAAATTCACATAAAATAAAATCCCTTTTGCCTCGATCAGTTCTTTCATTCCCAAGGTGATTCATCAATGAACATCTGGCTAGGTTCTCAAAGGTCGACCATATATACATAGTGCTTTATGGTTATTGGGCGATATATGAAGTTTGAGAACCCCGTTTTTTACACTACCATAACTCATGAAAGAGCAAATGATTTATAGAAAAAAAAAAAGACCAACTTCTGTACTCAAAAGACTGAAAAAGTGTATGCATTACCAGGAAAGACAACAGGAGGCTTGCAATTGGTAACAGAAACAGACCAGAGAAAGGAGGCCCCATGATCATAACATTGTTTGGTTGAACATTAAAGCTAAAATGTACCCACCTTAGAAGAAAGAAAAAACTGCTCAAAAGGGAAGTGAGAAGTGCAACAAGGAAGGCAAAGTGTTGTGCAAAAATGCAGGAACAGAAAGTCTTAGAGAATATCTACATTGAATGGAGGAAGAAGGATCAATGTTTAAAAAGCAGATAAAGAAAAGTACACCCATTCAATGCCACCCATCATGCCTCAAACTCAAGCTCAAACCCCTCTCTCATCTTCCTTGTTCTCACTTTCTCAAGCACATAAATCAACGGTTGCTAGCTAAGAATCACTGGACTCAAACAAAAAGGTTGGTTAGGCGAAGTAAAAGACTCACACAAAGGACCATTAACTCATAAATGCAGAGAGACGCACGTAAAGGAAATACTTGTGCAAACAGCAAATGAACTTTAAGATTATAGCCAACGTTCATGTCTCCAAGGAAAATCATCATTGGTCCTTCCCGCTTGTCATCTCAGTTAACAGAAAAAGCTTACTCAGGAAAGATCATAATTCCCATGCTCAAAACCAGTTAGAGCTCTCTTCAATTTTCAAGCCTCTTGCATTGCATTGCATGTCTCCACTTTGCTCGATGCAACAGCATCTAAACCCATTTTCACAATCAAAAGAGATTTGAAATGCAACAAGAAAATATTAGAACTAAAGATTAAGTACCCATTAACATTAATAATCTAATGTAAACCCAACTTAATATAATATTAATAATAATATCCATTCCAACATCATAATCACTACCAAAGTACCAAATGTTAATCCCAAAAAGATTAAAAAAAACAAAGTAACCCTAAAAAATCTAACTAAAATCCCGACAAAGTAGTTTTGAACTTAGCCAGCCAACTTTTTTCTTTTTTCCCTCTCTCAAAACATGAAGAAGCGGTTTCTAGGGTTTCTTACCAAGTGTGTGCTTGTTATTATGCATCCAAACTTTCAACACATGCCTTTTCACCCCACTTTCGTTGCAGAACTGTTGAACAACCGCTTCATCATGTTTCTGAATCCGCCACCCTAACCTCTCAGCCAACCCCAACATCTTGTCCTTTTGTTCCTGCGTAAACTTCGTTCTAAACCTCTTCCTTGAAGTCCCTTGATTCGAAACATCCTCTTGATCGTCCCTGCTGTGCCCTCCCCCGCCTCCTGACGTCGACGGTAAAGCTAATGGCCTTTGTTGTCCCGCCAAGTGGAGGTACCCTGCTGGTGCCCTAAAGTAAGGTGTGAATTGCGGCGGCTGGTGGTGGTGGAGGTAGAGGTCCGTCGTGGGAACGGAGTTTGGGGAACCGAGTTCCGGTTCCTTACGGTGGAAGTTGCGGTGGCAGTTGCAAGCCGCGCATTTAAGAGCGTCGAGGGTGCCTTCAGCTCCAGCCGCCATGAACTCACCGCAACCGTCGACGGCGTGACCGCCGATTCCCACCGCGTGGTTCTTCAAACACTCTCTATACCTTGGCTTCCTCTGTTGCTGTTGCTGCAGCTGCTGACCCGTTGGAGTTATCGAACCCGGTTCAACACCTGACATTTTGACCCGAGATGAGTTTGCTAGCGAGTCATAACTCGGTGCCAAACCCATCTCTTCTTCTTGCTCCTCCTGATCCTCAAAATCCATTTCTCCCCCCAAAACAACTACCCAAAAAAAGATTTTTAATCAAATTTTTTTTTACCTTTTTTCCACTAATAGAGAAGAAGAAGAAGAAGATAAGAGGAGTGAGAGAGTGTGGCCATGATTTTTTTTTTCTTTAATTTTCCCTCTCTCTCTCTCTTTCTATCTGCAAAAGAAGCTGTTTTTGTTTCTAAGGGTCCTTCTTGATATACTTTCCCGTTGTTGAAATCAACTCTCTTAATAGCTGCTTCTTTCTGTTTTATCTCTTGATTTTTACTGCCCTGTAAAAAAAATGTGGTAGTTTTTAACTTTATTTTAACTGTGCGGTTAAAGAAAAAAAGAGTGGGTACATTGAAGAGAGCAGGGTTGGGGTTGTCCACTGTTGGGTACAGTATGCAGAGCGGACAAAGGAAGGGAATCCAACGCTCACGCGCAAACCACGCGCTTCACCCGACACTGAAACTTACATTTGTTCTGGGGGTGGGACCCCTTCAGATGGTGTTGTACTCGCACGCATCCCGTTACGGGGAGGTGGAGGCCCAACTGAGGTCAGGTGGCGCGTTGGTTATAGTACGGAGGAGAGGACTTGGGTGGGGGTGGGGGGTGTTGCAGTGGAAGATGGGGACACGGAATTACTTGGGGAAGCAATAAATTGTCGGCATTAAACTTGAAGCTCCGGCTAAGTCTACGTGCGCCAAGGTTTCAAACATAGGTGACGCGCGCTTGGCGTCAACATGCAATTAATGTTCCGCTGTGTTCTGTAAGGGAGAGAGAAAATTAAGGATAGATAAGGCAAAATTAAGGGGTAGGGAGTTATTAATACTCTCCTGTGATTCGCGTCGTGGACACGTGCTTGGAAAACTCACAAGAGCGGCGGTAGTGTTTGGAGGTGAGGGGTCTTTTTCCTTACCAAAACCATGCACATAGCAAAAGGTAGCTCAGCTCGGAGGCCTCTCTGAAGGGGCCATCACATCTCAAAATTTATGGGAAACAAAAATTTGGAACTTGGGGACTTGGGATAGGTATGTTCTTTTTGGGTCTTTGCTCCTTTTATTTCATCAGTTTCCTCGAAGGAGCCACCCCCCAGAACCCTTTTACTTTTCAGTACTTTCAATGCCAATCTTTAGTGTATCTTCTACTGAATTCAATCACTTAGACTTCGAATTGTTTAGAAATTACAACGTCTATGATTGATCGTAATAGGACTATGATCTGATTGTTTCAATGGACATGAATAGCACAACTCATTTTTTGTTCAGAATTTAACATAGTGGAGTAGGATTCTTAATTTGTTTTCGGCCTGTCATTGGGTTTCAAACTTGTACTAGATTTTCCACGGCTGAAATAGCACACTAAAGCTATGCTTTAAATATAGAATTAATTTTGTCTTGCCTATATCAGAAAAAAGAAAATAGAAAAGCAAAAAAAAAAAAAAAAAACCATGCAGTATCTTTTTTTTTTAATAGCATAATGTGGTTTCATAATCAAGGGGAATTTTGGGTATATACATATATACCATGCAGTATCGTTATATTTTTTTTTTATGTTGGTTGAATTTGGTGTGTGCCAATGAAATTTGAAAAAAAAATCTATTACATCTTTTATACAATTAACAGTATATTTAGACTTTCCTTAAATATAATCTTCAATTCGAACGACGTATTCTTTTTTACATTATCTAATGCATTCAAAATTTTACTTTTTGAAATATTTTTTAAAAGAGTCAAACCTTAATTGATAAAATTAATCTCCTTACATTTACTAATAGCTTTCAATTAACTAGTTTTTTTTTTTGAAGATTAATATAGATTTTCATTGAAATAGTTTGGAATTTTCCCCTTTACAGAAGCCATGGCGAGCAACCAGGCTTAACTACATGAGTATTAGTTGGTATGCCCTTAACCAGTAAACAGTATACACTTCCAAAACTCCTATACAAAAGACAAAAGACAAAACCATTCCCCTCAGCTTTCAATTAACTAGTTAATGCATGTAACATTTTGTTGTAATGGAATAACTTCAGAATGCAAAATATATTAGTGAAGTTGTCTTGAAATAAACGGTTTACTTTCGAACATTAAAAAATTAAAAGTAGAACATGATAGTCTATCAAACATATATTGTATAGGTAGCCTACTACAGCTTACCAACAAAAAGTTTTTTTCTTAAGTGTTATTATATGATGAAGATGTGGAAACTTTGCTTAAACTTTGAGTTGTAAAAATTTTAAGAAAAATATCCAATATCAGATTAATTAATTATAATAAAAAATTATTATTTTTTGATGATTAAATAGAAACACTTAAAAAAAGTCTCTGAATTAAATCATTAACATTTTTTTATTATTATATTTAAAGGTTACATTTATATATATATATATATATAAAATGACATGCACAACAGACACCTTGTGTACAGAATTCAACTCTTTCAAATTATTAAAATTGAAGTTGAAATTGAAATTTTTCTCGCGTTGAGCGGTTCAAGAACAAGGAGAGAGAGATAGCATAAATTCTCATCACCCAATAATTCTCGTCCTTATGCTATCATCAAATTCTGCATAACAGTGTTGGGCTGTCTAATCACATCAAAATCAGAAAAATAAATGAGTCCAAATAATTCTAGTACAAAAAATCAATAAAATAAATAAAGTTTGAAGGAAACCCCATTCTTCCAAAGCTTTTGCCTCTCCTTCTTGGGGTCTCTCCCTCCCACCCAACCAGCACCAAACAATAGTTTTTTCTCTTTTACTTTTTCCCAGTTTTGACCAATGCAAGGATTGACATATGAAGTGACCATGTTGGCTCCCTTGCCCTTGGATCAACCAAAGCCTAATGAACTCAACGGTTACAAATATTATTTTGGTTCATTTTTATTATTACTAACATGTCAGCCCGAGAAAAGAAAATGAAAAGAAAGTACTTAGAAATGGAAAAAGGATTGGAGTGGCTGGTGGTGTGTGGGTGTCCAAAGGGAAAAGGAAGGGCCGATGAGAGTGGCAGCGTTAAAGATAATCGTCACGTCATTAACTGTCAGTTGTCGTTTCATACATACCCATCCCAAAATTTTATGTTACAAGTATTAATTGGGAAACGGAATTTAAAGAGTTGACATCAGCTCTTTTATCTCTTAATCCCTTGTACTCCCCCCCTTCCCCTACTTTTGATTTCTTATCACTTTGTCACCAACTTGTTTAAACCCCTCTTCTTCTTCTTCTTCTTCTTTTGTTGATAATTTGTCAACCTTATTTATCTAATATTATAAAAACAAAGAAAGAACACTTAGAATGCTCATGATTCTGAGTACTTCTTATTTTTTTCAGTTTAAAAAAAAAAAACCAAATATCATTATACAGGTTCAATATTTTCTAAGTGAGAAAACGAAGATACCATCCTTTATCCCTTGCTTAAGTAGAAGAAGAAGATATATATATTGGACAGTGTTGGATCTTTTGGGTGCTTTTAAGCTACCCAGACCCAGAACAATTATCTTTAATACTGTAGTAATTGATAGAAAACCTTGGAAAGTAGGGACTGGATAGTTAGTCAAAGGCTGGAACCTCATATTTCTTAATCAAATTGCTGTGCCAACCATTTGGGGTAATAAAAATTTTACTTCCATGTCTGCAAACATTGGTTCCAGAAGGTTAAATTGGCAATGCTTTTAAATGAGAATCTGATTTTTTTTTTTTGTTTTTAGGATATTATCTTCAACTTTAAACTCAACAATGATACTAGTATACTACAATCTCCAAAACCCTTTTACAACTTCTTTGTCAGATTTTAGTTTTACCCTCTGAATTACACAATACACACAAAACGCTGCAAGAAATCTGACCTCGCAAGATCTAAAATGAGCACCAGTTATTCGGTATTGTCTCAATACTGTCTTGCTGATAAAAGCAATATTTCCTATATTTAGAATTCAGAAAAGAAGAAAAAAAAGAAAAAGAGGAGAGAACAGCGATAACAAGACTGATAATACTAATAGTAACAAAGAAAAAGAAAAAGGAAAAGAGATGAGGGTTCAAGTCCCGGGCGTGCCAAAGAGATGAGCAAAGGGGGTTTTCCATGTGATCCCCAAAAACAGCCAACAAGGCAAGGAGAGACGTCTGACGGGACATCCTGACAATGCAGAGACAGAGACAGAGACAGTACTCCCCCAGAAAACAAAAAAACACAAACCCAAACAAACAAAAATTAAAAAAAGAAAGAAATGAAAAGCCAAAAACAAATAACTACTACCATAGTAGTAAATGAATGTATATGAGTTCATATACTATAAATTTTCTCTTGGCCTGAGTAGTGTCAGCTGGAGGGAAACCGCTAGCCAATACAGACAGATACAAAGAAAGGACAGATTTTCATTGTATGCTTATATAGTCCTTTGCCAGTTTGCCATCCCATTTTCTTGCTATCACACGTTTCCTCTCTGTCTCTCTGCCTCTGTCCAACCAACCAGCAAAAAAAACAGAAAAACTTTTGTAAGTTAATGCAATAATGCTACTATTACATTTGAAACGGGAAACGGGGGTTCCAGGGAGGAGGAATAACGGAACGGAGAGCTAGCAAGGCAGAAGAAACAAAAAAAAAAGGTTTTTTTTTTTTTTTTCCCAGAAGGAGAGAGAGAGGGAATTGCGGGGAAAAGGGTGGTGGATTGTGACAGGACGAGAAAAGAGTGGGACGACCTTGATTTCCATTTTCCATATTCTTTGGCAGCCTTTCTTTTCCTTTCCTCTTTCTTTTCTTTTCTTCTCCATTCCAAGATAAATGAAAAGAAAAACAGTGGCCCCCAGCTTTGCTTCTTGTGGCACCACCATTTCCCACCAACATACGAACAAACAAACAAAGAAACAAACCCCATCTGATTTGTTTTCTTTTGCTTCTTATATGCGTATCTCTCTCATATCATCGTATGTCTCTCCCCATACATATATGTCTTCTCTTTTCAAAGAATATGTATATGTTAATGAAGCAACATTAATCTATTGATCATAAAATTTAATTAACTTTCGATTCATTCCAATGCGATTCATGAGCTTAATTATACAGTACTTTCTTCTCTTCCTTGGTACTGAAATATTTATATATTCAACTGACTTAGTTCTCTTTTTCCCTTTTAAAGCATCAATGAAACTGTAAAATGTGAAATGATTTAAGGAACAAATCAATGACTAGATCAGAGCTAGTCATAATGAAGACTACTTCTTTGATGGCATAAAAGGTTACAAGGGTGTTTTTCAAGTAGTAGTGTTCTTTTTTTTATGTTGGTGTTCTAAACTCAGCTGTCAAAGAGATAAGAGAGTGTACCAGACATTTTCCACCCCCACCACCATTTCCTTGGTTGACATTTGGTATTTGGATAAAGGTAACCTCCTTTTATCCTCTAACTCCCCTCCCCTATACATTCATCATTGCTTTTCATTTTTCATTTTTCTATTCTATTGTGCATGTTCCTACATGTTGGAAAACCCTGAATTTCCTCTCAGTCCAAGAAGAAAGAAGAGTTACATCAATGGGCACTTGGAATGGTTTTCTCTTTATTTTTTTTTTTATGAAAAGATGGAATTTGTTTTTTTTTTTTTTACATTCGGTATAATATGAGATTAATAAGACTCAAATTTATGACCAAGTTCTGTTCAAATCTAAACCTATATTACCTAGACATGGCAGAGAGTGACATGGACATATGTTGATGTGACTGACAAAGTACTGTCATATGTTATTGATAATTTCTTTTTTTATATATAAAATTATTTCCAAGAGTACATTAAAGTATCCAAGAGTACATTAAAGTAAAATAAAGAGTATGAATAGATAGGTCTAAACTTGGACCATTTGATATAGCCAAAGTGGTAGAATTTGATGTATGCATATTTTAATAGTAATTCACACACTTTCTTCTTTCACCCTTAAATTCTTTTTATATTTAGATTTTCAACGACAACAACATCGCAACTTGAATCTATACTGCGTATATAAAGTTTCTGAATCCAGTTTGAACATTGAAACTGGATTTGTATGGACGATATATACATTCAACTTCATGTCTGCCTGATCTATCTTAAGTTCGATTTCAAACAGCTATTCCTAACAGGACTTATGTCGAGTCAATTTTGAATTAAATGGATTTGTCTTGTACAAGTTCAGTTAGCTTGTGTTGGATATACTTGAATTTGGGTGATACAACTTTTGAGTGAAGTTGGGGATTTCACTTTTCTTCTGGTTTTTTTTGGGCATTTTATGGCTTTTCCAACTTTGTTGGGAATTCTTTTTTTTTTTTTTTTCTGAAAAGCATAAGAGCATTTCATTAATCAGGGGGTGAAAGATCCCCTCCCAATCATCGTACAAAGAAGCATCGATGGTCAGAAAGATGGTTTGATTTGGTATGCTCAACCTATTGATATACCTCCCAAACCATCCTCCTACTACCCTTTCACTGTCAAAATAAATTTTACCTTGTCTAATGTATATTGACTTTATGAAGTGGTGTCAATTAATAATCTAATAACTACCTACAAATTGATCAAGAGATGTATAAGAAAAAAGCAGTACATTATTTTTGGTTCATGTGAGGAAGCTCAAGAAGGGGATTCAAACCTTGGGTCTTGACTCCCCTATAAAGAGAGAGAAAGATTACTAGACTAAGCTTAGCATTGACCAATACATAAAGTAAAGAGAATGAATGTAAATGCTAGCATTGTTGAATTTCCGTTTTCAATGTTGCTTGCATGTGAGCGAGTAGGAGGAAAAGAGCGGAGAGCTTATTGTCTGGAGATCATGGCAATGGCAATAGGGGCAAGGCATGGGCTCTTTTTTGTTCGAGAGAGATGTAAAAGCTAGGGTAAGAAATCAATCACCTACTAAATTTGGGCTGACAATGTCAAATGCTTCCTCCACTGGCATCCAGCTTGCACCTAAACGAAAGATATTCTCTTCCGAGACTGTTCATAAATTCTTGCGTGCAATTGAAAACCCTTACCCATCCCTCTTTGCAACAATGATAAGGGGTCTAATTTATGACAATTGCATCAAATGCCCTTGTGCTCTTCTGCAATTGAGTTTTGCCCCATTGCAACCATATCTGCCAAAGATTTGTTATTCAAAATTTGAGATAAATAATTTGCTCAATCCTTCTAATCAAGGTAAGTTTAAAGTCTAAATCTTTTCTTTTTTTGAATCAAATTTCCAAAACACAACATCCTCTTTTTGTTTCAATTTCACATTAACTTCTATCCCTAAAGTATTTTATTGTTGAGTTTTTGAGTCTAAGATTGATACTGAGATGTATGTCGTATCAAATCTACAGTTAGAACGTTCATGACAATAGATTCGTATCGATATTCATGACAACAAATTAATTGAATTATGTTTAAAAAAAAATCGTATCTCAAAAGTAAGCATCTCGAAATTCACATTTCTCATACTAACATCCATTTTTCAAATGGCATGCTGATTTTACTTGCACCCTTCTTCCTGTTTCACCTAAGCAAAGACATTGGTTCCCTGTTTTGTCTTTGCAAAAACATATTTCTTCCTGTTTCACCTTACAAATAGAAAAACATTTGACCTTGAAACAGTAAAAGGGAAAAAAATGCTCAGGAGTGAACAATTGATATAATTATCTTGCTTCTAGATGTTCTTATTATGCTTGTGTTTGCATCTTGCAACGTTGATTATCTAAGTACCCTTTGAAAGGAAAACTTAGATGGTTGGAAACTAAAAGAATGAGCACACAAGCAAGCATTTCCAACACAAGCTAGATGGAAATGATTAGAGTTTCTGAAGCAGCAATCAATTAGTATCAGAAAAAGGCTAAGTGATTGATTGCTCAGCGAATTAACTTTCAAATGGCTAATTATAAAATGGGTTCTAGTTTAAAACAACTTAGCAGCCGGGGCCAAAGGAAATGAGAACATATTGGAATAGCTAAAGAATGTGAGATCTAACTATAAGAGAGACATGATGGCCTAGCTAGGCTAAAAAAAACAAAGGGTCTAAAAAGGTAACCGACATTGCTGTAACTCTTTTTGGTTTGATGGAGAAGTAAACTAGAGATTAAGAACATGCTAGTGTTGATGTTGATGATGAAAGGATCAGAATTATTTGATGCAACAGTAGAATGGCATACTTTGTGAGGGATTTGTTGTAAGACACCATACCAATCATGACTTTCAAATAATTACTGTGATACTGTTTTAAAATGAAATGCTTGCAACCCAAGATGATTAGCACTTTAACTTTCCTTTTCTGAGAGTTATGCTTAAAGAAAAAGTGATCCTGAGGTGGTCCAATATAATCACAAATTCTCTATATGCCTTAATTGCATTATTGTTATTGTATTTACTTCACCCTAAAGAACATGCTTGAAAAGAAAATAGGAAATCAATTCACTTAGTGTCATATTAACCAAAATCTTTTATTTTTTTTATTTAGAATTAATTTACCTGCCGAAAAAGATGACCAAGCACCAAAAATGAAACTCTCTTCTTAGTCTTTGTCTATACATAGCATCGAGAATGTAATGTAATATTAAATTCTTTTTGGGTTCGAATCCTCCCTTCTTATTTAATAATAAAAAATACAATATAACAAAAAAAAATTTAAAAGGGAATAAGTATTAAGAGAAAAAATTAGGTTTTATTTGTTTTTTTTTAATTATTTCCTTTTCTGATATCCAAAAGCATGCTATAAATAGAAAGAAGTTGATTCATGCTTTTAAAATCACCTTATTTTGGGATGTAAACCCCCAAAATCCTAGCTGACCCAAGCTGAGCCTTTTTGCTTTCTTTTTTTTTTTTTTTAAATACAGTTGAAGGAAATTTATTGATGATTTTAAAATTTCGTAATGAAAAATAATTTTCTCCAACCTTATAAGTCAACATTTAAATATTTTAAACAGAAAGATAATAATTAAACAATTTCTCACCATTGTAACTAAAGAGGATTTTCATAGTATTCTACAAAACTCCTTTCCACAATCTTAATTATTAGTTTCCCTATTTTATTCTCACTTTATATATATATATATATATATCATTATAATTTTTGGCTTCCACAATGAAAACAATATGCATCGAAATGACCCATCGTGTTCTTGTTTCCCAAATGAGAATTGAGCTGGTGCCCATTGTTTTCCTCAGGCAAATTTGTCTAACAAGTATGAGTCTTCGGGTTAAGCTAGCCTGCCCCTAAAATGGTGGTGTTTTCTTCTCAAAATTTCACTTTAAAGAATGTGATTAGAAAAATCATTATATCAATGCGAAATGACATCCAGGCGTGCGAATAAAAGATATTCTTTGTCTATGTGGGTCACCTAATCAACCTTTCTTTCTTTTTCTCCTCTTTGCCACAGTTTCGTTATCGAAACTCATTGATTGTGACATGATTATAGGGTCATAATTAGAATCAATCTAATTAAGATTAGGCACACCACTTCTACGCCGACACCATAAAATGTTTTTAAAGTCAATGATTAAGAAAGAAATACCAAAAAAATCCAAAGGGCCCAAGTTTGCCACATGACCCAGCTTTGATCCCATTTCCTAAAAGTTGAATTCTTGGGCTACAACCACCGGCCTATGTTAAAAGGCAGTTCTATATCTTTGGGCCCAGCAAGAATTTGAGGGAACACTTAACCGAGAATTTTGCCTTTTTTGTTAATCTTCTTTTTAATAAGTGTAAAAGGGTCAGCTTAAGGGAATGTTTTCCACTCTAAAAGGTTTCCATGTTCTTCATGGTTTATACTTTAAAGTCCAATCAGGGAGGGCCAAAATGCTGTGGAAACAAGGACAATGACCATTTTGTTTCCATAGTCATCAGCTTAATCATTGTCTCTGTGATTAGGGTCATAATGGCAATCCACTAACTTGGAGAAGCATTAGTTGGTTCCTAAAAGGCCATTGGGTCCTTACCTATTCATATTTCATGCGACAGGATCATCTCATGGATTTGCTTAGTTTTCAAATTAGTGAACATTCTCAACAATATTCTTTGTGTTACAAAAAGTAACAATGTTTGTTTTGTTGTGAACTAAGACTCCAACCTCCTTTATTTTCAAGGAGACATGCATACCATTATAATTTGAATTAGATACACAAGAGCATTCACTTGAAGGTTCAGATTCAGAGGCCCAAGATGAGGATAATAGAGCCGGTGGTTTGAGATGATCAATTGCAATGCTAGCTTACCTGTGTACATTCATAATAGCCATGAACAAGTTTGGCTTTTGATTAAACAATAACCCTCTTCATACTAGCATCAAGAAAAGGGGATTTTACTTGAAATAAATATTAGTAAATCGGGGCCGGAACAAAAGAAAAAAGGGTCAATTTTGCTGGTTAAATAAAACCCCATTACCGTAACAAAGAAGGTACTTGAGAGTAGAGAAAAGATGCTTCTAGTTGTAGACTAGGAATTAGGAAAATCGATCTTAGAAAATTTGATAGGTTTAGTATAACCAAAAGTAGAGATGAGCAAGATAACACTATGGGATCCAAAATCATTAGCGATTTAGAAAGTAATTCAGCAGCCAGCTGATAACATCATATTCTATCACTGTATCTTCATTATACAGAATCTTTATTATTTAAAAGATCTAGCATTGCTTTATAGCAAGGAAGTCGTCACCAAAAATTGGGACATCTTGGAAGCAATAGAGATTAAAAAAAATATGTAAGACAGGGATGCCTAGGGTTATCCATGAATCTCTAAAGTTCATTGCAGGAACTCTTGGTAATTATAATACCTATGCTTTCAGACCGGGGGAGGAGTACTAATCATGAGATTAATGCTAGAGTCTGAGCCACATACACGAATCAATTACATATTTGCGTAATGAAAGTGCCAACGTGGAATAGGTCGTCATATTGAGAATATGTGTAAATTATACGACTTTATGTGTCTTAATTAGACTAGCTAGTATGTTTTCAATGCATATCAAGGAAATCAGAGCGTGCTTTAGACTGCGACTACTATGATGCTAGTCAACCCCTAAGTTTCAATACAACGCTTGTTGGACGTAAGCAGAATACGAAACTATACTTGAATCCTTCGTTTAACCACCCCCATCCCATCCCATGGTTTCTGGGTGTCATAATATAGGAAATTACTAAGCCTGCAACTGCTGAGCTCTTTTGTTTAGGGTTGGATGCTAGCATAGGATAATTTATTTCTCTGGTTGTTACGTTTCCTCCTTTGTTTGGACTGTTTTCTTTCTGCTTGAGTATCGTTGTTCTCTCAAGCCAGAGGGTAGGATTGTGCAGCAGAAATCTCGAGAGGTTCCACCATGTTCCCGTTTTTCATGATGGATGATTCATGAGGTGACTCTGATTCTGCTTTGGTTACTGACTTCTTTGGGTGATGTGTGTTTTGACATGGTCTAAGGAAATATCGAGTGAAGGGGGGAGCACAATCAAATATTCAATGCTGTTGATGGTATGTGCTATTTCTGAGCTGGTGTTGCGAGATAGTCTCTGTTTTGATCTCTTATTGTCGTTTTGTTCCGGCTACTCTGGCTATGATTTGTACTGACATGTGCTGCTAACGAAAGGGAGACGCGGGCAAAGTTTATCTCTGAAGTGTGGAATGAAAGGGAGGCAAGTGTGGGTTGCAATGGTATGTCTTGGCCTTTTCAAATTCATAACATGAGCAACCCATACTGAACTCTGTTTTCCATTGTTTTGCTGATGGAGACCTTATTTTGGTTTCGAAAGTAATCATAGGGAAGGCCATGATTATGCTTTTGGTCTAGATGTGCAGTTTGCTTGAAATTACTCTGACAGTACAGACCCTTGAGGCTTGCTGGAAAGTTTTTTGGTTAGCCAGGAAGCTGCTTTAGTGGAGCTATTGCCCGAACGGGGTACTAGGGTGATGACTCTGGTTCTTTTCTTTATCATTCAGTGGCTGTTCTGTTGGGTTTTGTTCTAACTTTGGCATATTCATAGCACATTTCATGCTAGGGACTTGACTTGTCCTACATGATCTGGCCATGCTCCTTCCAGAAAATGGGTAGTTTTTGTACACTTCTCTTTAAGCAATGAAATCATCTTTAAAGCTGTTCAAAAGAAGAAAAAAACAAAAGCCAGTAACTGCCAGCATAAAAATTGGTCCTCAAACTTAAAGTCAAAGCTCAAGAACCAATATTTTTAACTCAAAACTAAAATACGCCCACCTAGCAGAATATATATATATATATATATATATATCATGTCACAAAGAGATCTACAGATGCTCAACTACATGACAAAAAGCAAACATCATTATCGCATCAGATTTCAAGGATAGGATCTCCACCTTATTAATCTAGATGCAGCAAAAAAGGGCAAAACAACTCAACTGGAAAAGAAAAAGAGAAAACTAATTGGAGTGGAACAACAAGACTCACAAAAATATTCTGTACGATATTTTAAGTCATGGGCTATAGCAAAGTGCAATTACAACCAGATGACCTGTAAATAGAACATATTCATTATATTTTTTTTCTTCTTACTGCCATTCATATCCAGATATAAAACTCTACAATTACCTAAATTTTCATTTCCATAGAATATCGAAGAGTTTCCAAAGGAGCATGTATTATCAAATGCTTCCAAGCAGTACAGAGTAAATGCTTGCACGATAAAACATCATACAACAAAGTGACGGTTATGCCAATAGAAACAGTATCACACAGATTGTAAGCTATGGACTTGCAAAGCTTCCTGTAGGCATTTAACGGCACCGTCGTAGTTTAAGAAGCCCATGAACCAAAATTCATGACTATCAACAGAGATAACTTGGATGTACTTTTCAGCAGGATTGACTCTGCTTGTTGAAGGATTAACTGCTTTAAGTTGATGTAATGGGATAACTACCTGTTTAAGCAGATCAAAGGATGTCAAGAATCATAACTCAGGAAGGTTCTATATAATAAACCAGTATGCCTAAAGTTATTGAATAGATGCAACTTGAACATCATAGAATGGAGTTTAAATAAGATCTCAGTACTACCAATCTCTTTCTAACTGGGAGCATGTAATGCTAATGCCAACATACCTTATAGTAGCTCCATTCAGTCTGGCTACCATTTTTATAGGAAAGTGGACTGTCACTACAATATGCAAGCTTTGCTGTGGATACATATAAAACTCCCATGACAGGACCAGCTGATGTGGATAAGTAACATGCAAATGAATTTTGAAGTTGCTCTTCAGGAACTGTTTCAAAAGTTTGTCTAAAAATTTTCTCATAGCCACCTTCCGCTAAAACCTTTGTTCCCTGAGCAATTCTTCCCATCGCAGCCTCAGCAAAACTCGGGCTTGTTTTTACTAATTTAAGAAAAAGAGGGAAAAATTATTTCAGTAATTTTATGTATGTGAAACTTCTTAGAAAGGAAAAAAGAGGGTGGGGGAGCTGGGTTCACATATAAAAAAATTGGGAATAAAGAATATCAGAAATTGCACATTGTATTTCTTGCTTTTAAAAATTGAAGCATCAATAATATCCTTCTTGTAATCAAACAAAAGCAATAAATGCAATAAAACTGTCGTACAAGAAGACCAAATGGAAAATGGGTTCACAACATGGCATAGATACATAAGATGATTATTTTTAAGGTTATTCAATGTATGACTAAGTTGAGGTAATGTTGCAGGTAAGAAGTTGGAGATGGACAACATAAGTGCAAAAGGAATGTGATAATTTGGGCTACAGACTACTCATGGAGCATGTACACAGAAAGTATGAATGAGGTGACGCACACTTACTTTATGGTAGTATGTACTCAAAGAAAGGGAGAGTGAATGGGGGAGGACACAACCAGATGTAGAATGAAAAAGCACATCTAGCTTGCTTCTAATTCAAGGTCCAACCAAGAACTTGGAGTACTCTGAGAAATGAGACTAAAAAGACTCTTGCTAACCATTAGGACACATGGAAGCAGTCTATAACTATGCAAAAGCTATCTCCAGACACTATAGCTTTGCCATCCCGTTCTTGACTGAGGCAATCCATACGACTACTGGATTTTTAAGGACTAGCTGCTCTGCAAGCAGCTTCACCTAGCTCTCTGACCCTAAATTACCTCCTTCACCAAGCTCTCGCACCCGAGTTACTTCCTTAGTAAGGCTATAAATAGGGTACATCTAGCTTTGTCAAATATTTATTGGCCTGCATACTTTGTTATACAAAATGCATATCTCATCTCTTAAGCATGATTTATAATATCTGAACATGCAATTTGAGGAAACACAGTACCATAACCATATTTATGGAGAACAACAACCCAATCACCCATCATATTCCATTCTTTTCCACGCAAATAATTACAACACAAATGTTAAACTCATCCAACATTTCACTAAATCAATATTGCATTTCCTTAAAAGATGCTAAAACATGTTAAAGGCTTTGCAAAGTCATATGTATGGACCCCTCATTCTATCCTAGAAAAGCTTCAACAAATCATTGAAAAGTGAGAAAGAAAGAGCCAGAGCAAAAAAAAAAAGTGAGAAAGAAAGAGCCAGAGAAGAACATTGAACAGCCTAGAATGAAGTTGATCACTGCCTCTCCCTTTCACTAATCCCAATGTCTAAAATCGTCCAACCATTTCCAAAATGAAACAAACTGCTTCCAACATATCCTACATTACTCTTAGAACAAATGAGCTGTACAAAAATCTAACACCAACCCTAATAAAATAAAAAAGAGAGAGACAATGATGTAGCTGAACCTTAATAAAATTCCAAACGTTAACTCGTTATTCAATAACTTATATTTCAATTTTCAATAACTACATGTTTATAGCAATCATTGAAATAAAAAAACTATATATAGTTCTATTTCATCAGAAACTAAAAAAAATCAAATTACGGAGCACTCAATGTATCAATTGTAATCCTGGAAACGTATGAACACAATCCAATTCAAACCAAAATGAAAAATTACCTTAAATTTAAAATAAAATAAGATAAGAAAGCAATTGAAATTTAAAAAAGGAACAAAAGAGAAAAAAAATACGGTGCTGCCACGTGTTCCCGGCCAGATCCTCGGCCTTCCTCGTTGCCTCTCCCACCTTCCTCCCCCATCTCCCTAACACATCCTTCATTATGTCCATTTTCTCTGTTTCCAATTTTGAAATAAACAAATAAATAAATAAATAAAATTTCAAATAATGGATAATATTTGAAATAAATGTGTAATGGCTTGCCTTTGATGGATGTCGAAGAAGTTGCCGGAGCAGGAGCGTGAGCAACGTAAGGATTGGATCCGTTAGGAGCGGACATGGAGGCGCTGTGATCCGCGGCAGGCGATTCGCTAACCAATTCGGGGCTCCAATGAACCGATTTCCTCGACCCCGATGATGTGCGGTTCGGTGATTGCTCGCTTTGAATCTGACTCTCTTTTGGAATCTGAGTCTCTTTCTCTTCCTCTTTCTCTGGCTCTGTTGTTGGCACAATTACAAAGCCCTCCGCATCCATTGCGGGATCCGACTCTTTCAGGCCCGCTTTCGGGTTCCGTTCTTGGGCCGGAGATTGCGTTGAGCTGGACTTCGGCTCGGTTTCCGTCTTCGATTGTTCCATGCTTCTAGACTGTTCGAGAAAAAAAAAAGGCCGCGCGTGGAGTGGCGCGTTGAGGATTTTTCGCTGCAAGTTTAGCAGGAGGCTGTTATTTGTATCTGATCTTTGTGGCTTGCAGCATTTTCTTTTCTTTTCCCGTTTTATTTCGATTTGTTTGATTGAATCGTATTTGAAAATTTAAATGTTTTTGTAGAAATTTTATTTTTTACTTTTTTTAAAAAGAAAAATTGGGAATTTTGGGAGACGGGGTTCGCCGAGAAGGACGGGCGATGATGGCCGTCTATTGTGATGACTGTTTTAGCGCCAATGAGATGCGAATCGACAATTTTGACTGCTGGGCTCATATTATTCCTCAACCTTTCCTTTTACTCTATGATTATGAATGCATTAAGTACATTGATTTGTTTTGGCCCATAGATTAATGTGTAGTTGCTTTTTCATCATAATAATGCATGCTAATATTGACCCAAGAAAAACATTTAAAAAAATGAGTAAATTAATAATTATTCGAGACAAAATGACCAATATAATTAAGAAAACAAGGAGAGAGAAAGACATTATATATAAATATTACAACTACAATTATTTTTTTAATACTGTGGAATAAAATAAAAATTCATTACATCATTCTAGGCCAACATATACCTAGATTATCTGTAAGCAAAAAATAAATAATCCTAACACATATTTACGTTACAAAAATATTTGAACTACATAGGTTTCAACTAAGAACATGTTTGGTTTAGTTTTTTTTTAACTTAAAAGCTATTATAAAGTTCTTATGAAAAATAATAGTTTTTAAAATTAAGTTAAAGTTCTTTGGTAAATTTAGTTTTTATAAACTCTTTTCTATAAATAACCTGTTTGGTAAAACAATTTATATAAAATCTAATTTTGGTTAAAATTACTATAAAGAGTATTTAATAAATAACTTTCTATTAATAATAAATTTTTTTGTTCAAAATAAAAAAAATTAACTTTATTTTTTATCTATTAAAATAAAATTTTGAAAATATAAAAAGCATTTTTATATAACATAAAGTTTATAGTTAATAATAAATCATCAAAAAAAGAGTTTTACAAATCAATAACACATGTTGTAACTTGCAAGAACAATGCTACAATGTCAATTCAAAATAAATCGGTATGATATTACATTCAATCTAAATCATTGATATACTAAAATCCATCCTTTTTATATATTTTATTATGAAAAATAATTGAAAACAATTTAATCATAATAATCTGTCTCCTAGATATGATTCTGTAGCAATTTTTTTTATAGAATACTAAAACTTGATTTAAAATTAATATTAAAAAAATAAACATAAAATAATTTGAAAGATATTAGAGAGTTAGATCAAGCTATATGATTATGTCTAATAGTATCAACTTCGTGACAAAAAGGAATAAAAAATATATATCATCTAGGGATTTTAAAACTAAAAAATAAAATAAAAAAATAAAAAAAAATAATACCTGAATGCAGTTTTGATTTTTTGTTTTTCGTTCTTTTTAATTTTTGTAAAAATAAAAAAAGAACCCTTGATTTGTAGAAAAGGAGAGAGGAGAGATCAATAGGGAGAAAGGGAGGGAGTATTTTTTGAGAGAGGATTTTTTTAGGAAAATGTAATTCTCTTAATAAGCTGGCATGTTTTTTTTTTTTAAAAAAAAAGAGAAAACTCTTAATTAGAACTTTTTTTAAACTCTTTTTCTTAAGATTTTATTTTTTTAAAAAAAGTTATTTTTTTTAAAAGTTTTTCAAAAAATTTTGTTTGATCCAATTTCTACTTTTAAGTAGTAGATAAGTTAAAAATAAGTCAAGCCAAACGGGTACTAAGTATATCCACTTAAGTGTCCATTTCTTCACATTTGGACAAATTTTCAAAACCTTTTTCATGTCTTAACCCTCCATATGATATATATCCAAGTTCTACTTTAACTATTATGTTTTGAATTTTGAAACTCACAAATAAATTTATTTTTTTTTTGTAATTTACCAAACAAAAGAAGCGCAAACTTGGTAAAGAAACTATAATAAAAATTACTATCATAGGATTTTTCTTCTTTTTATTTAAGAAATAATTTTGGACAATATAAAGAAGGAAGTAACCATATTGATCTCATATATAGTAACGGTGTATTAGAAAATAACAATCAAAAGGGAGAAATCCTGGTTCCTTAGTGTCGAGCAACAAGACAATTTTGGTATTGAAAATGTAATAATTTGAGTTCAACATAATTAATTCAAAATTTTTTTCTAATTTAAATCACATTGCCAGTGTTTTTGAATTAAAATTTTTATATTAATTTAAAAAATTATACCACAGAAAAATGGGATATCTAGAATCCAATTCATGCTTTAGAATCTGCCAAATCTTGTCACCAAGCAAAGCATTGTCCCCAACCTGTGTTCTCATGCCTGAGCAAAACGGAAAGGAAAGGAATAACTTAAGCTGTTACATGTCTCTTGGTAGCATTCTTGACAGGGATTAGTGAAAAGTATCAAAACAACTTTTCTGCTTGACGGGGAAGGACTGGAACAAATTCTAGTGACACAGAATATAAACAAGTTAAGCTATTCATGGGTTCGCTGCGGAGTTCAAGTTCGATTTTTTTTTTAAAATCCTCAATTCTAGTGACATATGTGAGGTTAATTGAGTTTCCAAATTCAATAAAATTTATCACTCATTTTTTTCATCTTCAATTCCAGTGACATGTGAGGTTGATTTAACTCATTTTTCAAGTTTTTATTTGTATAAATGTAACATGTCTAATTTCAACAATTTTTAACATATAATTTTGTGTGCCACAGATTGATTTCGTGCTACTTAAGCCAAGCTCTTTTAATAAATGTAATATAAGTACTACATTTTTCTCAATTTAAAAATTTGCAAATACAATTATTCATAAAATAGCACACATTAATTTTAGAAAATTAAACTTAATTAAAATCATATAGTATTGTAAAAATTTAACAATCGATTGAATATAACGATCTCCAATGATTTGATAGAAATAATTTTTTAATAGTATATTAGTAATCTTTTTATTTTAAAAAAATTTACATTTTTTTTAAATAAAAAATCATACATCAATTAATAAATTAAATATTCAAATGCTAATAATTATTTTTAAAAAAAATTAAATTTTTTAAAAAATTTTACTTTTATTCAAAAATAATATATTTACTAACTCAAAATAGTTTCTCAAGAGGAAGATGAGCATGTAATAAATTACTGAATTTGTCTAATGGATCCATCTTCTCCCGTGGAAGAGTCTTGGGAGGCTACTCACTCGCACATATTTCAAGAAACTTATACACCTTTTTTTGTTGTATATTTTTATCTTGGTTTATGTACATTTTTCATCAGCTTTTATATAATAATGAAATTAATTTTTTTTTTAAAATTTAACTTACAATCAATTGATAATAAGCGGAGTGACACTTATTATCACTTTAATATTTCCTTTCACTTGTAAGAACAATGAGCCTAATACATAGTAACTCTAACTCATCACAGAAGAAATAATAATAAGGACAATTCTAATATCATGTTAAATTTTTTAATATGAACACTCAATTTAAAACTAATTAATATATATTTAAATTATTTTTAATTTAATAAATGTAAAATTTTTTTAAAGTTTAAAATTTGGTATATTTATTCATAAATCGATTTATTATAATATACGTAAGCTTCATGAATAAGGACAAAATCTAACACGAGATCAAGTGACAAGAGTGGCATACTCATTACTGTAGTATCTTGTTTATTTAAACGCAAAGCATAATATAATTTCACTTTATTAGAAAAGACCTAAAAACTTTTCTATCTATCCAAATCAAATAACAAAACAATCATTTGTGATCTTCCGACAACATTGACAACCTCGAAAATCAAACAAACAAAATTAATGCTAGTCATTTTGTAGGGCGGTCGTCAATGCTTTTTTTTCTTTCTACGTTGGGTGAATATATAATTAGGTACTCAAAAGGGAAGATGAAGGGTAGACCAAATTGCTGATGCGCAGCGCATATAACACAAATCAAGTTGTAACATGCAAGCCTAAATGAAATAATTAATCCACGCCAAAACTTGATTATTCCACAAGTAAAATCCATTTTACCAAAGCATGAGCTATGCTTCTGCATTATTGCATATTAAATATTCCAAATTCTCGTAGCCTTTGATTGATTAGACTTAATTTTAATTAATTCACATACAAATATCCAAATAAAGTAATTTTTTTTATTAAAACAGTCAAGATCGATCCAACCATGGCTGGATCAATCATGAAAGGGAAAAGATCACAGATTCAGGATTCCTGGTTTATAACATAGCCGGATGAATCAACAGCATATGAAATACCAGGAAATTAATCAAAGCTCAATCCAGTAGCATGGAACTTTTCTTTTGTAATCTGATCCAAAGTTTCTGCCATGTCCGGTGTCAAATGGTTCCTTCAATCTCCAACTTGACCTTTCCTGAAGAAGTCAGGATTTCTGATACGATAGGTCCGACTTCTTGGTTCTTCGACGTTTTTATTCACATCCAGATTTCTCAAATTCTCAAAACTACACAATCTCACAATTTTGTTGCACGACACCTTTTTTTTTCCCTCATTTGCTGAGAAGGGGACTCCCAAGAACTCTGCCAATTTCCTGACATTAACCAAAGGCTCCTTCACATCCTCATGTTTCAAGAACAACACCTTCTTTGGTGACTCCAAACTAGCTTTCCAATACCCCAAGGCGTGATCCCAAAAGGGTCCAAATTCCGAAACCCCTTTATGAAACAAGTCAAAGGCTTCTTCTAGTGAAACCGGTTGCAGTTCTTTGCGTCTCAACCTTGTCGTGAAATGCCACTTTGAAACAAGTACGTCTTTAGGGTTATGGCAGATGTAAACGAAACGGCAAGCAGATGCATCTTGGGACGCCATGGACTTTGGGAACAAAGAGTAAGGAAGGTAAGTTGAAAGGAATCGAGGCGACGGAATCCCTTCAATGAAGGAAGTGGATCTACCTTCGTGAACGTGTCCTTCAACGAAGGGCTCTTAGCCATGTTGTGCCACATTTAGGGGATGTTGACAAGATGATAGCTGTTGGTCGAGGCTTGAAGTGGTCATGAATCAACAGGTTTCCTTGGACAAAAAGACTTGGTATCCAGAAGCCTTGGAATTGAACAAGCTGGTAATCCCACTAACCTTTCCCTTTGGGGAGGGTTGGCAGCATTTCGTCGAACTTTTTGTTGGTTTTATGGTAGCCTTCATCTAGTTTTTCTTCTATCTCAGTCGCTGGGATGACAAATTGAGAAGCTTCTGAGGAGGCCATGGGGAAGACAAGCAATGAAGCGATGAATGCAATTACGAGAACAAATTAATGTGAGAAAGTTGAGAGTTGAAACAAACTACTTTTTATAACAGAAAAAAATGAAGCTTGAGGGAAATTATGTGTTGAATGTTGTTTTATTGTTGCCATTTATTATTGGATAATTTGTAATATTTGAAAATCTCATGTTGCAAGATAATTATTTAAAATGTGACTGTTTAGATTAAAACAGAACTCTTTGAATATAAGAAAGTATTTTCAATAAACACAACTATTGAAACAGAACAAACACATTTTGTTTCCTTTTCAGCTGCTGTTAATACTAAAATTCAGATTCCATTATATACTTTATTCACATTTGTCAGACTAATTGATCTTGTAGCCATTAGTTAGAACAACCTTGTCAAACTTTGATGTCATTATTTAAGTGTTTGACATTACAAGCTTGCATGTATATTTTTCTTTCTCAATTGACACCATTGTACCTTAATGTACAATTGGAATGTGAATTTAACATATCAAATAATATGTTCATACAAGCACAATTCTACCTTTATTGTACGAGAGGAATGTTATGTCAAAGATATTAAATAGTTATGTTGCACCATTACGCTTTCGATGATAAAATAGAAATGTATTATGTACTAAGATGTTAAATTTATATATTGGTACTGTTATACCTTCATGTATGATAAAAATGTCATATGTCCACATATTATATGAACCTTCACGGTATTTATATATTGGCAACATTATAAATGTATAATAAGAATGCCACATGCCCACACCTTGTGTCTTCCACCATATGGAATTTCATCAACTCAAGATGGTTAACTTTAAGATTTTTATTTTTCTCATCTTATTTTTCTTTTGCCTTTTTCCATAGATCATTTACACCAACAACTCTTTAAAATTGTTAAAAAAATAGTATAAGAAAAGAAGTAAGAAGGCTTGAGGTGTATTGTAACACATACTGTCTTTAAAGAGTTGTTGCCTACTATGAGGATTTGTAAATAAGGACTTTTCAAGATACAACAAGCCTATTGCAGAATGCTTTTGAAAGTTGAAGTCTATTTTACAAATACGTTCTTTTTATAGACATAGCAAAGTTGTGTCTATTATATTTTAATAGATGTATCTATTAATAACACTTTTATTTATTCAAAGAGTTGTGTTTTAACTTGAACAGTCACATTTTAAATCATTATCTTCCAATGTAAAATTCTCAAATATTACAAACTATTTAATATTTACTATGTACAGCACTTGTCATGAAAATTAGACCTGTTGTCATGAAAATTAGGTTGAAATTATTACATAAATTATTCTCATCACACTGATTGTATATCTAACTTAATAATTCTAGCACGTCATTTGAATTAATTTGTCACTTAGCATATGCATGGCTTAAAAGTTATAGTAATACTTTGTCACATTAATCAAAAGTATTGCTATAATTTATTTAATAATGTACAATAATACGATATAATCAAAAGTATACAACAACATGATAATTTGGGTCCATTACTAGCACTTTGATTGTGATCTTTGGTGGATGTTAAGGGCAAGTTAATCGTGCATGATTTGCGCCATCTCTTATTATAAGAAGCTTTTTTTTTTTAATTTTGTTGGATAACTAATTAAGATTTCTCTCCATTTAGACAAAAGCTTCGATCACATTTCACATATCTGAATTTCCTTTCAAAAAAAAAAATCACAAAGGTTATGTACACTTTCTCGATCTGAGTTGTTGATTTGGTTATTGGGGTTCTCTTTGATATAGGCTGGATCCACTATTGAGCTTTGTGATGGGTGCAAATGCTGTTGTGTTTTTGTACAGGGCCACTTGCTTTGCTTCTTTTGTTGATAACCACAACAGGCGTATTCTTGCGACCTGTTCTGGTTTTTGCTATCTGTTCTTTTATGCTTTGGGAGGAGGTTGTGCTTATCTCCATGGTTATATTCTTGTTTTTGGGTTCTTTGCGAAGGTCTTTCGGCTGCTGCACTGTTTTGTTTCTATGCGGCTATGGTAAAGGATGAGGCTGCCCCTCTGATGATGTATAAAACTTTTGGTAAATGTGAATACAATTCCAGCGTTTCAAAAAAGAAGTGTAGGAAATGAAAGATGGGTGCCAGCTAGAACGGGAGAGATATTCTAAGGCATTCTATTGAAGGATCATCAGGATTTTCTATTCTATTTTTATGCTAGTCTTCATGATCAGCAAATTAAATATTGGTTTTACTATTGATTAATTCTCACTTCTTCACCTTCGTTACTTTCTCATTAGCTTATAAAGATTTAAGTTATAGGTGGTCTTTGGATTAACATATTGTAAACATATTCAAATTAAAATTAAGTAGCATCTAGTCTTTTCTATATAATCAAAAAACTAGAGACTTGACCAACATCTTTATAAATTTCATTTATTAATGAGTTTAAACACAAATATTTTTTTTTAAAAAAAATAATAAATAAGAGAATATCATCTAATATTTATCGTATTTTAATTGTCTACTCATAATAATTAGGCATATAGGACCTATATATTACATGAGATCCACACTTTTAAACATTAAAATTTTTAAATATATAATTGTGTAAGTGATTTACACGAGCAACATACTTTTTTAAATAAATACAAATTTTGTTTGAATTTCTTAAAATTGTAAACAGAAATTATAAGTGGACATTTTCAATTTATTATTTGGTAAATAAGGTATAAAAGGAAGAAAACGATAATTTCTCACATTCATTTTTCTTTTGTATTTATGGCCTCGATCAGTTAGAACAAAATATTGGAATAAAGATAATTTTTTCTGTATATACAATTTTAAATAAGAAATCCATTCTCCCCAAACCCCTAATTCGGAGAGTTTAAGAAAATCAAGGTTGAGATGGTTCTTGAGGGTTCGGTGGAGCCCCTTCAAATCCCTCGTCTTTGCATTAAAATTAATGTTTTCGAAACAAGGGAGAGGATAGTACTCCTTAGTCCTTTCCTTTTCTTTCCCTCTTTCCCCTCGATCTAAACATGGTGATAGAACTACTTAATTTGACTGTTAGAATTGTAGTATAGAAAACAACAAAGCATGCAGTAAGTCCTAAACTTACCAAGGCGAGATGGGCGCTAAATTTTAATTGAAAATGCTTTTACACCTAACTCACGACAGCTAACCTTCAACCCTCGAAATTTAGTTCCTGACACTACAATTAGAAACTTTATCTTGGCACTTTGTCAGAGCAACACCCTAAACATGTTAGCATTTCAAGCACATTTTAGTCACATATTTCTAACATCATTATCATATATGGTCCTCACAACAATTTTTAACAACTCTCTTCACTTCTCTGATAAAAAACTGAAGTGAATTCTCTCTTTCCTTTTTTCTTTTAAAAATAAAAAATACAGTCTAGGATCATTTTAAATATATTTGCTTGCATCCCAAGCAAGGCAGCTACTAGCAGTGCACCCTGAAATTGATCAATGAAACTATAAGTTTAAATAAGAAGAGCAGCTAGAAATGAGAGGTAGTTAAATGTAATCAAGAAAGGATAGAAAAGAAGAAGAAATTTGTGGTGTAGGAAAAATGGATTTCAAGTAGTTTTGATACCATTATAAAAAGCAGTAAGCTAACTATAATTATGTGCTTGATTCGCTAGAAAGAATAGAGTAAGAACGGAATAACCATTTCGCAAAAATAGAATAAGAGATGAATAAAAATTATATAATTTGGTTTATAAGAATGGAATAAAATAAGAATTGTTATTATGAATTATTTAAATATTTGGTTAGCAAAAATAGTTTTAGAAATAACTAAGGAATAAGTGAAAATGACAAAATTATTATTTATTATAATATTAATAAATTGTTCATTAAATGTTAATATGATTATTTAATTTAATTTAAAAAATATTAATAATTTATATTTCATTTAAATATTAATAATTTATAATTAAAACTTAAAATTTCTATTTTAAATTCATTTTATTTTTAAATTTTAAATTCAGGATGGTGATTGGGTAGAGAGAGAAAGAAATTGTAAAAAATAAATAAATTGTATTTTATATAATATGATAATTTTTAAAATTAATGAAAGAACATTTTCATCCATTACATTTTTACTCTATTCCTTCCCCCTTCCCCCTTCCCTCTTCCCTCTTGGAATAACTAATACCAAGAGGCCATCCTAATAAATGTAACATAAAGTATTGTGTTTTTCTTAATTTAAAAAAAATTAAAATAATTTATGAAATAAAAACACAATTAATTTTCAAAAATTAAAATTAAAATCATAGAGTATTATAAAAAAACATTAACAACCAATGCATCAAACAAACATTTTTATACGTACAAGTTTTCTCTTTTTTTAAAAAAAAAAAATTCCATGCATCAAATAATCATACGTAAAAGTTTTTTTGGCTTTGGCTCATCTTTCCCTGGCTTACCTTGCAAATTGCAATCTCCGGTTCTGTTTGTTGTTGTGGTCTACCTGGGAAATCCTATGACAAAAGAATGTTTGAAGGGATTGTTGACAATCCTTAATCATTTATATGACTTCCTAGATGGTTTCTTAAATACATGCACGATTAATCAATGTACATAACGTTCCAAAGCAGCGTATTCTTGCTTTCCTAAACATAATTGCTGAGTGATGACTAAGACCACTATGTTCATCAACCAAAAACATTTTGCAAATGCTGCAACTGGCTACTTCACTCTGAGAATCACCAACTCATGACTTTAAGAAGAAAACTTGTTTAAAACAAATAGCTGGAACAAAAGGGTTTAACTCTTTTTCATTACTTTCTGAATCAATAATAACCAATACTGTGATGGTCTATTTCTACAACAAATTAGTTTAAAAAATAAGGCTTGCAAAAAAATAAAGAAAAAGAAGCAGAGACAACCTGCACTGCTTAAATCTAATATTCCTATATATACTCTTTTTTTTCTTATCAAATATGGACTGAGACAGAAGATCAACCTATAATGCAGCCTTTGGCCCTAAGGCAATCCATGGGTCTTGTGAAAACATCTCCTGAATTTTCTCAATGAACTTGAGCATAGTCTCCTGGCCTTTCTCATCTGTCACAATTGAACAAGGTGAAATGAGAATTTATATTACTGAATTTGTGACCTTCATCCTTGAGAGTTGAAACATATTGCAATGGTGAAGAAAGTTCTTTTTCCTTTTTTTTTGAGTAAAATTTTCCAGTAGTAATACTAACCGAGTTTTGGTACAGTGTGCCCCATCGAGTGATGAATAACAGAGGGCTTCACAAATGATTTTAGTAGCGTAAATCCCACTTCTTTCAGGAAATCCTTTTCTCCTAATTAACAAATTGACATTATCAGACATTAATAGAAGATTTCCAGGTCCTAACACTAGCTCCTTAATTTTTTTTTTTTGGATCAAAAGTCAGATATAAAGAAACTATTAGTGCGACTTATAAACAAACAATCATCAGGAATGCAGAAAGAAAATTTGCATCTAAAAAGCGTTTAATTTTATTTTCTAAGAGTAAAAACTGCAAATATTAGGATAGAACCTTAAAAGTGTCAGGCTCTGAGAATATTATTCAATTCTATTACAAATTTTTCGCAGCTCAAATATCATTGAGTGGATTTTACATTCTGAACCAAGTAGTTAATTTGTTCACTTTTCCAGAGGATTATAATGAGAAAGAATAAACTTTTGCGCAACTTTCCTGTGGAAATTAAGATAAAAGAGTATAAAAATGTAAGACAAGGTAAACCATAAGCTTCTTTGTCATCCTAAAGTTGAAAAGGTTTCTGGAGTAAAACAACAAAGATTGCATTTTAAGGAATGCATGTACTTGTTTTACTTAGACTCAGTTTAGGCTGCTTGCAGTCTTTGCCTATCACTTAACCACAAAAATCTCTTGCATTCTATGCTCTAAACCTAAGAACTTTGACTGAAGGACTAAAATTCCAAAGCTTATGCCAAGGTTTGTTGTATTAAGATGCTTTAAGACTTCATTTACTATGTATCTTTAAAGATTAATAACGATTTACAATCTGTTTGCCTAAAAAAGAAACTGCTAAAACTTGGAGATGTTGCTAGGACTCATGCTTGATCAGCATATGGTTGGGGTAGCAACTATACTTTTTGTGGTATCATAACTAGCATTGGAAGGTCCTCTGCTTCTAAATTAGTACCAACAAAAACATATTATAGCTTTTTTGCTTTGGATTAGCATGCAAAATTTCCTGGACTAATAAAAAAAGATGATTCTTCTTGCCCCTCTCCATGATCGAAGCTCTAGGTCAAATTCAAGCAGCCTTATGTGATGTCTTCTTACATTCTCCAAAGCAATCAAGATTCTGTTGTTTGGCTCCCTTCTAGTTCAGTCAAAATCATAGCTTCTGATACAGGGTAAGTTTTAGCGGGTAAAATCCTAAAAGAGATTTGAATAGTCTCACATGGGTTTCAAAATTCTGTTCCCAAGCAATCTTATGTTGCTTATATAGCCCTTCTGAAAAGGCTCACTACAATTCACAAGTTAAAAAAGAAGGGGGTCATCTTTAGGGAACCGCACAACTTGTGGAGATTGGCAAACTAAATTCTGTTGGGTTAAATCAGCTTTGAAAGGAAATAGTTGCAGAAGCTATTCCCATATTGGCCTGGAATGTCTACATTTATCAAACTAGTAATTGCCAAAATATCAAGATGGTGATCCTGTGTCCTAGTGAATTGTAGTAGACAATGAAGCAAGTATTAGTCATCAGCTTACCGATCAAGTGGAGAGAAGGGCACTCAACTGGAGCTGAAAATGCATTAACAAGCAACTTAGGCGGCCCATGCTTCAATTCTCGAAGTTTAAACCCTGATACAATGATCAGAAACTTTATCTTTGGCACTTTTGTGAAAGCAACACCCTGTAATCAGAAGTCAACGACTCCAGTCATTTACAAATATCATTATCCTGATTCTCACAGTAATTTCAAAAAACTTTTCTTGCTTCTCTGACAGACCTCTCTTTGCATCCAAGGCAATACAGCTGCTAGCATTCCGCCCTGAAATCCATGAACTTGGCCAACTATTAATTTTAAGAAAATGGAGCGTTGTACAAGATTTTAAGTTTCAATTAATTTTACCTGGGAAAACCCCAGTAGGCCATCAAAGGGACCATGCTTAACCATATAATCCTCTATATATGCAATACACACCTCAAAATTTGAACACTCCACCTGAAGAAAGGAAAAAGAAATAAAATTCCAATTCTCCAAACTATTTTATCATCAAAAAGGTTTAAAAAATATAAAAAAAACTGCTGTTGTCTGCTAGAGCGTAAAGGAAATTTGCAATGATTATTAGGTATTAAGCTGAATGATCAAACCTCATTGACTTGATACCATTCATAATAGGGAGGGTCATAAAGGCCTTCAACGTCAGATCTCCCTTTGGCAGGGAATGGGGCGTCAGGAAAATCAAAATCAAAGTTTTCGAGCACGGCAGCTGGCCATTTTCCGATCATTTTCTTCAGGATTTCACCGCTTGTTCTGAATCCGTGGAGGCATAGAATTCTGGGTTTCCTCCTCCGCATTTGACTTCCCAGCATCTCCTCTTCTTTCCTACTATTCGTGAGGTAAATTTAATATTTATGACAAGAAATAACTGATGCCTTGAGGGCCTTCATTCACAGAATTCCCTTCCATGAGAACCAAAGTTGTTGGGTTGGGGTAGAATTTTGTTTTGGCACGTAATTTCACATAAAATTTCGGTGTCCGCTTCATCATGAGATGGGGGCCACTGGGCTTTTTCAGCACGTGCATATTCTTGGATCTTATTTGTCCTTTCAAGCCCGCTGTTGATCTCTGGGAGACTTGAACTCTTTCTAGGAAAACAATAGAAAAGAAAGAAGAGATTATAGAAGCTTTTTTGAGCAATTCACGTTCATTTATATCGTGATTTATGGATTCAATTACCGACATTGTAGCTCAGATATTGAAGTGAAAGTAGGATAGATTGTTAACCAGTTCAGCTAAATTCTACTGGCTGCCGAGATTTAGGAATGACGACCAAACCAAAAATATGCGAGTGTAGACTGGTAGTCGATGCCTTGATCTGATATGCGTATTGACAGTTCAGTAGATACTACTGCTACTGCTACTGCTGCTACTACTTTTTATGTGCTTTTTGTAGTGAAGTTGTTGAGTCAGGATTTAGTTTGTAGTTGGGTTAAATGTTCATGTCCATGCATGTAGTTATATTTGGGAAAAATCATATTTTCATACTTCTAGCTTTTTTCTATTTCTGCACAATCAAATTAAATAGTTGATTTAAGCCACTGATGGTGCTGATATGGATCTGAGGTGAAACTTTTTGTCATTAAAAGTAATTGAAAATCCTTGAATGGGCTGCATCAAAATATTTCTTGGCTTTGACTCACCTTTCTTGGCTTCATTTTGTCTTTTGTTTAGGTCTATTTTGAAATCTTATTTAGGACCAAATTGGATGGCCCCCAAACTGGAGTGGGTTAATCTAAATTTTTTCACTAGTAAGCATTGTAAAAATGAAAACCAATGGTAGAAAAAGAGCATTATAACTTGGATTAATATCTCCATCGGAATTTTGACCACCCATGTGACATTGATTCATCATGAACGTGGTGATTTGGTTTAATGACTACCATTGCCACGTCACCAAAATCATATTATTTGCAATAAACTAGTTAGGTTCTGCATTTAGGCAGATCTATTCCTCATCTGTTGGCATGGTCTTCTGAATCCTCTCAATGAAGCCAAGCATCACCTCCATGCTTTTCTCATCTGGGGATTGGGAAAAGGAATTAAAATTAGAACTAAGAAAAACTATTACTCTAACATGCTTGTCCATGTACTACCTAGTTTTGGAACTGTATGCCCCTTGGGATGATTGATCACAAAAGGATCCACAAAGGATTCCAGGAGAGCAGTTGACTCCGGCTTCATGGAGTCCATTTCACCTGCAAACCCATGTTTTAGTCAGTATTGTGCATGGCCCGAAGATTGCTTCTACCAAAATATGTGTGAAACTTATCCAAGACCTTATCAGAACATTTATTTACATTTGCAGTGCTTTCATCAGCTATAAGTCGAGTGCAATTGAAAGCTTTGAATATGTACCAAGCCTTTGGAATGGTATTAAAATACCTATGATATGGAGAGAAGGGCATTCGAGAGGTGATGAAAATGCAGTAGAAGTCAGCTTATGGTGTCCAAACTTTGATCCTCCAAACTTGGCTCCTGATATTATTATCAGAAACTTGATTTTTGGAACTTCGGTAAGGGCTACACCATCTCTCTGCATCCCAGGCAAGGCAGCTGATAAAATTCCTCCCTGAAATTCATCAGAAACTGCACTCAGATCCATTCATTCCACAAGAGTTGAATTTGCAAGAATTTGTTAAGATAATTCAAGCACACCTCACCTGGGAGAAGCCCATGAAACCATCAAATGGACCATTCTTTATCATATAGTCTTCAATAAACGCAAGACATTCTTCAAAATTTGTATACTCAGTGAAATCCTACATGGTAAAAGCAAAAAAAAAAAAAAAAGAAAAAAGATTTGATTACAAGCTTGTTGGTCAGAAGAAAAACTGGACTTGAACTGTAATTTAGGGGAAACTCTCCTACCTGGTTGGCTTGGAACCACTCATAATAAGGAGGATCAAAAATGCCTTCAACATCAGACTTCCCTTGGGCAGGATATGGGCCATCAAGGAAAACAAGATCCAGCTTTTCAAGCACGGTTGCAGGCCATCGAAGGACCAGTGTTTTGAGAATTTCAGCACTGGTCCTGAATCCATGAAGGCACAGAATTCTGGGTTTTCTCTGTTCGTGGCTTCCCATTTTTCAGAATCCCTGTTGTTAAAACTTGAGGGCAGCCTCGGATGGTTGGTGCAGCTCACTGTGGTTGATTATTCAAAGCCGAGTTGACCTATCTCCACTCAACGAGGATGGTGAGGTGGGGTCGATAAGCTCAGGCAACCAATAAATAAGATTGCCAAACTTCTTTCAAATGGCAGTGGTGGTTGGGCTGGAGATTTTAAAGAGACATTTGGGGTTCTCTACGGAGGAAAAATCCATAGGAGAAAGTTTTCAATGAGTTGAAACAGAGTAAAAGAAATACTACAACCAAACCCAAGAACAAGGGCCTATGGTTAAATTATTTCTTACCTTAAAATCTTAAATTAAACTCATAACAGTCATAAAGCTGCCTTCTAATTGACAAAGTAATCTCTTTTTTTTAAAAGGATTTGCGTGACAAGAAATAAGAATCAAAGAAAATGTCTGCGTGAAAATGATATAAATAAAGCACTTACGCCATGTTTGGTTGAAAGAATGGCTAAGTAATTCTCTCTCTATTCTTTCCAAATTTTTATTTCCTCATTTGGTTTGCTTTTGGAGAAGGAATAGTCATTCCTTTTCCTCAAAATTTAGTAAATGCTTGGAATAGTTAATACAGCTTTTTTCATGGTTTTAGCTATTTTACACTCATAGGAATAAAGTTCAAACATTTTGAATTAAAATGTCTTTATTTACTTTAAAAAATTAAAAACTTAAATTTATAAAATTAATATTTTAAATTCAAAATTAAAAAATTATTAATATTTTTATATTTTAATTATAATATATTTAAATTATAAATAAATGTTAATATTTTAAAATACTAATTTTTAAATATTAAGTGAAAATATAAATTAAAAAATGAAAAATGCAAGTAGAGAAAAAATAAATATTATTATAATAAAAAGGTTAAGTTATTAATTATATATTATAAACTATTTTGAATTTAAAAATTAATTACAAGTATTATTATTTTAATCATAATAATATTTCAATTATAAATTAAATTACCAATTATTAATATTTTAAAGCAATTATAAGTTATTAATATTTTAAAAATAAAATAAAAATAAATAATCGTAATGACATTTAAATTATAAATAAAATAGTAGTATTTTATAATATTAATGATTAAATTATAAACAAATTATTAATACTTAAATAATAAATTATTAATATTTAAAAAATATAAATTATTAATATTTAGAAGATAAAATTAAATAAAAATAAATAATCATAATAATATTTAAATTATAAATAAAATATTACTATTTAAAAAATTAATTAATTTATAAATAAAATATTAATATTTAAATGATAAATTATTAATATTAAAAATAAAATATAAATTACAAATATTTGAAAAATAAAATAAAAATAAATAATCATAATAACATTTAAATTATAAATTAAATATTATTATTTTAAATATTAATGATTAGATTATAAATTAAATATTAATATTTAAACTAACCATTTTTAATATTTTCAATAAATTATAAATTATTAATATTTAAAAATAAAATAATTTAAAAATAAATAATCTTAATGACATTTAAATTATAAATAAAATGTTAATATTTTATAATGTTAATGATTAAATTAGAAATAAAATATTAATATTTAAACTATCAATTTTTAATATTTTCAATAAATTATAAATTATAAATATTTAAAAATAAAATAATTAATCTTAATAACAGTTAAATTATAAATAAAATATTTGTATTTTATAATATTAATGATTAAATTATAAATAAAATATTTTTATTTTAAAAATAAAATAAAATAATCATATATATAATAAAAGATATTTTTATTTTTTTATTCCTTTCTTATTTTAAAATTATTCTTACTAACTAAACATTACAATAAATAATAATAATTATTTTTACTTTATTCCATTTATCACATTAAACTACGTAATATTTATTTTATTCTATTCTCACATAATAATTATTTTATTTTATTTTTATTTATTCTATGAACTAAATATATATTATAATAAAAGTAAGAAATGAGTGTTTTATTTTAGGATTTAAGCCTATTAAAATATATATGAAATGGAGAGAAGGGCATTGGAGACGTGTCGAAAATGCTGCAGCAGTTAGCTTACGATTTCAAAACTTTGACCTTTCAAACTTGGCTTCGGATATCATTATCAGGAATTTAATATTGTGGAACTTTATCGACGACTAAATGTGAGTTGGCGTTGGTCCGATGGGTCTAGCAAAATAAAGGCAAAATAAAGGCAGCAGTTGCCTCTATTTGATTTGACAATCTCGAACCCAACTATATTTTCAATTTCAGAGCAACAGGGATTTGTTTTTTTCTAGCAAAAGACGAGTTACAATTTTCAAACATTTTGTCTCCTTTCTCAAATTGGATTTCAAAGGACAATATTTCTCAATCTCAATGTTGAATTACCACAGCCATGATGACCTTCACTTGAGAATACAATTATTGGTATGGTATTTTTCTTCACAAAACAAAGAGATTTTCTACAAATGGTATAACTTTTTTGGGCAAAAAATTCCTTTTTTTATTATAATTATAAACATCTCTTTGGCAAAACAATCATCCTTTTGCAACACTCTTGGTTGATGAAATGAAGGAGGGGGGAATGGAAGATAGTCGAAGTTAGGAGAAATAGATGTGTAAAGTGTTTTGGCTAAGCTAGCTCAAAGGGCAGGGAAGGGTTGGACTTTGCTTCACGACCCTCCCTATTTATTGGATCAAATTTAATAAGCACCAATTTGAATTTATTTAGCTATTTGAACCAGCAAAAAACTAACAAGACAATGCATCTCGTGCGCTTTAATTAAGATTAATTAACTCATTATTTTATTCAATAATTAATTAAAAAAAAAACGAGTAATAAAAGATACCCCAACAACTCAGCTTTGACCTAACCACCAATCAATTCCCCTTCCCCTCCATACTTGAAACCAAAATAGGCAAATCCGTTTCCACACACGGCTTTTTTGAAGGTGTTGTGACAAACCGTAGCCCATACTAGAAGGCCCAAAGTTGAGCCAGTTGGCCCAGTTTACAAAGTTTAGCCCTGGACACTCTCTTTCTTCATGGGCCGTCGACTAAGTATTAAACATTTAAACTTATTTGGGCTGTCGATTAAAACGAAGACCGTTACTTATAAGTTAAGCAGGCGTGGAACTTTTTGACGGTGCTCTTCTGTTTCAGTCGAGAGCCATTCTCTCCGATGGCAAATCCTTACAGATCAAGGTACTCAAAATCTTATCTGAATCTCAAATTATTTCATTTCCTTTTTCCATTTTTTTTACTTATTATCAGATTTCTTTTTGGCCATTAACAGCCAGGGCCTTAGCTCTAGACCCGTGGCTAATTCCGATGAGATCCAATTGAGGATTGATCCACTTCATGCTGATTTAGACGAAGAAATTTCGGGTCTGCACAAACAAGTTACGCAGCTCAAACACGTAAGTTAACCTTTTTTTTCTCTCTCATGGAAATTGAGTTTGTGGGGATTTTCTTTTTTTTTTCTTAGTTATATTTGCTTGGTTAAGAATTTTTATGCAATATGAAACCTGGGGTTTTTTTTTTTTTTGAATCAATGGGTTTTTGCTTTTTAATGATTAGAAACTCTTTAGGCTCTAGAAAATGGGATAGAGATGGAAATTTATTGAAAAAAGATTTGGTTTTTGGGTAAAAGAGTGAAAAAGATACAATGTTGAATAATTGGTTTCGAATTATCTTTGCTAGATATTTCATTACTAATCTTTGAATTAAGAGTGCAAAAATGCTTTTAATATCTCTGACTAGCTTTAATTTTACACGCTTAACTTTGCTAGCTTGCAGCAATGCAGCTTCAAGTTAGTTATGTTGTTTGTACTTTGTGAATCTCGTTGTCTGCAGTGTTATACTGTAAACTGTGCATCTTCTTGCTGGTGCTTTTATATGGGGTAATTAGTTGCCGCTAAGTGACAACAGGCGCTTAATGTAATTGTTTTTTTTTTTTTTTGTTAAAAACATAATTGGGATTTATTTTGACCTTTGTTTGACATATGAGCATTTGGGTGCACCCTAGATTTTCCATTACACTAGTCATTTAAGAAAAAGAAGAACTGTCAATGTGTTTGTCCAATGACTGAAATTGCAGTTGCCTCCGGTTTACTCCTCCATGTTTGCCATGTAGATTGAACTTCTGAAGGAAAATGCAGCTGGAACGAAACTCTAAATGCTCGTTTATTCTTTGGGTGAATGAATAAAATCGAAGGAAGAGAAACATTTGAAGAAATTATAGCCCGTAGCATCCTTGACAATCAACCTATTCAACTCTTCAAGCATCACAAGGAGATAAAACTGCCTGTGTTTTTCATGAAATCAGGGGCAAAATTCAGCAAAAGCTTTAGTTTCCAGCACTCTTCTTTAACAATGATAAGCTAAACTATGTTCTAGCTTATTTATCTTGTGAAAGAGTTTTCATGTCCTCCATAGCCGCTGTCATTTTGTTGAAGCATCTTAGCAGCATTCTTTGAATCTGTTTTAAAACTTCTACAGCTACTTGAACATGGCATGGATTAAATTCACAGCTCTTATTACCACACAATCTTTGAGGTCCAGACATGCTTTTTCCACTCTTACTTCATTCAAACCCGTCTCTACTCCCTTCTGCTTGACATATCCCTTTTGAGCATATATTCCTATCACTGCTAGATCAAGGATAATGAAGATGGTTCTGTGAACATTAATCTTTACCTTGTTGGTGCTTCATTGTTTATGAAGTTGCAAATATTTTATCCTTTTGTAATTAAAATGTCCTATCATCTCTCATTAAACAGCTTCTCTTCCTGTTTGATTGTCCTCTGTACTTTTGGGTTCATAGAAAAATATGGCAGCATTTTGTTTGATTAGGCGCTTTCACAAGAAGCGAAATTTTGAATCTTGCTTCAAAATGTTGTTACCAAGAGGTAATAAGAAAAGGGCAGTCAAGAAAGTTGGATTTTTGACTATGTAGCAGCTCTGCAAATGCATGATAGTGAAAACTTCTATTGTTATTCATTTTCACTGTGAATTTTTATACTTAACTTGCAAAACCACTGCTTGCGTTATGGCTTCTAATATTAGCTGCTTCTTTAATTAGTACTTACATTTTTCTTGGTCAAATGAAACTATGTATATCTGATTAGTTTCTTTTCCCTTCAGTTCTCTGTTTCAAAAGAGTTTTTTGTTTATGTACTTTGAACTCTTACTCAAAAGTGTTGATCCACAGGTTGCTCAAGAGATAGAAACTGAAGCACGGATTCAGAATGACATTGTCTCTGATTTGGTAAATACTAGCCTGACTTGCCCCGTATCTACTTTTCCTTTTATTCAAAGAAAAAATGAAAAAAAACAAAACAAAATTAAAGAACATTTTATGGTCCATCAAAATCTTAGTAAGCACTAGAAATTTGGGGTGTGCATTAATCTTTTTCGTAAATAATAGTTTCAGATCTCTGTCAACCATTGGACTTCCTAGGTTCAATTAGTACTATCAGCCTATCTTTCTATTTAAGGCTTTTGGACTTTGGAGTCCCGGTTTGCCACACAAAGTCCCTTTCCATATAAAGTCAAGAACCAACTACTTCTAACAAGTCACTATTTTGTTTCATGCTACAGCAAATGCTAATGAGCAGAGCTCAGGCAGGAGTGAAAAATGGCATGAAGAGGTTGAACAGAACAGTGGCTCAGCAGAGATCAAATCATATTTTGCAAGTGGTAATCTTTGGTCTCGCATGTTTCACCATACTCTACTTATGGTCAAAGCACTTCAAGAGATGAAAACTGGCTAACTATTGGCTGTTTACTGCCAAGTAGTGACTTGAGGCTACCTCATGATTGTCAATGCACATCTAGGTATTTTGCCACTACCTTGATGATTTGCCAATCGGAGCCTTCGTTGTAGTTGTTACTGTAATGTAGTTCCCTGACAGGAAGAATTCTTCTTTAACCTTTTTTTGGGTATATGATCGTTGAAGCTTGTCCACTAGATTTACTCTCATTGCCTGCTTCTAATTTAAGATTGATAAAGTTGTATGCTCATTACTGTATCTCTGGTTATTAAAGCTGTTCTCTCATTGTTATTTTAAAACACCGGCGTCAACCCCATAGTCTGACTACCCAATCCCCCTTCCTTTTCTCCCTCCCCAAACTAAGAGGCTTCATCATCGATGCGTCAATCCTTCTTCTGCCTTCATCAAAGGGAGAGATGTTAATTTAATATTTGCATGATAATGTACACTTATTCTCTGTTATAGACCAGAGTATATCAATAGATACCTGCTACAAGTCTGCTCTGGTGTATTTGCAGGACTATTACTGCGAAACATTCATGGCATCATAAATGGTGCAGAGACTTCGCATTTGAAACTTATGCTTTCTGTATAAAAGTAGCCACCCCGGAAGGTTGGTCATCTATGTATATGGACAAATATGCTTAATCCCTGTAAGGATCCGTCAGTTGGGTGGGCCTTCCTCGATGAGTTTACTGAATATGAAGTTTTTCACTGTTCTTAGACAAGCCAGTAACAGAAAACACTAAGGTGGCGTTTGGTACTTTACAGTGTAATGTGATTACAGGTAATGTGATTGCAGGGAATGTGATTGCAGGTAATGTGATTACAGGGAAGATAACATTGCAGTGTTTGGTATATGAGTAATGTAATGATTAAAATGTAGGGAAGATAACATTACAGTGTTTGTTTTACAAGTACTTTACAAGAAATGTAATGTTAATTTACAAAATTATCCTTATTTATTAAAATGTAAATTTAATATGCTTGCATTCTTTATTATTAATTTTTATATAATATTATCTCTTAAATATATTTTTAATGTCATATATTTTATTTTTATTTTTTATTATAATTTTGTATATTTTATTTCATTTATTTAATATAATTTTTATATTATATATTTTATTTTAATTTCTTTTGTCTATATTATATAAATTTTAATTTTTTATATTTTATTTTTTAATTTTTATTTCTTATATTATATATTTTATTTTAATATTTTTTACCTATATTATATAAATTTTAATTTTTTATATTTTATTTTTTAATTTTTATTTCTTATATTATATATTATATTTTAATTTCTTTTACTTATATTATATAAATTTTAATTTTTTATATTTTATTTTTTAATTTTTATTAATTATATTATATATTTTATTTTAATATTTTTTACCTATATTATATAAATTTTAATTTTTTATATTTTATTTTTTAATTTTTATTTCTTATATTATATATTATATTTTAATTTCTTTTACTTATATTATATAAATTTTAATTTTTTATATTTTATTTTTTAATTTTTATTTCTTATATTATATATTTTATTTTAATATTTTTTACTTATATTATATAAATTTTAATTTTTTATATTTTATTTTTTTAATTTTTATTTCTTATATTATATATTATATTTTAATTTATTTTACTTATATTATATAAATTTTAATTTTTTATATTTTATTTTTTAATTTTTAATTTTTATATTATATATTTTAGTTTAATATTTTTTTATTTTAATTATAATATTATAAAATATTTTTAATAAAATAATAAAGTTGAAGGGTAAAAATGTCTTTAATAACATTACAAACATTGCAGCCTGCAATGTAATGTACATTACATTGGTTTTGGGCTGCAATGTGATTACATTGCAATCTGACATTACAGTGGTCTATTACAAAACAAACGCTGCAATGTAATTTAATTAGGCACATTACAGGTAATGTTACTTTACAATCCCGTAAACAAACGTCACCTAAAAACAATGTACGAGGGGGCATATGAGGGCACAGCATTAGCGACTATGTCTCAAAAGTCATGCAACGTATGTTTCTATCTGCCTGCTAACAGCTAAATCCTCATCTATAAAAGATTAGTGATTGATTTCAATGCCCCACCAACAAAAAGATCCAGGTTGGACTGTGGATGAAGCTAGGTCGAAAGATGGAACTGGTCTGTGCAGACTGGCGAGTTAGTTTAGCTAACCAAGAAAGCAGATTGCATTTGAAGCAAAGGGTTATTTTGACCAGTGAGGATGATTTCAATGCTTCTCAAGGTTTGTTTAGCGTCAAAATAATTAAAAGACAAAAATACTTTTTCTGTTTTTTTGGCTGTTGGACCCATTCAGATTTACTATGTAGCAGTGGTACATCCAATCATGAATTCTTCTCAAGTTATTGTGTTAATAGACTGCTTCTCAGTTGGTTGAATGGAACAAGTCCTGCAAAAATTTTTAATGTGGGCAATCGTGTCACAAGGTGATGGACAATTTTCATGGTGATCGCGGAATAGGTCAACTTGTTGGCCTAGTCATCACCCACGCTGCATTCCTTAAACTTTTGAACTAGCAGCTTTTGCGGACTTTTTCACAAACCCCTACTTCGTAAACTTTTTTTTCATTTGGAAAACAAGAAAAAATTAAATGAAATAAATTTTACATAACTAAGATACATTATTACTGTCAAAGAAAATAAATTTAAATACTACAACCATATTTGAATTAATTTATTTTATGCAGAAATTTTTTTATTAAATTAAAAAAAGCTTTATCCTTTTATTTGTATCTACACAAATCTTTAATCTAATAAAAAATTACTAATCATCGACTCTAATATCAACTTGAATTTTTTTGTTAAAATAATTTAATGATATGGTCATCTGACAACTAATATGGTGACATTATATACGACGTCAACTACTATATCAATTTTCATATGATTATGTTAGTTATCACGTTATCATGTTATCAAGGTATGTAGATAAAAAAATATTAAATTTTATGACGGTTAATTTTTGTTAAAATTAATAGTATGTGTAGATACAAATTTTAGAGTTTCTTTGATTACAATAAAAGAATTTTTTTTTTCTTTTGCATAAAATATAATAGTTTAGAAGTTCTTTTACTGTCTAAACAAAAAAAATATTTATCTTTTTGAGGGACATTGATTAGAATTTAAAACTTCATTCTATAAATTTTTAATTCAAATTTTGAGATAAATTAGATCGAATTTATAAAATGAAAAAAAATTACAAATTTTGAGTTTCTATAAATTTTTTTGGGTACATGTAAGAAATTTAAAGGGGCAGACGAGATGGGAAGAAAAGTTTTAAATCTCGAACCCGGACTATCTTTTGATGGTTCGCCCATCCTCTCTAGGTGTGGCTAACCCCTCAGGGTTAGGGTTCTAACCTCACCAAACGCTACCCATCCTAAGCAACAATTGACTATTTTTTTTCCTTCATTACCTTTTTTTTTTTTCAAAAAGAAAAACATAACAAATGAAAAATCCGAGATGCTAGTAGTATTTGTGTGAATCATCAATCAACATGGAAACTTTCAAGTTACATAGAATCCAAAATTTTGAAAGTTCCAGCCATGACCCAACCAACCAGGCGTGGCCTTGAAGAACGGTCCTGCAACTCCCTGGAAGCAGGGTCGAAGGTTCGTTAAAAAAAGAAAGAGAGCAAAAGAAATCCGGGAGAAGTCATGAAAAAGTATAGGAGATTATTAAAAGGTTATTTTGGTCGTCCACTTGTTATGCAAACATGTGCAGGTCAGTGAACCACCTTCTTTTTACAGAAATCGAGGTCATATGACTCCTACCCTTTGAGTTAAAAGATAATCCTTAGTTGAAACAGAAACTGAATTCCGAAGTTGCGGCAGCAGATGTTCAAAGCAGAGCTAAAATTCAAAGTTAAAAACTGACCAAGTCAAAACACGTGTGGTAGATGAAACAAATTTGATATCTTCTATAGTTGCAACTCTGGTTTTAAACTGTCTTACAAATTTTCTTCTTTTTTTTTTTTTCTAAGTAAAGATTGAGAAATTCAAACCCATAATATGAGCAAAAAGTTAAAAAGATAAATGCCTTAATTAGTTCAGTTGAAAGATTTCTTTTCTATATAGAATATATGAGAAAAAAATACTCAATATTAATTTTTTAAATAGAAAATACATGCATTTATTATTTGATTTAACACTCAAATGCTCGCAATGATTTGACCTTTCCAAATTAGTACTATTTATTGTTGACACGTACTTTGATGGGTAATTACGGCTTGATAAAAGAAAAAAAAAACATCGAATTTAAATATTTTGTGCAAAATTAATGATTGGCAAAAATTTTCAAATGGGGAATAATTTCTCCAATAACACCTCATTCTAAGCAGCTCAACAAGCATGAGTATAAAAAAATTTAGTAAATATCCCAGTATCCAGCAAATGCCAGGGTTCTCAGTGCTCCCCCCATTTTGTCTAATTATTGCCAGCTTTTGCCAGCTCCTGTTCATCGTGTTATGGGTAACTTACATTTTTGACAAACAAAGATTGACCAAACCAAACCAAACCATAAAATACCTTCATTTCCCGTCACAATTCCAGCACTGAATCGAGGTTTATCCTAAACTCCCTGCTACTCCTTTCTAAACTCACCACGTGTCTCTTGCCAACCAGAAAAATATTTGTCGTCCAAGCAAAGGAAGTAACTCGGTTTCTTCAAACACCAAGACCTCAATTTTATCAAATCTCACTAAAATGTTGTATTGTCTTTGTAGCACGACAAGAAGGCATGCACATTTTGGCACACAAATTGGAACATGTTAGTTGTTTCCCATTTGCAACGGTTACTTAATTTTAATTCTATATTTTTTTTCTTCCTTTCTTTCTCTCTCCCCAATTATCTCCACAAAACGGCTACATTACCAGCTAATCCCATCTAAACAATTATATCTCAATTCTCCAAATCATTAATCATCTAAGATGTAAACAAACAGTCACCATCGATCATAACCACAGTGACTTTGACACCTGTACCGAAACCCAGGGGTTAGACTTAGTCATTGATCATTTGGAGACAAATTATCAGAATTTAAAAGTAAAGTTTTGTTAAGGCAAATATAAAAAGTTTAATATCTCTTGTTGAAATTAGTCATGCTATCATTTTTTGGCTATACATAAATATATATATATATATATGCATTTTTTACCTAAAAAATCCATATGGGTACTCGCCACGTGTTCAAATTGATCATTTGAATGTAGACTTATGTGTAAACAAGCATACCGAAGAAATATTCAAAGGGGGGTATTAAAGTAATATCACCAACCATTTTAGAGAAAGTTGTTGAAAAGTTTAACGCGGAGGACAGTCTGTGAAGGGACGGTGACCAAAATTTTTATTATTTCCTAACAATTGGGCAAATTCGTAATTCTGGGTTGGATAGGGACATTTTACTGACCTTAAGCTACCGACACATGTCCAACCTTAAGTGGCATTACAGTAAATCAACAAGCTAAAACAGGTCAAAATTTCACCTCATAGTCCAAAATTTACAATGGTTATTAAGTTAATTAAAAGCCCCCCAGTATAGACAGGTGTCAAAATCTTAGCCCTTATTGGTTGGGTACTGTATTTGTACCTGAACCTTGAAGAAACTTCAAAGAAAAAGAAAGAAAATGAAGCATCCAACACATTGCTTTGCTAGCGCATCATGTTATATGTGCTTGGATGTATATGTATATAAATATGTTTCACTTTGCATAATTTTGTATAAACAATTCAAAAGAATCTATTTGCATTATTGATTGATTAATACCCCTCCTTTTTCTCTCCTGTCCTCTCCACTTTCTCCCCCCTTTTTATATTCCCTTCTCTCTTGTCAGTTCCCTCACTCCCAAACTCTCTCAAACTCAAGAACCCCAAACCCTTTTGTCAAAGTTTGAGTTTTTCTCTCCTTAGTTCCTCTGTCTTTGCCAAGATGAGTTCTACGATGTTTAAGGTCTTGATGATCTTAGGTCTTTTGGCCACCTCTTGCATGGCTCAAGCACCAGGTGCTGCACCAACATCCCCACCGACATCTTCACCAACGCCAGCTGCTACGCCAGCAGCCCCAACACCTTCCCCATCGGCGACACCGACCCCATCTCCAACTCCTTCCCCAACCCCATCTCCAGCTCCTTCAACAGCTCCAACCCCATCCCCCACCACTTCCCCATCTCCTTCTCCAAGGACTTCTTCACCTTCTCCTTCACCATTCTCTTCCCCTCCTGCTCCTACCCCATCAGGTGGGCATGCACCAGCCTCCGAGCCTTCAGCTGAAGTAGTCCCTCCTCCTCCCTCTGCCGCCTCCACCAACGGTGTTTTCATTGGTGCAACCGCCCTCGCCGCCACTTTCTTCGCCGCCCTTTTGGCTTAGGAAAGTGAGTCGCTGACTTTTAGGCTGTACGCGGGCTTTTGGATCATTGATTCTTGAGGATCTTGTTTTGTTGCTCTCTTTGTTCTTTTGAGTAGTGTTTTTTTTTTTATTATTATTGTTTTAAATTTATTTGTTATGTATGGGTTGTTGATGATTCTATTATTTTGGGTGTGGACGGTTGATTATTTTGGTGTATGTGACACGTGTATCATTTGATGAGATCGGACGGATGTAGAGATTGGGCTGGTGTACATGGAATAAAAACAGTTTGTTATTCTTTTTACGGAATCCAATTTGGTCATGTTTCTATATGTTGATTTATTTCTTCCTTTTTCTTTCCAACATAATTTTACAAGTGATAATGTTAACGTGGTGAGTGATTTTCAAGAATTGAATCTGAAACAGACACTTGAGGTGAAATGAGAAGATGACTTTGTGCACGTGTACGATAGCCATTGGAGGCATCCTTAAAGCAGAAGAAGATCATTTTTAAACCAAAATCTGTTTGTCCCTTTCTCAGAAGCAAAGTTTGACGTTTTAGTGCTAATAGGGAAACATTGCTCAATCTTAAGGCAAAAGCGATGCTGATTTCACAGGCGAATGGGATTTTTCTTCGTATGAAAGGGAATGTCTTTTTCTAAAATTACAGGCATTGAATTTGGCTGTAATTGAGATGAAAAGAAATGAAGAATACAAACGATGGAAGAGTGATTTTCGTATTTGAGTTTTTTGTGGCCATGTGAATATGTGATGGCCATGGCTTTTGTTTTAATCTTTCAATGTTGACTTCAATACAAAAAAATTTGGGAAATAAAACATCCACCGCCAAGTAACACCGACACAGAAGCTGTAAAGCTATGCTGCGATTGCCTTATTGGTATTTTAATTTTTTAAGAGTAAGAGATTGCGGGGGCTGCCAGGGACTGGGTAACAGCCTGGTGTTGCGACCATTTTCTCAAGGAAGGCAATGTTTACTTTTTATGTTATGGATAAAATTAATATGGCTTTTCATCAACACTAAAAAAAGAATATTAGTTTGGCTTTTCAGCCAAGCTAAAAAGAATAATTAGTTAAAATTTTCTGAGGCAGTAAGACTAGGACATGCCCTGCCTTTTTCTAATTCCTTTCCAACGTAAGTTCTTTGAATTTGTAGCTGCCCATAAAGTGAGGACTGATGAGTGGGCAATGAAACGATGTTTTGTCTCTGTTTATCTACTCTGCCTTTTCTTATATATATATATATATATATAAAATATTTTATTTATTCTTCCGAATTCCCGTTGGACTTTGATCTGTCCTTTTTCTCCAAGCTTCCAATGGAATAAGGAAAACTCAATGATTAAATCATAGAATGGAAGGGAAGCTTTCAACTTAGGTATATCTCTTCAACAAGTTTGTATTGGTTCAAATCCAATCAAACCCCAAACTTCCCTCTGAACAATTACACGCTCATCTCATACAAAAGAGAAAAAAAAAAAACTCAAAGGAAAAACCAAACAGCTTTAAATACTCCTCTCCTTGGGTGGACTTGGACAATTCAAAGTTCAAGCCCCATCCTAGCAAATAAGCAAGTGCAAAAACAAAGGAGCTACAACCAAGTAGTGCTCTATTTTCATAGATCTCATGACTTAACATATGGAGTTGTCATATTTGGGATTTTTTTGGGAAAAAAAATGGTTGTTCGATGTCTTTTCTCTTTGTCAACCGGCTTCTAGGGCCTATTAGTACCTTTTTAGTTCGTGGAGGCTTTCGATCATTATAGTTGAAGGTCCACTAGTTTTTCCTCAATGCAAGGCCCACACAGGTCGGCTTGCCTGTTGGGTCTTTTGTTCTCCGGCCTAAAAACGTCCCCCTACACTCTTCCACAACTACAATTGTGAAAGCCTAGCTTAAAGTTTATATTACACTATTTATCTAGTTTCACTGAATCGTTTTAAATTTAGTCTTAAAAGGGTAAGATATAGTTAGATTTTTACACTATATACTTGTCAATAAGAAAGGAGGCAATAACCTAATCGGGCTCAATTCCAAGCCTTTTTGTTTATTTGGTATAAAGGGAGTAAGATAACCCTACAGTTTAACTAATTTAGACATGTAAATACTCATATATTAAGAAAACTCTATATATTGGGGGATGGAACTGAAAATTCGTGCAAACCTAATTTGAGATGTTCAAAGTAAGAAGTCATTCTATTCACACACAAAAATTAGCTTTACAATAAGCATGACAAACATGGAACTACCAATTTCTTTGCATTCTTTTTATAACAAAAGAATTGGCATCACAATGAACATTAACATGACAAAAAATTAATTATTAATCATCTATGAGGCTCATAAACAATAGAAAAATTTATGCACCTTCAATATAGGAACTTCTGAATTAGATTCCATGATGACAAACTACAAGCCACGAGCCCAGTTTAATTGTACATCATAATAAATTAACCCAAAATTCAGTGGTCAAGCCGTCCAGCCAATCCACACCTTATGCAAAACCTCGTCACCCCCATCACCTGTACAATTTCTCATCACTCTTCTCGCTAATGAAATACCAGGATTCCTTTTACAACTATCATCAGCATTAATCTTTCATGCAGCCATTAGGTGGGGAATTAGCTACACCTTATAAGAATCTCTCGACTAGGATGAAGAATATCACGTTGAAGACCGCACCATGCTTCATATTCGTTGGTGATGAATAGACGAGGTCCACTTAAATGCCAGGACAAAGAAATCATCAAACAAGATGCAATTTTCCCGATGCCTAATTATCCAGTAAGCCTTATAGTTTGGAGATATTCCTTTTGATCTTATTGTAAATAGTCCTAATATCAAGTTATTTTTCATTTTTTGAAACATTTCATCGAATTAATAACTCTAACTCTGATATAGACATCTCGTATCTCTGGTTGTAAATTACAATAAAAGAACATTTGTTGTTTCCTTCGTGCTGCCAAGTGCCATCCTTGTCGATTTTGCATTTGAAGCAAATCTGGAATTGTTGTTGGTGGGTGTGGGTGCATTTACATAAATGAAGCATGCTCTGTTTTCAGGTGTTTGTAAGGTATCCATTATTATATGGCTGACGCAGTATGGGAATGGGCGCATCCCGACAAAAAAGAAAAACTGAAAAGCCAGATTGAGAAATATGGGCCTTCCCCAATCTGCATTATTAATTTCTTTTGACAGTTACAGGTTCTAGTCAACCCGACGAGGTAAAAACCCTGAAGCTTTGAAGGCAATAGTGAATTCTGTTTTCGGAAATCATATTTCTTGGTTCATGTTTCCTACAAAAAGATAAAAATCACATTCTTCTACTTAATGTTTAGCAAATAGAAAAGCATGAGGCTCTGATTCATGGATTGGTAAGATTTCATGATTGTAAATTTGTAAGTTTGAGGTACTGCGTTTAAGCATGGAAAAGAAATGAATTGCCTTGTTATCGATAGATTAATTTTTAACAGAAAATTCTCTGCCCTCATCATAAGAACATAACTTTCAATGTTTCTTTTAATTCTTTAAAAGGACAGGCCAATGCAAATTAACTTCACAAAAATGCTTAAATCTTTTTTTTAAAAAAAAGAACTTTTGGGACCTAACAATGCCATTCTTTAATATTTTACGTATTTGCTTGTTCTCGACAAATTTATAGCGTGGTGTGTAATTGACATGCTGACAAAAATATGATGCGGTGAGCAATGACATACATGCAAGTTTGCGTGTGATAAAGATTGTTTTAATTATTAATTTCTAATACTTTTTATTCTCATGCTGTATAGAGAAAGGTCAGCCCCATATGCCCAACTTGGGTCCGCAATCCGCATGCTTCCAGGAAGAACACATCAATAACTAGACTACCTATTAATTATTTCAAATAAAATTGAAATTCCTGATCATTCAAAGACAAAACGTGGCTTGACACTCTTTTCTTAAAATTTGTGTAAAAGCTCCACAGCTCAAGCTGTTATATATAAGCGTCATAGAGGCCAGAGAGTGAGTGTTTATCCATCTTTCCTTAATTTTTAAGTTCATTGAACTCCCAAGAAAAAGGATAGAGTCGATAGGCCACTAGCAGATATCAGATATGTCGAGTAACGGTGCATTGGAGGAAGCTAAGGTTCCTTTGATAGAAGATTTAGCTTCAGCGGAGCGATTGAAAGCTGAACAAGATGATCAAAATCAATCTCTTACGAAAAGGGTATGGGTAGAATCAAAGAAGCTATGGCAGATAGTTGGTCCTGCAATCTTTAGCCGCCTCGCCTCATACTCCATGCTGGTAATCACTCAAGCCTTTGCAGGCCACCTTGGTGATCTTGAGCTTGCTGCCATTTCCATTGCAAATAATGTCGTCGTCGGTTTCGACTTTGGCCTCTTGGTATAAATCTTTACCCTCATCTAGACAAAAAGCTGATTATTTGGTTCTTAAACCAAACAAAAAAAAATGATAATTGTTTTCTAATGTGCTTTTTTCGGCTTTTATTTTATTAGTTGGGGATGGCAAGTGCACTAGAAACACTATGTGGGCAAGCCTTTGGAGCCAAGAAGTACTACATGTTGGGAGTATACATGCAACGTTCATGGATTGTTCTTTTCCTGTGTTGTGTTTTGCTTTTGCCTTTATATCTATTTGCTTCTCCATTCTTGAAGCTGTTGGGCCAGCCTAAAGATGTTGCAGAGCTATCTGGGATTGTTTCTATGTGGATGATACCACTTCACTTCAGCTTTGCTTTCCAATTTCCTCTGCAAAGATTCTTGCAGAGTCAGCTGAAAAACATGGTGATTGCATGGGTTTCCCTGGTGGCTCTCTTGGTCCATGTGTTCGTAAGTTGGCTGTTCGTGTATAAGTTTCAGCTTGGGGTGGTAGGAACTGCAATTACCTTGAACTTTTCTTGGTGGGTTTTGGTTTTTGGGCTCTTTGCCTATACCGTTTGTGGTGGATGCCCTCTTACTTGGACTGGCTTCTCCATGGAAGCATTTTCAGGCCTTTGGGAATTCATCAAACTGTCTGCTGCTTCTGGGGTGATGCTCTGGTACCTACCTCTGCATCTCTCCCTTTATGACAAGCAGCCAATTTAATTTAACATTTTCCTTTGAATCATTCTGATTGTTTTCTCCCCTTTTTGCGAATCTAATCACGATTCCCTTTTATATTTTAAAATCGACAGCTTGGAGAACTGGTACTATAGAATATTAATCTTGATGACTGGGAATCTGAAAAACGCAAAGATTGCCGTGGATGCTTTGTCAATATGGTACGCTAATTGCTGTACATATATATTTATTTTGACAGATGAATTGTCAGAAAACGACAACCTTTCATTTTCCATAGGAACAAGTAGATTTATGGATGAAACGAACTCTTTTATTATTTTTATTTGTGTGCTAATGAATCTGTTCGTTGAATTTGTTATTGTCTATTTTGGCAGCATGACAATTAATGGGTGGGAGATGATGATTCCTTTCGCATTCTTTGCTGGAACCGGGTAAGACCTCTCATTTTTCCTGTGGCCAAAGCAGCCTCCTTCAATTCTAGGCTAAATTAATGTACCATGTGGTGGAGCCCTTGCCATTTAGTTGCATCCACAATCGAAGGCTTAGGATAACACGAGGGCAGAAAGATACTACTCCACATATGGTTTAGGTGATCTGACCTTTCAGTTGTCAATCCTCTCTGGATGATTGGGATTTGGGAATGATCATCATCAACGCTTTTTCCTCTTTCATTTTCCTTCACTTATATATGGTACCTGTCATTCGAAATTATTAACTGATAAACTGACAATTAAGCCCTTCTAAAACTTGGGGTCTAAATATCAGTGACGCCATTTTAAATGATAAATAAAAAAATTAATTGTCCCGTTTGTATTTTCTGGTTTAAATTTATTCTTTTGGGGTCTCAATAATTTTGCTTTTGTCAAAAATAAATTTTCTCTACTATCTCTTTTTCTAAATTTGACTACTTTGTCTTGAGCTCCCAAAAAGCTGTGTGACCACTATATTCACGGCTCTAGTATAGGAAGGGGTCCACGTTGAGGAACATGTCGCACGAACTGTATGTGATAGTATTCATTTCGTGTACTAAAATTTTCCAATAATTAATAAAAGAAACTGTCATATCTATAGCAGAAAATTTGTGTTTTTGATCATCTATTTGTGAAGATGTCATATAAACATACACAAGCTTTTTATATATTGAACGCATAGAATAAGACTTGAGAAAGGTCTAGATTGGTGGCTGATTGTATAGCAATACATATTGTCACGTCAATGCCAACATAGTCGTGTTCATCTTGTTCTCTGAGATTTCCCTTGTTTTCCTACTATAGTTTACTTTCTTTTTTTTTCTCTCAGGTTAAAAATATTTTAGTTTGATGTTGAAGGTAAAGGAAAGATAAAACTCCTATAGCGTCGTATATCATCTTTAGGGACAAGAAGAGAAGCCAAAACCTTTGCTTAGCAAGGGGGGATGTTAATTACCTGCTTAAGGCCATCTTAAAGAAAGGAAGAGTGACGACCAAGAAAGCCGTATAGATTATCACTTATAGAAAAATAACCCCTAGTTGATCACACTCAATGTCGTCATCTTTTAGTTTCTATGGTTTAATTCACTGAATCAGAAGGCAAGGTGCATAAATAGAAAAATAAATCAACAACAAAATGCTAGATCCTTTCGGGAAAGACACTAATTTGATTAACTGCGCGGAAAAAGTCAGGTCCTATTGTAATATCTGCTCATGACAACAACATATAGTTTATTGAACATTGATAAATACTTCATAAAACAAAAAGGTTCATGATGAAATGAAATTTGATTGAAAAAGAACAAGAAAAACCCAAAGTTCTGTTTGTAGGAAGGGGCTTTTAATGGATCTGATCACATGGAGGAGCCAATTCGAAGTTTATTTTGCCCTCTGAAACTGATGCATGTACAATCATGAATAGGATACTGCAGTCGCCATGCGATCTGCCAAAATTTCGGCTTCTCTTTGTCTATATATATCTTCATGTGACTTCTTTTTAATTTTTTTTCCACGGTATTAATTACACATTTTTACAACAATTTTTGTTCTTTACCTCTTAAACGGTAAGAACTGGAAATGAAAACCTTGAATATGGAGCTGTTACCTGTGGCTTTGGCCTTCCTAACTTAGAGTACAAGAGGCAAGCACAACATTTTATCACAAGACAATTAATATAGAAAATATCTAAGAGACAAATTATTAGAATTGCAAATTCATACAAACTAATTTTCTAGTTGGATTATTACTAAATGTAAGTAAATATGACATTTCAGTTGGTGACATCGAGTTATTCATATCTGATACAGAGTTAGGGTGGCAAATGAGCTTGGAGCTGGGAACGGGAAAGGAGCTAAGTTTGCAACAACGGTTTCAGTGGTGACATCAATTATAATTGGCATCTTCTTCTGGCTGTTAATTATGGTCTTTCACGATAAGTTTGCTCTTATATTTTCCACAAGTGAACCAGTCTTGGAAGCAGTAAGCAAGCTCTCACTTCTCTTAGCCTTCACTATTCTGCTCAATAGTGTTCAGCCAATTCTATCTGGTAACTATTAATCATTTTCTCAGCTTCTTCATATATAAGTTCATCTAACTACTTATTAAGTATAAATCATGTTTACATTAATTTTGGTTTTTGTGTAGGGGTGGCAGTGGGATCTGGATGGCAATCCTATGTGGCTTACATAAATTTGGGTTGCTACTATCTGATTGGGGTTCCACTTGGATTCTTGATGGGATGGGGCTTCCACCTAGGAGTAATGGTAAGCACTATATGTATTCCACCTATTATGAATGTAAATTTGTATGTTGTTTCTTACATCAAGAGTGGAATGAAATGTTTTTAGGGAATTTGGGCTGGAATGATCTTTGGTGGGACAGCAGTTCAAACTGCGATACTGGCCATTATTACCATGCGCTGTGATTGGGATAAGGAGGTAGGAATTTCCTCTTAAGTTGTTTCTTAATTAATCAAGTTACTACAACTTGTCCTCTCTCCATTTTCATGATAGATTTTGAATCTTATATGGTTCGCATTTCCAGGCTGAGAAAGCAAGCATGCACGTAAAGAAGTGGTCAGAGACAAAGTAATCAAAAGCTCACGTGAATCAAGTTCAAGACAAGGATCTCGTATGTCAGAAAAGATATTACCTAATTTTGAAGTGAAAAGAATGGTCTCACAAGTTTCAAGAGCCTATTATATTTCGACTGGCAAAACGAACAAGTCCCTGGTTTGTAATTCTCTTCTTCCCCCCATCTTTGCAAAATTCTCATTCGTTTCGAATGAAATGGCAAAATGTTGTTGAAGTATAAACCATGGAGCAATTCCTTCATAGCGATTATTACTTTTTGACCCAAATTAAAAAAAAAAATGTGCTTACAAGCATCATCTTACATTAGAAAATCGATTAAAAAAGAGATAATTGTAAAAAATAATCTTCTCTATAAGCTCAATTTAAAAATATCATTCATTATAATTTTAATTATTTTTAATTAATTTTTGACATAATTTAATAACAATGTTTTTTAAACAATTTTAGACAAATTAAAATGATTTCGATTTTCTGTATCCTACTATTCAGACAAAAATTTCAAAATTAAATCATGATTTCTCTTTTTTGCCAAATGTTGTCTATCTCTCAATCTAGCTCTTTCTTGCTATCCCAAAAAGCAGAGATAATATCAAAGTATATGTTTTAGGTTCTTGGGTTTATTGGTTTATATTCGTAGAACTCCAAAGTTGAAGAATTGAAATTGATTAGACATATCTATAAATTAGAATACTGTATGACTTTAGCAACTTAAACCTAACCATAAGCAAGCAAAGCAATTAACTATTAGGTATTGCATTACTAGTTTTAAGATATTATATCACTAATTTTTAAGTATTACATTACTTAATAATTGCGTATATGATTTTTAGATATTGCATGACTGAGTTTTAAAAATTACATGATTAGGTTGTAGGCATTGCGTGGTTGATTTTTAGACAATACCTAAGTCACACAATTCCTAAAAACTAGTTACACAATATCTTATTAATTAGTTATACAATGTCTATCGACTAGTCACGCAATACTATATAAATCAATTATGCAATCTTTAAAAATTAATTACATAATGTCTAAAAACTAATCACGTAATGTTTAAAAACTAGTTACGTAATGTTTAAAAACTAGTTATGCAATACTAAAAAACTGCTTACACAATACTTAAAACGCACCCAAACTACTGAATTTCATTTAATAAAATCAATAACTTTAAACAACACATCATATTCTATTTAACAACATAATCAATAAATATATCTACCTCGTGAAAAATACCCAAAATGCTTAGTGGTTTTTCTTCATGTATAAAAAATCATTCCAAAATACTTAAAATGCTCAAAACGCTCAAAGTTTTTTTTTCGTGTATCAAAAACTATCTCAAAATATTTAAAATGTTTAAAAGATTTTCTTTTTGATAAAAAATACTCTAGAGATAAATGATATGGTAAGAAAAGCTCAAAGGATATGAATCAGTTTGAGACACGGACTTAAATATATCAATTGGTATCATTAAAGTTGTCCAAAATTAATTTCTTGTGACTAAAAATAGTTAAAATTATAAAAAAAAGTTATTTTCAAAAATACCTTATTTATGAGAAGTATTTTCGAAAAGAACCCGTTAAAAAAAATTCTAAATATGAAATGTAATTTACATTACTGTACTTGCACAAATGATCATAAAAAGGAGAGATGTCATTTAGCTATTTGCATATTTGTCAACAATTTAAACAAACCATTAGAAAACGAAAATACATGTAATAGAATCCAAACTTATTTAACACTCAAAGCAAATAAGAAATTTATAATACCGAGACACAAAAAAGTAAAATCATGATTGTTAGAATCTGACTCAATGAGTAATTTGGAAAATATATCGGAGTCATCGGAGTAATGGTTCAATCCCTAAGGTAACAGTTGAACTGCATATTTAAGTACTAATGCTTGAGTTGATAATTATAAAAGGTTGTCATCCCTGAGCCAAGATTTTAATCCAATTAATGACATTTAAATGACTTTAAATTAATATAATTCTTTTAACATCAATCAAACTAGTATTACCGTCTGGGTCAATACTAAAAATTTTATCTTTGAGAACACTACTCCAGAATTTCTCTTGATGAAACAGAGGTAACCAAAAGAAAGTAGGGAAAGACATGCCTAATTCTAGCATAATTGAAGAATCAAAGGTTCCTTTATTGATGATGTGCATTCAGCTATTAAAGCAGAAGGCCATCAAGCAACCTTGCCTCATATTCTTGCCTCCTGCTCTACGGGAGTCATCACTCAAGCCTCTGCTGGTCACTTGGGTGATCTTGAGCCTGCAACATTTCCATTGCTTGTAATTTCCATCCTTGGGCTTTGCTTTTGACCTTCTAAGACTCTTTTCTTGCATACTTTACGTGTGTCTACACGTGCACGTGTATATGTAAATTTGCATTTAATTTGTTTCGGTTAGGCATGGCAAGTGCACTAGCAAATACACTGTGCGGGCAAGCTGATGGGGCAAATACATGCTTTATGTTGGGTTTATATATGCAAAGATAACGGATTGATTACAAACGAGCCCTAATATGATACCATTTCTAATTGAGACTTGTTAAATATACCCATCATATTAAAATGGTTAAAATTGAATAGCGCAAATATTACAATTATGTGAACATGATGATATTGCTCAAGTTAGCAATTTTAGCAGAACTCACTAATTAATAGATTGGATGGCAATCAAACGTAGCATACATAAATTTGGGTTGCTATTATCTGGTTGTATCTCTGTTAGCATGGGGCTTAAACCAAGGAATTGAGGTTAAGTGTCTTCTTTGCCTATGAACTGTGGCCACCATTTTGATATTTAATAACAGTGTGATTAGTTCCGAGTGGATAACAAATTAAAGCTCCCATTCTCAATTTGTAGTCACACATTCAATTTTCAAAAAAAAACGTAATAACTCTGATCTTAAAATGTAAGTCTGATGCTACTAATATGAATCGGGAATAAGGGTATGTATATGGGAATGAATGATACAATTTGGTGGAACTGCAAAGCAATCCAGAACTTGATTTCAGCTGTCATCATTGCTTCCTGGGATTGGGAAAAAGAGGTATTAAAGCAACAATTCACCTGCTAGTTCCTGGCAACATTTTCCATTCTTTGGGCCACTTAGTTGTTAAGAAACACAAGCAGGTCGGCAGTATTTATATTTATAATAGTTGCTGATTATTGGTTTGGGCCTGTGTTTAACTTTTTGCAGGCAGTGAGAGCCGGCATGCATGCAAAGAAATGGACTGAAATCAGTTTAGAAACAGAAATCTATTCCTACAGCTTGGACAGGGCCATAATCTTTAAAATTCTCCATAGGCAAAATGAAGTGCCAACATTTACATCAGCAATTTTTGGGCCTAATTAAATTTGTGCTAAGCTCGTGGGCTGATTTTAATCACACTAACACCAATTCACCCATTGTTTCCATAGGCATGCATAATCTAATCGTAAAATAAATTAAGCAAAATAATAATATAATAAAATAGAAAATCAGATGGTATTTTCTAAAGCAGGAAAGATGGCCTTCTTTTTTTTTTGTTTCCGTCTTCTAAAAGGTATTTACGTATAGAAAAATGAATCGATGGTCCCATGGTCTAGTGGTCAGGACATTGGACTCTGAATCCAGTAACCCGAGTTCAAATCTCGGTGGGACCTTACTTTTTCCTAGTTTTTTTATCTTATTTTAACTTTTAGAACATTTCTCTGTTGCTTGATTTTTTTTGCTTGCTGTGTCTGGGCACTCCTTTTAACGTCTGCAGAATAAAAAACAGACAAATTTGGATTACAGTACTAAACTGTATCTTCGTTGGTTTAGACATTGAGTTTAGACTTTTCATATAATGATCGTTTTCCATTTTCCTTTAATTCACTCTTTAATGTTGCCCTGTTCATGCTTCATGTCCATTGTTTCCGTTCCTCATCACGTTTTTATACAATTCAAATAGTAAGTAAAACGATTTACTTGCCAAGTAAATAGTAATTAGTTCCAAAATTACTCGGTTGAAGCATTTTCTTCCCTTTATTTTAAATAAGTAAAAAGAGCTGGTTATATTTGATCTCTCCTCGAAGGAAGTCACCATAAATTGCCAACATGATCCCTGATCTTGGCTGGGTTTGTTCTCCATTGATTAATATGAAATGGAAAACTGAATGCTCTTACTTTTCAAAAGAAAAAATTGCCAACATGAAATCAATTCCTTTTTTTTTACGCGTTGAATGAGTCAATTAAATCTTTGCTTTCTGTCTTCCATTTTTCCATCAAATCAAATATACCCCGAGATCCCCTTTTAGCTTTCGCTTTTGGAATTGTGTCAATGAGGACCACTATGGCCAGTGAGTGAGGCTAATAGGATTCCTTGCTCCCGGTCACTTCATCGATGCAAGGTATCAACTGTCATAACTTTACAGCACTTAGTATTTTGATTTTGAAAAATGAGGCTTTATGACACGAATTTCAGCGCATTACGCAAAAGAATTGGCAACATGATTGTGCTCTAACGATCGCCTACATCCTGACTAGTGGTTAAGTGGACCATGGGCTTTGCATTATTATTATTATGATTGAAAACGAGCGAATCCCATGCCTACACCTTTAGTCCAAATGGGAAATCAATCAGCATAGCTTACCCCTACAAGTAATTAGGTTTGACTTGACTCCTCAGTCTATCGAAATTAATTTTCACAAGTAAACTTTTATGGATCAAAAATTGACTGGACCCAATATTATTCAAATTTTCTTTTTATCTAACTTTATTTTTTGATGGCATTTTGTTTCGATTTGAATCTTAGTATACGTTAATTTAATCTAATTTTATGATTAATTCATCAATTTAGTCAATTAATTTGATTAATTTTTTATTCTAAATATTGACTAATCATACCGTATATGTTAACAAATTGTTTAACTAAATCATCTCCCCTCTCAGACATTTCATAGCGATTGGAATTAGCCGTAGGCAATATGTTAAGAGGAATCGAATAGCCTCAGATGTTGATGGTGTTGACAAATAAAAATAGAAGGAATTCAAAAAAGGCTGGCCTGAAAACGGAACGGAGGGCCCGGCCATTTCAGTGTTAATCGAATGACTTGGTCACGACGAAGCGACTCCTTTGATAACGAAAACAAACCTAACTGATCATGTTTTGTTTTCTCTTTATTTAACATTGTGAAAAGTGAAAACAAGCTTGAGTTTTGGTCCCGACTTTACTCATCCACCAACGAACATCACTGTCAATTCATTTTAACAGCACCAACAATCTCTTGGGCTTTACAAGGGAAGGACTATTATACCTCCAAGCTCATAGTAATAATCGAAGATGACACGTAAAATTCAATTGATAGCACTTAATACCAGTATTTTTTTTTCCAATAATAATTATATTTTTCAACAATTTAATTAGTGAGAAGAACAGATTCTTAATTTGCAAGTAGAAGCTAGCAAGAGCGAAAGCAAAAACCCGATAATACATACAATCTCAAATTGGTTTATACAGTAGAATTTACAATCCCCTTCAGGCATATGATTCAACCGACTCATAACTTCGGAAAGAAAGATTGTTGAAGCTTAGAAACCTTCCTGAAGAGAACTTGACTGAGTCGCCATGCTTCAGAACTCGCTCCCCGAACCGAGCTGACTCGCTAGCCTTGTTCCTGCTCCCCATTGTCAACAATCTCCCCTCTTCCCTGTACACTTTACTGCTCCCAACTCGATCCTTTATTTCACTTATTGAACCCCAAACAGCGTCTATCAGCACTTTCTTCCTTTGCGAGACTGCTAACAATCTCTCTTTACAATCATCCAATCTCTTCAAAGCACACACCAACTCAACCGAGTCAACGTAGCTCAAACTACTTAGTCTCTCCCTAACCTCACCGACCCGGATGGAAATCTCGTTGATTGATGACAAATAGTCCTCACCCACCAATCCCTGAATCTCCTCCACCAATATGTTGCCATTAGCATGTAAAGAATCGGGCCTTTTGGAAATTTGTTCGAGCAAATTCACCAAAGAGTTTATCTCTCTAAGCAACTCAATATTTATCAGGGATGATACTCTCTCTTCTTCTTTATCTTTGTCTACACTGCTTGAAGTTGAACATAGAAAGAACCCCAAAATCCTTGATGCTGACAACAGACTTTCAAGGTATAAAGCATACCTGCAAGATTTTTGTTTAGAATTGTTATAAAATTAATATTAGGATTACATTTTTTTTCCTTATTAAAGTGATCAATTCAGAGCGAAATATGTTTAGAGTTTCGTGAAAACAAAAGCAGAGACAAAATGGCAAAGTAACAAGCAAAACGCACCATCTAACCCAAGAAGAGAGTTCCCACGTTAACGGCGTCGTATTATCTCTGAAGTTGGATAGTTTAAGGTAGTTTCTGCCACCGGTGGCAGGGAAAACAGAGAGCTGATCTTGAAGAATAAAGCTGCCACGTTTGATGATATGATGAATCGTGAATAGACACTTGATGGCAACGGCGGCATCACGGGTGGTCTGGAGCCGGTCCATCAGGGCCTCGATGGCGGTGGCAGCGATGGCGCGTGAGCTATAACCGAAGGAAAGTAGAGCGGCCAAGTGCCTTGGGTCGGGTGGCGTGAAGGGGTCGTGGGTTGTGGCTCTTAGTAAGGCAAGGTGGAGAGATAAGGTTTTGGGATTGGAAAGCAAAGCTGCTTTGCTTTGAGAAGCTTTGTCTTTGATGATTCCTATAAAGTCCCTGAGAATTGTTATGCGCCCCATTAGAGGAACGAAGAAAGAAGAAAGAAATTCGAAGAAGAAAGGAAAAGACCGAGAATTTATGAAGGCCTGGGTTATGATGTGGGCTTGCGGCGTTTCTTTAAATGCTCGCTGTCTCATTGCCAGGATTTTTTTTTTATTTTTTTATTTTCCAGGCACAAACATTGTCCTCAGACACATTGACATTGGGCACGTGGTCAAACTTTTGGGAAAATCAACAGAGATATAGCAAAACATTTTGCTTTAATTTTTTAATATAAGAAGCCAACAAATTTGGCAGAAATATTAAGCTTTAAGAGCTGATGTTTTTGAAAAATCAGACCCTTTCAAGCCATCCTTTTATAAGTTTCAACTTTGACTAATCTTCTCTCAATTATGTAAATAATGTGCTTATTTAAAAATTTTGTTGATTTATGACTGAGGTCATTAATGAGCCCAAGGGTCGACTGCTCTTACGTGAAGATTAATCACGTTCAAATCTAACCATTTAATCTGAATTGAATTCGATTAAAAATGCTTAAAATTCAACTCGAACTCTGTCTTGTTAACTGTAGCCAATTCCAATAACTTGCCTTGTTTATGATCCATCCTCTCAATTCGCAAAGAAAAAGGGGAAACTTTTTCAAGGATTTATGATCAGCCATGAAGCTAATGACACTTTACTATTAGTTTTTTCCTGTACATTCGAGCCTATTCATAAAGCTGCAAAGAAAGGTTTGCGGTTGCATCATATTTAAACAGCATACTGTTCAAGATTTGAGTTTTAATGATTACGAGATAATCTCACTTTTAAGATAACTCAAACCCGATTTGTATAATATTTCCATCCCATGATCCTGAAATATACTCATAATTTCATTTCACTCCAAGACCCCAACGCATTGACCTGCTCACTTCTCAAAGTGATAGGTAGACAGTAGAAAATGCTTCAATTTTCTTTGTTTGAAGAAATTCAAGAGGATTAAACAAATTCCCCCTCCCCCAAATTGCCAAGTAGTATTGAATTAAATAGATCCCACACTAAGCAACCAACACTAGATTGGACTTATTTATTGAGGATGACGACAAATGATCTGCTCAAAATGGGGCTGCTCCATCCACCAATTTGATTCCCTGTCCAATGAGCAGCCATTTCTGATTAAATGCTACTGCAGCTACTTCACTCCGGTTCTCAGCTATACTTCAGATTCGTCCCAAAAGCCATTTAATTAAAGATGCCCTTTTATGTTAAATATCTCTTTAGCTTAGAAACCAAGCTCCAAACCCAAAGGGTCGTTGTGAATAAAAAGAACGAAGCCTAAAATAAATAAACACATAAAGGAACCCTTCAATGCGATATCAATGTCAATCAATCATTTTGTTTATTATACAAAATATGGTGAAGACAAGAGACTTTGGGTGGAAGAAAGATTGAGCGTCCCTTGATAATTAATTATGTGATAACATATGGTGAAATTGTATTATGTTTTTTTTAAAAAAAACTTTATGTTACAGGTACATGTTTTCAATTGAAAAGATATATATTTAAAAATAGATCTTTTAAGTGAATAAAAGATTTTATTTATAAATTTAAAATTCACTTATTTATAAATTTAATATTCATTTCATTCTTACTACTATGAAATTCATAACACTTTAACTATGTTTGATAAAAAATAAACAGCATTCAAGCCTAAGCTCTTATCCTGAACCTGAAAAATAACTCCAATTGGTATCAAGTTAATTTACTAATCAATTTTTGTGCGAGCATGAGAACAAGTTGAGGAGTTCCAAGTCAGATTATTAATTAGTCGGTTCACCCACCGGGCCAAGTAAAACCTATCCATCTGGTTCTTGGGATATGTCTATAACATTTATGAACTGATTGTGAGATATATCATTATCAATTAATTAGATAACTATCACTGAAATGGCTTAACTGAGACGTAAAAAAATTAGCCCCTCGTAGAAAGAAAATTAGAAAACGACAAGTTGACAACTTAATTCAAATGTTATACTTATTAAACAGCATAATGTGCCATGAAATCAAGAATCAAACTCACCTCTATGTGTTTTTTCTCCTCTTCTTTGGGTTTGGGCCTAAAAGATGAAAAATTAAAAAAGAGGAAAAAGCTTTGAACCATGGATAGCTTTTCTTTAATTTAGTGAATAATTCATACATGTAAATTATGATCTAAAATTCATGAAAAAAACCAATAATTTTTGTTCTAAACGTCTGTCATGTTCAATGCTTGATCGTATCAAAACTTGAGCTTAACCTCCATCATATTTAGAGGGCTTTCGTATGAAAAAAATAAAATCCCAAAACTAGTTGGTAGTTGACAAACTACTGGAATGTAAAAAATATATATTCTATTATATTTCTGCTTAGATACACATCAATGTCATTCACTAAAAAAAACCATGTTGTTTTGTCATTCATGTACTATTTTACCCTGCATTTCAAAATTAATCAACATCGCTTATCGACATTCCTATTAGGCAGCAATATGTTTCAAAAATTAGGATCAAGTTGTTGTTTCTGAAGTCATCTGTTCCTCTAATTTGTTTTTCCCCCTGTCCTCGAAACAAATACAACAATCATATTGCCACCTCCAGGAAATCTAATATTCTTATTAATTTTATATTTTAACATAGAAAGTGAAAGAAGAAGTCCAACAAAAACCAAAATGAATTTTGCTGTACCTGACTTTGGGTCCCAATAACAAGAGCGTTTTTAATGGGCCTAATTTAAGTCCATCGAACCTGACTTTGGTTTCGTAACTTTTGTCTTTCTGGGTCGATTTCAGACTGTCACGTGAAACCCAATCTGCTTTACGTCATTTTCATGCAAGGCGAAGACAAAAACAAATACAAATACTGGTGCACTCAGTTTACCTGTTTTAAGTTTAGTCCAATTAAAGTAACAAGATCATTTTGGTTTAGAACCTTCGAATATTCTGATTTAATCGCAAATGTTTGAATATTTTGTTCTAATAACAAATGCATGCATCTCTATTTAAAAAAGTCAGTGTCAAATCTTCATTTATTTCCTTCTTCATGAGAGTCTGATTACCCCAAATCTTGCAAAATTTAGCACCTAAAACCCCATACTAATCCCATTTTCTCTAAGATAGAACATGGCTCACGTGTAGTCAAAAGTGGAACAGATGATTCTCATGAATGCGTTACACATGCGTACCCATGACTTGGTTGCGTTGTTTACAAAGCGATTCATCTCCTCCGACAAAGACGTGGCCAAACCTTTCACCATTGCCTTCAACTTATACTTATGCAGTAAACTTGCATTAAAAATTTAAAACTTGGTAATATGAAAGATCCTCGCCTAAATTTCTTCACCCCCACTTCCACATTCAAATCGAACCCCATTCAGATGAAGATTCCGTTCAAAAGGGTTCCACCCCCCAAAAAAAAAAAATCAAAACAATACAATTAAGCAAGATTAAAATGGGATAAATCAGGATTACCATAGTATTTGTTAATCCATTCTTTCCCAAATTAATTTTCTCATTACTTTTGATGGAGCTGTGATTATCTAAAACGAGATTTAAACTAAAAAAAAAAAAACCCTAAACTATTTTAATTTTATAATTACAGTAGTACGCAGATTGAACAACAATTATACCGGCGGCCGAGCCGAGGATTCTTCTTTGTCAATTTGTTCAACCTTCAAGTTAAGACAACTTAACTTCCCTTTAACGGACGTCAACCCTCTCCATGAATTCGACCCATCTCCATCTCCAGCGCCACCTTTCTGAGGCTTAACGGAACCCGTCCTCGAAACAAACGGCGGAGTCCTTAAAAGCACCCACCAATCAATATAACTCTTCCCTCTACTACTTCCCTCCCCTTTCCTAGAACTACCTTCCCTTCCCAACACGACGTCGTAACTCCTCGTCCGCTTCAACCTCCCGCTTTTCGCAATTTGCTTCTTAATTTCCTCTGGCAATCTCAAGGTATACCTTTCCACGTTCTCCCCTGGTTGAATCAGTGAGTGACCCGTCGAGTGAGACCGTGGAAACTTCCCCGTTATTTTCCCTCGTGGACGGGGTTCTTCATTCACTTCAATGACGAACTCATTTTGTTCTTCAACTCGTTCAGTTGTTGGAGTACTCGACCACTCGTTATTATTCGAGTTCAACTCAGTGACATTTGAGCTTGACTCTACTGGTTTCGCATCGGAATCGGGAGTGAGTTTAGCTCGACAAACGGGACAAGTCACATGGGATTCCAACCAAGCGTCGATACAATCGGGATGAAACACGTGACTGCATTTCGGTATCAAACGCAGCGCTTCGTCGTCTTCGAACTCGCTTAAACAAACTGCGCATTCCAACGCTCCTTTCCCCATTTTAAGGTCCTTCACGCAAGAATATATAAAGACCGGGAAACTCTCAATCACGGCCGAATCAAGACCTTTCCCCCGAAACCTTTCGCCAGAGGAAGCTGCAGCGACGGCGGACGCGGTGGCAATGGCGTTGGATTCGTTACATTGGCGGATGTAAATGGAGAGGAAGCCGACGAAGAAGAAAGCGCAGACGAGGACCATAACGACGATGGCCATTGAGGGGTCGAAGTGAGAGTAAAGCCCGTAGGAGTCTCCCCTTGGTGGCGAGGTTGGCTGCGCCGCTACTACGACGACCGTTACTATGTATAAGAAAACCCAGCGTCTGAGATTTAACATACCGGCTAAGGGAATCGAGATTTGGAGAAAGAAATCGAAACGGTTTACTCACTTGCACTCTTTTTAACTGAAATTTGGGGTTGGGCTAGACCTGGCATTGGTGGGCTAAATACAAGAAACAAGAGAAGAAAAATAGAGGACAAGAATCGGAAGGATAATAATCGGCTGTTGCCGTGGGCGGGAAGTAAAAATCGAGTCGTGGATGCTGACCTCATCCTACTTTCAAAGGCTAAACTTTGGACACGTGGATGAGTTCCATTGAATTTCTAATCGTAAAACCTAGATTAGCTTCAAGTGTAATAATTTTCTGGAAGAATCTAATTCTTTCGCCATTTTGGCACATTCAATCCGGTGACTAAGAAACGGTGGGCTAAAGGAAGAAAACGGCTCCGGGTGAAGAAAATGAAATGAAAAGGAAGGGAGGGCCAATGCGCTAGGGATAAAGTTTGTTTGGCTTGGTTTCTAAAAATAAATAAATAAACTGTTTTGAGTTTCGATCTGATCCTTTTGTTGTAATTGCAATGTGACTTCATCGGTATTGCAATTTGTAAACCCCTTTTTCCAAATTGATGTGACAAGCATATGCTCCAAGATCAGGATTATCGTCGAATGTCTCGTTTTTTTCCTTATCGAGTCAAGTTCGGGCTTTTGAGGCTTCTTAATCGGGTCATGATTTTGTCACGCTTTGGAACTTTGTTACGTGTTAAACTGACTAATTTGCTTTTCTAGCAGCCCTTGTTTTCCAAACAGAATAAATCAGGGGTTTACTAATGCTACTAAACAATACGGTAATAAAATTGTTAAAATTGAAAACCGGCACCTGCACTACATCAAATTTTAAAGATTTAATCATTAATCTATCACAATTTTAAAAGGTTTAAAATTTTATCAAATGTCGGATTTCGAATAACCCTTAATGATGAGATTATTCAATTGTTAAATTAGATAACGTGGCATAATTTTTACCCGTTGCATGACAAGTTGACTTTGCTAGCTGATTACTTATTTTATATCAATTACTCTTTTTTGTATAAATTATTATAATAATAGTAATAATCCTATAAAAAATTAAAATAATTAAATGGAATAGAGTGTCATCTGACAAAAAAAATCTGTAGCCAGTCAACATTTTTGGTGGCTGAATATTTACACTATTAATAATTGTCTTTAATCCATGTATTGAATGAACCTACAAAAATTAAACTCGTTGAAATTATAATATAGACATTAAATTGTTAATATTTAAATAGTATCAGGATCAAATTCAACTTGGACCTAATAGGGGTCTTTTTAAAAAATACCTCACATACCTAAGGTGTTTTTTAAAATAAATTTTTTTTATAATTTTAACTATTTTTAATCAAGAAAAATTAATTTTAAACCAAATTACTTTTAATAAAATCAACCTATATGTTTAGGTTTACGCCTCAAACCGACTCATATCTTTTGAGATTTTCTCGCTAGACTATTTATCTCTGTAATATTCCTTACCAAAAAGAAAAACCTTTAAGCATTTTGAATATTTTGGAGTTATTTTTGATACATGAAGAAAATCTTTTGAACATTTTGAGTATTTTTAAGAATTTTGAAATGGTTTTTTATATATGAAGAAAAATTTTTGAGCATTTGGAGTATTTTCGCCAAATAGACATATTTGTTGATTATGCTGTTAAATGTACTATGGTGTATTATTTGAAGTTGTTGATTTTGTTAAATAAAATTTAGTAGTTTTTATAGGTTTTAGGTATTATGTAACTAGTTTTTAGGTATTGTATAACTAGTTTTCAAGTATTGCATTACTAATTTTTAAACATTACATGATTAATTTTTAAGTATTACATGACTGGTTGATATAATATTGCATGACTGGTTAGTAAGTTATTGTGTGATTAGTTAATAAGGTATTGTATGATTAGTTTTTAGGTATTATGTGACTTAAATATTATCTAAAAAATAATCATGTAATGCTTAAAAATCAATTATACAATGTCTAAAACCAGAAACACAATGATTAAGTCACGCAATGTTTAATAATTAATCTCGTAATACTTAAAACTAGTGATATAATGTTTAAAAATCAATAATGCAATACCTAAAAACTAATTAATTTGCCTATTCGCAACCAGGTTTAAGTTATCAAAATCATATAATGTTTTAATTTACAGATATATCTAATCAATTTCAACCCTTCAACTTTAAGATTCTATGAATAAAACAATAAACTCAAGAACCTAAAATACATATATTGATGTCATATCTACTTTTGAAATGGTGAAAAAGAGTTAGATGGCAAGATAGACAGTATTTAATAAAAAAAATCGAGATTTAATTTTAAAATTTTTGTCTAAATAGAAAGATAAAGAAAATCAAAACCATTTTAATTTGTTTAAAATTATTTAAAGGGCATTATTGTCAAGTTATTTTAAAAATTGACTAAAAATAATTAAAATTATAATGAAAGATATTTTTGAATTTAATTTATAAGAAATGTTATTTTTCAAAATTTTTCTTCAATAAAAAAATAAAAAAAAGTGGTGTACATATATAGTTTTATGATTTCTTCGGTTTCTTTTAGAGTAACCATACTTAAAAGAGAGTCAAAATTAGATAAGGTTTGATGTGGGATTTTTCCTTTTTATTAACGAAATAGCTGAGATTCCAAGAGAAATTTTTTCATGGTACGATGAGCAAGTTGGTACGCCTCGATGGGGAACTTTGCGTGATGAGGGCGTAAAAAAGCCACTGGCCTCGGCCTATCTAACAGATTTGTGGGACAAATTTTACAAGCCATGGCCCATCATTTTTGGGGTCCAACTTCGGATTTTGCCTGGGGAAACATGTAAATGACATGATCTCCATTCAATGTTTTCAGATCACCTGGCTAACACCGCCTTTCAAAAAACACTTAAAATACGAAGGGACATTATTAATTTAAAGAAAGGTTGTGCTTTTTTTAAATACAAGAGGGAGCATTATAACTCCAGTGCATACTTAAAACGAATTTATTTAATTTGGTTTATGAATGTGAAATTTAGACAAGTTTCATCCTTATCCTTTTTGAATAAACACCAAGTGGACCGCCATCAATTAAAAAATTAATTGGAGTAGTTGAAAACATCGTAAATTAAGAACCCATCCAAATCACCTTCCCTACTCACTTATAAAACACTCCTTGTATATTTAAACATACGGAGTAGTATTAAATAACCTTAAGAGCTTTCGTGACTCTTACCCAAATTTAATTCATATATAAATACTACTTATAAAATGTATTTGCAAGTTGTAAGTTGTAACAAATGGGTGAAATGCCTGGTCTAATCTGTTAGGTCAAACGAATTGATAATGGCCCTTTCCAACAGATAAAGGTAAAAGGTCCCTCTTTACTCAGGAGTCTAGACCTTGTTTCGGCTCGATTTTCCTGACATATTGAAAGAGCAAATTGTGGATCGTGTAAATTAATAACAGAAAGGCCAAAGAATCTAGAGTGAAAAGCTCTATCGTTTTTCAATAAGGTAAAATTATTGGTGTGATTTGGTCCAGTCGAGTTAGTGAAAAGCTCAACTTCAGATGGAATTATAATTGAGTTAGGCAAATTCATGGTCTTGGGTTAGGCTCAATTGATCAGCCACCCATACAACGCTGACTTCAAATTCCAACGTGTTTATTTTTCTCCTTTTTGTTGGAATAGATTATGAAACAATTACTATATGTATTAATATCCACTTGCAATTATTTTGTTGAATATTATGATAACTGTAACAGTCTAACTAATGAAAAAGATAGACAGAGTACCCATGATATAAGATATGCTTCAACAGAATAATTCAAGATTAGCACATCCCCGGCCCGTTGCAACTAGCAATAGATATGGTTGGAGCAATAATTCAAGGTGTTACACAGTTATTGCACTAATTTTTGTTAAATAAATCTCTATTAACATATAATCATCTTAGCCAAAAGACAAGTAAATCTAGAATGAAGAAATCTAGGCAAGTAATTATTACAGAATAATTAGTTTTAATAGTTTCAAATATTACAAAAAAAAAGTTTTAATAGATTTAGGTATTATTACAAAAAATATATATATACTTAATAGTTCTACGAATTATTACAAAAAAAATATATTCTTAATAGTTTTACGCATTATTAAAAAAAAATTCGTAACTTCAAATATTTTAAAATTTAAATAATTAGCATTCAACTATTATGTCATTATTTATTATTTTAAAAAATAAAATTTGAAAATTTATATTAAAAAACATGTGTATTAAACTTTATATTTTCATATACTAGAATAATTTTGCAAATAAATATTATATTCTCAATAAAATACTTTTATATTAATCTCTACTAAAATGCTTTTAGTAGAATACATTTCTTTTATATTCTTTTTTCTTCTTTGAATCTTGAGTTTTCACATGATTTTCGTTCTTTTTTGTTGTGGGAAGCCTTATCATATGCCTTCTCTCTTAATACAACAAAGCCTCTTAGATTCGGAGCCAATATTGTTTAGTGCATAACACATGTAATTAAAGAAAACAAAAGAAAAGTTCTTTACTTTAACTTTGACTTGCTATAAGGTAGTGTTTCTTTTAAGTTTTATATCCTTAAGAATAGAAAATTAGATCAGTTAAAGTGTGATATAATTTCAATGTGAATGTAAAAAAAAAAAAAGATAGCCTAAATATTGGTAAATTTTTATATAAAAGATTTACTTATTATTTTTATTAGAATAACTTTTTGGATGTTTTTAATTTAAAGAAAATTGACAACAAAAGTTAGTATATATATGTAGTTAATTTTTTTAAATGAATAAAATTGAAAATGTTGTATGTCAATTTGAATGAAATAAGAGGTTGAATTTTGAAATAAAAATTTGAATAATATTAGATATTAAAGTAAGCATTTAGCCAAATATGATGTTTTATATTAGGGTAAAATATTCTTATTCTTTAACTTTTAGTATAATTCTAAATGGATCTATTAGTTTTCAAACTGAACAGTCTATCCTAAAAGTTAAATACCATTAATAAAAAATATAAAAAAATTAAAATATTTTTTCTTATTTTTTTTTTTCTCTCAAACAATGTGACAGGCCAACCACCCCACGGCAGGTGCTCCTCAAGAGAAGGGAGCACCGATCAGGTGCTACCAAGAGGAGGGGAGCACCGATCTGTGCTCCCTTCTGTTGGGAGCACCAGATCAGTGCACCCTTAAAATTTTTTTTTTTTGCTCTGCTGATAGTGATTTGAATGAATTTAACTCTTTGTCTAGCATTAATTTTTATCATATATTTCATTTATGAATTTATTCATTCGTGAATTCTTATATACGAAACTTGAAGAATAAGAATAGAGATGACGATGTTATCATGAGCAAAGACCGGATATAAAGCAAAGGTTTTTCTAAATTGTTGAAATGGTTTAAGTAAAATAGACCTAAGAATCTAGAATCAGTAAAAATAATTAATTTTAAGATAAAAAAATGAATTTATGCAAGAATGATTTATCCTCAATGGCAAGTTGAATAATGTGTATTTATATGCTTTCATGAATTGTCAATTCTGTTGTACCTGTTATAATAATTTGTTATGTATCTTTCTCTATCAATTTCTTTTAAATAAAATAAAAAAACTTAATAACAAAGGATGTAACTTTGAATAAATTTTCAAGGTTTTAGGATCAGCCATGAGCTATACATGAGATACATCCTAGCCCATTCATAAAGTTGCAAAGAAAGGTTTGCCGTTGCATAATATTTTAACAGCATGTTGTTCAAGATTTGAGCTTTAATGATTACGAGATAATCTCAGATTTAAGATAACTCAAACCCAATTTTTATAACATTTTCATCCCATGACCCAGAAATATGCTAATAATTTCTTTTCACCCCAAAGATCCCATCTCATTGACCTGCTCACTTCTCAAAGTGATTGTAAAACAGTAGAAAATGCTTTGATTTCTTTGTTTGAAGAAATTCAAGAGGATTAAACAAATTCCCCCTTCTCCAAATTGCCAAGTAGTATTGAATTAAACAGGTACCACACTAAGCAACCAACACTAGATATGACTTATTTATTGAGGATGATGACAAAGGATCCGCTCAAAAAGAGGCAGCTCCATCCACCAGTTTGATTCGAAGCGTCGGGTGAGTAGCCATTTTGATTAAATGCCGGTGCAATTTTTGTATACGCTACCGTAATACTATATGAACACAACATGGATTTAAATAAGTTTGGATTTATGTTAATTGTGTTTTGTATATTAATCATATTGACATGGTTAAAATATAAATAAATCGTATCAAATTTGCTTAATTCATTTAAAACATATCTAAGACATTATTAATTAATCAGTTATCATATTACTCGTATAACTTATGATCTGTTTATTTAATTGTGTTCACTTATCATGTAGATACTTTTATTACATAGTTAATACTCATTTATTGATCTATACAAATACTAATATTTTTATTATTATTAAGACTTATTGATATTGAATTTTATGATATTTGTTAAATATTATGATATTTATAATTTTTTGTTATAAATTTGAATAATAGAATTATATTTTATTAGTATATATTTCAATTTAATCGTGTTAATCGTATTAATTTGTATTAATCATATCAATCGTATAAATAAATCATAAATCATATAAATTTTAATCGTATTAATCATGTTATGTCGTATAAAATTTGACCCGACACATTTAATGAAAATGTTAATTATGTCATATGACACGATTATTAAACGAATCCGTATACGAATTTAAAATGTTGATAAAATTAATTAATTGTGTCATATTTTTATTTATTCATATAACTATTAATATCATGAGTTTATACAATAGGCTTACAATATAAATACACAAATTATCAAATTCAGGTGCAACTATCACTTCTATTCACAACTACACTTCAGATTCTTCCGAAAAAGCCATTTAATTAAAGATGCTCTTTTATATTATAAATATATGTTTAACTTAGAAACCAACCTCCAATGTGAATGAAAAGAACGAAGACTAAAATAAATAAACACATAAGGAAAACCTTGAATTAATGTGACATCAATGTTAATCAATCATTTTGTTTATTCCACAAAATGTGGTGAAGACATGAGACTTTGAGTGGAAGAAAGCTTGAGCGTCCCTTGATAATTAATTATGTGGTAGCATATGGTAAAATTGTACTATGCCATAATAATTATACATATTTATTCCATTCCTTCTTGCCATTGGTTGTGTCCTCCAATAAATTTTTTATGCTACCACTTTTTTGTTCTCTCACTCATCTCAAGAATATGAATCATCCTTAACATAAAGATCTCGGAAAAAGTTGATGAGTAGAGTACCAAGGTATTGTCTTTTCTTTTGAGAGTTAACCAAACTGCAGAGAGGGAAAGCAGACCGAGAAAAGTTAACTGGGAAGTTGTTGCTTTTTTCCACAGTGGAAGTAGACAAAATTCACAGCCGTTACAATAGTGAAAACTGTTGGCAAAATAATGAAGCATATGACAAATATAATTAGTTTGAGGCGTGATTTATTGTTTTTAAGAATAAATTTTATTTTTTAAAAGTATGAAATTCGATGTAAAATAATTAAAGTAATTATTTTTAAGATGAAAAAGGCTTTTCTGAATTAGTTTACGCAAATTATCAGAAATACTAAGAATAGCATAGAATTGAGAGGTGTGTTTTGAATGATTAAATCAAAATACAGAAAAAGAGGAAGAATTGAAAGGTGTGTTGTGTTTTGAATGACTTTGGTGCATGGTGTTTATTCGCTTAGGATAAAGAAAAATAAAATTGACTAGCAAGAGATAAAATATCACTTGGGCTTAGCTTATGGGGAATTTGCTTTTTCTCAAAATTTAATCCGATCTTATGTTTGTGCACGAATCCACATTGTACTTGTAACGAATTTACTTACATAAAATACTAAAATCTTTTATACTAACATAATGTAAGATAAAAACTTTATAAAATATTACTATGTTTCAAACAAATACAACTTCCTAGAGTCGAAATTGGTTCTTTCATTACTTAAAATTTGGTAGATTTTAATGCTCAAAACTTAAATTAAGGAAAATCTGTTTTGCTTGTTACAGCATATACCTTGGAATTGGAGGTCTTGGACGGTCTAATTATTACTAAAATTGTTTCTCTCCTCGCTGATGCTGAAGCAGTTGCCTTTCTATTTTTGGGAAAAGAGATGTGCTTTAGGCTTCCATCTCAAGCAATTGAGATACATACATCAACCATACAAGAGCTATGTTGCATCTCACCCCTTTTGCCACCCTTTGACCCAGATACCCATCATATAACATAACAAACTTTGAAACAGTTCAGAGGCTCTTCGAAGTGCTACGTGGCACTCCATCATCCTCTTCAATTCCTTTATGGCGCTTGGGGTGCCTTAACAAGATCAAGGAAAAAAAAAAGAGTTGAAGAAAAATATACCAGAACAGAAAAGAGAGGAGGAATTCGGTTAAAAAAATTCAAAATTTTATTATAAAAAATTATCACATCTGAATTATTTTCAATGATACATTTTTAATGAAGTCAGATTAAATAGTATCAAATAAAAGAATTTCAAAATAAATAATCATAATAACATTAAAATTGTAAATAAAATATTAATATTTTATAATATTAATAATTAAATTATAAATAAAATTTTAAAAATAAAATAAAAATATATAATAAATTATATTTTTATTTTTTATTTTAAAATTATTTTTATCAGTTAAATATTGTAATAAATCATAATAAATAATCTTACTCTATTTTACTTATCGTATTAAATTATATAATAATTATTTTATTTTATTTTTATCTACTTCCAAGTAAACATTGTAAAACTTGAAATCATCCGGTGGCAGATTCCCTGGACATGATACTGACCAACTTTTTCCAATCTGTCAACATTCTACGAGATTCAGTCCCATGTCGAAACGTGGCTCAACTGTACAGGGTACCCACTGAACCTAGTTTCTAATTACCCTCTTTAAAAGCACCTTCTTCTTAAGGCATTCCCATTTCATAGAATCTGTTTTTATATTTTCACTTTTCTACCCTTTTTTTTCTTTTGGATAATTGTCGCCTGTCGCCCAAAAGTCCATTTACCGTACGGAAAAATATCCCTAATTTAATTAAATAATATAATTAAATTAAAATATTCGGTATTTAAATAATCCTCTACGAACCAACTCCATAGGAATCAGCGCCGCCTCTTACTGGCTACAGAGAAAAGAATGAATTAGTTTTTTCCCTTATTTTGTCGTTTTGTTGATTGCTTTCAAATACTACTCAACACATTGATGATGACACGTGTCACGAGAGGGTCCATGGGCTCCACCTCAGCTCTGAGTTTATTTTTGCTCATGTGGATTTTCATGGGAAACAAAAGGAGGAAACAGAGACTTTGAGACTTTGGGGTGCATGAGGGTGGTGGGTCCGCTTTTTGGTGGCCAAATTGCCTTTTTTCCTCTTCAGATATGTCCCCCAATAGGGTGACGTATATGTTGTTCCGCTTTGTCGCGTTGACTGTTTTGCCCTTGAACTTAATATGCCTTGTTAACAAAGTTTCTGATAAAGTATTAATATAATAGGAGTAATTAGAGATAATTAATTAATGACCAATGAACCATATATAATTAGGTTTTACAAATGATTTAGGTTAATGCATAATGAGTTTGAATTAGGTGTCGTTGATGCATTGTTTTAAATGGTTTGAAATGTACGCAAATGATGCAAGCTCTCAAGATAAAAATTATATAATTTTTATTTGAAAAAAATATAATTTTCTTGTTCAAAGACTATTAGGTTATTAGACTCTTTATCTCTTCCCTTTGAAAATATTGTTTTTAACCTTTCCATAGAGCATTTTTTTATCCTTCAATTCTATGAATATTAAACTTGATTGATTTTCATTTTGATTGCATCGTTCATCGATAAATTAAATATTTATGAATAGATAAAATTTTATTGTGCTCATTGCACGGCTTTTTTACCTATAAAAAAGAGAGATCCACTCTAATTCGAGCAATATCTCAATCCTAGAATCTCTTACGAGGAGTCTCATGTTAGTAAGGAATTTGATAAATTTTGATACCACTTGTCATAAAACCCACACTTTTAACTCAATAGATATACTTATTAGTTGATGTGAGTACTAATCTTTATCGAGTTGTTAAATTGATTGTTTTGTAAATAAATTAAATAATAATAAATAAATATTTACTGTCATTAGCATTATTTGAAGTCTAATATTAGTACTTTTATAATAACAAGATATTGATAAAAACAACATATCCAAGCATTTGATTCATTAGTTGGTGTATGATTTATTTTTTAAAAAAAGTAGGATTCAAATTCCCCTTTCCAAAATATATATATAAAAAATATTTTGATAAAGATAAATAAGTATTTTTAGTAAGTATTGTGAAATTTTGAATATATTTAATCACATATTGCATTTTATAGAGAAATGCTGTATTTCCATGAATATTAAACTTTATTTATTTGATAGAGAAAATATTTGATCAATTAATTGAATTCATGAATTTTTTCGTTATCAATAATATTTGAAGTAACCAATGCCAAACACTTGCAAAATAAAAGTGATGTTGATAAGGATTAGAAAAGTGTAAATATAGTAAGTATCATGGAATTTAAATATGTTCATTGTGTTGCAACTTACAGAATATTTCTAAAATTTCATAATATTAGTAAAATAAATGGTATTGATAAAGATGTACAAGAATTTTTGTTAGGTATTTTGAAATTTTGAATATGTTTAATTACACATTACATTTTATAAAGAATTTTTGTACTTCCATGAATATTAAACTTTAGTATGTTCTTAAAGTAAATATTTGATCAATTACTTGAATTTAAGTTTCCTTATTATTACCGGTAAGATTTGAACTAACCAATACTAGCACTTGCAAAATAAAAATGATATTGTTAAAAATTACAAAAGTGTAAGTATAATAAGTATCCGAAATTCAAATATATTAATTACATTGCATTTTATAGAACATTTATCAACTTCTATCGATATTAGTAAAATAAATTGTATTGATAAAGATACACAAGTATATTTAGTAAGTACCATATAATTTTGAATATATTTTGTCATACATTACATTTTATAGAGAACTTTTGTATTTTATGAATATATATTAAACTATATTGTTGTTAATATATATATATATATATATATATATTTTATGAAGAGCAGCATTCATTTCATATCATGGTCAATGAACAAAAGACAGTCACTGGAGCAAACAAATGTCCAGCCACCAATAAAACAGACCTGCATAAACAACAAAAAAAACATCTGTAGGGACTATATCCTCCTGCAAACCCCGGCAACCGACATTTACAACCCCCCAAACCTCAAAGAGATTAGCATAACGTCATACCACAATACAGACGATCTAGTCAAAAGAACAAAACAGAACTAACCCCTATACATCAAAAAGAAATCATTCACAGAGACAGTAGAAACAAGGGTAAAAGCAGGAAAACACTCCCCTGAAACATAAATCTCCCCATTTGGATCACTTGCAGATATTGTCGAAATCCAAAGGGCAAGCACCTTCAGCCATCTGGACAATCCAGGCCAGCCTCGTATCAGCTCGCAGCTTCATCACCAGCCTCTGAAAGAACCCACAGAAGATCCATCTCTCTCTGAACCCAAGCCTTTGCAAAAGAATCTGCTACTTCATTTGCAGATCTTTGTATTTTCTGACAACTCCACTCCTTCAGCTTTGACTTGAAAAACTCCAAACGCATCATGGTAGATCTATATTTCCAAGACACAGTAGATGGCTCCTTAGCCCACTTCACCGCATTCTCTGAATTGCTCTCCACAATAATACCATCTACACTACCCCATTTAGATGCCACAACAATTTGAAAAACCTTTTTTATTAATTCAATGAATTTAGCAATTCTTAATATCACCAATAAGATTTGAAGTTATAAATAGCAGCATTTGCAAAATAAAAGTGTTGTTGGTAAAGGTTATATAAGTGCGAGTATAGTAAATGATGTGAATACTTAAATTGTTTAATTTCACTTTAATACACAATCAATTTAATATTCAATATTATATTTTGAAAACATACATCCTCCCTTATTATGGGATTAATGACTTTTACTAGGACCTCGACATCCTCCTCAATGTGAAGTTAATGACTCACCGTTAAAACTATGACAACCTCACCTAATAAGAGTCCATTAATTTTAATGACATATCGTTATTACCACCAGAGTAACTGGGATACCAACTATTACAGTTTATTCCGACCTGCAAAATTTGCGCGCTAACCTTACAGTTTTATCCCAGTGAAAAGTATCTCACATGTTAAAAATGATGTCAACCCTTCAACAATGCCAAACCAGGTCAAAGTCGTTAAACGTTTTCGTACAAAAACAAAATAAGAAAAGGTCATAAAGACTCATCCGACATTTTTAGAAGAATGAGGGCAAATTCTTCATTAAAAGCCACGTCATAGCCGTCACTGTCCTTTCACCTATAAAACCAGGCGTTGTATACTCACGTCTTCACAAGTCTTCTCTCTGTGGCTTTTATAAAGAAAGAAAGGCTCACTTCTCTTCAACTGGTTTTTCGGAGCGTCATTTCAAAAGTCTCTACTGCTAACGGTATCATCTTTGTAATCTGTTTCTAGCCTTTTGAAACTTCATCTGGACACTATCTCTCCGCCGTTTAACGGCAATGTCTGGACGTGGCGGTCGGGGCCGTCGAGGACGTGGCCGGGGACAGGACTCTGGTAGAGGTCAACCGTCGCCGTCTCTCTCTCGCGGTGGCGGCAGTGGTAGAGGAAGAGGTCATGACGCTAGTGGAGGACGTGGACCCTCTGGTCCTCCTCTTTATTCCTCTTACACTCCGCCTCCTCCTCAGGTGGCTCCTACTCAGCCACCTCCTCCTTCGGCTCCGCCGACGTCTACGGCTCCGGCGTATCATCATTCGTCTAGTTCTGGTGCGGAATCACTGATGAGAGAGGTCTCGCAAAAGCTTACATTGGAGCCAGAGGCTGCGACGACGGCGCCTCTTCTTCCTCCGTCGTCGTCAAAGGCGATTAGATCAGCGCAAAGGCCAGGTGTAGGTCGGGAAGGTGAAAAATGCAGAGTCAGAGCCAATCATTTCCTCGTTAAGTTTGCTGACAAAGATCTTCATCACTACGATGTAACTCTCTCTCTCTCTCTCTTCTCTTTTCCTCTCTGTCTTTCCTATTGATTTTTGGCCACTCCTACTCTTGTCATTTGCTGGCCTTCCTTTGTTGTTTTAATCGTTTTATTTTTGTAAGTTTTTTCTATCTCTGTCTTTTTTTAATTTTCTTGTAAAAAATTTTCTGTTCTTGGAAGGCTTCTAGTAAATTCTTTTATAGATTTTTTTATTTTAATTTATGTTAGAAGCAAATTATGGAAGATTTTAACTCTTAATTCTATGCTTAAATTATTTACGCTATTCTGTTTATTCCTTATTCTTTGAGTTTTAGTGGTTTCTTCTGTTTGGTTGTTTATTTACCTCAATTCCATTTCCGTTTTCTTTTGCATTTTTTTCCTTTCTCTCTTTTTTTTAGAGCTTTTTCCCTTCTCTTTTAATGGCTTTTGGTACTTTGTTACGGGTTATAGGTTTCTATAACTCCTGAGGTAAACTCAAAGAAGAGGAACAGAATTATAATGCAACAACTCACTGAGTTGTACAAGCAGTCACACCTTGGTGACCGGTGTCCAGCCTACGATGGCCACAAGAGCTTGTACACAGCTGGTGCTCTGCCTTTTGAGTCGAAGGAGTTTTTTGTTAAGATAATCGATGAAGACCCAGGTCGTGGTTCTTCCACTTCAGCAACGTAATATTGTTTTATATTATGATGGTGTCTATATGCAATTTCGTTTTTATTTAGTATCATTGTTGTCTAAGGGTTATTTGTTTGGTTGTCTGTTATTGCAGGAAGGAACGGCAATATAAGGTGGCGGTCAAATTGGTATCGAAACCTGATCTTCATTATTTGCGGGAGTTCTTGCTTCGAAGGCATTTCGAAGCTCCTCAAGAAACTATTCAAGTGCTGGATGTTGTTCTCAAGGCTAAACCATCTGAGAAGTACTCGCCTGTTGACAATCTATAGAATGTTCAGCATTTGTTGTTAATATATTGCTGAAACTAAACTTATATGCCTCTGTAGGGGATTAATCTATTTGAAACTTCCTTTTGCAGTTATACTGTGGTGGGAAGGTCATTTTTCCACCCAGATTTAGGTCGAAAAGGAGAGCTTGGTAATGGAATAGATTACTGGATGGGGTATTATCAGAGTCTTAGGCCCACTCAAATGGGTTTATCTCTTAATATTGGTAGCTATTCCATGCTTGTTGTTCCTTCTTGAGATTTGTGTAGCCACTTGTACTTAATGTTTTAGTTGTATTTGAACTGGTTTTTCTTTTCAAATCTCTGGTTTTGCTTTACAGATGTCTCTGCTCGATCATTCTATGAGCCACTTTTAGTTACGGACTTTGTAACTAAACATTTCAAGCGTACAAGCCTGAAAAGGCCTCTGTCTGATCAAGATCGAGTTAAAGTATCATTCTCCTTATCCTCTGTTCTTACTATTTCTGTGTACTGTCACTTATTTTTTTAAAAGTGTTTTATATCATCAAAGTGGTTGAAACTTCTTATATGCTGTTTCTATTACCATGATTGTTAGCTGGAAACGGCATTGAAAGGGGTGAAGGTGCGACTTATCCACATTGCGTATGCAAAAACTTGCAAGATCGTTGGCATATCCAGATTGCCAATAAGCGAGTTAACGTGAGTTTGTTATAATTGCTCATAATTATTTGAAGCTCTTTGCAATACTAAAGTACCTTTTTTGGGCCAGTATGGTAGAACTGTTTTTGGGTGATCTCTGGTCAGTCACAATTGGATTGCTTGTGGCAGTCCCATAGGTTTACTACCCAAATAAGTTCCATATTCAAATCGATAAGAGTTAATAACCAACTTGTTCCAGAATATATTTCATGCTAGATATGTGAGTCAATAGCTACCATCATCGCCGTGCAAAGAACCCGTCTGGATAATTATGAAAAGAGGTTAATAAAATATTTGAATTGGATTGTGAGGGATATCTCAGGAAAAAGAGGTGCTTTACAAGATGAGGATTTCTGTAACAAGAAAAATAATTATATAACATTTGATTCCTGAACCTTATTTTCTCTGTTATATAGTCATCAATGATGTAATTCTCTTTTTTGTATTAATCCAACTCCTTTTCTCTCTTCCTATTTAGTCTTATTATACTTTTGTGCAATTTTTGGTTTTGTTAGGTTTACTCTTGACGACAACAAAACAAATGTGTCTGTGGTTCAGTATTTCCTTGAAAAATACGAAATTGTGCTTAAACATGCATCGTTGCCTGCCCTTCAATCTGGAAGTGAAGCAAAACCTGTTTACTTGCCAATGGAGGTTCAGTTTATATGGATATGGAATTATTTTCTTCTTATTGTTTTTTTACCACTTTCTATACTGATATTTTTTACCCTTCTCTCCTTTATGATTTTGTTTGTTATGCAGCTGTGCCAGATTGTTGAAGGACAGAGATACACAAAAAAGCTAAATGATCAACAAGTAAGAGCTCTGTTGAAAGCAACCTGTAAACGTCCATTTGATAGGGAGAGGGATATTAGAAGGGTACAGCAACATTGAGATACTCACTTTTTTGTTGATTAATTAAGAACAATGATGTAACTTGGCATATCATGTTGCTGCAGATGGTGAGCAATAATAATTTTAACAGAGAAGAGCGTGTAAGTGAATTTGGAATTCATGTTGGACAAGAATTTGCACTTGTTGAAGCGCGAGTTTTGCCTGCTCCAGTGGCAAGTACATGCCAAAATGTTATGTTTTCAAGAGAAATCATGCTTAGTATTTTATTATGAAATATGATGTTCGTATGTTTTGGTTGCTGCAGCTTAAGTATCATGGTACTGGACCAGAAACAAGTGTTAAACCTAGCAAAGGGGCATGGAACATGATCAACAAGGTGCTATACTAGTTTTCTTTGACTGTGTCGTTCATTTCCTTTGGAATAAAAAAATGGAGAAATCAGAACCAAGTCAAGATGATTGGGTCAGCCCTTTCTTCTTGCACCAAAGATTAAATTTCCAAAGGAACTGGAGTTGCACATGTTTCCGCATTGTATGTTTGACATTGTAATGTGTCTAGAATTCTTTTGGGGGATTTATATTGGATAAACTCTGGGCGTGCTTGGAGCATTTATAATACTATATCCAGCTGAAAATTTGGGGAATGATGCTTTTCTTGGCTTTGAGGTTTAGAAGAATGGTGGTCTCTTTGAAGTTACTAGTAATAGAACCCTATTTACATAGCCCTGGGAACCTGAAGGCAATTGTAGTCATTTGTATGAAGTGTTGCTATACCAGGATTTTCACTGATTTTTTTTTTTATGTTTTTTGGTTCTGCAGAAAATGGTCAATGGTGGGGAAGTGGATAATTGGACTTGTGTGAACTTCTCCTCTAATTATGCAAATATTTCTAATGACTTCTGTACACGATTGGTGGAAATGTGTAGTAACAAAGGAATGGTATGCTGTGCAGTTTCTTACAAGCAGATTTTTTGTTTGTTATTAAGTAATTGACTGACTTGATTTTTCATCTGCTTGTTGTACAAGGTATTTCGCCATACGGCTGCAGTCCCTATCCGTTCAGCTCATCCTTTTAGAATTGATCAAACTCTCCTAGATGTTTACGAGGAGTCTACAAGGCAGAAGAGGCCACTTAAGTTGTTGATAATAATTTTACCTGATCAGAGTGGCTCATATGGTAAGAGATCCAGATTTAAAATGTATTTCAATGATTCTAGTTTCTCTTTACAACTAAAATCTTTTTGCTTACAGGGAAAATTAAACGAATATGTGAGACGGAGTTAGGTATTGTTTCTCAATGTTGTCAGCCCAAGCAAGCTTCAAAATATTACCCTCAATATTTTGAAAATCTTGCTCTGAAGATCAATGTGAAGGTATTTTTTCTGCCTCATTGATTATTTGGGATTTTGATGTTGGCTTCTTTTAGTAATTTTTTAGTCATCTTTGAGAATTGTAAATTTACCAGGTTGGGGGACGTAACACCGTGCTGAATGATGCCATTGAAAAAACAATTCCTCTTGTGTCTGATGACCCTACAATTATATTTGGTGCGGATGTCACTCATCCACAACCTGGGGAAGATTCTGGTCCTTCAATAGCTGCAGTAAGCATAGTCATGTTCACCATTGTCTCTGTTCTGTTTCTGCATCTTGTTAAGAGGTAATTGATTGGCTGCAGGTGGTTGCTTCAATTGATTGGCCAGAGGTAACTAAGTACCGCGGAATAGTTTCTGCACAGCCTCATCGAGAGGAAATAATCCAAGATCTCTATAAAACAGTTCAGGATCCTCAGAAGGGTGTTGTTCATAGTGGAATGATCAGGTATGGAGGTGAATATGGTTTTATTTTTAGGACCGTGTTCTAGTGTTATTGGAAGACGTTTTCTTATTTCCGTCAAGAATAACTTGTTTTCTTCAGGGAATTGCTTATCACTTTCTATAAATCAACTAGAAGAAAACCTTCAAGGATTATTTTCTACAGGTAGCCTTTGTTTCTGATCACCCAAATTCTTGAAATTTTTTAGTGACATTAATGATCTTGCGTTTTTTAATTTGGCAGAGATGGTGTTAGTGAAGGCCAATTTAGTCAAGTCTTGCTATATGAAATGGATGCAATTCGAAAGGTATATTAAAGGTTTATTTTTGGTGGTGGAAGGGGGTGGGGGTTTGTAGGACTATTCTCTCACGTGGACTAAGTAACAGCTCAGTGTCTTTTGAAAAAAAAATCTTATTGAGCCCGCCATCAGCGTGAAATATAAGTATTGTCTTACAAACTCATAACTCCTATTATTTTGGATGCTATGGAGTCTGTTATATGGTTCTTTGATTATCAAATTACTTGGGCATTTCTTTAAAATGGAAAATACAAAGATTGTATGGAGTTTGTGATTTTTCAACTATCCTATTATTTTGGATGCTATGGAGTCTGTTATATGGTTCTTTGATTATCAAATTACTTGGGCATTTCTTTAAAATGGAAAATACAAAGATTGTATGGAGTTTGTGATTTTTCAACTAGCATAGCATGCTTAATAATGTCTACTACTTTTTAGTTGTGCAATGTTTGGTGTTTGGGCTTGCTGATGCCAGCAATTGTATTCCTTCCAGGCTTGTGCATCAATACAGGAGAATTATATGCCGCCAGTTACATTTGTTGTGGTGCAGAAAAGGCATCGTACTCGCTTATTTCCTACTGACACTGCCTCAACAGATGAGAGTGGCAATATCGTAGCAGGTAATAAATGTCATAATAAGGATTGATCATATTCTCTGGACCTCCCTTGCTGCAGTATTGTATTAACTTTTTACCACAACCATGTTTTGCAGGTACTGTTGTTGATACTATCATTTGTCATCCTACAGAATTTGATTTTTATCTCAATAGTCATGCTGGAATTATGGTAAATTAGACTTGCCTTCTAATATGATGATCAATTTATACACCTATTGATATGCTTCCTCTATCTGATTTTAGTTTTTCTTTTAAATTGGTATTCGTTAATTTTGTTATGTAGGGAACAAGTAAACCCACTCATTACCATGTCTTGTATGATGAAAACAAGTTCACTGCAGACAACTTTCAAGTGCTCACAAACAATTTATGTTACACGTAATGGATTTAATTCTTTCTCTATTGCCTGAAATAGTGTGAACAGATAATTCTCATATTAGTTCTACTTATTATATAATAATTCTACTCATTTACAGGTATGCAAGGTGTACTCGGTCGGTTTCCATAGGTTAGTGGTTTTTTGTTAACTACTCTTAAATTTGTTTGTAAGTTATCATCAGTTTATATCTAAGCTAGTGTTAATAGATAATATTATAATTACGTTTGTAGTGCCTCCTGCATATTATGCTCATCTATTAGCTTTTCGGGCACGCTATTACCTGGAGGATGAAACATCAGACAGTGGCTCTGCATATGCAAAGCGGAATGCAAGAGACAGTAACGTGGAGGCTCGGCCTCTCCCAAGCATTAGAGAAAATGTGAAGGAAGTCATGTTTTACTGCTGAATAGGTGTGTATTTTTCTGTTTATGTTTTTATCTAGGTTTCTTCCACTAATGCATTGTTGGTTAATGGATGGTTATGTAGTGTATCTTGAAACTTTCAACACTATACATATATGTTACATTTACATTGCCTTAGGTTGATTTTGCCAATAACTTTTGAACATTTGGTTTATCCCTGGAAGTTGGGGACTGCCCTCCTGATAATTCTTTTTGGTTCAAGGCTTTTTTGGTGTTTTGTGTACATGTCACAGGTAGAGGTTTTCTTGAGCTGGATGCTTTTGAATCATATTGTTTAGTTACCAAGGTTAAATGTCAGAAAAAAATGCTAAATAAATTGATTGTAGTGACCATATTTTCTTAACGCAATACCATATCAAAAAGAAATAATTCACAATTTAAAATAAATGCAAAAAAAATTGTCGAAGAAATTTTATTGTAAAAATATTCTAGTTTTATGTAAGATAGATATGGTTTTTACGTAGTTCATTAGCTCCTATATACAAGATAGATATTTTTCCTTCATAGTTTTATTAGTTTCTATATTCCATCCTGTCCTGATTTTGTTGGCCTTCAAGAAAAATGCATTCCCTCCTCCAGTTGGAAAGCTAGCTCTAGTTGTCCATTCCCTCTTCTGTGTCTTGATCCTTCTGTAAAAACCCAAAGGATTAAAGGCTGAAAAGCAGCAGCAGCTGCTGGCACTCGCACAACCCCTTCGTTGTTCAATTCTATTTGATGCCCATTTCTCATGTTATTTGCACTAATAGCTCTCTGCAATCTACAAAATAACCCTGTTAAACATTTACTGTAATGCAATTTTAAATTTACAAATATATATAAAAGATTGAGTGCAAATCTTCAATTACAGGATAAGTTAGGAAAAGGAAGAGGAAAATACCTGTGGATATGAATGCTGAAATGGGTGATTGCGATTGTGGGCAATCATATGCCCATGCTTCCTCTCCTCATGTTGACTTGCAAAGCCTGGAATCTGTGCAAAAACCTGGAGGTATCGACACTGTGAAGTTTAGCATTCATCATTAACCATAAAGTTGAAGTGAGCCTGTCCACTCGTAATCATACTTATTCAATGATTTTTAGTTAATGAAAGACTCACCATAATAATTAAACATTAATGGATATGTTGGAGTAATTGGAGTGCTGAAGGGTCCTGGTATTCTTCCCATTGTTCGCTGTGTGTGAGCAACATGACAAAAAAATCTCTCTCCTCTTTAGTCTATGCCATGGATACATGTCGAGGTTTGCGGTGAAACATGATAACGACAAGCAATCAGGTAATTAACTCATTAAAGCTCCACTATTATACACAAAAGGATCAAGGCAAGCCTGTGACCCTATCACATTATAGATGCACTATGGAAGAAAAAAGAAATGCAAAATACTATAAAAGATGCCTACTTATTGAGGGACTCTAAGGGTAAGTTTGAATCCCAAAGTTAACTCTATCAAAACAAAAGAAACTTCCAAAACTTTTGAGGCTTTGGAAGGAAGTAAATATTAAAATTAATAAACTGCACCTGCATATTTATCATTGTGGATTCTAATAGCTTGCTCAATTTCTTTGAGCTTAGAAAAGCATATTAAACCACAATTTCGACTTATTTCATTATCATTTCGCATAGTTTTAACGGATTTAACCATTTTACAAATGTTAAAAAAATTTTACAGTTTTTCTTTATCAATATCATCATTTATGTGTTTCATATACACATTGAAACCCTACCAGATTAAAAAAAAAAAATTTAACAAAATTAAAAACAAAAGGTACCCATTAGAAAAACTAGGGTCATTTTCTCCAAACCTTATTTTATTGAATTTGTTCCCGTGACATTCCCTAAAGTTGATGCTGAAGCATATGTTAGCGTTCTTGTTTCTCTAATGCCTTTGTTACATATAACACTTTTGACCCTATGTGTGTGTGTGTGTCTATATATATATAACACACTTTTGCAATCATCATTTGTTTTATACCATCACTAGAGGGTGACATGTGCGTTACACTTGGGTATATCTGACAAAAGAAGTATCATAATAAATTTTAATTTAATAGAGATCAAAATAATATATGTAAAAATAATTGTATCATGATTATTTATTTTACAAAAATTATCTTGTTTGTTAATTTAGTAGAAACAATTAAAATAAAATAGAAAGAGCAGCTACCAATTTATATGCAATTCCAATTTATAAATGAAAGAAAGGAAAACATGTATTAGATGATTTAAAAAATGAACTATATGATTAATTTACTTTAAGAATTGAAAATAGCATTAAATAAATTACCAAAAGAAAAATATAATAGATTATATTGTTGTAAAGGTGTTTTTTGAACTTTCTAATTTGTAAAATAGCAATTAAGCTAGAGTCATTTTTTTGTAGCTTGCTAAAGATTGGAAGAGGTTGTTATATATTTTTTTTGTTAGCATATTATTCGCATCAACCATAATCTTTAAGCTAGGTTGACTATTTTTTTTCTGTTATATGATCAAATTGATTGTGAAAAAATAATCATTCTTGTTAATAAAAAAGGAAGAGACTAACTTATAGTTATAAGACCAAATGCAAGAATATGAAGCATCAATAATTGTCATGGCTATAGAGTTACCCAATCAGACACGTTGCATCATAAGTAATTCCAAACTATATTTCATTTGGATTTTTGACTATAAACTAGTTTCTTCCTATATTAATAGGATGAATGATGTTCTTTTTGGAACCAAACGATCATAAGTGAAGGAACCAAACATTGATCTATTTACGAAAATGAAAGATTATGTACAAATAATATGAATAATCTCCAACATTAAAACAAATATAATATAAGTTCATTAATACAAAACATTTCAAACTTATTTCATATTTATAGATGTTTAACCTTTTTTTCCAAGAATACATAAACAAAAATAAAGATTACTGGGAAAAAGTACGAAAATAATAAAAGCAGTGAATTCATAAAAAAAAAAAAAATACTCAATGATTGTGAGAGTACCAATGTTAATTATAAAAGCATTCAATATCTATTTGAAATATAAAAAGAACAAAAGTAATAATAAGCATCATTATTATCGGGAAAACAATACAATCACAATAATTAAATATTTATCCAAATATAAAAAACACATAAAATTATAACAATCACAATAACATTGACATCCACACCAAATGCAATAGGAGGTAGAATAATAAAAAGTTTGATTTATTTTCTATTCAAACAAAACAAAATTAATAACAAAAATGAATAAATGCTATTTACATAACAAGTCCCACCAATCAGGATTTTAGACAAGAGATAAGAAGAAATTTTTTTCATGCGCTTGTTTTTTTTTTTTTTAAACCTGATTATAAACCTACCATGCATACACAACAACAACAAGTTACCATGTAAAACTTGAGTAAGTGAAGATATTCCTTTACAAATAATAAACGGGAAAAGGCATTAAGACCAGAAACATCCAAATGCAAAAAGAAAAAATAAAAAAAAAACACAAAAAACAAGAAAAGCCAATGAAACAAACCAACAACCATTTGTGAAAATGAAAAAAACCAAAGCAAAATATAGAACTTCCAAAACATAGGCAAACTCGCAAATCAGAGAAAGCAAGAAAGTAAAACAAAATCATTAAACACTAAGGGGCTGTTTGGCTTAGCTTTTTTCTAGTTTAAAAGCTATTATGAAGCTCTTATGAAAAATAATAGCTTTTAAAATTAAACTAAAGTTGTTTGATAAATTTTTTTTATAAGTTTTTATTTATATAAGTTACAATTTTGGTCAAAATTATTGTAGAGAGTATTTTTTTTTAAAAGGGTAATATTGTAATTATTTTTAATAGATAAAGATATTTTTGAAACAAAAATAAAAAATTTTCTTGTATTTTTAAAAGAAGAGAAGAAAAAGCTCCTTATAGGAGTTTTTTTTTAAACTCTTTTTTAAAAAATTTTACTCTTTAAAAAAAAGCTGTTTTTTTTTTAAGAGCTTTTCAAAATTTATGTTTGGCTTGACTTTTGCTTTTAAGAGGTAGATAAGCTGAAAAAAAGCTAGGCCAAACAAGCACTAAGAAAAGAAGAAACAAAGCAAATATCAAAGCACCTAAACACGACAAGACTTAAACAAAAAAGCGAAAAAGAATCATAAAAAATAAAAAAAGTCGTTCAAAACCCAACAAACATATAATACCAAGACAAAAATCTCCTCGAAACCCAGAGAAAAATGAATATAAATTATCGTCATTAAAAATTTCTTAATTTCAATGATGAAACTTTATAAATTATCATCATTAAAATATAAAAATGATCTATTACTTAAATTTAAATTTCAATTGATAATGAAACAATCAGGTTTGTGTATTCATATAAGGCAAACTCAAATAATTCACAAGTTTGAATAAAACAAAATAAAAAATATAAACCATTTAAGTAAAGGAATCATAGATGCCATGGTATAATTGTAAAACAAAAGTATTATAGTAATGTTTGGTATTGGTATTGTGAGTCATATTCTCAAAATTTTAATAAATAAGATATCATATTCTCATGTTTCTTAAAGAAAATTATTGAGAATACATAACAATTTGAATGAAATTGAGTACAATCTCTGCCGGAGATGTCCAAAGTTACTAGGTTATGTGAAATTGTGTAATTCTTATGTGGGATGGAATGCTGCCATTGCAATTTTCCCCTTTTCCTTTCCCTTACTTTATTTGGATACTTTTTTTAGTTTACTTCGACAATCGTTGCATTAATGGAATTAAATTTGAGTTAAGCAAATTCATGGTCCTGGGTTACTCAGTTATTGCACTTATTTTTATTCAATAAATGTTTATCAACATATAATCATCTTAGCCAAAAGACAAGTAAATCTAGAATGAAGAAATCTAGGCAAGTAATTATTACAAAATAATTAGTTTTAATAGTTTCAGATATTATTACAAAAAAGAAGTTTTAATAGATTTAGGCATTATTACAAAAAAAATCATAACTTCACATATTGTAAATTTTAAATAATTAGCATTCAAATATTATGTCATTGTTTATTATTTTAAAAAATAAAGTTTGAAAATATATATTAAAATACACATGTATTAAACTTTGTATTTTAGTGTACAAGAGTAATTGTGTAAATGAATATCATATTCTCAATAAAATACTTTTATACTAAACATTACAATATTAATTTTTAAAATTTTAATAAATATTTTCACATATATACCAAACATTATAATATTATCTTCTTAATAATCATCTTTTCAACAATTAGTTTTTGAATAATCATCTTATTATTAACAATTTCATGAAATAGAATTTTTTTTTCTGTGACAGATAAAGTTTATAAGTCCTCTTTTACTAAAAACAACATGACTTAATTTGCTTCATTATTAGTAATAAATTCAAAGTCACCTGAACTGAGTTTCCTATGCATAACAACGCTTGAAACAAGAATTAAAACTAAATATTTAATATGTAAAAATTAAAACTTTAAAGACAAATATTTAATATCTAACAATCCGATGAATATTTTTTTTCAAAATTTTTAGCATTTTTTCCAACAAAATACCCAATGCCTCTTTCTTGATTTGGTCAGTTCTACTAATATATGCTTCTTTGGGCCTCCGGTTGATTATAAGCTTGCCTTCCAAAGCTTAATAAAAGTAGTTTCCAAAACGACAATCTTTTTCCGCGCACAACACCAAATTTGGCAAAAATTTATTTCAAAATTTTCAAAGATCCAAACCCTCCAAAAATTCCATGAAAGGGCGTGAAACGAAGATATTTAGCGCCTGAACAAACAAATCCTATTGGTCATTTCCATTTCACGCGGATTACAATCCCCGGCACCCCCTCTCTCCACCGTACGATCAAAAAAAGAAAGATCTCCCCCCACTTCAAAATTTCCAAATTTTCGAATCTCCCACGCTTCTAAGCCGCTCTATATAAAACCCGCAAACCCCCACCCAAATTCCACATCCCAAATCTTCTCTCATTTTCTCAAGAAGCAAACAGCAAGTCACTAACGCCCCATTCCACTTTTCACCTCCAAATGGCTCGTACTAAGCAAACCGCCAGAAAATCCACTGGAGGCAAGGCACCAAGGAAGCAATTGGCCACCAAAGCCGCTAGAAAATCAGCCCCAGCCACCGGCGGAGTCAAGAAGCCACATAGGTTCAGGCCAGGAACCGTGGCCTTGCGTGAAATCCGAAAGTACCAAAAGAGCACCGAACTCCTGATCAGGAAACTCCCATTCCAAAGGCTGGTGAGGGAAATTGCCCAGGATTTCAAGACCGATCTGAGGTTCCAAAGCAGCGCCGTTGCGGCTCTTCAGGAGGCGGCTGAGGCTTACTTGGTGGGTCTCTTTGAAGATACCAATCTGTGCGCCATTCACGCTAAGAGGGTTACTATTATGCCCAAGGATATTCAGTTGGCTCGTAGGATTAGGGGTGAGAGAGCTTAGATTTAACAACTTTAGTTTTATATTTATTTTGTATTTTTGGGGTTTGATGTGGGAAATATGGAGCTGTGAAGTAGTGGGAATTAGATGGTAGTTCGATTTTTGAAGTTGGTTTAGGTTAATGTCCTTGAATACTGTGTGTGTTTGTTTTGGAAATGGCTCGGATTAGCCTAAGAAGCCCGGGCCGTGAGGAGGCGCGTGGGCGCGCTTTAGTAGCCCAAGTCAATCTTATAGCAAGTCATTCTATTTTTCTTTCCTTCAACATTGACTTGCTATAAGATTGTCTAAATATAATTTCAATGTGAATGTAAAAATAAGATACCCTAAATATTCATTTTAAAATCTAATGTTTGTTAAATTTTTATATGAAAATCTATTTATTATTTTATTTAAATTAGGATAGCTTTTTGGATGTTTTCCATTTAAAGAAAATTGATAATAGAAGGTACTAAATATAGTTAATTTTTCTTTAATGAATAAAATTAAAAATGTTGCAACTCAATTTGAATGAAATAACATGTTGATTTTTGAAATAAAAATTTGAATAATATTAGATATCAAAGTATGTATTTGGTGAAATAAGATATTATATACTATGATAGTGGTTTGAATGAGTTTGGCTTTTCATTGAGCATAAATTTTGTCATTATTTCATTTATTAATTAATTCATTTGTGAATTCTTACATACAAAACTTGGAAACTTGGAAAATGAGAATAGAGATGATTATGTTAAGGTTAAAATTATTATTATAATTTGATATGTGATATGTATTGTGTAACATAATATAATATTAGTAAAAATTAATATGTATTTATAATTTTATTGTATGTGATTAAGTATTGAAAATGTATTGTATAATATGAAATATATTATATAATATAGTTGATACATTTTTTTATAAAATTAATTTTAATTAATTATTCAAAATTTTATTTTTTTATTATTTTTCTAATTGAAACATGAAAACTTTATATTTTATGAGTTTCATTTTTAGATTTTACATAAAAAATAAAAAAAATTGAATTTTCTTTTTATTTTAATATGATAAATATTTTTATTTTTTATTTAACAAATTAATATGAAAAAATATATATTTTATTTAAAAATCTATATTAGTAAGGAATATGTTGAGAGTTTAAATTAAAGAGTAATTATATTTTAAATTTCTTTTTTATAATTCTCAATTTTGTTAAAAAAATAATGTCAAAAATTTTTTTATTTTACATGTATAAATGTTATTTATAATTAATTTTAAAATTTTTGACATATTTTACGATACAATATTTGATTTTAAAAAATAAAATTTTAATATATAATACGTATATCAATTTAACAATTATAATTCATGTGATTAGAGGCTCAATATAGAGTAAATGTTTGTCTAAATTTTTAAAATGGTCTATGTAAAATAGACCCAAAAGTGTAGAATTAACAAAAATTAATTAATTTCAACTTAAAAAAACAATTTATCCAAGAATGGTTTATCCTCAATAGCAAGTTGTATGATGTGTATTTATTTCCTTTCATGGATTGTCAATTCTGTTGTACTTGTTATAATAAATTGTTATGTATATTTCTCTATTGAATTTCTTTTGAGTAAGATGACAAAACTTCATATATACCAAAGCATTTTACCTTGAATAGGTTTCCAAGGCTTTAGGATCGGCTATGAGCTAGAAATTTCTTTTGAATAAAACAACAAAACTTCGTATATAACAAGGCATTTAACCTTGAATAGGTTTTCAAGGTTTTTTAGGATCAGCCATGAGCTATATATGAGATACATCCTAGCCTATTCATAAATTTGCAAAGAAAGGTTTGTGGTTGCATCATTTTTAACAGCATATTGTTCAAGATTTGAGTTTTAATGATCACGAGAATTATCTCAGATTTAAGATAACTCAAACCCAATTTTTATAACATTTTCATCCCATGATCCAGCAATATACGAAGAATTTCTTTTCACCCCAAGACCCCAACTCAGTGACCTGCTCACTTCTCAAAGTGATAGTAAGACGGTAGAAAATGCTTTAATTTCTTTGTTTGAAGAAATTCAAGAGGATTAAACAAATTCCCCCTCCCCCAAATTGCCAATTACTGTTGAATTAAATAGGTACCACACTAAAGCAACCAACACTAGATTCGACTTATTTATTGAAGGATGATGACAAATGATATGCTGAAAAAGGGGCTCCTCCATCCACCAGTTTGATTCCAAATCGCCTGAGTAGCCATTTCTGATTAAATACAGATGCAATTAAATTTAACAATCTTGTATATGACAAGGTAATAAGATGTGAACATAATATAGATTTAAATGAGTTTGGGTTTATGTTAATCATATTTCTTGTATTAATTGTGTTGATACAGTTAATACATGAATAAATTGTGTCAAATTTATTTAATCTATCTAAGACATATCTAAGATACAATTAGTTAATCGAGTTATCGTATATGCATATAATTTGTGATCCGTTTACTTAATTGGCCTCACTTATCATGTTATCATGTAGACAGGTCTAGTACACGATTAAAACTCTTTTATAGATCTATAATATTAATATTTTTATTATAATTTTGATTTATTGATATTAAATTTTATTATAATTATTAAATATTATGATATTTATAATTTTTTTGTTATAAATTTAAATAATAGAATCATATTTTACTTGTATATATATATTTCAATTTAATCATTTTCATCGGATCAATTGTGTATTAATCATATCAATTTGATAAATAAATCATAAATGATATAAGTTTTAACAGTGTTAACCATGTTGTGTCATATAAAATTTAACCCAACACATGTAATAAGTATGTTAATCGTATTGTATTACATATTTATTAAATAAATTTATATACATATTTAAGATTTTGAAACGATTAATTAATCATATTATATTTATATTTATTCCTAAAACTATTAATATATTAAATTTACACTATACGATTAAAATACGAATACACAAATTATCAAATGTAGATGCAACTATCACTTCTGTTCACAACTACATTTCTGATTCATCCAAAGAGCCATTTAATTAATGATGTCCTTTTATATTGTAAATATTTGTTTAACTTAGGAACCGAGCTCCATAGCCCAGCGGTCCTTGTGAATGAAAAGAACGAAGCCTAAAATAAATAAACACACAAAGAAAACCTTCAATGTGATATCAATGTTAATCAATCATTTTGTTTATTATATAAAATACGGTGAAGACATTTGGTTGGAAGAAAGCTTGAGCGTCCCTTGATAATTAATTATGTGGTAGCATATGGTAAAATTGTAGTATGCCATAATAATTCTATTTATTCCATTCCTTCCTGTCATGGGTTTTCTCCTCCCATAACTTTATTATGCTGCCACGTTTTTTTTCTCTCACTCATCTCAAGAATATGAATCATTCTTACCATAAAGATGTGGAAAAGGTTGATGAGTAGAGTACCCAGGTATTGTCTTTCTTTCGAGAGTTAAGTAGTTAACCAAACCGCAAAGAGGGCAAGTGGACCAAGAAAAGTTAACTGGGAAGTTGTTACTTTTTTCCACAGTGAAAGTAGACAAAATTCACAGCCTTTACAACAGTGAAAGCTGTTGGTAAAATAATGAAGAGTTGACAAATAAAATTAGTCCCAGGTGTGATTTACTATTTTTAAAAATAATTATCACTTTTTAAAATATAAAATTTGGTGCAAAAAATTAAAATTTCAAGATTCAATAAACTCTTGTGAATGAATAAGAATAAAATTGACTACCAAAATATAAAATATCGCTTAAGTTTAGTTCATGTGTATACTCCTATATAAGGAAAAAATTTACATTTTTTTTAAAGATTAATCCGATTTAATGTGTGCATAAACTCACTTTTTTTTTCTTACTTACAATAAATCTATAATAAATTTACTTACAGAAAATATTAATGTATTTTATATTTAAACAATGTGAGATAAAAGTCATATAAAATATCACTATTTTTTCAACAAAAGCAACCTCGCATGGTCAAAATTGGTTGTGTTTCATTATCACTTGTTACAGCAAAAACCTTGGAATTGGAGGTCTCGGACTGTCTAATTATTACTAAAATTGTTTCCCTTGTGGCTGATGCTGAAGCGATTGCCTTTCTATTTTTGGGAAAAGAGATATGCTTTAGGCTTCCATCCAAAGCAATTAAGATACATACATAATCCATACGTGAGCTTTGTAGCATCACATCCCATTTGCCACCCTTTGACCGAGACACCCATCATATAACATAACAAACTGTGAAACAGTTGAGAGGCTCTTCGGACCATCAGCCTCTTCATTTCCTTGTTTTCTTTTAGCCGTTTGCAATATGGTGCTTTGGGTGCCTGAACAAGATCAAGGAAAAGAAAAGACAAAAAATTTTTTTTTTTTCAACGTAATTTATAACCAGATTATTAATATATAACCAGATTTTTAATATCTGGTTCCAACTTCTAACATTACCAATAAATTTTTTTTGTCTTATCTGGTGCCTCAAATTTTTTTTGTCTTATCTGGTTCCAACTTCATTTCCTTGTTTTCTTTTAGCCGTTTGCAATGTTATATATTTATATTTATTTTTAATATAATTTTTTATATTATATGTATATTTAAAAATAATATTTAATATTTTATTTTAAAATGAATGATAAAAATATTTTTAATAATATTAAAGAGTGTTTAAATGATAGCATGAATTGTCCGGTAATTCACGAGGCAATGCTTGAATCAGATGCACTTACTGGGGCCAGCATCCTTCAAGTTTAACTTCTGAGACGCTTATTCGAGCGAAAACTTGGAACATCCAGAGTCTAGCCATGGGTGTTAATTGATTCTGTTACCCCAAGCGGGAACTTCACCTGATCTGTAGTTTAACTAGCAGTGGTTGTGTACCTAACTTTTCCACGACTATGACAGGGGCTGCCCTCCACCCGATATATGACCACGTGTAGAGAAGGTTTACATAGAGTAATTCAATGTTGTGGCATTAGAAGCAAAGGTTGTTTTTCGGATGATGGCTCTTTTTGTGGCATCAAATTATCTTATTCATTTTGAGTGGAAACATCAGTATTGATTTCATTTTTTTTTTAAAAAAGAACATTACATAATGGAATTTAATAAGGTTGTGTCATAAAAAAATATAATTTCCTCTTCCCCTTAAACAGAAGAAACAAAAAATGGTAAATAAAGAAAGTCAGCACATTTCAGTACTTCTCTCTTCCGAGGAAAATACAAGAATCTGACGGCTGGTGAGCCCACTCATAAAAACCCCTGGTAAAGGTTCTCCTAAGTATTGGCTTGAAATCATCCAGTGGGGAGTGGTCAATATTCTACGAGATTCAGTCCCATGCCGAAACATTACGTGGCCCAGGTGTAGAGGGTTTCCATTGCAATTAAAAATTACCCTGTTTAAAAGCAGCTTCTTTCGTAAGACATTCCCCTCTCATAGAATTTGTTTTTATATTTTCACTTTTCTCCCTTTTTTGCCCTTTGGATAATTGTTGCCTTTCGCCCAAAAGTCTATAACCGTACGCAAAAAATCCGTACTTTAATTAAAAATATATTTTAATTAAATAAAAAAATTCTGCATATAAGTAATCTTCTACGATGGAGCCCACTAACTCCTCCAACTCCATAGGAAACATCGCGTCAGCGCCGCCTCTTACTGGTAACAGACAAAAGAATGAGTTTGTTTTTTTCCTTTATTTTGTCATTTTGTTGATTGCTTTTCAAATTGTACTTAACTAGGCACTTGTGAATGACACCTGTTACTAGAGGGTCCATGGGGCTCCAGCTCAGCTCTGAGTTTACTCATGTTCGAGTGGATTGTCGTGGAAAACAAAACGAGGAAGCCGAGAGTCTGAGGCCGCTCAGGGCATTGGCCACTGGGCGGAGTGGACAAACGTCGTTTTGGCACAAAAATGGCGTACATGAGGGTGGTGGGTCCGCCTTTTTGTCGCCTAACGGCCTTTTTTGCTTTTCAGTTATGTCCCCCAATGGGGTGACGTGCATGTTGTTCTCCTTTGTTGCCTTGATTGTTTTGCCCTTGAACTTAATATGAAAGGTTAACAAAGTTTTTGACAAAATAGTAACATAATAGGAGTAATTAGAGATAATTAATTAATGACCAATAAGCCATACATAATTAGTTTTTACAAATGATTTAAGTTAATGCATAATGAGTTTGAATTAGGTATTGTGGATGAGTTGTATTAAATGGTTTGAAATGCAGGGATGGCCTAATAAGTTCAAAAATATAAAATAAAATATTCAAATGAGGTTTTTTTTATTAAAATTTTATTCTTTTAACTTTTTGAGATGTAAAATTTTTAATTAAACTTTTATAATCAAGTTCGTCTAATAGTTTTTTTTCAATTGATAATATAGTCAATCCATTTAAAGTTAGAGGAAGAAAGAACAAATGAGAAAGAAAGATTTCAAAAGTGGATATTATATATTGAAAAAAATAATTGTTGGAAATCATTAAATGCATTAATTGGAAATAAGAAAAATAAATGAAAAAAAACAGTTGTTGGAAATGATTAAATACATACGGCTGTTGGTTTTTTTTAAATAAGATAATATAGTTGAGAATTAATAGCATTTTAGAAATAAAGAAGTAATAGAAAATTGAGATTTATTAAGCACATAATTTAAAAAGTGAAAAAAAATAATTTTATTAATTATTTTTATTTTTATTTTTATATATTTTTAATATAATTAATTATATTATAATTATTATAAAATTGTAAATCTTATCTAAAATTAGGGTCTCTCCAAATTAGGGGCCTAAAACCCTTGCTTGGGTGGCTTCACCCAAGGGCCGGCCCTGTTGAAATGTATGCAAATGCTGCAAGTTCTAAAGATAAATATTGTATCATTTTTTATTAAAAAAGTTATTTAATTTTCTTGTTCAAAGACTATTAGATTCTTTATCACTTTCCTTTGAAATATTGTTCTCTGCCATTTCATAAAGCATTCTTTTATCCTTCAGTTCTATGAATGCTACACATGACTGATTTTCATAATGAATGTATTATTCATCGATAAATTAAATATTTATGAATAGATAGATTTTTACTGTGCATATTCCACTACTCTTTCACCCATAGAAGAAAGAGATTGTCAAGTTTGACCTTATAAAATAGCTGTCATGTCATACATGTGATTGATAGAGTGCTTGCATATTTGAAAAGTTTCGAAAAATAAATAAAAGTCAGTATTGTACATAGAGGTACAACTAAGTCGATCTATACTCCAACTAGTTAAAATAAGAATTTTAAGGTAAAATTGAGAATTTCACATTCCAGGGATGACTTAAAATGGTAATTCGGAGTTCAAGGACCGATTTGGAGTCAATATGGAATTTTCGATATTTAGGGGCAAAAAGGTCATTTTGCCACTCAAAAATTTAATTTGGATATTTGATGAAAATTTTGAATGAGATTGATCATTTGGAGTATAATTTGAGGTTTAGAAGTGAAAAATTTTACTTTCGGTGTTCGGAGTATTGGGACAAAATGATAATTTTACCACCCCGGGGGTAAAATGGTAATTTTCATCTCCCAACACTTATCAAAACCAAGGATTTTATTCATTATTGGAATGGATAAATATGAAAATTTATGTGGCGAAGAATTAAAGGTTAAAAGAAAAATATTTAAATTTTAGACCAATAAGAAAATACCACATGTCAAGTTTGACTTTTTAATTTTTAACTTGAAAAATCAGCCCATAATTCCCCATTTCCCTCACCATATTCAGCCAAAGTAAGAAAAAAAGCAAGAAAGAAAAAAACAAAACCCTAAGTGGAGAAATTCAACGAGAAATTGTGGAAATTCAAGCAATCAAGTGGAAAATGGTAAAATTTCTCAATTTTTGCTTGAGATCTACACTACCTATGCATTTTTCCTAATTTTTCATGGTTGAATTACATGTTTTCATAATGGGTTTATGGCTGACCGAATGGGTATGAAGAGGAAATGATGATGGAATTGATTTGATTTTAGGTGATTATTGATGTGTAGTATGAAAATAAGTAAAGAAAATCACATAATCTTTGAAAACCCATCATGGCCGAATCTTACATGAAATGTGGGAATGGTGGATTGATTTTGTATCAAGTGAATTGGTTGAAAATTGATGATTTGTGGTGTGAAAATCAAGTGAAAAAAAATTTCAGTATGAATGCACCACCATGGTCGAATTTTCCATGAAGAAATGTGAAGGTGATTTTGCTGAATTTTAGGTTATTTGGCTTGTGTTTGGTGATTTGAAGTATTAGAAAAGAAATGGAGTAATTTGGAATTAAATTGGACACGTTGGCCATTTAATCGGGTGATAGGCTGAATTAGGTCAATACTGTAATTAAACGGTTACTCGAGCATTTCGTACATTCATATAGAATTTAGGTTAATTTTATACTGAATTAGCACAAATGTAGTAATTGATTGATTGTGCAATGTGTCAAGGTGGTGAGTCTTCCAATAAAGGCAAGGAAATTTCATCCGAGGATCACTAATCAGAGTACTTCGAAAACCCGAACTCCTAGTACTGTGAGTAAACTTATTATCGTCTTAATTATCTAGAGTAAATTTTATTCGATTTGGTGATTTGGTGGAAAAATGAATTTAAATGGTGAATTGTTTTGTTTTATAAGAAAAAATGAGAATTAATAAAATGAAATGGATTTTTATATATCGATTTGAAAATTGGACAATGGTTTTGAAATTAGAGTAATTGGAGATCACGTACTATGTTGTGAATTGTGACATGAATTGAATGGCATATGATAAAATGTGAGCATGAATGGCTTAATTGATATTTGTGTTGAAATTATCTAAACAGTGTATTTAGCCTTGAGAGGCTGTGTACAAAATAATTGCCATGTCATGTTAGTGGAATTTTATTGAATTGGTGGGATTAGAGAGGTTACTGCAGTGGCAGCTTCCATGGACTAACCTATAAGAGGGGCACGAAAACCCAATTAAATGTGCTCACCTCGATTGGAGAGGCGCGTAGGGTATCTCTTGAGGTGGGATTTGAGTGCATCTCACGCCGGCCCATCACATGAAGGTGTGACTCAGCCAACGCCAAAGAATGACTGCGTGATCAAAATAAAAACATATTTTATATATATGTGACATTTAACAGCCTTGACAGACTCGGGTGGATGCCATGCGCAAGGCATCGACGAGTATTAATTTTGACAGGAGACAAGTTTTGTGAGATTCATAAGCTAAATTGATTATTTGAGTAAACCGAAGATTTATGTTATGAAACACATATTGGGATAGAATATTTTATTTGTCTCTACTTACTCGACTTTAGATATTTTTGATGATGTCTGTTTACTCACTGAGATTTTATAATCTCACCACCCTCCTTTCCTCACATTTCAGGCTCAGGATATAATATGGATAGTTGATCACATCAAGAAATAATCTCTGAGTTGCATCCTTAGAAAGCAAAGGTATATAGACTTATACCTTCTTGATCATCTGGGGGCCCACGTGTCTTTGTAAATGTAATTGCGTACTCTGTTTATCTGTAATACAGTATGTATGCTTTTATTTTGCTTTTACGCTATAAAAATTATTTACTGATACTTCTATAAAAAAATTATTTTATAAGATAATTGAATATTTAATTAAATATTTTGATTTTATTCTAATAGTTACCATTTTGTTTTAAATGGACGTTTTAGGTAGCAAACATATTTATGATTATGAAATATGTGTTTTCTACGCACCTACTACGTTTTTAGTCGGTTTTGAAATTTTTGAAAAAAATGACTGAAATGCCCCTGTGAGTCGAAAATTATTTTATGCTTGTTCTGGTAAAGAAAAATGGCTTGAAATTTGTTAAAACATTAAGGTCGACAACTGTTGCTTACAGGGGAGGTAAGAAATCTGATATCATACTTATTTGCTGATGTGAAATTTGTGATGTATAAGTGCATTGAGTGTTATATATAGAGAAAGAGTTATTATTGAGTACTAATCTTTATCGAGTCGTTAATTTGATTGTTTTGTAAATAAATTAAATAATAATAACTAAATAATTATTGTCATTACCGCTATTTGAAGTCTATTAGTACTTTTATAATAACAAGATATTGATAAAGATAAATAAGTATTTTTATTAAGTATTGTGAAACTTTGAATATATTTAATCACATATTGCATTGTATAAAGAAATGTCGTACTTCCATGTAGGGCTGTGCAATCGGTTTTTTCGATTTTTTCGGTTACTGGATATCCAGTAACCGAACTAACCGAACTCTTCTAAACACTAACCGAAACCGAACCGAATTTACTAAATAACCGAACTAACCGAAACTGAACTAATTCGGAATTTATGCGGTTTCTCAATTATGAAATGTGCCGCGGCTCACAGTTCATAATTAAAAATCCCACATAAAAACCCGACTCTCCGCTGGACTCGACCACAACACCCTAGGACCTAAACAACCTAGGGCTCTGATACCAACTTTGTCACGACCCAATTTCCGGGCCATGACCGGCGCAAGGACCCAATGAGCATAGCTCACTAAGCCCAAGCAAGCCTAATTTCACTTACTTTATCCCATACATGCTCGTGTGAGACATCCACACGTAACACACCCAGTGTACATACAATGCCAACTAACAGTGACATATCCAATCACACATACACACACACACCCTTTCCGGGTGTGGACACAGCCAATTCACAATAACATTATTAATCACAGTATACATGCACTATTCCAGTCATGTATTTAGCAATTTACATTGCTCACACACTTACATTCATACCAGTCAGAAATAGACTTTAACAGTGTACATTACATGTACATAACCATCATACAAAACCCAAGACTTCCAGCGGAGACATGTACAATAAAAGGGTATCATTATCGAATGCCAGATACATACCCAGGAGATGCTCTACGAGGACTCCTCGATTTAGGGTCTAACAGTCTCCTGATCTGAAAACATGAATTTTACAAAACGTGAGTATGAAACTCAGTGAGTGAATATTAGAAGGGAACAAGCAATCTCGTCTAGGAAATTTAACAATCATGATGCACTGGTTGAAGATAGGCCATTTTTTTTTTCTAACTACTATTTCAAACCCTTTTTCCCTTACCCAGGAATTTATTACGCATTCAAGGATTAAACATTCTTGAATTTACACTCATCATTCTATCAAAGTAGTAAATTGACGGTTGTTTACAAACCGTCACATAATAAGGGTTTCACAACCCGTACAATTTATATATGCATATGTACCACGTACAATTTAATTCACCAATCATTCTATCTCATTCATTATCCCATCTTTTCCTCCACTCTGCTATACTCTCAACTCATACATCATTACCGGCATTGCACTTCCCACTCCGCACATGCACGGTAGTAATTATCACAACCTTTATCATTAGACCGGCATTGCACTTCCCACTCCGCACATGCACGGTCGTAATTATCACACTCTTTATCATTCAACCGGCATTGCACTTCCCACTCCGCACATGCACGGTTGCATCAATTTCACCATAATTTATTAATAATGCATATCAGCATAATACAAGGGTACACAGATTCAGTACACTCAATTTCACATAATTTCTCAATAATACATATAGGCATCATGTTGATATACACATATGCATAACAATCATATTTAACGTCACTGAAATATTTTCATCTTCAGTTTCAAACAATTCGCATACCATACAATCACATATATACACAAATACATAAGCAATCATATACACTGCTAATATTCACTATCCTTAGTGGAAAAACATTTATTAGGGAACTTGGCAAGCAGTATCACTCAACTTTGCCGCCAAGTACCTGGGCGAACATCACTTGGTAAGGGGTATCACTCAGCATCCCTTCCAAGCTCATGGGCAGAAATCAATTGGTAAGGGGTATCACTTAGCATCCCTTCCAATCTCATGGGCAGAAATCAATTGGTAAGGGGTATCACTTAGCATCCCTTCCAAGTTTTCGGGCGAGAATTTCTCGGTGAGGGGTATCACTCAGCATCCCTCTTTACACACCATATTGCCGTATCCAAAATCATCGACATGTGTTTCCCACATATCGTACACATGTACATATATATATCAACACAATTAAATATCAATGCATTGCACGTATTTACACATGTGTGACAACACGTTATAAGAACACAAAATTTCGTGCCTTCAAGCATGCCACATAATTCCATGCCTTCAAGCATATCACCTAATTTCTATGCCTTCATGCATAACACATAATTTTATGCTTTCATGCATAACTCATATTTTTATGCTTTCATGCATAACACATATTTTCATGCTTTCATGCATAACATATATTTACCACATAAAATCATTTTTCTCAAAGGCTTGTTCCCGGCACGTATTTTTAAAAACTTTGGATAAATCATTTAATTATCCTAATCAATACAATGTGCATTTCTCAAATAATTTGAAATGCAAATTCACTCACCGTCTCACAAATCTAGATTCCGGATGCTCTCGGATTAAAAATCCTCTATCGCGATTCTCTTGCCTTTCTCGGATTTCTCACCACCTTAACACAGAATAAAATTAAGAAATTTACTAAATTACCCAAACTAACATAAACTAATTTAAATTGCTAACGTATGATGCGCAAAGGCAAAAATGCGTCCGATTATCGCTTTAACGCGGTATTGCCTAATTTCGACCGCTCAGCCGATAAATTGGCCAATAAGCCCGATTTGATTCCAAATTGCACAATTTTTTTTTCTAATACCTTAATTCACCACAAACCATTTAATTAATGCCAATTTCAGCCTTCATTATTTTCCATTTTTTTATGGAAAAATTCGGCCAATACAGTGCATTAGTACTGAAAATTTTTCTACTTCATTTTTCACTCTAAATTGTCATTTTCTAATTTCTTTCATTTCAAATGAAATCATTTCATTTGAAATGACCCAATTTCCTCATACACTCTCCACCCTAGGTTCGGCCTAACAAAGCACAACCATGAGATTCAATTTCTTTCTTCCATATTTCTTCATAATCATGCTTAACTACCTCTAACTACTAACATAGTCTAAATTCAATCCAATCCAACATCAAATCCCTACTCATACCCATTTTTCAGAATCCATTCCTTCATGATATCTCCATATTTAACCATAGAATTCAAGAACAAAAGCATAGATAAGCTAGGGTTAGAGGAAATCTAAAGAAAAGTTACCTTTGTTTTGCTTGAATCTTGAAAAACACTTGAAATCTATGGATTTTTGGCTAGGTTTTATGTTTTTCTCCTTTGTTCTTCTTTTCTTCCCTTCAATCGGTTTTTGTTCCAGAATTTAGAGAGAGAAATGAGGGCTAAGGCTGATTTTTATGGCTTAAATAATAAAATATAAAAGCTTGCCACGTGGCACCATGTGATTGGCCCATTTTTTTGACTTTTTGACTTTTTCTTCCATTTATTCTCCACCATTTGATTCATCAAGCCCAAATCTGATCCAAGGATGATCATGGCTGGAAAAATTTATTCTGGTAGTGGAAAATTACCGAAATGCCCCCGGGATGGCAAAATTACGATTTTACCCCTATACTCCGAAATGTACCGGAATTTCATTATTTTCACTGTCCAACCTCAAATAACATCAATATAAATCAATATTACCCAATTGGGGCAAAATCCTTTCAAAAAAATTCACATTTAGCACTCTGGTGGCAAAATTACCATTTTACCCTTGTGCTCCAAAAACACCGAAAATCACCATTTTACACTGCTAAACATCATTCTATAATTATGGGATCATAACTGTATGTCACATAATTTGTAAAACCCGACCCTATAAATACATGTCATGGCATACATGCAATGAATAATGTGTTTGTATGTTAGGAAAGTCTCAAAGAATAGCTAAAACCCGATATTGTACCAAATGGTACACTTAAGCTTATTTAACCTCGAATTAGTTCAAATAGGAATTTTAAGATGAAATTTAATATTTCACAGTCCAGGAATGACTTAAAATGATGTTTTGGAGTTCGATGGTTAATTTGGGATGAAACTGAAAATTTTGATGTCTAGGGGCAAAATCGTCATTTTACCACCCAAGATGATAAATTGACCATGGAGTGAAATTTTTGATCAATATTGACTATTTGGAGTATAATTTGATGATAGGAAGTGAAAAATTTCAATTCCGGCAGTTTTCGAAACATAGGGGCAAAACGGTAATTTTGTCGTCCTAGGGGTAAAATCGTAATTTTCACCACTCAAAACTTGTCAAAATCTTAGGATTTATACATTTTTGGTATGAATAATCATGGTATTTCATGTGGTGAAAATTTGAAATTTAAAAGATGAAATTTTAAAAACGGGTCCCACGGGAAGTGACACGTGGCATAGTTTTAAATGAAATAATAATATTTTAATCCAAAACAGCCCATTTAAGCTTCAGCTGATGAGGGGCATGACCCAAAGGAGGAAATAAGAGAGAAAAGAGAGAAAAAAAGGAAGAAAGCAGAAAAACCAAGGAAAATCTTGAAATTTGACGGAAGATTCGCGGTTTTCGCCTGTTTTCGCGCCTAACGGTAAGATTTTTCGACTTTGGCTTGGTTTCTACTTTTCCCATGCTTTTGTTTTCATTTTCCATGCTTCAAGAGAGAGATCACAGAATAGATCTAAGTGCTGGACCGAATTTGAGGGGAGAGATTTTGGATTTTTCAAGTTTCGATTCTTAGCTAAATCGGTAGTTTCGGTTAGTTAGAGTTGTTTAGAAATTAAATTGGACTCGAAAGTATAGAATTTTCACAATACCCACTCTAGGCTGAACCTTCAATGCTGTCCAATGGTGATGAATTGATTTTTATTCAAATGGATTGAAGGGAAAATGATGAAAAATGACTAATTGTGCTAGGAAAGCAAAGTAGAAAATTTACCGGGTGAATGTCACATTTTAACCGAATTTTTCAGGGAAGAAAGTGACCTGAATTTAGTGATTCTAGAGGGTTATAAGCAGGTATTTGATGGTTAAAAATGTTGGAGAAAGAATGGGACGATTTAGAGCAAAAATGGAGCGCGTTAGCAATTTATCGGGTAAAGTACCGAAAATAGGCTAGCACCGCGTTTAAGCCGTTTTAGGCCGTTGCATTTCATGCCATGCATTAATATAGGATTTATATCAATCATATAGTGATTTAGCATAAATGTGTTGAATTGTGTAATTTTTACAATGTGTTTAGGAGGAGAGCCTTCCGGTAAAGGCAAGGAAGTCGTGCCCGACGAACAGTAATCGGGACACCTAAAAAGCCTTAAATTTGTGCAAACGGTGAGTAAACTTATTATTATTGTAAATTATCTAAAGTCTATTTTAATTGTTATTTGTGAATTTTATGCAAAAATGACTTTAAAAAGAAAAATTTTGCTATATGCAAATAAATAGATTTAAATGTTAATATGTGATTTTAGTCAAAAATTGAGTAGTTTGGAGGCCATAAATTGTATTACAAATGATGTTTTCATTCAATAGGCTTATGAGTATGTGTATATATGTGGCTATGTTTGAAATGTTATTGGGAATAAATGTAAGTTGAGTTTTTACTATGCAGGCTGGGTAAATAAATATAAGCCACGTTATACTGTCGAAATTTTATTAAAATTGGTGGGTTTAGTCACTGCAGTGGCGGGTTTCTGTGGACCGCCTATTAGAGGGGCACGGTAAACCCGGTTATATAGTTACTCCGGTTGTAGAGGCGATGAGGGTAACTCCCGGGGTAGTGTTAGAGTTCACTTCACGTAGAACCCACACGTGAATGTGTATCTCGGCCAACGCCAAGGAACGGCTTGTTTTAAAAACTAAAACGTGTTTAATGTGTAAATGTTTGACAACCTTGGCGGACTCGGTTAGATGCCTCGGCCAAGGTATCCCCGAGAACTAGTTTTGGCTTAAGCCATGATTTTAATAAAAGTCATAAGCCTTAACAATTGTTTTGATAAATCATAAATATTTCTTGATTTAAGAAATAAAATGAAACTTTATGAAATGGTTTGAAATAGCTATTTAAATTTGCCTCCATTTTACTTACCTTTAGATGTTTATGATAATGTTTGTTTACTCATTGGGATTGTAAAATCTCACCCACCTCCTGTCCAAACATTTCAGGCCTGTGGTAGCTCGTAGATACCAGATTTTGTCGAGGGCCAGCGTAGATTGTCTTCCCACGACAGATAGTAGGTGTACTACCATTGTCGTATCTGTATAGTTATGGGCCCACCGGTCATTGTAATTATTATTGTACATTATGACTTTGTAACTTAATGTATGTATGAATTTATTTTACTTTCACGCTATAAAAATTACTTATATGCGTGTCTATAAAAATTATTTTATAAGAAAATGGAATATTTTTATCAATATTTTTGAATAGTAAATTATAACTTTAAACCCTTGAAAAAGAAGGTTTCGAACTTCCGATTTCAAATCCGATTTCAGATTATGTTTTCTAGATGCATAAACTATATTTTTACCAGATTTTAATATTTTCGTCGAAAAATGACTAAAATACCCCTGTGAGTCAGATTTTATATTTTGATTTATTTAAGCTAGAAATGAGTAGTAAACCTTCAAAAAGGGGATGTTTGGAAAGAATTACTCACAGGGAAGGCTAGAAACTGGTACGTAAGACTTACGGGGTTCTAGTTGGCATTCCGGATAATGAGTGTCAATTGGGACGTCGTGGCGGTTGTCATGGGCCCGAGGGAAGTTCCGGGTCGTGACATAATTATTTTTAGTCCAATGTGATCAAATCTTGGTCAAAAATCTCCATAAATCAACAAATGAGAAAATGACCGTTTTGTCCCTAACCGGTCAATTTTCCCGATTGACTCCAGATTGGACCTTGAACTCTGAATCACTATTCTGAGCTATTCTGTGGGTCTCAGAATTTAGAAATTCCTCTTAGAATTTCTATTTAAACTAGTTCAAGGCTCGATTTAACTTAGTTGTACTACTCGGTACAACATTGTCTTTTAATCGAGCTTGACAAGGTCTCACATATTGCCTCATCTAACTCTAGTGCATAATAAATGTGAGATTAATAACTCGCCATTGAGATCATAATATCTTTCATTACTAAATATTAAACTTTATTGAGTTGTTAATGCAAATATTGAATCAATATGGAATCGGTTAATTGAATTAATAAATCCTTATTGTCATTGTTAAGATTTGATAAAGATGTTTACTGTGTATGTACAGTAAAAATCATGGACACCAAATATGTTCGTTGTCTTGCCTTTTATAGAACATTTTTGAACTTTTATAAGATTACTAAAATGGATCTTATTTATGAATATGTGTAAGTCTTTTTAATTGGTAAATACCATAGAATTATGAGTATTTTAATCTTATTTTGTTTTTTTATACAAAATTATTTTACTTCCGCGAATATTAAACTTTGTTGAGTTGTTAACACAAATATATAATCAATGAATTGAATTAATGAATACTTACCATCATCATTAAAATTTGATAACGATGTTAACCGCATATGTATAGTAAGTATCACGAACACTAAAAATTTTCATTGGATTGTTTTTTTATAGAACATTTTTGAACTTTTATAAGATTAATAAAATATGTGTAAATATTTTTAATTGGTAAATATCATGGAATTATGAGAATTTTAATCACGTTTTGTTTTTTATATGAAATTTTTATTCTTCCATGAATATTAAGCTTTATTAAGTTGTTAGTGCAAATATTGAAATAATTAATTGAATTAATGAATTCTTACTGTCATCATTAAGATTTGATAAATATGTTAATTGTGTATGTGCAGTAAGTATAATGGACACTAAAAATGTTCGTTGTGTTGCCTTTTATAGAGCATTTTAAAAGGCAATACAATGAATATTTTTGAACGTTTATAAGATTGGTAAAAGAGATCTCATTTTTAAATATACATAAGTATTTTTAATTGATACCTTTTAAAAAAAGTATTTTTAATCGATAAATATCATGAAATTATAAGCAATCACATTTTATTCTTTAAATGAAATTTTTTTATAATTGTGAATATTAAATTTTATTGTGTTGTTAATTCAAATATATAATCAATTAATTGAATTTATGAATCATTAATGTCACTAGTAATATTTGAAGTAACTATATCAGAACTTACAAAATAAAAATAATATTAATAAAGATGAGAAAAGTAACAACAAGTTACAATGCAATTATATTTATTACATTTCGTTTTATAGAACAATTTTTTCACTTATATGTTATTAGTATAAACTGACCGAGATTCGCACTGTCGAGGAAAAAAAAAATTCATGGGTTCAAAAGGAAAATGATAACTGACACCCACCCCGAACCCTTCAAATGCGTACCCACTACGGCTAGTACAACCCATCAAAACTTCAGCAATGCCAAAGTCGTCAAACGTTTTCGTACAAAAAGAAAAGAAGAAACAAAAGGTCATAAAGACTCATCCGACATTTTGTTAAAGGAATGATGGCAGATTCGTCATTAAGAGCCACGTCGTAGCCGTCACTGTCCTGTCACCTATAAAATGAGGCAGCGCATACGCACGTCTTCCCAAGTCTTCTCTCTGTGGCTTTTATAAAGAAAGGCTCACTTCGCTTTAACTGGTTTATTGGAGCGTCATTTCAAAAAAATCATAAGGTCTCCACCGGTAACCATATCATCTTTGTATTCTGTTTCTCGCCTTCTGAAATTTCATCTTGACACTATCTCTCTGTCGTTTAACTGCAATGTCTGGACGTGGCGGTCGGGGAGGTGGCGGACGTGGCTGGGGACGGGACTCTGGTAGCGGTCAACCGTTGCCGTCTCTCTCTCGCGGTGGCGGCAGTGGTAGAGGAAGAGGTCGTGACGCTAGTGGAGGAAGTGGACACTTGGGTCCTCCTCCTTATTCCTCTTACACTCCGCCTCCTCCTCAGATGGCTTCTACTCAGCCACCTCCTCCTTCTGCTCCGTCGACGTCTACGGCTCCGGCGTATCATCCTTCGTCGAGTTCTGGTGCGGAATCATTGATGAGAGAGGTCTCGGAAAAGCTTACATTGGAGCCTGAGGCTGCGACGACGGCTCCTCCTCTTCCTCCGTCGTCTTCAAAGGCGATTAGATTCGCGCAAAGGCCAGGTGTAGGTCGGGACGGTAAAAAATGCAATGTTAGAGCCAATCATTTCCTCGTTAAGGTTGCTGACAAAGATCTTCATCACTACGATGTAACTCTCTCTCTTCTCTTTTCCTCTCTGTCTTTCCTATTGATTTTTAGCCACTCCTACTCTTGTCATATGTTGGCCTTCCTTCGTTTTATTTTTGTAATTTTTTTCTCTTTTATTCTTTTTTGCTTATATCTCTGTCTTTTTTTTTTTTAATTTCTCGGTTCGTGGAAGGCTTCTAGTAATTTCTTTTATAGATTGTTTTTTATTGTTATTTACGTTAGAAGCAAATTATGGAAAATTTTAATTGTTAATTATATGCTTAAATTATTTACGCTATTTTCTTTATTCCCTATTTTTTGAGTTTTGTTGGTTTCTTATATTTGGTTATTTATTTACCTCATTGCCATCTCTGTCTTCTTTTTCATTTTTTTCTTTTCTATTTTAATGGCTTTTGGTACTTTATTATGTATTATAGGTTTCTATAACTCCAGAGGTAACCTCAAAGAAGATGAACAGAATTATAATGCAACAACTCACTGAGTTGTACAAGCAGTCCCACCTTGGTGGTTGGTGTCCAGCCTACGATGGCCGGAAGAGCTTGTACACAGCTGGTGCTCTGCCTTTTAAGTCAAAGGAGTTTCTTGTTACGATAATCGATGAAGACCAAGGTCGTAGTTCATCTAGCAAAGCAAGGTAATATTGTTTTATACTACGATGGTGTCTATATGCAATTTCGTTTTTATTATCATTGTTGTCTAAGGGTTATTGGTCTGGTTGTCTGTTATTGCAGTAAGGAACGGCAATATAAGGTGGCGGTCAAATTGGCATCGAAACCTGATCTTCATTGTTTGCAGGAGTTCTTGCTTGGAGGGCATTTGGAAGCTCCTCAAGAAAGTATTCAAGCGCTGGATGTTGTTCTTAGGGCTAAACCATCTGAGAAGTGCTCGATTGTTGATAGAATGTTAAGCATTTGTTGTTAGCAATTATATGCCTCTGTATCGGATTAATCTATTTGAAACTTCCTTTTGCAGTTATACTGTGGTGGGGAGGTCATTTTTCCACTCGGATTTAGGTGGTAAAGGAGAGCTTGGTAATGGAATCGATTATTGGAAGGGGTATTATCAGAGTCTTCGGCCCACTCAAATGGGTTTATCTCTTAATATTGGTAGCTATTCCATGCTTGTTGTTCCTTCTTAAGATTTGTGTAGCCACTTGTACTTAATGTTTTAGTTGTAGTTGAACTGGTTTTCTTTTTCAAATTTCTGGTTTTGCTTTACAGATGTGTCTGCTCGATCATTCTATGAGCCACTTTTAGTTTCGGACTTTGTTGCCAAACATTTCAAGTATACAAACCTGTCAAGGCCTCTGTCTGATCAAGATTGTGTTAAAGTATCATTCTCCTCATCCCTCTGTTCTTACTCGTTCTTTGTATAGTCACTTATTTGTTTAAAAGTGTTCTATATCATCAAAGTTGTTGAAATTTCTTATATGTTGTTTCTATTGCCATGATTTTTAGGTGAAAAAGGCCTTGAAAGGGGTGAAGGTGCGACTTACGCACATGAAGTATGGTGCAAAAACTTGCAAGATCGTTGGCATATCCAAATTGCCAATAAGAGAGTTAACGTGAGTTTGTTATAATTGCTCATAATTATTTGAAGCTATTTGACAAACAAAAGTGCCTTTTTTGGGCCGGTATGGTAGAACTGTTTTTGGGTGATCTGTGTTCTGTCACAATTGGATTGCTTATGGCAGTCCCATATGTTTACTACCCAAATAAGTTCCACATTCAAATTGATCGGAGTTAATAATCGACTTGTTCCAGAATATATTTCATGCTAGATATGTGAGTCAATAGCTACCATCATCGCTGTGCAAAGAACCCGTCTGGATAATGCTGAAAAGTAGATTATAAAATATTTGAATGGAGCTGTGAGGGATATCTCAGGAAAAAAGAGGTGCTTTACAAGATGAGGATTTCTGTAATAAGAAAAATAATTGTATAACACTTGATTCCTGAACCTTATTTTCTCTGTTATATCGTCATCAATGATGTAATTCTCTTTTTTTTATTAATCTAACCCCTGTTCTCTCTTCCTATTTAGTCTTACTATACTTTTGTGCAATTTTTGGTTTTGTTAGGTTTACTCTTGACGACAAGAAAACAAATGTGTCTGTGGTTCAATATTTCCTTGAAAATTACAAAATTGAGCTTAAGCATGCATCGTTGCCTGCCCTTCAATCTGGAAGTGAAGCAAAACCTATTTACTTGCCAATGGAGGTTCAGTTTATATGGATATGGAATTATTTTCTTCTTATAATTTTTTAACACTTTCTATACTGATATTTTTTACCCTTCTCTCCTATATGATTTTGTTTGTTATGCAGCTGTGCCAGATTGTTGAAGGACAGAGATACACAAAAAGGCTAAATGATCAACAAGTGAGAGCTCTGTTGAAAGCAACCTGTAAACGTCCACCTGATAGGGAGAGGGATATTAGAAGGGTACAGCAACATTTAGATACTCATTGTTTTGTTGATTAATTAAGAGCAATAATGTGACTTGGCATATCATGTTGCTGCAGATGGTGAGCAATAATAATTTTAACGGAGAAGAGCGTGTAAGTGAATTTGGAATTCATGTTGGACAAGAACTTGCATTTGTTGAAGCGCGAGTTTTGCCTGCTCCAGTGGTAAGTACATCCCAAAATGTTATGTTTTCAAGAGAAATCATGCTTGGTATTTTATTATGAAATATGATGTTCGTATGTTTTGGTTGCTGCAGCTTAAGTATCATGATACTGGACCAGAAAAAAGTGTTAAACCTAGCAAAGGGGCATGGAACATGATCAACAAGGTGCTATACTAGTTTTCTTTGACTGTGTTGTTCATTTCCTTTGGAATAAAAAAATAGAGAAATCAGAATAAAGTCAAGATGATTGGATCAGCCATTTCTTCTTGCACCAAAGATTAAATTTCCAAAGGAACTGGAGTTGCACATGTTTCCGCATTGTATGTTTGACATTGTAATGTGTCTTAAATTCTTTTGGGGGATTTATATTGGATAAGCTCTGGGCGTGATTGGAGCATTTATAATACTACATACAGCTGAAAATTTGGGGAATGATGCTTTTCTTGACTTTGAAGGTTTAGAAGAATGGTGGTCTCTTTGAAGTTACTAGTAATAGAACCCTATTTACATAGTCCTTGGAACCTGAAGGCAATTGTAGTCATTTGTATGAAGTGTTGCTATACCAGGATTTTCACTGATTATTTTTTTTTGTTTTTTGGTTCTGCAGAAAATGGTCAATGGTGGGGAAGTGGATAATTGGACTTGTGTGAACTTCTCCTCAAATTATGCATATATTTCAAATGACTTCTGTACACGATTGGTGGAAATGTGTAATAACAAAGGAATGGTATGTTGTGCTGTTTCTTACAAGCAGATTTTTTGTTTGTTATTAAGTAATTGACTGACTTGATTTTTCATCTGCTTGTTATACAAGGTATTTCGCCATACGGCTGCAGTCCCTATCCGTTCAGCTCATCCTTTTAGAATTGATCAAACTCTCCTAGATGTTTACGAGGAGTCTACAAGGCAAAAGAGGCCACTTAAGTTGTTGATAATTATTTTACCTGATCAGAGTGGCTCATATGGTAAGAGATCCAGATTTAAAAAGTATCTAGTTTCTCTTTACAACTAAAAGCATATTTCTTGCAGGGAAAATTAAACGAATATGTGAGACGGAGTTAGGTATAGTTTCTCAATGTTGTAAGCCCAAGCAACCTTCAAAATTAAGCTTTCAATATTTTGAAAATCTTGCTCTGAAGATCAATGTGAAGGTAGTTTTTCTACCTCATTGGTTATTTGGGATTTATGATATTGTCTTCTTTTGGTATTTTTTCAGTCATTTTTGAGAATTGTAAATTTACTAGGTTGGGGGACGTAATACTGTGCTGAATGATGCCATTGAAAAAACAATTCCTCTTGTGACTGATGACCCTACAATTATATTTGGTGCGGATGTCACTCATCCACAACCTGGGGAAGATTCTAGTCCTTCAATAGCTGCAGTAAGCACGGTCCTGTTCACCATTGTCTCTTTTCTATTTCTGCATCTTGTTAAGAGGTAATTGATTGGTTGCAGGTGGTTGCTTCAATTGATTGGCCAGAGATAACTAAGTACCGAGGAATAGTCTCTGCACAGCCTCATCGGGAGGAAATAATCCAGGATCTCTATAAAACAGTTCAGGATCCTCATAAAGGTGTTGTTCATAGTGGAATGATTAGGTATGGAGGTGAATACGGTTTTATTTTTAGGACCATGTTATAGTGTTATTGGAAGATGTGTGCTTATTTCCATCAAGAATAACTTGTTTTCTTCAGGGAATTGCTTATTGCTTTCTATAAATCAACTAGAAGAAAACCTTTAAGGATTATTTTCTACAGGTAGCCTTTGTCTCTGATCACCCAATTCTTGAATGTTTTTAGTGGCATTGTTGATCTTGGGTTATTTAATTTGGCAGAGATGGTGTTAGTGAAGGCCAATTTAGTCAAGTTTTGCTCTATGAAATGGATGCAATTCGAAAGGTATATTAAAGGTTTGTTTTTGGGGGTAGAAGGAGGTAGGGGGTTTGTTGAACTTCTCTCACTTGGACTAAGTAACAGACCAGTGTCTTTTGAAAAATAAAAATTATTGAGCCTGCCATCAGCATGAACTATAAGTATTGTCTTATAAACTAAAAACTCCTATTATTTTGAATGCTATGGAGTCTGTTATATGGTTTTTTGTATATCAAACTACTGGAGCATTTATTTAAAATGGAAAACACGAAGAATGTATGGAGTTCATGATTTTTCAACTAGCAGAGCATGCTTAATAATGTCTGCTACATTCTATTTGTGCAATGTTGGGTGTTTGGGCTTGCTGATGCCAGCAATTGTATTTCTTACAGGCTTGCGCATCAATAGAGGAGAATTATATGCCACCTGTTACATTTGTTGTGGTGCAGAAGAGGCATCATACTCGCTTATTTCCTACCGACACTGCCCCAACAGATAAGAGTGGCAATATCGTAGCAGGTAATAAACGTTATAATAAGGATTGATCATATTCTTTGTATCTCCCTTGCTGCTGTACTATATTAACTCTTTACCACAACAATGTTTTGCAGGTACTGTTGTTGATACTATGATTTGCCACCCTACAGAATTTGATTTTTATCTCAATAGTCATGCTGGAATCCAGGTTAACTAGGCTTGCCTTCTAATATGATGATCAATTTATATAATTATGATATGTTTCTTCTGTTTGATACTAGCTTTTCTTTTTAATTGGTATTCACTATTTTTGTTATGTAGGGAACAAGTAAGCCCACTCATTATCGTGTCTTGTATGACGAAAACAAGTTTACTGCAGACAGTTTGCAAGCGCTCACAAATAATTTATGTTACACGTAATGAGTTTACATCTTTCTCTATAATCTGAAATAGCATGAACAGATAATTTTTGTATTAGTTCTATTTATAATATAATAATTCTACTCATTTATAGGTATGCAAGGTGTACTCGGTCGGTTTCCATAGGTTGGTGATCTTTTCTTTAACTACTCTTAAATCTGTTTTCAGGTTATCATCCATTTATTTCCAAGGCAGCGTTAACAGATAATATTATGATTACATTTGCAGTGCCTCCTGCATATTATGCTCATCTAGCAGCTTTTCGGGCACACTATTACATAGAGGATGAAAGTGCAGATGGTGGCTCTGCAGATGCAAAACCGAATGTAAGAGACAGAAACGTGGAGGTTCGACCTCTCCCAAACATCAAAGAAAATGTGAAGGAAGTCATGTTTTACTGTTGAATAGGCGTGTCTTTTTTTGTTTATGTTTTGATTTGGGTTTCTTTCACCAATGCATCGTTGGTTAAAGGGTGAGTATGTAGGGTATCTTGGAGCCTTCAACACCATGCATATATGTTACATTTACATTCCCTTGGGTTAATATTGCCAATAGCTTTTGAACAATTTGTTTATCTCAGTTACCAAGGTTAAATGTGGCTGTGTACAGAGTAAAACTATTCTTAAAATTATGTTTATCAAAAAATATGTTTTGAAGTATGATTTTTTTTTTTTGCCTTTGACGTGCAATTGTATTAAGCTATTTGCTACTCGAGGGGCTAAACTAAAATGTTATAAATCATACTTTATCAGGCCTTCCATATATAAAAGCAAAAATTGTCAAACACTTGAACTTTACAAGAGAAAATATTTCCATAGTCTGGAAAAATTGCTTGAAGCTTCATGTTGTCGATTGAGGAGTCCAAGTTCTGCCAAGTATCCAAATTTCCCAATCAATATATAAAAAGCAAACGTCTAATTAACAAACAAATTTTCACGCGGTAAACAAATTTCCCGCTCGAAACGATGATATTTAGCGCCTAAACAAACAAATCCTATTGGTCCTTTCCATTTCACGCGGATTACAATCCCCGGCACTCCCTCTTTCCACCGTACGATCAAAGAAAAAAAAGGAGAAGGGTCCTTCCTTCACTTAAAAATTTCCAAATTTTCGAATCTCCCACGCTACTAAGCTCCTCTATATAAAACGCCCTAAATCTCCACCCAAACTCCGCATCCAAAATCTTCTCTCATTACCTCAAGAGGCAAACAGCAAGTCACTAAATCTCCTTTCCACTTTTCACTTTCCAAATGGCTCGTACTAAGCAGACCGCCAGAAAATCCACAGGAGGCAAGGCACCAAGGAAGCAATTGGCCACCAAAGCCGCTAGAAAATCAGCCCCAGCCACCGGCGGAGTTAAGAAGCCACACAGATTCAGGCCGGGAACCGTGGCCTTGCGTGAAATCCGAAAGTACCAAAAGAGTACCGAACTCCTGATCAGGAAACTCCCATTCCAAAGGCTGGTGAGGGAAATTGCCCAGGATTTCAAGACTGATCTGAGGTTCCAAAGCAGCGCCGTTGCGGCTCTTCAGGAGGCGGCTGAAGCTTACTTGGTGGGTCTTTTCGAAGATACCAATCTGTGCGCCATTCACGCTAAGAGGGTTACTATTATGCCTAAGGATATCCAGTTGGCTCGTAGGATTAGGGGCGAGAGGGCTTAGATTCACTTGCTTTAGTTTTGTGTTTGTTTTGTGTGTCTAGGGTTTAATGTGGGAAATATGGAGGTCTAAAGCTGTGGGGAACTATATGGTAATTTGATGTTTAGAGTGGGTTTAAGGTTAATGTCCTTGAATGCTAAGTGTTTGTTATTGGAAATGGTTTTTATTACGGAAATGAATTACTTTTACTTAATTGGGGAATTAATTAGTTTTGTTATTGTCCTTGATCGGGATATTGGCTTTCTTTTTTCCTAACTTCTGGTTGAGTAGTTTGACCCTTTTTTTAATTTGACTCATTTTGTGGTGCTAATAATATCTTCCTGTTTTCTATTGAGAACTGATGGATACAACACTTCGTAAGAACAGTGTCTGCTTTTGGTTTCTTCACCATTTTTTCGTTCTCTTGTGCATCAGTTTTTCCATCTCCTCTTTTTTGTTTTTGCTGCACTGCTGTGGTAAAATATCATTTGCTCCTTTTACAATAAAAGAGCAATTCTATTTTGTTTCGCATCTTATGATTTATTTTTTAATATTATTTTATTTGAATATTAATTCTATCATTTTATCTTTATTTAGACTCAATATTCTTTTTATTTTTTCATATGTTAAATAGATAAGTAAAAATAATTGGATGTAATGATGGGATATCTCGCTAATTTAATTTCATTAATTTTTTTTTTCATTTTGAATAGATCTTATCTAAAAAGTAATTTTGTCTTGTTCTAGTGATAAAAGTGTGCATTATGAATTATAATGATGTATATTTATGAATTTTGCTTAGATTGACTTTCTGGCTTAGCTTAAATAGTGTGAGCTTATGATTGTGATTGTTAGAGTAATTATATGGAGTAAATCAAAAGTTTGATTACTTTATTTGTGTGATTGAATTGGCGTTGAAATTAATACACATGTTGTAGTTAAACTTTTATATGTTGTTCATGTGAACAAATTTTTTTGAAAAAAGCATTTCTGTTTAACAAATTTCACCTTAATTTTGATGGAATGTTTATCAACTATATATCATACCTAAAATAATTTATCACTTTTCATTAATTTTTTTTCTAAATCAATAAATGTTCAAGGAAAAATGTCACAAAGCTTGATTTGTGCCAAAAAAACAGAGGTACCTTTGGGCCAGGCATATGAGGTCATATGACCACAAATCGAAAGCCTATTTTTCACAGGGTTCGGCTTCTCTACCTCAGAATGCAAATCCACAAAGCCCAAGTGCAGGGGCAGAGCCTGGCCCCTTCAAACTTACACAGTTCCCCACTCAATAAAGCTCAAATCTTGTAAAATTTATTTTCTCCTTTTAATTGGTTGCTTATACAACAATTGGGATTCCCCCGGCCCCCTTTTTTTCTCTTTGTACTTCAGCAATATCTTCACCGTGTTATCATTCATACAACATTTTATATGTTCTTTTTCGATTTTCTAGACTTTTTAGGTTTTTGAATACTATTATTGTATTATGTTCTCCAAATTAAAACAACAAGAGTGGCATGGTACTTGGAGCAATGACTCAGATGCTGAGATGGCACACTTGGTTTTGTCTCAGCATATTCCATTTGTACAATTCTTAGAAAACCAGAGAATTTTGATCATTAATTGCCTTCAAAGGGAGTTTTGTATATCGTACAATTCACAACTGTTCAACCCAATGGTCTAAAAAATAAAAAGGTTCTAATTTCTAATGTTTTTCTTTATGAGTAAGGTATTAAGTTAACAAAGATACGGGGAAGGAAATACGATTGATTATATTTGTAAATTTTCATTCACATGGAATTCAATCCCCGTTAAAAAAAATCAGAATTTGATTATCCTCTCAATTTTTAGTTAGGGATATGGTTAAGATTTTGAAATTCCATGGCTTTTTTAGGTGAAATTTTATTACTTTCTTTATCTTTTTTTTTTAAAAATAATTTAATCCAAAGTTTACATGCTTTTTTCGTAGACAACTGAACATTTTCAGCCAAGGAATTATTCTTTTAAAAATTCCACATGCTTCAAATCATATATGCTTCCAATTATATATATATATATATTTTAATTTATAGTATTATATATATCTAGAAGCAAAATTAAGATTTAAAGACCTAAAGGAAATGAAAACAACTAACCCAATAATTCTCTCTTGTCATTTTGTGAAAATTAACACGTGGAAAGAACAAAAGGCAAAGGACAAGAGTGGAGAAAACCAGGCTACAACGCAGAAACCAAACCCCATTTATTTGCTCCTATTGCAGGAATTGAGCTTCCTTTTGCCCAAGGTCCATCCAAGATAAAAAAGACCCCCCCATCTCCATCTTTCATGTGCTGTATCATATACAAATACGAAACAAGACAAGGCAAATAAAATCCAAGTGTTGGGTCTTTCACACGTAGGGTCCAAAAGCAGGGCAAAAAGGGCACAAAAATTATTCTTTTATTTGCATTAAAATACTTAATTTAACAGTTGGAAATTGGATTTTCCTCAGAAAGAAGGTTGTCAATTTGGAAGTTGAATGGTGCACAATATCCAAAGGTTTCTAATGATTAGATGATGGGGAGATTGCTAGTTTATTTGATCGTACGGACATCTCTTAATCATTTTCCTCTGTTTCTGCAATTTTACAAGTTGCTCGGAGAAGAAAAAGGGCGCAGTCCAATTGTTCCAAGATTATTTCCATCCACTATGTTGTTGGTTCCACTGTGTTGCAAATGTGGGAAAAGCCATTCACAAAAACAAGTTTTCAGTAGAATACATTTCTTATTTTCTTTTTTCCTCTTAATTTGAATCTTGGGTTTTCACATGATTCCTTTCTTTTTGTTGTGGAAAGCCTTATCAGATGCCTTCTTTCTTAATATAATTAAACCTCTTAGATTCGGAGCCAATATTATTTAGTGCATAACACATGTAATTAAAGAAAACAAAAGAAAAGTTCTTTCCTTTAACTTTGACTTGCTATAAGGTAGTGTTTCCTTGAAGTTTTATATCCTTTAGAATAAGAAGTAGATCAATTAAAGTGCGATACAATTTCTATGTGAATGTAAAAATAAGATAGCCCAAATATTGTTAAATTTTTTATATAAAAATTTCTTTATTATTTTTATTTAAATTAAGATAACTTTTTTGGATGTTTTCCATTTAAAGAAAAGTCAGTAAATATAGTTAATTTTTTTTAAATGAATAAAATCGAATATGTTGTATCTGAATTTAAATGAATAACAGATTGAATTTCGAAATAAAAATTTGAATAATATTAGTTATTAAAATAAGTATTTAGTCAAATAAGATATTATTATATATTATGATGGTGATTTGAATGAGTTTGTCATTTTGTTTAGCATAAATTTGTCATGTATTTTATTTACTCATTAGTTAATTCACTCATAACTTCTGACATACGAAACGTGGAGACTGAGAATAGAGATGACGATATTAATGTGAATAGAAACCGAAAATGAAACAAATGTTTATTTAAATTGTTGAAATTGTCAAAGTAAAAGACCTAAGAATCTAGAATCAATATAAAATAAATAATCAAGTTAACAAATGAATTTATCCAAGATTGCCTTATCCGCAATGCCGAGTTGAATAATGTGTATTTATATCCGTTCATAATTTGTCTATTCTGTTGTACCTATTATAAAAAAATGTTATGTATCTTTCTTTATCAAATTTCTTTTGAATAAAATAACAAAACTTCATATGTAACAAAGCAATGGTCTAATTTGTGATGGCCCAAACCTAAACCTGTAACTTTGGGGTTGTTGACACACTTGACACTTGTTTAATATGAACACATATGATTAAAAAGTATATGCCTAAGATTTAAATTTCTCTATAATAATATGAAAGTAATAAAAGAGTTTTCTTTTTTTTTTTGAAAATAAAAGTATATTTGGGCACTACCAACCAAAAGAACAGGTTAAAAGGATAAATCTCAATTGCTATATAAGGCTGATCCTATCGGCAACAACCCACAAGCTAGCCTCCCATATTTGACATAAGGCAAACATGTCCTGTCCAACAATTGGTGCCACCACCCACATAAGCAACGGTGTCACGTCAGTTGACTGCCAGAAACAAGTCCGTTCATGGCGTTTTCTCCGTTCCCTCATCGAACTCCTCATTCCAAGCTGCAGCTGCACCTTCGTCGAAGACCATGAGATCAAACATGAAGATTACCTTCGCAGCTATTATCCACAACCTGTCTGTACTTCTTCTAGTGTAATTACAGGTACCATCTTTGGTTATCGCAGGGGAAAAGTCAGCTTTTGTATTCAAGCAAACTCAAAGTCCACCAACCCAATTCTCCTCCTTGAGTTTGCTGTCCCAACAGCGGTTTTGGCTAGAGAAATGCAAGGTGGTATCCTCCGGATTGCACTGGAGTGCACCAGTTCAGGGAATGATGGGAATTCTGATTCAGTTTTGTCCGTGCCAGTGTGGACTATGTACTGTAATGGAAGGAAAGTTGGATATGCATTTAAGCGCAGGCCATCGAAAGCTGATATGGATGCTTTAAGGCTAATGGGTTCAGTTGTTGTCGGTACTGGAATGATTAGTGGAAAGGAACTCGATCATGACGATGAACTTATGTACCTGAGGGCTAACTTTGATAGAGTTCGTGGTTCATCTCATTCTGAATCATTCCATTTGATTGATCCGGATGGAAACATTGGTCAGGAGCTTAGTATTTTCTTTTTCCGGTCACGGCCGTGACCTTGATTCTGGTTTTTCCACAGATACTTTTTGATTTCAAGCCTAGTGGGTGGTTGTCTTGTAACCAGTTTTTAGCCAGTCCCCTTCTTTTTGAGCTGTGCTGATCATTAGCATAGCTTTAACAGCCTTTGTATTTGAGAAAAATCTATGTTTTGGGGGGAGGTGTCAAAACCATCTGTACGGCCTGGTTAAAGGAAACTAGATTTCTGTAACTATAACAAAGGTGGAAGAGATCATCAGGTTTAACTATGAAGTGTTTTTTTTCTCTTCTGCTTCAAAATGAAACTAGTTAATTTGCCATTTTTACCATATGGTTTCAGTATCATGGATGATTCTGAATGGAATTTTCATTCTGTGAAGTACATGCTGTAAACATCAAGACAGCGAAAGCGCATTCCCTCTTCCAGAAGAAGAATGATATTACAATTGCCCTGTGGGCAAGGCTGTCCCCATTTGGCACATATCCAAATAACCCGACCATTCGACAAACCCTATATATCTTGATTTCAGCATGCAAATTTCGGCAAACCATAATGAACCAGTCTGTCCTAAAAACAGTAACCTGCAACAAATCCCTTTTTCCCCCTTGGGGGTAATTTCTTAAGGATTGATTATAATACCATGACAGAGCAACATGTCTCATGCAGGCTTGCACATATGAACCAGGTAAAAGTCATAAGAAAAATGCCATTGCAGATCATGAGAATTTTGAACAGTTCACACTTCCAACATGCCAAAAACAAAACTTACTAACATCATCCTCTACATCATCACCATTTTTTTAATTGTTTAGCAGGCGCAACAAAATCCAACTTTTTCTCTTTCAAACTTCTGAATAGCACCAGCATAATATATATAATATTTTTAGCGGCTGAAAATGGGCAGCTGCCCAAATCTGTTTTAACCCTTTATTATTCTAAACTTGAGAATAATATTTTATGAGCTTCATTGAATCAAAAACAGTGCACCAAAAGAATATATGATTCGTGTGTGTGTGTGTGTATATATATGCCATATGCAGAGATCCAGACAGTGTAAAAACAAAAGATATCTGTGTTAGAAATCCGACAACTTGAGATTACAATCCTTTCTCAATATTTGCCATACTATAGTTGTATGAATATGTAGATGAGCACATATTTGAAGTTTTAGTGAGGTATAGATTTTTGTACAATTGTCAGGGTGGGGGCTTTTTTTCTCTAAAATGGGAGATGATATGTTGTTGTATGAGCTGTTATGTTGATGCCTTGTGTCGTTTTTTTCCAGAGCGTGTGTGTAGATATTGTATTGTGCACATGGAAGGAGGATCTATGATCATGAATTGGTGTTCATCACCTTTTTATTACTATTTTGGTTGGGGCCGTGCCTTTTTCACTTTTAAGCTTAACAAGTTCTTTCTTTTTTCCGTTTTCTTTTTTAAAAAATTAAATTATCATGTCATGGACTTAACGCATTATCACTTTCAAGCACTCAAAGTAAGATTGGGGCTAACGTAATAATTAAAGAGGTAATAAAGAGTCAAGAAGGTTTAGATTTCCTATAATTATTGTCACAATTGATCAATACGATTTATGTCACAAAAATATTTGTATGTTATACGAGTTAATTCACTGAATGCATGTTAACACATTTAATTAACCGCATTAATAAGTTAATTTACATTAATTAATAAATATTTAACTTATTTAAATTTATGTATTAAATTATTAATATTTAAATACATAAAATAACTTATTATTTATAGTAAATTAATTATATTTAAATAGATTAATTATTTTCATACATATCGTGTAATTTATGTAAATGTATAACATGATTAATTAATAATATTTTATTCTCATCAATCTATTTATTTATATAATTTTACTTTTACACAACCTGATTATAACCCGATAATTATATGAATTGCCAGCTCTAATTGGAGTTTGCCATTTTGCTACTGCATTCTACCAAGTTTGTGATATCATATATACTCTTGTTCAGCTAATTAGTGTTGAGATACTTTAGGTTTTATAATGCTCTTTAAGATGTCTAGAAGGAGTAATAAGTTTCTTATTTAATTTTATTTTGAATTGTAATTGGTATTTATTATTTATTGAAATATAACTATTACTACCGTGGAACCTAGGCTTAAACACATTAGGGCATAAGTACACTTGTCTTTCTTGTCACAAATTAATTGTCTCCCCTAACGTCTTCACCTTTAGCCTCTCCCAATCACAAGCTAATGTATTTTTTTTTTTTTTGAAAGGTGACAAGCTACTGTATCTTTTTGTCCAATTCACATGCCTTATATGTAAGCCTCTATTCAAACATTTAATTTTCATGATTGACGTTTGTATCTTTATTGAAAAAAAAGTTGAGTTCACATCTCTTTTTTTCAAATAAAAATAATGATAAAATTATATATAATTCTGATAAAACATTAGGATATCTTAAATTTAATATATTCCCCAATGCCAAACTCCTCCATTTAATTCTCCTAATGAAAATTAAATTATTGTTTCACACTTGTCAAAAAAAATTAAGGGCATATATTTATATTCCTTTCTCCTCACAACTACTAACGCAAGCTCAAAGGAGCCGTCCTCCCATTTATAACTTACCAAAGTCCACAATTATTCAATTCTACTGCCTTTTACCATCATCATACTTTTTTTTTTTGGGATAGCAAATATTTGTGTATTAAGAATGCAATTTTTCTTCCATAATTAAATTAATTAGGTTTTCGAAATACGTAAGGAGAGTAACCCCTTCTCCTTTTGGAAACTTTATCTTAATATTTATGATTTTAAATCAATAACCTTTACCCTAAAGTTCTTTTAAAATCTAAATTCTATTGTTGTATTTGGTAACATAGCAATTAAGATACATGAACATTAATTTTAATTTTTCTATTGCCAAGGAATGCACCATGCTTTGGTTCCTCCGACGGTAACCCTATCCAGAACTTATTGGGCTTTGTAAGTAAACCCCTTTCCAGCCCGAATGAGTAGGTTCATTTTTTTCCCCTGTTTTTAATTTAACATATTTAAAGTTGAATTGAGTAATGATTCTATTCTCACAAAAAATATGTAACATCGAAACAATTACTTGTAAGCTTGATATTAGTGAGACTCTTAGTATATAGTACTTACTCAGATATATTCATATTATATTCAATTTCTAATATGCGAAATGATTAAAAAACTTTATATTATAATCAGATCTTCTGACTTTGTGAGGTGGGATGGAGGAAGGTAGGACAACGCCTATCATTTTAGGCCATCTGTCATTAAGTTATTTAGGTTTAATTATAATTACGCAGCTTTTTGGTAATTTAATCAGAAGATAATATAGAAAAAGACGTTTTTGATTTGTTAGTTAGAATGTTTGATATCACGTGAAACATGTTTAATTATTCTTAGTTCTAGATTTTTATGATTTGATCAGCAACAAATAAAACGAAAAAGGAATCGTTGCTACTTGATTGAGCACTTGGGAATTGAGAAAAATTGCTTGCTGGGATTTAGATAAAGCTACTAATTTATTAATTGGAGATCTAATAAGCCTAGAGCTACTAATTTTACAAATGATTCCTAAAACAATTCATGTGCAAACCATTAATTATTATAGATAAAAAAATCTAGAGAAAAACATGTCTTTTCTTTATTTGACAATATAGGCCTTCCTTTCATTATCAAAATTATATAATTAATAATCGACATTAATTAAGAGAACTTTTTTAAAATAAGATTTTTATTATCAAAATTTTAATATAGGATAATAATTGATTTCTTTTAAAGGAAATATAGGAGGGGCAAGTGTTGTGATTAATGTTGAGAATGGTGGATTTTTTTTCCAAAAAAAATTTTAATAACTAATTTAAAGAATTTTCAATATAATCTTAAAGAAAACCGGTATGCTATAATGAACCCGGTCCGAGTTAGCTGGCACCAATCCCCTTTCCCTCCTATGCCAACTGCACCTAACGGTCATTTTAGTTTGGTAGTTGAAGCTTTGAAATTTGAAGAGAAAACCCAGGGAAATAAAAGAAAAAAAAAACCAGATTTTTTGAAAGAGCAAAACAAAATTATTTAATTGCCTCTTCTAACTTCTCTTCAAATCCTCAACCTCCCCTCCTCTATCGATTTCTTTCTTTATCAACCATGCTCTTTTTATTTTGTTTTGTTTTTGGATTCATTATTTCTGGTATTGTACTGCCCTTTTTCTCTATCCATTTGGACCATTTCGATTCAAGCCACCTCATTTTGCTCCTATGGGAAGCCACAAATTCTTCAGGTTTTTCAGTTTGAGAACCCACTTTGACGGCCTCCGTTATTCCGACCTGGTTCATCAAAACCTTGTAAGCAATGCTAATAGTAATATCAATCATCATGACCGTGATGGGTTCTTTTCGAATTCCGTTTTCAGGTTTCTACGGCGTTTTCAGTCTGGAGGTGAGTCGTCCCCGTCAAGGTCTAATTTTATAGTTTAGTTTGGTTTTACAGGAAGTGTTTTCTGAGATGAGGTTTTTGTGTTTTTGGGTTGTTTGTTTGAGATATGTAGAGAAGATTGATGGGGGTTCAAAGACAGAAGAAGAAGAGAAGGTTTACTCCTGGTTATATGCTTTGGCAAGATCAGAAAGGGATTTGGTTTTCGAGTATGTTCGATCCACAGAAAGAGGTTAGCTTTATAATTTTTTCTGATTTAGTGCTTTTATTGATTGGATTAGTATTGGGTCAATGGAGTGCCTGTCGTTAGTAGGATGTTTATAAAATATGCTGTCTGTTGATTGATGGATTACTGATAAAACTTTTTGATTTTTTAGTCTATTTAGATAAATTAAGAATTGCATTAATGCAGCAAATTACTCCTACCCAAAAAAAGTTACATCGGTGATACAGAGATATGTATTCAATGATGGATTTATTGTCAAGATCAAATATCAACTGCAAAAGCTTCTTTGAGTAAATAATTAATTAGGTAGCACACTTCCTTGATCTGTGTACCTCTTTGTTTTTTTTTTGGTGCCGTTAACATGCTCATTTCTTGCTTCTGAGTAGGCTTGAGCTTTACTGAAGCCGAGAGGAGATTGAAGGAAAATGGCCCAAATGTTCCGCTTGAATATAAATTTCCAAGCTGGTGGCATCTTCTGTGGAACGCCTTCTTTCATCCTTTCAACATCATTCTGATTGTATTGTCAGCACTCTCATACATAACCAGTGATAATCCAAATGGATGCATCATGCTTATATTGGTTTTTATTAGTGTCTCCCTTCGATTCTATCAGGTACTTCTTACTAGCTCAATATTCAAATGAGTGTCTTACATCCTTTTTTTGCTTCAAAAGGCTTTTAACGATATATTCAATGCGCCATCCAGGAATATGGCAGTTCAAAAGCGGCCATGAAACTTTCAGAATTTGTAAGAAGTCCAGTTAAAGTTCAAAGATGTGCAGGGAGGGTGGTTCAGACTGAATTAATCGTACAAGTGGACCAAAGAGATGTTGTTCCAGGAGACATTGTCATTTTTGAGCCGGGGGACCTGTTTCCTGGTGATGTAAGACTATTAACTTCAAAACACCTGGTTGTAAGGTATAGCAATTTCAACATTTCCCGTTTTCGTTGTGATGGTTGAAATTTTCCTTTATGTCCTTTTTCTGTCTGGTCAACCATGGAAAGCCTTATTACATCCTTGCTTCTTGAACAGTCAGTCCTCACTAACAGGGGAGTCTTGGTCAACTGAAAAAACAGCCGATGTGAGAGAAGATAGGAGCACTCCTCTGCTAGAATTAAAGAACATCTGTTTCATGGTGGGTATAGTTGCTCCAATATCACTCTTTGATTTGTTACTTGTAGTAGTAATAATTTTTGCAACATAAACAGAATTTAATGGTCCCATGTAGAAAATACTTAATATGTTGCTGTTAGTATCTCAGTTAATGATAGTACCAGGAACATTGGCTGGCCATTAATCATTTGCACTATTTGAATCTAAAAAGTATGACAACTTCAGTTTAGCTAATAATCAAGGGTTATCTATTAGTAGGTAGTCATAGATTCTTACTACGTAATACACTGAGGTATATACCCGTTGTGATTAATATTTCAGGGGACAAATGTGGTATCAGGTACTGGAACTGGTCTAGTTGTCTCCACTGGATCCAAGACCTACATAAGCACCATGTTTTCGACTATTGGAAAGCACAAACCAGCAGATAGTTTTGAGAAGGGTATTCGGCAGATATCTTATGTGCTTGTTGGTGTGATGCTTCTGGCAGTCACAATCATATTTCTGGTAGAGTACTTTAATTTTTATGATATAAGTGAGAGTACTCTTTTTGGAATCTCGGTTGCATGTGCCCTTACTCCTCAAATGCTTCCCCTCATCATCAACACAAGTCTTGCAAAGGGAGCACTTGCTATGGCAAGAGAGAGATGCATAGTCAAAAGCTTATCAGCCATACGAGACATGGGATCAATGTAAGTTCCTGAATATAGAGGTGAAAAACTTAAAAACTGTTAAATGAGTTAATGCTTACTTGTATGTTGTTACTTCGAAAACACTTGGTGCTGAAGTAATACTTAAACCTGAAGCAAAAGCATTATTAGTTTTGTGTACATTTGTGAAAGAAAGAGGAGAAGCGGAGAGACACAGTTATTCTGGTACTTTACAGTAAAATTAGTATGTTTGTCAAATTGTTTGTAATGCACAGTGCCAGTTATATATAGTCCATCAACCGCACGATCAAATCACACCATGATTATTACTACTTGAACTGTATTGCATCAGCTTTATTAACGAGTATGAACTTAAAAAGTGGACACAGCAAATCAAGTTGATCTTCCACTGAGATGCTTGATTTAAGTAAAGAGGAAAATTGCAAAACATAACAATCATAAATAGTACATAGAAGAGAGATTTGGTGATATTTTGGATTCAGAGGCATGCTTAATTACACAGGATGTTAGCACTCTTTGACCTGTAAATCTGGGTCAAAGACCTTTGCTTGCTTCCACCCTTTTGAAACCAAGAGTTTCACATATAGATCTAATTTGCTCAAATCATTGTATATATACCTCGAAAAAGTGCATTTGCAATGGCTTGATAAAAACACTTGCATTTTAATGCTACAGCATGTGAAAAATCCTACCTCATGCTCTCTGTTGTTATACATACTAGGTTCAGCAAGTTTTTCATTTTGGAGTTCCATTGTTTTGACATTGATACTTATTTTTGTTTTGGCAGGGATATCCTATGTATTGACAAAACTGGGACACTCACCATGAACCGTGCAATCATGGTTAATCATCTGGATAGCTGGGGTACTCCAAGAGAAAAGGTCTTACGTTTTGCCTTCCTGAATTCTTACTTCAAGAGTGATCAGAAATATCCCCTAGATGATGCTATTTTGGCGTTTGTGTACACAAATGGATACCGGTTCCAACCATCCAAATGGAAAAAGATAGATGAAATCCCTTTTGATTTTATGAGAAGAAGAGTATCTGTCATTTTGGAAACAGAATCTAATCCAGAAGGCAGAAATAGCCAACCCTGCTATAGATTCATGATAACCAAAGGAGCACTTGAAGAAGTGATGAAAGTTTGTTCCTCTGTGGAGCATGTAGATAGGGGTGAGATAACAGCCTTCTCTGCAGAAGACCAATATAGGATTTTAAATGTGGTGGAAGAACTCAGCAATGAGGGATTACGGGTTATCGGAGTTGCAATAAAGAATCTACCACAAACAGTGAGTTCGATTCTCCTTTAAACCATTTTCTTTTTTATTTTATGTTCTTGCTATCCGCCTATCCCTTTCTGTTTTACCTTTTATGTGCATGAATATCAAAAAGTTTCTCCTTTCTTAGTAATCAAATTCAACAGCATTTCATGCCATAACTAGATTAGTTCACCTAGGCACCAAGCACTTGGCATCCTTGTAAAACATGATTTGCTCATTAGTATCGGGTTTAGTCAGAGCTTTTGGGAATGATACTCCCAAGTCCATACTCTATGGGAGAAAGGTTTGGGAATTTGGATATTTGGTACCTCCAAGCCAATCCTACGATAGAGAAACAATTCTTAAAGTGCCTTGAATGTAATGCAGTTTTATGTCATGTTGCAGCAAATAAGTGAGCAAAGCATGGACAATGAGGATGGTGTTGAATCAGACATGGTATTCCTTGGTCTGATAACATTCTTTGACCCACCTAAGGACTCAGCAAAGCAAGCTCTATGGCGGTTGGCTGAGAAGGGAGTAAAAGCAAAAGTATTAACTGGTGATTCACTGTCTCTAGCAATAAGAATTTGCCAGGAAGTTGGCATCAGAACCACACACGTAACTACAGGACCAGACCTGGAGCTACTCAACCAGGATGACTTTCACGAGAATGTTAAAAAGGCTACAGTTCTGGCTCGGCTCACCCCCTCTCTAAAACTGAGAGTAGTACAGTCCTTGCAGACAGTTGGTAATCATGTTGTTGGGTTCTTGGGAGACGGAATAAACGATTCACTCGCATTAGATGCTGCTAATGTAGGAATATCAGTTGATTCAGCAGCATCAGTTGCAAAAGACTTGGCTGACATCATTTTACTTGAGAAAGACTTAAATGTGCTCGTTGCTGGAGTCGAACAAGGTCGTCTTACTTTTGGCAACACAATGAAATACATAAAACTGTCAGTTATTGCTAACCTAGGGAGTGTTCTTTCACTCTTCATAGCAACTCTCTTCCTCAGATTTGAGCCATTGACCCCAAAGCAACTCCTTGTACAGAACTTCTTGTATAGTGTGGGTCAGATCGCAATTCCATGGGACAAGATGGAAGAAGATTATGTCAAAATCCCTCAAAGATGGTCTGTGAAAGGTTTGCCGATGTTCATATTATGGAATGGCCCCGTCTGCACTCTCTGTGATGTAGCCACCCTGCTGTTCCTTTGGTTTTATTACAGTTCTGATGACCAGTTGAGTGCAACTTTCTTCCGTTCCGCCTGGTTTGTTGAAGGGCTTCTCATGCAGACCTTGATTTACCACTTGATACGGACAGAGAAAATTCCCTTCATTATGGAGATTGCTTCTTGGCCTGTAATTGGTTCAACAATCCTGATTTCTGCTGTTGGTATTGCAATACCATTCTCAGTAATTGGAGATTTCATGGGATTCACTGACTTACCACTCTCATATTTCGGGTTTTTGGTTGTGCTTTTTATAGGGTATTTTACAGTAGGTCAAGTAGTCAAGAGACTTTACATTTTGGTCTACAAAAAATGGCTTTAGATATCATATTGAGATGATGTGAGCAGAATGCTTACAGAAACAGAATCTAAAGTAGGAACAAATTTTTCCATGTATATTATTGAGAGAGTACATACATTGCCATTGTTTTGACAGGATTGACCATTTTTTTTTGGATATTCTCTGCTCTAACAATGTTATTGTGCTTGCATATTTGCCAAAATCAATGTAATGGTTGTTTTACAGAAGAGATGAATGTAATGGTGGAGTAGCAAAGAGCTTCAAAAAGGGGAAAAAGAAAAGAACAAGCCGCACTTGATCATCCTCTTCATATCTGGGTCTCAAGGAACTCCATTGTTCAAAATATTTGACACAGATGGAACCAGACCAATGCAAGTAAAAGCCATGTAAGGCTGTTGAAAATTTTCTCTTTCTGTGAATTACCTGCATAAATATATGTCACATGCTGTTCAGAACAGAGATAAAAAAGAAACAAGACTATAGTTGTGAGACAGAAGAGTTGACTGTAATTGGATGACTTCAGCGCCCTAAATGTCCATCTCCGAAAACAAAAAGAAGATAGGTTTAGAATATTACTTAATTGGAGATAATTGTTCCTAACGTTCCATTCAAAATCCCAGTGCTTTCTGTCATTTTTGAGTGTCCAATAAGCCCAACCAAAGGAAGCTGCGTCATACACCTCTAACTGGGCTCTTCCAAAGTCTTGATAGTCTGATTGAGACCCACTTGTAACGTTCCACTCATTTACCCACTCACCTGACACAAAATCCAAATAAAAATGTAAGAATTGCATCTTAAGTAGATTGTATATCTAAAGTCAGCATATAGAGTAACATAATTAAAACATACACATATCAAAGTTCAGCAACTACGAAACACCTTTTGACTGACAGCAAGATTAGAAGTTCATTGAATTCTAAAATGTAATCTTTTAAATCAAACACTGTTTTGTTGAGAAAGAAATAGAACTTGAGTTACCAATAAAAACAAGTGGACCATTTGCACCATCCAAAGCTTGTAGTTGAGCCTCCCTGCTCTGGTATATGAATTGGATATTATCTATAGAACTCTTGTTAACAAAGAAAGTATCGAAGAGATTATAGTAATGCAAATCCACCACTATGTTGTGGGAGCCTATATCAGCCTGATAAAGTTCCAGTGGATCTGCATTGCCAATTCTTTGGCATATTACCACATAAGCTGATGGTGAGTGTTTCCGCACAATTTCATAGCCCTGTTTGTAATATGAAACTACTGTATCCAGTGGAACTGATGCGGCAGATGGTTCATTTAATAGCTCTATTCCCAGCAAGGCAGGATGTTTTGCATACCTACAATAGACAAGATGATTTAATAAAATTAAACTTTACAAAGCCACAAAGCTGCAGAAGCTCAAAGGCTAAGGATTAGATCACTGGAGTTGGAAAAATTGGGTTAGCCCAGACTTTACTACTTAGGATATTGACTGACAAGTAATGAACAGAAATTCTTCAGAAAACTTTGATTTCTTGTTGAGTCAACAAATCAAATGACATGAAATTTCACAGAAAATTTTAACAGAGAGGACATTCTCAAATGCTAACATGGTTGGGATCTTAGGTACAACAAATTACACAAGATGAACAGCTTTTGATAAAAAAATATAGCAAGCCATAAAACATTTGGAATTCTATGAGTCATGGTTTTGATTTGTATGACAGATCGCTACACCAAAACTTGGTATGATGAGAAAAAGGGAGGAAGAAATGGTGTGTAACTGAAAGCAAGTTGAGGTGGTTGTAGGATTACCCCAATTGTGGACTCCATTGTTGTCATTTACACACGAGATGAAATGAGAAAAAACAGGGAGATCTATTAATTTTCATTTCTTTTTTGCTAGAAGTAAATCAATACAAATACCATTTCTTACTTTCTTTTTTCTTTCTCTCTTCCAGGTTCCATGGGTGTGAATATGGTGATCAAATATCATTGAATGTGAAAATCAGTACATGCAATTCCATGAGGCACCCAAACTCCAAATTATAATCCACCAGCACCCAATGATGATAACATTTTGTTTAGCATTGCTGCATGACCTTCACAAACTGGCATCTAAATCGATAAACTACTAGAACATTTTTTGTTCATCCCCATCACTCTGGCTATTATCACTTTCAAAGGCAAATCCATTAACTTGTTAGGACTTACCTGGAAGCTAGAAAATCTATAACATGCAAAGTCTGTGAAATGTAATCTGAAGATGTAGGCCAGCCTGTTGTGCCATCTTGACTAGCACTATGTTCCATCCCATTTTGGGAGCCAGGGGCGGCATGGAGGTCAATTATGCACTTAATGCTATAGGCTCTGCATCAAAATATTCACGTACTCATCAAATAACATGCAGAGCTAAAATCATAGCAGTCTTACAAAGAAAAGTGAAATAAAGACTTACTGTGCCCATGAAAATGCATTATCAAGAGCTTCTAGTGTTCCCCCAATGAATGGAGCAGGAGGATTAGGATCAAAAGCAATCCACCAGCCGACTGGGATCCTCACAGTATTTATTCCATGTCTAAATAGAAATTCAAAATCTCCTACATTGATAAAAGTGTTTCTGTGTCTCTGCAGTTTCAAACCACACCCCCCCCCCCCCCCCCCCCCCCCCCCCACAAAAAAAAAAAAAAAGTTAGTAAAATAAAAGATTGAATTGAACCTAGTGGTGAATTATGTTATTTGCACTTATCCACAATTATCCAGAGTTATGGAATATTATTCTGCCAATGCACAATTATCCGAAGATTGTCTTAATTAGCTACTTAGTTAGCTATGAAAATTCTCTTGTTGGAGATATGCTTTCAGTCCAACAACAGGGGAATATTGTAATAAAATCATAACAAACAATGTAATGAGAACAATATGCACTCAAACATGCATGTAAACAAGAAGGCAGGATAATAAAAAACTGCTGATATATGAGCAGTTGACCTTATCTGCTGAAAATGTTTTTCTTGCTCAACAGTTCAGAGATTACTGGAATCATACTATGTTGTTGAAATTTAGAAAAATGGTGTTCAAGATCTTAACTTCTGCAATCTTTATGATACATGGTTTAAGATAATACGAAATGCAATCAAACCTACTCGACCTTCTTCAGAATGATTGATGAATGTAAACAAGTTTTAACTGTCGTCCACCCCCGCCCCCCTCAAAAAAAAAAAAAGGAGAGAAATTGTTTATGGTACCTCAAGAACCTGTTTCGCCTTGTTATGTCCATATCCATTTGCTAGCTGATAATCTCCATGCAAGTTATTAGCTACAATTGACATTTCAAATGTGCCTGCATTATCATCCCATCCTGGTGTCCCTGGATAATCTGCCGTGAGCTGATTACCTATGGTGACCTAAAATATAAAAAACCATCAAGTTTTACTACATCACACTTTGGCATCATATTTAAACCACAGGTTCAGTGAAAGAACACTCAGACAATCTTAGCTGCCATGGAGCAAATTTATGAAGGTTCAGTTGCTTGCATTTTGGTTATGATACTATTTGATAGTTACAAGTTGAAGTGAAAATACACATTAATCTGGTAAGTGATAATCCGGCAACCTGCTATTATGCTCCGTTGTACAATTATAACTGGGAAGTTTATCTTAATCTCTCAAATGTGACTATTAAACCTGATGCAATGTCAGATAAAACAAGCACAGCTCAAATAAAAACATTAATATCATGCTGGATGACAAATTACTGAAACTTGCTTTACATAATTAAAATCTCAGAAATTCTCCTCTACTGAAGGTTCTTGACCATACTACAAGTTCTCAATCTTTAGTACAACTTGCCGTTTACTTGTGAACCTTAATCTTATAATGGTCAACCAGTGCTCTTGACAACCAGACAGAGACTGAAATATTGGGTGCTTGTATATTTTAACCATATCATTTAAGAGACAATGGCAAAAAAATGTCAGTCTATTATTTGCCACCAACACTACTGATGCGTGATCTTTGAATGGTTTTGTAAACTCAAAAGTGAAGGGTTTGGTATTATACCTGGAGATAGGTCCCACTCTCAGTTTTGATGTGTACTCGACCATTGTTATTTCTTTCAATTTGAAATGTTTCAGCTGTGGAAGCTGATTTTGCTGTTGCAGACACAGAGCATCCAGTACCATAACATGTTAGAAACTGGCCTTGTGCGGTGCGGAACTGAAATTCTGATTCAGAAACTCTCCATAACTGCATGAAAAGAAAATTGTTGGATAACAGATTTCATTTCAGAAGAAGTATTTACCTTTTAAAAGCCCCACAAGTCAGTTTAAGATGAGACGCATGAGATATCAGTCAACACAACAAGAAAGACTGTTTTCACAAGCATTAATCACAATTGATGAAGGACAATAAAATTCTACAATGCTTAAAGAAAAGTAACAACATGATACAAGTAACTCAGGACAACTATCCATTTGATAAGAATTTCTCTCCCCTACTTTCATAGAGAACATAGAAAATGAAATGAGATAAACCAGATTTGCCACTAAAACTGAAATGGCCTTTATCAACTATACTTTTAGGTACACCACCCACTTCATATTCTAAAATTTTCTACCACATACCCACCATGAGCCATCCTTTTCCAAGGAAAAAAATCCAATGACTCATTACTCCACCATATAAACTTGTGAAAATTAGTCTTTAACAAAAAATTCTGGATAATGGGTGAATTTAGAAGTGTTACAAGGCAAAATGTTGTAAACCCGTGATAGGCTTTTATTGATCAAGTGAACCCAGAAACCAATTTGTTAGGATAAGGCATATGTGTTAAAATGTGGCACTGAAGAACCTCACTCTGGATATTTAACCAGAAGAAAACTACCTAAATACATCTCATTGACATAGATTGGATCTTCTTTTTTTGCATTACTCATTGTTGTTCCTTCCAACCAAAACTTGGTTAACTAAGCAGAATAGAAAAAGGTTTCACTTGCTGTAATATCCGCAAGAATGTAACTAGTAGGTCCAAAGAGTCAATCAAGCTCAAGTTTAACATACAACACAAGATCAAATTATGAGATAAAGACCAAAAATTTTGTTTGGCATCTCACTGTAAAGGTTTCCCAAGAAGATGCAGCATCTCTATTAACTGAAACGTCCATCCCACCTCCATTCTCTGCACAAACATATTTCTGCGATGTCACTGACTTGAATTGAACCTGTGTTCCAACCTACATTTCAATATCCATAAACATATGACTTGATAGAAAAACTGAGGAAAAAAACAAAAAAGTTAATGCGAAGACATAAAGGTTAATACTCACAAGCATGTCCCCATTGGGAATGCCATCAAAAAGAGAAGGCTTGATCCAACCTTCAATGACCAACCATCCTCCTAAGTTCACCCCTCTCACTTTAGAATCTCCATGCAACCCCTCCACTTACAAAATTAAAAGACAATTTGAACAAGTTGGATTTTCAATACAATGAGCACTTTTCAAGAAACACAAAAGGAATCCAAGAAAAAAATAGGAGCTTCAAGCTTACCCGAAAATGCTACATAAAAGATTAGCCAACAACAGAGTGAAAATGCAAAAACCCATTTGCTAAAAACAAGTTCCATGAAGAATGCAGCCCTCTTCACTGCATCAAACAAAAGCTAAAATATAGAATCCAACATCATAAATAGAAACAGAATAAAGGATAAATGAGAGAGAGGCTCTCTCCCTGGAAAACAAAAACCGCCCACTTGGGAGAGAATCTTTAGTAATTCTTTCCTTATCAGTCAATTTATACCAAATTCAACCTCGTAAACAATCATAATATTTAATTCTTTAACTTGAATTTTTGCATTAAATTACTGCATTAGTCACAAAACTCAATCTTTCTCCAAGATCAAGAAAAAAACAAGAAACCCCATTAAAAGTATTCAACAGAATAAGAAGAAAAGAACATTTTTCCAGTGTTGCCAGGGAACAAAAAAGAGGGGAACCTGAGAGCTTTCTCTGGTTTCACATTTTTAATGTACAAAACCCAAAAAGGTTAGAAAGGAAGCCCCCCTTTGCTTGGGAAATTTGGTTTTGTGCTTTTTGTGTAGATTTAGAGTCAAGAAAAAGTTTTAAAAAGGCCTGCTTTTTGAGAACCAAGTTTACAGTTTGAAGCTGAAAAGCCTTTAGAAGAGTAAAAAGATAAGGCGGTTGGTTCCCACCACCTCCCCTTTACATCCACATGCAATAGTTTTTTTTTTTCTTTTTCTGTTTTCTTTCTTCTCGGCGCCTAGAGAACCCAACCCGAGAGAGCTCTCAAAACCCGACCCGAACAGGAAAAGGGGAAACGGCGACGACAACGTTGGGAGGTGTCTACTGCTTAACGAGGCTGCCCCCATGGCTGGTGGGGCTTTCTGTTTCTCTCTCCGTTGGGGGTTAAATTTGACGGAACCTTGTGTTGTCCAAAAATTTACCATCACAACGCAGTTTTCAGTTCTAACCGTCGTTGTTAGCGTTAGTTGTGTTTGGCAGTTACAACTTGAAAGCCCATTTTGACTGAAAGCCGCCAACATGTGACACGGACGGGATTTTGACTCACCGGGATGGAAGAGGAAAAATAAGTGAAAAAATAATAAATTAGAAAAAATTAAAGGTTAGAAAACAAGAAGAGTTTTCTTAATTACATTTGAAAAAAATTTAATTTTCAAAAAATAAAAATTCTCCTTTCTAAAGAGGTAAAATGGTATTTTTATCTTTATTTTCTATATATTTATTATTTATTTTATCTTTTGATAACTCAATAAGTGGTCTTATGTATTAGTATTATAGTTTACATTATTAATTACTTTGGAATTACATAAAGTACAATTATATCCATTCATCGGTGATGAGTTCATGTATATACACTCTATAAAAAACTTTGATAAATTCTATGCAACTCAAGATTGTAATTAGACAATTAAAAAAATTATAATAATACAATCTAATCATTTTATTTATCATAAATTATGAATATCGATTTTTTCGTTTGTTTTCAAAATATTTGTTATCTTTATCTACTTTCTTATTTTTGATTTGATTACTAAAGATTATTATTTGCTAATGATATTCACAATAACAATCATAACCATAGGGTTTTATCTTTTCACTTTCTAATATTTCATTGCCAACCACCCAAAACTATACATATTATTAATTCATGATTAGAAATGAAAGAGTAAGAGTTGGAAGTATATATATATATATATATATAGAGAGAGAGAGAGAGAGAGAGAGAGAGAGAGTCTCTCTTATTTCACTTATGCCAATTTAATAGTGGCATGAAGAAAGATCTGAATAATGGAAGAATTGAAGGCAAAAGGAATCTTTTGTACAACCGACCTTTTAGATACCAAATCATATGGGGTGGGCTCTCTTTGCATGTCTCTCACGCTCTCCCTCTAAAGGGGACTCACCACTCAGATTTAATTTGATGTTGACACATCTCATAGGATATATGCTATCTCATCTGTCACCTATAATTTTGTAGCCAACTATCTTTTTTGCCCTTTTAGTTTTAAGAGATGAAATCTTCTCTTCTATTCTCTTTCTTTTCTTTTCTCTCATATGGAAGGAATGAGAAAATTATACCAAGATCTTTAGACAATTTTTAACTGCATATATCACTGCATTCTCCTTTGTTCACGAACAGAGAAATAAGGGAGATTTAAAAACACACATGAACATTCCAATTTGTAGAGTCCAGACTAGTATTTTAGCCCATTTAATTGTTCTGGCTGTGACCATAGCCCAGAGCTCAAGCCCGTGAAAGTTCTGGGCTGGAACCGCTATAAGCGTTGATCTTGAGCTACAAAAATTGCAAGAGGGTCACAATATTTGAACTAAACCATACACAAGGGCCCAAAAGATTTTTAATTTGATTTAAGATTGTGAGAATCTACTAATAGGAAAACAATTTTATTCGTTCCATCATAGTCATGTTACGCTAGTATATTGTTATGGAGGCAATAAGCGAATCAAAAACATTTAATTTTAATCTGATACTTACGATGATTCCTAAGTTGATAATATTAAATGACACGATCTAACTAAATTTAATTTTATGAGTTCTAATGCTTCAAAGATATGAGATAGCTAAGTTTGTTGATGAGGTACATGATTTGAATTAAGTATTGCTATTGTGTCACAAGGAAAAGTCGGTCCAATATAATTGACAACCACTAGCTCTCTTACGTTCCTTTCTTTCTTTTTATTCAAGCTTGGAGATTTCTTTAGATGCTAATTATCATTATGATGACAATTAAAAATATTAAAACAAATCATTAATTAATTATTACTAATTATAATTGAGCCAATCAAGAACTCCACAATCTGTCTTAACAAGATTCATCTAAATTAATGGCAACAATTGACGACAAACTTCAAACAAAGATGGGTCCAGTCTCCAGGTTACGATTCTAACTGAAGCTCTTTCATCAAATGATGGATCCTAGCGCCCATAGTTTTAGATTACAATTTTAGAGGGAACCAACAAGTTGAATAAGAAGTGAAATGAAAATGACAGGACCAATATTTTTTTGCAACTCCTTAGGCATAAAGAAGAAGCCAATCGAAACGACAACTGGTTACCAACTTTGGGAGAATTCACCTGAGCATCTATTAATACTTTTAAAACCAAAAGACAATCTTTCTGATAGGGATATAATAAAATACTGTTTCATCTAATGATCAATTCGGGCAGCATATATCTGATGTCCCCCACATAAATTGTGGCTCCATCAATTGCTTCCAAAACATGATGATCATCCAGCTTGGTGGATGCTGCTGGTTTTGTTGATCAGCCATGGTTTTGATCATTGGAGATGAATTGCTTGGACTTGTCCGGGGATGATGCAGATATGCAACAACAACCTGTGCGGCTCGGGAAGAACTGATTGGATATATATGCTATATCCAAGCAAACAAGACAAGTTAACCTTACGAGGTGAAATCTCTGCTACTGCTAGCTAATAATGAAAGTACGTATAAGAGTATGATCCAAGCAATAAGCAGAGCAAGTTGGGAAGCCCCCACCAAGGTTTCTGTAACTGGTCTGATCTGATCTTTCACATACTAGAAAAGTACCGTGCCGAATAAGGAACAGTAAATTTATGTAGAGCCCATCATGATTGCATGAGAGATAGCTTATTCACCATATCAACAGGAGTTCGGTAGTATAGTTTGAGAGACATTCTATGTCGAAATGGGATTTTAGAAGGAATGAAGGTAGTTACAAGAATATAGTTAATTAATTACAAATTTGTTGCTTCAAAAAAATTCACATGATGAGTCGCGATCGTATACAGTTATACACTGTTTTACTTATAATGGATCTAATCATTCAGATAATATTGAACCTCACTATCATGTCGAGTAATTGTTTTGTTAATCAGTGCTGGCACTTTATGAATAATCACGTGAAGATGGGTTTCACTCATCAGGAGCTCAAAAAATCAGAGATGGATGGATCAAGCAACACCTTCTTATAATAATTGGTGCTTGATAAAATGATTGATTGGAACTGAGAAATTAGACCTTCTTTTGGGTCGAATGAAGAAAGTGAGTTACCACAACTGCAGCGGCCACAGTCACGTTGTATATGTATGCATTAAACGCGGCAGCTTCCTCTCTTTCTTTAGGAATCTAATGGTAGTGATGATGAATAGTATGAAACAAGAAGAATTTGAGCAGTCAATACCCAAATTGTCTTTTCGGTGTTAGAGGAAGAAGAGAAAAATGAGGAGGATATACACAGGTGGTGTCATTTTTTTTTTTTTGAACCACCATAGGTGGTGTTATCTTTAACATAGCAAAGCACAAGTGTCAAGATCATAGCATGAAATCAGCAAAGAATTTGTGTTTTGTCAGAATGCATATTCTACTACTACTATGTACAGTTACAAAAACATTCAAATGGGTATACATATAAATTTAGCATACAAAGATTGGTGGGTTCAAAGACCATCTTCATTCTTCATTACTTATGAAGAAAATGAGAAAGTGTCTTGCAACCAACAGCAGATTGGCAACAAAATGCCTGTGATTCTCAGTGTCAATGCTTCTCAAAAAAAAAAAAAGGAAATTTACCTTTACTTAGTATTATAATTAATTCATAACACATGAACTGACAAAAAACGCACACACGCGGAGTTGCATGTTTAGCGGGGTTGATGCTGATAGTAATAGGAAAGCTTCACATGACCACATGCAAATCGATCAAGTTGGGCTAGAACAGACAAAAAAACAAAAGTTTTTGTTATTACACAGCAATATTTGCTACATGATTTGAGCTTATTGGTAGAGGATTTGACTTGAAAAGTAATAAATTTACGCGTTTGTTCATTCGGTTAATACATATATATAGTACTATATTTAAACTCGAAAGAAGTTTAGCACATCAGATATAATTGCAATTGGCTACCATTAATTAACTTTTTCTTTTGGCCAAAGGATGGGGCCCTTTTTGATTATGTATGGGCTTGACGTTGTTATTAATAAATACTATAGTTTCTTGCAAAAGAGTAGCGGTAATCAACTTGTCCCTTCAACATTTTTCTTGTTTAATTTTCCTCCTGTCATTGAGATATCTTTTCAAGATAGAGCTATAACTGCAGTTCTGAAAAGATAAAATCCAAGAAAGGAGCTTGACAGAGTTTGCCTTTGTAGGAAAATGAACACCTGAGCCAGTCCAAGCCGAACCCATGCATGTTTCGTAAAAAGGGCAGCAAAGAACCAAACAAGAGAGAAAAAGTTGATCATTGCTCCCCCCTCTCACTCTCTCTGTCGCAAATTAGGACAATGAAATGCCCAACTCAATGCACCTTTTGTGGGGGGCTTTGTTCTGGGGTTGTTCTAAAGAGCACAAAAGTCAAGAAACAAAAAGGCGAAAGACTGGGGCATAGGCCATGACGTAGTCATAGTGGCATGATTGTCGGAATGTGATGACCAAAGCAGTGTTTCTTCTTTCTTTATTTCATGCATTCTTCCGCCTTCTCTCTCTTGATATCTGCTGAGTTTTCTTTTGAAAACCCAGCCAACATAGCCTCGGTTTTTCGCCATTGGTGACAGAGAATATGCTCTCGCTCTCCCTCTCTCTCTCTCTCTTCCCTAATTAAATATTGAGAGATTGCCCCAGTCGACGAACAGGCTAGACGCGGTCTATCCTTGATTATGTACTTTGCAAGCCAAGAAAAGCTTTTCTTCTCAGGCTAAAATTACATTAAAAAAACGAAAAGGGAGAAAATTAAGGAAGAAATAAGATTAATCAAGCTTCTACCGTAAATATTGTGACAATATAGCTGCAATTACTGTATCAAGATTGCATTTAGCTTAGCACAAGTAATTGCTGAAATTTCTGCTAGAAGCCAGGTGGAATTATAGCTTGATTCTAAAGCCTATATATTCTAGCTACGATGGGGAAACATATCCCATAACATTTCATTATGACAATGACTCAATGAGTTTATTGCAACGTTACTATTTTACATAAATTTAAGTCCTGAATTTGGTGTTAAAGTTGCAATTTTAAATCTTAAATTACCATAACCAGTGATGGAATAAGGATTTCAAATTTGAAAAGATAAAAAAAAAAATTCAATATTTAAAGGAACAACATCATAAAATTTTTTAAAAATGAAAAATAAAATTATAAATATTTAAAACAAAATAAAAAAAAATTATGAACTTTTGAAACTTTGGAGGGGCGGAGGCCCTGCTAGTCCCTCTCCCTTCGCCTCTGACCATAACTATGTAAGTATGTCCGTCTCCATTTGCAATTTTAACACTATATTCTTTTTGCGTACCTCAGCATAATCATTTACATAATGAAAATTATAAATCCTTGCTGTATGCATGATACAAGTTGTTGCAATATATAATTATACCAAATTAAAATTTGTTCTCAAGTACCAGGAGAATCAATTTCCTAATGAGCTAGTAATTATAGGCTAAAAACCAAGTTAGCAAGCACACAAAATAAAAATAAAAAAGGTTAAAGGGGGACAAAAACAATGCTAGGTGAGCTGAACTCAAGGCCCTTTCGGTCTACAGTTTGATGCTTTGCTAATTAATTATAGAATAATTAATCTCTCTCGCCATTATATTAATTAGCGGTTTGTTGTATTGCAAAACTTGAAGAAATCCAGGGTTTTTATTAGGGTAAAACACTTTTATTTTCTTAGATTTTTATTAAAATTATATGGAAGTACATTAGTTTTCGAAATATATACTCTGTCTCAAAAAAGTATTTTTCGCTTGATACGTAAGTTGAACTGTTAGTCAATCATTAATATTTTTATCAACTTATTGACGTAGTAAAGATAAAACAATAACATTACCCTTGATTAATTTTTAAAATTAATATTATATAATTTTATTATTTTTTATTAATTAAAAAAAACTTCCAAGATGGAAAGCATCGGAGTTCTCGAGAGCCCGGATTAGTCTCCCTAAGAGAGCACTGATGCTTCCCTCCATTGGGAGCATCGATCTGATGCTCCTTTCTCTAAGAGAGAATTGATCAGTGCACTTTTTTTTAATTTTTTAAAAATATAAAAATAATTTTTTAAATTAATAAAAAAATATTTTAATTTTTTTTTAATCTTTATTAACAGTGTTTGTATTTTTAAGACAAAACATCTATTTCAAAAACTAATAAACTCGTTTGAAATTTCGATTAAAACTTGAAAAGGTTGAGATATTTTACCCTTTTTATTAGTATTTCTGTTTTTGCCTGCACACACACTCTCTCTATTTTTGTCTCTTAAAGAAGTGAAAATGTCTAGTTAGCAATGCATGTTGATTGAATCACAGCACCCAACCCCAGGCACATAAATGTTTAGATAGTCAGACAGCACCTGGGCACACTAAACACCAAATCAAAAATTCTCAAGGCTTTTACATCTCAGCTTTACTCAACAGCAAATTCCCAGTCAACATTAATTCACACAGCAAACATGATCAGTCGATGTGCACAGAGTCATGGGTTGTATTACCCTGCGTGTAGCCTGCGTAATGATCGGAGCGCTGGAAAACAGGGCACCAAAATCAGAATCACCACTATAACATATCAATCTGTCTCCTGCCATGTCTCACCTCCAGATCTCACGCATAGAATGCATCAGTGACAGATGATTCACTCTTTCATAAACCAGTTAATGCCATTAAGGGTAAACCTGAACAATTGTTAGTATATACGTACAATCTCTAATATTAATATTAATCAGGAAGATTGATCATGAACAACTTCAATGTAGCAGAAGAATAAAGGCAGTAAGGTTGCTACCAGAAAAACTGCTACTTGTAAATAGCAGAAAAAGAATAAAGACTAAAGAAACGCACCGTTTCATTTTTGTCAGAAAGAAGACAATGAGGATTTCGATGCTGCTCCATTTTAGTTAATACTAAAGGTTGTAAATAACAAATAGTTGTTAAGATAGTTAATAGCTTGATTAGTTACAGCTTTTGTCCTTTTCTTCTTTCCAGATTAGTGTATATAGATGTACAGACTTTCTGGTATCGAGTGAAAGAATGAATCTGAAATTTTTCTCCAAATATCATCTGCTCCTCAACCATATTTCATCATGGTATCAGAGCCAAGTTAAAATGGTACTTGAAATTCATGCCCTCTGGAGTAACACAGAAGCTGAAATCGTGTGATTCCTCATACCTTCATCATCATCACCGATAACGTTACTGCTCTTATCTTCTTCAAGATCTCTGCTGATATTTTTCTTTAAACCTTTGTTATTTCCATTTGATCTATCAGTATAGTATAGTTATTGCTCTCAATCATGTCTCAAACAAATGAATCAACACCTCAACCTTCAATCCATACCTTATCACAAATAGCCTCTCAGATTTCACCCATTGGGGACCTTCAATCTCCTTACTATCTCCATCATACTGACCATCCAGGTTCAGTCATTATTAACTCCAAGTTCACCACAAATAACTATGTGGCATGGAGCAGATCATTTCTCCTTGCCTTATCCATCAGAAACAAAATGGGATTTATAAATGGATCTGTACCAAAACCTGAGGTAATGGACCCCTTATATCCATCATAGATTCGATGTAATAGTCTTATTGTTGCCTGGTTGCTTGATTCCATCACTCCCCCAATTGTATCAACCGTTTTCTATATGGACTCAGCTATGGATATTTGGAACACCTTGAAACAGAGTTTTGCACAGCCAGATGACACCAGGTTGTGTAATCTACAATATACCTTAGGCAATATAACCCAAGGAACCAGATCAGTAGATACATACTATATTGAGCTTAAGGGAGTTTGGGAGGAATTAAGAAACTATAGACCTTTACCTCATTGTGTGTGTGGCAAATGCAGTCCAGAATGCTTCAAGAAATACTCTGACCAATATCAAAAGGATATGGTTTTTAGGTTCCTTAATGGACTGAATGACTCTTTTTCAGCTGTTAGGTCCCAGATAATATTGATGGATCCCATACCAGCATTAGATAAAGTATATAGTTTGGTGTTGAGGGAGGAAGCTCAGAGGAATCTATTGTTTCAAACACAACCTGTTTTGGAATCATCTGCTATGTTAACCTCTACTGATGGGAAAAAGAAAGTTAGGAAGGATCTAGTGTGTTCTTACTGTGGGAAAAAGGGTCATACCAAGGAAAAATGTTATAGATTGGTTGGATTTTCAGAAGATTTTAAATTCACTAAGACCAAGTCAGGTTATAAGAAAGGGAAATCAGTGGCAAACAATGTTATTCACACTAATGAGGATCAATGTGCAGAAATACAACTAGATCAGGATGATGAGTCAGCTAGTAATGGTTCTGTGCTTCAGTTAAATGTCATCAAACAACAAGTCAGCAAGCTATTTGAACTCTTAAATGAGAATGGAATCACATGCACTGATGGTAAGAACCCTTCACAAAACAGTCACCAAAGCAGACCATCTTTAGTCAATTCAGCCTTTGTAGGTACTATTTCAAATCACCATTGCTTTAATACTTCAAATAACATGCCACATAGGTTCAGACAGATCAATGTTTCCATGTTTAAACAAGATACCTGGATAATAGACTCTGGAGCTACTGATCACATTTGTCACTCTTTAAATAAGTTCATCTCAGCCAAGCCAGTTAATAATTACTTTGTTCATTTGCCAAATAATGGTAAAGCTCTTGTATCTCATATAGGAACAGTGAAATTGTCATCCTTATTAGTGCTTAAAAATGTTCTCTGTGTCCCTAGTTTCAAATTCAATCTCATATCAGTAGGAAAGCTAACCAAATCAAAGAACACTTGCCTATTTTTCACTGATGAGTATTGTGTTATTCAGGATCTCCCATCTTGGACAGTGATTGGGGTTGCTAGAGCATCTTCGAGTTTGTACATGGTGCAGGATAACAACATTAAACAAGATTTGTCTCAGTTTTTTTTTCAAAAACTAGTTAAGAACCCTCTTGTTTCTTCTGTCAATTCCTCCAAATCAAAATACAGAGACTTTGATTTATGGCATTTTAGATTGGGGCATGCCCCTATAGAAAGGATCAATGTATTGCACAAAGATTTTCCTGAAATTTGTTGTTCAAGTGATTTGTTAAGTGAAATTTGTCCAATTGCAAAGCAGAAGAAATTGCCATTTCCAATTCATATACAGAGCTCAAAAACTGCATTTGAATTGATACATATGGACATATGGGGTCCATATGAAGTTCCAACTATAAATGGTCATAGGTATTTTCTGACCATTGTAGATGATTTCACTTGATTTACATGGATTTATCTGATGAGAAACAAGTCTGATGTGTCAAGCATTGTGTATGCTTTCAACAATTTGGTTCAAAAACAATTTGGTAGTTTTATAAAATGTTTAAGAACAGATAATGGAAAAGAGTTTAACTTTACTGATTTTTATGCTGAAACTGGTATCACACATCAATTATCCTGCACTGGTACACCACAGCAGAATGGTGTTGTGGAGAGAAAGCATCAGCACATTCTAGCTGTGGCAAGGGCTCTAAGACACCAATCGAATGTTCCATTAAGTTTCTAGGGAGATGTAGTACTCACAGCCATTCATATTATAAATAGGGTACCAACTAGGGTCTTGCAGAACAAATCACCATATGAAATGTTATTTCAAAAACTTCCATCATATGATCATTTCAAAGTATTTGGCTGTTTGTGTTTTGCATCCACACAAGCACAACACAGAAAGAAGTTTGAAAGCAGGGCTAGTAAATGTATTTTCATAGGATATCCTAACAATATCAAAGGGTATAAATTGTATGATCTTCAAGCACAAAGAGTTCTAATATCCAGGGATGTTGTTTTCCATGAAAGCATTTTTCCATTTCACTCATTAAAACACAGCACACAAGATTCTACATTTGATCAAACACTTGGTGTGCATACCACTCCTTTTGATTTTTCTGAGCCTAATGGCCAAAATTCTCAATCCTTTGACCACAACCAAGTTGAATTACATTCTGATATACCTTAACAAGACCTAGAGCAGCCCACCACATCACAAAATGACCATTTATCCCACAATTCACCTTCCACTAGCAGTTTACCTTTTAGTGATAGTACTAGTCAAACAGAAACAGTCCAATGTACAAATTCAGATCAACCTGTTAGGAGAAGTTCAAGAGTAAAACACCTACCAAAATACTTGGAAGCGTATCAAATTGACCTACCTCCATGCACTAGTACTATCACTAAACATCCTATAACCAATTATGTTTCACATCATAATTTGTCACCTGCTCATAAGGCATTCACAATTTCATTGACAAACATACAAGAACCTAAAACTTACCATCAAGCTTTGACACATTCACATTGGAGAGATGCAATGGCAGCTGAACTACAAGCTTTGGAAGACAATGGTACTTGAAGCATAGTACCATTGCCAGCTAATCATCATTCTGTGGGTTGTAAATGGGTGTATAAAACCAAGTTAAATGCCAAAGGAGAAGTAGAAAGGTTCAAAGCAAGACTTGTTGCAAAAAGTTATAGTCAAGTTGCTGGTTTTGATTATACAGAAACATTCAGTCCAGTAGCTAAACAGTCAACAGTCAGAACCTTCTTAGCTTTAGCAGCTTCAAGCAACTGGTCATTATCACAGTTAGATGTCAACAATGCATTTCTACATGGAGATTTACATGAAGAAGTGTATATGGACTTACCTCAGGGATATATGGTTAAGGGGGAGTATCCTGATGGTTCAAAGTTAGTATGTAGATTACACAAGTCCATATATGGACTCAAACAAGCTTCCAGGCAATGGAATGCCAAACTCACATCATCTATCCTTCAATATGGGTTCAAGCAGTCAATGTCAGACTACTCATTATTCACTATGCATTCAAATGATGGTGAATTCACAGCCTTATTAACTTATGTTGATGATATACTAATTGGAAGTACATCTACTCAAGCTGCAGCATCAATTAAGGATCACCTCAGTCTACAATTTAAACTCAAGGACCTAGGAGCTGTCAAATACTTCTTAGGAATTGAAGTGGCAAGATCACCACAGGGGATTTCAATATGTCAGAGAAAATATGCTCTTGACTTGCTGGAAGAATATGGAATGCTTGGAGCTAAACCTGTGTCAACGCCCATCGATTACAAAATTAAACTAAGCAAGGTCAGCAAAGAAGAAGAAATAGCAAATCCCACAAGATACAGACAGCTGGTTGGGAAACTTCTTTATCTTACATTCACTAGACCTGACATCTCATATGCAGTACAAACACTAGCTCAGTTCATGGATAAACCAGCAAGTGAGCATTATAAAGCAGCATGCAGAGTATTAAAATACTTGAAGAAAGCACCAGGTCAGGGAATTTTGATGAAAGCAGACTCAAACCTAGAGATCACAGCATATTGTGCTAGTGATTGGGCAGGGTGTCCTAACACTAGGAAATCTATTACTGGTTATTGCATCTTTATTGGAGAGTCTTTGGTGAGTTGGAAATCTAAAAAACAACAGGTGGTGGCCAGAAGTTCAACTGAGGCAGAGTATAGATCCATGGCATCTACATGTTGTGAAATTCTTTGGATTAGAGACTTGTTAGCAGACTTTGGAATTGACCACAAGGATGCAGTAAAGCTTTACTGTGACAACCAGTCATCGATTTTTATCAGCAAAAATCCAGTTTTCCATGAGAGAACAAAACATATTGAAGTTGATTGTCACTTTATTCGAGAAAAGGTTGTGAATGGCACAATAGAGCCTGCTTATATTCCAACAACTTTACAGATTGCTGATGCATTTACAAAAGCCTTACAACCAGGTCAATTTCAAAGATTGTTATGCAAGATGAACATTCATGATGTTCATGCTTCCTCTTGAGGGGGAGTATTAATCAGGAAGATTGATCATGAACAACTTCAATGTAGCAGAAGAATAAAGGCAGTAAGGTTGCTACCAGAAAAACTGCTACTTGTAAATAGCAGAAGAAGAATAAAGACTAAAGAAACGCACCGTTTCATTTTTGTCAGAAAGAAGACAATGAGGATTTCGATGCTGCTCCGTTTTAGTTAATACTAAAGGTTGTAAATAACTAATAGTTGTTAAGATAGTTAATAGCTTGATTAGTTACAGCTTTTGTCCTTTTCTTCTTTCCAGATTAGTGTATATAGATGTACAGACTTTTTGGTATCGGGTGAGAGAATGAATCTGAAATTTTTCTCCAAATATCATCTGCTCCTCAACCATATTTCATCAATTAACCACGTTCGTGTTTTGAGATCTTAATGTAAATGTCCACACTGATTTATTTGTTTCTTATGAAGGATAAGACTTAGGCGAAGTTTTGAATTAAAAATGATTAATTAAAAATTAAAATTCAAAATCAAAATCGATACGTCAATTAATTCAATGATAAAATTATCGAGAGTGATTCTCTTAATACAGTCAATTGGGTTCTAAATACTACCTCAACTCCATGAAAATTGAGAAAATTTATTTTCCATATAATAGGCAAATGAAAAATCCAACACATTTCTCGTATTATTAATGAGTTAACAGATAATCTTACTAAATCTAGTATCCTAAAGTCACAAGATTATTTCTTTTGCAACAACATTTCAAAGTGATACATTTTTCGTTTTTCTACTTAAATTTGCCAATGATGTTATCATTTTTATTTATTGTCGTGATGTGCTTAATTTTTACATATATTTTTGCTTGTATGTTTTTTTTAATGAAATAAATTTTATTCTTACTTTTCAAAAAGAAAAATTCAAAAAATTTCAATATATTTCGAGATTTAGTTTTTCTAAATATGTGTTTTAACAATAAAAAAATGAAATGTTTTTCATCACTTTCATTAACTATATATTACGTCTTGTTGATAGTACTTCATTAATATTTTTGCATGTCATTGATCTACTCATTGATTTTATCAGATTATTGGTTTTGGTTTTCAATTTTCGTTTTTATTTAATCAAATCAATTGGGAACTTCACCATCTCCACTTAAGGAATTCGGTCTAAGTGTTTTTCGTTATCATGATAGCATTTACATAGCAAGATTTTGAAAAAATTGATGTGTTAATTATCAATATAAATTAATATTTAGAACCTTGACAATCACCTAAATTGGAGTTATATATAGGATGACTTGAAAATTAGAATGGGGAAGGCCAATCTTGTTTATTGACTTAGCAATGAATAAAAAAATTTAAAGAAAGGGTTGCCAAATTGATACGTGTTCACGCATCATGCTAGCGTCTGCTACAGTAACTCTAATTTGAATATAAGCAAAATAAATGTAATTTCAGGTAAACATGATACAAAGACATTCCCCCAAAGTTCGTCAGAAGGGAGGAATTGGAATGCTTTATACCCAAATCAATTGTAGCTTCGCGAAAGACTTTAAGGACAGCGAATCTTACAAGTAATGATAAGGTTGATACATTCAGAGATTGTCAGTTAGATATGAATGTTTTCTATATATAACACTAAGATCAATGCTTTGAGTTTATCAATAAATAGGAAAACAATTATAATTAATCTTGTGGATTTATGCAATCAAAAAAGGAACAAAATTTGGGAAAATGTTTAGCCAGCTCGTGTCGGTGTTTGCAAGGATTGGTGAATGGATATTGCAATCTAATTCAAAGCAATTGCTTAAGTAGTCAGGACTTAAAGACACATGCACTAAAATTACTAATTAATTAACATTTTAATGTGAGCTTTTTTTTTTAATTTCTAAAATTGTCTAATAGTGACGATTCATTCGTTTTAATTTTTCACAATCATATTGTAAGTAATAGTTATACAAATATTTCACAATTCACATAATAGAGTTTACATGGGAGGGATTAATATACAAACTGAGATGGAAAATATATACAATGGGTTCAAACATAAGCTTAGTGCCTGTAATCATTGAGAAGTGAAGGCTTGGATTCAAATTGTATTACTCACGAAAATATCGAGTTAGCCATTTTCTCAATTGGCCACAGATACTATGCACAAAAAAGAAAATTACACACTTTAATTTGAAAATAAATGACATTTTTTTTTCTTTTTGGGAAGGCAGGAGAGTATAACAAGAGTTTAAATTATGAGTTTGTATTTCATATATTGCTACTATAAATAACAATTTTTTTCTGCATAACTAGTAAATTAATTACAATTTATTACCTTATTAATATTAACAATTATCAATGGAAAATTTTAAACTAATTGATGAGACTATGAATTATAATTTATAAACAATACATATATATATATATATATTGTTATACACCGTGCGTTGATATCTCAAATATGAACTCATTTTACAGTACATAAAAAGATTAACAAATCGTGGTTAGTAATTAAAAGAAAGCAAATGAAAGGAATTTTGTTTACGGGGGAGGGAGAGAGAGAATGAAGATGCTTAGTTTACATATATATTCAACGAAAAATAATGTAAAAGAAGACATATCCTTGGAAAGGGAGTAATTAGTCTTTATCGTAGATGATTGCAGAGACTGCCCCCCACAACATTGTTTGTGTAGTCACATGGACAAGGATTCTCCTGCCAGACTCTTTGTTGTTTCCTCCGTTCCCCTGCTACCTGTTCTGTCTTTGCCCTGCCTACTTTGCCACGTACCCTCTTCTCTCCCTCTCTCTCCCCCTCCCTCCAGGGTTTTCCTAGTCTAAATTGTCATTATGACCAAATCAAACAAGAGGCAACATTCTCGAAAAAGAAGAACTCTGCATTATTATTATCATTACCAATGAATGGGAATAATTTTACAGCCACGAGAACCTCTGTATCTTAATTCTCTTTTTCAACTAATAATTCCCCTCCCCCCAAAAAAAAACCCAACCCCACCTCTGATTTCAAAATGACAAATCTTCCTAGCAATCGAAGACTTGAATGACTTACATAATAACTATAATAAAGAATAAGTAGTTTTTTAACTCGCTTTCTTTAATATTTTAATAATATGATTCCGCTTGGAAAATAATAAGAGAATCTCTCTGTCTCTCTGTCTCTCTCTTTCTCTCTCTTTAGCCTTCACAAGATCTCTCGTGCAACCTGGTGTCTCAGATACATGAATATCATTAGATATTGAGACCCTTTATAAAGGGAAGATAGAAAGACTTTCTCAGATTATAGGGAAGAGCCTAAATTTGTGGCTGTTTACAAGTTCCATGTTGAGAGCATTGTTCTAATAGGCTAAGATATCAATACTTCCTTCGACAAGAAAGAAAAGCTCTCAAAAACTCTGATAGAGAGAAATTAAGAGAGATGGCATTAGAAGCTGTGGTGTTTCAGCAAGACCCTTTTAGTTTTGGCAGCAAAGACTTCTATAGCTTAGGAGGAAGTGGGAGTGGACCCTGCAGCCATAACTTTGGTTTCCAACAGCAAGAAGAAAAAGGTTACGGTACTGAAGAAACTGTGGCTAAAAGTAGAGGCGTTGGTTTCAGTGCAACTTGGGGCTCCTCAACTTCTTTGATGGTGCAGCAGCAACCCTTAAAGGAATGGGACTCCAACTCTTCTTCCCCGGATAATGGCTTTCTCACCGGTGGATTTTCTCCGGCGGAACCCCCAGCGGGCGCCATGTCATGCCGGCGGAAGAGACGGCGGACCAAAAGTGTCAAGAACAAAGAAGAAATAGAGAACCAGAGGATGACTCATATTGCCGTTGAAAGAAACAGGAGGAGGCAAATGAATGATTATCTGGCTGTGCTCAAGTCTATGATGCCTACGTCTTACGTTCAAAGGGTACTTTTTCCTTTTCCTTTTCCTTTTCGTTTTTCACGTTCAAGGATTTCTTTTGTACTTATTAAGTTCAACGAAAGAAAGTTTTTTAATTTGTAATATTATTTTTATTGACAATAGAAAAGCGCTTTTGAAAAAAGAATTAATGGTTGAAAGTCTCTTTTTTCATAGGGAGACCAAGCATCAATCATAGGGGGAGCAATTAATTTTGTAAAAGAGTTAGAGCAACTCCTCCAATCTTTAGAAGCACGGAAACGAATGGAAAAAAGATCAGATAACTCCACCCTTTCTTCACTCTTCTCCGATTTCTTTTCCTTTCCTCAGTACTCAACTGGCTCCACCAGTTCCCACCGTAGCTGCGCGGCGACGACATCCGGCCAGTCAATGGCTGAGAAGCGGTCATCATCTGTTGCGGATGTTGAAGTAACAATGGTGGAGAGCCATGCAAACCTCAAAATACTATCAAAAAGACACCCAAAACAGCTATTGAAAATGGTTGCGGGCCTACACTCTCTAGGCCTTTACGTGCTTCACCTTAATGTCACATCTGTTGAACATATGGTCCTTTATTCTTTGAGTGTTAAGGTAATTTAATAAATCATAATTTTCAATTACTTTCTTCAACATTTCAACATTTTCCTTTTTATGCGATTTTACTTGTTTATTGTCATTATTATGGGATTCATGACTTTTTTTTCCGGTGGGGACAGGTTGAAGATAATTGTCAGCTAACTACGGTGAACGAAATTGCAGCTGCTGTGTATGAAATGGTGGATAGGTTTCAAGAAGAGGCAGCTGCTTAATTCATGTTTTATGAGAATATAAGTTAGATTTTTTACCATTAATTTTCGTGTTTTTGCGGTGCTTAATTAATTAGTTAATTCTACTTAATGTTTTTAGATAACTTGGTGGAACTTAGGTTTAGTTTTCCATTTTCTTTACTTTTTTTTTTTTTTGGGTTTAAGTCTAGCAATTATGTTACACAACAAGGTGATGATCCTCTAGATTTTTTTAACATCTAATTTCCTAATGCTGGGAAATGGCTTTAATTGCGTAAATATTGTGTTAAAGTGAAAATTAATTGAACTTTATATATCTTTAAAGAGCGTATACTATTAGAATAATGCTAGTTAACATAAACTGATGAAAGAAAAAAGGAAAATTAAAAGATAAAGGAAAATTAAAAGATAAAAGAAAACCAAGTATATTGGTATTCTTACTTTATACATATTTAACATTGCAAGTTGTAAATCACATGTCGATCCATTCACATTTATAATGGACTTCTATTGTATCGGACATTATAATTCTTTTTTCTCTTTTCGTTTTGTTTATTCATCTTGTGGGATGTTGATTGGTTAGAGCCTTTTAGCCATTTTGTATCACCTTGCTCCCAGTATACTCTCTGGACAGAGTGAGTTCTTTCTCTTGTAAAATTTTTTTTTAATGAAATATATTAATTTGGCTGTGAAAAAAAATTATTTATGATGATAACTCCATTTTAATTTAAGCTCTTAAAATTTTTTTTCTTCTCAAAAAAAAAAAAAACTCTGGAAATTTTGAGAGGACATGCATGAAGAAACCTATATATCACTATATATATATATATATATATTTAAAAAAAAAGTAGGAAATTGGATGAAACTTGCAGACTTTCATATAGGGTTAGTGGCTTTGCCCTCGTTCTCTAATTTCCTAACCTATATATTGCCCTCTATTTTCTTTGTTTTATTTTAAAAAATAAAATATTCAAATTCAACTCTTTTAAATATAAAACCTATATATCATTCTTTGAATTAAACGCTATGTTTTTTTTTTAAAAAAAAGACATAATGTTGTATAATTTTTTTTTACTACATAAGAAACTTATGCAATTTACGTGCATTTTACTCCTTACTAAAATGAGATAATACATAATTAAACCATCAAAAGAAGTTGAGACAGAGCTTATTATTTAAAACATAAAGATATGACTGTCATTTCATTCTGTTAATATATACTAGTATATATCCATTACTTATACTGGTAATAATACAGTTCCATTATTTAAGAAAACAAATTACTCTAAGGCAAAACGACATGCTTATGAAAGAAAGCAGAGCGGGTAGCCAGCATCTAGGCCAGGCCTTGATGGAGACCTTGCTCCAAAAGTCATGACAAAGAACCTTGGGACCCTCTTTTATTTTGGTAATCTTTGCTTGCATGATTCGACAAAGAAGAAAAATTGGGATTTTCGGATTTCCTGATTTAGAAAAGGTCAAGCTCTTAAGAGGCCCAATCCTAGTTCAGCGCATATACAATGTATAACGTGTTAAATTCTAGTATTCAAATTCAGTTAATAAACAATGATATAGGCTTTTTGTATTTTATATTTATGTTCATGGAACGTGAGGCCACATGCTTTGAACGACAAAAAGCTTGCATTTTGTTTTTAATACGTTCGGCTTATGATTAATCCATTAACTAATTAGCACTGTTAATTCAGAATAAATGATGAAACGTGCCCTTCTTTATATTTTGACATCCCTGTCTCTTTATGTTTGAGTACTAATTATATATTTCTTATTTGAAAATAGTGAGGTAAAAATATTTTTTGTAATAAAAAGAAATTAAAAAAAAGGGTCATTGGTGCCCTTACTCTTTATATTGACATGTCTTTTTACTTTATATCGTATAAAGAGGGTAATGGTTCAGTATCTATGAACATAGTTTAGAAAATGTATGATTGAAATGAAATAGAAAAGAGTAAATGATAGACAGTACGGGAAATGAATGAGAACTGATTTGTGCCCGTTTTTACATGTCAAAGGCAGTGGGCCAAGCAACTGATGATCCATTGACCATTTCTGGCGCTAAGGGCTCCAAGTTTGTAGGGTCCATTTATGCTTTTTAGGTTTGGAAATGTTCAGAAAAAGTTCAGCATCTTTTAAGATTGATGTTCTCCTCATTTATTAAGCAAGGCAGCTGGTTTAACTTATTATGAAGCGGAAGGAATTATATTATAAGTTATTAATGGAAGGGTTAAAATATTAGTATTTTAAAGTTTTGAAGCTTGCGTGTCTAGTAAAAAATTAAGTATTAGTAAGTGAGTTAAAGGGCAGTAATAGGTCAAGTTAAATAGTGTATTATTAAATTAGGATGAAGTTAAAAGTTAGGTTTTAACCCTTGGCAAAAAAGTTTTACATTGATTAAATAATAAACATTAACCATATAATATACATAATAAAAAATTTTGATTAAATAAATCCTATAACCAACTCCGCACGAAAATCTCGTGTCAGGGTTGGCATCACCACCCTAGAATCCGCCTTTGGTTGGTTGGCTGAATGGCCAGCCATAAGTGGCATGGCATTATGCTAAAAAGAGAAAGGAAAATTTGAGTTGGCATCACCATCCAAACCTCGAACAGAATTGTAGTAATAGAGTTTAGTTCCAGCCTCGTAACTCCTATTTTTCCATAATTCCAGCCTGTAGTTCACTATGAACCCCACCTCTTGCTGAAGTGGAATAATAGATATATATATATATATATATGTATGTATATAAATACTAAATAAAAGAACCAATGTATATACATCCAAAGAGATGATATATGTTCACATTAGGACTGTTCATTCACAAAGGTTAAAACAATGTCCCCTTTTGTGTTTGCAAAAGTTGAAGACATCAGCCTGAAAAGCAAAGATCAAAGAAGATTTGATATTCATAAGGATTTGAAAGCAAGTACACACACGCAAAAAAGAAAGCTATAAAGCCACCAAAGTTTTCTAAGATTCAATAAATACTTGTACCAAAAAAACTATGCTGATGAAGACAATATCAATTATATGTTGATTGAATAGATATTAATTTTTGTCAGACTCGTGAGAAACAACTTTGTCACCTTGTCAATTTTCAAGAGCTTAGATTCGATGCCCCAATTACTCCTCTCTCTCTCTCTCTCTCTCTCTCTCTCTCTCTCTCTCTCCCCGCCTTCTTTAACAAAGCAAAGACAGTTTCATTCTAAGATTTATTATAGCCATTTGGACATTGGCCGTCTACAAAATATGTTAAAGTGGGGGAAAACATTCATATTTAGAAATAAAATGATAATTGACATATTTATTAGACCTATAATACAAAGCATTAAATGCTAGATTAACAAAGTAGGGTTTTGTCTCAAATGGACTTTAATAATTTGAAAGCACAATAATTATATATATATATATACACAGACGGATGCATTTACATCCAAACAATAAAATGAAAAAAAAAAAAAGAAAAATTCATTTGCAATCTTGATAATTGTCGCTTTTTCTATAATTGGTCCAGCCTCCAGGTCCAGTAAGAGTTAATAATACCAATTGGGCTTAGGCCTAGTTTTGTACTTCCTCTATCACGAATGGTCCAAAATAATCTGACTGAGCCGAGGCCTTGCGCACTTTGGGTGCAGAAAATGCAATATGAAAATAAATTTTTTATTTTATATATGTACCCACATGTATAGTTATGATTGAATCAAATATTTAAAATAAAAAAACATGATTTGAAATTTGTAAACTGATGAGCCAAATATACTAATAAATCTCATGGTCAAGAAATTACCAATATATGATGATGCAAATCAAATAATAGTTGACTCGAATCATGACTTTTACTATTATTATTTTTCAAGTCAAGACCGATGAGGAAGTTTGTGTGGCACAAATTTGAAGAAAATACGAGCTTTAGAAATGGAAAAGTATGGATTGACAGCTTATGACTTATAAATAATAGTAACATTATTATAATTAATCTTTTGTGACGGTGGTCATAGATATATATACGACATTATTCTTCATTACTCTTTGTGACAAAATTTACTACTACTTATAAGGAAGGTAGTAGTAATATTTTATGGCGAAGATTAGCCAACCCTCAAAAAAAAATAGCACATGACGTAAAGTAGTATTTGACAGTATCAACTATCAAGGGGAGGAGTGGAGGGTCCGTAGTTACTTGCGCAAGTGAATAAAAGAATGTGAACACTCTTATGCCCATGGCTATGGTGTCAATGGGAACAGAGATGAGACGAGATGAGAAGAGCAAAGCCAGATCTTTTTTGGCTGGAAAGTGACATCTGAGAAGTTAAGTACACGTTGATCAAACGATCAAGAAATGTCCTAGGAAAGTGGCTACGGCTGGCTGGCCCACTTTCAAGTGGTGAGACGATATTTCAAGAGGGTTGGTAGGGAAACATTCGATAGAATTCCTTGCCAATGCTAATTTCTGTGAAAGCGAGTAAAAGTTTAAGGGTAATTAAGTGGGTTATATATATTTGCCAGAAATATGAGGTACAGATCAATTTTCTTAAAAGCAATATAATAAAAGGAGATTGTCAAATCTATGTTACCTAGATGGACTTGAGTGATTATTATCGGATATGGAATATATCGAATATTGGCACTTGATTTATGTATGTAAAATATTATGTACAACATGATTCACCAGTTTGATCAAAGTACTCTGTGAATATGTATGTAAAAAGTGCTAAAAATTAAACGTTGCTTATTAATAATTAAACATCATACTAATAAGGATTTAACCAAAGCAAGCGCAATCTAGTTCTCAAATATTTTTCAAAAACCAACTATTCTTAGAAGACAATTCATACCTAACGGGATCCTTCTTGTATTCTGTACCCTTTAATTCAGATGCAGCCTTAATTTTATCATGTGCTGTTAGCTGGCCCTGAATTCACAAGGGAAGGATCGAGTCTTGGCTTCTGCTTTTTTTGGATGATAAGAATTTTCCACCACTTGAGAAAGACCTTTTCATTGAAATTTGCCCCTTGGACAAGGAACGCCCAATTGAACAACTTTTCATCATCTTGCATATGCTTGAACTCTCACTGCCTCGCTTACCAACAATCTTCCCCTTTGGATACTTTAGCTGTCGTAATTCTGTATCCAAACTTCCGTGATGTTTATGTGCTCCATTCCCTGGACCAGCTACATCGCTATGAATTTCCAAGGCAGAAGATAAATCCAATGAAACTGACCTCCTCGTCTGTTGAACATCATCCTGAACCCCAGCTATATTACTTAAGATTTGAGAACCAGAATCAGAAATCCTTGTTTTAGAATGAATTAAACTTTTCTTAGTATTTTCACAAGTGTTTCCATCTTCAATTGGACAAGTTCTCACTTCACTAGTCTCACCTTCACCATCATCATTTCTCCCCAAACCACCATAATTCTCTGAATTTTCTACCAGAGTGTCGTTCCTTGAACCTGAATCACTCGAATTAGACTCCGATGCACTCGCTTGAGCAACCATGGATTCACAAACAACAGGGGCACGGCACAGTGGACAATTTTTATGGGACCTTAGCCAGGTATCAATACAAGGAAGGTGAAAAGCATGACTACACTTGGGCAAAAGCCTAAGACTTTCATCTTCTTGGAACTCATTCAAGCAAACAGAACACTCGGTCCCTTCAATCAACCCTTCATCTTTTTTATACTTAAAACTTGTGATGGAATCTATAACCGACTGTTGGAGTCCAATAGTGTTGATGTACCATATGGGGTTGTCTAAATGTGGTTCTGGTCCTCGATCTTCATCAAGAAAATCTTCCTGAGTACCAAAAAAAAGAGGCATACTTCTTCTCCTTGAAGGATTCCTCCTGATAAAATAAGATCTAACAAGTGCGCAACAAATAGCAATTAGAAGAGCAGTACTTAGCATACTTCCTATGACAATTACGCCAGTGATCATCACATTCCCTTGTTTATAAAACGAAGTAGGAGGAGGAGTAGAACAAGGAAGTTGTGGCTTTAGTGGTGGCGGCCCTAGCGGTGGAGACAGCTCCACAGGCTTGTGCTCCCGATCACGTGATTTTTCTCTAAGAGCCATTGCAAGAAACAGAGAAGGAAACAGAGGAAAATCAAGCAAGAGGGCTAAAAAGATTCATGCCCTTAAAGCCTGGAAGAAGGAAGATGAGAGAAGAGAAGAGAAGAGATTATGAAATAGCTTTTAGCTTTACTTTTTTGTTTACCATCCTTCTCCATAGGGTGGGGGTTAGAATTAATGGTGTGACCAGGAAGTTTGGCTTTCCCTTTGCCTTTTTTGTTCTTTATTCCACAAACGAGATGCGAGGGTTGAGATATTTCGCTTTCCATGAAAGACTAGTATGTCCATTTGCGTTTACTTGGTAGTTTCGTTTTTCTTTGGTTTTGTCGAAGTCTATAGACTTTGCAGTCAACCACGCGGAAGACGTTGCCGTGGGGTTCATGGAAAAGAGAGGGAAACCAAGCCCACCCCTTTAAAAAGGGTTCCTGCATTTTGCCTTGTTCGGTCTACTAGAGTTCAAGCCCATTCACGGATTCACTTGAACACTTTCACCATGATTGGATCAAAAGCACCCACTCCTTTCCTCTATTTCGGAAACGTCAGTCATTAAACGTCAGTTACATGTAAAAAGAGGGGAAAAAAGGTTATAACACCTAGCTTCTCTTTGCCAGGGAAGTTGAATTTCAATTTCTAAGTCATAAAGCATACCACCCTAGGAAAATCATGCTAGCAATTATTAACACTATGCTATCAAAGTTGAGAATATCCTAATCATGATTATAAATTAAGGATAATATTTTTTGCCCATATGACTTGGTCACATTTTCATGTATGTCGTCCCTCTCTTTAATGAAGAAGCCCCACTCTTTTAGTTGGAAGTCGGCCCTAACCACGTTGGATGTGGAAACAATTCTTGCTCCCTCAATATATACAATGTTTATCTTTTGATTTTGGAAGTGATCATCTTCTTCTATAATATAAATATTATAATTATACCAGTAAAGTTTAAATTTGGTAACCTTGTAAACCAATTTATTCCTTAAAAGAAAAACATACTAATATTCTTAAAATAAAAGAAAATAAAGTGTTAATGCCTTGTATGTTGCTGGAGCTATATCTATGATAAAGAATAGATAAGGAGCAAATATGTTGCGCCAACATTCCGTCATCTCCTTCTCCAATCTTTAATCTTATTTACTCTATGATAGAATCATCAAGTTTAATGAGACTTTCCATACAAATCTCCACAAGAAAGGCTTTAACATTCTTCAACTGAAGAAGGTCGACGTCTTAATTTAAACTTCTTTTCCTCTAATAAGCCAAAGGCCTCAAAAAGTATAGATGAGGAGTTGAAGATATCCTTCCTTGGTAACCATACAGCATCCTCGAAGACTCTTTCACCCCACAATCCTTCATCATCCATATATTAATATTGATTAAAATCAGTACATTCATGTTACGAATACCCTATTTAGTCGGGCGCTTCAGTGTATGCTACAGCTATCCACAAAAGTACATAAGCATCAGTAATGGGTTCCTTTGGCCAAAAATGTAGTTGAGAAAAAGCAAACAACAATCGGTGGCATTAATTCGAAAAACAAGTTTGCCAATAAAAAATCAATGGCTTTAATCTTATAATAATTGGAAAGGGAACAAATTTGTACACAATGATATAAAAACTCAGTGAAACATTCATTTTTGTATGCATTATATAAATTAGTTTGGTAACCATTGATTGAACCAATTTTTAATATTTGATTCATAATTTCCTTAGTTCGGAAACAAGTCTAGAAGATCTTTAAGATAATGGATATAGATTTTTTGGAACTTGATCATACATTTATAAGTATTCATGATTCGACATAATACAAATGTTCTTTTATTCTTAAATATCTATGATAAGGAATAGATAAAAGAGTAAAAATCTTGCATCTCTTTCTCCAATCTTTAATCTAGTTTACCCTATGATAGGATCACCAAGTTTAACGAGACTTTCCACACAAAGCTCCACAAAAAAGGCATTAATATTCTTCAAGTGAGGAAGGTCGACGTCCTTGACTTTCTTCTCTTTTAGATCATACCATAAAAGAGATCGGCCATTCCGGTCGAATAGAAGTTGGTCACCATTCCTTGAATAAGTCAAAGGCCTCAAACCATACAGACTAGGAGTTGAATATATCCCTCCTTGGAAACTATACAGCATCGTCCAAGACTCTTTCATCCCATAATCCTTCATCATCCATATATTAATTGTATCATTGAAATGAGTGGCAATTGCACAAAGACATCCTTGTAAAGCGCCCAAAACCACATCATATGTTTGATTTTCAATGTTGTCGAGCAGCTCTATTAGGCCATAATTCTCAGTTTCAACATCAAAGGCAATGATGCTTCTGGGATATCCCTATATTTTCTCTTTAATTGCATTCCAATGTAAAGCCCCACAAACAAATATACCCATTACTGAAGGATAAAAAATGTAGTAAGGGATTTCTTCACCCCTTCTCCATGTATTTGTTTTCAGACAGTAAATTCTTGCTTCACTTATAAGTGTATCGGTTAATGAGTCATCCTCCTGTATAACCTTTACTATCTTCTAATCATCATTGATCGAATCATACCCAAAACCATAGAAGTTTGAAATCTTCCACCATGCGTCTCTTTCTTTCCACGACTTATTCGGTATGATTTTATAATCCCTTGTTGAGATGTTGCACAACACAATTGTCATACTGTTGATTAAGCAAACTAATCCATTGCATGAACCAAAAAGTAGAACATCTCTATCACCTTCATCACATCCACTAAGATGCTTCAATGGGTGATCGATTGTTGTGGGGTTGTTGAAATTGATGCCATCTAAATTTGTAGAGAGGAATTTATCTGATCTTATTTCTTTAATTATGATGTTGACTTTGGTTTCCACTGATTGCCTATGATGGAGTTTTTTTTTTTTTTTTTGAAATATGCCTATGATGGAGTTTGATGAAATAAAGATCAATGATTAAGGAATACCATTTCTTTGAAACGCTCTTGAAACGGAGAAGAGACTTGACAGGAAGCCGACTCAATATGCTGCTCACTACATCCAATGGAATTCCACAATTCGACATGATTGTCACAAGTCGATAATTTTTCAAGGACGACAAACAAAAAATAATGAAAATTAATTATAGCACAAGCTTGTAATTACTACTATATATATACTTTTATTAACTAAATCCTATATGGAATAAAAGATCTAGTTTAATTAGGTGTACAGGAGACCTAAATTAAAACTCTTATCTCCTGTAGAATGGCAATGTTCAAAGGATATTCAAGGTGGGGATTCAAGGATATTCAAAGGCAATATTCGTCTATCGCAAAATGGATCCAGCTGTTGTTAGATAAGGTGGAGCAAAAGGATGTAGAGGAGATTGTATGCATTCTGTGGTTAATATGGAAAGCTAGAAACAACTTGATATTTAAACAGGAACATTCGAATCCTAAAGAGGTTTTGGAGTTGGGATTAAACATGGTGCGTCAATATAGAATGGCTACTATTTCCCATTGCATATCTGACACTAATGCTAGAAGTAAGGGGAGTAGATGGAGAAAACCGATGGGGTCCAACACTAATGTTGATGCAACTAACTTCAAATTAAATGGTGAGATAAAAGTGCGTGCATGTTTTATTGTTCGTAATAATCATGGAGATTTTTTGCTGGCTGGATTAAATACATATAAAAAGAAGGTATCAATTGTAGAGGCGGAGATAAAAGCACTGAATTGGGCTTTATCTGTTTGTGATCAACAGCAGCTAAAAATTGATGAAGTGGAGATAGATTGTCTGCAACTGGTAAAATGATTTAAAGAAAAGTGCAGCAACGGAAGATTGGGACACATAGTGGAAGATTGCATCCTGTTATTGGAGAAAACTTGGTGTACACAGGTCCGTCATTGCTCAAGAGAGGAAAATAGGGTGGCTCATACAATAGCACAGCATGCAAAATATAATCAGGAAGGTATACTGCTATGGAAAGAGAGCATGCAGTTGCCTTATGGTACAAGGCGTGCTGTGAGTCAGGATCAAGAACCATTGTAACATCCTATCTTGGTAAATGGGGGCAATATAGGTGTTGACTAGGAGGAGTACTCTTTTTTCCTTTTCTATGAATTTGCCCCATTGGGTTATCATGAAAAGGTTTTTAATGAGGCTCTCTTAGGTTGCAAGTGTAATGAGTTAGGTCTGTATTAGTGTGTTAAAAAGTGTTATCAATGGATTATTTGTATTGAGTCAATGATTTGGTGTTAATAAAATACACATTCTTTCTTTCAAAAAAAAAAATTAACCGCCTTTATGACGATTTATCCCTTTTCTTCAAATTTAGTTTTGATTATCCTAATATTACTTCTTTCGCGAGTAAACATGGCACTTAATCATATTGAATTCACACCCTTTTCACACAAAATCAACTAAATGTTGGTATGGAAATTTATTGTCTTGCTTTTAATTACTATGTCCTATAACAAGACAACCACCATTGTCCCATACCAACAGTTTAAATTCCCCTTAAAAAAGCCATGCAATTCAGACAGCAATAGAAAATAACGATCGCCATAATTAATTTCAAACAAAACAAATAAATAGGAAAGGAAAAATAAAATTTAAAGCAAACAATACAACAATCCAATACCCTGAGAAAATAATAATTAATCATTAAAAAAGAGAGATTGTGTAAAGAAATAAAAGCCTAACTTGTTAAAAAGCGAAGTAAGACGATGTAAATAAACAGAAGAGGGAACGGCTTTTATTGTAAAAAGAGCAACCCTAGGCGTTTGGCCCGTTTACTTGTTTAATTCGAACTCGAAGTAAACCCTGTTTACTTATCCTATTAGGACTTGGTACCTGTGACTATTATCTTAACGGCTACAAAAGTAAAAGCCATGTCATAAAGGCTTTAGGCAATTACAAAACCAAGTTGCATATTATATTACATGGCAAGTACTGGACGAGAATTATTAGTGGGTTTATGTTTTGCTTAACCATGCTCCAAGGGAACCAGCCAAAGCTACCATGCATCCTATGTCACCATTAATTGGCAGCTGATTTTAATTAACAGGATTAATTAGAGTAATAAAGAATTAAAATAAACCATAAAGTAAATTAATTAGTTTAATACTATATAAGACAAAATTAGAATGAAGCATTTGGAAACCCCCAATTTAATACAAATCATAGTTATCAAAATAAACTTTAGGCAAATAGGATTATTTAATATTTGTACTTTTTTAACTCTTTTGGCAAATTTGTATAGCTTTTCTTTGACAAAATTTGAACTCTAAAAGTCTAATCTACAATGAACTAATTAATAACATGCATGTTTAATATGCTTTTCCAAGTAATCTTTTGATTAATTATTCAACAACATTAATTATAAATGCCTAGATCTCAACAAACTTCATTGTCTTTTGAGAGTTACTATCGCATATATCAAATAAAGGTTCCAACTTCCAAACTCCATATATAGCCTTTTCAGTACGTTGAAAGTTGAAACAATGTCAATGACAAGATTGATAGTTTGTTGTAGCTCGAAAGTTGGTTTTTCTGCTGGAACCAGCCAAGGATTTCAACCTTACCTTAAATCAAGATGCAACCATCAACCAAGTTTCATAATCAAGCATGGATTGTTGCCTCTTGGCGTTGGCTTGGGATGTTTATGTTAAACAATATATACATTTTTGGTTGATATGTGGGATTAGGATTTTGTGCAACTCTGTTGAATTTGGAGCTTCGAGTTCACCTGGTGCCTTTTCCAATTCCTGGCATAGTAAGCAATAAAAACAGCATTGTGCTTCTTTTCCTTATTCTATAATAATGCTTATAATCTTCAACTGTTGGTTACACAACATATTAAACAGGAAAAGCTGGGTGTGTTGAGAGCTCTATAATTCCATATGGTAAAAGGAAGGAAAAATATCAAGAACCAAAGTCAACTGGTTGGTGAAGGGAAGAAAGAAGTTCTTAATAGTTCTTGGTTTAATGAAACGTCTAGTATGCTATCGTTTTGGATTTTACTTTTTCTGTTTGATGGCTTAAATGTCTCTTGCCAGTGTAGTTTTGTTTTTGCTAGATGTTAGGCTGAAAAGCCGCGTCTTTTTCTTTGTTGTTTATTTTTTTTCTTAGCTGTTCAAGGCTGTTGTAAGGCACAAAAACTCATTTTCTGGTGCTGCGCACTGTTGTTTTTTCTGCTCTTGTTTCTTGATTCAAGGTCGAGTATTTCGGATGGATTGTTAGTGATCTTATAAATACACACAAGAAAAGGATGAAAAGGTGATTTTTACTTCTCAATTTTTCTCATCAAAAACTTATGCTCCCAGCTCCTCTATTATTGATTTTTTATGCTCTTCAATTAATTTTAACAAATTTTAACATGGTATCAGAGCTGTAACGTGATCTTAAGGGACCATTTTTCTCAATTGATCCTCACCTTGCTTGCAGGCTTCCTAGTTATCATTCTATCTTTTTGCTCTTGGCTACTGCTGGATTTAGCACATCTGCTCCTCTAGTTTTCACTAGAGAAAATTATGTTTTCTGGTCGGTGAAGATGAAGTCCTATCTCAAGACCTTCAGTCTTTGGGAGGTGGTGGAGACCAAGACTAAATTAGAGCAACGTTATGCTAATCCAACTTTAGCTCAGATAAAGCAGTTTGAAGAAGACAAGGCAAAAAGGTACGAGGCCCTTTCTTGCTTACAATCTGCAATGTCATATGAAATCTTTGCTAAAATAATGCATCTAGATAATCCTAAGGAAGTTTGGGATCATTTAAAGGATGAGTTTCAAGATAGTGATAGAACTAGGAAGATTCAGGCATTTAATCTAACCTGACAATTTGAAATGTTAACCATGGATGAGAGTGAGACTATTATGGAATTTTCTAGTAAGATGATGGGAATAGTTAATCAACTTAGGTTGCTGGGTAAGGAGATGACAGAGGAGAGATTAGTCAGTAAGATGTTAGTGGGGTTACTTGAGAAATATGAATAAAAAATCTCATCCTTAGAGAATTCAAGAGATATTAGTCAGATGACATTGAAGGAACTAGTCAATGCATTAAAAAGACTAGAGTAGAAAAGAGCTTTTAGGCAAAATAGACTCACAGATAGTGCTTTGGTTGCCAAGGCTAAAAATCAGAAGGTGAGAAGCAGCAACACAAGGAGGATTGATGTTGACAAAAAGGAGAAAGGTAAAAAAGTTGAGGAGAAGAAAAATAGGGATCAATAGAAAGCGTATATACCTTGCCCACATTGCAAAAAGACAAATCACATAGAGAAATATTGCTGGTTTATACCTTATGTGGAGTGCAAAAAGTGTCACCAGCAAAGACATGTAGAGAAAGTGTGAAAGAACAAAGGCAAGAGTGTTGATGAGAAAACAGCTGTGGTTGAAGAGCATCAAGCAGATAATGAAATATTTTTCATGGTCAAGAAGGTGGATAGTGAAGAGAAAAACAATGTCTGGTTGCTGGATAGTGGATGTTCAAACCACTTGACTAGTTGCCAAGAGAATTTTATAAGTTTGAACAAGAATTTTAAAACTCAAATGGAAGTTGGTAATAGTGATATGTTGTTGATCTTTGGAACTGGTACAGTGGGAGTGCAGACACCAGGTGGCATCAAATTAGTTGCAAACGTTTACTTTGCTCCTGCTGTGAGTTAGAACTTGCTAAGTGTAGGTCAGCTGGAGGATAAAGGCTTTGAATTAAATTTCAAAGACAAAGCTTGCACAGTGAAAGATCCAGCTGGTGTTGAACTATTTACAGTGAAAATGAGAAACAAATGCTTCCCATTAAACTGGATGACTTTAAAATATATTGCTTATAATTGCACCTTATCTAATACTGAATTGTGGCACAAAAGGTTTGGACATATGAATTATGGTTCACTAAGTTTAATGGCCTCAAATAGCTTGGTTGATGGGTTACCTACCTTGGCAAACTTGAACAAGATATGTGAAGTGTATCAGTATGGTAAGCAAAGGAAAGTATCATTTCCACAAAGCAGAACCTGGAAAGCAACTTGTAAGTTGCAGTTGCTGCATACAGATATTAGAGGGCCAATGCAAAACGCCATCTCTGAATGGAAACAGGTATTATTTGTTCTGTATTGATGATTACACTAGGTTTTGTTGGATTTATTTTTTAAAGTTGAAGTCTGATGCCTTAAAGGTATTTACTAAGTTCAAAGCCTTGGTTGAAAATCAAATAAGCTTAACTATTAAGAAGTTCAGCAGTGATAATAGGGCTGAGTATACTGCTAATGAGTTTGAAGAATATCTAAGCAAATTAGGCATTATGCATCAATTGACTATGCCTTATAATCCTCAACAGAATGGTGTTTCAAAAAGAAAGAATAGGACTTTAATGGAAATGGCTAGGTGCTTGCTATTTGAGAAGAAGTTACCTAAATTTTTATGGGCAGAAGCAATTAATACTACTAACTATCTATTAAATTTGTCTCATACTAGAACACTGATAGGCAAAACTCCATATGAAGCCTGGTATGACATAAAACCCTCAATTAAACAACTAAAAGTCTTTTGATGTATATGCTTTGCTAAAGTCCCAAATGCAAAAAGAGCCAACCTGGACAGCAAGTCTATTTTAGCTATCCATCTTGGGTATAGTGAAGCTTCAAAAGGATACAGACTGTTGGATGTCAAAAGTATGAAGTTATTCATCAACAGAGATGTAGTGTTTGATGAAGACAGATTGTGGAACTAGGAAACCAAGCTAGTTGAAGGATCAAAGAGCTATGTTTCAGTAAAAAATCAATTGGCAGAAGAGGATTTTGAGTTAAATTCTGATGATGTAGATGAGATACCAGTGCGAGGAACAAGAAGTTTTTCAGATGTTTATGCTAGATGTCATGTAGCAATCTCAAAACCTAACTCATATGCTGAAGTTGCCTCTGCTGAACATTGGAAACATGCCATGTAAGCTTAAATGAACATGATATGGAAGAACAAAACATGGGTATTAGTGGATAGGCCAACAGATCACAATGTTATAGGTGTCAAATGGATTTACAAAACTAAGGTGAATCCGAATGGTTCAATGAACAAGTATAAAGCAAGACTAGTAGTTAAAGGATTTAATCAGATATATGGAGTTGACTACAATGAGACATATGCTCATGTGTCTAGACATGATACAATCAGACTGTTGGCAACCTTGTCCGCAAAAGAAGGTTGGTTAATCTATCATCTGGATATAAAATCTGCTTTCTTGAATGGTTACTTGAAGGAAAATATATATGTTGAACAGCTTGATGGCTTTGTTGAGAAAGTGTCTAAAGCTAAGGTCTATAAATTGTTGAAAGCTCTTTATGTTCTCAAACAAACACAAGGGCTTGGTATGAAAGAATGGATACTCACTTGCTGAACCAAGGTTTTATCAGAAGTTCAACTGAAGCAACACTCTATATAAAGAAAGGTAGAAATGTTGTTAATCTGATAGTGACAGTGTATGTTGATGATCTACTTGTCACTGGTCCTGAGACAGATTGCCTAACTGAGTTCAAGTCACATATGCTAAAGGATTTTGAAATGACTAATCTAGGTCCGATGACCTATTTTCTTAGGATGGAATTTATTCAATCATCCAAATCTATAGTTATTCATTAGTCAAAGTATGCTCAAGACTTATTGAAAAAATTTTATTTGGATCACTACAAGGTTGCTAAAAATTCACTGGCTGCAGGTACCAAATTTTGCAAGCAAGATGGAATAGCTAATGCAAATGAAAAACTTTATAGCAGCATTATTGGATCTTCATTGTATCTTGCTGCAACCAGACCTGATCTAATGTTTGCAACAAGTATTTTGTCCAGGTATATGCAGGCTCCAACAACTACTTATTTTACTGTAGCTAAATGCATTCTCAAATATGTTAGAGGTACAACAGATTACGGTGTGAAGTATGAGAGAGCTGAAAGTGATGAACTTCAAGGATTTTCTGATAGTAATTGGGCAGGCTCACTAGATGATTCCAAAAGTATGGGTGGATACTATTTTTCATTTGGAAGTGGAGGCTTCTCTTGGAGTTCAAAGAAACAGGAAGTAGTGGCTCAATCATCTGCTGAAGCAGAATATATAGCCACTGCTGCAGTTGTAAACCAAGCACTCTAGTTAAGAAAGATCTTAGCTGAATTAGGGTTCTCACAGAATAAGGGAACGGTGCTACAAGTTGATAACCAATCTGCTATTGCTATAGCTAAAAATCCAGTTCAACATGGGCGCACAAAGCATATCAGAGTTAAGTTTCATGCCTTAAGGGAAGCAGTTAAAGAAGGGGAAATTGAGTTGGAATACTGTTCTACTAATGAACAACTAGTAGACATATTTACTAAATGTCTGAGTACAGAGCAATTTGAATATTTGAGAAGCAAACTGGGAGTTTACTCATCTGGAATTAAGGAGGAGTGTTGAGAGCTATGTAATTCCAACTGGTAAAAGGAAGGAAAAGTCTCAAGAGCCAAAGTCAACCGATTGGTGAAGGGAAGAAAGAAGTTCTTAATAGTTCTTGGTTTAATGAAACTAGTATGCTGTCGTTTTGGTTTTTATTTTTTCTGTTTAATGGCTTAAATGCCTCTTGCCAGTGTCGTTTTGTTTTTGCTAGATGCTAGGCTGAAAAGCTACATATTTTTCTTTGTGGTATGTTTTTCTTTCTTAGCTGCTCAAAGCCGTGGTAAGGCACAAAAACCCATTTTCTGGTGTTGTGCGTAACTGTTTTTTCTGCTCTTGTTTCCTGATTCAATGCCGAGTATTTCGGATGAGTTGTTAGTAATCTTCTAAATACACACAAGAAAAGGATGAAAAGGTGATTTTTACTTCTCAATTTTTCTCATCAAAAACTTTTGCTCCCAGCTCCTCTGTTCTTGATTTTTTATGCTCTTCAATTAATTTTAACAAATTTTAACAGGGTGCTGAGAATGTTACTGTTAACGATGCTTTCGCTTCGGAAGCACAAATGGGGACTCTTACTAGCGATATAAAAAGTAACTTTTAAATCACTTCTTTTATCAGTTCTGATATCAAGAAAGGGGTAATTAGGCCTGGATTACATGTTGGCAATGAGGCAACCATGCTTTTATTGCTGTTTCATGACATTTCTTAGAAAATTTTTGGTGGATTTTGTGGAAAAAGTGGACAGAGTTGTAGAAACTGTTGAACGTGTGGTGGAAGTAATGGAGAAGGTGGCACAGGAGGTGGAGAAGGTAGCAGATAAAGTTGCTGATAAACTTCCGAAAACGGAAAGCTTCATTGAAACCATAGCCAAAGAAACCGCCAAGGATGCTCGTATAGCAGAAGAGCTAATTCAAAAGGTTTTACCATACTTCACAAAAATGCCCAAGCATCTTGTTTTTTTCCTACTTATTTCCTTCCCTTGTGGCATTAGTCTTTTGTATACTGATTTGACCACCTTAATTTCCGATCCTGATGGCTGCCTGCATGGATTTTTCCCTTTCCCATTGTACAAGCCATAAGAAAGAGTTCATCAGTTCTTCGATATAATTGCATGGAATTTTGGACTTTGAATTTCAAGATTGATTAATTCGATCATCTATGGAAGTTTTTCAATATTGAGTTGAGTTCATGGATTATCTTGGCTATAAAAAATTGCAGATGATGTGGAAAAGGAAGTCATCCAATCCTTGATTGAACCAGTCAAAAACCAAGTGGATAAAGTGGCTGAAGATGACAACAAAGCAAAATAGATTTTATATGTCAAAGCAAAAACCCAACCAGTTTGCGCAATTTTGTAGATAAAATATGGACAGAAATAAAGTTTTTGTATGAAGCAACAATCCAAAAAATGAGTTTAAAGAAGAACAAATTCTGATCTGATGAAAGGTACAATTTATTCATATGTGACACCCCTATTTATACACAAAAAAGGTAGTTACATGCATAACACTTGTCAAGACAAGGATTCAAGTGTTAAGGCATGGATTACACCTGTTAAATGGAAGTTTAAAAACAGTTTACATGTAATAACTGCAAGTGACTTCATGTCTTTATCCAGACACCAAATAACTGCATGTCTTTATTCAAATAATCTGCAACTGCACACATGCATGGACACCAGACCATCCAAGCATTATTCTCAACACCCTTCCTTAATGATTGCATTCTTCACCATAAGCATTTCTCGATTATGTTCAAACTTAGCCTTAGACAGAGGCTTAGTCATAATATCAGCAACTTGATCATCAGATGAGCAATACTGTACAAGAATTTCACCTTTTGTTTATGCATCCCTCAAGGCATGATATTTTACATGAATGTGCTTAGTTCTCCCATGAAAACCTGGATTTTGAGCTATTGATATGGCAGATTTGTTGTCAACGAACACCTTGGTAGGATTCATCAATTGCATTCCAAGATCAAGTAGAATTTTTCTCAACCATATTCCTTGGTTTGCGGTTGCAGCAGCTGCTACGTACTCTGCTTCTGCTGTGGATTGTGCCACTGATTCTTGCTTGTGTGAATTCCATGAAAACACTCCATTCCCAAGAGTAAATACATATCCAGAGGTACTTTTGGCATCATCAATGCTACCTCCCCAATCACTATCAGAAAATCCTACAAGTTCAATGGTTTTAACTTGTATGAATGCAACTCCAAAGCTTGATGTACCTTTTAGATACCTCAAAATCCTTTTGGCTGCTGTAAGATGTGATTAACATGGTTGTTGCATGAATCGTGACAAGTAACTGACAGCAAACATAAGTTCTGGTCGAGTTGAACATATATAGAGAAGGCAACCTATCAGACTTCTGTATTCACTAGGATTGTAGAGCTTGTTACTTGAGTCAACTGACAGTTTCTCATTTGCATTCAAAGGAGTTTCAGTTGTCTTGCAATTCCTCATGTTGAATCGTTTCAATACCTCTGTTATGTAGTTCTGTTGAGTAAGATGAATACCACTCCTTGTTTGTGACACTTCAAGCCCCAGAAAATAAGTCATCAAACCTAAATCTGACATGTTGAATTCTTTCTCCATTGATGCTTTAAGTTTAGCAATACCTTTTGTGTTTGCACCTGTTATCAAAAGATCATCAACATATAATGATACAATTAAAGAGTTGCCAGTACCTCCTTCCATCACATATAATATGGCCTCATTCAAGCTTTTGTGGAACCCTTGATTCTGCAAGTAAGAGTCAATCCTACTATACCATGCACGTGGTGCTTGTTTTAACCCATATAAGGCTTTATGCAGCCTATACACTTTGTCTTTTTCAGCTTCTACTTCAAATCCCAGAGGTTGTTCCACATATATTTCTTCATTTAGTCTGCCATTTAAAAATGCAGACTTGACATCCAGATGAAAGACTTTCCAACCATAAGCTGCTGATAGTGCAAAAAGAAGCCTGATAGTATCCAACCTTGCTACAGGAGCAAAAGTATCAAAATAATCTACTCCTGGCATTTGAGAAAAACCTTTTGCAACAAGCCTTGCTTTGCATTTATTCAAAGAACCATCTGCATTCATCTTTTTCTTAAAGATCCATTTCACGCTAATCACTTGTCTATGTTTTGGTCGATCAACAAGAGTCCAAGTCTTGTTTTTCTTAATCATTGCAATTTCTTCTCTCATAGCTGATCTCCATTCCTTGTGTAGTGCAGCTTCATCAAATGAGGTAGGTTCTGCTATTGCAACTTGACATCTGTTGTATATGTCTTGAATAGAGCGGGAACCTCTTACAGGAGTTTCATCAGTAACATCATCAAGATCAAGTTCACCACCATAATCATTCTGACTTTGAACAACATCATTTGATTCTTTAATTTGCTTCTCATTCCAATCCCAGCTAAGTTCTTCATCGAATGTGACATCTCTGCTGATGGAGATCTTACCAGAGTCAATTTGATATATGCGGTAGGCTTTTGATTATAGACCGTACCCTACAAATATTCCTTTCACCGTCTTTGACTGTAATTTATCTCTTAGCGCATTAGGGACATGTTGATAACAAATGCACCCAAAAACACGTAGATGACTTACTGATGGCTTTTTTCGGAACCAAGCTTCATATGGAGTCACAATTCTCAAGGCTCTTGTGGGAAGAATGTTCAGCAAGTATACAGCTGTATTGGCTGCTTCTGCCCAAAAACTCTTCGGTAGCTCCTTTTCAAATAAAAGACACCTAGTCATTTCTATTATCGTTCTATTTTTCCTTTCACTAACTCCGTTCTGTTGAGGAGTGTAAAGAGCTGTGAGTTGATGTTGAATCCCTTCCTTCTCAAGATATTGTGAAAACTCTAAAAACTTGTACTCTCCACCATTGTCAGATCTCAAAATTTTAATTTTTCTCCCAGATTCTTGTTCAACTCTAGCCTTGAACTTCAAAAAGAGATTAAACACTTCAAATTTATGTTTCATAAAATAAATCCAACACATTCTGGAAGCATCATCAATGAAGATTAAGAAAAACTTGCTTCCATTTAGAGATTCTTCACTCATAGGACCTCCAATATCAGTGTGAACTAGTTCAAGCTTCTTGGTTGCTCTACTTGACCGAGCAGATGGAAATGGCTTTCTAGCAGATTTCCCAAACTGACATGTACTACAAACTTGATTTGATTCAGTTAAGGAAGGTAAATTCTCCAGTAAGCCTAACCTGCTTGCCTGTACCAAGGAACCAAGATTACAATGTCCAAACCGTTTATGCCAAAGTGTTGTCATATTCGATTTTACCTCAGAGGCAGGATAGCAAACATCTTCCAGATTTATAGGGAAACATCTTCTTTTCATGGGAACATTCATGACAAACTCACCCGATGGATTATACACATTACATGATTTTTCTTTAAAAAGTAAGACATACCCATCATCCATCATTTGGCCTACGCTTAGTAGATTTTGAGCAATATCAGGAACAAGCAACACTTCTTTGACATACCTGCTTCCCAAGGAAATTTGAATGTTGATTGTACCTTTCCCTACTGCATATAAATATTTGCCATCGCCTATTTCAACACTAGATCGATGCAAAGTATCAAGTTCAGTAAAGACTTCTTTGTTGGGGGTCATGTGATTTGAACAACCACTATCCAACAACCATTGATTTGAGTCTACTACCTTGGGTCGTGTCAAGGTCATAAATAAATGCTCTTCAGCAACATCAGCCTTCTCATCTGCTTGTGATGACTTATCATGCTTTTCTGGTTTATTTTTACATACCTTCTCAATGTGACCCAATTGATTACATGCACGACACCTTACACTCGGTCTGAACCAGCAGTAGGCCTCTGAATGAGTTCTTTTCTTGCAGTGAGAGCATATCTGAAACTTGCTTTTCTTCCCATGAGTTTTGTTATATTGAACCCTTTCTTTTTCTTTCTCCTTTTGATCACCTGAGCCTTTTTTAATTCTTGACTCACCTCCCGCCTTTCCTTTCATCTTTGCAAATAAAGCATTTTCAGAGGTATTATCATTTCGCATTGCTCTCCTTTGCTCTGCGGCTTGGAGTGCATTTACTACATCAGTAAGAGTCAAGGTTGAGAGGTCCTTTGACCCTTCTAAAGATGTAATTGTGGATTCAAATTTTTCTGGTAGAGACACAAGAACTTTTTGGACTACACGACTTTCAGAAAGATTCTCTCCCAATAGTCGTACTTGGTTCACCACTCGCATGATTTTGTTAATGTAGTCTTTAACATTTTCAGTCTCCTTCATTCTCAAAGTCTCAAACTCCCTCAATAAATTCATTACCTGCATTTGCTTTGTCCTCTCTGATCCTTGGAATTCCTCCTTAAGTTTGTCCCATGCCTCTTTTGCTGATTTGGATCCCATTATTCTTGTAAATACAGCATCCGAAACAGCCCCATGGATACATGCGAATGCTCTGTAGCACTTAGCAACTTCCTCGTTATGTTGTTTAATTTGTGCGAGAGTAGCAGTCTCTCTCAAGACAGGTACTTCACCTCCAGATTCTATGACATCCCAAAGATCGTAACCACGAAGATAGGCTTCCATCTTAACTGCCCACATTGGATAATTCTCTCCATTGAAGTTTGGTGGAGATTGATGACTAAGGATATTGCTGGAGGCCATTTTGCATGAAGATGGTTTTCTAAAGGTTTTGGGAAATGGCTTTGTTTTTATTGTCTTAGAAACACGGTCCCTTAAGAACAAAATAGGCTCTAGATACCATGTAGATAAAATATGGACAGAAATAAAGTTGCTGTATGAAGCAACAATCCAAAAAATGAGTTTAAAGAAGAACAAATTCTGATCTGATGAAAGGTACAATTTATTCATATGTGACACCCCTATTTATACACAAAAAAGGTAGTTACATGCATAACACTTGTCAAGACAAGGATTCAAGTGTTAAGGCATGGATTACTCCTGTTAAATGGAAGTTTAAAAACAGTTTACATGTAATAACTGCAAGTGACTTCATGTCTTTATCCAGACACCAAATAACTGCATGTCTTTATTCAAATAATCTGCAACTGCACACATGCATGGACACCAGGCCATCCAAGCATTATTCTCAACAAATTTTTTATGCTTGGATACAGAAGAGACAGTTGGAGATTGTTGTATTTTGCTTCTGAATGAAATTCATACTGTATATAGTCATTAATTCATGGAAAAATTGTTCTAAAAGTAAAAAATATGCATGACAAGAGCGATTCATTGATTTGGTGCTGACTTGTTTAACAAACAATAAGTATCTGCCAAACTTTCAAGAACAATTTGCTTAATTTGCCCAACAAATTCTTTAATTGATGGCAATAACATTAGTAAGTTACCCCCTTTTTTTTCTGTTGGGGAGATCCAAGCAATAGCCATGGGAAAATGATGTTTTTACTACCGCCATGTACTTTCTCATCTTACTTCCTAGACTAAGGTATTGATTTTTTGAGTTGTTATTTTAACCACAGCAAGTTCTGTTCTTTATGTAAATATAAACAAATTCCTTACAACCTTTTATACCAAAATTTCCTTAAAACCTTAAGCCCAAACTAAACCCTCCAAGGCCCAATTCATAAACACATATGATATAACTCTGATGATTTGATTTAAAAAAAATTTAAAGATTTTATTTTTTTTTTCCTGGAAATTTTTGTTCTTTTTGTATATCAAAACAATTGTTATCCAACTTATATGACCCATGAGGACATAGTTTGTGACATCATGATTTTGGTCAGTACTTGATGAATCAGGCATGCCTGCTACCTCACATTTAATAACATCTCTTGGTTATTGGTTATTGCAAACAGAGAGATGTTTGATGTTTCTATTGGTTTTGGCTGTCTCCAAACTAGATGAGGTGCAGAGATCATTGTAACAGTTCTTTTGGGTTACGAAACATTTCCTTTTTGTAACTTTTGGGCAATGGGTTTATCTTCATTATCAATCTAATGCTAGTTTAATTTAATTGGAAATACCTTTGGGATGTGATTCAACAACCAAAAAATAGAATCCTTGTAAAACACTACTAGGCACTGGGAGGGTCAGTCTTAGACACAAACAAGGCATATATTAATTTCATGGATGTTATTATTTATTTTTGTGATAACAGAAGAGTAGAGCAATGAAAAAGCTTGTAGCTTAATTTCAACAGGAGAATAGAAATTCATGCTCTAAACTTTCCCAGCAATCTTTCTTTAATAGTCAATTATATATATTCTTGGAGAAAAGGTAGAGTGGGGACTTCTGCGACCACACAAAAAAGGAACCCAAAATCACACCGATTGTCTAATTTGTAGCTTAAGTCTAAGCACGCAAGAAACGAATTTCCAATATAAAAAGATATATACAAAAGCCTTAATCCCCTCGCAAACTTCACCGTTACTTGCGCCAGTATCTCTCTTTCACCAACCCCTTTTCGTTCTTCTACGCCTTGACACGGCTTTTCTTCCAAATTCTGATCTATACCGATTCAAGAAGAAGCATCCCGGGATTGATCGAGGTTTGTTGTACCGCAAACATGGAGCCATCAGAAGCAATAGGCAGACAGGTGCAGAACCATCAGAAGTTGAATTCCAGGGTTGCTCAAGAGAATGATATGATGTTAGGGACACTTATTTCTCAAAAGTCTGGTATTGATTTAATGCAAAACTGTGATCTCCCTCCACCTCTCAAGGTCTTTACAGGGTTGGATAAGGCGGTTGCTTTGTCGATGAATAGAGTTTGCAGCACGGGACGAGAGACTGATAAAGACGATCATGAGCTTCTGGTGTTTAGAAATGAAGGTGAGGATGACAAGTTGGAGCTTTTGAAGGCGTTGAGATTGTCTCAAACGCGTGCAAGGGAAGCAGAAAAGAAGGCAGCAGGCTTGTTTAAGGAGAGGGAGCGTATATCGAATGCCTTTGTGAAGGATTCATTGCAGTTGTTCGCTTATCGGCAGTGGGTGAGATTGCTTGAGATTCAAGTCTCAAAGCTGCAATCCCAGTTGCTAAAGCAAGAGAAGCATTGTTGTGACAAACCAGAAGGGAAAAGATTGCTGCCAGAGGGAAACGGGGGCGGAAATGGGGATGAGATGTCATGGTTTGTTGCTTTCGCGCTTTGCCTTGGTATTGCTAGTGTGGGTTTTGCATTTGGTTATAGATATTTGCTCTGAATGCTATTGTATCAGTAGTCATAGGAGAACCTTTATCCAAAATCAAACAGCGAAAGTAGGAAACGGGTATATTTGTCGAGTTTTATCGGATAATATTAATCCCATTTGGAAAGACAATCCTTTTCTGCACAAACTTCTTCGATGCAGCTTTTATAATAACTTCTTAACATGCAGGCACCTCGAGTAAATGTGAAACGGTTTAAAATTATTTACAGGAGTCCGTATCCGCAGGCAAGATGTGTGTATAGCCCTGTACATGTGGCTCTATTAGTATTTACATGGGTTATTGTAACAGAAAACCTACGACTAAAAATGTGAGAATTGGGTTATAATTAGATGATAGCCATGTGAACAGCCCTCAAGTGGCTATAACAATCATCACTGCTACTAAAGAACTCCAAACAGACCCAGCAAACATGCCTCCCACACTTGCATTCCACATGGTTGCAACCATCGATTTTCTCAACTGTATATCCACAGACTGGGCAAGTTTTCACCTGCTCTTTTCCTTTACACCACTCTTTCAAAGATGAATCTGGATCTTCCTTGAACTCCTTGTACTTCTCACACGACAGATATGGATGATACTCCAAGTGACACCTTGTACAAGTCTCTGCATAACATGCTCCACAGACAAAAGGCTCACCAGAAGTCTCAGGATCAGCAACACGATACACTGATGGGCAATCAGGAGACGGGCAAAATCTATAGGTGCCCCTACTGGACGCAACAAATGCCCCTAAAGAAGCCCTAAAGAGTTCCTCAAACTTCTCCGTTGACAGGAGAGACTTCAAATCAGTAAGCAATATGGGAGCTTTACAACCTTGGTAGGCACAGCATACTGGAAAACTATCCAAGTTTTTGACGGCAGACTCACATTGCTCTACCAAACACAAACGACAGAAGAAATGGGAGCAACCTTCAAGCTGGTAGCCATCTTCAACTTCACACAAGCAAATGGGGCAGGTAACCTCACTATCAGATCTCTCAGCTAAATGTTTACCTGTCTCCGCGATCTCAAGAACAATCTCTTCTACCTTCCTCTTCATCTCTTTGTCACCACGAATTGAAATAACATGATGCCTGGTGCTAAGAGAAAACTCAGCCCCAGGTATCTTCTCTTTGAGTCCATGGAGGTCTGGCCCGAATTTCTTTACCACTTCCTTCATCAGGTCAGGAGGCAGACCCCGACCACGAAGTTTCACCTCAAGCTGCTTGCTCTCATGGTAGAATAAAAGGGATTGAATCAATTTTTGCTCGGCCACAGCAGCAGCATCTGGAGAGCCAAAGATTCTTATATTGAGAGAATGCCTGTCAAAAAAAATGTAGGTTCCTGTCTCTCGCTGCAATGATCTCATCAGATTGATGCCATCTCTAGAGAACAGATGCTGCAGTACGGAAGGAGTGAGGCTGGCATGTTTTACGGTCTTACCATTAATCAGCTCTTCCACAGGCCTTCTCAACTCTGCCACGGTTTTGGTGGCATTGGCAGATATTCTCACCCGATAGGAACCATTTCCATTTGCCTCTAGGTAGCAATCTGCACCTGTAAAAAATATAATTTATGCCCATCAGCACTTGGCAATTTAAGAGAACATGAAAACTCCTTATAATCAAACTGCTGAAATACTTAGTTAAATATGTCAACATGAGGATATGCAGCCTTTAGTCTATACTGATATTGGATGGAAGAGTTTGTCTGTAACCAGCTCAAACTCTCCACTTAGTATTTTGAGTTGAAGTCTTATCCAACTGGAAAGTTATTTTCCACTGTAATCCCACTTCTGTACAACACAAAACTGTCACCCTCCTAATATTTCTCTCCAATATCCCTGTTTCTTTTGGCCAAGATAACAACTTCATTGATCAGAAAATCCAGGACGAGAAGAGAAGCAAGTACAGGCAAAAGGAGCCGAAAACTATAGAGATAACTAAATTAGTGCTCAAGAAATCAGGAAAACTTTTTCCTCATCTTTTAGAAGATATATTCTAATCTTTTATATGCTAAAATTCACCTCTTCATTAATTTTTTGTATCACCCATATGCCGCAAAACTATCTATAGTGCACTATTAATAGTTTAAAATCAGGATAACTATACTAAGAATCCTAAAAGTTTATATGAATGTGCAATCAAGTATTAAAATTTTGAAAATGACCTATTAAATCATTCAACTTATACAAAGTATGGTGATTGAGTACTTCTGTCAGTGACCTTTAATAAGAGTGAGAGCAAAATTTGACATGTACCTATCAGCTTTTGTTTTGGTTGTCACCTATATGGCACATTATGGACAGACATTTGTTTCCTTTCTTTCTTCTCTTTTCTTCTTTTTTTCCAATTTCTTCTTTATATATTTCCCACTCTCTTTTCCAATTAGCTTTATCGGTCTCCTTTCCAACTCTCTCCTTCTTTCCAACTTGACAGTACTTTTTTAAATTTTCTTTTCTCCTTTTATCACCAATCCTTATAATTTAACTTCACTGTTAAACATGTTTCTTATTCTAGAATAGTGTAAAGATAACAATAATTAATGCCTCCATACCCAATTCTTTATCTTTATAATAAATAAAAGTAACAACTTATAATTGAAAAGCAACCAAATGCTACATTAAATTTCAATAGAAAGTAAGAAACAAACACTGCCACAAAGGGGGAAAAAAATGAAAGAGAAATGGCCTGAATCAATATCTTAATATGATCCATAAAATCCCAAGATTTCAGAAATGGTGAGCATGTGTTTCTTTTCCATTACTGTAAACTCCTGAATCAATATCTCTCAATGTACTGTCATAATGGAAAGAAAAGATATAGAGATGGAAATCTAAATTAGATATAATGTTTCTTTTCTTTTCCATTATATGCCCTAGTGCCAAATGCACGAAATGATTTGACATTGGTGAGGAGAGGTGGCAAGAGAGAGCAAGAGGGGGATTTGAGAGAGATTGTGAGATTCTGGACCTCTGAGAAGAAGGCAAGAAGGAAAAAAAAGCAAAAATGATGACATATATATCTTAGTCAACCCACCAATGGTGACATGAATGACAAGTGGTTTAAAAAAATTCGATAGATGGCCATATAAATTATAATAATGACATGTTGGCTTTGCCATTATGGTTTCAGGTACATAGTTAAGAGACTTCCACCATTAGAAATTGAATGTATTTAGGACTTAATTGGTCATTGTCAAACTTACAAGCCTTATTGCACATTCATGCAAACTTTTGGGACTTATAGAGTAATTACCCCTCTAATATTTTTAACATACACATGAATGCTAGAGAGGAAAAAGAAAAAAAAAATAATGTTATGCCAGTATGAGTACCGTTTTGATGTCTGAAGCTTGCTAGTAAAGAATCCAGTTGCTTCCTAATAACAGCATAGACAGACGAAGAGCAGGATATAGAGCTATGAAACAGTTGCTGGCACCTTATCTTCTGCCATGACAGACATCCAGGTAATACTTTCCCCTCTAGCTGTTCTAAAGCTTTTGCAGCCTCCAAATGTAATCTTCCATCAAAGGTGATCAAGGCTTTCATGAAACTCTCCTTTGGCTCAGGCTGGAAAACCTGAACCCGGCAACAATTTGCATGGGGATTCCTTTTAGGCATAAAGGGGGATATTTCTCTGTGGAGTGCCTCTTCACAAGCACTACATGTCGGATTTATCACAGCATCTCCTCTCACCAGGAAAAAATCATGGATTTTCCTTTTTGATGCTGTCTGTAGTTCATCCCAAATTTCAGCTTCAGAAAGCTCTTTATCAATTCCGTATATCACTATGGCATCAACAGATTTCCTGCTAACTTCACAGCGAACATATTTTCCCCCTATTACCAGACTAGAGAAATCATCAATAATGAAACCAATATCATGCAGATCACATTTAACGATTCCAAACCCTTTACTCGGCCTACGAGGCCAATAAACTTTTGCTTTGACAGCAGGGAACGAGAACATCTTATGATCAACTCCAAACGATGTCAGTGAAGGAAGTACCTTCAATGCAGAGCCAGCAAAGTCAACTCCATCCAGCTCAGCAGCTTTTCTGGCAGCATCAGGATTTAGGAACGTTATCTTGCCCCATTTTTCCTTGTCATCGCTCTCATGTCCATTGGCTTGAGATTTATGGACAGAACATATACTGCCATTAGAATATTTCTCAAACAACATCAAAAGCTCCTTATCTTCAAGGTCATTCACATTTGAATGAAATACATCAAGAGTCAGACATCTCTTATCAACTTCAAGATGCTTAATCTCAGCACCGGCTCCAAAAAGTGCCACAGATGGTGACTCACCCTGTCCATGAAATAAACATTTCTCCATGCATTCATTAAGTAACCATTTCCTTTCACATTCCAGCACCTCATTTACAAAGGCCAGGACCTTCTGCATGTCCATTGATGAAGCAAACAGAAGAATCTCATTCTGATCAACATTGACTTCAACACCAATCCGTTCATCCATACAGGCAGTCCTAATCCGTGATACAAGAGATCGAAGATTATGGTTGGATTTGCCACAGAATTTTTTTAGTAGCGTACTACCAAAACCAGTCATTGCCTTCACTTGCAACTTTCGGCTTTCCATCCTAGATGCATCAAACAGGGGCGGAGGATAAAGAGTTGCTAAAGATTCAAAATCAAAAGCAGTTACACAAACCAAATACTGATTAGTTATTGATAAGAGTTCACCAAAAACAACCCAACTCGGCTTCTGACCAAATATCAGCAACGAACATGAAGGATGTAGCTGAACATGTTGTCCAGTCAATGCCACCTGATAACCAAGTTGGTCATATCCAGAATACATGGCCACATTTTCAGCAAGGGAAGAAAGTATTATCGCCTTCAAAAATTTATCATGCTTAGTAGACTTATGAGGATCCCATAAAAAATAACTTGGAATAATATCAGAAAGTTCCTTTTGCAGACAAATTTCCAATTCGGTGACTGTGTCTTGGCACCTCCGCATTGATTTAGCATTTATACTGTTTTCCCAGCACCATTTGTTTTTCCTGTTGTGCAGGAGAGCCTCCCATTCCTTGTACACCGAAAGCAGAGTAAAGAGATCACCATTCTGGTGGCAAAATTGCACCTTAAGGCAATCAGCTTTTACCTTATCACCTTCATTACCCACCCTGCAAAATATGCTACTGGCATTTGCCATAACAGCAGCAAGAACAAGGCCCTCTCTACGCAGGCCACAATGAAAGCAACTGAGAATCAACTTACCGAGACGAGGCTCAATCCCCAATTTTACCAAGTATCGTCCTTCATCAGTTAATTCAAGAACACCATTCTTTTGAACAATGGCTCCCAACTGGATAAGATTCCTAGTTGCCATGTCAATAGCTTCTGAACTAGGTGCATCAACAAAATCAAAACTCTGAACATTCTTGATTCCCAAAGCAAGGATCCTCAAAACTGCAACACCAAGATGAACTCTGCGAATCTCGGGCTCCTGATTAGGAGGCATCAACTCAAAATCACTAGCTGCGTATAGTCTGTAGCATCTTCCTGGTTCTGTCCTCCCAGCACGACCAGCCCGTTGATTAGCAGAACTCTGGCTGATCCAGCGCACTCGAAGAACATTCATTCCAGTGCCAGGTTCAAATTTACTCTCCTTCACCATACCAGAATCAATCACATACTTGACCCCAGGAATTGTAAGTGACGTCTCTGCAATATTTGTTGCAAATACAACTTTTCTTTTCCCAGGGTCATTCTTGAAAACATGAAACTGCTCTTCAAAGGATAGCTTTCCATGCAATGGTAATGCAACTGCGTTTGGAGCTTCAAAATTATCACAAGCCCATTCTACTTCCATCTGGGAAGTCAAAAAGGCAAGAATAGTCCCCTCTTTCTCTGTTTTGTGAACCTCAGTAGCCATCCTCATGACATCAGAAACATATGAAGCAACCATACTCGAGCCAGAAGTTCCCTCAGTTGCACAAGGAACATATTTAATATCAACAGAAAAGTGTCTCCCCATCACATGAAAGATTCCACAACCAAAAAAGTAGTCTGAGAGTTGATATGCATTAGCCGTCGCAGACATTATTACAAGCCTTAACTCAAGTCTTCGACAAAGTAAATCTTTAACCAATGCCAAAAGAAGATCGGTGTTCAAACTTCTTTCATGGGCCTCATCAACAATGATGCAAGAAATCCCTGACAAATTCCTATCATTCATATAATGCTGGAGTAAACAGTGGTCCGTCAAGTATATTACCTTCGAATCAAACTGCTGAGCAGATGAAAATGTTGGATAACATACGACTGAATTATCACCATAACATCCAATGCTTTCTTCTCTAACTCTTTGTGCTAATGAGATAGCAGCAATCTTTCGTGGCTGAGTACAGACAATTGACTCATTAGCAGCAATTGCTGAATCAGTAAGAAACTGGACCAGCTGTGTGCTCTTTCCTGAACCAGTCTCTCCAATCAATACCATTATCTGTGCATTTAATACTTATAAGAGAAACCCAGAAAAAAAACACCACACTAACTAAATTTAAACAATAAAATAACACAAGAACAAAATAAATAAAAGAGCAAAGAGAATTTCCTAATCATCTTGCAGTTACTATCTACTAGTGCATGGGAAGATAAAAAGAACCTGTTTTTTCAGGTTGATAATACCTTAATTTGTTGCAGGCCTCACTTATTAATTGGTTCTAAATTTCTTTATTTGCAACTAAATGAACACCTGACATATATATAAACAAAATCATGGAAATTTTCAATAAACACGGTCAATGTTAAGATAATAATCCTTTACAAGGCAAGTATAAACACTTACTTTGTAAGCTTTTAACCCATATTGCACTTGGAAAGCAATTAAACCTACTTTTCAAGTTTCTAAATTCTAAATGACACTGTCAATATATTTGATGATAATCTTTAAATGAACATGTTTCGCGCATGAAAACCTCCTTTTCATATTTTCTTAAACTCCACCACACATGGCAAGTATATAAACAACTTTTCAAGATTTGCATCACCAAGGTTTTAAACAGCAATGCCAATACACATAAGATAATAATCTGAATCCACCTTCCAAAATAAATCACAAAACCCAAAAAAGGAGCTGAATACAAAATAAATAAAGGAGTGAGAAATAAATTTTTCACCTGTTCACCATGTATTCTAGTGAGAATCTCTTGCCTATAAGCATAAATAGGCAAACCATCTTCCAACCTCCTGCATTCCCTCAAAATCAGCCTATGAAATCTCTCCCAATCAAGCTCTCCGTCAAACCTGAAAACCTCCACACCATCCCTTTCTTCCACATTCCCGATTACCCCATCTTCCAGACACCCCAACAAACTCCTCATCCCTCCCATAAACTCCTTCAACCGCTTTGAAATCATCGACCTCTCCTCCATCAAACCTTTCTTCTTGTCATTTAACTCAGAAAACCGTACCATCGAATTATGCCGCTTACCCAATTGTGCTGACACGTCAGCAATCTCATTGGATTTTTCCTCGATCTTTTTCTTCCATTTTTTAACCAACTCCCCTTCCATCAATTCCTTTATATGGTCCGAAAAAAGGGTTTTAAGGTTTTGTTTGAGTTCCACCATGTCAGATGGCACAAGGACGTTGCAAATAAGGTTGGGAGTAAAATGGCGGGACCCATCAAGGCGGGAACGCCAGAGAGACAGAATTGAAGAGAGGGTGTGGATCCATTCCCGGAAAAACAGGGAAGCGGCGGCTTTTCCTGTGGGGTGAATTCGGGATTTTTCGGGGGCTGGGTTGAGTTGGGAAATCAAAGTTTGGAGGTCGTTGGGTTTAGCGGGGGAGGAGGACGAAGAGTCGACGAGGAGTTGAATTATGAAGTTTGGGCGGCGGAGGATATTGGAGTTGGTGGAAGCAACGGCAGTGGGTGGTGGGGGAGCGTAGCGGCGACGGTATTGGTTATTGACTGACTGAAAATTGGGTCTTGGTTGGTGGTTGCTTTGGTAATTGTGAGCGTGGTGGTGTTGGTGGTAGGGTTTATGGTCACCGTCCGGCGGCGGGTGTCGGTGGTTAGAGGAAGAAGAGAAGTTTTTCATGGCATAGAGAAAATTTAAAAAATTAAAAAAAAAAAAGGCCAAAAGAAAGTTATTATTCGCTTTGGGCTGTGTTGGAGGCTTTTTTTTTTTTTTTTTTTTCTATTTCATGGAGTTTGAAGGAGAGAAGAAGAGAAGAGAGTGAATCTGATAGAAAAATAAATAAAAGAAAACTGGAGACTCGGGTGTTTTTTTTTTTTTTACTAGGGCTTAGAATTTTGGGTTTTTCTTCTTCTGTTTTTTTAAGAGAGAGGTTTGGAGCAAGAGGGAATTACGAGACAGCCGAGGATGATGATAATTTGGCAATGGCAATAACAAGATAATCAGGTTGGTCGGACTTGGAAAGTAAGTTGTATCTTTAACAAGGATTTGGATGGATGCATGCCCCTCCCTCTTTTTTCCTACTACTCTCAAGTCTCAACTTATCCTTTAAGCCACTTCAAATTTTCCTCTTCTTTTCTTTCTGTTTCATTATGCACTACAAAGCTTTCCATATACTACCAACTTAGTTTGCTAAGTACTGATCTTTTACATTTGAATTTTCCAAAATTACCAGTAAAACATAAATTTTAATGATATGTTTAATTGGAGAAAATTGAATTGTCACTCACTTTCTTTTTATGATATTATTTATTTCGTTATTTAATCATTTTTCAAAATGATTATTTCTAGAGTCACACAGATCAAAACAGTAATTATCGACTCTCTTCTCCATATGACTACTCTATTTAAACTATTGAAATAACATAAAAAATAATTTAATAAAATTATCGTAAATCAATTTCAAAATTTCTTAACATAAATAAGATAAATTTACCTTCACATGTGAATAACATTAAACTTTGTACATCACCACTTCAAATTTTTTTAAAATTATTAAAAAAAGTAAAAGCTGAAATCTTAATTAATGGAAAAAATATTGAACAAGCCTATTAGCATTGATTAAAGTTTTATTTACAGATGATTTTTTATATTAAGTCTACGTTCCTTCAACCGTTTTCCACCCAATATCTGTTGACCAGAAGCAATGGAAAGCATGACTTGCTCACTAAGTCTCTAGTCCTGTTGCAACTTTGCACGCAGTCTTGGGAGGCAAACAAATTCCCCGATGATTACGTGGCCTTATAAGAAACATCCACTTGTCAAAACTGAATGATGAAACCGTGGAAGAAGAAATTAGATAACAAAATAACAAAAAAGTAAAAGGAACTCTATTTTCTTTTGGTTTTTACTAAAAAGTTAAATAGAAAGGAAAAAAAAAAGAAAATGTGTGATTTTATGTATATATATATATATATATGAAAAATTAAAGTAAATATTTTTAAAAATATCTAAGGAGATGATGCAGTTTTCTCTTGCAATCAGAAAAATAAATTAGTACTTTATACCCCACATCCTTTGATTCCTAATTTGCTTGATGATATAATATTTACACTTCCATAGCAAAAATAAAATTAAAAATGAAAAAAAGAAAGCATTTACATGGAATAGATATGGTGAACCTGAACCAGGGTTTTCAATATGATTAGCTTGCTTATTATAAAATTTTAAAATTAAATAGCAAATCAAAATTCAATGCCAGTGTCAAAGCATCACCCGAATATGTTGTTATCCCAGCAGACCTACTTGACATACCAACTCAAGCAACGAGGATATCAAAACAGACCTGCTTATGTCTCGGATATGTCATTAGAGGAGGTGTTACTGGTCGAATTAATATCTGAACCATAAATATGCCCCATTTTTGCACGTTTTGTCTCCAAATATCTTTTGTTCTGCTTCGTTATTGGGGTCAATAATGGAACCCTGCCTGCAATGGCCAAACCATAACCTTTAAGCCCAACATACTTAGCAGGATTGTTTGTCATCAGCCTCATCGTATGAACACCCAGACCCCGTAGTATCTGCAGCAGATAGATTCATAAAATCAGCCATGTAGGTGATGCAAAAGGTGAGTATATCATATGCTACCGGTATAAAAACATGGTCAAACTTTGATTCCAAATGCACTAATGGAGCTTCTTACAGCATGAAATACGATGTTACAAATATCTGCAACAAAAAGACTGACAACATTTTAAATTACATTAAAGGTTGCACAATTCCACCAATGAAAAATGCCCATAGTTTCACTAGAGTAAATTTGCCTAGTTAGCAATGATCATTTTCAACTGAAGGGTGATTCATTATCTGATGCCTTGTGAAATAATAGAACATTTAACTCAAGGGGTAACATGAGTAATTCTATTAAATACAGAAGCAATGCATAAATAATACCTGACAAATTGCTAAAAAAACATACCTGTGCACCAATACCATATTCTCGAGAATCAACAGGTAACCCAAGCTCCTCATTGGCCTCAACTGTATCACGTCCATCATCTTGTAGGTTGTAAGCACGGAGCTTGTGGCCCAAACCAATGCCTCTACCTTCATGTCCTCGAAGATACACCAATACACCCTGCCCAGCTGCCTCAATTTGCTTCATTGCTAGTGCCAGCTGGTTCCCACAATCACATCTGGCTGACCCAAATATGTCACCAGTGAGGCACTCAGAATGTACCCTCACAAGAATATCTTGCCCATCGCCAATTTCACCCTGCAGGTACCACAATCCAGTCAATTCCCTACTATATCAGCAGGTCTACACAGTCTGATAAAGTTTTTTGCATACAACGGACAAGCCACACTTTTCCTCCAAAAAGGAGGTCCCAGTTACAATTCCCCCCTCCCCAATAAACTATTATAAAAAATTATAAGAGAAAAAAAAAAGCTTAGAATAAGTAAAGTACATTGGGAAACAATTAAATAATGATATAAAATATGATCCTTGAACTCAGATTGAAGCCTTAAACTAAATCAAGACAACATGTTGCAAAAGCCTCCACCTTTTTGACTAATGTAGGAAAAAGAGTCTCTTTATACTTCAGGCACATTTAAATCCTGATCAGGACATGCATATTTAGGGTCTCTATTCTATCATTTACACTATTATTGAAAGCCGTAGCTGTTCCCAACTTCCAAAACATATCTTATCTGGATTATTAAAACCCCAAATCACGCACCTTTACTGGATTTTTAAAAATTCCAAAAACAGGGTATCCTACAAGAATATAGGTGGCTTCATTATTGACTATCTACAGTGTATATGTAAGCTCAAAAGCTTTTCTGAATTTCATTGTACTATTTATTTCTCTCTTTCAAGCCTGTGTGCCTAATGCATTCAGATACAAAGAATTTTGCCAGGCCTTACAAAATCCAAATATTAATTAAGACTAATGCTACCCAAGAACCCTGTCCTAATCTCTGATTTCATCACTAACAACAAAAATAGTGCTATTGGGGCAGAGCAAAATTTTCTGTGTGATACAAGGTCCACAAAAAGAAGGCATGTAATCTAGTGTAACCAGCTGATCAACTCAAGTCACCATGCTATAGCTTGCAAAAGGACTCACAGATGCCATCTGGAAGTATATCTGCTCAGCAACACCTTTTTAAAGTAGTAAAACATGTTTTATGACTGTAGCAACAAAAAACAAGTGCAGATGGCAGAGTTAAACACAAAAATAACCAATATCATAGAAAGTCAGCAAATACGAGTGCATCACTGAAGAGCAAGATGCACACCATGTAGCTTCTAACAATATACCCAAGCACATATTAATGCTACAACATCAAGAATACACTCGAATTCCCAGCTTTAAAAACTGGTTGTCTAGCATTGGTGTTGCCTATTGAATATTAAAAAGAAACAGATGAAGATGGTGTGCATGCTAGCTCAGATAAATTGCTTACTTTAACCATCGCAATGTGCTCAATCCCATCTAGCAATGACCTATAACAGTATGCTTTAAATGGGCCCCACATTGTGGGTATCAGTGCAGCAGCAGCCAGCTCCACCAGCCTATCTCTTTTCCTCCTATATCTGCCAAATATTATAATATAAATAACTTCATAAAATGGATTAATTTTGTTAGTCTATAAATGAAAAACAAAAAAAAAACAGATGAGTTATGATGTTAATGACTAGACGTTCCTTAAAAGCTATGTTGCTCAGACCCAGATACAAAAGTGGGTCTGCATTTCAACATGTGTGTGTTCACCTTCTAAATTTTCCCTTCTATTTGGATAGTCATACCCCTACAAAATGTCCACTTTGAGATGTTGAATATGTTTCCAACACTAGTACTTCAGGAAATGAAAGAGTCAGTAACATAGCAAAGACATAGTTGGAAGAACTTACAAAAACAAGCAACATTAATTGATGGTTAATGCCTTTTATTTCTTCTCCTTTAGTTTTTCCTCATTTTTTGGGCTCACACCCATAGACCATTCCCAACAGGGCTGAAACATGGGATGGGAGTCGTACTGACTCTACAAGGTCTATCTTCTTTCTTCTCTTTTAGTACATCTAGGACCAGAGGTATGTGATGGTATTAAGCAGCAGGTTCTGATTTCTCCCTTTTTTCTTCCCCCTTTCATGTAGGAGAGGGCAAACTGGGCAATTCAGTTTACAAACTAGTTTGCAGTCCGTATACCTATCCTTTAGCTTGAAGAGACTCAAGCAGTGAGAAAGGCAATAAAACCTTAACAATAACACCACCATTCTCTACGAAAAAGGCTCATCAGTATACCTGACTAGATCAGCAATAGAAATAATCTTCAGTTTTTCTGCCCGTGCAAATTCATGAAGCTTCGGCAACCTAGCCATGGAACCATCATCATCCACAATCTCACATAAAACTGCAACAGGTTCTAGCCCAGCTAATACAGCAAGATCAACAGAAGCTTCAGTGTGCCCAGCTCTTTTCAGAACCCCTCCCTCCCTGTACTTCAAAGGAAAAATATGACCTGGGCGATTGAAATCTTCAGGATTTGACTCCTTTGATGCCAAAGCCAGCACTGTTGTAGCTCTATCACGAGCAGAGACACCTGTTGTTGTACCATGCTTTGCATCCTGCATGCGACCATTGCAGTTGATGTCAAAACAAGAACACAAAAAAAGTTAAATTTATAGAAAGCAAGGAAAAGACCAAACAAGAATTCACCATTAGAATAAAAGTTCTCACACCAACTTGCAAGGTTTGAGAATACAAAAGCTGTAGCTTTCACATGTATTCCAAATAAAGAAGAGAACATACCACTGATACAGTGAATGCTGTACAAAGTTTTTCCTCATTCTCCTTCTGGGTCACCATTAATGGTAGTTCCAACCTCTCCAAGTCTTCAGCCTTCATGCTCACACAAACAATTCCAGTTCCATGCTTGACAATAAAGGCCATGGCCTCAGGTGTTACCAATGATGCTGCCATTATCAGATCACCCTCATTTTCTCTATCTTCATCATCTACAACAATCACTAACTGAAAATTTTCCTTGATTAGCAATCTATAATCCTTATAAAAGATTATCAGACATGAATTTAGGGCAATGGCAAACCTTTCCTTGACGAATATCTTCAATGGCTTCCGGGATGGAAGCAAATCCTTCTGTAGGATGATCCAGGTCGTATTCATCAGAAAAGAAACTACTCATCATAGGAGTTATTTCAGCCGCAAGTGTTCCAAAACCTATAGCATCAGGTTGTATCTCAATCCCAGTTGGCTGGTCAACAAGTCCATTGACAAAACCAGTTTTCCCAGTAACAACTCCATTACTATTAGGATAAGATAGGACATCCCCTTCTCCAGATACCAATGCAGCGCTAACTTTACCAGCACCCTTGAAACTCAAACCTAGCTTTCTAGTCAAAATGCTAGAAAACAAAACAGGCTTGCACCCATTTGCTGTATTAATAGGATTGGAACCATTGTACCCTCTAAATAAAACAGAAGAAAAGAAAAAAAAATTCATATATACTCAAACCACTAGAATTCTAGAATAATAACACATAAAATTATAAAAGAATCTTGCTAACTAGTGACTTAAGAGTACTTATCAAAGTTCTAATATTCGAAAAATATTTTTCTTCAATGTACAAGAAATCATTACATTCAATTCATAGTAGACTATCGCATTTCCTTAAATTTCACTTAACAAATACCTGTAGAACACTCAATTAACATTTTCAAGTAATAATTAAAATGAAGAAAAATTATCTGTCTTTATGTCAATTACCGAGATACACCAAGACTTATTAAGGAAACCCCTAATGTAACATTTTTTAATCAAAAAATTACAGATTAAGCATAATTATAAAAGTTTCCTAAAAAATGATAAAATCATGGAAGCCCGGAAAAGATTAAGGCAAAAAGAAAAAAAAATTGAACTTACTGTAAACGGCCGAGAGCCATTGAGGAAAATTTGAGATTGATGGAAGCCATTAATAATAGTAATACAAAGGGAGTTTCAGCTTTATCGGCCCCCCATCGCCATCGCCACCGCCACCGCCACCGCCACCGCCATTACCCCAAAACCAAAAAGAGTCGAGAGAGAGGAAAAGCGCTGGGATTTGTGTGGATGAATCTAATTCTCAGCTGACGTGGCTTCTTGGAAGCAGAATTTTGGATAATTATTTCTCTGGCTTTTCGATTTCAGCTTTTCTTTTTATTCCCTATTTATCGTATCCTTGTCCTCTTCTTCTCATTTCTGTTATATCATCACGTCTTAAGCACGTGCTTATGACTCTGTAATCCTTTTGTTTAAATATAATTAAAAACATCGGAAATTAAACGTACTTTGCACCTTCGCCACGTGAAATTTGAAAACCAGCGCCCCTTTTTGGTGAAACTGATGGTTCTTCCTCCAACGGCGAACGAACGCCGATCATTGCTGCTGCCAATCACGATCATCGGCGGGAAAATCCTGCAAGCTTCGTCTCTCTCTCCAGTCACCAGAGCAGAACTCCTCCAACTCAGTTGTCATTTTGATCGTGAGCCTCTAATTTTTTGTCAGTTGTTTCGTGTTTTTCCTTCTTTTTTTTATTATAGTATAAGTCATTGCTCGTCAAATTGTTACCATATTGTTCATAGAAACATTTCTATCCCAAGAAAAAAATTGGGAAAAGTTACTGTTATACACGAAAATTAAGAAAATCTTTGTCATATTTCAGAAATATTACTCTGTTTTGGACCTATACTATAGGAATTATAATTTGCTTCAAAACACTTTAAAAAAAAAAACAAAGAAGTACTATGGAGTTTCCTTCTAAGAATAAGAGAAACTTAAAAACAGAGAAGATTGTCAACTTTTCGCCTGGGAATGGGAATAGTTAACCGTTTCATAAGATCTTTTCTCCCAATTGATTTGTAGGTGAACGTGAACTTCTCACAATGGGGTGATTGAATAATATTGGGCCTTACTTTTGGGCCTCTGTTTAATCCATCCTCAATTACCTCAAAAGACAACCCAGTTTTCTCTCTCTTTCCGATGGACCTAAGCGTATGAATGGTGCAAAAGGTTGAAATGACACCTCTTTCTTTTGTTATATTACTTTTTTGCATGAAAACATGCTGAAGTGAACTGAATTGATTATGAATGCCATAATACTCCTATGAATATAAAGTTGAATTGGTATTAAATAAACTTAAGTTTACTGCACATTGATGAGTACAGTGAAACTGTGAAAGTACTAATTACTGATTTAGGATTGAGGATTGAACAGTATAAGTGAATTCAAAGATTAAAAACATTTTGTAGTTTATCACCATTGCATTTAGTTAGGGGCTTATTTGTTCAGTTAGCAAATAGTTGCAAGTTTAAAAATCCTGATCTCAGAACAATTATGGGATTTTCATTAGAACAAAACCTTGTTCTGCAATGGAACTGCTTAAAAGATCATTCATCTTTATGTAAAATTTCCTGATGTTAATTTAAGTTAAATGGTGTTAGGAGACAGCCCGGTTTCCATATCCCCCTTTCCCTTCATCTTTTTTATTTTCTTAATTTTATCGTGGAACTTAACTAGCATCTTTGTTAGGAATGTCATACAACAGCCTATGATTATAGTGACAACATAGTGTTTAAGAACATGAACTGATTTTTTCATTAGACTGTTATGAGTAGTCAATCATTTGATAAGATATAGGTGCATCAAATTGGTATTAACAAATTTTGAATTTAAATTTAGCTAGCAAAATGGTTCTCCTCCCATCGGATAGCCAAAGGCGCAATAGGACATTCTGGCTTCTGCTTTAATGAAGCATGAAGCAAGCTATTAAGAAGTTGTGGATGTTCAGTTAGACTACCAGCATTTGTTGTGTTTGAGTTGTGATATGTTTGTTAGTTATTTGATTGTCTTGCTTGACAGCTATGTCATTGATTCAATCTTAACCCTAACTTTTACATAAATGAACATCAGCGCCTTGTTCAGCCAGTCTTCATCCATGAATTATTTCTATTTGTGATGGGATTTTATGATAAGTTTTCATGTTCTGCCAAATTTTTATAGCCAAACCTGTTAGCAAGCTACTTAAACTTTTCAATTGAGTTTAAATTAGAGCAGCTGCTTGTTCATGATAACCAGCTAATAGCCAAACTCTATGGACTTCTCTAATTGATCTTTCCCTGCTTTATTTTACAAAATTCTATTTAGGAGGCACGATAAAAAACAAAAAAAGGAGAAAGAAAATATGACCTTTTTATGTAATCGAAAGAAGGAAAGTAAAGTCTTTAGAGATTCTGCTTTCCCATACTTTTCAACCTAGCTTTTGGACAGCACTCACAAAATAGAAAAGAAAAGCTGCCTACCATTAAGGGGTCTACACTCTAAAAAGCCCACCCACCCAGTGACCTTTTTCCAGGTTTGGCCCCTCTTTTTTTTTTTTCCATCCTTTTCTTTGTTTTGTATCCCTGTTAGATTCTATATACACTTGTTCATGGCCCTTAGCCTTAGGAGATATCCAAAGACAAAAAGACCTCTCTCTTTCCTACTCTCTAAAGTGTGGAAAGCTTATGAAAACAATTTTCAAGTGCCTGTTTCCTCTCACTTTTGAAATATCTTACCCATACTTGGTTATCTATCATCTTGTTCTGGAAATAGAGCAGGCTCTCAACAGAAGGCCATGTGATCGCCTTCTGAGTGGCAGACTAATTCCCTCAAATTTGGTTTATCCTTTGAGGGCTAAAGATTAATGAATGGATAACAGAGTATATAGTTGTTTCTCTGTGTCGTTTATCTGTAACAGGATGAGTGTATCAAAGAGAACCTATAACGGATGACACCATGCATGTCTCTGTGGCTTCCACAATTAGCAATTCTGCCTTTTCTACCGGTCTGAGATTTGCTGGCTACCTACCCGGTTTCCGCATAGTAGTTAGCTTGAACTTTGAAGATAGATATTTATGAGCTTTTAACTAAAGTATTAACAAAACATAACATGGGGCTTAAGCACAAAGCTCAAGTATATGGCAATTTTAGCTGCAGTTTTGTGGGTGTTGGGCCCTGCTGCAGCCGGCTGTAGTTGGAGAAAAGGCTAATTCATGGTATATGTTAGTATGGATCTCCGATATCCTGTTGACCTTTCCTCAGGTCACAAGATTGACTGAAAGTTATCCAAAAAAAATTGGTGGTAATAGGGTCTTGTCTATTAATTACGATTGCTTTTGCTTTGCCACTCTTCAAGTAGATATGTTTTGTAGTTGCAGGATACTTTGATCGGTTCCAAACTGTTCCTAGGTATGGGACTGCCGTTCCTGAGAGGTTCAGACTGGATTCTCTGTTCCATATGCTTATTAATTGAGCTGTTTAGCAAGATAAGGTTGGGATATTCTTTTTTTGGCCACGTATAAACTTGGGTATATGCCATTCTCTTGTGTTCCTGTTTCGGATATGTGCTGATAACTCTGTGACTCATGACTAGACTGCAAGTTATGGTCATCTGAGAGTACCATATTCTCGGGGGGGAAAATTAATCATTATCTGTGAGTATTTTTCCTTTTTGTAACTTTCTTCAAGGAGCGATCATTACCCAAATCAAGAAGCACCTTATCATATGTCCATACATCAATGATGAGTAGATGAAAACCAGCAATGTGTCTGGGGAATTTTTGCACCAGTCAGCGACACCAATCAATGTGTCCCATACTTATTCCTGCTGGCTTAAGTTTTCCCCATACTGGAATTTATAGTTTAAACTTGCATTCTCCTCCACTCAGCTTGAGTTACGTAAAACCAAACCAATGGCTTTTTTACATGTATACTACAGGTTTAGCATATAGTTTCCCATTGAGGGAAACTTCGAGGAATTGAGTAGAGATTTTAGATTCGAGTCATGTTGCTTTTGGCTTATTACTCCGAAGAAAATTGTAGCAGGAAAATATCATAAACCATTCTAAGAGTCCAGTCAATAATCATTTCTTCCTTGATTGCGGAGGACATGGTTCCTAAAACCCCATTTTCTTCACCGGGGTTTTCACTTTCAAAATTGTCTGCGTTCTGCAACACTTTTATTAGATCTTTGTAGGTAACTGAGGTTCGATAGACCATCGTGGACCATCTTGACATCATAGCAGGCAGCTTTTCTCTGATATGCTTTTGCCCCGGGTACAGAGGCATTTTTCAAAAAAAAGTTTTAACTTTTTATGTGAGAGCTGGGCAGTTCTCACATGCTCACAACTCATCACTTCCCCTTTCTGTGGGGTATCTCTTGAAACTTGAGTACCCAAGAAACCCAACTCACACGTGTTGTTGTCATCAAAGAAATAATTCCTGTGCCCCACTTTTTGCACAGCATCAACAAATTTTTTCATGGTGGTGGGCTCCCCATTCTTTGATGACTATACTACAGCTAAATTCCCACTTGTGCTTTGCTCATCACAGCTTGGGAGGGGAAATTTGCTTATATGCCTTTCACTAGCAGGGAAATGTTGAACAAAAAATAAAAAGTAGCCTAAAAGGAGTAGTTGCCTTGGTGTAAAATTGACTACACAGGAGCATTCTGGCACAGGGACTCATCAGTCCTCCTTCACCACAAGGAGTCAGGTAATGGATCAGTTTGATCAAACATCCTTTGCTTTCAAGATGAATTGAAAAATGAAACAACTTCAAACATTAAGGGAAAGGGGATTCGATATTGCTTGTTATTGATTCAGAACTAGGGGTCAGCACTTAGCACCTTGGCAGACTGTCGATGAATGAGACTTATTGTCAAGTGTTCATCAAGATCGGCTTAGCAATGACGAAATTGTTGTGAGCCTAGGACCTTAATCCTTGGGCTCCATGGACGGTTTTGTCTTCCAGCTTGTGCTCTGAAATTCATGATCACTCTCCCATCATAAAATTTTGTTCCCATTTTTACTGGGCCATGTGGGCCAGCGTACTAGGGCCTAGCTCTTGGCTTCACTTAACCACGATTGGTACAGCCTCATCATTTTGATTCTTTGTGGTGGCCCTAAGGCGTATCCAGGGCAAAAGAATTAAAGTGAAGTTTCTCCCAAGAATGAAGAATGTTCCTCTTTTGTTAATACGATCTTAGTGAGAAGAAAGCTAGAGATTGTGCAATTATGGCATCCTAATCCCATGTCCTTTTTTCCTTTTGCCAACTGACCAGAGTTGAAACAATGGATCTGCCAAAGTGTTTTATTTTTTTTCTCTTAATCCTAAAGAGAAACAATGGGGAATCGTTTTCACTTCTTGTACCAAAAAACCACTAGACAGTTGAGGTGATATTTGGATAGAAATCTCAAGGTGGAGATACCACTCCTTCCTTGTTGTATCAAGTTGGTTTATTTTCATTTCACAAAGCGAATTCTAGTAATTCTTCTAGTATTGAAAGAAATTGATTTGGCCATATTGTAGGTCAAATGTTGGAGGATGGGTGATGTGATACATCTTTGGTAAGCAACCAGTCTCATAATTAGGAAAGAAGAAAAATAAATTTGCTAATTAATTACATGTTTCTTGTTTTCTGCATAAAGTTTGAGTGCTAGAATTTTGTTTCAAAGAAAATGATGATTTAGGCTTTATAACTAACAACAAAAATTGAAGATCTAAGACTATGCAATCAGTGTTCTCATTCGAAGTCCGTTCTGTTTCTCAAAATTTTGTTTTTCTCTTTCTTTTCAGGTTTTTTTAAAGAAAAATACACTAACTTCAACAATATAAAGGACAAGTGATGTATCATGTCTCTCCATCCCATCCTAACCAAAAGGTATGGAGAAAGGGTAGGCATAGATGATAGACAGGTGCAACATTTCTAGTTAATTATAATGTAAACAATGAAAAAAGAACAAAAAAATAATATTGAAACCCAAATCTTCTAGACTATCTCCTCCTTTTGGACTAGCCCATGTTTGATGACTTCATGGAAGTGGGCAAGACTCACGTTGCAGAAAGTTATTGAATATTTGCTCTATATCTTCAACTCTTTTTGTTTTTTATATTCTAGTTATAATAATCCAGTCCTTTAGATTATTTGGGTCAAATTTCAATTAATTATAACTATACACAATGCGAAATAATTATCTTATAAATTTTGTCTTGTTTTCTTTATTTGAATGTGAAACTTTTGATCTAAAATATTACGTTTTAAATTCTAATTATCGTGATATCTTTTATTATTGATGAATAAATTATACTCAATTCACAATATATATATAAATATAATATCAAACAATTTATTACATAACGAAATTCAAGCACAACTCTTTAATGTAGATCAATATACCAACTTCAAAATAAAAATGGGATAGATCTTGAATTAAGAACAAAAAAAAAGGAAATTGAAGACAGAACTGTGATCATAACAACCCCTGAGGTTTGAAAACAATATCCTGTTTTTCAGATTAATGATTGGTTCCATTCCATTTATAAACTTTTGATTATATCAATTGAATATGACATTTCAACAAAAAACATATATAATCAAGTGTTATATGGTACTCAATTCACCCTAAAGTGCTTCTTGTTATAAAAGATTAGAAAGTATAATTTTGGGCGTGCGGTTCTGCCTTTGAAAGGCCTGCAAGCAAATGGCTTTTGACAGATGTAATTGTTGCTAGTCTTTAACTTTAACTTCTTTTCTTTTTTTTTTTTTTGTTTCTCCTCTAAGTTTTTGGCTTTACAAATGTTTGTGCATGCTTTTTTACTAGCCATGTGAGCCTTTAAGATCCCTCCATAATTACATGCAGGTGAAAGAGTTGGAAAAAGCTAAGAGTTAACTAACTTTGTCATGAAGATTTGCATCAAGACATAACTGTACCCAAAATCTTCTTTGTCTAGAAATATATATCATTCATGGTTAAAACAGTTTCAATCCAGAGCTACCCTCAATAAAATAATCAACTATAAACAAAAGTAGGAGATAAAATTATATTTTAAGGGGGGGAGATATGTCTTGAGTTTTGGTAATTTGTTGGCAAGGAAAATTAAATCATTCTAGTCATTTTTGCATGTTATTTTAGTCATTAATTTGGTCAAAAACTAAGAAAAAAAAATTATGGAAGCCATGGGCAGTTTGCCTGCACATCTCATATCAAAATTCAACCCAATTTTTTTAAGGATTCAACAAATGTTAATCAATGAATTATTTTTTGTTTATAAACCAAATTATTTTGGTAGTTTTCTTTAAAAAAAAAAAAAGAACTTTTCAAACTATTTTTAAATTGTTTGAAACTATGTTCAAATAATTTATTTTATAAAACAATTACGTTCAAATAATTAATTAGCTAGCTTATCAACTCACGAAATTTGAACGTGTCTTCTACCAAAATTGAGAATATTCACATCCTTTCATATGGAAGGGTCCTGTTTTTCATTGTATTTGTAAAAAATATAATGGGCTCACATTTTTAATTTAAAAACATACATATAAGATAAAAGAAGATTTTTACTTATAAATTCAAAATTTATTTAATTATTAACTTATGTCAGATTTATAATAATAACACATTATAAAAATTGGTTAATAAAAGAAAAAAATTCATATATACTAAATACAAGTTTTTGATGAAACGGTAAGGCACTAATCATCCGATAATCAATTCAGAAAATATTAGGCATTTATGTTAAAAATTTTATTAAAATAAATTGTAAGAAGAAACAATTAAAAAGATCGGCGAAAAATCGCACCGACCACGAGTAGTAAGGCGCACGATACGCTGACGCCAACCAAATCTTGTAAGCTCCCAAAGAAAACAGCGCCAAGCCGTTATAAGCCGAGCCGTACCACATTTCCTTTTCAACGTTCATATTTTACCCAAACGCAAAAACAATAAATAAACGGTCGACAACCGGCTATAACCGGTAAACAAGAAATTGCATTTGGATTGAATTTTGGGTTCATTTGCATTTGCCAGCCTTTTGCTCAGTGTACCTAACCCCAGTCAGATTCTAACCCTTATGTGACCCATCTTAGTTTTATTTAAAGTGAGAGAAACTCTGTTAGGCCAGCTGGGTTCTGATTTGTGAAAAGCTCTCTTCACTAAATCTTCCCATTCTCCTCTCTCCCTCCCTCACTTGATATAACTTTTTTTTTTTTCTTTCTTTCTAGATGAGTAGTCTTTAGACTATTGGAATTTGATTAAGTAATGATGTAAAAGAAAAGCTAGAGAGGGAGAGAGAGAGAAAAGAAGAAATTTCTTCTCTTGTAGGTTTGGGTTTTGGGGGTGTTTATAATTTTTTTTTTGGTTTCCTTGGAAGCTTTGGCTTGTTGGGTTTTGGTTTTCTTTTCTTGCTTTGGCTTTCTTCTTGGATGGGAACTGAGAGTAGGGAAGGAATAGTGCTGAAGAAGGAGAAGAAATATGGTGAGGAAGTTAAGAGAGGGCAGTGGTTGTTGTATAGTTGTAAACTACTACAGCCTTGTACAAGTTGGTCTAGTTTTAGACAAGGGAGTTACTCTTTCTGCAAGTGATAAAATCTTGCATCTCTATAACAACATCCCTTGAGCACTTAAGAAAAGATCTGACCAAAACAAAAAAAAAAAAAGAAAACAACCTCACACATACACGAAAACTATAGACTTTTAAAACACCAACAAGAAGAAAAGAGCATCTTTTGATCTAACTAGAGATCTGTCTTTAAAAGAGTGTTCTTTTCGTCAAGGTCATCAACCATGAAGAGACTTGGCAGCTCAGATTCCTTGGGTGCTTTGATGTCCATCTGCCCAACCACAGGTCCAATAAACAATCCCAGTTTTAACTTCACTTAATTTTCTTGTCTCCTCACTTATAATTCAATCATTCCAAAGGAAAAAAAAATCTTGGATTCACATTCCATACATGAAACTAAGTTACTTGTTCTGTTTCTTTCAGTTTTTGGCATATTACCCTGTCTTAGAATCTAAATTGTCTTTTCGTTTTCTTTTGGTACAGATGAACATAGTCCAAGAAACAACCATATTTACAGTAGAGAGTTTCAGTCCATGTTAGATGGCTTAGATGAAGAAGGCTGTGTGGAAGAATCAGGCCGTGTTGCTGAGAAGAAGAGGCGGTTAAGTGTAGATCAAGTTAAGGCCTTGGAGAAGAATTTCGAGGTTGAAAACAAACTTGAACCGGAGAGGAAAGTGAAACTAGCTCAAGAACTTGGCTTGCAACCTAGACAAGTTGCTGTCTGGTTCCAAAACCGCCGTGCTAGATGGAAGACCAAGCAATTGGAAAGGGATTATGGCCTTCTCAAAACCAGTTATGAAACTCTTAAGGTCAATTATGATACCCTCCAGCATGACAATGAAGCTCTTCTCAAGGAGGTAATAATAATTCACTGATCTTAAGAGTTTCGTTAATGTGTCAAGTTTAATTTTCTCAAAGAGTCCTGCTTTTTTCCATAACTTTGAACTTGGTACGATTAGAATTGTGTCTGAATTATCTGTTGATGATGCAGATAAGAGAGCTGAAGGCAAAGCTGAATGGAGAGAGCACAGAGAGCAATCTTTCTGTGAAGGAGGAGGTGATTGTGCATGAAACTGATAATAAAACACTTGAACACAGTGAACCGCCTCCGGTTTCCTCTCTGGTTACCTCATCAGAGCCAGCAGAACTGAACTACGAGAGCTTCAACAACAGCATTGGATCAGTTGGCGCCACCCTTTTCCCAGACTTGAAAGATGGGTCATCAGATAGTGACTCGAGCGCTATCTTGAATGAAGACAACAACAACTGCAGCCCCAACAACGCGGCTATTTCTTCATCTGGGGTCCTACAAAGCCAACAACATCTTCTGATGTCACCAACGACAACCTCTTCACTCAATTTCAACTCATCTTCTTCCTCACCATCCTCCATGAATTGCTTCCAGTTCTCAAAAACAACCTATCAACCATCCCACCAATATGTGAAGATGGAAGAGCACAATTTCTTCAGTGCAGACGAAGCTTGCAATTTCTTTTCAGATGAGCAAGCTCCAAGTCTTCATTGGTATTCTCCTGAACAATGGAACTAAGCGGAGAAAGAGGAAGCCAAAGTCACATGTATGTAATATGGGACCAAATCAAACGCAAAGAAATAAGGCAAAACGCAAAGTTGTGGGTACTTTAGATGAAGCTCCAAGAACTTTGTAAGATGGCAAGTGTGTAAGTTAAACTACCATGACCTCCGCCTGTGCAAAGTTGAAAGATAGAGGTCAAGGGAAGAAGTAAATTTGGAGCTGAAGAAGAGGAAGAGAGACAAAAGTAAGAGAGAAAAGTGAGAGAGAGAGAGAGAGAGAGAGAGAGAGAGGGAGAGAAGGGTGGTTCACGTGGGAAGGGGGGCTTGCTTAGGCGAATGGTGACACCAAATGGAGGGGCGTGCGGGAATGATTAGGTCGTAATTGGAAGTATCTTTTTTTTTCTTTCTCTCTTCTGCTGTAAATGGAAAAATCTCCGGAATCCATTGGGGGAAATTAAAAGTTTCCTTCTAATGGAGAGAAGCAGAAAAAAGAAAATAATCATCCATCATCATTTCCTTAAAGCTTCGTTTTACTTGTTTTCTTTATGCCGAAATTTTTATTTTTTCCAAATTCACGTTTACAACGTATCATTTAAGATTTCTGTGTTTTTGACACTGAATTTGGCTCAGTTTTTCTTGAAAATTGAACAATTTTGGCCCTTTACCTTAGTTCCGATGCCTTGGATGTACATTATATATATCATCCTTTACAACTGAGTTGCTTCCTAGTTGCTAGCAAGCTTCCGATTGATGACACCAAATTCTTGGATTCCCTGCCTTGTGACCTTAAACAATTGAAATGAGATTAAATTAAAGAAAAGAGAAAAAGTAGAAAGTGATTAGCATAGATTTATAGCTCCTAGGCAAATACGAATCAAATTTGAAAACTTGAAGACACTTTTCGAAAAATCAAATATAAGTGTGAATTATTTTCCAAAAAAAATAATAATATACCTGGGTTTTATTTCTTTTGTTTTTGGGTCAGGGTTTCCTTGCAATTTTTTTACAAACCAAACCAAGCCTAATTAAGCTTTAGGGGCAACATATTTCCGCATCAAATATGGCGTTGTAACGTGTTGAAAGCATTGTGAACACTGGAACCTTATCCATGGCTAATTATATCAAACATTGAATGTTGAGATCATTTTTTCTGAAGGTGTCTTAATCTCTGTGACAAGCTCCAAAAGCACATTATGAATCAAAATTTAAGGTGATGTAAGAATTTGCTTGGTAGTCAATAAAGAGCATTTCAATAGTTTGTAGCTTTGCCTAGCAAACTTGTAAAAAAGAAAGAAACAAATAAGTGGCTCTGAGAAAAACGAATGATCCTGTTGGAAAAACAAAAAAAAAAAAAAAAAGGGCGGGGGGGGATGGTAAAGTGATTGTTTTGCCCAAAATTCAAATGGTACAGAATATTTGCTTTCCAGGAAAAGAGCTTTTGCTTTGACAAAAGTCGTCATTTAGATGGATGTACAAGGCTTTTTCTTTTTAAAAATGAATAACAAATTAAATCTCTGTAATTAGAAACCCAGCAAATTACCTGAGAAAAAGTTCATGTGGTGGCAATGATTAAAAACATTTAACTTTGGTTATAGCTTTGATTAGTTCAGGGTTAGTAGGGAGCAAATAAAAAATCCATGCTAGACCATAACCATGCAAATGAAAAGAAAAGAAATAAATAAATAAAGTAATAAACAAACATCACCAACACTTCCCCGAAGAAAAAAAGTAATATAAAGAGAGCAAAAAGGACATACCAACCGCTCAATTAATTTGTTTAATTAATTTCTTGTGCAATGTTGAAGAGAAAAGAATAATTATAGTGGTGGGTGAAACTCTATTGTGCTTACAATCGTTGACACACTCTTATGTGCAAAATTTTATTTTATTTGAATCTGGCTCTCTAAATTTATAGAGAATTTTAACCCCCACCTCTGAACTATTGAAGCAGGCTTTTAAAGGCATCATATAAGTTACTTACAACAAATTAAATATCATATACAACAAGAAATTTGACTTTTCAATGAAATTTTTTCTATTTTATTTTTTTATTTTTTTTTGTAAAGTAAAATGAAATTTTTAAAAAAATGCTCATATATAGCATGTTTGGCATTTACTAGTACTTTGAAATATTCTATTAAATTAAATTGAAAGTAAAATTCTTTCTTATGTTACCAAGAAAGTTTTTCTTTTTATTTCTAAAATAAAAAGTGGAACACCATCCTATGTTAGCACTTCTTTTATAACTTTTAAAAGTAGAGTTAAAAAAAAAAGGATTGCTATTAATTATATATTAAACAAATTTTAAGTCAAGCACATACACATTATAATATATATATATATATGATTCATATTTGATGAATTGTTAATATATAGTCTATAACATTATCAATAAATCATATATTGTCACCTCATTAATAAATAAATTTGAAAATTAAAAATTTTTAAAAATAAATACTCATAATTTTAAAAATGCATATTTTGAAAAAAATTTAACTGTTTTCTTTACACATTAATGAAGTAACACTTTATGATTCACTAATAACGTATAAAATTTATATAGTGACAATACATCAAATATAAATCCATATACATATATATTTGAATGTAAATTCTAGTTTGTTACTCAACCCTTATTTTGAAATTATATTGCAAAAAGAGGATTAACTCAAGCCCTTACAATAAGTACCAAGAGGGAAAAAATCCCATATAAATCCAAGTTTAACAACAAATTTAATTAGTTAAAATTGTCAAATTAGTACATGTGAGAAAATTGGCTATATAATAGGTGAGTGTATTATACATACATATATATATATATATATATATATATGGGTGTGGGTGTGTGTGTGTGTAAACTACATAATATACTAACACATAAACAACTTTTATATCAATAGTTTCAACAGATACATGCATTTTACCTCGTGGTGTCGATAATAAGTCACCCTTTTGCACGAGCTAATTAATCAAATTGAAGGGCTTCATCCCTAAATACATACATACATATAATATAATATAATATAAATTTATCTTTTTAGATCCTTTTTTTTCTAAATTTATTGTTTGTGAACACAAACAATGTTATGCGCTCAAGAACAAAAATAGTTGCAAATATGTAGCTTAGAATTCAAATCTACACGCAAGTTTTCATCGAGATACTTGTAAAAATATTTAATTTAATTAAGTCATTATATGTTTATATTAATCAATAAAATAAGATTCATTATGTTAATATTTTAATTTGGCTATGTTTGATATTTAGGTATATATCTACCCTAATTACGAATCAGATCATCTAAGTAATGTGAACATATACTATTCAAACCTTAATCCAAGCTACAGTCACTATGTTGAGTCTCATCTACATTAATAAATCATTCAATTGTTGACAAATAATTAAAAATATTAAAAATAAATTTGAATAAGCAAAATTATATCAACAACATATGAGCTTTTTTTTCTTTTATTATTCAGCTTAAGTCCCTTTACACAATAATACACAAAATATTTAAAAAAAAAAAGAAGATAAAAGATTGTCGTCACATTACGGCATTCAATTATTTTAATCATGCTTTAGAGTTTATCGATTATTCCTCAAAAAACTAATTAATATCATGATACCCATTAACGAACGCAATTTACAAAAAACCTCCACTTTATTAAAAAAAAAACCTTTCAAAATTTTGTTTGACATATTTCTCTTTAGTGTAAGCAAATTTACCTTTAAATGAATATATTTATATATATATTTTATATACAAGATTTTGAAGTGCGTAATGAGAAGTAATATATCAAAAATTTAGAGTAGAATTTAGAGAAGAAATTAAGAATTAAAGGGGAAAAAGAAAAGGGCGTGGCGCACATTGAAGGGGCCATTTTTTGGATTTCATGGTGGCAAAGGGTAGCCGAAGTTGAAGTTGATGCCCATGTCGAAGTTATCAAAACTTTAAACTATCAAAGGCCAAGAAAGAAAAGACAAAAGATGATTAAAGGGTCCCTAAAAAGCAGCGCCACATGATTGGATCCCCAAATATACGTGTCTGTTGGGAGCCGCAGCTTTTGTTAACATCCTTCACTTTCTGGTGTTAAAGTTGGCACCCAGAGTTTCCACAACTTAAAACCATTCTTTTAATTAATTCTTAGAAAACCCAAAAACCAAAACCCATTTTTCTTCTCTTTCTTTTCCTACCAAAAGCAAAAAAATAAAATAAATATATATATAAATATAAAAGCACTTCTAAACAAAGCTAAAAAACAACACCCCACTACAAGCACCAATCAACTGACGCTGCCACGTACCCCATTGATCACTTCTCCCCCAAAAAGCAAACTATCTTTTTCTTTATTTCTTCTTTTAAGTTTTTAGCTTTTCTAGTTTTGTTTGTTTTTGTAAATTTTTTTGCCGGGTACGGGTTTTTGGCAAGTAGCGAAAAAAACCCACTCCCGCAGGGGGGTGTCACATGGAGAGGGTGAAGTACTAGCTTGGTTTTCTCTGAAAACGTGACGTGCTTTTTGTGATTGTGCGTTCCATGTACTAACTCTTCTCTGACCACCCTTCTCCTTCTTCTTCTTCTTTCCTGTTACACGTGTATACTGATGCAATGGACCTAATTTCAATATATGCTTGCCCGAACCCTCAGTTTACAGCGTCAACCCCAGTGATTTAGCATCCATTTTTCTTCGATACGAAAGTGCTCGTTTGTTTAAATGCCAAAGAAATGCTTAAAACCACTGACAGAAGTTGATTCAATTAGGAAGTCCTTGTTAGTTAGTTCTTGTTGGCTTTGATGCTGAGAGAACATTTCAGTTTCTAGCATACCCTTTTCTCTACGGAAAGATATAAATAACTCTCCTAATTAGAGGGTTTTAAAAAATGTGGATTTCCGGGGCAACAAAAGATCCTTTATAATGTACCTCTGTCCTCAGGGAATGAGGTACGCTGCAACAATACTTGGGATCGTTCCTTTCAAAAAACTTTCTTGTAAAAGTTTTGCTTGAGATTAATTCTTTTATCAATGTAACAAAGATGGCATGAAATTCATCAAATCATCTGGAATCAAAGCAATATTAATCATCTTCAATTTTTTAGAGTTGCTCTTTGACTGTCCCAGAGTTTTTTCAGTGCTAGTGGGGCCCGAAAACTGGGTAATGACTCTGAAAATTTTCAGAGATCTTATTCACTTGATTGTATGTGTGAGAGGCCACTTTCGTTCATTGTCTAAACCTACACACGTTCACAAAGTTTAGGCATCCCTCCACATGCACCAAAGCACTTTTGGCTTGGCCATTTGTGGATAACCAAAATTAAGTAGCTGACAATTTGCAAGGACCCAATGATGATTAAGCTAGGATAGTATCATCACCCCTATTAATAGTGGCAAAACCAAGATCCAAAAGCTGTGAGGTCATATCCACCTCGATCGATACTGAAAGACAACATAAGAATGTGGTATTTCATAAGAAATAGGAAATAGGAAACAAACATTTAATTTAGGGGTCCAACTCTCGCATGCAAGAGGTGAATCAAAAAGTTTGATAATTTAAGTTGAGTTTTTGGGAGACCATAGTCCCACTAGCTAGGCATAACCTAGCTTCTCCACCCACTTAATACAGGTTTTTCCTTTAGTCTACAAATGCTTCAACCTTATCTTCTTGGTCGATTCGTTGCAGCAAGTAGAGGGTGGGATTAGGATAAAGATAATCTAAGATTAATTAAGTCATAACACTTTCCATTTGAATTTCAAAATATTTGAACCCAAGAGCTCAATTCTGTTTCCAGATATAAATTTACTACACACTTATTAAAATTAGTTAAATTTTCATTCAAGATGCTTTTTTTAATCAAATTTAAAAAACTACATAAATTATAAAATTCTTTCGATAAATAAATATTTAAACCGTAGATGCAGCGGTGAACATTTTTCATTCACTATATACATACTCCATGTTTTTACCGAGGATGAACGACTCTTCCGAATTTGGCTGGTATCGTGTTTGTCTTATAGCAAACAAAGTGGTGCATTTATCAGTTCTGAGGCAGCAAAAATGCAGCTGAGCTAGTATTCAGTGTCCCACTAGACAGGGGGCGCAGCTAGTCTACCGGACCAGTTTCAGTCGATGACATGTGAGCAGTGAGCTTGACATTGGTTGCATTCTGATTATGGTTACAGTGTACGATATATAATATATGTTACGTGTATATATACAGATTCATGCAGCCATTGGCAGTGAACATCGTGGGGAACAGAAAAGAATGCAACTGCAATTTGCTTTTGCTTCCAACAACAGTAAGAGAAAATCTTGGGCGTACTAGCTAAGTCGACTACTGCTTTTTACTACTAACCCCCACAAAAGTTAAGGTCCCCTCCCCCCTACAGTTTCTTTTTATGTTTTTTTTTCTTTTCAAATGGGTCCCTTTTTGTTCATTGCTTTTTTATGCAGGTATTGGTAGAGGGCATGTGATGTGGGTCCCCTTGTTTCTATCAAAGCAAGTCGTTTTCATCGATGGTCACAATCCCAAATAAAAATTTGCAGCGACACTGGAAGTGATAGGAATGTGTAATCAATTCGCCTTTGTTTTTTTCTTGGACCCGTTGGATTGGTCACAGCTCATCTATATCAGGAACTTGTTAACAAGTGCAACTGTAGGGAATAGAAAACTAGTCACCCAATTCCATGCTGACACATCAGATGATTCCCTCTCTCTCTCTCTTTGAATCGGAATTTTTTTAAAAATACATAAATTATTTATTATTGACTGAATTACTAAGTCTTAAAGTTTTGATAATTTAACCAATAGTAATAAGTTGGATTTTATTTGGCATCGAATTGTGTTATAAGTACTCACAATCTTAATTATTCCCTTGTTTGCGGTCATATAATTTTGTTTCAATTTCGTTATTTACTTATGAAATTCACAAACCATACAATTTAGAAGTAGAGTATGGAAAATATATTATAATATCAATGAAATTAGATTTCTGTTTTCATTATAGAAATGTAAGCATCTATTTTCCTATTTGGTACCTGTTAAGATATTTAGGGAGAGAGAAAGGATCCAAACCTTGAATATTATTCCTCTTAAAAAGAGGTAAACAACTATTAAGTCAAATCTTCATTGTTAAATTTAATCATCTATGCCTTGTACGGCTTAAATTGCATCTGGTTGGCATATATATATATATATATATATAGAGAGAGAGAGAGAGAGAGAGAGAGAGAGAGAGAATAGGAAATAACACCCTATTTATTTAAGTTGTGAACTTAAACATTGTATTTAATTAACTAATGTTTTCTTTTAAATAGTAATTTCTTGGGAGACCTTTGGCTACCCATGAGGGCAATTCCATGGATGATAGCAGATGATAGGAGCCTAAATATTAAAAAATTAGGCAATATGGAATCTTTTTGTTGCCTCTTTCCCCATTTCAGGTGCTTCACGTTAGTTTATTTTAATACAGCTCTTTTACTTCCACTCTTTCCTACTTAAATTAAAAAAAAATTTCCGTGTTTTGATCACCTCTGATTTTGCTTCATTTTTTTATTATCAGGGGTTTAATTATTCTTTAATCACTTTTTATATTTAAATCTGGGTTTTTTCAAGCAGCTAACACATGGGGTGGCATGCTCCACTTTGTTCACACAAAGAATACTATGTTTGGGCTCTTTATAAATAATCAAAGCACCCCAATATTTATGTCTTTTGCTTTTGGTGTTATGCTTTTCCTTTCTCTCCTTTTCTTTAATTTATTTTTTTCTTCTTTCTTTTTGAAAGTTTGAATTCTGCATGAATCTCTTTACGTTATTATATGAATTATTCATGCATATATAGCTAGGCTGATCGAGGAAATATCTCCGCCTAGGGTTTTAGGCTTAGGTTAAATAACAACTAAGTTATTAGATCAAGGCCTCAACATTAATTAGGCATAAGTTCACATATACCTTAAATTCGAAATTTATAATTTGAGAAATACGATTTATCTTGAGTCTCGAATTTTAAAAAGTTAGATAAGAGAAAGCACTTGTTCATATTTGTAATTAATTAAAGAATCAATCTAAAAGTTGCATCTAGCTATTTTATGAGAGATTGAGTGCGTGGAATATAATGAGTTTGAATTGCTAACAATTCTCACCTCTTTTGCTACCTAAGTCAAGATGTAAGGCATAAAGAGTGAGTGTGTATATAATAGAGTAAATTAAAAAAGAAATATGAAATTAAACTATAACGTCAAAATGCTGAAACTTAATTTACAATTATTCATTGAATATGTATGTATGTATGCATGTATGTCTGTATATATAAAAAATCCTTTTAAGAATTTTTTATTTTTCAATCTACCAGCCGAAGATTTTGTACACTATTAATAAATATTAAAACAAAAAAAAATATAATTTCACGAAAGGTGTGGTTTCTCTTATTGATTACTCAAATATCTAGCTAAGAGGTTTCTTATGTGATGCAATTGTTTGGATGTTAATAAATAGATGTTAAGAAGCCTGCAGTTGCTGCAGGTTTATAAGGTTCTTCTATTTCCCATCCTATCAATTTCCTTTATTCTCAATTATAAAATTGTGATAGGGGGCTCGTTGACATTATGATTTTAGATTTGAAAATAAGTTAAGAGGAACTTTAGAACTTATTTTACAATGAGTAAAACTATTAAGGAGACATTCGGGTTATTAAAATTTGAAATTAAAGATTTCTTATCCAAATTTTAAGATTAACCAATTAAAAAATAATTACACATTGTATTTACGTAATCAAACTATACCAATACCAATGAAAATAAGATTGAAAGCATTTGACCAAAAGGTCGAGGGTACATGTGTTACTTTGATGAGACCAAAGTGAGGCATATCGTATCAAAAATCAAATACCCTTACATCATTCATTTCACATCCTCTGAATAAGATAACCACCAAATGGGACCCCATTTATCATCATCACAAACTTGCCACAGCCTTGGGCTTAGCTTGTTATCCAGTACAAGATTTTTCTTTTTTCTTTCCACGAGAATAAATGATCTACAAGGGGACAGAATATGGAAACGAAGATCGATGATGATGTTGGCATTTGGTGAATATATTTCTTGATGGGCTCTTTTTTCAACAAATAGAAAATTAAATTAAATTAAAGATTTCATACTGTCATTAGGGTTTCGTTTTATATTATAAAATGAAGTGAATATATCATCTTAAGATATGCCCTAGAGACATAGCTCTTAGCTTTAACTTTGAGGGGGTAAACCTTTTAAATCCATTATCTAAACACGTGTTGATTTTCTATGATCAAATCTTTCTTTCTTGTTGATTTGCGCCCCTTATAATCCGATCACATGACAACGGGAGTCCATATAACCAGATAGTTAATAAGCTAGCTTATTTATAAAGAATATTTTAAATTCAAGATTGTCTTTACTTGCTAAAGCATTAATGTTATGGGGAGGGAGAGAGTCAATCGATATCAGAGCACTAAGCTCATGTTTTTAGTTTGGTGCAACTGTTCACTTGACAAAGTTTTTAGTGAGCTATTAGATTGTGATTAACTGTTTCGTTTCTCGTTAATTTTCCAAAAAATTTATCATGATCTCGGAATTCCTTTTTGTATCAGGTTTAAATGGAAGCTTATTGAGCTTGTATTATCAAAATTAAAATCACATATAGATTCTTTCGATTTTTTTAAGATTTGAATTTGAAACATTTAACAGTTCTTCAAATTATTAAAAAAAAAATTAACGCATGTTTATATCGAAGGGATAAAAGTATTAATTAGCTATTGAATTTTATTAGTCATGGGTGATGAATTGTTAAAAACAAAAACATTGATTTAATTTTTTCAATAATGGCGGCCAATGTCCTTTTTAAACTTTATATTTGGATTATTCTTCAATATTGCCAAATAAATAGGTTTTAGTACTTGCTTCATGATTCAATAGAAAGAGTGAAACAGAAAAGAAAATTTCAACTTTATTAGTACAAAACTGCATTCAGTATCAATCATCAAATTTTGTTAACTATCTGTAGTCATTAATCTATTCAATTAATTATCCATTATCCACGTGCTAATGTACCAGATCTTATTTGTAATCTACAATTAAATGTGTTTAGACAAGAGTAGTACAAGGATGGATAACTTTTAAGAAATTCTCCTGTTGCACCCCTTATTCCTAAATTCAGGAGTTGGGACCTGAATGTTTAGTGCTCTCTTAATTTATTTTGAAAAATTGTTAAAATGCAAAACCAAATTGTTAAATATAAAACAATAATTGATAAAAAAAATCAAATGAATGAAGTAGCAATATCATAAATCTTGATATAATTATTTTATATCAAAATAAGTCATGCATTTTATTAAAAATATTAATTTTTAGCTTTTTTATCTTCTAATTCCTAAAATGATAAGTAACCTAAATTTTGAGTTAATATCCAATTATTAAGTAATTATAGAAATCAGGCAACAATTCTTTTTTTTTTGAACCGTTAATAGAAATCTTAATTAAGAAAAAAGAATTGCAATAACTAAGCACCTTGAGCTCACTCAAATTGAACATTTGAATTCCAATTCTAGCAAAAATACTGTACTTCCAACTCAAAGGCTATTAAAAGTATAACACAGCGTGATCCTCGTGAAATTAAATTATATGTATAATATAATATTTTGCAAAACAAAAACATAAAGAAAAAAACATCAACGGTCAATTTTGAGGGGTAAGTGGCGTGGAAGAAGGTTCAATCATGGATAGCGACAGTATTGGTGACAGATTCGGAGAGTTGAATGAGACGTCGCCGTTCAGGACAAATTACGCTCGACAGCGACTCTCACTGTTTTTTCTCCCACTTTGCCCACATGAGGACGTGTTTACATTATCATGGTCAATTTCTTTGACCGCGAAAAAACATCTCTTTATTTCTATTTTTATTTTTTTGGTGGGTCCATAAATATATATTTAAATATTTTTTTCTTCACGATGACTAAGATGGGGTTTTTTTTGGGAACTGCCCTCAGCATCTCATGCAAGAAACGAAAGATGCAAGTCAATTGTCCAAATTGTACATGCTTTCGGACTTTGGAATTTGTTTTGAATGAAACGTGATGTTCAAAATTTCTCTGCCCCTTCCCATTTCACATTTTTCTTTCACAAACTTTAATGGTTCGCAGTACAAAATACTATGCAATTAGCTCCACATGCGTCAGAGTTGGACCCAATTATTTATATTGTAGTTATGAATTGCACCAAATGACACTGTCACTTGAATTTAGTTTAATTGTTACGGGTACAAAAACTTTTAATGAGATAATAATTTGTAGTTTATTGGTAATGTTTTATAGAAAATTTTTTTTGAACAAAGTACCAAACATAAATTATATACATTAAAAAACCATCGTTGTAGCTGCAAACAGCCATCCAAATTGAAGGGTAGCAATCAAGCTCATTAAGTTCAACTTGACTTATTAATGTATAGGTAAATATATTTTATTTTATTTCTCTCTTGAAAGACAGATGGACCATATTTTCAAACTAGTAACATCAATTGCCAAAGAAACAACTCAAATGCAATGAGAAATGTGTGTCCAAATTGCAACTTAAATTTCGTGAGCTCATCCATTGGTGGTGTTCTCTAGAACGTGGATTGTGGTGCCGGCGCCGGCTGATTTGATATCAAAAAGCTCTTATTATTAAAAATCCATGACCTTTTTATTCATTATCGAAGAGAAAAAGAAGCCCATATCACAGTTAGGTGCTTGCAATTAGAATATAAATTACTTTGATGTTAAATCTTCTTCTAAAGTCAAAAGTGAACCCCCCCAAAAAAATTAACTTGCCCCTTAAGTAATAATAACGAGAAAAAGATGGTTATGATATTTAAGATGAAAAAAAAAAATCACTGTTTCACCACATGGTTTTCATGATAAAGAAAATTTCAACTAGGAAGGTTACTTTTGTAAGCCACGAACTTTCGTTTCAATTGAGATAAAAATTGACCTCAAATGTCACCATTAGTGTCATTTTCTATCAAAAAACAAGCCAACTTCAGAATCAAATTACAACTTGGGGAGAATTTCTTTTCCAACTTTAGCAACAAATGAACTGTATTGATTTCTTTATGCAGCCGCTTTAGTAACCATTTGTATATAGATATATATACATAATTCCATTAGAGGGGCGATGCATGAGTGCTTAACTAATGCCACTTAATTTTGTTTGAATCATACATTCTCTTTGTTACTCCCTTAGCACATATGTCACTTGATTGGTTAAGCTTATGCTTAACCTAACTAGCATTGAAAATACAGACTATATCGTGTCGATAAGCATTAATTTTTAATTCATATAAATATATATATATATATATATATATATATTGAGAGGTATAAGGGGAGAGAGGAAATTCATATACCGGATTTCTTGTTAAGCAGGTACAATCATAATGGCTAGTACATATTAGATTGATGATTAAAAAACAATTCTACATCGAATAAATTGAGAATATCTTTATTATTTTTATATAAAATTAATCTGTCCATTATTATTAATTGATTTTAGATTAAATGTCTATCATAAAAATTTAACATGATATCAGAATAGACATTACCTTTATTCATTAGCTCTTTCATAATAGATTTGTTATCTCAACATATAAAATTTATATCATGTGATAAGTCTATTGTCCTTATTTTTAAAAAAATTATTAGAGTGATGATAAAATAAATTTTATATCAATAAAATTCGAGGTATTTGGGACATTTAAATATAACAAGACTTCTTCTTTTATCATCAATTGATTTTATATTAGACATTTGTTTTAAAAATTTAACAATGCAAGTACGAATGATTAATAATATTATATTTAGACATTTTTATTTAAGTACTCAAATAAGTCAATATTTTGTTAGCAAATTTTTTTTATGCATTAGATTAGGGCCTTTCATAGTAGCTTCATAGATGATTCGAGTTGAGTTTGTAAAGGATTTGAAATTGCCGCCTCTGTTTTGTGAATACTGTGTTCTGTGCTCAGCCACCAGATATTTTAACATATAAGTGTCATTGGACAGCAAATTGGTGCCGATGCAGGAACTCGTTTATAAAGATTTAATTAAGTACTAATTAAAATAAAGTGAATATTACATCTTAAATTTTGAATACATTCTTTATCGATCAGAATGACCTTCACCAGAAGATTCTCTATGAATGTGATTATTTAAAAAAAAAATTGTTAAACAAATTGTCTTGCTTCTTGTGGCCCATCCCCACTTTTCCAACAATTGATCTTGATGATTGTTATATTATTAATGCTATACCTCCACCACGGCTACAAGGGAACAAACATTCACTTCAAATTGTAACCATAGAAATTGAAGTCTCCATTTGGTAACTCATCTTTATGCCCAAATTGTATACTGTGGTATTCAAAGGTGGTAGCTTATATCAGAGGAATATAGAATTTTTCAAAGGAATGAGCATTTTAAATAAATAATTGAATTTATTTTGCGCATCTTATATTACTAGGATGTTGCTCAAATTGTCATCTTCTCCTTAATTAATTATAACTTTCATATCATTCTCAAATTAATAATAGGTAGCACTCATCTAACTAGCTGATGTCATTTTTCCCATAAATTTGAAGAATTTTTTAGCTCAAATTATAACTATTTCAGTAGTCAGCCGATTGAAAAATTGCTAGGTAATTAAGATTGCTTGCTTCGTAAGTTTGCATGATGTAAAAAATCCCTAGTGGATGACAACTCCTAGCACACAGAAAATTATTTTGAAGAGTAAGTAACATTATAAATATAGAAACCTTTGGATTAATGAGAAATTAATATAGGAATACTTAAAATTTATATCACTCGTTTGGTAATTCGACAAAAAAAAAAAAGCATTTGCTAGATTGTGGGTTGGTTTAAAACGCGCTTAATATTTTTGTCTATATATTCTTGAAGGAATAAGTGCATTAATTTGGGTTCAATATTTATCATGTTGTTAATTAAAGTGACCTCAAATTGGATGCAATTTTCCACTACTTTGGATGTCGTGGCCAAATGGGTCCGAACAACACTCCATGCATTGAATTTGCATTTTCTTTCATGTTTACATTAGGGAATTTTTGTATTGTTAATGACCATGTAATCCAAAGAAGAAAATTCCAAAGTTTCCTGAAAAGTTAAAAAATTCGATGGGAGAGATTAAACCCCCCCCTTTCACCACACATTCTATTACTAGTCCGGCTTTTGCTATTTGCGCGAAGATTAATTAATTTCCATTTTTATAATCAATCGTCCCAAAAAGGACCAAGTTTAATGAAGTCAAGCCACAAAATTAGCTTGAAAAAAACACCATCATTGGCTTGTACTTGGCGGAAACCATTTTTTTTTTCTATAAAAAAGAAAGCTTAAACGAAGAAATTGGGAAGAGTTAAACGTGAAGCAAATGCCAGTCTAGACTCGAATTACGTATACTTAAATTTTCTACTTGAGATCATTGAAGATCTTCCAAATGAAAAGTAAGGGAGGGGGGGAGATTTGTTTAGTATTAGTAAGGTTCTTTGCTAAATATAAATTAAGTATGGCAAAAGGTTCCTCTCTCCATCAACTTTATAAAGTTTTTCAGTTTGGTGTGTGTCTTATATCCAAAGTGGGGACATGATTTTGAAAAGTAATACACTCAAATTTTATATTAATCAAGAAACGTTACACAATTTGATTTTAATAAAGATTAGATAAAGCAACACTAAGGTCTGCATCTATGATGTCATACACCCAACTTAGCCAAATTCTCAATCTAACTCGGCTTAGCCGCTTTAAAATTTTAAAGCTGAAATCTCTTTCTTTTTTAAAAAAAATATATCTTTGGTTGGGACTTAATTTAGAGCCTTCAAGGTGTGTGTGTTTTTATGTAAATAAAGACACAGAAAGAAGAATTCAAACTCTCTCTTTTTAAGTAGAGAAATGCATGTAGTAATTATTAAATTAACTGATCGACACATTTTTTCTTCTCTTTCTTTATATCGAGCATTCTCATATTGTATAAAAAATTCTTAAAGTTTAAAGCAGGTTCGAATTTTGTTTTATTTGCTTAAACTTTGTCAAATATAAAGAAAAATCTTAAATACTTTAAATGCTTTAAATATACGATAAGTTCAAAACTCATATTTCATGTAAATAAATTGTAAACTCGCCTCTCAGAAAAAAAAAAAAGTGTAAACTCATGCATGCATGTGATGCCCTTAATTTAAGTACAAAAAATTATATTTTTTCACTATTTAAAAAAAAAGTGGAGATATTCACTATTTCATCCTAGAATAACACAAATATTTTCAAAGAATGTAGGGTCATATTTATCCAAATCATTTTATCTTTTTTAATTAATTTTAATTATTAAGACAATTTAAATTCTAATAAATAAATAAATAAATTTTAATGTGCATTAATCATCTTAGAATGAAGTAGTAAATTCATCCATTACTTTTATAAGGAATGGAGAGGATCCTTATACAACTTAATGCAATTAACAAGCATTAATTAAGACTGAAAACAGCCCTAACCGAAAGTTTTTTGTGGCGGATATACGTATTTTTGTGGTCAACATCATAGCCTTTTTCAATTGCCAGGGGAGAAGCTAATGCGATTGACAACGCAATAAGTCTGTAGCCCTTTGTATATTATACATTGCTTATAGAATTTGACTTTTTTTCTTTTCTTGCTAAAAATCTAACAAGTTAGAAATAAATATTGCCTTGTACAAGGGGGGTGCTCAAGTGCAAGATTGAATAACATAAATAAACAATACTTATAAGTTATATATAACTTACTTCAATGGTGATTGTAATTTTGCAGATAGAATCTTGCACATGATGGGGTGAACATTTTTATTACAGGAGTAGATGTCTTTATATGATAATAGATTGTGGTAAATCTAGCAAGCCTTTGGCTTTTATATTCTTGAACCCTGTCGTTTACCCTATGTTCTGCTTATTTCTAACTTCTTAGGACACGGTATAATGTTCTTGGACAAATACATATGCCTGATCCTAGGTTTATTCTGGAAATTTAACATAAAAAAAAAACACAAATATAATAATCAAATAGTGAACTTTTCTAATTGCTTCGAGTCCAGCGATTTTAAGATTCTAATCCAGGGCTAATTTGTTTTCTTCTCAGGCAAAGAAATGTTAATCTTCTTAGGTAGAAGAGACCACTATAAAATAATAGCAATAGCCTCGAGCCTTGTGCAGGTTAGTCTACCTTCTTCGTCATCGAAAGTTTTGTGTACAGTTTTTATTCATATGTATGGTTAGGTGAAATTCAAATAAAAAATGGTTGCCAAGTATGGACGATCTGCTTTAATAAACTGTAACAGTTGAAACTAACAGCCCCATTGAACAAAATTCAGGTTAGGTGCGGTTTGTCATCAAGTTCTGGAAATCGGAATATATGTATGTACTACCATCATCTAATTGTTGTACTTGGCTTGATGAATTCAAGTGCTAGCTAGCCAGTGTACTATTGCATATTGTCACAGACGCCATTCCTGGCTCTTTCACTAAATATCCACACACAGGTTATAGAAAACATCCAGATAGACTAGAGCTATATGTAGACTGCTTCATCTTCTGTAAATTACATCTTTTGCGAGTACAAGATGTATAATAAGCACAATCTAATGAGATCTTATCTCGTTAAGAAGGGAAAGTTTTAAAAATTTTAAAGTCTCATACTCAACTTTTACCATCATATATGATAAATCGGATCTAATTTATTTAATGAGTCGATTTATTATATCTTATAATAATCATGTCAAAAATATTTTTAATGTGATTGTATTTTTTACCGGCACGTATAAATAATAATAGTAAAAATTAACACAATGACCATATATATCCTTATCCTTGTCAAATTAATAAATAATTCAAACTTTTCAATTTGCTTAGGATTTCGAACACTATATAGTACACCTTTTTTATTTTTGCATATATGTGTATTTAGTAAGCTACAACTGGAATTGCTAGGTTTGTGTCGGTTGTTGCATTTCCCATTTTCAACATACGAAGAGCTTGGACTTGTTTGAAATTCTTAATAGATAAGAATCCATTGTTTCACGAAAGCACCATCTCCTGTTTAGGCAAAGCAAATTTTTTAATATATATGCCAACTCGGTGCTGCCCATGCACCAAACCAAGCATGTGAACCACTTCTAGCATGTCGGTTGATAAAAACTCAATCTTCACATTGGTCATTCCCTTCATTATGTTTTGAAAAGAAAACATGTATTTATATGTTCAATCCCTTTCAATTACTAGTCATAATTACTCACTGAACTTCAAATTTTTGACAAAGAAGGGAAGATCAATATTTTTCCTTAACCTTACCTCTTAGACATATATATATATATATATATATAATATCTATAGCTTGGTAGAAGTATTAACTAACAAGATTCTGATACATGTATTAAAAATTATTAATTAGTTTTATTTAATGGAATGTATAGATAAATTTATGATAATCTGTAAGAACTTGTTTGGAATACGGGAATTAAATGAATTAAACATTATGTTTGAAAGAGATTTACAATGACATATTAAGTATTATAATGCTTAGGAAATCGTTTCGGAAGCACAAAATCTTATGTTTTGTCTTGAGCATGATACTAAATCATATGAAGTGCAATGTTTTTGATCTCTTCTTTTTATTTTAGAATTTTATAACGAATTCAATAATAACTTAATAAGTATTCCTGGACAAATACATCTCAGTGCCCTTATATATCGCAGCCGATCCTAAGTTTGTTCCCTGGAATTTTTTTTCACATGCACAATGTGAAGTCCAAATTTAAAATCAGATTCAACTATAATATTATTACAGAAAATATTTAAATGGAGAACTTAATTAAGCCTTTAAACTTTTAAATAAAAGAAATCAGGATTTGTTAATTTCAGTGCTACACATTTAGGTTTTTCACATTTGTCTCATCTTCAAAGGATTGTTCCATGCATTATTCTATTGAATTCTACTAGAAGTTATACCATATTTTAATGTCCCAATCTTCATTTTCATTTCTTCTGTTAGTTACTTCATGGAAAATGCTGAAAAAAAGTAGGTGATAAAAAATAATTATCCTAAAATTTGATTTATTTAACAAGTCATTATGTTTACTTGGACACAATATCGGACAATAAAGATGTTTTAATTTTAAATACGACGACCTGATTAAAATTCTATAGGTAGGTACAAAATTATTGCATCAGATCATTTTGATATGTACAAATTGAGGTGCAACGACATCCAAAGTGAGCAAAGTCTACGTGAAAGTAATATAGATACTATGGTGTGTGGAAAGATACTTGAAAACTTCAGCAATGGCTATTATTTCAGTTTAAAAAGAATGGATGAGCTCGTTGAAAAATGAAGATAATGTTATTATCAGATAATGACAGATAAATTTACCACTTTTGGTAGCCAAAAATGATGATTCTATTTGCAATCACTGCTTACGATTAAAATAATTAATTATCATTATCATCATCGTAATCATCATTATCATCATCATCATCACAGTTATAAGGGAACATCAAAACCACAATTATTTTTTAACAAGTTGGGTTTTAAAACCTCAATGAAAGCTCACTTCGATTAAGCCAATTAAAAGATACTATAAGCATCTATAGTCACAGGCTCACAGTAGTGGCCTTTTAACTGATTTTTTCAGAACAAAATCAAGGGTGGGAGAGGATTACCAATTTTAAGTCATGACAACTTTAATTTTGGTCAAGAATAATGTACATAATAATTCCTATTTATTGAGAAATCAATGTTAGAAAAATACAAGTAACTTGGGGTTTCGAAATTAATATCCTTCTTTTATTGATGACGTCTATACTTTGAATATCTTCTTCGTAATTATAATTTACAACTATGAATGCTATGGTGATAGGTACAAATGAAAAGTGACGAGAGAGGCAGAGAGCTGTGAATGCTATGGTGATAGTTACAATGGGCATGCAGGATGGGCTAGGCCCATGGCTGACAACGGGAATATAGCTTAGTAAGAAAGGGTGTCTTTTAGGTGGGGCCTACAAAAGAAGGGAGACTTTTGTGGGCCCCTGACCCCCAAGGAGCCCGGACAGATGGGCCCAACGACAGCAAAAGCTGACAGGCCCTCAGCCGGCCTCGAGAATTGCAACGTTACAGCATTGGCGCAGTGCGTGGACTCCAAATTCTTGCCACAAATACTTAAATTCAATCTTCTTCATTTTCTTAAAAATAAAATAATTTTATAATTTTAATCAAAATTTTAAGTAGAGTTATTAGTTTTTAAATTGGATATTTTATTTTAAATATATAAACACCGTTAACAGATATTATAAAAAAATTACAATATTTTTATTTTTTATTATTTTAAAAAATTATTTTTTAAAAAAATAAAAAAATAATAAAAACTATTTTTAAAATTATCAAAAAGATAAAATTATCATTTCATATTATTACATTATCAAATTAATAGTTAGTTAATGACTAAAATATATGTATCCAACGAAAAATATTTTTTTAAGTGAAGTGTTTATTTTAAAAATTAATAAATTTATTTAAAATTTTTATTAAAATTAAAAACAGTGAGAATATTTTATTTTTTAAAAACTTTTTTCACAAGTAAAATTAATTTACCATTTTCATTTTATTTTTTTCTTTTTTTAATTTGAAGATTTTCAATAATTAAAGTTAAAATTAGTTCAAATTGAGTTATTAACTTTTATTGATTTTTTTCCTTTAAATCCTCTATTGCATTTTAAAATTTTTTTTTTTCAAATTACATAAGGCAACGTTCATATCACCCCAAGGCTTGATAAGTCATGCACAGGGAAAGCGGTGATGAGAGGCGCGTGAGAGAGGTGGGCAATAAGCTCTCACATGGTTGGTGGGAAGTAGACCCCCCAGAAAGGACAGACGTCTCATGTCACATCAAAAATAAAACATTACAATCCAAAAATAGAAAAAAATAAAAGAAAAAATGAAAATTTGAACAATGACAATAGAGTATTGGCTTTTGGATCCACCCAATAGTTTCCCGTCTTCCCCAAACCCCCTCTTTCTTTTCCGATTTCGTATGGACTCGGAGTCTCGTTTTCCCTTCTCCCGTCCATATAAACTCTTGCACCATGGTTTCGCTCTTTAAACATGAGAATATACGTGACCATATTTGTATATACAATTAGGGATAAATAAATTATCTAACTTTTCAAAAATCAAAAATTTTATATTTCAAGATTAGACCCTTTTTAATATTTGAAGTCAAAATCTCAATTATCGAAACGAACAAGTTTACTGTAATTAAAATTTTTATATTTGATGTATTGTTAATGAATGATATTTATAAATTATTATTTAACTATAAAATATTATCTCAGAATGAATATATTTCAAATTATAATAAATATTTATTTTTTATAATAAAGAGAAAGGGGTGGAGGGGTTAAATGGTGGGGGCCGAGGCCCATACCTCTTAGTCTTTTCAATTGTCAGAAAGGATGGGGCCCAAGGAGTTTGTTGGCTTGTGCATCGTCACCGATTTTTGACTCTCTGTGGCTCCGGCGCTTTCAAGATACACTAAAACACACACACAAACTGTTCTTTTTCTTTGCACAGATCCCTAGAAGCATCTGAGCTTTGCCCCTTGATTTCTGTGCTCCTTGTTTGGCTTATGGGGTTCAAATCAACTTGCCTTTGCCCTTTACCTTTGCCAATTACCCCTCCCCCTTCCCCCTTATTGGGCTTTGGCCAAATTTGGCTCCAGCCGACCCCGAGCCAGCCAACCTCCTTACACGTTTTTGCTTTGTCTTCTCTTCCCGATTTTATGTTCCGTCTCTGTGTCACACTTCTCTTTCATTTTCTATGCTATGGCTTATATTTTATCTACGGTTCTGATAAAGAAAACAAATTAAGGACATCCCAAATATTCAAAACCTATTAATTTAATTACTTTTTTCTTTCTTTAGGCAAGTCATTTTCTTCTTCTAAAAAGCCTTGGAGATACTTTGCTGCTGAATTGTGAGAAATTAAGGGAGATCTTTTTAAGAACATATCATATGATCTCTTCAAAGAACTATCAACAAAAACTTAGTTTGGCAAGGTGTTGGTTTTCAGTAGATTATCAAGCACTAGTATAATTAAACAATTGCAGCAAGGGCTGAAAGTGTCCCACCAGGAAGGCAAATGTTTGCTATGAAGCACGATTTGACTCTGCAAGTTTAATCTTGCTGAAGATTGAGACCACTTGATTTGATTTGCCTAAAAGACTATTCAAATTTGCGCCACATTGGTTTTTGGGTACTGGTAGAGGAGTTGAAGCTGATAATCCCCGGAAACAAGCAGAAAATACAAACTTCTGTATCGTGTCAAAAAGAAAAAAAGAGAGCAGAAAATCAAAGAAACAAGCAGATGAGGGTCAGAACACAAGCATATATCTATCAGGCGCTTCACGTCTGCATGGTTTGAACAGCTACAATCAGCTTTTGAGAATTTAAAAGCGATGTCGAACTCAAGCTTGCTATGATAAAATAATTCGAAGAGAAAAACGTAGATTTGAAATGATTATTCCATGGCAATTTGCAGGTTGAGAAACAATATATTTCCACGGTTTATAATATGTATAAGCCATTTGAAAAATGACGAGGGTTGGCCAACCTTGATGAATAAGTGCAGGGGGAGGGAAGGGGGTCTGCTATATGAGCTTTCTTTTAGTTTTGAAGTGTTCTGGAGGGTGGACTTGGACTAAAGTTGTCCATTCTTGAGGGGTCACTGAGACAGGAACCTTGATAACAGGTGGCAGTTGCACCACAACGGGTCTTTAAAAGGTGAAAGCGCCCTCACCAGATACCTGGCAGATCGAACAGCACTTAACGTAAAAATACAGCTACTCGTGGGGTTGTGGGGGCGGCAGCACAAACTACAGCTTGGTTTGATTGCCTTAGCTGATAAGACTCATCAGCTACCCTATTTATGATTAAGCTGAGACAATACATTAGGGCTAGCCTGAGTGACACAACTTCAATTTTACTTTCATAATAGGCTTTGCTTGTCGACGGCTTGATTTGCATCGGTTTTCTTTTCACTAGACTGCTGCCAGGGATAGACCATTGCTGAGGAATTTTGATGCTACCCATCAGTTTCAAATAATTAACTATAGGGAAGACGAACCTCAGTCTATAACCATGGAAGAATAATTGGCTTATTACTAATGTCAAAGAACTTGAATGCTAATTGAGTAGTTTTTTGTTGCTCTAGCTACAGGAGAATTCAGTCTGCTAATTAAGTTATAAAGAATGCTAAAATCAGCTCGAATATTTCATGTAAATTTGAACTAGAGCAAGGCCAACGGGGTAGCAATCAATCCGCTATTGATGGCCAAATGAAACAGACAATATCCCAACCTTAATCAGAAAAAACAAATGGCGCATTCGTTCCATAGTCAAATTTTCAGCCTCAAACTCAATGGGATTGCATTGCATTGCATTCTGCCAAAGGCTCATCAATTTATATAGAATAGAAGAAATATTTGCGGGTTGAAAGGAAAGGCTTGTATTGGAAGATAACGATAGAGGGAACAAGAAAGCGAGAGTGCAATTAATATGCAAGACCTTTAAAAGTCGTGCGACTCAAATAGCTATATCATGTGCGAAATTTAATTTGGCTTGTTATGATAACATGAGGACACGTCTAACTTAAAGCCAAAGAAGAATATATGTGGATAGGAGATTTGCTTGCAGCATAAAATCAAAACAAAACTAATGATCTGGCAAATAGGAATAGCGACTGTTCAAAAATTGATACGTACGTTTCATGGCTTCTTTGGAACTATTGTAAAACAGGCGTTAGTGGACGTGGTTCACAGGCTTAATTTGTAACAGTGGTGTCCAAGAGTGTCAAGGAAATCCATAATTCTACCAGGAATAATTACCATTTTCTAAGTCATAAATGATTTTGGTGGAAATAATAATAATGCCAATTAGAAACTGTATATAAGACAAGCTCACCGGTATAAATAGCAAGCTGTGTGGTGAAGCTGAACGTTTTCATTAACTTCATTGCACAACAAGACAACACCAGAGGGCTGGCCTGCTGATGCTATTATGGAAAAGAAACTCTACAAGAAATTGAGGAGGTAAGAAATGCCCACAGATAGAAAAGACGAACCCCCCAAAATAAGAATGATCAGTCCCCTTCCTAACATTTAGTAGTACGGCAATAATCTATTTTAACTGCTAAATTTAACTGAGATAATACAAAAGCAGTCAATGCTCTCTGCGGAAGAAACCTCTATCTCCTTTTCTCCGAAACATGATGGATGATTGCAGCCCAGGCTAAAAAACAGAAACCCTTCCCTTCAAATAAAACTCGGCCCAATAAAACAAGCTAAAAATGGATTCCAAATAGAGTAGACGAAGAGCAGACAGAAAAGATATTGTCCTTTGTCTCTTTGAGTCCCAACTCCTAAGAGTCAGAAGAAACATTATTTTCTTGAGGTTGGGATTTAACTTTTATTTGTTAACATGTTCATCCGACAATTTATCTTTGAACACCATTGTGATGGTTGAAATTAAATAAAGGAAAGGTTCGGACAAAAGCAGGGAAAACACCTACTGGGCAAAAGCTAACAAGTGCTTCAAATTTGGTGATGAACAAGGAAATGTATCATCTGATTATGTGTCTTTATATATTCAATTCGATGAACTTTCTGGGACATTAGTCCCTGCCCTATAAATGCATATCCGACTGAGGAACACTTTGTTGAAACAATCTTCTTTTCAAATTGGGCATTCAATTAACATCTGTCAAGAAACATATGGGCCTACCAAGTCCAAGAGATAGTAAGTATATTGGGCTAATCCAACGAAGAAAGTCCATAATGTTTTGGCACCCTTCTGGAGGAAGAAATCCGGGAGAAATAGTCTACTTACTAAAATCTGCATGTTTACTAGCTAGCATAAAGCCCATAAGAAAACCTTTTTTGCTGCCAAATGCTACAAGACAACTTGGGTTTTTGAGTTCTCACTTTAACTCCCTGCTTCGACAGTAAATTTTGTTTTGCTCGGATGGAAGCCAGAGGCCCAGAGCATATAGACAATTGAAGAAAATACAATTTATGTTCAACTTGGTATGTGGACATCCTCTACTATTCAATTCACTTGTAAAGTTTCTGACATAGCTCTTCGTTCCGTTCTGTATGATTTGGCAGATTGACGAATGCTGCAAAGCATGTAATTTTGTATTCGCTGCAGTTGAAACTCTAGAGAGAAAACACCAAAGAATAGAAACCTTTGCAGACTGAACTGCCTTCCTCTTCACATCTTTTTAGTTTTTTCCAATCTTTTTTTTTTAGAACTGAAATATAAAGAAATAGCTTTTAGACATGTATCAATGTTATTGTCCTAAAAATTTTATCCGTCTCCACTTGTGGTGTGTAAAAAAATTATTGACGTATAATTCTTGAAAATATAATAAAGTTTAGTAATTAATTACGTTTTGTACTTACGAAATCAATTCACTGAACGCTCACTAAAATATAATAAGACTCCTAAAACACTTTAGAAGTAATCTTAAAAGATCGGATGAAAAAAGTGGAGAGAATGACTACGAAAATGCCTCTTCTTAATAAATATAACTTTTTATTTTCAATAAACACAATTATTTATTTTTCAATAAATATAATTATTTAAACAAACTTAATTGTTTGAATAAATATAACCCGAACAATCATACTAAGGACTTTCTTTTCTTTCATTAGTCTATTATTATTGTTTAAAATGTACAACAATTTTAACTAAACTGAATAAAGTATATTCTTGGCAAAGCACCCTGCAGTGCAAATATTTCTTCAAAATTCCTATTCCCAGTAATTTTTTTTTATAAAGTGTTAGATGGTTTTGTATTTGTGTCTTTTCACTTTCAGATTTGTCCCATTTAACCAACAGTGAAATCTTAATATGATTAATAATATAACAACTAATATACGTCTATTATTCTTTCTTACAACCAAAGACCAAAAAGAATACCTCATTCACAGATCTTCGTGAAGAATTTTAGCTTCGAGCTACCATAAATGTCTTGTACTGTATCTAAGTAATTGGGCAGTATTGGAGGGTTTCTGGGATATGTCCTTTGATTCCCATATAAAGTGAGAAGGATTCATTTCTTAAAGGTATCAGTTTAATCTGTCATTTTCCAAAGGAATGAAGAAACTCCATGGAAGCAAACCATCCAGGATTTTACGAGTCTTTGAAATTCTCGATTGTCCATTGCAAAAGGCCATCAACACACTTTTTGGGTTATGGTTTCAATAGTACGCAGCAAGCTTTGTGTTACAGCCTTAAAGGCAGGACCATTCCTCCAGACGAGACGCAGGGAAGGAATTTGGCTAAAAATATAAAGGAGAAACTGAACTTCAGCTATCATTCAAGGCTTGCAAGCAGTCAGGGCTCTAAACTCTTAATAGCAATTTAAAATTAGAACTTGCATCTTCAAATTTTGGAAGAGAAATAAGAAATTAGAATTTATGAGACGAAAAGAAAAAGGTATTGTCTTTATCGTATTTTAAAATTTTGAATTTTGAAAATATTTAATTTTAAATAATGCTGTCAGAAATTGATTGCAAGCCACGGGGAACATTTTCCTGCCAGAAATCTAGCACCCATCCATACAATTCATCTCCTTCTCTGCTACACTCGATTCATTACATAATCATTAAATTCGTCTCAAAAACATTACAGAGATAAGATACATGTACGGAAAGACGATGCTAATCATCCATGGAATCAGGATGTTTTTCTGATTCCAATAATTCTGGTCGTCCGATTAGGTGACATGCCTCACGTGCGTAGGATTTTATAAAGCACAACAATCGTAGGTTAGCTCCGCCTTCGATGCGCACAAACACACACGTAGGGCTTTTTTACTTGATTTAATTATTATGACAGGGCGGGGCGTGTAACTTGATAAAATTAATGAAAAGTATAATCCTCATGCGGCGACTTTTGCACCTTCCGCCGTGGCTCGAGACCCTTTTATTCTTTCCACGTGTTACGCCCTTCCAAAATTATTAAACAATTAATAAATCTCTATTTTTAAAATTTTAATTAAGAGTTTGTGATTGTAAATTTGAGGAAAAAATATTGAATCTTTTTTTAATTTTCCAAAAATGCATGCAAAAGAAAAAACTATTTTGGAAAAGAAAAGAAATCTCTGCCCACGTAATCAGCCTCGATAGGTGGGACCATTTCACTTTAACCTTTATGCGGGCCGTTCTTTTAGCAAACCATCGCAACTTCACAGCCTCTTTGTCCCCGTGCATGTGAGGGGCAGAGGGTTAACGTCACGGGCCTGTTGTGAACATTTTGACTGCATCGTGTGGGCTCTACATAATGTGTACTAGGATCCAACGGTGATGAGGAAGGCATTGATTTACGCTATCTCACCATCCTGAAACGTAAGGCAGTGAAGTTGTTTGGTGCATACGAGGAACCTTCTTGGAAGCAAGTGGAATTTGTTTTTCCGACTTGTCTATATATACACACAGCATTTAGAAGAAAGGAGAAAACATGAACAGTTGAAAAGCAAAAGGCAAAAATACAGAATTCATGGGGTTGTCAGGCGCAGACCATGGATGCAAGAAGCACCCACATCACCAGGAAAAGCAAGGGGTTTGCCCATCTTGTCTAAGAGAAAGACTGTCTCGCCTTTGCTCTGCTTCACATAAAGAAGTTTCAAGAGTTTCTCCTTCCTGCTCTACTTCACAGCCTTTTTCTCCAGCTTACTACTCCTCGGCCTCATCTTCGAACTCTGCCTCCCCGGCTCGACACAGTTTACATAAGCCACATGTTCCCGAGGTGATGGGATCGTTGTCTTTCATGGTAAAGGTTGGTAATGGTTTGAAGAAGAGTAGATCGATAGCGTTTGTCCCGAGGAACTTGGTTGACGAAGAGGTTAAGGATGGGAAGAAGAAAAAAGGGTTCTGGTCCAAGTTGCTTGGTTTCAAGGGGAAGAAGGATGTTCTGACGCATTCAACGAGTATGAGAATGATTGAAAGAGTGAAATAATTTTGTAGGGGTTTCAATTTCAAGGAATGAAACGAAAGGGAACGATTTCAATAAGTTGTGCATAGTTTTTCTCTTATTTTCTTTTTTATTTGTTGTGGGATTGGAATGAATTAAACAGGTTTGAATCCTTTGAAGTATGATTGTTGATTCTTTCTTCTGTAAATCTCCTTGGAGAGAAACAAGCCTTGAGTTTTGAATCTTGCCTAGCTGATGATGCCTTTCCATAATTCATGCATATCATGAATGTTGACTTTTTTCCCAGTTGTGATTAGGATCGCCATCTCTACACAAATAGTAATTTAAAAGTGAGAAGATATGACTAGAAAGAGCCGTGATTTATCATACAACATGATTTTTGCTTGTGTCGGTTCGCAAGTGACCACATGGTTAATTGTGATGAAGGGTTCAAAATTTCCACATTGTTCTCAGCCAATTTCGTTGAATAAGTTGGAAACGATAGAAAAGGATGTCTACATCATGCTCTGCCTCTGCTTCTTCTCTCAATTTTTAGGGTTCTAAACCCTGCGGAATGCTAACCTTTTCATTGACCATTTTGGTCACATCAGCTGCACACGTGCTATTGATGCTAACGACATTTTTGAAGGTTGTTCAGATTATATTATTATTATAACAATAGCACAAGAAAGTAGAATATATATATATATATATATATGTATATATAAAGAAACAAAAACTTCCCAACAATGATCTGATTCCTTTCTCTAAACTGAACAACTTAAGCAAAAAGGTATTTTCAGTGCCGTCAATATTGAAAATCATCATCACATTCATTAGTATACTTTTTCACAAGGCAGAACGGTCTTCAAAACAGAAATGGTTTTTCGATTGTAGCAAAGGATGTACAATATCATGTGTAGGAAGCTGCCTGCCTAGATGTTCCATGTTACGATTCAAATCACAAAATTTGCTTACGCAAATACATTTTTCTTGAAATCATGGGGAATAATTATTTTCCCCCTCTTGTATTTGTCAGAAATTTCCAACTGCTGACATAAGCGGCGCAGTCGCAATACAGCAAAACATCCTCCCTGGACTCCTACCTGCTGTATGGGGCCGCAAGAATTCAATGACCCTTATGATCTGTACATATCGTATCACAGTTTCTACAACAAGCAACAAGCACATTTCTCCAAACGAATTTAATATCAACTTGTAGAACCCGTGACCCTCATTTCTGTCTAATTCTCGTCTTCATCCTCATCAATATGGTCTACAGATGGCCGTTTCAATCTCTGGAATATCTCATCCAGGGACTCAGAATCAGATGAGTTGACTCGGGAGACAAGTTTGGTTTCCTGATTCTGGCGTAGGGGAAGAAACTTTTTCACCTCGATATTTGCTCTAAAATTTTGAAAACCAGATTTCACTGATAGCCATGTTGAGGCCAAACCAGAGGATGGCCCTCCCTTCTGGTTACTAGAATGAGATTTTCCCGCTTCAAGCAATGAAACCTTAGCAGAGGTTATGTTATTCTCCACCGGTTTAGGATGTGGCACTTGTCGACTCTGTTCTCTCATGGCAGCATACTTGTTGCTCATGGCTTCTCTGCTTGTGCCATATTTATGGGTCTCTTCTTTCAAAGGTCTTGATGGAGATGCCTTCATACCATTAGCAACTGAAGTGGTTGCTGCCTTCATTTCAACAACAGTACGATCCTGAGCAGTTTGCATCAAGTCAGAATCTGAACATAACTTAATTACAGGTTTTACACAAAAATAGAAAAGAAAAAACCAAATTGCAGACTAGGAGTGAATCTATAATTCATAGGAACTTTTAGTAGTTGTACTAATAAAAAAGGCAAAGAGAATGCTTCTATCTTTTAAGATTGGTTACATACAGCAATTTTGTTGCCAGACTCAATATCAGCACCATTGAAATTCCTTGCTAATGGGATTACTTGTTCGCCAACCTTGTGCCCTTGTTCAAGCCAAGATCGTTCTGGAAAAAGGACAACTTATTAATTCCTGATCACACATCTAAATAATTTTTATGTAAGGAATTTAAACCAAGATAAAGAGCAGATATTTGCAGAATTCAAAAATCAAAGCTACTCCTTTGCCTGCTAATAACAATCCATTCTATCATTTACTAGATTTGGATGAGCATTGATTATGAACTATCATGACCTTTATTCTATCATAAAGTGTCACATAAACACCACAAGCACAATCACTAAGCAGACATAAAAGGTCATATCATGCATATGTCAAATATATTTCTTAAATTGCTCAATTTTTACTATTACTAATATTAGAAATGAAGAGAGTATTTATTTAGTATACAGTGAAAAGATATTACCAAACAGGCAGCATACACAATTGAGAAGAAAAAAGTATTTGGCATCCTCACCCTTTTGTAGGATAATTAATCCCGAGGGATCAAATCCATCCATATCATCTGCCTCAGTTTGAAATCTAAGTCTCTTCCAGTTCCCAAAGAAGCCAACTACACGGTCAAAGAAATTGCTAGCAACTAACAAGGTGTATAAAACCATAATAAGCGGATAAATATTGTTGAACCCTTCTCCAAAAAAAGGGACAGCATCATCAATGTTCCCCATTTGCTGCAATGAAAAGTTCAAAAGAAATATATTAAAAACTATGCAGGAAATCAAAGAAGATTAGCACACATGCCTTGTTTAATAATAAAGAACCTTGGAGCATCTCCAGTTTTTAAGCACAGTGGAAATAAAATGATAAACTTAAAAAATTGAAGCAAATATGATATCATACAATTTATTGTGCTAGCAAAATTTTGGAACTGAAGGTTGAGACAAGCTTTAGATCAGACATAACATTCATAAAACAATATGTCAGGCAACCAATATGCTGTTTTCCTAAACTGCCGGTGATGTTATGTACAGGTATCCTGATTTCTTGATAAAAGTCTAAATATTACCAAATCACTGGCAACTTATCAAGTTGAGACTGAAAAGCAAATGAGTTCCTTTTTCTGTTGCATGGCAAATAGTGACAAATGCCAAACCAGCATATCAAACTACACACGCTATCACTTCTCTTTTCCCCCTACAAACCAAACAGGTTTAACATTTTGACACAAATTAAGAAGATACATTAATTGCCACCTCACTCATGTGAAATGCCAATCTTGCAATCAACATGGACAAGCCATATTTTTTTCTTATCTTTCTTTTCAAGTTTCTGCTAACACTGGAGTCACCGGATGTACATGTTTAACAACCAATGAATGCTATACAAGAATTACCTTTTCAAATATGGTTTTTCTACCACCAAGGCTAATGAGATTGAGAAAGTTGTATGAAATCGGAGGAGCATATCGAGCAACCATCCTAGTAGAGATGTTAATGAGTAAATTGAATTCTATATGAAGAAAAGGAAATAAAAAGCTAAAGTACATAACAATAGAGCTCCAAGGAAAAACTTACGAGCATATCATGAGCAAGCTGACTGAGCTAGTCTGCCGTGGTGTTAATGAGTAAAACATTAACATTCCAATCTTGAACAAGGAATAATACGTGCAGATGCACATATACATCAAAGGTACAAAAGCAAAGACCTGGACGAGAAAGTAATCAGCAAAAAAGTAGAGGAAGAAGAGGATGTTGCAGAAGAGAGAAAGGAAATATCAAACGACAAATATGATAACAATGGCAGTAGTTACCAACAGCATGCAATAGTGCGGCAATTTTTGAAGCGGAAACATGTACAACACAAGAAAGAAGAACAACAACCACAGATTGCCAAATTGACATTTTACAAGACCTACTGTTTCTAGACCAAACAAATAATAGAATCGAGATTACAATATCTCCATGCAATTATAAAATTTGGATCCCTTTATAGGAGAAAAATACAAAATTGTACCTGCACAAGCACCTCCTGCTTCTTTACTGAATTTATAAGGATAGAGAAAAGAGACAGGTCAACTCCTCTAGGTAGAAGAGTAGCCTCAGCTAAAAGAATCGCTGCAGACATGATACCAAGTATAATAGCCAAGACCTTCTTTAGTTGTTTTCTTAGGATGCATCGCCAAATAAATTCTGCAAACAAACCACCATTTCATTCAAGCATTGCAGTTTAAAACCTATCATAAAACAATTTACTAAGCAGATTTCTAATTGAGGAAGGATTTTACGAGAAATCCCCTAATGTTGCAATCCGAAAAGCTTTTCAAGGATAGCACTACAAACCGTGGGATCTACAGAAACCCCAACAGTATTATGAAAACATTTTGATTCAAACAGTGTATGCATAGTTTAAACACTATGCAGAAAAAGATGAACCCAAATTCATTACTCACTCAACAGCCCAAATTTTGAAAGTACTAAGGCCCATGGACCGGGGAGAAAACCCAAACTCACTTCAAAAATTTCCAACCAAATTTACTATGAGAGTAGACCACCATATGTTCTTCAATTATTGGGACTACCAGCAAGCCTCAATCACTTCTCCAACAAAGCTACCCCAATCAAACAAAACAAAAATGCATTTTGGGCTGTTTTAACTCTTGGTTTGCTAGCTCTTCTAAAATTCTCTGCAAGTAAATTCCCAACAAAAAGAGACAAAGCATCATATTACATCAAAATGAAAATTAGCCAACAGAGTGCCACTTTACGCAACCCTTAAGGCCCATGCCCACGTTCAAGAACCATCCAAAAATCTGCTTTTACTCAGAAGAGTTGATAAGATTAATTTGAGGCCAAGCATAACACATCCACAATTAGAAATCAGCAAAAACCAAAAGAGAATTTGGAGTATTGGTTTCAAATGACCACACCAATAAATCCTTTTAGAGAAAGTGGGAAAAAGAAAACAAATAAAAGACGTTGGGTCATCCAAAAACTTAACATAAGCAAAGCATCATGAAACAAGGTCAACACTACTAGTCTACTACAACATGAAATCACTAAAGATCTAATTACCTGCTGAATCTAAGAATGTTCCTGTTTTCCCAGAGCGACCAGGTCTGAAACTTGAAACATATTTCCTGAAATGACAGTCATATATGAACATTAAAGGTTGAAGAAAAACAACTAGACATTCATAAAAATATAATGGACAGAAGAAAACAAGGTTAGAAGAAAACCATCCAGTTGAACTGCGGCGTTCATAATTTTTTATGGTGTCTTCAAGTTGAAGGGCCTCAGAGACATAGGTCATGTACTCACTGTGAAACCAACCATGTGTCAGATGCAAAATAGCTAATGTTCCAAATACACCATTACATTGAAAGCTTCTGTGCACACTATTCAAATCTAAAAATGAAGAACACAACTTACACCTGCAACGAAATCAACTAAAATTCACAAAAAGAGAGGATTAAAATATTCATTTTCCAAGAACATTCAAAAACGTTTGAAGATGGTGTACAACTTGAAATAAACCAACATTCTGGGTTCATAACAAACTGAAAGTGTAAAATCAGCATCCAATTTACCTTTTGTACCGATAATATTCCTCTCGAGCCAACCGAAGATGACGCCTAAGTGTTGCCATCGATTTCTCATCAGAATCGTAGTCCATATCATTTTCTCCCAACCGACCACCTTGTGGCTTAAAGGATGGATCTTCCCTAAACTGGAGAATAAATGAAACATACAAAGTCACATGCAATATTCCTAAAAAGAGTACCTTGTTCATAGAAAAGTTTGGAAATAAACACAAAGAAAATACCATTTGAGCTAACATATTATCAATAACATCCATGTATGGTCTCAAAGGATCACGCTTGGACATCTGATTGGACGTTGCTTGGGCAACCTGATGCAGCAAATAACCAGTTAGACAAAATAAACCATATTGTTTGACGCAACAATACATAAAGAATATTTAGCCTTTGGAAAAGAAATGAGCGAAATTAGTAAACTGCTGATAAACCGATTGCTCATTGCATGTGAAAACTCCAAATTAATTCACTTCCACAAATGTAATCATAAGCAAATATGCTTGTGGGCATGCCTGCATGCATGTGTGTGAGTAAATGACAGAGAGATCATGATATGCATATGCACAATTATTAAAACCATACATTATTCTACTAGGGGACATGTGTGTGTGTGTGTGCGCGTGCATACAATGATTTGGTTAGAAGTAGGTGGGTGGATGGGAAAGAAAATTTAAGACTACAATGGGGATAGCATATACCACAATAGCATTTGAAAATTCCTGATGAGCTTCATCAAGCTTCACAGCCATTTTGGCAACTTTATGAGATAGAACTTTTTGGCGGATGGTCCAATCTGCATTTCTCCAAAGGCTCTTGGGAATTTCACTCAAGCCAAAGCCAAGAAGAAATGCACCAGTAACAAGCCCAAATGTATTCGACAAGGCCATAGCTAAACCGAGGACACCACCACTCCTGTTATCAAGTGACAAGATATATTAACATTTTGTCAATTAATAAATAAGGAAAAGTCTGCCATGTCCACTTTTCTATACTTTGTAGAATTTATCAGTTGGCAAACATCTACATCTGCATGTAACATATCTGGTCTAGATAAGCAAATTCAGCACATAGGGGATGGAAAAGTGAGGCTAAAGATGCCAGAGACTTAAAATCTATAAAAACTTGAAACAACTTTCAGCATAATCCTAACATTTATAAGACAATCAAGACCATATCGGAAAGATTGTAATAAACCAAGGAATACGATATATGAAAAGAAAGAAAAGTGTACCAGTTCCTGTGCATCGTGATGAGCAGAATAAGTCCCACAAGGCCAATAAAGCCCACAATTGAATAGAAGACTAAGTTGACGTGCACGCTAGTTTTCAATCTTTCAATCACTGAGAAGTCTCCAGCATCTTCAAAACCCTGAATAAGGGGCACCACAGCCCTGCTTAGAGATAGCATAATTTAAAAATATGAGGAGATGCAATACAATCTGCAAAACCATCTAAAAGAATCATCTCTACTTGCAATAAAACTAACACACAGAATGATACAATAAAAGGATAAGTAGAACCATAAATCATTGTCATTTCAGGCACACACGACAAAATAGCAGCAAAATCACAACAACATGAATACAATGCGCAGCTCTTAAATTATTTTGGCCTTAGCTTTTTATAATTCAGAGAGAGCACAAGAGGTAAATCTAAAAACTTGACAACATATATACATCGCGGATAAAGGAAATTGAAAAGATATATAGAAAATTTAATCAAATGCGGTAGTAAAGAAAATCAACCTAGAATATAAATTTGCATATCGCCAAAGAATGTCAGTTCCACAAACAGGCAATCATCAATAAGATTAAGCAATCTAACGAATCGTAACTAAATTCCTGCAAAATCAAATAAAAAATTAACGAAACTTACCAAGTAAGAAGAAATGTGCCCCAATAGGACCAGCTCCAAAAGAAGGATATGACTCCATTTTCACCGGCATTTTCCGGCTTCGATATCGTCTGCATAAAATTTACCATTAACTTAGCCCTAATTTCCAAAAAGAGACCGACCAATTAAATAAAATAAAACCTCAAATGGAAATTCAAAACAAATTACCGTCCAGATATCGGCGGGGACGAGGATGATGATGGAGAGAGAACAGAACCAGGCGTATCCGACCGTGAAAAGAACGTATCGAGGGACATCGGGGCCAGCGAAGTACCTCAAGGTGAAAATGACCATGCCTAGGGTTAAAGGCAACGAGATCAGGTAAAATACCCACATCTCACTCTGCCTTTTTTTTTTTTCTTCCTCTTCTTTTTCTGTGTTTCTGTTTCTTCTGAATTTCTTCCCTACTGCAAATAAATTTGCCGATCTCGGTCACGGTGGAAGTTTGTATTCCGCGCTACCTGCGCAGTGGGGCCTTCTGGGTATAAGCCTTTTTTGGTTGATTTCGTGGTTCGAGAATACCGTACCGGGAGAAATGAAAAGTCTTTGCAGCAAATTTGGACCCGTATCAGGACCAAGTGAGAACAGAGATTTATTAATAATAAACACCACAAAGGGTAAAGAATAAAAGATAATTCAACTCATTTGTTAAACTATTAATCCTTAACTAATCGCAAACCAAAAAGAAATTAATCCGAAAATTTTAACTAAAGACAATAAATAAATATATATTTGTTTTAGAAGAGTTAATAAAGTAAAATGTGATGCATTTCAATGTATGAGTTGAAGTTGGGAAAAAGTATATTTCAAAAATAATAATAATTCTTGAGGTTTTAATCACAATCCGTCAAACCCTGCACATTAAAATTGTTGCATTATGGATGATCCATCCATTAAATTTTGTAAAAGCGTATATACATCATTATTTAATTTGACATTTATAAAATATCTATTTTTCTTATTGCATAAAATACCCATGGTAGGTTCATTTCATGCCATTATAAACTTCAACAATAAATTACAAAAAAAAAAAAAATCAACGCAACAAAATATAATATTTAACATTTAACATTAGATTAAATGCACTAACTATAGATAATAATATTTGGTAAATTTGAATCAACAAGAAACGTCAAGCAAATAAGAAACTCAGATTATAAGACTCTTGACATGGTACAAAAATAGATGGTTTAGGTTGTGCATTTAACATTTGAATCATTATACTTAGTTACAACAAGATTAGACAAAAAGGGTTGCATTTGGAAAAGGGATAAGAACACCTGAATATCTGAAAGCTCTAACCAAAAAGAGGCCATAGTAAAGAGTAAACAGAAATGAATAAAGATTATTTATCCAAAATGAAATCACATGCATTTGTATTGTATGGCACAAGAAATTTGCTATATAAATCAACCTTTTGTTGTTTTGCTTCCTCAAAAATCTGTTCTGGATCAAAAACAGGGCAGTGAAGTTCGACTGTCTCCTTCCATGGTTGGATTGGATCTCAACACCAATCTCTGTTCTCAACATTGGTGCTTGGTGAAGGTCTCGAGGAGATGTTATTGGGTGTTCCTGATAGCTTCATCAACGGAAAAAAGTAGTGCAAAACGAATTGGCAAAATATGGGAATGTTGGTAATTGTTATATGGCCATGAGGGACAGGGAAATACTCCAGCAGCTTGATCACAGTCATGGCCAACAATCTCGATTTCCATATTTTGCCAATTCTTTTGTAGTACTCTTTTCCGACATGGAAGAACTTATACAAGAGGTTGAAGTCTCCCCTGTCTGATGTTGATGAACTCCAAGGATCCCAAGAATGGTCTTGAAGGCATATTCAAGTTTCTGGAGAGCAAGCTACCATGTCATCCGAGACAGTGGAATTTGATAATTTGACAGAATCTGAGATCAAGTCTCAAGTCCGTGCTTACTGATATTCACGATCATGAATCAGTTGGGTCGGAGGTTGACTGACACCATAAGAAATTAGATGAGCTTAAGCCAGACAATGCAACTAGCCAAGTCCTGAACTCTTGTTCCACCCTCTCGAGGAAGAAAGATGTGAAAGTGTTCGGGACAACGGTGCATAACACAAAACGAATCAAGTGTTGGAACTTTCTAACAAGTTAATCAATTGGGTATTTCTTGGGCGATAAAAATTTAACTTTTGGAAAAAATAAGTAATCGACTTTTGTGAATGTTTTAATTGAATTGAACTTGAATAAATTTGAAAATTTTGAATGATTAAAGTGAAATTTTATTTGCCATTTTTTAGAAAAAATATACATTCGCAAAGCATTATTTGAGATTACAAATATTTAACAAAAAGGGATACTGACCAATATTCCTTATGTTTTTAATGTGTGCTCTCTTCTGCAGGGTGTTAAAGGGAATGTTCTTTTTCTGTTGATTTAATGAAAATATGATTGCCTTTCAAAAAAAATTATTTCTTAAAAACATTAACAATCAAATTATGCTAAAAACTCTCTTATTTTTCAACTTAGATATATTTTTTAAAATCAAATATAAATGCCTTCGAGAAAATTTTAAAAGTGAGTTTTTGATTCGTTATTATTTAGGCATTGTATTGATAACTTTTTTATTGAGTCCATTTACATTCTAGCGAAAATTTTATTATCCTTAAAAACACTTATTTTAGAATTAAAAAAATTGATATAATTAGTTAATAATGAATTAAAATGATCCAAAAGTTACAGCGTTTTCAAATTGGGTGAGTTAGCCCAAAGTGTGATACCCTTTTTATCCGCTCTTCCTCTCTTTTCCTACCAAAGGAAAAAGTCATGATGCGACATATAAATTAAATTCAAAAGAAAAGCAAGACATGAATGAAAATAAGAATAAAAAATAGTAGGTTTTGTTGGGACATACTTGGGACATACTTTTATTGATGTGGAGCTGTCTGACCATAGAGATTCTTCTGGATTGCTTGTGATTCATAGCCTGGTATCTTTCAACCCATAAAAGTCCAGTAAAAGTCATGGGTCGGGCCTCAATCTGAACAATATAAACTAGCACTTTATGCTTTTGGGTAGATTATTTTTCTTACATTTTGAGGATTATTACGATTCAAAAAATCAAGATTTTTATCCAAACTTTATACTTGTTCTGGATTAAATTTTAATCAACTTAAATGATTTATATGATTAAAAATTTGATATATTATCAATGTATAGTATTTATATACTATCACTTAACCATAAAAGCCTTACTTTATAAATTTAAAAAACTGTCAAAATAAATATTGTTAAAATTATGAATATTTACCTTTTAAAAATTTTTAATTTTTAAATTTTAAATTTAGTTTATTAATAAAATAATAATATTTGAAATGCTATACATTAATAGTTCATAAATATTAAACCCTTTAAAATTAACCGTTATATAAACTTTTTTTATACTAAGAGTCTATTTGGCTTAGCTTTTTTTTAGTTTAAAAGCTATTATGAAGCTTTTATGAAAAATAATAACTTTTAAAATTAAGTTAAAGTTGTTTGGTAAATTTCTTTTTATAAGTTAGTTTTTTATAAGTTATAATTTTGATTAATATTATCGTAAATGGTATTTCTTTTTCTGAGAAGATAATATTGTAATTATTTATAACAAATGAGGATATTTTTAGAACAAAAATAAAATTTTTTTTGTGTTTTTGAAAGAAGAAAAGAAAAAGCTCATTACATGAGCTTTTCCTAAAGCTCTTTTATTTTTAATTTTATTCTTAAAAAAAGTTATTTTTTAAAAAAAATTTTAAAATTTATATTTGACTTGATTTTTACTTTTAAGTGACAAATACGTTGATAAAAAAACAGATCAAACAAGCACTAAGTTAAGGCTCATAAATCATATGGTAATAAAGGGAAAGAGGGACTGCATATATTTGATTTGGCCTTTTCTTGCTTTAACAATTGCAGCAGTGGACTGATATCCAGACAGCACTGTAAGTCGAGACAGATTTTCGACATTCTGGAACGAATGTCAGTGCCCCATTTGAGATCCCAACCTGACCTGCAATGCACAAGGAAGGTCCACCCAATACTGAAATCCCATTAGGGGTTCAAAAGCACAACATCTCCCACACAAACTGTCAAACTTCGAAGCCCCTTCCCTTCCCCTCTCATCATCATTAGCTGCTACTCTTTTTGCGAATAGCTTTTGATCCCACCGCCTTCACTCCCTCTCTCTATTGGAAGATTCTCAATGCCCTTTGCACTTCCTTTGGTGGTTATTGGTTTCCGTTTTTCTTCTCTTTTGTTTGCTTTTGTGAACATGGGATGCCCCCTTTGGCCCCTTTCAAGTTTCACCTTTACCCTCTTTTTTCCAAAGCCATACTCAATTGTGATATTAACTGGTTCAAACCACACGTGCCTTCTCTTGTTTGAAGTTTGAACCTCAATTTTAATTGGTTAGCACCTACCCCTTTTTTATTTAAAATTAATTTCAAATTAATGGTAGCATCACTGGGAAAAAGAAATTGTGGGAAATTATTAGATTATCATTATTATGGACTTTCAGAAATCAAAATTTGTATATTTATGCATGATTGATAGAAGCTTCCAGTCCATTAATTGCACATGAAATGTCATTTTTAAACGATTGCTTGGATTGCGTGATTTTGTTCGCGTCTAACACACGTCTTTGTAAAGCATTTTCCTCCTTCGGCAGTTCGGTTACCTTTGGTTTTAAATTGCTAGGTCATAAAAAAGTATAATAAAACAAAACTCACTTCCATGTAAGATGGCTTTGTACATAATCTCAAGTTAGGATACGAGTATTTAACCTGATGCTAAATGCATATATTTTCGTAATAAAAATATTTAAGTCTAAATCTCCTTTTTTTAAATAAAATAATAGGACATACTCTTAGGTTAATTGGGAATTAATTTCATAATTCTTGACTAATTTTACCTCCATTTATTCGTTCTAAACTATAACAAGTAGTAGTAGAGAATTCTTCTTCTCTTACAAAATTTGGAAATTTGTTTTTCCTAAAAGAGAAAATAACTTGGTTTTCTAGTAGAGGTGAGAGTTTTGCTTATTATAATGAATATATCATAAATAATTTAGATATAATTTTTGAAAATTCTCTTAATTATTTAAAATTTTTTAAATAAGTCTTTATTTTTCTATTACATTCAATTAAGTCTTTTATATTTTTATTTTAGATTAAATAGATACTTATAATTGATAATTCATTAATTGTTATTAGTCAAAACATCATATATCATTTTTTTTTACATGACACTAACGTGATATACGAAAATATCATATGATCATGTAATCATATCACATCTATATATCATGTCATCATCTATTATGATATATCAATATGTCACATCAACGTTACATGATAAAAAATAATAATTAACATTTTAAATAACAATAATTAATTAACCATTAATTACAAAAACTTATTTCATTCAAAATAAAAATATAAAAAATTAATTAAATGTTATAAAATAATAAAAATTTATTTTAATTTTTATTAATAGTTCAAGAAACCAACAATTTATAGTTAAAAAGATGATGCCAAACATGACCGTTTTAATTTTTATTGTTATATATGCATATATTATAGCAAGATAAAAAATGTTATAAAAAATAAAAACAAATTTATTTTTGAAAGAAATCTTAATATGTGTTTTTTTTTCTTGGATATTATAAATTAACTAACCCAAAACTTTCTTTCGCACAGTGTGAAGGAATAAAATTTTCTTTCTGCTGGCGTAGGTGTGAATTCTACTACTTTATAATATGCTTCCTCTTTGTCTAAGCATGTTAAAATATGCTTTTCCATTGGGTAAACAGAATTTCTCTTTTACTTTTCACCGATATGATTCTTTTTCCACCTATGTAGTCAAAGTTTTTCACCTATTGTCTATTTCTTTGACCTTGTATAAAGTGTAAAAGGTTGAAGTTGTTATTCAGCATTAAAGAAGTAAACGATAAGTTGCAGCTAACCCAAAAATGAGAAATAAAAGGTACACTTGAGCTACCAGCAGCTTATATTACTCTATACTCGACACTCCCTTGGATTCCTTAAGGCATTAATGTCAAAAATTTTATACCATTCACTTTCTGGCCAACAACTATTAATTACTTACTTTTGTTGTTTCTTTCAAAACAAAAAACTCAAGTCATCACTACTTTTTAAATGCACTTTGAATGGAATAATAATAATAATTTTTATCATATTGAAATATAATTATATATTTTTATAATTAATTATGATTAGAATTGAAATTATACCATTCTTAAAAGCTCATAACTGTGAGAGACGGGGTGAATGCAAAATACGTAAAAGAAAATAATTTTTTTTTATCCATGAATTATTTTTAATGTTTAGAAGACTGTTTTCATACATTTATATTCCAAAAAATGGTATATTATGTTGCATTTCTAAAGGTCTCCAAGGAAAAGGATACAAAATTAGTGAAGTAGGGAAGACTTCTACCTAATAAAGCAAACGAAAAGGACTTCCATTGGAGATTGCAAAAGTAAATAAAAGCCATGCAGGAGAACTCACACTAAACATGGAGGAACTTTCATCTTTATGCATGCCATTTTGTTTAATGGCGTACGTTTCATTGCAATGCAAGAAAACCCAATTAAGACCACTAACTTCCAACTACTACCATCGCAAAATATTCGATTAATTTTAGATCATGATTTCCTTGTAATATTGGAGATGATATCCACCTATATATATATATATATATACAATCTGTTTCTTTTTTTCTTTTTTTTGGATTTTGATAATTAGGGACATTAATTAATTCCCCCAAGAAGTTATTGAACAATTAATGCAAGTCTGTCCATTTGAAAGGAGTGGTGAGCCATAAAGAATTTTTGTTAACCCAACTTTGTCCGATTGTCATAAAATTCAAAATAATTATGGAAATTTAATAATGTTGAATTTCCAAAAAATATATACATTGATACATCAAATCACCCAAGTCTCTAAGATCATGTTCAAGAGTGGAGTTAAATAAGTAATGACAAGAAATGGGGCCCCTGTTCCATAAACCACCATAAAACTATTTACAACAGGATCGTTTCTCAATATCTTAAGATCAGTAGCTTCCAAAAATCAGAAGCAATTGTCAGTCTTTGAATGTTCAAAGTCATCATCAGTTTTTTGGTGGAAGGATTTCCCCATCGATTGTGATAGAAAGAAAGAAAGAAAGAAAGAAAGAAAGAAAGGGTAAAATAATTGATTTTGCAAGTGACAATGCATCATGGGTGTTTGGATTTAGCAAATGGGACATATCATGTCTGTCATCCTCTTTGCATTTTAGCCCCTTTTTGCCTTTTTGTCAAGGTCAACCCCCTGGAAAACAACTATGTTTTCAAGGCATCCAACAATAATAAAAGAGTGGTTACATATGAGACATGTTTGGAAAAGACTTTCTTCACATTGGATTCACTTAAAATTGTCCATATATATTAATTTTCCCAAGCTCCTACTTTCATGTTTATAATAATAATAATAATAATAATATTGGGGTATCTTGTTCATCAAAGCTTTAAACCTAAAAGTTTGCTATGATTTTGTGATACAGTGCAAAAGATTATGTGAGTTAGCAAAGGCAAAGTGGTTTTTTGTCCAACCATGTATCCAAATTCTCATGATTTTCCTAATTTGCCTGTCTCATTTGCTTTAAGAGATTGAACTTTTAGTTTAGGTAAAAGGTAAAACAGATTTACATGTTATCACATATGTAATTTCAATAATGAGGATGTGGCGGAATTTTGTAACAGATTTTAACTTGATTTAAGCCACAATGCTATTCTTTTACCAAAAAATAAAAAAACCAAAACTCTATAAATGAAACTTTATTTCTAAAACATTCAAGTCAAAGCATATCAAACATGCAAATATTTTCATTTATAAATAGAAAATGACTATGAGTACTGCGTAATTAGATATCTTATAATATCCTAGTCGATTGAGTAGAATCAAAATATTTTATAATCAAGTATTAATAAGATTTAAGATAAGATATCTTAAAAATAATAAATATTTTTGCATTGACCTTTTTATTTATAAATGAGGACATCAGCTTATACTTGAAGATGATGATTAAAAGGAATGAATCCAGAAGTAAAATGAGCTTTTGACTTTGATGGACATAAATCAACAATCCTTAAAACTTTGTTTAACACGTGTTTAAGTTAGATCCAAGTATCTTATTTACAATATATAATACAAATCTTATCATTTTTTACTGTTTGAATCTCAAACTATGTATATGTGTCGGTGGAGCGAGTATGACTCCTCAAATTTTTAATTTTCTTTATTATATATATAAAACTTAATTTATATAATATAATTATCTTTATAATTATTTTTTGGTTACTCTTCATATAACATCTTTTATTCGTTACTGTTCATAAGTTTTGATACTTCATTTATATATATATTAGGATGGTGCTCGTAGCTACGTTACGAAAAAAATCAAAAAAAATATTGATTATGCTGGAGTAAACTTTAATTTGATACCTTTAAAAAAATTTATAGAGAAAGCTATATTATATTAATCAATTGCATGAATGGTTTCAATTACTGAAAATTTATACCTATATATATGATTATAAAATAGTACTTATTTAAAGAATACAATAATCTTATAAAAAATTATTAAATGTATAATAAAATATTAAGAAATGAGAGAGCATATAACATGTACTATTGCTAGATTAAGATAAACAATTGTATAATATAAGAGAACCATATAATGTAAAGATTCTATCACTATAAAATAGTTACTGATTTCTAATAATATATCTTTTATATATAAAATGAATGGCTAAAAGTTGTCAAATTTAGTTGATTTATTTATTCAATGATGACTATGTGCTATGTATATTAAGAAATGAATAAACTTTTTTAATTTTTTTATTTTGTTCAATGAATTGAATGGAAATTTATTGAAATTTAAAACATTCATGTATAAAAAATATGTCAAATACTATAGATTCAAGTTCATATCGAATAAAATGATATAAACAGAAAATAATATTAAATTACAATTGATAAATATTAAATGAATCTATATTCTAAACATTAAAAATTAAAAATTATTATTTTCAAGTATTTTTTAATGAAATAAATAAAAATTAAAAAAAACCCTATTAGACACTTAAATTTAATTGATAAATATTAAATAAATCTATCTTATAAGCATTAAAAGTTAAAAATTATTGTTTTCAAATATTTTTTACTAAAATAAATAAAAATAAAAAAGAAAAAAAAACATTCAAATGTCAAAAACAATGTAGTTTTAATATAAAGTGTAAAAAAAATTAATTCAATTAAGAATGACAAATGTCATTTATCATCTAAGCATTAAATGTTAGAAAATATTATTTTCAAGTATTTTTTATTGAAATAAATAAAAGTAAAAAAATAAAAAAAAAACTTTCAAATGTCAAAAACAATTAATTCAATTGAAAATTATTATAGAGAACAAAAAGTTAAAAAATAAAAAAGAATTTTAATTGAATGACACTTATCATTCAATTAGACACTCAATTGAAATTCAATTAAACACCCAATTAAAAGAAATTGAAAAATCAAATTATACTACTTTTATATATAATAGATATATTCTTAATTCATATTCATTAAAACCTTAGTTTTTAAAATTGAACATATCCCATTTTTGAGACGTATTTAACTCAAAAAAAAAAAACTACAATTCAAAGGGAAAAAAATCTATAAGTCTTAATTAAGGTAATAAACAAAGGGTCACGAGGTGGTTGAGCTAAATTTTATGGTGGTAGTTAATTGGACGTTGCAATTTTAATATTGCTCTCCACAACATAAAAGAAATCAACCAAATTAGTTGATTTTGAAATCATTGCAATCATCACACTGCACCCTTCGGTCCCGCACTACTCAAAATGTAAATAAAAAAAAAAAAAACCCCAAAATGGCCAAAATCATTACAACCTAGGAAAAAATTGAAGTAACAGCCGACGAGGAACAGCCTAGTTGTATTATTACTAATACAAATGATTAAATTAAAGAAAAACGTATTTTTAAATGGAACTTGGGTAAACCAAATGCCAAAATTATTGGGTCCATAAAAAAAGGCATTAATTATTCACATGATTAAGCAAATGATGCAAAGAAATTAATACGAAAATGGAAACTAAAAAGAGAAAAAAACCTGCATTTGCCAGTGGGGATAGGTGGGGGACTTGAATTCTTCACGATCACGAATGATGAATCCATGATTGTGATACAATCTTGCCAGATTGGATTGAAAGAAAAATGCAGAATTTGTCCTAAGTGAAAACATTCCTTTTTAATTCTACCAAAATAAAAAAATTCATAGCCACAAGCATCAATGATCAATCCTTTTTTTGGTAAGGTGCTTTCGTTTATTGTTTTTTTCTTTGTTTGATCAAAGGGAATAAGTAGAATTTTGGAAAACAACTTGTCTTTGTCTCTCTATTCCCTGCAATAAGCTGCACAAATTCGACATAATATATGTCAAAATGGATATATACATATACTATAGGACCACCAAAAGAAGATAATTTTCTTTTTCGTTTTTGTGGAAAAAAAATTAATCTCTATGGTTAGAGTTTTCCTATTAGTCACTACCCATCAAAACTAAGAGCTGATTTTTCTAAGACCACCATTAATTGACCAATTTTACCTATTTATCTAGATTTCGTCCTTAATGGTGTTTTAACTTACTTCATACTAAGGTTAATAACTTTATAACAAGTTACCAATTTTACCTATTTATATGCAGGATTTAATGAATTTACATATGTAAAAAAAGAAGATAAATTGCTTATATTTTAGTCAACAAAATGATAATTTGCGAAAATATTATGACCCTCTTGTTTCCATTTGGATTTACCCGCCACTGGCAACGGAAACCAACCACGGACAGTTCCCATAAAGCAGAATTGAACAAAAAAAATAATTAATTTAGTCCTAGTGTGATTGAAGCCACCTATCGCTTCTCACTCAGAATTCAAGAAACCACCTGCCACTTAAATTAAAATATTAGTTCTATGTATGCACTTTAATAGTTTTTTTTGTGTGATTATGTTTAATAATGGAGCCGAAACAGGACAATTACCAAAGCTTTGTGAAAAATCAGATCTCAATGCACTTGCACGTTTCCTTGTTCTTTTTTTTCCGGAAATTAATATTGTTATTATATTTCGGTAATTCTTCCCTTCACGGATTAAGAATTTTAGATTCATATTAAACCATCATTAGATGACGTTTCAGTGATTAATTTATTACTTTTTGATCATCTCCATAGTACGTACATAGATTAACAAGCAACTAGAATCGAAGCCGTTGGATTTCCTTACTTTTGCCACATCAGATCTTCAGACGGTCGAAACTTTTAGATATTTTACTTCTATAACACACTCTATACTCCGTTTATTTATTTATTAAAAAAATTTCTTTTTGCCCTTTTGTTCCTCGCCGTCACAGAAAGAAATGTCACACCGCCAGATCAGTGAATCAATCACCCAACGCCGCCACTGTAAATCACTGAATTGATAAAACCCCAAAATCAAAAAAAAAAAGAAAAGAAAAGAAATTATAAAAAAAAAGAAACAAAAAAGAAAAAAGAAAAAGGAATATTACACTAACACCTTAAAACCACAGCTCAGCTCAGAAAAGTCCACTCTCCATTGCTCTCCAAACTTCTCTGAAACATTTGCCGATGTCCACCGTTACCGTCGGTAAAATTCGCTAACCGCCGCTACGTCTCTCGACTCTTTTTTGATAATTACTATTATTTTCCTGTTCCGTACATGGCGGAGGAGGACGAAGTCGTTTCGAAGACCTTTCGAGCTCTTGTCGAGAACGCGGACCGTAAATTCGCTAGAGTCCGGGACTTCCCATCGTACGGACGAGCACAGGGCCAACACTATTTCCAGAAGGTCTTCAAAGCCTACATGCGGTTATGGAAGTACCAGCAAGAGCACCGAACCGAGCTTGTCAAAGCCGGTTTGAACCGGTGGGAGATAGGCGAGATCGCTGGTCGGATCGGCCAGTTGTATTTCGGCCAGTACATGAGGACGAGCGAGGCTAGGTTTCTCATGGAAGCGTACATTTTTTATGAAGCGATTTTGAAGAGGAAGTATTTTGAAGGGTGTAAAGTGAGGGATCTCGGTGTCCGGTTTAAGGAATTGAGATTTTACGCCCGGTTTTTGCTGGTTTCGTTGATTTTGAACCGGACCGAGATGGTCAGAGTTATTGTTGAAAAGCTTAGAGCTCTTGTTGATGATTGCAAGGCTAATTTCCGGGTAAAAAGAATTTGCTCTTCTTTTTCGTATGGAAATTGATGCTGAAAATTTATATGTTTGTTTTTACTATTGTTGGACGTGGTGCTCTTTCAGCTTTGTAGGCTTTGTTTGGCTGCTAAGAGAAATTAAAAAGTTATCGCTAATTATCTCAGAATAAAAGCGAAAATTTTTTTCCTCAATTTTTTGGGATGTTAAGAAAGTGAAAAGAACTTTTTTCCCTTTTAATTTCTTCTCTATGGCATATGCGTATGACGGTATGAGGGACGCTGGGGAAGGAAGATTATTGAATATTTTTTATTACCATTTTAAGTGCCAATAAATTATTTTCAAGTAATAGATTCAATCCTTTTTCTTACTCCAAATATATACAAAGTGCAATTAAGGTAGCTTCTATTACTTGAGTTTTCATAAAATATATAAATTTTGAATAAATGAATGGATCTGTTCTGCAGTCTTTTTTTTTGCTTTAATCCTTATTGTTCTCCTTGTCTCCCCCTCATTTTTCTAATATCTTGTTTAGTGCTTTGCAATAAGTAAGTAAAGGAAAAACAAATACCTTTATTTTTTCAATTATTTAAAGTCAGTTATCCTATATTTGACTAATCATTAAATTTGTTTCATGATAATAACGGAGCTAAAAATTGAGGATAGCATCATGTTCAAGTGATGGTTTAGGTCTATTTTTTAGTCTATTCTTATAAACCTTATGTTTTTCATTTTTGTGTAAGAATTAAAATATTTTGCATTTCTTGGGTTGAGTTAGATTTTTTTTCTGCACTTCAAAGTATTCGGCGTGAAAATTTGTTAGAATATGTTTGTTTAAATTAATGAATGTGAATGTTTGATTTCCTGCATTTCCTTTTAGTAATGATGGCTGCTGAGTGCTAGAGGATGACAAAGCATTTTATAGTGACATTGTAGATTTTAGATGAACGTATTCTGACTCTTCCATCATTACTAGCTTATGCAAAATAGCAGCTACCAATCAAGGCATATGACTTTTTTTTTTTTTTTTTTTTGCAGGAAACAAATTTTAAAGAATGGAAGCTAGTAGTGCAAGAAATTGTTCGCTTTATGAATGTTGATACAACTTTTACAATTACAAGTGCTAGGCCATTTCGCTACTGTGCTATGTTTGACTGTCATCCAAGTTCTGTTCCATACGTGGCTCGATTCCATGCAAAGAAGGTTTTAAAGTTTCGAGATGCAATCCTGATGAGTTATCACCGGAATGAGGTGAAAGCTTTTTTTGGTGGTCTGATATTGAGTTTGAGATCGTTCAAAGTTAGCAGTAACTTCAAATTGAGATTTCGATAATCTGTTGTTCTGTTGTCATTGTCAGGTAAAATTTGCAGAACTTACTCTGGATGCGTACAGAATGCTGCAATGTTTGGAATGGGAGCCTAGTGGATCATTTTACCAGAAGCATCCAGCTGAACCGAAGGAGAATGGTGTTGCAGTCGATTATTCTGGAGCTTCTGGACTAATAGATATGAATTTGGCTGCAGAGATGACTGATCCTTCTTTACCTCCAAATCCTAGGAAGGCTATCCTGTATCGACCATCTGTAACACATTTGATAGCAGTGAGTTATAAAGCCCTCTTTGTTGAACTTACGTCTGTAACATTTTTCTGTTAGTAGGAAGCAATTAGGCCAGTGCTGCATTTCTTAGATTATTTCAATTGGCTTATCTGACTGCATTTTTAGGCAATCAATGACATAATGAAACGAAACAAAATGAAAAGAAAAAAGTATGTGAGTTTCTTAGAAATTTGATACCTAAGGTTAATTTACTTTATGAGCCTCAGTTGTCAAGAGATTTGTTATTTTATATTAATGTGTTTTCTGTCGCTTATTATTATGTTGGAAAAGGATACTGTAGAGCATTAGGCATAATCTCTACATAAATCAATGACTAAGAATCTGTAATTCAATGAAAACTTAAAACAAGTTGGATGGTTCTGGTCATTAATAATTGGTTGCTAGCCTGCTAAAATTATATATATGCTGCTTTTCAAAAAATATATATATATATATATATATTCTTTTGTGCCTTATATATATTTTTTAAAATTTGGTTTTGCATGGATATGATCATCACGGATCATGTTTGACAAATAATGTTTGGGCAGGCTATGGCAACAATTTGCGAGGAGCTCCCTCCAGAGAGCATTATGCTAGTTTATCTATCAGCCTCTGGTAATTTTGCTTCCAGATTATTACTATCTCAGAAAAAATTTTTTGTTAAAATAATTTGATGTGTTTTTTCTTCGTAAGTTGTTGACACCATGAAATATGCAGGGAAGCCTGGTCATATTACTGCTTCTCCAGTAGAAAATTCAGGAGGGTCTAGGCGTACAACAACAAGCAAACTTGCTTCTCACAATTCCCTAGAAATGAATAAATCTACACCTGAATCCCACATTAATGGCAAGAAAGGCTCTAGTGACTTTTATGAGGATTATCTGTGGTTAGGTCCTAAAGCGAATGGTGGTAGGTAGCTATAGCCATATTTAATACTATATGCTATCTTTAGCTTTTATCCTCAGGGTTTTGTGAACCAAATCTCCTGAATTTATGTGCAATGTGAATTTTATTCATTATGTTCCAATTAATCTTGAGTATGCTTCTCTGGGATTTGCAGTTTCAAGTAATCTCTACCCTGGTGATATAATTCCTTTCACCCGAAGACCACTTTTCTTGATCATTGATAGTGACAGCAGCCATGCATTCAAGGCAGGTTTGTCATAACTTGTGTATGCCTTGTCAGGATAGGTATATTTACTCTATATAAATGTACAGATATATATAAATTTAGTTTGTGCCAGATTTTGCCAAAATATGCAAAAGGTGTCATATTATAGTATTCTTTGGTGGGGTATTAGGAAATATTGTCATTCATGACAACTTTGAATCACTTATTGTCCTTCCAATACCTGCTATGTGATTACCTATGGCATTCATGACATGGAGTTGAATTGAAAAGATGAAAAAAGCAATGTGAAGATTTGAAAAGATACATAAAACCTCCAGACTGGTCTGTCATAATGAAGTAGATTGCTCTTACTGCAACTTGCCAAAAACATTAAAGTCATTGCGACGCCTTTGGGGATGAAAATGATGGATAGTCAACTCAACAGAAGAAATGACATTTACCCGGAGTATGATTAAAAAGAGTACCTATTGGCATTCATGACATGGAGTTGGATTAAAAAGATGAAAAATGCAATGTGAAGATTTGAAAAGATACATAAAACCTCCAGACTGGTCTGTGATAATGAAGTGGATTGCTCTTACTACAACTTGCCAATAATGTTAAATTCATTGCGATGCCTTCTGGGGATGAAAATGATGGATAGTCAACTCAACAGAAGAAATGATATTTACCCAGAGTTTGATTAAAATGAGGTAAAAAGCAATTTGAAGGTTTGAGAGGATATTTGAAACATCTAAGCTGGTCTGCAATCATAAGGTAGATTGCCCTTGTTGCAATGTGCAAATAAAGTCCCCTTTTGATTGCTTTCGGAGATGATAATGATATATGGTAAGTGAACAGAACAGATGAATTTTACCCTTTGTATGAAATTTCGATGGATAGGCTTCATTTATTCTGCTACTTGATTTGAAGGTTTCATATATCTTTCCCCAGTAAGAGGTGAAACTACATGTAATATGCTCTTTCAATAATCCATCTGAGATGAAAACAAAAAAAGAAATAAAACAAAAATTACAACAGCCTCTTCTGAGAATTAAACCTGTATGAACATGTTTGTTTAGCGCTGGGTGTTAGGTTCTTCTGCTCTTTTTGGAAGAGGTGTGGGGTCTGCTAACATGCAAATAGCTTGATGGAAGTAGTTAATTGTGTTTGTACCGTTTGTGATGGTAGGCTTTGCAGCATCTTGTCTTGCATTCATCTGAATTCTAGTTTATCCATAAAGTTGCTTACATCATAAAATATGAATTTCAGGTCTTACATGGTGCAGAAAGGGGAGAGAAAGCTGCCCTACTACTTTCGCCACTAAGACCAATGTTCAAGGACCCATCTAGTGCTGATATTACTCAGAATGGAAGTCAATTTACCTTTTTCTTGACTTCTCCTTTACAAGCATTTTGCCAAATGGCTGGCTTCTCCTTGTCTGATAGTGACGTGGTAAGTTGATTTCAAAATATTTTTGAGTTTTTTAATAATACATTCTCTGATTCAATCCGTTTGGTCTTACTTTCACTTGTTTATACTTTTCTACTTTTAGGAAGTTCTCACTAGTGCTGAAAACATACTATCTACTGCTTTCTCCAAGTGGGAAGTCATTCTCTGCAAATCACCTAGCCTGGATCTGGTTTGGGCGCAGGTTTTATCTGATCCTTTTCTAAGGCGGCTTATTGTTAGGTATTTTATCTTTTCATCTTTATCTCAGTAATTTTGTGCAAGTATACAAATCAATTGCACTTCATATGGTTTAGTGGGGGCACGCTGGGACAAAAAATCTACTTAATGATAACAAAGGACAGAGAGAAAGCTTTTTACCTTTTCTCTTATAACACCCCAACACAATTGTTGACCCTGGTTTGGGTTGCCATTACTCACTATTACTGAGTGGAAGTGGTTGGGAGATGCTGCTAGGGCTTTAGAATATATAGGTGTGCCATCATCTGAGTCTGGTCTTGTACAATTTGGTTGCTTAGATGAACATATTAATGGCTTGATCTTGTGACTTTTCTTCAGATTCATATTCTGTCGAGCTGTGCTCTCTGCCTTCTGCCCTCCAGAAGGGAGTGATCAATATCTGCCCGTTTGCCTACCACAACTTCCTAATTCTCTCTCTCCGAAGTCCGATGTTGTGCAGTCTTCTGTCAGCCATCTTGCGGATCACCTGAAAGTTGCTGACTGCTTCCACTTTGAGGACATGTAAATAGGTCCAGAATTTGATGAAGTCTGTAATATAACACTGTGGCTTTCTGATAGGAAGTTTGGTTTCATATAGATTTAATTTAATGGCACAGTAGCTCCTGGAAGTTCACCACCAGTTGGCCTTTCTGGGCACTTAAAGGGTATATGATTGCTGAGTGGGCTCAAGCTGGCATTGTCGAGGGTATTTGTTCGAGCATGCTTGCTTCAGCTTCTTTAGTTGCCTATGCACGACCTTGTTGGTGTATCGATATGTGTGCAGACGCTGGATTGGTAATGTGTGGGGATACTGGTTTGTTACTTCGTTAAGATGGGGTTTGATAACTTGCAAGGTGTGTATGAACATAGCTGGGTAGTCTTTAGGAGCCCATTGGCGTGGAAGGTAATTACCGTCATGCATGTTAAGAGCCTTTTCTGATTAGTATTTTTTTGTCTTTTTCTTTTTTGTTAACTTTGTAAAAGAGAAATGAGGTAGGTTAGTGGGATTAAATTTTTTTTGTTACCCCTTTTGGTCAGCTTGATTTACATGTATTCTCAAAAAAAAAAAAAAAAGTTGACGAAGAGCTAGAATGTAAATCGAATATTCGTAACTGAGGAATGGTTTCAACACTTGTAATTGTAATACATTTAATAGATGGACTTGTATTTTCTTTACAATCAATGAAAGCAAATCTAACAACACCATATGAAACCATCCTGATTCCAGACTTTGTGAATACCGTTTTTTTTTTCTGAGGGGTCTCAAATTGAATGTTTAATTTTCGAATGACATAAAAAAAAATTACATTGAAAGAAAATATATGGGAGAAAAGGCGTTTAGGAACAACATTTCCATGCCTTTTCAAAACTTGAAAATTCCTCAATTATTATTTTTTTTTTTGAAAATTCCTCAAATTGCTTGAACACCTATTAATCAAATAAAATACCATGGATTTTATAAAGCATCTTATCCTTTATAATCAATTACCAAATTAAATTTACAATTATGTAAGTGGATTCTACTCTCTTAAAAGAATATACTATGTTTGTATTAGACTTGTGTGTAAAAAAAAATAAAAATTTAATTTTGAAGATTAGCATTTTGATATATTAAGGTCATTTTAATATTTAGTAGTAATTGACAAATAAATAACTTTTTCAAATTTAGTTGTAAAAATTTATTTTTTATATTTTTGTATTCTTCAAAGAATTTAACCCTTCAAAGAATTTACTTTAAACTGTTATGCCAAAAAAAGAAAATGGTAACACGTGTTTAAGCAAAGGAATCCCTAATATCAATCTGTTGAAACGCCATTTCGCTCTGCTCTGTCAGTTTTACCATTTCCTTGCTTTGTTTAAATTTTGTGGTTTTCAGGAACTGGAGTATGGTTGCAGTTTAGAAGAGCTCCGATCCCACTGATAACTTATCACTCAAAACCCGTTTTGCAAATCCCAATCTCCTAAGCTAGCAAAAAGAAAGAAAGAAAAAAAATAAAAGAAACCCAAAACTCGAAAGCCATGGTGGTTGCTAGTTCCAATCCTCACAACAGGGAGATACAAATCCGTAGAAGAATAAACAGCACGTAATTCTCTCTCTCTCTCTCTCTCTGCTGTCTGTTTGTCTGTCTATTGCTATTCAGCATTAATGATGCAAAAAATTAACCCCTTTTTTTTAATATATATATATACACAGATTCAATAAAAGAGAAGATGATTTTCCATCCCTGAGAGAATACAATGATTATTTGGAAGAAGTGGAAGATATGAGTAAGTCGTGCAAATTCCTTATCCCAAACTATTTGGGTTTTCTAGCTAAAAATGTTAATTTGGCGGTTTTTGGGCAGTTTTTAATTTGATTGAAGGAATAGATGTTCAAGCTATTGAAGAAAAAATTAGTAAGTATCAGGTAGAAAATGCTGAGCAGATAATGATCAACCAAGCTCGGAAGGTAAATCTGAAGAACTCTTTTCTTTCTTCTCTCTCTCTGGTTTCCCCCAGGGTGATTGAGGTTTATAGTAGTATCATTAACTATTTTTTGATGATTTCCTAATGTCAGCTGTTTTGATCCAACAGGCTGAAGATTTAGCTGCAGCTATGGCAGCAAGCAAGGGACTTCCAATACAGGCTGATACTGATGGGGTGAGAGAATTTTATTAATTATCGTTGCTAATTTTCAGTCAGTTATCTTGTTGAATTTCTGTTCTCAACTATAAAGCATGCATCGGCAGTTTGCCTTATGTTGTTAGAACAATGCCTTAAATTAGTCTCAATATTTAAAGTTGTTGTAGTTAATCAATTAACCTCATTGATGTTGCTACTTGCTTCGGGAAAAAATGATTAGTAGCGAGTTGAAATATTGTGACATTTTAGATAGATGATGATGGTGGATTTTTCTGTTTTCTGGGTTTTCTTTTCTTAAATTCTAAACTTATTTATTTAATTTTGTTTCATGTTACTACAAAGAAGGCGAAATATGCCAGTTTGGAAATTTATTTTGTTGAACCGTAGTATTTATGTTTTTGACATCTGGTTAACCTTCTGCTAGTTTTGATTTGAACATTTTCAGCTTACTCTAATTTGCATTATTCCCAGGACTTATAACTATATTTTCTTCTTTATTTCTATTTTTTTTCTCTAAATAATGTGTACTCCATTTTGATTAATTGTATTTCAGTTTGTAATTGAGATTTGGGACAAATTTAATATATTTGGTTCACTTGAAGTTTCTTAAATGGTTTATGAGTGCTGTACTTTTTGAGTAAATACTACTTAGCTTCCATGTTTCTGCAACAATTCTTCTTTTGCTGCTGTCATAAGCAAGAATAATGGATATTTTGACAGATAGACTTTTTAAATTTCTTCCATTCTATTGCTTCTGCCATCATACATGCAACATGTTTTAAATTGATTGTTTGCTTTTTTGAAACAGGCCTTAAGCCAGAGCTCTCAAGCAGGGTTTGTTGCTGGTGCCCAAGGTCAATATGCACCTGCAGTTCCTGGAGGGCAGCCACGGCCAACAGGCATGGCTCCACAACCTGTGCCAATTGCAGGTGGGCTGGACATGCATGGTTATGCTCTTGATGATGAGGAAATGATGAAGCTTCGAGCAGAAAGAGGTGGAAGAGCGGGAGGTTGGAGTATAGAGTTGAGCAAGAAGAGGGCCCTCGAAGAAGCCTTTGCAAGCATTTGGATTTGATGTTCTTGATGAATACCAATTTTGGCTCCATGTTACATGATGAAGCTCCTGACAAATGTCTGCATAAAAAACAATTATGCTGAAAGAGAGAAGCTCAATTACTTAAGTAATATCATGAAATGAAAGAGAGGAAGAAAAAGGAGGAGAATGATGGTGGGAAAGTTGAGATTGATCTTGAAAAAGCTTCTGAACGCGAGGCAGGGTCAGGTAAAGGAAATGTGGCAAAACCTTCTAGCTCACATTCTTCCAAGCCTCTTTGAAAGAGAAAAATGAAGTTGCATCATTTATCTAATGAGTACGATGATGATGACAGTTCTGATGAGGATGCAATTGAACCTTACCAAAACCACGCCTAATGAGGATGAAGATGATAAATGGTTCTGTTGTAGATGATAATGATTCTTTCCTTTTGTAAGGCACGAACCACTATCATCTTCATCCTCATTTTTCTCTTTCCAAGAGGCTCGGAGGGATGTGAACCAGAAGGTTTTCCACATTCCCTTTCCCTTTCCTTGCTTCTTCTTCAGAATCATTTTAAAGATCAATCACAACCCTTCCATCGGCATTCACATCCTTTTTCTTCTTCTCCACATTTTTCCTCCTCTTTCATGTCATGATATACTTCAAATCCTTTTTATGAAGTGGTGTGTATGTTTGCTCGGCTGTGTTGCTCACCTTTCTCTGGTTCATACATGGATTAATATTTTCAATAGATAGAAATGGAACTCATGGCAAAAGAAAGTCTAGATTTGTGAGGGTGAAGTAACCCTTTATGTGTACAACCTATTGCTTTAAAGAACATTTAAATTTTGAAAAGGCTCATCACCCTTCTCCATCACATGCTAATGGCAGGGTAAGTTGTAAGCTGGTTGAATGCTGCAATTTCCTATCTTTTTGATTGCTCTATTTTAGGCTTATAGTGGATCAAAACTGAAATCCAGAACAGAGTGTGCTTAATATTATTTGGGCCGAAGCAAGTGTCATGATTCATGTCCAAATATTGCGGCCTCTACTTTGTCTTATTCATTTATTTGGGCCTATAAAAAATGTCCACGTTTAATAGCACTATATAATTTTGCTAAAGTTAGAGAACAGAAAATATTTCTTTTACTAAAAAAATATTAAATTCATGGAAAATTTATTGATAACTTTGGCTACAATAAGTAACAGTTTTTTGGTGATCAATTTCTTTTTTCAGTTATTTATATATTATTTATTTTCACATTTTAGAAAATAAAAATAGCGACAATAACTTTTAAACAAAACGTCTTTGTTAACTTTCCCGACCCCAAAATCGGAGCCCAAAAAGCGTTTCCCATCAACCAATAAGAATCGAGCACTCAACCAAGACGATCCGTGTCTTTACCCCTCTGGTCTAATCAAAACCGTCCATTGCGGCTGAGAAAACACAACTTGTGGCAGTTTTCACCGTCAGATATCGTACAGAAGAAACACACGGATAGTGAATCTTATCCGTCCGATCCACTTTAATCAGTCCATCCCACCTTCTATAAATATCTCTTAACCGCTTCTTTGTCCAAACTTTTAACTTCATTTTCCCTCGGAGTCCCAGCGTCGAAGAGAAAAGGAAAAGAAAAAGAGTGCTCAACAAATCTGGAGGTTCGTTCCGTTCTCTTTTTCTTACCTCTCCTTTTTTTTTTCCCCTAATAACAATTATATGTCTTTTCTAAGATTTTAGGGTTTAGTAGGTCTGTTTCTTTTTGTAATTTTACTTTATGTTTCTTTAATTAGTGTTAATTCAATTGGGAAATCGGAAGGGTTTCGGAGCTAGGTGGAAATAGTTTGAATTTAGACTTGGTTGAGTTTTTGGATATTTTTGAATTTCTTTAGGTTTGTTTTGTTTTGAAAGTTCTGAGTTAGATTTTTTGGTCCTTTAATTTTGAATTTGATGATTTTTAGGGTTTAGAGATTGATTACTGCGTAAATTAGGGTATGTTGTGTGACTACTACGAATAATTTGGGTTAATGTGTTGACGGGATTAATAAAGAACCGAGATCTGCCTTTCTTTGTTTTGTTTTGGTTGATCAGCAAATGTAGATAAGAAGATTTCTAAGCCTTTTGAAAATATCCCCTTTTCTTTACAGAGATGGCCCGTACCAAGCAAACTGCTCGTAAGTCAACTGGAGGAAAGGCTCCTAGGAAGCAACTTGCAACTAAGGTAACTTCTTTTTTTTATTCTTTTCTAAACATCATAATTTAACCCAATTTAATGTTTCTTTTCTTGTCATAAACTTGTGATCTGACTCTGTTGCCTATCAGGCTGCCCGTAAGTCCGCCCCAACCACCGGTGGTGTGAAGAAGCCCCATCGCTACCGTCCTGGAACTGTTGCCCTTCGGTTGGTCTTTGTTTACATTATAGTTTACATCCTTGTTTTCTTAAAAAATTGTTTCAGTATGGGTTTAATGATGTTTTTCTTATATTTGGTTTGAACAGTGAAATTCGTAAGTACCAGAAGAGTACTGAGCTCCTTATCAGGAAATTGCCATTCCAGAGGCTTGTACGTGAAATTGCCCAGGACTTCAAGGTAGAGAATGGTGTTTCTTGTATCATTTCCCTTGCCAATTGATATTCTAGTATTGGTGGTTGATTGACTTGTGTCCGCTGGGAATATGTTTGCAGACTGATCTGCGTTTCCAGAGCCATGCTGTTCTGGCTCTCCAGGAAGCTGCAGAGGCGTACCTTGTGGGTCTTTTCGAAGACACCAACCTGTGCGCCATCCACGCCAAGCGTGTTACAATCATGCCCAAGGACATCCAACTGGCTCGTAGGATCAGGGGCGAGCGTGCTTAAGTGTCAAGTTTGATGATCTCAATTAGGAAGAAGAAATTCTTGTTGGTTTTTAGGGAAGGTTGTGTTTTTTGTTTTCTATTTTATGTTCTTTTGGTAGGTAGATAAAAGATAGGATGATGGTAGTGGTAGGTTTTATGTGATTGTGATGAATGGGGTATGGTGGCGGTGGGTGTCTGTCTAATATCTGTTCATGGACAAACTTGAAGTCTGGGTATATTCTGTTTAAATGTGTTCTTCTCGGACAAAATATGCTCTGCCACGCTGTTGTGGCTTTGAACATCTATCTATTATCTGCCAATCTAATCCAGTTTAGTGTTACTGGTTCTGAGATTGATTGTTTTATGTATTCTCGATAAATGACAATGGGCCGTCGTTTTTGACTGTTTGAACTTGTCGTTTTTTTCTTTTTAAGTACAAGAAACGCGGCGGATGTAGATATCCTCGCTCGGCTCGTGTTTATGGGTGTCGGTGTATGTATTCTACGGCTCACATTTTTTGCGCAAATTATTGGCTTGTAATTCCTTGCTCTGGTATCGTTTGTCCTTGTGAAAAAGTTTCGGGTCAAGGATTGGGGACAAGCTTTTAATCTTTGGGCTTTTTTGGAGGAAAATGGGCTGGGGCAACTTAAATTGGCAGTGGATTTTCACAACTGAAGTCTAGCTTTATGGAAATTTATCTTTTAGTGTTTGGACATGGGATGGGACTCCAAGGTATTAGCAATAGAGCAACGCTTTTTTTATTGTAAATTCCAATTGAGGAATTTTTGACTATTCGTTTGTCAATTCTGCACATGAGGCTGAGGCTGAGGCCGAGGCTGATGATGTTAGCCAATTTTGAAATTCGGGCAAGACAGAAGGGCGAGAAGAATTTTATTTTAACGTAAAACATAAAGGGCAGTGAAACTGTGAGCTTTTCTAGTTGAAGAAAGGCAGTGGTGGGTGGTACAAGTACTTTAATCTTTACCGTTAGAAGGAAGGAGTGGCACTTTCTTTCTCGCTCAAACTCAAATTGCCCCAATTTGTCCTCTTTCATTGTCTCATGCTCCTTTCTCTTCGCTTTTCCCTCCTCAACTCTCCCTCTCTTCTACCCATATTTCAAATTCCTTCCCTTTCCATTTCTCTTCGCCGTTGTTTCAGTTTGACTCCCCATTCCCTTCTAACGCCTCCTAAGCAGCGCTTCTCTCCCCGCGATGTGTTTACCTCCAACGTCAGGATCGGACAACTGTCACGGGCCGGTAACATTACTGCAGCTCGCCAACTGTTCGATAGTATGCCCAACAACGACGTCGTCTCATGGAACTCTATGATTACCGGCTACTGGCAAAATGGGTGTCTCCAAGAATCAAAGAGACTTTTTGATTCAATGCCTGACAGAAATATCGTCTCCTGGAACTCCATGGTCGCCGGTTGTGTCGAAAACGGCAGCGTAGATGAAGCTTTTCAGTATTTTCAAGCAATGCCTGAGAGAAATACGGCGTCTTATAACGCCATGATCTCGGGGTTTATAAGATGGTACAGAGTAAACGAAGCTGGAATGCTTTTCCAAGAAATGCCTAGAAAGAATGTGATATCTTATACGGCGATGATGGATGGGTATATGAAGTTAGGGGAAGTTGACAAGGCAAGAGATTTGTTTGATGGGATGCCATGTCGTAATGTTGTTTCTTGGACGGTGATGATTAGTGGGTATGTTGATAATGGCAAGTTCAATGAAGCCAGGGAGCTGTATGAGCGGATGCCTAATAAGCACGTTGTTGCTATGACGGCTATGATAACAGGGTATTCTAAGCAAAAAAGGGTGGAGGATGCAAGGGTTTTGTTTGATGGAATTCGGTATAAGGATCGAGTGTGTTGGAACGCAATGATAACAGGTAATGCAAATTCGAATTCCTTTGTCTACTATAAACGGCATCTTTGCTGTGAACCAGGAGAATGTAAATTAGTTGCATTATGTTTCTTATACTTCTTGAGAGGAAATGCTTTGTACATAAAAGTTGATGCAGAATATAGTTTAAAATGGGTCTCAAAAAGCAAAAGATTTTCGTTTATTTCAAATCCATTTTTTTTCCAGAAAATAAATGGTAGTAGTCTTAAAGAAATGCTATATTTTGAAAGTTAAAAATGATAAGGTGATTATGATATGCCTTCCTCATGTTACAGGTTATGCACAAAATGGGATTGGGGAGGAAGCACTGAAGTTGTGTTCAGAAATGCTTAAGCTGGGTATCCAACCAGATAATTTGACACTTGTTTCTGTTTTTACTGCCTGTTCTGGTCTTGCCTCACTTAAGGTAGGCAGGCAAATACATGTGCTTGTTATAAAAAATGGGTTTGACATGGATCTTTCCTTGTGTAATTCCTTGATTACAATGTACAGCAAATGTGGCGGCATCCTTGATGCTGAGCAAGCTTTTAGACAAATTAATGGAGCAGACCTTGTTTCATGGAATACAATCATTGCTGCATTTGCGCAGCATGGTCTCTATGAAAAAACTGTTTTTTTCTTCAACCAGATGGAGTTGGTTGGTGTTAAACCAGATGGGGTAACTTTTCTTAGTTTATTATCTGCTTGTGGTCATGCTGGGAAGGTAAATGAAAGCTTGGATTTTTTTGACTTGATGGTTAAAAATTATGGGATTTACCCCAGACCTGAACATTTTTCATGCTTGGTTGATATACTGAGTCGAGCAGGTCAGCTGGAAAAGGCATCCAAGATAATTCAAGAGATGCCTTTTCAAGCTGATGGTGGAGTCTGGGGTGCTCTTCTAGCTGCCTGCAGTGTTTATTTGAATGTAGAATTGGGGGAATTAGCAGCTAAGAAAATTGTGGAATGGGATCCACATCATTCTGGAGCTTATATTGTTTTGTCCAATATATATGCTGCCGCTGGCATGTGGGATGAAGTCACAAGAGTGAGGCTACAGATGAAAGAGCAAGGAGTAAAAAAGCAATGTGCATATAGTTGGATGGAGATTGGTAATAAGGTGCACCACTTCCTTGGAGGGGATGTCTCTCATCCAGACACTGATAAGATCCATTTAGAGATTGAGAGTATCAGTTTACAAATGAAAGCACTAGTAAATATTGCAGAAATTGATTTGTTGTGGAGTTGTTTTGCTTGACATATATCTCAATTTGAGTTGTGGTTCATGATGGAAAATCTGGATTCATTTGGCAAAAGCTAATGGGGATATCTTGTGGCAAGTTAAAAAAAAATACAGGTTTTGATACCTCACTAGTCATGGAATTGCAGGAAAAACAGGGCAGCCACAGTGATTTATAAGTTGTAGAATGTCACCACACATACTGAGGTAGAACCTTGTGAAGACAAGATGTTATATGTACCCTGTTGTCCTTTTGCTTATCTGCTATCAGACAACTTGGGGGCTCTGTTTGTGATTGTGACTGAAGTGGTTCTTTTGTTTTATCAATCAACTATTGACTCTTAAGTGCCACGAGTTTTGTGCTGAGACACTGGGAGATTATTCTTTCACAACTAATGAGTCGTTGATTATTTCTGCTTACACCACAAATTTGGTGACCTTGGAGGAATTGATCCTCTCACATACTGAGAAGGTATGTTGGCGTAACTCCACCCCTGCGTGCTATTTTATAGGAAATGAAATTGACGGTATTCATGCTAGAAGATAACGCAAGAGAGCACTATCTGAGTGTCTTAAATGTGGTCTGATCGATGAAGGGACACTTTTCTTTTATTAGCTATATGTGGCCCCTAAATGCATTGGTTCATATTCTGGACAATAGTTGTGTACCAGCTGGATTAGGTGTTATTTAAGAGTATGAATAGTGATCTGCCAGGTGGTGCTGGCGTTTCCATGGATTCTGACTTAATTTGCTGTATTGTTCCTTTTCAGGAATGTGAGATTCAGTTGAGAACAGTCTGGAGGGATTACTAAGGGGCCCTTTGCTAAAGGGGGAATGTATGGCAAGTGATCATGTAAGCTATTAGTTGAATCATCCAAAGGGATGGGACTCTTGAGTGGTATACTTCAATCAGGAAGAGGAAAACTAGGATCCACTGCAGTTGCATGAAGACATTAGTAAAATTATGATGTTCTGACCTTCAGAGTGAATTTCCATACGATGAACATGCTGTTTTGTTGATTGCTCATGTCATTAAGTAGTTTACATACTAGTTATTCTTTACTGCAATTTGAACGAAAGCACAAAACTGATTTCCCTTGTTGTCTGAAGCTTATAAGCCAATTATCGGACCATCAATGTGAAAGTGTATGTGATATGTTCAATGTGGATTGCAAATTACTTTTTACTCTATTAATCATCTAAGAATTGTGTAAACTTTGCTGGGGATTGCTTACAGATTGCTGTTCTCTTTGATAGCCTACTTAACTGCAGAGGGAAAACATGAGCAAATGTGAACCTCATTTTCTATAATGATACCTTTAGTTATAGGTAACACCCAATTTCAGTGCATGGGACCACCCTGTAAGAATCTGAATCAGCTATAAATTTCCAAAAGCCTTGTGGCCATATTGCTGACAGTTTATGATGCGGTAAAGGCTTAAAATATTATTTTCAGATTAAGTTTTCATCTAAACAGGCCCAAAAAAACAAAAAAGAAAGCAAATCAGGCACAATTAAAATCTGAGCAAGACAGAAAGAGCGTTTATGGAAGCAAAGGGCGTGTGTAGAAAAAATAAAAGAACCAATTTTGTCAGAAGTGGGATTTGAACCCACGCTCTCTAACGAGAACCAGAACTTGAGTCTGGCGCCTTAGACCACTCGGCCATCCTGACGTGCGCGTTGGTGCCCAACAATACAAAATTTGATGAGGATTTCATATCATCTAATCTAATTTTCCTGACGTCATACGGTTACCCTAATCTATCTACTTCCTATACCTTCAGTCTAGTGTAAATAGTAACAACAAGAAAAGAACAAATGAAAATGATTAAAAAAGAGATTAAGTAACAACAGAATTGTAAATTATATGTGGAGAAGTTTGAATAAAATGGAATGTTTTCCTTTTTCACTTTTTGAGAAAAGATTAGAATTTAAATGGTGTAGAAATATACATCAATTCCATCCATTTGTTCTTGTCGTCTTCCCATTTTCTTCATATCTCCTTCCTCTTTCAACCCTCATCTTCTATCTATGTTTAATTTGATCCAAAAATGCCAAACTCAAGATTCAATAGTCATTGACATATTTTGAGAAACCATGAATATGTAGGCAGGCAGGCACTTCAGCTGAAGCTGTAGTACCTCAACAAAATAATTAAACCCTCGTGTCCAAGTTAGCCAGCAAACTTTCCTGATTCAGTGAGTACATACCAAGTCCAAGGGCAGCCCCATCGTTTCAAGGACTCTCTTTTGATTTGGTTATTTGGAAGTTGGAACAATCTTTGGAGACCATGTCAGCCGCCTAAATTCGGCAGCCGAAAATTGAAACAAAAGAAAGTCCAAACCGTCCCGTTTCCAAAAGCACTCCCCTCCTCATTCGATACGTCCGCTTTTCTCGTTGCGGCAAGAATTCCCAATGTTGTAAAATTCTTAGCTTTGGTTTTAGTGGAATACCCGCCAACCTCGGATGTTCTCACAAGACCAACCCTTTTTTCCATTCTCTCTCCCTCTCTCCCTAGATTTCTTCTTTTCACTTGATTTTAACCCCAAATTTAGAAGATTCTTATGCTAATGTTACCTTTGAAACCATGACTTTTTTTTTTTTTTTTTTTTATGATTCTTAATTTTTCTCCATTTTTTGTTTATTTTGTTTATTAGATTTGGCCCCCGTGGTTTTCTCCTCAAGAACTTTTCTTGTTCAACATTGTTCTTCTAGCTTAATTTATCCATTTTCAAGTTTTTAGTATTGTTAGCTTCTGTTTTGTTTGCATGCCTTTGTACCTGTTATTAGACAATGGAGTCAGTATTATATCAATCACCAAATCTTGTTTATTTTTAGAACTGTTGGTCTATTGAGAAAGAAGAACCCCCTTTCGTTGCTTCATCAAAAACCTTCCTCTTTCTCAACGTATGACAAGGGAAGTCTCTTGACATCATCAGAGATCAAATCCCAAGTCTTTCCTTGTCTCTCCCAAAAAACCCTCATAACATTTCCAACTCAATCAAAGGTATATCAATGTCATGGCTTGTATTTTGTTTTTCTTGCGCGTGGTTTTTTTTTAATGATCAAAGCCTGAGCTTTTCATGGTAATTGCTTAGAATATCGTCTAACAATATGATCTGTTGTTGTGTGTGTGTGAATTTTGTAAATAGGAAAAGGAATTTTCGGGTTTCAGAGACACAAAAAGACATGGGGCAGCTTGAGGAGGAGTCAACAAGAATGAAGGAGCGATCATCTGCCATGGAAGAACAAAGAGATAAAGCACTTGATGAGCTCAAAGGGATGAAGTTAACTCAAGAGCTCAATAAAAGGTCTACTGCAATGGCAACAGGGAAGGTTGCAGACATCCATACAGAACTTTCTGCGGTGAAGGACTCATTGACTGGTGCAATTGAAGAATTGAAGAACAAGGAGAGATATATTGAATCCTTGAAAATAGAACTTGGAAAGGCTAAAGAGTTTGAGGTGAAATTAGCGGAGAAAGAAGCTTCATTTAATAAGTTGAAAGAGGAGTTGATTGCGGTGCAATCTTTTGAGTCTGAAGCAATGGATTTGTTGTCTGAAGGTAAGAAAAGAATTCATGAACTGGAGGAAGAAGTTGAGAAAGGGAAGATATCTGAAAAGAAGATGTATGATTCATTTGTTGCCCAAACGGAACAGTTAGAGCAAACAAAGATTGCACTTGAAGAATCAAGGGATGAAATCAAGTATCTCCTCAAAAAGTTTGAGGAATCGGAAATGTCATCCGAGGCTGCGTCTCAGAGTTCTTTCGGGGATGACCATTCTTCCAAAGAAGCATTAGAGACACTTGAGTCCGAGCTTCAATTGGCTAAAGAGAGTTTCGCTCGTGCTCAGGAAGAAGAGAAAGTTTCTTCCTTGAAGGCCAAGAGTCTAGCTGAGGAGGTGAGCTTGCTAAAAAATGAACTGAAGTCTACAACTGAGGCAGAAGAAAACAACAAGAAGGCTATGGATGATTTAGCCTTAGCATTGAAAGAAGTGATAACAGAAGCAAACCAAGCCAAGGAGAAACTGTCCTTAGCAAAAAATGAGCTTGAGGAAACGAAAGAAGTGGTAGAAAATTTGAAGGTGAAGTTGAAGAACGTTGAGGAAAAGTATAGCGAAGCAAAGAAAGAAGCTGATCGATTCAAAAACACTTCCGAGAGATTAAGATTAGAAGCTGAAGAGTCCCTTATGGCATGGAATGGGAAAGAGACTGGATTTGTTGATTGCATTAAGAAAGCTGAAGATGAAAGGAATGCTGCACAAGAGGAGAGTAAAGCACTGCTTGAATCACTTAAAGAGACTGAAAACATGTACAAAAAGGCCAAGGAAGAGAATCAGAAATTGCGTGATATAATGAAACAGGCAATAAATGAAGCTAATGTAGCCAAGGAAGCTGCAAGCATTGCTAGGGAGGAGAATTCCGGACTCAAGGATGCCTTGGCTAAAAAAGATGAAGCTTTGAATTTCCTTTCCCAAGAGAATGAAAACCTTAAGATTAATGAAGCTGCAGCATTTGAGAATATTAGGGAGTTGAAGCGATTGTTTTGTGAGGCAGCATCAACTACAAAGGAGTGGGAAACAGAGGATCAAGAACAAGGTAAGAAACAAAAGCCACAAAATTCTATAGATAAGGAGCACAAAGATGACAAAGAACAAACCAAGAAACCAAAGCATCATAGATACGGCAGTACCTGTTTGAGTATAAAAATCCCACATAAACACAAGGACGAAGAAGAAGAGCCCAAAATCCCACTTAAAGAGAGTGACGAAGATTCAGACTCTGACAACTCTGACCCGCTTAGAGGCTCCATCTTTGATGTAGCAGAAACTCCAGACACCGCAGCAATAGCAACCCATCACCGGCAAAAGTCTTCTTCTGCATTCACAGACGATGAAACAGTGAACAGTGAGGATTTCGATCATCTTGATACAGGCCATTTCGATGAAGAAAGTGATCGGAGCTCCAGGAAAAAGAGAGCATTGCTTAGAAGGTTTGGTGATCTTATAAGGAGAAGAAGTTTTCAGAAGAAGGAACCATCTTTAGAGTAAAAATAAAAATCTTTTGTATGTATGACTACGTCAATTTGTTTGTACACTTGATTCTAAGATATTTTTCTCACAATGTGTAAATTTGTTCATATTGTCTGTATTCTTGTTTGATTATATGTTCCAAGGATTGAAACTTTTCACTTCTTAATTTTGTTTCATGCAAAGCATCCGTGAAACAGTTATATAATAAGTTAGTTATAAACAACATTTCAAGCACAATAATGAACTAGAAAAAATATAATATTATCCTACTTCGACATTTAATTCAGTGATTGATTGTTTTGAATTAATTTTTTTTTATTTACAAAATCAAAATTCTTACTTTTCAAAAGAAAGAAATCCTTAAATCAAATCCAAATTAGTTGGTTTGATTTGGTAATAAAGAGGGGTTTAATCAACAGAGCATTCAACAAATCTTGATAGAGTTGGGTAGCTGAAAAACGAAACCATAATTGCATGAACAATTTGGGCAATTATTTTATTAGTATATGTTAAATCAAAAGCACACGAAAATGAAAGCAGGTGAACTTAAAAAATTTATAGAAATAAACTCCATCAATGAAGCTAAGCTTTTCCAATGTATGTTCCCACTTGATCCTCTTTAAGTTAAAACAATCGAGCAAAAAACAGCTCCTTTCAAGGATAATACTCTTTTCATTTTATATATATATATATATATATATATATAATTGAGTAAGGTTAAAAGAAGGGGTGGAAGTATTGAATTTTTAATCTTTCATTTGAAAGGGTGGTATATTCCAATAGGATATAAGCAAAACTGGAAATGGCAAATTGTTGGTGGATGTGAAAGAGACACAAGAGTTTGGAGATAGGTTGGTTCAAATCAAGACATAATTATACATCAAGATTTAAATAATTAAAATACATTTGGTTTATGTATTTCAGTGTAACTTGCCTAGCTTAACTATATATTAGTTAGCAAATAATTCATACTTTGATTACTTGTAAGCATTAGATTGGCATATTCGATTTACATCCGTATCACAGATTTTTGCATCAATTTCTTATCCCACTAGGATGCTTCCCTTGCTAGTGTTCTCTTGTTTCGAACTGCCAAATGATTATACCGTGGAAAACAATTTCTGACCCACTAACCTAATAAACTACACAATCCATGGTAACATCCAATCAAACAAACAAATGTCATGGACCATAAAACCACGTGCTGTTCTTCTCCAATGCCCCTAACACGGCCTTTAATCACACATTTATCATCCCCCACCCCTAAAATATGCTTTTTTTTATATAGCAGTATAATGAAAGTATGAATGAAATCAAATCACATCACCCTACTTTTCAGCATAACAACGAAGCGGTACAGTGGCCCCACCTTATCCCATCGTCCGATCTGATCTTAAAGGTCGAAAACGTGAGCCCCGTGCTAATCAGCGGCTAAATATTTTAATCTTAAGAATTCCCTGAGAATACGCCACGTGTACCAACCTCTGTCTCCGTGTGCTGCACCGTCATTCCATACAACCACAGCCCAACACAACAACAACAGCAGCAACAGTTGGTATTTGTTTCCGCACCTTTTTCTTTTCTCGTCAATTTGCCTACTTAAATGGCACCTGGTTCTTCCCTTTCTCATCTCTTTCATTGCTAAAAAAAACCCAAACCAAACGCCAACCAGGAAAAAAGGGAAAGCAATGTCTTCGATGGTGGAGTTAGCAGCAACTAAAGAAAGCCATGAGGAGGGTAACAATGAACGGTTAGATATGCTTGACATGAATACGACGGTTGCCAATAATTTGTCACTCTCTGCTGATACTCTCCTCAAAGCTGCCATAGCTCTGAAGGACCAGGTACGTTAGTCTCATGTCTTTTCCTTTTATTTTGGTTTTTTTTTTTTTTTTGTAACGTTTAAACCTCGAACAGTTATCTATCATCTTATAAAAGATACAGATATCACTTATCGATAACAGATTTCCTAAGGTTGTTTTCTCAGGGAAGAGTTTAAACTGAGCTTTTATTTGTTCGGGTGTGGTGGTGCAGGTAGTGGAAGTCACGTGGAAAGAAGGTGGTGGTAGTTGTGCCTGGTCGGGAATGGACCCGACTGTGTACACGGGTCTGCTGGGGACAGCCTTCACATGCTTGAGATCGTATGAGGTGACGGGCAACCAGCAAGACTTGCTCCTGTCAGCTAAGATCGTTGACACGTGCGCCTCCGTCGCACGTGCCTCCACCAGGTAGAGTCTTTCTCTTTTTTTTTTTTTTTTTAACTAGTATTATAAGAGAGATATATTATCATATCATGTGTTAAAAAACTGGATATTTTGAGTGACCGTACAGATTTTTCATGGTGGGAAGAAGCTGAAAATATCACGTTCTTGCTTGTTTTGCCTAATGAGCAAGTGCCCATTTAGCCCTTTTTTGGTGTGAAAATATCTTAGAAGAATCAAAGTGATCTTTTTTGTGGCTAGGGCAAATATCTTTTATTAATTTTAATTTAAAATGGGTTAGGAGTAGCTGTCGTCCTAACGGCTTCCATGTGATTGCTCAACATCTTGTTATCACCCTACAAAACAATGGTCCATGATGATTAATTCGTGGACACTGTGCGACTAAAAGGTACTATGACTAATAATTTACTTTTGACCTTTCTCAGTCCCCTCCCTAAATTTACAAATTTCAGTAAATGTCCAAGGTAAAATTGAGTGATTACATTGTACGAATTAGGTTTCCAAATCTTGGTTGTAGTTGATGCTCAGAAATATGGAAAGATTATAGTGTTTTAAGGGAGGATGGAAACTCTTCAACAGTCTAAATGAAGAATCTTTTTTTTTTTTTTTTCCTGAAGCACTATGAAAATGAAGAATATTTAATCTTTAATGGTAAGATATTGATAAAACCATCTTCTATATGCAGACATGTGACATTTTTGTGTGGTAGAGGAGGGGTGTTTTCACTCGGAGCCGTGGTGGCTAATTACATGGGGGACCGTCAAAGTCTTAACTTCTTTCTAAATCAATTCCTTGAGGTATTGTCTTTACTCCATGCTTATCACTTTAAATACATGATGAAAAATCTATGTGCTTCATCAATTGGTTTAATAATCTGACTTGTCATGAAAAGTCCACGACTTGTTGTCTTAATCACCGCCTAAAATACGAGGAAGAGATATCTACTGGTTTATGAAAAAAACATGTTACTTGCTTGGCTGTGTGGGGACCTTTTGGCCAAGGTCTGTGACTAATATTACCGAGAAGTGGCAGCATAGATAAGAAAATTTTTACTTTTGCCATTAATAAGGTATATGCGGTATTGCTAGTGGGAGTTGGCTTTTCTATCTATAGATATTCAAATTAATCCTTAGTTTTTTTATTTCCATTTCTATTATCAGTTTCGGGTCAGATTCTGCCAAAAATGTCAATGAAACGTTAGGTACTCAAAGTAGACAATATCATGACTTTGTGGGATCCATGATTGAGGCATGAAGAGTTGCTTCGATGGCGTCTAGGGTGGTTCACTTGATTGATATTCATTTGGTCATTGCTCTGCTGGACAGCAGTAGCTGCTACACATTATGCAACAGATCCAATACTGCCATTTCTTGTTTTTTGATTGTAAAGGTGTTATTATATCTCTACTTAGATGGCCAGCATTCTTACTATTCCTTTGTTGGAACTGACCCTAACTGAATTGGACCATAAGAAATAACATTTCATGTTTTTCTCTTTTCCTATTTTACATGTTAAGGAGCCACAAAACTTAAAAGTTTAAGCTGTTAATTAAGTGAGCACCTATTATCATTACAAAGTTCTCATATTCAAAACAAATAGTATTTTTTTACCAAAAGTGTATTTTTTGTCAAGAGGTATCTGCAACATTAATTCATAAAGGCATTACTTTATATTGATCAGTCCATAGAGATCAATGTATTTCTTAATTGTAATATTAGTTTCATTAAACACTGTGAGGTTCATGGGAAGCATTATGATAATATCTAACTCTAGTATTTCAATTAACAAAATATAGGTAGCACAGGAAAGAGCCCTCCCGGTAGGACCTGAAGAAGGAGGTTTTGGAATGTCATATGATATTCTTTATGGGCGAGCTGGATTCTTATGGGCTGCTTTGTTCTTAAACAAGCATCTTGGGAAAGAGACGGTGCCCAGTGATGTTCTTATGCCAATTATCGATGCCATATTAGCTGGCGGCAGGACAGGGGCTTCTGATCACCCAGCCTGCCCGCTTATGTACAGATGGCATGGGACAAGGTACTGGGGTGCAGCTAATGGTCTTGCGGGAATTTTGCAGGTGCTACTGCACTTCCCTCTTTCTGAAAACGACGCTGAGGATGTCAAAGGAACTTTAAGATACATGGTGAGTAACAGGTTCCCTCATAGTGGAAATTACCCCTCAAGTGAAGGGAACCCAAGGGACAAGTTGGTGCAGTGGTCTCATGGTGCAACTAGCATGGCAATCACTCTAGCCAAGGCATCACAGGTTAGCAACTCTAGTACACTTGATGCAACTTATTTCTGAGGGCAATTTAACATAAATGAGCATGTCATGAATTTATTTAGGTTCAGAGGGTCAAATTTGGTGAGAGTTAACGGCTTCCCTTATCACATTGCAACTTGTGGAAAAAATATGATTAGATCATAACTTTCTCCTTAGTCAGGTCTGTAAACTCATTTGTCACACACACACTGAAAAGGGCAGAACCTTAAATCATATTAGATGTGTGCTGCAAGTTTAATGTAGTTCATTTAATAGTACTTGTTCGTTTTGGGTGGTTAAATACATAGAACTAATCAGCAGGGTATTAAGCACTACTAAATAGGGGCCTTAAAAATTAGGACAAGTTTAGAACATGTATTCTTAACACAGTTCAGCATCAAGCTGTATGTAATTGAGTTGACAGAACTTTTGCTTTGTTTGTGAAGGTGTATCCAAGTGAAAGAGAATTCCGTGATGCTGCTATAGAAGCAGGGGAGGTTGTATGGAAGAATGGGTTAGTGAAGAAGGTGGGACTAGCTGATGGTATTGCTGGAAACGCCTATGCTTTCCTTTCCCTCTATCGCCTTACAGGAGAGACCATTTATGAAGAAAGGGCAAAGGCGTTTGCAAGCTTCTTGTATCATAATGCACGGAAGCTTGTAAATGTGGGGCATGCCCGTGGAGCTGATCATGCCTACTCCCTTTTCCAAGGACTGGCTGGGACAGCTTGCCTCTGGTTTGATCTGCTTGAACCCCAGAACTCTAAGTTCCCAGGATTTGAGCTCTAAGTGAATATGAAGGGAGTTCAATCATTTATGAATATGAAGGGCAACTCGTAACTTGTATATAAGTGTATAATTTATTGAGCTACTGTAATGTCAACATATCTTAAATTTATCAATCGAGGGTTTAATTACCTGGGCTTATGTGATTATGAGTTGGGTGAATTGGGGGGAACCTGATGTAATTGAAGTGAAATTTGCCGTCTTAGTATCTGAAGTGACATTCCCTGGTAAAGTCAATTATTGTTGGCGTGAGGAAGGTGTGCTATACTAAATACGTTCCTGTAGGGCCCGAGCACCTTGCGGACTCATGAAAAGCCATGCTCATCTCCTTTTATTCTCTGCAAAATTGATTTAGTGATGAAAAATCATACTTGAGAAGAACCTGTGTTGAAATTAAGCATGCATATCCTGTCGGTTCCTGGATAGCAATTTGTCAGTGTCCCAATTACATTGTCGAGCCCCATCTCAAAATCATAATATTTATCTGGGCTCTAAGGTTCTAATTTGCAGGCTTAGAGAAAACCAAAAAAAGAATAAAGGAGAAGATCATAGCCTCCATTGTCTCATCGGTGGAAAAAGGAAGAAGGTCCTATGATGGATGCAATTAGAGGCAAGAAATAAAATTTAGACCATATGCTTTTACTAGATTCTATTTATTATGTATTTGATTAATACTCTCTCTTAACCTCGTTGATTTTGATCAATGCTCTACTGTATTTGCACAATAAATTAGTCTGTCTCTTTCTTTTGGCCAGGATCCCTAACAGAATTGACTAGGCCCGAAAGTGTAAAACACCTTGTATAACATATATAATAATGATTGATCCCGATTAATCAAACGATGTTGCTAGGTAGCTACAAATATTCATGCATCTAATTAAAGAGCTAATCTCTGACCATTAATATCTTGTTTAAGATAGGAAACAGATAGAAAGAACAGAATATTGTTGTGTACACGCATGGCAGTGATCACTCCGATGAAGGCTATCAAATCATGCTATCACGTGGTGTCTTTATATTCCATCGACCCTTCGCTTCTCGCAGATCAGTTGAGACCACAATGACAAGCAGTTGAGGTGGCCCAGAAGCTATCAATTTCGAGGGAAGTTGGTGACGCCCGCATTCACCGGACTTTGATTTGGCTGGAACTGGAAAGAAATAATAATTGCCCAGTTACAAAATTAATGAAAACAAAGACAAATTATATATATATATATATATATATATTTCAAAGGAATTGAGGCAACCGAACCTACCTTGGTTTATGGAAGTCTGTTCTTTGGCAAGGGTGAGGTTGGTTTTAAGAGGTTCATGCATGTATGTTTGCAAAACACGAAGACTTTAAAGATCTGCAATGGGTTAGACATAGCAAGTTACCAGTTGTTAATCTGCAATATTTCCAGAGACAGCTCGGCATGTCAACAGGAAACATTAGCTCCAAACACGAGTTGGATTAAAGAATTCCTTTTACATCCCCACATCGGAGACATAACGCCTTTAAAAGAAGTGAAGTTAAACTTTTTATCAACCTTCAAGTTGTGGATTTTTTTAGCTTCAACTTGGGCCCAAAGGATTTGTTCTTGGACAAACTTGATCTATTGTAATTTACATAGTCAAGAATGGGTTTTCCAAGTCATAAGGATTTTATTTTAATGAGATTACATATATAGATAAAAAAAATTATAATAATCATTTAATATATTAAAACAAGCAATTAAAATCTCGGCATATAATTGCAAAAATTTTTAAAAAATCTCACATTAAAATCGAGGATTTAAAAATTTTAAAAGATATTGCTCCAACTTACTATTGAGATAAGATCGTATAAATCATATAAAGATTTTGTTAGTCTAATTTCAATTACAAGTAAGAAAAATTTTAAAAATTAAATAATCATGATATATTCAAACTATTTAAAAAATGAATCATGTGTTTAGTCGGTAGTTTAAATTGACTATTTAATTATTCATAAAAAAAATACTTAATCATCTTTCAAGTCTTTCATTAATCAACTTCAAATGTTGTAGAGCTTTTTTTTTTTTTTTGGTATCTTTTTCATACAACCAAGTAGGGTTTGTTTGATGTGATTTTAGAGCCAAATGGAATAAAATTATTTGAAGGAAAAATAAAATTTTCGATTTATCCCATAAAGGAAAACACAGACGGTTGCCATTAATAAATTTAGGGAGCAATCACACTCAATTATAATTCATAGGTACCTTATTTTTTGTGCTATCTTTTTCAATATTTTTTGTTCTTTTTCGAAATGAAAATGAGGCCTAAAACTAACCTAACGAAGCAAAGGGTAAAAAAGGAAGTAAAAACCCAATCAAGGTTGGGACCACCCACCCAGTTCTCTCTGTCATCCCTCCTCCACCGTCCACGTCACTCTTCTGGTCTTCTACCCTCTTCAACTAATCCTCCTCTCCTCCTAATGTGAAAGAATGCCCTTGATAAAGAAATTTTAAAAATAATCATTAAAATAAATTTAATTATTTTTAATCATATTTAATCATAGTTTGATAAAAACATCTTTTAAATTATTTTAAATAAATTAAATCATTTATCATAATTTCTCTTCATTTGTATTTTAGATTTCTCTCTCTCACTATCTCATTTTCTCAAATTTTATCGATTTCTTTTTTCGACATTTGCTATTTATGCTTCCGATTTCTCTTTTCGGCATCCATCTATTATGCTTTCTATTTCTCTCTCTCGCATTTTCAGATTTCTTTTTCTTGCACTTTCAAGACACCAATCAATGATTTTGACGTGCTTGGATGGGTGGATATTTTGAAATTTGATTTTTAAGTATTTTGGATAAAATTAAAATAGTAAAAATAATCACAGATGTATAAAATAGTTTTTAATTGAATCAATTCGGGACCTAAACAACAATAAAGTCAAAAATTTGAAATTTATAAACTTAGGTTTTCAAAAGATTTTTTTTTAATTTTTAGTCAAAAGAGGTGTTTTAAATAAAAAAATTGTATTTTGATTTATGAAAACATGTTGGAAACACTTTAATTGGTGCCAAATTGTCCAAAAAAAAAGAGTTGAGAGGATTTGAAGTTTTTGTTCATAAGTAACAACAACATTTTAGACATTAAAATAAAACAAAATGTCATTGAATATGTTGTGTAAAAATAATTTTTTTCAATATGGCGTATAACAATAATATTTTTTTTTAAACATGGCATGTAACAACTTATTTTAACCATGATGTGTAACATATTTTTATAAATGGCTTGTAATAACAGTATTTTTTTCAACATGACATGTAACAACATTATTTTTTTTAATATGGCGTATAATAACCTAATCATTGCTTGTCACATGTTTTTGTACATGGCGTGTAACAACATGACCATGGCTTGTCACATGTTTTTGTACATGGCGTGTCATAGGTTTTTATATATGACGTGTCATAACCTAACTGTGGCTTGTCACAGGTTTTTGTACATGGCGTGTCACAGCTTTTTGTACATGGCGTGTCACAACCTAACCATGGCTTATCACATATTTTTGTACATGGCGTGTCACAATCTAACAATGGCTTGTCACATGTTTTTATACATAGTATGTCACAGGTTTTTGTACATGACGTGTCACAACCCAACCATGACTTGTAACAGATTTTTGTACATGACGAGTCACATCATAGCATGTAATTTCATTAAGGGTATTTTTACCCAACTTAATTAAAATAGTTAAAATTATTAAAAGAGTTATTTTTGAAAATATCTTATATTTAAAGAATATTTTTTAAAATATCCCGAAACTAAAGCCCAGATAACAAAAGAGTGAATTAAATGTTAAATATTTTTTATTTAATGAAAAATTATAATTTATTTTTTAAAAATAAAAAATATAAACATTAATTTTTAAATCAAATTTTAAGATGAAATTTTTAATTATATTTAATTATATGGAATGTTAGACTTTTATGATCTTGGGTTCTTAAAACTTTTTCTAACTACAAATTTAATTGTTTTTTTATATATTTTTGATTTTATATTTTGACCAATAAAAAAGAGTGAAGATATTTTGCCACAATACAGAAGGAGCAAGCGAGTAGGTGGAAGTAACCTAACCGAGAGGATAACCCAAAAAGCAAGCGAAGTCGGTGTGCAACTTGTTTGAGTTCTGCTCGAAATTCTAACCTCTAATTATGTGCCACGTGTAATACCTGCGCCTCTTGTCTCTCTGGCGTTGACCCCATTTTGACAGTGTCATTTCATAGCATCGTGGCCTTGGCCTTTGCTATCAGCTATCCCACAAAATCAAAAAGCCTGTTCACCCTTCGTGGCCATGGAAATCATGGAGGTTCTCCAACTCTAAACCAAATAGAAACAACAGAATATCTGTTGCAAGTTCATAACAACAGCAAGGAGAAGAAAAACCAACATAGAAGATTCATATAATTGCTGCCTTTTTTTTATATATATTTTCTGGGAGTTAGCTTTCGTAAATGGAGCGCTATGAGATACTGAAAGATATTGGGTCGGGGAACTTTGGTGTTGCTAAGCTGGTTAGGGATAAATGGAGTGGTGAGCTTTATGCTGTCAAGTATATTGAAAGAGGCTCCAAGGTACGTACTAGATTTTTTTGGCTTCATTTCAGTTGCTCTCCAAGGTTAATGTTCATGATCTTGTATTTGTTGGCTTTGTTTCTTCATGGGCAAATTTGGGTTGTGTCTTTTTTGAGTTTATGGATTGATTTATGAGGATTCTTGGTTATGCAGATTGATGAGCATGTTCAAAGGGAGATTATGAACCATAGGTCCTTGAAGCATCCCAATATAATAAGATTCAAGGAGGTAAATATATACTGCTGTCACGCCTACCTTTTTTTAGTATTACTATATATTTCCCTGTATGTTGCAGGAGTTCAATGGAAGCATTACTTGCATATAAGTTTTAGAGATCCTTAAAAACAGAGGAGTGAAGTGGTTTTACTTTTCTCCTCAACTACAGAACGAACATCCAGGGAAAATCAGAGTTGTTTTGAGCAGAACAGGCTTTATAATGAATCTCGTTTGTTCTGTTTTAGCTTCTGTTATTTCCTAAAGTTCTTTATTTCCCATATATGGTCCGAGTAGAAGAAAGACAGGTAAATAATCTCCAGCTTCAAGAATTTCCCTAGCTTTGCCTGAGTTGCAACCCACATGTCAGAGATGTAGCTTTCAGTTTTGCTTTAGCTTCATTCTGTAAATTACGTAATTAGAACTGTCAAAAAAGAAAAACAGTGATCAGAAGCTCATTCTTCATCAGTTTTTGATTGAAGGTTTACTTGACAAGATTTAAAGTAAGGAGATGTGGGTTTGTGATCTTCAAATATTGTTTTTTTCGTCTGCCTTGGCAACTAAACAGGGCAAGTCAATAGTTTCTAGATATGTTTTATGCAAATCCCAAACAGAAAGCTACCATTTGAATGTTTCCATGCCTTTGAAAAAACAAAAAAGTATAAGATGAAATGTACATGTTTATCAATTGCTTGAATTGATCAACTTAAAATCGTCTGTCTAGTTTGTTTCGACAGAAAAATTCTATCAAATTACTTGGCAATTCTTCTATTGGGCAGGCCTTCTAAGTGGCTCTTCAGCATTTTCTTCATCTTTTTTTCTTTTGTTTTGGCTTTGCAGGTCCTGCTAACACCAACTCATCTAGCCATAGTCATGGAGTATGCTGCTGGCGGAGAACTTTTTGAAAGAATATGCAATGCTGGTAGATTCAGTGAGGATGAGGTATATTTTATAAACGTTTTATGATTTTCTCATGTTATGTTGTGTTTTATTGAATTTCATTCTTTTTTTTAATCAGTTTTCATTGTTTTTTAACTGTTGTTGCTTTATTTCTTCAGGGAAGATTTTTCTTTCAGCAACTGATATCAGGAGTGAGTTACTGCCATGCAATGGTATAGCCTTACCGGATCCCTTTAATTCTGAAAATAGTTTGCCATTTTCGCCTAATCTAGCTAAATTGAGATTTCCCCCCCTTTTACACAGCAAATTTGTCATAGAGATCTTAAGCTGGAAAACACACTGTTAGATGGGAGCACTGCACCGCGACTCAAAATATGCGACTTTGGCTACTCCAAGGCAATGAACCTACTAATTTTTCAGCATCTGATCTACTTAAATATAAAGCAAGCTATTAACTTTCTAGTACTGCTTGTTGCAGTCAAGTGTGTTTCACTCCCAGCCCAAATCAACTGTAGGAACACCAGCCTACATCGCGCCAGAGGTCTTGTCTAGAAAAGAATATGATGGGAAGGTAAATTCTAGTTCCCTTTGTTTAGCTGTTATCATATTAAGGCCTAGTTTTGGCCACACGAGAAATCCATGATCAATGTTTTATCTTTGGAAATTGTAGATTGCAGATGTTTGGTCTTGTGGGGTTACTTTGTATGTCATGCTGATTGGGGCTTATCCTTTTGAAGACCCTGAAGATCCTAGAAACTTCAGAAAAACAATTCAGGTTAGTTGGTAGCAGCCCTCTTTGCATAGCTTGTAGATATTGTAGTTTATTATGCTCAGGTTATATTAAAAAAATGTTATAATGGTTTATGGCAGCGGATTCTGACTGTCCACTATTCTATTCCTGATTATGTTCGGGTTTCCAAGGAGTGTAGACATCTCCTATCCCGGATTTTTGTAGCGAAACCCGAAAAGGTAAATGCCACTTGTCATGGTCCTGAATTCAAATTAATGTATTGCATTGGCTATCAAATTTTCTTCCCATACATATTCACTTCCTTGCATTGTTATAGAGAATAACCATACCAGAAATCAAGCAGCACCCATGGTTTTTAAAGAACTTGCCAACAGAATTCGTGGAAGGAGAGAATGGCAATATGGAAACTGGAGAAGAAAATGACCAAACTCAAAGTATTGAAGAAATATTGTCTATAATTGATGAAGCTAGGAAAACTGGTGAGGGCCCCAAAGTTGGTAGTCAGTTACTTGGTAGTAGCATGGATCTTGATGATATAGATGCTGATGCAGACACAGATGATATAGAGACAAGCGGTGATTTTGTCTGTGCATTACAAGTGTGAGTCTAAAAATCATGTAAACTTTGCAAAACCAATCTTTCTGGAAAAAAAAAAGGAAGAAAAAATCAAAACAAGCGGTTGAAGATAAGGCACGGTATTTCTTTTCATGGCTAGAGGGAATCTGTTCAGTGGGTGATGTTGCTTTGCCTCAGCATGAAAACCTTTGTTTCTGTAAAGGAGCTGAGAGGGATTAAAAAGTTATGTTGCTTCTACGTTTTCAAGTCTGTAAAATTCTCAGAATTTCTTTTTCCATTTTTGCTTAACTTGGTCTTCTCCAGTGTACGTAATTCTGCAGAAAACCAATTCCACGAACAAATCTCCAATGCGTTGACGTCTGATAGCAATCTACGTAATGGCAATGGAATATAGTAATATAGATTCTGTAATGAATGTCATGGTCATTAGGAAAAGTATTAGTATACACCTAACTATAGGCAAGAAAAGTGATACAGTAACTAGTAATTTTTAAATGCTGTCAGGCTCAAACATTGCTGGGTGGATAATATTCAATTCAGGTGTTGGGTGGGAAACTGTGGGTGGATAAGTTTTGATAAGAATTTTTTTTTCTATTACCAGAAAAAGAAAAAAAGAATGTGGTTTTTGCAGATCAGATTGTGGGATTTCCTTATACAACTATGGGACACGTTGAGTCCAAATCCACCTAATGTTTGATTTGACAGCCTGGAACACTTATGCTGGTATTATTACTATTATTGAGCTAATAATCTGATAACAGTCCATGCTACTCTTTATTGCCCTTAATATACTTTATCATGTAGTAGAAAGGAGTATATGCTTACTTCAACCTTATTTCCTCTCTGTTTCGGTGATGGAAAACATGAACTGGTTGTTGAGCCAAAAGCCCCTTGGGAAAGGGTATTTGAATTATATAAATTTGATAGCTAGGAATATGAGGGGAAGGTTGACAATATTTTATCAATAATTCCTTAAGAGTCAATCCCAGTTAAAAACTATATCCTTTGTGGATTCCATATCTACTAAATCGTTGGAATTGTATAAAATGTTGATTTCCAATGTGTAATTTATGTGTAATGGACCATAAGAGTGCAATGAGGAGTCACACTCAATAGTATTTCACATTGGGTTCCCCAACCTTTTTATAAGGTGGCAAAAGAGAGAGAGAGAGAGTCATCTTGACTGAGTTTGAGATCTAGTTCAGATGCTGCATTTCATGGTATAAACATGGTGACAAGCCCTCTCTCTCTCTCCCATTTCTTTGGGGATGCTGAGCAAGATTCATCTGTGAATAGATGATAATAATAACTAAAAGAGCCATAATGATTCCAGCTGTTTCAAGAAAATGTTTTGTCTTCATATTTTTATCAAGTGAGATGTTGCATATGAGATGATCTGACTCTAGAATCTCTACTTCTTTGCATTGGTATCCACAGGGATATATTGAGATTGCTGTATGATTAAATAATATCAAGAATCTATCAAATCCTAAATTTATTTGCTATTAGATGGAGAAAATATAAAATATAAAAGAAAAGAATACAGAAAAAAGATTTTAAAAAAATTAATTTTGCTCTCTTAGCCAAATCAGGTTGGAATCTATGGAGGAACACAAACAATTCACGGTTGGAAGTTTTAAAACAAAAGTATTTGAGGAAACAAAATTTTATGTATGCGGTAATGAAGTTTACAGATTCCCAAGTGTGGAGAAGCATCTTGAAAGCCAAATCAATAATATTCAACGGGTTGGGGAAAAGAATAGGTAACGGACAAACTACCAAATTTTGGGCAGAGACTTGACTTCTTTGCCATCCATTAATTAAATATAAAGTGTAGAACTGTCAGCAGCTGAATCCGACTAACCGACGGTGAGCTACTATGATGAGTATGAGAGATGGAATATGGAACTGATCATGTAAATTCCTGCTCAGAACATAAGCTTTATGATCTCAACAGCGATGATTAATCCATCAAGTGAAGACGAAAATGATTTTTTCTGATAATATTCTAATTCAAGTGTGTTCACAGTTAAATTTGCCTATGATATACAACTTGAAAACCATCCCTCTCTCATGATACGTTGGGATAAATTTTGAAAACTACATGCTTCAAATAAGGTGAGAATGTTTATTTGGAGATTACTTCATGATTCATTTTTTGTGTTTTTGGTTTTGGCGCAATTTAGTCATTTTTTGTGACAAGTTTACTTGGCCTCATAATGGTAAGTAGATCATATGGTCAATAGCCAAAGAAGCCTAAGACATTTTACATCGAGACCAACAAAAAATTAAACAAGATATTATGATTAATTTGGAAAAACTTGTGACCCCATTTGTAAAGTTGAATATAAATGGTAGTGCTAGAGGGCAACTAGGATTAGCAGCAGCAGGTGGACTGATTCGAGATTCAATGTGTGGTTTATCGGATTTTGTGTATGAAATAGAAGTCTCCGTTTCTTTAACAGTAGAACTATGGGCAATCTATTATGGATTACAAGTGTGTTAGTCAAAGGGTTACAGGAAAGTGCAAATGGAAATAAACTCATTACTAGCTTTATAGAAGATAAAGAACCAAGAAAATGATTTGGAGTCTAATATTTATTTTTTGAAATCAATTCGACGGTTGGTTAACAAGGAATGGACATATCTTTTAACTCACATATATCATTAAGATAATCAATGTATCAATTAGATGATCACTAACCATGAAAATTTAAATCTAAATCTACATATTTTTATTCTCCTTCTAAAAACATTTCTCTATGATTGTTAGTTGACACCTTAAATATGCAACGGTCAAAGATGTTATGTTAAGTTTATTTAATAAGATTCTTCCTTCATATAAAAAAAAAAAATACTTGAGCTACAAGAAATTAAGACCCATGAAATTTGTTTTTGGGCATACATAAATGGCACATGAGTAGTACTAAAAATGTTAGGTTCAAACAGCCCATTTTAGCAGATTTAACCCAAAGCCCAAATTATAAAACCATGGACCCCACAAATCAACGTGTATGAATCTAGTTTGACACAGCAATATGTATAGTCTTGCTTATGAACACCTGATTATTGCCTCTCCGTATAAACCCTCAAAAAAAACCCTAACCGTCCTTTGTGAGGAAACCCTAAGCCAGCAAGAGCAGCAGCAGCAGAGCGGCGGCATTTTTCCCCCAGGGCTGTAGCCAGAAGACCCATCAAAGAAAGATGAAGGTGTTTTTCTTTAAAGAAGAATGATGTTTCAATCCTTTTTGGGTTTTGTTTATTCTCTCTAATTTTTTGCATTGATATTTTGTTTCAGTTCAACATTGCAAATCCAACCACTGGTTGCCAGAAGAAGCTTGAAATCGACGATGACCAGAAACTGTACTTTCTTCTCTCTCTCTCTCTCTCTCTCTCTCTCTCTCTCTCTCTCTCTCTCTGTCTTTTCTTCTTAAAGAAATGTTGGGTTTAAGCTTATTGTCTTCCTTTCAATTTCACTATTGCTATTGAAGCCAATGCTTGTTATTTTGGGAATTATATCTTAAGGTTTTCATGTTGGGTGATATTGAATTTTGTAAAGTAGTTAGAGATGCGCAAAGTAAGGTAGAAACGAATGAACATGTGGAATATTTGCTAATGAAATTTGGATGGATGGGATTTGTTGCATAAATTTTATGCAGCAGTGGAAAAAATCAATTTCTTTTAATGATTTTTCCCTTTGATGTGAGTGTGGTTTTTAGTAGTAGATTTGGACTTGTTAAATACTGGAACAATTGTGATATGAGTGTTGCTTACTTGCCTCTCTCTTTTATTGTGGAAGCGTCATTGATTATGGTCTTGTACGTGGTATGCTAAATGCAAAATGTCATTTATATTTTCCTAAGTCTAGCAAAAACAAATAGGAGCTGATGGATTTAACTTGTAAATCTTGTCTGTCATTCATTTATGAATTTAGAATTTAGAACATGATGGATTAGATTACTTGAATTGACAAATAAGTTCAGCTAAAATTAACTATTATACCTTACAAGATGATTGCAAGCCTGTTAAATTTTGTGGTGATTATTTTGTTAAGTGACAGTGGCTTTTGGCACAAGTATTTGTTTGTGTATAATGGTGTTTCCTTCTTCTTTAAATTTCATTGTTTACCTAATGTAAAGAAAATGGAAAGGATCCTGCATGCAGTACCCTTTTTCCATAGTTATTACTTGCTCATGGTGTGTTTATTGCTAGCAGTTTGGTATGACTGTGATTGTATCTGCAAGCTGTTATTTATTCTCCTGCTGTAATTCAAGTTGTAATGGTTTCTGAAGGTGAAGATTTTCTCACCTTGAACTTTGAAATTGCAGCCGAGCCTTTTTTGACAAGAGGATTTCACAGGAAGTTAGTGGTGATGCCCTGGGTGAGGTATGTTTCCAAGTAATTTCTACCCTCTCTTTTTTAATATTCTGCTGGTGGATCTGGCATTTGTGACTGCAATTTGCTCTTGCCGTATTATCACTTAACAGGAGTTTAAGGGGTATGTGTTCAAGATCATGGGAGGCTGTGACAAGCAGGGTTTTCCTATGAAGCAAGGAGTTCTCACTCCTGGGCGTGTTCGTCTTTTGCTTCACAGAGGTCTGTGGACTAAGCAATTTTTTTTCCTTTTGTGTATCTGTATAACCATTTTTCTTGTACGGGTTGATTCATTGAATGACTGTTTTTCTTTGAACAGGTACTCCCTGCTTCCGCGGGTATGGAAGGAGAAATGGAGAGCGTAGGAGGAAGTCAGTTCGTGGATGCATTGTTAGTCAAGATCTTTCTGTTCTGAACTTGGTTATTGTGAAGAAGGGTGAAAATGATCTTCCTGGATTGACTGACACAGAGAAGCCAAGAATGAGGGGTCCAAAGAGAGCATCAAAAATTCGGAAGTTGTTCAACCTCTCTAAGGAGGATGATGTTCGGAAGTATGTTAATACTTATCGCAGAACTTTTAATACAAAATCTGGTAAGTTGGAAATATTATTTAGTGCTTTGTTAGGTTGTCAGGGAAAGAATTTTTTCTTTTTTTGTGATTTACTTTTGATAAAATATGCCTCTATAAGGTAATGACAAAGGCTGCCCCCAGTTTGAAAATAAAAATCACTTTTCTGGAATGCAGGCAAGAAAGTCAGCAAGGCTCCCAAAATTCAGAGGCTGGTGACTCCTTTGACCTTGCAGAGGAAGCGGGCTAGAATTGCAGACAAGAAGAAGAGAGTTGCAAAGGCCAAGGCTGATGCTGCTGAGTACCAGAAGCTCCTTGCCCAGAGGTTGAAGGAGCAGCGTGAGCGCAGGAGCGAGAGCTTGGCCAAGAAGAGATCCAGGCTCTCTGCTGCCTCGAAGCCATCCATTGCACCTTAATTGTGCCACAAGTTTTGGTATTATGGTTGGTTGCGCAATGCTTATTCTAAAATCTTATTATAGGTTGAGTTAATTTTGATTGTTTAATCATCAGGAGTTCAACAATGTTTTTTTGGGGTATCAAATGAACACTATGCTTTAAAATGTTGTGACATTATGTTGCGGGTGTTTACCTATTATTCTGGTTACGTTATGAATGGTTAATTAGATTGCATTGTGATGTTTATTTTCTTAACCTGCCAAAGCGTTAAACTCATTGGATTGGCATCTGTGGAATGTCGATTTTTACCTTTCCAAAATTCACCTTCATTCTATATTTTTTATCAACATAGCTGGTTCCTTTGCCATCAAGTGATCATGGTTTAAATTGGTTATTTGATAATTCAATAATAATATGACATGGAGATGAAGCAATGATCAGAATTTTACCAGCGCTCGTGCCAATCCGTCGAGTATCTCTATGTTGGTGTGGAAAGTGAGATGGGTTTCATTAATCAGCAAGGAATCTTAATTGAACGAGATACTTACCATAAAAGGCAAGGAAACCTTGTCTATAAAGCAGAGAAAAACGTAAGGCGATATATATTTTTCATGAAAAACCAAGTATCAGATCGAAAGACTATACCCGAAAGTGAAGTTAATGTTTGCTTAATCACAGGTTGGATCCTAAGTGTACCTTTTCTTATAACTTTATTTTTGTCAGGGAACTTCAGCACGGCAAATCAATGCAATCCCCTATAAAGCTTCTCTCTAAGTTGACAGTGAGGACTATGGACCACCCTAAACCGTCCTGATGTACAGGCAACAGGATGTTATTAAACTTTGATAGTGCTACCAATTTCCTATGGTCCCCTTTCTATTTACCTTTTCATCTCTGCTTCTCACAGTTTGACAGATGAAACTATCTTTTTGAATAGATCACAAAGGGATAATTACAAGAAGCGGAACTGGATTGGCATCTTGTGCATAATTGCTGAAGTACAGTTACAGTTTTGTTCCCATTACTCTATATGGCTATTCGCAAAATGGCAATTCTTCTTGACTGGGGTTTTGGCAGTCAAGGCAGAAAAATTGGCCCCTACACCCCCTTCTTTCCGAAAGAGAACAAAAAACAGAAAGGAAAACGTCTTTGATATTCGCATAATTCACTAAATCGCCCTCATAAATTCTGTCAAAGATTCCAACCAGAAGCATCTTAGTTGTGATAAGATTTTAGTATATGAATTCGCTAGCCTTATTCTCTGCCAATATCTCAATTCTCAAACTTTTCTACTCTATTAATGGCTTTAAATACAATAAAATTTCTTCCTTCAAGATTCCAGTAATACCTCCACTGGCCGGCTATTGGCCACCCTACAATTGGTTCTAACCTCACCCGGCCGCCCAGACTGCAAGTCACCCATTTTCAACATTCCCTCAACAAAGGCATTAAAAAACGCATTCTGGTCTTCGCTAAAAAGCTTGACATATTTTCTAGTCCGAGGAAATGTGAAAAGCGTTTGATCCGAATTCAGAAATCCTCTCCCTGCAACCAGGTCCTTGAAGTATTGGTTATCAAACAATCTAGGTGTTGCATCAAGATCTCCTGTTACATTTTCATCTCCACCAAGCGGACAAAGCTTGTCTAGCTTTTCTCTAAACCGTGGTTCAATGGCAGGGTCGGGCTTGCCTGAGCCAGATTGGTTGTAGAGCCTGAACATGATTGAGAAGCACCTTCCTTGGCCGATTGAGTGTGATCCAGAAAGGGCTACAAGATCCTTGACAGATAGGTTGAATTGGCTGAAGAGATCAATGAGAAAACTTGCATTTGCTCTCGGGCTTGGCATTATGTTGTCTGAGTCTTCTTGACTCGCTGTTAAGCTATCTTTTCTTCCCACCCTCACTATCCAATCAGGTCCTCCAGTCTGGATTAAAACACAATAAGAATAAGGCAACTCTCTTTATTGTGAAGCAGAGCTTACTTTAAAACTTTTCAACAAAGTTAGCTTAAACAAAACAATATTGGCTGCTGTCAAGTACTGTACATTCTCTGCATAAACCTTAAAAAGAGTTTTACTCTACCTAGAACTAGAATTCATTAATAACAAAAATATAAGGATTAAGAAGAGACACAATGGCAAACAAAACATTGAATAAAAGCTGCAATATTAATCAGCCTTTATGTCATATTCAAACTAGGGGGCGGGGGGGACTAACTTATTAATAGGCCTCATTAGGGTCGACTATGATGAGATCAGGTGACAGTACTTAAGGAAACTATAGTATCATTTTCATTGTATAACATAATTAATCTATGCGTTTTGTGTACGTTATGAAAGGAACTGTTCTTTTTAAAAGCTTTGATGGGATAAAGTATAAAATAATTTAGGCAAATATTTTAAGGTTATAAACGGTCCTAGTTGACATAGTTTGGACAGAAACCGCCCATTCTGCTGAATTTCTGGCAAAAACAACTCAGCAGCTAAGTGAATATCTCAATCATGCTACCTTATGGAATGTGAATATAGCTTGCTTTTGAAACATAAAAAAAAGCTAACAGGAGAAAGTTAACACCAGTTACCAGAGCAACAGCATCCCTGGCGGCCATGATTACGATATCTGCACAAGAAACTATTCCTGGACAGGCCTTCTCCAAGGCTTCCTTGACCTCATCGATGACTTCGAAGGATCTTAGGGAATTTATATTGGAAAGAGCTAGCTTTTCCCCAATCATGCTTGCTGTATCATCTAGCAGCAAAGAAGCATCACAGCCCTGTAAATGAGGTAAAATAACAAATCATATTCAAAGTAACAAGAAAAAAAGGCAGACACAGGAACATATATGAGGTCTTTAGCTTTGTAAAAGGTTTACATTAACAAAGCAATCATGGAATTGAAAGCGCATGACCGAGGCAACGCTTCTTGGCTCCCTAATCATGGCTTTCCTCATCACATCTCTGACAATGAATTCCGCTGGTGGACATGTTTCAGAGTAGAAACCCGGCCGGAGAGGGATTGCAGCGGCCATGGTCACTAGTAGGAGAAAGAGTGAAGGAAGGAGAGACATCATTTTGGGGACAGTGGTGGATGGGATGTGTGAAGTAGACCAATTTAGGCTTTTGAATGGGGTTTTTAAACTTGTTGGAAGTATTCTTAGAACCTATGGGTGAGTTATGATGGTGTCGTTGGTTGGTTTTTTACACTAACGTTAAAAATTTCAGTTCGAACCACCATCAAATAAAGAGAATAATAAATAACCAAAGATTACTTTAAAGTTATTTATTCTGTGTCTTATCAGACCCCATTTCTGAATCATACTTATGTATAATTTATAAAAAGTACCATTCATGTAAAAGAAAAGAGGTTTATGGAACTAACATGAACTCTTTATTTCTGTAAAATAGAAAAAAATTTAAACAAACTATTTATGGTAAAAATTTCTTATATCTCACTTAGCCAAAAGAGAGAACCTAGCTAATCACATATGCCATTTTGTTTTCCTTTATTCTTTGTTGATTATTTTTGTGGGGGGAAGTTACAGAAAAAGATGAGATTCTTTAGTTGCATGGGTGTCAACAGGTAAGAGGGCTTTGCTATGACAAAAGGAGGCAAGGCAAGCCAATTGGCTAAGAGTGTGAGAGGGATAGGTAACTGAAAAATAGTCCATAGCTTGTTGTGTTTGTGGGGGCTGGGGATGTCCCCCAGCGAGTCGGTCAGCAATTGCGACGTCCACCATGCCATCAACAAATATCCTTTACCCCTTACCCAAAAATTAAAAAACAAAAAAAAAAAAAAAGAAGGAAAATTCTTCAATGCACTTTCTTCAACATATTTACCAATGGCATACTTTGTCATCATTGCTACTTTCCATTTTAATAAATCTAAAAATAATGTGCGTATTGCATGCAAATTTGATATCAAATGGCTATAACGTTGATGAGGCTTATATTTGTGATTGCAGTTGTATTTGATTGCAATTGTTGAATTTTATCACCATAAAAATTTATCATAAAAAAATTTCAATTAAGACGAATTTAATCACAAATTACTTTTTTTAACCACGGTAAATTCTCTTTTAATCACGATACTAAACTAGGCATGAGGTGATTTTGCCAGCAGTTTGTTGATGATAAAGTGGTAGGTGCATCATCTAAAGTTTTTGGCCATAATTGAAGGAGAAAGCTTGGAAATGATACATTACGTGGATTAGAGTTTCAAAGACCATATATTATTTCACGTTTTGCCGTTTCTAGGGAGAGTGGATTGTTTCAAGGTTAGGCTATCTTGGTACTTTCATTTATTTGTGTTATTATTGGCAAGACATAAGCCTGTCATCGTCTAATTTAATATTTTATGCTTTTTATTAGGTCTTGATTTGTCAGTTTCCCCCCTATGATTTGCTCCGCAATTAATTGCAGGAAATTTAAATGCAAACGGTATTGCTACTGTAATGATATTTCCAATTCTCTTACACTCATGGGCCACATGGGAGAGGCTTGAAAAGTTAATGAAAACACTGATCAAGGATCTGTACTTGTATCGATCCTATGGAAAAAGAAAACCCCATTTTCAGATAAATGTATGTTGTAAGGATTTAGGCCCACCACCAGACAAAGGGCTTCAATTCTGGCAACATAAAAGGGTTTAAGCATAATTTTAACCTTGGGTTTTGCAATTCATCATGAAATCTTAAACTCTAATAACTCCATTTCTAACTTATATTAACCAAAGCAAAAACAAATACATATATGTATATATCCACCATTAAAATAATACAATGCAATACTAACATATGATTTACTACTTACTTTAGAGGATTCTATTAATAAAGTACTACAGTGAATCTCTTTGGGTCAAAAAAGAAGAAGAAGACAACGGGACAATAATAGTAAATTAATTTTTTTTTAATTTTATCAAGTAAGTGGTAAAAGTAAGATTGCATTGATTTTTAGTTATAATGTGATTATTTTCGTTGACTGTAATGTGATTGTATCGTAATATTATATAATTTTATTAATTATATTACGTAGGATGTGAGTAATTTTCTTGTAAGAAAAAAGAGGTAAAAATGAGTGAAATTGGTGGTCCATTGTGCAATTTGTATGGTACGTATGCCTTTGCCTAAAGTGTGCACTGTCAAGTTTGGGAAAGACAAGTTGAAGATCTCTCGATATATTAAAAAAATAGTATATTTTATAAGATTTCAACGTCTTACATTACTAAGATGTAAAAATAAATGAATGTTTTAAATAAGTAAACACATTATAAATTAATTTTTTTTAAAGAAAAAAACAGTGAATTCATATGCACATAAAATCAAGTCAGATATTAAAAAAATTCAAATTTTCCTCCTACACACACATTGTATACACGTGGGATGTGAGATGTGAACTTTCTTCTCCTTGCTTTCTCAGATTCCTTTTCTTTCACGATACTCCATCGTGAAACAAGTTTGACATGAGATAGTTTTAAATAACGAGTTTCATTTGCCCAATAATAACTCATAAGAATGATAGGTAGAAGAGTGGGCTAGGCCTAAGTGATCTTTCTTCTCCTTGCTTTCCCGGATTTCTTTTTTTTTGAAAAAACCTAGCAATGGGATGAAAATTAATTATCATATTATTATCTTAGACGGTAGTCCATTGTCAAACAAGTGTGACATGCGATACTTTGAAAAAACATGCTTCATTTGCCTAATAATAACTCATAAGAATGATGGATAGCAGAGATTATCGAACAGAAATCAAACGAATCCCTGATTGCATGGAGGATACGGCTGTCTGTGCTTTTAGTCACACAATCTGTTGTTGACTCAAAACCCCTTCACTTACAATTTGAATTCAAGGACAGGGAAAAAGCCAATGAAAATGGCGGGGTGAAACGATGATATTATCGTTGAACAAAAATGGAGCACACGTTTCAATCACTAATGGCTCTCATTTGGAATATCTACTATAGTGGTAGTGACCAAATCCTAAACAGTGTAAATAGGACACCAAACTTTTTACACCATCAAAATCACTAGTGGGATCAAATTTGGATGCCTGCTGATCAATTGTGTCCCCTTTCGCTATATTAGAACGTTGTCCCCGCAAAAAAGAAGAGGCAATCCTTTTATTTTTTTTCTTTTTAACAAGGAGAATATATCGATCAGAAAAAGAGCGTAAAGATAAATATTCAATTTAATATTAAAATTTATTATCATGTGACACTAACTTTACATGTAAATATAATGAACATATCATGTGGTATGAATTTTGCATATAAAAATAATAACCTTATTATGGAAGTGATAAAATCAGAAAGAAAGATGCTTATTTTTATATCATGTTAAATTTTAATGATTAAAATTTAATCTAAAATCATTTAATAATAGATGAAATAATTTATATTATATTTATGTATTTAAAGTCATAAACTCAATTCACGTGAGATTTCATTTACCATAAAAGGAAGGCAAGTAGTGAAAGATTAAAATAATTACGATTTGAAGCCTTCCCTTCCCTAGGTTTAGAAAGACTAATTGAAGCCAAATGTAAATATAAGTTTTTAGAATTTGTTTTAAAAGCAAAATACTGTGGGCTAAGCATGCCAACCACCCAGTACTGATTTCTGTTGATATAAAAATTGTTTTTGCACAGATGCGAAGCTTTCATTAAACCCATTGTGCCATCACTTTATGGATGTAAGATAACTTCAATGGATAAGAATATGATCAACTTTCTCGAGGGTTGAAAGAATCTTTAAAAGGAGGTCGGCTAGTGGGAGTGGTTTTTTCTGAGGCTTCCATGATTTGACACTGTTTTGTTGAAACAATGCCAGTATTTGAAAATCCGACTACCTTTTTCCACTTGGAGAGAATTTCTTTTTTTTAATATGGAATTCCTGTAGGATTTAAAGTTGGCAGAGTAAGAACTGACAATCTGCTTTACACATTTGCACGATATGGGATATGTTTTAGTTATATTTATTGAACCATTGGACTTTTTGGTTTGGTGTAAAAAACTATTGGGTCTTGGAGTCATTTGGTTGTTTAAATAATGATCAGTAACAGATTCACCGTGGGACATGAGACTTGCAGTTTCAGTAACAGAGCGGATGAAAAATAGAAGAAAAGTGCAGGCTTACACAAGCAGCAATGGAGATGTTAGGATGGTGTCGGAGTTCAAGGCGTGAAGAGCGTGTAGTCCAAACTCCAATTTGAGCAGGCCCATATATTTTCAACTCAACCCCACCCAACTTTTTAATTCATGGGCCTTAGCCGTTATACCTAGGCGAACTGCAAAGGTAGCCTGTCAATAAAACCCCCCAGGCCCCGAGTTGCCAGGATTTTATTTCAGACAAGACAGGACCAAATGGGCTACGTTGTACAAAATCCATGTTGAAAGCCCAGGTTTTATGACAAAACAACGGACCAAAGGACGAAGGAAAACGCACATAAAAATAAAAATTCCCACTCTGTGCACCCTCTTTAGACCTCGGCGGCGGCCACCATCCAAAAGAAGAAGCAGAAACAATGGGAGGTCGAAGAGGGTCTCGTACTCAAAGAAAACATTTCAAAGAAAGCAGAGAAAATGTTTGGAAACGACCGAAAACTGATTCTTCATCGGATCCCAATAATCCCAACTCAAATAATACAGCTTGGCAGCCTTTTGCCACCCAAAACCCTTCCTTTGATGAATATTACAAAGTAAAATTTATCTTTTTATAATCTTTTATTTCATCTACATGTTTGAAAATGGAAATGTTTTAATGTAATTTTTTTTCATTGCTTTTCTGCTGTTTTTTGTTCGGCAGGAACAAGGGCTTGTTTCACCTGACGAATGGGATGCTTTCATGGACATGCTTAGAAAACCATTGCCTGCTGCTTTCAGAATTAATTCCACGTTGGTTTTTCATTTTCTTTTCTACTTTATGAAGATTTGGTTTTGAGTTTTGACTGTAAAAAACCATTTGTTTGCTTAATAATATCTTCCTTATTTTTTCTGCAGTAGCCAATTTTGTGAGGATATTCGTTCACTATTAGAGAATGACTTTATGAAATCTCTTCAAGCTGAAGTAAGTGGCATAGGTATACTTTGTGTTTAGGATATCTTAATTTTTATGGTGTTATTAAGTAACTGTCTTTTGGCTTTTGATAATTCTTTTTTTGCAGGCTAATGAAGGGAGTGATTTGGAGCCTATCAAACCGTTGCCTTGGTACCCTGATAATCTTGGGTGGCAATCGAATTTTTCACGCATGCAGATAAGGAAAAACCAAACTCTTGAGAGGTAAGTCATATTATACACAATCATGTACCAGCTATCTCATGTAAAAAGCAAGGTGTTCATATAATGCCTTAGTTACGGTTGGGGTATTGGTATTTGTTGATCTTGAATTTTATGGTGTATAAATTTGTACAATGGGTTCAGCTGTCATAGAATCCTGATTAATACATAGGTCTATATATTGATTGTACAAATTACCAACTCTGGTTAGTTAAGTGCTGCAAATGTTATAAAGATGAAATGCTTATGTCCTTCTGTTTGTATCTATTTATATTCTGTAGATGAATACATTCTTATATTTTGTGGCTACATGCTTAGGGGTAGATCTGCTGTTGAGGCAACTGCCCATTATGACCTTAACTTGAAAAGAAAAAAAACAAGGATGTCTGAAATGAATATTTTCATCATTTCAACATTTCCTACTTTTTACTTGTAATATCTATGATGTGATTTCTAAGTGGTTGTTTTCTCAAGTTGATGCCTTGTTGGCTACTAAGTATGTCTGCATCCTGTGCAACCTGTCCAGTATTCTTTCAAATGTTTCCATCCTCAAGTGATGTTTTGTTTATTATCATATAGTCATTGGTCGATTCATGATTTGGTTAAATAACTTTCAGGTTTCATGAGTTTTTGAAACTTGAAACCGAAATTGGAAACATCAGCAGACAAGAGGCTGTCAGCATGGTAGGTGGATTTGAATTACTAATTCTTATAATTTGCTGTTATTTTTTTGGGAAGTTTCAATAGGTTTTGTTTTTAAACAATATTCTCCAATTGTTTGTGGTGCAGGTGCCTCCTCTCTTCCTTGATGTACATCCAGATCATTTTGTACTTGATGGTAAGCACCTTATGATGCATTCAGATAGCTTTATATTGTTCTTTTTCTTCTTTCTAAAGATCACAGCCATGCTTTCTGCACCTTTAATTTTAACTAAGAAGCTATATCTGATCAATATTGGAAATAGAGTTACTATACCTGCTACTCCCTTATGCAGTGTGTGCAGCACCTGGTTCGAAAACTTTTCAGTTGCTTGAGATTATACACCACTCAGCCAAAGAAGGATCTCTACCTGATGGCATGGTTTGTTTGCTTTTATTTATCTCTTCGTCTCCTCTCTTAACTTTAGGTTTTACTTGTTCTTGTTTATCTTCACTTTACAATGATCATGAGTTGGTAGATTTTGATATACTTGTTAATTTTCTTGGGTAGCTTTTTGGCCTGCTTTGATAACAACTTTTACCCTTTATTCTGTATGCAGAATTAATTCTTCGTTGTCTTTTTCTTGGTTAGGTTCTAGCAAATGATCTTGATGTACAAAGATGTAACCTTCTCATCCACCAAACAAAAAGAATGTGCACTGCTAACCTGATAGTAACAAATCATGAAGGTCAACACTTCCCTGGCTGCCGTTCCCGCAAAAATATCTCAAATGGTTCAGAAATAACGATTAAGTTGGAGCCGAGCATTAATCAACTTCTCTTTGACCGTGTATTATGTGATGTTCCCTGCAGTGGGGATGGCACTCTTCGCAAGGCTCCTGATATCTGGCGTAAATGGTTTGTGTTGCTCTTCCCTTTCCTCCTATCACATTTTCTTAAATTGTTAATGTCACATTTCATTAGATTATATTTGTGTGTATTTATACAGGAACGGAGGAATGGGCAATGGACTTCATTGCCTACAGATTCACATTGCCATGCGAGGTATCAATTTATTGGAGACCTCGTATTTTTAATTGAGTGGATGTTGCTGTCTCTAAATTGTTGCATTGTGGCAGGTCTATCTCTGCTAAAAGTTGGTGGAAGAATGGTTTACTCAACCTGCTCAATGAATCCAGTTGAAAATGAAGCTGTGGTTGCTGAGGTAATGTATACCACGTGAAAGTAAAAAGTACTAAATTTAAAATAACTAAAATATCTCCTATAAAGTGTTTTTTTTTTTTAAATTTAGTTTTGGTAATCTTAGCTCATTATGGCCCATTTATATCCTTTAGAAATTTAGTTGTCCTTTTTTGTTACTCCTACGGTTTTCAGCCAATTTTTGCTATCAATATGTATGAGATTTTCTTCTTTAGTTTCTTCATCTTACTCTTTCCTCATCCTTTAATTTGGATGGATTTTGCATTCTTGTTTGAACATATTCTTTTTGTTCTCCCTTTTGACCCCCCTTTCCTATTTGATTCAGATTTTACGGAGATGTGGAGGGTCTGTTGAACTGGTTGATGTCTCAAATGAGCTGCCTCAATTAATTCGTCGCCCGGGTCTAAGAAAGTGGAAGGTTAGTTACCTTTCAGAAAATCCATTCTTGGGTATTCCATTCCACTGAAATATTGGAATGCCATAGTCATACAAGTGGAAATTCTGGTTTTGCATCATTTTCTGTGTTTTGCCGTGTGAATATGTATGCATTTCACCTTGTATCTAAGGATGCCATCAAGTTTGATATATGGTGCCTCATGTCTGAACAAATGTGTCATATGTATTCCTTAAGTTATCAATGGCAACAGTCAGTAATGTTTTCATTTGATACATGTTCTGGGTATTTTTGTTTGATATGTGCTCCCAACCTTGTGTAGACGTGAAAAATAGATCTCCAGACCCACATAAAACCAATATAAAGTAACTACCAATTAATAACAATGATATACTATTGTATAAAAAACCTCAACTTTCAGCATTTCATTTTTATTCTTTTCATGTAATGTCAAATTTTTACCATGTGCATCAGGTACGTGATAAGGGAGTCTGGTTAGCATCATATCAGGATGTTTGCAAGTTCCGCAGAAATGGGATTGTTCCCAGCATGTTCCCTTCTGGCAGAAATCATATGGATTCAACTGACAATAGCCAGAAGAGTGAGAATGTTGAGAATGGAAATTCTGAAGATGTAGCCCAGCCTGACAATCCTGTTTCTTCTTCGGATAATTTGGAGGAAGAAGTTTCTGATCTCCCACTAGAACGCTGCATGAGGATAGTGCCTCATGATCAGAACACAGGAGCCTTTTTCATTGCTGTTCTCCACAAAGCATCTCCTTTGGCAGGTAATTCAAAATCTTCGCCTTCTTTTTATATCTATGGGCGGTTTTCAGTGTGTTGCGTATACTTCTTTATATGCCATTTCTAAGATGCTTCATCTGTACTTTGATTCGGATATGCTATTTGCTGCTTCCATTTGATTTTGATTCTCTTCCTCCAGTCTTTCTCCTTCGTCTTCCTTCATTGGGCATTTACAATGGTTTTCCTAATAATTGCTGCAGCAATTCTGGACAAGTCTGTTAGTTCACAACGGAATTTGTCAACTAAAAATGAACTGCGTGAAAAATTGTCAGATCAAGTTACTGAAGAAATGAATGGATTAGAAAGTAGTTCTGCAGATGGGACAGATGAAAAGGTTGTGGAAGTAGCTTCAGAGGCAGATGGAAAGATTTCAGAAGTGGCTTCAGAGGCTGATGAAAAGATCTCTGAATTGACTTCTGAGGCTGGTGAAAAGATCTCAGAAGTGGCTTTAGAGACTGGTTTGGTTGATGATGGGCCAGATGGAGTTGCTCTGGAGACCAATTCTGTGGCAGCTCAAGCACCTGCTGATAAGAAAATTGATTCTGCAAAAGCTGGAGAGAAGAGAAAGTTGCAGATTCAGGGCAAGTGGAAAGGAGTTGATCCTGTTCTTTTCTTCAAAGATGAAGCTATAATAAACAGCATTAAGACATTTTATGGTATTGATGAATCCTTCCCATTTAGTGGCCACCTTGTTTGTAGAAACAGCGAAACTAACCATGTGAAGAGAATTTATTATGTTTCAAAGTCAGTTAAGGATGTTTTGGAACTGAATTTTCGCGTGGGACAGCAACTGAAGATAACTTCCGTTGGCCTGAAGATATTTGTGAGTATATTTATATTCTTTAATCAAATCCTGTCATGTGATTTTTACATCTAGAAACATGGTATTATTATTTTCCATCTCTTAGGTCTATTACCAGTTTTTGTCTTGTTCCAGATTGAATATAAGAGTAAGAAAAGGTCAAATTATTAACCTTTTCTTGGATAAGCTAAATTATTAACTTTATTTTGCGACACTTGTCAAAAATATATCTTCATCAGAAATTATATAGCCTGCTTTGCTTTTGAATCACATAGGATTTCTTTTCTTATTTTATTTGATTTTGTTTGAAAAATAGGAGCGTCAATCATCTAAAGAAGGTACCTCTGCACCATGTGCATTCCGGATATCATCAGAAGGGTTGCCAGTGATTCTCCCATACATTACCAAACAAATCCTATATGCTTCCCCAGTAGATTTCAAGCATCTTTTGCAATATAAAACAATCAAATTTGCAGACTTTGTTGATGCTGAGTTTGGTCAGAAGGCAGCAAACCTGATGTTAGGCTGCTGTGTGATTGTTTTGAGAGAAGGTGGGTAACTTCATTTGATCTGCTGGGCCTGTAAGAGTGATTGCTGTACATGATTCCTTTACTAATATTGTTTTGGCAGGTGGCAAAACCTCGTCAGATTGTGTCCAACTGGACACATCAACAATAGCCATTGGCTGCTGGAAGGGTAGGGCAAGTGTGAGTGTGATGGTTACAGCAATTGACTGCCAGGAACTGCTAGAAAGGCTTTCAGCACGCATGGAGACTGAAAAGGGAACTTTGGCACAAGAAATCAGTGGCGAGCCAGATGAAAAGCAGGACATGAGTGGTGAAAACATAAACCTCAATGGAGGAACACAATGTTGACGCAGAGAAAAAACAGGATGTGGATGGTACTGAAAAGGACACTGAAATTGAAGTGCCGACTGATAGATGAAACGCTAGAAAATTTTGAGTATTTTAGAGATCCTATTTGTACTCCTAAGCACTTTGAAAGCCCTAAAAGTGCTGACTTATAGGTTGAACACAACAGAGTTTTGAGTGTTTAGTGATCCTATATGTATTCTTGAGCAGCTTGAAGGTCTAATTATTGTCACCATGGGTATAGTGGATTATCACAGTTTTAACAATAACTGGTTCATTTTACGAACGTTGTCAATCTGCATTGAGGTAATAGGCAAATGCAATTTTTGGTAGGGCATCAGAGCATTGTAGTTAAATTCTTGATTCTATGTCTTCAACTATACTATGTTGATTTAACCTCGCTGATCAGGAAAGAGGAATCATACTGTTGTTATGTGAACAAATAAATTTAGAAGAAGTATACAAAATTTTGGAAGAGGAGGGATGATGTGGAAGTGAGCATCCTTTTCATGCAAGCATCAAGCACTAGAGATTTGAGTTAACAACTCCTTTCTTCACACAAGTACTATATTCTCCCATGTATTAATAGGTAGGTTAGGTTGGATGATTTGTTCAGGAATCACCGACCTGGCTTCTGGCTCTGGCATTTCAGTAGGTATGAGCTTTCAATTATCCACACAAATGCAAGGTGCTGCAATTATTCACACAAGGATTGTACAAATCAAAAGGAGAGTTGGGATCACTTGCCATACCGGAATGCAGCTTGTCAACCTCTTTGGCAGCCATCTTAAAACTGTAAAATGGAAACTAAATAATGACCAGAATGCTATTTAGATCTGCTCATTCTAAAAGTAATTCATTTCTTATTCTCTCGTCGACACCATTTGTTGAAGACAATAATTTTAACAGGATAAATGGACAAAATATATAACTTTAAGAAACAACATTGAAGCAATCTGCAACTCAGCTTCAAATTCTGTTTTTCTATTCCCCATCTCAGAACATGCAGTTAATTAGCTGCCCTTGCAAACTAATCTAATGCAATGTAAATATACAAACAGAATATACCACACCCTTCAAAAATTGCTATTAAGAATGCAAAAAAAAGAAACTGACATTAGGAGACAAATCCAATTAAATCACGATCTACAGCACATGTTGCTCTTTGCTGGAATTTCTTGCGCTGGACCAGGAATGAGGATCTTCTTGCCTGCTAGTGATGCTGGGTTACCATTTCCCTGATTCTCACCAGCAACTAGGTTCTTTTTGTTCACAATGTTGAAGATCTCCGTAAGCACAGTTAAGAAGGCAGTCTCCACATTAGTCGCTTCAAGAGCTGAGGTCTCCAAGAAAAATAGTCCTTCCTTCTGGGCAAATTCTTTGGCATCCTCTGTTGGAACTGCCCGCTGGTTCTCAAGGTCACTTTTGTTGCCAATCAGAATAATAACAATGTTCTTGTCAGCGTGGCCACGCAACTCTTCCAGCCAACGTGGAATGTGATCAAAGGTCTGGCGTTTCGTTATATCATAAACCAGCATTGCCCCAACAGCACCCCTGTAGTATGCGCTTGTAACGGCTCTGTATCTGTTCAATGAAACATAAGAGAAGAAGCAAAATCATCAACTGCTCATAAAACAGTATTAAAGTTTTACTCATATAGGTGAATAGTATTAATCTACATAGATGGCTAGGCTTGTATATCCAGCCAGGAATATGATTAGGCAAACGAATCCCCATAACCAAATAACAAGTGCCTTGGACAGAATCGGCAGGTCAGACTGTACCTTATTAAACATCAAATGTCAAGGGTTGCATTCAACTGCTTCAACCATTACCAAGTGGTTGAATGATTAAAAGCTACCAAAGCCAGGCAGTTGATCAACCACTTATTTAATGAGGTGCATATCAAAAAATATAATTGCAACAAAAGGGCTCAAATTCAAGATAAATGATATATATCACAACCCTGCTTAGCAGCATGGCATGATAACTTAACACAACCATTTATACAAGTATGAGCTACCACAAGCACATAATTTCAATGTCTAGGCCAAGATTTGTTGCCAATATGATGAGATCAAGAATCTAATAGGATATAATGCTTTGTACCAAGCTACATCATCTACATAGAAAAGGTGACTCGGTGACACCAGCAAGCATTAAGATTCAACTGAGGTGCAGATTGCCATCGAGCACCACGTAAATTTTTATCAATCCCAGCTTTAAATTAAAAGCAATATATAAAGATCAACAGTAACTGTACAATTCATCCATCAAACATCCAATCCTGATTGAAATTGAAAACCTTTCACCACCCAGCTATCTAGACAGCTAAATGCAACCATTAACTAAACCATGTCTTGTCGGGCCACATTAAATCTTGTCGAACAAAATATTTCTACTACCATTCTAGAATCCTGATCTTGGGTTTTCATTTTCAAACAGATTTAGCAAGCTTATAATTCTGTCTACGAAGCACAAACTACAGATCTAAAATGAAGAACAAGAAAAAAGAAGCACATGCACATTAAACGAAAAACCCAAAAAAACTTTCACCAAAAAAAAAAAGCAAGAAAAACAAATCTTTTTGCATGAAAAGTTAAAAGCATAGTACTAGCAATACAAGTAAAAAGAAAAAAAGAGTACCGTTCTTGACCAGCAGTGTCCCAGATCTGAGCCTTAACACTCTTGTGCTCAATAACAAGAGTTCTTGTCTGAAACTCAACTCCAATGGTAGCCTTGGAATCTAAGCTAAACTCGTTTCTGGCATACCGAGCAAGTATCTGAGACTTGCCGACAGCAGAGTCACCAATCAAAACTACTTTGAAGACATAATCAATCTTCTGGCTTGGGTCTCCATACCCTCCTCCACTAGCCATTTCTCTTGGTTTTCTTCTTTTCTAGTTCTAGCCTTTGTTTTTCCACTTGATTTTGATTTTTGTTTTGTTTTGTTTACCCCCCTGAAATATAGCGAAGAGAGAGTAGAGGAAGCGGGTGGGCAATTGGTAAAGTTGAGAGTTTAGTTGTGTAAATGCAAAGGGAAGGGTGTTCTAAATCATTGATGGCAAGAAAGAAAATTTGTTAATTATGAGGGTACAGGAGGGGATTGGGTGGATGTGGGTACAGAGTAAGGAGGGAAGATAATCCAACGAATAGTCAACATTTATTTTTGGATTAAATTGTATGTTGAAAACCTTCAAATATAGAAAGTGCTCTTCTCTAAAATTTGCCTTTTTTATATTTGGAAAGGGAGAATAATGATGTGGCATGAAGAGATAGGGTGCAGCGTGGGGAGGAGATGGAAGATAATAGGGTGTAAATGTTGTAATTATTGGTATTTGCTGGTAATAAAGAAAGTTAAAAGGGAAGGCTATGGAATGAATGTGTGATGCGGTGTCAGTGGCATGGGCGTATGTTACGGGTGAGTTGTCTCTTTGGTCCTTGCTTTAATAATATATATATATATATATATTTTTTTTTCTCTCTCTGTCTTTTCTGCCAAATTTGCCTTTAACAACCGCCATCACATCTGACTCCACCACTCCAAGATTTTGATCTTACCCAGCCTGATTTTGTTTTTGATCTTTACCAATCCATGGTCAGGCATCCCAGACGCCCAGACCCAGAACCGACCACCCGCACCCTCAACGAAGCAGCAATAAACAAAAAATGTAAAAAATGGCCCATGCAGGTTTCGAACCTGCGACCTTCGCGTTATTAGCATGACGCTCTAACCAACTGAGCTAATAGGCCATTGTGAAAACGATGGTTAGTTACTCTATTTGACTGGTATTGTATGTTTTGTTCTAATGAGTATCATATATGGGTCAGAGCCCACATTTAGGCTAAACTTGCTCACCCGCCCCATTGGAAGTTCGAACCCAAAACACAATTGGTGAGGGATACGTCAAGGAAATTCAATTTGAATGAAATTAGTGAATAACGAAGGTAGGCCGAACAAAACAAAAAAAAAGGTTTAGCATAAATAAGTGATGGAAAAGGTTAACGTCATATGCATAAAAAAGGGTTCACTTGCATGAATTCACATATATGAGTTTTTTTTTTTAATTATTAATTTTTTATATTCGTTTTTCCATTTAGACAATGTGATAGTATGTATAATTATTTAAAGTTCACTAAAATATTCACTTTTGATGACATATATAGATTCAAAAGTTTACTCACAAAAAAGGGGCATCATCACAAACCAAAATCATAAATATGAAATCACCTTGTTCGATCCATTTTTGCTGTCAGTATGAAAGAGTAGACAGATCTAAAATTCCTTTGCCAAAAATGGCCCAAACACTATGGCAGTTCAGCATGATATAAGCCTTTCTGTTTCTTTTTTTCTTGTTAGGTTTTCTGATCCTAGCTTGTAGTTGTAGCCTGTAGGCCATTTGAGAAAGTTGGACATCTGCCATTTTAATGTTAACCTTAATATTTAATAATCTCTTGGACATATTCTTAGGTGAAATTATCTGAAACCTTAATAAACAAGAATGGGCAGGGGGTGTTTTTTGAACTTGAAAACCTTCATTTCAGAGGTACAATAATCCCTTTTTCTTACCATTAAACCTTGAGTAGAGCATGTCGTATGAATGAAAATTTGCGAAGCAACTCTTCTATGTGAAACAGCATTCCCGTTGTTTTGATTCGCAAAGATTTACCTCCGCGTGGAAATATTGGAAATCCGCCTGAGATTCTTTCAATCCTTCCAGGGTGTTTTAGTGCTTCTTACACGGAACTTCAATTGTTTGCCTTTTTAAATCTGTTTTGTTAGATGCTTTTGCGAATCTGACATCTGGCTATAGACTTCAACTTTAATTGATTGTTCATTTACACGGAGATCTGAGTATAATTTATAAATTGGAACCACCTTAGCTTTTCTTTATAAATTGGAACCACCTTAGCTTCTTTAAAGCGGTAGGAACCGATGATACTCCATCACATACAAAATGCACGTATTATCTCGCAAACTGCGAGAAATTAAAGAACAAGGTTTCAATCATAATACGTATTATCATAATACGTATTAACTTTTTATTGACGTGAGAGAGATTAGGGTCGAGGTAAACTTGGATTAAAGTGCGTTCTTTTTCTCTACGAGTGAAAGAATTAATGTAATGAAATTGTTATATAATTGAGTGGGATAAAATGTCATGAATCTCACATCAATATGAAATGAGATGAATCTTAAATTTATATATAAGTAAAGATCTTCTTTTACATAATATATATATTTTAAATTAAAAATATTAATCCGTAACAATTATTCATGTAAATTGAATTTAATGCCTACCATATTGCATTACTTGCCAAACCCTATCCTTTGTAAGTAGAAAAAATACTTACTAGTTTACAATGATGATGCAATACCTGACTCATATCGATTCATAGTTTAAACTTAACTAAAAACTATAGAACAATATAAAACCAAAGTACAATAATTGTGAACATCACTATTTCTTAGTATCAAAATTTCACGTAATCACTTTACAATGGAAAGACTTTCTCATGTCATTTTGATCAGCTGAATGCTGCAAGTATAATACATTCAATTAAAATCCTTGTAAAGTGACTCAGTCTTCGTGTACCGAATGCCTCCATTAATTGATGCGTTGGGTAGAAATTTCCAAGCCATAAGAAGGTGGTTATCAGGAATAACAACAGTTGGGTAGAGTTTTTCCAAATATTGCTTATTTCTTCTTGGTATTAATCATTGAAAAGTCCACTAATGGCTCTAGAAACAAAAATGTGATCCGCACTAGCAAGGAGCCAGAGCTTTCCAATAGTATAATTTCAATATGGTTATGATACACAGTAAAACTCTAGCAAGTTTTTCCACCAAGCCAACTATATATATGGAATTTTTAGTATGTGAAATTTGACCATTAATCAAGCAGTCAACGTCATTGATGGGCACGTCCAAGTTCACAAGATATTTCTACTCCTTTTGAATTCATTAACTCAAATGATTAATTAGTTAATATAAATAAATATTTCAAATATGAATTTCAATTTAATAATTATTATTTTTATTAAAAAATATTGAGCTTCTCCACAAAAATATTAAGAAATATTCAAATAACACTAATTAAGCTATACAAAAACACATTTGAATGCATTAACATAATATTACAAATTGCACATTATTATAAAATTACAAGTGAAATATATTATAATTTTTTTTTCATAAGAAAATTATTATGAATGATGCATTTGAGCATTTAGTTTATTAATTGATATATGTTTGAATCTCCTTTCTTCAATTAAAAAAAAATTACTATAGATTGCATATTGATTATAAAAGAGTATATATACTCTTCTTTTGGAAACATTAAATAGAAATTAAAGTAAATAATCGATCAATTTTCATTTGGGATTTGTCTAGTCGATCTATTCCTTAACGCAAAAGGCTAAGTTGCTACTGTTAAATTTATGGTATAGCATTCAATGGATTAAAATATCAAAACTAAAGCTACCATTGTAAGGATGTAAGAAATTGTAATAATATTAAACAAGTTGCAAGAGAGTTGAAGGAAACCAAATTTGAAAAGTACATAGATTAATGTTAGGGATAAAAAAAAGATAAACAAAAGAAGTGCAACTCATTTACATATATAATAAAGGCACCGGCCTAAAACGTACGTTATTAATTTAATTAATTGTTTATGAACTGGCTAGGGACCCCACCTTCTATTTTTGGAGCTTTGTGAAGAATGCAATACATTTTTCTTCTACGGTGGCTAAGGCTGCGGTTATAAATGTCGTGGGCACAAAGTATTTCATCACGTACGATAAAAAATAAACAATAAACCAAAACCGATCCGCCATAGCTCTCTCCCTCATCCATTTCTTTTGCCTTGGATTTAAGCATGGATTCCTCAGTTAATGTCCCAAGATGGACACCAAGCCCGGCAAGATCACCACAAAAAGAGCCTGAACCAGCTGATCACGATGACTCTGAAGTCCAAAGCATAGTTTCTGAAGAAGATAACTACAGGTTATCCAAGATGGCAACAAATTTTCCCTTCAGCACTGGCTTTACGAGGAGCAATAATCCTCCTCCTGACTCGGGCATTCATGGAGTTCCCTCTCTCAGGATTGAGATGGAGCCAGTTGACTGCACAACACAAGGAGATGGCATTTTCTTGACATGGACTGATCTATTGGTGACCGTGTCCGGAGGCAAAAAGGGACCCAGGGCGATCTTACAGGGGCTCACCGGGTATGCTGAGCCTGGCGAGGTACTAGCCATCATGGGACCTTCAGGTTGTGGCAAGTCGACCCTTCTTGATGCATTGGCAGGTACATTTGTACATATTTGCTTGTGTTTGATTTCCATTTTCCAAAAACATTTTCTTCTGATCGAACGTTTATCAGTCCCATCTTCTGGATTAAGATACAACGTAAAACATAATAGTAGCGGTAACAGATATATTCAGGGTTCTGACTTTTTGAGGTAGAAATTTAGAAGTTTTGCATGTTTGGTTTTTGGAATAAATAAAAATAAAATAAAATAATTCTTTTGTGTGAATAAAATAGAATAGTTTTTATTTAATTTAGTACAACGAATAGAATAAAATAAGAATAGTTATTATGATTTATTACAGTATTTGGTTTGTAAAATTAACTTTGAAATAAGAAAAAAATAAAAAATAAAAAATAAAAAGATAAAAATATTTTTTATTATATATTATATATATTTTTTATTTTTTAATATTAATTTTTATTTATAATCTAATAATTAACATTACAAAATATTAATATATTATTTATAATTTAAATATTATTATGATTATTTTATTTTTAATATTAATAATTTATAATTTATTTAAAATATTAATTTTGATAATTTAAATATTAGTATTTTATTTATAATTTAAATGTAATTATGATTAAAATATTAATACTTTTAATTAATTTTTAAATTCAAAATATTTTTTAATATATAATTGAAAATTTAAACTCTTTTTTTTTGAGAATCAAAATTTAAACTCTTTATTATAATAAGATTTATTTTCATCAAAAACAAAAATTCTCTTTATATAATTTAGTAAAATTTATACCAAAAGATAAAATTAAGTGAATTTTTTCTTTTATAATGATTTAATTTTTATTTTTATTAAAACTTTAAAATTTTAGTAATTTAATAATTTTTTATTAAGTATTAGTATAATTTTTTTCTCTATTTGTATTTTTTATTTTAATTTATATTTTCACTTAATAATTTTAAAATTAATATTTTTAAAAGATTAGTATTTTATTTAAAATTAAAATATTATTATAATTAAAATCTTATTTTTATTTTTTTAATTTAAAATATTATTTTTATAAGTTTAGGTTTATAATTTTTGAGAGAAAATAAAATATTAATTTTATGAATTTAGTCTAAAATGTTTTAAATTCTATTCTCATGGGTATAGAATAACTACTACTATGAAAAAAATAATATTAATTATTTGAAGGTTTCGCAAGATTTTGATGAATACCATTTCTTTAAAATAGTTTTTTTTTTCATAAACAAGCTGAATATAGAAAGAAAATTTTTGAAGAATAGATTTAGCTATTCTCCTAACCAAACCTGTTTTTTATGTTTCCCAAACATTGAGGATGTGGGACGCGTCATCCGATTATAGATTCCAACTATTTTAGTTTAAGTTTTTTAAATTGAATTCGAAGTACTTGCTAAAACTTATAGTCGGGGTTTTGACTCTTTCAGATACAACTAGATACAAGTGTTCCTTTCTGTCTTAACTCATGGCACGCCATCCATTTATAATTTCCGGATTAATCTTACCCCTTTTTTAAGTTGAAGTCAACACTTTTCGCACGTGAATTCTTGATCAGTCAACACTCACGGCCGCTATTGCCAATGTGAATTCTTGCTGTGTCGCGGGCATCGGTCAAGTCAAATATTATCAGAAAAATGAGAACTTGATCAAAGTTTAGCTCTCTTAATTTGACTGGCTCAATGGGCTTCATGTTCACACTCTCCTCATCAAGTTTTGATTATTCAAGTAATTAATGACATATTGTATTTAATTTTAAAATTAATTAGACATAATATTTGAAAATTTTTGAAAATTATTTTTAAAAAATTTTTATTTTTATTATATTTAATCAATTATATGTATTATTATTTTGAATAAAAAGATTTTTATAACTAACGAGTTAAAATATTATTTTGTTATTTTTATTCTCACATGCTATTAATGTGGAGTGTAAAAATGACACATAATCATGTCATCATTTATTATTATATATCATCATATCATATTAGATTTATGCGATATAAAATGATAAAAATTATTTTAATTAATAATAATATAAAAATTTAATTGAATGTAAATAAAAAATAAAAATTTATTTTAAAACTTTTAAATAATTCAAAATTTTTAAAATATTATATATGTCATTATAAATTTATTGTCTATCAATGGTATGATTATATGTTTCTCCACCTCTCGTAAGGAACTTCTAAATAATTTCATTTAACATGGTCAAAAAGTTCACCTGTTTGATTAGGAAGAGCCTTTAGATCTTTTGGCGTTGTTTACGTTCGTCTTTTTCTATCTGGAACAGAGTTTGTCTAGATTTCCTTTTTTTGTTTTGGGGCCTTTTCCGTAACTCACTTTTGTTTTAGGGGCTATTCCTGTTGAGGGTCCTGCCATTTGCTCCTTTAGCAGCTACTTCTTTTGTAATTGTACAGAATAGGACCTTTTCTATGCCAAAAGAGTCTCTAGTTTAAGATTCTTCATGGCATTCTAGCTTTTATCGTTAATAAAATTCCATCTTTCAAAAAAAATTTGCAGGAAGACTAAGTTCGAATACACGACAGACTGGGGAGATCCTAATTAATGGTCGAAAGGAGACACTTGCCTTTGGAACGTCGGTAAGGAGAAGCAAAGAGGGAAATTGCAATACAACCCAAGAGTGGTTCTGATTTTTTATGCCCTGCTCTGATTCCAATAGCAACACGAGCTTTTCAACTTAGTTTTTATGACTTGATTGATAACCCTCTCTTCCCATTCTTTTCACAATTCACATGTCAAAAAATCGAGCATAAAGTAAAAATAAATGAAAGCATTTTGCATATTACTTTTAACAGGTGTTGATAATCTCTCACTAATCAACGGCTTTTCTGATGGGTTTCTGTTTTAGGCTTACGTGACTCAAGATGATACTCTAATGACAACACTCACAGTAAGGGAAGCTGTTTACTACTCGGCACAGCTTCAATTGCCTGACTCCATGTCAAAATCTGAAAAGAAGGAAAGAGCTGAGATGACAATCAGGGAAATGGGGTTGCAAGATTCCATGAATACAAGAATCGGAGGGTGGAGCACAAAAGGACTTAGCGGTGGACAAAAGAGGAGAGTTAGCATTTGCATTGAGATCTTAACAAGGCCAAAGCTTCTCTTCCTTGATGAGCCTACTAGTGGACTAGACAGTGCAGCGTCCTACCATGTCATGAGTCGCATTGTCAAGCTAGCCCGCCGAGATGGAAGGACTGTAATTGCATCGATTCATCAACCTAGCAGTGAAGTTTTTCAGCTCTTCCACGATCTCTGCCTTCTCTCTTCTGGCAAAACTGTCTATTTTGGTCCTGTTTCAATGGCAGAGCAGGTTTAATTACTTTCCAAAGTGCATCTAGACTCGAATTATGTCAAATCTTTTAGATGTTTGAAGTGGCAAAATCTAACGTTCAAGTAGTGCACATTAGCACAATAATTATGAGCAATTGATGAATTTTGCAAACTAATCTTGTTTCCAGTTTTTTGCTACAAATGGCTTCCCATGTCCAATTTTGAGGAACCCATCAGATCACTATCTTAGAACCATCAACAAAGACTTTGATGAAGTAAGTATATTTTTCTTCTCTTTTTCACTGAAAGGATAAATTATTGTGCAGTTTATAAGTTAGCAATTTATGAAATTGTTTATTGACGTTGATTAGGACATAGAACAAGGAAAAGGTAGCATTAACACAGAAAAAGTCATCGACACTCTCGTCAAGTCCTACAAGTCATCAGAGATATGGAAGCAAGTCGAGCAGCACGTAGTCAAGATATCCCAAAATGTATGCTTGTTTAAAATTTTAACCACACCCACACCCCACCCCCAAAAAAAGAAAAATCCCACTCCACGAAAACCAATCGTAACTTGCAAGATTTCTTTGTTTGCAGAGAGGAGGACCTCTAGAGAAGAAGGGAAGCCAAGCAAGCTTCATTACCCAAAGCATTGTTCTTACAAAGAGATCCTTTGTTAATATGTATCGTGATCTGGGTTATTACTGGCTTCGCCTTGCAATCTACATCGCATTATGTTTATGTGTTGGGACTATCTTCTATGATATTGGCTTGACCTTTGGCTCAATTCAGGTAACTTGATGATTAACAGATACTATCCTTGCTTTACTAAATTAGATAAAAACTACTGATTCATACCTTTGGATTTTCAGGCTAGAGGCTCCATGCTCATGTTTGTTGCAGCATTCTTGACATTCATGGCAATAGGTGGATTCCCTTCTTTCGTTGAGGACATGAAGGTATTAGCTTTGTTTTTCATTATCCATAATGGCTTAGACATGGTAGGTTCATAGTCCATTAGTGTTGACGTTTTTCTTTGTCCTCGTCGAAATCAGATCTTTGGACGGGAAAGATTAAATGGACATTATGGGGTTGGAGCATTTGTCATTGGAAACACGTTTTCATCCATCCCCTACTTGTTTTTGATCTCTTTAATCCCTGGAGCTCTAGCATATTACCTGGTTGGACTTCAGAAGAGTTTTGAACATTTTGCCTACTTCGTGATATTGCTCTTCACCTGCATGATGCTGGTTGAGAGCTTAATGATGACCGTTGCAAGTATCGTGCCAGATTTTCTCATGGGAATCATAACAGGAGCCGGTATCCAAGGGGTGATGATGCTAAATGGAGGCTTCTTCCGGTTGCCAGATGATCTTCCTAAACCATTTTGGAGATACCCCATGTACTACATTGCGTTTCACAAGTATGCAAATCAAGGATTCTACAAGAATGAATTTCAAGGATTAACTTTCCCCAACAATCAAGCAGGAGGACCTCCCACCATTACTGGTGATGAAATCCTGAGAAACTTTTGGCAAGTAGAGATGGGCTACTCTAAATGGATTGACGTTGCCATCTTGTTTGGCATGGTGGTTATATATCGTCTCATGTTTTGGGGAATTATTAAGACTGTTGAAAAGGTTAAGCCTCTTATTAAAGCTTATATGGCGGTTAAGTCAGTTGCCCCTACGCAGTCAAGTCAGATATCAGAAAATCCACTCTCCACTCCTTAAAAATAAGAAATGCTGCGATGTATTTAATTACTAGTATATATTTATGGCTTTCTCTAGGTTTGCTTGTTATATTTGCAGGTTGAATAAAACTTAACTACTCTCCTAGTGTGAAAATGGAGGATAAAAGTATTAGCCCATTTCTGATTTGCAAACCCTTCCTGACTTCCTGTACACCCTCTGCGGGATGATCTTCCTTAAACCATTTTGGAGGTGCCCCATGTACTATATATCGCATTTTACAAGCAATCACATCAAGGATTCTACAAGAATGAATTTCAAGGATTTAATTTCCCCTAACATATCAAGCAGCGCGGACCTCCCACCATATTACTGGTGATGAAATGTTGAGAAACTTTTGGCAAGAGATGCCTGCTCTAAATGGATTGATGTGGCCATCTTGTTTGGCATGGTGATTATATATCGTCTCATGTTATTAGGAATTTATCAAAACAGTTAAGCCCTTATATATATCGTTGTTCATGTTTTGTTTTTTAAAGAAAACGAATTGAATATAATATATGCTAAATAGGAACATCAAAATGCAAGTCCATGGTAACGACAATGCAACAGACCTAGTGCGGCATTACAATTGGAGTTGAGCAACAGCTCACACATCACAATAGCTAGCAAACAACACAGACACTTCGACTTAACAGCCGTCATTCGGACGTAACAACATAACATCCTACCACACCCCTCACACAAGCCTCGAATGGATCAATCCATCAGTTCATGATTTCACTGACCGTGATTTCAACCCAGTCACATTCTCAAGAGGCCACTAGAGCTATATTGCAGACGACACAGCGCCCACTTGCAAGCAACGTCCAATTAAAGTCCAGAGGAACCAACAGCACATATGTATGCATCATAGGAGATCAAGCTATTATTGGTGAAGTCCAGCACAGCTCCAACGGAAAGTATTGAAAGGGAGCAGATGATCATGACACGGCCTAGGGTCAGCGGCAAGGGCTGGAGACATCCAGCAAACGATAACGGCAGTCTCGATTGGTGAATTAACATCTTTTTATCAACCTACAGTGAAGAAAAGAAAGAAGAGAGCTCTCATTCTTCACAGCTACCTCTCTCTTTGTTTGTTTTGTTCTAATGAGTATCATATATGGGTCAGAGCCCACATTCAGACAAAACTTGCTCACCCGCCCCATGAGAAGTTCGAACCCAAAGCACAATTGGTGAGGGATACGTTAAGGAAATTCAATTTGAATGAAATTAGTGAATAACGAAGGTAGGCCGAACAAAAAAAAAGAAAAAGGTTTAGCATAAATAAGTGATGGAAAAGGTTAACGTCATATGCATAAAAAAGGGTTCACCTGCATGAATTCACATATATGAGTTTTTTTTTTAATTATTAATTCCTTATATTCGTTTCTCCATTTAGACAATGTGATAGTATGTATAATTATTTAAAGTTCACTAAGATATTCACTTTTGATGACATATATAGATTCAAAAGTTTACTCACAAAAAAGGGGCATCATCACAAACCAAAATCATAAATATGAAATCACCTTGTTCGATCCATTTCTGCTGTCAGTATGAAAGAGTAGACAGATCTAAAATTCCTTTGCCAAAAATGGCCCAAACACTATGGCAGTTCAGCATGATATAAGCCTTTCTGTTTCTTTTTTTCTTGTTAGGTTTTCTGATCCTAGCTTGTAGTTGTAGCCTGTAGGCCATTTGAGAAAGTTGGACATCTGCCATTTTAATGTTAATCTTAATATTTAATAATCTCTTGGACATATTCTTAGGTGAAATTATCTGAAACCTTAATAAACAAGAATGGGAAGGGGGTGTTTTTTGAACTTGAAAACCTTCATTTCAGAGGTACAATAATCCTTTTTTCTGACCATTAAACCTTGAGTGGAGCATGTCGTATGAATGAAAAATTGCGAAGCAACTCTTCTATGTGAAACAGCATTCCCGTTGTTTTGATTCGCAAAGATTTACCTCCGCCTGGAAATATTGGAAATCCGCCTGAGATTCTTTCAATCCTACCAGGGTGTTTTAGTGCATCTACACGGAACTTCAATTGTTTGCCTTTTAAATCTGCTTTGTTAGATGCTTTTGCGAATCTGACGTCTGGCCATAGACTTCAACTTTAATTGATTGTTCATTTACGGAGATCTGATTATAATTTATAAATTGGAACCACCTTAGCTTTTCTTTATAAATTGGAACCACCTTAGCTTCTTTAAAGCAGTAGGAACCGATGATATTCCATCACATACAAAATGCACGTATTATCTCGCAAACTGCGGGAAATTAAAGAACAAGGTTTCAATCATAATACGTAAATTAGGCAAAATCTCATATTTTAACTTGAAAAACATACTAAAAATAAAAACAAAAAAAAAACAAACTTATAATTAAATGAAGGAAGACGTTTACTCATAAATATAAGACCAATTTCATCTCTTGTTGATGTGAGATTTGTAATATTAATAGTATTAGACATACTTAACTTTTTACTGACGTGAGAGAGATTAGGATCGAGGTAAATTTGGATTAAAGTGAGTTCTTTTTCTCTACGAGTGAAAGAATTAATGTAATGAAATCGTTGTATAATTGAGTAGGATAAAATGTTACGAATCTCACAGCAATATGAAATGAAATGAATCTTAAATTTATATATAGGTAAGAATTTTCTTTCACATAATATATATATATTTTAAATTAAAAAATATTAATCCGTAACAATTATTCATGTAAATTGAATTTAATGCCTACCATATTACGTTACTTGCCAAACCCTATCCTTTGTAAGTAGAAAAAATATTTGTTAGTTTACAATGACGATGCAATACCTGACTCATATTGATTCATAGTTTAAACTTAACTAAAAATTATAGAACAATATAAAACCAAAGTACAATAATTGTGAACATCACTATTTCTTAGTATCAAAATTTCACGTAATCACTTTACAATGGAAAGACTTTCTCATGTCATTTTGATCAGCTGAATGCTGCAAGTATAATACATTCAATTAAAATCCTTGTAAAGTGACTCAGTCTCCGTGTACCAAATGCCTCCATTAATTGATGCGTTGGGTAGAAATTTCCAAGCCATAAGAAGGTTGTTATCAGGAATAACAGCAGTTGGGTAGAGTTTTTCCAAATATTGCTCTAATAGTCCACTAATGGCTCTAGAAACAAAAATGTGATCCGCACTAGCAAGGAGCCAGAGCTTTCCAATAGTTTAATTTCAATATGTGGTTATGATACAAAGTCAAACTGTAGCAAGTTTTTCCACCAAGTCAACTATATTCGCGGAATTTTTAGTATGTGGAATTTGACCATTAATCAAGCAGTCAACGTCATTGATGGGCCCGTCCAAGTTCACAAGATATTTCTACTCCTTTTGAATTCATTAACTCAAATGATTAATTACTTAATATAAATAAATATTTCAAATATGAATTTCAATTTAATAATTATTATTTTTATTAAAAAATATTGAGCTTCTCCACAAAAATATTAAGAAAGATTCAAATAACACTAATTAAGCTATACAAAAACACATTTGAATGCATTAACATAATATTACAAATTGCACATTATTATAAAATTACAAGTGAAATATGTTATAATTTTTTTTTCATAAAGAAATTATTATAAATGATGCATTCAAACATTTAGCTTATTAATTGATATATGTTCGAATCTCTTTTTTTCAATTAAAAAAAAATTACTATAGATGGCATATTGATTATGAAAGAGTATATATAATCTTCTTTTGGAAACATTAAATAGGAATTAAAGTAAATAACCGATCAATTTTCATTTGGGATTTGTCTAGTTGATCTATTCCTGAAGGCAAAAGGCTAAGTTGCTACTGTTAAATTAATAGTATAGCATTCAATGGATTAAAATATCAAAACTAAAGCTACCATTGTAAGGATGTAAGAAATTGTAATAATATTAAACAAGTTGCAAGAGAGTTGAAGGAAACCAAAGTTGAAAAGTACATAGATTAATGTTAGGGATAAAAAAAAGATAAACAAAAGAAGTGCAACTCATTTACATATATAATAATGTCGTCGGCCAAAAACGTACGTTATTAATTTAATTCATTGTTTATGAACTAGCTAGGGACCCCACCTTCTATTTTTGGAGCTTTGTGAAGAATGCAATACATTTTTCTTCTACGGTGGCTGACGCTGCGGTTATAAATGTCGTGGGCACAAAGTATTTCATCACGTACAATAAAAAATAAACAATAAACCAAATCCGATCCGCCATAGTTCTCTCTCTCATCCATTTCTTTTGCCTGGGATTTAAGCATGGATTCCTCAGTTAATGTCCCAAGATGGACACCAAGCCCGGCAAGATCACCACAAAAAGAGCCTGAACCAGCTGATCACAATGACTCTGAAGTCCAAAGCATAGTTTCTGAAGAAGATAACTACAGGTTATCCAAGATGGCAACAAATTTTCCCTTCAGCACTGGCTTTACGAGAAGCAATAATCCTCCTCCTGACTCGGGCATTCATGGAGTTCCCTCTCTCAGGATTGAGATGGAGCCAGTTGACTGCACAACACAAAGAGACGGCATTTTCTTGACATGGACTGATTTATTGGTGACCGTGTCCGGAGGCAAAAAGGGACCCAGGGCGATCTTACAGGGGCTCACAGGGAATGCTGAGCCTGGCAAGGTACTAGCCATCATGGGACCTTCAGGTTGTGGCAAGTCGACCCTTCTTGATGCATTGGCAGGTATATTTGTACGTATTTGCTTGTGTTTGATTTCCATTTTCCAAAAACATTTTCTTCTGATCGAACGTTCATCAGTCCCATCTTCTGGATTAAGATACAACGTAAAACATAACAGTAGCGGTAACAGATATATTCAGGGTTCTGACTTTTTGAGGTAGAAATTTAGAAATTTTGCATGGTTTGTGAAATAAATAAAAATAAAATAAAATAATTTTTCTGTGAGAATAGAATGGAATAATTATTATTTAGTTTGGGGGGACGAATAGAATAAAATAAAAATAGTTATTATGACTTATTACAATATTATATTTGTAAAACTAACTTTGAAATAAAAAAAAATAAAAAATAAAAAGATAAAAAGATTTTTTATTATATATATTATTTAGTTTTATTTTATTTTTAAATATTAATTTTTATTTATAATCTAATAATTAACATTACAAAATATTAATATAATATTTATAATTTAAATATTATTATGATTGTTTATTTTTATTTTATTTTTTTAATATTAATAATTTATAATTTATTTAAAATATTAATTTTGATATTTTAAATATTAGTATTTTCTTTATAATTTAAATATAATCATGATTAAAATATTAGTACTTTAAATTAATTTTTAAATTCAAAATATTTTTTAATATATAATTGAAAATTTAAACTCTTTATTATAATAAGATTTATTTTCATCAAAAACAAAAATGCTCTTTATATAATTTACTAAAATTTATACCAAAAGATAAAATTAAGTGATTTTTTTTCTTTTATAATGATTTAATTTTTATTTTTATTAAGACTTTAAAATTTTAGTAATTTAATAATTTTTTGTTAAGTATTAGTATAATTTTTTATTTTTTTTCTCTATTTGTATTTTTTATTTTTTCAATTTAAATTTTCACTTAATAATTTTAAAATTAATATTTTTAAAAGATTAGTATTTTATTTATAATTTAAATATTATTTTTTTAATTTAAAATATTAGTTTTATAAGTTTAGGTTTATAATTTTTGAAAGAAAACAAAATATTAATTTTATAAATTTAGTCTAAAATGTTTTAAATTCTATTCTCATGTGTATAGAACAACTACTACCATGAAAAAAAATAATATTAATTATTCGAAGGTTTAGCAAGATTTTGATGAATACCATTTCTTTAAAATAGTTTTTTTTTTTTTCATAAACAAGCTAAACATAGAAATTTTTTTTTTGAAAAATAGATTTAGCTATCCTCCTATCCAAACAATGTTTTTTATGTTTCCCAAACATTGAGGATGTGGGACGTGTCATCCCATTATACATTCCAACTATTTTTGTTTCCCAAACATTGGGGATGTGGGACGTGTCATCCCATTATAGATTCCAACTATTTTAGTTTAAGTTTTATAAATTGACTTTGAAGTACCTGCTAAAACTTATAGTCGGGGTTTTTACTTTTTCAGAAAGAACTAGATGCACATGTTCCTTTCTCTCTTAACTCATGGCACGCCATCCATTTATGATTTCCGGATTACTCCTACCCCTTTTTTAGTTGAGGTCAACACTTTTCGCACGTGGCCGCTATAGCCAATGTGAATTCTTGCTGTGTCGCGGGCATCGGTCAAGTCAAATGCTCTCAGAAAATTGAGTACTTGATCAAAGTTTAGCTCTTTTAATTTGACTGGCTCAATGGGCTTCATATTCACACTCTCCTCGTCAAGTTTTGATTATTCAAGTAGTTAATGACATATTGTGTTTAATTTTAAAATTAATTAGACATAATATTTGAAAAAATTTAAATTTTTTTTTTAAAAAAAATTTATTTTTAATATATTTAATCAATCATATGCATTATTATTTTGAATAAAAAGACTTTTATAACTAACGAATTAAAATATTATTTTGTTATTTTTATTCTCATATGCTATTAACGTAGGGTGTAAAAATGATACATAATCATGTTATCATTTATTATTATATATTATTATACTATATTAGATTTATGTGATATAAAATGATAAAAATTATTTTAATTAATAATAATATAAAGATTTAATTGAATGTAAATGAAAAATAAAAATTTATTTTAAAATTTTTAAATAATTCAAAAATTTTAAAATATTATATATGTCATTATAAATTTATTGTCTAGCAATGGTATGATTATATGTTTCTCCACCTCTCGTAGGGAACTTCTAAATAATTTCATTTAACATGGTCAAAAAGTTCACCTGTTTGATTAGGAAGAGCCTTCAGATCTTTTGGCGTTGTTTACGTTTGTCTTTTTCTATCTTGAACAGAGTTTGTCTAGATTTCCTTTTTTTGTTTTAGGGCCTCATCCGTAACTCACTTTTGTTTTAGGGGCTATTCCTGTTGAGGGTCCTGCCATTGGCTCCTTTAGCAGCTACTTCTTTTGTAATTGTACAGAATAGGACCTTTTCTATGCCCAAAGAGTCTCTAGTTTAAGATTCTTCATGGCATTCTAGCTTTTATCGTTAATAAAATTCCATCTTTCGAAAAAAAATTGCAGGAAGACTAAGTTCGAATACACGACAGACTGGGGAGATCCTAATTAATGGTCGAAAGGAGACACTTGCCTTTGGAACGTCGGTAAGGAAAAGCAAAGAGGGAAATTGCAATACAACCCAAGAGTGGTTCTGATTTTTTATGCCCTGCTCTGATTCCAATAGCAACACAAGCTTTTCAACTTAGTTTTTATGGCTTGATTGATAACCCTCTCTTCCCATTCTTTTCACATTTCACATGTCTAAAAATCGAGCATAAAGTAAAAATAAATGAAAGCATTTTGCATATTACTTTAACAGGTGTTGATAATCTCTCACTAATCAACGGCTTTTCTGATGGGTCTCTGTTTTAGGCTTATGTGACTCAAGATGATACTCTAATGACAACACTCACAGTAAGGGAAGCTGTTTACTACTCGGCACAGCTTCAATTGCCTGACTCCATGTCAAAATCTGAAAAGAAGGAAAGAGCTGAGATGACAATCAGGGAAATGGGGTTGCAAGATTCCATGAATACAAGAATCGGAGGGTGGAGCACAAAAGGACTTAGCGGTGGACAAAAGAGGAGAGTTAGCATTTGCATTGAGATCTTAACAAGGCCAAAGCTTCTCTTCCTTGATGAGCCTACTAGTGGACTAGACAGTGCAGCGTCCTACCATGTCATGAGTCGCATTGTCAAGCTAGCCCACCGAGATGGAAGGACTGTAATTGCATCGATTCATCAACCTAGCAGTGAAGTTTTTCAGCTCTTCCACGATCTCTGCCTTCTCTCCTCTGGCAAAACTGTCTATTTTGGTCCTGTTTCAATGGCAGAGCAGGTATAATTCCTTTCCAAAGTACATCTAGACTCGAATTATGTCAAATCTTTTAGATGTTTGAAGCGGCAAAATCTAACGTTCAATTAGTGCACATTGGCACAATAATTATGAGCAATTGATGGATTTTGCAAACTAATCTTGTTTCCAGTTTTTTGCTACAAATGGCTTCCCATGTCCAGTTTTGAGGAACCCATCAGATCACTATCTTAGAACCATCAACAAAGACTTTGATGAAGTAAGTATATTTTTCTTCTCTTTTTCACTGAAAGGATAAATTATTATGCAGTTGATAAGTTAGCAATTTATGAAATTGTTTATTGACGTTGATTAGGACATAGAACAAGGAAAAGGTAGCATTAACACAGAAAAAGTCATCGACACTCTCGTCAAGTCCTACAAGTCATCAGAGATATGGAAGCAAGTCGAGCAGCACGTAGTCAAGATATCCCAAAATGTATGCTTGTTTAAAATTTTAACCACACCCACACCCCACCCCCAAAAAAAGAAAAATCCCACTCCACGAAAACCAATCGTAACTTGCAAGATTTCCTTGTTTGCAGAGAGGAGGACCTCTAGAGAAGAAGGGAAGCCAAGCAAGCTTCATTACCCAAAGCATTGTTCTTACAAAGAGATCCTTTGTTAATATGTATCGTGATCTGGGTTATTACTGGCTTCGCCTTGCAATCTACATCGCATTATGTTTATGTGTTGGGACTATCTTCTATGATATTGGCTTGACCTTTGGCTCAATTCAGGTAACTTGATGATTAACAGATACTATCCTTGCTTTACTAAATTAGATAAAAACAACAGATTCATACCTTTGGATTTTCAGGCTAGAGGCTCCATGCTCATGTTTGTTGCAGCATTCTTGACATTCATGGCAATAGGTGGATTCCCTTCTTTCGTTGAGGACATGAAGGTATTAGCTTTGTTTTTCATTATCCATAATGGCTTAGACATGGTAGGTTCATAGTCCATTAGTGTTGACATTTTTCTTTGTCTTCTTCGAAATCAGATCTTTGGACGGGAAAGATTAAATGGACATTATGGGGTTGGAGCATTTGTCATTGGAAACACGTTTTCATCCATCCCCTACTTGTTTTTGATCTCTTTAGTCCCTGGAGCTCTAGCATATTACCTGGTTGGACTTCAGAAGAGTTTTGAACATTTTGCCTACTTCGTGATATTGCTCTTCACCTGCATGATGCTGGTTGAGAGCTTAATGATGACCGTTGCAAGTATCGTGCCAGATTTTCTCATGGGAATCATAACAGGAGCCGGTATCCAAGGGGTGATGATGCTAAATGGAGGCTTCTTCCGGTTGCCAGATGATCTTCCTAAACCATTTTGGAGATACCCCATGTACTACATTGCGTTTCACAAGTATGCAAATCAAGGATTCTACAAGAATGAATTTCAAGGATTAACTTTCCCAAACAATCAAGCAGGAGGACCTCCCACCATTACTGGTGATGAAATCCTGAGAAACTTTTGGCAAGTAGAGATGGGCTACTCTAAATGGATTGACGTTGCCATCTTGTCTGGCATGGTAGTTATATATCGTCTCATGTTTTGGGGAATTATTAAGACTGTTGAAAAGGTTAAGCCTCTTATTAAAGCTTATATGGCGGCTAAGTCAGTTGCTCCTATGCAGTCAAGTCAGATACCAGAAAATCCACTCTCCACTCCTTAAAAATAAGAAATGCTGCGATGTATTTAATTACTAGAATATATTTATGGCTTTCTCTAGGTTTGCTTGTTATATTTGCAGGTTGAATAAAACTTAACTACTCTCCTAGTGTGAAAATGGAGGATAAAAGTGTTAGCCCATTTCTGATTTGCAAACCCTTCCTGACTTCCTGTACACCCTCTGCGGGATGATCTTCCTTAAACCATTTTGGAGGTGCCCCATGCACTGTATATCGCATTTTACAAGCAATCACATCAGGGATTCTACAAGAATGAATTTCAAGGATTTACTTTCCCCTAACATATCAAGCAGCGCGGACCTCCCACCATATTACTGGTGATGAAGTGTTGAGAAACTTTTGGCAAGAGATGCCTGCTCTAAATGGATTGATGTGGCCATCTTGTTTGGCATGGTGTTTATATATCGTCTCATGTTATTAGGAATTTATCAAAACAGTTAAGCCTTTATATATATGGTTGTTCATGTTTTGTTTTTTAAAGAAAACGAATTGAATATATATATATATATATGCTAAATAGGAACATCAAAATGCAAGTCTATGGTAGCGACAATGCAACAGACCTAGTGCGGCATTACAATTGGAGTTGAGCAACAGCTCACACATCACAATAGCTAGCAAACAACACAGACACTTCGACATAACACCCGTCATTCGGACATAACAACATAACATCGTACCACACCCCTCACACAAGCCTCGAATGGATCAATCCATCAGTTCATGATTTCATTGACCGTGATTTCAACCCAGTCACATTCTCAGGAGGCCACTAGAGCTATATTGCAGACGATACAGCACCCACTTGCAGGCAACGTCCAATTAAAGTCCAGAGGAACCAACAACACATATGTATTCATCATAGGAGATCAAGCTATTATTGGTGAAGTCCAGCACAGCTCCAACGGAAAGTATTGAAGGGGAGCAGATGATCATGACACGGCCTAGGGTCAGCGGCAAAGGCTGGAGACATCCAGCAAACGATAACGGCAGTCTCGATTGGTGAATTAACATCTTTTTATCAACCTACAGTGAAGAAAAGAAAGAAGAGAGCTCTCATTCTTCACAGCTCCGTCTCTCTTTGTTTGTTTTGTTCTAATGAGTATCATATATGGGTCAGAGCCCACATTTAGGCTAATCTTGCTCACCCGCCCCACGAGAAGTTCGAACCCAAAACACAATTGGTGAGGGATACGTCAAGGAAATTCAATTTGAATGAAATTAGTGAATAACGAAGGTAGGCCGAACAAAAAAAAAAAAGGTTTAGCATAAATAATTGATGGAAAAGGTTAACGTCATGTGCATAAAAAAGGGTTCACCTGCATGAATTCACATATATGAGTTCTTTTTTTTTAATTGTTAATTCCTTATATTCGTTTCTCCATTTAGACAATGTGATAGTATGTATAATTATTTAAAGTTCACAGAGATATTCACTTTTGATGACATATATAGATTCAAAAGTTTACTCACAAAAAAGGGCCATCATCACCTGGGGCGGAGCCTCCTTATGTGATGGGGGACCATGGGTCTCCCAAAACTTTTAAAAATATTTTCATAACATATAGAAATTTTTAAATTTTTTTATATATTCTATTAATGATTTTTTTTAAAATAATTTTTTATCTAATAATTAATATAAATAAAAAATAATAAAATAATTTCATATATCTCATCCAATTTTAATTTTTTTAATTTATATTATTATTATTATTTATAGTTATTTATTATTTTTATTTTTATTTTATTTGTTCATATGTTATAAGTTTTTATAATTTTTTTTAAAATTTTTACAAATCATTAACCATATATTTTTTTCATTTTTGTTATATAATATGTGGTACCTACCCTTTACTTGTCATATTTTTCTTTTTTATGTTATGTAAATTTTATTTTATATGATTTTAATATTTAAAAATTAATAAATTATAATATAAGTTGTAGTATTATATTGTTACTTAAAATTTCATTAATGTGTTATTTTTTTATTAATCCTGATAATAAAAGAGAAAATTAATTTGAGTATATTTTTTATATGTTTTACGTTTTATATTTAATTGAAATGAAATTATTTTGAATCTATAATATTTAAATAATTCTGATTATATAAGAAGAAATTATTAATTTTATATATCGTTTTTAACTATTTATATTTTACAAATTATAGTTTTATATTTAGTTTCATATTTCTATTATCAATGTTTTTATTGTTGATTGAATTTAACACATTAATTTTTTAAAACTTTTAACTGTTATTCAACCGTGTTTAACCCTCTTAATAAAATTTAACTAACTCTGCCCCTGATAATCACAAACCAAAATCATAAAAATGAAATCACCTTGCTTGATCCATTTCTGCCACCAGTATGTAAAAGTAGACAGATCTAAACAGATCTAAAATTCCTCTGCCAAAAATGGCCCAAACACTATGGCAGATCAGCATGATATTAGCCTTTGTGTTTTTTTTTTCTTGTTAGGTTTTCTGATCCTAGCTTGTAGTTGTAGCCTGTAGGCCATTTGAGAAAGTTGGACATCTGCCATTTTAATGTTAACCTTAATTTTTGAGAAAGTTGGACATCTGCCATTTTAATGTTAACCTTAATTTTTAATAATCTGTTGGACATATTCTTAGGTGAAATTATCTGAAACCTTAATAAACAAGAATGGGCAGGGGGTGTTTTTTGAACTTGAAAACCTTCATTTCAGAGGTACAATAATCCCTTTTTCTTACCATTAAACCAAAGGCGGCCCAACAAATTCAAAGGTCTAAAGCAAAATATTCAAATGAGGCTTTTTTTTATTAAAATTAAAAAAAATTTATTAAAATTTTATTCTTCTAGCTTTTTGAGATTTAAAATTTTTAATTAAACTTTTATCTTATATTTTAAACTATTATAATTATCTTATATTTTCTAAATAGCTAATATAAAATTAACAATCAAAATTTCTAATTCAAATAAATCAACTATCACATGAAATAAAAATAATATAACAATATAATATAAACTCTAAATTAAAGTAAAAAAATATGTAAAGATTAGAATAATAGTACCTAATTGTTGAATACTTATTACAAACCGCAAATGAGGCTCACAGTTTTATAAAAATAATAAAAGAACAGATTTTTTGTGTATTTTTTGAAGAAAAATTGAAATTAAAGGAAGAAAGGGCAAATAAGAAAGGAAGATTTCAAAAGTAGATATTGTACATTGAAAAAAATTAGTTTTATATATAGGAAAAAAATAGCTGTTGAAAATCATTAAATGCATTGATTGGAAATAAGAAAAATAAGTGAGAAAAAAATAACTGTTGGAGATGAGTAAATATATATGACTGTTGGTTGATTGAAAATAAGAGAATATAGTTGAGAATTAATAGTATTCTATAAAAAAGAAAGTAATAGAAAATTAAAATTATTAGCCACATAATTAAAAAAGTGAAAAAATAATTTTAATAATTATTTTTAATTTTTATATATTTTAATATAATTAAATATATTATAATTATTGTAAAATTATAAATTTTTTCTAAAGTAGGGCCTCTCCAAATTGGGGGCCTAGAGCCATTGCTTAGGTGGCTTCACCCAAGGGCCGGCACTGCATTAAACCTTGAGTAGAGCATGCCGTATGAATGAAAAATTGCGAAGCAACTCTTCTATGTGAAACAGCATTCCCGTTGTTTTGATTCGCAAAGATTTACCTCCGCCTGGAAATATTGGAAATCCGCCTGAGATTCTTTCAATCGTTCCAGGGTGTTTAAGTGCTTCTACACGGAACTTCAATTGTTTGCCTTTTTAAATCTGTTTTGTTAGATGCTTTTGTGAATCTGACATCTGGCTATAGACTTCAACGTTAGTTGATTGTTCATTTACACGGAGATCTGATTATAATTTATAAATTGGAACCACCTTAGCTTTTCTTTATAAATTGGAACCACCTTAGCTTCTTTAAAGCAGTAGGGACCGATGATCCTCCATCACATACAAAATGCACGTATTATCTCGCAAACTGCGGGAAATTAAGGAACAAGGTTTCAATCATTATACGTATGTTAGGCAAAATCTCAAATTTTAACTTGAAAAACATACTAAAAAAAAAATAAAAAAAAAACATAAAATGAAAAAAGATGTTTACTTATAAATATAAGATCAATTTCATCTTTTATTGATGTGAGTTTCGTAATATTAATGATATTAGAGCATACTTAACTTTTTACTGACGTGAGAAAGATTAGGGTCGAGGTAAACTTGGATTAAAGTGCGTTCTTTTTCTTTACGAGTGAAAAAATTAATGTAATGAAATTGTTGTATAATTGAGTGGGATAAAATGTCACGAATCTCACATCAATATGAAATGAGATGAATCTTAAATTTATATATAAGTAAAGATCTTCTTTTACATAATATATATATTTTAAATTAAAAATATTAATCCGTAACAATTATTCATGTAAATTGAATTTAATGCCTACCATATTGCATTACTTGCCAAACCCTATCCTTTGTAAGTAGAAAAAATACTTACTAGTTTACAATGATGATGCAATACCTGACTCATATCGATTCATAGTTTAAACTTAACTCAAAATTATAGAACAATATAAAACCAAAGTACAATAATTGTGAACATCACTATTTCTTAGTATCAAAATTTCACGTAATCACTTTACAATGGAAAGACTTTCTCATGTCATTTTGATCAGCTGAATGCTGCAAGTATAATACATTCAATTAAAATCCTTGTAAAGTGACTCAGTCTCCGTGTACCAAATGCCTCCATTAATTGATGTGTTGGGTTGAAATTTCCAAGCCATAAGAAGGTGGTTATCAGGAATAACAACAGTTGGGTAGAGTTTTTCCGAATATTGCTTATTTCTTCTTGGTATTATCATTGAAAAGTCCACGGCTCTAGAAACAAATATGTGATCCGCACTAGCAAGGAGCCAGAGCTTTCCAATAGGTTAATTTCAATATGTGGTTATGATACAGTCAAACTATGGCAAGTTTTTCCACCAAGAAAACTATATTCTTGGAATTTGACCGTTAATCAAGCAGCCAACGTCATTGATGGGCACGTCCAAGTTCACAAGATATTTCTACTCCTTTTGAATTCATTAACTCAAATGATTAATTACTTAATACAAATAATTATTTCAAATATGAATTTCAATTTAATAATTATAATTTTTATTAAAAAATATTGAGCTTCTCCACAAAATATTAAAAAAGATTCAAATAACACTAATTAAGCTATACAAAAACACATTTGAATGCATTAACATAATATTACAAATTGCACATTATTATAAAATTACAAGTAAAATATGTTATAATTTTTTTTTCATAAGAAAATTATTATGGATGATGCATTCGAGCATTTAGCTTATTAATTGATATATGTTCGAATCTTTTTTCTCCAATTAAAAAAAATTACTATAGATTGCATATTGATTATGAAAGAGTATATATACTCTTCTTTTGAAAACATTAAATAGGAATTAAAGTAAATAACCGATCAATTTTCATTTGGGATTTGTCTAGTTGATCTATTCCTTAAGGCAAAAGGCTAAGTTGCTACTGTTAAATTAATAGTATAGCATTCAATGGATTAAAATATCAAAACTAAAGCTACCATTGTAAGGATGTAAGAAATTGCAATAATATTAAACAAGTTGCAAGAGAGTTGAAGGAAACCAAATTTGAAAGGGCGATTTTTTTTTTTTAGTCATTAAAAATAAGGTGTGTTTGGAAATAACCCTCCAAATAACTTTAACTGTTTTTAGCCATTAAAGTATATTTTCGGACAAAAATGCCTTTAATGAGACATCTTTGTTGTGGGCACTCTGAAACACTCGGACGGCGGAAAATTATGCAAAGAAATTAGCGAACATCTATTTTCTGCGCAAAACATCTTTTTTTTTTTTGGAGAAGCTTGTGCAAAAGAAAATAATGTTGCATGAGATGGTTTTTTTGAATGTTCGGACATGGCATTCAGATAAATCGAACGAGGAGAGGGAGGTGGTCGTGATGAATCGAAAGCTTGGAGCACGATGTGAAACCAGAAATCCTGCTTAAGGAGGTGAATCAAAAGGAGAAAGACGTGAATGCAAAGCACGAAATGGTCGTGCTACAGCAATCGGGACAGGCCATTGGGTTTAGAGTTTGTGAAAGGGAAAATGTGACACGGGAGGGTGCAGAGTTGGTAACACGCCATGGAGGGGAACAGTGACACGGCAAGGTGCAGAGTTTGTAGGGAAGCAGTGACACCGCAGGGTGCAGAGTTGGTGACACGCCATGGAGTGAAACAGTGACACAGCAGGGTGCAGAGTTGGTGACACGCCATGGAGGGAAGCAGTGACTCGGCATGGTGCTGAGTTTATGACACGGCATGGTGCAGAGTGTGTGACACGGTATTGGTTTAACATCTGACATGCCGTGGTTGTTTACAGAAATCCCGCTTACGCATGTCGTTGTTAACATCCCCCCCTTGATATAGTAAACTTTATAATTCTCTACTAGCCTAATAATTAATCTGTTTCTCTTGGCCTCTGACATGTTTGCAATGTCCAACCCAGGCTATTTGAAATCCAAAGTCTCTGGATTTCAAATAGTTAGGGTTGGACAATTGCTTACAGGTCGGAGGTGAAGAGAAATAGATTAATTATTAGACTTGTGGAGAATTCTAAAGTTGAATACATCAAGGGCGGGATGGTAACAACTGCCAAAAATGCTCGGAAGAACTGCCGATGAAGCATCGACAAAGTCTGCTTTAGAGGCAACGTACGGTCTGTCTATGAGAACTGAGGAGTTTTGGACTATATATAGTAGAGGAATATAAATCGACTTTACCAGTTTAAACGTTTCGACTACCACTGCGGACCTGGTCGTGACACGTCAAGTGCATGCAGATATTGGTGGTGACATGCCACTTGCATGCATACTGGTGGTGACATGGCATGGAGCTGAGTTGGTGATACGGCATAGAGCTGAGTTTGTGACATGCCATGGAAGGAAGCAGTGCCACGACATGGAGTGAAGCAGTGACACGACATTGAGTGAAGTAGTGAGACGACATGGAGTGAAGCAATGACACAGCATGGTGCAGAGTTTGTGACACGACATGGAGGGAAGCAGTGACACGACATTGAGTGAAGCAGTGACACGACATGGAGTGAAGCAGTGACACGGCATGGTGCAGAGTTTGTGACACGGCATGGTGCAGAGTTTGTGACACGACATGGAGGGAAGCAATGACACGACATTGAGTGAAGCAGTGACACGGCATGGAGTGAAGCAGTGACACGGCATGGTGCAGAGTTTTGTGACACGACATGCAGGGAAGCAGTGACACGACATTGAGTGAAGTAGTGACATGACATGGAGTGAAGCAATGACATGGCATGGTGCAGAGTTTGTGACACGACATGAAGGGAAGCAGTGACACGATATTGAGTGAAGCAGTGACACGGCATGGAGTGAAGCAGTGACACGGCATGGTGCAGAGTTTTGTGACACGACATGGAGAGAAGCAGTGACACGACATTGAGTGAAGCAGTGACACGACATGGAATGAAGCAGTGACACGGCATGGTTTTGAGTGTGTGACACGGCATTGCTTTAACATCTGACAAGCCATGGTTTGCTTTGAAATATGTGACACGGCATTAATAGAAAGGCTGGCACGGCGGATTGAAAAACAGGCAATTTCGGAGGCATTCGTTTGGACTTGCCTTAAATTTTATGAATATCAATTTTAAATTTTATTTATTCATTTTTCACAGCAAACAGTTCGTTTTCCCTTTTCCTCATTCCTAAACGTCTGTGTGTGTGAAGCAAGGGCTGTTTGATTCATTTCTCATTGCGAAAGGTAGAAGGGAGTTCAACTTCGTTGTTTAGAAGGTTAACGACACCACTGTAACAGGAAGAAGAATGTCGGATATCGGTGAAGAGGTAAGTGAGACTGAAAAAAAAACCACAAAAAAAACCTTCATTGATTTCGGTAATTTTTTTAGGGGTTTAGGGTGATACATATGGTTGTGTTTTTTTGCAAATGTTAAGTTTTAAACTGTTTGAGTCCTGGTTTGATGATTTTGGGTGTTAAAGTGGTGCTAGGTTGACTAGACTTTGGGGTTTAGTGTGTGATAACATCTTCACTTGATATGCATGGCGTGTAACAGCATTTCACCTCATATGCATGGCGTGTGACAGCATTTCACCTCATATGCATGGTGTGTTACAGCATTTCACCTGGTATGCATGGCGTGTCACAGCATTTCACCTCATATGCATGGCGTGTTACAACATTTCACCTGGTATGCATGGCGTGTGACAGCATTTCACCTGGTATGCATGGCATGTGATAGGCGTGTGACAGGCGTGTGACAGAATTTCACCTCATATGCATGGCGTGTGACAACATTTCACCTTATATGCATGGCGTGTTACAGCATTTCACCTGGTATGCATGACGTGTGACATCATTTCACCTCTTATGCATGGCGTGTCACAACATTTCACTTGGTATGCATGGCGTGTTACAGCATTTCACCTGGTATGCATGGCGTGTGATAGCATTTCACCTGGTATGCATGGCGTGTGACAAGCGTGTGACAGAATTTCACCCCATATGCATGGCGTGTGACATCATTTCACCTCATATGCATGGCGTGTTACAACATTTCACTTGGTATGTATGGCGTGTGACAACATTTTCGCATGATATCCATGACGTGTGACAACATTTTACTTGATATGCATGGCGTGTCAGAACAATTATTTATATAGTTAGTATACCTTTGGGGCACATTATTGGTTAACTGACTCCTACACGTGTGCCATGTGATGCAGATGCATCATAGAGAATATAAGGGTCTTGACAATATCTTCATTGTGCCGAGGGAGAAGTGGGCCTTCAATGTCGCAATAAACACCCACTGTAAGTGGTCCCAGCTCCATTACATCAACAAGACTCTCAAAAAGAAGGGGGAGTTGGATGGTAAGTTACATTGACGCAATGTTGCAATCGGAGCTGATAAGAGTTAAGCAGAATATGATTGCAAAATTGCGTAGCCAATATGGGCACGAAATTTTTTCCAACAGCTGTGCGAGCGAACCATGAACATATCGGCAGTTAGTTGTATAATTTTTTTTCTACAAAATACAATTAAGAGATAAATTTTTTATTGTGTACACAATCATAGGAAATAGAATCATTTTTTTATTACTCACTTCATTATATTTTTATACAGAATAAAATTTTTTTGTATAGACAATTAATTTTATATAGGAATACATTATCTTTGTTAAGTAATTTTGTATCCTTATATTATATTTTTTTGTATCGCAATTTAGTAATAAGTCAGCGTCTGACAACATTGACAATATGCACTCGGCGTGGCACCACCATGTCTGCATGCGTCTGGCGTGTCACACCCGGTATGCATGCAAGTGGTGTGTCACAACTAATATCTGCATGTACTTGGCGTGTCACCAGCAAGTCTTTGTGCACTAGGCGTGTCACAAAATGTCTGCATAGAGTCGACGTGTCACCAATATGTCTGCATGCACTTGGGGTGTCACTACCATATCTGCATGCACTTGGCGTGTCACCAGCAAGTCGATGTGCACCTGACGTGTCACAAAAATGTCTGCATAGAGTCGGCGTGTCACCAACATGTCTGCATGCACTTGGGGTGTCACTACCATATCTGCATGCACTTGACGTGTCACCAGCAAGTCGATGTGCACTTGGCGTGTCACAAAAATGTCTGCATAGAGTTGGCGTGTCACCAACATGTCTGCATGCACTTGGGGTGTCACTACCATATCTGCATGCACTTGGCGTGTCACCAGCACGTCGATGTGCACCTGACGTGTCACAAAAATGTCTGCATAGAGTCGACGTGTTACCAATATGTCTGCATGCACTTGGGGTGTCACTACCATATCTGCATGCACTTGGCGTGTCACCAGCACGTTGATGTGCACCTGACGTATCACAAAAATGTCTGTATAGAGTCGGCGTGTTACCAACATGTTTGCATGCACTTTGGGTGTCACTACCATATCTGCATGCACTTGGCGTGTCACCAGCAAGTCCATGTGCACCTGGTGTGTCACAAAAATGTCTGCATAGAGTCGGCGTGTCACCAACATGTCTGCATGCACTTGGCGTGTCAGCAGCACGAAAAGGATACCGTGTCACTGCTTCCCTCAATGACGTGTCACCGACTCTACAGCCTGGCTTCTCACATTTTTACCCTATCATAAACTCTAAACCAAAGCGGACAATTGATATAGTTTTGCAACGTCGTTTGTAAAATGAGTAAAATTTCCTTATGTATATTGAAGCAATTTGCTTCAAGCAATAATGCAATGAATGTTTTAGCTTTACAATTGTCGAAATGTAGAGCAATATTGTTGATTTTTTATTTATATATGCTGTCCAAAGATTAGACAATTTACATTCCATACTATACCACCATGCATGGTGTGGCTAAAGTCAATTATTGACAACTTCTATGCCTAGGCAATGCTATTATTATACACTGGTTTATAACAAATATCATTATTCAATGCAAATGTCAATGGCCAAGATCGAAACAGTTCGATTCAAACCCTAACAAAGCAACAGATAAATTGCAGTTAGTTAGGCCTCGATAATATGTCTTTGTCCACAACACACACTACGTTTTCAGACATTGTCCTTCGGATTGGACAGTTGTTGTGTATATGATAGGTTTCTTTGCAAATTAAATACGCTTTCGGTCGGCGCACTCGTCGGGGCGTTGATTGACTTCAAGATGGTGCTGGATTTGTTGATGGATTTGCAAATGGAGATGGGCAATTCTGTCTGTTGTGCCCGTACATCTTGCATTGTGAACATCTCCGTGCTCGACTGCCTTCACCAGCGGATGGAATCTTTCTCCTCCTAGGTCTTCCTGCTTGGCCTCGCCAAGGTGGTGGCAAGACGACAATTTGTTTCACATACGGGGGGATGTCCCATTCACTAGGATGCCTTACTGGGCGAATGGACCCCGCATAACCCTCCACCCAAACGGTTGTCTTGTAGTAATCGGTGCAGAAATCAAAGGCTTCACGTTTACATTTACTGAAAAATACAATGAACCCAATATTCAAGCAAAATATAATGCTATGTTATGTCAAATTAAGGATCAAATAAGAAATAAAAAAAATATAATCTAACCTTATTGCTGCAATGGCATGGCTGCATGGCAGCAAATCTTTTTGGAACTCACAACATGAACACGTCTTCGTGGACAGGTTAACAAGTCCGTCAATCTTCCCGTCTTTAACTTCAAACTCCACTCGATTGATAGGCTTCACTACAAAGCGATGTGCATCATTGAAGCGTTTGCTCAATTGCCTAGCACCCCAAAGGCTGAGGGGTGTGGTCACCTTGACAGCCTCCTCGTACCGATCATGGAACCAACGCTGGAACATGTCTCGTATGAACTCGATCAAAACAGTGATTGGTATTTGTCTGGCATGCTTTAAGCAGGAGTTAACACATTCGGCAATGTTTGAGGTCATCATTTGGTATTGCCTTGTCGGTGAACATGCACATGCCCATCTCTCAGGGCCTATTCTCAAAAGATCAGCATAGGCTCCCGCATGAATCTGCTTGAGCTGGTTCATATGTCCATTGAATTCGAAAACCTTATAGCAATCTCGAGCAAGGGTGAAAATCATAGAAACGTCATCACGCTTGAACTTGTTTTTAAAGTTTTTCTTCAAATGGTAACCGCATAAACCGTGGTGCGCTTCTGGGTATAAATTTTGGATTGCTTTCTTAATGCCGAGATGCTGATCAGAAATGAACATAGTGTTTTTAGGACAACCAACCGCATCACGTAGCTTGATGAGAAACCACGACCACGAGTCTTCATCCTCAACATGGCCGACGCCAAACGCAACTGGATATACACACTCGTTTGCGTTTTTGCATACAGCAACAAACAGAACACCCTTGAACCTGCCTTTTAGATGTGTTGCATCAATTGCAACCGTAAGACGCATTACATCCCTAAACCCCCGAATACAAGCCTCGTATGACCAGAAACAATATTTGAATCTTTCAGCCTCGTCAGTAGCCACTGCTGTGACTGTGCCAGGATTTTCTTATTCCAACATATAAAAATATGAGGGTATTAGTTGAAATGACTCCTTCGGGGGATCAAAAACAAGCGTCTCCGCATACTCCTTTGCTTGCCAAGCCTTACCATACAAGCATTCCAATCCCCACTGAACCCTCATCTCACCAATTATGTCCTTAGGTCTCAACGTTACTCCATTAGCCCGAAGCTTGGGTACCATAAGTTCACCAATTATCTTGGCACTCACAGATGGAAATCGCCCTTGCAACCCATCAACAGTACATGTGTGTACTTTGTGGAATTTTTGAACTTCCCAATACCCTCCTCCGTCAGGTAACTTCCTTGAACGGACACTAAACTTGCATGCCTTGTCTTTGCAACCAACCTCGTAACGACTTTTGCATGACCTTTTCACTCTTATCCCAAACTGCTCTTTTAGAGCCAACATGTTCAGAGCTCATTTCAACTCCGCCTTCGAGGAAAACATTCTTCCTTTGTATAAGCGATCATTGGGACATGTCGACTCCTCAGTGCTAATTGTTTGGAAAGAGAACCTTTCTGCACCTGCAATTCGCCACGTAAAAGATATCCCTTCATTTCGCCTTTCTTGATAACTATCATTGAGCATTGTATCAACGGAACGATTTTCGTCCTCACCAGCGATGGGGTTATTTTATATGGGATCATCACACTGAACATTTCCTACATCAAAACCTTTAACAGGTTTCGTTTCACCTTCAACATTATTGCAAATTGGAATGTCACTGTCATAAAGGCAGTCATTGTCTGAAATGTCATGATCCCATTCGTCAAGCCCATCATTCGAACTGTCATCAAATCTATCTTCACTGCCAGCAAACAAATCCTCATTTCCCTCATAACATGCAACATTATCCTCCAGTGTCGCAGTGTTAACATCCAACGTCACAGTGTTGTACTCACATGTCGTATTCTCATTTGAAATTGGAATTACACACTCTACCGTTTCACCCGATCGATGCATTCTTTTAGCAACAGACCCTAATTGGTTTGATGCACATCCCGATCTGAATTGTGCACCCAACTCTTCTATCAATGTCCTCTGGTTACCGGGTTGTACAAACTCTTGAGGATACCTCAACTGTGGGTTGCGGACCGAATGCTCTGGCATATGTGAAGCATTGTAAATCTGATTCTGATTAAGCTGATTACCATGTTTTTCAACTTCTTCATGTGACATAACATTTGTTTCGGGTCTCTTAATGCTGACATACACAGTCGGAACATTCCTCTGTTCTAGCAGAATTAATGCAACATCCTCATCATCCTTGATAATTGACCGTGATAGCTCCCCAGGTGTACTGATCAATGCATGCAACTCAATATCGTCAATTTCTGAGTTTACCCCAACAACATTTTCAACCAGCTTCATCAAGCTCGCAAACGACAAATCACTCCTAACCCCCCGCATTCGTGACTCACCACCCTTATACATGCCATCCACCCACTGACCACCGTGTCTTATCACAAGTCGCAAAATTGGAACCCCACTGAAATTTTGAAAACAAAAATAATTATTCAATTTACTTAATTATTTAATTATTTACTTAATTACATGGTGGTGACAAGCCAAGTGCATGCATGCATGCTGGTGACACGTCAAGTGCAGGCAGACGTGCTGGTGACACGACAAGTGCATGCATGCATGCTGGTGACACAATAAGCGCATGCATGCATGCTGGTGACATGCCAAGTGCATATAGACATGCTGGTGACACGACAAATGCACATAGACATGCTGGTGACACGCCAAGTGCACATAGACATGCTGGTGACACGACAAGTGTATGCAGACATGCTGGTGACACGCCAAGTGCACGCCAAGTGCACATAGACATGCTGGTGACACGACAAGTGCATGCAGACATGCTGGTGACACGACAAGTGCACATAGACATGCTGGTAACAACTCTGTGCAATGTTTCTAATCCGTATTCTGATTTACAAAAAAGTTTCACAAATTTTTGTGTTGCAGCAACGAACCCAAAAACATACCTTGATGTCATCTCCGCAATGGGGTTTATTTTTCGAGGACAATATGGCCAAATGGCGAGAGATAGATCACGGCACGAAGACGATAGTGCTCAAAAGAGAGTTGATAGAGCTCACACAGTTCAGAGAGTTGAGAGAGCTGATGACGATGGTGCTGAACACAGAGTTGATACAGTTCAGAGAGCTGAGAGAGAAAGATGAGCGAGCACAAACAACTGAGCATTAATTTCTAATTTTTGGAAGATGGCAGGAAGCAGATATTGACAGCTTAATTTGCCACAGTGTTTTTTAAGGGTATTTTCGTCTGCTCATGCTTCTTTTTGGGTAGAAACAGATAACTTTATTTTGGTGGTTACTTTTGAAATCATCTTATAAGGAGGGTTATTTCTCACAATTTCTTCAATTTGAAAAGTACATAGATTAATGTTAGGGATAAAAAAAAAGATAAACAAAAGAAGTGCAACTCATTTACATATATAATAAAGTCAGTCGGCCAAAAATGTACGTCATTAATTTAAGTCATTGTTTATGAACTAGCTAGGGACCCCACCTTCTATTTTTGGAGCTTTGTGAAGAATGCAATACATTTTTCTTCTACGGTGGCTGACGCTGCGGTTATAAATGTCGTGGGCACGAACTATTTCATCACGTACAATAAAAAATAAACAATAAACCAAATCCGATCCGCCATAGTTCTCTCTCTCATCCATTTCTTTTGCCTGGGATTTGAGCATGGATTCCTCAGTTAATGTCCCAAGATGGACACCAAGCCCGGCAAGATCACCACAAAAAGAGCCTGAACCAGCTGATCACAATGACTCTGAAGTCCAAAGCATAGTTTCTGAAGAAGATAACTACAGGTTATCCAAGATGGCAACAAATTTTCCCTTCAGCACTGGCTTTACGAGAAGCAATAATCCTCCTCCTGACTCGGGCATTCACGGAGTTCCCTCTCTCAGGATTGAGATGGAGCCAGTTGACTGCACAACACAAAGAGATGGCATTTTCTTGACATGGACTGATTTATTGGTGACAGTATCCGAAGGCAAAAAGGGACCCAGGGCGATCTTACAGGGGCTCACAGGGAATGCTGAGCCTGGCAAGGTACTAGCCATCATGGGACCTTCAGGTTGTGGCAAGTCGACCCTTCTTGATGCATTGGCAGGTATATTTGTACGTATTTGCTTAAGTTTGATTTCCATTTTCCAAAAACATTTTCTTCTGATCGAACGTTCATCAGTCCCATCCTCTGGATTAAGATACAACGTAAAACATAACAGTAGCGGTAACAGATATATTCAGGGTTCTGACTTTTTGAGGTAGAAATTTAGAAGTTTTGCATGGTTTGTGAAATAAATAAAAATAAAATAAAATAATTTTTCTGTGAGAATAGAATCGAATAGTTATTATTTAGTTTGGTAGGACGAATAGAATAAAATAAAAATAGTTATTATGACTTATTACAATATTTGATTTGTAAAACTAACTTTGAAATAAGAAAAAAATAAAAAATAAAAAGATAAAAAGATTTTTTATTATATATATTATTTAGTTTTATTTTATTTTTAAATATTAATTTTTATTTATAATCTAATAATTAACATTACAAAATATTAATATATTATTTATAATTTAAATATTATTATGATTGTTTATTTTTATTTTATTTTTTAATATTAATAATTTATAATTTATTTAAAATATTAATTTTGATATTTTAAATATTAGTATTTTATTTATAATTTAAATATAATCATGATTAAAATATTAATACTTTAAATTAATTTTTAAATTCAAAATATTTTTTAATATATAATTGAAAATTTAAACTCTTTATTATAATAAGATTTATTTTCATCAAAAACAAAAATGCTCTTTATATAATTTACTAAAATTTATACCAAAAGATAAAATTAAGTGATTTTTTTTCTTTTATAATGATTTAATTTTTATTTTTATTAAGACTTTAAAATTTTAGTAATTTAATAATTTTTTGTTAAGTATTAGTATAATTTTTTATTTTTTTTCTCTATTTGTATTTTTTATTTTTTCAATTTAAATTTTCACTTAATAATTTTAAAATTAATATTTTTAAAAGATTAGTATTTTATTTATAATTTAAATATTATTTTTTTAATTTAAAATATTAGTTTTATAAGTTTAGGTTTATAATTTTTGAAAGAAAACAAAATATTAATTTTATAAATTTAGTCTAAAATGTTTTAAATTCTATTCTCATGTGTATAGAACAACTACTACCATGAAAAAAAATAATATTAATTATTCGAAGGTTTAGCAAGATTTTGATGAATACCATTTCTTTAAAATAGTTTTTTTTTTTTTCATAAACAAGCTAAACATAGAAATTTTTTTTTTGAAAAATAGATTTAGCTATCCTCCTATCCAAACAATGTTTTTTATGTTTCCCAAACATTGAGGATGTGGGACGTGTCATCCCATTATACATTCCAACTATTTTTGTTTCCCAAACATTGGGGATGTGGGACGTGTCATCCCATTATAGATTCCAACTATTTTAGTTTAAGTTTTATAAATTGACTTTGAAGTACCTGCTAAAACTTATAGTCGGGGTTTTTACTTTTTCAGAAAGAACTAGATGCACATGTTCCTTTCTCTCTTAACTCATGGCACGCCATCCATTTATGATTTCCGGATTACTCCTACCCCTTTTTTAGTTGAGGTCAACACTTTTCGCACGTGGCCGCTATAGCCAATGTGAATTCTTGCTGTGTCGCGGGCATCGGTCAAGTCAAATGCTCTCAGAAAATTGAGTACTTGATCAAAGTTTAGCTCTTTTAATTTGACTGGCTCAATGGGCTTCATATTCACACTCTCCTCGTCAAGTTTTGATTATTCAAGTAGTTAATGACATATTGTGTTTAATTTTAAAATTAATTAGACATAATATTTGAAAAAATTTAAATTTTTTTTTTAAAAAAAATTTATTTTTAATATATTTAATCAATCATATGCATTATTATTTTGAATAAAAAGACTTTTATAACTAACGAATTAAAATATTATTTTGTTATTTTTATTCTCATATGCTATTAACGTAGGGTGTAAAAATGATACATAATCATGTTATCATTTATTATTATATATTATTATACTATATTAGATTTATGTGATATAAAATGATAAAAATTATTTTAATTAATAATAATATAAAGATTTAATTGAATGTAAATGAAAAATAAAAATTTATTTTAAAATTTTTAAATAATTCAAAAATTTTAAAATATTATATATGTCATTATAAATTTATTGTCTAGCAATGGTATGATTATATGTTTCTCCACCTCTCGTAGGGAACTTCTAAATAATTTCATTTAACATGGTCAAAAAGTTCACCTGTTTGATTAGGAAGAGCCTTCAGATCTTTTGGCGTTGTTTACGTTTGTCTTTTTCTATCTTGAACAGAGTTTGTCTAGATTTCCTTTTTTTGTTTTAGGGCCTCATCCGTAACTCACTTTTGTTTTAGGGGCTATTCCTGTTGAGGGTCCTGCCATTGGCTCCTTTAGCAGCTACTTCTTTTGTAATTGTACAGAATAGGACCTTTTCTATGCCCAAAGAGTCTCTAGTTTAAGATTCTTCATGGCATTCTAGCTTTTATCGTTAATAAAATTCCATCTTTCGAAAAAAAATTGCAGGAAGACTAAGTTCGAATACACGACAGACTGGGGAGATCCTAATTAATGGTCGAAAGGAGACACTTGCCTTTGGAACGTCGGTAAGGAAAAGCAAAGAGGGAAATTGCAATACAACCCAAGAGTGGTTCTGATTTTTTATGCCCTGCTCTGATTCCAATAGCAACACAAGCTTTTCAACTTAGTTTTTATGGCTTGATTGATAACCCTCTCTTCCCATTCTTTTCACATTTCACATGTCTAAAAATCGAGCATAAAGTAAAAATAAATGAAAGCATTTTGCATATTACTTTAACAGGTGTTGATAATCTCTCACTAATCAACGGCTTTTCTGATGGGTCTCTGTTTTAGGCTTATGTGACTCAAGATGATACTCTAATGACAACACTCACAGTAAGGGAAGCTGTTTACTACTCGGCACAGCTTCAATTGCCTGACTCCATGTCAAAATCTGAAAAGAAGGAAAGAGCTGAGATGACAATCAGGGAAATGGGGTTGCAAGATTCCATGAATACAAGAATCGGAGGGTGGAGCACAAAAGGACTTAGCGGTGGACAAAAGAGGAGAGTTAGCATTTGCATTGAGATCTTAACAAGGCCAAAGCTTCTCTTCCTTGATGAGCCTACTAGTGGACTAGACAGTGCAGCGTCCTACCATGTCATGAGTCGCATTGTCAAGCTAGCCCACCGAGATGGAAGGACTGTAATTGCATCGATTCATCAACCTAGCAGTGAAGTTTTTCAGCTCTTCCACGATCTCTGCCTTCTCTCCTCTGGCAAAACTGTCTATTTTGGTCCTGTTTCAATGGCAGAGCAGGTATAATTCCTTTCCAAAGTACATCTAGACTCGAATTATGTCAAATCTTTTAGATGTTTGAAGCGGCAAAATCTAACGTTCAATTAGTGCACATTGGCACAATAATTATGAGCAATTGATGGATTTTGCAAACTAATCTTGTTTCCAGTTTTTTGCTACAAATGGCTTCCCATGTCCAGTTTTGAGGAACCCATCAGATCACTATCTTAGAACCATCAACAAAGACTTTGATGAAGTAAGTATATTTTTCTTCTCTTTTTCACTGAAAGGATAAATTATTATGCAGTTGATAAGTTAGCAATTTATGAAATTGTTTATTGACGTTGATTAGGACATAGAACAAGGAAAAGGTAGCATTAACACAGAAAAAGTCATCGACACTCTCGTCAAGTCCTACAAGTCATCAGAGATATGGAAGCAAGTCGAGCAGCACGTAGTCAAGATATCCCAAAATGTATGCTTGTTTAAAATTTTAACCACACCCACACCCCACCCCCAAAAAAAGAAAAATCCCACTCCACGAAAACCAATCGTAACTTGCAAGATTTCCTTGTTTGCAGAGAGGAGGACCTCTAGAGAAGAAGGGAAGCCAAGCAAGCTTCATTACCCAAAGCATTGTTCTTACAAAGAGATCCTTTGTTAATATGTATCGTGATCTGGGTTATTACTGGCTTCGCCTTGCAATCTACATTGCATTATGTTTATGTGTTGGGACTATCTTCTATGATATTGGCTTGACCTTTGGCTCAATTCAGGTAACTTGATGATTAACAGATACTATCCTTGCTTTACTAAATTAGATAAAAACAACAGATTCATACCTTTGGATTTTCAGGCTAGAGGCTCCATGCTCATGTTTGTTGCAGCATTCTTGACATTCATGGCAATAGGTGGATTCCCTTCTTTCGTTGAGGACATGAAGGTATTAGCTTTGTTTTTCATTATCCATAATGGCTTAGACATGGTAGGTTCATAGTCCATTAGTGTTGACATTTTTCTTTGTCCTCTTCGAAATCAGATCTTTGGACGGGAAAGATTAAATGGACATTATGGGGTTGGAGCATTTGTCATTGGAAACACGTTTTCATCCATCCCCTTCTTGTTTTTGATCTCTTTAGTCCCTGGAGCTCTAGCATATTACCTGGTTGGACTTCAGAAGAGTTTTGAACATTTTGCCTACTTCGTGATATTGCTCTTCACCTGCATGATGCTGGTTGAGAGCTTAATGATGACCGTTGCAAGTATCGTGCCAGATTTTCTCATGGGAATCATAACAGGAGCCGGTATCCAAGGGGTGATGATGCTAAATGGAGGCTTCTTCCGGTTGCCAGATGATCTTCCTAAACCATTTTGGAGATACCCCATGTACTACATTGCGTTTCACAAGTATGCAAATCAAGGATTCTACAAGAATGAATTTCAAGGATTAACTTTCCCAAACAATCAAGCAGGAGGACCTCCCACCATTACTGGTGATGAAATCCTGAGAAACTTTTGGCAAGTAGAGATGGGCTACTCTAAATGGATTGACGTTGCCATCTTGTTTGGCATGGTAGTTATATATCGTCTCATGTTTTGGGGAATTATTAAGACTGTTGAAAAGGTTAAGCCTCTTATTAAAGCTTATATGGCGGCTAAGTCAGTTGCTCCTATGCAGTCAAGTCAGATACCAGAAAATCCACTCTCCACTCCTTAAAAATAAGAAATGCTGCGATGTATTTAATTACTAGTATATATTTATGGCTTTCTCTAGGTTTGCTTGTTATATTTGCAGGTTGAATAAAACTTAACTACTCTCCTAGTGTGAAAATGGAGGATAAAAGTGTTAGCCCATTTCTGATTTGCAAACCCTTCCTGACTTCCTGTACACCCTCTGCGGGATGATCTTCCTTAAACCATTTTGGAGGTGCCCCATGCACTATATATCGCATTTTACAAGCAATCACATCAAGGATTCTACAAGAATGAATTTCAAGGATTTACTTTCCCCTAACATATCAAGCAGCGCGGACCTCCCACCATATTACTGGTGATGAAGTGTTGAGAAACTTTTGGCAAGAGATGCCTGCTCTAAATGGATTGATGTGGCCATCTTGTTTGGCATGGTGTTTATATATCGTCTCATGTTATTAGGAATTTATCAAAACAGTTAAGCCCTTATATATATGGTTGTTCATGTTTTGTTTTTTAAAGAAAACGAATTGAATATAATATATGCTAAATAGGAACATCAAAATGCAAGTCTATGGTAACGACAATGCAACAGACCTAGTGCGGCATTACAATTGGAGTTGAGCAACAGCTCACACATCACAATAGCTAGCAAACAACACAGACACTTCGACATAACACCCCTGTCATTCGGACATAACAACATAACATCGTACCACACCCCTCACACAAGCCTCGAATGGATCAATCCATCAGTTCATGATTTCATTGACCGTGATTTCAACCCAGTCACATTCTCAAAAGGCCACTAGAGCTATATTGCAGACGATACAGCACCCACTTGCAGGCAACGTCCAATTAAAGTCCAGAGGAACCAACAACACATATGTATTCATCATAGGAGATCAAGCTATTATTGGTGAAGTCCAGCACAGCTCCAATGGAAAGTATTGAAAGGGAGCAGATGATCATGACACGGCCTAGGATCAGCGGCAAAGGCTGGAGACACCCAGCAAAGGATAACGGCAGTCTCGATTGGTGAATTAACATCTTATCAACCTACAGTGAAGAAAAGAAAGAAGAGAGCCCTCATTCTTCACAGCTCCCTCTCTCTTTTTTATTTTTGTTACACTTTCGTTTAGTCTTTTGTTTTCTTTTTTTCATTATTTTTCTTCTTTCTCCTTTTATTTTCCTGTATAGAACAAGATGGAGTTATTCCAATATATTATGAGTATCAATACTCAGCAAATCTAAAGCACATATCATGTCAGCACTACATCATGTTCCCCCGTAAATATTACTCTCTATACCATCACTCGTTTCTACCTATTTTTTAATTAAAAAAAAAAGATTCGAATCTTATTTTTTAAATAAGTGGATTATGCACCGAATAATAAATTAAATGCAGGACATGACATGATCCAAACATGACATGAGCCTATGCTCATCCCAGCAACCCCAGGACTCCATAACATAAGAGAGAAATACCCTCTCCCACCCCAGCTTACTTCCACCCGAAAAATACCCCAAGAATCACCCATAGCCAGAAATCATATCTAAATATAAAAGGCAGTCTGTACCCCACATCACCCAGGGCCGCCCTAAATAACAGAAAAAGAACCATTAATTGCATGGGAAGGCACACAACAACCTCACGGCCACTCCAAAGCAGGACCTTGTAATGTGGATGAGTTATGTTCATGGAAAGAGAATCAGTCAATCAGATCATAACTTAGTACTTATTCAATTTGGTTCATAAAATGGGAATTGAAACGTTATTCGCTTCATGAAACAGGAATCAAGACATAATTTCTTACTTGCTCAGAAGGCAGAATTATATATATAAAGCCAAAAGGATTTACGGAGAGATGATGTTGGCATGGCATCGTTTGTCTGGAAGAAAAGAAAAATGTAGTAACAGACAAGGGCGTCAGTGGCACTACCCAGGTCACGGGTAAAGGGGGTGTTTCACTTGAATTTTCACCTTCTCTGTTAGGTAATTCTCTGTCTCTCCTTATTTACTTTTGCAGTTGACAAAAACTGAAAAACTCCAACTGAAGAAACTCAGGCTTATTAACTTCAACTCCAACCAGCATCATCTTCTTGCAACACACATCCAAATTCTTGCAATCTCTTTTTGCAGATAAAATATATTCACCTACTTATTCTTCCTCTATAAAATACCTCGGAAGAAATATCACAAAAGGAAAACATTCTCACATCCTTATGAATCACTCAGCTATTTTCAAACCCTCCCTCCCCCCCGGGAAAAGGATCCATACAAAGAGGAGTACTTACTCTAGAGTTCATTGAAGCAAAGCTGGGCTGAAGTGTTGTGAGACCTGCGCCCTTGGGTCCAGAAGTTTTGTGAGTGGAGCGATGCTCACGCATCTTGGTGTCTTGTATTGATTCGAGAAGCTAAAGCTAATGAGTTCCAGGATCAATACAAGATTTCAAGATGCGTCAGTTTCAATCCGACCATGGAGTTTCTTAACTCAAGGAAGTCTCAAAATAGTTCAGCCTAGCCTTGCCACAATGAACACCTAAACAATATCATCGTTGAGAAAATGGTAGGGCAAAAATATAACTTCGATCATGAAAACCATGTCTAATTTCTTTGTTTAATTAACTCTTATCCATTTTGTAACGTTCTCGGCCTGCTTCTAATTTATTTGTTATTGTTATTTTTAAATAAAAGAGTTAAGGCACGTATTTAACGTTAGGAATATTAACCATTTTTGAGAAAAAGAATGACATCTTCCAGCTCATTAGGATTGAAGAGGGCCCCCATACAAGAAAACTTATCACGAGCAAACGACGTCGTTTAAAGGCCTCGCAGAGAGGATTAGTTCTGAAGGTAACCCTGGGGCCACCATTCAGCTTCCACCTGTACGGCTTTGATCGCAAAACGTGAATCCTTGCCTCGCTATATGAAGTTATCCACTGAAGAAAGAAACAGTGTCGGGTGAAACTTTCTAGAAGAGTAAAACAGACAGACGGATAGAGAGAGTGGGGGAAAAAAATACGAAAACAGGAATGGAGGAAGAGGAGCATGAGGTGTACGGAGGAGAAATACCCGATGAAGGAGAGATGGAAGGCGACTTGGACACTCACAACGCGGATGTTGATATGTCGACCGCCGACGACGACGCCGTCAAGGTAAATTAGAAAAAGTAAAAAGTAAAACCCTAGCTGAATCCTGTCCGTCGATTATTGTTATTATTATTGTTCTTGTTGTTTGATTGTGGTAGGAACTGGATGAGATGAAGAAACGGTTGAAGGAAATGGAAGATGAAGCGGCGGCTCTCCGCGAAATGCAGGCCAAGGTTGAGAAGGAAATGGGTGCTGTTCAAGGTTTTTTGTTGGATTTCTATATGATTTGTTATTTGTTCCGAAGTTATTCTGTGGATTTTATTATTTTTGTTGAATTTGGTGCATTTATTGAAGCTAAAACTTCTAAATGGTTTTAAATTAAAAATAGAGTATTATTTCATTTTTCAGTGATTCTAGTGTGTTAGTTTATAAAGGTTTTAGTGGAGAACTCTAACCAAGAGTTATAATCTGGATTACTTTGAAGGTGCTGATTTGTGCTCACTCCGATTTTAGAACCATTTTATCTAACCTCACTCTAAATTTAACATTTATACAAATTTTAATTGGAATGTTGCACACAGATCCTGCTGGTGCAGCGGCTAATCAGGCGGGCAGAGAGGAAGCTGATTCACGATCAGTTTTTGTTGGCAATGTGAGAAAAGAATATCTTTTATTTATTTGTTTTTTAAATTGTAACATTATTGTTTTTGTTGAAATAGCATCTGCATGGTGAACCTATTCTTGCATTCTCAACTTCATTGATGTTTCTTAAAAACAAATTGTCTTTTACTATAACTTTTTTTTATGTTTTTGGTTATATTGCTTGTTTAAGCTTCTGGATTAACATTTTAACATAGATTTATGTGTTAATCTGTTTACTGTTTCCCCACATCAAGTGTCTCCCATGAATCTACATGCTTTCATTGAGTTCTTACATGTAGAAAATTTGAAGCATCGTCAAATACATGGTTAGTCTGCTTGAAATTTTCAAGATCGATTATCATTTATATGAATTATAACAATTAACATTATTTGGAAGAACAAAAATCCAGACTAAAGATCCATACATTAGTTTGTAAAGTTCCTCTTTAGCTGCAACTCCAAAAATAGGTGGAATGAATACACCTCTCTGTTATTCCTACATGATCTGTAGCAATTGGGAAGCATTTTCCCTACTTCATGGGCATGCTTTCCTACAACTAACATTGATATAGGGGACATCTCCTTCCCTTCATTCTCTTCTTCTCTCTTCTCCTCCATGCAGCATATGCTATGGTCACATTCCTGAAGTACTGATAACCTTTTGTAGTAATTCATGTTGCATAAATCTTTGTAAAATAAACCATGCAATCAAGTAATGTATACAAATGAATTATCATTTTATTTGAAGCCCTTTTTGTCTCTCATCTTTCTCTTTGTTATGATTTTGTAGATACCTATAGTAATGTTTATTCATGACTACTGCATTTTATTTTTGTCTCTTCCTTCTCTTCGTCTATAGCTTAGCTAAATGGCTTCAATTTAATTGTCTATTAATTTCTTGTTGACTTTGGATCGGGTATGGGTACTTTTCGGCTATAGAATCATGGTTTGACCTTTATGTCTTACTATGATCGCAGGGTTGTTAATTTTCCTCGAGTTCCCTGTATGTTATCGCTGGAATAGTTACATTATTTTTGAGGGTGGGCCAAAAGCTATTTTGATTTTGAATAGCCTTGTACGTGAAAAATGATTTGTATGTGCTAAATTTTCAACAAGGAAATAAGAAAAGAAAAAATGAGAAAATGAGGGGGAAAAGTCAAATGTTTTCCTGCAGAGAAAGAACAAAAAGAAAAGGGAAAAGTCAAACGTTTTCCTGCAGAGAAAGAACAAAAAGAAAAGTAATGGAGGAACATGTTGAATGGGAAAAAATGCAGAGAAATGTAAAAGAGAAGAGGAAAAGTTTTTTAAAAAAAAAGAAGTAAAAATATGGAAAAAAGGAAAGAGAAAAATATCAATATGAGGGAATTTTAATCAGTTACACCTTCATGCACCAAATAAACTAAGCTTGGTTGGAGTGGATGGATGGAAGTAGCATGTAATTTAACATGCTTCGACTTCTTGCAAGGGATTTAATTTGCTTCTTTTGAAGAGCAAAGGCAAGTCAACAGTATGCAATCTAAGTTGCAAGAACCATGTTGCTGATGGTGGTGGTGGTGGTCATTGGAGCCTCACAAATATGTGGTCATTTTTGCTGATGTGGTGAGAGGCATTTGTTCACTTCTTGTGCGCCCTTAATTCCTTGTTTGCCTGTTATTCGCAGAAACAAATTTGCTGTGAGTGCTTGTAATAATTAGCTCTTTTAGTTGTTGTTGTGATTCTTTTTGGGAATTTCCTTTAAGAATCAAGTCTTACCATTTGTTTTGGCATCCTAGTTATAACAAAATGTTTTTGTTAGTTTGGCGGGAGAGAACCCTTTTCTTGTCATTTACTTTCTGGTAAATATGTTTGGTTTTCATTAATCTGTGGGTTCTCTACCTTAATGTTTCCTTGCATTTTGGTGGTTATTCCCATATAAGATTGTGATTAAATTACTGATTTTCCTGTAATGCCTTGAACTCGATAATAATGCATATTATATAAACAATTATTTTCATCATGACAACATTTAGGGAATATGTTAACCTTTTTTTTGGATGGCGTGAATATCTTAACTTACTGCCGCTTTTGAGATATTTCACAGGGAAAATTTGTCAAACAGCAGTTTGAAAGGTGCCTGTTTGCTGTTTGGATTGTTGTGGTGTTCAATAGACATGTTAAATAGATATAATTCAGTAAATGTATGATTTCATGTTCAAAAGTAAAACTTTGAGATCCTGTGCATCTGCACAAGGTTTAAGGTGAAAACATGGTGATAACCAAGCATGGATATTCTAGATTTTAATCTTCAAAAAAAAAAAAAAAAAGGATGTTCTAGATTTCCATTGTTACTGTCTGACTCACATTTCTTTTTGAAAACCTTGGGTCAAATTTTATTCTACAGGTTGACTATGCATGCACGCCTGAAGAAGTGCAGCAGCATTTCCAATCTTGCGGCACTGTGAACAGAGTGACTATTCTGACTGACAAGTATGGCCAACCTAAGGGTTATGCTTATGTGGAGTTCCTGGAAGCAGAAGCCGTTCAAGAGGCTCTGGTGCTAAATGAATCTGAATTACATGGCCGCCAATTGAAGGTTGCACATTTTCTTTAATAAATGTTAGGAAACTTAGGAAGCCTCATGATCCTGATAATGAAAGCTTTGTGGTTGCTTCAGTGTCAAATTTCTACTAAATTTGTGTATTTCATGTGATATTCAGGTTTTGCCTAAAAGGACTAATGTTCCTGGGATGAAGCAATACCGTCCAAGGCGATTCAATGCTTATATGGGCTATCGGTTCAGGAGGCCCTATGTACCTCCTTATTTCTACTCTCCTTATGGATACGGGTATGTTTCTTCTGGTGCAAGGACTCTCCTCTGTTCATAGGTTGCTCGCTTTCTTTTCTCTTACCATGTTCTGCCTCCTTCACATCTCATTGCAGGAAAGTTCCTAGGTTCAGGAGGCCAATGCGATATATGCCCTACTATTAGAAGACTGAGCTTGCTAGAACATATTACCAAATGTGGATGGTTTCATCCAGGAAGTATGATTTTAACTGTTGAGAGGATATAAGCTGACATTTTTATTTCCTACATGCAATTTGTATCATGTATTATCAGCTGTATGACATTGCTAAGAGTATCAGAATTTCTAGTTTAAGAATTTAGACTATACCATATGATAATGGTACTGTGTAAGCAAGGTGTTTCAAGTTTTAAATTTGTTTGTCATGTTTTCCTTGAATCACGAGACACCTTGAGGTTCTTAAGTGATTAGGCAACAACCCCTGAAATACTTGGTGTCACTCTATTGACTGAGATTTAGACGGTGTTCTTGTTATTGCCATTGGTAAAGTATCATTGTAGGTGAAATGAATATTGTGCCTTGCAGAGCTGAAAAGCTCCGTGAAGTAATTGGTTTGGCTCGCGGGGCTAATGATGGAGAATGAGGACTGGGGAAGAAGTGAGAGGTTTGTGGGAGTAGTCATGGTTAGGGGTGTATAAATGCAAATCAAAGGGAATTAAAGTGAGTTTGGTTTTTTGGGTTTTGTTAATTCCGTTTTTTTGGATAACTCGATTATTAGAGTTAATTTGGTTTGGTTTCGTTTAAGAATTTTTTTAACGGAATTAATTGTATTTGAATAATGGTATAATGGGGTTTTCGGAAAATAAAGTATAAACTATTTGTTTTGATTCATGTTTTTTAATTATTTGTTGTTTGTATGAATGTTCATTTTATTTATTTAAATTGTTTATTATCATTTTTAATATTTTGTAGTATTGATTTATATAAAAAGATAACAAATAAATATATATAAATAAATAAAAATTTCAAGTTCGATTTTCAAAAATTGAACTGAATTAATTCAATTTTGATTAATTCGATTATTTGAGAAATTTGATTTGATTTTGATTATTTTTAAATATACGTTTGATCAGTTTGGCTTTTATATATTTAAAATTAAATTAATCAAAATAATCGATTGCTCAACCTTAATCAAGGCTAGTGGGACTAACAATGGAGAATGAGGACTGTTTCTCTAATTAGTACAGGAAAGACAAGAAAGTAGGAAAATGTGTCCAAGCGCAATATACGGAAAGCATGCACTCGAAAGATTTATCCTTTCCGTTAACTTGCTTTTCAAGTTGGAAAAGTCGCCAAATTTTTTCACTGACAAATATATATCGCCCTTGTTAATGGGAGATGATTGTTAAAGGCCCAAGGAAAGCCCAATTCTTTGGCTCCTAAGTCGTTCAGCAATGATGAAAGCCAGCTCCAGAGACTGAGAAGCATTAAGCCTTGGGTCACACAGCGTGCGATAACATGAGCTTATGTCATCATAAGTCACTTGCGGAGACCCTCCAACGCACTCTGTCACGTCTTGCCCGGTCATTTCTAGATGGATGCCTCCAGGGTGACTGCCTTCTTGCTCATGGACATCGAAGAACGCTTTCACCTCAGCCTATCAGAAACAAAATAACACTTATAACACTGAACTAACAGGGACGAATATTGAACATTGTATAACTTGACTGCTGTGAGCAACATGGAGGGAAACAGTTACCACAATTGCATCAAAGGCACGGGTTTTGAGTCCACATGGTGCCTCAATAGTGTTACCGTGCATTGGATCGCAGACCCAAGTGACAATGTGGCCTGCCCTACCAATCGCCCTGGTCAAATGGGGAAGCTTGACTCTCATGTTGTCAGCTCCCATTCTCGTGATGATTGTTATTCTTCCTGGCTTGTTACGAGGATTCAGTATTCCAATGAGCTTAACTAGTTCATTTGGATCCATCTTATCGCTAACCTGTAACACAAGTTTCACCTTCATCCATTTCAATTTCTCAGGCAGAATGTTAACTCATGGTATATAACAAATTGAAGTTATATCTAAAGCAACGACAAAAAAGTAACCGTTCAAGGTCATTCAATTGCCTCAATGAGGATACCTTTATGCCTAGTGGATTGGCAATTCCTCTCAGAAACTCTACATGGGCACCATCCAGCTGCCGGGTTCGCTCCCCACACCAAACCATGTGAGCAGAGCAGTCATAGTACAGGCCAGAAGTTGAATCCAGCCTAGTTAGTGCCTGTTCGTAAGGCAAAAGCAAGCACTCATGAGATGTCCAGAATTCAGTTGTTTTCATGATAGGATCGTCTACTGTGACTCCTGCAGCAGCCATGAATCCTAAGGCCTCATCAACATGGTCAGCAAGTTCCTGGTATCTGTCAAATTTCCCCAAGAGAAAACTCTTTCAAAACCAAATTGGAATATTTTAGCACAAACTCAATCAAATTCACACCTAAAATTTAATAGTCATGTTTGGAATAATGTACTTTCGAACCAGTGCGCTGTTATTGACAACTCAAAAGGCAGCCATACTACCTTTTCTTTGAAAATTTACGGCGCATCACATATCTTAAACATACGAAATTTTAAACCAAATGATAGCAATTTTCTTTGTTGTTTCTTACAGATTGATATAGATCAAAAGACATATAACTGTAACTCCGTAGCAAGTTTAGTCTTGGTCACCTGTCTCCCTGCTCAATATTCTTTGCAAAATCAAGATTCCAGTGGGCAACCCTCTGCATTGCAGCGTACCCTCCACTAGCAAAGGCTCTAAGGAGGTTCAGAGTCGCTGCGGATTGAGTATAAGCCCTTATCATCCTCTGCGGTTCAGGAATTCTTGACTTATCAAAAACATGAGCATTTATGATGTCCCCCTTGTAACTTGGCAACTTCACTCCATTCTTCTCCTCAAATTCAGCAGATCTTGGCTTAGCAAATTGTCCAGCCATTCTTCCCACCTTTAATAACCAACCCCAAAAATTGTCAATGATTCACTTCCAACTTCCCAAATGAACTGGGAAAGTAAAATAGAAAAGCAACCTCTACGATTCAAAATCATTATGTGATGAGAAGAAATTAAAAACGACACACAAATAAGTAAAAGAATATCAATCAAATTAACCTTAACCACTGGCATTTGTCCACCATATGTAAGCACAACACCCATCTGGAGCAGCAACCCGAATGTATCCCGGATGTTGTTGGCGCTAAACTCCTCGAAGCTTTCGGCACAGTCGCCACCCTGCAGCAAGAATGCCTTGCCCATGGCAGCCTCCGCCAGCCTCTCTTCCAAGTTCCTTGCTTCACCAGCAAATATTATGGGAGGAAACGACTCAATGGTCTTCAACACTGACTCCACCTTCTTCTCATCCGGGTAGTGAGGTAGCTGCCATATCTTCTTCGATTTCCAACTATCCAATGTCCATTTCCTAGTGATGGATTGCGCAAATGTTGATGATTCCGTCACTGCTACTTGGTTTTTGGTGGACTCGGCTGCATGAACAGCAGTGATGGTTGGGAGAGATGTTGAATTCTTGTCGCTGGGCGGGCGAGCAAAAGTTGGTCGAGATTGATCCTTGGGTTTGGAAAAAGAGTTGGTGTTGCTGTAAAGTGACTTCGAAGAAAGAAGAGAGGTATTCATAAGAGCCATTTTTGCTCTAAGCAATGCAGTGAAGGGCTTTCAAAGAGCGAAAGACTGATGGCTCTTGAGATGAGAGACAGAATTTTCTTTCAGGAGTTGTAGAGAAAAAAAGTTTGATCGAGAGAGAGAGATTGATAAAGAATATTAATATTTTTTTGGAGAAAGAATAGTAATATTTTTGAATGAGTTAATTCTGATTTTTAATATCTATTTATAGATAAACTTATGACTATTTATTAAAAATTAACACTATCCGTAAAAGAATCATCATTAGAGATGAGTAAATTCAAATTAGACCAATTACCTATTCAAACTAAATACAATTTGAGTAAAATGGTTCGGTTTAATTGATTCATTAGATCAATTGATTTAAAATATTTGGTCTAATTGGTTTTTTGATTAATTCTTGGTTTTAAAATTTTTAAACCAATCCATTCAAAAAACCAAACTAATTATACATATATATATATATATATTAATATATATAATATTATGTTAATTTATTAGTTTATTATATATACGTATATAAAATATAATTATAATAATTTAATTTTAGTTATATATTTATTTATTTATAAATTTGTATTAATATGAAATTATAAGTTATATATTTTAAATAATATAACTTATATGTTAATATTATAATATATGATAGTAAATATCTTATATATTAATATGTTATAATTATTATACTTTAGTAATGTTTTGTAATATAAAATGTTATGAATATATATAATTCTATAAATATATTATATATATTTAATTTATACATAAGTATTGCTATAACTTATAATATTTATTTATATGATTATACTTAATAACCTTATTAATTATCACATAAGTTTTTATAATATATTATTTATAATTAGTTATTATTTATACAAACTTTGATATAAAACATTATAACATATAAGTTATGACATTAATTTCATATATACATAATAAAGTAATATATTATATATATACATATATTTAATTTTTATACATAAGTATTACTGTAGCTTATAATAAATTTTATTTATATGATTACATTTAATAATTTTATTAGTTATCACTTTAAATTTTATAACATATTGTTTATAATTAGTTATTATTTATATAAACTTTAATATAAAAATTAAAATATTATAACATATAAGTTGTGTAATTAATTTCATATGTATAATAAAGTAATATATTCTATATATACATATATTTTTTTTGACAATATATATACATATATTTAATTTATACATAATTTGTATATATATATTTTATAATTATGGATGAAGTTTATAAGTTTTAATATTATAATTTGTAAAAAAAAGTGATAAAATTTGGATCTATTGATCCCAAATTAAACCGATCAAACCCAATTCTATATTTAGTCGGTTTGATTTTTTTTATATTTGATCGGTTTTTATATTTTTTTAAAAATGTTTGATCTATTTGATTTTTAAATACGATGGATCAAACCATTCAATTCACTTATTTGCTCACTCCTTTTTATCACTCTTGAATTTTGAATTAATAGATATTTTTATTAAAACCTATCAATATTTATAAAAAAATATCAAGTTTAAGCTGTGACCTAATAGGCACGTTTTTTAGTAGTTTCCTTTCACATGGTTTTCAAAAGTAACTTATTTTGTACTACTTAGATAGGTATCCTTTCACCTTTTAACTTGTCGATTTTACCAATTGAATCTTTTAGTTAGTGGTAGTACTAGAGAAAAGGTTTGTTTTTCATTATTGGTGACTCTGGGAAAAAGTTGTTGGATCCATTCCTAATGACGTCTTTCTCATCAGGTTTCTAATGAGCCCTTTCGTAGAAAAGATTTCGTCAAATTACTATATGTTCACACATATATAATTGTAATTACTCTATCAATAAGTAATTGTTTGACATATTCATACCTTAAGCTTATATGTTTAGATGTCTAGGTAATTTTTTAAAAAAATGTTTAGATCGATGTCGAGATCTTTCATTCTAATACTTTACTAAAAATTCTAGCCTTAATAGGTTAAATTGTCATAGTGCAAAGAGATAGCTGCCAGTTGTTGTGACTGCAATTCTATCCACTAACAAAATTTTTAAGCCATTCTATCTATTTTTTGCAATTATTAGAGCAACACACTCAAATTTCCGTAGTGGAATAAGTTATGCATGTCCGTTTCTTAGAAAACCATCAAACAACGCCTTTTCCTAAAGTGATTTACCTATTGATTTATTATCACTTGAGCTAATCATCCAACTACCATCAATGAAATCTTCCATTACTGCTAGAAGACTGTTCCAATTGCTTTCCAATCTTTACTACTTGGATTACAATAGAATATTATTTCATTTTCTGTGATTATAGTGAATTAGTTTATAGATTTTAGTGGAGAACTCTAAACAAGGGTTATAATCTAGATTACAATTTTTTTTAAAAATTTTATCTATATTTGAAGATGATGATCTATGTTCAGATTTAAGAACCAATTTTTTTAACCTCACGTTAATATTGCACATAGATCCTGCTAGTGCAACTGCTAATCAGGCGAGCAGAGAGGAAGCAAATTCACAATCAGTTTTTATTGGCAGTGTGAGAAAAAGAATGTCTTTTTATTTATTTATTTTTGTAAATTTGTAACATATTGCCTCTGCCAAAAGAACATCTGCACGGTGAACCTGGTCTTACATTTAAGTTTGTGGTTTAACATCTAAACATAGACATATGAGTTTATATGTTTCCCGTTTCCCACTTTCCATTTGCATTGAAGACTTGTGTTTTAGATTGTCGGGTATAAGTGTGTTGGTGTTTTTTCAAAATTATATATTTCATATGAAAGACTGTAAATGAAAAATTATGTTTTTTTTTTTTAATGATAAGTTGTGATTATTCGAAGGTCACTTTAATGGAAAGGTTATGTTATAGAGTGTAACAAAATGTGACTATTGAATTGTATATAGTTTTTTATATGAACAGTTATATCTCTTGATGAAATAATATATTAAAAAAACACTTTAAAAATCTAAAAGTTATAAAACAATTGAAAAATCCTATTGTTTAAAAATTTGGATATAAAAAGTTATTTTTTTATATTTTAATTCAAAAGTTATTAACTTATAATATGAATATTTTAATAAAATAATTATTAAAACAATACTTTTATTCAAAAATTGTGTCTTAGGGTATATAAAAGAGTTTTTTAAAACATTAAAGGTACTTCATGAAAATCCTTTAGATAAGTGAAAAACTCAAAGGAGAAAATTAAAAGAATAAAAATCCAAGAAAAGATCCATGGGTTCGCTGATTTCCAAACATTTTCTTTCAATAAGGTTCCTCTTTAGCTGCAACTCCAAGAAAAGCTGGATTGGATACACCTCTCTGCTATTCCTACATAATCTGTTGCAATTGGGAAGCATTTTTCCCACTTAATGGGCGTGCTTTCCTACAGGTAACATTCATGGGAGGGCATCTCCTCCCCTTCATTCTCTTCTTCGTTCTTCTCCTCCATGCAGCATTTGCTATGGTTTAGCCTGTGTTGGGTAGAGTTGGTGTACTTTTGTATATCCCTTTTGAGTTATCCAGGGGGTGAAATACGTAGCTGTCTATTTCACATTCCTGAAGTATTGATACACTTTTCATTAATGCATGATGCATAAATCTTTGTAAAATAAACCATGCAATCAACTAATGTATTCCTATAAAAATTATCATTTTATTTAAAACCCTTTTTGTCTCTCGTCTTTCTCCTTGTTTTGTTTTTGTAGCTACCTATAGTAATAATTATTCGTGACTTGTCTATTAATTTCTTGTTGATTTTTTTTTTTTAAAAGGCATTTCTTGTTGATTTTGGATGGAGTGTGGGTACTCTCCTCCTCCTTTTTTTTTTTTTTTATATATATTTCAATCTGTATTGATCAAAACAGCAAACCGCAGTCAACCTCTTTACAGTTGATTTTGCAAGGTTATGCCCCATACAAAAGATAACAGGGGTATACCAGCACAAAATCTCACACGCATTCCCCTAGGGACTTGTCTACAATTCCATAACATACTTACCCCACACATTCCTAGCCAAAGAACAAAATCATCCCCAATACCCTATCGACACAGCAAGACAGAGTATAACACAACATCCAGATTGTACACAACAAACAATCACTCCACAAAATATTACTATGATCATGGTTTGAATTTAGGAATGTCAACGGATTGGGTACTCTATAATTTCAAAGTATCCGAACTCTAACTCTATTAAAAATCAACTACCATAACCCTATTACTTACTCGTATAATTTTAAAATTACTACTCTAACCATAATCCTATTATTTTTTTACTATCCGATAATTACCTTAACTTGTTTAAAAACTTGATTAGATTAAAAAATTATTAAAATCTATTTCATAGTTACCCAATTACCTAAACCCGTATATATATACAATAATATTTCTCTACGTATTTCATAAAATTAATTATTAATTAAATTAATAAAAATAAAAATCATAAAATTTAAATTTTTATTTTTAATTATTTAAATTTTAAAAAAATATCTAAGTTTCAAAACTATGCTAATCTCACAACTTCTTTTTAGATAATTAACTTTATATATTATAAATTTATATAAACACAAGTATACATGTTATTTAGTAATTATATTCTTTATAAATGTACATAATATATAATATAAAATACATGTGTTAAAAGACATTACTAGTTTTATATTATAAAGTATATATATTAAAAATATTGTAGCATATATACAAAATATTAATTATATTCTTTATAAATGAACCCAATGTATATAAAGTATAGATATTAAAAGTCATTGCAATTTAATTAATAATCACAATTTTATTAATTAATTTAATTAATTATATGAATTTCTCCTTAGTTATATGAAATTAAAAAAAATAACTAAATTTCAAAATTATTCTAATCTCACAACTTCTTTTTAAATAATTAAGTTTATATATTATAAATTTATATAAACAAAGATATATATTATTTAGTAATTAATTTATACAATAGTAATTATATTCTTTATAAATAAAGATACTATATAATATAAAGTGTATGTGTTAAAAGACATTACAAGTTATATATTATAAAGTATATATATTAAAAATATTATAGTGTATGTACAAAATGTAGACATCTAAAATAAATAATAATAAATAATTAAAATAAATAAAAACAAAACAAAAAAAAAAGAGAAAACTGGAGGCACAGTCGGCCTCCATTGTCAACAAAAATGGAGCATTCAATGCTCCTCCGGTAGCCAAAGATTTGAAGATTAGCTCCGACACTAGTGCTTTTGACTTGGGTTGCCATCCAGGATTCATGCTGTCAAAAGAGGATTTGCCTTCTCTGATCGTCCAAAAATTTGGACAAAAAAGGTTGTTTAAGAACCCTAAAAAATTTCTCACATAGGGGGATCTTGCAAAAAAAAAAAAAAGAGGGATTCGAAAACCAAAAAAAAAAGCAACTTTCAAAAAAAAAAAAAAATCAAAGCAGGCAACCAAGAAATCAAAAAACCAAAAAACAACAAAACTCCTAGCTTCCTTTAACAACCAGTCAAATACCCAAGCAAAAAAACAAAAAAAACCTAAGCCTAACAGATCGGGGGTCTAACCGGGCTGTGGTTCGAAAAGGGGGGTGTTTGGGGCTGTGGGAGAGGAGAAGCGACACCGGTGGTCGGCACCGGTGTAGCCCAACGACGAAAGAGTGAGGGATCGGTGAGAGAAAAGTCGAAAGGAGAGAGGAAGGCCAGCGAAGGGAGAAGAGAGAGAGGACCAGTGAAGGGGGCCAGATCGGCGAAGGGGGTTAGATCGGCGAGAAGGAGAGGAAAGGTCGGACCGGCAAAGGGTCACCGGAGAGAAAGGAGGCTGTGGTTTTTAGAGGGAGGCCATAGCATCTGGAAGCTAGAGTGAGAAAGGGAAGGTTGAAAGTGAAGGAGGAAGAAAAAAAATGGGGCTTTTATACCAGACCGATAAGGACATAACGACGCCGTTTTGGTGGAGTAGGTAGTTGAAAGGTTTAAAGCCAAAACGACGTCGTTTTGAGTAGCACCACGGGCCAAAAATGGTGAGTTTGGTGAGATCAGACTGTGGGCCTGCTGAGCGGACCATCCGATGCAGCTTCGGGCCTCTTGTGAGCCTCGGATCTGGGGCTAACCCAAGCCCAAATAGGTATATTCCTACCTTTGAGTTTTGATTTTAAATCTATTTTTGTGTATTTGTTTTTAATTTCAAAGTATTTTAATTTAGTTTAAATATTGTTTTAAAAAAAATCAAATCAAAAGCATATGAAATATGAGCATCTATTTTAGTAATAAACACAAAAAAATAAAAAAAAATAAAAAAATAAAAAATAATAATATAATAAATAAATAATAATAAATAAAATATACACAAAATATATATAAATAATAATTATTTTGAGTAATCCGATGATGGAATTCGACCTAAAAAGGAATAAAGAGTTACCTTTTTCGGGTAGATTTTCTAGGTGAGGAGTATGAGACAGATTTTCACCGAAGCGTCGGGATAAATCCGAACTCTATACTCCCATACTCATTAACTCAAATAATCATTATAAAAAAAATAATATATATTAAAATAATAATAATGAAATAATAAATAATAAATAAATAATTCATGAAAAATAAGAAATAAACATATAAACAAGGCGATAAATTATTTAAATTATTAAGCACATAATTGGATAAATTACAAACCATTTAAGTCAATAAACCGTGCATATAGATATCATCATTTTTTCCTGTCAATGCATGCCACGTTTATCTTGTAAATGAGGCAGAAATTCTGATGATAGGATTTTTCCGAGGAGCTTGTAGAGATGAGTTCTTTCAGAGATATCTCTAGGTGAGGAAAACATCGAGACTTCACTAAAGCGTTGGGATGGTCTTTGAATGATTTTCCAATAAAAGATTATCGACCCCATCATTTAAAATAAATAAATTATGACATCATTTTATATTTGCATCATGTGCATACATAAAACCGAATAAAAGACCAATTCAATAAAACTTGGTTAATAAGCAAAGATTAAGGAAGTATAACCATAAAATCAAAATCAGGCCGTAAAAGAATGATTTAAGATTAAATGGTACCGTTCGTGGAACGGGCGCCACGGAGGTGCTAATCCTTCTCCGTGCGTAACCGCACTCCCGAACCCATCTTTGAAAAAAGAGTAGACCAGTTTTTGTTCTTTTGATAGATCTGAAATCGATTTAGGACTTCATCGATTAGAACCGAGTCAATAGGTGATCAATCGCACCTATAAGAAACGATTGGTGGCGACTTCTAAACCATTTATTTTCGCCCGCGTCTGGCAGACGGGTTCCTAAACCCGCACATTGCGACACAAAATAGTAATCATATTCTTTATAAAGGAACTTAATGTATATAAAGTATAGATATAAAGTATGAATATAATATATAACATAAAGTGTATGTGTTAAAAGATATTACAAGTTATATATTATAAAGTATGTATATATACATACGTATATATTACAATTAATAATTTTATAAGTTATAATTTTTGTAATGTTAAGTAAATATATTTTTATAAAAAATGTATATAATAGTAATTATATTCTTTTGTAATATGATATGATATTCATATTATATAAAACATAATTAATAATCTAATAATTTATTTATTTATATATATATTAATATCAGCACATTAATTATTTAACTAATTATAGTTTAAATATATTATTTTGTCAATATATAACAAAGGAGATTGCATGGCCAGATGGTGGAGGTGTGGAGGGTTTTCTTCATGACCTGGGTTTGAGTTGCATCACTTTTACTTAATAATTTAAATAATAAACGGGTTCGAGGCGGGTACCCGCGGAGCCTGATTAAAAAATAATCGGGTTCGAGTAACGTGTATCCAATGTGTAATACCCGAACTCGAGTTGGATAGTGAAATCACTACTTGAATCCGCTCTTAAACTGATTATAGAGTACCCTAACCCGGTATAGGGTACCCGCGGTATAGGATACCTGCGAGTACCTGATTAAAAAATAATCGAGTTCGGGTAACGGGTATCCAACTTGTGATACTCGAACTTTACCCGAACCCGAGTCTAGTAGTGAAATCACTACCTGAACTCGCTCCTAAATTGTTTATAGAATACCTTAACTTGGTATAATCGGATCAGATATCTACGGGCACCCTATAATAAGGCACCCGTTGACATCTCTAGATTTGATCTTTATATTTTACTACGATCGTTCCTCAAGTTCCCTGTATGTTATCGCTGGAATAGTTAAATTGTTTTTGAGGGTGGGCCAAAAGCTATTTTGGTTTTAAATAGCCTTGATGTGCTAAACTTTCATAAAGGAAATGAGAAAAGAAAAGGGTGAGAAAATGAGGGGAAAATTCAAAATGTTTTCCAAAAGAAAAGAGGAAAAATATCAAAATGAGGGAAATTTTAATTAGTTTATATGGTGCATGAAGAAAATTTATATACGAAAAATCAGAGGGGGGAAAGCACTAGACTACCTGTCAGTGAAAGGTGTAACTGAGCTTGGTTGGAGTAGATGGATGGAAGTAGCAAGTGATTTAACATGCTTCAACTTCTACTTGCAAGGCATTTAATTTACTTCTTTTGAAGGGCAAAGGCAAGTCAAGGTATGCAATCTAAGTTGCAAGGACCTCATTGCCGGTGGTGGTCATTGGAGCCTCACAAATTTGTGGTCATTTTAGCTGATGTGGTGAGAGGCATTTGTTGGCTTCCTGTGTAGCCTTAACGCCTTGTTTGCCTGTTTGTGGTTGCTTCAGTATCAAATTTCTGCTAAATTTGGGTATTCCATGTGATATTCAGGTTTTGCCTAAAAGGACTAATGTTCCTGGGATGAAGGCGTTTCAATCCTTATATGGGCTATCGGTTCAGCAGGCCCTATATGCCTCCTTATTTCTACTCTCCTTATGGATACGGGTATGTTTCTTCTGGTGCATGGACTCTCCCCTGTTCACGGTTTGCATTCTGTCTTTTCTCTTACCCTGTTTTTTCCCATCACAACTCATTGCAGGAAAGTTCCAAGGTTCAGGAGGCCAATGCAACATATGCCCTGCTATTAGAAGATTGAGCTTGGTAGAACATATTTACCAAATATGGATGGTTTCATCTAGGAAGTACGATTTTAACAGTTCAGAGGATATGAGCAGACATTTCTAAGTTTACGCAAAATTAGGAATTTGGGATCCAATAGTGTCACCCTGTTAACTGATTCTGTATGCAAATGCTAAGAACGTAGGCGTTTCTTTATATTTTTTATTCACCCTTACCATTATGTTATTTTCCTTGATATTCTCCTATTTCCATTAATCGAGGCATAATCTCTCGGGGATCTGGGCTGATCATTAGATACTCACGAGATCATGCAATAACCTGGAGTGACCTGATATTCATTCAATTAAATATTTAACTGTCTCCATCTACCGCTGCCAAATGGAACATGGGGTTTTCATTTCGTTTGGCACACTGAAAAGTGAAAAACTTCTCATCATGCATGATTCCCTCACCCTTCATCAATAATTCATTTGTGTCAGACAGTATTGCCAAATTGTTTTATCGCGAAAAAAAAGAGATCGTACTCACAACTTCGAAAAGCTAAAGAAAGGAAAAAAAAAGGTGGGGACAGGGACAAGATGATTCATTCATATGTATATGGTTGCATAAATTATTTAAATGCTACATGATGGAGGGGTACGTAGTTCGTCCTTTTCTTTCACCTTGCAATAGTAATTCTTGATATCTGTTGATGAATGCATGATTTGCCCTTTTAGCTATCCAATTGAACCAAACATTATTAAGAAGGAAAATATGTCCTAACGCAATATATAGAAAGCATGCGCCCGAAAGGGTTAATCCTTCCATTAACTTGCTTTTTAAGTTGGAAAAGTTACCATTTTATAATAATATCTTTCACAATTAAATCAACTTGAATCCACAATTCAGTTTAGCACACTGTAAAAAAAACATCTCCATTTACTGCAGTTTCCAGGCTGCTTTTAATTGTTGGGAAGAACAGTAAGCGGTCACCACAACACAATGATTAGTGGCTGAGCCATGCCAAATTTATTCACTAACAAATATGCATCACCCTAGTTCATTGGAGATGATATGGGTTTTTAGAATATGTTTAAAGGCCCTAGGAAGGAAACCTTCAGGTACCTATTCTTCTTTTCCTAAGTCGTTCAGCAATGATGAAAGCCAGCTCGAGAGACTGAGAAGCATTAAGCCTTGGGTCACACTGTGTGTGATAACGTGAGCTTAAGTCATCGTAAGTCACTGTCTGAGATCCTCCAACGCACTCTGTCACGTTTTGCCCGGTCATTTCTAGATGGATGCCTCCAGGGTGACTGCCTTCTTGCTCATGGACATCAAAGAATGCTCGGACCTCAGCCTATTAGGAACAAAATAATACTTATAACACTGCAACATATGGTATAATGTTATAAGTGATTGAGTGAAGTGGGAGGGAAGTAGTTACCAGAATTGCATCAAAGGCGCGGGTTTTGAGCCCACAAGGTGCCTTAACGGTGTTACCATGCACTAGATCGCAGACCCAAGTCACAATGTGGCCTGCCCTGCAGATTGCCTCGATCAAATGCGGAAGCTTGACTCTCATGTTCTCAGCTCCCATTCTCGTAATGATTGTTATTCTACCTGGCTTGTTATGAGGATTCAATATTTCAATGAGCTTAACTAGCTCAATTGGATCCATCTTATCGCTAACCTGTAAAACAAGTTTCACCTTCAGCCATTCCAATTTCTCAGGCAGAATGTTATCTAATGGTATATAAAAAATTAAAGTTACATCAAAAGCAAGGGAAAAAAAAAAAACCGTTCAGGGTCATTCAATAGCCTCAATGAGCATACCTTTATGCCTAGTGGATTGGCAATTCCTCTCAGAAACTCTACATGGGCACCATCCAACTGCCGGGTTCGCTCCCCACACCAAACCATGTGAGCGGAGCAGGCATAGTACAGGCCAGAAGTTGAATCCAGCCTAGTTAGTGCCTGTTCATAAGGCAAAAGCATGCACTCATGAGATGTCCAGAATTCAGTTGTTTTCATGATAGGATGGTCTACTGTGACTCCTGCAGCAGCCATGAATCCTAAGGCCTCATCAACACAATCAGCTAGTTCCTGGTATCTGTCAAATTACCCCAAGAGAAGACACTTTCAAGATCCAAATTGCAAAATTTTAGCACAAACTCAACATACAAAAGTTTAAACCAAATGATAGCAATTTTTGTTGTTTGTTTCTTATAGATTGATGTACATCAAAAGACATATAACTGTAACTCCATAGCAAGTTTAGTCTAGGTTACCTGTCTCCCTGCTCACTCTTTTTTCCAAAATCAAGATTCCAGTGGGCAACCCTCTGCATTGCAGCGTACCCTCCACCAGCAAAGGCTCTAAGGAGGTTCAGAGTTGCTGCGGATTGAGCATAAGCCCTTATCATCCTCTGTGGGTCAGGAATTCGTGACTTATCAAAAAGCATGAGCATTTATGATGTCCCCCTTGTAAACTGGAGACTTCACTCCATTCTGCTCCTCAAATTCAGTAGATCTTGGCTTAGCAAATTGTCCAGCCATTCTTCCCACCTTTAATAACCATTAACCAACCCCACAAATTGTCAATGATGATGATTTATTGAGCAAAAATATTGTCAATGATTCAGTTCCAATTTCCAAAATCAACGTAAGTGCATGACCAACCTCTATGATTCAAAATCATCATGTGATGAGAAGAAATAAAAACCGACCAAAATCACATCAAAGTAGCAAAAATAAGTAATGTCAAACAAATTAACCTTAACCACGGGCATTTGTCCACCAAATGTAAGTACAATACCCATCTGGAGCAGCACCCTGAAAGTATCCTGGATGTTATTGGCGCTAAACTCTTTGAAACTCTCTGCGCAGTCACCACCCTGCAGCAAGAATGCCTTGCCCATGGCAGCCTCTGCCAGCCTCTCTTCCAAGCTCCTTGCTTCTCCAGCAAATACTATGGGAGGAAACGACTCAATGGTATTCAACACTGACTCCACCTCCTTCTCATCCGGGTAGTGAGGTAGCTGCAATATCTTCTTTGATTTCCAGCTATCCAAAGTCCATTTCCTTGTGATGGACTGTGCAGATGTTGATGATTCCTTCACTGCTACTTGGATTTTGGTGGACTCGGCTGCATGAGCAACAGTGATGGTTGGGAGAGATGCTGACTTCTTGTTGCTGGGAGGGAGAGCAAAAGTTGGTCGAGATTGATCATGGGGTTTGGAAAAGGAGTTGGTGTCGCTGTAAAGAGACTTCGAAGACAGAAGAGAGGTATTCCTAAGAGCCATTTTTGCTCTAAGCAATGAAGTGAAGGGCCTTAAGAGAGAGAGAAAGAATGATGGCTCCAGAGAAAGAGCAAAAGAATTTTTTTTTTTTTTTGAAAGATGGATTTTATTACCCACAAACACAAAACTCATATGTTAATAGAGACTGTCAATGGTAATCTAGACGTGGCTGCCATAGACTGCCATTGACATGAACGACCGTTTTGCAAGGAAACAGTGCAATTAGCAAGGACTCCACTGCTCGGAGGGACTTTGGCAGTGTTACGGACACGGACGGACCATTTTCGGGAGAGTGGTGTCCAATGACATCAATCATTTAGTAAAAATTTTACCTTTTATATAATTTTATAAAGTTTTATTAAATTTTATGCGATTAATAATACTAATAAATTCATTAATTTTTTTACAATTTTGTAAAAATGAAATCAAAAATTCTAAATCAAAGTAAATTTATTAAAATCTAATTTATATATTAATATTTAAATATTACATGAAAATTTTTTTTTCTATAATTTAAGATTTTATTAAAAAAGTTAAAACTTAAACTATTCTCTCTCCCCATCTTACTCTTGAAACTGGCAGTGACGTTTTCTCTTCTTAATCTTTAGTTGCATTTTCACTGTTTCTATCCAAAAATTCAAATCTTATATTAAATAAGTGACAAGTGGATGAATAATTATTTGATAACATATATTAAAAATGATATATTTGATAATATTTTTACTAACATTATTATGCATCAGTTCAAAATATAAAACATCACCGTGGATAATTATAATTATTTTAAATATTTTTATTTGTATTAAATGAATATATTAAATTTATATTATTTTAATTTAAAATTAAAACTTTTAATTTATAGATTCTAACATATTTATATTTTTTAATTATCATTATTTTAATTATAATATCACTCAAAAAAAATTTTGAGTCCATCCCTTATTACAGATCAGTCATCAACCAAAAGTAGGAAGAGCTCAAGCTGCCATGCACAAAACCTGGAAGCAGACAGAATGAAATGCCATCCAAAAGAATTTTCTATTTCGAGTTTTAGAGAAAAAACTTTGATTGAGAGAAAGATATAGAAAAAATAATAGTTTTTTTAATAAATTAATTATAATTTTGAATATCAAGATAAATTCATGATTATTCATTAAAAGTTAACACTGTTCATCAAATATTATTATTATTTATAAAAAATTATCTATCTTGAGTTTTAAATTAATAGACATTTTTTGTAAAAAATTATTACTTTCAAGTTTTGACGTCAGAGGTACTTTTTCTATCAATTTCCTTCCATATAATTTCCACGAGTAATTTACTTTGTACTACTTAAGAATCCTTTCACCTTTTAGTTTACAATCAAATTGGATTAATTTCTCCCACAATCTCCCACTTAAATTGTCATGTTAAAAGAAATAAACACTAATAATATTATACCATGCCTAAAAGAAATATGTCTTTTAGCTTGAATCTTTCTTTTAATGTAAGTATTTCAAAGTTTGGACGAAATAAATTGTGTCTTAATGGATTAAACCATTATTCATATTATCAAAACTGAAATGATCACACACATAATATTATCCACTTTTATTAGAAACGCACCCATAATTTTAGCACTTATTAGACTCTAAGCTACATCCTAATATTTCATTATTTGTATTTTTTAGCATTTAAAATACCTTCATATATAATTATTTATCTATGTATAATTTATTTTTACCGATTGAACTTTTTAATTCTGATAGTTCTAGAGAAAAGCTTTGTCCTTCATTATTGGTGACTCTAGGCAAAAAGTCTTAAGCCTATCCCTAATGACGTCAGTCTCAGTATATCTCTAATGAGTCCTTCTATAAAGGGATCTGTCAAATTATTATATGTTCTCATATACATATATATATATAAGTGTAATTACTTCCTCTAAAATTAATTATTTGACATATTCATAACTCAAGTTTATATGTTTAGATTTTTTATTGTACACTAGACCAGATGCTCTAGACATAGTAGCTTGATTAGTACAATGTAAAGAGATGTTTGTCATTTGTTATGGTCACAGCTCTATATATCCAATAACAAATTCCTCAATCATTTTGCTTTTTTTTTTTTTTCCTACAACTATTAAAGCAACACACTCAGATTCTAAAGTGACATGAGTTAAGCATGTTTGTTTTTTAAAAATCCATAAAATAACATCTCCTCCTAAGGTGATTTATCCCTCTAGAAATTGATTTTTTATGACTCGCATTAATTATCCAACCCCGTGCCAGTGAAACCCTTGCCCAGCAATCTCACATGGAAGTTAAATCGTGTTTACCATTTCCAGGGGCGGAGCGTAATAGGAACACGGCCTTTCCAAAATTTTAAAAATTTTTCATATATTTTTTCTTTTAGTACCTTTCAAATTGATTTTTTATTTAATAATTAATATAAAATATTTTTTTATCTATTTTATATTTTTTCTGTTCTCTTCCTCTTTCTATTATTATTTTTTTATTATTTTTATTCTATTTGTTTATATGTTCATAGTTTTTTTATTTTTTTTTTAAATTTCTACTAACCATCAGTTATGTTCTTCTTATTTCTTTTTTGTAATGTAGATTCTATATTTTACTTATCATGCTTTTTTTTTTACCATATAGATTTTATTTTCTATAATTTTAATTTTTAAAAATTAAAAAATCATTATGTAATTCTCAAATATAAATTATAGTATTGCATTGTTGGCTGTTGATTAAAATTTTATTAATGTATCATTTTTTTATTAATCTTGATTAATAGATTAATTAGTTTTGTTTTAACTCTTTCGATTTTTATCACAACTATAGAGAGAATCTTTTCAAGAATGAAAATTACAAAAAAAAAAAACTTTAGAATAAAATGGATAATGAGCTTTTTATAAATAATTTAATTATTTATATTTAAAAAGATATCGTTAACCTTTTTAGGATAGAGTTTTTTTATTTTTTGAGAATAGTATTGAGTTAATAATTGATAATTAGAATTCAGAAAATATCTTAAGAACAACTTTTTCTAAAAGATTATTACAAGTATTTTTTTTTATTTTTTTAAATTTACTTATTATATAAAATTATTATTTATTATGAATCTTTTAATTATTTATTAAATTCAACATATTAATTTTAAAAATTTTTAACCCTTATTTCTTTTTATCTTTGACCCACCCAACAAAATTTAGGTAACTAACTCCGTCCTTGACTGACTGTTTATGAACTTTGTTTACTCATTTTTTACGCTTTGCTCTCCAACCCCGAGCCAATGTCTTACCATGTCGCCCTGGTCTAATTATAAATTCCACCGGCTCTATCTCTCTTACATTGCCTTTTCACCCAACTTCGAGAACTGGAAATATGCTCTTGGATTATGAAGGAAACATTGTCGGCGTCAGCTTGTAATGAACTACAGTTTAACTACTTGTTGATTCTGAGACAATTCCAATGGGTAATGTAATTAAGAAATTAGGCTTTCTTGATTCCATTGATTCTTCCTACATTTAAAGTTGTTCTTCTTTTTTTCTCTGCTGGGAATAAATAAACAATAAGAAAGAGTTCCTGATCTTCGCAGCAGCCAAACACACTAACAATTACAATGTATCCATTTCCACTATGGATTTCTGGGATTCCAACAATATTTCAGTCAACAGAAGGATTGATCTACCATTCAATAATTTGTTGGCCCATACTGTGCCCCGTGATCCAATATCTGAAATAATTGTATGAATAGAGCAATAACATCAGTCTGATAAAGATCTTGGCCATTCTTCAATAAATATTCTATTGAAATAATTAGGAATTAATTAGCCTGCGAAATGATGATCGCATAGCATTTCATAAATCAAAGCTCACCGAATAAAATAAATTGGGCCTTAGATTAGATGCCACGTTTCTCTATATTTGATCTCTGGACATGCATGATCTGATTCATGGCAGTCAGATTTTGTTTCATTTGTTTTTTAAAGCCTGGAAAGTTTTATTGCACATGTCATCTGCTAGGAAAATAGGAGGCGAGAATCAAAATTTTCCATGTTGCGGTAAATGTCAGTCTGATTTTCGTTTTGGCTTTATTATTAGCTTTGCTGGCACAGCCAGACCCTTCAAAATCATGCTTAATCACCTGTAAGCAAACAGCCATGGAACTAAGAAATTAAGAACTAAGAAGACATTGACAATGCTTAAGTTGATAGATGAAATGAAAGAATAGTCAAGGAATGATCACTAACTTAGTGATGGTACGTAGTAGAGGTTGATGTGATGTCCCTTGTACTCTTACTATAGAGAACTAATTCCTCATCCATCAAGTATGATCTCTTTTTAGAATTATCAGTCACATATACTTCTACCAGATTTCTTCTCTATGCCTCTAATATATACCCAAAATTCTCTTCACCAACCAGTCTATAGAATAAAAAATTGGATCAGATTTGTTTCCCTTTTCCAAAGGCTGTGAATTGAATTTTGATGTGGTCGTACATAAGATGACAATTCCTTAATGGTGGTGGTTTCTGTCGTTCCCACTTCGACGCTGGTGCTTGATCTCACAAAATCCCTTGGTCTTATCCTCTGGCCAAACCAATACTGCCGTTTTAGCTCTTCAAGATGCTGTATGTAGGAGGGTTAAAAGACGATATCATTCACTTTATAACTACAAGTTCTTTTCTTTGGATTTTCTGACACTTGCTTGTAAAAGATATCTGATAAAGTCATTAAACAGCAGCAGTGGCCATCCACAGTTTCAGAGAAGGTAACAAGGTTGCTTACCATCAAGCTACAACAGGGATGTTGATAAACTAAAATTAGAGCTGAATTGTTCAGTCTTATATTGACTTAAAACAGAGGTATAATACATGTAAGAGTTCTTGACTAAAATTGTACAGAAAGTATATTGTGAAGCAATTTCATGGCCTTGACCAATCTAATTCTTGTGACTGGTGAAGTGGTTTAAAGGATGAAACTTCATATATAAAAGTTCAAGGCCGGTAAAAGAGTTTGACAAGCTCAACTAAGTCGAGTTTAAATAGGTTTTTCTTCAACTCAATATTTTCTTCCCCTTCTTGGCAAAACTGAACTTATTTATTTATTTATAGAAGTAGGAATCCTGCTATAGAAAACAGAGAAGCACCAAATAATCAACAGCTACAAAACAGAAATTAAGAACTGACCACTGAGTTACAACCACCTCACATGAAGCAGTACAAGCGGTTAAAGCAATAAAACACGGTGAACCAGCTAACATTTGACTTGGAACAGCAGTTCTCCTTCTTCTTCAGTTCAGTTTTGTGGTCATCCCCAGTTGCATGATCCTCCTCCTTGTCAACAACGAGGATATTATCACCTACAGAGTGATCTTTACTCCGTAGGAATTGAGACCAACCCATGAAAGTAACCGGTGCTGTTGATGGTAGTAAAGCTGCTATGCAATCTTGGTTCTTGCTGTAGGTGATTTATTTCTTTGAGCTGTTAAGTTTACAGAAATGTAATCAACATGGGTTGCTAATATAGGGAAGTTAAGAGCCATGGGGAAATTCCATTGTAGGTTCAATAAGAGATTAGAGTGGTATGACTAATGGAATACTTTACATTTTCTTTTACCCTTATTGCAAATTGAATAAGTTTATACCTTTGACAAGTGAACCTTCATTGAAGGTTCAGCATTCGTGCCGTACCAAAAACAAACCTTGAATTAATTCTAATTTGGAGTATTTTTTGTTAGATTTAATTGTTAATTAAGTAACAATGACTACTTTTATCATTATCTTATGCTAAACGCGTGAATGAAATCATCATAACTTGATGTGTCAAATTAAAGTGCAGGAAAAGACGACTTTTCTCATTCCCCTCACCCCCTAGGGATTGAGATTTGAGAAAGGAAATGCCGAGCACTCTCACCCCTTGGACTTTGTTTTCAATGGCTTCACTTAAAGGTAGGGTTCAATAATTCAGGTAAACTTAGCTCTTGTGGAAGAGTTTGAACAAAAACAACTTTACCTCATTTTAATTATAACTATTTTATAACGAAAATTACACTTATAAATTGTGGGTGTTCCTTTTCACATTTATTTGTGTGATTCTACTTTATTTCCAGATTAATTTCATTCAAAAAATAGCAAATAGTCAAAATACTTTTATGATAAGTTATAAGTAAAAATTGTATATTTAGTGGCTTTTTAAAGGATCAAGATTCCATACTTAAAAGTTACTATTTAATAAATCACTTATAAATACACAAAAAAATTAAGTGATTATTACATTAAAACAATGGTTTATAATATTATAATTTGTTAGTAAATAATATCTACCACTTACGATTAATTGTACTACTTGAATATATAATAATATGTTGAAATGAGTTTCTTTTTTTTTTTTTTGTTATTAATTGATTCATAGGTCTTTTTAGAATTTTGCTTGTAAATTAATATTTCTTAATTAATGGTTAGAAAATTAGGTTTCAAACTTTATAATTTTTCTATATTTAATTGATGATATCTTTTAATCAATGATTAAAATTTGACTTATATCAGTTTTTAAATATATAACTAACTAAATCGGAACTGATTGACCATCGAACAATGACATGGGATGAAATGAAAATTACCACTTTATTTCCTTTTTATGATCGTGGGCTGATTTTGTCAATTCCATTGAGCTACAGAAGACCTTGCAACAAATAAGTGTGGTTTTTCAATAGTCATGGTCAATACTCTGTTAAATCAGGATATAGAGTGGCTCAATCAACATTGTCTTTGTAGGGGTGCGGGTAGTTCAAGTAGGAACATGTTGGGCTTCTGGAAAAGAATATGGCATCTTGTTCTACCAAGGAAAGTCATATTGTTCTTGTGGAAGACAATTAATGGCATCATTCCAACCCGTCAAGCTCTTGTTCACAGGCGCATCATTACTGACAGTACATGTCCATCCTACGATGATGAATTGGAAACTGATTTTCATAGCCTTTGCTGTTGTCCATTTGCTAGGGCAATGTGGCTTTTCACGAGATGGGGTTTCAGGAAAATTGATCTATTTTCCTCTGTCCGAGACTGGATTTATCATTTATTCCAACTGATGGAGAAAACTGATATTGAAGAAATTGTTTGCATCCCATGGGCATTATGGAAAACTCGAAATGTGAAGATTTTCCAAAGCAAGAGCTTAGAACCGATGCAAGTTACAGAAATGGCAAGTAATCTGCTAGAACAATTCAGATCGGTTAATGGGGAAAGACAAAGGAGGAGGAACTCACAAAGCTCCAGGACAAGAACTTGGGGAATCCCAGATGGCAGAAAACTCAATGTGGATGCAGCTACTTTTGAGAAACAGGAGAAAGAAGGATGGGAGCCGGATTTATTGTCAGAAACTCAACAGGTGAGGTTGAATTAGCTGGTATAAAAAGAATGGTGATGGGTCAATCTGTGGAGGAAGCGGAATTATCTACTTTAGTTTGGTCTCTTAGATGCTGCCAAAGGGAGAACATCATGATTAAGGAAATCGAAATGGACTACAAGGTGGTTGTTGACTGGATCAAAGCAAGACAGATGACTGGTATCATAGGCCACATTGTACAAGACTGTCTCAACTTGATGATGAGTATCAACTGTGAAGTTATTCTCCATTGCCCAAGGGAAGAAAATGAAGTAGCTCATAAGTTAGCTAAAAGGGCAAAAGATATGAGTGAAGAAGCAATCGCCGGGTTTGACATCTCTCAAATGCCAGAAGAAATACAAAGTGTCATCAGGAAAGAAGCTGAATTGACTGCTGAAGATACTTAATAATAAGAACTTAATGTTATAGGACAAATTTCTTGTTATGTCTCGGATGTTTTCTATGGAAAGTGATAATGAAATCATATATCTTCAAAAAAAAATTTATATATAAGTTATTAAAAACATATATCTAAAAATTCATGAAGTTTCTCCGTTTACTTTTACGATTTTATAATTCATTTATTAAATTTTAATTAACTATATTATATTGATTTTGATAGAAATAAATATTTGGTTTTACATGAAAATAAATTCTTTTTTATGTGCATGTATGCTTTCATATCTTTAAATGTTAACCAATTAGGAATTCATTAAATCATTTTCTTTTAAAAATAAAGTTACTGTAATGGTTTCGTTACTAAAAAATGAGTTACAAAAACTATACCCAGACAAAATAGTGATGCAAAATGTCAAATGCAGGACATTAAACTCCTGTCATGTCATGTTCTTTTGCATGTAAGGAAAGGATTGATAAAATCATGATGTACAAATATATTATTTTCATTATTGTGACTATCATATTCATGTATTAAATGAACAACATAATATGTGCATCATGTGTAGTAAACACTAACAGTCCAAAAATTTTTTTAAAAAAATAGATTGAAACCTTGGATTACATGATCATCTCTCACTTAAATTTATTATTTAAAGAAATAGAGAGTCCGGCTGCAGAAAGCACAGAAACAGCAATAGAGAGCAGCGGAAGAAGACATCTACAATCCCAAAGAACTATGGTGGAAATTAAACGCGTGAGTTAGATTCTATCTGAATTAACAGTGACTTGAAATTCTTGCATTTTTTGGCTTCAATTTTGTACATGGCACCAGTTACTTGATCGTCCTCCCTGTAAAGAATGGCCACATCGCCTGTACGGAGAGCGTTTGGTCGTAGGAATTCACAGGAACGCAGATAAAAACAAGTCTGGGGACCGATTCCAGCTCGAATTCTGCAGCTGAAATTCCACACGATTCCGGCCTCATCCTTAACCGCCAACACTATTGCAGCACTTGCTTGAGAAATGGTGGTAAAAGGTTTAAGAACTCATTTGGAAATGATATTCTTCTCTCGACGTCAGCGTTCCTGACAACTTTTGTGAAGACTGCCATAGCTGATAAATTTCTTCGAGCTGCTCAGTTTGAGATAAGAGTTGTTTGTATAGCTGGAAAAACCCAGAACAAGATAGAGGTAAGGAAAGTGTAGGTGGAACGGGATTTTAATATATTAGACTGTAACTCATGTTACGCCTTTAGGACACAATCATTTTATGTGTGAATAAAATATAAAATTAATTTATATTAATAACAAAGAAAATTGTTTAAAAATAAATGGTGAATCAATGTGTCACAGACGGAGTCTCATGGCCCTCTAAGATTTTTAAATTTTTTTATATTATATAAAATTTTTAAAATTTATAATATATTCTCTTAATGGTCCCTTTAATAATTTTTTATTTAATAATTGATACAAATAAAAAATAACAAAAAATATCACACATGTCTCATTCAATTTTAAAGTTTTTTTATTTTTTTAAATTTAAATTATTATTGATATTTATACTTTTTTTATATTATTTGCTCATATGTTTTAAGCGTCTATAGATTTATTTCTCCAAATTTTTACGAATTATCAATCATATTCCTAGTTTTTATGTCATATGTGAGTTCCATCTTTTATTTGTCATGTTCGTTTTTTTTTTTTGTTATGTGGATTTTAATTTTTATGATTTTAATCTTTAAAAATTAATAAATTATTATATAATTTTTAAATATAAATTGTAGTGTTACACTATTATTTAAAACTTTATCAATGTATTATTTTTTAATTAATATTAATTATATAAGAAAAAATTATCTTGAGTATATCTTTTTTATACGCTTTACGTTTTATATTTAGTTAAAAAAATTATCTTAAAAATATAATCTTTAAATAATCTTGATTATATAAAAGGAAATTATTAATCTTGTATATCGTATTTAACTATTTATATCTTATGCATTATAGTTTTATATTTAGTATTATAAATTTAAATAGAAATGAAATAAGAATATTGAATGTTGAATGCATTATTTTTTTTTTTTAAGTTTGATTAAAGTATGAGTAAGTTGAAAACAATTAATAAATTATTTAAAGAAATGATACAAATCATCCAAATAATTCTCCTACACTTGAGCTATCAAGCTTCAATGCTTCAACTTATGAATAGAAGTAATGCGAATCAAAATGTCCAACACTCAATCCTAAAGAAATGGATTTTTTCAATACATAATTTTTAATCGATGAATTTCAATTCAAAAAATATAGTTAAGTAACTTTTCTAAAAAATTATTGTAAGTTTTTCTTTTCTAGATTTACATGTAATATAAAATTATTTTTTATTAATAATCTTTTGATTATTAGTTAAGTTTAATATATTAGTTTTTAAAATTTTTAACTTTTATTTGTATATCTCTGACCCCTCTAATAAAAATTGACTAGTTCAGCCCCTACAATGTATCATTTACAAACATGAAATTACATTATAATTTGTAAACATAAATATCCAAAAATCAATAGATATTTTGATGGCTATCTGTCGACTTAACTTGGAGACTATTACTGTATTGAAAACACAAATAAAAATTCACATATGGTGCTATTTCTCTTCTTAAAAACAAAGTAATTTGAAAAATTAAATATCTATTAATTAGTTACATGCAAAAAAGTTTAAAGTGAAAACAAAAATAAAAAATATAGTAAAAAAATTAAAATTTTGGTTCAAAAGATAAATAAATTGAGAAAATAAAAAGAAACAGATGAAGAAAGACAAAGAAAATGAGGAAGAAAGGAATGAAGAGAAAAACTAAGGAAGAAAGGGACAAACAATTCTAAAAAGAGAAACTCAAAGAAACCTTGTAAAATTAAAATAATTCTAATCAATTGCATTCTTGAAAATTAATCCAAAAACCACATCAATTTAAAAAACAGAAAAATTCATGCATAAAAAAAACAATAGGTAGTTCATATTTACCTATATGACATTTTTTTCTAAAAAAAGATAAAATTGTAAATTTAATCAATAAAAAATTAAACATTAATAAAAAAGAATAATAAAAAATTAAAAAAGAGAAAAATTAAACAAATCTCAAAACTCACTAAATTTGTAACTTGATAATATTCTATCAATATGGTTTCAATAATATACAATTGTAAAGTGAATGGTTGACTAATATTATATTTTGTAAAAATACATTTATCTATGACATTTTTGAATATTCAAAAAGTAATAACAAAAAAAAATCAAATGAGTTAAAAGATAAACATCTAGCAAAATAATAATGATAGACATGTAAATTAAGGAATATATTTCTAGAAAAGAGCATATTCTTACTCAAAAGATAATTAAAAATAAGCTTATTATGAGATAAGATGAGTAACAAGTAAAAGAAGGCAATAATTAATATAATTTGAGTAAAAGTGCCAGTAGATTATTATCTACAATCGAAAAGTATAACCATACACCTAATCATATAAAATAAAAACTAAAGAAAGAATTTAAAAACTTATATGAAAGACTTCTAATTTCTATATGGAAGCACCAATATTATAAGAATAGAAATAATAAAAAACCCAAATAATGAAAACTTGAAAAAATAAAAGATCATGAGATTAAGGAATAAAATAAGAACAATATAAAAAATACCTTTGAAACAATTATAATTAGAAGTTATCTTAAAAATAAAGTAGTACTAATCAATCACATTCCAAGAAATTGATCCAAAAACCAAATTTACTTAAAAAACAAAAAAAAATTCACACATAAAAAAAAATAACAACAATTGGTAGTTAATGTTTACTTGAATGACAAATTTTCTAAAAGAAAAGACAAAATTATAAATATTATTAGTAAATAAATAAATCATTAAGAAAGAATAACAAAAAATTAAAAAAGGAGAAAAACTAAATAAAGAATTCAATCTCAAAACTTATAAAAAAAAATACCCGTCTATTATGTTTCAACTTTTCCATTTTTTTTTTCCTTTCTAACAAGTCATGCCCCACATAGTCTCTGATTTAAGATGCCCTGAATATTAAAATAAATAAAATACACAAAAAATTAATAATGATAATTAAACAAAACAAAACAAATAACATACAATGATCAATGAGAAACAAATAAAAAAATCACAATGAGGATCAAAAGCAAAAGTCAATTACATGCAACTTAAAATCCTTAAATCCAAAAACATTAAAAAAATGAAAATAAACTAAAAATAAAAATGAAAAAAAGGAAACCCAACAACCAATTTCTATGACTTGAAGAAAAACTAAACAAAAGAACACCATAAACAAATAAAACCTATATTATTAAGTAATATGTTGAAGAATATGTTTTCTTAATTAATAAATTAATGTGAAAAAATATATATTTTATTTAAAAATCTACATTATTAAGCAATATGTTGAAGTAAATATAAACAGACAAAATTATCCTCAACATCTTCTAAATATACCCAAAATCTCATCAATAAAAAAAAAATCAAACAAACACCTTCAACAAATAACAAAATAACACACATGTCCCATGGACAATTCAACCCAAATCAAACCATCATGTGTCAAACAATTAAGCTATATAGATATCAATTAATTAGCTTATTTGGAAACAACTTTTAATGTATATAGATGACTAATGGAATGCTAGTTTTTTTTTAAAGTTCAATGGAATGCTAGTTAAGGTGTTGTTTTCTTACAAGTAATTAAGGTGGAAAAACTTAACAAGCAATTGACTAAGAAATCTAGAATAATCAAGATAGAAGGAAAAACTTAACAGGTTGGACAATCTTCTTCATACTTTTTCAACTTATTAAATCTACTAGAATTTGACTTGACAAGTCTTATCAATTATAACCCATCACCTATACAGGTTATCAGTGATACAGTCCATCCAAGATCAAACCCCATAACAACTCTCCTTTAATGGCTTTACGTAGAAAACTTGACTACTTCTTTTGACTTGTAGCACTCCCTTGTTGATGTGTTCACGTGGCACTGTTTGTAGGGATGTTGACGGGTACCTTATTATAGGGTACTTGCTGGTACCCGACTTGGTTACACTAGGTTAGAGTATTCTATAAAAGGGTTCGGGTAGGGTTAAGGTAGTGATTTCACTACCCGAACTTTAATAAGGTGGGGTTCGGGTATCACCCTTTGGGTACCCATTACTCAAACTCGATTACTATTTATAAATATTTTATTATTATTTTAATAATTAAATTAAAAATTTACAATTTTTACCAACTTTACAAACAAATTTTTTTTTGTTAAAAACTAATAAATATATGAAAAGTATAGTTGCTCTAATTATTAATATGATGACATTAATATATTTAAATTAAAAAATTATTAGATTGTTAATTATGTTTAAATAATTTGAATATTATATCATATTATAAAAGAATATAATTACTATTATATATATACTTTTAATATAAATATATTTACTTTCTATTTTGTGTTAACATTACAAAAATTATGACTTATAAAATTATTAATTATAATATATATACCCTTATTTATATAATCTTATAATATATATACTTAAAGAAAGCTTTTGAAATTAGAATAGTTTTGGAACCTAAATTTTTTTTTTTAATTTCATGAAATTAAGAACAAATCCTTATAATTAATTAAATTAATTCATGAAACTATTATTATTAATTAACTTGTAATGTCTTTTAATATATATAGTTTATATATTATGTTAATTTATAAAGAATATAATTACTATTTTATATATTAAAATATTATGCATGCGTGTGTGTATATATATATATATGTTCTTTAAATATAAATATATTTACTTTTTATTTTACATTAACATTGCAAAAATTATAACTCATAAAATTATTAATTACAATATATATACCTTTATTTATATAAACTTATAACGTATAAATCTAAAGAGAAGTTATGTGATTAGAAAAGTAAATCAGGTAATTGGATATCCATGAAGAAGATTTTAATATTTTTTTTATTTAATCAGGTATTTAAACAGGTTAAGGTAATTATAGGGTAGTGAGAATGTACTAGAGTTAGGATTAAAATAGTAATTTTTAAATAATTCGAGTAGTTAATAGGATTAATGTATTTAATTTTTAATAAGATTAGGATTAGGATTCGGATACTTCGAAATTATGGAGTACCCTACAAGTTGACATTCCTAATTGTTTGGGAGCCCCATAGAGGCTTCCTTTTATATAAGATTATAGATTTTTCTGATAATGTTTCCATTTGAATTATATAAATTAAGACATAATTTTTAAAAAAAGTTATTAAATTATTTACAAATTTTAAATAAATATTTTTTAATGTGTTTAATTAAGTTCATATATTTTTATTTTAGATCAAATAAACTCTTATGACTAATAATTAATTAATCATTATTAGTCAAAATATCATTTATTATTTTTTATTCACATGACGTTAATGTAAATAATAAAACCGTTATATGATCATGTCATTACGTCATATTAACGTGTCATGTTATCATTTATTATTATATATCAATATGTCATACCAACTAGTCCATATGGTATTGATGATAAGTGGTATTTTGATTAAAAAAAATTAATCATAAGAGCTTATTTATCTAAAAATAAAAAAAAAGAACTTGATTGAATCTAATAAAAGAAAAAAACTTATTTGAATATTTGTAAATAGTGTAGTAACTTTTTTATCAATTAAGAAATATATATATTTTAATAGTAAAAATTTTAATTTTTTTTATAATATTGATGTTCATTTTTTTAAAATTTCAAAAAATAAAAAAAATTTAATTTTAAATCTATAACATATAAAAGTAGTATTCATAAACGAAAACAATTTTATTTCAAGAGAGTAATTCACTTTTGATTTTTTGTTTCTTTTATTTTGATAGATTTTTTGGGTTGGATCGTTAGTGTGTCCGAATATTCAAACTTTGTAGCCCATCACCTTTTTTTTTTATCATGGGCTTGTAAAGCTGTAGTAATTCCCTTGGGCTTTGTATTTTATTTCCTGATGCTCAAGCCCAATTATATATCTCAAAAAAAAAAATTGTCCAATAAAAATGGGAAAAAGAAACGAAAATCACGTGTCCTATAGCCATGGTGACTGCACAAAAGTTCACCCAACATATTCCTTCCTGGCGCACTTTAACCTCATTTCAACTTACCTAAACTAACGTAAGCGTGTAGACCTCAACGCCCAGAACCATTGAATTCATCGCCACCGATCGCCATCTTCCTTCTCTCTCGCCAAAAAACCCTAACGATGTCTTCCCCTTCAATTGAAATCCACAGCAAACCCTAAAAGAAACCAATACCGCACCCTTTTAACTCCAAAACACGATAATGTCAATCGCGTTTCAGAAACTCTTCACTCCTTCGTCTCCTCGCTTAAACCCTTATCTGAAAAACCCTAATTCATTTCCTCCAATCACCTCCCGCCATCTCAGCTTCACCTTCTCCAATTCCCAAAATTTTCATTTCCGGATCCGGAATTTTCTCAATTTCAAATCCCCCCACCCTTCTTCCCATTCCCTTCTCAAAGCCTACGAATCCGATTCTTCAATTGCCGCTTCACAAGAACAAAACCCTAATATTAATGATTTCAATTTAGATTCTTTTCTCTCAATCGCTGAATTTTTATGCATTCTTTCTTCAGCTGTTGTTTCGGTTGTCTGTGCCGTTTCGGGATGGAAAGGTGTCATTTTGGGTGGAATTTGGAGGAGGGTTATGGTGTGGGGAATTGTCGGATTGGTGTGTGGGGTTGCCATTGGTGCGTGGATTAGGAGGCGGCAGTGGCGCAGGATTTGTGCGGAAACGGTGAAGGGTGGTGGAGGAGGAAAAAATTTGAATTTGATAGGGAGGATTGAGAAATTAGAGGAGGATTTGAGGAGTTGCGCTACGATTATAAGAGCTTTGTCTAGGCAACTTGAGAAGTTGGGGATTCGGTTTCGCGTTACGAGGAAAGCTTTGAAAGGGCCTATTGCTGAGGTAATAATATATAAGCATTTGTTTTGGTTTGATACTATTAAGTTTTTAGTTAGAGAATTAAAGGACTTGAAGAGATTGAGAACAACAATGAAAAATGGTTTCTAATTTTTGATATTGAGCTTAATGTTTACAAGGATCTTCTCAGTAGCTTGCTTAATTATACACTGGAAATCGCTAATCATTACTATCTCGGATTTTCTTTGAGACAGTCATAGAGAAATGGCAACTCATCCAAAAAGTTAAATTGAATGTTCAATAAAACTGTGATATGCCAAGCTAAAAACCATTTTAATTTAGGCTTATCAACAAAAAAACAAAAAAACCATTTTAATTTCATTAAGCTGCTATTTATTATTTACTCTCAATGGCTTTCTTACTAGCCCTTAAATTTAGGTATAATTTTGTGAACTGTGAAAGATTTAGGAAACTGTTAAAATATAGATTAAGAAGAAGAAAGAAAGGAAGATAGAGCTGTGAGAACAGGCACTGAAGTAACTTCATAATGTTAGAATATGCCTAGGGTGCTCTAGTTATATAAAAAGTGGCATATCACAAAACAACTTATATAAGAAGAGTGCTCCAGATATATAAGCTTGCAATCAAACAAAGTCAAGGTGACTATGTTAGAATAAAAAGAGCATATTCAAGGCAGCTGAAGATATAAAAGGAAATACCTACTTCAAGTAAAACAGGTCAATTGTTTAGAGTGCTAATGTGGGGCTAAGTAATTTTGCAAAACACAAATCTCACTTCTATAAACAAGTTCACATTCACAATAGAGTTACAGTTGTAGACTGAAGACTTTGATGAAGGTTTGTTATTCAAGAAGAAGAGTGTGTGTGTGTGTTCAAAAGCCTTTTGGTATTGTTGAGTCCAATTGTCAATCCATTTTACAAAGGCAAATGTTCTCACAATTCTATTTAATTGTGTCATCATTAGTCTATGTAACTTGGTGTTTGACTCGACAAAATTCATAAAGCAATGTTAGCTGTGGGTCCAATGTGATAATATTGAAGATCTTATGTGCACTTTCTACTGAGTAAATGGGAAGACAAACTGTTGATAACAAATTGTGTTTACTAATTTATTGTGATTTTTATATTTATAACTTCTAACCATTTTGCTGTGTCTGAAGACTGCAGCTTTGGCTCAAAAGAATTCTGAGGCTACTAGAGCATTAGCAGGGCAAGAAGACATCCTAGAAAAGGAGCTTGGTGAAATTCAGAAAGTTTTGCTCGCAATGCAGGTAACATTTTAGCATTGTTTAATTACATGAATGGACTTTTTTAATTTCCTGAAGTTGTAAGGAATATGATGCTCGGTTGATTTACTAGGAGTTCCATAATCGGGCTTCTTGAGCTACAATCTTCTTGTTTACATGAATGGACTTTTTTAATTTTCTTAAGTCGTAAGGAATATGATGCTTGGTTGATATACTAGGAGTTCCATAATAGGGCGTCTAGAGCTACAATCTTCTTGTACTGTGTATTGATTTAATGGTTTAAACGAGTATCTACTGGTCAAGCTTTTTTATGTCTTTTAGGATGGTTTTAACTTTTGAATGCTTCAAAAAGTGTGTTCCCTGATTTAGAGGCCTTAAGCCTCTCTAAAACCAATTGAAAGTTCATGAGCTGTGATTCTAAGCCAAGAAAACTGGATTGCATGCATGTTGTTCTAGAATCATTGTACCAATAGAAACCTTCTTGTTGTCTTCACTAGTATTCAGATGAATTATTACTTGGTAATAATAATACTTGCTTGTGGCTTTTGGTTTATCAACGTTTGATTAATGGTTAATTAAATATATGGTTTTTGTTGTGTAGTGGTTGCTGTCTTTTGAAAGTAATTTAATTTCAAAGATTTAAATGTACTCTGTAGGAGCAACAGGTAAAACAACTGGAGTTAATCCTTGCAATCGGAAAATCAGGGAAGTTGTTTGAAGACAAGCGGGAACCTAGTCAAGAGAAAAATACAGTTGAAGCATGTAATCTGACTGAGGAGGTGAATCAAATGGAAATCAATCAGACTCAACCTTTAAATGCAAGCAAGGGATCTGGCAATGACAGAGCATAAGATTTTGAAGCAGCAGGTGTATGTAATTAACAGCCGTGATACCAGTTTGTCTGATCCTTCTGTTTTTAAGGCACTTGGACTCCCATAGATGCCAGCAGAGCCGTGCTTGGGCATAAACATTCCTGAGAATCTCCTTGTTTCTTAACCCCTGCAGCCCTGCTAATTGAAGATGGAAAAAGAGCTAGAAAGGGATAAAAACAATAAAATAAAATGGGGGACATGCTAATTCCTTGCTGAGCATATAAACATGCCAAGGTGAAAGAAGTGGCTTTTTGTGCCTAACTTGTATGTGTAATTCTTCTTTGTATGGTATTCTGGTAATCATACCAATTTTTTTTTTGTTCTATTTTCTTTAATTTATAGTAAAATATTCAAAAATAGTTTTCTTGTACATCTTGTTGGCAGCTTTTTTTAATCCTCACCAGCCCTGCGAACTAATTTCCCTTTTTTTAATCTGTTTTCCCTATTTTCCTTTTGCGTATTGCACTCTTAGTATACTTTAATTTAAAAGTTAGTATATTTTCATGTTTACTTATGTTGCTAAATGCTGTTGCTATGCGATACTATGCAGTTCAGGAAATGTCTTGCTATGTCATTTAATTTGAGAAATAATTATGCTATTGTCATATGGTATTAGGAATGATTTTGTCATGTCATTTAGATTTACAAATATCATTTAATATGTTATTTAACTCCAAAGGTATTTTTGTCATTTGATATATCATATGATCTTAAAAAGATATTTTAAAGATATTTTTATAATATATACATATATATTATGTATATGTAAACTTTAATTTCCTCTTTATTTTGTATCTAAATTTTCGAATTAAGCATTTTGGTAACAATGAGACTTGTAATTTTAAAATTTATATAATCGATTCTCGATTCTAATTTAAAAATCATGTCTCAATTTTTAAATTTTGTGTAAAGTAGTAAAATTTAGAGTGTAATTAAAAAATAAAATTGACTAATAAAAGATGGTTGAACAATATTTTTTTTTTATTTTGAAATACAGTTATGTGAAGTTCATATCAATTATGTTAGGATTTGACGATGTACGTCATATAATATTATGATTACACTAAATTATTATACCATATAATTTAAAGATTATCTTGAACCTAATACTATTCTTAACAATTTAAAAAAAAACTGTTTTCTTATTTAATTTCGAAAATAAAAATAGCAGTAAAACCTGAAATATATATATATATATATATAATAGTAAAAGGTTTTACTTTTATGAAATGACAAAAATAGAGGATTTTTCATTTTGCATGAAAAAGTAAAAAGGGAAAATGGGTAGGTATATAACCTTAAGCGGCCAGTGCCAAAACGCCGTCGTTGCTGCACTGTAAGAACTTTAAAAATTTGTAGAGGACGAAAAGCAGAGCAGAGAAAGAAAGAATGGAAGAATTGAGGAAGCTAGAACAACTCCAAAGAACTCTTACATTCATGCAATCGCGTAGCTTTGTTTCTTCTTCATCTATTGACTCTAATCGGTTTCTCGCCAATCTCATACTTCTCTTAGTAATCTCTCTCTCTCTCTTACTTTTCACCACATTTTAACTAAAATTTCGAAAGATTAATTAATACCCTTTTGTAGTTACAACCATGCGGTGAACTGAATCTAGACAACAAGTGCAATTTGCTTTCTGAATATATACCAAAAGTAAGTCTTTTTTCATCTCTCATTAATGATTAATTTCCTTACTTTCCCTTTTTTGCTAATCGTTTTCGAAATTGCAGATTTCAGTTACCTTTTTGGAAGAAGCATCACAATGGGTTAGTTTGGAAACTGATGAAAGAGGTCAACTTTAATTTCTTTTAAAAATTTTTAATTAGTTTATAAAGCGCTGGACTTTATGTTTTGAAATTTTTTATTTTGCAGATTCTCAAGAGAATTATGTTGAGCTTAATAATCCGCCCGAGATGACGGATTGCCGTTCATTGCAGATAAACCATAAGGATGTAGCAATGGTGGGACTCGAAGCAATGGAACGGGCAAATTCTACCCTTGAGGATTTCGTAAGCACTCAAAGTTAAACCAAAAAAAAAAAAATCATTTGGTGGTGGTTAGTTATACAGCTTTATATCACTATCTGCAATTGTGTTATACGCGTTAATGTTCATTGGATGCATTAATATAATTTTAATGGGTGAAGGAATGAATGAACAAATAGGCATGTTATTTAGCATGGGGGGATCATTTTAAGTATGCTTGCAGGCAAACTTGTTCTATTTCATGATCTCAATTAATGATATTATGATTGTGTTTGCAGTGCAGATCTTATTTTATGTTTCATGGAGTCGACATAACCAGCCTGCAAGTGATATTCAAATATTTCCCTGTCCTTTCATTTACTGAAAGCTTCATTTATCAGGTAACAGTTAATATTTGAAGAAATAGAGTCATTTTTAGAGTAATCTTTACATTAATGTAAGAATATTGCATGAATTTCTATTAATTTGTTGGAGCTAGTAGTACGGCCTTCAAAGCAATGGCATTTGGAAGTTGATGTAGGAATTGGGTGAATTTTCTTTCCCTTGTATACTTCCATTAGGACATAGTAATGTTCTCACCAAGAAGGAATGAGCCTTGCCTTGGCTTCCATTCCTTCCACTCGTTCTACATCCACTGTAAAGGACATTCTAGAAGTAAGAATTTATCTCTTAACTGTTGGAAACATGACATGGAAGGTTGCAACCACTCAATTTTGAATGATCTGATACCATGACTGTTTTTCTTCCTTTTCTCAGCACCCATAATTTTGTTTGTGCAGTTAGATGGTTTGAATGAGAAGATACTTTATATACCAATGGAAGGAGTTACCACTCCAGAAAAAGAACTTGAGAAGGTAATACTGAGATCTGGAGAACTAGTTCAGAGGTTATCAACTTCCATTGTTGAATTAAATTCTTTCGGTGGTACAGGTAAAATTCCAGGGTTGGGCTATGAATGTGTTTGAAAAGGATCCATTCAGACCACTTTTAAATGTACTTAAATGCCGGGGACTCCTTACGGAGAGGTGATATTGCTATTTTATTTCCTTTTGTGGAAAGGGGGCCGGGGGTAGAAAGACTTATGTAATTGATTTATATTTGTGCAATGGATTTAGGATCAGAGAAGAATTTAAGTCTGGAGAAGAGTACTGGGCTCTGGAAAGAAAGCTATGCTCTGCACTAATGTGCAAAATGGAGGTACATATAGCACCTTTGTCCTTATTGTTTCGCTTAAGTTAATTTTGTTCGTAGTTTATTATTACATGCAACCAAATTAGAAAAATGATAATTGTTTTGTCTACCTTTAATATTGATTTTGGAATTGTTATCCTTTACATCTAAACAGAACAGAAAATAACAGTATAACTTCATTGTATGCTATGAAAGGTACAATAATTCCCTGGTACCATTTATTCTTATTTATTTGGCTTCTTGATGTTCATCGGCATTGTGTCAGCGGAATTTACAAATTCAAAACATCAAACTCATACTGATAAATCTGCTATGCTCAAAAAAGAAAAGATATAACCATTGACCTAGCATGTTTTTCAATGTTATAATTCACATGACACTGCACCAGTAGCATTTCCAACTTTTTACATTTAAAGTGTATTGAACGAATAGATCTTTGATTTTAACAGTGCCTTCTCATAGGTTGTTGAGCAAAGTGTATCCTGATACTTATGAACTTTGGTTTGTTTTGACTTGTTGATGTCAAGAGAGAAAGACCTTTCTGTGTAAGTGTTCAACTAGTTTTCAGTAAATGCATGCAAACCCTGCTTGAGGTTCTACAAATATTCTGGAATACAAGAAGACCTAGGTAACTGTTTAATAATAGCACTGACTTATGTGCTTGGTTAATTAATGGATAAAGAATTTTATCCTTCAAATGGAAAGGGTGTAGAAGACAATGCAAGAAGAGGAAAATCATGCACTGGAGAAATATTTAGGGATTAAATGTTTGCTTTTCCAGATCTCCATTGAAGATGTCACAAGGGCAATTCATCTAAAGTCATTTGACTATCGGGTGCTGAATCTTCTCCTATATCAGTTAAGAGGAGAAGAGGTAATCTGTTATTACCATGTTAATACATTTGCATCTTTTGCATGTACATACCTCTGTTGGGTTTTGTGCACCATACTTGCTTTCTAGCATTCGTATTTCTAAGATCTAAGTTGAAAGCTCTACTAGAGTGTTGGGTAAAAAGGGGATGGAAAAAGGAAATGTCTAAAGCACCATGCTATTCTTTCAGATTTGATATGGTGACAATTCCATGATGTTATTATTTGCTATGTTGGTTTTCATCAACTTTTGTGAAGGCACATACATTAATTCTTGCATTACAGTTTCTGCCATACAGTTATTTTTGTGATAATGGCTTCTCATTTTCAATCTTTAAACAACAAGCGGAACTGAACTACTGAAGGAGTTTAAAAGTCTGCAGTCTATATTCATATGGTACAAAATGATGTCAAGATGTCTCCATAACTTTTAAGTCTTTAACATGATATATCTAATGTCATGCATTCTATAAATCATTTCTAGTAACATACGTTACGTGAGGCTAAATATTTTTTCTTTGAAGTTGTTAAGGTCAATGACTTGCACATGGAATTCCTATCAGTCTCTGAATTCCTGGTAGAAATATCCGATGATCTGTAAGTGTTTTTCCTTTCTGTTTTCTAATTTTACCTAGATTTAAGTGGTTTTAAACAGTATAGACACATTCCATTTTGGATCAAGTAATTTTAGTCAAAGAAATGCATATAAAGCTGTATAGCTTTGGCCAAACTGTGAATGTACATTAGCAGCAGCATACTTTTGGCCATTCAAGAGGCATCTGCTTGAGTGTTGGCAAATGCATTAAAGGTTTACAAGTCTCCCCTTGTGTGCATGTTTACTCCAATGGAGCTTGCACAAGTGCTCCAATACACTCAATGCTCAACTGCTTTTGGTCTCTTTTTCTTTCATTGTTGTTGGGGTAACTGATGTTATCATTCATTTTCAAAATAATATGCTGCAAGTATGGTGTCAACTTTACTCAACTCCCAGATGATATAATGATGCTCCAGGTTTGACTACGAGGTACTTTGTTTTTTGATACTTTTTCATTGTGACTACATGATTCCATTTAATTTATCCATTTCGTTTTTACAATTTTGTGGCTTCCTTTCAGGATGACGTATTAGAAAATAATTTCAATATTTTGCGTATGTTTGCCAAAGTATACGGACCTTCAACAGCCCCAGCTATGCTAGTGAGTATGAGACCACTCTTGGAAAGAAATTCAATAGGCTGAAAGATATGACTTACTGGTGAAATTCCTGCTTTCTTCACATGGAATATACTTGTCAAGTGTGATGTTAAACATACGGACTGATCAGCGAATTTTGTTTTCTCCTTGTTTCTTAACACAACTTTTTATACTTTTTGAAAAGCATTTCTTAAAACAACTTTTAATCTCGTACCTCATTAATTAAATATGTTGATTCTATTACTGAATTATCTCCTAACTTCCATCACTGTTCAAAAGGACTCACATATGAACTCTTACACCAAATTGTTCTTTTTCTTTTTCCGGTTGAAAAAAAAAAATGTTTTATTTCAGGCAAAATACATAACAGATTCTGAAGAGAGGTATGACAATTTATTGAAAACTTTGGATCCTCAGCTGTCCTTGAAATACAAGAGAAGATGTGAAGAAGCCACTAAAGAAGGTAATTTGCCAACACGGAAATGTTCAATTTGAAAGTTGGCCATCTTTGTCCAGTGTGCACTTATGTATTATTTCTGGGATTTTCAGGTGGGAAGGTTTCAGGACACCCTCTTGGAACGTGGAGCATTCCACCTCTGATTGTGAACGAGGACTTATATCGATCCAACTGTCTAAATACTAAATGAACAGTTTAGAATTTGACGTTTCTAGGTCGACATTTTCTGTTTGAATAATCAAATTTATTTGCACCGACGACCATTAGAAGCCTTTAGTTTCAGAGAAGAGAATATACATTTGCTATTCAATCTCTAACTCTAGCATGGATTTGTACTAAGCACTTGTCAGAGATACGTGCAGTCACTTAATTTCGCTGTTTTCTGTTTGCGTTCACTTGTGTGCGCTCCTTGTTGTCCCTGATTAAATTACTCTGAGAGAAAAGGTTATTATTGCACTTACAAAGATAATAGGTAGCAGTACTTAACTGAATTATAATATAAGTTATATAGGATTCCAAGATTCATTCTCCCTTGGTTCCAAGATTCTGTCACTTAATTGGATCACTCTTTTATGGGTTTAGTTCAACTTACACGTGACTTGTACAATTTTCTAGTGACAAGATTTCTAAGCCTGTTCAGGATTATGGAGTTATACCCACCGGTACTAATGATGAGACCTCTCGATCCAGCTGCTTAAATTGCCTACCATAACCAGAAATTTGCATTTCATTTTTTGGGTTTCCCTCTGGATCACATTTTTCAAAGAAAGAGAAGATTTATATAGACATATTGCTCTGGGGCCATGTTTGACATGTGCTGAGTTGGTGTAGCCATTGATTTATACATTAGTGAAAGGCTTGGCTTGAATTCCACTATCATCAATCAGATGATTGAGATGGACGCTTGTTCATGGTGTTTGAAAAATGAAGCAGCCTTTCGAATCAGATGCTTCAAAATGATAGATTTTTCCGATAAACCATTCCCCGTATAAAAGGATGGATTGTAATGAGTCACGAGGGACACTGCTTTTCCTTGGTATATTTCCAAAATGGCTTCATGATGAAGCATCGGAAAAGCTCGACCGACAGAGCATGGCTCTTTTCTTCCAATCCTCAAAATTGACCTTTAGAAATACTTTGTTGATAAGAAACCTAAAGCATCAACACAAGTCAAAAGATAAAAAAGGCAAATCCTGCTTTCTGTCACAATCTGATCAATTTCTTCGATATACCATGGAAGTCACCAAACACACCAATCCGGACTATCTTTACAATCCCACTTCGAATTTTATAATTATTTATAGGGACTGTACAAGAGCATGGAAACGCTATGAGATGTCTATCAATTACTAGGGGAAACATTTTGTTACAAAATTACAAGTTTTTATTACAAACACTCACAGAAAAACTCGTCCTATATACTACTTTAGAAACACAAATGTTTGTACATAGCAAAGTGGCTGCAAAAGAAGTAACCACCACAGCAGGCCTGACAGTGGTGGAGATGGTTGACGGAGCTTGTCAACCCAATTATGAAAAGCTACCAACAAACCCTCATGGGGAGAGGGGCCAATCAAACGCAGCATTATCCAAATCAAAACCGTCATAGAACCTCATTTCCACATCTTCCATACTTTGGTCATCTTCCCAATCCCCATCTGATATCTCATCATAATCAACACCAACATCGCCCGCGATGAAGTCCCAGGCCAAGTAACCAGAGGAACCTGAATAGTTTGAACAATCATCCCAGCCCTTCATCCCAAAATAATCCACAACAAGAGGTCCAACCACCTTCAGCCGTGAGAATTTCTTGACAAAATTATCATCTAGCTTCACATTCCAACATCCTCGCACATCTAATAATTCAAGCTTAGGGCAGTTTTCAAGTATTTTGAGCACACCCTCTGTGCTAATAAGCAGGTATGCCATCTCAAGTTGCTTGAGCTTTGGCATTGTGGTAGCAATGGCAAGGGCCTCATCATCTTGAGACAGCTTGTCAATTACCTCTAATGGGTGCATTGTTCTCCTCAAACCCATTAGTGACTTACAGTGCTTGCCAATTGCTTCAAGGGCTGAAGCCCCAATGTTCTTGCAGTAGCTAACATCCAAGAAAGTTACTGAAGAGAGCTTGCCAGCAACCTGTTCCACTACTGCATCACTTATTTCACTTCTTGGCAGCCGTAAAGTCTGAAGAGATTTGGCACTAGAAGCAGGGGAAAATAAGAGTAAATAACAAATGCAATAATCCAATTTACCATATCCACAATGAAGTCATAAAATAATACAGCATGTCACCACTGATCTTAGAATCCCCTTCAGATTCTTTTACCAATAAGTTGGTTATTGTTCCCTTCCCCATCAATAAGATATTCAAAATACAGAACTTCAGCAACATCATGGAAAAATGAAAATTACAAGAAGCTTCATCCTTATTAAACTATGTACGATTTAATTTGCTGTTTAGTAATATTAGTTGCCTAAGCTAACATTTCAACACCAGTATATACCCAATGCCAGCCTTTTTTCATTTACCATGTTAAACTGAAAGTGAGGAATCAAAATTAGTTTAGCCAAAGGGATATAAACAGAAAATGCATTTAAGAGACATTGATGGCAACATGTTATGTCCTTACTTATCTGCAATGAATGAAAAGCTCCGGTCATTAGGAAGACCGGTAACACAGAGCTTGCGGAGTGAACCTGAGCTTCTATTTATCAGCATTTGAAGCATGCGATCAAGGGTCTCAGGCCGACAGTGCTGGCTCCATTGCTCGATGTCAATGTCCTGCCAGCAATAAGGTCCTGTAACTGCTCTCTGCCATGATTTGCAGACCCTTGGGATAACTGTAAGTATCTCCTGGAGTGAAAGATTCTTGAAAATCAACCCAAGTGCATCTGGAATCAATTCATCCCAGTGCCTTATTTCACCATCCTCTTCCATCTAATCCTGCTTCCCTTCCTGCTAAAGCATAACCAGCTATGGAGCTGCAAGCAGTAAGAAATGAGAATGGTTCTATAAACAATAACTGAAATTATACGAGTTCTAAAATCAAAAAGAGGACAGAAGCTAATTGAGAATCAGTCATAATCTTTTCGTAGAAAGAAGATAAAGATATATGTAGCTCATCAGAAGCCCAAAAAAATGAGGCATAAACTATTAGCAAATGCAAAATCCAAATAGTAATGTTGAACAATAAGAACAGACCTTTAACAATCAATAAAATCTGCGTTCCTGGTAAAAGAGGCAAGCCTCAAGGAGAAAGATGATAGAAAATGAAGACCCCAGAATAAATACTTTACCTGGAGACCGGAAGCTATAGTCTTTTCAAGTATCTAGAAACCCAAATCCACACACCTTGTAAAATTTCTATTCCCAGCACATTGATCGAATAACTATGAAAATAAAGCAAATCCAGATCAAGAAATAGCTAAAAGAAACCAATTCTGGAACAAAAACAAAAACAAATTATCCAAACAAGCAGAACTTACCGAACAAACAAGAAGCCTAATGCTCAGAAATATAGATCAGAGAGTTAAAACCAACAACATTGACATCATTTTATCCGAATTAACATCACTAAATAAGTCAATGCAGCAAAACTGTACACAGAATATGTTCTTTTAGAAGAAAAAGTAAAACTGACAAAACAAAAAAAAAATGAACATATGTAGTACTAGACTACACTTTACAGATTGCAAGAAAAAGAGAAAGCAAGAAAGAAAGAAAGAAGAAGAATAAAAAGATTTTACCAGAAGTTGGGTTTTCCTGGATCTGTAAAGACTCCGGTTTATCCGCCAGAAACAAAGGTTAAAAAGAGAGAGAAAGCTGAAAGAGAGAGAGAGAGAGAGAGAGAGAGAGGGTAGAGCCAAAGAAGCAGTAGAAGACTACAGAAAGAACAAGGAAAAATAAAAGCAAACCAAAAACACAATGGAAGGAATGGAGAGAGGGAGTGAGAGAAACGTTAAAGAAAAGTAAAATAATTGAATGAAAAAATGTTGGGTCTTTTATTTACTTTTGCGGGTTTGGGTAACAGTGGGGAGACCGAATGGGGGATGTTCACACTCTGGACTCTACTGTTGGTGGGATGCTGCTGGGTACATAGATGGCAGATGATGCTTCGCATGCTACTTTCTGGTTTATGCTTAGCGGTAGAGATAGAGATATGATATTTTCTAGGGAAAAAAAAGTTTTTTTTTTTTGAGACTCTTCACTCTTTATCCCTTTCTCTATTTTGTCTTTAACTTCTTTCTATCTTTGTTGTATTTAGCACTAAAAGAAAATCTATTTGGATTTGAGAATTATATAAAAAAAATAAGCTTGAAAGATAAATAAATTCGATATCTTTTCATGTCCAACAAATTTTACTTTTAAATTATAATTTTTAAACTTTTTTATAAAAATCTTCTAAAATATAAATTTCAGAGTATAAATAAGTAAATTTTTTAATATTAATTTCTAAAATTATAATTGAATAAATATCATTAGAATTTTTTAAAAAAAATGCAGGTATAATGCAATTTTAACTTTATAGGCAATACACGTTTAACTACTGAATAACAGTATTGTTTTAAAAAATAGTGTATAAAAATAAAAAGAGAAATGAAATCATGATTATAATTACATGTTTATGCCTGTGACTGTGAGTTCCCTTTCTTTTTGGTGAAGGGTCGCCAAGAATAGTTTCTTTCTTGTTTTCCCAACAATAGATCTTATCTATTGTAAACGCAATCCATAAAGGTTACTTTACTTACTAAGTAGAACATTTAATGACAATATTAACAAAATTCAGAAAAATTCCAACCTAATTTAAATTAAAAACTTAAAATCTCTTATTACATTTTTCTTATTGTATGAATAAAAATCTGTTGTTTCATTTAATATCTTTATTATAATTTTACATCACATATTTAATTTTTTATTTTTGTCCAAAAATCCTATGTCCTAAAACTCTAAATTATAGATCTTAAATCTTAAAATTGGTGTAAAATTATAAAAAAGGTATTAAGAGAGGTACCAAATGAGGATAGTGAATTTCAATTTGATTTAAAATTAGGAGAAAAAAAATGAGCAAAAATCTTAAATCTTTATTTGATGTCGAGCTTGGTGTCTCTTTTTATAATTTTACACAATGTATCTAATTTTATATTATTAATAAAGAAATCTAATTCTAAAATCCAAAAATCTAAACTTTAAACCTTAAATCATAAATTTTAAAATTTTTATTGAAAAAAATTGGTTACAACAAACCTTAATCCTATTCTTCCGTTGTATGGTATAAAGTTCATATACAATTTTTCAATTCTAAAATCTACTAAAGGAAGGTGATTGTTCTGGGGCAAAGTTGAGATGGGTGGACCTGGTTGAAATGCAAGGCACCTTGAGTGGGGTGGGGTGACCTAAAGAAGAGGCTCTTAATTTGGTGGCTACTTGTTTGGAATCTAGGTATACCCCAGCCAATTTAAAATCTACATCTACTGCTACTTGTATTGGTAGGTGATAATAGGAATTAGGGTTGTGCTAAATAGTCTGGAATCCAATGGGAGAAGGCAAAAATTAATGATAACATATTTAAGGAATACAAATTTCTAAAGACAAAATAATTATGTGTTTTATTGGCATTCTGTCCGGACTACTATGTTTTTTTTTCTTTGGACTCTTTATCATTTTGCAAAGGCCCCCAAAGTTGATCATATTCCTAATTAAGCACTTCGTCATGGCCCTGGCTTTCTATGTTAACAAGCTGGGCACTAAACCAGACTCATAAACATGGTGCGGTCCTGTTAAATGAATGCCATTTCCCTGTTATTCTTTTTAGTGCAGGGGTGGAATGATCATTGTATCTATAACATTGGTGAGGAAAGAAATAAGAGACGATATGATGAAGCAAACTCAGTGGCAACAAAAGTTATTCCAAATATTGCTGAGAAAATATGTATGGCAGAAGGGATTGGAGAAAAAAAGTAGTGAAAAAGATGACAAAGAAAACAAGGAAAGGAATCATTGCTGCAGTGGTTCAATCTGCACAGCTTTAAATTGTAGCGTAATTTCCCCAACAAACAAACATCAATAAAAACAGTAATCGAAAATCCCAAAATTTCAAACACCTAGTTGTAGGACAACAGTGCTAGGTGGTTAGAATATCAAAATCAAGCGGGAAATAATACCTTGAATCTTTGTACATCTTTGTACCAAGACAAGACACTAAAATATAAAGGTATTCGTAAATCTAAATCCTGTCCATTAAGGTGACAAAACGTGTAAAAAGGTGGTAAAATGGAATCTCATTTTCGTATCTTTTTTTTCCCTCGAAATCAAGTAGTTTTTCTTCAACGTAATAAACTTATCCATCCATGTAAAAAAGAGATTTCAAGCTTATGTTCTCTTATTTCAATTAGATTGCGAAATGTGATCTTAAACTTTTCAATCTTCCTACAAACGATTCAGCACTCCTTAGAGTCTGCACTTCCCCATGTTAGGGTTTTAATCCTAGTTAGGGGTGTGTAAATGCAAACCGAATTGAATAATTGAATCGAATCAAAATAACTTCAGTTTTTTCGATTCAATTAATTCAATTTTTTGGATAATTCAATTAAGATAGTTCAATTATTAAAATTAATTCAGTTCAGTTTCGGTTAAGTATTTTCTTAACCGAATTAACTGAATTTAAGTTATTTGCTCAAAACTCTTTAATGTTATTTTTGTTTATGTTTTTAATTATTTGTCATTATTTATATGAGTATCTATCTTATTTATTATAATTTATTATTATTAATATTTTAATAGTATTAATTTATTAAAAAATATAATATAAATAAATACATATTAAAAAAATTTTAAATTCGGTTTTCGAAAACTGAATCAAACTAATAGAATTAATTCAATTTCGGTTAATTCGATTATTTGTAAAATTCGATTTGGTTTCAATTATTCTTAAATATGAATTTGATTAATTTGATTATTAAATATTTAAAATCAAACTAATCAAAATAACCATTTATACACAAATAACTCCAGCTCCATAGCACTTGATTAAAATTAGGATACCTTCAAAGGAAAAACTTTGGGCTTCAAAAGGTTCCTTGGGCATGAACTGCGGACTGAAAAGTTTATCCACAATGAAACAAGCCTGAGCCTGATAGATAGTTTTTCTCCTTGATTTAGGCCAAGAGCAGTTGGGTTATGAAAAAGGCATCGAGGGTCCCTACAGGCCACAGGAACAAAGCTCAGTACCAACAGCTTCTACATTTTGAACTGCCTTCATAATCTTCACATTTCACAGCAACAGGACGCAGCTGCCATCTGCATTGCTTCCCACAAAGCATGTGCGTCTGCACTGCCATTTTGCGAAATTTGCAAACCATGTTTCATAGATGCAATGATGTTTGGGACAAAGGACCACCATGCCAAAAAGTTGTAATACCAGCATTTATTCATATTCTTCTTTTTAGTACTTTTGGGATGGATATAGGATGACAGCCAAGAGTCCTGCGACTCAGCTACTTCCCAAGAGGTTGAGTGAATCATTAAGGGCCAAATCCTAGTTGCATAATGTAATAAATTGGTTAATCTACCTTTAGATATATTTTTTTTTTCTTTTTCTTGGTGGGGTTAATATATGATTTAAATCACTATTAAGGATCAACAATTTCATGTACAAAGATTTAGTTGGGATACTTGAACAGAAAGACAAATTACACATGCGCTTACCATTAAACTTAATAATAATTAGTTTGGTAGTTGGAAAATGGGCGATGTGGCCTCACCAAGCGACCAATATGCCCGGCACGTAATTTTACACACACAAAAAAAAAAGAAAAAGTCGGCTTGGCATTGGGGAAATCAAGACCGTTGAATCTATCTGATTATCAGATTACATGTGAACCACTTTGTACCATCTGATTCTCATACGTAACCTGTGTATGACAAGTCCTCTGCAGCTGCAGCTAGTCGCAGCCAGCAGTTTCCCATTAATCATCAGCCTTTCCTTTTCATCCTTAAAAAATACTTACTCTATAAACTGGTTAAAATAGAGTAGTATTAGTAGGACTTTAAATACACTAAAAACAAATACTTGATTAAGAAATTTTAAGTTACAATCTCATGAAACCTAAACTTATGTTCATCATATGGCGTAACAAAATATTATTTTCGTCCATCTTAAACTAAATATTCAAGTTTGACTTGATACGAAAATTATAAAAGTAATTCATTTTAGTGCATCTCATGGGAGTCGGAGAGTAGTATATACTTATAGTCTAATACCCATTTCTCACTGTCTGAACTGTGCATGGGAAGTTTGTTGTGATAATGGCAGACGGCAGTAACGTAAATAGCTTAGTGATTAGAAAACTCAAACAAGTTCTTAAAAGGTTTACAATTATTTTTTACAGGTTTTCTGATGATAAAACTGGAAAAAGCTGTAACCTCAAAAGCGAAAGAATACTTCTCTGCCAGCCAAGATCTTTCGTTTCTTCTCTTTACTCTTTTGAGTTTTAACTCTACATAAGAACAAGTAAGAATGAGAGAGAGTTGTGGGGATATGTTATGTTACTGTTTGCTGCAGATTGACTAATGGGCGCATCTGAATTTTAAAAAAAAAGGGGGAAAATCACAGCGATAAATCAGGAAACGTAGAGATAGAGAGTGCTGAAAAAGGACAGCAGGAGCCAGGCCTTCTGTAAGAGTACTTGGAAACTCAGCCAGGCAGGCAGGCACTTTTTATGAGTTTTATTCACGCGTTGCTGTGGGCACGTATCTAGTCACGAAACTAGCTGATTTGTTGTGTGTAATCTGAATCCTGAGTATCTGTTCTTTTTGTTTTTTTAAAACAACATTTTCTTGGTTTCCTTGGTTAACAAGATTATCATTCTCAGTTTATGGGAATTTGTCTAGCTGCATTGAAAGGTCATCTTGAAAATTGATTGCAGTTCCAGGTTAAGCTAACAAAGAGGAAATGGCCAGGTTGTATATGGTGCTCAGCAGCTCAGGTTCTGGCCTGTACCTGCCAAGTGAGTCAAGGATGTAGAGGAATAGATTGAGGTGTATTTGTGTCAAGTAGGTATATAAGAAACAAAATTACTATGAAAAACCCCTGAAAGTTTGACATAATATTATCCTTTTTTCTTCCTTTTCTGTGTTTTTGGCTTTTTCTACTTTCCTTTCCTTACCGGTTCTTGAACACTGCTGCTATACTCAAGGCAAATGTCAAGCACCTAACCTCCAAGGACAAGAGAAAAGAGCCAGTTGCTTCTCTGATATTTACCAAAAATAAAGCCTGGCACTATATTTTTCTTAATTTCTTTGTCTTAAGTGACTTAGAGCTTTTATTCATCCTAAGACAAAAACATAGAAATCAGGTAAAGCCATGAGCATCTTGTGTTCAAATGACAAGCCATCCTAAGATTCTATTGCGGTGACCGTGGAGTATAAACCTGTTTCAAAGTGGTAGATTGTCCGAATTCAAAAACAAAGATCAACTCGACTTGAAAAGTAGCCTCAATTTTATATGGTAAAATTTCAAGTGAATCCATTTATAACATGGGAAAAAATTCTGCACTGATTATCAAATTCAGAGAACCGCTTGGATTGCCTTGTACTCTTGTTTGATTATTGGATTTGCACTTTTGTCCTTCTTAATTTAATTTAATTCAGTTTCATTAACATTCCACATTGTGAAAATGACAGATTCAACAAGTCGCAGTCAAACCCCATAATCTAAACACTTTGAAGCAACACTTGGGAATCAAAGAGTGAGTCTGAAGTTATTAAATGCTGAAAATTAACCACTGCCTCCCTCTTTGTTTTTCACCCAAACTCAGACACACGATCCTTTCGCTTTCTTAACAGCTGCAATTAGCCAGGCCCTTCCTCAAGACCCTAATCAAGTAAGAGATAAAATAAAAAAAGAAATAGGCCTATTGGGTCCCCTTCCTTTCTGATGTGGATTCTCCCAATTTGTTTGCCTCTTCTGAATTGTTCCTTTCACTCTTCTGCCACCCTTCCCTATCTCTCTCTCTTTTCACACAATGAGGTCAGACCACCACCCACCACCCATACCCCAATTTATTACCCTTCTCTTCCTTCCTACTCACTCTTCTCTCATAACTGAGCTGCCAATATTTTTATTAGTATTTGAAATTTAACCAGTTCAGTTCCTTTTCTTTCTGGCTTTGGTTTTTGGCTTTTTGCCTTGCCTTTGCAGCAGGGGGGTAAGTTAGTTTCCTTTGTACTTGCAGTTAGAATTCCATTGATTTTTCCATCTTTTTAGTTTCTTTCTTGGTTTTTGGTCAAGCTGGTTTTGGGAGTAATTCTATTATTCCTGACTTCATGGTTACATGAAATCCTTTCAATATCATTATGAGTTCAATTATTTGTCTCCTCCTTCACACCTCTACCATAGTTACTTCCCTTTGTTTTCTTCTTCTTTTTCTTTCTCCAGCCGCTTCCCTTGGCCAGCTGCAGCCTCCAAACTCCCCTCGGGTCAGCATTCGAAGCCCCAGCTCTGTCTTCTTTCCTAAGGTTATGCTCTTTGATGAATTTAATAATGGTGCCATTGGGTTTTCAACAGGGTTTATCCTTTGAGGAGAAAACAAGGCTGGGATCAACTCCTCCAAGTTGCCACAACAAATGTAACGGATGCCACCCTTGCATGGCGGTCCAAGTACCTACATTACCGAGCCACGAACGATTTCAACCAGGTTTGAGCAAAGGAATCACTGATTCCGTGCAGTTTCTTGACCCATCAGGTAACCAATACTCCAATTACAAGCCTCTTGGTTGGAAATGCCGCTGCGGTAATAACTTTTACAATCCTTAAACGATCAAATCTTCAATAGGTTTGAAATTGCTGTTCATTGGTTTAAGCTTTTGAATTATTGTAAACTTTTTCTTATTCTTGTCCCCGTTTGTATGGAAAAAGAAATTGTTTGATAGGGGGGGTTGCTGGGGTTGCTGGGATTCTTTGCAGATTTTGAGCATTAAATGTATACCTTAAAATCTTTTAGTCATGTACAGAAGTTGCAACTTGCAACAATGCCTGTGAGTTTTTTTCTCCACTCCTTTGCTGCCTCCTGAATGGACTATTTCTATTTATTTTGCTATACGTTACTTGCTTTGTCAATGTGTCAACTCTGAAGCTCTCGATTTTCTTGGCCTTTTCTACTTTATCTTCTCGGGATTTTCATGGAGGCCATCAGCCCATCATCATGTATCCATCTCTTTCTCGTGTCTTCTCCCCGGTTTTCTGTCTCCCCCAATCCCCATCAATTCACCAAACTGCAGCATTAATAAATGTTAGGTTATATTTGTCATGCCAAAGAAACTGTTTGTTAAATTTGTGAAAGAAAACGTACATGCATTTGTGAATGGTCCCCCAGATGTACTGAAAGTATTAATGTGTTGAAAGAAAAAGAAAAATAAAAATGAATGGAGCAATCAATTAAAAGCATTATTACGGAAACATTTGTAACAGCATGGCAGTTTCATGTAAAAATCCACTAGTCCGAATGGAGTGCATCCGTACAGATAGATATGCACTAAAGCAAAGATCTTAGTGCCAAACAACTTCGCTTAGCTCAGTTTTGTTCTTCCTTTGCGTTGGCCTCTTGGGTAGGCCCATTAGTCTATTTTCTTACATCCCGTAGTCATATCTCTTTACTTACAACTCTGGTCTGCTGGTCTCCTATTAAATCATACCTTAATGACAGCAGTCCCTACAACTTATAATGTGAATTTTTTTTATTGAAATTAAAAGATTTAGAATCAAATATTTTAAAATCATAATACATATACTTATCATTAAATCAAATTACATATTTTAATCATATTTATGTGTCTATGATGTAATATATTACCTAATGTATAAGTATCATTCAGTATCGTCATTGAGATTATCGGAAAAATATAAAAATTAAAAAGTTTTCAAAGTCAAGATAATCGTAAGTTGGATTAGACAAGCATACACTCATCTTTAAAGATTCTCTAACCATTGATGTTTAGTCAATAATGGAATGAAACACATGTGATAGTGACTGTAAAATTACACGTTACAGTTAGGTTGCTGAAGACTTTAAAATAAAGTTAAGCTGTATATTTATATATATTACAAATTTGTAAAACCTTGGTTTAATCGATTTGGTCAAATTGAGTTGAAATTTTGATGCAAAGGAAGTAACGTACGTAAAAAAGAGGGTGCAATTATAGAGGGCTCAGGTTATGTAGGATTTATGCAACTGCTCTTACTTTTTACCAAACTTTTGATGTGGGGGCCTTTCCGTTGACCATTTCCTCTTAATGAGTGCAGCCTATCTTCACGTGATGAAATACGAATTTTCCAAAATCACGAGGACATTGTTTTGGAATTATATCTTTGTTCAATGCCTATATGTGTTTCTTTTCCAAACAATTATTTTATTAGCAAACTAACTTTTCTACAACATCCAAAAAGTTGAAAGATTGTATTTTACTTTTTTTTTTGTATAATTTTAAAAAATTTAAATAAATTTTAATTTTTTTTATGTTCAATTAAATTTTTGTTATTAATCAATGTATTTTTTTTATCATTTTAAATAACATTTACTTATGTATCGTATCACGATGACATATTATAGTATATGATGATGCGATATGATAATATTGTCACATAACACTTTTCACTCTCCATGTTAGTACTATGTCAACGTGATATAAACATAAAATTACAAATGACATCCTAACTAATAATAATTAATCAACCATTAATTATAAAAATTTATTTGATCAAAAATAAAATATAAAAACTTAATTGAACATAGTATAAAACAAAATTTTATTTTAATTTTCTTAAATAATTCAAAAATTCTTTTAAACATTTTTTTAAATCCATTTGAATAGGAAAATACAAATCATTATACAATATACAAGGACCCATACTTCGTTTCATAAATAAGTTCAATTTTTTTTTATATTTAAGTTAAACAAGTAAAATGATAAATAAGACCATTGTCATTACATGACCCAATTACAAATATTTGAAAACAAAATTACTTTAGATATATAAAAAAATTGCGATAATTGTAATTCTTTTAAATGATAGGGGCACAAGTTATAAAAAATCATTCAACAAATTCATGAACCACAAGTGAAATTAATGTAAAGTTTAATCGGATGTTTGACCCAACTTATGGAAGCGCTTTTCAATTGCAAAAATGGAAACAAAATATTTTGGGTTTCAAAATTTTAAATTTTTTACCTTAAGCAAGAAGTCCATTTCAACTTTTAGATGAAATTATAATTCAAAATTTTTTTTCTTAGTACTACAATGTAATACCAAATTTTAATAAGATTTTTTTTATATTCTCATTTGAATTTTCAATAATTTATAAAATGGTAAAAAGGTAAAAATCATGTTTGAATCAAAAAATAAAAATTAAATTAATTGCTTTTTTTTTTTTCATTATAGGTTTGTTAAAATCTCAACTTTGGAATTAAATTAGGCCTAGTGACATTATGGGCTTTGATTGGGTCACAACCCTAAAACTATAATTTGATAACCTTCACAGGTTTCAGCCCATCTTTTTCTTCGGGTGGGGTGACGGCACAATCCAGCCCATGCCCAGCTCATATTAGTACAACGAGCTCAGACCAGAAAGGACAGAAAGGGTTTCGCAGCGAAGCTTTACTAGTTGCATTGCGTTTAAGCGTTTGAAATCGATAAAATTGTAAAAATGGAGTGTGTTGTTCAAGGAATTATAGAGACACAGGTAAAAGTTTCATACCCGGAATCGTTCTTTTCTTTTTTAGAAATGTTAACCGAAGTAAATTTTCTATGGTGATCGTGTTAAAAAGATTTGTTTTTTTTTTTATTATTATTTTGAGATTTGCAGTATGTTGAGGCACTCGAAATTCTACTTCAAGGTCTTTGTGGTGTTCATAGACAACGCTTAGGGGTCCATGAAATTTGCCTTAAAAGTGGTCCAAATCTTGGTAAATCATCAAATTTTTTTCACTCTGCAAAAGCTTTGGTTATGTTTACAAGTATGTAAATTGTACTCTTGCTTGTTGGGTGATATGAGCGTTTTGACCCGTTGGGTTAATGCTGTAAATGAGTTTCCTGCTGAATCATGTATCAATTGATGATTTCTTGTGTCTTTTCCAATTTCTAGCAGGGGTGTATTTGTAAGAATAGTATAATGAATTTGTTCATAAGTGTTGGGTTCTGCCTTTCTAATGCTAAGACTTTTACAGGATTTGTTACCTCCGAGGTCAGATTATTGTGTGATATTGAGCAGGCTGAACCTACATGGTAAACTGGAGTTTCTAACTTTTTTCTATTCTGGGTAATTTATTGTTATTTTGGATGTTTATTAAAACCTTTTATATTGTTTGTAGGACTGTTAAACACGTTGGGGGTGCAATGAGGGGTGCTGGCGCAGAGCAAATCTCGGTTCTGGTTAGGAGTATGGTAGAAAGCAAAGCAAGCAAGAATGTGCTCCGATTATTTTATGCGCTGGGATACAGGTTGGATCATGAGCTGCTGAGAGTGGGATTCACCTTTCATTTCCAAAGGGGTGCTCCAATAACTGTAACCGTTTCATCAGTTAATAAGATGCTTAAATTGCATGCAACGGATGAGGCTGTGCCGGTGACACCAGGTATACAGCTTGTTGAAGTGACTGCCCCTGCGACCTCAGAAAATTATAATGAAGTTGTTGCTGCTGTTTCATCCTTCTGTGAATATCTTGCTCCGTAAGAGTTCCATCTACATTCTTAAGATGCATGGTTAAAGAACTTGTCTATCTAATCAAATTCTAGTCTGTACTTAGAAGCTTGCCATGCTTTCTTCAGTTCCTGATGATTGGACAATCCTGACTATAAAGTATCATTTGCATTAAGGCATATAGAATAATCTGTTTTTAATGTTTATAATTGAAAATCATTTTTGTTAGGATATGGTTATAATTACGCCCATCTACAATCTAGTCCATGGTATCAAGTCTTTGGTGGATCCTGATTTAAGAAAGTGAGTAAACAGAATAAATTGGCGATCAAACGGACAGATTCTAGGCTCTGTAACTTCTTTGATTGTATTATATGCAGCTCATTCAAGCTTGTGGTGTTTTATTTTGCAGGCTGCTGCATTTGTCAAAGCCTAATGCGTCGACTGGAGTTGTCCCTACAGCTGCTGCAGCTGCTGCATCTCTCATGTCTGATGGTGGGGGCACAACCTTGTAATAGAATTTGTAACATTGCAGAATGTTAAAACTTAAAAACAGTACTCTGCATGAAAGATGAAGGAGATGATTCATTGCAAAATTTCATTTCCCCGCTTATATATGGCTGTCAAAAATACCTTGTGAATGCTATATTTTCAATCCCCATTTTTAACTTAAAAATTTTATAGATACAAAAAGAGGGTGTACTTGTGGAGTTTCTACAACATGTGGGTGGAACAAGGAATCTGTATCAGTCAACTGAGCCTTAAACCTGGAATTCCTAGCTTGGAATATCTCCTCCTTCGAATATTTTATCGCAAATTATTTTTGCATGATAAGCCATCATCAGGTTTATAATAGTACATGAACAATCTTAATAATTGATGTAGTTTTCCTTCATGTCACTCAATCTAATGAGACAATGAACTTTCAAAAAAAAAAAATCTAATGAGACAATGAAGAAATTCAACTCACGTTTCGAAAGGCAAAGATAACCAAATGGTGGCCCAGAATTGCGTCAAAATTTTACTGACTATGAGAGTCAAAATAGCATCGTTTTCTTTCATAGGAACCGATCGGTTAAATCCGTTAAAAAGTAGCCTGGAGATATCCACAGCCACACGAACAAAACCCGCCAAATTTCACCTCCTCAACTCAAAAACCAAAACTCTCCACTTTGCACCACTCACTCCAGCCAAGCCATGGCCTCTCACTCCACACTCCTTTTCTCACCTCCAAATCCCTCTCCCAAATTCTCTTCTCTCTTTCATTACTCCCCACAATCCCTCACTTTCCAACCCAAAAAACCGTCATCACTTTCCTCAACAAACACGACAAAACCAAGACAACTCTCGGTTTCTGTCGTCTCAGCTTCTCATTCTCTTCAAGCTCTCATTTTCGACTGCGATGGAGTCATTCTAGAATCCGAACACTTGCACCGCGAAGCTTACAACGACGCTTTCTCTCACTTCAATGTTCGCTGCCCTCCTTCTTCACAGCCTCTTAACTGGGACCCTGAATTTTATGATGTGCTCCAGAACCGGATTGGCGGTGGCAAACCCAAGATGAGATGGTTTTTGTTTTTAATATTTCTGGGTTTTTTTTTATATTTCTTTTTTGTGGTTGTTGTTGAGAATTTTCTTTTGGTGTTTTTGAAGGTACTTCAAGGAACATGGATGGCCATCTTCTACCATATTTGAAGCACCGCCTGAGGGTGATGAGGAGCGAGCCAAGTTAATTGACACTCTCCAGGTATTATTTTTATTATTAATGTTATGTTTTTGATGTGGTGATTATCAATGAATCACGACTAGTCATCTGATTATTCTTTTTTTTTTTTAATTTTTAATAATCAGCGTTGATTTTGATGAGATAATAGTTGTAGTTCATTGATAAAAAGTAAAACTATACATTAATAGTGCATCAAGTATAAAGTCTTATTATTATTATTATTTCAGTGTAATGTAATGGAAATTAAGTTTTCTTTTGATTAAGTGAATGTATAAAGCTGGAGGGAACAAGGAATAAAAACCTAATTAGGATTTAATGTGGCTTTTATTGTCAATTTTTTTCTTCCTTTCGAATTAAGTGAAAGAAATTATGTTAGCTTATATGGAATTCTATCTACTGATAGATGTGATCCTGTTATGTGTTTGCAGGATTGGAAGACTGAAAGGTACAAAGAAATAATCAAATCTGGAACTGTAAGGAAACTTATTGTTCATTGCCTTACAATTTTCATTTTCCTTTTCATTGAATCTGAATTGGTTATCCATTATTATTCAATTAGAAGCTGTTTAGAGTATTATAGAGTGGTATTGTTTTTATCAGGTGGAACCTAGACCTGGCGTTTTAAGATTGATGGATGAGGCCAAGGCTGCTGTAAGATACAACTTACTATCATTTAAGATTGAGAATCAAATTCATGTTCTTTTCCCTGTCCAATCCAGTCACTGTAGATGCTGTCTTTTGCTTTTGTTTTCCCTATTTGTGTCACCTTGCCAAATCTATTTCTTTGGTTGCATTGGGTTGTGCAGAAATCTCTCTTTTCTTTTATTGGTCAGAGTGCAGACATCTCTTTCCACTTCTGGATGAATGTTTTTAGTTTCCTTTCCTTTTTTTTTTCCAATTTATTTTATAGTATTTGAGTTGTTTGATTGTTTCTTTTATCTATTATTTTCCTGTGATGCCATTTTGTTTTCCATTCCATTCTACAGGGAAGAAAGCTAGCTGTTTGCTCTGCAGCAACTAAAAGTTCGGTTATACTCTGTTTGGAGAACCTTATTGGAATGGTATGTTCTGGTTACAACATCATGATCAACAAGTATCCTTTGTTTCTGTTTCCTTATTCTTTTATTTTTTTTGTATCTTGTTGTAGGAGCGTTTTCAGGGTCTTGATTGCTTTCTTGCAGGTATGTTCGGTACTTCTAACACATGTTTTGGTTGATAGATGTATCGTACACCTATGTGAATCAAAGCATGTACTTAATGTAGGCTTCTCAGTATGATAAATGAGGTGCATTCTTTTTATGTGGAATTTTCAGTATTCTTTTAAAAAATCAATAGAAGTTCAGATGTAATTCTGTTTGGAACAACATTCATCTGATGATTCACTAGCTTTGAATAAATTGAAACTAACAGAATTGAATTGAAGTTCTGTTTGGATTTTGAAAGAATGACAAACCATTCCTCACCCTATATAAAATGCATGAGAAAGGGAAAATTAGTGCAATGCAGTTACGAATGCAACCTATTTGGTTCAGAATTGGAATTGTCATAAAATTCTGGAATATATTAAGGTCCCCCCTTATGAATTGCTTCTAGACAAGCTATTTTGTAAACTTGATTCAGTACGAATTAAACTCTGAAGTTTTATATGTTCCTAAAGCAATACTCTCATTGGTTGTCTTTTGTACTTTGTTCCTTTTGGTTAGGTCAACTTAAGGTTGTGGCTGTGCATTTGACCCATTTTAATTTGTCATATCTTTCTCTGCTTTCCTTATTGATGATTTTGACTCTTCAACTCTTATTCTCTTTTCTTCTATGCTTATAGGTGATGATGTGAAGGAAAAGAAGCCTGATCCATCAATATATCTGACAGCTGCCAAGGTAGTTATCAGTGAACTCTATCGTGTGCATTTAAAAGAGGGTTGCCTATTCTTATATTTCTTGTCTTTCAATCTTTGCTTTCTGTATGTGGATATGATTCAAAGATCTTATATATGGCAGAGATTAGGCGTGTCCCAGAAAGATTGCTTGGTGGTAGAGGATAGTGTGATTGGACTACAGGTGGATCTTCTATACTCTAGAAAACAGATAGACATGTTAATTTTAGACCAATGACTTCTAAATTTGGTCCAACAGTTGGAGAAAACTGCATTTTATCTTTTGAATTTTGGCTCTTATCTTCAATTGATTAGATAATGATGAGAGTTGACAGCCAATATGTGTTTCAAATTATTCAATTTGAGTTCCTTTCTACATATTTCTTGGCCATTACACAATGAATCCAATTCATTTACCTTGGCCAAAATCTAAGTCACACTAAGTTTACTTTTGTACCTTTCTGCAAAGAAACTGTGTCCAATCATGTAACTCTAGTAACACTGTAAGATTTACTAAAGCAATGAATTTGTGCTAGTTGACATTGTCAATCTTTCTAGCCGCAGACTCTAACAAGTTTATTAACCAAGACTAAAGTTTAAGCAAACTTATTTCACCTGTGCAGGCAGCAACAAAAGCTGGGATGTCATGTGTGATTACGTATACTTCTTCAACTGCTGACCAGGTGAGGTCTATAAGTGACACTTGCTGACAACTGGTAGTTCGACAGTTGCTCGTTGAGAAAACTGAGTTGTTGTTTTCTAACTTTGTTCAGGATTTCAAAGATTCTATAGCAATTTACCCTGATTTAAGCAATGTGAGGTATGCCACCACTTCATTTCAGGTACTATATTTTTCTTTTCCCTCCCAATTTGTGGTTTGTTCTTATCATTCTGATTGTCCATCCAGATTGAGTGACTTAGAGTTATTGCACCAAAATGTCGTTGCTGCTAAGTAGGAGATTCAGCACAAATTCTTGGAATTCAAAGCAAGATCGCTCATTGATCTTATAGATAGTTTACTGCTTGCCTTTAAACATTTATTTAGGGCATCTAATCATATCTCAGCCATTTATTTTACCTACTTGCCTCCTCCCAGGAAACAAATAAAAAAAAAAAAGAAGAAAGAATTAGATGATATGTCTGTGATTGTGATTTGTCCTGTACTTTTATATTCATAGACGGCAATTGTAAATGTAAAAGAATTATAACATTGAGGCAGCAAAATATTGCAAATAGTTTAATTTTAAAATTTCTCTTTCCTACTGCATTCAGGCATCTCTGCCTCCCTCAGCTCTACAAGTTTGCTCTATTACCAAAATCTAATTATTTTAACTTTGCAATCGAGCTTTACCCCATTACGCATTCAAACCATCCAACCTGTGCTTGTTCAATCAACTCATGAGAGGCATCTATCTCCCTCCTTCTAAAAGTTGATTTTATTCATGTGCCATTTAATCTTTTTTCTTTTTCATGAATAATGGAAAAAAAATGAAATATATAGAAAATAATACTTACCTCTTTTTTTGGTAGCTCGTGATATATACATTCTGCGTTGCTGAATTATATTCTTTCAGAGTGCATACTTTACAACTTACACCAACCCCTCTGACCCATATTCATGATTCCATTCACAATATAATCTTCTTCATTTTAAGAGGGACGACTGTATTCCCCACTTTGATCACAACAAATACAAACTTTTTTTTTTTTGAAAGATAACAAATACAAACTTGATCGATGCAAATATGTAATGTCATAGTTTTGAGTTTAACCTAATAGATATGTTTTTTTTGTTAAAAATGTAAATCCGTCAGAAATAATATCATAATTTATTAAAAGATGAGATAGATTTTAGATTTATAAGTTTTTTGTTTTTTAGATTAAAAATGTAGACTCAAGACAATTAATTTTTAGTCCATATTAAAAATAAACTCATTCCATGGAGTCATGCTTAAAGTTTCTAATCAGAATACTCCTTTTAATTGTTGATTTTGAAGTAAAAGTAACTCATAAAAATAATTATAATTGATTAAGATTGAAAAAAAAAAACTAAAATACAGTACCAATCTTAGTATAACTTATTCTCTACCACAGAAAATCATGCATTTTTGTAATTTGCTCTTAAAAATATTACCGACAGTTAGATATGGAATATAGCTGCCATCAATCTTTTTTTTAAAGTGTGATTGGTCATCTATTTGAATCCATTTTTTTAAAATGTTACCTTAAGCTTGATCTAAGTTCATTTTAAAAAATAAGCTTCAATCTATGAAACAGTTTTCGAGTTTGGCAATACGACTATTCATGGAGAAGGTATTAGCACCCTATAATTTCTATTCAAGGAACAGTATCAATTAATCATGTGTTATCCTTCCTTAATCTTAATTCTTAATTTTTATCCTATTTCCCTTAATCAAAATTTATTGTTTCATTTATTATATTTTGTTTGCAACTTAAAATCCATTATTCAATTTGTGGGTGTGATGTACATGTAATGTAATTATAGAATGCATGGTATAAATTTTGATAAACATCAAATGAAAAATTTTTATTGAGAATATTTCCTAAATTCGCCCATCAGGTGGGATCCATGATACTCTCTCATCTAGAAAATTACTTGAGAAAACTTGCAATTGCAAACTTATCAAGCAAATCTCATTATTAGGACCTCAACTCATGTGCAAAAAATATTTAAATGGATGCAAATGATATTTAAATAATGAAGTGATTAATGATAGTACGTGACGGCTTATAAATTTTCATATTAGTTATTATTTATACCGTATGTTTATTATTATTATTTATTTCATTTCTATTTTATGCTCTTTTAATTTATTGAAATATTTATTTAGGTTAAAATATTGGAATTTGAAATTATAACCTTCTCAACATAATAGTGGAGTTTTAATCAAGTCCTTTACCTAAGAAAATTAATTCGAGATTACAACTTTTTATATCTTGCATAAAATCATATCCTTGGCTTAACTCAAATAAATTTTATTTTACCATTTTTCCTCTTATACTATTTTTTATTATTATATCTATTATTATGCATCTTGCTATTTTACTAACAAATTTTATTCATTTATCATCTATAATAATTATTTGAATTAAATTAGATCATTGAAATCGAGATCCTCTCCTCATTTTGGTGGGATCCAAATTCATTTGGAATTACAAACTCTTCAGTATCCTGAATTAATTAGACAACTAATCATGTTATATTTCATACTTTATATTATTATATATTTGTCACATTCTTCTTATACTCTTGCTATTTTAATATTTTTGTTATGAAACTTTAGATCTTTGTATTTCTATCTATTGTTAGACATGTTTATATTTGACTTGAATAAATATTTACACATTCATTCTAACCTTTTTTATTTAATATTTAAATCTTTTTATAAACCTTTAAAATTTCTCTTATATTTCTAATGTACTAGTTTAATGATAACATGCATTTTTTGTATTTCCCTTTATCCACACTATAAATAACATCAAACAATCTATAATACATAAAATAAACAAATAACAAATGGGTCCAAGAATCCAATACCTGCCTTGGGCTAGAAATTGCCTAAAAGATCTTGGGCTTAATGGTGGGTTTGTGGGCTAAGCTCAAAATGCTAGGCAACTGCTTCCAAGACCCTTCTTTTTTTATAACAGAGAAACTCTTCTCTTGTTTTAGGTTAGGGTTTTTTTTTTTCCTCTTCAGCTAAAATCGCCGCCTCCTCTATTGCTGGGAATTTTGAAGTTTTTATAAGTGTTGTTTTAGAATCTTCCATCTAATTATAAATTCCTTCAAGTTAGCTTTATTTGATTCGATTTTATATTATTAGGAATTGAGTTTAGAGATTGGGGAGAAATTTTAGAAATTTAAAAAGAAAAGATATTTTAGGGAATTTGGTAAAGGGTGCAGATTTTTTTAAAATTTTTAATTACTAATTATTTTTTAAACTTTTTAACCGGTTTTGGACTTTAAAGATTTTATTTGAATTTGGATTTAAGTTGCTTTGGACTTTCACATGAAAAAACAAAAGTCCAATCCAATTGAAATCTTACCATCGCTCAACAAATAAAATGAAATGAAATAAAAAAAAATAAAAAATAGACGTAACAAAATCAAAGTAAATAAAATAAAATAAACTTCATTCGACTTTAAATCATCCGGACAAAATACGGTCTCTACAGCATCGAAATGTGTTTTTTTCTTTTAAGCAAAAATAATGAAACTGTTTGCCACCAAAATAATGTTTGCCTTCATTATTACTTATAAAAGAGGGAACACCATGATTGAAGATCAGACACCCCCCATCGAAAGATAGCAAAATTAAAAAAAAAAAAGTGCTTGCCCATAATTGCCAATAATGCAGAAACCAATGCTTCGAATTTCTTTTCTTTCAATATCGTTCTGACTGTGATGGTATATACCAGATGAACGGTAAGAACTAATCAATATTTTCCCCTCACTATAGTGTTTCTTCCCATAAAAGCTTGAAGTGGTGTTCAAGCTTGAACTACCATAATTCCCCTCACATACATCACTGTCACACTACCATAATTCACATACACCACACGATCTGTATTCAATAGCTCAACCAAAGGAAATCCAATTCGGTGGTATATGTGAATTATGGTAGTGCGACAGTGATGTCTGATCACCATGTGAAAGAATTTGCTTGGGGACTTGCAAACGGTAAGCACCCATTTTTATGGATAGTTAGGCCTGATGTGGCAATCGGTGAATCTGCTGTTCTACCAATAGAATTTTTGGAGGAGACTAAGAATAGAGGATTGATCACAAGCTGGTGCTCGCAAGAACAAGTACTGATCTCCCACCCATCAGTTGGTGTTTTCCTGACACACTGTGGGTGAAATTCTATATTAGAAGCCATTTGTGAAGGTCTGCCTCTGATTTGCTGGCTATTTTTTGCTGAGCAGCAGACAAACTGTCGATATGCATGCACGACATGGGGTATAGGAATGGAAGTTAATCCAGATGTAAAGCGTGAAGATGTTACAGCTGTTGTTAAGGAAATGATGGGAGGGGAAAAAGGAAAGCAGACGAGGCATAATGCCCTGGAATGGAAGAAAAAAGCTGACGCTGCTACACATGTCGGTGGACCTTCTCTCAGTAAATTTGATAGAGTGATTAAGGACGCTCTCCATCTTGGTTAAGTAGGAAAACTAGCTAGTTTGGTTTACAATAATTAAGCACCATGTCATTCGTACGACTGGCTCTTCTTTCAGCACTTTATCCAATATTTTCTCATCAGCCTATTACCTTGTTCCTTATCTGCTTTCAGGTCCATTTGTACCTTAAAGTTGTAATAATGCACCTCAACAGGCTTCTTCAAATAAAACATAATCTTTCTTGGATATATAATATATCTAGCATCAAGTATTAAAAATCGTTTCTATTTAACAAAGAAGAAAAAGCAAAAAATTCAGATAATTTAAAAGGGTAGCTAATTGCCAGTTGTTGCTGGTGTTTTGTGTGGGATATCATTCTGTAGTTCGTGCTTAAACCGCTTTTGAAAAATTAAATCTCTTCCTTAATTGTGTTATAAATTAGTAGACCAACCTGGGGCTTTCAATATGTCCAACAAGCCTAAGCCCAAATCATGGATGTCTCTGATATTAATATATACATACAACAGGCGTCTCCTTCCCTCCCTCCCTTCAATGGTTTGCTCTATTATTCTTTTCAGTTTCCATATTGGGATTATATCTGACTTTGCAATTGAATTTTGTCAAATTGTGTATTTCAATTATTTTAACTTTTATTTAGCCTATAAAAGACTTATTTAAACTTTTTTTTACATACTGTGATGCATTATTATGACATTTACACACACGTGTTAATTTTTTTACATTAAATTGATAGATAAATAATAAAAATAATTTTAAAAAATTATGAATGATAAATGTACATTTATTAATCAAAGTCAATAATGAATTTATAAAAACTCATGAACTTTCATTGACTTTTACTGGAAAACAAGAAGAAAATGTACATTAATATTAATTGGATTCTTTCAATATAATTATTATGAGAGAAATGAAATACATTTTGAGGTTGATTTGATTAGATTGAATAAAGTGCGACATTTATGGTCTCTGACGCTTACGGACACCAACATGGGTGCAATAATACTTGTGTACAAATTAAGGTTGTTAGAAATATTGATTGGGCAAGCTTTCGACGAGTATTGCGATGATATAATGGGTTGGCAGTTGGGAACATTTACAATTTGGGCCTGCCAAAAAATTGATGGACAGAATTGGGGTAGTAAAGTTATTTGTGGCCGAGAGCCTTTAGTTGCTAGCATCTTCACATTGAACACGCCGACTATTTGGATTGTCGCATTCAAACCGCAAAGGTAGTTGGCAATCAACATAGCACAATCGTACAATACGATATTAATAAAAAATAATATATATTTTATTTTTTTAAAAGAGCTATATTATACTTAATTAAATATTAAAAGTGTCTCACGTGATACATAATGTGTTTTTTACTGTAAGGGATGTATTGTACTATAGTCGATATATTTTTTCTATCTAATTATTAAAAATTATTTATTTATTTTAATTAAAATATAAAAAATTATATTTTATGAGTTTTAATGATTTAGAATTTAAATAAAAATATTAAAAAATCAAATTTTCCTTTAGATTTCAACCTAATAAGTGTTTTTAATTTTTAATTAATAAATTAATATAACAAAATATATATTTTATTTAAAATATATACTATTAAAGTATATATTGATAATTTAAATTAAAAATAATCGTATTTTTCATTTATGTTTTATAATCTTCAATTCTATTAAAAATATAATATTTTTAATTTTTTTATTTTACACTTATAAATGTTATTTATGACCAATTTTAAAATTTTTACTGTATATAGGATATGATACTCAATACTAAAAAATAAATTTTAATACACGATACATATTTCGATTTGATAATTATGTCGCAAACAGCGTCTCTGCATGTCACCTATTATAATAATAAAAAGTTTTTCTCTTTTATTTTATTTTTGTTATCTTTTTATTTGGTATTTTATGTCCAATAAAATTCTTTGTATAATTACTTTTGTTGGAATTTAACTTTTTTAAATAGATATACACATACCTCAATACCATGTGAAATGAGATTTAAGTTCAGTTATGTAAAAATATAGAAAATATTAATTAAATAAGGCACACTAAACAATTATATACAAAATAGAAAATCAATTAAATAGAATCACGTACACGTAAAATGATCATAATGATATTGGTTCTTAGCTTTGTCTGAATGTTAATATGTACAAAACAGAAATTCATACATTTTCCAATTTTTTAGAGTCTCTATATTAACGATGTCGTCAAGCTTAGCTTTATGTCTTGCATGAAATTAATGTACGTAATAATTCAACTTATGTTTGACCTAATGATTGTTAATTTTATCTTAAAGAGAATTAAACATTTGATAAGATTTAATTATAATTAAGTTGGATAGGCAACAACGAACATTACTTCCTTATAACCAATAATATATTAGAATGAAAGTTAAAATGCTGCTTCCATATATATATATATATATATTCATATTCATATTTTATATGTAAATTAGGACATACTGTAATCAATATAACGTAATCATTTGTTTTATAAGTAACTAAACTGTTAAGGAGTCGACCAAACTGTATTTTGACTATATAAAGCAAAACATCTAGAAATTCATCCAACTTAATTTTGGGTTCACGTCAAGTCCTTCATCTGAAAATTTCAACCGTTCCTCCATTTGCCAAAAAAAAAAAAAAAAACCAAATAAAACCTAATTATTGGGGTGAACAAAATCAAATCAAATCAATTACTCATCCAAATTAAATACGATTTAGATAAAATAATTTAATTTAATTAGTTCATTAAGTCAATTGATCCAAAATATTTAACTTAATTGGTTTTTTGATCTATTTTTTATTTTAAAATTTTTGGACTAAACCAACTAAAAAATTAAACTAATTTTTTATATATTAATACATATATTATTTTTAAATTTACACAAAATATAATATACATTAAATATTTTCAATTCGTCATTTTTATTTTTGAACCACCCATCCAATCCTTTACTCTTTCTTTTTTTCTTACCTTTACTACTTTACACGTTGCTTTTTCAGTCTTTTTTTAGTCATTTACTATTTCTTTTTCTCAAAACCTAAAATTAATCTTAAGTTCTTATGCTTGCACAAGCCTTTGTTTATACTGAAGATTGATTACGTGAATCTTCATCTTTCAATTTCAACGAGGTTAAGTTGGATATGGCAGATACTGAAAAAGTTAAATTAGGTAATTGTAATTTTTCATTTTATTATTTTTTCAATTATTATTTCTTTGTTTCTTTTAATTTTTTTTTTGTTTATACATTTTAGAAATGTCAAAAATTGAGATTGTGGATTTTGTTTCCGTTGACAATGGATAAGTGAAAAGGTTAAAAATGCATTCTTTACACTTCAATTAAGATAAGTGTTAAATTTTATGACTATTTACATAATTTTTTATTTTTAATCTTCTTTTACTATGTTATTAAAAATTTTTTTATATTAATTATATTTTTTGTTTTCTTTCAATTGTTAGATAACTTATGTGAATGAATGTGAACAGCCAAATCATGAAGGAAATTCAAGTTGGTAATTTGTGATGGTTAATGATTTTGGGTTAGATAGTTTATTTTATTTTATTTTATTTTAATAATTAAGAGAAAAGAGATTCAAATTTTATTTTTTAAATAAAAAAATCATGTATTAATTAATGAGTTAAACGCTCGAGTGCTTTTAGATAATTTTATTTTATAGATGTTATTTTTATTATCTTTAACTTTTTGTTATGTTAAATTTTTAATGTTAATTTAATGATTTATGTAAAAAAATATAATTATGTGAGTGAAGGAGCAAATGTTATGTTATTGTTTTTTATGTTTAGATTATTTGTATATTTTATAATTATTGATGAAATTTAAAAGTTTTAATATTTTAATTTACAAAAATAAAATAAAATTTTGATCCGTTAATTTAAAATCAGATTGATCAAATCAATTTGATGTTTGATCAATTTAATCCTCTTTTATGTTTGATCAATTTTTTAAAATATTTGACGTATTTAATTTTTAAGTATTTCACACTAAACCACTCAATTACTCATCCCTTCCTAACTATAATGCAGCTGCTACTTTTTGACTTTCATTGCCTACTCTACCATCCAAACGGCTAGTCATATATGCTAAATGCTACAAGCTTAAGCATTCGCTTCTTGTCTTGTATCTCCTAAATATGTATAATAAATTTTTTTGTAAACAAATTTAAATGTTTATAGAAATCAATTAACGGATATAATATTTATAATTTCATAAATTTGAGATAAAACAATGTACCTCATCAAACATCTATAACCAAACCCCGATCAAATACTAGTCACTCCCTCTTACACAAGCATAAAACATACTTGAACATTTCGGATCTATTTACACTCGCCATCAAATAATTATATAGCTAAAAGAACTGAATAAATCCACAAATAAGTTATAAGCAAGTGAACTAATATAAATAAAATTTTCCTCAAAAAACTGGAGTAATTATTTTTTTATTTTAAATATGTGTATATATATTATTATTTCAGTGGAGCTAATCACGTCTTTATCCAAACGGAGCTTTTAAAACAACCAAAAAAATATAAACAACACACTTTCTCCGGTGCGGGGTCGTTCTAATCAACTAATAAAAATTAGTGGACCTTTTTTGTTTTTGCGCTCTAGTCATGATCATGTAATGAGGCAAAAGTTGTGGGCCCTCGTTTTAATCGCAATACATTAAAGGTCATCATATAAAACGTGTACCTTGTCAACAATAAACAATTTAGAGCCGGCACAGGCCAACTCCATGGGTGTATTCGGTCCAACCAATATGAAAAACAATAAACAATTTAGAGCCGGCACAGGCCAACTCCATGGGTGTATTCGGTCCAACGAATCTGAAATTGAAATAATTAAAATTTAAATTGAAATTAATAATAACTATATTATTATTTTAATTTTAAATTTGAATTTAATAAAAAATAAATATAATAATATAAGTTATATAAAAATATCTATACACAAATATATTTGAATTATTTTTTAATTGTCAACCAGATCGTCACTTTTCTATCGTAAACATAACCAAAAAAAAAAAAAAACTGCTAATCCATACAAACAGGGGCGGAGCCTCCTTATGTGATGCCCCCCTAAACTTTTAAAAATATTTTTATAATATATAAAAATTTTTAAATTTTTTGTATATATTCTATTAATGACTTTTTAAAAATAATTTTTTATTTAATAATTAATATAAATAAAAAATAATAAAATGATTTCACATATCTCACCCAACTTAAAATTTTTTTTTGAATTTATATTATTATTTTTTATATTTATTTATTTTTTCTTTTCTATTCTATTTAGTCATATGTTATAAGTTTTTATAATTTTTTTAAATTTCTATAAACCATTAACCATATTTTTTTTTATATATAATATGTGGTACTTACCTTTTACTTGTCATGTTTTTCTTTTTTATATTACGTAAATTTTATTTTATATGATTTTAATAGTTAAAAATTAATAAATTATTATATAGTTCTCAAATATAAGTTGTGGTGTTATATTATTGCTTAAAATTTCATTAATGTATTATTTTGTTATTAATCTTGATTATATAAGAGAAAATTAACTTGAGTATATTTTTTTATATGCTTTACGCTTTATATTTAATTGAAATGAAATTATCTTGAATCAATAGTATTTAAATAATTCTAATTATATAGGAAGAAACTATTAATTTTATATATCGTTTTTAACTATTTATATTTTACAAATTATAGTTTTATATTTAATTTTATATTTTTATTATTGGTCAAATTTAATATATTAATTTTTTAAAATTTTTAATTCTTATTCAACTGTGTTTGACTCTCAATAAAATTTGGCTAGCTCGTCCCTGCATACAAATAATTCTCTACCCGTCAGATTATTTTTATGGAGAATTGTCAATAATGCACAATCCAAGGATTTAGAAGTTTCTTTGTCATCCAATCATTTTTTTTTACAACAGATAAACAGTAGGAACTATTTAAGGCATCCTCCCATCCCCTGTCCCCCTTACCTCATCGTTTTTCTGCCCCGTAGTTTCAATATAATAAGCATCATTTGCCTTGAATGTTCACTTCAATTAATTGCTCATTGCTCAAAGATGGGTGCACTTGGAGCGACTAAATCTCATGCAGTATGTGTTCCATTTGCAGCACAAGGCCATGTTAACCCCATGATGCAACTAGCTAAGCTTTTGCACTCAAAAGGGTTCCACATAACCTTTGTTAACACCGAGTTCAACCATGGACGCTTGATCCGGTCTAGAGGGGAAGAAGCCGTTAAGGGTCTGCCGGATTTCCGGTTCGAAACCATTCCAGATGGGCTGCCACCTTCTGATCGTGATGCAACGCAAGAGGTTCCATCACTGTGCGAATCCACAAGGAAGACTTGCTTCGCTCCATTCTTGGAACTATTAGCTAAGCTAAATTCCTCACCCGAACTGCCGCCTGTTACTTGCATAGTTTCTGATGGAATCATGAACTTCGGTATCAAGGCTGCTCAAGTACTAGGCGTTCCATACGTTCAGCTCTGGACTTCTTCAACTATTGGCTTTTTGGGCTATTTGAAGTACAGAGAACTAGCCGAAAGAGGCATTGTTCCATTCAAAGGTACGAATTATATATTTAAGATTGTCTCTTTGCAACGATCACTTAGCCTGCTATGTTATTTGCAGCTATAAATTGAATGTCTGAAAATAGATTTTCATTTTCCATGTTCAGATGAAAATTTCGTTAGTGATGGGACTCTTGATATGCCAATTGATTGGGTCCCTGGTATGAATAACATGCGCCTCAGGGATATTCCAAGCTTCATCAGAACCACCAATCCCGACGACATTATGTTGAATTTCGCCATGTCAGTATCAGAAGAATGCTTAAAATCTTCTTCAATAATTTTCAACACATTTGATGAGTTAGACAAAGAAGTGTTAGAAGTCATTGCAGCCAAATCCCGTGATAATTATGCAATTGGTCCACTTAGCTTGCTTAGTAGGCAAATTCCAGAAAGCCTATGCAAGTCACTAAATTCAAGCTTATGGAAAGAAGACGCAAGCTGTATCGAATGGCTTAACAAAATGGAACCGAAGTCAGTGGTGTATGTGAATTATGGTAGTGTGACTGTGATGTCAGATCATCATCTGAAAGAATTTGCATGGGGACTGGCAAACAGCAAGCGCCCATTTTTATGGATAGTAAGGCCTGATGTGGTCATAGGCGAGTCTGCTATTTTGCCTAAAGAATTCATGGAAGAGATAAAGGATAGAGGATTCATAACAAGTTGGTGCCCCCAAGAACAAGTATTGTCCCACCCAGCAGTAGGTGTTTTCCTGACACATTGTGGGTGGAATTCTATGCTGGAAGCCATATGCGAAGGTGTGCCTCTAATCTGCTGGCCTTTCTTTGCTGAGCAACAGACAAATTGTCGATATGCTTGCACCAAATGGGGCATTGGCATGGAAATCAATCCTAACGTCATGCGTGAAGATGTCGAGGCTCTTGTGAAGGAGATGATGGAAGGAGATGAGGGAAAAAGGATGAGGCAAAAGGCCACGGAATGGAAGAAGAAAGCTGAAGCTGCTAATAGTATTGGAGGATCTTCTCTTGGTAATTTTGATAGAATGATTAAGAAGGCTCTCCATCATGGTTAAGTAGTAAAAATAGCTAGATTACTAGTACCATTAATAACTAAAACTAGGTTGGTTTTTCTATCCGTACTTGAATCAATATTGTATCATTGACCCACCTTGTTGTCCTTTCTGCTTTCAGTCCACAAAATAAATAATAATGTTTGAGATCAGTTTGTGTCCAATACATGTGGTTCTTCATTTTTTCTGTTTCTAACAAAAAGGAGGAAAATTCAGTTTTTTAAAATCAACTTTGAAATTAATATATATGTATGAAGTGAGAGCATGCCCTGAGGGACTGGTCGCTTTCCCTTCTTGAATATGAAAAGGCCTTGTGCTATCTTGCAATAAATTCTGAGTATTTTTTACAATGTATATTTGTGGTTTGTTTTTTTTTTTTTTTGATGAGTCATAGAAGTTTTCATTAAAACCATGAAAGGTTACAGCCACTCAAAAGTCAGGACCGGCGAGAAGAACCTCCTTACATAGAAGGGAAGCTCAAAAAGCACCTAGAAATACATCAATAAAGAAAACATCATAAAACGCCTCAAAAAAAGAATAGCACGGACAGGGCCGGAGCGTCCCTTTTATGATCTTCAGAATTTTTGAAACTTTTTATATATTATATAATTTTAATAATTATTAAAATAATTTTTAAATAATTAATATAATTAAAAATAATAAAATAACTTTACAAATTTTATTTAATTTTATTCAAATTTTTAATTTTTTTTAATTTTAAAAATTGTTTCACTTATATTTTTTTATTTTCTTTTTTGTCTTTATATTATGAAATTATAAAAAGATAAAGTTTTTATTTATATTATATTATTTTATTTATTTATTTATTTATTTCAATTCTATTCTATTTGTTTTTATGTTTTAAGTTTTTATAGATTTTTTTTCTAAATTTCTATGAATCATCAATTATATTCTTTTTTTTATTTGTTATGTAAGTTCTATCTTCTATTTGTTATGTTTTTTTCTATTATGTGAATTTTTTTTAATTATTTTAATTTTTAAAAATTAAAAAATTATTATATATGTAATTTTCAAATATAAATTCTAGTATTGCAGTATTGGTTATTGTTTAAAGTTTCACCAATATATTATTTTTGATTAATCCTAATTATAAAAGAAAGAATTATCTTGAGTATATATTTTTAATGTCTTTTACGTTTTATATTTAGTTGAAAGGAAATTATCTTGAGTATAAGAAAAAATTATTAATTATGTGTATCATATTTAACTATTTATATTTTATGCATTATAGTTCAATATTTAGTATTATAAGCTTAAATATAATAAAATAAAAATATTAGATGTTAACTACATTAATTTTTTATCATTTATATTGAGAAAGATAAAACTCTGAAACAAAATGGATGATAAATTTTTTATAGATAATTTAATTGTTTATATTAAGAAAGATATTATTATTATCGAATAAAATTTTCTTAGAGTACTATTATAAGTTTTTTTTTATTTTTTATTCACATGTTATATAAAATTATTGTTTATTATAAATCTTTTGATTATTAATAGTTATGTTCAATATATTAATTTTAAAATTTTTTAACTTTTATTCTTTTTAGCTTTTGATTTAAAAAAAAAAAAATTGACTAGTTCAGCCCCTAAGCACAGATTTCCAACATAATCATCCAAGAACCTTAAAAGGCTAAATAAAGTATTGCCAAATTCCAAAGATAATGCAAATTAATGAGAGGCAGGAGTCATTCAATATGCGAAAACCATCATATCTCAAAGCCAAGCAATAAAAAGATTATTACGATTGATTCCATGCTTAGCGAGTAGTTCAGCACAGTGACTGCCCTCTCGAAGAACATGTTGAAAAGAGACACCTCCAATTGCCTCACATAGAAGGTCAATCTGTTGAAAGAATTTCCATGCTTTCCAGGGTCTTTTTTCTTGTTTCTGAACCTAGTTAATTGCTGTTCTGGAATCTGATTCAATAATCAGATTCTTAAGTCTTAGCCATGATGATTTATAGAATAATTCCAGGGCAGTCTTAATAGCCCATATTCCGGCCATACTAGCATCCGACGAATCGTTGGGACCAGAAAAAAGAGCAATAATGTTTCCATCCGTATCCCGAAGAACTCCACCAAGCCGCCGTGCTATATGGTTTATTTCATAAATATTTGTATCTATAAATACCACAAAAACAGGAAGCTTTGAAGTCTTTTAATCCTATAAGATGCATAGCTAACTACTTGAGTTGTGCTCTAAAGAGGATTCGACATTTTAAATTCTGTTTAATTAACACTTTTATTTTTTTAATATTTATTTTTTTGGGTTAAAAATGTGAATAAAAAATTAAAAACAAATAATAAAAATAAAAAAATATCAAAGTCAAGTTAATCGTCGGCGCTTGATGAGGTCCAACGGGGCAGACGATATTACGGGCCTGCCTTCTTTCCTGTTTGAAACCATTCCATATGGGCTGCCCTGTCACATCTGCATAATGATATCAACACAAGGATCCAGCGCAACCACATCTGCATGGTTTGCTTAACCTGAAGACTCATGTTACATAATTTCGGATGGAATTATGAGCTTTAATAAAGAAGATAATATTCAGTTATATATACAAAATAAACCAGCCTCCATATTCCATTTAAAATTTGTTTTGCAATCATCTTTATCACGTACTTAAATTTACATCCATTCGTCCTTTTACTGATTTATTTAAAAGAAAAAAATATTAATATATCGTACCGGAAAAAAAATTTATAAAACGATTATTCTATATATGAACATATACCTCTTTCATTTAAATCATGTCAAGTCATCCATTCAAATCATGTGATGACGTTATGTTTTTGATAATAGTAAGCCTTAAATGGTGAATATATATTTCTACAAATTTAATAATTACTTTTGTAATAAATAATTGAATTCTATCAAAAAATGATTACGTGGCATGATTTATATGACAAATGTATATATTAACATGGAGAAAACAATTTCATAGAATTGTTAAGTGCTCATTTTATGATCTAACTTCAACCAAATTTTTTGTTTCAAGATTTAAGTTATCTATTTGTTTAAATCATTTAAAATGTAACTTTTTGAGTTTTATCTATTCAACAAAATTGATGATAAAAATTAATAAAATTAACTGTTGTTACATGAAGGTAAATTAATTTGCTAATTTAATAAAATATATAAATTTATATAGTTACAAAACAAACAAATAAATAGTTAAATAGCTAAAAAATTGAATAAATACATAAATAAGTTACTAGCAAGTGTATCCTATCCTCCATGAGTAGGTAGCAATTTTAAAAAATAAAAAAATAAAAAAATAATAAAAAAAGTTACTAGCAAGTGAGCAAGTAAATAATTAAAATTTCCTAAAAAAACTAGAGTAATTAATTTTTTATTTTAAATATGTGTAAATATATTATTATTTTTTTAAAAAATAATCTTTTGATATAAAAATAATCATATAAATAAATATATAAATAAGTAAATAAATTAATAATTGAAGAAACAATAAATAATGAAACATAAAAATCATTTCAATTATTTGTTAGCTCTAGAAATATCAAACTGTATATTATAAAATTAAATAATATACAAACTTTAATGTAATGTTTTTAATAATATTTGTTCTCATCACAACTCACTTCACTCGTTATATTTATTAAATAAATATATTCTCAATCACCGATTTCAATCTCATCGTTATAATCGCCAGATCTCATTTTTAATTTGAGCAGAGAGCTAATCAGTCCTTTATGCCAAATGGAGCTTTGAAACAACCAGAAGAATACAAAAAACACATTTTCACCGGCATTGGGGCCTTTTGTGTCCATATGCTCTAATCATGATCTCATTCACAATATTCTTTTTCACGCGATGAGGCAAAAAGTTGCAAGCCCTCGTTTTAATGGCCTTTTTGTCCATGGCTATTTTTGCATATCGACTGCTGATCAACTCTAATAATTTGAAGTTGTTTATGATTCCATCATGCCATACAGCCAATGAAGTCAGGAATAAGGCATCTTTCTTTGTCGGGGCCGGCATCTTCTTTCTTTTAACTTTATATATTTTTAATTAGTTGTACATCTCTTTTTAAGTACCCATTACGTTGGGAGGGTTTCCCACAGGCCTTGAATTTTACACTTGAACTCATTGCATTTTATTCAAAGATGGGTTCAGTCAGAGCCAGTAAACCCCATGCTGTTTGTGTTCCATATCCTTCGCAAGGCCATGTTACGCCAATGATGCACCTAGCTAAGCTTTTGCACTCAAAAGGGTTCCACGTAACCTTTGTTAACACCGAGTTCAACTATAGACGCCTGGTCCGGTCCAGAGGGGCAGAAGCTGTTAAGGGTCTGCCAGATTTTCGGTTTGAAACCATTCCGGATGGGCTGCCACATTCCGACCGTGACGCGACACAAGATGTTCCAGCGCTATGTGATTCAACGCGGAAAAATTGTTTGGCTCCATTCTTGGAGTTAATAGCAAAGTTAAACTCCTCATCCGAAGTTCCTCCTGTTTCCTGCATTGTTTCGGATGGAGTCATGAGCTTTGGTATTAAGGCAGGTGAAATACTTGGCATACCAGAGTTCCAGTTTTGGACTGCCTCAGTTTGTGGCTTCATGGGTTATTTGCAGTACAGTGAACTACTGAACAGAGGCATTGTTCCTTTCAAAGGTATATTTTATTTCAGATTTGTTTTTTCATCTATATCCCATAGACTAGGAGAAGCAAGCCTCAATTTATAACATTTTCTTGACCAAGAAGAATTTATTATTAAAAATATATTAAAAGAATTCAAGTAACACAAATATTTTTTATTTGATTTATAGCTTTTCAAGTCATAAAAATAGTGAAACTTCTAATACTTGTCACTTTTATGTGCACACTGATTTACGTCATTCTAAAACTTTGCTATCATGCTCACTTTCATTTCAATCACATAACTCTGAGTGAAAGTCATGTTTTCAACTATCTTATGGCCTGATTTATCTTTACAGTTAAGGACAATATTCAAAGGGCAGAATTAATTTATGCTTTATGTTTTTCAGATGGAAATTTCATTAGTGATGGCACTCTGGATACACCAATTGATTGGATCCCTGGTATGAGTAACATGCGCCTCAAGGATATTCCAAGCTTTATCAGAACCACTGATCCCAATGACATAATGTTTGATTTCATGGGATCAGAAGCACAAAACTGCTTAAAATCTTCTGCAATCATTTTCAACACATTTGATGAATTAGAACATGAGGTGTTAGAGGCCATTGTTGCCAAATTCCCTCATGTTTATACCATAGGCCCCCTGACCTTGCTCGGAAGGCATGTTCCTCAAAGCCAATTCAGATCAGCAAGGTCAAGCTTATGGAAGGAAGACACGAGCTGTATTGAATGGCTTAACAAAAGGGAGCCCAATTCGGTGGTGTATGTGAATTACGGTAGTGTGACTGTGATGTCAGATCAACATCTGAAAGAATTTGCTTGGGGGCTTGCAAACAGTAAGCACCCATTTTTATGGATAATTAGGCCTGATGTGGTAATGGGTGAATCTGCTATTTTGCCAGAAGAATTTTTCGAGGAGATTGAGGATAGAGGATTGATAACAAGCTGGTGCCCCCAAGATGAAGTGCTCTGCCACCCATCGGTTGGTGTTTTCCTGACACATTGCGGATGGAATTCTACATTAGAATCCATATCAGGAGGTGTGCCTGTAATCTGTTGGCCATTCTTTGCTGAGCAACAAACAAATTGTCGATATGCTTGCACCAAATGGGGCATTGGCATGGAAGTTAATCCTGATGTAAAGCGTGATGATGTCAAGGCTCTTGTAAAGGAAATTATGGAAGGGGATAATGGAAAGCAGATGAGGCAGAAGGCGCTGGAATGGAGGAGGAAAGCAGAAGTTGCCACTGATAATGGAGGATCTTCTTACAATAATTTTGACAGATTCATTGATAAGGCTCTCTCCATCATAGATAAAAATGAAACTTTCTAGTCTAGAGATTGGTGCAAACTAGTTTGATCTCAACAACCCCTTTCAATAAGCACCAATTTGGTAATTCACGACAATTGGTTTTCTAATTTTCCCACTTTAAAAACCATAGCATTGTCAAACATTCTATATGTGGCATGGAATCTGATCAGTTTGATACTATATGGATTTGTGATGTTGCAGTTTAAGACTATATCAAACAAAATAACATTATTGTATCAAGTACTGTAATGAACAGTTTTTATGAGTCATTGCTATTCTGTTTAAACAAAGGCAGGGCCTCGGGATATGAGACAGATTCGAAAATGAAAAATAACAGAATATCTAATTTGCTTTAGCTCTAGTTAACAGTCTTGGAGTTTTTTTTTAACATCACAAAAGCCAATTAACTTTCACAATATTTGGCAATTTCTTTTTTTTTTTTTACATTAATCGAAAATATATGTTATTAGCCGGAAAAAGTTGCACTACTAATTTCACTGATAGTCAATCTCTTGAATCTCTTCAACAAAAAAATAAAAGATGGGATTATTTTGTCATTGTAGCAAATCTTAGGGTTGTTTTTAGGGTTTTTGTTTTTCACGAATATGATAGATATTTTAATATTATTTTAATATACGATTGCTTAGTCAACTTGACTTTGTGCTTTCGGCTACTCTGTTTCGCGCAACTACCAAAGTTTCTTTGAGCAGCTTAGTCTTTGTAATTTGTTTTGTTTTTTTTTGCCAAATTGGACTTTCATTCCAATGAGTGTCTCTGGTAATTATAGCTAGGGACTAACAATGGTATATTGGTTTTCTAGTCAATAAAATTCATCTTTTAAAAAAATATATATCTGAATGTGGTCAGGACCGCCACATGCACTTGTTGGCAATTAAAGTCCAAATCCTATCATTATCAATATATATATCTACTTATAAATTCTTCTTACATAATTAAATTGTTAAATTTTAAGACAAATGTTTGAAAACAAAACCATCATGTTATATCAAGTTCATGTGCAGAGATGATGAGTGCATATCATTATCATTAACATAATTATTTTGTTTTTTTTTTTCTTTAGGCAGCTGATATTCGAGCAAGATGCCAATTGAATGTTGCCACACCTTTTGATTAAGTTAAATGATGGACTAAGGAAATTCCCTTCTGATTAATAGTATTGGATTTAGACTACACACGACAGAGATTTGCCAGGAAAATTCAAAACGTTATGTATGAAATGACGTTGTTGTAAAAGGACGTGATGATAAGATTGGCAGCTTTTCCTGAATTCCTGCTCTTATCTCTTCAGTTGTTTTTTTTTTTTCTTTCTTTAAAGTTCTGGATTGTCCAAGAACCCACCGGAAGTAAGGGGAAACAAAGAAAAGAAGATGTAAGAGTAACGGGAGATTTCATAGCAATGAGACATAGAAAGCCAAGATGATGTGCTCTTTTCCTAGATTTATGCCTACTTAATTAATTACTTAGTCCTAACTAAGTAATTACCTTTTAGGAGATTAATTTTATTCATTTACTTGTCTAGAATATATTTCAACATAATTTTTTTAAAAAAATAAAAGAGACATTATGATGTTAGTTGATCGTCAACAATTTAGCCAGTAACTAAAATCATTGATCCTTTGACAATTTACAGTACTTCAATTATATATATACCCTCCACTTTTTCAAATACATATATATCCTTAACAATAATAAAAACAATTTTAAAATGTCACATTGAAAAGATAAGTTAACGTCTGTTGAACAATTTCATTTTTCAAGCATAAAAAAATATAATATATATATATATATATATATTTGGAGATGAGGGATTTGTGCTAATTTTTTGACTAGAAAGATGGATAAATTTACTATTAAGTGTAATATACTTCGAATATAATTAGTATACATGGGTTTATTTTAAAAGAAAAGGTCAAAATGGCAAGGTAGAATTTGACTAGTTGATTCCTTCTCTAGCTTACTAGAGTTAACTGCTCTAATACAAACAAATTGATCCGAAAGATGGGTATATGCTCTTTAATTCGAGTATTTGACTAAGAAAATAATTCTAGGCAAACACGGCTCTATATTTATTGCTCATCCTTAGCTTTCAAATTTTATTAATTAAGATTTTAAAGATACAAAGTGGTCCAGGAATCTCCTGGGAGAAGGACAAAATCTGCTTCACAGGAACAGAACCGATATGCTTTTAATATGTATAATTCATCAATCATAGAACCTCAGACCTTTGTTTTATATAAGACATTTTCCTTTTCTTATAATTTTTCCTAGTGCTTCTAAAGCTTCACAAAATCCAGGAAAGCTTTTCCCTGTAGAGACCTTGAATTGTCAGCTGTATCATTGCTTTGCTAAGATGGGTTTAGTTGAGACCAGGAAACCCCATGCTGTTTGCGTTCCATATCCATCACAAGGCCATGTTACCCCCATGATGCAACTGGCTAAGCTCTTGCACTCAAGAGGCTTCCACATAACCTTTGTTAACACCGAGTTCAACCATAGGCGCTTGATCAGGTCGAAGGGGCCAGACTCTGTTAAAGGCCTGCCTGATTTCCGGTTCGAAGCGATTCCAGAAGGGCTGCCACCCTCAGATCTTGATGCAACTCAGGATGTTCCAGCGCTATGTGATTCAACACGAAAGAATTGTCTCGCTCCATTCTTAGAGCTACTCTCTAAGTTAAATTCCTCACCCCAAGTACCGCCTGTTACTTGCATTATTTCGGATGGAGTTATGAGCTTCGCTATTAAGGCTGCTGAAGTACTAGGCATACCAGAAGTTCAATTTTGGACTGCCTCAGCTTGTAGCTTCATGGGATATCTACAATTCAGTGAACTACTCGAAAGAGGCATCATTCCATTCAAAAGTAATGAGTTTTATTTTAACTTTGTTAATAGTATCCATCACCTGTGAAATTCTGACGTATATTTACGGTTATGAAAATCGTCTAAAGACTGAAATTTCACTCTTGCTTGTGTCAGATGAAAATTTTCTTAGCGATGGCACTCTTGATACACCTATTGATTGGATCCCTGGAATGAGTAACATTCGCCTCAGAGATATTCCAAGTTTTATCAGAGCGAACAATCCAAATGATATTATGTTTGATTTCATGGGATCAGAAGCACGAAATTGCCTCAAAGCTCCTGCGATCATCTTCAACACGTTTGATGAGTTTGAACATGAAGTGCTAGAAGCAATCGCTGCCAAATTCCCTCGAATTTATACTACAGGGCCACTGCCCTCGCTTGCCAGGCACATGCCAGACGGTCCATCAAAGTCAATAACATCAAGCCTATGGAAAGAAGACACAAACTGCATTGAATGGCTTAACAAAAGGGAACCAAGTTCGGTTGTGTACGTGAATTATGGTAGCGTGACTGTGATGTCACAGCAGCATCTGAAAGAATTTGCCTGGGGGCTGGCTCATTCTAAGCACCCATTTTTATGGATTGTTAGGCCTGATGTTGTGATGGGCGATTCTGCAACTCTGCCTGACGAATTTTTCGAGGAGATAAAGGATAGAGGATTGATAACAAGCTGGTGCTCCCAATATCAGGTTCTTTCACATCCTTCAGTTGGTGTTTTCCTGACACATTGTGGGTGGAATTCTACCATGGAAGCCATATGTGGAGGTGTATCCGTGATATGTTGGCCATTTTTTGCTGATCAACAAACAAACTGTCGGTATGCTTGCACCACTTGGGGCATTGGCATGGAGGTTGATCATGATGTAAAGCGAGAGAACATTGAGTTTTTGGTTAAGGAAATGATGGAAGGGGATGCAGGAAAGAAAATGAAGGAGAAGGCTTTGGAATGGAAGAAGAAAGCAGAAGCAGCTACCGATGTTGGCGGAGCATCTTACAATGATTTCGATAGATTTGTTAAAGAAGCTCTCCATCATGGTTAACTGGAAATTGTTGCTCAAGTGGAAAGTGCATTAGAGAACTATTTAAATAAACCACTTCCACTTGGGTAATTCATTGCCTAATGCTTTCACTTTGTTCTCAGCCTGTTTTTCTATTTTGTATTGGCGGGAGCTCAAGAGGTTTCTGTATAAGTAATCAATAAAATCAAAGAATCTTTGGTATGGAGCAATATAAAGATTTTATATTTAGTTCAAGATTGATTTTGTGAAGTGCTGAATTCTTTGATAATTAAAGTTACATGACCAAGGATGTTGGATGATCTGATTTTTTATTAGATATATAATAATTTATATATTAAAGTTAGTTAATTATAATTGTAATTGTTACTATGGCAGTTATTGTCTCCATCATAATCATGCTTCCCTTCCCAAATGGAGGGTGGTAAGTAGGATTTTCGCTTCCATGATCCATAATAGTGTCACCTTTTTTGGAAAAAGGGAGCAAAACAGGGCAATTAATGAAGTAGCTAGTCTCCAAATTTGTTATGGAGGCATACTGATTGTTTCTTAATCCCATTAATGTATTGTAAAATATATGCATTTAAGAATCGATACTAATTGTAATCTCACAAGATAATCAAAATAAAGAATAATAAAAATCATCTGTCCCTCTAGTTGCAGTTGCTCTGACAAAATATTCAAAACAATTTTCATGCTGCAAGCTTCTCATTGTTGTCATTTATAGATACTTGATTTTGGTTAATACCTGTTCTCTAATGAATAATGTTACAACATAATATTGTACAGAGAATAACTAGAACAAGTGAAACATTACTTAACATAGAACAACTAGAATAAGTAGAGCACTACTCCATATGGTATAACTAATACAAGTAGAACAACTACTTCGCATAGAATAACCACTTCACTTGGATGACAGTGAAAGTAACTCGGAATAAGTGGTAGAGTTCATGAGTTACTTTCATTTTGGGATGTTCCAGAGAGTTTGGCTTGGTGGTTCAGATATAGAGATAGTTAAGAGGTCTTCCTTTTAACCTTTTCCTAAAATACAAGTGTTTCACCCTCTTACCTTGTTCCTGTATAGCTGTTCTTGTACACCTTCATTTCTTGTACCTATTCATGTACAACTTCTTCTCTCATACCTGTTCTTGTACAACTTCTTCTCTCATACTTGTTCTCGTACAACTTCTTCTCTTGTACTCGTTCACGTTCAACTTCTTCTCTTGTACCTTTTCACGTATACCTCTTTTCTATTATCTTTTACTTGAGAACAAGTCTTCTTACAGCCAATTAGAGTAACAGTTACTCACATTAATGTTATTCATAATAATATCATTCATTAAACGCATTAAAGCCTATTCTTGAGTAACCATCACTTTTAGCACTATATATAAAGCCTCACAATTCATTTAAGGGGGCTCTTCCCTCCGCTAACATATTCTCCTCCAGAGCTCCTCTCTTTAATTCTCTTCTTATTGTCTTCCACCTGCCACAACACTCAACATTTCAAGAACTGCTCCAATCTTCTTCTCTGTTGCCTCTGGCGCATCCTTTTACTTGTTTGCAACGTTTCCTTTCCCTATTACCAAGAACCCCTTTTACATTTTGGCGACTCCACTGAGGAGGAGTGATTGGATTAAGTAAGACTTTTACTACTACAATTTCCTGTTACCGAAATTATGGAGAGTTCCACTGGCAACCAAGATGCACTTGTTCCTTCCTACATTTAAGATCTCATAGGAATGATCCAAGCTTCTCAAGAAAGGATGCAAACATTGGAGGACAATAATAGACGAATAAGGGACACTATATCTCAACTCGCATCTTCTACTATCACCACTATGGAGAAAATGCAATTGATGTGGATGTTCGGGGGGAAGTTCTTTTTCTATACTCAAGAGAAGGTTAATTTTCTTGATTTAGGAGGAGAATATCAAAAGTCTAGAAAAGACCTCATGGAATACATCCAACACTTAAAAAAAAAAGGGTGTTGGATATACAAAAGTCTTATGATGTGAAAGAGAAACTACTAGCTTCGATTGAAGGAATATTCTAGCAGTGAATGCAATTTAAGGAAGAGGTAGAAAAAGAAGAGGTATTTTCAAAATGGAATATTTCACAAGAAGATGCAAGCATGAGAGTTATTGATTGAGAACAACAGGGTCCAAAACAGCCCGCCTCTTGCTCATGTATGATATTTCTATGACTTTGACTCTTCATTGCTTTATGAATTGTAATTTGACATTAAAAAAAAATTTCATATTCAGCCGCTAGCTTCATCGCTTATATTTGGGCTATAATTATATTATACTATTGGTCGCAAGCTTTATCGCTCATTCTTTGACCATAGTTCATTATTCTTACTTCAGCCGCAAGCTTTATCGCTTATATTTTGGTTGCAATGATATTTTTCTATTGGTCGCAAGCTTTATCGCTTATTCTTTGACCATAATTTATTATTCACATTTCAACCGCTAGCTATATCACTCATAACTTAGCTGTAATGATGTTATGTTATTGGCCGCAAGCTTTTTCACTCATTTCTTGGCCATAGCTTGTTACTCACAAATTGGCCGCAGCTTTTACGCTTACTTATTTTAAGGGTTGAATTAACCTCATTCATATCAAGTTAGAGTTAATTTCCTTAATGTAAAGTTGAGAGTTCCCTTTTGGCCACATACAATAATATGAAATGTGAATAAATACGAACAAGCGTATAACATTATTATTATTGCAAAAGAAAAAGAAATATGATGTATCAATAGCGAAGTACTATCTTAAATGAACTTTCAAAAAGAGTCAAGGAAAAGCAAAAGACTAGCCAATTACATACTCCATAGAGAAGAGTTATTATTGGCAAATACATCTAATTGTTCTCGTACTTCAGTTTCATGTTTTTTCAGTGAAGCTATCTTTGCTGCAATATTTGTTAATTCATTTTCTAAGGAAGACTTGTTGAGAAACATCTTCGCTTTAAATTTACAATCACTGAGGCACTTAAGCTTGAATCCAAAGTTACAAACATCATCGAAATCCTGTAACATCTGTTGTAATTCCTCTGGTGACGTGCTCATTAGTGGAGCATGGGAAATAGCTAAAGCTCTACCTAACACTTCCATCATTAAGTAAATGACGTCTACATTCTTTACAAAGGAGTATGTGCCACTTGAGTGCCAGAAGTACTACTTGCATCTCTATGTTCTGGCATTAGGGAGGAAGAAGCACGAAGATTAATTGAAATAGCTCTAGCTTCATCAGTATCAACTCCAACATCATGAATAATCTCAACATTTGGAATAGCCTCAAGGACAACTTCAATAGCAGGAATAGCCTCAGTGTTAGGAGCAACCTCATCTGGAATAACCTGAGGAGTAAGAATAACTTTAACTTCAAAAAAAAAATGGAACAATATCAATTGGAGTAATATGGTGATATGTTTATACTTGGTTCATGGTAGAGCTCTGTACATGATTTGGAAATAGAACATCCAAATTAATGAAATCATCAAAAAGGGTTGGCTCACCCTCAACTTCAGTTTTGTCAACATCAACTGATTCGTCATCAGATTTATCACTATGTTCAAAGTCATATAATTATGCCTCAGTCTCAGCTTCAAAAGTCTCTTCCTCTTCAACTGAGTTAAGTTCTACTCTTGCAGTTGTTTCTCTCTGTAAAAAAAATGATGAAGAAATCAATTTAAAAATAAAAAAGAAGTAGAAGAAAAAGTAAAGGATGAACTTACTTTTCGATACACATGTTTTGTTTGATGAGTAAGAGTGCAGGGAGCATCATCATTTTCTTCATTTATATTTCTTTTCTTTTTGAGAGAAATCAAGTGTAAGGATACATCGGAGTTACTTATAGGAGGAGTGTAGAGACAAGCTTTGGGATTAGTTAAAGGCATAATAAAATATCTCCATTCTTCAACGCACTTCCTCCAATATGCAAACCATCCAGAAGTGTGGATTCCAACTCTGTCAAAAGCTGGGACAGTACAACTCTTAAGTTTATCTAAACGAAGCTGAAGTCCTGTCATGAGAAATGAAAAAACGCAAGAAGAAAAGCTAATAGTTGAAGAAGAGTTAAGCAGAGCTGGTTGGTCAAACCCAAATTAGTGTGCCACTCTATAAGGAGAATACACCTCCACAGAAAGAAAATTTCTATCTCCACCTACACTGGAACTCTCAATCATAGATGGCAATTGGGAACTGTGAACCCATACACAAAAGTTAATACCTTGTGAACTCATTCTTCCAAACTGTAGAGGGTGACGATCATAATAAATTCCAAGATCACCAAATCCATTTATGGGCTGCACATAAAGTTTGGGATTGAATTCTTTTGTCACATCCATCACTTCAAGAACATTACCTCTCGAGAGTCGATCATGCCATGCCCAAGCTCTATGGTTATTCACAGAAAAAGATGCAAAAGGATATGCATTAGGCACATGAGCGCAAGTACCAAACCTTTCCCATAGGCACATCTGAATGAATGAGGCATCCACATAAGTCAAAACTTTGTAATGCCCAGCTGACTCGACAGTTTTGAGTCGGTACAAGTCTAACCTTTTATATAAAGATCTTAAATACAGTAGAGCAAGAGGAAAACACATTCCCTTAACAATTTTATTGCTAAAGGAACAACTGCTGGAGAGATACCATCATCTAGACATCTTGGGAGTATGTGTCATGCCAACCAAAAGATTACTAAAGCCATTAGCTCATGCTTATGGTCTGGGTACTCAGGAGAACCAATTTCAATTCCCTTAGCATTAAACTTTTGATAAAAAACCCATATCCAATTGGAGAATCGTGCAACCTTCGAAGTTTTACTTAAACTCTTAAGTAGATCAAGGAAAAAGTCTCAAATACCAACCTTTTCTTCAGAAAGCTTAATAGAGTGAAAATCATGTTTTCCTATACAAGGAAGTTCCAAGAAAACACATACATCTTCAAGAGTGAAGGTAAATTCCCCCCATGCTGTAATCATAGTATGAGAAAAAGTGCTCTACCTTGCAAGAATAACACGCCATACATCCATCTTTTTTTCTCTATGAATATTGAGCTTGGAAGTGATATGTATAACATCAAGTATCCCAGCAGAAGAGAGAAGTTTAACATAAGAAGGATTCTTCAACATTCTAGTTACCTATTCATCCCAACCATGAACAAATTGAGAATTGGAGCCTAACTTACTAGCAGAAAGGGGAAACTCACCACGTTCAAACCTGAACTTTAGAATAGATTGTCTTGGAATACCACTTCTTCTATGAGGAGGTGCTTCTGAGCATAGATGATTCCAATCATATCCAACAGGCTCAGAGGGATGTTCGTCAACTTGTCTGGCACAAACCTCTTCCCAAAAACGATTTTCTCATCTTTCTCTAATAATTTCATCTTTCCAATTTTCAGCGATAGGAGGAACTTCACCGCTCTTTCCTACTCTAATTTTCTTGGGAGAAATTAATTCAGAATTATTATTCTTCCTTTTATGTGCAGTGATTTTTCTCCTTGTTGCAGCCCTTCCAGGTTCACCATAATTGATTTTTGGAGGGACACGCGTTCTACGCATAGAAGATGATGGAAAAAAAAAGCCTACAAACAAGATCATGAAAAAAAAGATAAATATTTATGCACAATAAATTTTATTATTTGTATGCTTGTCAATTAAAAATAAATATATGATAAATAATAAAAAATAATAATAATGAATGAATAAAACTTAAAAATATATATACACACAATATTTAAAAAATATATAATAATTACAAAAGAGCTTGTGGCTTTTACTGTGAGCTTTACTCAAAAAAGCTCGCGGCATATGCCGCGAGCTTCAATTCAAAGAAATCGCGGCACTTGCTATCGCGAGCTTTACTTAGGAAAGTGCCTATGCCGCGAGTTTCAGTTAAAAGAGCTCGCGACAAGTAAGAAAGTGCAACGAAAAAAAAATGGTTTGATTCGATAAGTAGGTGGAGTGTAGAGAAAGCTACATTAGGCTACATCAGATTAGTTGTCAATTGGATAAAAAAAAAAAACCTCAAGCAAAAAGTTACGCCAAAATAAAAGACACTACCATAACTCAAAGTCAAGCTAGATTAAAAAATAAAAAAATTAGAAAGATATTCAGCTTTTGATAGCTTTTATGTGTTTATTTATTAGTTTGTTTCTTTATTCTAGTGTTTCTCTCTCTAATTGACATGCGGTTCACTTTAGCCTTTTCTTGCTTTCTTTATTCTAATATTTCTATTTTCTATTGAACACTATACATCAAAATAAAATAATAAACTATACTTCAAAAAAAATTATTAACAGGAAGCCTATGATTCCAAGCTGTAAGTTCCAAAAACAAACAGACAACAATCTCAAAACCTGAAGCCTTAATTATAATTTTGATATTTTAAAATCCTTTATTCCTCGACCATATAACCATAGAAAAAGACAATCGCACTACAGGCAAAATCATCCAGCAATCATCTTTCCTTAAAACCATATATTTTTTTTATGTTCATAGAATAAGTCAATTTTAGCACTCCACAAATTAACAATTTTCGGACAACTATCTTGATCTTCCTCTTGCTGTGTATACTCCTTACAATTGAAATTGCTTGTGGCACAAAGCCGCCAACTCTAAAACAAAGTAGCATTGCAGTTGTGAGTTTCAAAGTAAGGAAAAGTATCAATTAAATAAAAAAAAGTAAAAAAATAAATAAATAATAGCACAAGTTTGTATGGTGAGCAAACAAAAGAATGACACACTTAAATGCTCTCTGAAACTAGGCCAATTTTGTTTACTTATTTTTTTTTAAACTTTAGTTTGACTAGTTAGGTGTTCCTCATCTTTTTTTGTATTCTTACGTATTTAAATAAAAAAAAAAAATTCCCATCAAAGGCTAAGTCTCTTTTATTTTTCTTTTCTCTTGTGTATTACAAGGCTCCCATCCAAAGGTACACGTACAAATATATATATATATATATATATATATTAGATACTACTTTTGAGTTAGAATATTCGTGAAATAAAAACAAAAAGTCTTAAACTGTTAAACTCAATTAAAATTTATCTAAAATAATCCAATTTCATAAGAATCTTAATTATATAAAATAAGATCTCATCTTATGCATGAAAGATTTTCTTTTCTCAATTTAAAAAAATTTTCATGTAGGGGGCAACAAGTAGTAGAAATTCAACTGATTAAAAAAAAGAAAATTAAAAAAAATTACAAGAAGAAGAAAAACTTACTTGATTGAAAAGATTCGCAAAAGAATCGACTTCCCTCTGAAATTGTTTTGCTTTACTTTGAATATGAATGAAGAAAATTGTTCATAGTAACTTGATATTTATAAGTCACATAAAATCAAGGGTTTTTTATGAAAAAGATTAACTTTCCTTTTACTAGTTGTATCTTGAAAATATTATTTTATATGGAAAAAAAATTATTACGTAATCAATCAAATATTACAAAAGATATTGACATTACAAAAATATTGGCATTACACCTTACACAAGGCAGTATAACGTGTTACTATCTAAAGCATTACTGGCTAAGGTGTTACTGTCTAAAACGGTATTGCTCAAGGCGTTACTACTCCAAGTGATACAGTATGATACATTATAGTACAAAATAAAACTTTTACATTTTAAATTAATACATAAGAATTATTTTTTTAATAATGAATTCTTACGCAGGGGGCAAAATGTAGATACTTGATTTTGGTTAATACCTGTTCTCTAATGAATAATGTTACAATATAATATTGTACAGAGAATAACTAGAACAAGCGAAGTGTTACTTCACACAGAATAACTAAAACAAGTGAAGCGCTACTTCATGCAAAACAACTAGAACAAGTGAAGTGCTACTTCACGTAGAACGACTAGAACAAGAGAAGCATTACTTAACATAGAACAACTAGAATAAGTAAAGCACTACTCCATATAGTATAACTAATACAAGTAGAACAGCTACTTTGTATAGAATAACCACTTCACTTGGATGACAGTGAAAGCAACTCGGAATAAGTGGCAGGGTTTATAAGTTACTTTCATTTTGAGATGTTCCAGAGAGTTTGGTTTGGTGGCTTAGATATGGAGGTAGTTAAGAGGTCTTCCTCTTAACATTTTCCTAAAGTACAAGTGTTTCACCCTCCTACCTTATTCTTGTATATTTGTTCTCATATACCTTCATTCCTTGTGGCTATTCATGTACAACTTCTTCTCTCGTACTTGTTCTCGTACAGGTTCTTCTCTTGTACTCGTTCACGTACAGCTTCTTCTCTTGTACTTTTTCACGTATACCTATTTTCTATTACCTTTTACTTGAGAACAAGTCTTCTTACAGCCAATTGCAGTAACGGTTACTCACATTAATGTTCTTCATAATAATATTATTCATTAAGCACATTAAAGCCTATTTTTGAGTAATCGTCACTTTTAGCACTATATATAGAGCCTCACAAGTCATTTATGGAGGCTCTTCCTTCCGCTAACATATTCTCCTCCAGAGCTTCTCTCTTTAATTCTCTTCTTATTATCTTCCACCTGCCACAACACTCAACACTTCAGGAACTACTCTAATCTTCCTCTCTGCTGCCTCTGATGCATCCTTTTACTTGTTTGCAATGCTTCCTCTCCCTATTACCAAGAACCCCTTTTACATCCTTCTTTTTGAGCTTTTCTTGGCCTTTTGGTGGATTCCTTGCGTCCGGACCACAAGTTGGTTCGTTATGATGGATTTACTGGTTCAAGGCTTGCTCTTTTGATGTCTTTTTTAAATATTTAGACTTTGTCTGGGATTTTTGTTGCTAACTGCTTGTTGGGTAGTGATTCCTTTGTAACCGTATAGTAGAGAGTCTTTGTCAATTAGACTAAAGACTGCTTGTGACATTATTGGCGATCGAGAAATAAAACTTACTTTTCAGAAAAGAAATCATTTGCCTCTTAAATGTGACGGTTTCTTTTATCAGCCACAAAACCTATGATCAATTCGTTAATGCGAAAATGAATACAAATCGAGGTGGATGAAGGGAAGGGATGAGATCCAATGGATTTGTAAGCAATTATGAATACCCCACAAAAACGAAGAGTTGGCAAGCATAATTTAATATTGGATGACTAAGAACGGAAGGGAAATTTCAATATCAACTTTTAAATATATATATATATATGAAATTGTATAAAAACAACAAAATATCTTTAATTTTTCTCTTTTTTTTACAAAAAAATATATTTATATTTTATTTTCAATTTAGTAATTGATTTATGCATCAGCCCTTTGCACCTGGTATAGTGGATTACTGTCTTGATGACGACTGCTCCCTCGTAGGGATGTCAACGGGTACCCTATTATAGGGTACCCGCGGGTATCCAATCCGATTATACAGGGTTAGGGTACTCATAAACGGGTTCGGGTAGGGTTAGGGTAGTGATTTTACTATCCGAATATTAATAGGGTAGGGTTAGGGTACCACCTATTGGGTACCGGGTACCCGTTACTCGAACCCGATTACTATTTATAAATATTTTATTATTATTTTAATAATTAAATTAAAAATTTATAATTTTTACCAACTTTACAAGTAAATTTTTTTGTTAAAAACTAACAAATATATAAAAAGTATGGTTACTTTTATTATTAATATGTTGACATTATTATATTTAAATTAAAAAAATTATTAGATTGTTATTTATGTTTAAGTATAATTACTCTAATTATTAATATGATGACATTAACACTTTTATGAATGCGTGTGTGTATATATTATGTATTTTAAATATAAATATATTTATTTTTTATATTGTATTAACATTATAAAAATTATAATTCATAAAATTATTAATTACAGTATATATATGTTTATTTATGAGATTAGAAAAGTTAATTGGGTAATTGAGTTTCCATGAAGAAAATTTTAATAATTTTTTTATTTAATCGGGTATTTAAACGGGTTAGGGTAATTATAGGGTAGTGGGAATGTATTAGGGTTAGGGTTAGGGTAGTAATTTTAAAATTAAACGGGTAGTTAATAGGGTTAGGGTAATTGATTTTTTATAGGGTTAGGGTTCGAGTACCTCGAAATTATAGGGTACCCGACCCGTTGACATCCCTACTCCCTCGATCCGTTTTTGAAATTTAAAAATCATATACTACTATTTGTTCCTTAGCCTTGAACCTCTTAATTAAAATGTTCAACTTTAATCTTCGTTATTGAACCACTAGGATAGGTAAGGAAATTATCCAAGTCTTGATCAAGTATTAGATTAATTATAAAAATTAACATTTCCACTATGTTTAATTGTTGGTCAACTTTGCTAATATCTTGACACCAGATTATATAAACAGCATGTCCTCCGGCTTATCGAAATTAATTTTTTTTATTTGATATATAAAAAATAATCATATTAATTAGTGATTAATATATTTAATATAAGAACATGTTAGCTAATATCTTTAAGATATTCGTTAGAAAACCCTTCCAATAATGCATCAAAACAATCCAATTCGAATTTAGTATTTTCGTGTTACACTTTCAATGCATGAGTGGGATGTGGTTTTAAGATTCTTCCTCTGTTAGAGGCAATAATTGTACAAGTGCCGAGCAAAATAATTGTACTAGCTAATGACAAGAAATCGACAGGTAACATGGGCAATGCATACATATCTCTCCACTACCCCCACCTTGATCTTATACCAAGGAAAGGAAAAGCGAAATGCTTCTAACAAGTCATTTGGATATCTTGCCAGGCTGTTGAACTTGTTTTTGACACCACAATAACAAAACTAGGCCTGTTCTAAAGGAACACAACAGTACCACAGTTTTCAGCAGCTAAAGCAGAACAATGAAACAGAGTTTTGTGTTAATTATCCCAAGTTTCATGCTCGAACCTTAATCCATTCCCATTAGCTGGTATACCCACGGTTTATACTCTTAACTACACCGTACAAGTGGTTTAAGTTAGCCATACGGGTTTCTACTCCACAGAGTCCTATCACACCAGCGATAATTTTAAAGCAACAAGTATAATGACTAAATAAACTGGGAAATAAGTTCTCTATTCAGTGAGAATTAAATTTTTTTCGTAATTACAGCTCGAAGGCCCTGCCAGAATCCTTTTTTCTGGTAGTGTTTCCCCTTTATTGTCAACTAATGAAAGTCGAAAAATGATCAACTAAGCTAAATATTTTAGGACACCTACTGCCTACTGGCTGTGTGAGGGTATCGTCAGTTATCAACGATATCTGCACAAAAAATGGTTCATGCGGGTGCATGAGTTATGCCACGCAACCTCATGTGATGCTAAAGCTTCTTATTCAGCCAAATTGACGCCAGATTAATGAAGTTAGTTTTCTGATAACGAGAACAGGTTTATGTTGGAGTTAGGCCTGCTTGCAATACTCGTTACGTGGAAAATTAATTTTTAATTTGGATAAGTAGTGTTATGTGCTAATCACATATTTTTTATTTAATGGTTTTTTTTTTTTTTTGCTTGGTGGTTATTTAGTTTTTCATATTGATTATATTTTGATAATTAATTCAAATATAAAAAACAATCCATAAACTTAGTGATGTGACAATCTCAAGTAGTACCAAGGCTATAAAAGTCATTATTCTTGTTAACGAAAATGCGTGATTATCTTCCTCCTTTAGTTAAGCACTCAACAACCTCTTAAGTTTCTAATATGGTCTCAGAGCTATTATCTTAAAAAATTGTGTTGGTGTAAAATCATTTTAAAAAATCTCAATTAGCTTTTGTTCCTTACCTTTTACTATCTATTTTCGAAATACCAAGAAAATGGTTGGTGCAAATTTCAACGCTACTACCCCATCTATTTTTATGGGAGAAAACTACCTAATATGGGCAGAAAAAATGAAGGCATATCTTTGTGCATTCAATCTTAAGGAGATCATTGAAGTTAATGGAAAGCCTCCTGAGATGAGGCAATTAAACCCAACAATCACACAATTAAAGCAACATAGTAAAAAAATTACAAAAAGGTATAAAGCTTTATTCTATGTTCATTTTGCTATTTCCAACTTCATTTTTACTCATATAATGGATTATGAGTATGCCAAATAAGCATAGGATAGATTGAAGGTTGAGTTGCATGACAGTAATAGGACCCGTCAAATACAAGTCCTAAATCTGCTTAAGGAGTTCAAAGTATTGAAGATGAAGGATGAATAAAGTGTGAAAGACTATTTAAAGAAGGTTTTGAGAGTAGTCAATCCACTGAGATCACTTGAGGAAAATTTCCATAAAAAATAATGGTTAACAAATTCCTTGTAAGCTTGCTAGAGAAACTTGAAGCCAAGATATTTTTTTTGGAAGGCTTGAAGGATATGTCAGCGTTGACTGTGACCGAACTCGTAAATGCTCTTCAAGTGCAAGAACAAAGAAAGGCTTTAAGACAAGAAGATCATGTAGAAATTGGTTTACTAGCACAAGTAAATGAGAAGAAAAACGGTAATAAGAAATAGGGTAAACAAAAGGCTTGATACCCTTCTTGTTTTTACAGTAAAAAATGCAACCATACTAAGTATTTTTGGTAGTACAAACCAAATGTTACATGTAGATCTTGTAACTAATTTGGTCATGTGGAGAAAACCTGCAAGAACAAAGCCGATCAAGGAGAAAAAAAAGCTACAAAAGTCGAGGAACATGAGGCAAATGAAGAGGTATTATTCATGACCAAGATACCTAAAAGGTCAATAAGCTCTAGAGCAGTAGAAGTTATTAGTGTCCTTCAACAACATTTTGCCTCTTTTGACTAAGACAACGATGGAATTATTTATCCCTAGGAGACTTACAAAGATAAGCATGGGAGGGATTCAGGAACATATGACTTTGAAGGATAGATTTAAATTAATAAGATCCAAACTGGGAGTATTGAAAGATGACTTTAAGGAGGTGTGTTGGAGTTAGGCCTTGCTTGTAATACTCCTTACAGTGAAAAGTTAGTTTTCAACTTGGAAAAGTAGTATTGTGTGCTAATTACATGTTTTTACTTAATGGTTATTTGGTTTCTTTTACTTGGTGGTTATTTAGTTTTTCATGTTGATCATGTTTTGGCAATTAATACAAATATAAGGGACATCCACAAATTTAATAGTGTGACAATCCCAAATAATGCTATCTATTTTGTTTAATTTTATCTGTTTGTTTTTCAGCATTATCTTTTATAAGATTATAAAAATTGTTATATTTGTTAATGAAAGTTTCTTTTGTTTTGCATTCAACAATCTCTTAAATCTCTCAAAATTCCAACAGTTTATATCAGGATCTGAGTGTGCCAATCTTGACTCAATGGCCAACGGGAGAAAAATCAGGCTAAAAGAAAAAGAAAATTGGTCGAAAAAGCAAATATATCGTGCAGACTTTGATACCATGACAGCTAACTATTAGACCTTAAAGTTTAAGTTGATAAGGTGGAGACAACCTAACGTTATTATATGTCCTAAAATGGAGTTATGCTGTCGACTGCTCTGCTTTGATGTTTGCAGCAATTTATATATGCCAACAGATCGTGTAACTTTTTCCTTAAGCAAGTTGCCTAAGCTGGTGGAAGATTAGGTAGGTGAACTTTGGAGACATCGTCGTATCATTTGTAAACACATTTTTATTTCAATTAACGATACAAACAATACGGTGCAGCATTAAAAGAGCAGCATCTACATTAATGAATTTGTAGAATTTCCTTGATGAATTTGTTAAAATTATTGTAAGATGATCCTCCAATATTAGTAGCCTCCTCTGCTTTCTTCTTCCATTCTAAAGCATTGCTTTTCATTTGCTTGCCTTTGTCTCCTTCCATCACTTCCTTCACTAGAGTTGTAACTTCATCACGCTTCACGTCATGGCTAATCTCCATACCGATTCCCCACAGAGTGCATGAATAAAGACAATTTGTCGGCTGTTCGTCAAAGAAAGGCCAACAGATCACAGGTCTACCTCCACTGATACTTTCCAATGTAGAATTCCATCCACAGTGTGTAAGAAAGGCACCGACTGACGGGTGAGTAAGCACCTGATCTTGTGGGCACCACTTCACCATCAATCCTCTGTCCTCAATCTCCTCATAGTACTCTTTAGGCAAGATGCCGGAATTCCCTATAACCAAATCAGGCCTTACCACCCATAAAAATGGGAGTTTGCTATTTGCAAGCCCCCATGCAAATTCCTTGAAGTGTTGGTCTGACATCACAGTTATGCTGCCAAAGCTTACAAACAAAACAGAGTTAGATTGTCTCTTATCAAGCCATCCGAGACATTTGGAATCCTCCTTCCATAAGCTAGACCTGAGAAACTCAGCTTGGCTGAGAGGCGTATGCCTTTCCATCAAGGAAAGGGGCCCTATGGTATAAATGTTAGGGGACCTGGCAGCAATTGCCCCTAGCACTTGATGCTCTAGCTCCTCAAGTGTATTTAGAATGATTGCAGAAGATTTTAAGCAATTTTGTGCTTCTTCACTCATGAAATTTAACATTATATCCCTTGGATCAGTGGTTCTGATCAACGTAGGGAAATCCTTAAGGCGCATGTTCCTCATGCCTGGAACTCCGGGGACTGGTGTATCCAGTGTGCCATCTTTGATGAAGTTTTCATCTAAAGACACATCAAAACATAAATTTTGTTACTAAGGATGGTTTCCTGTTATATATAAAGATCGATTAAAGTTAGTTGAAGGATGAAGTTCTCGATCCTCATACTTTAAATAGCAAAAAATATTTGGTTATTAAGGCTTTAGGTCGACTGATTCTTCACAAATAACAAAAATGTACCTTTAAATGGAACAATGCCTCCTTTGATGAGTTCACTAAAATGCAAATATGCCATGAAACCACAAGCCGAGGTGGTCCAAAATTGAGCTTCACGTATGCCTAGTTCCTCAGCTGCTTTGATGGTGAAGGTCATGGATCCATCTGAGATAATACAGCTCACCGGAGGAGATCCTGCTGAAGAATTGAGCTTAGCAAGCAGCTCTCTAAATGGACCCAAGCAGTTTTTCTGAACTGAATCAGATAGAGCCCAAATGTCTTGGGTTGCATCACGATCAGATGGCAGCAGCCCATCAGTTATGGTCTCAAACTGAAAATCAGGCAGACCCTTGACAAAGCCTGGCCCATTGGACCTGACTAGGCGCTTATGGTTAAACTCAGTGTTAACAAAGGTTATGTAGACGCCTCTTGAGTGTAAAAGCTTGGCTAGCTGCATTAAGGGATTTACGTGGCCTTGTGCGGGGTATGGGACAAAGACTGCATGAGGCTTGTTAAGCGAACCCATCTCTGGAACTTGAATGAATTTGAGTTACAATCTTAGGTAGTATTTATAGAAGGGATGCTTTGATCCTAACCGTCCATCATTGTAACTAGGTGACTCAAAACAGATATTTTGATCTAATTATCAATATTTTTAAAGCAAAGAATCTGCATGAATCTGGATTTCTAGGCTTATGGGAAGTTGGCTCGGGTTCTTTCTGTACTTAAATATGGGAGCTTGTGGCTACTAGCTGCTTGCTGTTGACCCTAATGACGCCTGCTTCCAATCGGGCAGTTTAGATTGACTGCATCAGCTACGATCCAATAAAAGAAAGTTTCATCTTTCCTTTCTCATTTACTGCTTTTCTTTCCTTGGGAAATGAGCGGGGTCATCCAAAATAAGCATTCAATCCTCTAAATATCTTCTCATGTTCTAGTTTTGACGACAGGGTGAACCAAATGAAATCCGGATTCAATCAGACAAATTAGAATGAAAGGTCAGTTTAGTACAAGACAAAATGCACAGCAACAAACTCCAACTCTCTGAGCCAGCAAACTAGTCATAAACAAACGACACATATCACCTATAAAATGTTCCTGCCTTATAGGCACTGCATATAAACCTCCATGGAATATCCCATTAAGCTTGTCTCTGTTGTTTGACTTGTGTAACAAAGTCGAAGTCGCGCTTTGTAAAAGCCACCATTTGCGGGGGGGGTGGGGTGGGGGTTGGTGGTGGGTGTGATAAATTAAAGTAAATGCACCTTCCAATGTCTAAGAAATGATATCAATCTATCCTCTCGTCCCATTTGATCCCCCAAGAGACAAAGAAGCTGCTTCAGTCTTGTCAATGGGGATTCTTTCCAACGTTTCTTTGTGTTTATGACTCTTTCCTGGCCTGGTTGTTCAAGAACTGGCATCCATCTCGTGTGAAACTAAAAGTTCAGGACTATAGTAATGATATTACAAAATCTAGGACGGTATCCTCTATTCCTCTTCGATAGATAGAAGAATAATATATTTTTCTTGTATGGAATGGGATTAAAATAGAAAATATATCTGCAAAGGGGCTTACAGTTACATGAAGCAACCTACATCAAGACATAGTAAGGGAATATAAGAAATATTCTGGAATACTAACCGGAGTTATATACACACACACACACACACACACACACACACACATTGGAACTAGTATTCTTTTGAATGTTATCCCTTCGCTTTGCTCATGCATCTTCATCATCCACTTGTGACTTGGAGATATCAGTATAATATATACGTAAGGATGTCTACGTTCATTCTTTTTAAGGTTTGCGGGCAAAGGAAGACAGTATTGCCTGATAACTAACGACAGAACTATTATCATGCATTTGGATGCATTAGATCATCATTCATTCATCAAAGTTCATCAAAAATAAAACAAAATTGAAGGGTAACATTGTTGCCCAAATTTTAGTTCAATATCAAAGAATAGCTAATAAAAGACTGCAATCAAATATATAACAAAATCAAACAGGGATGTATCTCTAATCTTCTTTTCCTGCTTTCACACCCCCTGTTTCCCTTAAAATTTCTTTACGAGGGACAAACCTATCACAATATAATTATACCTACGACTACAGATTGCCGCTTTCCCCTTTAGCGGTTCAGGCATCTGAGAACTGCCAAATTCTTTTTGGAAGCACTGTAGTTCCAAAGCCGCACACACTAAAGGGTGAATACATATTTCCGGAGTAAATAGCACATAATTGGTGTATACCAATGATGCCCTAGCAACTATCTCCTACTGCTTGCTGTCTTGCCCTTGCTTAAGTCAGCAAGTTCCTCGATAAGCTTCCTCTCTTCACTGCTCAACCTTTTTGGAATTTCAACTTGTACACGGACCAACTGATCACCCCTCATGTTGCTTTTATTTAGAACAGGGACACCTTTCTTCGCCATTACAAGGGTGGTGTTTGGCTGGGTCCCAGCAGGTATCTTCAAATCAACCATACCATCCACTGTTGGTACCTTGATTGTTGTTCCCAGAATTGCGTCTATATATGACACTTTGCAGGAATACAATATGTTGGTATCATCACGTTTTAGAACAGTATCTGGGATAACTTCAATAACAACAAAGAGATCGCCAGGAGACCCACCTCTCCTTCCAGCATTTCCTTCAGACCGGACCCTTAAACGGCTACCAGAGTCCACACCAGCCGGAACTTTCAAACTGATCCTTTTCGTTCTCCTCATGCGCCCATCACCAGAACATGTATTGCATGGGGTAGAAATTTCCCCTGTCCCACCACAGGAAGAGCATGTCATTACCTGCTGGAAGACACCCAATGGAGTCCTTGCAGATGATACAACCTGGCCTTGCCCACCACATGTGGTACATTTGGATGGTTTTGTGCCAGGTTTTGCACCTGACCCGTTACAAGTTCCACAGCTTTCAAGTCTGGTTATCTCAATCTCTTTCTCAACTCCAAAAACTGCTTCCTTAAAATTCAGTACAAGACTGTAATATTCATCCTGCCCATCAACTGCTCTACTCCTGGAACTTCGGCCACCCATGCCCATGCCGCCCATACCACCCATGCCCTCAAACAGTGACTCAAACAGATCAAAAGGATTGCTAAAATCCTGGTATGGTAAACAAGCCATCAATGACAAGATGTCGAGAAAATCCAAGGCAGATAATCTTGAAATGAATGATCTTATTCAGCATCAGTTGAATTTAACTTACCCCCATTCCCATACCAGCACCTTTAAGTCCAGCCTCCCCATATTTGTCATATAGAGATCGTTTCTCATCATCTGACAAGACCTAAGCAAACATATTGTGCCTCAAAGATCAGATATCACCACAGGGACTGACACATTTCAGTCATATAAAAGAAACCCAAATAAGAATAACATTGAACTCCTACCTCATATGCATTGCTAATTTCCTTGAATTTCTGCTCCGCCCCAGGATCTCTGCAGAATCAAATAGAATGATTAGAAAAGAAGAATGATGAAAAAGCACTACGACTCAAACATATTTGGATTAAAGAAGATATTGTAACTAGCAACACATTATTTCTGAGGACTTCAGAAGACGAAATATTTGAACCAGAGTCAGAATCTACAACTACTGTTCTATATACTCTCCCATTCAGCAAACATATTTAAAAGTATATTGAATACAAACTCAATAAAATATCTACCTCAGGAAATCTAAGACTACTATTTTATTTTCTCTCTTCCAGGTAGCAAATTCTCCTTCTAACCACTATTTAAGCTCTCAATTTAGATATAGATGCCATCAATTTTTTTTATTAAACCCCCGTTTAGGGCATAAAATAGATAGACATCCCTTTCGCCACTTTTCAATTGAGAGAATGATTAGATAACTCAAATTACTCAAAAGAAGGTCAGAGTGTGCTCCATATACAGAAATCTGTGAACCCAATTCCTACATCCTGAGATGACGACATTAAAGGGAAAAAAGATGGGCATTGATCTATCTAATTAATATGATTTCTCTGGGAACTCTAACCTGCACTGTTACAGAATTTTCCTAGCAACAGCCTAACCTATATTTTATAACATCATAAGGAAGATAATTGCTATGATTCAATCAGAATGAGAGAAGCTATTTTTCTCTTTATCATTGTGGTCACTTCTATAGGAAACAGCTTCTACCATCACTGGATCCAAACATGAAGAAGAAGAAAATGAGGAGAATAAATTAAAGAAAGAAACATTGACAATTCTCGGAGATTAGACACAACACTATGGCCCAAATATTCACACACAGGGTTTTTCTAAATAAGTTGTATAGGTAAATAATTAGCCATTTCCAGATGTTCATTATTATCTATTTCTTTCTTTCGAGCTTAATTTCCAGTGAGTAGATTCTTGCAACCCCAATCCAGTTCTCAGATTGCATCACACCAAATCCCACAAAAATCCAGATAATTACAAACTTGCTGATGAAATCATCTCATGTCTTTTATCTGAACCACATGCAACTAAAATTCACGTTTCCTCGCACTGCATGTCACATATACATTTTCCAGCTGATGTCAACTAACATAATTTTGTAATGGAATATAGAGAACTGTAACAGACAGACGACCACGAATAAAAGGCAAGAGGTACAAGATTATCAACTGACTTGTTCACATCTGGATGATAGCTCCGAGCAAGCTTCCGATAAGCTGTAAAACAAAATATTTAAGACAGTAAGATAATATTATACGGGAGATAAGAGCAGACCATTGCAATAGAAATAACAAAGTTTACTTTTGTGGTACTTATAACCAAAAGAGAATCTACTTTTCGTCATGATCAATCAGTTGTACATGTATGTAAGTTTATGGTTCAGCAATTTTGAAGCTCCAATGAAATCAAGACAATCATATTCCATAAAAGTTTCTTTTTTCCCCCAGGCAAATGGGCACCAGCCCAGAATTCTCACAAACATTCAATTATCCTAAAGCTTAAAAAGTTCCATTATAAGGCACGACACTAAAAATGAATCAATCACATTTGTTACGGCATCAGCATAATGGATGCAAGCCCCATTTATATACATTAACTCTACTATTCATCTGAAATAATGACTAAGCATTATGGAAGACAGGAACATATTATCAGAATTAGCAAACATAGCTATACTCAAAAGGAACTAAATCCCCAAGAGTACTCATCAAATTCATACATATATCCCTTTCAATTGTCAGTTAGCCACTAATATCCATCAATCAACATAATCTAAATTAAAAGTTTATAGCAAGAGGCATTCCAAAATAAACCTTGGATAATGGGAAAATGTCAAATAGATCATACTTACAGGCATCTAAGGAAAAATTTATATAAAAGGCTTAAATTGAAATCCATCTAGACTAATTGCATCAGTATTTTGTCTAGATCCACCTTGGCAACATTCTAGTCATATGCATCATAATCCGCTAGAACATTTTTCATTTGTCATCTAACCAACCATGAATTTTCCTTCAAAACCGAATAGAGACTTCCTTTTGATTAGCCTGCACCTTAAATGTGAATACCACCATATGTCAACTCACCTTGACTGACCAATAGTCTTACATTTCTCTCTAAGATTGCAAGCATTCATGTTATTCCCCTTGAATTACTAAGCATATGCCTTACTTTTATAGAATAAAACGGAGTGATTTTTTCAACTTCTATGCTTGCTTGCTTGCTATTTCTACCTATTTATATCCTCCAATGTGTCTTAATTTCTCTTCAAATAAATCCATCCGTCATCTCTAAGTTCTCTTTGATCTATCTCATTCAAACCTACCTTCCCTTAAAATTAAGCTTGTGCAATGTTTTAAAACTTTCAATGCAGAAACCCTTAAATCTGTGTAAACTTAAATCCAGTAAGTTGCAAAAGCATAAATAAGAAATAGATTAGCCAAGCAAAATAAGCTCATAAATGCCACAAACAATCATGTAAGGAATAAAATAGAATAGTCACCAAAAAAGATATGGTTAGTCAACATACCACTTTTAATTTCAGATTTACTTGAGTTTCTTGACACCCCAAGAATAGAATAATAGTCCTGCTTATTAAAAACATTATCATGTTAAATTGAGAATGCAAACATTGAGTAAGATGCCAATTACAGCAATAAAATGGTTACTGAAAGGTTCAGAATAAATAATTAAATAATGGAAAAACCATTACAGCCTCTATTTTCACCAAAAATTAAAAGCATAAGGAAACTGGAAGTTTTATACTCACAGTTTCAGCTCTAACAATAAACCGTGCACCCCTACGATGATGTGAAGTCTGAGATGATCCCACAAAGGCTAACAATGGTAAGGAATAACGAGAAAATAAGCTTGAACTCGGTGCTCCCAAATAATTTACCCTACTTGTGACTCTGCGAAAGAATAATAAAAACCTAAATTATTCTTCCATAGATACCAGCAAATAGAGTACTATGGCTAGAGGTAATACACCCCCCAGTTTTTCTCTTTCTCCCTCTCCTTTTTAATCAACACAACAAATATAGCCAAGTAAAAGAGGAATTAAGAAAGGGGGTAAATTCGCCCATCTAAATTATGTTCACCAAAATGCTATGAATCAATAAATTCACAAATGTTATGCATGCTGATGAAGAAACCATAAAAGTAAATACCATAACTAACAATAACATTGCAAATTTAGCAATTCCAGTTCTATATAAAGCTCCAGAAGCAAACAATTGTAGGCTGACCATTAAATTCAGCAAATTCCATTCTACAGGTAAAACCATTAAGCAGAAAACTTACCCCGATTGTGTTGTCATTATTTGGTTTGTGACATAAGATCTTATAGTGAACTGAGGACGAATACCCCACTGGGCAACCCATGTACTTCCACAAGGTATAATGGCCATCCAATATGAGGGTAGAGGACCTGATTTACAAGTTTATTCTGAATGAACTTTCATAGGCTAAAATAGATAAAAACTTAAAATTTAGTGTCCGATAAATATGAATATTATTAAAAATTATGAAAATTCAGAATTGATTGACTGCACCATCAAAATGAACTAAGCTCAATATGATGCCTCCTTAAGAGAAAGAAAGTAAAATAAAATAAATAAGACTTTCTTCATGCATCAACAATGTAATACAAAATGGGTTAAAAACAAAATAAATCCAAAGGATATGGCATTTATTCTCGTGATCATCATTCACATCAATAGTTACCATTAACATAACAAGAATAGAGAAGAATAAAGAAGATAAAATAAAATAAACTGGTAGACTCCTAATATTGAAGTTCACACTTCGCTGCTCATTGTGACAAATCCAAAATCGTAATTTAAAGTCGCTCTATGGAAAATATGGGCTACTATTTGAAAGGCCATGTATTTTCATTAATTATTATGATGAGCACAGCATTTTAACACTATAACATGGCCACAATTACCATTAACAGTGCAAAAGCCTACATAACCAAAAACAAACCCACAGCAAGATTTCCAAATCTTGAATGCCACACTTTGTTCAGACTAACAAATAGTTTCAAAGACTTCAATATCAGGCAAAACCTTACTAACCATTTTCTGACCCTAGAAACAAGGTTCTATTAGGCAGCATTTAAACCTGTTCTTGTCCACTGCTTCAGGGCAACGTGCATTTGTTGTGGAATTTCTGCCTTCATTAGTTTTCATTTATGTATGTATCTTCATTGCCTTCAAAAGATGTTAACTATTGACGCTTGTTAAAATACATTTCCAATTACTTATCGAAAGCTATTCCTAACTAATCATTCAAGACCAAAAATCAATTGTGCATTTTCTGGCTAGTGGGAGCAGAAAGAAAAATCTTTCAAGTAGAAAATAAAATTACTTATCCAAATGCTAAGCAAAGCACTTCAAATCCTTCTATCCACTAGGGTAAACTATCCACCACCCAAAAAGAAAAACTGTAAATTAAAAATTCATGAATAACAAAATAAATAAAATAATAATAAAAACATGAAATGACAATAAGTAGCGACCAGATAATTGATAGAACATTAAAATTTTCAATACGCATGCCTTATTCAAGAGCTAACACAAACAGGAATTTAGATTTTAAAGCAAAAATGAAAGAAAATTAGGGGAAATTGAATTCACAATTAGGGCAAGAATAAGGAGCTAACTTGCGAACCTTTTTGGCTCCAAAGTGGTTCGCTCCCTCTGAGAAGGAAAGAGCGAGAGAGGGAGAGAGAGAGAGGATTTGGTGAGGTATGTAGCAAGTGGAGGCTGAGGTTAGGGCCTCTAATTCTAAATATTGAATTTTTATTGGGTTTTTTTAGAAAAATGGCTGTCAAGTTGCAACGTAGACTTTTTCACCGTTGGATTGATTCGAACATTTTTGACCTTTTGCTACTAATCGTCCGATTTGTGGAAAGTAATTAGTAGTATTTTTGTTTTTAATGAAGTAATTAGCACTTTTACGTGCTTGTCAAACAAAGATTCGTTTTGTAAACTAAAGTAGTAATTTTTTGAAAGAATTGTAAATGTGGTATAAAATTTTAAAATTTATTAAAATTTATTAGTACAAAGTAAAATAATTATAATTGTAATGAATTTTAAAATAAAAGTATTAATATTTTTATGAAGAATGAAGTGATTCAATTTAAAAATGTTTTGTTTGTGATTTATTTTTATTTTGTGCACAAAAAAAATTAAATGCATAATTGTAAAAACAAAATTCAATATTTATTTTAAATAAGCAAGAAAAAAGAAGAAGTTTTTATAGATTTCTTTAATGTTTTAGTATAACTTAAACTTTGAATTCCTAAACAATTAAAATGAGAGAAAAAAATTAATTTTATATTATTTAAGTTTAAAACTTTAAAAAAAGGTATGTTTTGTTAAAAAAAAAAAAACAATTAAAATTGCAATTTTACGTAGCTGGGTCCTATCAAATTTTAATTAAGTCTAGCCCAAATACTATAAAAAATCAAATATATTGTACATACCCATTTATTTTGCCTGTGAATAAATTGATACGTTACCAAGTCATGAAAAATTCAATTCTCTTATGCATGCAAATCGAATTTACTATAAGTCAAATTGAATCGTATCATACATATTGATTTAAAAAAACTTTACTTTTAATAAAATAATATTAATTTTTCAATATTTAAAATATATTAAGTATTATTTAATTAAAATAAAATATGATTATTTTAAACAAAAATGTATCATATAGTAAAAAAAAAACTAATTCATCTCAACATATCACAATTATCGCTACAAGTGAATGCAAAATTTTAAATCAATTGTCCTTAAATCAATTTTTAATAAAAATGTAGGTCTAAATTTATTAAAATTCAGGTAAATGAACTAAAAATGTCAAATTGACAAAGTAAATAGACTAAATTCAAACTTCAATCAATTTTTTTAAATAAATATGATTTGAATTTTGTATTTCAAGTAAAGAGATCATACACCAATCAATAAGTCAAATGTTCAACTATCAAACTTCAATTAAATTAACAATGAAATGGTGCACTTATTGAAAGGGATTCTATGAAATTATTTTGCTTTTGTCTTAATTCTTGTGATTGAGCCTCCAATTAACCTCTCAAAATGCATAGCTTTAAATAAACAGTTAAAATCATATTTAATTTCAACAAAGTCTATCTTAATAAATTTTAGTGGGGCATGAATATGAGTTAAAGGAAGAATCCTTTTAGCTTATAGTTTTACAAGATTTTTTTTTTTTTTTTTTGAATAACAGGATTTCATTAAAAGAGGCAGAGTTCCAACAAAAAATGACACCTCAATAACAATTACAACAGCCAATCAGGAATAGTCCTGGAGCAGCAAATCACAAGAAAAAAGCAAGGAAGGTGAATTTAGTTATGAGTTAAATGGGTTAATATATATATATATATGTGGGTATACTAAAAATAAGGTCTAATTGTGTGCATTGCAGTCATTTTTATCCGAATAGGAGATTGTTGATTGAATATGGTGAATTTATCAAGGAAGAGTTTAATTGTCAGCTTGCAGATATATTCCCTCCAAGGTAATTTTTTAGGTAAATTCAATGTCCTGCTTAACCCATTTATGCCCGACATAATCACAAGCAAAGCAATGCCCTCCAAAGTAGATCATCTTGATCTTGGGTTGAGTGTTTATGAGTTTCCCCGGAACCTGGGAAGGCTTAAAGCCACTACTTGTTAATGATGTAATTGACGATTTTGTGAGCCAAGAAAAAGGTTGCGACCCGACCTTTTATCCTGAAAGAATCTTAGCTCAACTGATCGGTAAACCTCTGCTTTCAGTATACTTAATTGGTCATGTACAAGGTTCTGGTTGGCTTTTGGGTTAAGCAAACCTGCAAGAAAGATTCTTGCGTCAGATAGTATTAGATTAAACAGATAACTAATGTTTCTCATCCCTTTCGGCGTGCTTGCTCTGAGGTAAAAAGCTCTCAGGTCAGGAATAATCAGAGACCTAACATTCAATTCAAGAGACACAGAAAGAGAAAGAGAGACAACTGATGCATTAAAGATTAGTACTGTCGCCGGCTAAGTTTGTTAGCATAAAATCAAGGGGCACTGAAATTTTCATTGTAAAATTCTAATCCACTCATTTAAGAGCCACCCGCCTTTTTTTCTTTGTTTTGGATTTCTTTTGCAGTGCCTACATCATAAAGTGTCTGTTTTTGTCTAGTTCAGTAAAGTAACGAAAAAGTAAGACTCCAATATAAACCCCCGTTTCCCTTTGGTCTAAGAGAGTCGTACAAAAAACTTAAGCTGATATGGATTGTCTTCCTCTTCCCTTCATCATCTTCCTGATCATCCTATTCACTCCCTTGCACACTTCATCAGCCCCTGGCTCAGCATGCCGGTCCACATGCGGCTCTCTTCAGGTCAAGTACCCCTTTGGCACCGGCTACGGCTGCGGCTCTCCCCGGTTTCAACCTTATGTAACTTGCAGCTCCGACCATCTCCTCCTCACAACTCATACAGGCTCTTACCCCATCACCTCCGTATCTTACAAAGATTCAACCCTTACCATAACCCCGCCCTACATGTCCACATGCAGCTCCATGCAACAATCACCCAACTTGGGCCTTGACTGGGCCAGCCCTTTCCAGCTAGGTCCATCAATTTTCCTCCTCCTCTCCTGCACTCCCCCTACGTCCTCCCTCACCATCAAGGGCTCCCCTGTCTGTGATCCTTCCTCCTCATACCTCTGCGCCTCCATCTACTCTTGCCCTTCCGTCGTCAGCCTCGGCCTCCATTTGTTCCCGCCTACCAACACTTGCTGCGTGTACTCGCCTGCGAATTTTAACAGCAAAGGTGAGTTGGACCTGCGTGCAATGAAATGTATAGGGTATGCATCAATTGCCTCTTTTCAGGATTCTCCAACAGACCCTAGTAGATGGCAGTACGGGGTGACATTGAAGTATACAAATGGAGCCTTTGATGATTATTACATGAACAACAAATGCAATACTTGTGAGGATAGTGGTGGTCTTTGTGGATATTCTCCTCCTAGTAATTCATTTGTCTGCGCATGTAAGAATGGCTTCAATACAACTACAGCTTGCTACAGTAACTACAATCCGATTCAGGATGACGAGGATCAGGGAATTACTTGGAGTTCCACTTCATTACCAACCTGTAAGTTGTTTGTTCTCCTTTTTCTTTATTCTTGATTTATTTTGTTGCTCATGTTGATTAATGTGTGAATGGTGGGTACTGGGTAAATGGGGTATTAGATTCTTATTGTTTGCTAGAAAGTGAACTTCAGTTTTGCTAAACCACGTATGATTTGGTTAATCTTTAAGTGGAATATGCCAAGGGATTTGTCTTGGGGCATAAAGGTATAGTTTCTTTTTGGTAAAGGAAAAACAAAACTAAAAAGTGAGCGTTAGAAAGTGTAAAGGAATCATTGATATGCTGGTTTTGGCAGGGAAGATTTGGCTGGGATTATTAGCTGGTCTGACTTTCTGCCTTGCTGCTTGAGAGAGAGAGAGAGAGAGAGAGAGAAGAGAGGAAGAAAGGGCAAGCAGGAGAGGGGCCTCAGTTTTTTTTAAAGCATCTTTTCCTTCGTTTTTTTTTTTCCTTTTTCTATTATGCTGCCCTAGCTATGTTTGTAAGTAGTAAATTTTCTGGTAGACTCTTAAGAACCATGCTCCGACGTGGAAAAGTTGTAAAGATAATGTTCAGCCAAAAAGGAAGTATGGACGATACGAAACTGCCCGACCACAATGTAAACCAATAACAGGTTTGCTGCACGAGGACTTGTCAAGACATCATCCCCAGCGGAATGCCCTTTTATTCAAAGCGAGCTTAATTGCAAGGTTCTGGTTCAATTAATGAAATCTGTACATTGATATTGGTATATGATCTTGCGCCTGTATAATTTGATCTAATGTCAAATTGCGAAGTGCCAAATCCAGTACAGATTGTACTAGTTTCTTTGCAAATTATCAACCTCTTTTCCGGGCTACGCCTTTTTTCTTTCTGTAGCATGAGATTTCATTTATATCAGATGCCAAGCAGCCTAACCCACTATACAAGAATTACAAAGCCACTATTAAATGAAGAAACCAACAAGAAAAAGGTAGAGCAAGACTAATGCAGTCAAAAATTGACGAAATTAATGATATGTGTCGGGGATAAGAATTAATGATATTGTAGATAAACAACCATTTTGGAGCAAGAATGTACAACAGTTCTTCTACAGATTAAATGTCTAAAACAAGCTTCGCATGTCAAGTCCTGTTCTAAGCACAACTTCTCACCTCTATACTATCCAAGCTGCTTTGCAGACAATATTAGGCATTTGCAAAGAATTAAAGGAAAACAATCACTGCCCAAAATTATTTTGATTCTTTGACATTTTCTTCCGCGACTTTAATTCTATCTCAGCCTGACAATTCACATATAAATTTCAAATGCTAGAAGCATGCTTAATCTATGCAACAAGTTTGAATGGCCGGAAGGATTACATTTGATACCATTGAAAAAAGTTGAACATAAATCAGTACAATTATATTTAACCAGCACACTAGTTATACAGAAAAGATATGGATAGATGAGCAGGGACATTCAACATAAATGGTGATAGTAAGTCATGAAATTTCCTGCAAAATGGCTGGACACCAATTAAAGGAAGCAGCAAGCACCAGCAAATGGTAAATTCATCCCTGGTAATGGAAAACAATCAAACCAAGAGTTCACCTGCAGAATTAGACTCCATAAGTAACCTTGCTAACTTGCTAACCTTCCAGGGGGTGATAGCTCATAAATTCCCATCATCATAAGTTTATTTATATATAACTATAAGAATTGAGTAATATCACAAACTTTAAATATACCGTTTTATGAAGGCCCAAAAAATATTTACTGTTTCATATTCATCCACAAAACACAACACATCCCCAAAATGAAGGATTATGTGAGAAACCAACAACTCCTGGATTATCTTCAGTCTTTTGCTTACCTCTCAATCTGTTTTACGGTCATTGCTGTAGTTTCCTTGCTTAACTGGAGGAAGTGAATCAATAAGGAAAGATTTCAAATGCTTGTATAGCTCTTTAGTCTTCTCTACATTGATGGCATGCCCTGCATTCTTCATGATCACTAGTTCTGCATTGTCTCCCAGATGCCTGCATTGGCAGCATAAGATCACAATTATGCTCCACTCAAATGAAGAGGTCAAAAGCATGTGTGAATAACAAAACCAATCTCATTTCTCATAAAATAAAAAAAAAAAAGGATGCACAGGAAGGTTTCAATCAAAGAATTTAAAAATTTCTTTTCATTTACTTCATTAATTGAAGATTCAGAAGATCAGTCCAATCAGGTTAGATTCCAAACTCATACTTTTTAGATGTTCTTTCATGTAAGCAAAAAAGTCATCATATAAAGAGCAGAAAACAGAATTGATGTTTTATCATTATTTAATCCTTAGAATGACCTTTTCAATCTGTGTCCCAATTCCAAAGGGAATATTTGGTCATGTTCTCCCCAAATTATTAGTGTTGGCTGCAAAAAAGAACAATATTAACTCAGTAAAGGCTCATGAATGAAAAAGACAGCTCTTAACAAATAGTATATGCTATATAGTTGTGGATATGTCAATTAAAATTTTGAACAAAGTACAATAACCTGGGTTATCTTTGGCAGATCTGATAGTTTTCTGTCCTTGTGTAATGCTTGGATCAACTCTTTTCGCTCTTGCAGGTATTCTGTGCACATGACCTGCCAACCAAATCAAATTCTCAACACAAACATAAGGCAATAGTGTAATAGAAAAAGCTTGCTTCCTTGCCAAAACTAACATTAATATCAAAAAAAAGTTGAAAGTTTAGATGAAAACCTAGAAGCATTATGTGGAAGAGAAATCTACTAGTTGGATCACTCAGCTGTGCATGCCATACATCAGTGTGGCAGTGAAGGCAACAAGAATTATTGACTTAATGGTCATTGTATATTTGTTAAGGGATTCATATCCACCAAAATTTGAAACTTTATGACCATCTTAAAATTATGGTCAAAATTAGTGGGAATACAGGACAAAAATTAGACTAGCAGTTTCTGAAAGAAATACACCGATCACAATAGGTTAAGGAACATAAACAACAGAAATCAAAAAGAGAGTCAACAAAATAAGAGTGATACTGTCTAATTACAAGGTTTAATATTGTCAACTCAGAAAAAACGCCCATGAAGCTAACTATTTTCTCATCATAAACTTTTTGAAACCATTTTCCAAAAACTAAGTTTTTTCTATATCAAGGTGACAGCCTGATTATGGAAGAATGTGGAACATCATTCGTTTTAGTTGCTTTTTTGATACTATTTCCTCATCATTCTTGAATGATGTAATTACCAAAAGAGAACAATTCGTACTGGAGTTTTCCTTTGACAGGCATATAGAAGTGAATGCTTGTGGTTATAAACTATAACTGATTTATGATGATGGCAGGAAAATTTTGGATATTTGCTTTGCAAAAGTTAGCAGAAAAATCATCTCTGATATCAGGTAAGAACTTCAAAAGCAGCAGCAATTAATTTTCCAAAATACTACATTATATGAACATCAAATGGCTCTAATTCATCATTAAAATCATGATTCGAATGTCCTATGTGGAATTAATATTTTCACTATTGTTTTCTTAGCTTCTGCACTTTCTGCAGGTAGCACTCTTGAATACCATAGCAGCAAAACAGCTCTGCTTCTACCATTCCCTTGAAATGAATATGCCCTTGTCGTCACTAATAAAGAAGCTATAATCATATAACTTATAACTAGCATGAACACAAAGTAGCTTCTTTCACCCATATTATAGACTCAATACCTACGCAAAGTTTTCTACTCCAAACATCGTTTTCCAAGGATTTGAACCTAAAACCTCTTTTTCAAAAATATGACTATCAAAGTATCGATTAAGCTACATTCCCACCCTTACACAACAAAGTATTACTATAAAGTATAAACCTCTAACAATTCCCAACAAATACATTATAAGAAAAAAGAAAGAAAATTCAGCCTTGGACCAACTATTATCCTAAAACCAACAAAAGAAGCCCAAAATTCCAGCACCATTTGTTTATTTATAGTGACCTAATTAAAAATGAAAAAACAATGATCAAATGAATTAGAATAGCTTACTCACATGGATGAAATCGTTTAAAAAACAAGAAGGAATTCCTTTAGTAGGCTTATGAAACGAAATCTGCATCAACTCCCTCATCTTATCCGGCGTTTGGGGCAACAATATACTAATAGCCTCATCCACACTCTTCACTGTAAACATCCCTTTCTCCATATCTTTCTCTTCCAAACACACCCCAGCGCAACATAGCACCAACTTATCCAATCTCTCCTTAAACTGCGCAGCCATACTATAACCAACAAAGCCGCCATAACTAATCCCAACAACGTTCATAACCGTAACACCATGGGCGTCCATGACCCGCATGACACACTGGGCCTGGAACTGCTCCGACCTTTCGGGTCGGGTCGTGTAGGATTCTCCGAAGAAGAGGAGGTCCGGGACGTAGACGTTGAAGCGGGACATGAGAGGGGAAACGAAGTCGTTCCATTGCCACATTGCATTGGCACCTATGCCGTGGATGAGGACTAACGTGGGCTTGGATTGAATATGGGCTTTGGGTGCCCAAACGTGCATGACGGTGCCGTCTCCGAGGTCCGTCGTCGATGATCGGAGACCAGCGTTGGAGAAGCTGTAACGGTAGCACCAGTCCCGCGTTGCAGTGAGGCTGAAACACTTAGCCATTTCTTTCCCTTTTTTTTTTTTTTTCTGAAAAGTGATAATAACTAAGCAGAAGGAAGAAAAGAAGAGACTTTAAACAAAGATGAAGATCACGTGGTGGGTTTTGATTGGGGGTCAATAAAGCGCCAAATTTTGTCCAACCATTTTTGTCTTTTTGGCTGACAGAGAAAGTCAGTGTCTGGATTCCAAAGTTTGGTTTGGTTTTTGGGTTTTTCATTTGGTTTGTGGGGCAAAGTCTATGGGAAATTCGGGGATTGACTTAAAGAGGTGATGAGCAGTTGTTAGGAATAGGGCAGGCCAACGAAGATGAGACATTTTTCGTATGTTGTGAGGAAATGTCAAAAACGTCTTTTGAATCGAAATTTATTTTAATATAGTTAAAATAAAAATATAGATATTAGTAATTTTCAAGTGAAGAGGGGTAGACTTTTATTCTATTCCCACTCTCTTCCTGGATAGCTGAATAATAATCAGAATCAAGATGGGCCTGGCCATGGTACATGACTCACGGTTTCAATCTTAAGACGGGATCTTGGGAGTGGGAAACTTTACCCAAATGCTTTTGATAGTAAGGGATATTACAATGTGTTAATTGCATAATTTTTTTCTACGGTATATGTTCTCATACTACTCAATGCCACTCATCGCGGTGCCATTGGAATTGTAACGTGTCATAGCTTGATCAGAAAAGTGAGGACGAATCAAATTTATATAAAAGAAGAAAGCAGAAATTCTTGTTGGCCAAATATTCCTGCTAAATTGGAATTGTAATGCAAGGATGTCTCCTTATCGACACTTCATAGATTCCTCTCTCAAAATTATTCCCACAAGAAATTCATTGAATTAGAGTTTCCTAGTGAGGCCCAGATATTTCTAGTTTGCTCGCCGGCTTTCAAGTGCAAACTTTTCCCTTTGCTCATCTCTCTGCATTTTTACAGACAACTAGCCTACACTAACCAAATATGTATTAGGCTATTAGCTAAGGAAAGGTTTCAAGCGTTTGTACAGCTCTTTTTAGGCTTCTTTACATTGATAGCATGCCCTGCATTCTTTGTGGCGGCTAGTCCTGCATTCTGTCATTCTCTCCCAGGGCCTGCATGAACATAAGATCACAATTTTACTACAACCAACTCATGAGTTCAAACTGTTGTGAAGATAACAAATATAATTTCACATCATGAAAAAGGAAGAAAAAAGGATACTGGGGCACAGGGAGGAAGCATACAATTAAAGATTTTTGAAAGTTCTTTTCATTGTCTCCATTCTTGAGAAGATTAAATGTAATTTCTGCTGTGTTCATACTCCATAAAAACATTTAAAGTATATAATTAAACAATACGTTTTTTTTATGATATCAATATTCTTTTTGTAAGTGCTAGGAATGAAACAAACTTAGTAGCTTAAAACTGCAACACCTAAAAGGACGGAAAGGCATATAAGATGAAGAAGGTACCTCCAAACTATGCTAGCATACTGCAGAGTGGCCCTCATTCTTTGGGTGCAGCAAGCATCAGCCCTGAATCCATCAAGCCATTTGTTCTGTCACTGAACAATAGGCAGATCCCAGAAGTACACATTTTCTGGGGCACATTTGAATTTCCCTAACCACGAGATAACCATATTTTTTCATCAGCATGTTAGGAAATGAAACAAAATGTGTAACTTAAAATTCTAACACCTAAGGGAGGAAGAGGCAGAAATAGATGATGAAGAAAGTACCTGCAAACTAAGCATACTGTAGTTTGCACTTCATTCTTTTGGTGAAGAAAGCATCAGCCCTGAACCCATCAAGCCATATGTTCTGTAATAAAACACAGGTGGATCCTGGAAGTCCATATTTGTATAGGCACATGAGAAATTCCAAAACCAGAATGGATGTCATTATCCTTAGATTACATTGCACTCCAACCAGCTTTTTTCCCTATGCCCCTTTCCTTCATTATTTCTCTGACCCGTTCTGCCTCCTCCCACCATCCCATAGAACTATACATGTTCGAAATCAAAATATAGTACCCATCATTCTCAGGGTCAGAAGCAATAGCACACTTCGCTATCCTCACTCCCATCTCAATTTCCTTATGAACAACACAAGCACTTAACAAAGCTCCCCAGATACCCCCATCAGGTGAGATGGGCATTGACATAACCAGGGCCTCAGCATCCTGAAGATTACCTGATCTGCCAAGAAGGTCCACCATGCAAGCATAATGCTTCAAATTCGGCTTTAGAAAATAATGTTCCATTCTACCAAACAAAAACTTCCCTTCTTCAACAAGGCCTGCATGGGCACAAGAATTGAGAAGAGAAAGAAAGGTAAGAGCATTGGGTTTAACATTTGATTTCTCCATCTGCTGGTAAATCTCAAGTGCTGATTTTGCATCTCCATGCATTCCATAACCTGAAATCATTACATTCCAAGACACTGCATCTTTTTCCTTCATTGAGTTGAATAACTCTCTCGATTTCTCAAGATGCCCACATTTTGCATACATGTTAATTAACGCAGTAGCAAGAGACTGAAAGAGCTCATGTCCTTCTTCCTTGATGTAACAATGAATTATTTCCCCTTTCTCCCATGATGCAAGATGGGAACAAGCTGAAAGCACAGTTAACAACGTTGCCAAGTTGGGCGTCAAGTTTCCCGAAATCATTTGATCAAACAAGGCAATAGCCTCAGAAAAATGCCCACAACGAGTATAGGCTGACATCATTGTGTTCCATGTGATAATATCTCTTTGTGTCTGATTAAATATCCTCCATGCAATGGTTAAATTTCCACTTTGCCCATACATATCTATGAGGGAATTGGCAATTGTGATGTTGTCAACCATGTAACTTTTAACTATGTTGCAATGCAGAGAGTGGCCAATGCGGATTGCTCCTAGCTCTGAACATGAGAAAATCACAGAGACAACACTGTTTAAATCAGTTTCAATGCCAAGATGTTGCATTTCTCTAAACAATTCAATACTTTTTTCTTCTTGTCCATTCTTACAATAGCCGGAAACCATTATATTCCAAGACTCTTTTTGGCGATTAGGTATAATGCCAAAGAGTTTCTCTGCTATTGATAGGAGTCCAAACTTGCAGTACATGGATAGCAATGCATTATGAACTATCTGATCTAACAGAAAATTCCTCCTTATGAGTAATCCATGAAATGCCTTTCCATCACATACACTCCTGAAATTTCCAAAACCCAAAACAATGGAACTAATCAAAATTCCATCTGCACATAAACCATCAACCTGCATTTTGGAAACCAAATCTAAGCATTCCTTCATAAACCCAAATCTAGCATACACACCAATAATCGATGTCCATGAGATAATATCTTTATGAACAACTTCGGAAAATGAAGCATATGAATCCCCAACACTTCCGCACCTAGAATACATAGACAAAATCGAAGATTGAACAACTGGATAAAACCCAAGTCCAGTTTTCACCACAAAACCATGTAAACATTTACCTTCAGACAAAGCACATAAACTCCCACAAGCCTGAAGGCCACCTTCTAAAGTCCTAAAATTTGGCCTTTTTTCACCATCCCCACCGACCCTATGCATATCACGAAGACGCTTCAAACCCTTCTCACTCTCCCCATTTTGTACATATCCAATTACAAGAGCAGTCCAAGCAACCACATCTTTAACAATAATTTCATCAAACACAAGACAAGCATCCCCCATTGAACCACACTTTGCATACATATACACAAAAGAAGATCCAATTGCGGAATTTTCCACGAAAAGGCCAAATTTTGAGGTCAACCCATGAACATATTTCCCACAACCTTCCCATCTGAGCTCAGCACAGGCAGAAGCAACCATGGGAATAGTGAAATCATTAGGTGGGGTATTATGCAACCTCATTTTAAGATGGTACTCAAAAGATTTAGCGTAGTTTCCATTGGAGAAATGGGATTTGATAATTGAATTCCAAAGAAAGGTGTCCTTTGCTGGGATGGAAAGTGAATCAAAAACTTTGGTGGAAAAATGGGGTTTGTTGAAAAAGGCATATAAAGAGATGAGCTTTGAGGCTATGAAAATGTTGTTGGTTGAGTTGCCAGTGGTGATAATGAGAGCATGGGATTGGAGAAGGGATTGGAGAGTTGATGAGGAGGGGTTGTTGGACAGGAACGAGTGCAGTTGACAGTTAAGGTAGTTAGAATTTGAATAAGATGAGATTTGAAGAGACGTGGAGGGAAAGTGTCTCAACAGTTGGGTTGCTTTGAGTTTTAGCATTGCTGTTCACTAACGGCTATTATGCTTCCTTTATGGCTTTGTAAAGGAAGCACACAAATTCCCACAAGCCATCTACTAGTTTGAGCAATTAGAAATGAATATTTTGGGTCGTTTAGATATCTAGTATGTGAAAGCAACTCTTCACAAATGGTGGCCTCCACCATGGATGCTAAATTATATAGTACTATAATAGCATAATTTCGGTTATCAACACATACTAGTCTCAGCATATTAAATACTGTCTTTTACTTTCAATAGTCATACTATACTCTTAGTTATATGCAAATTTTAATTATTTAAGCCAAGTCCAACTATTCTAACCAATCCTTATCTTTAATGGGTGTTGGCATAACCATTATCTCAATTGACATTCTCTCTTCCACCATCATCAGAGCAAATTGATGCTAGATCTCTGCTAGCCCATCAAGCATCTTATGCATGTTAAGGTAACACCTGACAATTTTGAAATCAGGTTCCAATTCAAATCATTATATCAGCTGGCTAAATGCAGGAAAAAAATAAAAAGAAGGGGTTCGGAGAGGGAAATTAAAGAAGAAGAATCTGGACTATGATAACTCATTGTTCTGGAAGGACATGCAAAAGTCTTGGTTGGCTGGCTGGTCCAACTTTTGGAAATTAAACACCACCCAAATAGTTGTTAAAATCTATTTAATTACTCATCATTGATGCAACGTATTAATGGACCACCAACTCATTAACGTAGGGTGGGAGCAATGGCCAAAAATTTTCTGCCTTGTCTAAAGCACAATGGAAAAAAGTAGTAGCGTAAAAAGGGCATTAATTCTGGTAGTACATCTTGTTAATGACACTGGGGAATGACCAATTATTAAATGGCCTGCAGACTGCACTCTAGGACTGCCTATGAAGTAATGGAAACGTTGGTAGTCAACAGAGAAGGATGGTCCCTCCCTCGGTCCTCTTTCAGTGATTAGAGAGTTAAAAATAATAATATTTTGTATATATATTTAAATTTATATCTCTTGTTAAGTTGTTATAATTAAATAGTAGTTTAATAAGTGCCCTTAGAGCGCAGATTGACTTGTTTCCAGAGATTATCAGGTATGTTTTTGAGCAGGGCAGTTCAGAACCTGGGAAGAGCCAAAGGCAAAAAAGAGAAAGTAAAAAAAAGAAGAAAATTCCTGCGTGCTGCTGTGAATGCAGTTTCCAAATTTCCTGGCTGTTTAATAGATTCCAGATCAGAGTGAGCCCCATACCTGCATCAATCAAATACAGAGGGACCTTTGTGTCTGTTGGTTAGTCCAACATTAAAGATTCAGTCAGAAGCTCAAGCGTTGAATGCTGGACTCCTTTGATTGCTCCTAACAACTCCTTTCTTGTTTTATAATGTTCTGCTAATTTTTTATCATCACATTTTTGACCAAATTTACTTGCACTATTGACCATTTTTAACCAAAGAAATTATTGCGTCTTTGATCCAAAATGCTTCTAAACAAACATCAAATTCATTTGTTTATATTTTCTCATTCATATGCCTTTCCCACCCACCAAGAAAGTATGGTGGAAATAATTAAGGAAGGAGAAGATGGAAAGACAAAACTAGATTATGAAAAGATACACTTACTGTTTTGAATGAACTCTAATTTTGTCATTTTCCTTTTGTTAACATAATAATTGGTCTTTTCTTGATTAATATTAGTACATTTCTTTTTTCATATAATTGTGAACCTATTTTCAGCTTTCCATACTTCCATTGATTTCACAAATATATGTATTTATATTCTTCAATGGATTAAAAGCCAATGAAGGAAAGGCATGCAAACGCATGCTGTTGCAACTTGGCTGACGTTTTGAGAACTTATCCACGAAAGATTCTAAGGCAATAAGGCAGTCGTAGATCAAGATAAAAGTCCTTTGCTTGGTACTAGGAGAAGCTATTTCTTCATCTATAAACTAGATTGCAATGATAATGCTAGTTCCACCTTCACTATAGTATCTTCTTTTATGATATTTTTTTCTAATTTTAAATTGAGGTTACACCTTTCCTTAATGGAAACCCAACTGAAATCACAGCTACCTTGACTACACCTTTCCTTAATGATAATTAAGAGCAGCCTGTTTTCTTTTCCTATACATGTATAATCTATGGGTCGTTTATGATATTTATTTTGTCTCTGAACAATAATTATCACATAACTTTGCAAAAGGTAGATAAAATAAAAGGTCAAGAAAGGCCAAATATAAAGTATGGTAATTAATTTATGGAATGGTGGTTTCATTGTGACCGCAGGATGAAGGACACCGGATATGGTGATATATTAAAATAGCATTAAATTTACATTCTTGGAATAAAGAATTAAAGATGGGATGACGACCACATCCATGATACCTATAAAAATTACAACGTGTTGTTTAGCATTTACTAGTAATATTCTATATAGCATGATTTGGATTTTTGCAAACATTAAATAATTTAACCAGGGTAAGTTTGAGGCCTACTTGGGTATTGAAATCTTTGTCAAAACATAGGTTAACGTAATTTTATGTTCTTAAACACTTCTATTTAAAAAGCAATATTAACTTTTAAATAACAAAATATATTAAATTATGCAATTAATCTCTATATTCTGCAAAAAAAATGAATTTAGTTTATGTACAATAATTTGTGTAAATCGAGTTCTTATATTTTATGAATTTGTTAATTATAATCTCTAATTTAATATCGTTAAATTTAAACATTAAATATGTTGACGTGACGTTTACAATGTGCTAATATAACGTAATCATGTTGAGGTGGGACAAATGTTAACCTGGCACAATGCTAATATGGCATAATGCTGGCATGTCTACATGAATTTAAAAAAAAATAACAAAAAGTATCATAACTCTCAATCAAATTGAGATTTACGAACAAAGAAAAAAAGAAAATTAATAATAAGAATCGATAGGAAGAAATGATTGGTTACGAAATTGAATAGTTGAAATTTAAGAAAAAATATGATCATGATTTGTCGATTTGTTTTGAATCTTAATTCTCAGTGAACATAATTTTCAAAAAGTTTTAAACAAATTGAGAGATTTTGGTGGACAAAACAATAGAAAAGAATTGGAGATTTTGCAAGGTTTTGTTAATATCTTTTATAAATCCTCCCAAGTCTTGTTAGTCTTTTACAAATTGCAAACATATTTTACTTTAGTTTTCTTGTGGGTAGTTTGTATTGCTGGCTTTTGTTTTGCAAATTAAAACTAGCTTTTTGGATTGTTGTAAGAAAAGCTTTAATGCTCGGTTGGATATAAAATAGTTTTTTCAATAATAAATTTTTTTTTCTTCTTTATATTCTCAAAATTATTATTTTCAAAATTTTTCCCTTTTCAATTTTTTTTCTTCACTTGAGTGAAAAACATAGGATGGTTCCCATGGGAGAAAGATAGATTCATGTGAGGATGCTTTTGTTAATATATTTTTGGTGGGTAGTTAAATTTCTTTCTTTTGTTTGTTTGTAAATATCATTTAATTTAGGATTATGGTACTTTTGTTATTGTTTTTAAATTCATGTGGATATGTCACTATTATGCTATGTCAAGATTGTGTCATATCAACACGACTATATCACGTTAGTACATAATCAACATATTTAATCGTTAAATTTAACAGTGTTAGAGTTAGAGACTATAATTAATAAATTCATAAAATATAAAAATATAATTTACATAAATTATTATATAGAGATTAAATTTTTTTTATAGAGTATAAAAACTAATTATATAATTAACCAATAAAATATAAATTTTTTATTTGCCAATTTGCTTGAAACAACTCATTGTTCTAGGTTGCACCTTGCAATTATCTTATCCTTTCCATTTAATTTTAGTTTCTTTTGTTACAGTTCATTTGTTTAGGTGAAATTCTAAGATCAGACGACATATTCCAGCCGAAAAAGACCAAAAAACATGTGATCCCACGTTTTCCCCAACTCTAGACATATCCAACAAATGAGACAGAAATAAGTGCCAGTAATTTGCAACCCAGAGAAAAGTTAAATAGTAGACAGTAAGACTAAAATGGTAGTGAAGTGAACCTGGGCAATACAACTCCTTCTATTTACCTGCGACAGCTTTGTTAAGTTGTAACAACGAAACTCAGCCCCAAAAAAAGCTATTAAAAATTCCCATAGATTTTAGATTTGGTCTCAGGCTACAACATAGGTGAACCACTAAACTGGACACCATGAAGCCACACATTGTATCCATTCCTTCACAGTCTGAGTAGGAGAGAGAGAGAGAGAGAGAGAGAGAGAGAGAGAGAGAGAGTAATAATTGCAGAGTTTCTTTCTAAAAGTCTTTGTATATCTACCCAAAATTTAATAGAAAATAAGATAATAAATAAAGAGAAGACTGACGGAGGGAGCAGAAAAGCAAAAAGACAGAAGCTTCTCATTAGATTTGTGTTCTTTTTAAAAAACTCAAAACAAGCATACTGTCTTTCCTCCACTAGCCAGCTCATTCCTTCTAATATACAGATTAAAAGAGGATCAAAGTTTGATTCTTTCAGTTTCAAGTCTCATGATCCATCTTAAATGTTAAATGAAAACACCCATCTTTTTTTCTTCTCCAATCTGATGGCTATGTCAAAGGTAAGCAACTTTCTTCCTAACCCAAGTTGTAAGTTTTTGCTTTTCTCTTTGCTTTTTCTTTTTGGAGATTCTAAGTTTTGGGTTTTCTTAAGTGATTCGTTATTGCTTTCCTCTCTGGTTTTTGGTTAATTCATTATTTTTGGGGAGGGGTTTTGAAAGTTTTAGTTATTCCTCTCTTATTCACGGAAAATGTTTGGGATTAAAAAAAATGAAATTCATAGACTTTTTTAGTTTTGCTCCTTATAGTTATTGATTTTAAACTTGTCCAGTTCTGTGAGCTAACTGGCTGCGCTTTCTTTACCAACCTAAAAGAAGGAATTCGCTTAGGCTGAAAGTTTCCATCTTTTTATATTTTTCTCTGTTTTTAATCCAAGCATTGTTTTTGAATTGGAATTGTCCTTCGTTAGTTTTGCTTTTATTTGTCTGGTACTGAATGTTAAAACCTGCATTTGCTTTTGTGCAATCTGGATAGGAACCTTTTCAGTTTTGAGCTTATTGGGATGTTGTTTGGCATTTTTTCTCTAGATTATATAACTAATATTTTGATGGAAAAGTTGTTACTAATAGCTTCATGTTATAACCGAAACCACAGTTTTATTGACATTTTGTTTTATTTCGACATTCTTGTAATTATAAGAAAACTATTTTTAATTATATCCTTTCCTGCACCCTAGCCCTATATTGGTCTGTCCCTTTCATGCATTTTAACTCAAATTGGATCTTAAAAGAATTTTAGCATGCTAATGCTGTGGAAATAGCTTTCCCCAGGCTCATTTTCCTGTTAATTTTCTTAGTAGGGCTATTCCCTTCATTGTACAACCCAAAAAAGAAAAAAAAAAGAAAGAAGAGAATGATTTTGCAAAAATGAAGTGCTTTGTGAGACAAAGTAAAATTACAAAGTTATTTTTTCATTATAAAGTTTATGGTCACCGAAACTAAAACTTACTAGAAATGATGTTTGTGAAGTTTTTTTCAAAAATGTCACTGAAATGTAAGTCATAAGCTAAACAGAAGAGAATTACCTGGCATGTCCCTCCCACCTACCCAGTTTGTAGATGCGCTAGTAAGTGCTGTAAAATTCTTGATGTGAGTCAAGAGCACAAGAGGTGGTCCTTGAAGGTGGCTAGTTTTCATTATTTGACTGATTGTCCTAACACAAACTTGTGCATATGGGAGCCATTTTGTTTTTGTTTTTGTTTTTTTTTTGCTCTCTCTCTAGAATGTTGATTTTACTGCCAATGTTGCTTGGATTCAGGTGTGAATGTGGAAATGGGTATGTTAAATTTTTCTTAAACCTTTTCCAATGCCTGTTTTGAAGTGTCAGATATGTGTCCAACAATGCTAACCGAATAAACTAATTTTTGTATAGTATGACTTTTTATTTACCATTTGAATAAACTAACAGAATAAACATTGTCCTGGATGTTTTTGCAGATATGGAAGTCACTTGAATGCTCATAAGAGATTTTGTATTTTATGGCATTGATAATTGGGGTTGATTTTGCCGAAGATGGAATTATTTCTTGGTGTTCTTATATTGGCTTGCTTGCTTTCTTTTGTATCTGCTGATTTTCAAGGTAAAGAGTTATTCTTGTTTGACATTTATTCATCAAACATGTACACATTTCACTTGTTGAAGCAATCTGGATTTCACTACTTGTTGTAAATTTGACGATAGACATCATCCGGAATATGCATGTGTCTGTGTGTGTATTTCCTTCTTTACTTTTCTATGTTAAACTCAACTTATGTCTAATTATTTTACACAAAACTAAAACATCTTTGGAGTTTTGGGTACTTTTTGATGCTATAGTGTTTAGATGTATAGTGAAGATAGAAACACAATAAGATGCCTGAGGCTCTTCTTCTTTCTCAATGGGATTCACTACCCTACTGTCTGTCAACTGTTATTGGTCAGATTTGAGTTACTGAGGCCTCTAGAATTGTTTGCTTGTTTAACTTTAATCAAAATATATGATATGGCCTTCCATCTACTGAAATGTTACTCAGTTGAGTTTTTGAGAGAAACTTGGGCTGATGTGTGTCTGATATACTAAACAATAGCAATGATAAGATATCATTATGGTCAACACCCTGATTTCTATGAAAAGGTGTATGGAGGTTCATGCATGAGTACATCTTTGTGTGGTATATTGAGATGGTATTCCTTGATAATTTTATTTCCTGTTCTTACTTTTGTTGAATTTAGATACTGATTCTTTGTGCCTGGGTAGGCCAGAGCGGGTTATTTGTTTGCTTAATTAGATTATGAATATCCATATCATCTTTTCAGGAGATGCTTTATATGCATTGAAGAATTCACTCCATGCTTCAGCCAATCAGTTGACAGATTGGAATCCAAATCAAGTTAACCCTTGCACTTGGTCAAATGTTATGTGTGATCCTAGTAATAATGTCATTTCTGTGTAAGTAATTCTTTATTTTAGTTTAATTTTTCTTCTTGACTATGATGCATAGTCACAACTCACAGTTTTGTGCCTATATGATTTAATTGTTCATGAAATAATATTTTGTTTCTTTACTTATCTGTTACTCAATTTTATAGTTATCCTTATTTTGTCAATTTGCTTTCAGGACATTGTCATCCATGAACTTTCCTGGCACCTTGTCCCCCAAAATAGGAGTTCTGAAGACTCTTTCATCACTGTATGTATGGAACATATTTGAGCAAGCAATTGATTTCAATGATTTATGTTCTTGATATATTGAATTTTTTTGAGGCCATTTTTTTTATTTCCAATTAATAAATTCATGTGTATCTTACCTATAGTGATGAAAACTCATTTCTTTGTTATGATAATTGTTCGTCTGTGCTTTAGTGGTTAAATTTGTTTCTTTTCTGATGTAATTTGTTATTTCTTTGGGTACCATGGATCAAGGCATTAAAATGCATCACTAGCAAGCAGGATAGTTATTAGAAAAAAATAAAAAAAGAATAAGAGAAAAAGGAAGCGATCTGACATCTCTAGTTAGTCTGTCCAAACCAGTCCTGATAGGGAACTTCTTAACATGCATTAACATATATCTTTGGTGCTTTTAAATTCATCTTTAGCTTCTTTTTTTTTTGTACAGGGGTATAAGTGTTGTGTCCTCTTTTTTTAAATAAAGACTATTGGTATTTCAGTTAGTAAGTATGTGCGCAGAGTAAATGACAAGTAATGTCTTTCCTGTAAGATGTTATTTTTGATGTTCTATGTGGTGGTAGTACCACCAGGGATAGCCTAAAATAGGATTGAGATCCTAAAACTTCAATATGCCTAGGTAGATAGCGACTGTTGGTGGTGTATTGGAGTTGAAAAAATCTTACAGATGTTTTGTTGAACTCCACATTCAAACCCCTTTATTGCTAAGGTTGCATGATACTCAGCTTGAGTAACATTAAAAGCCTTATATTTCCAACTTCTTAGGGTTGACAACAAAATCTCTTTGCTATAAAACAGTGCATTGACAACAAAATCTCATTGCTATAAAACAGTGCATTAACCTTTCCTATTTATCATTACCTTCATGTCATGGTTCATGCAGTCTACTGATTTATGTTGTACAGCATTACTAGGCTCTATGTTCTTCTAATATGATGGAGCTGAAGAATCTCATTCCCTCATGAAATAATATGAATATGTTGGAGACATCTGAAAAATTCTGAGAAAAGTGAGTAGCCTAATAAAGCTTAAAAAAGAATATTGATCTCAAGCGTGGAGAGGAAAGTACCTACCTAGGATTGCTGATTCCATAGGACTGTGCAGACTGCGCTGTTGAATCTAGTGATGGAATTAATATTTAGCTTCATAATTTTTGTATCTTTGGAGAAAAAAATATCTGATGCATGCTGCATGTTTCGTTAGTTTGTATCATTGGAAAATCCTTATAATAAAATGCTAGGATTGATAGTTATCACTAATTTGAAGCATACGCTGAATTTGCAAGTTTCTGCTATATCCAAGTTCATATTTTCTTTACTAGTATGTAATGTGAACAACTTTGTTGAATTGGTTATATCTGTGTATGCTTCATGATGGACTTGGCGTGAATCTTTTGTGCTTATATATTTATGCATTGTGTGTATTCATCATGCAGTACGTTGAAAGGAAATGGTATAACCGGTGAGATACCAAAAGAGTTAGGGAACTTGTCAAGCTTGACCAGCTTGGATTTGGAAAATAATCGTTTAACTGGAGAAATACCTTCTTCCCTTGGTAATCTTAAAAAGCTCCAATTCCTGTAAGTAATGTAATGCCCTTTAAATTATAACATTAAGGTTTTTATTTGTTTCTATATATTGGCATTATCTTGCAACTTATTCCATAGGAAAGCATTCTTTCTTTCGTTCAAGCAGGACACTGAGTAAAAACAATCTTACTGGAATAATCCCTCAGTCAATTTCAGATCTTCCAAAGTTGATCAATCTGTAAGTATTAATCCTGAATGATATCTGAATGCATGGAAAAACATTACCTAGTTGAACAAGGCTTAAGTTTTGAATGAATCACTCCGTGTTTTTCCAGTTTGTAAAGTTTTGAACTTGAATGTGAGTTGTTTCTCTTTATACTTGTTAAAGTTTCTGATGGTGTGGTTGAACTGTTTTTGCAGTCTGCTCGATTCAAATGATCTTAGCGGTCAAGTTCCTGATCATTTGTTCCGCATTCCAATTTACAAGTATGTTTGTCTTTGATTAATTTGTTGTATTTCTATTTTCGCAATACAAAGAAATAAAGATATTGTAAACAGTTCATTTATTTTGATTTCTGTGTATTTACCTTCTCTCTCTTCTCAAGAGTGTTTGTGCACAACACCATAGACAAATATTTATCAGCAGTGACTTAACCTGACATGGCTTTGTTTATTTCAGTTTTACAGGAAATAGGTTAAGTTGTGGTGAAAATTTTCCTCACCGTTGTGTATCAAATGGAAATGATTCAGGTAATTGGATTAATGATTTTGACTCCATTACGTTGTTTTATGATTTAATGGTTTCAAAAAAGACCTGTTAAACTTGCACCATAATTTGACCAGCTATCTCTGACTTTTCTCTTTGCTTGCAGGTTCTTTGCAGAAGCCAAAGGTTGGAATCATTGTTGGAATAGTTGGGGGATTTATAATCCTTCTTATTTTTGGTGGGTTGCTGTTTTTCCTGTGCAAGGGTAGACAAAAAGGCTACAAGCGAGAAGTATTTGTAGATGTTGCAGGTTACTGCTAACTTTCATTTTTGAGTATTCTGAATGACAACCAGTAGCTGATGATTTTTTTATGTCTATTTTAAAGTTTTTCTCTTGTTTACTTTCCTAGTCTTGTCTCCCTGCTGGGCGATCAAACAGTTTTTTACATCTATCAGGTGATATGTACAATAGGTCAAGGTTTCCTTAAATTTGCCTCTATGGTTTTAGGCCATTAAAATCATATGACAAGGGATTAATATTAGTTCAGTAAGTGAACATTAAACTCTAAATCTATCTTTTTTTTGTGTGTGTGTTTCATTTGTAAATTTTCTTGCCAAAAAAAAATATTAATATACTTGGTGGCTGGGATAAGGTTTTCTGACCTAAATCTGGATCAGGATCAAGTCTGCTATTTTTGAGAAACATTTATAATTAATGGTGATGAAGATGAAAACTTTTGGCGTCCAAGTGGGTGCCTTGTATAAAATTTTAGAACTTGGTTGAAATTCAAAACTCTGATGAAATCTCAGATAACATACAAAAAAAAAAATCTGAAGTTTGAAATTATTTAAATTATTGTTCAGAAGTTGGTAGATATTGCTTTGTGAAACTCAAATCTAGTTTTCATGGTTGTCTACTGTTTAGGAAGGCCATATATGTTTTACTCTACTGTGCTTATGAATCAAATTTCACCTGACATTAATTAAACAATGAATTGTGCATCATATTTTGGTAGTTTGTTCTGAAACTCGTTAAATTTGCTTCTTCAGGTGAAGTTGACCGAAGAATTGCTTTTGGTCAATTGAGAAGGTTTGCGTGGAGGGAATTACAGTTGGCTACGGAGAACTTCAGTGAAAAGAATATTCTTGGACAGGGAGGTTTTGGAAAGGTTTATAAAGGTGTGCTTTCTGATAACACAAAAGTTGCAGTTAAGAGATTAACTGATTTTGAAAGTCCTGGAGGAGATGCAGCTTTTCAACGCGAAGTTGAGATGATAAGTGTAGCTGTTCACAGGAATCTCTTGCGGCTGATTGGCTTTTGCACGACACCAACAGAACGCCTTTTGGTCTATCCTTTTATGCAGAATTTAAGTGTGGCTTATCGTCTTCGAGGTATTAGTATGAGAATTTTATTGAAAACATGACTTTGATTACAGCTTTTAACTCTTGATTTTGAGTTTCTTAAGAAACATAGTGTATAATTTCTGCATGTTGTAGATGCAAACATGACATCTTCTATTTTGAGCATATACTAAGAATACACATATTCAATAACACTCAAATGTAAGTAATTTGTCAGGGTTGATATAACAGCTTTCAACTCAGCTGAAAAGAAAAATGAATATTACCTTTTTTTTAGCCTGCCTGGATAGTGGATAAAGGGAATGCTCTTTAGCTGATTACTGTTGTACAATGTTGAGGTAGTTCAAGCTAGTAATTTAAAGTAAATATGGAAGATATTCAAGCTTTCTATCTTTTCTCCTTTCAGCATCATTGGTATATAATATTCAAACTTCTAATCTTCAATCAAAGACACTTGTCTAGACTTCTTACTTTTGTGGATAACTGCAGTCGGGATTCAATTAAACTGTAGAGGTTGTAGACTAAGTGCATGTAAGAATTTGAAAAGGAGAAAATTTTAATTTATTGTCATTCTTAAAGCAGAACTGCAGTTGGGATTCAATTAAATAATTTATTTAATTTATTCTTTTTAAAGTATTCAGTTATTCTAGGGACCTTCCTATAATGGTTGACTAATATCTAGAGCTGCTGCAGAACTCAAACCTGGTGAACCTGTTGTAGATTGGCCTACAAGAAAAAGAATAGCCCTAGGTGCAGCACGTGGGCTGGAATACCTTCATGAACATTGCAATCCTAAGATCATTCATCGGGATGTGAAAGCAGCTAATGTATTATTGGATGAAGACTTTGAAGCAGTTGTTGGTGACTTTGGTCTTGCAAAGTTGGTGGATGTGAGGAGGACAAATGTGACAACTCAAGTTCGTGGGACAATGGGCCACATAGCACCTGAATACTTGTCCACTGGGAAGTCATCAGAAAGGACAGATGTCTTTGGTTACGGGATTATGCTTCTGGAGCTTGTAACAGGTCAACGTGCAATTGATTTTTCACGCTTGGAAGAAGAAGATGATGTCTTGCTGCTTGATCATGTGAGATAACACCTATCTATAATTGTGTTGGCTTTTGCATATATGATTTTCTCCTTTTCCTTTATATGCTTGTGTGATGTGCATGCTATTCATTCGGCAATGCTGCCACCATGAGTTGGACTTGGAGCAATATATGTTGTTTGTCCGTCATATGCTGTATTTACACAGTGACCACAAATTTTTACTGTGTCACTACATGCACCTCCCATGTGTGCGTGCGTGCGTGTGTGTGTGTGTGTATTGTCTCAGGTAATAAAATTGAAATGTATGTAACCATTGCAGCCGTATTACCTAATTGGTGCTGAATTTTGCGTTCTCTTAACTAGCCCTAATGAGCATGCTTGCATTGTTGATTTGAAGTTGCTGATGCTTATTTCACCGTATGATCTCATTTGTACTTGTGGGGATAGGGACTTTAATTTGGTCTTTACATCTGTTGATGGTCATATGTGCTTAATTCTGTCAAAGCTGATTGGAATATTGGTACAGGCATGCATTTGAGAAGGATGGGCATGGTTGTTGGTTCAATTCTAACTCTTGACAGGACTGGGGAAATAAAATATTCTGAACTTGTATGGGAAGTCTGTTTTTATTGTCATGGTGGAGTTCAATTAGATTTTTTGCGCAAGTAGAAAGCATACCAAGTCTGAGTCTTAACCTATATGGTAAGTGAGCAATATAGGACAAGGGTATGCATTGCTTGCCATATCTTGTTACTGTTATGTCAGGCTGGAACAATGAATGAAATAGTTTTAGGCTCCATTTCACCTATGAAAATTTTGTATTTGATCTGTGAAGATGAAATCTTAATAGTTTGATTTGCAAATACATGCTGTTTCTTGATTGTATTGATTCAAGTTTTGCACCATTTGGCTTTTTTGCTCACTCACTGGGGTACTTGTTTGTTTGTGAAGGTCAAGAAGCTGGAAAGGGAGAAAAAGCTAGATGCTATTGTAGATCGTAACCTTAATAAAAATTACAACATCCAGGAGGTGGAGGCTATGATCCAAGTTGCATTGCTTTGTACCCAAGCATCACCCGAGGACCGTCCAGCAATGTCAGAGGTGGTGAGGATGCTGGAAGGGGAGGGGCTGGCAGAGAGGTGGGAGGAATGGCAGCATGTTGAAGTTACGCGTAGGCAAGAGTATGAAAGACTTCAAAGGAGATTTGACTGGGGAGAAGATTCATCTTATAACCAGGATGCAATTGAGTTATCTGGTGGAAGATGAGGGAAAGAATTCCCCCTGCTTGTTAAAAGCATGTAACATTCTAGTTTCTATTAGTAGGTTAGCTAATTTATGTTTTCATTGGGTGAGCAAATTTTTAATTTGAGCACTGATAGGAGAAGAGGAAAAACAAAAGGAGATGGCATCATATTTTTATATGCATTGTGTCATAGCTCTCCTGTTCTTCATGTTTTGTTCAAGATATCTTGTATGTGTTTGTTGCATCAAAGAGCAAACCTCAAGAAAGTATATGATCTTGTATTTCAGCATCATGTGGTTTTTCGTAGAATATTGAAGATTTTTCGGAATTTTACCAATCTTGTTTCCAGTTATTATTCTCCTAATTCCAAGGTTAAAGAACCTGTTAACTTGTTCGTAGCCAATTTGGATTGGGTTGGTCTATATATGGTCATTTACATCTCAATATATGATAGTTTGCTTCTTTTTTTTTTAAAACAAAAAAGGAAAAAAAAGAGAAAAACAAGCCTACAAATATGACTTACATGGAACACATGATCGTTAGCCAAGTTAAACAAGCCTCAACTTTATAGCTGTACCAAAATGAAAAGACAAAAATATTACATTAATTATTTTCGTCAAAGATTCAACAATTTCAAGTTTAAAGTAATTAATCAATTAATTAAGGTAGCTTGGAGGGGGGAAAAAAAATCAGAGTATCCGTATAGTTTCATGTATTTTTGTCAATTTAGTTTCTATATTTAAAATCGAGGTAATTGAGTCTTTCAATTTTGAAAATTAGAATAATTGAGTCTTTTCCTCTGATGACGTCTAATTTTGCTGTTAAGATAATGGCGAAATATTTGCTAGCATGGCAGTGCCATGCGACATTGACATGATTAGATAGTAGTGTCATGTGACACTAATATAATGATGTAGCATTGACATGTTGACATGGTATTGTCATGTGATAATATTGACATAACATTGCCACATGGCAATGCTAATGCGACAAATTGAGAAAAAAATTTTCTCAAAAAATCTACGCCATATCATAGGAACAAAATTGAATAAAAATATACAGTATAAAGATTGAATTGAATAAAATTGAAATGTTTAAAAACTAAATTGAAAAAAATATATAAAAAGTACAAATCTTTGAGTAAATGATGCATAAATTTATTAATAAGTCAAGCGTTTAAGTGTAAAAAATTTATAGTATCAAGAAATAAAAATAAATATTTTTTACTTAATTATTTGATTTCATAATAGGTATATTAATTTTTCTTTTTATAAAATTAAGTTTAAATTTCTCTTCTATAAAAAAATTCTAAAATTTATAGGGTTATTTTTATATTATTAAAGAGTGCATTACACTAAAATCACTCATCCACATACAACAACAACAAAGGAGATTATTTGATTTACAATGTTACCTGTCATGTGTAAATCAATAATCTCCTATATTAGTGTTGTGTGTGGACAAGTGATTTTAGAGTAATGCAATTTTTAATAATATAAAAATAATTATATAAAATATTTGATTTTTTTTATAAAAGAGAAATTTAATTTTAATTTTTACAAAGAAAATAAATTAATATAGTAATCAAATAATTAAGTAAAAATATATATTTATATTTATTTCTTAACACCACAAATCTTTTACACTTAAACCTTTGGGTTATTAATAAATATATGTATAATCTATTCAAATATTTATATTTTTTAAATTATTTTTTTCAATTTAGTCTCTAAACATTTTAATTTCATTCAATTTAGTCCTTATATTATACATTTTTATTGATTTTAATCTTATGACGCAACACAAATTTTTAAAAATTTTTTTTCTCAATCTACCATGTCAATAATATCTCGTAGCACTATCATGTCAACAGTGCCACATCATCATGTTATTGTCATGTGACATTGTCATATCATCATGTTGATGCCATGTGACATCGCCACGCCAGTAAATTTGTCATGTTAGTATTGATGTTATCATCGATATCAATGTTGATGTCATTAACAACAAAATTAGATGCTGTTAAAGAGAAGGATTAAATTGCTTTAATTTTCAAAATTAAAAGGCAATTGTTTCGATTTTGAGTGTAAAGGTTAAATTGACAAAAATACATTAGTACAAGAACTATTTGGATACTTTGACTAAAAAAAAATTACACAAGGAAAAAGTAATTAATTAATTAATCATTAATTAAACTTGTACAAGAAAAAAAGTCAATTTTTTTTTTGTATTTCAACAAAAATCAAAATGAAAATTGAATTATTAAAACTAAATAGAGAGATATGCATATGATGCATAAAAATTTGAAATATACAGCCAATAAGGCAAAATATGCATTTCACTTTGATTACAGTTATTATATAATTTATATTCTCTTATGCGACGTAAAAGAAAACTAACAAAAATGTCGGTTCAGGTACTACTCAAATCTCTTTCTTTTTTTTTGTTAGCTTTTTTTCTTTGATCTCTTGATGAAAGCTTTCACTTTATTTGGTTGATGAGAAAATGAAAAAGAAATATTGTTGTTAATGGTTGTTTTATTCAAGATAATCTATAATCTCTTAAGATGTATGTACGAACTAGTGCTAAAAATGAACATTTAAAGAAGTATATGCTATATCAATACAAAGTCCATTGGCATATGAGTACACTTTAATCTTTACCTTTATATGATCCATCATTCAATTCCATAGTCTTTTGTGGCAAAAGTCTTGTTTCTTATCATTTATGGTGAAATTGTCGAAAACCTTATCATCTTCAATGTTGTTTTCCTACTTTTTTCATGAAACAAGCCAATTCGTTTCTTAATAGTTAACATTGCACCAAAACTGCTTTAAGTGCTTATATCTAGTTTAACTTTAGTTCTTTGCTTCAACTGTTTCAACAAGTAATAATTTTTCTCTCGTGCCATATATTTATAATGTATAGTTTGGACAAAAATTTCATTAACCCAAATAACCACACATGTTGTAAAGCCCGACCCTGTGTTATCTTTAATATGTCATTCACATGCATTGGAAAGCATGTTTGCATATTGAATTGTCTCGAAAAGTTAGCTAAATGACGATATTGCCCTTAGTGGTACTGATAAGTCAATTAAGCTTCGAACTAGTTCAAATAGGAATTTTAAGGTGAAATTGAGAATTTCATTGTCCAGGGATTACTTAAAACAGTGATTCGGAGTTTAAGGTTTAGTTTGGAGTTAATCGAGAAAATTGACCGATTAAGGAGAAAACGGTCATTTTTCAATTTTAGGACAAAATGGGAATTTTTAATAAAGATTTTGATTTTTAATGACCAAGAATAATTATATGAAATATAATATGATTATTAGAGTATAAAATGAAGTTTAGCAGTGAAAAAGGATAATTCTCGGTATTTTTAGGACACAAGGGTAAAGTAGTAATTTTACCATCAAAGGTCAAAACGAGAATTTTTAAAGAAGATTTTAGCCCCATTTGATTTAGATTGATTATTTAGACTAGTTAAAACATAATTTGAGGTTGAAAAGTGAGAAGGAAATGCAATTCTAGTACATTTTGGAGAATAGGGGTAAAATGGTAATTTTACCACCGAAAGACCAAATTTAATTTTTCGAGAGAATTTAGATCAAATTTGATAAATTGGAGTGTGGTATGAGTTTGAAGAGTGAAAAATATGCCTTGAGGTAATTTTTCAATTTTTGGGGTAAAAATGTAATTTTGTACTTTTTCGGGGGTAAAAGTGTAATTTTATAAAATTACACTATAAAAATCTTTGAGAATTATCTAGAAGCTTCATGAAATTAAAGGATAAGGAAAGGAAATTATTTTGGCTGAAAAGAAAGTCAAAAGAAAATAAATAAATAATAAAATAATGAAAAAGTAAATAAACATGTGAATAAATTAAATATTTAATTATTTAAGTGATAAAAAGCTACAAAAATCAACCAAGAGCATTGAGGGGTTCAGCCTTAACCAGCAAGGAGGGGGAAAGGAAGAAAACTCAAAATCTTAGCCTTGAATCAAGGGGAAAACAAGAAAAAAATAAAAAATTCAACCGATTAAAAGGTAAAAATTTTGAATTTTCCTATTTATCTCTATTACCCATGCTTTCTTTTCTTTCTTCCATGCATGAAACCCTAGTGGGTATGATGAAATCATGCTGGCTGAATATTCAAGGGGGAGATTTGAACAATTTTTAGGTTGATTTTAAGTTGATTTAATGTTATTTAGTTAGGTTATAATCAAATATATCAAAACCTAGCTAGAAAAATGATTTTCTCCCATTTAAACCCATTATGCCGAATTTTCCAAGAGAATATTGGCTGCTTATTTTGATGCAAAATTATGGTATTTAAGTGTAAATTGATGAATTATGAGCCTAGAAATATTATGGGAAATTTTGGTGCAAAAATTGAAATTTTTGCCTAAAGTGCAGACTGGTGCACTAGGTGTTTCGAACTGCAAATTGGCATCACATTCGCAGTCACTAAGGCCAATTAAGTGTAATTAGAATATAGAAATTGAAAGAAATCAATTCGAAATTAAATTGGAGATTGTAGCCAATTTAATCGCGTGTAGGCGAATTAAGCCGGATACTGTGTTTAGACGATTATTCGGATAGCTTACAGTGCATTTCATGCATTCATATAGAAATTATAGAGCCTGAAATCAATTATAATTAATTGATTTAATTTATTGAAATTCGTGCCACGCGTAACGCATAGGTGGTGAACCGTCTGATAAAGGTAAGGAAATCGCATTGGACGACAGAGACTAGGAGTATTCTAGACTCTTGAAACCTGTGAGTGGATAATTTACCGTTTTCAATATCTGAAGTAGTTTTATCTGGTTATGTGCTATTCAAATAAATTGAATTTTATAAATGATTTTTAAATCGAAAAATCGATTTAATAACACTGAGTATGTGGAGACCGGGTTAAATTTGTGTTCATATATTAAAATTGAAATTAAGATTTTGGTGAGCATGCTTGGCTGGTATATGTGTTAAAATTGCATAAATTGTTGTTTGACGTGTAGGTTAGCTAGTATTAAAATGGCTTTGTTATGCTGTTGGATTTTTCTATAAATTTGGTGGTATAATAAAACACTGCAGTGAGGGTTGCCGTGGACTGCCTTTAGGAGAGACATGGTTAACTTGATTAATTGTTACCTCGGTTGGAGAGGCGAGTAGGGTAACTCCCGAGGTAATGTTACGATTCACTTTACGTTAAACCACCACGTGAAGATGAGTTTAGCCAATGCTAAGGATTGACTGTATCTTAAAAATTATGAAATTCTAACAGCCTTGGCGGACTCGATTGGACGTTCTGATCAAATGTCCACGAGTATGAGATTTGGTTAAGCTTGATTTTTATAAACAAAACATAAGCCTTGGATTTTGTTAAATAAGATTGCTTTGTACAATTGTATTAAATTGGTACTATGAATTACATGATAACATTGCATTTTATTTATATTGTCTCCATCTACTCGACTTAGATGTCGTGGATGGTAGTTATCTAACTCACTGGGTTGTAAAACTCATCCCTCAATTTCCCCATTTCAAGCTCATAGACAGTTGTAGATAGAAGATTTTGTTGAGGAGAAGGTTTAGAGTGATAACCTTCAGTGCACACGTTCATTTTTTACACTGTATTTCTCTATTACGGGCCCACTTAGCATTATAAATTAAATCTTATACTTCAGTTAACTGTGTTACTGTATGTAATAATATATTTTATTTTTATGTTGTAAAAATTATATTCGGATATTTATTTAAAAATTGTTTTATAAGAAAATATTTTATTTTATGAAATATTATTATTTTATTCCATTAGATGTAATTTTACTCAAATTTCATGTTTTAGATATCCGATTTCAATTTCGACTACAGATTATGATATCTTTTCGCGTAAGTAACATTTTTTCCAAATTTCAAAATCTTCGACAAAAAATGACCGAAACGCCTATGTGTAGTAAACTTCATCTTTTTCTCTGTTTGAATCAAAAATTGGACGAAATGTTTTAAAGTATGAAATTAATAAATAGAAACTCACAGGAGAGTTGGAAAGACTAGTACGAGAGCCTTGCGAGGTCTCGATATGGTACTCGGGGGATGAGTGCATATCGGGGCATCGCGGCGGTTGTCACGGACTCGAGGGTGGTTCCGGGTCGTGACACATTTGCCTAATTTACATAACATTATAGGTTGACTCTTTACATAATATAGAAAAGAGTAAAATACCCTTCTTAATTTTGATCGAAATTAGAAAGAAGTTCATTAGATTTTAAAATGGACACTCCGCCTTAAACGTCTAAACAGTGTTAATGTTAAATATAAAATTTTTAAAATGGCCTTTTTCTTTTTTTCATTGTTTTCTTTCTTTCAAACCAAACGATGTCATCCCTTGCATCGATCGACCATCCATCTCCACCCTGCACTCCCTTTGAGAGCACCAGTTTAGTGCTACTTGAGAGCATTGAGGCTCCTAAAGTGCTCCCTTGGAAGCCCTGATTTGGCTCACCAACGAACCTCAAATCAGGTTCCCCAAAGCGAGCAGCGGAGCTAGTGCTTCGAAGCTCCCCTCAAAAGCCAAATCGAGGCTTTTTTTTTTAGAAAAAATTAATAAAAAATTGATAAAATTATATAATAGTAATTTCTAAATTTAATAAAAAATAAAATTATTTTTTTAATATTATCATATCATCAAACTAATGAAAATTCTAACAATTGATTAACGGTTGGATCTATGCGTCTAGTTGAAGATATTTTTTTAGACGGAGTGTTTATTTGAAAACTAATACACCACTATTTAGTTTTGATTAAAACTTTAGGCGTGAAAGTATTTTATCCCATAAAAAATATCATAATCTCATCATAAGTGATATCAAAGCAATTTAGTTCAATTTTGCACTAATAACCAACCTTTTTGATCATTTTTTTGAATACCAAGATTCGACTTCATCAATCAGCGGGAATGAATTTTTTATCACCTTGCAAATATAAACAAAAACTTGGGATAAAAGAAAATTTTGGTTAGTGTATCAATTAATTCCAAGTGATATACCTTTCCAAAACTCTTTTTTAGAGATTTGGTTAGTTTTTCATCTTAAAGATAAAGGTCTGTTTGTTTTAACATAAAATACTTTTTAAAAAATATTTTTAAAATTTATACTTATTTGGAAGACAAAAAATTTATTTTAAATGTAAAACATTTTATGAATCAATGAGAAAAACAGTAATTGACTACGAAAAATGTCTTACGCACGGAAAATGTCTTACATACGAAAAATGTCTTACGCACGGAAAATGTCTTACATACGAAAAATATCTTATGCACGAAAAATGTCTTATGTCTATGTCGAGTGTAAGATATTTTCCAAAGAAAAACAAACTCTTATATTAAGTCTAGAAATATATTTACTAAATATTAATATTTAACTTAAAAATTTTTTAACTTAAAATATTAATATTTAAATTATTCAATACTATTAAAATTACAAAAGAATTTTAATAAAATTATTTAATGCAATTAAATTTTTATTTATAAAGTGAATAAATCTTACTAATAATTATGATAAAAAATATTTCAATTACCGCAATACATATAATTATAGGTTTTGGATGTCTTACACAATTATTAAATATTGATTTTTTTATAATGAATACACATAAATATAAATTTTGGATGTCTTACACAATTGATAAATATTGATATTTTTATAGTATTATGATAAAAAATTGATGAGATTGAATTTTGTTTTTTTGAAAATTAGAGTTTACTTTAATTGTAAACTAACATTATATAAGAGTTAAGTTATTATGCGTTGTCGTGCTGAGCTTTAATTAATGATAACGTTGGCTTATTTTCTTTTTAGGAAAAGTTTTCCACGAAATTAATCCTAACACTTTCTACTTCCTCGGAAGAAATCAATCTTCCCTCTCCAATTGTCCCATCATTTTTTATTTCCATAGAAATAAAGCACTCTCAAGCTATCTCATCATCTTTTACTAGGGAAATAGGAGAAGTAAGTCCTTATCTCTAGTTGGAGTTGTTCCATCATCTTTTACTTACACGAAAATAAAATTGTTTGCAACAAAAACCCATCATTATCTATTACAGTTAGAAAGGTAACATAAAGCTTTTATTATTAGTATTTTACTTCAAAATTTTAATAAAATTTATTTATATTTTATTTTTTCCTTCTAACAATCTTTTATATCGTAGGAAGTAGTAAGGTTATCTCCCTCTACTCGTAATAAGAAAGTTGGGAGGGTAATTGTTTTTATGGGTGAAGTATACATCCTTTACCATTATAGGAATGATGATTACAACCCAACTAATGATATTCAACCTAAACTTCACTAGAAATCCAAATAAGGCTAAATTATATCTAAATGGTTGATTGTCATATCTTAGATATTGTATTTTATCTCATTTGGCATTGCATATGCTTTCCATCGAATTGGTCTCTTTATTTCTGTGATAGCAGATTTAGTTTTACTGGTAGTGGAGTGGTACAGGATAGATGGCGTTCTTTGGATAAGCCTAGCTATAATCATTCCGTCTTTGGGTTGATTGTTATCGAGATATGCAATAGAGATTAGCCGCTCGTTATCACACATTGTATTTCTTTAACAATTTGACATTTTTTTCATTGAAAAATTTGTATTCAATTTTTCAAAAAAAAAAAAAAAACTGCTTTCAAAGTAAATTTTTTGTTTAATGATGAATATTTTAAATTTGATAGTGTCAAGTCAAAAGACTAATTTCTTACTTGTGATTGCTAATTTTGTTGATAAAATTGTGTTCAAAATTTGTTTTGTAACATTAAGGTTCAAGGTGACGTAAAAAGATATTGACTTGGTTATTTTATATAAAAAGTTTTAAAGTTTTTCTTTTCGATCATATATTGGATTTTATAAAGCATTAAACTAATACAAACTACAACATCAACAAATGTCGTTCTAGAATTTTATTAAGTGTTAAATTTTTTTCTTCTCTGTCAAATATTGAACTTTATTAATTATCAAAGTGAATTTTATTAAGTTTTGGAAGAGAAGATAAACATTTTTTTAAAAGAGTATTTGTGTCTTAAAATATTTATCTAGTATTGGGTATAATTTTTTTTCCTGTGGGACAAAAACATCATTTTGAAACAAGAGGAACCAAAGTGTCATTTAAAGTGTTTTGAGAGGTTTTTTTTTTTTTTTTGTAGATTTTACCCCACTAATAAAAATAAAAGGCATAATTTTAAAAAAACTCTTAAACTATTCAGGAAAATTCAAATAAACTTTTATATTTTTATTGTGTTCAATCAAGCCCTTATACTTTTATTTTGAATCAAATAAGCCTTTATGACTAGATTTGTATAAATGCAAATTGAATCAAAAAATTGAACGAAATTGAAGTGAGTTCAGTTTTTGGATTCGATTAGTTCGATTCTTCTAGTAGTAAGGTTATTAGAGTTAATTTGGTTTGGTTTTGATTAAGAATAACCCTAACCGAACTAACCGAACTTGAATAAAGGTATAATCGGGTTTTCGCATAGAAAATAAAACATAAACTATTTGTTATTGTTTTTATCCATATTTTTTAATTATTTGTTGTTTGTATGAGTATTTATCTTATATATTCTAATTGTTTATCATCATTTTTAATATTTTTGTAGTATTGATTTATAAAAAAATGCAACATAAATAAATATATACAAACAAATTTTTTTTTTTTCAAGTTCAGTTTTCGAAAATCGAATCGAACTAACCAAATTAACTCAATTTAAGTTATTTGTAAAATTCAGTTCTATTTCGATTATTTTTAAACATGAGTTTGGTTATTATATTTTCAAAATCAAACTAACCGGAATAACCGTTTGCTCTACCTTATGACTAATGATTGACTTAAGTAAAATTTCATTTATCATTTTATACCATGTGACACTGACATAATATGTTAATATATTATGAATGTTGATTATGTGACATGTTTACATATTATAATTGATAATGATATGACATATTAATTTGGCATGATAATATCACCATATGGCATTTTTTACCCTTTAGATCAATGCTATGTCACTGCAATGTGGATATAAAATGATAAGTGACATTTTGACTAATGAAAATTAGTCAATTATTAATTATAAAGGCTTATTTGACCCAAAATAAAAGTATAAAGGCTTGATTAAACGCAATTAAAGTATACAGGTTTATTTGAATTTTCTTAAATAGTTTAGGAGCTTATTTGAGCATTATGCTAAAATAAAAATAAAAATTAAAAAAAATAATAATAAATAAAAAAAATGTAAACAAAAAAATAAAAGTTGAAATAATAATAATAATGATAATGATAATGATAATGATAAAAGTAAACCAATCCTAATTTACCAAATTTAAAATTCAATTTTTAAAATGGGGAATCTCAATCCAAGTTAAGATTAAAACAAAAATGGTATAAATACCTCTTAGTCAGCTAGAATCAACACATCTAAAAGAACTTTTGGCAAGTAGAAAACTTTGTTTTTGTGGTGAGAGAGAAAAGTCGATTTTAAGGAAATTTGAGGGTTTCTAATCGGTGAGAATGGAAAGAAGAAAGAAAGGAAGGAAAAGAGTGTTTAAGGCCATTGTTGGTGGGGGAAAACGACCAAATAAGGTATTCTAAGGATTTTTCTAGAAAGAGAGAAAAGCTTTGGTAAAAATGGAGTTAGTGTTTTATTTTTGGTTTATATAATGAGAGTATCAAACTCCACCATTTAAACAGAATAGGAAAGCAAACACCAACTTGTGCCATAGCTTGGCTAGTTGAATTATAATTTGGTAAGTGGGAGGTTTTGTGTTTGAGTCCCACCAATAGCATCATTTTTATTGAAGAAGGAAGTTAACCATTGACTCGCGTTGATTTGGTCCATTTCAGTCCAATCTTAACTTGTGGCCTATTTGAAATAGTAGACATAAAAGGGTATGGACTTATTTTCCCTTTTTCTTTTCCTTTTTATTTTATTTTGGTATTTATTTTTATTCTTTTTTATTTTTTTCTTAATTTGTTATTTCATTTTTTGGCAATTTTAAAACTAGCAAGAAATATAAAAAAATGAAAATAATAATAAAAAATAAATGTTAGAAATATTTAGTAATATGAAAATTGTATCATTACATTTACTTGTGTGCTTAGCTTCAAATAAATAAATAAATAAATAAGTAAAAATTCTCCGATGATGGAATTTTAAGAACGTTATAAGGGATACTTTTCTTAAAAATTTTTATGTGAGAAAGTTTTCTTAAATTCTACCAAAAGGTTGGGGAATTTAGGAGAAATTTCAATATCAAAGGATTTTTATTTATTGAAAAAAATAAAAAAAATAAATTTGAAATAAACATATAAAATAAGTTTAACATAAATAAATAAATGATTATATAAAAGCTCTCCGATGATGGGATTTCAAGATCATTTTTTGGGTGAGAAATTTTTCTTAAATTCTAGCAAAAAGGATGGGGATGTTGACCTTATATGTTTTTGATGATGACAAAATATTTCTCATTCCTTAAAGTTTAACTATGTTACTTAAGTGTGCTAGGGTAAAATTGGTATATTATTGTTTATCTCACATTTCAAATTTCTTATGATAAGTCGTAAGTTTGATTACTAGTATTAAAAAAATTCCCAAACATAGAAATGAATGGACAAAAGCTGAGATGATAAAAGTTTAAATAAATGTTAAAGCCATCAACACTTTTCATTGTGCATTAAGCCTTATAGAGCTCAACAAAATTTCTAGCTACACCACTACTAAGGAAATTTGAGAAAAACTAAAAATTATTCATGAAAAGACTTCACAAGTCGAGTTTAAAATCACTTTTCTCACTTACAATTATGAAATGTTCAAAATGAAACTAAGAGAAGACGTCATCACCATGTATGATTGATTCACAAATATTACCAACAAGCTTAATCAACTTGAAAAAGTTATTTCAGAACATGAATTGGTAAAAAGGCTACTTAAAAGCCTACCAAAAAGCTGAAAGTCAAGGGTGATAGTAATTTGATAAGCCAAAGATCTTAATGTCATCTCCCTAGATAAGATATTTGAGGTAATTTTTTATTTATCTAACATTTCCTATGATGAATACAAGATGAGTATGATTGTTTGCATGTTGAATTTGAAAAATTAGTTCTAAAATATAAGGTTTTGAAACAGAAAGTTTTGTCTTTAGATGATGAATAAAAAAAGATTAAATGTGATTTCAATTATGTTTTTAATCAAAAAAAATTTTCGAATTGAGTTGGAGCATTCCAAAATAGATTTTGAATCTTTGAAGTTGAAACTAAAAAGCAAAAATGAGACCTTACAAAAGGCATTGGATGAGATAGTTGCTTACAAAGCTTTAATGGAAAAGAGGTTAAAACTGAAGTTGAATAAAGAAGAAAAACCAAAAGGAAATATTTTTTTTAAGAAAAAAAATAATGCATCTTCATTTCATTGTTATGCTTGTGGGAAGATAGGCCATTTCTTTTATAATTGCTATCATAAGGGTAATAACCTCCTTAAAACCAAGATGGTTTTAATGCTTAAAGTTTCTTATCTGCTTATTAACCCTTAACGACCTAACAAAGTATAGGTACTTTTGAAAAAGAAATGAAAAATTGTTTTATAAGTTGAGTAAGAACAAAGACAATAATGTTTGAAAACTCAACCAAATAATAGGAGCCTTGGTAATTGGATATTGACTGCTCAAGGTATGATCGAAAATGAAAAATTATTTATTAAACTTGATAGAAAGAAAAATGATAGTGTTTTTTTTTTGTGATAAATACAAAAGTATTATCTAAGGAATTAAAACCATTGGTAACACTTCTTAGACTTAGATTAAGCATGTTTTACTTGTTAAAAGTCTAAAATATACCATGTAATGGACATTGACACTAATAAAATTATATTCATTGACAAAAAATTTGAAAATATTTATGTGAATTTTTTTGATAAAAGTAATATTCATAATGAATCTTGTCTTATAACCAATAATATTTATGATAATTGATAAGACTAAGCCATGCTTACATTTGAATTGAGGTAAGTTCTCCTTATCGTTCGAATTGAGCCCTTTCCCGCTCTTTTTTAGACTTGACTCTTTATCTCCACCATTCCCTTATACCATCTATGAGAAATTCCCAATGAACCCACTTTTTGTATGGCTATTTGGAGAAAATCTGCAGGAAACCGTCAAGTTCCTCAAACCTGTCCTAGAGATTTGCACTGATGTTGACCTATCAAACCTTTCTCTTTTCCATTCCTCGGGGCCATAACCACCTTTCATAGCTAATCTCTCTCATCGGCCTCCTCCCACCACCGCCATGTTCTATTTTCAAATGACTTATCACCATTCCTTGTATCACCTATAACCTCACGGTTCGGCACCACGATTCTATTAACCTTAAAAATGGATGCCCGTACAAAGAAGAACCTTTCGTTAGCCTGAATCTTAGTATAATTTGTGATGTCCCTCAGACTCTCCACTCTAACTTGTAACCTGCCTCGGTCAAACCTTCTTCTTTCCTCAGTATCTTGATCGATCCTCAAGAATTGATCCCATCTATCACCCACCGCCTTGAAAAGTTAGCAATGCCAAAGATATAACAGAATCTCTTCGAGTGGAACCCAAACAATGAACTTTGACTTACTCTCTAATGGGCTGTATGTAATACCCCTAACAAAAAAAAAAAACTTTTTGAAAATAAAGTAGATATATTTTAGTTGGAGTTAGATTACGTTATCACATTTAAAAGAAAATCAATCAGTTTTATGTTATCATATTTTAAAAATCAATAAATAAATAATAAAATTAAATAAAATAATAATCAGTTAATCTTATCAATTTTTAAAATAAAAGTAATCAGTTTATCTTTTCACGTTTAAAAGAATAGATAGAAAACTCACGTCAGTTTATTCATCAGACTTATACAATAGGCAGTCAGAAGAGCTTAACATCAGGGAAGAAGAAAGACAGAGGAAAAGAAAAAAGGTTCAAGAGATTGCTGATTAAGATATGTTTGGGGTTGTATTTTCATAATTTAGTCACAAAAACCCTAAATTAACTATATTTCCTTACATTTGATACAAATCTGACACTTTTCCAATGACTTTCCGGTAGCATGATGGGTACCAATGGAAAGGTCTTGAAAAGATCTTTCCAATGGTTTTTGTAGCATCTCTTTTGGTTTTGTGATTAGAAAAATATGAATTTTTGAAATTAAGTAGAAAACTGATTTTCAACAGTTTTGACAACCCAAATTTAGGCCACCGGAATTTTATATTCCGGTAACCTTTTTAGTTGTTTCTTTGAGGGCTTTTGTAGTATGAAATGAGAGGTTTAACTTGGCATCAATGGCTCAGTTAGAGACTTTCTGTGTTAAGAGAATTAAAGCCTCAAAGTAGGCTCGTTGATATTGAAAACCCAGAAATCTGGGTATTTCTATGATGATTTTAGGAGTTTTGGCTTTCAAAAATTTAGAATTTTGTATTCTTTTTAATCGAAACGAACTTTGGTGTTGTAGTATGGTATGAATACTTTATATTGGTGTTGATTTAACCACTGGAAGTAATTCGAGTTGAAAGTTACAAGAGCTTGAAGTAAGCCAAATGACCATCAGATTTTGAAAATTTCAGAAAATAGAAAATTCTTTTTAAATTTGCTTTAAAATTCAATTTCAATTAATATGTGATAAATCCTGTTGTAAACTTCTTAAATGTTGGATATGTGATTTCTACTGTATTTTAATGTCAAAAAGTATGTATCTTTATATTTTATAAATTTATTTATTAACTTAGTAGATTTTATTAAAGTATAAAAAAAATTAGAAAAAATCATAAATATGATTTTATGAGTGAAATTAGCGTTATTTCTCTATCTGAAATTAAAATTCTTACTGATTTTTATGATTTAAGTTTAATTCTCAACCTTATTAGAAATTTTGTTTAATTCAAAATATATAAATAAAATATTACTTTATTAATCGAAAATATTCCTAAATTATAATTGAAGTTGCTACACACCCTAAGTGCTTAGGATGGTCAACGAAAAGTCCTCTTGTAGGATTTGTCGCAATTTAGTTTTGATTTTTGTATGTGTTTCTTGAAATAATAAGCTATTAGGAGGATTTTCTGATTTGCTACTTAAAAGTGAAATTGACAAAATCAAGTAAGTGATTGATATCCCTTTGGTGTTTTTACACCTTAAAATTAGCCTCAATGTGAAAATTGAATTTTATATATTATGTATAATATGTTTTGTCCTATGATTTGTAAAAATCGGGTTGAGCATGCAAAATATATATATGATTTTCGTATGTTAGATTTTAGAATGTAAATTTTTATAAAATATGTTTTTTCTATTTTGAAATATGAATATAATTTTTGTATAACATATGTATGATTATCTTTGTGATTACATATATAAATGCTTAATTTAAAATGAATATGCTTTTGATGTGCATGATATGTGTTTTGTGAAAGTGAATATTATTATTTTGTGAACTTGGGTAATCAGAAAATATATTTTGTTTTGTCTCCTAGTATGACTATGATATGATCCTGCCAATGAGGATTAAACGTTGGTCATGTCGACATGTTTTATATGATTAGAGATCGATTTCCCAACCGCGCCACCGATTACAAAATAGTGGTATTTGTGATATCTGTTTAGAGCAACCAATGGTTGTTTTTGATATACTTATGAACCATGCCACTAGGGTTAATTGTGATTTTTATGACCCATGCCACTAGGGTTAATTGTGGTTTCTGTTATGATTATGACCCATGCCATAGGGGTTAAGTATAACCATAGTATGTTACAGGAGATCAATAAAATATGAAATCAATGTGAGATTATGTTTTGTTTTGTTATCTAAAAGTTTCGAAATTGTATTAGCTATGTTATCTAAAACGAAATTATATTTGTTTTTGAAATTTAAAAATGAAACTTTGAAATATATGTTTTGAACGAGATTACCCAAGAATTTTGTTTTGATATCTATATATGTATTAGTAATTTTAGCCAAAATGTTTTAAGTATGCTTGATCCGGCTAAAAGGATGTTAGTTACTTGCTGAGCTGTTGGACTCACTCATTCCTTCAATTTTTTTCAGGTTGTGATTTGGTCAACCACGCGGGAGATTTCGGGGAGTAACGTTTTGTAGGCTAGCATGTGGTATTAGTTTGCTTCAGGATTATTTAAATGTTACGAACCTTTTTGCTACCTTAATTTGTTTATTCTGAATTTTTTTATCTCAATATGTTAGCTTTGAGAATTATTATGTTTCATAAACATAATTGACTCCATTTGGTTAGTTGATTAAGATATCTATTATGAGCCTTGCATGCTTGTAAGATTACCTCTTACAGGTAAGTGGCGTCTGTCATGCCTCGGGTTTTGGGGCGTGACAGATTTAGTGGTATCAGAGCCCAAGTTGGGCATAATTATATAATTTTGACACTTATGCTAGATATGAGAGATGGGTAAAGAAATAGGATTGGGACGTGTTTCTTTATTCATGTTTGATACACATATGACTGTTATATCTTAGTGTAAAAAAAAAAAACTAATGATAATTTCCCTTATTATAAATAACCAGTATGCCTCTTCGTCGAGACCGTGAGCCTAATCTTGTCGAACTTGCAGCTAGTGCTAGAGTTGTTGGTGCTAGAGGTTCTCGCCCTGAGAGGTTTCAAAATCTCTCAAACCAAAATCAAGATGATGTTGAAACATCAGATGTTCAGATGGCTGTTGGAATTAACCAACCTCCTACCAACCAGATTAGGTGGACACAGGGTGTTGTGGTTGGAAATGATGACAGAATATTGAACTTGATCCAAGAGGTAGCTAGTTTGGTTAGGGAGCAACGACAACGTTTGCAACCGGTCCAACAAGTTGATAATTTTACGGAGTGGAACGCCTTGGGTGAGTTTAAGAAGATAGCACCTCATCTTTTCAAGGGTTCCACAAACCCTGATGATGCATAATTATGGATTGAGGAGATGGAAAAAACTTTCGATGCCATGCGTTCTAGTGATCAAGACAAGGTTAGATTCGTAGTCTATTTGTTGCAAGGAAGTGCACATAATTGATGGAAAGGAGTAGCGCGCACTCATGAGAATGACCTTGAGTTTTTCAACTAGGAGAATTTTCGCACTGCCTTTTATGCCAAGTATTTCCCTCGAAGCAAGTTGTTACAGTTGGAGAGGGAGTTCTTTAATCTAATTCAGGGCAGTATGACAGTGGATGACTATGAGGCCGAGTTTGATCGATTGTCTAAGTTTGCCATTGCTTTGGTTTCTGACGATGAGAGTAGGGCTAGGAGGTTCGAAAACAGTTTGAATGCTCACATCCACAGAGGTTTAGCTCCATTGCATTTGATCAGCTACAATGAAGTGGTTGGTAGGGCGAAATCCTTAGATGCTGTATGGAGAGAGACTCAGGAGGTAAAGAGAGATTTTTAGAAAAAGAGGTGCAGAGATTCAGACTTTCGAGGTAAGAGAACTTTTAGTAGTCCTTCCAAATTTCAAGCTACTGAAAGATCTCGAGCTTTTGTTACTTTCAAGGATTGACTTCCCTCTCGCATAACTCAATCCCACCATGGCAAGATGTCTCAATAGGGGCTTAAGTGTTCGTTTTGTGGTAAGGGGCATCAATCTTCAGAATGTAGACATGTTACAAGTGCTTGCTTCAAATGTGGACAATAGGGCCATCGTATTGCTGATTGTCCCTTGATGTCTCAAAAATCTCAATCTGTGCAGAGGCCTCAGAACTCTCAAACTTTTGAAATTGTAACACAAAAGACTCAGCCTACTTATGTTGTTCAAACTACGCAAACACCCTCTACTGGACATCAAAAGGTGAGAAGACCTCGTACCCGGGGGCGTGCCTATGTTATCACACAGTCAAATGCTAAGGCCTCCAACACTGTTGTCTCAAGTACTTTGCTAGTTGCCTCAGCTTTTGCTCATGTGTTGTTTGATACCGGTGCATCCTATTCTTTTGTATTTGCTACGTTTGTTCGAAAGTTTGCTTTGCCTTGTATGCCTCTAGATTATGATCTATGCGTAGACACTACAGTTAGAGGTGAAATCATCTCAGATCAAATTTGTAGGATGTGTGTGGTAAGGATTGATGATAAGGAATTGCTTGCCGATCTTTATGTTTTAGATATGCAAGATTTTGATGTAATTCTGAGGATGGATTGGTTAGCTGCAAACTTTGCTAAAATTGACTATTGAGATAAAATGGTGGACTTTGAGATTCTTGGGGAAACACCTTTTTGTTTTTGTAATAGTGGTACTTACACTCCTTTGCGAGTTATCTCTGCCTTGAAAGCTAAGCGATTGCTTACTAGTGGTTGTAAAGGATTTTTGGCAGCTGTTACAGACATTAGAATGAAAAAGTTGATGATTGAAGAGATTCTTATTGTGAGAGAATTTCCTGATATTTTTCCTGAAAATTTACCTAGTTTACCTCTTGATAAGGAGATCGACTTCACTAATGATTTGGTTCTGGGAATTAGCCCTATTTCTAAAACTCCTTATAGAATGGCTCCTATAGAATTAAAGGAGTTGAAAGAGCAGTTGCAAGAACTTCTTTATATGAGTTTTATTAGACCTTGTGTATCTCCTTGGGGAGTGCCAGTGTTATTTGTGAAGAAGAAAGATGAAAGTATGAGGTTATGCATTGATTATCAAGAGTTAAATAAGGTAACCGTGAAGAATAGATATCCTTTGCCTAGGATTGATGATTAATTGATCAATTAAAGGGGGCTCAAGTGTTCTCCAAAATTGATCTTCGGTCTGGTTAACACCAATTGAAGGTGAGAATGGAAGATATTCCTAAAACTGTTTTTCGTACTCGGTATGAGCATTATGAGTTCCTTATTATGCTTTTTGGGTTGACAAATGCTCTAGCTGCTTTTATGGACTTTTAAACCTTATTTGGATAAGTTTGTGGTTGTTTTTATTGATGATATTCTGGTGTACTCCCTTAGCTCAGCAGATCATGAGAAGCATTAAAGGGTTGTTTTGGAGACTTTGAGACAGAAGCATTTGTTTGCTAAACTGAAGAAATGTGAATTTTGACTTTCTAGTGTTGCTTTCCTTGGGCATGTGGTGTCGAAGGATGGGATTTCTGTGGATTCAAAGAAAGTTGAAACAGTGGTGAATTGGAAAAGACCGAATAATGTTTCTGAGATTCATAGTTTTTTGGGTTTAGCAGGGTACTATAGGCGATTTGTGGAGGATTTTTCTCGCATTGCCTTGCCTTTGACTAGATTGATACAAAATGGGATTCGTTTTGAGTGGACAAATGACTGTGAAAAGAGCTTTGAGGAGTTGAAGAAAAGATTAGTATCTGCTCTTATACTTACCATACCTACTAGTGGTAAGGGATTTGTTGTTAATAACGATATTTCCAAAAAGGGACTTGGGTGTGTCCTTATGCAAGATGATAAGGTGATTGCTTAAGCTTCTAGGCAGTTGAAACTTTATGAGGAGAATTATCCTACTCATGATTTAGAGTTGGCAGTAGTGGTTTTCGCTTTAAAGATTTGGCGACATTATTTGTATGGTGAGTCTTGTGAGGTCTTTACAGATCATAAGAGTTTGAAGTATCTTTTCACGCAGAATGAGTTGAATATGCGACAGAGAAAATGGTTAGAATTGTTGAAGGATTATAACTTAACCATCAATTATCACCCTAGTAAGGCGAATAAAGTTGCTAATGCTTTAAGTAGAAAGACTTTTAGGAACATGGCTGCAATGATTACTTCCCAAAAACAGATTTTGGAGGACTTACAGAGGATGGATATTGGTGTACATATGCATGGTTCTGGAGCATTATTAGCTAACATACGAGTACAACCAACTTTAATTCACAGAATTAAGACAGCCAAATCAGATGATCTTCAACTTCAGCATATTAAACTAGAGGTTGAATCTGGTATGAAACCAGACTTTAGGATACATGATGATGGCTTTTTGAGGTTTGGAGATAGAATTTGTGTTCCTAATGATGCAAAATTAAAGGGAAAAATTTTGGAGGAAGCCCATTATAGTAATTATAAGATTCATCCTGGCGGTACTAAGATGTATAAAGATTTGAAGAACACTTTTTGGTGGAACAATATGAAGAGAGCGATTGCACAGTTTGTAGCCAAATGTTTGACATGTCAACAAGTCAAGGCTGAACATCAGAAGCCAACAGGGTTGTTGCAACCCCTTCCTATTCCAGAATGGAAATGGGAGCGAATTACTATGGACTTTATATCTAGTTTGCCAAGAACCTCAAAAGGTAATGATGGCATTTGGGTGATTGTTGATAGAATAACAAAGTTTGCTCACTTCTTAGCTATTCGTACTAGAATGTCATTGGAAAAGTTAGCAGAGTTATATGTGGAACAGATTGTGAGATTGCATGGGGTGCCAATGTCCATTGTATCTGATCGAGATTCTTGATTTGTGGTAAAATTTTGGGAGAGTCTGCATAAAGCTTTGGGTACCAGACTTGATTTTAGTACTGCTTTTCATCCCCAAACAGATGGCCAGTCTGAGAGAACTAATCAAATTCTTGAAGACATGCTGAGAGCTTGTGTCATGGATTTTGGAGGTTCTTGGGATCGACACTTGTCATGGGCGAAATTTGCTTATTATAATAGCTATCAGTCTAGTATCCAAATGGCTCCATTCGAAGCTTTGTATGGTAGGAAGTGCAAGTCACCTCTTTGTTGGGATAATGTGGGTGAAAGATAGTTATTAGGTCTAGATTTTATTCAGCAAGCAGTTGAGAAGGTTCAGTTGATCAAAGAACATCTTCGTACAGCTCAAAGTAGACAAAAAAGTTATGCAGACAATAGAAGAAGGAAATTAGAATTTGAGGTTGGAGATCATGTGTTCCTACGAGTTTCCCCTACTAGAGGAGTAATGCGATTTGGGATTCGAGGAAAACTCAGTCCTCGTTATGTGGGTTCGTTTGAGATTTTGGAGAGGGTTGGTGATGTGGCTTATAAACTAGCGCTTCCACCTGCTCTATCAGGGTTGCATAATGTGTTTCACGTTTCCTTGTTAAGGAAATATGTTCCAGATCCTAGCCATGTGGTAGAGTTAGCTCCTTTAAGACTTAGAGAAGATTTGTCCTATGATGAACGTCCTATACGTATTATGGATAAAAAAGAGCAAGTTCTAAAGAGGCGAACTATTCCTTATCTTAAGGTCCAATGGAGTAACCACACGGAACGGGAAGCGACTTAGGATTTGGAAGAAAATATCAAAGAGAAGTATTCCTACCTTTTTGAGGATCAAGGTAAGAGTAGGGGTGTCAACGGGTACCCTATTATAGGGTTCTCGCGGATACCCGACCCGGTTATACCAAGTTAGAGTATTTGTAAACGGATTAGGAGCGGGTTCGGATAGTGATTTCACTACCTGACTCGGATTCGGGTAGGGTTCGGGTATCACATTTTGAATACTCGTTACCCGAACTCGATTATTTTTTAACCTCTTTTTCTCTTACAGTCGGTAGCTGTTGTCGCTCCTTGTCTCCTTCAGAGTTCAGTCGAATCAATCTTCTTCCCCAAGACCCCAGCTACCAGCCTACCACGCCATAGTCTGCTCCTTCATCTTTCTTTTCTCCCCATCAGCCTAGCCACAGCCACTCCCTGCCGGCTGTCGCGGTGTCGCCCTAAGCCCCACACCCTGTTGGCTGCAGCGGTGTCGCCCCAGGCCCTACGTCCACTTTACTTTCTTTTGTTTGCCTTCCTCGTTGAGGAATCTTTCCTCTCGTTCCCATGTTTCTTTCCTTTGGCCTTTGGGCTTTGGTCAGTTGAGTGTTTGTTTTTGTATTGAAAGTCAAAATGCGCCAGTAGCAAGAACTGATAGAATCCCCTCATAAATAAAAAAACAATAAATCATTAAGCTAAAGAAAAAAATGCCATTAATTATGATCTCATTTTTTTGCTTTGTGTTTTCAAACAGAGACTCGAATCTCGAAGCCACCTTACATGAGCGGGCTCAGACTTCTCAACCCAATCTGGTTTCATCAACTTTAGCCCAATTTCTTGGACTTCAAGGAAAGCCCGGCAAGAAAATTTTTTCTAGAAACAAGTTTCCAGTCCCTTCTTTTTAGTATAATTATTAGCCAACAAATTCAGATATTGATATATCATATTAAAAATTAGATATAATATTTTAAAAAATTATAAGTTATTTAAAAATTTTAATAAGTTATTTTATTTTGTTTAATTAAGTGGTTATATTTTTATTTTTTATCAAATAGATTTTTATAATTAGAGGTCCTTCATCTTCCCCAAGCTTTGTCATGGAATAGATTTTAATAATTTTTTAATCTAATCGGGTTTTTAAACGGGTTAGGGTAATTATAGGGTAGTAAAAAAATAATAGGGTTAGGGTTAGGGTAGTAATTTTAAAATTATACGAGTAATTAATAGGGTTAGGGTAGTTGATTTTTAATAGGATTAGGGTTCGGGTACCTTAAAATTATAGGATACCCAACCCGTTGACATCCCTAGGTAAGAGTTTAAAGGACTAAACTCCTTTTAAAGAGGGGATGATGTAATACCCCCAACCCAAAAAAAAAAAAAGACTTTTTGAAAATAGAGTAGATATATTTTAGTTGGAGTCAGATTACGTTATCACATTTAAAAGAAAATCAGTCAGTTTTACGTTATCATATTTTAAAAATAAATAAATAAATAATAAAATTAAATTAAATAATAATCAATTAATCTTATCAATTTTTAAAATAAAAGTATTCAGTTTATCTTTTCACGTTTAAAAGAATAGACAGAAAACTCATGTCAGTTTATTCATCAGACTTATACGATAGGCAGTCAGAAGAGCTTAACATCAGGGAAGAAAAAAGACAGAGGAAAGGAAAGAGAGTTCAAGAGATTGCTGATTAAGGTATGTTTGGGGTTGTATTTTCATAATTTAGGCACAAAAACCTTAAATTAATTGTATTTCCTTACCTTTGATACAAATCCGACACTTTTTCGATGACTTTCCGATAGCATGATGGGTACCAATGGAAAGGTCTTGAAAAGATCTTTCCAATGGTTTTTGTAGCATCTCTTTTGGTTTTGTGGTTAGAAAAATATGAATTTTTGAAATTAAGTAGAAACCTGATTTTCAACAGTTTTGACAACCCAAATTTAGGCCACCGGAATTCTATATTCTGGTAACCTTTTTAGTTGTTTCGTTGAGGGCTTTTGTAGTATGAAATGAGAGGTTTAACTTGGCATCAATGGCTCGGTTAGAGACTTTCTGTGTTAAGAGAATTAAAGCCTCAAAGTAGGTTCGTTGATACTAAAAATTCAGAAATCTGGGTATTTCTGTGATGATTTTAGCAGTTTTGGCTTTCGAAAATTTAGAATTTTGTATTCTTTTTAATCGAAACAAACTTTGGTGTTGTAGTATAATATGAATACTTTATATTGGTGTTGATTTTACCACTAGAAGTAATTCGGGTTGAAAGTTACAAGAGCTTGAAGTAAGCCAAATGACCATCAAATTTTGAAAATTTCAGAAAATAGAAAATTTTTTTTAAATTTGTTTTAAAATTCAATTTTAATTAATATGTGATAAATCCTATTGTAAACTTCTTAAATGTTGGATATGTGATTTCTACTATATTTTTATATCAAAAAGTATGTATCTTTATATTTTATAAATTTATTTATTAAATTAGTAGATTTTATTAAAATATAAAAAAAATTATGAAAAATCATAAATATGATTTTATGAGTAAATTAGCGTTATTTCTCTATCTGAAATTAAAATTCTTACTGATTTTTATGATTTAAGTTTAATTCTCAACCTTATTAGAAATTTTGTTTAATTCAAATATATATATATATAAATAAAATATTACTTTATTAATCGAAAATGTTATTAAATTATAATTGAAGTTGATACTCACCCTAAGTGCTTAGGATGGTCAACGAAAAGTCATCTTGTAGGATCTGTCACAATTTAGTTCTGATTTTTGTATGTGTTTTTTGAAATAATAGGCTACTAAGAGGATTTTCTGATTTGCTACTTAAAAGTGAAATTGACAAAATCAGGTAAGTGATTGATATCCCTTTGGTGTTTTCACACCTTAAAATTAGCCTCAATATGAAAATTGAATTTTATATATTATGTATAATATGTTTTGTCCTATAATTTGTAAAAATCGGGTTGAGCATGCAAAATGTATATATATGATTTTCGTATGTTAGATTTTAGAATGTGAATTTTTATAAAATATGTTTTTTTTATTTTGAAATATGAATATGATTTTTGTATAACATATGTATGATTATCTTTGTGATTACATATATAAATGCTTAGTTTAAAATGAATATGCTTTTGATGTGCACAATATGTGTTTTGTGAAAGTGAATATTATTATTTTGTGAACTTGGGTAATCAGAAAATATATTTTGTTTTGTCTCTTAGTATGACTATGATATGATCCTGCCAATGGGGGTTAAACGTTGGCCATGTCAACATGTTTTATATGATTAGAGATCGATTTCCCAACCGCGCCACCGGTTACAAAATAGTGGTACTTGTGATATCTGTTTAGAGCAGCCGATGGTTGCTTTTGATATACTTATGACCCATGCCATTGGGGTTAATTGTGATTTTTATGACCCATGCCACTGGGGTTAATTGTGGTTTCTGTTATGATTATGACCTGTGCCATATGGGTTAAGTATGGCCACAGTGTGTTACAGGAGATCAATAAAATATGAAATCAATGTGAGATTATGTTTTTTTTTGTTATTTAAAAGTTTCGAAATTGTATTAGCTATGTTATCTAAAACGAAATTATATTTGTTTTTGAAATTTAAAAATGAAACTTTGAAATATATGTTTTGAACATGATTACCCAAGAATTTTGTTTTGATATCTATATATGTATTAGTAATTTTAGCTAAAATGTTTTAAGTATGCTTGATCCGGCTAAAGGGATGTTAGTTACTTGCTGAGCTGTTGGACTCACTTATTCCTTCAATTTTTTTCATGTTATGATTTGGTCAACCACGTGGGGGATTTCGGGGAGTGATGTTTTGTAGGTTAACATGTGGTAATAGTTTGCTTCAGGATTATTTAAATGTTACGAACCTTTTTGCTACCTTAATTTGTTTATGCTGGATTTTTTTATCTCAATATGTTATCTTTGAGAATTATTATGTTTCATAAACATAATTGACTCCTTTTGGTTAGTTGATTAAGATATGAGCCTTGCATGCTTGTAAGATTACCTCTTACAGGTATATGGCGTGACACTGTAAGGTTCAATTTTATTAAACCACATATTAAAAATCTCTTTGTAGATGGATAGCAAGAGATACACGCAATCTTTGTCTTCGAAAGTAACCAATACTTGAAGCCTTCCTACCACACTGACTCGGGCCATAACGCCCTCCTTCTGAAGACCATTTTCAACAAGTCTGAACAGATGCGGTGTGGTTATCGTGCTTCTATTAAGCCATTCCAGTTCTTCCTCCCATATCAAAACCTCTATACCCTCCTTTAGATGAACTTTATCCCCTGTTGTGATTTGTATAATTTCTTTCAACCTACCCTTAGTCACTTTCTCAACTTTCATGGTCTATTTTACTTGTTCTTTCTCCTGTCTCGTATCCGCCTTACCGACTTTGGATTCATACTTTTGCCATTATCCTTCTGCCTTTCTTCATTTTCCTCCTTACAAGCATCAAGCTGATTGTTCCTCATTAGGGCGTCTTTGAAAGAACTGACCTCATAGCTCCTCTGCCCCTTGCATTGATTAGTAGTTACTGATCTCGCATCTATCATAGAACCTCTCCGCGACTTTCACTATGATTCTCCTACCGTCGAGAACTTTCCCATTCAGCATGGAAATGGCTTGACTCATCTCATCATGTTCTCTAAATCTAACGAAGGCAAAGTTAATCATTCATTCTCGATGAGCCCTCGAAAGGAACATATCCACCATCACTCTTGCTTGATCAAAGGACTCTGGTAAGTTTGGTTGGCAGACAGAAATGAAATAGAATAGTTATTACGTAGAAATAAAATAAAGTGATATTAGAATAGAATAATTATTATATAATTTTGTACGATGAATGAAATAGAATAAGAATAACTATTATTACTTATTACAGTGTTTGGTTGGTAATAATAATTTTGGAATAAAAAAATAAAAAATAAAAAGACAAAAGTACCTTTTATTATATATATTATTTATTTATTTTATTTTTAAATATTAATAATTAATAATTTAATTAATATATTAATTATTAATAAATTAAATATTAATATTATATTTATAATTTAATCATTAACATTTTAAAATATTAATATTTATTTAATTTAAATATTATTATGATTAATTTTTTATTTTTTTAATATTAATGATCGAAAATTTAAATATTAATATTTTATTTTTTAAATATTAAAAATTGATAATTTATTTAAAATATTAATAATTGATCATTTAAATATTGATATTTTATTTATAATTTAATCATTAATGCTGTAAAATATTAATATTTTATTTAATTTAAATATTGTTATGATCAATTATTTTATTTTATTTTATTTTATTTTATTTTTAAATATTAATAATTGATAATTTAGTTATAATATTAATAATTTACCATTTAAATATTAATATTTTATTTATAATTTAATCCTTTACTTTTAAATATCAATATTTTTTCATAATTTAAATGTTTATAAAATATTAATATTTTATTTATAATTTAAATGATATTATGATTATTTATTTTTATTTTATTTTATTTTTTAAGTATTAAGATTTTCTAATTTATCATTTTAATATTAATATTTTATTTATAATTTAATCATTAATTTGTTAAATACTAATATTTTATTTATAATTTAAATGTTATTATGATTATTTATTTTTATTTTATTTTATTGTTTACATGTGAATAATTTATTTAAAATATTCATAATAGAAATTTAAATATTAATATTTTATTAATAATTTAATCATTTTATAAAATACTAATATTTTATTTATAATTTAAATATTATTATGATTTTTTTATTTTTTCTAAAGATTTATAATTTATTTAAAATATTAATCATTTATTAATTAAATATTAATATTTTATTTATAATTTAATTATTAATATTTTCATATATTAATATTTTATTTACAAATATAATATAGATAGAATTGTAAATTTCTAAACTTATGAGGAGTAATTTAATCTTAACATGTTTTGAAGCTATTCCGTCAAACAAGGAATAGCTAATACTAAGGGAGAGAGTGGGTTGCGTTAAACCAAAGTTTTAACTAATTTTAAAAAATAGCTATTTCTTGATACAATTGCCAACCAAACATTGAAGAAAATATCACATGGAAATAGAGGCTATTCCTCATACCAAACATGCGGTAAGTACTTCCATGTGGCCCATGGGCTCAGATTATCAACAAAGAAAAGGAAAAACAAGTCTACAACATGATTTACTTGGAACACATGTTCATGAATAAGTTAAACAAGTTGTCACTGTATAGCTGTACCATAAAGAAAAGAAAAAAAGGCTTATATATATGATTCACATGGAATACATGTTCAATGATTTTGAGGATGTTTTTGAAAGATTATAGAGGCGTGCGATTTAGTATAATAGCAAAGTTACACATTCGTTAGGATCAATGAGGGTTACTCTCAGGAAATCAATTTTGGTATTTCACCGTATATATGCAAAATATTACATTTATTACTTTTGTTAAAAATTCAACAATTTCGAGTTTAAAGTAATTAATTAAAAAAGGTAGCTTGGTTTATAAATCAAGACAATTTTAATTTATGGCAAAATAGTCGAGTTGTATAATTAGTTTAATCAAGCAAAAGGCTATGTACAATAACGTACATATATAGCTAAAACTTACTTAATATTGTCGGCGAATAAACCATAAAGGTTATCGTTAGGTCAATTTTCGATTGTGACTGATGTGAGATAAGAAAGACATTCAACATCAATGCCAGAACCATGTATTTGTCTATTATTATAATGTGAAAAATGAGTAAAAAAGATTTATATTCCGTACAAACAAAACAATTCATGAGTAAAATTAATGACACGATACAGTTTTATAGATCAGGAACGTAGCTAGCAGGTAGCAGCCCCGTGTCGTGCTATATGTAGTAGTTTGATATAAAACCAACGTATGTGGATGAACACTTCACGCATCTCAATTATGTTGATAGCTAATTTCTCTCGATTAGAATGGCTTTCCGGCATTCTTCTTTTCCTGCTCCCAGTGTTCACGTACCTTCTTCTAAAGAAAAAGAAGAAAATGGGAGGTATTAAGCTTCCTCCAAGCCCTCCAAAACTACCTATCATTGGAAACTTGCATCTATTGGGGAACTTCCCTCACCGCTCCCTTGAAAAATTGTCAAAAAAATATGGCCCCGTCATGTTATTGCAGCTAGGTAGCATACCTACTGTGATTGTTTCATCAGCCAAAACGGCTAAACAGGTCCTCAAAACTCATGACATTGATTGTTGCAACCGCCCTGCCTCCCCTGGGCCAAACAGATTTTCCTACAATGGTCTAGACGTGGTGTTTGCATCATATGGTGATTCTTGGAAGGAGATGCGCAAATGTTTCATTTCCGAGCTCTTAAGCATGAGGAGGGTAAGATCTTTTGCAGATGCGAGGGAAGCTGAGGTTGATAAATTGATCACCTCTCTATCTCAGGCTACTCCAAAGCCGTTCAACCTCGATGAAAAAATATTTGCTCTCGCAGATGGTATCATTGGTACGGTTGCTTTCGGTAAGATATATGGACAAGACCAATTCGAGAATCAAGTCTTTCAAAATGTTCTTGGTGAAGCCATGAACATGTTGGCTAGCTTCTCAGCAGAGGATTTTTTCCCAAGGATAGGCAGGTTTGTAGATGCTTTGACAGGACTTCATGCTAGGCTCGAGAAGAGCTTTTACGAGCTTGATGCTTACTTGCAAATGGTACTTGACCAACATCTTGATCCTGCAAGGCCTAGACCAGAACATGAGGATCTTGTTGATTTCTTGATTAGATTATTGAAAGATCAAAGGAGCACTTTCAAGGTCACGGAGAACAATGTTAAGGCAATGCTCTTTGTAAGTACTCGTGCATGTTTCTTGTATTAGATTTTTGCAAAGAAAAGATTTAGGAACTAATTGGTTGAATTTATTTCCTTCCTTCTTCCTCTTTGCAGGATACATTTGTTGGCGGTATAGTCACTACTTCTGTTACAATTTTATGGGCAATGTCAGAGCTGATCAAGAACCCAAGAGTGATGAACAAGGTGCAAGCTGAAATAAGAAAATGCATTGGAAGGAAAGCAAAAGTAAAAGGAGAAGATGTTGCAAAACTAAAGTCCCTAAAAATGGTTGTTAAAGAGACCTTCAGATTACACCCACCACTCCCTATGTTACTCCCCCGAGAGGCAATGCGCCATTTCAAGATTGGTGACTATGATATACTTCCTAAAACAAGAATTTGGGTTAATGTTTGGGCTATTGGCAGAGACCCCAACAATTGGGAAAACCCCGATGAGTTTTACCCTGAAAGATTTGAGGAAAATGATATCGACTTCAAAGGGTCAGATTTTGATTTGCTACCTTTCGGGGCTGGTCGTCGGATTTGCCCTGGGTTGGCAATGGGAGCCACGAATGTTGAGTTCACGTTGGCTAACTTACTGCACTGTTTCGATTGGGAGTTGCCCAGTGGGATGAAGAGAGAAGATATCAGCATGGAAGAAGAAGGACGACTTACTTATCACAGGAAGATACCCCTCTGTCTTGTGCCAATAAGAAACAATTGCCAAAACTTGAATTGAGTTTGAACAGAGTGGAGAGAATTTCCAAAACTATATATATATAGCATAGAATTGTATTACTAGTACGTGACATTTGCCTTGTGAAAATCTCTTGTTTTTCTCGGGGAAATAAAAATTAATGGTAGTTTCTCTCTTCTTTTCACTTCTCTGATGAAACTTTAAATGATGTCTATCAATTTCATGCCATCTTAATTGCAACACTTCTCTCTCAATCAAACACATTGTAAGCAATCCACATATTAACAAATAAGACCATATATAATAGATTTCCCATTCATTTGAGCAAGAGTCTGATTAAAAAAGAAAAAGATTAAAAAAAAAAAAGAGATTTCATTCACAAACACTCAGACTTTCATATTCCTTTTGAGCTTTGAATTTGAGAGCAGCAGGTGTCCTGGTATCTTGATTTTTATTTGAAAGTTAGGAGTCTTTGTATCGTGGGGGTTACTTGCTGCTTTGCTCTCATTTCTCTTTGGGTTTCTGCCGATCGTGTTCTGAGTGCTGGAAACCTTTCTCTTGTTCCCCTCATTTGTTTCCCTCTTTTGGCGTTTTGAGTTGGAAGGCTGTCATTTCTCTCTCTTTTTGGTTTTTATCTTTTTATGCTGCTGGATAATTTCTTCTCTGCTTCATGGTTCCTATTGCTTTGCGGATCGATGATCACCTGGGAAACCAACTGTGGATGCTCTAAGCAAATATTGGAAGAGGTTGGTTACGTTGCACGTTGCACTTTATCCTATGATTGGCCAGCCCCAAAGGTCATTTAATAGCAAAACAAATGAGGATAACAAATGGCGAGGACTTGACAATGAAGGGTTAAATGAAGCAAAGAAGATCCGGCGGTTTTTGATCTGGGTTGAGGACGATCTTGTGGTGTCCGTGGTTACCTACATCACTATGTTGTTTGGTTTCCTACCAGCTTTCGAGGGAGCGATTGTGGCGAACTAAGAGGATATTGCTTCGTGAAAACCTTTTCGATCAAAAAGATATTGTATTTATGACTTGTTTGAATGTAAATTTTTAAGAGTTGAATCTTCTTGGCCAGAGGAGGAATTTTTTTGTAATTGTATAACTTAGTTTTGAGGGTGGTGATAACTACTAGACGTTAATCTTTTGTATATGTCAGTGATGATGATCCTAAGCCAATAGATGCACTTAAAATTCTATAGATGTATAATCTCATCTGCTGAAGAGAGACTTTCTCTCGCATTAAATGAATTCATAACTTAAAAAAAAAAAAATCATTTCTAGCTAAACCACCAAAAAGGTGAATACATTGAAAACTCTGAGTAATTGTGCGTAGTTGGCATAAAATGCTTTTCGACCACTCATTTGGTACCCAATGCTTTTCAATTGCACACTTTTGTACAATTTCAAAAATTTCAAATTTTGCTGTTAAAATACAAAATTAAAATGTTGACGAACTAAATTGAAAAAAAAATTGAAAAATACAAATCTTCAAGTAGATTAGTGATATACTTATTAATAAGCTAAATATTTAAGTGTAAAAGATTTATGATATTAAAATATATATATATATATATAAATATTTTCTTACTTGATTATTTGATTTTGAAATATGTAAATCAATTTATCTTTTTTATAAAAATTAATTTTAAATTCTCCTTTTATAAAAAAAAATTGAAAAAATTTCATGCCTAAAATCAAATTTAGATAAATAACTTATATTATGTTAAAATAAAATAATATAAAATGACAAAATATGTTGATTTGATTACAACTTTCACAATTTATAAATACACATTCTTTAGAAATTATTCAACTCTTATCCAATTTGCCTTTTATTTAAATTTGCTCAAATTAGCAAAATATATTGATTTAGTTACAACTTTCACAATTTACAAATACACATTCTTTTGAAATTATTTAACTCTTACCTAATTTACCTTTTATTCAACTTTACTCAAAATTTTTTATAAAATAATTTTATTTAAATTCAAATACTACAATCAAATTCCGTTAAATTTAAATTATTAATTTCGATCTACAAAAAATTTATTAATAAAATAAGATGGAACAAATATTTACAGTTATATTTAACTTTATCAACCATAAATACAGTTTTTAATCTAATAAATTTCAACTTAAAAAATATAACTTAAAATATTAAACAAAACAAAAACATAAAAAAAAATAAATAATTAGAAAGATGGAACTCAGATTCTATGGCTGACATAAGAGGTTTGTCATGTCTAAATTAAGCAAGTTAGAATGAGGAATTACTTTTATAATCATCGCTAACTCCATATTTCTTTTTTTCTTTTTTTTAAGAGAAAAATAAATCAACATATTTTACTTATTTGACTTTAATTCAAGTTAAAAACTAAGTTAAATAAATTTCAAAATTTTATACTATTATTAATAAAAAAAGAATTTATTTAATTATTTTATATTATTTTATTTTAACGTAATACAAGTTATTCATTTAAATTTGACTTCAGGTATGAAATTTTTTTAATTTTTTTTATAGAAGGAGAATTCAAACTTAATTTTTGTAAAAAGATAAATTAATTTACATATTTTAGAATCAAATAATCAAGTAAAAAATATTTATATATATTTTTAACACTATAAATCTTTTACACTTAAATATTTGACTTATTAATAAGCATATCAATAATCTACTTGAAAATTTATATTTTTTTAATATGTTTTTCAATGTAATCCCTTAGCATCTCTATTTTATTCAATTTAATTCAGATATCATATATTTTTGTTCACTTTAATTCCTATGACGTGATAAATTTTTTTTTGAAAATTTTTTTGATTTGTCATATGACACTGACATGTTAGCATGTCAGTACCATGTCAGTACTGCCACGTCATCTTATAGTGCCACATGGTATTGCCACCTCATCAATTGATGCCATGTGGTATGCCTCATCATCAAAAACTAACTTGAAAGAATTTGCAATTAAATGGAACATTCTAAGAAAACGCGTATTAAAACCTCTATAAACACAACAATGAAGGAGCCTAGTGGTGGTAGTAGTAGCAGGAAACCCAAGCAAAAAAACCCTAGTTTTGTTTAGTGCCGGGAGAAAAGGTTGGTTTTTTGGGTTAAAGGGTACGTTTTTAGAAGAGAAAATGGGGAAAGAAATGACGGAGAGAGAAAAAAAGGAAAGTATTTAGAGTTAGGGCTTTAGGTTTTTTTTTTAGGCTAGGGTGTCAAAAGAAACCGTTTAGAGGAAACAACAGTAAAAAAAAAGATTAGCGCGTGATCCAGAGAAGGTTTTGTTGGACTCCTAGATCACACGAGCCCTCTTCCTTCTGTTGGGCTCGTACAATTGCCGGTTTGGTCCAATTGGGCCTAGAGTAGGTATGAGCTTTCTTTCGCTTATTGCCTATTGAGTTGGTTTATGTAGTTGCTTTTATTTTATTTAGTTTATGTTGTTAATGGTTTTCATTAGTAAGTTATGTAAGAGTAAAGACTTAAAAAGATATAAAAAGTGTATGTATTATCAATATTAAAATAGTAGGATGCATTCCAAATTTTAAATTGCATACATACATTGAACACAATAAATAGAATATGTAGTTTATTAAGGAAACATATTAGAAAGGATTTACCTTTAGAGATTAGATATAAAAAAATAACAATAATACATAATAAATAAAATATAATATAATGACTCACAAGAAAATATAAAAAGTACATATTATAATAAACAATGGAAAGTAAAAAAATCAATTAAAATATAATTAATTAATCAATATGGAAAGTTGAAGAATTACCAATTCCAAATAGGTGGAGACTCCACCCCGATTTTAAATAATTCAATATAATTAAAAAATATTCTAAGTAATAAAATTGGTATATAAACAGACAAAAAGATTTTTTTTTTGTTTTTATTTTCATTCAAATAAAATTTTATCAAGTGATCAGTGACTGATACAATATTCTGATCTGCAATAAGAAGATCAGATTGAAACTTAAACTACTAACCGAAAGAAGTGAACTGTAACAACACCAAATAAGTGACGTCAACCGCCTTATGCAATGCTTTCATTTTTTGCCTTATTCTACCGTATTGCCACTCTTCCTCCCAAGATCTGGCCATGGTTTTTAGTCAGCCAAAAGATGTTTCGGTGTCTAGCTTCTTCTTGTCCCGTAATCTCAATGGATTCCAGGATATAATGCCTCGATGCCATGCCATAGCCAGCTCAATGTTTGATTTAATTATTTGCTTGCTTTAAATTTGAGACGGGTTAGCTAAGCTAAGCTCTCCGAATTGTGATTTTTGCTCCGTTTATGACTCGACTTCTAAATAAAATTGAACTAATGTAAACGTTTGTGCATACATATAATGCATGTGGTGATCAACGCTCTTTTTAAAAAATCAAGAGACATTGTATTTGATGCCACCTCCAAGATTCCTTTAAGAAATTAATTAACCTTAGCCATGCTCATAATTGGGGTTAATGTATACAGTGATTGGTGGCAGATGGGCATTTGAGTACTTGCCTTATATATATGCTGCTCCTTTTCCTTTTGGGTTAACCTGTTATTCGTTCAAAGGTCAATTTGAAAGAACTGCACCTATGAGTCGACGTGATATACAATTAATGGGACTTTGATAGAGTCGGTGTAGATGCACTGCAAGGAGAGGAAATCTGTTGCTGTTTTGTCCTAAAGAAAAAATGTACATCGGTAAATCCAGGCCCATATGTGAAGTGTATCATCATGAAAGATCAATAAACGAAAATATCAACAGGGAGAATAGCTCATATATATCTATATATATATATATATATGTCTGTATACTTCTCATGATAAAATCTCTTGATAATTCATGCGTGTTAACTAAATACATTACTCCTTTCGAGCTGAAACTCAATCTGATTCATGGAAAAATGATATGATTTTAGCCTATTCGAGCATTTTTACTTTTACCAATAGTTCATTAACCAACAGCTTGCTGCTGCCGATCTTTTTCTCAACTTCATGGCTGGAGATTTGCTCTGCTAATAAATAGGGTGGTGGCTGCTCCAACCCTTCATGCACCCAGACTTCAAAGTCAATACTGCAATCGGAATAATCGACCCCTGCCATTGCCAGAGCTTAAATTGACCTTGCTTTTCTCACAAACTGCTATAATAAAAGGTACTCTACCGTCTAGTTTGTCATCGCAACTTGCATTAGAAGCATTTATATAGGTGAAGCAGTTTCACCTTTTTCCTGTACTGATTGAAAGTTTCACGGGTTACCTATAAATTGAATTTAGTTGATACTAAATATGTCACTTTATCTATGATCTCTTGTTTTATCTATTTTTTTACCAATAAATGCATCATATATACTTTGATAAAAAAAAAAGGTTAAAATTATATAAATTTAGTACGTAACAGTAATTAATTTACTTGAATGATTAAAATCTTGTTTGATTTATTTTTTTTTATTTTTATATAAATTAATTAAAAAATTAAAATTAAAAATAAAAAAAATTGTGAGAAATGGACGTCAGAGTAACCGCACTTCAAAAATGACCATACATATAATTTTAAGTGTTTGTAGACAATTTTTGGGTCGACTTGACAAGAATACCCTTTAGACCAATTAATCCAAATGAAGGAGGGGCGTCTCGGTCTCTTTCTCCTCTCCCGCCATTCAGATTAAAATTCCAAAATTAAATCTCGATTTAGCTATCCCTCCGTCCAGCTCTCCAAGGCCATTGGGGTATATATCTCGCTGTCTAGCTGTCGCCATCGAGGTCTATATCGCCAGCGAACTTTCTGAGGTTCCCAAAGTGCGGAGATGGAATCAAGGTATGTGTTATGGCTTCTTGGTTTTATTTATGGTTATTCATAGAACGCAATAGCTGATGGGTAAATTGTATGAGTTTCGAAAATGAAATCTGGCTAGCAGTAGCGAAAATTAATCAGTTTATAGCTGATGCGTGAATATTTGTTAGGCATCGTGTCACTGGATATTAGGGTGTGTGATTGGATATTAAGAATCTTAACTTGTTTAATGGGTAAATTATATGAGTCTGGAAACCTAAATCTGGCTGCGAGTAGCGAAATCAATCAGTTTATAGCCGATGCGGGAATAGTTGTTATGTATTGCGTCACTGGATATTATGGTCTATGACTGGATTCTGGATATCAGTAATCGTAACCTGCTTATTTGGCATTAGGTGCTTGAATATAACGTGACTGAATATTTGTTGAGCATTTCGTGACTTGTCTGTACGCATTACGTGACTGAATAATGCATGGTTGGATATTACGTAATACTCAGTCACGTAATAGCTACAAACAAGTCACGCAATGCTCAACAAATATTCAGTCACGTTATATTCAGGCACCTAATACCATATATCAACATAACTAGTCACGTAGTGAAGTCACCCAATACATAACAGGTCACGCTATATGGAATACACCAGCCACGGAAACCTTTAAAACTAGTGTCCAAAGGCCTCAAAAGGCAAAATTAGAGATAAATTGCAGAAGGCAGTCACGCAATGGCACTCTCGCAGTACCTAATAATAAGTCACTCGATGCCTAATATGCACCCACGTTATGCCAACATAACTATCAACCGATCTACGTACTGTCTCAACGTCCCGCAATACATAACAACAGGTCACCATATACATACAATCTACTCACGCAATGTCTTGCATGAAGATTTGCATTGCACAATTCACGCAGCGCGTATAACCCAGTCTCACAATGGCTAATAATACTTCACGCAATGCCTAACATCCACTCACGCAGTTATTATGCATAATACTATAACTTAAACGAATATAAGACATAACCATAAGAAAATATATGCTCAAAGAAAATTTCATAAAATTTCATTAATATTAAGATTCTCCGAAATACAAGAGAAAGGAAATGATGCAAAACATTTTATTTTTTTCCATCGTCTCCTTCTCTTTCCTCTCACTGTATTTCCTCTTTCTTCCTCATGTACTCCCTCCGCCCTCTGCCTGTACTCCCTCATTGCTCTTTCTGTACTCCATCTTCATCACCCTAACTGCGTGAGGGAAAGAGGGAGTACAGGAAGAGAAGGAGGGTATACAGGCGCAGGGCCGAAGGATGTTGCCCCTTCACCAATATCCTGGGTTAGATCCGCGGAAGCCTTTAGACTTTTTAAATTATCCTAGATTGTTTAAGATAATTGATTAAAATGCTTACTGGTTCCCTGTATTTATAGGCATGAATGATGACTCTCCGTCTTCTACACCCATATCCTCATATAAGTGCAATTAATGGGGACGGCACCTGTTCGGCCTAGCGTTTCATCTCCTCATTTGTATCTACCTCTTAAAACCAAAAGCCAAGCCAAACATCATAACAGGCCGAACAGGTACAGCCCCCCCAATGCAGCCCCCCATAATTGCACTTATACGGGGATATGTGTGTGGCAAACGAAGAGTCAGCATTGATGCCTATAAATAAAGGGAACCAGTAACCATTTGAGTCAAATTCAATTATCTTAACATTCTCAGATAATTGAAAATTGAGTCCAGAGAAGGTACAGAAGAGAATGGTCACGGGGGGGTAGCCTCCAAGGAGGATGTGAGGGCCCTGGTGGACAAACTAGAGACATTCGAGCAAGAGGTGCGAGTCCTTTTCGACAGGTTGATGGATAGGGCTCATGACCTGGAGTGTTCCATCCTGTTCAATGAGAAGGCGCTGGCTGAGATCGATGAAAAAGTAGATGAAATTAGGAAGAAATGAACTACGGTTCATTTTTTTGTTTTGTTTTGTAATATCTTTGTTGTCGCATTCTGATTAATGAAAAAACATTTAAGAATTTTTCTCCCATGTTGCGGGTGTTGGTTTTGAAATATTGCATCACTGGTTTTGACATAGTTCGTGACATGTTGTTAAGTATTGCGTGACACTAGTCAATTACGTGACTCTTTATGTTGGCATGAGTGAGTGGATATCACGCATTGAGTGACTTAGTATTAGGTATTGCGAGACTGGTGCTGCTAGACATGAGTTATTCACCTGTTGTATTGAACATGTTGTTCACTACTTTTCAGGGTTTGCGTGACTGGTTTTTTAGAATTGTACCTGTTTGCCCAATACCATTGATTGACTTATTCTTAGGGTTCAGCGAGACAAGGCATGTTCGTGACTGACTTGTTCAATTTATCTCGTTTTGATGCTTTTGGTCACGAGTATTTGGGCATCGCGTGATTGGTTTTTTTATATATAGCGTGACTTGTTTTTGTATATAGCGTGACATATTGTAATGCGTGACTGACTTGTGAAATTTATCTCGTTTTGATGCTTTTGGTCACGAGTATTTGGCATTGCGTGACTGGTTTTTATATATAGCGTGACTGGTTTTTATATATAGCGTGACCAAAAGTAATGAGTGACTGACTTGTGCAATTTATCTCGTTTTGATGCTTTTGGTCACGAGTATTTGGGCATCGCGTGACTGATTTTTATATATAGCGTGACTAGTTTTTATATATAGCGTGACATGCTGTATTGCGTGACTGACTTATGCAATGCACATCTTGTAATGAGGCTTACGTTAACTGGTTTTTAGGCGTGGCATGAATGTGTATTATACATTGCAACACTTATTCTGTTAAATTTCATCCGCCGGCCAAATGTGACTTAGGCATTGCGTAAGTTGTTTTTTTTTTTTTTGCATTCTTGGGAACTTATGTTTAAAAAAAATTGACTGATTGTGACAATTATTTTTTGACAAATTTCAGCAGCGTGCCAAATGTGAAGGTTATGATTACATACAGTGGGTCGATGACATTTACAAGGGTGGTGATACACGAGTTAGAGTTGTTGGGAGTGATTTGTCATTATCAGGCCTAGTGAAACTGGTTGAAGAAGTTGTTGGGGTCGACGCACAGAAGAATGAAATTGATCTACATGCATCGCTGAGACATGCTGCAGGGGTTTCTCGCATAGTTATCAGGGATGATGAAGATGTAGCAAGTATTCTGCGAGATGAGATGGCAGTTGCTGTGTTTGTGACAATTAAGGCAGGAAAGGGAAACGATATTCGACATGAACATGGTATCCAACATAGTCATCGCCTACAACAGAATGGTAATTATTCTGACATACCACAACATGCATTTCCTAACATACAACCATGGCAATCACGTTTGACGTATCGTCAAGAGTTTGAGCAGGCCGAGACACACCTGGGGTGTCTGCAAATGATGTCTGCACAATTCCGATCAGAATGTGCATCGAATGAATTTCATGGTACACTGCAACAAACAAATCTATCAAATGAAAATTCAGTTGGTCAATCGCCGTTCGTAAAGGACACTGTGATGGTTGTGAGCGATGTCGATGCCTCTGATGAGATTGAAGATGATGTTGAAGAGGATGACACGGCGGATACGCATGATGACTTGCACGATGCATGTTCAGATGATGACGGGGGTGAGCACATTGACCTCCCTGCTTTCAATCGTGCAGATGGCAGCACAAGACATGCCACAACTGTTGTGTTAGAAGATGTGCAGTTCGAAGACCATGCCACAACTGTTGCGTTAGAAGGGGTTCAGTTCGAAGACAATGCCACAACTGTTGCGTTAGAGGATGTTGAGGGTGCCGAGCCTATTAACGACGACGGCATCGCCCAAAGGAACGACATTCGTTCGCCAGTGGACAGTGATGAAGAGAGGGTAAATACAGGGGTATCTCGTCAATGGTCATTCCCGTGGTAGATATGATATCCTTCCAAACAGTTACGACAGGGGAATCTGGAGCACACGTCGACCACTTATATCGCGGACAAGTGTTTTGATCGAAGTCCGATTTGAAACGTGTTTTGAGCATGTTGGCAATAAAAGAGCATTTTGAGGTAAGAGTTAAAAAGTCATGCCACGCTCGTTTTGAGGTGGGTTGTAAGGAGAAGGCATGCAAATTTGCTTTGCATGCAACGAAGTTGCCTGAGGGAGATTACTGGCAAATTCGGAAGTTGCATAAGGTACACACGTGTACTGTTGATGTTTTGCAATGTGGATACCGAACTGTGAGCGTGAGGGTTATTGGTGAGCTTATCTCGACCAGGCTGCAAGGAAATTATGTTACCCCATTGAGACCTAAGGAAATAATGGAAGAGATGAATCGCACATGGGGATTGCAATGCCTTTATGGAAAGGCATGGCAAGCGAAGCAGTATGCTGAAAATCTTGTGTTCGGTCCCCCGGAAGAGTCATTCCAACTCATCCCTTCATATTTCCACATGTTGGAACGTGAAAACCCTGGTACGCTCACGAGTGTCGCTACAAATCGGGAACGCCGATTCAAATATTGCTTCTGGGCATACGGGTCATGTATCCAGGGGTTTCGTTGGACCAACATAATTAATGCAAGTACCGTGCATGGATTGTTAAGCAAATCAACATATACAAATTAAAGCATTACAGTTGATCCATAATAATACATAACGGTTCCAATTTCTTTCATGCAGTGCCATACGGATAAATTTCATGCAGTTATGACACTTGTGCCATTCAATATAAAACAAGTCACGCAATGACTTTTAATTAGTCACGCAATTACGAACATTAATTACGCAACCATCTATACACAAGTGACGCACCAATATAAACCCATCGACCATTCGCACAATGTAAACCTTATTACAATCACGCACACCCTAACCCCATGCCATCTACTCGTGTTGTCACGCACTGACCTATCAGTATGTCACGCAAAGTTAAAGCCTAATGCAATCACGCAAATCCTGACCCCATGCCATCCACTCGTGCTGTCACGCAATGACCTATCAATATGTCACGCAATGTTAAACCCTAATGCAATCACGCACACCCTTAGTGACCCCATGCCAAAATCCAGTCACGCACAGCGGGTACGTAAGCCATCAATCACCCTAAATGCCAATTCCTACCAAAGTGTCTGGACGTATACATATGAACCAGTCACGCGACGCCGGTCACCTTTCGACCCCATCAACACCAACAATACCACATTCACCTCGCTATTCAACCATTTCAAACGACAACCAATATCAATATGAACAACCAATAGGTTTATGCTCAAAAACCAAAACCCTCAACATGAAGAATAACCATTTCGTCACACGGTTCAAAATTTTTTAAAAAATAAAATACTTTCCTTAACTAAAATAAAATAAATATTATACCTTTCTCCTCGTACTGTCAACTTCCTCTCACTGCTGAGTATGTGAAGCACCTTTATGCTGATAACAACCACTCTAAAATGATCCCACTGCGAAAATGCTTCGAACTTTGACTGCCGACTAAGTATCGACAAAATTACTTTGGAGGAGATGTACGGTCTGTCTCTGAGAACTGAGTGGTGGATCACATATAAACAGACTTTACCCGTTGCAACGTTTCGGGTTGAGGAGCGGACCCAAAAGGATGCGTCGGTTTCACATTTTCGTCCAAAGGTGACTTCTTGTGTCTAAAAATACTTAAAATTATGGAGAAGTTCATTCTCGAAAACGCCTTATGGATTTCGTCTATAAAAAAAAAATCGTCTAAAAAAAATAATATCAGTTAAAGATCAATTCACAAGAACCAGCCATTTCAACACAACGGCGTAGTAGAACCGCTAAGAAGCAACGGAGTTGAATCATGAGTCTGTCAACATCCTGAAAAGAGGTCGCTGAAAGATCGTGAGAGACAGAACCTGTTGAGTGTTCAGGTTAGCTCTTTCATCCCCTCGGCTCAGACATCAGCCTAAAGGCCATCAAAATACACCTTCAGCTACAGCCACAGCGAAGTCGAAGCCGCAAAATTCCCAACTCACAGCCCTCCACCCAGTCACCAAAGCGGCCCTTGGAACCAGAAGTACACATCAACCCAGAAGCCTCACCATCCCCAGATCTTCCCCCCCCCCCCCCCCCCCCCCCCCCCCCACCATGCTCAAGCCACCACTTCCTATCGAGCATAACTCACACCCCCTTTTCAAGGATGCAGGGTGTGAGCCAGCAAGGCCCTGCCAACCCGAAAGAACGGACCCTCCTCCCCCTTCCAAGCCGTTCACGTTTCCCCTGTCCACAGTTGAAGCAAGAAATGGACCAGCAAGCCCTGAAGAGACGGACAAAAAGGATCCTTCTTCCCCCTTCACTAAAGCATCCTAAAACAACAAGGAAGAAGGAGGACCCTCTCCGTGGATCACAGAACTTCAATCCACACGCCAGCCCCTGTTTTACACCCCCCACCACTGCTAAACACCCCCTAACTCCCAAAGCTGATGCAGAGAAATAAACCAGTAAAAACCAACGAAAACAGAGCAGAAAGAATCTACTTTCCTCTTCACACTTGGAGCTCCTGCTACATCAAAATAACAATAGTGCAAAGAGCATTACGAGCCCCTGAACAATCAACACAAGAAGAAACGAAACAGCAACCCTACAACATTAAAAAAACATGCTGTTTATTTATTTATTTTTTCTCATTTACTCTTTCTCTCTCTTTTTTTTTTTTTTTTACCACTCTGGAATCTAGGAATTCCATTCACCTAATGTCTTTGCTCTATTCAGTGCTGTTAACATTAGGACACTTGACCGTCCCGCCGTTCATAACATACCCTCCCAACCACCTAAGTCCCCTCCCTCTCAACTCCCATCCCCACCTAATGAACTATCAACCAAACCCAAAAACGCAAGAAGGCTCCCCAATCCCTTCGAGGAAGCACAGGGAAAAGACACCCTTGCACATCATCTATTATATAGATTTTATTTTTGGACAATGATATTTCCCAGCAAAGAACATAGTATTATCTTTTAGAATATACCTATACCTAAGCTAAAAATACATCTCTCCCTGCTCTCGAACTGAATTCATATAGGCGGGAACAGAAGAATTGTTGAACTTCAAATTGTTGACAAATTAAACAGCATGAAAACTCTTGACCATATCTACAAGCGTTGGCGTATTAATTCATTTCAGAATGTTGTTGGACTCATCGTTCACACACCTGGGGGCTGAAAAATATATACAAAAACATGAAGATAGTACTTATGGCATAAGAACCATTTGCCAGTATCCTTTCTTTCAACAAAAGAAAACATGGTTGTGGACTTTATCAATATTTAAAACATATAACTAAAATGTTGGTAAACTATGATGCCATTGATCGAGATCACCGAATATAGAACTCTATAAACTTGCTATCATAATAATCTGGTTCATTAGGGCAAGCTTCGCTTAATTTTCTGTCAGCACAAGTTGACATTTTCCAGTAAAGAATTTTATAATTTGCTTGCTATTAGGGGAGAAAAGAGATCAATTAAACCATGAAGTAATTGATGTTTGCTCGAGGAAAAAAGAAACATGGTTTGATGAATTATGTAATTCCTGAGATGAGACCTGCATAATAATTTAAGAAATCCTCAACATTGCTCCTAACTGAAAGCCTTAAGACAAGAGAAAACAAGGGAAAAAGAAGAGCCAACTCCATGCTGCTACATCAGAAATAGATGACATAAATCACTTCATTTTTCATATCAACGATGTACATCATTATTGTTGATCCGTTCAAGCATTTCGCCTTGTTCACAATTCTTCAGCCAGATCGTTTCACTCTCATTACAGTGACCACTAGCACCATTATGTGAGTTAACAAATTGATGATCAAATGGGAGATAGAAGAGCTATCCTTGACATTGTTTTGGAAGATGTCTTCCTCTGCTTCTCCAGCTAGTAAATGGGGTGGAGGCTCCAGGTCCTCAAGCTCCCATTCTTCAATCTCCATTCCCCATTCAAGATAATCAATTCCTGCCATTGCTAAAGCTTCTATTGAGACTGACATTCTTTATGCAGGTAGTGTTTTCTTGCCTTGCTAGTGGTTGTAATAAAAACTAGACAGAATGGTTATGTTCTTACAGAATGACAACAGGAAGAGCTGCTAAATACTAGGAAGAAGCTAGCTTTTTTTTCAAAATTCACAAGTAACATGAGAAAATCCTCTTCAACTCTCATGATTGCTCTGTTGTGTACAGTCTCGTGACCATAGAGCCAATTCGGTTTGGTACAGATTAAACACATGACAAAAGCTTAGTAGCTGACGTATTCTTCAGTGTTAGCTCAGTAATTTAACGTATGTTTGATGTCTGTCACCATTTCTTCAATTAAGCAACAGTGTTGTAAATAGTGTCGTGACCATATATAGAGCCAATTTGGTACAGATTAAAGACATGACGAAAGCTTGGTAGCTGACATATTCAAGTATTAGCTCAGCAGTAACGTATGTTTGATGTGGTCACCATTTCCTCAACAATTAAACAACAGAGTAGATGTTGACAACCGAACAAAGGGTACGTAGTGGAGAGTTTGGAATCATATTCTAAAGTAGATAAATCAAACCATGAGGAATTTAAAAAAGGTTTAATTGAATTTAAGTTCCTGTAAATAAATTTTTACTACGTAGAGATTCCACTAGGTTAAAGAAAAGAAAGGAATCCTAAATATACATATGTTAAAAGTAGAAAATACCCTAAGGATATCATGATAATATTGCTATGTACCCGTTAACCGTCTCTATGTGCTTTGATATAAACAAGATACATCTTGTCATTGGAAGGAAAGAACATCAGACTTGTAATTTCAGTTAAAATTTCATAATTCCATTTGGAAGAAGCTTAGAAGCGTTAGATAGAATTTCTCTTTTTTTTTTCTTGGAAATAATTAGAATGGAAAAGGATATATGTTTAGATATATCGCATGCTTCTACTGATAAAGGTGTATGAACCGTGAGCATTGATTCATGGTTGAATACTAGCTGAGCTGACGAAGTCAAGGCTCAAGCAGCGTTCTGATCTGGGCCTTGATGCAATTAATATTAATTTCGAACCACACATGTTGATATTGTCTATACTTGGTTTCTTGTAATTTGATTTTTTTTAAAAAAAAGGCCAAGTCGATATATTGAATATCACAAAACAGTATACATCGTTAAATTATAAACTGGTCATGCTACAAAAAACCAACATCAAATCACCACACAGACTAACACCCATGATATATATATACCAATCACAATCAGACAAAACACCAAAAACATGAAAATAATATCAAATATTTATTTAGGACATTTTGTAGCAGGCCAGGATCATGACTTTAGGAGAACGGAAATTCTCAACTTTCTAAAAGAAATAGTTTCTCTCCCTTATATATTTGATCATCCCTGCAATCTGAAGTCCAGTTTTAAAATTTTTTCAAATTGGGAAATATTTGAGATGCATGACACTTTCTTCTTTTGGAACGTTGAAATTAACCATAATCAATAATGAGTTCACACACACTTGACCTCAACTTGAAAATCTGGTCATGGAAGTTAACTAGTTCCTGCTGTTGTTAAAACAATAAAACTTCATCAAAATTTATGTAGGCAGTCTTCTCTTTGTTTCAGAATTGAAGGTCTCTTTCCAACTGTAGGTTGGGGTAGTGGGGGGTTTTCTAGGATTAGAGCCATCACCAAAGCAATAGTCTCGTGACCCTATAGAGCAGTTTCGTGTTGATTATCAAAGCAATGACGCAAGCTTGATTGCTATTGTATGTGATCGCTTTCAACCTGATGTGACCTCTAACCAGATTAAGTACTAGCAGAGAAGATGTTGATAGCAAAACAAAACAATACATAAATTAAAATAGGTTTTGTTGAATTTAGGAACTTAATACTACTATATTTTGACCACCAGAGGGCAAAAAAGAGTAAATTATTTATCTGGAACTCGAGCACTTTGAGGGCATATAGTCACAGTTGCAAAGCAGTCGTGATTAGAATTCAGTCCGGACTTAAGCACTAAGAAATGAATTCAATGATAAATTTACCCTTAAAGAATTACTCATCATTAAACCAGAAAAATAAAAGACACAAATTAAGGAAAGATATGTACAACCAGAAAAAACCGCAGTACTTGAAAGTTGGAACATGAGAAACAAATTATCAGGAACATAGGAAAGATGCAGGGTGATTGCCACTGGATGCTAAATTCTAATAGATCTGGCATGTCTTATTATACTTACTACAAGGGGTGGTTCACTAGGACCAGATACGCTGTCTTTTTCACTTGTATTTGTATTTCCAAGAGATAAAGCTATCGGGACAGGCTGATAGCCAACACCAGCATTATGATAGCCAACACCAGCATCTGGCTTAGCAAGTCGAAATGGTTTGCAGAAGAGCCATACGTGATACTGTTTCCAATGATTTCTTCCTCTCCTTCTTCTTCAGCTAGCAAGTGGGCCGGAGGCAAGTCCAGGCCATCCTGTTCCCATTCTTCAATATCCATGCCCCATTCAAGATAATCAATTCCTGCCATAGCTAAAGCTTCTATTGAAACTGACATGATTTATGAAAATTGGGTCTTCTCTTTTTTCGAATTTGTTCTTGCAACAAAGAACAAAATAGTGTGTAGATTGTTTGAGAACTGAGAACGACTACAATCTTATTTATAGTAAAAGCAACAAAACACAAGTACGCATTTATGTTACGCATATGATTTTATGATAGGAATAAGATGCAGATTTCTCCAAATTCACGAGCAGCATGAAAATCTCATGCATGTTTCTCTTCAATTCTTAAAATAGGTTTCCTTTTGGAGAGTTCGTAAGACGTATAGTCATCAAAGAAGCAACAGTCTCGTGATTGTATAGGCAGCTTTCTATCCACTAAAGGCATGACGCAAGCTTGGTAGTTGATGTATGTATTCACGCTTGTGAGCTACTTGACCAATGATGTTGTGACCCTGTACCCTAAAGAAGCAACTGAAGAGCTGTTGACAAAAATTTCAGAATCTTATATATAACCAGATCCATGAAGAAATTAAAAGAGGTTACTAATAAATATTTTCACCAATAATTAGAGGGTAAAGTTAAAAACTGATTGCACCAAGTGTTATCACCTAATGATTTGAATGTATGGGTTTCGGCTTGTTTATGATGTTGGAACGCAGGGTCAAGCTGGCTTCATAATCAGTGTTGAGTCCTTCATACGCCTGCTGATTTGCAACGTGTAACCGGATACAGGTTTCTTTTTGATGATGGTTAAAGAAAAGAAAATGGATGGCTATGTTTTTGAAGCTGTAAATACAAGGGATTTTTAGGGACTAGGAAGGTGTTAAAGGTCTGTTAACAACGATGTTGAAATTGTGGGACTAGATAAAGTGACAGTTTGGTTGCAATGGGACGAGCATTTTATGGTGCACAGGCCTTTTTGGTTATGCTTGGGTGCAGGCCTCTTTGCTAAGGGTATGTTTGATCCTATTGGCAACCAGATATATTATATTGTTGTATTGTATCTTTATATGCAAGAGAGGACATGTTAGGGTCTCACGTCTAGCATGTGCTTAATTGCATCACAACCACAACGTAAGAGTAGAATTTTGTAATCAAATTTCAGTAATGAATATAATTTTCATATTCTTTTAAAAAAAGTTAATAACTGATTTATATAAAACCAAGTAATGTTTTATTAAGTTGTTAGAGTTAAGTTGAATCTTATCATCATGGGTGAATTGTCATTTAAAGGATTTTAATAAGTTGGTCAGGAGACATATTTTGGGATCGGGCAAGAAATTAAGGGACACAGGGTCAGGGTAAAGGATTTGCATTCCCCCTACCATAGTGAACGTTTCTGTGGAAACCGATCACTTGATTTTATGCAAACTGTAGCTATATCCTCTATCCTCTTCTTCTCTTCTTCATTTTTTTTTTCTACTCACTTAACTATACATTAACTTTTATTCAAAATTCACCTTCTAATTAATTAACAAGAAATCAAGTCGAAGTTTCTATTCCAACTTAAAGGGAGAAGAAAATGGAAAAAGGGGCAAAGGGGAGTAATGTGAGGTATTAATCATAATGTATGAGAAGCAACAACATTACGTTACCACACTGTTGACCAAAGCACAAATCGTACTTTCATCTTGCTGTACAATATTGATTCATCTAAAGTTGACCTAAATCTTACTTTCCCTCTTATCAGGATGGAGTCAGTAAATTTTTATTAGAGAGCCAAAAGCAAAAGAATAAAGGTTAAAAAATTTTAAAAATTAATATATTAAATTCAATTAATAATAGAAATATAAAACTAAATATAAAACTATAATATGTAAAATATAAATAATTAAAAACGATATATAAGATTAATAATTTATTTATATAATCAGAATTATTTAAAGATAATATATTCAAGATAATTTCATTTCAATTAAATATAAAATATAAAGCATATAAAAAAATATACTCAAGTTAATTTCCTCTTATATAATCAGAATTAATAAAAAAATAATACATTGATGAAAGTTTAAATGACAATGTAATACTACAACTTACATTTCAAAACTACATAATAATTTATTAATTTTTTAAAATTTAAAATCATTGAAAATAATCTACATAACATAAAAAAGAAAAACATAACAAATAAAACGTAGATACCACATATGACATAACAAAAAAGGAAAAAAAAATATATGATTAATGGTTTGTAGAAATTTGAGAAAAAAATTTATAGAAATTTAGAATATATAAACAAATAGAATAGAAATGAAAAAAAATAAACAAATATAAATAAAAATAATAATATAAATTGATAGAAAAATAAAAAATTTTAAATTTGAGTGAGATATGTGAAATCATTTTATTATCCTTTATTTATATCAATTATTAAATAAAAATTATTTTGAAGAGACCATTAATAAAATATATAAAAAAATTTACAAACTTTATATGTTATGAAAAAATTTTGGAAAATTTTGGAGGGGCCATGGCCCCATCACTTAAGGAGGCTCTGCCCCTGCCTCTGATAGATATGTTTGGAAAATTATAAGCAGAGTTGAGGGAAGCCATGATGCAAGCTTGATAGCTAGCTTGATTAATTAATTAAATCAATTAAAAAGTGCACATTCTCGTGACCTTATACTTTGAGCAGCAATTAGAAAATTTCATCCGAAAAGAGCATTAGGAAATGAATTGCTCACATATGTATACGGAACACTAAAATCGCATGTCTGTAATGATAAAGGGGTGTGAATTGTAAAGGTGTGCGAACACTACCTCATTGCTACTTAGCCAAACAAGTCAAAGATTTATGAATTGGTCTATTAAGTTTGACTGTTTGACTTCTTACACACGGTACTCCAGCAATTTCTCAAATAAAGAGTTTAATTATTGAATTCAAACTCTGAACCAATTATATCTATATTTTTCAACAGGAATTGTCTTAATTAGAATAAAAACACTATATTTATTCTTTCTGTCATAACACTTGACATATAATTAATTTAATTATGTGCAAAATTACACATAAAGTAAAAATTAATAATGTAACAACAAATTAAAAAATCACTCCATCTAAATTTTTTAACTTGTAATGGAAATCTTAATATGTAGCAATCTTTAGAAGAGTGAAAGCGTTTTATTTTTATTTCAAAACATTTAAGAATTGTAATACAATATAACGTTTTAATTTGTTTGATGGTCAAATTTTTTATACAACAACAAAAGGTATAGTATAGTATAATCTCATTGACACTCGGTGCACCCCGCTTATCCTTTGCTTCTTTTTGAAAAGATCAAGCAAAGGTCAGTGACTCAGTGAACACAACATATATTTCTTATGTTCATTTTCGTGTTTTTTTTTTCTTTTTGGTTTTAGTGTAGATTTATTCTGTTATAAAGAAGCAAGAAAATAGAATCAACTTATAGAACTGTTTGTTTTAAATATTGAAACATTTCTCTTTACAATAAATAGTAAATCAAAACTAAACTAATTTTAAGGTCTTGGAAGTTGTTCAGTTGTTGAGTTTACTCTTTGAAGGTGATGATGAGGTGGTATCAATAAATTGGTTGAGTTAGAGTGAGGACTGGGAACCCATCCACGTTAATGTTTCCATTTTTTATGCCTTATTATGTGTTGGATTCTTTATTTACTTTTTTTTTTATGAATGATAATGATAATGAAATGGTTATTGCCATTAAAAAAACACTATATATATATGTATATATATAATTAGTTATAGTGGTTGGATTATGCTATATTTCACATTTCACTTTGCCTGGAAAACAAGACATCCTTAACAAATTACTTTCTGCTACTTGATAACAACAAAGAAAAGGAAAAGGATTAATATAAATATTCTCTTTTAACTTTAAATTTTTTGTTTCCACCGGAGGAATTATTTGAGGTTTTACTAACTAATTGCATATCTACTATATATGCCGTTCTCCACTATTGCGTTAAGAATTAAGATCGGGTATTGCACTCTGTCAATGAGAAGGAGATTAAAAGACTTTAATCTTTTATTTTGAGGAAACAAATTTGATTATGATTTAGCTCAGCTTTAACCTTAATTAACTATTTCAAAATCAAGAATTAATCAGTTAGCATATATGCAAATAACCAATCAAGCACCACTAAGTTGACATGTTCAAAGATGTTGGCATTGGTTAACGAATTCTTATAAAATCAATACTATTCAAGCCAGAAATTCAAAGAAAAGTAGTAATTGTTTTTATGTTAACCATAAGATACTATGAAAAAAACTTATTGGTGAATTGATCCTTGCCAACCCTAATGGCAATGATTTACAGGGTATAATGTAAGAGCTTGGCTAATAGGAGATTGATTAGAGTCGGCTGTGTTACTCGTAATAATTTATATTCTTAATTTCATGAAATAACCACAAGATCTTGAGATATTATAATCATAGAAAAATTTTACTTATACTGTATAAAGAAAAAAAGAGAAAAGTTGAATTGAATTTTGTTGAAAATATCTTTCTCCTTTCATGTTTTAACTTTCATTCTCTTGGTTTTAAGATCTTTAGCCTCGCCTCTTACTTTGTTCTTTGCATGATACTGGTCTTGTGTTGATGACTGTTGAGCAGGGGGAAGGGTGGCGTGCGCTTCCGGATGTAAGGGGGAATTTTTGTGGTGGCCTCTTGAGACTCCGTTTCTGGATTGCCATGAAAGGGGTTTTGTGGAGTTAGCTTCAGTCGCTTTGTCGGATAGGTGGATCAATGAGAGCTTTTTAGGAATGTCTTGAATGGGATGATTGGGTTGCGGCCTATTGCCTGTGGCTACTGTTTTTTTTTTTGCAAGAGTCACTCCTTTCTCTCTTGGGTTGACTGGAGATTGGTTTTGGGTCTCTTCAGGGGTTCTTTTTTCCCCTTTTTTTTTGAGGAGATGTTGGCCTGAGCTGGCTGTTCTGTTCGTGGTTCTTTGCTCAGGTTCTTCAAGGTTGCAGCTCGGACTATGTTGATGGAGGTTGGCGATGGTAGGAGTTGTAAGTGCTCCTTCATGCATGGCACTTGGGAGGTCTTTAATATCTAAGGGTTGAGTTTTCTCTCTCGGCTTCACGCTCGTGCTTTGGAGGGAAGCGATTCTACTTTCGATGATCTTTTGACTTCTGACTATGCTAGCTTTTTTGTTGATTCGTTCCCTAGTTAGGCTTTGGTTCTTGGTTGATTTGATCTGCTGTGATGCTTGTTTTTTTGTTTCTAAGCTTTTGCAGCTGCTGAGTGTCGTTTCTCCAACAGCCACTAATTTTTGTGAGTGGCAACTCTATTTTGTATGTACAGTCTTTCTTCCCAAACCGGGTTGCAATGCCATCAGAGTCTCTCGCCAATTAGGCAGGAGACTTCACATGGCATTCCCGTTATGGAAAATAAAATTACTTTTCAATATATATATATATATATATATATAAATGTTTATCAAAAGTAATATTATCAAACTAATATAATCATGTTATAAATGGAAAGTAGTTAATTAGTCTTTTTTCCTAATTGAATCAGAAGAACATACTAGGGTCCAAATACCTTGACCTGATTGAACTTATAACTGATATTTGGTAACTTAAAGCACTATTGAAATCATTTGGTGGCAATTTGGCAAACTTGGACTCTTTGAAAAGTATTGTGGAGGTTAAATTAATTAAGAGGAATGTCCCCTAGATTTCAGGCAAGCAAGAGGCTCAAATTATTAAATATCCAAGACAACAATACCCACTCCAACCCGCATTGACTTTATAAAAAAATGGAATTTGAAAAAAGCAAAGAGAGAAATCACAAATCACAAATGACATAATGTTCTATGAACCAAAAAAAGAAAAGAATGCTAAGAATTTTAACGTTTGCCTTAAGATATAGAGTGTACCCTTGTAATAAGACAAAGAAAAAAATTTAGAAGCAAATGTAGATAACATGATATGTTATCAGCCTAGATTATATTTCTGTTGATTAATTAGGAATCTTAATCTACTATTACTCATTATGAACAAGGCTTCCATGAGTATGAATGCCATGCTAAACCAAAAAATTGATTCTTGGAAAATTGGAGAGATTGAGACTATATGCATTTATATATATGGGTTTAGTACTTGTGTGTTTGTTACAACTGTACTTAATGCAACACATGATGATGCAGCAACATTTGAGTCAACATGTGACTTTAACATCTTAAATGCTATCGATACCACAATTAGGTTGAAAGAAAAAGTGAAAACTATGTCACAAAACTTGAGTAAAATACCTAAGAAAATTAAGGAGAATAATGTTGATATGATGGAAAAAATGAAGTAATGGCAGAAAGTATGAAGGATTTTATGACACTTATGGAAGCAATGATCCTGACTAAATAATGCACTTTCAAAACAAGGATGTACAGGTACTTGAAGTTCAAATTTTGAAGAGTAAGATCGCGACATTTATGATTTCTTTTTTCTGCATTTGAACTTAAATACTTTTTTAATATGCAGACAATAGCACATTTAAGTTTATATTTATATTTGTTTGACATTTTAAAATATTGTGTGTTTATATTGATTTTTAATCGTATCAACTTGACTTTAAATTTTATATTTTAATGTTTATTTTTGTTAGAATTTTGGATGTCAATTATGAGTTATGAAAGTTGATTATTATGATTTTTATTAATTTCGTTGGTAATTACAAATAAAATTCTATTGGTAATGATTGAATTACCGACGAAATTCCGTTAGTAATACTAAAAAAATTTTGTTGGTAATAATTAAATTACTTTTGAAATTCTATTGATTATTCCAACGAAAATTTGTAACTAATGACTAAATTATCAACTGAATTTTATTGATAATTTTCAATGAAAATCCATAAGTAATAAATAAATCACTGACAGAATTTCGTTGATAATTTTCAACGGAAATCTATACGTAATGATTACAGTACGTATAAAATTCCATTCACAAATACTTATAGAATTTCATAGGTATTGATGAAATTACCAATGAAAAATTTCATTGGTAATTATCGACAGAAATTTGTTGGAACAAAATTATCGATGAAAAATTCTATAGAAAATTTTTGTCTTTTTTGACGAATTAATATTAAAATAATTGAAAATATTATAATTTTTTTCAACAAAAATTTTCGTCAAATATTTCTAACGAATTTTTAACAATAAGAATTACCGTCTACTTGTTTAGTTATAGAATTTCTAACGAAATTTTCTATTGAAAATTTATTGGAAAAAGTCAATTTTGAAGGATTTTTGATTTTTTTTTTTATGACAAATTTCGTTGAAATTAGTGTGATTTTTGGTAATGAACAGTAAAGGTGTGATTTCTTTTTTTATCCGAAAAATTTCAAAAAAAAAAACAAGGCCTTCTAACTTCGTGTATGAAGTTATTCTTCTTGAAATGCTTCATGGTTGTAGCCAAATTTATCTCTTCTCTGAGTTCTGGTATACTTGACTGCTGCTGAGGGCCTCTGTTATTGTCCTTGTTAGTGGAAAAAGGCCTTACTTGAACTAAATTTTTGCTCTTAGTCAAGTGGTGTGCATGGTTGTATTTTGTTTTTGTACAGATTGAGAGGAGGGAGATGGATTGTGATTTTTTTTTCTGTAACTCACGGCTATGCCCCGGATGGGCAGGGAACTACGATGACAACTGGGTCATGCCTTTTTTATGAGCTAACCTCAGTGCCGTTTGTGAGTGTGATGCAAATGTTGTAGGTGGGGGAAAGGCAAGGGGTGCTGTGCAGGGCATTTAAGGTGACTTTGCAATAAGGCTTTGGAGAAAGAGATATATTCCATGAACCAATTGCACAGTTGCTGTGAGCATCATTCTTTTCTAGATTTTGTTCCTTTCAATTGTTTTATGCCTTGCCACGCCACTACTTGGATGAACAAATATCGTACAAGGAAAGGAAAACACAAAAGGATTTCTTCTTTTTTTTGTTGTTTTGTTTGTTTTTCCTCTGGATTAAGAATAAAGACCAGATTGAGGAAGTAGAAGAGACTACAATATATGATTATAACAACGAAGCCAAGAGCAACCTTAAGAAAATTGATTCAAAAAATATATTTGAACTGAATTCATCTATATTACAATGAGCTCTATCTTAAGTAAATAGTATAATAATTTGGGTGTAATTATTTTTACAACGAACTTTAGTTTGATTTTAATTAAATATTATCATATTAATTTGACTCAATTAGTTCAATTTATTTTATGTACAAAATAAGATAAAACTCAAACACTTTAAGACAAATACAAATTTTCTATTTGAATAAAACTTAATTACATATTTACATGACCAATCATGAAAAAAAAATCGAATTAAAAACGTACATGTTCCAATTTTTTTTTTTGAAAATATTACTTTATTTGTCACTTTATTTTGTTTTTCTAAAATATTTGAAATGTGGGAAACTGAAAGAAAGCACATGTGCGTCACATGCTATTGCTATTTCACCAAACTCGCGTACTCAACAATAATATGACCTCGTCCGCTGTCATAAACCCAACAAGAAAAAGAACAGGAACCCAAAAAGAAAAAAAGCACCGCCAACCGACTACTTCACACTACCAAAAAGAAAAGAAGCCGAAAACTCGATGAAAGCAAAGTAATTGGCAGCCTCGGTTATGGAAGCCAAGTCGGGGAATTATCGCCAGCATCTTTCTCCATATTCCTCATCACTATCTTACCATTTGTTCCATTCTCTCTTCTCCTTCACGCCTCTCTGACTCTCCTCTTATAACCCACTTCGATGCTTTCTCTTCCTCGATTTCCTTCGAGACCTCGCATCGTTTTTTTCTCTAATAATTGGATTTTTTGCTATTTCTTTTTCTTTTTGAGCAATGTATGGCCCAGATCGCTGCTTGTTCATTGACTCGACGAGGACTTCACAACAGTTGAATCTTGATCGTCCATTTTTGTCAGGTGGCTTGTTTCTCAACGACCAAACACTGCCTTCCTCGTTCGTTTCATTCATTTCGTTAAAGACCCAGAAGTGTTTTGCTGATAAAAATGACAATTTGAGTTTGGTTTCGTGTTTTGTGAGTGGTGGGAAGAGTAGTAAAACGCTGCGTTCTGTAAAGTCGAGGAGAGGTGGTGGTAAAGGGGGCTGGTTTTTATCGGTGAGTTTGTCGAGGGAGGAAGGGTATGTTGGCGAACCAGGAGAAACTTGGGGGCAAAATGGGGATAAGAACTTGGAAGAAGAGCAAGAAGGGATGGAAGAGGAGAAAGAGAAGTTGAAAGTAAAGAAGGGATCAGGTGCTTTGAATACCACCAAACATCTTGGGGCTGGTGCTGTTGCTGCTATGGTTTCAAGGTTTTGGCTTTTGTTTTCTCTATTTTAATTTTTTCATTTATATTTTTGGGTTACAAAGTCTGAATATGTTATGTGAAAAATGGCAGGGATGGTTTTAACTTTAATATCTGATAGAACATTAAATGACAAAAATTTTCTCGTAATTCTTGCCTTTTCTTAGACATTTTTTTTTGGTGCTGTTTGGCACGGTGTGAAATATTAAGAACTGACTAATCAGGACCCTCAATTCTAAGTGATCGAATTATATAACAGCTTGATAAGTATGAGTGCTGGAATTGAACAGAATATAAGTTAATAGTATTGTGGCAAATGTTAAGAAGAAAATGAGTTGATAATCTGATAATGGTTTAAAGATTATATTCATTTTACTTAATATGTTAGGCGATAATTTCAAATTTATTGTTGAATTGAAAGCTTTATCAAGCACACTTGTTACATGATGGTGCAGAAAAGGTTTTATGGTATACCTTTCGGTTGTACTTTTACATCTCCCATGATACAATGATATTGCTCATAGTACCTTAATTGCTTGTAATTCATCTCCAGTTGTTGAATTAGTATCTATTGAATCACATTTCCTAGCTCAAATAGTTGTTTGCTTGTGTAACAGGACTTTCATTGCTCCTCTGGAGAGATTGAAGTTGGAATACATCGTTCGTGGTGAACAGAAAAACCTTATTGAACTAATTAAATCTATTGCAGCCTTAGAAGGGTTGAAAGGTTTTTGGAAAGGGAATTTTATCAATATTCTTCGCACTGCTCCTTTTAAGGCTATAAATTTCTATGCATATGATACTTACAGAAGTCAACTATTGAAATTTTCTGGAAATGAGGAAGTGACAAACTTTCAGAGGTTTCTTGCCGGTGCTGCAGCTGGGATTACTGCTACTTTGCTTTGCTTACCTATGGACACTGTATGTAACAGTTTAAGACTTCACTAATTTGGTTACATAGTTAGCCTCCTCTTTGTGTATTATGTGTGGTCTGGTTGGGGTGTGGGGGATTTTGTGGAATTTGATATCTTCTTGTTTTGAAGTGTTCATAGTATATGTTCTTAGATTTTGCTGCATGATCTGATGAGATGCAAGGATGGGACTGGAAGTAACATGCTTCAGTGAGTTTACTCTACTTGCCCTTTGTATGTAGTGTACAGAAAGGGGATGATCCTCTTCTTGATAGGTCCTGCCTCTTCAATCTTTATGGTTTAAGTGCTGTTGTATTTACCTGTGATTTCTGTCTCCAAGATTTCACATGATGCCATTGTTAAGCTGTCTCTTTTATTCATAAAACTTGGATAATAAGTCAACAATTCAGTGTCCTAAACTGAAACATGTAGTTTCTGTCCCAAGAATATTATACTTAAGATTATCTGATTTGGATTGGGGTATGGGATTTGGATGTTTTGATGTCTAATGGAAATCAAGGGATGAGATATTCCCTTCATGCATGCGAGGCACTTTTAAGTCCATATTCTTTGTTATTGCATAGTAACGGTTCCGCCCCTTTTTCAGGACACCTCTTTAGAACAAGGTAATATCATGTCTTTGGTGACTTCTGCATGTCCTACTTCTACAAAAACTTTTGTTATGGATGCAAGTCAGCAACAGATTTAATTTTTTTGAATACTATTTGCTTAACAATAGTCTGACGAAATTAGTTGCGTCCTGTTCCATGTCTCCAACCTACGTTAGTTATTGTAATAGATTCTTTGTAATTTGATGTCTATGCCTTCTTGAGAATTCCATTCGCTTATACTTATTCACACCTTGTGGTCAGAGTAGATGGCCTTCCCTTTTTATACCTTTTTCTGGTACAGTTGGTTGCTATTAAGTTAGCTATTTGAATGGTGACTCTGCTAAAGTAATTTTGATATCTCAATCTAGGCTGTGCTCTTAATATTTGTTTCTTGATTGTGGTGTTTGGAATTGGTCTCCACTTGAAATCATTGCTAAATCACACTGTACATGCTAATTTCAGATAAGGACAGTAATGGTAGCACCGGGTGGGGAAGCATTGGGTGGTTTGATTGGTGCTTTCCGTCACATGATTCAGACTGAAGGGTTCTTTTCACTTTATAAGGGACTAGTGCCCTCAATTATAAGCATGGCACCTTCAGGTGCTGTCTTCTATGGTGTCTATGATATATTGAAGTCAGCCTATCTTCACTCACCTGAAGGGAGAAAAAGAATTCAAGACATGAAACAAGGTGGGCAGGAGCTGAATGCATTTGAACAATTAGAATTAGGTCCTATTAGAACATTACTATATGGGGCAATTGCTGGTGCATGTTCTGAAGCTGCTACTTATCCATTTGAAGTGGTGAGGAGGCATCTTCAAATGCAAGTTCGTGCGACGAAGTTAAGTGCATTGGCAACTTGTGTCAAGATAGTTGAGCAAGGTGGCATTTCTGCTCTTTATGTGGGATTGGTTCCCAGCTTACTGCAGGTACTAATTACATCTCTCTGGGAAATGGACTATGACTCTATTTTATGAATTTTTTTTATGTCTATTTGATTAATTAGATGCTCTAATAATACAAGTAATGAGTATAATACACACACACAAAATGTGCAACTTCTTTTTAATGCAATTAACTGAAAAATTTGCAGAGAAATAACTTTTGGTTTAGTTTCTGATTTGGACTTAATACCTATTTGTTATAAAATGAACTTCTCATTTGATGTTTTTCATCAAGATCTTGTATGATTCTGTGAAGCAATATAGGATTGCACCAATTTGTTGTTCCAAGTTTCTTGCTTTCTTTGTTTACTAACTTAATTCATTACATCATGCTACAGGTCTTACCTTCAGCTGCCATAAGTTACCTTGTTTACGAGTTCATGAAGATAGTTCTAAAGGTGGAATCGGCATAGGAATTTTATCTACTTGACTAAAAAAATATAGGAGGGAACTATTGAGATTGAGGCTGGGGGTGGCGTTTTATTTCATAAAAGGAAACCTTGACAACTTCAAGTTTACCTTCATCAGTTTACAACACAACAGAAGGACAATAATCATTTGTAAAATTCTATAGCCATGATGTTCTTCAAACTTATTTGATAGATCAACCACTTTGAATTATTTCGAAAATAACTTTTACCCATTTAGTAGAATTACGAGTATACTTTATTTTCTCAATACATTGTTACAATTTTTTGTCCTTTATAAACTTTTTTTACCTTTCAAAAATATTCTAGAATCTACAGATGTGAATTTAAATGAGCTTAGAGAGGAAATTAAATTTAAAATTTTAAATAGATTGTTTATTAAAAATAAATTTAATTGTATTAATTGTATTAATCATATTATATGTTAATTGTGATAATCGTGTTTAAACATGTTATCAAACATGTCGAATTATAAAAATTTTAATTTGATATATTTAGTGAACCTGTGTTAATCATATTGTGTGTAGATCTTTAACACATTTATTTAATTATGTTGTATCCATGTTTATCATGTAATTGTTAATATTTTATATTTACATATGATTAAAATACGGGATATGGGAAAACGAATTTTGAGATATAACTTTGTGTTGGGCTCAAAATAGTTGGTCTTTTTGAGTTTCGTTTTAGGTAGGCCCGAAGCGTTTTAGCTAGAGTTGTTGTTTTAGGTTGTTTCTTGGGCTTCTTTCCTTCTTTACTAACAAATCTATTTTAAATTTATTTTAAAAGATTACACTTCAAATAGTACAATGAAAATTTTAACTGCAGTAAAGCAGTGGCATCTAACTTTACGTGGTAAAAGATAAACAATGTTAAGTGTCAGAATGGTTTATCATGGCAATCAAATCTAATAAGCCAGCTAAATTTTAAACAGAAAGTAGGACATGTCCCTTACAAGATTAGGGCAGACATGAAGAAGAGATCATTCAATTGTTGCGCCATTGTAAAGCAGTAGAGATCAGACTAGTTCACCGAGGAAATAACTCTAGTATCTAATATTGGTAAATTTGAATAGTTTCCACGTGTTCTCCATGCGTGTATTCACACAATTCTTCCATTACATTACTTAGAAAATAAAAACACAGGTATTCATTGAAAATTACAGAAATTCTCAATTTGGCTCCGAAATAAAAACCATAAAGAGGAAAATAAATAATGAATCAATAATAAATTCGGATAATTAAAACAAGATAACATGAACAAAAGAAAGAAAGATCTGTCAAAGCTCTTTTTTGGTCATTGGAATTGTGAAGGAAATTAATGCAGAAAATCGCTGTATAGATTGATTATAGCAGCTTATAGTGTTCAACTCATGTTCCCTGTAGCCTTTTTTGCCAAAGTACGAATCGTACCTTCTGCTTACCGTACAATATTGATCATTGAATGTTGACCAAAATCTGGCTTTCTTCTAATAGGTATGTATGGAAAAATCAGCAGCGTCGAGGGAAGCCATGACGCAAGCTAGCTAGCTTGCTTCTTAACCAACTTAAGTTAAGGAAGTAATTTGAAGATTTATATGCCAATTTTGGCTATTAACAAAATGCCTTGACTAATTTAAAAAAAAAAAACGAGAAATTGGTTAAGATCATAAGTCACCTTTTCCTGTCTAGCCTGTTAATTATACTTCAACAAATTAATGTGCAATACAGGGAAAAATTGTGAAAAGAAAAATACATGAATTCATATTTCTTTTTTTTTTCTTTTAAAAGGCATGTTTTTTATTAATCGAATATGATATTTGTTATTAAGTGGTGGATCCATATATTTTGATAGGATCATTTTTGGATTGATTTCCATATATATATATATATATATATATGAATTAAATAAATCATTAGAAAAGCCACATTCTCGTGAGCTATACTTTTGAGTAATTAGGAATTTTATTAGAAGGTTTCATCTCCAAAAGAGCACTAGGAATGATAAATATCACATGCTTGTAATAATGAAGGAGTGTGAACATTATCTCACAGCCACTTCACCAAAGAAGTCAAGATTTATGAATTGGTTAATGAAGTTTGATTGCTTATACACGGCACTCCAGCAATTTGTCAATACAGAATATCACGATGTCAAAAGACTTTTTTTTTTTTCAACACAAATTTTATTATTGAATTCAAACTCTAAACCAATTATACCTATATTTTATATATTTTTCACCACAAATTGTCTTAATTACGATAAAAATACTATATTTATTCTTTTTTCATGACACTTGACATATAATTATTTTAGTTACTTGCACAATTACGCGTAAAGTAAAAATTAATAATGTAACAAAAAATTAAAGTATCACTCCATCTAAAATTTTAAACTCATAAATTAAAATCTTAATATGTAATAATCTTTAAAGAATCAAAACACTCTATTTTTATTTTGTTGTTCTATTATTGGGGTTCAAAAAATTCATAATTGTAATATAATATAATGTTAATTTGTTCAATGGCCAAATTTTATCCAACCAAAGGTAAAAATATCATTCACTGCGGAAGGACAAAGGATATAAACGTGGGGAAGAGAACCTAAACCTCAAATATAACTAAAGAAGACAAAAAAACAAAAAACAAAAAACTCAAACCTCAAAAATAAAATGAAACTTGAAATACATGATCCCCTGAAGCAAATAAGGCTAAACAATATAGCAGAAAATAGAGAGAGAGAGCAATATTCCGTCCTGGGGCTTCACCAAGATAAAAAGCCAAAGCTTGGAGAAATTTGATTTTGAAGCCTTTTTTTAATTCATCAGGGAACTTAGGACAGATTTTTCACTGTTACAAAACGCCCGCCAATTTGACATTGATCAGGATTGAACTAACAATTAATAATTGAATATACATCGAAAGAATTTAAAAAAAAAATGAAAAAGCGAAAGAAAGAAATTAAAGTTCTTCAAAATTGGTTACAAAAAAGAATGGAGCTAAAGATATTGCAGTTCATCTATTGTTTACTCTTCTGTCCATCCATGAAATCATCAACAGCTTTATCATGGTTCTCACCATCTTTTCCATTGACATCAAATAGAACAATATATTCTCAATCGTACTTCTCCGTTGAACCACTGTTGGAGAGCGAATCTCAGTGACTCGTTCTCTGCAGTGGTAGCTTGGCAAACTTGAATTGTTGATGCAACAGTCTTGCTTAACATGGCCTTTCACGAATTCTTCTCCTTCTTCTTCTTCCCCGTCTGCCAGTAAATGCGGCTGAGGCAGCTCGTCATCACGTTCCCACTCATCAATATCCAATCCCCATTCTACGTAATCCACCCCCGCCATTGCTAAAGCTTCTATTGAAACTGACATGATTTTATGTAAAGCGTAGCTAGAATGTCTAAAAACTTCAGTTCGTTTAGATATTAAGTATGATTCTAATAGAACTTGGATGGATTGATAGTTTTAAAATGACCAGATATGTTGTATTTATAGGCTATTTATTCCCTGCATGCAGATAGACTTTCTTCTCAAAACTCACGGGCTAGCCTCCAGAAGTGGAGCGGATGTTTCCCTGGGAAAAATAGAGAAAGGAAAGGGATAAAAGTGTTTTAATTTGAGAGTATATTACGTTATTAATTCATAAAAGAAGTAAACTTCTCGTGATTGTACGTTTGACCAAAGTATCGCAAGTCTTCTCCTTGCTGGACAATGCTGACCATGGAAATATTGACCAATGATCAGCAGATTGGGGAAAGTCAACATGATGCTAAGCAGCTTGACAGCTGAAATTAACTGATTCTCTCCTCAAGGCTGAAATTAACTGATTCTCTCTTCAAGGCGCTCAAGTGTAAAGAATGAGAAACATATGCCTACGTTACATATTAAACATATGAAAGATTATTTGTCCCTATGCCTGACGTAACTAATGAGATAAACATGTTCCTTAATTAGATTATAAATTTTAGGATTTTTATGGCTTGAAGGAATTTGAAGGGCGTGGAATAATATAAATAAGATTATAAAACTCATTTCTAATTTTCAAGTAGACATTAAAATGGTTAAAAAACTTGAAATTTCAAATACGAATGTTAGAAAAAGAAAAAGATTTTTTAGATGAGAAAGACTTCTTTTAATTCTGTAATTTAAAGTTGTATATATAAAAAAAAAACATAAGACTCCTTACTTAAATCATGTTGACAAATTGCGATTCTAGTATTGTAGAAAATTTACAATAAGGATCATTACAAATTTTTTTATTATTGTTTTTGTTTGCATTAGAAACTTTAACATATATGATCAAATAAATAAGTACTAACAATCAATAAACATGTTTAAACAATTTTTTTAACCATAATTAGGTTGACATGATTATAATTCGAATATGATTATTTTTAACACATGTAAAAAATTTATGAATTAATTGATTAATCATGACTTAATTAAATAAGCTGTTCTACATATATCATATATATCTTGTAGCTTATGTAATAAATAGGTCGTGCAAATGTAAGCTTTTCCGCTATTACCAATTTCACAACTTTTAACATGTTGGAAAATGTTGTAAATGTGTATAGATGGTATAGGAAGGGGTGTACTGAAGTTTTGAAATCTCTGGCCAAGCTGTGGTTCAAAGACAGGAAAACTTCTTTTTGTCTCTCAGGGGTAAACCTTCAAACACATACGTGTTTTTCTGCCAAGCATGCTGACTGCCTTTAATCACAGTAAGCAATTAACAAATAGTCAACCTTCTCTGTTTAATTAACTATTGCCAATATCTATATATACTTAATTGACTCTTCAATCTTCAACAATAACTTTCCAATTCCACTTGTCTTAATATTCTTCAACAATGATTTTCTAATTAGTATTTACTAAAACATAGACCAATAGAATATAGATGTGATTAATTTTCAACACATATGTATCATGAACGAAGAAGAAAATTATGAGTTCCCAAATACCGTATCACAAGCAATTCATGACTTTGATGGCATTTATGTTGGTGTATTAGGAAGCCACCCTACCTCTTATTTTTATTGTGATATTACTTTAGTGTGTGTGTGTGTATATATAGATATATATATATAAACCAAGTAGGATAATTGCCAACGAGTATGGCTTGGTCTTAATGATAAGCTTAAACCTTTTTTTTAAAAGCATTTTTAATTCCACCATCATCAATTAATGTCATGATAAGTCTTTAGTTAGATTGACAAGAGATTTTAGTGACACAGAAAACTTGATGTGAGAAAGATCAATGTACAATTACAAAAGATTGATGCACAAAAGCTGGAACCCAATAAGGGCAGAACAAGTCGAAAAAGACCATCAGAGAAAGGCCTAACGAAACCAAGAAACAACAGATTCATCTAATAGGAAATCTGCTTAGATCAAGACAAAAAAGACCTTCTAAGAAATATTAAACAGAAAAAAGAAGCCATGAGGATCGCGGCATTACACAGAAGAAACTCCAAACTGTACACCTGCAATCAGTCAACTGGAATCATTCATCTTTCTTCCACGCGAACAACACAACAAATCCAAGGCAAAATTCAGCAGAACCCACAAGGAAGTAAAGCATCTAAGCCTTTAACAGCAGAGGAGCCACTCTATAACCCAGAGGACAACCGCAAAAAAGAGAACCTCGAAAAAACAGTCACACCTTCAAAGGCACCCAGGCAAATACAAAACCAGCATCAAAGCATCCCAAGAACACATCCAAACCCGAAAAAGATGAAGAGCAAGAAACCCAAAAAAGCTTTCACGTTACCTTTCCAAGGCCAGCAAACCTAACCACCATGAGTCTTCCAGTCGAAAAAGGACAGAGCCCAGAAACCCTCCCTCAACAAGCCAAGTCCTCCGTCCCATCCATGGCAACCCCACCACACAACCCCCTCAGCCATAATACCCTCCCCAAACCATCCCCCAACCAAATAACAGCCCCCCAAGATCCTCCACCAGAAACGCCCAGAGCACTAATATTAACAAGTTGTGTGGGTTTTGCTCTGATTTTAAAATATTGCATTTTCTCTAGATACATATATAACTACATATCTTGGTTTATTAATTTTATTTTCCTATCAAAACTTATTTAAAATTAGTTGATTATATTTGGGGATAAAGTCTAAATTTACAACTTTACTTAAGGTGATAGGTTAAATTTATCACCGATTTCTGAACAGATGCAATTTTAATATTATACTTTTAATTTAGTTCAAAAGTCATCAATTTTCTTTGTTTATCTTTCCTATTTTGCTCTAACTTTATACTAATGAATTTTCTCTAGATATATATATGTTGGTTTGTTAATTTTATTTTTCTATAAGAATTTATTTAGTTGATTATATTAGGGGATAAAATCCAAATATACTTTTTAACTTAATATGATGGATCAAATTTATCGATTTTTTTGAAAATTTAATTCTTTATTTTTAATTAGTTAAAAAAATCATCAATTTTCTTTGCTCATTGTTCTTATTTTCCATATTACAAAACTATTTTTCTTCTAACACTTAATGCTCTTACCTTTTTATACATAAAATTTATTTTTCTGTTTTTTTATTAAATATAATAAAATATCAATTTTACAAAAAAAAACTAAAAATTAATATAACATAAACAAAGGTCAAAATATTTTTCTTAACATCATAAAAGTTTAATAAGAACCACATAAGTATCCAAACATTAGCAAAGTTCGAAATTTAAATCTCACCTTCCTGTAAATCACAAAATAGGATAAAGTAAAATGAGACTTATGGAGTAATACTCATAATATTTTTCAAAACGTCTAGCTAATATTTTCTTCCATGGTTTCTCATAATTCATCAATTAATCCATAGAAGATAATCTTAAAAAAAAAAACCCCAAAAAAATCTCCTAACGCAAAAATCAAAACAACTTTATTATGGACAAGAAAAGGATGAACAAATGTTGAAAAAGAAAAAAGGAAAAAAAAAACGAAAATCTACGGTGACTATGAGTCACTGTCATCTTCACCATCGCCATGGCTCTTGTCCTCCGAATTACAGTTTAGCGAACTGAAGTGGTTTAAAGGAAACCCATAGCTGAAATTATGATCTGAGATTCCTTCTTCTTCTTCTTCGTCTTCATCTTCTTGATCAGCAAGTAAATGGGGCGGAGTTAGTTCCAACTCCTCATGCTCCCATTCTTCAATATCCTTACCCCATTGTGAGTAGTCTGTGCCTGCCATTGCCAAAGCTTCGACTGAAACTGACATGATTAAAATTGGAAAGGTTATGGCTGGATCCGTAGACTTTTCTTCTTTTGGTTTTACACTCCTAATAAGAGAAAATAACTGAGAGCCTTTAATCCTTTCGGGAGATTATAATTAATACTTGTAATTTCTAGCAATGAAAGAGCTGTTGCATGAACATGGCTATCGGGATAATTAATATATATAATACCAAGATTAGGAAGATGATATGTTAACTGTTTCTTCTGAAAATTCACGTGTTTGGGTGCTGATCAAACGAAAGGTTCATTCAACATTCAAGACTAGTAAAGAGAGACAAGAAAGAACAGATTCCGAGTCGAGATAAACATCATACTAAAAGCACTGTTCTCGTGAATCGTGACTGGTCATGAGTCTTATTAATTGACTGCGAATACATTGTTCAATGCTGATTTTAATGTCAGCCGCACGGGGCCAACTATGGAACTGATGTGTTGATTATAGCCAGTGGCGGAGGGAGGGTGGACCAGTGGGGACCCCGCTCTCCCTAACAATTTTAAAATTTTTATACTTAATTTTATTTTTTTTACAAATTTTTTGTTTCATACTTACAAAAATTTTAAAATTTTTTTAACATATTTTTATATTTTTAAAAATTTTAAAATTTTATTTTTAAAATAATTTTTTATTTGGTGAGATATCTCACAATAATTAGTTAACAACTAATTTTAATAAATTTAAAATTAAAATAAAACCGATTACAATATAATTATACCTAAACCTCATTTCCCAAAACCTTACGATTGTCATCTCTTGTTCTCTTTTTTTCTCACCAAATAAAAATAAAGTCATTTTTTTTCTTACGCTTTTTTATTTGAGCATTCTCTATGCATAAAACCTATAGTCTATAATTTAAATTTCATTTCACAATAATTGATAAGTTTGGTTTATTTTTAGTTATTTTATTTTTAATATTTTCAACTTTAAATTTTTCTTCATTCAATAGTTTTTATTTAGTGATTTTAGTTTAAGGTTTATCGTCTTAGTCATTTTTTGTTGAAAACAATAAAACAAGGATTTGATTAAACATCTAAAGTTAATTATTACTTATTTATTTAGGAATTACTTAATTGCTTCCTACAATTTTTTTTTTTGCTTAGATTCTTGTAAACAATTAAATTTTTTATTCGGGAATTGCTTCTCCATTAGATTGTTTATTGATATTGTATTTAATTTTTGTGATTAATTTTAGGGACTTGTTTCTCATTGAATTGTTTATTGATAGCATTTAATATTTTTTAGGGTATTGCTTCCCATTAAGATTTTTGTTATTATATTTGTTAATTTTTGTTTGTTATTAAAGTTTATCTAGGAATTGAGATTATTGTTATTATTAAATTATTTATGATTATAGTAGTTAATTATTTTGAGTAAATTGTTAAGATTGATTCCTCTGAATAATTTAAAAAATTTTTGAATTATGGAAATAGATTGTCATTAGGAGAATTGAATCTTATTTTAAAAAAAAAAAAAGTCTTTCACAAAATATTGACACTTTTGAGTTTTCGCCCTTTCAAACATAAAATCTTGAATCTATCATTAATTATAACAATGATGCATGTATATCGTTAGCTGACCTTTTATTTTTTCCGATAAATTGAAGTACATGGATATTAACTAAGAAACAGAAAAGAAGTTGACAGCTATAAACTACAGCCCCTAAATGGGAATAACGAAACACTAGATTATTTAGCAACTTTTTGTGGGATTTGGGTTATTTATAATTTTCAATTGTTAGGGAGAAATAAATAAATGTGCTTGAAAACATGAAAGAGCTCTTTCAATAATAGCTAGAAATCATATAGTCCATGACAAAAAATTTGGGATATATTGAATTGAATTTACCAATGTAATCTTAATCATGCTTTTAGAGGAACCTACTTTTGCATTTTCCTTTGGTTGGAAATTTAAAATCATTTACAACATTATAAGAATATAAAAGAAGTTGGGATTTTTATATGTTTAGAACAATTTTTTTGTTATATTTTTTATAATTATTTAATCACATTCAATGATACGTATGATTTATTTAATTTTTTATGAAACTCGCGTAGTAGATATCATAAAATTCAATTATAAAAAATGCATTAGAACAATTGCAATTTATCATTCTCTATCCAAAAGATTTAGTGTCTGTTTGGCCTGACTTATTTTTAGTTTATTTACTGCTTAAAAGCAGAAACTTGATCAAACAGAATTTCATAAAAAACTCTTAAAAAAACTTTTTTAGAGAATAAAATTTGAAAAAAAAAAACTCCAATTAGAAGCTTTTTCTTTTTTTTTCTATTAAAAACATGCCAGTTTATTAAGAGAGCTATTTTTTCTTAAAAAGATCCTCCTCTCAAAAAATACTCCCTCTTTCTCTCTCTATCCATCTTCCCCTCCTCTCTCTCTTTCTGTAAATCATCATTCTAAGATTTTTTTTGTTCTAAAAAAATTAAGAAAAAAGAAAATTTAAAATTTAAAACTGCATTAAGGTATTATTTTTTTTCTTTCTATTATGTTTTTCATTTTATTTTCTATCTTTTTTTTGTATTTTGAAAACTCTTTTTATTAGTTGATATTTCTCAATTTATTGTTTGATATGACAATTATGTAATGCTTATTTATTCTTAATTTCTTTATGGTGTATATAATATTTGATGATTATGATTGAAATAATTAATTAAATAGGTCAATAGTTATTGAGATAAATTAAATGAAAATTGTAACAATATTTGTTGATTATGGTTGTTGAGATAATATTATTCACAAATGTGAACTTTGTTAGTAAGGACATCAATAGCTAAATGTAATTTTTTTGAATTATTATTACCACTTTAGATTTCTTTTTTTCTTTTTTGGGTTCTCCTCCATTGTTAGGATTAAAAGTTTCAATAGTTGACACACTGCTTTCTTTCATTTTTTTTTATTTGATTCAAATTTTTCTCTTGATTTTATTTATTTATTATTATTCAATAAAAAATTATTTATAAATTATTTGTGAAACTCTTTTTTATGATTTATTATTAATTATAAACTTTATGTTATATAAAAATCTTTTTAATATTTTCAAAATTTTATTTTAAATAGATAAAAAAATAAAATTAATTTTTTTATGTTGAATAAAGAAATTTGTGATTAATAAAAAAGTTATTTATTAAATACCCTTTATGGTAATTTTAGATAAAATTAGAGTTTATATAAATTGTTTTGTCAAACAACTTATTTATGAAAAAAAACTTATAAAAAATAAATTTATAAAACAACTTTAACTTAATTTTAAAAATTATTATTTTTCATAAAAACTTTATAATAGTTTTAAATTAAAAAAAAAGTCAGATCAAACATGCTTCTTAATCAATAGAAAGGTTGCAATGGGTATGGTTATTCAGTTCATCAGCCATGAGCAACGAAATGGTTTTTACTGCTTCATAGTTCACACATGTTCATTGCATTCAATTTGATAATAAGTATTAATTATTGGAAACAAAGAAGCCAAAAAAAAAAAAAAGAAAAAGAACACCCTGTAAATTTTCACATGAGTCTCTGTAAACTATACAGAATCGAAGAAAAAAATGTTAAAGAAACTGAGAAAAAAAAAACGAAAACATGTTACAATGTAGAGACAAGCTTAGACATCTAATTCCAAAGTAAGAATTAATTAAGAAGTAATCGGAATCAAGTTTGTTTTCATGGCATGGCATCAAGATACTTTTCAAAAAACAAAAAATGGCATGGCGTCAAGATGACTTTAGAAATCTCTTCCTCCGAACAATGCTTGCAATCATTAATAGCCCTATGATGTATCTGACCATCGGCTTTGTTGACCTTAAGCAATGTATTATCCTCTCAACCAATGCCCTTCCTTGAGACACTCTTCCATGCCTGCATTCTAGAGTGGCGCCTTTGCTGGCAGTAATGTCATCAGAATCGCCATCAAAATCTTCCGAAGAGTGGGTTAGCGAGCTAGTGCCGGTGACTTCAAAGCCACGTTTCGTAACCCTTTCTAGTTCCTCTTCTTCTTCCTCTTCTGCTAGTAAATGCGGAGGAGGCCATTCTGAATCATCATCAGCTTCCCACTTTTCAATATCCAAACCCCAATCATTATAATCAACCCCTGCCATTGCTAAAGCTTCAATTGATACTGTCATGATTGATTCGTGCAAAGCTGCTTACTTAAGGCTCCAATCTTTCTTCTTTCACAATCAAAACTCCTAGCAATTAACTAGCAAGCTAACATAAAACGACCAAATTGAATTGACAGCTAGTCGCAGTATCTGCTGCTTGAAGACAGTTATGTATATAAACATGATCCAACTTGCTTCCTATCAAGGAAAATTCAGACTAATTTGCTTCTCAGAATTCACGGACTTGCATACAAATCAAACGGGATTTTCCTGTTCTAACTTTGAGTGCTGCAGAATTGGAAGTGGAGAAGGGTTAAATTTAAGCATCATATAAGAAGTGACATTCCCGTGATCATTTAATTGACCAAAATGTTTTCTTCAACTTGTCGTTCATGGCTAACGGATATTGTTACTAAGTGATGTCGCATGACTCAAGCTATGATGCAAGTTCGACACAGACATGTGGGTGATAGATCGCCCACATGTGTCTTAGCCCGAATCAAAAATGGAAGAAAAGTAGACATTGTAAAATATCTTTGATATATGACTGTCAAGGTAAAACCAAACTTTGGATTCGCAAAGCATTGACAGCAATTAGGAATATGGTACCAAACTTCTAGAACATTAAGAATTCCTGATAGTAAAGTTGTAGCCAAATTGAAGGCCAAGAACGTTCATTTTCTCTAATGTATTTTAACTTTTTTTAAACTGCCTAGTAGACCGAAAGAGGAGGATCCTTAAAATTACTACATATTCATATGGAAACATGAATACTACTCTGTTAACAAGACTCGTGGGTGATTGCAATTGGCATGCAGAGTGATCGGTTGGTAGAGAATCTACACATGGCCATTTTGGTGAACTGTCCATATATTGAAGATAGTAGATGCTTGGATATTTCTGTTTCAAATACCTAATTACACTATTTAAGGATTGAACCCATTAATTCTCCGTAAAGAATCTTCATCGACTTGCAGGGATTATACTCCCAGTTTACAACAACTTTCTCTGCATAGACTTGCAATGCAAGAAATAGAATGTTCTTCTTTTTCTTTAAGGGGTTGTTCAGCAAGCAACTTTTCTCTGTTCTATCAAAACATGGTCAGAGAGTTACTAAATCCATGGAACCGTTGATTGAGACCATGTCGCAGTAAAGATTTAATCAAAACTTTTGTTGCATCCTAAAGACAAATTTGCGCAGCATTGCACATGTAGCAAAGGACTTTCCTTATTTTAATATTTTGCCCGGGAAGAAAAATGACAGAATTGGCAAAGAAGACAAGGGAAGACCATTCCCATCATCAAAGAGGAATGCAAACTCTGAAACTAATCGAGCCTGGTATTCTCAGCCAACTATCTCAAGATAACCGTCAAATACAGTACACAGTTCAGACGTAGCTTCTACTGAAACCAACAAACAGTAAGACAGGTAAAAAAAGGTGGGTTCTAAATACCAAAATTAACCTCTCTCAAAAATAACAGCACCACCAGGCCTAGTTCTTCCATGCTGAAAGTGATGTCCAAGAAAATTTTAAATGGTATACACAGCATAGTGCCCCAAAAACAAAAGAATCGAAACACCATACAAAGAGTTTGAACACATTAATATTTAATGGTTTATTTATAGGAACCTGAATATGGCTACAATGAGAAGCCCTAGGGTGAACATGAAGCCAATGAAACTATGGGCAAGAACTAAACCGAAACAGTAAAACTTGCAGCTCCAAATCCAGCCATTAATCTCATTTCTGGATATGAGATGAAAACCATCTCAATCAATTGGAAATTCCATGTAACAAGAGTTTATCAGCAAAATTATGTCAAGGATTCAAACATTGGGAAACTTGGCATACTGTGCAGCTCTTGACTTCTTCTTTTGGACCAAATTCCACAACTCAACTAGGCCTGAATTCCAAACTCGTTGGGGTTGGATACAAGAATCCATTTTTTTCATTTCATTCAATTGAGGACCATAAGATCTAAAGAAATAGATCCTTGCTAATGACTTCAAATCATGTAATCATCTCTTGATCAAAGCAGTTCAAAAGCAACTTCATTCATTATATTTGGCTCCTTAACAGAGATTCCATGAAGCATCCAGCTAAACAGGAAAAGTACTGGTACAATCGAAAGCATAGATTTTATGAGTCTAAGCTTCACTTAGTGGTTGTGTGCAAGGTCAAGGACCAAGGTTCAGCTCCCCCCCTCCCCTTCCTCTGCCTAATCAAAATGTATCTGAACAAAATTTAAAATAACAAGAAAAAAAGAAAAAACAGACAGATAGAAGAGACTTGTTCCTCCAAAATGCTTCCAAACCATATTAGCCGACCTCTAGTAAATAGATAGCTAGTGAAACTCACTATCCATATGCCTACCAAGTTAAAAAATTAGTGGGGACAAAAAAGCACTAACATAATTCTACAACTATAATTTGATGCCTTTAACTCTCCATAATTCATTCTCTAATTTGAAGTTTTAAGGATCAAAATGAACTTTCTCAGCCGTACAATTTACACCAAGTATATCAACCACTGTATTCTCTTATGTCAAAAGGCTATACAAGCTAGAACATTCAATCTGCAAGTCATAACATTGATGAAACTATATTTATCCACAAGGAATCAACAGCCACATTAATCAAACATCATCCATTCTTTATTTCTGCAGCTAAACGTACACTAGGAAGAACATGCTATTGTCACAAGAAGTTAACGGGGATTATTGGAAAAATAAATACCTACAGTCTTATTACAAAGAATTACAACAAACAAATACATGAACATATAAGAAAACAAATTTTACCTATATCATACCCTTGCCAAAATGCTACAACCCATCAAGCGACGGTGCCAACACATCTTGCAAACAGTAATCCTCGAAAGAGCCAAACCCACCAAGCAAACCATCAAAAAGCCCATCTTCCAACCACCCCTCCCTCTCCATCAACTCCTCTTCCTTTTCCTCGTCTTCCTCCATTGCTACCACTCCTTTCAACTTCCGATCATCCTCCTCCACAACAGCTGGCATGTGCCCTTCAAACAACGACACGTGTCCGAAAAGCTTATCTTTCCTAGAAAAGCTATTCCCACAACTACACTTCCACTTCTTACTTTCTTCCCCACCTCCACAATGCTTCAAATGACTCTTCAAATCAGTAAAAACCGAAAAACTCTTCTTATGACACTTATTACAACCATACATTTTCGGACAATGGCTTCTCTTGAAATGATTCCTTACACAAATAACAGATTTCAACGGCCTAAACTTGTCATGTTTCTTGTTCCTGTTACACCCATCATAGGGGCACGAAAACCGGGTTTTCCGACCCCAATTCTTCACTTCCCCTTTATTACCTGTTTTTTTCGCTAACGCCTCGGGAGTTTTATACTGATTCCCATGAGCCCTCATATGCATCCGTAAATTGGCGTCGCGCTTGAACCCTTTACCGCAAATTTCACAGAAATGTAAATGTTCCGACAGCAACTCGACCGCATCTAACTCGATTATCTCGGACTCTCCTTCATCGTAATCGTCGACCTCGAGTTTCGGTTCTGGAGTCGGGTTCCGGATTGGAGTCGGGTTTGGGTAATGGGCTTTTTGGGCGCAAGAGAGGAGGGCTGCGCCGTTGACGATGATTTGGTGGATGGCGGAGGCGATTTCGGAGGAGACGAGATCCATCTGATCTTTGGAGATCAAAGTGTTTGTGTTGACCGATTGAGATAGGAAGTGTTGAAGGGAATCCATTCTCATTTTAACCGTTGAGAGGTTTAGGAGTGGGACACGCGGATCGGCATGGCCCAAGGGTTCTTGTTGCCGGAGAGAGGGTCCTCCGCCGCTGGGATGTTCCGGCGAGATCCATAAAGGTTCTCCGAGATTCGACATTTTTTTTGGGGGGATGTGAAGTTTGATAAGCTTAAACGAAAAAAACAGAGTAAAAGATTTGTCATTATATTTGACTGAAAAAGACAAAAGAGCAACACTCGAAATGAACGCTGGCATTGACACGTGCGGGTTTCAGATTACATCTTGACCGCTTAAACAGTGGGGTGGCGGCCGTGGGCCAGGGAAACCATTGGGGGCATTATTGGACTTGAACGTAAACTTTTCTTGGATCTAGTCGAATAATTGAGTAAAATAAACGAGCAAGGACCAGAAATTCTGTTTTGGCAGGCTACCGAAACATAATTTTAAGATATATTAAGAAGAAAAATTGGCTTAACCAATTGACAGCATCAAAATTGAGTTTGCCAGCCTGGCTAAGAAGACTAGCACGTCGTTTTGTAGCGGAAATGATAGAGCAAATGACGCGAGGGATTACGACCGTAAATGGGAACGGTTGAGCAAAGTCAATAGTCAAAGCCAAACACCAACGTCTTATCAAAAAGACAAAGACTCCGCTACCCCTTACTAGCTTTTAACTTTTCAAAGTAATTAAAGCAGTTCGGGGTCAATGGGCCTAATTGGGCTTCACTTTTGAAAAAGGGTTTTTTACTAAACTCAACGCAGCCTGAAAGAATGTAGAAACGAAGGGTCAAGCCTAGCTCAAGTTGGGCTTCACAATTCAAAACTAGTACGTTTTCATGATATAAATAAATTAATCTAAAAACATCTTTTTTATATCTATAATTGTGATTTTTTTTTCAATAAGCAGTTTTTGTTTCATTTTTTCAATTATCACTTTGTAGATTAATTTTATTCTCACAAGAATTAAGTTGTTAATTTTATCTAATAAAATTATCAAAATATGCTCAATTCAAAGTTAATTTATTTGTTTACACTTGAGGATATTTTTGTAATTTATTAAATTTATTTATTGATGTATTAGGTATTGTATGACCTAGAATGATGTGATAAGTTGTTTCTTTATTTCTCATATATAAAAAAATTATTCATAGAATGTCAATTGAGAAAAAACTGACAAATATTGGTAAATACTATAAATAGATTGGAATGCATAAATGGCCTTAATTAACACTTAGCTAGTAGTTAATTACTTTGACAAGTCTTTGGCAACGGTTGACATTTGGAACTTCATGAAACCTGCTGTTCTGGCTTACATCTCAGTCACTCTTCCTTTTAATTTGTCATAAATTACATCCAGGTTTCTTTCCATGCAGATCCAGTGCAATTTCCCAAACAGACTCAGCAACTTATTTTATTTGAAGTAATCAAAGATGAAGAAGTTCTTGGCAGTAGTAGTTCTGATCCTCGCCATTATTCTTCTCTCCTTCCATCAAGGTTTGCTTCATCAGTCAAAATTTGTTTTATTTTTCAAAACCAATCCGCGACATATAATAAGTTTTACAGGTGAAAGTTTCAAGGGAAGACAATCCTCCACCACCGCCTTATCTATGCAAGCAGCATTGTGCACTCAAGCATCCCAAATCCAAGGCTTGGGGAAGATGCAAACTCGATGATGATCGCTTTGTTTGCGAATGTTGTTATCTTTGTCATTATTATAAGCATGGTCACCATTAGTTTTCCAGTTATTATGACTACCTGCAAAAAATTCTTTTAATATTGCCCCTTAATTATTTTGGTTTGACTCAAAAGCATGGATGTATGAACAAACAAAATAGTGCTATAAAATTGAAACTTTTAGATGACATGATTAACAAGTAATCATAATATCCGTCTACAGTATCAACCTGATCAGTGAAATTAATCAAATAGTTCATATATGATAAACTTAAAGAAAGGATTAGCATTTCACAGCCCATAGCACTCTTGCCGCAAGAGGAATTTTTGGTGACTATTATATACTAGACAGAGACAATATGGAATTAAGCTGCAGCCTGCAGACCATGTTGGTTTTTCATTAGAGCGCTATTAATCTTTTGAAGGTTAGCTTTACAGTGATAATTATGGGCCTATTGCCTGTTGCCCATTGGGCCGTTGGACACATTTTAACTTTGTTTTTTTTTGGACCAGAATCTAAGGGAGCTCATGAACCATTGGGACTCGACTCTTCTTCAATTTGAGTCTGGGCTAGAACCTAAGACTTCCTTACGTTGACTCAAGTGTTGTTTAATTTCGGGGGAAATTCCTTTTGATTGGGATAACATGGCTCGGGTGCTGGAGCCAAGATCGAAGGTCAAGTTTAGGGACAACGGGTGAAGTGTGAGTCATGTTTTTGTTGCAAAGAAAGGAGTGAGCAGCCCAATTATGAGCGACAATTATAGTGTGTAAAATGGTCCAACAGAGATAATGCCAACATATTAGTCAATTCATTGATCCCAGCTAGCCATGGAGAGGCAACCACAAGTTGTTCCTTTTTTAAGAATAAAACACATATGCTTAACAGAATCACTAGCGATTATTACATTCTTAATTACATTAATAAAATCCAGATGCCCCACCAGAAAACAACAGCTGAAGACATTCTAATATATATAAGGTCAGTAGTACTGGCAGAAAATTCAATTAGTAGAATTTTGACTGAGGTTAAAGCAGGCAATTATTGAACATCCCATTTCTGATTAATTAATCCATAGGCAAACATCAACTGTTCATCGTTGTCACCAACTACATAGATATTATAATTGCGTTTGATGAATTTTAGTTAGGGCCCTTCTCTACTAATCTCAATTTTGTGCAGTAAGAAGACTTATATATGAACAAGCTGTATTAAATTTGTCTTCTCTGGGTCCGTTAGTCTTAAAGTGGTAGGCATGCGCCTATAGAAGAAAAGCCGACTATTAGCGTAGCTTCTAGTCAAAACTATGAAAGCCCTGCTGAAATATGTGTGGGATTTTGGTCAAATCTCATTCAATAATTTCTTCTCAAGGGTGGTTGCTGTCTCTAAGCCCTCTAACAATCTTTCCAAGGTAAGTTCAGAATGGAAAGTCTTAGGTTTTTACATCACTCATTTCAAACATGACAATGTATGCATTTACTACCCAGTGCTTGGAAATTAGGCCAAGATAGCTACTTCAATTTGTCGAATCAGAATAGAGAACCCTGTTTTCTCAATTATTTTACAATTAGCTCTTCTGCACTGTGCTAGAAGATTTATATCTGCCTTTGTGAAAGCTGAAGCACTGTCCTCACTTCTTGAAAACATCTTTCACATTCAAGGCACTGGCGTTAGTCTTGGTCTCCATCAATTTCAAAACATGCAGTCCAAGATAAAGTCTACTTCTTCTGTTATGGGCGAGGCGAAGAATTTTTGGGCTCAAACTCTCCAAAAGTGAAAAGTCTCAGGTTGAACGTCACTCTTTCTGACCTTTATTTCCAGTATTAGAATCATGACAAATTATATTCATAGCAGTACTCATGAAAAGATTGGAACTTTCTTTATGATGTGGATAAATTGTTTTTTGCAAAGAACTCTTGTGAGAGATAAAAATCAAAAAGGTAAGATAAGAAGGATGGAATTGAAGACATCAAAACAACCTCATTCTACTTAAACTAATATTATTTGTTAGTTTAGGTCTAGAGAGCAAGGCTAATAGAAATTTAAGAAGTATATTCTACCCAAATCACCTAATTTTGAAATCAAAGTTACCTAATATGGTTTTCATTATAAAACATGGCAGGTTTTACTACTTGTAGTCCTCTTATTCTTCTTCAAATTCAAAGGTCTTAGTCTCCAATCTTCACCCTTTGATTCACTTGCACAATTTCTTATAGCCTCGTGACTTCTTTTTTTTTTTTTTTAACATGAAATATAAGCTATTAAAAAGATTTAAATTAATGTTTTAATATTCTATCGTATTAATTTCAAGGCTCATCATGATTAATTGAAGTTACAAACTTACAATCGAGACACGACATCATAACTTACTTGAACTCATTTCATTTACTGTTGATAAGTCAATTTTGTGTTTGAATAATTTGAATAGCAAATTAATTCTAATATTTTTATCTAAACATGATCATTATATTTAAAAATATTGTTGTACTATATTTTGTATATGTTAAGCCCTTCATGTATATAAATAAATATAAATTTTTTCTATCTTAGTATTTATTATTTTGATGTGTCATTATTTGATTTCTAATGACCATGATATGAACGTATAGGAGATTCACAATGATATTGCTTTAAATGAAATGGAACGAGACATGTACAAAATGATGTGATATACTTGTTTTATACAAACTTTTCTCTACACATATATCTGTGACCGTTCATTTAAAATAACTATTAATAATAAAATAATATGATGGTACTTGAATATTTGATTTTAGAATAGATGTAGGTTTATTGATCTATGAAAAAATTTTAAAAGTCTTTTTAATTTTAAAATATATATAAAATAAAGTATGACGGGGAAAGCATAATATAATAATATTTATTGCTTTTTGACTTTTAAGTAGGCAATAATTTGGGACTCTAAGAATATGAGGGATCTGTCTGTGAGAATTGTTGATTATTTTAAAACAAGGAGAGAGTATCTCTATATCCAGGTTACAAATTATTGTAATTCGTCTATGAGGTCTAATCTATATTTAAATGCCCAAAGACAAACAGTTGAAGGAGAAGAAGAACTTTGGAACACATCGCATCAATTGTCAATCAAGGAAATAGAACTATATTAGTAAATTATCAACTTATGGTTGTCATTTACTTGCTAGGTATGAAGATGGTATGTAGACATGCATGACCATTTGACTTTAATCAACAAGCTTGTAAATTTTCTACAACGGCTCGAATTGTAGCTTACTCCAGAAGAATTCTCACTCAACACCATTCCATTTCGATTAGTATATACAGCACGGCATCTAATTAATCTCTTGCTTTCAAAGAAAAACTTTTGAATAACAGTGAGGCTATTAATGGTTCAGTTAAAATTATTATTGCAGTCAATCCCTTGTAAGAAAAGGAAAATAATCCAACCACTCACCCAAGAGATAGTGCCATTAGGGTCAGCAACTATTGTTTCATGGCTGATAGTCTGTTCAAATTAATTAATCCTCATTAATTAAAAAAATGTTGAAAGATGAGTACCTTTTATTAGTTAATTAACTAAGTCGCCTCCATGACTATGATTTGGTGACTCAAATTAATGTTAGATAAACCTTCAATCCTTTGGAAGAAAAAGCATGAGAGAATGCAACCTTATTGTAGACTACAATTAGATTCTATACATTATGCTTTAAAATATATATATATATATATATAAGACATTTTACTTATGGATGATCATTAAGTCAAATTCAAAATCTATCACAAACCTAACCCTAATTTTGAAGGTCAGATTCATAGTTAATCCAAAACCAGCTGCCTCCCCTTGCTAGGTCGGCCACGACGCTACCTGCTGCTAGTTGTTTTTTGGAAAATATGAACATGTTTTGTCTTTTTTTTAAGAAAAGCTCTAGAAGAAGGACATATGCTCAATTCATACCTACAAAAATTTACTCCATTTGTCTGAAAATCGCAGAGGATTTTCAAGATTTCGGAAACAAAGCAAGAACTTCGTATCATGATGACTCTTGCATGTGTTCAATTTGAAGCTAATTAATTTGTGGGTCAAGACAGTATATATGCGACGAGAGGTTATTTTTTCTGCTTTCAGTATAGACAAGAACCTTCTAATTATTAAATAGCAAAAGGCAAGGCAGATGGAAATTGGAATAAAGTGAAAGCTTCTTCTTTTTTCAAATTATAAGTTGGTAGAAAGGAAATATGAACACTTAATTGTATAACTTACTTACAATATTCATCTAGCACTTCCTTTTTGTTTTAAATGGAGATCCATCTAATAGTTTATAGAATTGTGCTATAGTTTAAATTGTGTCAAATTCCATGTCTATAATCAATAGTATTAGATTTGGAAAAAGATATCCAAGTTGGAATATACTTCATCTTTAAGTTAATAGAAACTAAGGGCCACTACTGCTTACCAACTAGAACACTTCCCAATAATTTTTGTTTCTTATGCATTAAATCTAGGAATTTTCATTTATTGAAAGAGGATTATAAGAAACCATATTGTATGAAACAGCAAAAGAATTTGATGATTAACAACGGATTTGATATTATTCTTTTATTTTTCATCTTAATTGTGAAGGTATTAAGTTTTGATGAGTGTGAAATTGCAAACCCCTCCACTTTTTCCTTTTTCACTTCCAATAATTTTCAATGATAATCAAGATGTTAAAACCAAGTTTATTTTATTATTTTTGTTTGCATTTTATTATTCTTTCTTGATAAAAAATCATATAATTTGATGATTATTATTAAGGTGAATTTAAATTGAATGCTCTAATTTAATGATTATTAATCTACTAACTTTAAACTTTGTCACATTGCTAAAGAGGCAAATGCGTTTGTGGATTTTTCGACAAAATTTGGTGTGAAACGCGAAGAGAATGTTGGTGTATTTTCAAAATTAGAGGTTATGTCACATGATGAAAAGCTATCATGAGCTCAAAAGCTACGTCATAAAAAGTGACATAATGCGTCTATTGGAATATATATAGGTTTTTATGTGAATGGTTATGTCTCTTTGAAAAATGACATCCAAAAGTCATGAGACATATTGAAAAGACATGATGGATCAAAAGTTAAATATGAAAAGTTATTGTTTCAAGGTATAAATAAAAGATTATGATTTATGGAATGAATAGTTATCTATTCATAAAGATGATTATTGAAACAATATTTTCATCCAAAAGTTGTGTTTGGCAAAATGAAAAGTTATCTTTTAGACAAAAGGTATCTTAATGAAAGGGTTGTGTCCTTGAAGAATAGACAATTATAGGCCTAAATAAAGGGTTTGTTGCCAACCATTTTGACACAACAACAAGACTTTAAAAATCAAAAACTAGAGCAAGTTCAGAAAAGTCAAGTGCAAAATAAGTGTTGTGTTTTATTAACGTAAACACTTAAGTTCCCATTATTTACAAAAGCTTCCAAATTCCTTATAATCTACTTGCTACAGAAAGTAGGCTGTAAGGCCAAACAACTTTACAAACCCTCGAATGTATCTAGCGGTCTACTCTTGTTAAGTGCAAGACGAAAGTTAGACGTTGGCTTCATTGTATCTCTAAGACTATTCACACTATTTTCCTTTGCATACCGAGTGGTAGAGGAGAAATAAGTCTTAAAGATAGTGCCTATTGAAAGGCTCATCTTGAAGTCAATTTTGCTTATTCTTGAATATCGTATAAACCACTTTTGCACTAACAATTTTAAAACTTATTTTCGTAGTATTCAAAATGGCTTCACTCAAAGAGATGGCAACCACTTTGTCAAGTTAGACCACTTTGAAGGAGGAAACTTCATTCGATGGCAGAAAAAAATGCGCTTCGTCCTCACAATTCTCAAAGTTGCATATGTTCTAGATAACACCACGACCAAGTGAAGAAAATGGTGAAGAATCCATAGAAAGAACTCGTTAAAGGCAAAAATGGGATAATGATGACTATATATGCATGGGACACATTCTTAATGGAATGTCAAATGCATTGTTCGATGCATACTAGAACGAAGCTAGTGCAAAACAACTTTGGGACAAGTTGGAAACAAGATACATGGCTGAAGATGCAAGTAACAAAAAATATCTGGTTAGTCATTTCAATAACTATAAAATTATTGATAATCATTCTGTTATGAAGCAATTGCATGAGCTTGAACGCATTCTAAATAGCTTTAAGTAATATGGTCTTAAAATGGATGAAGCTATTGTGGTATCTTCAATAATTGATAAGCTTCCCTCTTTATGGAGAGACACTGAGAAAACTCTTAAACATAAAAGGAAGATATGTCTCTCGAGGACCTTGGTAATCATTTTCGAATAGAAAAAGATTATCGGAAGCAAGAAAAAGTCAAGCAAGATGAAGATTCTAATGAAAAAAATCTTGAGACTTCGAAGGTTCGTGTGATGGAACACAAACCATCAAACAAGTCGATCTCACACAACAAAAAGAAAACATTTCATGGGTATAAATGACAAAAGTCATAAGTTCAAAAGGAACAAAAAAGAGCCATGTTTCTATTGTAACAAACTTGGTCATTTTAAGACAGAATGTAGACTTTTGAAAAGTAAGACACAAGGTGTGAACAACCACAAGTTTGTGACTGTGGTTTCTGAGATCAATCTTCTCCAAGATAATGGAGCATGGTGGATTGATACTGGTGCAACTAATCATGTATGTAATGACAAAAGTTTCTTCAAGACTTTGGAAGAAGTTAATGAAGGAAACGTGTTGTACATGGGAAATTCCTCCATTACACAAGTGGAAGGAAAAGGCACCGTGGAACTTATGTTTACTTTTAAAAAAACACTTGTACTAAACAATGTGTATTATGTACCAAAAGTTAAAAAGAATCTTGTGTCATGTGGCTTGTTGAATAAGTATGGCTTCAAATTAATATTTGAAGCAGATAAGTTCATCTTTACAAAAAATAGATAATATGTGGGAAGTGGATATTATTGTGAGAACATGTTCAAGCTTAATACTAATAAGAATATTACTAGTTCTACTTATATTGATGCATCGTTTAATGTTCATGATAGTAAAGCAATTCTATCTAATCTATGGCATAATAGATTAGGTCATGTTCATTATAGAAGAATGCATGACATGGTTAAATTGGAATTAATACCCAACATTGATGAAAATAATGATATGTGCAAGACATGCATGGTCACTAAAATCACAAGAAAATCATTTCCTAAGGTAGAAAGAAACACTAAATTACTTGCATTAATACATTCTGATGTTTGTGGCAAGCATAATACTCCATCTATTCGTGGAAAGAAATACTTCGTAACATTCATTGATGACTTCTCTAGATATTGTTATGTTTACTTATTGCATACTAAAGATGAAGCAATGGAGAAATTTAGAATTTATAAAAGAGAAGTTGAATTGTGTTGTGAATTGCTTATTAAATGTTTACAAAGTGATAGAGGACGTGAATATTATAATCTCAAGTATTTTGAGTCCACGGTTATTATTCATGAGACTACCACTCCATACACACTAGAACAAAATGGTGTAGTGAAACGTAAGAATCGAGTTCTAATGAAAATGGTCAATGCTTTGCTTTCTAATTCAAGTTTGGGAAAAGGTTTTTAGGGCAAAGCCTTATTAACTGCTTGCCATATATTAAATAGAATCCTAAACAAAAAGAGCAAAACTACTGCTTATGAACTATGGAAAGGAAGAAAGTCAAATCTTAATTATTTAAGAGTTTGGGGATGTTGAGCTATCGTAAGAGTTTCAGAGCCAAAGAAAAGAAAATTGGGTGAAAAAGGAATTGAATGTATATTTATAGGATATGCCAAACATATTAAAGCATACCGTTTTATGGTAATAGAACCCAATAATTCATATTTCATTAATATGGTCATAGAATTAAGGGACGCTATCTTTGATGAAATAAGATTCAATTCAATTCCAAGACCCAAGGAACTAGTAACAAAAAGTGATAGTTTTTTAGAAAATGACGAGAAAACTATCGAGCTTCGAAGAAGTAAAAGAATTAAGAAAAGCAAAGACATATAGATCAGATTTCCTCATGTACTTAGTAGAAGGTACAAGGGAGGAAACATGTGAATGCTTACCTTACTATTTTAATGTAGAAGGTGAAGGTGATCCTCAAACTTATGAGGAGGTAATGAAGTCTCGAGATGTTTTATTTTGGAAAGAAGCAATACAAGATGAGATGGACTCAATAATGGAAAACAAAACATTAAAATTGGTAGATTTTCTACCAAGTTCTAAGCCAATAGGCTGTAAGTGGATTTTCAAAAAGAAAATGAAAGTTGATGGAACCATAGAAAAGTTTAAAGCAAGGGTAGTGGCAAAAGGTTTTAAATAAAAAGAAGGTATTGATTATTTTGATATATATGCACCGGTAGCAAAAATAGTTATAATTAGAGTGCGTATAGCACTTGCATCTATAAATAAGATGGTAATTCACCAAATGAATGTTAAAATAGCATTCATAAATGGTGAGTTGGATGAAGAAATGTATATGGAACAACCAGAAAGGTTTATCTTTTCTGGTCAAGAAAGGAAAGTATATAAGTTTGTAAAGTCCTTGTATGGATTAAAACAAGCGCCTAAACAATGGCATTAAACGTTTGATAAGGTTGTGCTAGCTAATGGCTACAAGATCAATCAATCTGACGAATGTGTCTATAATAAGTTTTATAATGGAAGAGGTGTCATCGTATGTTTATATGTATATGACATGTTAATCTTTGGAACTGATTTGGAATAAGTGGAAGACACAAAAAGGTTGTTGTCAAAGAATTTTGACATGAAAGATATGGGTATGTCGGATATTATTCTTGGTATAAGAATAATGAGAGACAATAATGGTCTAACATTGTTTCAATCTCATTACATCGAAAAGATTATAATAAAATATAGCAAGTTAAATAGTATGGCAATGACTATGCCTTATGATTCTAATCTAAGGCTAATACCCAACGAAGACAAACTAATAGCACAAAATGAATATGCAAGGTGATTGGATGCTTGATGTATGCAATCGTGTGTACAAGGCTAGATATTGCTTTTGCGGTTGAGATGCTAAGTCGATTTACAAGTAATCCAAGTAAAATGCATTTGTATGTTGTTCATAGAGTTCTAAGGTACTTAAAGAGAATAAAGAATTATGGCATCTGTTATTCAGATTTTCCTTTAGTTTTAGAAAGGTATACAAATACTAGTTGAAACTCAAATAGAACGAATTACACATCCATGACTGGTTGGATTTTTACAGTTGGTGGGGGTACTGTTTCTTGGGATTATAAGAAACAATCTTGTCAAGCAGATTCCACCATGGTGGCTGAATTTATAGCCTTAGCATCTGCCACTCAAGAAGCGGAATGGTTGAGAGATTTACCCCATGAAATTCCATTATGGCTTACACTAATGGCACCAATCTTGATACATTATGACAATGAAGCAACTGTATCAAAGGCATATAATCAAGGTTACAGTGGAAAGAGTTTATATATTGGACTTCGACATAGCATTATAAGATAAAGAATTAGTAATGGTATAGTCACTATAAATTATGTGAAGTCCAGTGAAAATTTAGCGGATTTGTTTACTAAAGGTCTAAAAAGGGAGCTGGCATTAAAGTTCTCAAGAGGGATGGGTCTCAAGCTTATCAACTAAATCTCTAATGGTGGGAGCTCACCTCAACGCTTGTGGCCGACCTGCAAGTTTTGGGTACTGACCATTCTACCACATGGAGGTTGCAAGCACTAATTTATATTTTTCATCCTAAGGTGTATAGTGCTTGGTTCCCATAATGTATAAGGTAAGGTTGAACGAAAGTTCTTAATAAACTCATAACCTGTATATATTGAAGTACTATAATTACGAGGTACTTCCTATGGGAGCTACTTATATGAGTGAAAGTGTGACCGCTTTTAGAAGTTAAAAGCTTGACTCTGACAGCACTCATGAATAGATGCAAAACACAAGGCCATAAAATGTGTTGGAAAAACTAGATACAAAGTGAATAAGGAAACTTGTGTGTGTTTAGTAGCCCGACTAGTCAATGAAGAATCAATAGTTCAATGCTTGGTCAACCACTCAATTCAGACTAGAACCAACCACACTCACTAAGTGAAGGTTCAAATATGCAAGATACATTCATTTATGCACAAGATTCCTCAAATTGTTGATATTTGAAAATTTTGAAAATGATGAAAGATTGTTGGTGTATTTTCCAAATTAAAGGTTATGTCACATGATAAAAAGCTATCATTAGCTTAAAAGCTATGTCACAAAAAGTGATATAATGTGTCTGTTGGAATATAGATAGATTTTCATATGAATAGTTATGTCTCTTTAAAAAATGACATCCAAAAGTCATGAAACATATTGAAAAGACACAATGGATCAAAAGTTAAATATGAAAAGATATTGTTTCAAGGCATAAATTAAATATTATGATTTATGGAATGAATAGTTATCTATTCATAAAGATGATTATTGAAACAATATCTATATCCAAAAGTTATGTCTGACAAAATGAAAAGATATCTTTTAGACAAAATGTGTCTTAATGAAAGGGTTGTGTCCTTGAAGAAGAGACACTTGTAAGCCTATATAAAGGGTTTGTTGCTAACCATTTTGACACAACAACAAGACTTTAAAAATCAAAAACAAAAGCAAGTGTAGAAAAGTCAATAACAAGATAAGTATTGTGTTTTATTAACATAAACACTTAAGTTCCCATCATTTACAAAAGTTTCTAAATTTCTTATAATCTACTTGCTGTAGAAAGTAGGTTGTAAGGCCAAACCACTTTGCAAACCCTTAGGTGTATCTAACGGTCTACTCTCGTTAAGTGCAAGACGAAAGTTAAATGTTAGCTTCATTGTATCCCTAAGACTATTTGCACTATTTCCTTTTGCATACCGAGTGGTGAGGGCGAAATAAGTCTTAAAGATAGCACCTATTGAAAGACTCGCGTTGAAGTCAATTTTGCCTATTCTTGAATATCGTATAAACCCCTTTTGCATCAATAGAAAAGTTTTGTGCTTGGTGATAGAATGGTGCTTTATTATATTTTATGTTATTTTTTATATTGAAAGAATGCAATCGGTCGATTATGATATTGTAATTTTATTGTTTATCATTCCAGCCTATTGGTATATTTGAAAATTTTCTTTTCTGTATTATTGCGTCAGGATTTATTGTTTAACATGTTGTGGAATGGTGTGTTATGGCTTATCCTGTGAGATAAAAGATTTTTTTCTTACCAAAACTGCTTCTTACAGTACTGATTTGTATCATTTCTGATAATATTTAATAAAATCTGATTTGATCGAGAAAAAAAAATCATAAAATCTTAACTCAAATAAATGAAGAATTATCTTATCATAAGAGCAACCATAATTAACCTAGCTATCTTTTTTTTTTTTGAAAAGTTAACTATCAATATTTTGAATCCTAATAATAACACCAGCTTTGTTTTGTTGAAAGTTCTATTCAGCATATAGGTGAAACGTTTATGTTCGAAACCACTAATAAATGAAAAAAATTATATATATATATATATATACATACTTAAATTAGGCAGAAAATTAAAGTACTCCTGCTGTTCTATATTTTTATGATATTGATAAATTATAATATTTAATGTGCAAAAGTAAAAAAAGTTTATCAAAAATTAATATGCAATATATATATATATAAAGAAAGAGTTGTAAATGTTTTAAAAAATGATTATAATTTCAAAACAGCTCAAAAAAAGAGTGAATATTCAATTTAAAATAAATAATCAGTTGAAGTTAATTATTTTAACTCAAAGTTTTGGTGTTAATTCTCATGCTGTTCTTAGAAGAAAGGTACAACTCCCAACAAACATGGACATTTTTTTCTGGATTATGTTTGGTACTATAGCTTTTATCATCTCATTTTTAAAGTAAAACATAGGTTTACGATATTTCCCATGCAATGTGCTGTGGCAAATTAGTGGCGGTAATCCCTTTTACCAGTACAGAAAATTCTTCAAACTTCTTTTTTTTGGTTTCCTAACTACTTGGGGTCCCCTTGTCATTGACAATCCTTTTACGTCACTCTAATTTTTTTGACATCAATGTCTTAGTCAACCCCATCTCAAAAATTAATTAATAAAGCTATTAACCCAAAGGCCAAATCACATGTAGCCATTTTTCTTTTTTTAACAATCTTCTCTATCAAGTTTATCATTTTTTAATATATTTATCGTTACTGTTCAAATATTGTACATTTTACCCATTATTGATGATTAAAAACGTACTAAAAGAATTAATAAAACCAATAAAAAGTAGGACTGGGCCTTTTCATGTGTAAAACGTACTTATTTGATGAACAAGATAGAGATCAAAATCAATTGAATTTTGTCATTCCAGTTGTTCTTCTAGAGTGGTTGGATCAAAAGGTTTTGGTCAATGTCTTGATCCTAACTTACCCTAAATAATATAGTTTTTTTTTTTCGAAAAGTATGGGGAAGAATATCATTCAAAACGGGAAATAATATAGTAATTTATTTAATTTATAAAGTAAGGAACAGTAGGAACATATAAACATCAAAAGTAGGGCTAGGAATCAGGCAGGAAGAAAAAAAACAAAAACTTTTTCCTGTGTGAACAGCAAGACAAAGAAGGAGGTTCTCGTAGTGTAGGCTCAACCTAAACTTAAGTCGATTGTTTTTGTAGGGTTTCTTCATTGTTATTTCCTCCAAACTTTCTCTTTGTTTACATGAAGTCATGATAATAATTTAAAGTGTTGAAATGTTCCGAAGGACTATGTGAAATTAAGTAAATTAATTTCCATAGAACTTCTTAGCAATTAAATGAATGGAATAGATAAGTTCAACGAAAACGGTATGTAATGTCAACACGTTTCTAAAATTGTATGGAAAAGAGCGACCTGCTTACTGATTTGAACCAAGTATGAACACCAAAGTAGCTAGATTCCTTTTACCCCACCCGCAATGAAAATGAGCATAAATGAAAGTAAAGCTATATAAAGTTTTTGTTATTGGTCGGTCTATTATCTAGTAATTTGACTTTACCAGTTCATTTCTACCAGTACCGCCATCGCTGTAGCTTGAATGAGCTATAGTTTCATCGTTGTTTGCAGCTGCTGAAAAAGGAGAAAAATGAAACAGAGGAAGAAGAAGAAGAAAGAATTTTTTTTTTTTCTATGATAACCTGAGGCCTGACATTTGGAAGAGGGCACATTTTGACTTGAATTTAGCTTGAAGAAATAAAGAAATATACGTGAGAGCAAGTCTTGAAACATGCATAATGTCTCCATATATAGGAGGGTGAAACAATGCAGATTTCAAAAATTTTCCAAAAAAAAAGAAAACATATTTAAAGACATGCAAGACTAACTTATTTTACATAATGATATTAATGTAGTGTTGATGTTTTAGAAAGGGTTATACATATATAAAATGAACAGGATGTGTGCAGAAACTAATACACAGAAAAGGAGTGGAGAAAATGCGAACCTTTTTAAGATTTAAACATATATATTAAAAAAAATTAAGCTAGGCAATCTCATGAAACAAAGGGTCTTCAAAGAGTAGGTGGTGATCAGGCCAAACTGAATTGTCGATCAAAGTCTCTGTTACGGATGGAGCCACAGAAGGCGAAGCAGTTGCGGATGAAGTGAGCCATGGTGAATTGCATTTATTCTCTCCTTGGCTCAACACTGTGTATTCTTGAGCTTGAGCCATGTCCTTGTTCGTAGATGTTGGATACTCACATGGGATTTGTAGGTCTGGTAAACGAGGAAAAAGGATTGAATCATTGAAACCTTGAATAGAAGCAGCTGCTATATCCAGCTGGGGTGAACTTAAAACTGAGTTATCCTTGATTGGAGAAAGGGAGTTTGAAAGATTAATGGTCTCCATATCAGTGAAAGTGTTGTTTATGTTGTCAGAACCAGATGAAATAGAAGCTGGGGTTTGAAAAAGATATTGCAAGCATTGCAGCTTAGCCATTTGAACAGCTTCTGCTTGTAGCCTTACAGCATGTTCCTCCCATGGGTGGTGATCCATAAGCTCTTTTAGGTTGGCCAAAGCTATCAGATGAGGCAAGCTTGAGAAGATATCAGTTCGAGGCCTATGAGTCATCGGATCAATTCCCATCTGGATGAGTTTTTTCTTCAAATGAGTGTTCCAAAAGTTTTTTATTTCATTATCTGTTCGCCCCGGTAGGTGGCTTGCAATTGCTGACCATCTTGTGAATAACAAGGAAAATGAAATATACATAATTCAAGATGAAAAAAAAAAAACTAAATATTTATAATAAATGACATAAAAGGAAATAGTTGTTTAAAAACTTACTTGTTTCCAAGGATGGAATGGAGATTGAGAATTGTTTGCTCTTCTTCCTGGGAAAATTTCCCTCTCTTAATATCAGGCCGCAAATAATTCGTCCACCGTAGCCTGCAACTCTTCCCACATCGATTAAGACCTGGAAAATAACCAAGAAACAATAATCTCAGGATAGAGAGAAAGAGAGTGGAGGAGACTTGCAGGTGTTATACAGTAGCTTCAATTTTATACCAGCAAGCTTGGGAAGGGCTCTCCAGCTTCCATGGCCATTTTCTTGGATATATTTGACAAGCTTTTGGTCTTCTTCAGGAGTCCAAGGACCTTTCTTAAGGCCACTTTCATCACAACAAGGTGACCTTCCCATTTCAATATCTTTGTTTTCTTTCTTCAAGACGCGGCAGCTGCCCCCCTCCAATCCAACCATTAGCTGCGGCTTGCTATATTTATAGAGTTTCTGTTCCCTAATAAAGCAGACGTGCTGGTTTCCTATTTGTTGGCAAAACAACATTGCCCTTTTCCTTCTTAAAATCTCAACCATACCCTTGTCATTTGTCAAATGAGTTTTCCTTCGTTTTTTTTTTTCCTGTAAATGATTTTATTTTAATTTGACCTAATTGTGTCTTCAGTTTCCTAAGTGGACCCTCAATTTTCTGTTCATAAATAACTTCACACATGAATGGCGACCCACAAACATATTGCAGCCAAATTGCTTAGAAGGTTGCTATGATCTTGACTCAGTCATCATTTTCATGTTTTAATATATATACTATAAAGTAAAGCATCTTTACTGCAATCTTAACAAAATCCTTTTTTGGCTAAGAAAAAAAAAACGTAAAGCTTCTCTCATTAGAAATTTCAATTAATTATCTTCGGTGAAATAGAGCCAAGACATTTAGAAAATGTCACATAAACAGGTCAAGAAGAGTGGCTGCTTTCACACCTATTGCATAGATACTCTTCAACCTTCTGAATTTCTAATTCATTACTGACATGAGTTGGGGTAGAGGGATAACACTTTGAAATCAAGAAATCTTTAATTCAGTTTGAATTAATTGTTTCCTCAGAAATGAATCCTAAATCCTAATTAATTAAAGATGTCAAACAGAGAAACTTATAATAAAAAAAGTAAATGAGAGTATAAATGGCAAAGGGATATGGACTGCCACTTATTGCATAACTCATCCTTGCACATAAATAAATAATTAATAAATAAATAAACATGTTAGTAATATATTACATTCATGTTTAGAAATTATTTGCCTTTCAAACAAAATGTTTAGAAATTAGAATAATTAATTAAAGGTGTTTAGTAGTTTGCATTTGTAGGCTATATAAGTTAAAAGAGAATTTAATGTCATATCCCCAAAATTGGTTGGATTTAACTTTTCAATAAAAAAAATTATTTAATTTAAAAGATATATCAAATTGTTCATATAAAAGATGATTGAATGACGATTCAATTTTAGACAAATATATGAGCATAAAATACATAATTTATACAAATATTCAAGAATGATTCATAATACATCGAAGTATTTAATTCAATCGTAAACATATATATATATATATCTTTATTCAAAATTAAAGTTAAATTTTTATTTTTCTGAATTGAAAAATCGATAACTTAATCTCGAACAAATATGAGCAGACTATTCTTAAGACATGGACCTAATAATGTAGCATGGAAGGGCAAAATTGGTCAAGTGAAGGCTTGAAGGGGCAATGTAGGGTATTTAAGCAGTAATGAACTAGAATTGGATTAAAATAATGAGAATTATAGCCAAAAACAAATGAACAAGAACTGAAAGCGGCAGTCAGTAGTCAGCATCAAAGGGAACAGGTGGCGCGTCATTCATGATCTTTGAAACCCATTCCATGCACGCAACACAGCCTTTTTATTTCGTCACTGATTGCATGGATCATTATACAATTTCACGTATTAATATTTAATATTTATGCAGATGGGTCCTCAAATTTTTTGTGTTTATATTTCTAGCTAAGCTTATGCTTACGCACTAGCTAGCTAGCCTACATTACTACCCCACTCCGGAGGGTTTTGCTCATCTCCATGGCAGCCTGCCTCCGTTTGCTTGACCTTCACCAATCATATTTTTGTGAGTAACTAACATCTGCCATATATCTGCATCAAAATCTATAGTAGTCTCTAATTATCAATGGCTTTCCATCACTCTAAATATATATTCCTGAAGCAGAAAAGATGAAAAATGAGTGAAAACAATGACTTTTTTCCTCTTTCTGTCTCCTGTTTTCATTCTCTAAAGGCTCTTCCTAAATAATTAATCTCAAAATAAGATGATGCATTGGTGAATTGGTCATATGGCGGTGAAGGAGTGTAATCAGCATCAGATGTAAATCGATGACGCATCTACTGATTCCGGTTGCCATCCATAACACATCAATACATCATTGTTCTTCTTTGAATTGTCTTCTATTGAGCTTTGTGAGCTATATGAGCTGTTGTTCCCAATTTCGGTGCTGTGGCTGGCTTTTGATAAGAGGTCAGTGGAGGGGACTTTTTCAGTGATAAAGGGTCCTGGGCGAACAATCTCCGGTGCGCCAAAATAGAGAATTCTGATGCTGCAGGAGTTGATCCCATTGAAAAGGAGTGGCGGATTAAGGCCCATGGTATGTAAACCCGCCTCTGGACTTGCTTTAATTCTACACAAAAAGAAATGTTATTCTGCTTGACCTCACCAAAATATAAGACAACAATATATAATTCAGAAGACGACGTAACACGGTAATTTTCTTTCTTTTCTAAACATGGACTAAACACGCTTTCTGGAACCAAAGTCTATGAATAACAACATTATGACTATGTTGCTTGAGTATATTTCCTTACGAAAAGGAAAACGATGGAGAGTCTGCATCACATTCGGAAAGTAACTAAAACCGTGTGATTATCCAAATATTAATGTCTGTGATTAATTTACACACTATACGTGCATTGCATGGAATAATTTTGCGGCCAAAACCGGTGGCCCAAAACAATACGTATATATTCCTATGAATAGGAAAAGTTTTCATGGTGTGATGTAATTATAGGGTTAGGGGCATCTGATCTGATCATTGCTGTTGTCTCTTTGTATTGCGTAAGATGTTGAGAGTCTGAGCTCTCTCTTCTCTTGCAGATTTTAGGAGTCTCTTTCCACGTGTGCACTGTGATTTTCCAGCCTAACCTAACACATCAATTACGTAACACAAAGTATTGTGTGTCGATACATGTGTAGATATCTACGTTTTTGTAAGAGCATGTACGACTATGCAAGAAACAAAAACGTCTATATATGCGAAATTCGGGTGTAATTAAGGTGCATGGTCTCATTCAGGCCAACAAGATTGGTCGCTACAACTCTTTTGGTGCCAATTTAAATGCTTGGAAGTCGAAAAATGATGCATTTTAAAATAATCATTGGGGCTTGTCATCAGAATCTCAGTTTGATAGCCCAAAAAACTTAAAAAGCTAGATAGCGACCGAGTCGATGGTGACCCATTTGACCATAGAGGGAGATGGTTAGAGGAGGGGGTTGCAGCAAACTCTCTAAATTTTCCACCATATTGAGACCCTTAAGACATCTTTCTTTACCCCCTAACAAGAACGCGTCAATGGTATTCGTTGATATGTAGTCGTCCTTTTCTTCTTTGTCCTGATTCAACGAGGAGGAGCAGGAGGGAGGAAGGGGGAGAAAGAGACATGTTGTAAAACAGATTTTACCTTCATTTTTCGAAACAGAGAGATCAATCAAATGTTCTGACCATCGGCATTAATCATGATTTCATAGTAGTCGCCTGAGGATGAATTCCTCATGGAAAAGCATTAATCAAATGTAGGAGAACAAAAAATATGCTGCAGGTGCACTCTAGGAAGAATGTATTTTCATGCATATATATACGTTTAGAGCTCGACAGTATATATATGCGTGTTTATAATGTACTTATATGTGGAGGCCAAAACAAAAATGCTAGAATATATAGTTCGTCAATTATTCCCTTTGACTTGATGTTATATACTGTATATTGCATGCAAATACGCAAATATGCCATCTATTATTTGTCAACTTCTGTGGCTTTATGGATATCTTTTTATTACCTTTTCGTGCAGAGGAATGAAGCATATTTCTCAATCTTTTAGCAGAAAAAGAAAGCTGCCTCAGTCAATTATGTATATACCCCTTTTTTTTTCTTGGCAGTCTATAATAAACTATCATTATCAATGGATTACAATTCAAAGATATTCATTTATCAAATTCCAGATGACAGAAATAGAAGTAAAGAGGAAGATAAGTCCTTAAGTCAATGGGTTGATACATACTAAAAATGGGATCAATTAATTAATGAATCAAGGAAATTCATATCATGAAACTGAAGAAGCACTAAGTCCATGTAAATTATAATGCACGGAATAATTTTGGAAGACAAGAAAAAAAATGGCACACCAAACAGGAGAAAGTAACCACAAAAAAATCTTCTGATCTAACCGTATTTAAATGTCATGATTTATAAGTTCAACATAAAATGAACCATATACATTCTTGCAGATGTAATTATCAATGGCTGCTCTGGGTATATAAGCCGATAGATAAGAGTCTAGTTTGTCCAAAATCACTAATTTCTTACTTGATAAGCTAGCTATTTCTAACCTAAACTCGTTATAAAGCATCACATCAATGGCCACCGAGAGTCAAACTAACAAGAAGGAGAATGAGAACACCATGTCCTCTCTCTCCACCCTTTTTCTTCTTCAATTACCTCATGTTTTGTCGGCACAAGTTTTACCCATAAAAGAAAACGAGATTTTTGTTCATTGAAAGGGGAAAAACATATAAACACCTTCTTCAAGGAAAACTAACAGAAGATTTTTTAGAGGGAAACAGAGAGATTACTTCTTCAACCAGGGTTCCTTGTCGGGTGGACCAGACCCTCACATCAAAAGGAAGCAGGTTGAAATAAAAAATTTAGAGAGTAAGAGATGTCACCTAAACAGCTTATTATTTTATCATTAGAAAAAATCATAGTTGTAATGTCAGCTAAACAACTGATTTGCTTCCCCAGTTAAGTTTCTACCCAATATATCTAAACTCGGACTTTCTACACTTCCTTTGCCACGTAGATGTATTCGGGTCTTTCCATCTCCATGCAAAAAGAAAACAACACTATATAATGCTGGTTTTAAGCAAACATTAAATATAGATCAAAACACTCACTAGAGATGGAGAACATGAAAGTTCTTTAAAATGAATTTATTTTCAAAGTATTAGCGACAGCAATCTTTCTTTCTACTCCTCTTTCATCACCTTAGTTTATTATAATTTTAGTATACGACCAAATGAAATGATTGATGTTGAGTATGAACATGAAGGTTGACTCAGAAAACACACCTGGGATTCCAATAGCTTTATCGACCTAATTTGTTGCAACCTGCCATGGAGGTTCCATCCAGCATCTTCTGATATATGATTTCCTAACATGAGCTGCTAATCAATGATCCTGATGATCTGTTGGTCAAAGCAAATAAAACAAACTGGAAATGAAATTATTGCGGTGCACCTTCATCCCTGCAATAAAAGCCTCATAGAAAATTAACATTTATAGTTTAATGCATCTCAGCATTGTTAATTAAGTGCTCTATTAAACAATTAAAAGAATTGTGATAGAGTGGTCACCAGAAACAGTTAGTAAGAAATACTTCTATTACGTCCAGTACACGTGAATTGTATTTGCGAGCGTTCATGGCACACCAACTTCACCCTTTTCAACTATTCACAGCCCAACAACCCTAATAGAAAGCAGAAAAAAATTGAAGTGGGGTCTGAAAATCTATGCTAATTTCATCATATCTTCACCATTTCAATGATAATTACGTGTAGAAAGGTTCACTTTCCTTAAGACGTTCATGCATTGCATCCTATTGGTTTTGACACAAATGCACTCACCGTTATTACTGTAATATATAAGGGTTTTGTATTACTTTATGACAGAGACTGACTATGACTATGATTTCTTCTGAAATGACACTAAAAACCTAGGGTCACTGATTCATAATTTTAATCAACATTTTTAAAGCTTCTTGATTACTACTTGTTCTCATTGCTACTAAAGAATAAACAGTTTTCTCAACCGTTATGCCCAACTTATAGGATTAGGAATAATTATGAATTGATCTAGATGCAATGATCCCTACACAATATAACATATATAATGTGACAAATATTTATGATAAAGCATCGTTGGTAATGTTTTGGAAGTCTGGGGAACTTTATATCATTGTTAGCCATCAACTACCATGTATGATTTGTTGGCTTAACTCTCATCGGCAATGACATCATATTCACAGCTAAGGACAGTGAAAGAAAATGAGAGTGAAAGTTGATTAGAACATGTTATAAAACCATATATAAAACATAACATCTTTGCAGGAATAATCTTAAATTTGTAGCTAGTTCAAATATTCCATTAGTTAATTAATTTCTAATTAAGAAAAAAGCTTTCAAGTTTGTAGATCAGAAATCTTGTTGACAGATTGATATCATACTTGACATATGTGTTAGCATGGGAAGCACCAAAATAAGCAAGCAAGTTTCATTAGTACACGTTACATTGCTAAGGAATTTAAGCATCTAAAATTCATGTTATATATACATATGCAGGAAAAGTAACAACAAAACAAGCTAAGCATTATTAGTAATGGTAATACTAATTAATTGAACTGCAATAATGTATAGTATATATATGTAGCAATAAATACAAAAACCCATATTTTATCAGAGAAAAGCAATACTATACATACTGAAACATATTTTAGACACACGGTACAACGTTTACATTGAGATCGAATTGGTATTCCTTTGCTTGCCAACATAAGAATCAACAATAGTTTAAAAAAATGAGTGGCATCCACATGATTTGATAACTTCAAGCTCCTTTAGTAAACTTACTCTATTGTCTCCTATATCAGCATGCATCCAATATAGGTGAAAGTCTTTCATGTCTACAAACTAGCTAGCTTTTGAGCCTTCTTTTCATCAATTGCCACTACTATGAACTGTAGTTCATTAAGTAACACAATATTTTGAGCGAAAAAAAAAACTAACACAATATTCCTTCATTTCTTTGTTCTTTTTGAGATCCAGATTTGTGTGGTGTAACCAGAGAATTGTTAACAACTTAATGTGCTTAGCTACTTTAATTCCAAAACCAAGGTTTTTAATAATTTAGTGAAGAACTGAAGAATGTATCAGTATCCCCTTGTTTCAATTCTAAAGGTTAAGATTTCATTGAATTATTAGATCTACAAGGGTAGCTAAACAAGCATAGCACAAAAACGCCCCTACTTGTGGTGTGCCTCAAACCATAGCCCTTAGAGAAATCCAAAGTAAACTGACCCAAAATGCAGAATTCTATATTTGTTTTTGATAAGCCATGAAAATATTTCATTAAAACATGGGGGTTACTCAATTCTGTAACCCACCAAAATGAACAAAAGCTTGGCTTTTCAACTGTACCCTTTACAAAATATTCTGCTCAAAGCAGTCCCTGTACAAAAACACCCAAATTCAACCCTATACAAGAAGCATAGTATAGAAGTGAAATTTCATATAGACAAGGAGCATATCAAAAGATTCTTTTTCAAAAAGGCTGAAAGTTTTAAAGCACTAGCCAGTGTAATAACCTTCATGACCAAGATTATGGTGGACATTGGTCAAAGTTTACACCCAGTAAATTTCTTTAAATATAAGCATTAATGTAATTCTTATGATTCAACATAAAATAAGATATATATATCATTTAAAAAAACATAAAATAAGATTGATATATAATACTGTCGTCAGAAAACTATAATTCTAGTTACTTATAAGGTATCAATCTAGTTCATTCATACAATTTTTCCATACAAAGTTAAAAACTTTGCCATCTTCTATCTAATTAACCAAGTAATTATGCTATGCATATTCCCTTCATTATAACCAAACATAAAGATTATGAAATGAGACTTGAAAAAAGAAAGATAGGACCAAAAAATTGTCAGAGTATTGTATTCTTTGCTTAATCTACCCACTTGTTTTACCTTAATCTTTGTAAAATCTATTAATGGCTGTTTAGCAATCATCATATGGGAAATCATTCAGGTTTGATCATAAAAAGGTATTTCATACTCCATAAGATCCCTATGGTCAGTGAGAAAATTTCTGTATCTGATATTAAACATATATCCAATCTAATTATTTTTAAATACACAATACCTTTACATGTTAGAAGCAGGCCAGTTAATGTGGAATAGAATGAAAAAATATTTAACCAAGATTATGGTACAATATAACCGAAGGTCCAAAGCCGAAAGAAACAGAAGTCGAACTAGCCTCCAAACTTAGTAACATCAGTGATTTAGAGTATAATAGGATAGTGCCCAATACACCTTTTCTTACAGTGAAACAAAATAGGAAGCTCTTTTTCTTTTGGATGCTCTTTTAATAGATTATTGGAGAAGAAGCCTAGTATATTAAACCTGGGCCAGAGGCACATGGGCCACGTCTAAATTTTTTATGGGACACTAGCCCAGTTCCTAAGGCCTAGTAAACGGGAACTTAAGATGAGACTGAGAAAAGATGTTGGGCTCATGTGGGCATTTTAAGTGCATTACAGAAACAAATGCACAGTCAACGGTCGGTGGCAACATGATCTGTTTCATTAATAAAGGAACGGTATAGAACCCGATTGATTATTTGGATGCTAGTGATCTCAGAAGCAGACAGTGTGGAAAATGCGATTATCTTGAATTTTTGTGATATGGTCCTTTGAAACAGATCGAGTTATGAGACGGTGTGTGAAAGGGTTTGGTTTAGTTTGAGGTACCCTAGGTACTTGGATGGAAAGTTTAATTTTTTTATTTATGTTTGTAGTGCTGGCACATTAGAAAAAATCTACAGATCTCTTGAATTTTAAGTACTCAAAACTTGAATAGATTCTAAACAACTCTTTTTTATTAACATCACTCATTCTTAACTATAGCTCGGTGAAATAACCACTCTTAAAGCAAAAAAGAAAAAAGTGAAGACACAACTTTCAATAACATAAAATAGAAACCACCATTGACAATAAAATAGAGTGCAGGCACAACTTGCAACAACATGAAATAAAAAATTACCATTAACAATAAAATAGGAATCACAATGAAACTATTGACAATCAATTGCCAGCAACCAATCAAATATGTTGATTTAGTTTATACTTCTCATGTGTGAATCGCTTGTAAACTAAGGGATTATCTGATGTGCTAACATTTTGCATCTTTTTATTTAGACGGAGATTAATGTTTATAGTTCAATTTTATAGAATATGCAAAACCGTAATCAAAAGAACCATCGAAGTACCTAAGAATTAAGAAGACAAGAAGCTTAGTGCATTTGACAGGTTCTTAAGAGCCCTTCTTCTTTGTTACAGACAAATTTGCACTCCAATTTTGTGGCATTTCATCATAAAAATTGCTTGCCCAACTATGCAGTAATTAAGCTAGAACAAGATATTATAGTGCATTAAGCCTATTCTTGAGAAAAAGTTCAATAGTTGAATCACAACAAAATGAGTGAAAAGTCAACATACCTCATAAAGTATAGTTCCACACCACCTTAATATGGGAAAGCGTAGAGACAATGAGATGGAAAAAATTGAAACTAAATGTATGAGAAACCTGCAAATGTGACGTACAAATATTTGTCAAGCAGGAACTAGTCATGAAAGCTGAGAGAGTTAAGAGAAGTTGGGTTCATGAAATCTGAGTAGCTAGGATAAAGTACAAGAGAATCTAGTCAAAAGTAGAGATAAACGTTGCATGCAAAAGCGGGTCACATGGTTGGAGTAGGAGTTAATAAGGAACAGCATCATCAAGATCTGTTTATCAACAGGCAAGCATTGAAAATCAAATCAAAGCTGAATAAAAAGTGTATGGAGATCACATGGTGGGAGTTGGTAAGGAAGCATTTTTTTTTTTTTTTGTGCACTAAATTAAATAGGCAAGAGCTAGCGAGGCTACCACGCGGACACCTATACTAACTTCGGTCTGTTCCCCTCCTGTTGGACATCCCTGAGCACTAGATCAAGGAACCAGTTCAGTCTGTAAAGACCCATAAGGCCATAAAACGACCCATGTACAGATAAAAGCTCGAACTTTATAGTAGAAAGCGGAATCAATCTACAATGGCCTGAATGGCTTTTAAAAAGATGGCTAAAAGAACTTATTCCTATTAAAATAAGAGCTGATAACTACCAGGAAACTGCTGGTGCTCTGCTTATAATCATATTTTATGAGACAAATATAATAGGTGGGAAAGGTAATGATTCATGCAGGATTCAGATGTAAAAAAAAACTTAAAGTAGGGGCCAGATCAAAAGGGGAGACTCTTGAGAGTTTAGAATTCATTGCAAAGTATGTGCCTGTTGCCAACCAATATTGACTATGTTTGGAGAAAAATCAATTTAACATTTGACGAAATACAGGGTTCATACTGGCAGCTGCATATAATCTTCGATATAGTCTTCCTAGAAACCATTTTCGGTTTAGTATAATATAATGGAGAGGAACCCTGGATTTTCTAACTCCCCATTACTTAATTTGAATGACTGAAGTAAGAATGGTAAGACACCCTTGTTTATGATATTGAGAACCGACCATAAAGTCAAAAGTGTCCTTTATCTTTTCGTTGCATGAAATCACATGGTTCCCATATAATCAACAAGCTACAAGAGTGGACAAGTCAAGCAGAAGAAATACCTGATCCACGGAACAGCAGAAAAGTACCCAATCTTTAGAATTTGGATCTCAAAAGGAGCAATAGACAAATAGTTGGTAGACAATTTGCCAATGTCCCTGTCGATTACGAAGCGCCGTTACGATATACATGGGAAAAAGGCCCGTAATACTTACAATCCATCGATGGGCAACGGCGGCTCTCGAAGCGAAAACCTCAATTGACTACAGGGACAAATCACGAAAACAAAGATGGGATTGGAATTTTGATATATTTTTGTTTCTAACCAGTCTCTTGGAACTTGGAGGAACTTGAGGGACATCTTTTCCTGTTGAAAATCCTCCTCTGTAAAAACATTTATCTAAGCCCAGCCCCCATCCCCCTGTAGAGACCGAAGATGTCTCTGGCTCTACCTAGGTAGTATGCGCGTTTGCAAACCCTTCACCCAGACACTCGGTGAACCTAAATTTAAGAGCACCCACTAGGTCTACTTTAGCAAATGCTGAGAACACCAAGTCCCAACACGTAAGGTCACTCTGGCAAGCAACCGGCTGCTAATCTGGCTCCTATATACCTCTTCATGCTACTTAAAGAGGAAAACTGAGTCAAATTTTAGCAACTCGCACACCCTTTAACTTTTCAGTGATTCATTGACTTTACACAACTTTTTTCAATCCGATTCATTGTCTACAATGAACACATAGAAAATGAAACTACAAGGTTTTTCAAACACAAATAAATCTAGTTCTTGAGAATGAGAAGCCAAATTAATCATCAGAGTTTACATAATATCAAGTAGTTCAGAAACGAAAAGTTGTGGACAACTTCAAACTAAGAATAAAGTAGTTAATTGTTCTAATGTTCAAAGCACCTTCACAACTTCAAATTCCACGAATCGGACTTTTCTTGAGCACAAGTCCGTTAATTGGCAGAGAAATGTAGAACAAGCTCCAAATGTTAAAACAGTTCCCTTTCTCGGAAGCCAGAGCATAAACCTGAAACCAACAGTTACTAATTACTAGCAAGCATTTACTAGGGAGACACAACTTTGAAGGCAAAGTTTCAACTCCCGAGGCCAATTAGACAACTAAGTCATCAAACAAATGGTGTCAAAGAAATGATAAAGCAGCTTAATGTAGTGATATTGGAAACCATTTAACTATTTCAATCTCATAAAGATAATTACACTTCGATTTTGTAGAAAAAAGCCCTTGATAAACAACTTATTATGATCGATTAGATACATGCCTTTCCTCATTTGCAAAGTGCAGCGCATTGCGCCCATGCTTCAAATCCCTAGAACTGATCAAAAAAAATAAAAGACAAAGCCCTGGAACTGCTCAGAGAATCTAAAGAGGCAAAGTGAGTAACAAAAAAGGGATGATGTAGAAAGAAAAGAAAAAGATTACCTGAGCTCTGCACTTATACTTACATTTAGAGGTGGAAATTCAAAGTAGCAGAGCTATGAGACTCCGAAAATGGTGAAGGCAGAGAAAACATATGTGGATTTTTCCTTTCCTTCACTGGATGAGTAGATGCAGTTACAGAAGCAGAATTCTTCCTTTTTTATTGTTTTAAACTTCTGTCACCTTTGCCTTCGGAGTATGTGTTTTAGGAACAACTCTAGCTGACCTTACAAGCACCATTAACACAGATTCCATGGATGATTAATGAATGCAGAAATCATAGGCAAAGATCATTTAAGGAAGTGATAGATTCTCAATCAGAGTATTCTTTACGTAAACATCCCATTCATTCAAGCAGAAGCTTAAGTTCCAATAGCAAGCTCCAGAAATAATTTGTACAGCCAAAGAAGCTGGCACACTCCAATCCAAACACACCCAAAATTATCATCATGTTTATGACTGCATCATCCATCTCATCTACCTTAAATTGCTAACTCCAAATTCCTGGTATTTATATTGCACATTGTGCAGAAATGAGGGACAAACCAACCACTCAGGTAATGTTCAGTAAAGCAATACATTTGACCCTTTAATAGAGTTTAAAGCAAAAACATGTAAACAAGATTCTTCAGACCTCCAAAAAGTCGTACATAAGTAGTCCTAATCATACAAGTAATAACCTCTGAGTGCTGGCACACATGTAATCAGAATTACAGAAAGCGGCAACATAAAGATTGCCATGAGTTTAATAACTTCCATATTTCATTTGCCATAAGTCTAACAAATCTAATCAAAAGCCTGTAATTAACAACTGAAAATAGGAAGAAACACATAAACAGCTCCACAAAAATGATCCTTTGCCACTTCATTTCCAATTCCATTTCAAAAAATGATAGCAAACATAAATTCAAAACGTGCCCAGAACTCAAAACAACTCAAATAATTCGCACACTTTTATTACAAAAACAGGCTTTAACTACCTTCATTTCCGCTCTCAAAATCCTCAACCCGAACCTTCCCAACCCTCTCATTCTCCGGTAAAACACACCAATTCGGTGACTGCACAGCTCTCAACCACTTAAAATCATCCACATTCCCCCAATTTCCTGTCTCCTCACTCAACCCTGCCTTCTCTAAGTCCATCTCAATCCCTTCATAATCCAAACAATACGGGGCAAATCTCACAACATTGCTGTCCTCAATTATAGGCCTACTCCTCACTCTCAAATAGAAATCACTCCTTTTCGCCAAATGAATCCTTATCTGATGCGAAGCCAATACAAAGACACACCCTTCCACTTCCTCTATCAAAATCGACCCGATTACCGGCCCCAAATAAACCTTGCAATCCTTCAATCCGTTCATAAAAACCGCATTGCAGCAGCCAATTAATCTCACTTCGCAGGAATCCAGATTGGATAGCGTAAATTCTCCAACTTCCGTTCCCTTGAACTTCTGAATTAGGGTTTCGTTTGTTTTATTTCTAAACCCTGGGGAATTGGGGATTTTGAAATTGGTTACTGAAACGGCGCCACATTTTACGGGTTCAGGTTCTTTGGGGAGTTCTTTTTTTGTTGTGGCTTTGTTTTTGAAGGAGAATTTCCTTTTGGGGATCAATTCGGAGTTTAAAATCTCGAGATTTTGCTTCAAATCGGAGATGGTTTTGAGAGAAGAGCGGACTTCATAAGAAGGAAGGAAGTACGAGTTCTCCGCGACGAGTTTTTCGAGGTCCGAGATGGAGGAAGAGATATTGGCGAAATGAGTTTTGAGGCGAGATGGATCGGATTGAGCAATGAGACGGGAGTCGGCGAGTTGGGAGTCGATGGATTGCTTGGATTCGGAGAAGCGGGAGAGGAAAGAGGACGTGACCACGGAGGAGTTGGTTGAGTCGGATCGGCGAGCCAGTGAATTGTCTAAACGAGCGTGGTGGCGATTGGAGAGGCGATCGAGCATGGCTTGGTGCTTTTTCTGTAAGTCGGCATCGAGGTCCAGGGATTTGGCTGGGAGATTTGGGTCTGGCCGTTCTTCTTCCATGGTGATTTTGAGGTTCTTTGCTTTTCTTTTTTCTTTTTTTCGGTTGCAGCAAAGGTAAATCAGATGGGACGCTTATGAAGAAAAAGCTGCAAGAGAGATCTGGTCGAAGAAAAACGACGCCGGTGATCATTATAAAATTTTGCCGCCTTGTCAGGGTATTTGTAGAATGGGGAAAAAAAAGAAGGATGCCTAGTATTTGTTTCCCACTTTTAAAATGGATAGTTGTTGTTTCTCAAATTGTAAATAATTCATAATTAAATATTATTTGAACAAAAAATTAAACATTATTAAAAAATAGTTAGGAATTTATTTTATTATAAGAAATTACAAAATGAATAGTGAAATACTTCTACTTAATAAGACATTGTTATCCAAGCTCCTTTCACAAGCTTTGTTGATGAAGACTATAAAGTTTGGTTTAATAAACTCAATTCAATGTGTTAAAATGCAGATTTAATGACAATCAGAATTGGTATGGGAAGATTGAATTTGTGAAGTGCTCTTCCAAGAGCGAAATTAATAAACAATCTCAGGTAAACCAAAAATAAAGAGAATCCTATCAACAACAACAAAATACTATGCGCAAAATGGTCTAAAATAGAATTTGCAACAATTTAAAGAGCCCTTCTTAACCATGAAAATGTGAAGTATTTGGCATGGTTCAAGCAGCAGATTTCTCAGCTTCTTCAGCTGCCTCTTCCTCTCTCAACTTTATCAAAGATGGGGGTGGTTTTACAACAATGCTTTTCTTCCATCGCTGATCAAGCTTTCTTGACAATCGCTTGTTGATGCCCTCCTCAATCTCTCTTTCCCGTTTAACAGTAAGCATGCGAGCAATCTATCAAGAAGAACACTTTCTTTGTTACAGTAATGCTCAATGTAAAGCTTAAATACACAGAAAACTACGCTTAGATACATAGTAAAACTACACTTAATCTTTACAAAGGGGATAAATAATATATGATCATCAAGTATCTGCCTTCTTGTCTCTATCGGTTTGCAATGTAGCCAGAGAACTGGGACCACAGAATGTAAAATCCATGTATGTTGTCCTTAATTCAATTTAGCACATATATTGGCACCATGACGAATGATAGAGTGGTCAAACTTTATATCATATATGTAAAATGATCAGAATCAACCCCTTATAAATACCTTTTAAAATAAGCATGCTACAAGCACTTTTAATAATAGAAGAAATCCTCTAACAACCCTCTCTCCCACAACCAAAACATAAAGAGATAAACATGCAAACAAAGGGGAGCATGCTCAACCACAGTCAGGAGAAGCTTATATTGGCAGTATCAGGTCTACAGCATGATTTCTCTTTCATCAGTGCACTTCAAACAACGAAATACATCCTGCCTACCACACACTCATTCTTAGCCATACTTATATGACTTCATTTTAGCCTCTATCCTCTTGCAACAGCCCTAAGTGGAACCAGATCACACCTAAATATGGCTACTACTTGTACATCAGCATAATTTAATTTTGGGTAACATGAGGCTCAGGCAACCATTTCAGGTAGCTGTTATATTTCACCATGATATATTTTAAGGAGTTTGAAGGTTACCTTTATATGGCTTTGCTTTACCCTCAAGGTGCTCCCCATACGATGCAAAGGATAACAACACTATTGTAAATAATATTACATCACTAAAAGACCTTGGCAAAGGGTGTCTTTCATTAAGTCCAAACACTGCTTTAACAATGAACTTGAAAATTTATTGGAGAAGAGCCATATTATTTGCTAATCTCTGCTTCCACTCAATTTTTAGACATATTGTTTTTTCCTACAAAAAGTCTGAGCCCAGGCAGAGTAAGAAAATGGAATAATCAAAATATCTGGCAAAGATAACCGCCCATCAGCTGCATCTACCCAGTATGCAATTCTACTGTAGTATGGATCACTTCAAAAAGCAGTTGAATTTAACCATAATCCAAATAAAGCCACAAAATCTCAAACCACCATTGACGACAACAACCACCAAATTTTCTCACTATACAGCATCAGCTGGCTATACAGATAATATTACAACACACCTCTATTTAAGACCATATCCTCAGCAAACTCAGGTAAAACTGAGGTCCTTTTTTATGGTTCCATCCCTGTCCTCTTTGGCCATCCTCTTATCTCTTGACATTGGAATGAATCCAATTTGACAGAAAATAATAATTACAGAAAATGTGGAAAACCAGCTAGAGGCAACACATTCATCAAGAACAAGCTACCAAAGCCACCACTTGTACAGCCCACCCACTCACTTTTCCATCAAGGTTTCACATGAAACAGAGAACATTTCCTACTTTCAGATGTTAGGGTTTAACACCCCTTCTCTTGCAAAGCCCTATGTCCTAGCCTCCCTTCTTAATTTCATAAGAGGATCCATGCCATTTGGCCATAACAACATTGGTTTCCTACACAACTTAAGCAAAAGAAAGCCCACCAAATTTTGAGAGGAAAAAAGAATAAAGAACCAACCAAGTCTAAAAATAAAAAGGATGATGAAGAAATACACACGCATGCAGATGCATATCCAAAAAGCTAACCTTGTGATGGTGCATATCCAAAAAGCTAACCTTGTGATGGTTATGCTGCTGATAACACAAAGTTCACCATATCAAATCTTTGCATTAAGCTTCTTTGGTTCATAATTCGAAGGCAAATGCATTGCAATGACAACAACACCCCATAAAATTTTTTGACTTCTAATGATATGAAGACAATTGTTGCTTATCAAATTAATCGAAATATAATTATCATTCTCACTCGCATCTTCCAAACAAAGTTTAGATTTTTGGAAACTTGAATCACAATTAACATTGACATTTTTGTGTGTTTTTAGCAAAGTTCTCTAGCTCCTATCTATAGAAACTTGTAAGACTCTACTTCGATGGGAATTCAAAAATCCCGTCATTTCCTTCTACCATGTCTTAACATAAAACTATAGTAAAACCCAGATTTTAATATCCCATTTCAAATCCAATGCAATTGCAAAAAAAATAAAAATAAAAAAACAGAATGTGGGGGGGAAAATACCCTTTTGCGCATACGCCGAAACTCGCTAGACTTGAACTCATTACGAACCGATTTCTGAAGACGAAGCATGAAAAGCTCTCCTTTTAACTCAACCACTTCCTCGTTGATTTCCTCAGTCGTTTTGGCCCTTATTTCCTTCATTTCTTCTTCTCTCTTTGCCATCATCACCACTGACGACGACGCTGATGGTTTTCGAAACGAGGTCGTTTGAGAAGGCAATGGTCGGGGACATAAGTGCCGTATCCGGACGCCATTGAAGGAAGTTTTGGGGATTGAAGATTTGGGTTTTGGAGGGACAGTAGCGGTTGTTGGGGAAGCAATTGAGAGGCTCAACATCTTTGCTTGTTTGGCTTCAGCTTTGTCTTCGTGGCTTGTTTCCCTGTGAGCTCGCTTCCTCTCGAGTTCTAGTGCTTCACTTGGGAATGTAGATAAGGCAAAAAAAATTTTCTTTTTTCAATCGTTTTTTCCATTAAAGAAATAGATAAGGCATTTTTCTATTTTAGCCTTTTGTTTATTTTATTTAAAACTATTATTTTATTAGATATATATATATCGTAATTTATTTAATTTAATATTAAAATATTAGTATAATAATAATTTTATTATTCAAATACAAAAACAAATCCAAACCTTGACTCTCAAAATATCTGCAAGTACCAACTCAACTAACACTTTAAATTAGTAAAATTTTATTTGATTGATATTTTTATTTGGATAATAATTTCCCAACGTGAGATTTTAAAACGTACTAGCAATTCTCCTTTTTAATTTCAATGTTTGTTTCCCTCTCTCTTTTCATGCTTTTGATTTGGGTTGTTGTGCAAAGAATTTTCTAACTTGAAATTGAGTTTGTTACAATTTTTGTCTTCCTTTGGATATATAAGCATATAATTCAGAAACTCTACACATCCGTCTGCTAAGAAATATTACCAAATAAAAGAAAAATATCACCAAAAATTTCCTTGGTAATTCTCCTTTTTAATTTACCAAATATTACAATTGTTGTCTTTCTTTGGATATATAAGCATATAATTCAGAAACTCTACATATCCGTCTGCAAAGAAATTTACCAAATAAAAGAAAAGTAGTCAACTTTTTATTCAAAAAGTTTGAAAACAATTTCTAAACAAAATATACACTTTTAAATATCCTTTCCTAACCAAACTTACTGTTTTTCCTTTATAAAGATGTTATTTTAACCATTTTTATTGCTAATGTACGACTTGAATGCGTTAAGAGGGAGAAAATTTTAAGAAGGTAAGAAGAAAAATTCAATGCAGATTCATAAAAATAATAGGTAATAATGTGACCAGTCACCACCACTTAATGAAAGTCAACACGACATAAAAACTTGCCCGCCATCGCCATTTGCCACCAGCAAAGCAGTAATGCAACTACTTTTGTACTTCGTATTTCTGGGTGATCTACAAAGCACTAATTAAATTTATTAATTCCTTTCGATTGCTGGAAATTTGCAACAAATGCATGCAATTTTCTTAGCTTCAATCTCATCGCACTTTGCTATAATGTTATTATGATGACTAGTTTTTGCTAACAAATGTCCTAATGATATACAGATGCTTGTTAAAAATAGTATTTAACATTGAATGATATATACTTGAATTCCAATCCAACATTGTATAGGAATTAATAATCGAAAAAGAATTATTCTTCCTAAGCGTCTTAATCAGAAAATTATTATTATTATTTAAAAAAGGAATGATGATGTAAATGGAATTTAGGCTAGCTAACATATTTTATGGTTTTTATTTTTAAAAAGAATGCTTTAACACATAGCATAGGCTTGGTATGATATGACCATTCTATAAATCTATATTATTGGATGATTGTGTTTTCTTTTTTTAATTGAAAAGGGCAATTCAAATCCTATTATGAAATCATATATTAATTAATAAGTCAGATGTACGAATGCTATTGAATTATTGTGTTAATAACTTAATATGGAAGACATTCACAATTTTAGATATATGAGATATAAATGTAAATATGTGTACATATATAGAATTATTTTATTTTAAAAAATAAAAGATTTGAATTTAATTTTTAAAATAAAAAATTTATATTTATTATAAAATTAAATGTATAAGTGTATGACATTCTTCCTTATGTTATGAGAGGTATTGATTTTTAATTTTTAGTTTTTAATAAGTTGCAAATCATGATGAATGATAAGATTATGACGATGATCTTAAGAACTAATAAAACAAACACTATTTAAATTCATGTTAATTTGTTGAACAAGTCTTTGCAATTAATTTGTATGGTAGAGCTATGATTGGACATATAAAGGTTCTCAGAATGAGGTTGAGCGAGCATTTGTAAACTAATAATTACGTTTTTCTTTTAAACTAATATTACTCTTTAACACTTTTTTTTTTTCCATATCTATCCAAAAATCAATGGATTGGTTGTTCCAAGTTACGTAAATTAAAATTAGTACTTATGTGTTCGATCCAATGCCTAATGGTATTTACGTACCTCCTACTTTAAAATATATATAGATTTTCTATATTCAAAATTGCAATTCGATAAAAAAGGAATTGTTAATAGCATAAATGAACTCTTGCAAAAAAAAAAAGTATAAATTAACAGTTAATACTCAAAATTTATCAAGTGTGCTAAGTCTATGCATTCTATAAGCTTTTAGTACTTGAATATGACCCGTTGATTTCTTGATAAGATAAGATATATTACTATTAATTCATGTAAGGTTATTAATATATATTTTGTTTTTCCCAAAAATTTTTGTTGTCGAATTCCTCAGTACATTTTAAAATTTGTTATTCAACCAAAAAAAGTTTAAATGAGATTTATTCATGGCCAAATAAATAAGTTTAACTATTTTATTTATTTATTTTAATTAAAACAACATGAAAAAACATAGAAAATCTTATTCAATATTCCAAATCCTATCAATTAAAGAGAACATATGTCAAACCCAACCCTAAATTTATCTGACATGACATTTATATATATATCACATCATGTCTGCATATCTGAATAGCCCGGTAGAGTTGGTAAAAAGCCGATATTGTACTTAGAAGTATAAATAAGTTGATTTATATCTCAAAATAATAAAATAAGGATTGTAAAGTGAAATAAGGAATTTCACAATCTAGGAATTACTCGAAATAGTAATTCGGAGTTCGAGGGCCAATTTGGAGTCAATCGGAAAAATTGACCGATTAAGGACAAAATGATCATTTTTCAATTTCAAGACAAAATGGGGATTTTTAATAAAGATTTTGATTTCAAATGATCAAGAATAATTATATGAAATATAATATGATTATTGGAGCATAAAATGAATATTAGCAGTGAAAAATTATGATTCTCGGTATTTTTGGGACATAAGAGTAAAATGGTAATTTTACCATTAAAGGACGAAACGAGAATTTTTAAAAAAGATTTTGGTCTCATATGATTAAGATTGATCAATTAAAGTGTTATTTGAGGTTAAAAAGTGGAAATAATGTAATTCCGATACATTTCGGAGTATATGGGCAAAATCGTAATTTTTTTACTCCGGGGGCAAATCGGTAAATTTTTCACCCCGGCACTGGTCAAGACCAAGAGATTTTGTTTAACTAGGGTATGGATAAATATGAAATTTATTTGTGGTGGAAAAAATTGGAATAAAAGTCAAAAAGTTAAAAAAATGGACTAATCGCATTTTGCCATGTGGCAAGCCATTTATTTTATGATTAAACTAATAAAATCAGCCTTTATGTAACACCTGACCCTAATTTATCTGTGATATGTCATTCACATGCATATGATAGCACTTTTGTATATTGAATTACCCCGAGAAACAAGTTAAATGACAATATTACCTCTAATAGTATGGTTGAGTTAAATAAGTCTTGAATCAGTTTAAACAGAGAATTGAGGATGAATTTGAGAAAACTAAAACCCATGGATTGGTTTAAAATGAGGATTCGGAGTTCGAGGTTCAGTTTGGAGTTAATCGAGAAAATTGATCGATTAAGGATAAAACGGTCATTTTTCAATTTCAAGACAAAATGTGAATTTTTAATAAAGATTTTGATTTTAAATGACCAAGAATAATTATATGAAACATAATATGATTATTGGAGTATAAAATGAAGTTTAGTAGTGAAAAAGTGTAATTCTCGATATTTTTGAGACACAATGGCAAAATAGTAATTTTGTCACTAAAGGTCAAAACGAGAATTTTTAAAGAAGATTTTGGCCATATTTGATTTATATTGATTATTTAGAGTAGTTAAAATATAATTTGAGGTTGAGAAGTGGAAAGAAAATGCAATTTCGATATAATTTGAAGTATAGGGGCAAATGGGTAATTTGGTCGCCGGAAGACCAAATTTAATTTTTCGAGAGAATTTAGATCAAATTTGATAAATTGGAGTGTGGTATGAGTTTGAGGAGTGAAAAATATACCTTGTGGCAATTTTTCAATTTTTGGGTAAAAATGTAATTTTGTACTTTTTTGGGGGTAAAAGTGTAATTTTATAAAATTACACTATAAAAATCTTTGGGATTTGTCTAGAAGCTTCATGAAATCAAAGGATAAGTGCTGAAAATTTTTGTGGCTGAAAAGAAATTCAAAAAAGAAAATAAATAATAATAAAAAAATAAAAAAGTAAATAAACATGTGAATAATTTGAATATTTAATTAATTAAGTGATAAAAAGCTACAAAAATCAGCTAAACACCTTGGGAGGTTCGGCCTCAACCAACAGCAAGAAGAAAAAAAAGAAAACCTAAAACCCTAGCAAAAAATCAAAGAGAAAACAAGGGAAATCAAGTAATCAAGCTTGAAAAAAGGTAAAAATTTTTTATTTTCCTTAAGATTTATACTACCCAAGCTTTATTTTCCCATTTGATGCATGAATAAGTTATGGGTATGGATCACTCATGCTGGCTGAATATTCAAGGGGGAGATTTAAACAATTTTTAGGTTGATTTTAGGTTGATTTAATGTTATTTAGTTAGGTTATAATCAAATATATCAAAACCTAGCTAGGAAAATGATTTTCTCCCATTTAAACCCATTATGCCGAATTTTTCAGAATAATATTGGCTGCCTATTTTGATACAAATTGGTGGTATTTAAGTGTAAATTGATGAATTATGAGCATAGGAAAATTATGAGAATTTTCAGAGTAAATATCAAAATTTTTACCCACTAGGGGTAAAATCGTAATTTTCAGTCTAAGATTGGTAAATTGACCTGTAGATGCTACCATTGAGAAATTGGAATATAATCGAACAATTAGAAATTGAAACGGGTCAAATCGGAGTTAAAATGAGGATTTTAGCAATTTAGACGTGTATAGGCGAGTCGGTCGGACACCATGAGAAAACGACTTGTCGAATCATTTTTACCCCATTTCATGCATCACATAGAGCCTGAAATTGATTGTGGTTAATTGACACAATTTATTGAAATTGGTGTCACACGGAACACATAGGTGGTGGGTCCCCCAGATACCGGAGAAAAACTGTGTAGTGGAATTAAAAACGGGAGTATCGTGCACTCTGTGTGACACCAATTTCAATAAAATTTTTTTTTTTATTCCAAAAAAAAAAAATTTATTGAAATTGGTGTCACACGGAACACATAGGTGGTGGGTCCCCCAGATACCGGAGAAAAACTGTGTAGTGGAATTAAAAACGGGAGTATCGTGCACTCTTGTGACGAGGTGAGTGGATAATTTACCGTTTTCAATATCTGAAGTAATTTTATCTGGTTATGTACTATTAAAATAAATTGAATTTCATAAATAATTTTTAAATCGAAAAATTGATTTAATAACACTGAGTATGTGGAGACCGAGTTAAATTTGTGTTCATATATTAAAATTGAAATTATGGCTTATGATTTTGGTGAGCATGCTTGGCTGGTTTATTATGTTTAAAATTGCATAAATTGCTGTTGCCGTGTAGGCTGGCTAGTATAAAAAAAATTTACTTTATTATGCCGCGAAATTTTTAGTAATATGGTGGGTTAATTAGTCGCTGCAGTGACGGGTTTCCGTGGACTGCCTTTAGGAGAAGTACGGTAAACTCAAGAATTATATAATCTCGGTTAGAGAGGCACGTAGGATAACTCCTGAGATACTCAGAAAATTCACTCCATGTCTAACCTCACGTGAGAGTGAATTAGGCCAACGCCAAGGAACGACTGTACTTTTCAATTATGATATAAATTGTAACAGCCTTGGCGGACTCGATGGGACACTCTGATCAAGTGTTCACGAGTACAAATTTTGGTCAAAGCCTAATTTTATGAATTAAATCATAAGCCTTGTGTTTTAAATTAATGAAATTATTTGACATGATTTTACTAAATTTGGTGATATGAATTATTTAGTGATATGGCATTTATATATATATATATATTGTCTCCATTTACTCGACTTTAAATGTCGTGGATGGTAGTTATCTAACTCACTGGGTTGTAAAACTCACCTCCTTAATTTTTCCCATTTCAGGCTCACAGACAGTTGTAGATAGAGGATTTTGTTGAGGAGAAGGTTTAGAGTGATAACCTTCAGTGTACAGGTTCATCTCTTAGACTGTATTTCTCTATTTTGGGCCCAATTCGTATTGTAAATTAAATCTTATACTTCAGTTAACTGTACTACAGTATGTAATAATATAATTTGTTTTTACGCTGTAAAATTTTTTTCCAGATATCTATATAAAAATTGTTTTATAAAAAAATATATTATTTTATGAAATATTATTATTTTATTCTATTAAATGTAATTTTACTCAAATTTCATGTTTCAGATATCCGATTTCAATTCCGATTGCGAATTATGAAATATTTAGGCGTAAGTAACATTTTTCCAAATTTTAAAACTTTCGACGAAAAATGACCGAAACGCCCCTGTGTAGTAAATTTCATCTTTTTCCCTGTTGAATCAAAAAATTGGACGAAACATTTTAAAGCATGAGATTAATAAATAAAAACTCATATGGGAGTTGGAACGACTGGTACGAGAGCCTTGCGAGGTCTCGATATGGTACTCTGGGGATGAGTGCATATCAGGACATCGCGGCGGTTGTCACAGACTCGAGGGTGGTTTCGGGTCGTGACACTTTAACCCTCACATTCTCTCATCAAATTCGGCACAAACCTGCAGCAGAGGAAAACAAAAGAGCAAAAGGAGAAAAACAAGAAAAACAAGCCAAAATTTCAAGGAATTTCAAGGTTTTTCATGATTCAAGCAAAATCGAGGTGAGATTTCTTTAGATCTACTCTAACCCTAGCTTAACCATGCTTTAGCTTTCATTTTTCATGGCTGAATGAAAAGGAATCATGTTGAATTTATTGAGGCCAAATGGGTATGAGTGAGATTTAGTAATGGGAATTGCTTGAATTTAAACTATGTTGTCGTTTGATGATGGTTAAGCATAGTTATGAACAAAGTTTTAGAAAAAACATTCAAATCCCCTAGGGTTCTTTGTTAGCCGAATTGGGTATGTTGTATGTCAAGGAGGAATTGTTTGAATTATAAGGAAAATGGCTTGGAAAAATGAGAAATTAAGTGAAAAATGTGACTAAGAAAAATTACGGTGTTAGTACACTGTAATGTCCAAATTTTTATGTGAAAGATTTTAAGGATTTCAAGGCTGAAATTTTAGTTATTTAGAAGTGTGTGTGATGAATTAAGGTTTTAAAAGAGAAATGGATCAATTTAGAAGTGATTTGGGCATAATTGTCAATTAATCGGGTAATCAGACGAAATTAGTCAATACCGCGTTTTAGCGAAATTCGGATGCGTTTTGCATTTGCATATCATGCATTAGTCATTTAAATTAGTTTATATCAATTTAGGGACAAATTAGTAAATTTCTCGATTTTATTATTTGTCAAGGTGGTGAGACGTCCGATAAAGGTTAGGAGATCGTGCCTGCGGACCATTAGTCTGAGTGCATCCGGAACCCGAATTTTCGAAAGCTATCAGTGAACATACTATCACTTACATTATCTGAAGTGATTTATGTCTATTTTTGGTGAATTTTATGAAAAAAAATAGATTTTCCTAATAAAATTATATATTTTGAAAATAATGGATTTAAATAAAATTATTTCATAAATTGTATGAAAATCTATTGTGATTTTGAAAAATAAAGTACTAGGAGACCACTATTTGTTACATGATAAATTGTATTTTTAAATCAATTTGGCTTATGAAATGTGGTATGACTGACTGCTAGTTTATTGTGTTGAAAATTATACGAACTGATGTTTGCCGTGCAGGTTGGTTAGTAATAAAATAGCCTAGTCATACTGTTAAAATTTTATTAATTGGTGGATTGAAATCTGCTGCAGTAGATGGGTTTCCGTGGACCGACCTAATTAGAGGTGGCACGGTAAAACCCCTAAATATATCGATATCTCAGTTGTAGAGGCGTACAGGATTATTTAATTTTCTTGAGATATAACAGAGTCACTTCACGTAAACCACCACGTGAAGACGAACTCAGCCAACGTCAAGGATTGGTCGTACTTTTGATAGAATTATAAATTTGAATGACCTTGGTGGACTTAGTTAGATGCCTCGACCAAGGTATCTCTGAGTATGAATTTATGGCACGAGCCACGATTTTGATAAATCATAAACCTTATATTTATTATTATTATGTCTATAATTGTTATTATGTGAGTAAATTAAAATTATTCGCACTGGTTTAAATAAGATTTCATGTTATGAAACCTTTTGAGATAAAAAAGTTTTCCTTGTCTCCTATTACTCGCTTTTAGATATTTTAAGAGATATTTGTTTACTCACTGAGTTGTGTATACTCACCACTCTCCCTTCCAACATTTCAAGATCGGACTAATTGTAGATAGCTGTATTTGCGGAAGAGCACAATTGGTTTTTACAACCTCATTCCACAGTAGGTTTCTGACCTTCTTACTTATGTTCATTTTGGGCCCACGAGTCACTGTAAATATATTTATGTACTCTGCTTATTTGTATCTCAGCATGTAAAATTTTATTTTGTATTTATGCTATAAAACTTATTTACTAAATACTTTTGTAAATATTGTTTTATAAGAAATTACAATATTTTATTAAATATTTTTATTGTATTTATATCCGATGATTTCTATTTCATTTAAAGTATATGTTTTCCATGTTTTTGCGACGAGATTACTGAAATTTGAAATTTATGATAAAATGACGAAAATGTCCCTGTGAGTCGAGAATTGTTTTTTGATCACTTTAGTTTGAAAGTGGCTAGTAATTATTTAAATTATGACTTTCGGAAATCGACGCTCACAGGAGGGTAAGAAAATTGATACGATAGCCTTGTGGGGTTTCGGTCGGTATTCGGGGTATGAATATCTATCGAGACGTCGCGACGGTTATCGCGGGCCCGATGGAAAATTCCGGGTCGTGACAACATATATATAATATATATAAAAGTAGAATGTTTCAGTTTCTTTCAATTGAGTCTCTAATTGAATGACAAGTATCATTCAATTAGAACTCTTTTTTATTTTTTTAACTTTTTGTTCTCTATAATCATTTTCAATTGAATTAATTTTTTTTACACCTTATGTCAAAAATACGTTGTTTTTGACATTTGAAGTGTTTTTTTTACTTTTATTTATTTCAATAAAAAATACTTAAAAATAATAATTTCTAACTTTTAATGTTTAAAAGATAGATGATATTTGTCATTCTTAATTGAATTAATTTTTTTTACACCTTATGTCAAAACTACATTATTTTTGACATTTGAAGGTTTTTTTCTTTTTTGCTTTTATTTATTTTAGTAAAAAATATTTGAAAACAATAATTTTTAACTTTTAATGTAACACTCGACCTAAATTTATCTGTGATATGTCATTCACATGCATTGAATAGCATGTTTGTATATTGAATTACCCCGCGAAATAAGTTAAATGACAATATTGCCAATAATGGTAGGGTTAAGTTAAATAAGTCTTGGATCAGTTTAAACAGAGAATGGAGAATGAATTTGAGAAAACTAAAACCTATGGATTGACTTAAAACAGTGATTTGGAGTTCGAGGTTCAGTTTGGAGTTAGTCGAGAAAATTGACCGATTAGGGGCAAAACGATCATTTTTCAATTTCAGGATAAAATGGAGATTTGTAATAAAGATTTTGATTTTTAATGGTCAAGAATAATTATATGAAATATAATATGATTTTTGGAACATAAAATGAAGTTTAGCAGTGAAAAAGTGCAATTCTCGATATTTTTTGGATACAAGGATAAAATAGTAATTTTACCACTAAAGGTCAAAACAAAAATTTTTAAAGAAGATTTTGGCCCCATTTGATTTGGATTGATTATTTAGACTAGTTAAAACATAATTTGAGGTTGAAAATGGAAAGGAAATGCAATTCCGGTACATTTTAGAGTATAGGGGCAAAATGGTAATTTTACCACCGGAAGATCAAATTTAATTTTTCAAGAGAATTTTGATCAAATTTGAAAAATTGGAGTGTGGTATGAGTTTGAGGAGTGAAAAATATGCCTTGTGGTAATTTTTTAATTTTTGGAGCAAAAATGTAATTTTGTACTTTTTCGGAGGTAAAAGTGTAATTTCACAAAATTACACTATAAAAATCTTTGGGGATTTTCTAGAAGCTTCAGGACATCAAAGGATAAGTGCTGAAATTTTTGTGGCTGAAAAGAAATAGTCAAAAGAAAATAAATAAATAATAAAATAATAAAAAGGTAATTAACATGTGTATAAATTGATTTTTTTTTTTACTAATTAAATGATAAAAAGCCACAAAAATCAGCCAAACACCTTGGGAGGTTCGGCCTCAACCAACAGCAAGAGGAAAAATAAGAAAATCTAAAACTCTAGCAAAAGATCAAAAAGAAAACAAGGGAAATCAAGTGATCAAGCTTGAAAAAAGGTAAAAATATTTGATTTTCCTTAAAATTTCTACTACCCATGCTTTATTTTATCAATTCCATGGTTAAATTGTATGGTTTCTTAAGGGTTTCTTGACTGATCAAAATGGGTTTAGAGAGAGAATGATAATGGATTTGGTTGGTTATGAATTATGTTAGTGTTTTAGGTTAGTATAACATGTTAGTAAGCAAAATTATCAAAGAAACAATTGTTTCTCATTTTTTCTAGCCTAGGCTGAATTTTAGAGAGAGGAATTGGTTGCTAAAATGATGGTTATTTGAGGTATTTAAGTGTAAATTGATGAATTATGGCTAGAGGAAAATTATGAGAATTTTCAGAGCAAAAATCGAAATTTTTACCCACTGGGGGTATTTTCGTAATTTATGACCAGGACTGATAATTTGTATCACACTGAGGGACATTAAGTCAAATTGGATATAATTGAGGTATAGAAAGTGAAATGGATCAAATCGGAATTTAATTAAGGATTTTAGCAATTTAGACGCGTATAGACGAGTCGGTCGGACACTGTGATTTAACGATTGTACGAACCATTTTTACCCAATTTCCAAGTATGTAGAGCCTGAAATAAATTATATTGGTTGGACACAAATAATGGAATTTTGTGTCGTGAATCGTGTATAGGTGGTGGGCTCCCGGACACGGGAAAAAAATATAAGGTGTAGTGGAAATTAAAACAGGAGTATCATGCACTCCCGTGACGAGGTGAGTGGATAATTTACCGTTTTCAATATCTAGAGTAGTTTTATCTACTTCTGTGATTTGAAAATAAATTGAATTTTATAAATGATTCTTTAATTGAGAAAAATGGATTTTTAACATTGAGTATGTGGAGACCGGCATGAATTTGTGTTTATGTATTAAAAATTGAAATTTTGGCTTATGATCTTGGTGAGCATGCTTGGCTGGTTTATTGTGTTAAAATTGGCATGAATTGTTGTTTGCCGTGTAGGCTGGCTAGTATAAAAATTACCTTGTTATGCCACGAAATTTTTAATGAAATGGTGGGTTAATCAGTTGTTGCAGTGGCGGGTTTCCGTGGACTGCCTTTAGGAGGAGCACGGTAAACTCAAGAAATATATAATCTCGGTTAGAGAGGCATGTAGGATAACTCTCAAGATACCCAAAAAATTCACTCCATGCCTAACTCCACTTGAGAGTGAATTAGGCCAACGCCAAGGAGCGACTGTAGTTTTTTCAATTATGATATAAATTGTAACAACCTTGGCGTACTCGATGGGACACTCTGATCAAGTGTTCACGAGTATAAAATTTGATCAAAGCCTAATTTTATGAATTTAATCATAAGCCTTGTGTTTTAAATTAATGAAATTATTTGGCATGATTTTACTAAATTTGGTGATATGAATTATTTGGTGATACGGCATTTTTATACATATATATATTGTCTCCATCTACTCGACTTTAGATGTCGTGGATGGTATTTATCTAACTCACTGGGTTGTAAAACTCACTCCCTCAATTTTTCCCATTTTAGGCTCACAGGCATCAGTAGATAGAGAGTTTTGTTGAGGAGAAAGTTTGGAGTAGTAACCTTCAGTCTCAAAAGTTCATCTCTAAGTCTATATTTTTTTATTTTGGGCCCACTTAGCATTGTAAATTAAATTTTATACTTCAGTTAATTGTGTTACTGTATGTAATAATATATTTTATTTTTACGCTGTAAAAAAAATTTTATCCGGATATCTATATAAAAATTGTTTTATAAGAAAATATTTTATTGTATGGAATATTATTATTTTATTCCATTAAATGAAAATTTACTCAAATTTCATGTTTTACATATCCGATTTTAATTTCGACTACGAATTATGAAATCTTTACGCGTAAGCAACATTTTTTCCAAATTTCCAATTTTCGACAAAAAATGACCGAAACGCCTATGTGTAGTAAATTTCGTCTTTTTTCCTGTTTTGATTCCAAATTGGACGAAATGTTTTAAAGTATGACATTAATAAATAGAAACTCACAGGGGAGTTGGAAAGACTGGTACGAGAGCCTTGCGAGGTCTCGAGATGGTGCTCAGGGGATAAGCGCATATTGGGATATCGCGACGGTTGTCACAGACTCCAGGGTGGTTCCGGGTCGTGATATTTAATGCTTATAAGATAGATTCATTTAATATTGTTTTTTTATCTGTATTCTCTTATTCTGCATGAACTTGAATTCGTAGTATATAGATATTCCTTTCCCTTTGATTATTTCTTTTATACATGAATGTTTAAATTCCAATAAATATCCATCTAATTCATTATATAAAAGTAAGATAATTGATTGGGTCAATTGATTGACATTTGTCATTCTTAATTGAATTAATTTTTTTTTCACCTTATGTCAAAACTACATTGTTTTTGACATTTGAAGTTTATTTTTTACTTTTATTTATTTTAGTAAAAAATATTTGAAAACAATAATTTTTAACTTTTAAAGCTTATAAGATAGATTTATTTAAAATTTATCAATTGCAATTTAATATTATTTTTTGTCTCTATTCTCTTATTTTGCATCAACTTGAATTTATAGTATATAGACATCTCTTTTATACATAAATGTATAAATTTTTATAAACATCTATCCAATTCATTGAACAAAATAAAAAAATAAAAAAGGCCTACTCATTTCTCAATATGCATGGCACACGATCATTATTGAATAAATAAATTAATTGAATTTGATAACCTTTAGCCATTTATTTTATATATAAAAGACAAATGATACTAGAAATTATTAACTATTTTATATTGATAGGATCTTTATATTATACTGTTACTTTATATTCTGCAACTGTTTATTTTAATCTGTTAATAGTATAGCTTATATACTTTCTCATTTCTTAAAAGTTTATTATACATATAATAATCTTTGATAGGATTATTGTTTTTTTTGGATAAATTATGTTTTAAATAAGATAACTAATTGGATCAATTGGTTGTCATTTTCAATTGAATTAAATTTTTTTTACACCTTATGTCAAAGCTGTGTTATTTTTTTACATTTGGAGGGTTTTTTTAATTTTTATTTATTTCAGTTAAAAAATTCTTAAAAATAATAATTTTTAATTTTTAATGTTTAGAATATAAATTCATTTAATATTTATCAATTACAATTTAATATTATTTCTGTTTATATCCTCTTATTCTGTATGAACCTGAATCCATAGTATTTAAACATCTCTTTTATACATGAATGTTTAAATTTGAATAAATATTCATCCAATTCATTGAACAAAATAAAAATATCAAGAAGGTTTATTAATTTCTTAATATACATAGCAAATAGTCATCATTGAATAAAGAAATCAACTAAATTTGACAACCTTTAGCCATTCATTTTATATATAAAAAGATATATTATTAAAAATCAATAACTATTTTATATTGATAAGATCTTTACATTATATGGTTCCCTAATATTATACAACTGTTTATCTTAATCTGTCAACAGTACATGTTATATACTCTTTCATTTTTAATATTTTATTATACATCTAACAATCTTTGAGAAGATTATTATCTTTTTTGGATAAGTACTATTTTATAATAATATATGTAAGTGCAAATTTTCAGTAATTAAAACCAGAGTAAATAACTATTTTCAATTAATATCAGTTTATTTTTTTTTCTATCAATAAAAACCAGATATTCATACAATTGATTTATACAATATAGCTTTTTCTATAAACTTTTTTAAATGTATCAAATTAAAGTTTACTCCAATATAATTAATATTTTTTATAATTTTTTTCGTAACGTAACTACGAGTACCATCTTAATATACATATATATATATATTTAACATGAAACAAAAGAAGATTGAGGTTTATAGTAAAAAAATGACCTATTTATTGCAACTCATCCAAAATCCATTTTTATATTTTTCATTTTACAGCCAGGCATCACATGACCGTGAGTGGCAATAGCAAATACGAAAGTGTCAATATAGTTTATTTTTAGACGATTTTTTTTATAGACCGAATCCATAAGGCGTTTTTGAAAATAGACTTCTCCATAATTTTAAGTGTTTTTATACACAAGAAGTCACATTTGGACGAAAATGCCGTTAATAAAACCGACGCATCCTTTTGGGTCCGCGCCTCAACCCGAAACGTTGCAACGGGTAAAGTCTGTTTATATGTGGTCCACCACTTAGTTCTCAAAGACAGACCGCACATCTTCTCCAAAGTAATTTTGTCGATACTTAGTCGGCAGTCAAAGTTCGGAGCATTTTCGCAGTGGGACCATTTGAGAGTGGTTGTTATCAGCATAAAGGTGCTTCACATACTCAGCAGTGAGAGGAAGTTGACAATACGAGGAGAAATGTATAATATTTATTTTATTTTAGTTAAGGAAAGTATTTATTTTTTTTTAAATTTTGAACCGTGTGACGAAATGGTTATTCTTCATGTTGAGGGTTTTGGTTTTTGAGCATAAATCTATACATATTGGTTGTTCATATTGATATTGGTTGTCGTTTGAAATGGTTGAATAGCGAGATGAATATGGTATTGTTGGTGTTGATGGGGTCGAAAGGTGACCGGTGTCGCGTGACTGGTTCATATGTATGCGTCCAGACACTTTGGTAGGAATTGGCATTTAGGATGACTGATGGCTTACGTACCCACCGTGCGGGACTGGATTTTGGCATGGGGTCACTAAGGGTGTGCGTGATTGCATTAGGGTTTAACATTGCATGACATATTGATAGGTCATTGTGTGACAGCACGAGTGGATGGCATGGGGTCAAGGTTTGCGTGATTGGATTAGGCTTTAACTTTGCGTGACATACTGATAGGTCAGTGCGTGACAGCACGAGTAGATGGCATGGGGTCAGGGTGTGCGTGATTGTAATAGGGTTTACATTGCGCGAATGGTCGATGGGTTTATATCGGTGCGTCACTTGTGTATAGATGGTTGCGTGATTAATGTTCGTAATTGCGTGACTAAATTAAAAGTCATTGCGTGACTTGTTTTATATTGAATGGCACAAGTGTCATAACTGCATGAAATTTATCCGTATGGCACTGCATGAAAGAAATTGGAACCGTTATGTATTATTATCTGTAATGCTTTAATTTGTATATGTTGATTTGCTTAACAATCTATGCATGGCACTTGCATTAATTATGCTAGTCCAGGGTTGTCTAAAAACAGTTAAAAGTATTGAGAGTGTTATTTTATGAGTTAATTTATGAGGAGGGCTATTTCTGAGAAATGCCTATTGTTTTTATGTTAATCTACAATGATGGTATTAACATGACTAAATGGAAGGTGATCTGTTGTATGTTGCAGATGGCCAGCACAGGAACAGAGCATGATAATGTAGAATCTATGCTTTGTGTGCCGAGGCAGCAGTGGGGGTTCAACGCTGGCATTGACATCCACTGCAAGTGGCCATAGCTACATATGATACGGGAGATGATATCCAAAGTCAACGAGTTGGAGAGGTTGAAGGGAACATGCTTTGGGCACATGCTTTGGGCACATGATGGACGTCGATGCTGATAAGAATTTATTCTGCGCCAGTCTCGTGCACAACCTAATGCTACGCAGAATAAATGAACTGGCGGCCATCGAGGGCGAGCTATGGTTCGTGATAGGGAGAACAAAGGCCCGGTTCTCAAAAAGGGAGTTCTGCCTCGTGATAGGGCTTAAGTTTGGTGCCATACTGGGCCTTATTGTTAATCGATACGAGGCCGTCCCTAGAGGAATTCACCTGCGTTACTGGGGAGAGGGGAACGAGGTAAAGATTCAAAAAGTTTTAGATACATTCAAGAGAGGCCAGTTTCAGCAGGAGGGAGATGCGACGAAGATGGCCCTCGTCTTGATTGCCCAAAATGTTTTATTCGGTCAAGACTACAGACGATCAGTGGTTCTATGGTTGTTGTTGCTTGTAGAGAACATCGAGGAGTGGAACGCGTTCCCATGGGGCATTTATGTATAGAGTCTGATCGTAGATTACATGACGAGGGGCTTCGAACCTCCTGCTGCGGGAGTAGAGGAGAAAAGTCTCTACCACATCTACGGATTTATTTGGGCATTTCAGGTAGTGTGCCATACATTGTTTATCATTATTCTTGTCACATAAGATTTTATGAGGTTAAATCTTTTCGCATAAGAATTTAAGAGGTGAGTAAAAAATGTTTTACGTTTGATGTGCAGTTTTGGGCGTTGGAAGCAATTCTTGTAATCCGAAGCCTATTTGGAAGGCAGCGCCAGTCGGGACAGGTTTGGCCAAGAATGCTAAAATGGCAATGTGACGAAAGGCCTGTAGGCTTCCACGCCAGCATTGCAAATCTGGAGGAAAAAGGGAAGGTGAGTAAATAAACCATATTTTTGTATTTAATAAAATTTAATTTTGATTGACATAGGCTAGCGAGGGTTATACCTAATGGTAATTCATGTTTTGGTGCAGTTGTGCTCGCTGAGGACGTTGGAGGCAACTGCCGAAGAGATGTTGATCGAGTACTGGGCTGACATTGAGGTCAACATCTCCGAGAGGAAACAATATGTTCCATTATGGAAGTTGAAAGGTCGGCCAGAATTCGGTCCCCAACAAAGGAGGAGGATAATGGACCGCAAAGATAAAAGTAAGGCAGCACGAGGCGTTAAGCGGAGACGCCGCGTGGACGAGTAGGTCCTTTCCCATTTCGGTGCTGCTGAGGCCCTTGATTTTCCTCCTCCGTGTCTTCATGCTGCCCATCATGCTGCACATTCTCCTGCTTCTGCTGCTTCTCCATTTGTTGAGGCACGCAACCCACCGCTGCGTCCGCAAAAGACTATGAGCATTAAGTGAGAGTTGCAACGGATGCGGACACAGTGGAAGAAAAACCTACAGTCCTTGAAGACCGATATGCATATGCAGATGCAGGCAATACAGTTGGAGATCCAGCAGGCAATGCAGTTGGAGATCCAGCCACTGCATCAGCATATCAAGCAGTCAATACAAGGGGCGGAGGATCGGATTGTTGGTCGGCTGATCGACCATTTTGAGGTATACGCGTTTATGTTTTTCATTGCATGGGTTATAACATGTATGATGTATACAGTGTTCTAATGTGTTTGATTTTTTCAATCGTTCAAGCTCGATTTATGGGTGAAGATGATGGTGCGCGCGAGAAAGATGGCAGTGGGATTGGGGTTGATGTCGAGGATGCGGGTGCCATAAATCAGTCAATTGCATTGGCTCGAATGTCACCTCCCGTTGGCCCAATCGAACATCAACTTGTGGCTATCCCATCCCCAGCAGAGGCAACCTAGCTTCCTCATGACATACCTTCTCATGCGATTAGTGGAGCCACAACTTCCCCCCGTCACGCTCTTGCTCCTGTCTCAACTCAACCAGAGGTCGCACAATTAGTGGTATGGCAAGGTGAGATCACACCTGTATTTACGGAGGCTCCACCTCAACCTGAGCCTGAAGATGCACGTGTGACCTTAGCCAGCAAATACCTTCGAAGCTCGTACGTTAACCCACTGTTAATCCAGCGCAAATCGAAAGATGAATTAAAGGCCAGATATGAGGCCTTCATGAAAAACGATCAAGCCAGGTAAACGATCAAGCCTTTTGTCTTTATAGTTCTAGTGTATTCATTTCATAGTCTTTTGACATTGGTGTTATTATCAAATAAATATGCAGGGTTAACATTCTAGGCATCGAAGGACAAAAGGGCCCTGATTTTTTTTGACGATTGAAGACGCCGACAAAGTTAATGGACAGCCAACATATTGATGCATGCATCAGTGTGTTGTGTAAGCGGGTGCGCGAGCACCATCGACAACAGTACAAGAGGAGAATATGCATCGTTGACAGCACATTCTATGTACGTATATCATATTTTAGTGAGTTGTAATTATTCAAGTGTAAGGTCTGTGTATTAGTTAGTTTTATTTATTTAACTATTGTGCATAACGTAATTGCCAACTTATTTTGCTCGGTTTGAGCAAAGAAATGTAGCCTTCCCCCAACGATAAGACATTCAACCCGAGTGAGGCGGTAATGCCAGACCATCTACTGGATTATGCAAGGGGTTTCAGTCCTCCATGGGGTTTGGCTTGGGATAAAGTTGACTCAATTCTCGCACCGTGCTATTTTGACAGACACTGGGTGGTAGTGCACATCAACTTGCGAAGTTAGTCTATGATGTTAGTGGACACATCGTACGGTCGGGACGACGCACAGAAGTCTGGCTTGCGTGATAAGCAGATGAGTCCACTAACATCATTGTTTCCCATTATATGCCACCAGTCGGGGTACTTTGTCAAATCGCGTCGTCAAACGCGACCTTTGACGTCAATGAGGTATAAATTAAAAGCAAAGACCCTGGTACAGAAAGATTCAGTGAGCTGCGGGGATTGGGTTATCGTCTCGTTGGAGTGGTTCATCCAGTCTGATCTTCCAACGCTGAAGGCAAACGCGATAGAAGGCATTCGAAATAAGTTTGCTATAGAGATTTTTGCAAACAGCTCGAGTTGTTAACTTTTTTTATTTGTTTATTCTTTTTCAATCTGTAAATAACATTGTTCCGTATCATGTCCATATTATTCTTTGTTCTGTCATTTACATATTATTCTTTGTCTTATTTTTTGTATTCTTTATTGTTTCAACTAACAACAAGAACAGTTATGTATTCATTGCTGTTATACGCATACGGCTGTAATAAGAGCAACATTGTTTTTTCTTTCCTTTGTTTCTTATTCGCATCGTAAAGTCTCTTAGTCTATTACAGTATTTACATGTCATCGTGATTGCCTCCGCATGTGCCAACCCCCCTTAGTTTACAGCATATATGACATGTTGAATTGCATTGCGTGACATAAGGTTGTAACCAGTTGATATTGAACTGGGTTACTCAACGCCCTAACAATCGAGTCTCAAGTTTATATTGATTCGTGTTAGAATTTGAGAAATAGTAGTTATTATGGAATCGGGTGAGTAATCGACTTGGATTTCGTGACTACTAAATATGGATGGCGTGAACCTTTAAGATTTAGCATTGCGTCAGTAGTTGATATTGACTCACAACATCTGATATGGAGTGGCGTAACTTGTTGTGGAAATCGCGTGACTAGAAAACTAGAGTTGCGTTAGTGGTTGTTATGGAGCTGCGTGACTTGTTGATCCATAATCGCGTCACTTGTCATGTGAATCGCGTGACTGGAAAACTGGAGTTGCGTTAGTGGTTGTTATGGAGCTGCGTGACTTGTTGATCCATAATCGCGTCAATGATCTGTAGTCGCGTCACTTGTCATGTGAATCGCGTGACTGGAAAACTGGAGTTGCGTTAGTGGTTGTTATAGAGCTGCATGACTTGTTGATCCATAATCGCGTCAGTGATTTGCAGTCGCGTCACTTGTCATGTGAATCCCGTGATTGGAAAACTGGAGTTACGTTAGTGGTTGTTATGGAGTTGCGTGACTTGTTGATCCATAATCGCGTCAATGATCACTTGTTATTGGAACCGCGTTAGTGAATTTTTTCCTTATGTCCGCATTAGAGATGTAATGTATAATCTTGCATGTGTGGTTAGTATGGAATCGTCAATTGCTATTATTAATTGATATTGAGACCTTTGAGTTGTTGTTTCAAGTTCTAAATATCCTAACTTCGGAGATATCTAAGATGAGTCACAGAAGCAAACGCACAAAGGTGACTTCAAGCAGTGGTGAAGGCGGCGGCGCTGATGCGGAAACATCGTCCGGATCGGCTGTCAGTTCCTTTATACAAAATTTCACCCATCCGTCGCATGCTGTGAAATTCAACGCCAAATTCGCCAAAAGAAAGGTAATGCCCGAGCTTATAATTGACTTTGATTATTTAAAGTCAATTGATTTCCCATACATTACGAACTTTGAAAATTTAGGATGGACATGATACTTACAACTGAAGAGGCCATACTACGAGAATTTGGTCCGAATTTTTTACTTCAATGCAAGATAAAAATATGCTGAGTCGAAAACATCGAGGGCTGTGCACCATGACGATTCGTTTGTCACTCACGTCATGGGACAACGTATCGTTGTTACGCGTGAATTGATAGAACGCGTCTTTCACCTGACTTCGATGCAATCAGATCTGTGCCGTGTCAGTGGCGATGGGAACCTTATGTTCGCATTTATCCGCCCTCTTTCAAGACAGAGTGAAAGTGCTAATTGGACAAGGATGTCTTTCTTTGATCAAGTGTTGCACCTCATCATCACTCACACCATCCGTCCTCGCCAAGCGATGTATGTGAATGTCAAGACAGAGGGGCTCTGGTTCTTAAATAACATCAAATTGTCCCGTCGTATCGACCTTGCTAAATTCATAATGGATAACATGCTCCTGACAATTGACGGTCGTAACAGAAACCTGCATTACGGCATGTTGATCAGTGAGATAATAGACTACTTCAATGTCGACAACCGTTGTGATCCGCCAATAAACCATGCTTTGTTTGATCACATCAATGAGCACAGTATTAAACAGCTAGGTTTTGGGTTCAGGAACAACACCTGGGTTAGGAACGGGCCAGTCGATGTTGATCCAGCATTCACTCGTCTCCTTTCATTTATGGAAACAATGGACACAAGGTTGAATGCCTGACTAGAATTGTTGGAGGGGCAGAATCGTGAGCTGTTGCAGCACCAACAACAGTTGGAGGATCTAGTTTGCTCTCAATTTGCACCACCATCATGATATAATTCTGACTGCATGCTCTATTTCAAATGTAATTGTAATTATTATTTGTATATTTTAAATAAAAATTTTATTGTTTACAAAGAGACAGAAATTGTCATCAATTATGACGGAGTACAAGGCCATTTCGAACCAGTTCGAACGAAACCCTAACAACTGAGGTGTGATGTTCCACAATCTTCATGTATGACATCTGTAATATTATTACTGTTTGTTATCCGCAATGGACAGGTGTTTCGTGTGTGCCCGGGTTGTTTGCATATTGAACATGCCTTCCGTCGTCGCCGTTGTCCATCCGGTGGATGAGCATATGATGTTTCCCCGGGTGTGGATGGACCTGTAAACGGCGTCCGGTAATTTTGTCTATTATGACCATAGCTCTTGCATTGTGAACATCGACGTCGACGAATGCCTTCCCCAGCCGATGGAATCCTTTTCCTCCTAGGTCTCCTCGCTTGACCTTGCCATGTTGGTGGCAGAACGACGATTTCTTTAACCTCATGGGGGACGTCCCATTCACTGGGATGGCCAACTGGGCAAATGGAAACTGAATATCCCTCTACTTAAAAGCTAGTCGTGTAATAGTGCGATCAGAATTCAATGGGTGAACGATTGCACTTACTGCGAAGGCAATGAAATCTCAGTTGGAGAATAATGTAAACATGTAAAAAATTCAATGAGCAATACCCTAAATAAGAAAACATGATTATTCACACCTTATTGCTGCCATTGCATGCGTGCAGGGGAGTAGATCACTCTGAAACTCACCGCATGAACAAGTCTTCCTGCATAGGTTGACGACTGCGTCCGTATTCCTGCCTATAACTTGGAACTCCACCAGATCGATTGGTTGGATGGAGAAATGACATGCTGCATTCGACCGTTTGTTCAACAGATCGGTAGCCCAAGGGCTGAGTGGCGTGGTCATATTCAATGCCTCGTTGTGCCGGTCATGGAACCAACGTTGGAACATGCCTCTGATGCACTCAATCAAGACGGTTATTGGCATTTTCCTTGCATGCCTGAGGCAGTAGTTAATACACTCCGCAATGTTGGATGTCATCAGCTTGTATCACCTTGCCGGTGACCGTGCACTTGCCCATCTATCAGGTCCTATTCTCATTAAGCGGTCATAAGCAGGTTTGCAAATCTGTTCCAGCTCAGTCATGTGTCTGGTAAAATTGGATAGCCTATAGCAGTTTGCAGCCAATGTGAAAATGGTTGCAACATCTGTGTGCTTGAACAGGTTTTTAATGTTTTTCCCTAAGTGGTAACTGCATAGATCGTGATGCGCGTCGTTGTACACATTCTCAACTGCCTTCTTAATTGCAAGATGCTGGTCAGAAATTAACATGTGGTTTTCGGGACAACTAATTGCACGACGCAATTGGTTAAGAAACCACGACCAAGACTCTTTGTCCTCTACGTCGCCAATGTTGAATGCAACTGGATATATCTGCTCGTTCGCATCTTTGCAAACCGCAACAAACAAAATACCCTTGAATCTACCTTTTAGATGTGTGGCATCGATAGCAAGTACAGGCCGTATTACAGAATGAAACCCTTGGATACATGACCCGTATGCCCAAAAGCAATATTTGAATCGACGTTCCCGATCTGTAGCGACACTCGTGAGCGTACCGGGGTTTTCACGTTCTAACATGTGGAAATATGAAGGGATGAGTTGGAATGACTCTTCCGGGGGACTGAACACAAGATTTTCAGCATACTGCTTCGCTTGCCATGCCTTTCCATAAAGGCATTGCAATCCCCACGTGCGATTCATCTCTTCAATTATTTCCTTAGGTCTCAATGGGGTAACATAATTTCCTTGCAGCCTGGTCGAGATAAGCTCACCAATAAGCCTCGCGCTCGCAGTTCGGTATCCACATTGCAAAACATCAACAGTACACGTGTGTACCTTATGCAACGTCCGAATTTGCCAATAATCTCCCTCAGGCAACTTCGTTGCATGCAAAGCAAACTTGCATGCCTTCTCCTTACAACCCACCTCAAAATGAGCGTGGCATGACTTTTTAACTCTTACCTCAAAATGCTCTTTTATTGCCAACATGCTTAAAAAACGTTTCAAATCGGACTTCGATCGAAACACTTGTCCGCAATATAAGTGGTCGACGTGTGATCCAGATTCCTCTGTCGCAACTGTTTGGAAGGATATCATATCTACCACGGGAATGATCCATTGACGAGATACCCCTGTATTTACCCTCTCTTCATCACTGTCCACTGGTGAACGAATGCCGTTTCCAAGTGCAATGCCGTCGTCGTAAATAAGCTCGGCACCCTTAACATCTTCTAACGCAACAGTTGTGGCATGGTCTTCGAACTGCACATCTTCTAACGCAATAGTTGTGGCATGTCCTGTGCTGCCATCTGCACGATTGAAAGTCGGGAGGTCAATGTGCTCACCCCCATCATCATCTGAACATGCATAATCTCCGGCTACATAATCATCTTCACAGTCATCGTGCAAGTCATCATGCGTATCCGCCGTGTCATCCTCTTCAACATCATCTTCAATCTCATCAGATGCATTGACATCGCTCACAACCATCACAGTGTCCTTTACGAATGGCGATTGACCAACTGAATTTCCATTTGATAGATTTGTTTGTTGTAGTGTACCATGAAATTCGTTCGATGCGCATTCTGATCGAAATTGTGTAGACATCATTTGCAGACACCTCATGTGTGTCCCGGCCTGCTCAAACTCTTAACGATACGTTCCCAGTGATTGTCATGATTGTATGTTAGGAAATGCATGCTGTGGTATGTCAGAATAATTACCATTCTGTTGTAGGCGATGACTATGTTGGATACCATGTTCATGTCGAATATCGTTTCCCTTTCCTGCCTTAACTATCACAAACACAGCAACTGCCCTCTCATCTTGCAGAATACTTGCTACATCTTCATCATCCCTGATAACTATGCAGGAAACCCCTGTAGCATGTCTTAGCAATGCATGTAGATCAATTTCATTCTTCTGTGCGTCGACCCCAACAACTTCTTCAACCAGCTTCACTAGGCCTGATAATGACAAATCACTCCCAACAACCTTAACTCGTGTATCACCACCCTCGTAAATGTCATCGACCCACTAACCACCGTATGTAATCATAACCTTCACATTTGGCACGCTGCTGAAATTTGTCAAAAAATAATTGTCACAATCAGTCAATTTTTTTTAAACATAAGTTCCCAAGAATGCAAAAAAAAAAAAAAAAAACAACTTACACAATGCCTAAGTCACATTTGGTCGGCGGATGAAATTTAACAGAATAAGTGTTGCAATGTATAATACACATTCATGCCACGCCTAAAAACCAGTTAACGTAAGCCTCGTTACAAGATGTGCATTGCATAAGTCACGCAATACAACATGTCACGCTATATATAAAAACCAGTCACGCTATATATAAAAAACCAATCACGCAATGCCCAAATATTCGTGACCAAAAGCATCAAAACGAGATAAATTGCATAAGTCAGTGCAATGCAACATGTCACGCTATATATAAAAACCAGTCACGCTATATATAAAAAACCAATCACGCAATGCCCAAATACTCGTGACCAAAAGCATCAAAACGAGATAAATTGCACAAGTCAGTCACGCAATACAACATGTCATGCTATATATAAAAACCAGTCACGCTATATCTAAAAAACCAATCACGCAATGCCCAAATACTTGTGACCAAAAGCATCAAAACGAGATAAATTGCGAAGTCAGTCACGCAATACAACATATCACGCTATATACAAAAAACCAGTCACGCTATATATAAAAACCAATCACGCGATGCCTAAATACTCATGACCAAAAGCATCAAAACTAGATAAATTGAACAAGTCAGTCACGAACGGCAAGTCTCGCTGAACCCTAAGAATAAGTCAATCAATGGTATTGGGCAAACAGGTACAATTCTAAAAAACCAGTCACGCAAACCCTAAAAAGTAGTGAACAACATGCTCAATACAACAGGTGAATAACTTAAGTCTAGCAGCACCAGTCTCGCAATACTTAATACTATGTCACTCAATGCGTGATATCCACTCACTCATGCCAACATAAAGAGTCACATAATTGACTAATGTCACGCAATACTTAACAACATGTCATGAACTATGTCAAAACCAGTGACGTAATATTTCAAAACCCACACCCGCAACATGGGAGAAAAATTCTTAAATGTTTTTTCATTAATCAGAATGCGACAACGAAGATATTACAAAACAAAACAAAAAAATGAACCGTAGTTCATTTCTTCCTAATTTCATCTACTTTTTCATCGATCTCAGCCAGCACCTTCTCATTGAACAGGATGGAACATTTCAGGTCATGAGCCCTATCCATCAACCTGTTGAAGAAGACTCGCACCTCCTGCTCGAATGTCTCCAGCTTGTCCACCAGGGCCCTCACATCCTCCTTGGAGGCTACCTCCCCGTGACCATTCTTTTCTATACCTTCTCTGGACTCCATTTTCAATTATCTAAGAATGTTAAGATAATTGAATTTGACTCAAATGGTTACTGGTTCCCTTTATTTATAGGCATCAATGTTGACTCTTCGTTTACCACACATATATCCCCGTATAAGTGTAATTATGGGGGGCTGCATTGGGGGGGCTGTACCTATTCGGCCTGTTATGATGTTTGGCCTGGCTTTTAGTTTTAAGAGGTAGATACAGATAATGAGATGAAACGCTAGGCCGAACAGGTGCCGTCCCCATTAATTGCACTTATATGGGGATATGGGTGTAGAAAATGAAGAGTCATCATTCATGCCTATAAATACAGGGAACCAATAAGCATTTTAATCAATTATCTAAAATAATCTAGGATAATTTAGAAAGTCTAAAGGCTTTTGCGGATCTAACCCAGGATATTGGCGAAGAGGCAACCTCCCAGTAGGAGGAGGTGCCCCCCCGAGGATCAACTGGAGATATTCTAGGAAGAAATTAACAATGATTTGACAGGAAGATTCTCACCCAGGCATATGACAGGAAGAAATTAACAACGGTTCATTATATCATTATTTTTTTCCATCGTCTCGTTTCTCTTTCCTCTTCTTGTACTTCCTCTTCCTCCTCTTGTACTCCCTCCGTCCTCTGCCTGTACTCCCTCATTGCTCTTTCTGTACTCCATCTTCTAAACCCTAACTGTATTAAGTTGGTGTATTTGAGCATATAAGAAAATATATGCTGGAATACACTAACTTAATACAGTTAGGGTGAGGAAGATGGAGTACAGAAAGAGCAATGAGGGAGTACAGGCGAAAGGCGGAGGGAGTACAGGAGGAAGAAAGAGAAAATACAGTGAGAGGAAGGAGAAGGAGACGATGGAAAAAAATAAAGTGTTTTGCATCATTTCCTTTCTCTTGTATTTCGGAGAATCTTAATATTAATGAAATTTTATGAAATTTTCTTTGAGCATATATTTTCTTATGGTTATGTCTTATATTCGTTTAATTTATAGTATTATGCATAATAACTGCGTGAGTGGATGTTAGGCATTGCGTGAAGTATAATTAGCCATTGTGAGACTGGGTTATACACGCTGCGTGAATTGTGCAATGCAAATCTTCATGCAAGACGTTGCGTGAGTAGATTGTATGTATATGGTGACCTATTGTTATGTATTGCGGGAAGTTGGGACAGTACGTAGATCGGTTGATGGTTATGTTGGCATAACGTGGGTGCATATTAGGCATCGAGTGACTTATTATTAGGTACTGCGAGAGTGCCATTGCATGACCGCCTTTTGCAATTTATCTCTAATTTTGACTTTTGAGGCATTTGGATACTAGTTTTAAGGGTTTTCATGGCTGGTGTATTCCATATAGCGTGACCTGTTGTTATGTATTGGGTGACTTCACTACGTGACTGGTTATATTGATATATGGCATTAGGTGCTTGCATATAACGTGACTGAATATTTGTTGAGCATTGTGTGACTTGTTTGTAGCCATTATGTGACTGAATATTACGTAATATCCAACCATGCATTATTCAGTCACGTAATGCGTACAGACAAGTCACGCAATGCTCAACAAATATTCAGCCACGTTATATTCAAGCACCTAATGCCAAATAAGCAGGTTACGATTACTGAAATCCAGAATCCAGTCATAGACCCTAATATCTAGTGACGCAATACATAACAACTATTCCCATATCGGCTATAAACTGATTGATTTCACTACTCGGAGCCAGATTTAGGTTTCCAGACTCATATAATTTACCCATTAAACAAGTTAAGATTCCTAATATCCAATCACACACCCTAATATCCAGTGACACGATGCCTAACAAATATTCACGCATCAGCCATAAACTGATTGATTGTCTCTACTCCTAGCCAGATTTCAGTTTCGAAACTCATACAATTTACCCATCAGCTATTGCGTTCTATGAATAACCATAAACAAAACCAAGAACCCATAACACATACCTTGATTCCATCTCCGCACTTTGGGAACCTCAGAAAGTTCGCTAGCGATATAGACCTCGATGGCGACAGCTAGATGGCGAGATATATACCCCAATGGCCTTGGAGAGCTAGACGGAGGGATAGCTAAATCGAGATTTAATTTTGAAATTTGAATCTGAATGGCGGGAGAGGAGAAAGAGACCGAGACGCCCCTCCTTCATTTGGATTAATTGGTTTAAAGGGTATTCTTGTCAAGTCGACCCAAAAATTGTCTACAAACAGTTAAAATTATATGGAAGGTCATTTTTGAAGTGCGGTTACTCCTGTGACGAGGTGATTGGATAATTTACCGTTTTCAATATCTAGAGTAGTTTTTTCTACTTCTATGATTTGAAAATAAATTGAATTTTATAAATGATTCTTTAATTGAGAAAAATAGATTTTTAACATTGAGTATGTGGAGACCGGCATGAATTTGTGTTTATGTATTAAAAATTAAAATTTTGGCTTATGATTTTGGTGAGCATGCTTGGCTAGTTTATTGTGTTAAAATTGGTATGAATTGTTGTTTGCCGTGTAGGCTGGCTAGTATAAAAATTACCTTGTTATGTCACGAAATTTTTAATGAAATGGCGGGTTAATCAGTCGCTGCAGTGGCGGGTTTCCGCGGACTGCCTTTAGGAGGAGCACGGTAAACTCAAAAAATATATAATCTCGGTTAGAGAGGCATGTTGGATAACTCTCGAGATATTCAGAAAATTCACTCAATGCTTAACTCCACTTGAGAGTGAATTAGGCCAACGCCAACGAACGACTGTATTTTTTTCAATTATGATATAAATTGTAACAACCTTGGTGTACTCGATGAGACACTCTGATCAAGTGTTCACGAGTATAAAATTTGGTCAAAGCCTAATTTTATGAATTTAATCATAAGCCTTGTGTTTTAAATTAATGAAATTATTTGGCATGATTTTACTAAATTTGGTGATATGAATTATTTGGTGATACGACATTTTTATACATATATATATATATTGTCTCCATCTACTCGATTTTAGATGTCGTGGATGGTATTTATCTAACTCACTGGGTTGTAAAACTCACCCCCTCAATTTTTCCCATTTCAGGCTCACAGGCATCAGTAGATAGAGAGTTTTATTGAGGAGAAAGTTTGGAGTAGTAACCTTCAGTCTCAAAGGTTCATCTCTTAGTTTATATTTTTTTATTTTGGGCCCACTTAGCTTTGTAAATTAAATTTTATACTTCAGTTAATTGTGTTACTGTATGTAATAATATATTTTGTTTTTATGCTGTAAAAAAAATTTTATCCGGATATCTATATAAAAATTGTTTTATAAGAAAATATTTTATTGTATGGAATATTATTATTTTATTCCATTAAATGAAAATTTACTCAAATTTTATGTTTTAGATATCCGATTTTAATTCTGACTGCGAATTATGAAATCTTTATGCGTAAGTAACATTTTTTTCAAATTTCGAATTTTCGACAAAAAATGACCGAAACGCCCCTGTGTAGTAAATTTCGTCTTTTTTCTTGTTTTGATCCGAAATTGGATGAAATGTTTTAAAGTATGACATTAATAAATAGAAACTCACAGGGGAGTTGGAAAGACTAGTACGAGAGCCTTGCGAGGTCTCAAGATGGTGCTCGGGGGATGAGTGCATGTCGGGACATCGCGACGGTTGTCACGGATTCGAGGGTGGTTCCGGATCGTGATATTTAATGCTTATAAGATAGATTCATTTAATATTATTTTTTTATTTGTATTCTCTTATTTTACATGAACTTGAATCCATAGTATATAGATATTCCTTTCCCTTTGATTATTTCTTTTATACATGAATGTTTAAATTTCAATAAATATCCATCTAATTCATTATATAAAAGTAAGATAATTGATTGGGTCAATTGATTGACATTTGTCATTCTTAATTGAATTAATTTTTTTTCCCCTTATGTCAAAATTACATTGTTTTTGACATTTGAAGTTTATTTTTTACTTTTATTTATTTTAGTAAAAAATATTTAAAAACAATAATTTTTAACTTTTAAAGCTTATAAGATAGATTTATTTAAAATTTATCAATTACAATTTAATATTATTTTTTGTCTATATTCTCTTATTTTGCATCAACTTGAATTTATAGTATATAGACATCTCTTTTATACATAAATGTATAAATTTTTATAAACATCTATCCAATTCATTGAACAAAATAAAAAAAATAAAAAAAACCTACTCATTTCTCAATATACATGGCACATGATCATAATTGAATAAATTAATTAATTGAATTTGATAACCTTTAGCCATTTATTTTATATATAAAAGACAGATGATACTAGAAATTATTAACTATTTTATATTGATAGGATCTTTATATTATACTGTTACTTTATATTCTGTAACTGTTTATTTTAATCTGTTAATAGTATAGCTTATATACTTTCTTATTTCTTAAAAGTTTATTATACATATAATAATCTTTGATAGGATTATTGTTTTTTTTGGATAAATTATGTTTTAAATAAGATAACTAATTGGCTCAATTGGTTGTCATTTTCAATTGAATTAAATTTTTTTTTACACCTTATGTCAAAGCTGTGTTATTTTTTTACATTTGGAGGATTTTTTTAATTTTTATTTATTTCAGTAAAAAAATACTTAAAAATAATAATTTTTAATTTTTAATGTTTAGAATATAAATTCATTTAATATTTATCAATTAAAATTTAATATTATTTCTGTTTATATCCTCTTATTCTGTATGAACCTGAATCCATAGTATTTAAACATCTCTTTTATACATGAATGTTTAAATTTGAATAAATATTCATCCAATTCATTGAATAAAATAAAAATATCAAGAAGGTTTATTCATTTCTTAATATACATAGCAAATAGTCATCATTGAATAAATAAATTAACTAAATTTGACAACCTTTAGCCATTCATTATATATATAAAAAGATATATTATTAAAAAGCAATAACTATTTTATATTGATAGGATCTTTACATTATATGATTCTCTTATATTGTACAACTGTTTATCTTAATCTGTCAACAGTACATGTTATATACTCTTTCATTTTTAATATTTTATTATACATCTAACAATCTTTGATAAGATTATTATCTTTTTTGGATAAGTACTATTTTATAATAATATATGTAAGTGTAAATTTTCAGTAATTAAAACCAAAGTAAATAACTATTTTCAATTAATATCAGTTTATTTTTTTTTTCTATCAATAAAAATAAGATATTCATACAATTGATTAATACAATATAGCTTTTTCTATAAACTTTTTTAAATGTATCAAATTAAAATTTATTTTAATATAATTAATATTTTTTATAATTTTTTTGATAATGTAGCTACGAGTACCATCATAATATATATATATATATATATTTAACATGAAACAAAAGAAGATTGAGGTTTATAGTAAAAAAATGACCTATTTATTGCAACTCATCCAAAATCCATTTTTATATTTTTCATTTTACAGCCAGGCATCACGTGACCATGAGTGGCAATAGCAAATACGAAAGCGTCAATATAGTTTATTTTTATGTAATTTCCTTTTTTTTTTGTTTTTGATATGCGTTCATATGTTTCCCATCTATTTTATTAATTTATTAAATTAAATTTATATTTTTATGCCACCATTTTTTTTTACCATCTTTATTTTCTTCGTCTCTCGTCTCTCCCCAAACTCTCTCAAAACAAAACAAAAACAAACCCTCATTTCCTTTTGCCTGCTTGTCACTGCCTCAAAAACGGAAATAGGAAAAACGCAAACAAGGTTTTTTTTTTTTCTTCCTTTCCTCCAGACAAACCCTAAAGGAATTCAAATCGAACGGAGGAGAGTGAGAGCGAGCGAGTCGTGAATGGAAAAATAGAATAGAATCGCTGAGTTGAATAGGTCGGAAGAAGATCTGTGTTCGAGTTGTAGACAAAAAGTCAATTCTATAAATGGGCGCGGCGGGTTCAAAACTTGAGAAAGCTTTGGGCGACCAGTTCCCTGAAGGCGAACGATATTTTGGCCTCGAAAACTTTGGCAACACTTGTTATTGTAACAGCGTTTTGCAGGTTTTTTTGTTTTTTGTTTTGTTTTCCTCTTCCCCTTTTTAATAACGATTAAATTTTGAATCTAATTTGATTTTTCTTTTTCCTTCTTTTAAAAAAAAATATGTTGAATTTGATAGCTTATGTTAATTCCAATATAATGAACTTGATTGCTTTTGAATTTTAAGCTATGAATATTTTTTCTTTCGTATTTTCCTTTATGCGAATTTTTGTGGTACGTATTTTTTATTAGCGTTGTTTATGCAAGTTTTCACGGTTTGTACTTTTCGGTTGCTGTAGAAGCATTTCTTTGGTGATTCCTTGCTGATGATTTGGAAAACGTGCTCATGTGGCTAACTGATAGCTGTAGAAAGCAAATAAATATGGGAAAATCCCTGAATCCAATTTACAACCTTTAATTTGGATTTAGTTCTATCATTTTTATGTTTAGCAGTGAATTTCTCTGGTAATGACTAGCCGTGTTGCATTCAGGTCACTTGGTTGTAACAAATTTAGATTGGAATTAGGAAGGTTGGCTTTTTCATTTGTTCGCTGAGATGGTGTAGACCGGACATTGACCATGGTAGATAACAACTAATATTAGGGAGATAAAGTAATCTAGGGGTTGGATGCTGGTGATAAAATAAATGATTATCCAGTTCATCATTACGGTTAAGATATTTTGGATTTCTAATATTTTTAATATTGCTTTTGTTTCTTTGTTCAATTAAGCTGTGTGATTGTTGTAAAGTTGAGTTTTGTGAAATATTTGGAATTTATTTGGTTAGATTAGTTTCTGCATGGTATGATAGCTAGTGGATTTTGAAAGTTTGATGTGGCATTGATAGGTTGACTTAGATTACACAAGATCTGAATTGTTTGAACACTCATATCTGGATGAATGCAACTGTAGTGTTTAAATGCTGCATATTGTTACCAGACTCTTTAGTTCCTGTGACCACCTTCTTTTTATTAAAATAAAAATTTATGCTATGAGACTCTGAGATCTTTGCTGCTTGGCTTTCCCATTAATTTTACATGATTAGCGCATGTATGGTCATTTGGGCAGGATATGGTATAGTTTTATGTTGAGTGTTGGATGTTTCTATTTAAATTTGTTGAAGAACAGTTCCCCCTCAGTTGCTGATCAATGTCTCATCTCATTTATTTTTTTTTCAGGCACTTTATTTTTGTGTCCCATTTCGTGAACAGTTGCTAGAATATTATTCAAGCAACAAAAATGTTGCTGATGCTGAAGAGAATCTGCTGACATGCTTGGCAGATCTGTTTACACAGGTAATAAGTCTGCTTTTTTGGCATAGGTGGTAGTTTGTCGTATAGAAGCCAATGGTGTTGAAATGTTTTTTTTTTTTTGAAGAGTCAAAGCATTTATTTTAAAATGATGTTCAGTAGCATTAGTTTCTTTTTCCTTTTACCATAACAATGCACATAAGTAATGCCTTATTCTGGTCTTGACCTTGATTTTCAAGAGATTCTTTTAGTTATTTTTTCTTTTGTTATTTGAATGCTAGGAGCCCATGTGCATTTAGTTAGAAGTATGAAAGCCTAAGATATCATGTTCATGATGTAATGAAGATGGTTCACTGTATAACCTTTTAATAAGATGTGATCAGAAATTAAGATTTCTATTATTGTCAAATAGCTTTTAAAGTTTTGATCATTGCACAAGGACCTGGCTTCGTTTCAATGTCCTTGCAAGAAGGGATGATGTGTGTGCATTTTTGTTTATTATTTTTAATCGTTTTAATGTTATTGATAAATCATTTTTAGCTCTAAATCCTATCAGATTTTATGCAGTGTGTATGATCTGCTTTATGTTCCTGTGCAAGAGTTCCTTTCTCATATCTGCTTCTCTTTTTCTTTTTTTCCCCCTTTCATTTTCTTTTGAAAGGGTTTGGTTTCATACTACAATAATTGCAGAGTATATTATCCTTTTGGAAAATTGCTTATATCCCAGCAAAGTGTTTTGTTCAAGGTTTTCCTTTTGACCATTTAAAGTCCTAAATTTCAGCTGTAGTTGGGAAGGTGACACTTTTTCTGTTTTCAGCAAATCTTATTAGTGGACTGATATATTCTCCCATATTTATTCATGCCACATATATGGTTTTACTTTATTACTATAGGGACCAACAGTTGGTTGTTCCTTATGTTTAGATAAGTTCGCAGAAGAAGAAAACAGGTGTTATTGCTCCAAAGCGCTTTGTACAGAGATTGAAGAAACAAAATGAGCTTTTCCGCAGCTATATGCACCAGGTAGTAAAATGCTTTTTATTTGTTTGGTTCAAGTACCGTATTCACTTCCTTTATATTGATGAATTTTCATCTTGAAACTATGCTGCAGTTATATTTGCTTGGTTCAAGGTTTCAATTAATATAAAGTAGTAGCTTTTTCCTTGACATGCCAACCAAAACATTTTGACTTCATTTTCTTCAATGGAAAATGCAGAAGAGAATAACTATTTGTCTCTCCTGTCTTCGGTAGGATGCTCATGAGTTCTTGAATTTTTTGCTAAATGAACTTGTCGACATATTGGAGAAAGAGGCTCAAGCAGCTAAAAATGATGCAGAAACTTCATCACCACCTGAAAAGACTGCAAATGGGCCAAAGAATCCTCAGGCAAATGGTGTTCAAAAAGAGCCTTTGGTTACATGGGTACACAAGAATTTTCAGGTGAGTTTGCTAATAATATTTCTATATTCTGATTAATTGTTCTGTCTTGTGCTGTTTTTACGTTGCTTGACACGAAATAAAGATGAAATCAAGTTATATTCTTGTTTGGGTTACATCTAAAGGAAATTATAACATACTTTGAAAGTTGAAACCTTGGCGACATGACCAAAATTATAGGAATGTATTAGGTCTGAAAGCATTTGTGAAGAAAAATTAATTTAACCTATGCTTTAATAGACAGAGACAGTGAACTAAATACAAGCATACTATCTGCAAATGTTTCAGGATATCATAGCTAAAATATTTTTGTGGGTCCTTGTATGTAGGCTGCTAGCATAAAATAATATTGGTACTTGCATTAGTGCATTACTTTTACTTTTATTTGATTATGATATCTCATTTATAATCCATAAGATAACAACAATGAAAGGTGATTGCCTGTATCTTTCCCTCTTACATCTTACTTATTGACAATGTTTATAAAGGAATGCTATGCTTTGTAAAATATGAGCACATTACTTTTACTCTCCATTGAATTCTTTAGTAGAACAATTGTGCCCCAAATCCCTCCTCTTTGTGTTACCTTGTGTGTTTTTGTGTGTGGCTTTTTGTTTGTTTGCTCTGTGCATTTTGGGAAGAATCTTATCATCTCCTGGGGTAATTTGAGACAGGGAATACTTACCAACGAGACAAGATGCTTGCGATGCGAGACAGTGACAGCAAGAGATGAAACTTTCTTCGACTTGAGCCTTGACATTGAACAAAACAGTTCAATAACTAGCTGTTTGAAAAATTTTAGTTCTACCGAGACATTGAACGCAGAGGACAAATTTTTCTGTGACAAGTGCTGCAGGTAATTTTCCTTTATACATGTTTTAAATCCCTTGATGTGTTTTAGTTTGTAATTGATTATTACCCCGTTTTCTTCTCACATGGTTTAAGATTCATCTTGTAATGTAGTTTACATTGATATAAATATTTACTTGACTCCTTTTATCGCGTGTGAGATTTTCAGAATGGCTAATTCTGGTCATGGGCTCAAATGAGTTATTAGTTTTAGGAGGGGCAAAATATGTGTGCTTTATGATTATCCATTTTTCTTAATAGTTCAAAAATTAAACCGAGAATGTTGCATTTAATGGTTTTGTCTTTGTAAATAGTTTGTAACTTGATAAAAAGTTTATAGCCCAATACCTAGATGGTTCCAAAAATGCATATCATATAAACAATTAAACTTTGGAAAGGAATGATGTTTAGTTACTTGCAGTTTGCAAGAAGCCCAGAAGAGAATGAAGATAAAGAAGCCTCCTCACATCCTGGTTATTCACTTGAAGCGGTTCAAGTACATTGAGCAGCTCGGCCGGTACAAGAAGCTCTCCTACCGTGTCGTGTTTCCACTTGAGCTGAAGCTGAGCAATACCGTGGAAGATGCGGATTCAGAGTATTCTCTATTTGCTGTAGTAGTTCATGTGGGTAGTGGACCAAACCATGGGCACTACGTTAGCCTTGTGAAAAGCCATAACCACTGGCTATTTTTTGATGACGAAAACGTGGAGATGATCGATGAGTCAGCAGTTCAGACATTTTTTGGGTCAGCCCAGGAGTATTCAAGTAATACAGATCATGGGTATATCTTGTTTTACGAAAGCCTTGGTGCAAACAACAAGAGCTGAGAAGGTCTGATTTCGCCATGAGTAGTTATTCTGATCACTCGGACCTCCTTTTTCTTTAAATTGTCTATGCGTATTAATTTTTTTCACTTTTTTTTAAAAAAAAAATCATTTTCCAACCTTATGGGAAGAGCTGGCATGTTTCAGTGAGGTGATGTGGGTTGTGAAAGAATGTATACTTAGGTTGTTGCCATGTACAGTGGATAGTGGAAGCACACTGTCCTTGTTTTTTCACAATAAGAGGAAAAAAAATAGCAGTGTATATGGTGTGAGAATATCACAGAGACCGTTTGTATTCTTCATGGTTGAGCACGTTTTTAACATTAGCAATGCTATTGGAATTGCTCCCAATTTCCTAGATAGATGTTTTTGTTTACCCCACAAAACAAATCAGATCCAGCTGATATGATTATCTGATTAGGAAAAAGAAACAAGAAGAAGCAACTGTTGGAGCACAGATAACATTGACCAGCACCCACCGTGGCCAACATTTGCAAGGATAACAGGGTGGTCCTAGCTGAGATATTACTCCCAGAGTGTCAAGCAAATAAATACTCCATGTAGATGTAGCCTGGCCATGGATCAAATGATATGTCAAAACTATACAGCTGTTAATCCCTATCCACTTGATGAGTAAAGGATCACTAAATGAATCGGCTTGTTATGTTATTTACAGATGAATTATAGCACCACTTACCGATAATATGCCAGCTCAAAGTAAAACAAGATTTACAAAGAGGATAAGGGGAGATCAGTTCACTCAAGGTGTGTATGCATGAAAGTGTCAGCATCTAACAGTTTTTCCAGATCAATCAAGTCTTCATCCAAAACTGTTTCTGTACTGCTGAGAACCTTATCGTACATGACCTGCCAAGTTAATTCAAATAGATAAGTTCTGCAACATCAGTTGTGTCAGATAAAGTACTAGGTTTTCATGCATGCTATTAACTCCTAATACTGATACATCCATGATATAATACCAAGATCTTGCCCAGTCATTTCACAAAAGCAAGATTTATTTGAAAACTCTGGGCATCTCTGCTAATATTCCTCGTTCAGTTTAATAAAGAAGCTTCTGTAAGTGAAATCATGCAAGAGGCATCATCTATCTAGTACTTTTACCAACTAACAAAATATTAAAGAGAATATTTCAATTACCTTTGTCTCTTGGATCTCAGTGACGACATTCTTCATCCTACTATATTGATCTCTGCCTGCAGGATTCTGGGCCATGGACTTCACTCTGGCTAATGCCTTCTGTAACCTTTCTTCAGTTTGCTTCCTTCCTTCTCTCAGGAAATCATAATCATCCTCCTTTGGGGGTGGTGCACGAATGCTGGGGCCCTCAGTGAGGGCTTCTGGTTTGAATCCACGCAAACCACTTCCTTTCCGTCTCCATCGCAAGATCACCTTCTCCAAAATTCCTACTGACCAGACTATCTTCCTATAGGTTTTCCTGACCTGATGGCCTCTTACATGAGCCTTTCATTAGAAAAAATAAATAAATAAATTAAGCAATTTTTTTAAAAAATACTAACAGCTAGAATTCAACAGTAATGCTTGTCTCGAAAAATCCTTGCTGGAGAAAGGGGAGGGGGATGACTAAATATAAAGCAAAAACCATAAACTAGAGCAGCAATTGCAATTGAACCTGAATCTTGACAATCCGTTCGCGGATTATTAAAAATTCTTTTCTACCCTTCCAACCACGAAACTTATTTTGTATGCGAATGGCAGCAGCTTGCACATGCTCATCATGTTGTCCAGGCTTGTTTGACTTGACTGCTATAAGTGAAAGAGCACGCTCATTTGACATTCCAAATTTACCATCACCATACTCTTTTAGTTGCCTTTTCTGGAAGGACTGCACCCTGAAGACTTGATGAATACGAGCAGCAGCTTGAGTGGCATTACGAACAGCAGCTAATGAGTCTTTTAATGATGGGCCATCTGAAGCGTCCCCACAGCCGAGTGGAGCTGTGCTTCTCTCCAAAATTTTCTCTATTGCATCTGCTCTAGAATCCATGGTATCGTTATTGCCTTGGTTATCCAAGTTGAGGGATCGAAGGTGGGAACTCAAATCAGATTCTGCAAGATAACCAGAAATTCCTTTATGTCCATTGGTAGAGGCCAGGTCAGCAGGTGTGCTGCCTAAAGGATATTTAGGAGTTGGATCTGTTAATGCTCCAGGAGCTGCACCCAGTGAAATAAGGGAAGCAACTGTGCGTTCTCTGATGTTAAAGAAAGTTGATGTCAGTGGAAGCCAGACAGACTAAAATAAGTATATAATTCATAATACATAGATAAGCTAAAGCAATAAGTAATATTTTTTTTTTCTCATATCATTGTACCTAAGATAAACAACCATTAAAAGGTATTTGCTATCATAGGAACCATTATTTTTGGAAGCCTCTTTGGGGCATCTCCTACAAAGTTCTTTTGCAAGCTCCATTTTACTAATAATTCTTTCCTTCTTCAGATAAATTCACACCTAAAATATACCTACAGCCTATATACCCTTCCTTGTGTAAATAAGGTCAATAAGCAAAATATTTAAAAAGATGAAAAAGAAAAGAGAGAGAAAGGAAAATTCTACTTTAATTTTCAAGTTGCACACCTGCCATAAGATGCTGCCCAATGAAGTGCAGTCCACCCATTCACATCCCGGAAGTTAACACTTACACCAGCAACTATAGTGGGCTCTAAGGCCCAATCATAGCCAAGAGCAGCTGCAAAATGTATGACACCTTGGCCACCGTCATCCAATATATTAGGGCCTTTTCCACCTTCAGCTACCTTCTGCAAGAGCCATACACGCAACTTCTCTTTCAGTAGCTTCTGAAGCAGCTGCTCCTTAATTTTTTCTGGGGAAATCTCTTCCGCGGAGTTATGCATCAACATCTGATCCCATTCCTCGATGTCCTCTTTCAGCAATGAATTAATTTCATCACTCAACTGGGACACATCAGCTACATCGTAGGTAATAGAATATGGAGACCTGGAGCCAAGGCACAACAATCTACCAAATCGCATGTCAAGAATTTCATTGGCATTACTGCTAGGGTAATCCATTGTATCCATATGGTTGACTTGGTATTCAAACTCTCGGACTTCACTACAAGCTAATCTGTTGGAGCATGTAACATAGAAGGGAACCCTGCCAGCCTTGTGTATTGGAGTGTGGCAACGAAGAACTCCATCTGCTATAACCTCTGCTGGAACTTCTACTTCCCCAAACATGCATGACCATTTACAATTTTTGGCCTCATCTATACTCTTCAGGAACCTTCCCGTGATGAGGACCTGTGTTAGTTGTGTAAAGAAAAGTTAAAACATAAGAAAACAAAGAGTTTTTACAAGCCATTTCATTCAGGAACTAATTCATCGGTATTTCCCATCATCAGTAAATTGTTGATATTTCAATGCTTGCGTAGCATATAAAAATTTTTACAGCCTACCTTGATTTCAGAGCCTACGTATGCCCAATTTGGCGAAAAATCAATAATGCTGAAAAGCTGATCCTGGGATAGGGAAGGACCCAACAAAAAAGTATCCAGTTGCCCTTGAGAGTGAATAGTGGAAACATCAACCCCATTTTGACCTTCAACCGCATCCCAGTAGGCCCCAGAACTGGACTGCATATGTGATTCATCTACATCTCCAAGTTCTTTACTCATCCAGCAGTTGAAACTATCAAGCTTCTTCAGACCTTCTTCCGCTAAAGAACCATCAAACAAATGCTGTCTCACAGCAGAAGAGTTAATGGATTTTCCCTCTAGGGTCAAATGGCTCTCTGGATCTGGTTTAAGCGCATATCCATGCTTTCCATTTGAGGGCTCTATCTGTTGGTTATTTTGCATAGAGTTATCGTGTTGCTTGTCTGGATGCACATGGTGATTAACTTCTTGTTCATGAAATCTAAAAGTAAGATCATATCTCAAGTCTGGATGCAATTTTTGATTCAATGGCCACTTTGATAAATGTGAAGAATCACCTTCAGAAGCCTGTTTAGAGGGCAAATTAAAAACTGAGAAGTAATTAATTGGAAGAAGAAAAGGTAGCACATATAACCAGCCAGATGCATGAAACTGCAGCAATGCAACAACAGCATATCAAATTAGGTTACAGGTTTTAAAGACCTGTGTGTCAATTACAGCTGAAATGACCCTAACTGCCATTATTATTATTATTATTATTTGAATGGCAATGCAAAAAGAATTAATAACCAAGTTATTGCAAAGATTACAATCGACCCAATCTAGCCAAGATACATTGCACAAGCAGCCCCAAAACAAAGAGGAATTAATAGAATGAGAACTAGAAAAATTTCAAAGATTACAATGACCCTAACTGCCATTATTAATGCTTTTTTTTTTCTTCTAAAAATATTGCAATTCAACTCTTAGCCTTCATTAAGCAAGAATTTTCAAAGCCATTATCACAGATACCCATCGCAAAGAAGAATTCATCATTTTGGAAATTACCACTTCCACTTGGAATTTACATACGCTAAACAAGGTAAATCACTCCATTACCTGCCATTCTTCTTGAACAGGTGCCTGATCGTCAAACTCCTGCTTTGTAAGAAAGCTGTTATTGAATAGCTGCCCCATGGTATCACGTTGTGTTGAGGAAAATGGTGGTTGATGTTGTGCAGATTCAACCCCAGGAGTACAATTTTCCAACACCAACACATCCTCCCATGAAGTGAAATCAAGGTTCTTCTGGGGCTCATATGTTAATCCAGCATCATTATACTCTCTACTCTTGTCTGGTTGGGTAAGTTGAAAACCAGTACCTGATGGCTTTCCATGATAATCATCTGTTAGCAGTAAAGATTAGTGGTTAGCAAAACCTGAAAGGCCAAATTTAACACTAAAAATGGAATAACACCATGTCAAACAACTAGCGTACTTGAATGTGACAGAGGAACATAAGGATCAGAGAATCCAGTATCAATCCCCCCCACAACAGGTTGTTGTAACTCATGAAAAGAGTTTAACCGTGAACTTGCTTGATGATTATAGACTGCATCAGATCATCTTCATTGGTAAGAATAAGAAACACAATAATACATTATTTATCTTCAAAGTGAAGTAATGACTTCAAAATTACACAAAATTAGCACCTTATGATTTATTAGGAATTTGAGCCATATTTAGCTAAAAGAAACACACCTGATTCAGCATCTTCATATTCCGATGCCTGCACACTGTTCAGGCTTGTTGTATCTGTTGTTTTTGAAGGAATTTGACCATTATTAGGATGAAAACTGGAAGACATAGAACTTTCCATCTCAGAATTGGGTAGAATTCCTTCAGTTTCTTGGGAATATGGAATAGCTTCTTCAGTCTCTTTGATGTGGTTAAAACTTGTCCTACTTCCCTGACAAATTTCAGAAAGCAAAAACAGAATATTAAAATTAAATGGCTCTTAATGGGAACCGTTTAAGAAACTTATTGATAACACTAGAGAATGAGACAAATGTTGAATTCAATCAACAATGTAAAACGTTAGGTTCACAGTTAAAAAATGTATTTGATCATGTACAATTTCATTCTGTGATGCCAAAGACCTTTAAGGTTTTAGAAATTATTCAGGACCAATGTTTTAGTACGTGTTTTTGTTCAGATGCTAATGCTCTTTAAAAAGAGCCAACGATAAAGAAAAGGTGAGAAAATGTAGAAAATAGCAGCCTGTATGCTCCCTCAAAAGCTGTTTAAGAAACCTTTGTTTTCCTGATTCAGGAAACAATTGGAGTAAAGTGGTAAAGAATGGCTAGTCCCATTACAAAGGTGACAATTCCAACAGCTAATGCAAGTTGGTCCAAGTTGACGGCACCAAAAAGACAGTAGAAGATGGGAAGGAAGAAAAAGAACAGTGTTCAAGGCACAGACGGCCATACAGCTTAGACAGAGATAGCTAAACAAATAAAGAGGGAGAGAGGGGACAAATAGTGGGGATAGCAACAGAGGAAGTATAGAGTTTATATGCTTATGCCCAAATAGGATAAGACTCTATTCAATTAAGCATAGTAGAGAACAAAAGCTAACATGAATCGCTAGCTAATGTATCACTAACTATATACGTACAAACTCTTGGATAACTCAAACTAAATATATAAAAAAGTATAAACTATATGATATATGATATATCACCATCAACATAAAACACAGTACAAAAAGTGATATTTATACTTAATCATAGCCAAGAGCACAATGCTTAGGCTGGCTGAAATTTGGCACGCCCAATTAAAAAATGAAGTAAAAATAAATGTAATTGAATGCATCAACTTTTTTTAGGACATCCAGACTGTACAAGTTCAATACATCCTGAAAAGAAAAGGCAAAAAAAAAAAAAAGTTGGGTAGGTAAGGTTGATATTTCTGCACCCAGACTATTATCTAAAGTAGACATAAACAGCTTTAGATTTCCATATGCAATCAGCCAAAGAGCCATGTTAATGAGTTATGCCATAAAAAATTATAAAGAAACTTGTTTCTTAAAATTCTTTCTAAAGATGATGGATAATCGGGAGGAAGAAGAAAATGGTGATAGAATAAGGTCTGACCTTTACTTCTCGATAGTGGACTAGAACAATGTGCGAGAGATCCCTACACACAGTAGTTAATTATGTCAGCGACCAAAGAGGGAGCTTAATAACAAGCCTGTCCATAGATTAATACTACAGCAAAGAAACTAATTACAATTTCAAGCAAATAGCACATGCATTTCAGAACAAACAAACATTATCCATATTAGCAGAATTGATTGCTGAAATTAGCAATCGCCACCAACTTTAACACATTGCTTGTCAGATATTCTACTACCATAAGGCAAAAAACCACCATGAAAATACAAGAAATCTTAAGTTTAATATTGCTTTATGTTAACCTCGTCCAAAGGAACAGATACAAATCAAATTTTGAATACATTTTCTTTATCTCAAAGCAGAACTTCTCACATTTTAATTAAATATAAAAACTATCTTTGAGATGGAACTAATAAATAAAATTTTCTAAATGCATGTAATATAGAACCATCCTATTAACAAACAAAGAAAGAATACAAGGGCAGAGTACAGGCTTTTGCAAAAGGAAAAAAATTCAATAATGTGTACAGAGTTGCCTTTGTGCATCAGTTTAACTAACATGAAATAAATTAAATCCTAGGTTCAAGTTTTTGTAATAGAAAAATTCAAGAGCAAGAAAACAAAGGATAACATGAATCTTCCAGATAGGATTTCACTGCAAAATTTTAGAATATTAATTTCTCCACCACCTACCTTTAGACAATCAAACTCCATAGAACTTTATAGAGGAAGATTTTTAAAAAATCACATTCAACTATTATTTCATTGAATAGAAGAACTAATCATCAAAGCTTCTTCCATAGCTAGCCTATAAGATGAGTAACTAAAACTGAGTATTTTATTATTTTAACTAAGACATAACAACACGTATACGCACACACAACATTGTGAAAACATCTACCACCGCACAAACTTTTAAAGACTCACTCTTCAAGCATCCAATAGCTGCGTCTTTGAAAATTTTCATTATCTTCTCCATGAGCATAATAGCAATGCAGAACATCAACGCTTCCGGCCTGAAAAAGATTTCCATTTGTCCAAAGTTTTTCACTAAAAGCACAGAAAATTTCATACGAAATGTGTTCCCTCTTCCCCAAAAGAATCAAATTATTAAAAAAAAAAAATGTATAAGAAAGTTACTGGGGCATAGCTGTATAATATCAGCTTTAGAGGGGTGCCTTCTTTCCAAAAAATGGAAAACAAGATGAACCAGATTCTTACCTTGAGTCTCTCATGAGCTTCCTTAACTGTTTTGCCATCCTTTTTCTTCCTCCAGTTATGGCCATCCTTTCTAAAGTATCTCAGCACCTTTCGATCAAAAAGAAAAAGTGAACCACCTAAAAATGAGACGAATCTTAAGTTTGGAGAATTCAATTTGGTATCTGAGCACACATAGGACTTGCAATCAAAGCAACTATATATTATTAGTAGCATACATGTTTATGCTCATTATGGGAGAAGATGATGAATCAAACCCAAGATAAGTAATCTTGAAAGAAAAAGGTATTAAGACAAGCCCTAAACTGCTAATGATTGGTTATCCATAATCTACAAATTACCAGTTAAAGAAGAGGCCACCTTAATACCCAAATACACAAAGGTTTTTCTTTTTTTTTTAATTTTCTAATGAAAAATCAAATATCAGTAGATTTTAGGAACCAATAAGCCAATAATATTTAGAGGTCGACATAGTAATTTAATTTCCGAGAGGTCAGCATAAATGGTTGTATGTCTGAAGCACAATCAAATACCAGTACAATACCTAAGAAACAGAATAAAATAATTGAAAAGGAGCGCCCCTCAAAAGAATATTTGATAAAAGGAAAATGACCACTGCAATTCCTCAAGTTAAAGATATCTCTAGGAAATGTGAATTGAAACCATATAAACAAACAGAACTAGAAAATTAGAAGGAATTGGAAATGGGGAGGAATGAGTAAGCAAACAATCAACAATTATGAAATACACTCTAAAAGTCCTACTCACAAAAGATCATGCAAGCATCACAAAAACTAAGTTGCAGTTTACTGTATGGACAGCAAAATTTTTGACCTCATCGAGATAATTATCATCATGTAACAGCATGAACTGTCAAATGCAATTAAAAAAGTTCATACTTGGTGGCATATGTGCAGGTTCTGGAGCAATGTGAAATTTCTTATAATCTTTAAGAATTTCACATATTTCAGCTGGCCTTAGCCACCTGTGCTGTGCTTCCACTAGTATCTGCTCAATATCTGCACCATACAAGAAGAGAGTTAATGAAAATCTATGCATGTAACTTAAAATCAACAAGTACAAACTGCGAAATAACTCAAACCCTCACATTAACTTGTTAAAGTAAAAGCTAATCCTAATGCCAAGATAATACACATTTTCTATACAACAATATCATCATATTATCATTTCCATTCGAATTTTGACCCTAAGTCTCTTCTTTTTCAAGAAAAATTCAATACCCTTCTTAAATACTTTTTTCCCGCATAAAAAGACTCAATTAAGCTAATACTCTATTTATCAAATCAAATCTTGCAAACAAAATGCAATTAACACCCACCGCATAAACTAAACATTAATACAGGTATAAAAGGACAAAGTTTAACAGTAAATTAAACCATAGAAAAAGGAAAGCAGTGGAAAAAACCAAGCAAAATTTTGCTTTCACTAAAAACCCAAGTGAATAATAACGCAAAAAATTGGAAAAAAGAAAGAAGTAAGAGGAGATAGAAGAGTCAATTATATACATACCCAGTTGATTACTAAGGCCATAGCGCCTAGTCTCTGCCATAATCTTTAGTTTCTTTCTGTTTTCTCTTTTAACTATCTTTCTTAGCTCAAAAAAGTTAAGTTGGAGGCCTTTACGATCCGTTAAAGCAATAAGAAAAACGCGGTTTTTCGAGAAAAGAGAGAGTGGGTAATCAAGGGAGCGCACCCTCAAGGAAAGTTTGATTTGCCTTTTTAACAAAATACCAAATATTGAAAATTTATTGTGGCATATACAGGAGAAAGAGAGAGGAAACGGAACTATCAGCCAGGAATCAACGTGTTAGTCTTTCAGTTCAGTTTAGTCCACTCTTTGACGTGTGTTCCGGGAAACTCCTTTTACTGTAGTGTTTATTTTAAATATATTCCCTTCTTTGTCCTTTTCTTTAAAATACTCACCCGCACTTTTTTAATATTGTTTAATTAGGAACTGTATTAAATAAAAATAAAGCTGATTTTAAATGATTAAATAAAGATAATAAATTAGCTGTGTCTTAACTTTCATTTATTTAATTGTCACGTGGACATAACCATTTATCTCAAGTAGTAATAATGGGGTTGGAATTAAGTAGAAAATTTAAGAAAAAATTGTGAAAAATAGCCCTCTTCATAGAGTGATTTGAAAAATAACCACTCCGATAAAATTATCTGTTTCTAGTCACAAAGAAGCATAAGTAGAAGAAAATGTCCTTAAAAAAATCGTGACAAATTAAGCTCCCGATATCTACCTCCTGCCATTGAAAAAAATTAAAAATTAATGCTCAATTATTTGAGCTAATTAATCTTTCTCTCTCATTTCTCTGAACTGTATCAACTCTGTCAATTCTGTGTTAAGCACCATTATCATCAGCTTTCTCAGCTTTTTGAACTGTATGAGCTTTGTCAACTCTTTGTTGAGTACCATCGTCAACGTGCTGTGGTCTATCTCTCGCCATCTGGCCATATTATCCTCGAAAAATAAACCCTATAGTGGAGATGACATTAAGGTATGTTATTGGGTTTATTGCTGCAACACATAAATTTGTGAAACTTTTTGTGTAAATTAAAAGACAAATTAGAAACATTGCACAGAGTTGTTGCATGCCATGCATCTATAAAGTAGATGGCGTGTAAAAAATATATTGAAATAACATGTGTTAGCACATGGCGTGTAGCTTTTTTGTTTAACATAACGTGTAACACGTAGTGAACACGGCATGTAACAAAATTTGAACTTGCATGTAACATTTACGGACATGGTGTTTAACATTTTCTAAACATGACGTGTAACAACATGACTGACAAATTTTTGAACACAGCATGTATTGTGTAAAATGGTTGACAAATTAATTATTTTTTTTTCAAAATTTTAGTGGGGTTCTAATTCTGCGATTTGTGATAAGACATGGTGGTCAGTGGGTGGATGACATTTACAAGAGTGGTGAGTCACAAATGCGGGGGGTTAGGAGTGATTTGTCGTTTGCGGGCTTGATAAAGCTGGTTAAAGATGTTGTTAAGGTAAACTCAAAAATTGACAAGATTGAGTTACATGCAATGATCAGTACACCCGGAGAGTTATCACGGTCAATTATCCAAGACGATGAGGATGTTGTATTAATTCTGCTAGAACAGAGGAATGTTCCGATTGTGTATGTCAGTATTAAGAGACGCCAAACAAATGTTATGTCACATGAAGAAGCTGAACAACATGGTAATCAGCTCAATCAAAATGAGATTTACAATGCTTCACATATACTAGAGCATTCGGTTCGTAACCCGCAATTGAGGTATGCACAGGAGTTAGCGCAGCCTGGTAAACAGACAAGATTGATAGAACAATTGGGTGCACAATTCTGATCAAGATGTGCATCAAACCAATTAGTTATTTCTGTTCAAAGAATGCAAAGTTGAGTGAAAATGTAGAGTGTGTAATGCCAATTTCAAATGAGAATACAACACTTGAGTATAATACCGTGACGTTGGAGGTTAACATTGCAACGCTGGAGGATAATACTACATTTGATGAGGGAAATGAGGATTTGTTCGCTGTTAGTGAAGATAGATTTGATGACAATTCAGATGATGGGCTTGACGAAAAGGATCATGATAGTTCAAACAATGACTGGCTTTATAACGGTGACATTCCAATTTGCAATAATGTTGAAGGCAAAACGGAAGCTGTTGGAGGTGAAACGGAACCTATTAGAGGTGTTGATATAGGAGATGTTCAGTGTGATGACCCCATATACAATAACCTCATCGCTAGTGAGGACGAGATTCGTTCATTTGATACATTACTCGATGATAGTTATTAGGAAAGGGGAAATGTAGGGATATCTCGTACGTGGCGAATTATAGGTGCAGAAAGGTTCTCCTTCCAAACAATTACCACTGAAAAGTCAACATGTGCCAGTGATCGCTTATATAAAGGAAGAATGTTTTTCTCGAAGGCCGAGTTGAAACAAGCTCTGAACATGTTAGCTCTAAAAGAGCAATTTGGGATAAGAGTAAAAAGGTCATGTAAAGGTCATTATGAGGTTAGTTGCAAGGACAAGGCATGCAAGTTCAGCATGCATGCAACGAAGTTACCTGATGAAGGAGAGTATTGGCAAGTTTGGATGTTCCACAGAGTACACACATGTACTGTTGATGGTTTGCAAGGGTGATATCCAACTACGAGTGCGAAGATAATTGGTGAACTTATGTCACACAAGCTTCAAGCTAATGGAGTAGCATTGAGACCTAAGCACATAATTGGTGAGATAAGGGTTTAGTGGGGATTGAAATGCTTGTATGGTAAGGCTTGGCAAGCAAAAGAGTATGTGGAGAGGCTTGTTTTTGGTCCCCCGGAGGAGTCATTTCAACTACTAGCCTCGTATTTTTATATGTTGGAACAAAAAAATCTTGGCACAATCACTGTAGTGGCTACTGATGAGGCTGTAAGATTCAAATATTGTTTTTGATCATACACGGCTTGCATTCGGGGGTTTAGAGATGTAATACGTCCTACGATTGTAATTGATGCGACATATCTAAAAGGCAGATTCAAAGGTGTTCTGTTTGTCGTTGTATGCAAAGACACGAATAAGTGTGTATATCTAGTTACATTTGGCATCGACCATGTTGAGGACGAAGACTAGTGGATGTGGTTTTTCAGCAAGTTACGTGATGTGGTTGGTTGTCCTGAAAACACTATATTCATTTCTGATTAGCATCTCGGCATTAATAAAGCAATCCAAAATACATACCCAAAAGTGCATTATGGTTTATGCGGTTACCATTTGAAGAAAAACTTTAAAAACAAGTTCAAGAGCGATGACGTTTCTATAATTTTCACCTTTCCTTGAGATTGCTATAAGGCATCTGATTTCAATAAACATATGAACCAGCTCAAGTAGATTCATGCGGGAGCCCACGCTGATCTATTGCGAATAAGACTTGAGAGATGGGCACGTGCATGTTTACCGGCAAGGCGATACCAAATGATGACCTCGAACATTGCGGAATGTTTTAACTCATGCTTGAAGCATGCAAGACAAATGCCAACTATTGTTTTGATCGAGTTCATCAAAGACATGTTCCAACATTGGTTCAATGACTGGTACGAGGAAACCGTCAAGGTGACCACGCCCCTCAACCCTTGGGTTGTTAGGCAGTTGAGCAAATGCTTAAATGATGCACATCGTTTTGTAGTTAAGCCTATCAATCAAGTGGAGTTTGAAGTTAAAGATGGGAAGATTGACGGACTTGTAAACCTGTCCACGAAGATGAGTTCATGCTGTGAGTTCTAAATAGATTTACTACCATGCAACCATGCCATTGCAGCAATAAGGTCAGAATATCTTTATTTTTTATTTGATCCCTAATTGACATAGCATTTACATTGTGCTTGAATATTGAGTTCATTATATTTTTTAGTAAATCCAAACATGAAGCCATTGAATTCTGCGTCGACTATTACAATACAATCGTTTTGGTGGAGGGTTATGCGAGGTCGATTCGCCCTGTAAGGCATCCTAGTGAGTGGGACATCCCCTCGCATGTGATACAAATTATCGTCTTGCCACCACCTTGGCGAGGCCAAGCAGGAAGACCTAAGAGGAGAAGGATTCCATCAGCTGGTGAAGGCAGTCGAGCACGGAGATGTTCGTAATACAAGAGGTATGGGCATAACAGACAGAATTGTCCATCTCCATTTGCAATTCCATCAACAAATCTGGCACCATCTCCAAGTCAATCAGTACCCCCAAAAGTGCATCGATTGAAAGCATGTTCAAGTTGCAGAGAAACCGATCACACATGTAATAACTGTCCAATCCGTAGGACAATGTTTGAAAACGTAGGGTGTGTTGTGGATGAAGACAGATTGTCGGCCTAACTAAATGTGTAACCCATGTGCAATACCTTTCTCACAATTCCTACTTACAGTTTCTTACATTCATTTATATTTGGTTTCTGTTTATTAGTTTCCTCTTGCAGATGAGTCTTTTTTTATTAATTTTTTAGATATATTCATTTCATTTTGTCCGTAGTTTTGACAACTGAATAGACTGGCGATGTCCCTATACTGTTACTTGTAGTGTTTTATTTTATTACCACTCGTGTTAAATAATTAATAATTTAAGATTAAAACGCATGATTTTAAAAAAAATAAATTTAAAAAATTTATGGATCATCCAATCAAATTTCATCTCTGAATCATTATAATTATTTTCAATTAAATTTTTACATTTTAAAAATAAAATCAATTATTATCACCAATTATGTTTCAAAAACTCATCAATCATCCAACAAAAATTCATATATGAATCATTGCATTGCATTTATTACTATTAGATTAAAATAATTTATAGATAAAATCAAATAATTATGGTTTTATTAAATTGAATATAGTGTTTTATTTTTAAAACAAAATTGAAATATAAGGAACAAAATGAACGAAAAAATATAAATATATTACGTTAAGCTAATAAAAGAAATGCCACGAGGTAGTTTTGATCATAGAATCATATGGTGAGATGTTGAGTGGATGCAGATACTAGCGGTGAGATGCCAAGTGCATGGAAACACTGATGGTGACATGCTAAGTGCATGCAGACACTGGTAGTGACACGCCAAGTGCATGCGAATATTGGTGGTGACATGCCAAGTGATTGCCGACTTTTGTGGGCACATGCTGAGTGGATGCATATACTAGTGGTGAGACGCCAAGTGCATGAAGACACTGGTGGTGATACGTCAAGTGCATGCAGACTTCAATGGTGATACGCCAAGCGCATGGAGACAGTGGTGGTGACACTCTAAGTGCATGCGACAGTGGTGGTGACACGCCAAGTGCATGGAGACACTAGTGGTCACACGCCAAGTGAATGCGAACTTTTGTGGTCACACGTTGCGTGGATGCAGATATTAGTGGTGAGACGTCAAGTGCATGTGAATACTGGTGGTGACACACCAAGTGCATGCGGATACTGGTAGTGACACGCCAAGTGCATGTGGATACTGGTGGTGACACGGTAAGTGCATGCGTACTTTTGTGGTCACATGCTGAGTAGATGCAGAATTGTAGGGTGACACGCCATGCAGACTTCTGTGGTGACATGCCAGGTGGTTGCAGTATTAATTTAAATTTACATAAGCTTCTGCAATTTATAGGCACTGTGCTTGAAATGATAAAGCAAGAGTAATGGGAAAGTAATGTATAAAATGTACAAATATTATTAAATTTAATAAAATTAATTGTATATACAAAAAAAATGATGTACAAACATGGAATGATGATATGTTCAAGGTTCGCTCTCACAACTGTTGGAAAAAATTTCGAGAGCGTATTGGCGATGCGTATTTGCAATCATATTCTACTTAACTTTGATCGATTCCGATTGCAAAATATAATCAATGTACGCTACTATGAACATACCGCAGCTGACACTACCGTTTTGTCGATGCACTTTAGCCTTTGGCAAATGAATTTCCAATGGCATCGACGTCAAATCTCGTGTTTTTCGACGTGTTTTGTTGAAATAACCGGCTTGGTGGCAGATGATTGGTAGCATTGTCGTAAGGGGTGTCATTTGAGCCACACGAACTCCGTTATCCTTAGCATCTGAATTTCTTACGGAGTCCACCACCTTGATCGTCCACCTTACCAAGTTGATCTTTGCTACCACCTAATGCCCACCCACATTGCAAAGTGCGAGGATGAAATCAACATCTTTTCATTTTTTCCTGTATGTCGGCCTCTCACCCTACATGTACCCCCGCAACTCATTTGTAATTTCCATGGTGGACCGGGCATCTTCAGTTAATAATGCGATGTGTAGCATATGGATGGTGTCTTGTGAAGCATGTATACATTAGCTTACACTTAATGCAATACATAACTTACTATTTTTATAATTGAAAATTTTTTAAATAAACTTACGAAGAATATAGTGTCAACCACGCATGCACGGGAACTGTACAGCTTCTAGTTCGGACCTGTCATCCGCTTACAGAGTATGCTCAAGCATGCGTCGATATGTTCACTAGTCATTTCTTCTTTAGGATCCTCTAATGTTATGAAAAATTTCGCACCTTGATCCCATAAGATCCCGATGTTATGCTTGCATATGTAACATAATGAATTTAGCCTTGGTGGATAAATGCTTAATTAAAAAAAAACAAGATTTGCAATGTTATTGATGAGCTTACCTCGCACACTCGTCTTTCTTGAAAGCATCGTATGCTTCCACCATTGAGCTCTTTTGATCTCGACGACTCAATAAGGGTGACGTACGGGCTTGCAATGTACTTGTTGGCCATTTTCACCCGCAGTCGCTCAGTATGGTTCGAAATTAATGCTGGACATCAGACACTTCTGGTGGCGACAATTGCGAGCTGTTGGCTTCAGGAGTGTTGTGAGGAAGATAGTCCCATTCAAACACGACTATTGCAAGGTTCCCATCCCTTCCTACAGGTGCATCGATCACCGAATCAGCATCTGTTGCCACAGGATCATCTTCGTCGGCACCAACAACATCATCATCGTCAATGTTAACACTAGGTTCATCATTGTGCCCATCATCAGCAGCATCCTCGTGGTCCTCACCAGCATCGTGAGATGAAGGACCGCCCTACAGAACGAGACAAATGAGAAAATCGTTACCATAAACCGATGACAAAAATTGGAACTAACCCTACTAAACATAAATAACCAAAATATGAGTGAAGATTGAATATAGTACTTGTGATTTCAGGCCTTCTAGAATCAGAGCGATGACACGATCCTCAAATGTCTGCAAGGTCAGAGTCAATGACTGAATTGAAGCCTTCAGCTCCAACATCTCCTTTTTATGTCAGTGCATGAACTGTCTCAGTTGACGCTTCATTACTAGTCCATCATTGACTCTTATGGATTCCGTCAACTGCAATAACATATATTACTCTGTTAATGTGAAATTATATATGGAATTGTTGAACATTAACCGTTAGAACTTTAAAATCCTTACCGGTGGCTCGTTACCAGTGTGCGGTTGAGCATGATTGATCGGTGCTTGAGGTACCATCGTCGCCTCCCTTAACTGCAATGACAGAAATTACTGTGTTAATCAAAAAACATATGCAAAAATGTTTAACACAAACCGTGGCTTAGCATCCTTCTTGGCAATCAAATATTTGATAGTTGAATGATCAGTGTACACAATCACCTTTGTCCTTATGAGATATGAGTGAAATGTGTCAAAAGCAAGCACTACAGCCAAAAGCTCCTTTTCTATTGTGGTATAATTTTTTTTGGCCTCATTCAAAGTCTTGCTAGTCTTGCTAGCATAATAGATGGAATGAAAGATTTTATCCCTTTTTTTGTCCCAAAACAGCTCCCACCGCATAATCACTCGCATCACACATTAGTTTAAAAGTGTAAGGCCCAACCTTATAAAATATTTGTCATAACTTACATGTGATGGATAACATGTTTGCATACTAGGAAAGCCCTGAAAAAGCGATAAAAGTTGGTATTGTACCTAGAGGTACAACTAAGCTGAATTAAATCTCGACCTAGTTAAAACAGGAATTTTAAGGTGAAATTAGAAATTTCACATTCCAAGGATGACTTAAAATGGTGATTCGGAGTTCAAGGGCTGATTTGGAGTCAATCTGGAATACTGACTACTTAGGGGTAAAATGGTCATTTTGCCACCCAAGGTTGAAATTTGGATGTTTGATGAAACCAAGATTGATCATTTGGAGTATAATATGAGGTTTAACAGTAAAAAATTTTAATTCTGGTATTTTTCGGAGTATAGAGACAAAATGGTAATTTTGCCATCTTGGGGGCAAAATGATAATTTTCACCCCCAACACTTGTCCAAAACCCAGGATTTTATTTATTATGGAAATGGATAAATATGACAAATTTGTGTGGTGAAGAATTAAAGATTAAAAGTTAAATATTTAAATTATGGGCCAATGGTATCATGCCACATGTCAAGCTTGATTTCTTTAATATTAAATTTGAAAAATCAGCCCATAAATCCCCCATTTCAACCCCCATGGTCGGCCAAAGGAAACAAAAGTAAGAGGAAAAGAAAACAAAAAGAAACAAACCCTAACTAAGAGAAATTTAAAGAGAAATTGTGGAAATTCAAAGAATCAAGCAAGATAAGGTAAAATTTCCTCATTTTTGCATGAGATCTACATTACCCATGCATTTCTTTTCATTCTCTATGGTTGAGAAGCGTGTTTTCATAGTGAATTCATGGTTGGCCGAATGGGTATGGATAGGAAATAATGTTGGAATTGGTTTGATTTTGAGGTATGTTAGTGTTTGTGGTTAGTTTAGCATGTTTGGAAGCAAAACAACAAGGAAAAATTTCATTTTCCCCACTATCCTTCAATGGTCGAACCTTACATGTTGTGTGGGAATGGTGGATTTGATTTTCTTGTAAGTGAATTGGTTGAGAATTGATGGTTTATGGTGTGAAAATCAAGTAGAAACAATATTGGTGTAAAGGCACCAATCATGGCCGAATTTCCCATGAAGAATTATGAAGGTGGTTATGCTGAATTTTAGGTTATTTGGCTTATGTTTGGTGATTTGAAGTATTAGAAAAGAAATGGAGTAGTTTGGAGCTAAATTGGACGAGTTAGCTAATTAATCGAGTGATAGACTGAATTAGGCCAACACCGTATTTAAATGGTTACCCGAGCATTTCATGCATTCATATAGAGTTTAGGTTAATTTTATACCAAATTAGCACAAATGTAGTAATTAATTGATTGTACTGTGTCAAGGTGGTGAGTCTTCCGATAAAGACAAGGAAATTTCATCCAAGGATCACTAGTCAGAGTACTTTGAAAACCCGAACTCTTGACATTGTGAGTAAGCTTACTATCATCTCAATTATCTAAGGTGGTTTTTTATCCGTCCTTGTGAATTCTATGGAAAATGGATTTAAAAAGGTAAATTTTCATGTTTTATAAACAAATGTGTTTAAATGAAATTACTTTGTAAATTGTTTTCAAATTAATGATGATTTTCAAAATAGAGTAATTGGAGACTACCTGTTTGTATTACAAATTTATGAATTGAATTGAATGGCTTATGGTAAACATGGCATGATTGGTTGATTTGATAATTGTGTTGAGAAATATGAACTGTCTGCTTTGACTTGATAAATTGGATAATAATGAAATTGTCATGTCATGCTATTGTGATTTTATTGTTATGGTGGGGTTTGTTCTACACTGCAATGGCGGGTTTTCATGGACCAGCTTATTTAGAGGGGGCACAGTAAACCCGGCTAATTCTTACCTTAGAGAGGCGCGTAGGGTATCTCCTAGGGTGAGGTTTGAGTTCACTTCACGCCTAACCACCACGTGGAAGTAAGACTCAGCCAACGTGAAGGAACGACTGTGTTTTGAGCATTTATGAAATTTTCACAGCCTTGGTGGACTCGAGCGAATGCTTGGGTACAAAGTATCCTCGAGTACAGGTTTTGGCATAAGTCATGTTTTCAGAAAATTCATAAGTCTTGTTGAAAATTTAATGAAATACAATGGTTTACACGGGTAGGGATAAATCTTCAAGCTATGAAAAATGTATTGTGATGGGATATTTTATTTGTCTCCACTTACTCAACTTTAGATATTTTTGATGATGTCTGTTTACTCACTGGGATTATATAATCTCACCACCCTTTTTTCTAACCATTTCAGGCCCAAGATAGCCTGTAGATAGCAGATATCGTCGAAGATCACAGTTGGCCTTACTACTTCAAAAACTGTAGGTTTACAACTTCCGATGCTTTTGGTTAGTCGTGGACCCACGAGTCACTGTAAATTAAATTTTATACTTTGGTTGTCTGTATTATAGTATGTATGAATATATTTAGTTTTTACGCTACAAAAATTATTTACCAATGACTCTATAAAAATTGTTTCATGAGAAAATAGAATATTTTATTCAATATTTTTATTTTGTTTTAAAAGTTATAATTTTCACTTTAAATGAATGTTTTAAACATCCAAACTTATTTTTGATTTCAAAATATGTGTTCTTCACTCACATACTGCCTTTTTAGCTGGTTTCGGTATCTTGGAAGAAAAATGACCAAAATGCCCCTGTGAGGTGAAAATTATTTTTCTATTGTTTTAATTTGAAAAAAAAAAACTGAAGAGCCTTTAAAACATGATATTTGGTAACGATTGCTCACAGGGGGAGTGAGGAAACTGATATTAAAGCCTTACGTGGTTCCGGTCGACATTCTGGGTAATGAGTGCCTATCGGGACGTCGAGGCGGTTGTCAAGGGCTCGAGGGGAGTACCGGGTCGTGACAAAAAGGGAGAGTCCAATTGAGACTAATTATGATAAGTGCATATATTAATCTTTTCTTCAATTTATCAAAAGCAACAAGACATTCATTATCAAACTTAAATGGCACATCTTTTTCTAATAAATTATAAAGTGGTGTAGAAATTTTTGAAAAATCTTTAATAAATCTTCTATAAAAGCTGGCATGATCAAGAAAACTTCTAATACCTTTGACATTTATTAGAGGTGGTAGTTTCTCAATTGCTTCAATTTTTGCTTTATCTACCTCAATGCCCTTACTAGAGATCTTGTGCCCAAGGACAATACCTTCTCGCACCATGAAATGACATTTCTCCCAATTGAGCACCAAATTTATTTCTTCACATCTTTTGAGTACCCTAGCAAGATTTAAGAGACAATCATCAAAATTATTTCCAAAGATAGGAAAATCATCCATAAATACCTCTAAACATTTTTTCACGATGTTTTTGACTATGGCCATCATACATCTCTGAAAGGTAGCAGGTCCATTACATAATCCAAATGGCATTCTTCTAAAAGCAAAGGTGCCATAAAGACATGTAAATGTAGTCTTTTCTTGATCCTCAAGGGTAATAGCAATTTGGTTATAACCATAATAACCATCTAGAAATCAATAATATTCCTTACCAGCCAAACGATCCAACATTTGATCAATGAATGGAAGAAGGAAGTGATCTTTCCTTGTAACTTTGTTGAGCTTACGATAGTCCATGCACACTCTCCATCTAGTCATAGTTCTTGTTGGAATGAGTTTATTATTGTCATTGGCAACCACAGTCATTCCTCATTTCTTAGGAACACATTGAACTGGACTTACCCATGAGCTATTAAAGATAGGATAAATTATTCTAGCATCCAACCACTTGATGATTTCCTTCTTAACTACTTCTTTCATGATGGGATTCAATCTTCTTTGCTGTTCAATTGTGGCTTTGTGGTTTTCTTCGAGGAGAATTTTGTGTATGCAAATAGAAGGGCTAATTCCCTTTATATCAACTATGGTCCACCTAATTACTTTCTTGAATTCTCTAAGTGTCCACAATAACTTCTCCTCCTGCATGTTAGTAAGAGTAGCAAAAATAATAATTGGAAGAGTAGAAGATTTTCCAAGAAAAGCATACCTCAAGTGTGCAGGTAAAGGTTTGAGTTCCAAAGTAGGTGGTTCCTTAATAAAGGGCTTAGAAGCTAGCATCAAAGAAGCTGAAACATCTAAAGACTCAAATTGATGATTAGTTCTAAATCTTGAGTGAGCATTTAACAAATTAGAATATTCAATAAATTCATCATCATCCCTGCAGAATTAGCAACTAAACATGCTTCAAGAGGATCATTGGATTTTTTTCTAAGAACATATTTTGTGTAAAGTTATTTACCATACTCACAGAAAAATAGTCTTTAGATGTCATAGGCAATTTTATAGCTTTGAAAATATTAAATGTTACTTGTTGGTCTTGAACTCTCAAAGTGAGCTCACCTTTTTCAACATCAATCAAAGCTCTAATAGTGGCCAAGAATGGCCTCCCAAGGATGATTGGAATTTGCCTATCTTCTTCCATGTCAGGAATTATAAAATCAATTGAAAAAATAAATTTATCTACCTTGACAAGAAAATCTTCAATAATTCCCCTTGGGTACACATAAGAACAATCAACTAATTGTAAAGTAACAGAAGTGGGTTTACATTCCCCCAAACCAAGTTTCTCAAAAATTGACCAAGGCATTAAATTGATACTTGCATTTAAATCACTCAAATCTTTTACAAAAAATAATTTACCAATAGTGCAAGGGATTATGAAACTACATGGATCTTTGAGTTTTGGTGGTAGTTTATTTTGGAGAATTGCACTACACTCTTCTGTAAGGGAGATAGTTTCAAACTCATCTAGTTTTCTCTTTTTGGAGAGGATGTCCTTTAAGAACTTGACATAACTAGGCATTTGTTCCAAAGTTTCAACAAAAGGAATTTTTATGTGTAATTTCTTGAAGATATTGAGAAACTTCTAAAATTGCTTTTTAAGCTTTTGCTTTTGGAGCCTTAAGGGAAAAGGTGGTGAAGGATGGATGACTTAAGGAGTTCTTTGATTTTTAGCCTTGTCATTTTTTTTTGTTCAATTTTGCTTTCTTTCTCACATATTCCTTCCTTATCAACATGTTCATTCTTAGGTTTAGCTATTTTTTCATTCACCCTTTCAATCTCTTTTCCACTCTTTAAAGTGATTGCTTGGCATTGTTCTTTACCTTTAGGATTGATTTGTGTATCACTAGGTAAAGCCCCTTGTGGTCTATTATTGATGGAATTCACAAACTACCCTACTTGGGTCTCAAGATTTCTTAAGGAGTCTCTTTGACTTTGAATTAAAGCATTAGTCCTAGACATATATTGCAAGAGAAGTTCTTCCAAGTGGGACTTCTTTTTAGGAATTTGTGGTCTAGCTTGTTGTTAAAAACTAGGAGGCATGATGGGTTTTTGATTGGAAGGCCCTATATTGTTATTCCATGAAAAGTTAGGGTGGTTTCTCCAACCAGGATTATAAGTATTAAAGTATGGGTTATTCTGCTGTTTATTGAAGTTCCCCACAAATTGGACTGATTCAGAATTGTATGGACATTGATCATATGAATGGCCATCTCCACACATCTCACAAACTACTAATGAATTTTAAACTACATGAACTCCTAGTGTGTCAAACTTTTTGGACAGTGCTCCCACTTGCACAGCTACTTGGGTAGTTAAGTTGCCAAGTGGCTCAATTTCATAGGCTCTAACAGGTTTTCTCGGACTCGACCTTTCTGAAGGCCATTGATAATTATTTGAAGCCATTTCTTCCAACAAATTATAAGCATATGCAACATTCTTACTCATTAATGCCCCACCAGCAACAACGTCAATTGTGGTTTTTATTGAACCAATCAGCCCACTGTAGAATGTCTGAACTTGCAACCAATTAAGAATCCCATGATGTGGACATCTTCTCAGTAGTTCTTTAAACCTCTACCAGGATTCATACAAGAATTCACCATCAAATTGTGTGAAGGAGGTGATATCATTCCTCATCTTTGTAGTCTTTGCAAACAGGACGAACTTTGCGAGAAACTTTTGAGCCAAGTCTTCCCATGTAGTGAAAGACCCATTAGGCAGTGAATTAAGCTAGCTTTTGGCTTTATCCCTCAAAGAAAACAGAAACAGTCTCAATCTAATAGCATCATTAGTTACTCCATTGTATTTAAAGGTATCACAAATTTCTAGAAAATTTACCAAATAAGAATTAGGATTATCACTAGGTAATTTACCAAACTGGACTGAAGACTGAATCATCTGAATGTAAGTTGGTTGAATTTCAAAATTATTTACATTGATGGAAGGTCTTCTAATACTTTTGTGAAAACCTTGCAAAAGAGGAACAATATAATCTCTTAGTGCTCTATTTGCTTCGAGAACCAAATTAATGGCATTATTGCCATTGTTATTGTTCTCTTTAGCCATTGTGTGATTTAGAGCCACAACTTGCAAATTCTCCCTTCGGCGTCTTTTGAAAGTTCTTTCTATCTCAAGATTGCAAGGAACAAGATTCAAGTTGCTTTTTCTTTGCATACAATGACCAAAGATATCTACAAGCAAACAAAATCTAATATTAAAACAAGAAAAATAAAATTTGAAGTAAGATTAAATTGCTTGGTATTAGTATTAATAAAAATTCTAGAAATAATTCCCAGGCAATGGTGCAAAAAACTTGGCAGTTAAAATTATACTACGCAAGTATACGTTTCAAACAGATAGTATATTAGCAAGCAAGTATCGATCCCATAGAGAATTGATATAAAATTTTACTAAATACTAAAATTAGAACAAATTAATCTTATCCAAATAAGCAAATTCAAATAAATAAATTAATAAACTAAAACTAATTAACCAAAATTTATACTAAAAAGATAAATCAAAGCAACAAGATAATTAGGTAAACAACAAATTAAACAAGCCTAGGATTACAATATCTCTCACACTTCATCTAAATCTTATCTTTCTTCCTTAACTTATTTCAATGGGTTAAATTGCTAACTTAGAGTCCTTAATTATTTATAAGGGTTTCCCGATTCATCTTATAAAATCTATTTTAACCAAAACACTATATCCCTATGTGAATTGAAATTAAAACAAATTCATTAAGTTCAAGCTCTAATCTGGCTACATATAACTTATAGATATATCCCTATCCTATATGCAAACCAAGTAATATGATCATATGCTATCTCAATTTTAGTCTACACTAAACTCCCTTTCCCTAGTTTGTTTAGGTTCCTAGATCGATTTAATTGGTGATCAGACAATTAAAAGCATTAAGAACAAATTAGAATAAACAATTCAAATCCCATTAAAGATAAGAAACAAAGAGATTAAAAATTCATGTTACATGTGAGTTCAATTGCAATCCTAGAAAAAGAAAATTAGCCACCCATGATTGCAAAAACAAATAACATTATAATGAATTCAACCATTGATAGTAACAAGAAAAAATAAAAGCCAAGGAAGAAAACAAAACAATATTTGCCACCTTGATCTCCAAGTTTCAGACTCAACTTCTAACTTCTTGAGTCTCCCAAAAGTTGTCTACCTTAATGTTCTTGAAAATATCCTATTTATACTAATGAACTTAACCTATAATTCCCTAATTTGACCTATGGTTTAATTGGGCTTAAAAGAGTAATGGGAGGCCCAAAAAATCAATTACCAGTCTTTAAAACCTTCATTTTCGGCACAATACGTCCAGCCACTTTCGAACTTGATTTTCTCTATCTTCAAAGCAGAACAAGGTAAAGTGATCTACATGAAAGTTGTAGCTCTATCTCTTCTCTTTCCAATGGTCTAAGAATTGCATCATTTGTAGTTCTGTAGATCAAAATATAGACAAAATACTAAAGCATATGCAAGTAAACTTATGAGTTTTTCAACACCTTACTTTTCAAAATTAAGCCCAATTCCCTTAATTCCTACGAAAAAATATAAAAACTAATAAATAACAATCAAACTAAAGGAAATAACATAATATTAAAATAACTCACTTAAAAATAAACTAACTATAAAAAAACTGAAAATAAATAAATTATAATTGAAAATTAAGGACTTAGCTAATATTTAATAACAAAATTGGACTAAAATAATTTTATGAAATAGAGTTATTAGATAATAATAAAATAAGAATTATTATTCAATAAGGAGTTTTATTTTATCAAGAACTCTAAATGATAATTAAAAAATTAAATTATTTATTCTTTAATTTTAATTTTGATAATTATAAAGCATATTTGATGCTTCTATAACTCTAAATCGATGGTCAAGATTAATTCAAATGTGTTTCATTTTGATAAAACCTTTGAGGCAAGAGTTTTAATAAAAAGAGAAGAGATTGGAAGAAAAGGAATAACGTACTTTTTCTTGAAAAAAGTTTTAGCTGTCACTTTTTTTCTCCTTTTCTAAACTTTTTCAAAGAAAAGAGAGACGAAATCAGTTACTATCTTGTAGTCTAGCATTTCGCAGCTTGTCTACTAAAGGTTCAAGTTGAAAGTATTTTTAAAAAATCAGTGGTAAACTTGTTTGGTCGATAAATTATTTATTGGTGTGGTAATATCCAAAAATAAGAATCTCAAAATTAAAGGTATGGTTTTTCTTACTAAATATATTCTTATTTTTTTAAGGATGTGATTATGTTACTTGCAATAATAATGATGTGTGTTTCCACTTGTGTAATTGGATTGTTGCTTAAAAAAGAAATTTTTGAAATCCATGCTTTACACAATCACATTAATCCATTAAGATCCTACTCTAACATCATCATACTGATCACTATGGATCAGTTGTTATTAACCCAAAATTAACCTCAACCAATTGTTTTTCATGGAGTCGTTCTTCTATATTGGAATAAGAGAGGTTTTCTTGATGGATCTATTGAGAGACTAGTAATTTCAGATAAAATGTATGTACCTTGGAAACATTGAAATAATTTAATAGTGGCTTGGCTTCTAGAGTCTATTACACAATCTATTGCTTCAACAATTTTTTACATGGACTTTGTTGTTGATATTTGTAGTACTTCGCAACAAAGTTTTGAGCAATTGGATGATACCCATATTTTTAATTTGTAATTTTCTCTTTGTAGTCTTACATAATGGACTAAATTAGTTGATATTTATTTTTCTAAGTTGAATAGTCTTTGGGAGGAACTTAAAAACTATCGTCCTATGCCACATTGTGCTTGTGGAGGTTGTATTCAAAACTATTGCAAGAAATATGTTGATCAATACCATAAAGATATGGTTTTCAGATTTCTTAATGGACTCAATGAGTTTTATGTAGCCTTGAGATCTCAGATAATCATTATGGAGCCTTTTCCAACTTTGAACAAGGCATATAACTTGGTTTTAAGAGAAGAAGCATGAAAGAAGCTGCCAATTCAATCATAGCCTTTATCAGAGTCATTTGTTATGCTGGCCACTGCTGATGGAAAGAAAAAAAGAAAATCTAATTTGATGTGTAGTCATTGTGGAAAAAAAGGTCACCTTAAGGAAGAGTGTTATAGGTTGATTGGATTTCCAAAGGATTTTAAGTTCACTAAGAATAAGAACAATTTTAAGAAAGAAAATTCTAAAAATTTATCAGTCAATAGTGTTTCAACTGTTAGTGATATTCAAATTGACCAAGAAAAAGGCTTAGGTTCTAACACTATGTCCTAGATGGCTTTTAAAAGGACTTAATTTCAAAAATTACTTGCACTTATCAAAGAAATTGATTTTGACAGTAATGGTGGCATTTCTTCAAACACTCAATAAATTAGGCATTCTTTGGTCAATTAAGCTCTTGCAGGTATGTCACGACCCAATTTCCGGGCCATGACCGGCGCAAGGACCCAATGAGCATAGCTCACTAAGCCCAAGCAAGCCTATTTTCTCTTACTTTACTTACTGTATTCAACGTATACTCGTGTGAGGCATTCACACGTAATGCATCCTGTGTGCATACAAAGCCATTTAACAATGGCATTTTCAACATTTATATACATGCACTATACCAGTCATGTATTTAGCAATTTACATTACATACACATATTCACATAATTAGATTGTATTTACAATACAAAGGACCCAAGACTTCCAGCGGAGACATTTACCACAAAAGGAATCACTAGCGGATGCCAGACACATACCCAGGAGATGCGCTATGGGGACTCCTCGATCTAGAGCCCAACAGTCTCTTGATCTGAAAACATGAATTTTTGAAAACGTGAGTACGAAACTCAGTGAGTGAATATTAGAAGGAACAAGCAATCTCATCAGAAGATTTGACAATCATGATGCACTGGTTGAAAATAAGGCCATTTTCAACTAACTAATATTTCAAACCCTTTTTTCCCTTACCCAGGAATTTGTTATGCATTCAAGGATTAAACATCCTTGAATTCACACTCATCATTCTATCAAAGTAGTAAATCGACGGTTGTTTACAAACCGTCACATAATAAGGGTTTCACAACCCGTACAATTTATATATGCATATGTACCACGTACAATTTAATTCACCAATTATTCTATCTCATTCATTGTCCCATCTTTTCCTCCACTATACTATACTCTCAACTCATACATCATTACCGGCATTGCACTTCCCACTCCGCACATGCACGGTAGTAATTATCACACTCTTTATCATTCAACTGGCATTGCACTTCCCACTCCGCACATGCACGGTTGCATCAATTTCACCATAATTTATTAATAATGCATATCAGCATAATACAAGGGTACACAGATTCAGTACACTCAATTTCACATAATTTCTCAATAATACATATAGGCATCATGTTGATATACACGGATGCATGACAATCATATTTAACGTCATTGAAATATTTTCATTTTCAATTTCAAACAATTCGCATACCATACAATCACATATATACACAAATACATAAGCAATCATATACACTGCTAATATTCACTATCCTTAGTGGAAAAACATTTATCAAGGAACTTGGCAAGCAGTATCACTCAGCTTTGCCGCCAAGTTCTTGGGCAAACATTATTTGGTAAAGGGTATCACTCAGCATCCCTTCCAAACTCATGGGCAGAAATCATTTGGTAAGGGGTATCACTCAGCATCCCTTCCATCTATAAGTCCCTTATCATCATTCGCTCATGGATAGGAGATCACACAGCAATCCTATCCTCTATGAGCCCCAAATCATCATTCACACGTACGGTTATAATCATTACACAACATTATCTATCAATGCACAACATATATACATATATGCACACATTTTGGAACACAATCATTTGATCCAATTTATTATCAAACCCTACCCCTTAATTCAATTTAATTTATAATTAAATAATATTCGATTTCACACATATATACTCAAGGACATGAGCAATCATATATATACACGAACACATTTATCTGAGCACTCGCAGGCGTTACGTATCGCCGTCCCTGCAAGCCCCTGGACAACAAATCACACTTCACCAATGTTCACGAGTGATAGTTTCCAGGAATCGTGGGCGTTACGTATCGCCGTCCCCACTTTGCTCAGTTCTCAAAATTTCTAGTAAATAGTGGGCGTTACGTATCGCCGTCCCCACTTTTACTCAATTCTCAATTTCTAGGAAATAGTGGGCGTTACGTATCGCCGTCCCCACTTTGCACACCATTTCAGGCATGTGCATTTTCCTCTTCACACGTGCACGGTGGTAACACTTTCACAACACCTCTCAACCATACATGTAAACATCATCACAATGTACGCATTTAGCAAAATCAAATTTCACATCAATAAAATAATATTTCATGCCTTCATGCATACCACATAATATTATGCCTTCATGCATACCAAATAATTTCTATGCCTTCATGCATATCAAATAATTTCTATGCCTTCATGCATAACACATAATTTTATGCTTTCATGCATAACTCATATTTTTATGCTTTCATGCATAACACATACTTTTATGCTTTCATGCATAACACATATTTTTATGCTTTCATGCATAACACATATTTACCACATAAAATCATTTTTCTCAAAGGCTTGTTCCCGACACGTATTTTAAAAAAATTTTAGATAAATCATTTAATTATCCTAATCAATACAATGTGCATTTCCCAAATAATTTGAAATGCAAATTCACTCACCTTCTCACAAATCCGGATTCCGGATGCTCTCGGATTAAAAATCCTCAATCACGATTTCCTTGCCTTTCTCGGACTTCTCACCACCTTAACACAGAATAAAATTAGGAAATTTACTATAATATCCCCAACTAATATAAACTAATTGAAATTGCTCACATATGATACTCAAAGGCAAAAATGCGTCCGATTATCACTTTAACGCGGTATTGCCTAATCTCGACCGATTACCCGATTAATCGGCTATTATGTCCAATTTGATTCCAAATTGCACCATTCTTTTTCTCATAGCTTAATTCACCCCACATCATGTAATTGATGCCAATTTCAGCATTCAATATTTTCCATTTCTTTATAGAAAATTTTGGCCAATACAGTGCATTAGCACTGAAAATTTTTCTACTACATTTTTCACTTGAATTTGTCATTTTCTAATTTCTTTCATTTCAAATGAAATGATTTCATTTGAAATGAACCAATTTCTCATGCATTCTCTACACCCTAGGTTCGGCCTAATGAAGAATCACCATGTCAATCAATTTCTTTCTTTCATTTTTGTCCATAATCATGCTTAACTACCTTTAAACACCAACATAGCTTAAATTCGATCCAATCCAACATCAAATCCATACTCATACCCATTTTTCAGAATTCATTCCATCATGATATCTCAATATTCAAGCATGGAAATCAAGAACAAAAGCATAGGTAAGCTAGGGTTAGAGGAAATCTAAAGAAAAGTTACCTTTGTTTTGCTTGAATCTTGAAAAACACTTGAAATCTATGGATTTTTGTCTAGGTTTTATGGTTTTCCCCTTGGTTCATCTTTTCTTCCCTTCAATTCTGGTGGGTGCCGACTTTTAAGAGAGAAAATGAGGGCTAAGGCTGATTTTTATGGCCTTTATAATAAAATAAACAACTTTGCCACATGGCATCACGCCATTGGCCCGTTTTAATCTTTTTTTTGACTTTTTCTTCCATTTATCCTCCACCACTTGATCAATCAAGTCAAAGTCTGATCCAAGGTTGATCATGGCTGGAAATAATGGTTCTGGTGATGGAAAATTACGGTTTTACCCCCGGGATGGCAAAATTACAATTTTACCCCTATACTCCGAAATGTACCGGAATTTCATTATTTTCACTATCCAACCTCCAATAACACTAATATAAATCAATATTAACCAAATGAGACAAAATCCTTTCAAAAAAAAATTCCCGTTTAGCACTCCGGTGGTAAAATTACCATTTTGCCTTTGTACTCCAAAAACACTGGGAATCACCATTTTACACTGCTAAACATCATTTTATGATTATGGGATCATAACTGTATGTCATATAATTATTTTTTTGTCCAATGTGATCAAATTTTGGCTAAAATCTCCATAAATCAACAAATGAGAAAATGACCGTTTTGTCCCTAACCGGTCAATTTTCTCGATTGACTCCAAACTAGACCTTGAACTCTGAATCACTATTCTGACCTATTCTGTGGGTCTCAGAATTTTGAAATTCCTCTTAGAATTTCTATTAAACTAGTTGAAGCTCGATTTAGCTTAATTGTACCATTAGGTACAATACCGGCTTTTCAACCAATTAGACAGGGTCTCACAAGGTATCATTTCTGATCATTACTATTTCAATACATTTCATAAACATTCAAATAGTCAATATCTTGTAAATAATATCATGATTAAACATGATTCTTGCATGGTGGACACATGTGTATCAAATCACATCTCTTATTCTCTTGATAATTTTGGGTCCTATAAGTTAGAGAGTAATTTGTATGTTCATTTACCAAATAATGCTAAAGCTTTAGTTACACATATAGGAAGAGTTAAACTGAATCTATTGTTAACTCTACACAATGTTCTTCATGTTCTTACTATCATGTTCAATCTTGTTTCAATTAGTCAATTCACAAAGTCTAAAAATCACTATATGTGCTTTACTGATTCATGTTGTGTGTTTCAAGACCTCAACACATGGATTCTGACTAGGGTTGCTAAAGTTTCATTAAAACTTTACTTCATGCAGAATAATCAAGATGCACAATACCTTGAGCATCTTAGTCTTCATAAAATTGTAAAATTTCCATTTACCTCTTTTATCAATGTTTGTAAAACAGATTTTCAGTTTTTTGACTTGTGGCATTATAGACTTGGTCATGTGCTTGTTGACAAAATAAAATTGCTCCATAAATAATTTCTTGCAATTTCTTGTAAGCACGAATTCTTGTGTGAAGCTTGTCATTTAGCTAAACAAAAGAAATTGCCCTTCTAAAACATGTTGCAAATACTACGTTTCCCTCTAAAATAGTACATGTGGATATTAAGGGACCTTATACTACATGTACTTCAAGAGGGCATCATTATTTTTTAACTGTGGTTGATGATTTTAACAAGTTTACATGGATTTTTTTTAATGAGAGCCAAGTCAGATACTTCATCAATAATTCCTTCTTTTTACAACTTGATTCAAAATCAATTTAACACTTCAATCAAGCAAATAAGATTTGACAATGGTCTTGAATTTGCCTTATTTGAATTTTATGCTTCCAAAGGTATTGTGCACCAGTTATCCTGTGTTGAGACACCATAACAAATTGGTGTTATGGAAAGAAAACATCAAACTTTGCTTATGGTAGCCCGATCATTGTTGTTCCAATCAGGTTTACGTACTAAGTTATGGGGCGATGCAATTCTTATTGTACCCCATATCATTAACAGAATTCCTTCTAATGTCATTCATAACAAAACACTTTATGAAGCTCTTTTCCATAGATCTTCTTCATATGATTATTTTAAACCATTTGGGTGTCTATGTTTTGTATCCATGTTAACACATGTAAGAAAGAATATTGATAAAAGAGCATCTAAATGTGTATTTCTTAGTTATCCAATAGGTATTAAGGGCTATAAAGTTTATGATTTTAATGTACATAAGGTCCTTATATCAAGAAATGTGATTTCATGAGAATGTTTTTCATTTTAAGTCCAAATTTAATTCTACCCAGTCATTTGAATTTCCACAAACACCTGGTCTACATAAGTCTAATTTTCATCTTTTTAACTCTTTTGATGATAATTTAGCCTCCCACAATCCTTCATGATCTGAAACAAGTTCTTTTGAGCTTTCCTCGTCATTCATTTCAAATTATAATGTTGATATTAGTCTTGATTTGTAACATCCCGTACCCCCATTGGACACAAATAAGACATTATTGATTGAACAAATGATAAATTGATGCGAATCGGCGTGCTAAGGAACGCTCAAGAATAAATTGTTTCGCACGCGCAGAAACGACAATTAAATAATAATATTTTGTCGGAGACAAATTAGTAAGCTAAATGTTGATTTTGAAGTAAACCGACACATAATAATGTGTTTCGGGGCTAAAGAGGGCAAGTGAAAAATTTTAGAATAAGATAATATTTTATTTGATAAAATAATATTAAAATATTAATATTTTAATTATTATCGAAATTAGTCATGAAAAAAATGAAATATGATTAATTTAAGTGAGGGGAGGAACAGTAAAGTAGAATTTTGGATGAAAACGGTGAAAATCATACGATACGAATTTTTTATCGAGTAAATGCTGTAAGTCAATATTTAAATATTATGGTGATACCGCATTGAAATACGATTTCGATATTTTGGTTGTACACGTGTACGAGTATGAAGATAGAAGGAAATTAGAATTTTTACATGTGTCGGAAGAATTAATTTTAGAACGTGAAAATTAGAGAACGGTGTATCAAATAAAATGAAATTGAGAGATGGTAAAAGAAAATTTTAAAAGTTTGTGAGAGGACTTGATTAAAAAGGGATGAGAACTTGGAGGATTAAATAATAAATTTTTCAATAACTTGATACAAAGTTTCCAAAGAAAAGTCAAACAAATTTTTAATATGCAAAAGTGGGGGCAAAAACAAAAGAATAAGAATAAAGACAAAACAAGTAAAGCAAATGAAAGAATAAAGAAAAAAAAAAGGTGAAGAAAAGCTTGTGGCGGGTGGCAAAGTGGAAGTCATTTTTTTTATGTGATTCTATCCCTTGAAACAAGTGTAAAAGAAGTCAAAAAGGGGATGACCTTGGGCAGTCCACCCATGATGAACAAAAAAAAATTAAATAAATAATTAAAGGAATAGAAAATGTGTGGAACCTGCCCATGTAAGCTCATAAACAAATAAGGATGGCAAGCCAAGGCCAAGCATTCGGCCATTGAAGGTACGGACAAAGTCGAGAGAAAAAAGAAAAACAAAGAGAGAGGTCGGTCATATGTGATGAGAGTGAAGAAATAGAGTTGAAAAAGAGAGAGAGAGAGCTTGGTTTTGGTGATAAGATGACTGAATAAAAAGAGAGAAAAATATGATTTTTTTAAAGTAAATTGCTGTCCAAACTTTTGAGTTTTCTAGCTGAAAATTGGGCTAAAAATTTGCTGGTTTTAAAGCAGAAAATTTTGCACTTTTAAGGGTTGAAATTGATGAGGTTTATTACTGGAAAATTAAGCTAAAAGTCTGCTATTTTGGGGGCTGCAAAGTGCAATTTTGGTTGCTGGAAATTGGTGCAGAAAATTGAGTGGTTATGCTGCCAATTTAGTGTAGAAAATTAGAGTAGAAAAGTGTAGAAAATAGAGCAGAAAAGTGTAAAAAATTAGTGCAGGAAAAGTGTAGAAATTGCTGCCAAATAGTGCAGAAAATTGGAGTTGTTTTGCTGCCATTCAAAGAGGAAAAATGAGCAGCTTTAGCTACTAATTTTTGAAGCTAAAAAGGAGCTGAAAATGGCAACCAAGAAAAGGGAGGAAATGAGGTTTTGGTGACCGGTTTTGAAAGGAAGAAAAGGAGGGGAAAAGAAGAGGAATGGTGGGGCTGCCACCATCGGCGATGGCGGAGGAAGGCTGCCATGGTGAGAAGGCCACGGCTGGTGGAAGAAAGAAGAAGAAAAAGACGTGGAAGAGGAAGAAAGAAAAAGAAAAAGAAAAGAAAAAAGAAAAGAGAAAAAGAAAGAAAAAAATGAAAATGCAAAAATAGGAAAAATAAAAATGGGCCAAAAGATAAATGAAATTGGGCAAGGCCCAAATGGAAAATAAAATTGGGCTTGGCCCAATAGGAAAATTGGAGAGGCTCATGGACAAGGTCCAATAGTTAAGAGGAAAAGAAAAGGCCCAACCCAAATGGTAAGTGAATTGTATATTTAAATATATTTAGGTAATTAATATTATGCATATTTTAGATAAAAAATATGCAAGTTACTTGAGGTATTTTAATTAAATTATTACCCATACAAATGTATAATTAAATATATAGGATTTAAATTTTATGTTGCTAGGAACGTTGTCGTGGAGGCGTACTGAACGAGACACGTGATCGACAAATAGGAATAATGTTATACGTGTACAAAAATAGTAAAGTAATATCCCGCTATTTAGAGGTGAGTAGGTGGTGTTAATTTTAAAATAATTCCATATACATATATATACATGAACATATATTTTATGTGAAGTACAAAATCTATGAAAACATGCTTTGATGAAATTTCAAGGAATTGTATGTGTAAGCTATTTTAGAAATCGTTTGAAAAATATATATATAAAATATATATGTAAAGCGTTTTAAAAAAAATGAAAAACAAGCTTTTCAATTTGATTTAGTCTCGAAATTATGCCTTATATAATTGTGTGATGTGCATATGCGATTTAGAGATTTAAATTCTCTATGTACGGTATTTTATGAATCATGTGTTAAATTTCATTTTTATGAACATATGATGAATTTTTATGACTTTTATATTGGATATTTAGCAATAAATTTTAGAATGAAACTTCAAGGGTATAAATGATTTTTAAGGCAGTTTTTATAAATGAAATGAGATTTCTAACCTATTTGGAAATCGAATGGCTTATGATATTGAGAGCATGATTGGCTGGTTAATTATTGTGTTAGAAATGCATGAATTGTTGTTTGCCGTACAGGCTAGTTAATATTAAAATTTACCAAATCATGTTGTTAAAATGTTTGTGAAATTGGTGGGTTGTACAATTACACCCTGCAGGGGTGGGTTTTCCGTGGACTGCCTTTAGGAGGGACACGGTAAACTTGGCTATTAGTCACCTCGGTCGTAGAGGCGAGCAGGGTAACTCCTGAGGTGATGTTTAGAATTCACTCCATGTCTGACCCCCACGTGTGAGTGAATTCGATCAACGCCAAGGAACGGTTGTAATTTCAAATGAAATGTGAATTTTTAACAGCCTTGGAGGATTCGGTTGGGTGCCTCGGCGCAAGGTACCACCGAATATGAGTTTTTGGCACGAGCCAAGTTAAAAAAAAAAAATCATAAGCCTTACTGTTTATTTTTGACAAAATATAATTATTTTATATTGTTTGAAATAAGTTTTAATATAATGAATTATGTTTTTTAGTGTGGTGAGAAATGGAATTAAATGGTTTTCACAGCTCCTCTATTTGTTTTCTCTGAAATGAACTAGTGATTCCTCGTATATGGGCGAGTTGAAATTTATACATGATTTTATTTAACACTTGGTTTCACGGGAGCTTGCTCAGATTTATCGATTTGGTTCGAAAGTGGTTATAAGGCACAAAATTCCCGTTTGAAATAAATTATTGTTATAATCTTGCGTTTTATCTTCAACTGATTTGCCGTTTGCTTGTTTCCTATCTACGCCCTACTCACTGGGTCGATGATATTCACTGAGTCTATGAGACTCACCCCCTATTTTATTTCCCTTTTTGCAGACAGGGATCGATTTGGCGTGAAGTCATCGACGTGTTGGTCTACCGTGAATAGGTAAAGGCATCTCCTAGCGTACTGCCCTAAGTCGCTCCGCTGTACTTGTTATGTTAGAGGTCAAGTTGTAGTATTTTACTTATTAAGTTGTAAACAAATTTTAAATTTTTCTATAAGCATTAGTTTGAAAATTTTATATTTTCGCGTATATACTGGTAAATAAAAAGGAAAAAGTTTATACTGATTTTTTTATTTAGGATTTAATTCAGTATATGAAAGTAATAATACTATTTGATGAGTGAATGTAATGGATTAATGAGGGATTCAAGATAGGCTTGTTCAAGACTTGACGATTTTTTCCCAGAAGTCTTAGACGCCGGCATTGACCGGGGAGTGGTCGTTGCATGATTCTCCTATTTTACCTTCATACAATGCATCTCTTAGTAATGTACCTATTGTTTCTCCTGGTACTGAATCTATTACTCTTGTAGAAATTGATTTAACTATTCCTCATGAGTCATTACTTAAAAGAAGCAATAGGATCAAACATCCACCAAAGTATCTAGAGGTTTATGATCATAGTATTCCTTAAATATTTGTCTAGTAGTAGGCTTTCCAATGAACATAGGATTTTTACTACGTCATTGTCTCAAGTACCTAAACCTCAATTCTACCACCAAGCTATACATTATTCTTAATGGAAAGATGTAATGAAAGGTGAATTGGAAACTTTGGAAGATAATGGTACATGGAGTGTGGTACCTTTGCCTAAAGATTCTCATGCAATAAGGTGTAAATGGGTTTATAAAATCAAAATGAAAGCAGATGGTACCATGGAAACATATAAGGCATGTTGGGTAGCAAAAGGTTATAGTTAAATAGAAGGGTTTGACTGTTGGTGTATTTTCAAAATTAAAGGTTATTTCACATGATGAAAAGCTATTATTAGCTCAAAAGTGACATAACATGTCTATTGAAATATAGACAAGTTTTCATGTGAATGGTTATGTCTTTTGAAAAATGGCATCTAAAAGTCATAAGACATATTGCAAAGACACCATGGATCAAAAAGTTAAAAGTAAAAAGTTATTGTTTCAAGGCATAAATCAAAGATTATGATTTATGGAATGAATAGTTATCTATTCATTAGATGTTTATTGAAATAATATCTTTTGACTAAGAGTTGTGTCTGGCAAAAATGTAAAGATACTTTTTAGGCAAAAGGTTGTGTCCTTGAAATGTAAAGGTCCTTTTTAGACAAAAAGTGTCTTTATGAAAAGGTTGTGTCTTTGAAGAGGAGACACTTGCTAACCTATATAAAGGGCTTGTCGATAACCTATATATTTTTTAGACACTTGAATGCATTCTAAATAGCTTTAAGTAATATGGTCTTAAAATGGATGAAGTAATTGTGGTTTCATCAATAATTGATAAACTTCTCTTTTCTTGGAGAGACACTAAGAAAACTCATAAACATGAAAAAGAGGATATGTCTCTCGACGACCTTAGTAATCATCTTCGAATAAAAGAATATTATCGAAAACAAGGAGAAGTCAAGCAAGATGAAGATTCGAATGAAAAGAATCTTGAGATTTTAAAGGTCCATGTGATAGAACACAAACCATTAAACAAGCTGGTCTCACGAAACAAAAGAAAACATTTTGTGGGAATGTATGACAAAAGTCATAAGTTCAAAAAGAACAAAAAGGGGTCATGTTTCCATTGTAACAAACTTTGTCACTTTAAGGTGGAATGTAGACTTTTGAAAAGTAAGACACAAGGTGTGAACCACCACAAGTTTGTGGCTATGGTTTTTGAGGTTAATATTCTCCAAGACGATGGAGCATGGTGGATTGACACTGGTGCAACTAAATCATGTATACAATGACAAAAGTTTCTTCAAGACTTTGAAAAAAGTTAATGAAAGAAACGTGATATACATGGGAAATTCCTCCATTACATAAGTGAAAGGAAAAGACACCGTGGAACTCATGTTTACTTCTGGAAAAATACTTGTGCTAAACAATGTATATTATGTACCAGAAGTTAGAAGGAATCTTGTGTCGGGTGGCTTGTTGGATAAGTATGGCTTCAAATTAATATTTAAAGCAGATAAGTTCATCTTTACAAAAGGTGGACAATATGTGGAAAGTGGATATTATTGTGAAAACATGTTCAAGCTTAATATTAATAAGAAAATTACTAGTTCTACTTATATTGATGCCTTGTTTAATGTTCATGATAGTAAAGTATTTCTGTCTAATCTATGGTATAATAGATTAGGTCATGTTCATTATAGAAGAATGCATGATATGTCTAAATTGGAATTAATACCCAATATTGATGAAAATAATAATATGTGCAAGACATGCATGGTCACTAAAATCACAAGAAGTTCATTTCCTAAGGTAGAAAGAAACACCAAATTGCTTGCATTAATACATTGTGATGTTTGTGACATGCATAGTACTTCTTCTATCAATGGAAAGAAAAACTTCATAACATTTATTGATGACTTCTCTAGATATTGCTATGTTTATTTATTGCATGCTAAAAACGAAGCAATGGAGAAATTTAGAATTTATAAAAGAGAAGTTGAATTGTATTGTGAATTGCCTATTAAATGTTTACAAAGTGATAGAGGAGGTGAATATTATGATCCTAAGTATTTTGAGTCCACGGGTATTATTCATGAGACTACCGCTCCATACACACCGAAACAAAATGGTGTAGCGAAACGTGAGAATCGAGTTCTTACGAAAATGGTCAATGTTTTGCTTTCTAATTCAGGTTTGTGTTAGTTAAAATTCCACTACACAAGTATATGTATTGAATAAACAGTACATTGGCAAGCATAATATCGATTCCATCTAGAATTAATTTAAAATTTTACTAAGTACTAAAATTAGAACAATTTAATCTTATCCAAACAATCAAAATTAATTAATTAACTATAACTAACTAACTAAAATAAAAACTAACAAGAAAAATTAAAATAATAATAGCTTGAGAAAATATCAAATCAAACAAGTCTAGGATTACAATATCCCTCACACTTCATCTAAATCTTACCTCTCTTCCTTAACTTATTTCAATGGGTTGAATTGCTAATCTAGAGTCTTAAATTATTTATAAGGGTCTCTCGACTCATCTTATAAAAATATCTATTTTAACCAAAACACTATATTCCTATATGAATTGAAATTAAAACAGATTCATTAAGTTCAGACTCTAATCTAGCTACATATGACCTATAGGTATATTCTTATCCTATATGCAAATCCATTAATATGATCATATGCTATCCCAATTTTAGTCTACTCTAAACTCCTTTTCTCAATTTTTTTAGGTTCCTAGATCAATTTAATTGGTGATCGGGCAATTAAAAGCATTAAGAACAAATTGAAATAAACAATTCAAATCCTGTTAAAGATAAGCAAGAAAGAGATTAAATATTCAGATTACATATGAGTTCAATTGCAATTCTAGAAAAAGAAAATTAACCACACATGATTGCAAAAATAAATAACATTATAATAAATTCAACCATTGAGAGTAACAAGATAAATAAAAGCCAAGGAAGAAAACAAAACAATATTTGCCGCATTGATCTCCAAGTTTTAGTCTCAACTTCTAGCTTCTTGAATCTCTCAAAAGTTTTCTTCTAATGGTCTTAAAATGTCCTATTTATATTAATTGACTTAACCTATACTTCCCTAAGTTGACCTAGGGTTTAATTGGGCTTAAAAACATAATGAGAGGCTCAAAAAATCACTTGTCAATCTTTACAAATTTTCATTCCCGGTACAATATGACCAGCCACTTTTCGATGTGATTTTCTCTATCTTTAAAGCAGAACTGGATAAAGTAATCTTCATAAAAGTTGTAACTCTTAGCTTGCTAATAGTCTAAGAATCGTAGCATTTAGAGTTCTGTAGCTCAAGTTATGACTAAAATACTAAAGTATATGCAAGCAGACTTTTGGGTCTTTCAGCACCTTATTTTCTAAAATTAAGCCCAATTACTTTAGTTCCCACCAAAAGTATAAAAACTAATAAAAATTAACCAAATTAAAAGAAATAACATAAAATTAAATTAACTCACTTAAAAATAAACTAAATATAAAAAAACTAACAAATAAGTGAATTATAATTGAAAGCTGAGGACTTAGCTAATATTTAATAACAAAATTGGACAAAATAATTCTATAAAATAGAATTATCACACCCCCAAAGTTAAGATTTTGCTAGTCCTCGAGCAAAAGAAAAGAATCACAAAAAGAAAACTAAACATAAATATCCTTAAACGAGAGATAGAAGTATCAAATCATGATTTTCCAATTTTTCCTCAGAAATTAACTCAAATTCTAGCTTAAGGTAACATACAGCTAATCCTTAAATTCATGCATCAATTCAAGTGAAACTTTATTTTTCGAATAGACTTTCGTGTGTGTGTGACTACTTTCTTACAAAGAATATTATGCAATTCAAATTAGTTTATGCCAAGTCTAAGCATAGATTAGTATTAGGATCCCATAAGTTTGCTTTTCATCTCTCTCTCCACTAATGTAGATTAACACTTATTCAAGGATCAATAGGTCTTTATCAAGCTTGTAATGTAAGGCTAGGGTCAAGGTATGATAAATGATATAATTAGGCTTAAATTCACCTTAAGTACTTAATAAATCTAGGACACGTAAAGAGCTCAAAATTTGTTATAACACCCCCAAACTTGAAGTAAACTTTCTTTTGTAACGCACATTTTATTTCTCTTTTTTTTTAACTCGCAGACTTATTTTTGACAATTATAACAAGGGGTAATTTTTCCAACAACCTTCATTTTTTTTTTTTTTGGTTTTTCTTTTGTTGACCTTTCTCCCTCAATTTATTTTTAAGCTCAAATCATTCCTTAGAAAGATTAAAATACTTAAAGGGTGAAAGGTTCAAATTGTTGGATTTAAATAGACAGGCCACAACTAACATAATTGTGTAATTACAAAGAAAAGGTAAATTAGGCTTAAAAAGGGTGACTAAGGATAAATATAATAAGCTAGGCTCAAAAATACTTAAACGATCCAAAGATGGCCTAAATCACTTCTTATCCTAATGTTATCTAAAATTTCACCTCGAGAGATAATCAAACAAATTCTGAAATTTTTGACTTCACTATACTTTTTCATCAACATAAACTTTCTAAGTAAAAGAGTATAGTGCTCAAATTATTAGAAGTCATACTCTAAAATAAAGTTAACACAAGAATATCACATAAAATTAAATCATAACTATATGCTTCCCAAAAGCTAAGAATCAAAAGATAATTAAAATATCATCTTAGGATTGGAACAATCATGAATAAGGTGCAACTATCTCAATTTTTTTTGAAACACAAATAAAACATGCAAAACATAAATATAAAAAAATTAAAAAATTAAAAAATTAAAAAATAAACTAACAAAATTCTAAACTACTTTCCTAAACTTAGAATAAATATTGTCTTCAATATAATAAAAGAAAATAAAAGAAAAAGGACAAAAATACTCCCTTAACTCCGAAGTTGTAGTCTACAAGTTCTCCGCCTCGTCACCACCAAAATCATTGTTAGTGTCAGAATCCATAGGCAACGAAGAAAAAGTAGACATATCCATCCCACTCCTTAAGATGCAGCCTAAATTCTCTATTCCTCACAACATTCAAACAACATTCTCAGAATCGTAAGTTGGATGATGCAACAATCTAAAATATAAAAATAATTCTATGACAATATACTCATCAAAATTATCAATTATTGCATGTTGTTGCACCAACAATTTCAGGATTTATTTTTACTTGCTCAACCAAGCATCCAAAATTAAACAAACCCATTATCTACTCTTATCAACAAAGCATTTAGCAATTATATTTGCAGCAGACAAAAGGTCCACGAATTCATTATATGGGTACTAAGAAATTAGCAATAAGCATAAAAAATTTTTGCATTTTAAGCATTAATCATGAGGAAGTATGAAAAACCCATTAAAAACATGCACAATGGAATCATTCAAGTAGCAAAAATGATAAAATTTACTGTGAACACCAACCTCATCTTCTTTCTACACAAAGTAATTGACAACCCAATGTTTGAAAGAGTACTTACCTTAGGAGTGTAAGATTTCAAAAGAAAAACAATAAAAAAAATCCAATTAAAAAGAATATGTAGAAAGTTAGAGTGAAACAGAGAAAATAGAAGAAGGCAAGAGATTAGCAAGAAAGGGAAGAATAAGAGTGGGGATGGTGGTTAAAGAAGAAAAGAAAAGAAAAAACTGTAAGAAAAAGAAAAAGAAAAAAATGGTTTTCAAAGGTTTTTTCTCTCGAAGTGTTACGCTTCGGGTTTGAGCACCATAGCGCTTAACCATTCTGCTTGGTCTGCTTCATCTAGTACTGCAGCTCTTCCTTTGAGAGCCGCAGCTCTAACCTTTTTTTTTTAAATTATTTTTTGAATTTTCTTTTAACCAATTACTTGCAAAAAGGAAACATAAAAAAAATTAGTTTAAAAGAAATAAATTGCAACAAAGAAAGAAAAATAATGATTAATATAAAGGCTAAACTAACTAAAGTTTAGGAACTTGGGTTGCCTTCCAATAAGCGCTCGTTTATAGTCACTAGCTTGACTATAACACCTTTTTTTTCACTTCTTCATCTTTAAAATATGGTCTAAGGCTTAGCCCATTAACCATGAATGTGCTCGTATCCTCATTATAAATCTCAATTATTCCACAAGGATAAGCCTTTACTACTTTGAAAGGACCCCTCCATCTTTCTTTGTGTTACCATGGAAAAAGCTTGAAGTATGATCTAGAAAGCATTATTACTTATTGTCCAATCTCAAAAGGACAATTAGATGATGGTGGAGGATGCTTCGTTGCTGACTGTTTGGGTCTCACGGGCGGAGGTGGTGGCCTAAACTCAAAGATTGATGCTTGTTCACTTGTAAGTGGAAAAATAGGTTCACTTTTGCCTTCATCAATTAACTCCACTCTATAGCAACAATTTGTAGAGCTAGGATGTTTATTTGTATTGAAAATATTAAACTCAACTACCTCTTCTCCAACTTTAAAAGTTATCTTGCCTTCCCTTACATCAATGATTGCGCCTGCATTGGCCAAGAATGGTCGTCCCAAGATTAAAGGAATTTCCAAATCCTCTTCCATCTCAAGCACAATAAAGTCCACTGGAATGTAAAGATGCTCAACTTTAACCAATACATCCTCAATAATCCCAACAGGGTACCTAATTGTTCAATCTGCTAATTGCAAAGAAATTGTGGTAGGTTGTATCTTATTAAGTTCAAGTTTATCAGCAAATGACAAAGGCATGATTGAAACACCTACACCTAAATCACATAAAGCTTTAGTACAATTAAATCCATCAATAGTACAAGGGATAGAAAAGCTCCATAGATCCTTAAGTTTTGGTGAAAGCTTGTTCTGAATTATTGCACTGCACTCCTCAGTAAGTGCCATTATTTCAAAATCTTCTAGTTTCCTCTTCTTGGTTAAGATGTCTTTCAAGAATTTAACATAACTGGGCATATTTTCCAAAGCTTCAGCAAAAGGGATGTTTATGTGGAGCTTCTTAAAGACATTGAGGAATTTCTCAAACTATTTATCAAGCTTTTGTTTTTTCAACCTTTGTGGGAATGGTGGTGAGGGATAATTTGCTTCAGAATTCCCTTGATTTTTAGCTCCCCCATTATCTATCTTTTCCATTTCAACTTCTTTCTCAACAATTGCCTTATCATCATCTATATGCTCCTTTGAAGATTCAATTGATTTTTCATTCACCCTTCCAACTTTTTTTTCACTCCTAAGCGTAACTGTATTACAATGTTCCTTATCTTTGGGATTGACTTGTGTATCACTTGGTAAGGCACCTTAGGGTCTATTGTTGATAGAGTGTGCGAGTTGTCCCACTTAGGTCTCAAGGTTTCTCAAGGAGGCTTCATAGCTTTGAATTAAAACATCAGTCTTAGACATATATTGCAAGAGAAGTTCTTCCAATTGGGACTTTTTTTCATAAATTTGTGGTCTATCTTGTTGTTGAAAACTATGAGGCATGATGGGGTTTGGATCAGAAGGCCCTTCATTGTTGTTTCATGAAAAGTTAGGGTGGTTTCTCCAGCTAGGATTGTATGTATTAGAATGTGGGTTATTCTGCTGCTTGTTGAAGTTCCCCATAAATTGTACTGATGCAGAATTGAATGAACATTGATCACTTGTATGACTATCTCCACACATCTCATAGACTACAAATGAATTTTTAACTGCATGAACTCCCAGTGTGTCAAATTTCTTAGACAACGCAACCACTTGTGCAGCTAAGTTGCCAATTGCATCAATTTCATAAGCTCCAATAGCTTTTCTTGAACCCTACATTTTTGAAGGCCATTGATAATTATTTGAAACCATCTCTTCCAACAAATTATAAGCATCTGCAGCATTCTTACTCATTAATGCCCCATTAGCAGCAGCATCAATTGTGGTTTTAATTTGCCCAACTAGCCGATTGTAGAATGTTTGAACTTGCAACCAATCCGGAATCCCATGATATGGACATCTTCTCAGTAGTTTTTTAAACCTCTCTCAAGTTCCATACAAAGATTCACCATCAAATTGTGTGAAGGAGGTGATATTGTTCCTCATCTTTGCAATCTTTATAGGTAAGAAAAACTTTGCGAGAAACTTTTGAGCCAAATCCTCCCATGTAGTGATAGACCCATTGGGCAGTGAAATAAGCTAGCTTTTTGCTTTATCCTTTTGATAAAACGGAAACAGTCTTAATCTGATAACATCATCAGTTACTCCACTGTATTTAAAGGTATCACAAATCTCCAAGAAATTTACCAAATGAGAATTAGGATCATCACTAGGTAACCCACCAAACTTGACTGAAGACTGAATCATTTGAATGTAAGCTGATTTAATTTCGAAATTAATTGCATTGATGGAAAGTCTCATAATGCTTTGGTGCAAACCTGGCAAAAGAGGAATAGCATAATCCTACAGTGCTTTATTTGCTTCAGGAATTAAATTAATGGCATTATTGCCATTATTATTGTTATCCTCAGCCATTGTTTGATTTAAAGCTGCAACTTGCAAATTCTCCATTCGACGTCTTTTAAAAGTTCTTTTTATCTCAGGATCAAAAGGAACAAGATTCAAGTTGTTTCTTCTTTGCATATAATGACTAAAGATACCTGCAAACAAAAAAAATCTAATATTAAAACAAGAAAAAAAAATTTGAAGTAAGACTAAATTGTTTGGTATTAGTATTAATAAAAATTCTAGAAACAATTCTCAGGCAATGGCACCAAAAACTTGTCAGTTAAATTCCACTACGCAAGTATACATATCAAATAGACAGTACATTAGCAAGCAAAGTATTGATCCCACAGAGAATTGATCTAAAATTTTACTAAGTACTAAAATTAGAACAATTTATCTTATTCAAACAATCAAAATTAATTAATTAACTAAAACTAATTAACTAAAATATAAACTAACAAGAAAAATTAAAATAATAATAACTTGAGAAAATATCAAATCAAACAAGCCTAGGATTAGAATATCCCTCACACTTCATCTAAATCTTACCTCTCTTCCTTAACTTATTTCAATGGGTTGAATTGCTAACCTAAAGTCCTAAATTATTTATAAGAGTTTCTTGACTTATCTTATAAAAATATCTATTTTAACTAAAACACTATATCCCTATGTGAATTGAAATTAAAATAAATTCATTAAGTTCAGACTTTAATCTGGCTACATATTACCTATAGGAGTATCCCTATCCTATACGCAAATCAATTAACATGATCATATGCTATCTCAATTTTAGTCTACTCTAAACTCCCTTTTCCAAGTTTGTTAAGGTTCCTAGATCAATTTAATTGGTGATCAGGTAATTAAAAGCATTAAGAACAAATTGGAATAACCAATTCAAATCCCATTAAAGATAAGCAAGAAAGAGATTAAATATTCATATTACATGTGAGTTCAATTGTAATCCTAGAAAAAGAAAATTAGCCACACATGATTGTAAAAATAAATAACATTATAATAAATTCAACCATTGAGAGTAACAAGATAAATAAAAGCCAAGGAAGAAAACAAAATAATATTTGCCATCTTGATCTCCAAGTTTCAACTTCAACTTCTAGCTTCTTGAATCTCTCAAAAGTTTTCTTCTAATGGTCTTAAAATATCCTATTTATACTAATAGACTTAACTTATACTTCCTTAAGTTGACCTAGGGTTTAATTGGGCTTAAAAACATAATAAGAGGCTAAAAAAATCACTTGTCAGTCTTTACAAATTTCCATTCCCAGCATAGTATGACCAGCTACTTTCCAATGCAATTTTCTATATCTTCAAAGCAGAATTGGGTAAAATGATTTCATAAAAATTGTAGTTCTGTCTCTTAACTTTCTAATGATTTAAGAATCACAACATTTGGAGTTCTGTAGCTCAAGATATGGTCAAAAAACTGAAGCATATGCAAGCAAACTTCTAGGTCTTTCGACACCTTACTTTCCAAAATTAAGCCTAATTACTTTAGTTCCTACCAAAAATATAAAAACTAATAAATATCAACCAAATTAAAATAAATAACATAAAATTAAAATAACTCACTTAAAAAGAAGCTAAATATAAAGACAACTAACAAATAAGTAAATTACAATTGAAAACTAATGACTTAGTTAATATTTAATAACAAAATTAGACTAAAATAATTCTATAAAATAGAATTATCAGTTTTGGAAAAGGATTTTGAGACGAAGCCTTATTAATGGCTTGCCATATACTAAATAGAATCCTAAACAAAAGGAGCAAAACTACTCCTTATGAACTATGGAAAGGAAGAAAGCCAAACCTTAATTATTTAAAAGTTTGGGGATGTCGAGCCATAATAAGAGTTTCAGAGCCAAAGAAAAGGAAATTGGGTAAAAAAGGAATTGAAGGCATATTTATAGAATATGTTGAACATAGTAAAGCATATCGTTTAATGTTGATAGAGCTTAATGATTCATATTCTGTTAATACAGTCATAGAATCAAGGGATGCTATCTTTGATGAAACAAGGTTTAATTCAATTCCAAGACCCAAGGAACAAGTAACAAAAAGTGATAGTTTTTTTGAAAATATTGAGAAAACTATCGAGCTTCGGAGAAGTAAAAGAATTAGAAAAGCAAAGACATATGGATCCAATTTCCTTATGTACTTAGTTGAAGGTACAAGGGAGGAAACATGTGAATACATACCTTATTGCTTTAATGTAGAAAGTGAAGGTGATCCTCAAACTTATGAAGAGGCAATGAAGTCTCGAGATGTTTCATTTTGGAGAGAAGCAATACAAGATGAGATAGACTCAATAATGAGAAATAAAATGTGGAATTTGGTAGACCTTCCACCAAGTTCCAAGCCAATAAGCTGTAAGTGGATTTTCAAAAAGAAAATGAAAGTTGATGGAATCATAGAAAAGTTTAAAGTAAGGCTAGTGGCAAAAGGCTTTAAACAAAAAGAAAGTGTTGATTATTTTGATGCATATGCATCGGTAGCAAGAATAGCTACGATTAGAGTGCTTATAACACTTACATCAATATATAATATGGTAATTCACCAAATGGATGTTAAAACAGCATTCCTAAGTAGTGAGTTGGATGAAAAGGTGTATATGGAACAACCAGAAGGGTTTGTCCTTCCTGGTTAAGAAAGGAAAGTATGTAAGATTGTAAAGTCCTTGTATGGATTAAAACAAACGGCTAAACAATGGCATCAAAAGTTTGATGAAGTTGTGCTAGCTAATGGCTACAAGATCAATTAATCTAACAAATGTATCTATAACAAGTTCTAAAATGGAAAAGGTGTCATTATTGGCTTATATGTAGATGACATGTTAATCTTTGGTACGGATTTGGAACAAGTGGAAGACACAAAAAGGTTTGTGTTAAAGAATTTTGACATGAAAAATATGGGTATGGTGGATGTTATTCTTAGAATAAGAATAATGAGAGATAATAATGGCCTAACATTGTCTTAATCTTATTACATCGAACAGATTGTAATGAAGTATGGCAAGTCAGATTGTAAGCCAATAACTACGCTTTATGATAATTCCGGGTGCACTCAGACTAACAATCTTTAGGTGCGATCTCTTTGCCTTTTTCGGACGTCTCACTACCTTAACAAATAATAAAGTCAAGGAATTTACTATATTGTCCCTAAATTGATATAAACTAATTTAAATTACTAATGCATGATATGCAAATGCAAAAATGCATCCAAATGTCACCTAAACGCGGTATCGACTAAATTTGACCGATCACCCAATTAATTGACAATTATGTCCAAATCACCTCCAAATTGATCCATTTCTCCTCTAATATCTTAATTTATCACACACATTTCTAATAACTAAATTTCAGCATTGAAATCCTTCAATTTCTTCAAGTAAAAATTCAATCATTACGGTGTACTAACACCGTAATTTTTCCTAGTCACATTTCTCACTTATTTCTTCATTTTTCCAAGCCATTTTCCTTGAAATTCAAACAATTCCTCCTTGATATTCAACCCTCATGGTTCAGCCAACAAAGAACCCTAGAGAAATTGAATGTTTTTCTTATAGTTTTGTTCATAACTATGCTTAACTATCACCAAACAACAACATAACTAAAAATCAAACAATTCCCATTATCAAATCTCTCTCATACCCATTCGGCCTCAAGGATTTCAGCATGATTACTCAATATTCAGCCATGTAAATTAAGAACTAAAGCATGGGTAAGCTAGGATTAAAGTAAAACTAAAGAAATTTTACCTTTGTTTTGCTTAATTCTTGAAAAACACTTGAAATCTCTTGATTTTTGGCTAGGTTTTTGCTTTTTTCCCTTTATTTCCTTTCTTTTCTCTTCAATTCTGGTTCATGCCGATTTTGGTGAGAGAAAGTGAAGGTTATAAGCTGATTTTAATGGTTTAATAATAAAATATAATGGCTTGACACGTGGCATAATGCCATTCGCCCATTTTTTTAACTTTTTGACTTTTTCTTCTAAATTTTCTACCACAAATATTTCAATATTTATCCATTCCATTGTTAAATAAAATCCCTTGGTCTTGACAAGTGCTGGGGTGAAAAATTTACCGATTTACCCCCGAGGTGAAAAAATTACGATTTTGCCCCTATACTCTGAAATGTACTGAAATTTCATTTTTTCCACTTTTCAACCTCAAATAACACTTCAATTGATCAATCTTAATCAAATAGGGCCAAAATCTTTTCTAAAAATTTTTGTTTTGTCCTTTAGTGGTAAAATTACGTTTTTTGCCCTAGTGTCCCAAAAATATCGAAAATCACAATTTTTCGCTGCTAAACTTCATTTTATGCTCCAATAATTATATTATATTTCATATAATTATTTTTGGTCATTTGTGATCAAAATCTTTACTAAAAATCTCCATTTTTTCCTTAAATGGCAAAATGATCGTTTTGTCCCTGATTGGTCAATTTCTCCGATTGACTCCAAATTAGCCATCGAACTTCGAATCACTGTTTCGAGTAATCCCTGGACTGTGAAATTTCTTATTTCACTTTAAAATCCCTATTTTATTAGTTTGAGACATAAATTAACTTATTTGTACTTCTAAGTACAATACCGGCTTTTTATCAATTCTACTGAGTTATTTAGATATGCAGGCATGATGTCACATATATAAATATCATGTCAGATAATTTACGATCGAGCTTGACAAAAACCCTTCATTATATACAACAAAATGACCCACCCCACCCATCTTAGTTTTAACCTCTAACAATTATATCTTCACAAGGGAACCAAGACCTTCAACACTCAGCCACTCTCCACCTTTCTCACTTTCCACCCCATCATGCCTCCTGACTCCACAAGCTCTCACTCGTCCGTTCCTCAATCATCATAAAGAAAAACAACAAGCCATCAATTCATCCATTACCATATTCCTATTTACCTATGTCTAGGTGCACAGAAACATTCACTTTGACTAGGACATAACCTCACAGAATTCATCAAAAGCACTCATCCTATGCAAAATCAGCAATAGTGATAAGGCTTCTTATTTTGCCATATATTTTCCTTTTTTTTTTCTTTTTTCTTCTATTTCATCTTTTTTTTCTAATTTCATTTTTTTCTTCTATATATCTATAACTATAAGTATATCCATATCTGTTTTCTTTTCCAAAACATACTTACTGTACCACATTCGTGACAAGCTTGAATTTTCTATCGTCCTCTTTACAGTACCATGTGGGTAGATCCATATCTGTGCATTTCACATCAAACTAAAAAAATAGCTTTTGACCTCGACCAAGCCCTTAGTATCCCTCATCAATTTTTCTTTATTTTTTTCAATAACATCAAAATCATTCTTTAAAAAGAAGAAATAAAATTCACTTCAAACTCAGTCAAGAGCTAAGGGAAACAAAAGGTTTTGGATCATATATCAGTCCTATACAACTGATATACCTTTCCAAAACCTCCTCCAGTCAACAAGAACAACATCACTGTACAAGTATACAACCTAACTCGAAACCCAGAACAATAAGAAAAACCTTGCATCCTTCTCTCCTAATCAAGTAATAAATCACGAGGGGTCCCAGATACTCAAAAATCATTTATACAACCCTGTAAGGCTGTACCCATCATCAATTTTAAAAACCAAATATGTACATATGATGTCAAAAAGTACCAGAAAAGGTAAAAGGGAACAGGCGACTCATCGTTTGGGAAAGAATTACTCTCAAATTTTTCATTAAAGAATACCTAAAAGAGAATCGTATATATACAGTGCTTTAAGAACTAAAAACAAAAGAAATAGCTAATAATTACATTGTTTAACTAACATAATAGAATTTTAAAACTTATTAGCTAAAACGCAACATTTCATTTTATTTCAAGGCCTTTTTCTTGCTTTCTTCAAAACGGTTCGTGTAGCTCTGTTCTTTTATTCCCAAATGAACTGTTTCCTTTCTCTACTCGAGCTTTCTTCACTGCATCACAAAACTCTTCATAGTTGCCTCGAGCTTATTTAATGTCATGTTGTCTAATACTCCCCCTCAAGATGACATGTGAATGTTGTGAACATTCATCTTGTTTAAAAGATTGTGAAATTGCCTTGGTTGTAAAGCCTTAATGAATAAATCAGTTAGCTATAAATTAGTTGAGATATGCATCAATTTGATTGTACCTTCAATCACCTTTTCCCTAATAAAATGGCAATCCATTTCTATATGCTTGGTCCTCACATGAAAGATTGGGTTCTTGCTGATGTGAATGGCTGACTGACCATCTGAATAAAGTACAACTACATCTCTATGCTCGATTCCAAAATCTGCCAAAAGATGTTTTAACCAAATAATTTCACAACTAGTTGATGCCATTGCCCTATACTCAACTTCTGCTGAGCTACAAGACACCACTAATTGTTTTTTTGATTTCCACGCCACTAAATAATCCCCAATGAACATATTGTATCCTGTGATTGACTTCTTAGAATTGGGACAACCTGCCCAATCACAATCACAATATGCCATAATCATTAAATTTGATTCTGACTTTAGTAGGATGCCTTGACCAGGTGACCCTTTTAAATACTTCAGCATCCTGTGAGCTGCATTCATGTGTTCAAGACTAGGCTTGTCCATAAACTGTGATGATACCTGAACTGCATAAGCTATGTCTGGTTTGCTGAATGTGAGGTACAGTAACTTCTTAACTAATTGTCTATAGTTTGTTGGATTGATAAGCTTATCTTCATCTTAGGCCTTGACCAACTTTTGGTTATAGTTAATGGGAGTGGATACTGGTTTTACACCCAGCAATCCATGTTCTTCTAGGAGATCCAAAATGTATTTCCTTTGTGATATGGAGATGGCTTTTGAAGATCTTGTTATTTCTAACCTGAGAAAATATTTGACTGCTCTTAAGTCCTTGAGCTTAAAATGTGAACTCAGGAATAACTTCACATCATCTGCAGCTTGCTTTAAAGAACTCCCTATTAGTATGTCATCTACATACAATAAGAATGCAATGAATTCACCATCATTTGTCTTCATAGTAAACAGTGAGTGATCTGCACTGGACTGAATAAAGCCATATTATATAACTAAAGATGTTATTTTGGCATTCCACTCCCTGGATGCTTGCTTCAAGCGATATAGTGACTTACGAAGTTTGTAGACCAACTCCACATTTTCTGGATACTCCCCCTGGATCTCATATCCCAATGGTATGTCCATGTGCACCTCTTCCTTTAAATCTCCATTCAAGAATGCATTATTCACATCCAATTGTGTCAGATGCTAGTTAAAAGCCACTACTATGGCAAAGAACACTCTTACTGTTGTTTGCTTAGCTACGAGACTAAAAGTCTCCTTGTAGTCAAAACATGTAATCTAGTTATACCCTTTTGCAACCAGGCGAGCTTTATATCTTTCAATCTGTTCATCTACATTCAACTTCACTTTGTACACCCACTTGCACCCAATTACATGAGAATTTGAAGGGCTTGGTACTATGTTCCATGTTCCATTGTCTTGTAAAGCTTTCAATTCAGCATTTATGGCATCTCTCCAATGAGAATAATTAGCAGCTTGATGATAAGTGAAAGGGTCAAATGTGTATGATAGAGATGTAGTGAATGTTTTGTATGCAGGTGGCAGGTTTTTTGTGGATAAGAATTTGGTGATTGGGTGAGCAGTAACATTATGAGATTTTGAAGAAATATCAACATGGTAAGCATTCAAATACTTGGAAGCATGCTTATGTTTGGTGCTCCCCCTAACCAGTAAACTTTCATTTAGATCATGTTCGTTGCTACTGGTCACATTTTCACTGTTAGTTGCAATAGGCATACTAACTGTTTCCAGTGAATTTGGTTTAAGGTTATTTGTCTGTGATGTTGATGGTGCCTAAGCACTTTTATTAGGTTCAGAACCATATGTCTCAACAGGAATGTATTCTTGGAGAGGTAAATTTGGTAAGTCTGATTCAATTTCATGTGAATTTATGGTACATATGCCAAATGTTTGACAAATTGCTTCAGGCCATGTAATATGCTGTTTTGACTAGAAAGGAAATGTCCCTTCATGAAAAACAATATTCCTTGAAATTATGATTCTGTCTGTATTGAGATCATATACCCTATCACCTTTTGTGTTATTTGGATAGCCTAAAAAAATACATTTTGTGGCTCTTTGGTCTAACTTCTTTCTATGCTATGACAAAGTGGATACAAAACATAAGTAACCAAATACTCTTAGATGTTCATATGAGGGTTATTTCTTGTATAACAATTCAAAGGGGGACTATCACCCCAAAAGTGAGTAAGCAGACTAGATTGAAACAGTAATGCCCTTGCTACAACCAAAATATATTGATGCTTACGCTCAACTACCCCATTTTTTTAAAAGGTCTCAACACATGAAAGCTTATGCATAATGCCTATTTTGTCAAAGTAATCTTTTAGTATGAACTCTAATCCATTATCTAATCTGATGCACTTTATTAAGTGTTCAAACTGTCTTTCCACATAGTTGTTAAATGCTAGTATTATTGATAAAACATCTGACTTACACCTCATGAGGAAAATCCAAGTAAAACGTGCGTAGTCATCAATCACAGTTAAGAAATATCTTTGATTAGATAATGTGGGAGTCTCATACGAACCCCAAATATCAACATGACAAGTTCAAATGGTATTTTTGTGCTTTGGATATGAACTGGGAATGGCAATTTCTTTTGCTTAACCAAAGGGCAAATCTCACAAATCTACTCTTTAGAACATTTAATAATAGGAAACTATTTTTGAATGACATTTATCCTTTCTAAAGGCGTGTGTCCAAGCCTAAAGTGCCAAAGATCAAAACATTTGTCTGCTGAATTACAACCATTAACAAAAGAAATAAAAGAAAATTCGATGAGTTTGTCTAAACATAACATTAAAGTGTCTTTTTCAACATGCTTTTCTTGCATCAAGAATAGCCCTGTGTATGCCCTAGCAACCTCAATCACTGTCCGAGAGATTAGATCCTAGACAATACAGTGCATATTAGTAAAGAGAACACAGGTCTTGTTATTTTGGGCAAGCTTTCTTACAGAAAGAAGATTAAACTTAAAACTTGGTCCATGAAGGACATTCTCTAAGGTCAGAGTATGAGACAAATTTACTGTTCTTATGTGAGCAACAGTGGCTTTTCTGTCATTTGGTAGTTCAACAAAGCAATTACTGATTTTTCTAGTAGATTCAAAACTATCTAGATTATAACATATATGATCAGTAGCACCAGAATCAATAATCCAATGATTTTATTTTATCATTTGAACATTCACATTTTTAAGGTTTGGAGGTAAATTATTTGAAGTATGAAAGCAAAGATGGCTTGAAGTTATACCAGCAAAAGCTAAATTGACAAGTGAAGGGCTACCTTACTGATTGGTTTGTGTGATGGTCTTACCATCATTGTTGCTTATGTTATTCTCACTTAAGAGCTCCATTAATTTGCTGACTTGTTGCTTTATGGCTAACAACTGTGACATAGAGTTAGTCCCAATTCCCTCCTCTTGTCAATTTTGGGAGAACAGACATTGATCAAGAATAAATGACTGAAGAATATTGCTTTATTTCTCAGCTCACAATCAAGTGAATACAAGGCTGTTATTATACAACTTGACAGAACAATCTAGAAAGTCTTTTAACACCTTGAAATGGAAAGAGAAAAATCCTAGGCCAAAAATTAGTAACAATAATTTGGTTGTATATATTTACTGCTGTGCAAATTTACAACTCATACATGATAGTCACGTGCCTTCTTTTTACCTTGCTTGTACAGTGTGCATATCACGTGTCCTCCTTTGTAATTCACAGTTTTTTCATCATTAACACTCCCCCTTAAGATATATGTGAATGGTGTGAACAGACATCTTACCAAGTAAATGATGGAATTGTCTCAGTTGTAATGCTTTTGTGAATAAGTCAGCAATCTATGAATTAGTATGTATATGCAACGGTTCAATTATACCTTCCAGCACTTTATCCCAAATGAAATGGCAGTCAATCTATATATGTTTTATCCGCTCATGAAACATGGGATTCTTGGAAATATTGAGGGTAGACTGGTTGTCACAATATAGCTTTACTACACCTTTATGCTCAAAACCAAAATCTATTAACAATGACTTTAACCACACAATTTCACAACATGTGGATGCCATCGATCGGTACTCAGCTTCTATTGAACTGCATGCTATTACAAACTGCCTTTTAGATTTCCAGCTAACTAAGGAATTTTCAATAAAAATACTGAAACTTGTGACAAATCTCCTTGTATTAGGACAGCCCCCCCCCCCCCCCAAATCATTATCTGCATAGGCTATGATCTCCATTTTTGAGTCAGCTTTCATCAAAAGTCCTTGTCCAAGTGCAGATTTTAAATACTTCAATACTCTATATGCTGCCATTAAGTGTTCATGCCCTTATTTGTCCATAAATTGGGATAAAACTTGAACACTATATGAGATGTCAGGTCTAGTAAAAGTAAGATATAACAACTTACCAATGAGTTGTCTGTAAGTTGCGAGATCTGTTAATTGTTATTCATCTATGGCTTTGGACAGCTTGTGATTATAGTTAATGGGAATCAACATTGGTTTTGTGCCTAGCAAGCCATGCTCTTCTAAGAGGTCTAGTGTGTATTTCTTTTGACAAATAGATATTCCTTCAATTGATCTTACAACTTCAACTCCTAGGAAATATTTCAATCTTCCTAAGTCCTTCAACTTGAATTGTGCGTTTAAGTAACTTTTGACTTCATTGACAACTTCCATCGATGAGCTGCCAATAAAAATATCATCAACATACACTAAAATTGCAACATAATCATTATTCTTGGTCGTGGTAAATAATGAGTAATCAAACTTTGATTGATGAAATCCATATTGAACCAAGGAAGCAGTGAGTTTAGAGTTCCACTGCCTAAAAGCTTACTTAAGCCCATATAAGGACTTGTGTAGTTTGCATACCATTCTTGAGTTAGATGAGCACTCCCCCTTAAACACATACCCTTGAAGAAGCTCTATATAAACAGTTTCTTCCAAATCTCCATTCAAAAATACGTTGTTGATATCAAGGTGTGACAAGAACCAATTATGAGCTGCTGCAAGTGCCAAGAAGACTTTAACAGTGGTTTGCTTAGCCACTGGACTAGAAGTTTCTTGGTAGTCAAAACCTTCTCTTTGGCTATACCTTTTGACAACCAACTGAGCCCTGTATCTGTCCACTGTGCCATCTTAGCTCATCTTCACTTTATAGACCCATTTACAGCCTGTTGCATGTGAATCATGAGGTAAAGAAACTACACTCCATGTACCATTATCTTCCAAAGCTTTCAATTCCAATACCATCGCTGCCTTCCATTGAGAATGTTTGACAGCTCGGTGGTAATATTGAGGCTCAGGTATATATGATAGAAAGGCAGTAAAAATCCTATGTGCAGGTGACAGTTGGGTGTTTTGGGAAATACCAACCTCACTATTTGATTCATTTTCTTTGATGAAAGCAAGTAGTTTCTGAAATTGAGTCTTTGTAAAAGACATCTGAGACATGGAGTTAGTGCCTAAATCCTCATCTTGATCAACATGGGAATTATCAGCAGTCATAACACTATTCACTGATTTGTTACCAAAGTGATTAGGATTCCCTTTTTTGAGACTATTCTTGCCTTTGTTGAATTTAAAATCTTCTAGGGAGCCTATCAGCCGAAAGCATTTCTCTTTAGAGTGTCCTTTCTTCCCACAATGGACACAAGTGATATCTAGTTTCCTTTTTCTTTTTCCATCAGTAGTCACCGACATAGCAGCAGATTCTGATAGAGGTTGTGATTGTATTAGTAGCTTCCTTTGTGATTCCTCTCGCAGCACCATATTGTAGGCCTTGTTCAGAGTAGGAAAGGTTCTAGTAAAATTATTTAGGACCTTAGGGCTGAATAGGACTCATTGAGTCCATTAAGGAATCTGAACACTATACTTTTCTGGTATTGCTTTGAAAACTTTCTAAAGCATTTTTTATTGCAAGTTCCACACTCATAGCAAGGCAAAGGACGGTATGACCTGAGTTCCTCCTAAATGCAATTCAGCTCAGTGAAGTAGGCATCTAATATTCTAGTCCCTTGAGTAATGTTGCCTAAAGAGTATTGCAAACTACAAATCTTTGTGTCATCAGGTTGTGCAAATCTCTATTGTAACGTGTTCCATATTTTCAAGGCTGAATCCATATAAAAGACTGTTGAAGCTATAGAGGGGGTAATGGATTCTAACAGCCAAGCTATAATCAAGTTGTTACATTTCTTCCAAGGGACATATAAGTCATCAGACAGATCTAGTTTAGGGATAGAACCATCAAGTAATCCAGATTTATTCCTAATAGATAGTGCCAACATAAAAGAACGACTCTAGGCCACAAAATTAGTTGAAGTCAATTTAGGTGTTATAACCACTAAGCCATGATGGTCAGTATGGTGAAGGTAATATGGTGAGTGTACATCCTGGATCTGTGAAGATGTTGATCTCATATTAGAATCACCAGAGGCAACTGGGGTATTGTTTTCAAAGGTCACCATTAACAAAGCTTGGTTCAAAAACTCAAATATAGCAAATAAGGCAAGCAACAAAAAGAATGATTCAAGGTAAAATTTAGGAATCAATGGCAAGCAAGTCTAGGAAGAAGACACGTACAAACAACATACCAAATATCATCTTGATAAATCAACAAACACTTGGTAGATCTACATCAGAAGCCAGTACCAACAAAAGCCTAAAAGCTAAAAATCCTTTACACCCAAGAGCTTTAACCCAGCTTTGATACCATGTCAATTTTGGGAGAACAGACATTGATCAAGAATAAATGACTAAAGAATATTGCTTTATTTCTCAGCTCACAATCGAATGAATACAAGGCTGCTATTATACAACTTGACAGAACAATCTAAAAAGTCCTCTAACACCTTGGAATGGAAAGAGAAATATCCTAAGCTAAAAATCAGTAATAGCAATTTGGCTGTATATATTTACTGCTGTGCAAATTTACAGCTCATACATGATAGTCACATGCCTTGTTTTTACCTTGCTTGTACAGTGCGCATATCACGTGTCCTCTTTTGTAATTCACAGCTTCTTCATCATTAACACCTCTAGCTGTTCAATCTTGCTATTATATGATCTGGGTCCTTCATGTATGCTAGTAACATTGTTTGCCACTATTTTTGCCTTCTTGAAGTTTGGTTTTGACTTGGTGAATTTGAAGTCTTTAGGAAATCCGATAAGTTTGTAACACTTATCCTTAGTATGTCCTTTCTTTCCACAATGGTCACAGCTAATATCTTTTCTGGTTTTCTTCCTTGTATCAACAGCAGCCATTATTGCAGAGGACTCAAAAACTGTTTGGCCTTAAATGAGCAGACTTCTCTGTGTTTCCTCTCTTTGCACTAGACTATAAACTTTGTCTAATGTTGGAATAGGATCTATCATTATGATTTGTGATCGTATAGCAGAGAACAATTCATTTAATCCATTCAATAACCTAAACACCATGTCCTTTTGGTATTGGTCTGAATATGCCTTAAAGCAATCAGAATTAGAGCTTCCATATTTGCAGTAAGGTAATGGCCTATAACTTCTCAGCTCCTCCCAAATACCCTTAAGCTCAATGAAATATGAACCAATAGTCCTATTTCCTTGGTTGATATTTCCCAATGTATACAGGAGATTGCACACCATGGTATCATCAAGCTATGCAAAATTTTGTTTTAAAGTAGTCCATATCTCAGATGATGTATCCATGAAAAAAATGGTTGACGCTATTGGCTGAGATATTGAATCAAGTAACCAGGCTACCAGTAAGTTGTTACATCGAGGCCATGATAGGAAAAGAGGATGTATGACTTGGGTTTTAGGTGTTGTACCATTGAGGAAGCCTACTTTGTTCCTGATGAACATTGCAAGCAGAAAAGACCTGCTTCATGCTACATAGTTGCTACTGTTGAGCTTAGGATTTATAACTACTAATCTTGGGCTATTAGTGTGGTGAAGATAAAATGGAGATTGGGGATCTTCTATTGGGGAGATCTGAGTGATTTAAGTGGTTTAAGTGTTTGTTTAGGTTGATTCAGCCATAGTTAATGAACTAGCTAAATATATCTTAAGGACTAAATGAGCAAGTGACTAATCAGATCAAGTGAAAATGATATAGAAGCAAAAGACAAGGAATAAACTCCTGAAAAAGAAACAAAATAGCTAGATAAGGAAATGAAATACCCAACTAATGATGTGAGGTCCACCATTACTATAGAAAAATACTGATTTCTAGTTGGATCCTGACCTACTCTGATACCATGTCAGAAAGTACCAGAAAATGTAGAAAGGAACAGGCGGCTTATTGTTTGGGAAAGAATTGCTCCCAGATTTTTCATTAAAGAATACCTAAAAGAGAATCGTATATATACAGTGCTTTAAGAACTAAAAACAAAAGAAACAACTAATAATTACATTGTTTAACTAACATAACAGATATTTAAAAGACAAAATTGTGAGAAATAACCTTCGTAGTAAAGGCATTTCAAAAATGACTGTCTTTATAATTTTAATTATTTTTAAACAATTTTTTATAGGACTTGACAAGAATACCCTTTAAACAATTTCATACAAATTAAAATAGTTTCAGTTTTCTCTATCCCGCCATCTAGACAAAAATTTCAAAATTAAATCTGGCTTTCTCTCTCTGCTCAAACACCATAAGATACAGAAAAACAACTCCAGAAATGACCAGCTAAAACTCCCTGAATGATCAAGTAGAGAAGCCAAGCATAAAGGAATCCAAACACCATAAACCAGCGCAAAGAAGAAGAAAAAATCAATAATTTGACTCGTTGTCAAGGGAAAGAAAGACGAGCCCAAGAGCATCACATCCTAGATCGGTGAAGGGCAGAAGCAAGATCATCACCGAAGAAAACAACATCAGATACAAATTTCTCCCATCACCAAGGCAGAGGCAGATCGTCACGTGGGAGGAATTTTCGACTCAGAGGTAAGGAAAAACACGTAAATTAGTAACCAAAGACAAAAGAGTAGGGGAAGCCTTCAAAACTCACAACGGGAAAAACAAGACATTAACACAAACAAGAACTCTGAGGGAGTAAAACATAACCAGAAAAGAAGACTCCTGAGACCCAACCAGAAACCAAAGTCACGCAGTCACGCAATGTTTTACTAAAAATTAGTCATATAATGCTTAAACACTTGCGTGACTGACTTTGGGTTGCGTGACTAGTGTTTAAGTATTATATGACTAATTTTTAGTAAAGCATTGCGTGACTGCGTGACTTTGATTTCTGGTTGGGTCTTAGGAGTCTTCTTTTCTGGTTATGTTTTGTTCCCTCATAGTTCTTGTTTGTATTAATGTCTCACACAACCCAAAGTCAGTCACGCTTGCGTGACTGACTTTGGGCATTGCGTGACTAGTGTTTAAGCATTATATGACTAATTTTTAGTAAAGCATTGCGTGACTAGTGGATAGGCATTGCGTGACTTATTAGTAAGGCATTGCGTAACTTGTTAGTAAGGCATTGCATGACTTTGGTTTCTGGTTGAGTCTTAGGAGTCTTCTTTTTTTGTTATGTTTTGTTCTTTCAGAGTTCTTGTTTGTATTAGTGTCTTGTATTTCCCATTGTGAGTTTTGAGGGCTTCCTCTACTCTTTTGTCTTCGGTTACTGATTTACGTGTTTTTTCTTACCTCTGAGTCAAAAATTCCTCCCATGTGACGATCTGCCTCTGCCTTGGTGGCGAGAGAAATCTGTATCTGATGTTGTTTTCTTCGATAATGGTCTTGCTCCTGCCCTTCGTCGATCTGGGATGTGATGCTCTTGGGCTCGTCTTTCTTTCCCTTGACAAAATAGTCACGTAATGTCTAAAAACTAGTCACGCAATACTTCAGAGATGAATAGTCTGGCGATAAAAGCTCAAAGAATATAAGTTTGTTTGAAGCACAGAACTAAACATACTTGACCTGTTAATAGGTTTCGGGTTGAGACACGGAGCTAAATAAATAGATCGATTTCATTAAGGGTAATTTTGTCTAAATTTTAATTCTCTTGGCTAAAAACAGTTAAAATTATAAAGAGGTCTATTGTTAAAAACGCCTTATGCATATGGCCTATAAAAAAAAAGTCGTCTATTTAAAACTTATTAGCTAAAACACAGCGTTTCATTTTATTTCAAGGCTTTCTTCTTGCTTTCTTAGCTAAAACACAGCATTTCATTTTATTTCAAGGCTTTCTTCTTGCTTTCTTCAAAACAATGCATGTAGCTCTGTTCTTTTATTCCCAAATGCCATGTTTCCTTTCTCTGCTCGAGCCTTCTTCACTGCATCATAGAACTCTTCATAGTTGCCTCGAGCTTATTTAATGTCATGTTGTCTAATATATGATACAACAAAGGAAATAAGATCTTGTTTGAGAAAGCTTACCAGCTTTCGGAGTGGACAGCCGTCCTCCTCCTTTCCCCACCGCATTTGTACAAATTGCCATTTAAACACGCGTCACTCCAATACTATCGGCATATTGTAAGGTCGTTGGACTCTCTCTTTAACCAGCTGATCGATCATATCATTAGCTTCGCTAGGCGTGTGTTGAATCTACTACCTTTTTATTTGTGACAATATATTCTCGATGATCAGCATATGCGCTCGTAGTCTCCACAATGCGGAATGTGGGTTTTTCACCCATCCGACAACGTCGATGGAATCACTTTCCAACAATAACTCGTGGATCTCTAGTTGCGGTTTAGGGTGAATATTCTCTAGATTTTAGTGGATTGCTTGTTTAGCTTTTGTAATCTAAAATGTTCAGACAATGGTTATAGTGTAATCTCATTAGTTTTTTTTATAGTAGGGAAGATTAGTCCCTTTTGTACAGGAAACGTACTATTTAGTTTGAGACACTATTATCTGTTTGAGTGATAGAATTTTTCGTAACTGTACTTCTTCCTCATAGCTTGATCAACAGGTCTTTTTATCTCAAGGTTAAAAAGCTTCTTTTATGGCTAGGAGTTCTTTGACGTTTGAGTTCAAGATGTCAGCTGCTTTTGAGATCATGATCTTCATTGCCCCTTTTTCATCTCTGAGAATTGCTTTGTCTAAGGTGAGTATAAAGGTGCCTGAAGCCTCATGTGAGACTGATGTTGAGTTTCAATGTCAAGTCTAATCTTTTCATCTTGGCTCTTTATTTATTTCTTAGGGAAATAAGTCAAGTCTAATTTTTTACTGGACTTTCGAGCTTTAATCGGAAGTCTGAAGGTACGTTTGGACATAAGGGACAGACTGAAGCAAATTAAGGACATCAATCTGTCATGCGGCACTAATTACCTTGCCATGTTAGTCTTAAGTATAAACAAATTTGCACTAAATTCTTTAAAGTATCTTATATCTAGTTTTGTTATCCCTATGGAATGATGTATATATTAATTATTCTTGTGGTCTTAAATGTTTGATTTTTCTTCAAAAAGTTAGAGTTGCTTGAATTAACATTGTTTCTTTGAAAGGCTAGCTGCTAGCTAAAAAGTTAGATTCTATCTGGGGTGGTTTTTGTGTTTGGACTGGAGCCTGGTCTTTTTGTTTAAATGGGGGGCTGTTTTTGCTGCTGAAAGCTTCCACCCATCTTTAAGTGGAGACTTTTCAATGCATTTTTGTACTCCTTTCACAATGTTCTTCGCGTTTCAAAAAAAAAAAAAAAAGAAAAAGCTAAGTATATGTCTATATCTTACTATCTTTTTAAGTTAAGTCTTCTTTTAAATGAATTTCATGATTGAACATCACGCACCTTGCAGAATTAATTATTTCACATTTTAAAATATTGAAAAGTAGATATTTATCTCAACCTTCAAAATGTTGAAAATATATTTATATAATTGTATTGTAAACAAAATTTTTTTTTGTTTTGAATTTTAACTTTTGATCAAAGAAGAAAAAAATAAGTCTATCATAGGTAATTTTGTATTTTGTACAAAGTCATATAATTACATTATCCGATCACTGAATATCATGTGATACCTTATTCTATATCAATGTAAATTTGATTGTCCATGTAAAAATCTAATAGCAAGTTGACTTTTTAGATTGCTGTCAACTTGGGTAGGAACTGAATTTCCTGGGAACCCCCTTTTTGGAGGAAAAAGAAAATCAAAATACACTGTTTATCCCTGACAAGAACAACACTTGTAAACCCCAATTGCGTATCGAATATCGACCCACCAAAAGTAATTGTTCTTCAACGAAAGCGTATAGATATTTTTGGGTGCTGCAGTTCCAGCCAAGGTTGATCAGCAAAGAGAGTAGGGATCAGGGATCCTATTTTTGATTTATTATTGCATTATTTACCAACTTTATGACGACATGCAAATCTAACTGTAATAAATAGAAGTTGTGGAACCCAAGGCTCGGCACTTTGGCCAAGGGTTCCCGTCCTTTAGAGAGGAAGAAGAAGAATTGCTTAATATTATAAGCTTGTTAAAAGACTGTAAGAAATAAGTTCCTTTGTATTTCTTATCTCAATATCAATTATGAGTAATCAAACTATCCAATTATTTGATAAAATAACATTATTTAACGTCAAATGTTATAAATTACGGAAATTTTTAAAAAGAAAAGAATTATAATTTATAAGTTATTTTTGAATAATTGACAATTTCTACTTCAAGAAAAGTATTATAAGTTCTCACTAACAAAAACGTTATAACTTAATTTCGAAGTTTAATTGTATAGTAAAAACTATCTTACATTATGCCTTTAAAAATATCTTACATCATGAATCAAATATTGTTAAAAACGTTCGAATTAATTATAATAATTCTATGTCATTCAGTTTTAAAAGCTTTTTATCCATTCCACTTTCGAGGGCCACCAAATGAGAGAATGCTGGTTAGAGAGAGCAAAAAATAATTTGTAAGAATTAAGAACTAGTGTGCTACCATTGTTTTAAGTACCATTTTATCTGTATTTGATTACTTAATGCACTAGATATTATATACGTGTAACGATAAAAGATCCACACGTGTTATAGCAAGACAAATGTCATGCAAGAATATGTTCAATTGTTTTTTAGCTTAATCGCTTGCTTGGAGGAATAGGTTATAGGCACTAACGATTTGGCCTGGGACACTTTTTGTTTTCTTCTTGGCAATAAAGACTCAAGGGAGGCTAGCGACAACGACATTCTACGAATAATGCTACATTCTAAATTATTAATATTCATCTATCATAACATGTAATAACATGTATGCCATTTCAACTTTATTTAACTTTTAACAGCTAAAAGAAGAATAAAATGGAATTTAATTAAAGATTGAAATATATATATATATATATATAAATTGTATCACAGATGCATGATTTAAATTTAATAAAAAATATGCAAAGTCTTTCAAAGAAAATAAAAGAAATGCAAAACTACATTTATTTTAGGGTGATTTTTTTTTTAGCCATTAAAAATAAGGTATGTTTGAAAATAGCCCTTCAGATAACTTTAACTGTTTTTAGCCATTAAAGTACATTTTCGGACAAAAATGCCCTTAATGAGACATCTTTGTTATGGGCACTCTGAAACACCAGGACGGCTAAAAATTATGCAAAGAAATTAGCGAACATTTATTTTTTGCGCAAAACATCCTTTTTTTTGTTGGAGAAGCTTGTGCAAAAGAAAATAATGTTGCATGAGATGGTTTTTCTGAATGTTCGGACATGGCATCCAGATAAACCGAACGAGGAGGGGGAGGTGGTCGTGATGAATCGAAAGCTTGGAGCACGATGTGAAACCGAAAATCCTGCTTAAGGAGGTGAATCGAAAGGAGAAAGACGTGAATGCAAAGCACGAAATGGTCGTGCTACAGCAATCGGGACAGGCCATTGGGTTTAGGGTTTGTGAAAGGGAAAATGTGACACGGGAGGGTGCAGAGTTGGCGACACGCCATGGAGGGAAGCAGTGACACGACATGGAGGGAAGCAGTGACACGACAGGGTGCAGAGTTTGTGACACGACATGGAGGGAAGCAGTGACACGACATTGAGGGAAGCAGTGACACGACAGGGTGCAGAGTTGGTGACACGCCATGGAGGGAAACAGTGACACGGCAGGGTGCAGAGTTGGTGACACGCCATGGAGGGAAGCAGTGACTCGGCATGGTGCTGAGTTTATGACACGGCATGGTGCAGAGTGTGTGACACGGTATTGGTTTAACATCTGACATGCCATGGTTGTTTACAGAAATCTCGCTTACGCATGTCGTTGTTAACATCCCCCTATTGATATAGTAAACTTTAGAATTGTCCACTAGCCTAATAATAAATCTGTTTCTCTTGGCCTCCGACCTGTTTGCAATGTCCAACCCAGGCTATTTGAAATCCAGAGTCTCTAGATTTCAAATAGCCAGGGTTGGACAATTGCTTACAGGTCGGAGGTGAAGAGAAATAGATTAATTATTAAACTAGTGGACAATTCTAAAGTTGAATACATCAAGGGCCGGATGGTAACAACTGTCAAAAATGCTCGGAAAAACTACCGATGAAGCATCGACAAAGTCTGCTTTAGAGGCAACGTACAGTCTGTCTATGAGAACTGAGGAGTTTTTGACTATATATGGTAGAGGAATATAAACAAACTTTACCAGTTTAAACGTTTCGGCTACCACTGCGGACCTGGTCGTGACATGCCAAGTGCATGCAGATATTGGTGGTGACACGCCACTTGCATGCATACTGGTGGTGACACGGCATGGAGCTGAGTTGGTGACACGGCATAGAGCTGAGTTTGTGACACGACATGGAGGGAAGCAGTGACACGACAATGAGTGAAGCAGTGACACGACATTGAGTGAAGTAGTGACACGGCATGGTGCAGAGTTTGTGACACGACATTAAGGGAAGCAGTGACACGACAATGAGTGAAGCAATGACACGACATGGAGTGAAGCAGTGACACGGCATGGTGCAAAGTTTGTGACACGACATGGAGTGAAGCAGTGACACGACAATGAGTGAAGCAGTGACACGACATGGAGTGAAGCAGTGACACGGCACGGTGCAGAGTTTGTAACATGACATGGAGGGAAGCAATGACACGACAATGAGTGAAGCAGTGACACGACATGGAGTGAAGCAATGACATGGCATGGTTTTGAGTGTGTGACACAGCATTGCTTTAACATCTGACAGGCCATGGTTTGCTTTGAAATATGTGACACGGCATTAATAGAAAGGCTGACACGACGGATTGAAAAGCGGGCAGTTTCATGAATGTTAATTTTAAATTTTATTTATTCATTTTTCACAGTAAACAGTTCATTTTCCCTTTTCCTCATTCTTAAACGTCTGTGTGTGTGAACCAAGGGCCGTTCGATTCATTTCTCATTGCGAAAGGTCGAAGGGAGTTCAACTTCGTTGTTTAGAAGGTTAACGACACCATTGCAACAAGAAGAAGAATGTCGAACATCGATGAAGAGGTAAGTGAGACTGGAAAAAAAAACCACAAAAAAAATCTTCATTGATTTCGGTAATTTTTTTTAAAGGTTAAGGGTGATACATATGGTCGTGGTTTTTGCAAATGTTAAGTTTTAAACTGTTTGAGTCCTGGTTTGATGATTTTGGGTGTTAAAGTGGTGCTGTGTTGACTAGACTTTGGGGTTTAGTGTGTGACAACATCTTCACCTAATATGCATGGCGTGCCACAGCATTTCACCTGGTATGCATAGCATGTGACAGACGTGTGACATGCGTGTGACAGAATTTCACCTCATATGCATGGCGTCATGTGACATCATTTCACCTCATATGCATGGCGTGTCACAGCATTTCACCTGGTATGCATGGCGTGTGACAGGCGTGTGACAGAATTTCACCCCATATGCATGGCATCGTGTGACATCATTTCACCTCATATGCATGGCGTGTGACAGCATTTCACCTCATATGCATGGCGTGTCACAGCATTTCACCTCATATGCATGGCGTGTCACAAGCGTGTGACAGAATTTCACCCCATATGCATGGCGTCGTGTGATAGCATTTCACCTCATATGCATGGCGTGTTACAGTATTTCACCTAGTATGCATAGCGTGTGACAGCATTTCACCTCATATGCGTGTGACAGCATTTCACCTCATATGCATGGCGTGTCAGAACAATTATTTATATAGTTAGTATACCTTTTGGGCACATTATTGGTTAACTGACTCCTGCATGTATGCCATGTGATGCAGATGCATCGTAGAGAATATGAAGATCTTGACAATGTCCTCATTGTGCCGAGGGAGAAGTGGGCCTTCAATGTCTCAATAAACACCCACTGTAAGTGGTCTCAGCTCCATTACATCAACAAGACTCTCCAAGATAATGGGGAGTTGGATGCAGTGAAGCGTACATGCTTCGGAATGCTCCTTGATGTCTATCCGCAAGGCTACTTCAGCGCTGGTCTCCTTCATAACATAATGATTCGTCGAATCAATGAAAAGGAGGCAACGGAGGAGGAGCTCTGGTTTGCTATCGGCAAGAGCAAGGCGCGGATATCAAAGCAGGAGTTCTGCCTTATAACCAGGCTGAAGTTCGGTCCAATGCCCGATGTGTTCACACGTTCGTACGAGATGGTTACGGACAGAATTCATGCGAGATACTGGAGCGGCCAGGATAGCATAAAGCTGCAGGCTTTGCTTGACACGTTCTGCGGAGGAAACTTCCAGCGGGAAGGAGACGCAACCAAGATGGCACTCGTCTTGATTGCAAATAACATCCTATTTGGGCAAGACTACCGTAGACGGGTGACACCTTGGTTACTGTCATTGGTTGAGGACCTTGACGCTTGGAACGCATTTTCGTGGGGCCACTATGTTTAGAGGTTCACCTTGGACTACCTATTGAAAGGGTTCGAGGTGCCTACCTCAAGCAAAGCAAAGGAAAGCCGTTTACGGTACAACATCTACGGCTTCGTATGGGTGATACAGGTATTGTCACATTTACCGCTTTTGTTTGGTTTTGAGAAAATAATTTATTGTTGCACTGTTTAATAATTTACGTTTGATAATGTTTACAATTGACTTGCAGTTCTGGGCATTGGAGGCAATTCCGGTCTTGTAGAAAATAGTAGCCCCCTCTGCTCCGAAGGAAAACGTGTACCCGCGAATGTGCAGATGGCAATGCAATCAGAAGCCAAAAGACCTACAAAAGGCGGTTGAGAAGTTCGAGTCATCTAAGCAAGTGAGTGAACAGCTACAAATTGATCGATCCTTCATATTTGTATAAGAAATTTGCCTCAAATTTAAACGTTTGATAAATATTTTTTTTGTAGTTATGGGCCCTGGAGACGTTGGAGATCACACCGGAAGAGGCCAACCGGGAGTATTTGGTGGACCTCGATGTGCCGTTATCGAAGGGCCACCAGTACGTGCCAATCAGGCAGACGGAGGATCGGGGTGATCACATTGGTGTCGCTGCCAGGTTGAAGAAGAGAAGCTTGAAGGAGAAAAGATCCACCGCTTCAACTAAGCGGATGCGCACCGACTTTCCCAGTGTTGATGAGCCGTTGGCCCCAAAGTTGATGGAACAAGGAGACGACAATGGTGCAGGAAGTGCACAGTCGATATTTACGGTTCTAACATTTTTTTTCCATCCATTTTGATATGCGATTATCTACTAACATTTATGTGCTTGCAGTTAGATCAACCTACGGTAACTCCACAACCACCCACCGGTCCTCCTCAGACACACATTCGTATTGAGTCGTCGGTAAGTTTGGTTATAACGATTTATGTTCAAAGTTTCCACATACGTTGATCTAGTAACAAAGTAACTTATGTCATTGCAGTTCACGGAGGCGACGTCTAGTCCGCAACCAACGATGGCTCCGACTCCGATTCAATCGCATACTGCCAATGAGCCACTGGTAAGGATATTAAAGTTGTTATATTGGTTTTCCACACGTTTCCTATATCATTATTGAATAACACCATTAATATATATGTTATTGCAGTTGACCCAGTCAACAAGAGTCAATGAAGGCATAGGCACAAAACGTCAGCTTCGACGGATCATGCAGAAAATGTCGAAGCTGAAGGCATCAATTAAGTCCTTGACTTTTGCGGTTGAAACGCTAGAGAATCGCATCGTTTCACGGGTTCTAGATGGGCTGAAATCACAAGTACGTTAATTTTTCTGCACTTGTATTTTGCTATTTTAGGTCAATTCGTTATCGAATTTTCACAGTTGTCTTGTTCTGTAGGCCGGTCCTTCATCCGACAATGCTGCTGCGGGTCACAATGATCCTGATGATGGGTAGCATGAGGAGCATGGTGTCAGCCTTCAATCAGAAGATGCTGAAGGAGCTGAGGTTGGTGAGGCCGATCCGATTGTGGATACTTTCGTCGGACAGGAGGGAGACCTTCAATTAGTTGAGTCAGTCGTATAGCATCTTCCTCTGTCCGAGGCAATCGTCGCGCTTCCAGCAACAGGATCGGGCGAGCTTGCTCAGAGCACTCCCGAAGCCACCAAGTCACCACTATCCTCCAATTACCAGCATCTTGCAGCAGCAATTGCCGACCCTACTAAGCGGGCACGGGTGATAATGACGAGCAAATACCTTGCAAGCCCATATGTCGACCCATCATTGACCCGTCGGGTGGTGAAGGACACGATGATGGAAGAGTACGATGCCTTCAAGAAGAACCAGTCCGCGAGGTCAGCTTCTAAATATCAATTCATTGTTGTTTTTTATAGAAACATTCATCCACCCTCGCTTATCAAATTCATTTTGTGACATATGCAGGCGTAACGTCGGAATCTTAGGGGATCAAAGTGTTGACTTCTTCACATCGTTAGAGGATCCCCGAGAAAAAATGACAAGTGAACATATCGACGCATGCCTCAGCGTTATGTGTAAACGGACGACAGGCCCAAAATCGAAGCATTACACTGCCCGTGCATGCGTGGTTGACACGATATTCTTTGTAAATTTTTTACAAAAAAATTTTTTTTCCTAAGCTTTTCAGTGCATTAAGTCTAAACCAATGCAATTTTTTTTTCCAGGACACCATCCATATGCTACACTTGACATATCAAACCGAAGATGCCCAGTCGAGCATGCAAATTTTGGATGATTTACGGGGGTATGTGGAGGGTGAAAGGCCGACATACGGCAAGAAATAGGAAGAGGTCGATTTCATCCTCGCTCCTTGCAATGTGGGTGGGTATTGGGTGGTGGCAAAGATCAATTTGGGAAAGTGGAAGATCAAGGTGATCGACTTCGCAACAACTTCGGTAGCGAAGGATAACGAAGTTCGTGTGGAGCAGATGAAGCCACTTACGACAATTTTTCCATTCATCTGCCACCAAGCCGAGTATTTCAATAAAACACGTCGGAGGAAACGGGATTTGACGCCGATGCCATTGGAAATTTCTTTACCTTGCCCTTCAGTGCATCGGCAGGAGGATAGTCTCAGCTGCGACATGTTCATGGTAAGCTGCATTGACGCAATGTTGCAATCGGAGCCGATAAGAGTTAAGCAGAATATGATTGCAAAATTACGTATCCAATATGCGCACGAAATTTTTTCCAACAGCTATGCGAGCAAACCATGAACATATCGGCAGTTAGTTGTATAATTGTTTTTTCTACAAAATACAATTTAGAGATAAATTTTTTGTTGTATACACAATCATAGGAAATAGAATCATTTTTTTATTACTCACTTCATTATATTTTTATACAGAATCAAATTTTTTTGTATAGACAATTAATTTTATACAGGAATACATTATCTTTGTTAAGTAATTTTGTATCCTTATATTATATTTTTTTGTATCGCAATTTAGTAATAAGTCAGCGTCTGACAACATTGACAATATCTGCATGCATCGTGTCACCACCATGTCTGCAAGGCGTCTTGCGTGTCACACCCAGTATGCATGCAAGTGGTGTGTCACCACCAATATCTGCATGCACTTGGCGTGTCACAAGCAAGTCTATGTGCAACTGGCGTGTCACAAAAATATCTGCATAGAGTCGGCGTGTCACCAACATGTCTGCATGCACTTGGGGTGTCACTACCTTATCTGCATGCACTTGGCGTGTCACAAGCAAGTCTATGTGCAACTGGCATGTCACAAAAATGTCTGCATAGAGTCGACGTGTCACCAACATGTCTGCATGCACTTAGGGTGTCACTACCATATCTGCATGCACTTGGCGTGTCACAAGCAAGTCTATGTGCACCTGACCTGTCACAAAAATGTCTGCATAGAGTCGGCGTGTCACCAACATGTCTGCATGCACTTGGCGTGTCACTACCATATCTGCATGCACTTGGCGTGTCACAAGCAAGTCTATGTGCACCTGACGTGTCACAAAAATGTCTACATAGAGTCGGCATGTCACCAACATGTCTGCATGCACTTGGCGTGTCAGCAGCACGAAAAGGATGTCGTGTCACTGCTTCCCTCAATGGCGTTAAACCGACTCTGCAGCTTGAATTCTCACATTTTGACCCTATCACAAACTCTAAATCAAAGTGGACAATTGATATAGTTTTGCAACGTCGTTTTTAAAATAAGTAAAATTCCTTTATGTATATTGAAGCGATTTACTTTAAGCAATAATGTAGAGAATGTATGGGCTTTACAATTGTCGAAATGTAGAGTAACATTGTTAATTTTTTATTTATATATGTTGTCCAAAGATTAGACAATTTACATTCCATACTATACCACAATGCATGGTGTGGCTAAAGTCAATTATTGACAACTTCTATGCCTAGGCAATGCTATTATTATACACTGGTTTATAGCAAATATCATTATTCAATGCAAATGTCAATGGCCAAGATCGAAACAGTTCGAAGTCCTTCGGATTGGACAGTTGTTGTGTATATGACCGATTTCTCTGCAAATTAAATACGCTTTCGATCGGCGCACTCGTCGGGGCGCTGATTGACTTCAAGATGGTGCCGGATTTGTTGATGAATTTGCAAATGGCGATGGGCAATTCTGTCTGTTGTGCCCGTCCATCTTGCATTGCGAACATCTCCGTGCTCGACTGCCTTCACCAGCGGATGGAATCCTTCTCCTCCTAGGTCTTCCTGCTTGGCCTCGCCAAGGTGGTGGCAAAAAGACAATTTGTTTCACATGCGGGGGGATGTCCCATTCACTAGGATGCCCTACTGGGCGAATAGACCCCGCATAACCCTCCACCCAAACGGTTGTCTTGTAATAGTCAGCACAGAAATCAAAGGCTTCACGTTTGCATTTACTGAAAAATACAATGAACCCAATATTCAAACAGAATATAATGCTATGTTATGTCAAATTAAAGATCAAATAAGAAATAAAGAAAATATAATCTGACCTTATTGCTGCAATGGCATGGCTGCATGGCAACAAATCTGTTTGGAACTTACAGCATGAACACGTCTTTGTGGACAGGTTAACAAGTCCGTCCATCTTTCCGTCTTTAACTTCAAACTCCACTCGATTGATAAGCTTCACTACAAAGCGATGTGTATCATTGAAGCGTTTGCTCAATTGCCTAGCAACCCAAGGGCTGAGGGGTGTGGTCACCTTGACAGCCTCCTCGTACCGATCATGGAACCAACGCTGGAACATGTTTCGTATGAACTCGATCAAAACAGTGATTGGCATTTGTCTGGCATGCTTTAAGTAGGAGTTAACACATTCGGTAATGTTCGAGGTCATCATTTGGTATCGCCTTGTCGGTGAACATGCACGTGCTCATCTCTCAGGGCCTATTCTCAAAAGATCAGCATAGGCTCCCGCATGAATCTGCTTGAGCTGGTTCATATGTCTGTTGAATTCGAAAACTTTATAGCAATCTCGAGCAAGGGTGAAAATCATAGAAACGTCATCACGCTTGAACTTGTTTTTAAAGTTTTTCTTCAAATGGTAACCGCATAAACCGTGGTGCGCTTCTAGGTATGCATTTTGGATTGCTTTCTTAATGCCGAGATGTTGATCAGAAATGAACATAGTGTTTTCAGGATAACCAACCGCATCACGTAGCTTGATGAGAAACCACGTCCACGAGTCTTCGTCCTCAACATGGCCGATGCCAAACGCAACTGGATATACACACTCGTTCGCGTCTTTGCATACAGCAACAAACAGAACACCCTTGAACCTGCCTTTTAGATGTGTCGCATCAATTGCAACCGTAGGACGCATTACATCCCTAAACCCCTGAATACAAGCCCCGTATGACCAAAAACAATATTTGAATCTTTTAGCCTCGTCAGTAGCCACTGCTGTGACTGTGCCAGGATTTTCTTGTTCCAACATATAAAAATATGAGGGTAGTAGTTGAAATGACTCCTCCGGGGGATCGAAAACAAGCATCTCCGCATACTCCTTTGCTTGCCAAGCTTTACCATACAAGCATTCCAAACCCCACTGAACCCCCATCTCACCAATTATGTCCTTAGGTCTCAACGTTACCTTATTAGCCCGAAACTTAGGTGCCATAAGTTCGCCAATTATCTTGGCACTCGTAGATGGAAATCGCCTTTGCAACCTATCAACAGTACATGTGTGTACTTTGTGGAACTTTCGAACTTCCCAATACCCTCCTCCGTCAGGTAACTTCCTTGAACGGACACTGAACTTGCATGCCTTGTCTTTGCAACCAACCTCGTAACGACTTTTACATGACTTTTTCACTCTTATCCCAAACTGCTCTTTTATAGCCAACATGTTCAGAGCTCGTTTCAACTCCGCCTTCGAGGAAAACATTCTTCCTTTGTATAAGCGATCATTGGGACATGTCGACTCCTCAGTGCTAATTGTTTGGAAGGAGAACCTTTCTGCACCTGCAATTCACCACGTAGAAGATATCCCTTCATTTCGCCTTTCTTGATGACTATCATCGAGCATTGTATCAACGGAACGATTCCCGTCCTCACCAGCGATGGGGTTATTGTATATAGGATCATCACACTGAACATTTCCTACATCAAAACCTTCAACAGGTTTCGTTTCACCTTCAACATTATTGCAAATTGGATTGTCACTGTCATAAAGGCAGTCATTGTCTGAAGTGTCATGATCCCATTCGTCAAGCCCATCACTCGAACTGTCATCAAATCTATCTTCACTGCCAGCAAACAAATCCTCATTTCCCTCATAACCTGCAGCATTATCCTCCAGCGTCGCAGTGTTAACATCCAACATCTCAGTGTTAACATCCAACGTCGCAGTGTTAACATCCAACATCACAGTGTTGTACTCACGTGTCGTATTCTCATTTGAAATTGGAATTACACACTCTACCGTTTCACCCGATTGATGCATTCCTTTAGCAGCAGACCCTAATTGGTTTGATGCACATCCCGATCGAAATTGTGCACCCAACTCTTCTATCAATGTCCTCTGGTTATCGGGCTGTACAAATTCTTGAGGATACCTCAACTGTGGGTTACGGACCGAATGCTCTGGCATATGTGAATCATTGTAAATCTGATTCTGATTGAGCTGATTACCATGTTTTTCAGCTTCTTCATGTGACATAACATTTGTTTCGGGTCTCTTAATGCTGACATACACAGTCGGAACATTCCTCCGTTCTAGCAAAATGAATGCAACATCCTCATCATCCTTGATAATTGGCCGTGATAGCTCCCCGGGTGTACTGATCAATGCATGCAACTCAATATCGTCAATTTCTGAGTTTACCCCAACAACATATTCAACCAGCTTCATCAAGCCCGTAAACGACAAATCACTCCTAACCCCTCACATTCGTGACTCACCACCCTTATACATGCCATCCACCCACTGACCACCGTGTCTTATCACAAGTCGCAGAATTGGAACCCCACTGAAATTTTGAAAACAAAAATAATTATTTAATTTACTTAATTATTTAATTATTTACTTAATTACATGGTGGTGATAGGCCAAGTGCATGCATGCATGCTGGTGACATGCCAAGTGCAGGCAGACATGCTGGTGACACGACAAGTGCATGCATGCATGCTGGTGACACGATAAGTGCATGCATGCATGCTGGTGACACGCCAAGTGCACATAGACATGCTGGTGACACGTCAAGTGCGTGCAAACATGCTGCTGACACGCCAAGTGCACATAGACATGTTGGTAACAACTCTGTGCAATGTTTCTAATCCGTCTTCTGATTTACAAAAAAAGTTTCACAAATTTGTGTTGCAGCAACGAACCCAAAAACATACCTTGATGTCATCTCCGCAATGGGGTTTATTTTTCGAGGACTTTATGGCCAAATGGTGAGAGATAGACCACGGCACGAAGACAATAGTGCTCAACAGAGAGTTGATAGAGCTCACACAGTTCAGAGAGCTGATGACGATGGCGCTGAACACAGAGTTGATACAGTTCAGAGAGCTGAGAGAGAAAGATGAGCGAGCATAAACAACTGAGCATTAATTTCTAATTTTTGGAAGATGGCGGGAGGCAAATATCGGCAGCTTAATTTGTCACAGTGTTTTTTAAGGGCATTTTCGTCTACTCATGCTTCTTTTTGGGTAGAAACAGATAACTTTATTTTGGTAGTTACTTTTGAAATCACCTTATAAAGAGGGTTATTTCTCATAATTTCTTCTTTATTTTATGTCGTGTTGAATAATTAAAATTTGAAATGAAAATTAAAAATAATGAATAATATAGTTTTAATAATAAAAACTTTATGTATCTGTTGGATTTTTTGTACTCCTTATCATCTTCCTTTTCTTGTTTATGATAATTGTTCCTGGCCAATTGACAATTACCTGCAATTGTAACTTTGAAGGGATTGGCTCTAAAATGACAGCACCAAGGGACCAATTATACATCAAATAATAATAATTAGAAAAAAAAAATCAAGATCTTTTATTTTTATTTTGAAACAAGACAGCAAGATCCAATAGGATCCCAGGAAACAGCCACAGGCAGGGCATGGGTAGGGGGACGCTTGCCAAATAGTGCAAAATGACCCGTGAATCTCATTTGATTGACTTTTGTCTCGTTGTCTGTGGCATCAAATATCAAAAGCCTTTTTTCCTTGGGCTTTTACCTTCACGTGCAGCCTTAGCTTATTCAGACAACCAGACAAATCTCGTACCTATTTTATTAATCACCCCACTCAAGATTTTCTGTTTCCCATCTTGCCCTCCACATCCACCAAAATCTTAAATCTCCCTATCTTTTAATACTATTTTTTTTTTTTATGTTTTAAACGTATTTTTTTAAAATTATCCATTTTAGTCCATACTCTAATGTTGAGTTGTCATGGACCCTTGAACAAGACCTTGGGTTTGCAGGGTAGTTGGAATAGTAAATTATGGCCATAAAATCTTGATCCGTAGTTTTGGTGGGCATTTACTCCTTGAGTTTATCTTTTCTTAGTTGGCATTTAAGTGTGACATTTGAAATGATTTATTAATTCTCTCTTTTGTCTTTTTTGGATTTCAAAATTGCACTTAAATTGGTATATAAATGTTTTCTATTAGTAGAATTTTTGTTTGCTAACATTTCTATCACTTAGATATCAAAATTAAAAGTGATAGATCAATGTTTTAAAAGTGTTTGAACCGACAACTTTTTAGTGGTAGTTGTACCGTAAGGGTGGCCTGGCAGGGGGGGGGGGGGGGGGGCGCACGGGGCAATGTTTCTTTTTTCTAACATATGGCTCAAAAAAGTATCAACCTCTACTAGAGCATGCATAACATTATTCTATTACTCTTTTCTCATTTAATGGGTAACTATTGACTTTTTCATAGTTTCAAATGTGTTATGGGATTATGTTATGTATCAAGATAAGATAGAGGTATGAGATTCTTGATAAAGGTTTTTATTCTAATCCTACTTTATAATGATTTATTTCTTGTTTTTTTTTTTTCTTTCAATTATTATATATCTATGGAAGATAATATGTTTTATCTTAATAAAATAATTCAAAATATTAAAATCTTATCAAGAATTCCGCTTTATCTTTATTCTAAACCAACGTAGTTGAAGTGACGAAATGATCAACACTCCTAATTCCTAAAAGAACGGATAAAAAGGGAAAGAAAAGAGAAAAACTAAACAAGGGAAAGAAGAGAAGGGCATTTACGTCAAAACAAAAAGAAGAGCAGGGAAAGGAGATTTGTCCTTGTCGTCGAAGTCGTAATCACAAGCCTTTATCTGGCGAATCGCGCCATCGTCCAGTCTACTCCGATGTAGTAGCACTTTAACGTTCATATTTTTCTTTTCTCTTTCTTTTATACTACTATATAAATAACGACAATTATAAATTGAGAGCAGCTTCGAACAAAACAAATTAAATCAAATGCATTTGTGAAATATTCTGAGATTTTCTAAAAAAGAAATTCTCTCTGCCAATTTTTTCTCCAATGGCCGCTAAATCGATCGAGCAGGTGAGATTTTTTTTATCAGAAGTTCTTAATTTTGTTGAATGTGTAAGTCTTAGATTCTTTTCTGTTTCTTTTGTGAAATTGGAGCTGTTTTTGGAAATAAAAATTTCTAATTTTGGATCAAGTGTCAAGTTTCTTTGGTTTTGTCAAATTGAAGTGTTTGCTGGATTTGCCGCCTGAGAAAATGTGGGGAAAGAGTAAGGATTTTTCACTTCAAATTTCTTGCATTTTCGCGTTTTCTTGGGAACTAGAGGGAATTGTATTTCATTCATTCATTTTTTTTACTTTTTGGGGAGTGGAATTTGCTTATAATGGCATATGGTTAGCTGATATTTCACGGCCGTTATGATCTAGTCTATCTTCCACTGCTTCTATTATTTAAAAAAATATATGAATTTTACGTTTGGTAGCTGAGAAAATGTAGGAAAAGGAAGATATATTCACTTCAATTTCTTGCAATTTTCTTCAGTTTATTGGCCAAATGGAATGGCTTTTTTCTCTTTTTTTAACTATGGCTATGATGACCTAAATTTTTTTGCATTGCCTAATTCCTATTTAAGATTCTAGTTTTGTAGATTTCTTCTCTTCATATTGAAAAAAGAAAAGAAAAAAAATTCATCATCTCTCTAAATTAGTAAATCTGATTTTTTTTTCCTTTAAATTCTAATGTTAATGTCATCCACTATGAGTCTGCAGAAACTTCGAAACCACAGGCTTGACTTAGAATTGAATTTCAAAAGCATCAGTCTTACAATTTATTGATACCCACTTGTGCTTTTAGATGTCTTTCTTCTTTGCTATGTCATGTTTGTAGCTTTCTTTATCAAAGTTTGTTTTGCATGCTTTGTTTTAACGGGTAATTTACTTCCAGGAAAAGCCATTCTTACCAGGGATGGTGGATGGAAGCACCAATTTACCGGTCAACATCTCATGCTTTGAGTTGATTAAACCAAGCTTTGATGAGACCCACCAGCATTGTTCTCTCGGTAACGATATTCGAGTCAGATACCGAATTATCCAATTACCTCAGTTTGATAGTTTAATGAATTCCTTTTGTTGAGTTTTCAGATGTCTTGCCTATTCTAATCGAGGAGACTTCATTTCCAGTAAGAGAAAAATGCAGCTTAAAGACTTCACACGTAAGTCCATTAGGAATCTGCTGCAGTCATTTTTTCCTCCCCAATAAAATCAATTGTATCTGCATGGTCTGAGAGGGATGTTTTAAAATTGACTTGCTCAATTGAATAATCTAAAATACACTTAATCAGTCATATCCTTCTTTAGCAGCCTGCATTGTTGTTAAGGAAATTAAAGCCATTATTGATATTATATTTGCTCCAAAATGACAGGCATGAACCTGCAAAAATGCCAGTCACATGTTAGCATCTCCTAATACACTCTTATAACCTGTTCTTAGCTGTGTAACCTTTTGATTGATAAACTAAAAAGACTTGTTCAGTAAATTTGGTACTGCTTGAGAATCAGTTTCTCCAGTAAAATTAAAGGTAAATACTCTTTAAAAAACCTACATTTTGGCTTTGAGTTAATGCTCAATCTCTTAAGGCATCAGCGTGATCTCTTCAAGCCCTCTCTCTTCCTCCTCTGTTTTCTTTCAATCATATCAGTTCAGTTCTAGGAGTGAAAATTCATGTAAACTGGAACTCAGATAAAGTGTACACAGCTGCTAGTCCATTGAGATAACCTCTTGATGGAACATGTGTTGAACAGTTCAAATCTGTCTCATCCTGTGAGATTTAAGGCTTAAGTTGGATTCCTCTTTTTGTCTTACATTTTGTTTTTGGCTTCTATTTTTGTAATTTCTAGATTTGATTCTTTCTAAACAATATTTCTGATCCCAATAATCTCTATTTAAAGCTTGGTTCAAATGTTTTGTTCGTTCCTTAAAATAAATTACTTCAAAATGAGAATTTGGGAGTTATTTGAGCTGTTCTGTTTAATCTCTCTATACTTCTGTTTATTTATCCGTTCCTTTGTGCAGGGCCAGGATGTCTATAGCATTTCTGTGTTGCCTGAGGAAGGAAACACGAGCCCAAAATGCACACCACAGTTAACTTTTTTGAGCCTTTTAGAAGTTCCTTTTTCATCTAAAAACCAGATGTGTTTGGATGCGCCATTGGGTTGCCAGAACTGCATTGATTTGAAAGTGGATAGTGAAGATGATTATTCATCTTGCATTCTGGATATAAACATTGAGAAAGAGAATTCTGACATACTGAAATCCAGTAATGAAACTGTTGGAAATACAAAAAGCGAAGGTGTAGTGACAGTAAGTACCATTCACCTACCTATATATCATGTAGCTATTAGAAAAATTGTCTCCTTTTGAAAGGGAACGCCCATTGAAATGCAGATCAAATATATAGTGTGAAATTTACCAAATTTAAATATATAATCATCAAGGCATTGCTGATCATTTCCTGTGAGTGTTGGCATATCTCTTTTTATTTCACTCTGATTCTTATGTTAGATCTCAATGAATTACAGCATTTGCAGAAGGTGTTGCAGAGACAAGCAAGCTTAGTAGGTGAGAGTTCACTCAGCTTTGAATTAATAATGAGTTAATTCCACTAAAACTCAGTCCGAGTGAGGTCTATAATCATATTCTATTACCTATATATATTTATATTTTATATACATATGTATTTTTATACTTGTTTGAACAATAATCTCCCTATGTCCCATAAGCTATGGATTCATTTTCTGTTTCCATGATTTAAATCATAATTACATGCTTTAGCATAAGATACGTTTGGCACTTTCTTTTGAACAATAAACAAGAAAACATCTAAAATAAGAGAATTTATTTGCTGGTTCCAAGCTGTTAAAGGCAATTCAGGATCAAACATGTTATCTTCTTCCAGCTCACTGCCTACAGGCCTAAACATTGGCCTAAAGAAGATTAAAGTTGATGAAAGAACTTCATTTGACATATGTAATTCCATTGACATGATAATTGATATCAAATGCACAAAATACAGACAGTTGAATGGGCCTATCACTGATACTTGAGAATTCTATGTGAAAACTGTAACTTCATTTTTGGGCTCTGAAGAATTCAAAGATTGAACTCTGTTTAAGTATTTTTCCTGATCCCTAAACTTTGGTTTAGCTATCTGATTGGATTTGTTTGTAATTGTTCTTGGAATTGTCTGCTACCTTTTCTCTGAGTTTTCACATCTAGCTGTCTAGTTCTCTTTAGGTTATGCATATTGCACATTTGATTCTTCATTCCATATGGTACCCTTTACTTATTGCCATGTAGAATGTGTTTTCAATTTAAAACTGAGTTCTGCTTGAACAGACAAATCATCAACTGAGAGGGTTCATGATGCACCAACGAACAGATGGAGAAGATATAAACGGGCTGCATCCTTTGATTCAAGGAAAATAGTCGTCCTTTTCTCAATCTTGTAAGCTCTGGAATTCCTAGCAAACAACCTGTTTGTTTCTAAACTACAAGTTTTTCAGCAGGCCTAGTATTTTCCAATTGATACTTCCATTTAGTAAGAGAATAGATTTGAACTACTGTTAGAATCTTAAAATAACCCACATTAGTATTAGGCCCAGACATCAACACTATGGTTCTATCTTGTATGTTGACTTGATGCAGATATATTTTGTTTAAGAAGTCAAAGTCTGATTAAAAGTTTACGACCTTAAATTTTTACAATGGCCAAAGTCGTTATAAAATTCTTAAGAAAGTAAAATTAGCTCATATTCCAAATCTAATGTGATTGAGGAATGAAAAGATTGTGTAATTATTGACTATTTGGAGCCCGTGAGGACATCCAAAAATAAGAAGAATTTGTGGACAAGTTGATAGCTAAGGGGGAAATATTGCATGGAACAAGTAGGTTTAGGATGTTAGGGAGATCAAAAATGGAAAGCAGTGATGCAAGACTTGAAAGACAATAAAATAAGTATGTGATAGTTCAGCTGAAGCTTAACTGCATTTTGAGAATTTTCTTTAGTTAGTCTGATGAAACTTTATTGTAGAGTTGTTTGTCCATTGATCTACTTTGCAAGTTGAGCATATTATTAACTTAATGCCATATTAAATATAACTGCTTGTTTTTCTTTACCTATCTATTAGATTCTTTATAATGGAGGAGTCAATTGTCTAGTGCATTGGTCACAGACTTGAACTCTGAAGTGCATGCCTCCAGAACCCTTATTTTCAGCTATAACTTTTTTTTCCCTCAACTCAGAAGATAGCCAACCCTTGCCACAACTTACCTTGATGAAGATTTTACCAAACAATATGCATCTAGTAACTAAATTTATGATATTCATCTGAAATTGATTAAATGTTCTCACCTTCTATGCTGTCCAATGTGAGACCCACCACATTTGAACTCTATTCATCGCTCATCCATTACATAAAGCTCAAATATCAAGCCACTCTTGTGACCTGATAAATTCTAATATTTCTACATTGAAATGAGATTTGCTACATTTCTTGTCAGCTTGTTGGTACTAATGCAGATGGTAGTTGAAAGCAATCATAAATTTTCCTAGTACTAACAGTTCTCAGAGATGTCCTTTTGATTCTTTTTCCTTTTTTTTTTTTTTCTTCTTCTCATTCAATCATTGACTTATTGTTTCTTCTTTGGTTCAGGTCAAGTGTGGGGACATTGATATTGATTTATCTGACGCTGAGAGTTAGGCAAAATAGTGATGGGTTCAATCATGTCTAGCACCTCCACTTTCATCACCTTGTAGTTTATGCTTGAACTTGTTCTTCTGAAATTTATTGAGAACTATATATTATGCCCTGAGAACAGCTGCTTAAGTTCAGATTTTGAATGTTATTAGTTTTCTGTTTTTTTTTTTTTTTTTATGATTTTCCACTGTAAATATTACTAGTGTTTCAGCAATGCAGCATCTCTTACCATTGCCCAGAGAATTTACTAGGATGTTGGAGATGGAAAAAGATGATTTAACTTGTGCCTGAGAATGTAGCGATTGATGAGCACAGGAACAAGAACAGTTTCATTGTTCCAACACTAGGAAGAAGTATTACATTATTTTATGACATCCCTTTTTAGGTTTGTTTTAAAATATTACTGGGCTATTTGACTGGGAAACGAAAAGCAAATCTACTTTTTCAGGGCGGGGTGAATTCTGTTGCAATCCAGGGCACGTAAATTACATGATAGAGAGGTGGCTTCCTTGGGGGCAAAGTAGCAGTGCCAACTGCCAAAAGGAAAAAACCAGTGGGTGAAACCGCAAAACTCTAAAGGCATTAGGTAAAGACACAATTTTAGTAAATTCTCGTCGTGTCCAACCAATTGGTATTTGAACCTTCGGCATATTGTTGTGGCGGATGGAAAAATAACTTCAAAATTGCACTGACAATAGTAACATGGAAGTTGTTGGCTATTGTGCCAAACTGTACCTTCCATCTCCGTCACCCACAATAACTATTTTTTTCATTTTTTATTTTTTGTTTGATAGTAACACATATGAATTTGGAAAACTCCAAAGAGCGTATCCTAGGTTGGGTCTACTTAAGAAATGGCTGTGATGGGGCCTATTATCTTTATGACTCGATGATGGCTATTACTCTCAAAGGACCTTGGGTTGTTTGGATATTAAACACACTTTTGACCCAAAACAAAAAGATCTTCTTAGGCACAGATACTTTTAAGGTTAGTCCCTCTCTGCATCCTTTTGAAAGCCAATTCAGCAACCTTTTTGTTTTCTTTCGGCCATACACTAGCCTACTTTCAGTACAATGCTTTAACAACTCAAGCTACCTCCCATATGCACCAAAAAAATAACTGCAGCACAATGTACTTTTTATTTTCAGTATGATTTATATAAAGAATGGAATCTGTAGAAAATTCTCATAAAAAAAATCATTATGAGCATTAAAGCTCCCAATTGAAGTCACACAATGAATGGCTATATACTAGAAGGAATTTTCTGAGACAAATAAAATACTCAACACAGTTGAACTCTAGTTACTACAACGCATGGAAGAAAAGCTCCATAAACTACGAGGAAAATAACAATAAGAGATGTGAAACAACCTACCGTAGGACCAGAAGCGTAGGCCAGCTTCCTGAAATATCCAGAAATTAGATCGCAAACTGAAGAGCAAAAAAGGTTTTGCTCTGGAACAATCTTTTACGGGTGTATGCTAAATTCACTTGTGTATTTGATAGCTGAAAAAAAGGCTTGAATGCTGCTTTTTCTCTCTTAAGCTTTTAGTAAATACATTTCTCTTAACATGCACAACCCCCTCCTTGTTGTTCTGTCTTCTGGGATGAATTGACAGTAGGCTTCAAGTTCACATCAACCATGTCTTCCTGTTTTGTTGAAGAAAGAGTTTCCATCCCAGGTAAGGCAGCAGCAATCTTGCGGAAGAGAGGCTGCAATTTCACATTCACAAAAAAACTGGAAGTTAACAAAGGACAATGTGAAGAATACCAATACATTTTCATAGACACGATGTGGCAAGCACGCTATAGAGGCAGATCAACGTACACAATAGATAAACCCCTAGAATAAATTATAGAAAGAAATTACAAGCAAACAAATTTCGTCCCCAAACTGCACTGACTCTTTAACAAAAAGAATATATGGAACACTAAGTAATATTTTGTTATGACTATCAAATAGTGTTTCCTTTTTTTACCTTGATATTGAATCCTGCTTTTGCACTGGTTTCTATAAACATGACTCCAAATTCGCGAGCCTTGTTATCTCCTTCCTCTATAGAAACCTGCCTGTTTAATCACCAAACAATATAAATGGAAACAACATTAAGAATTACTTGCACAATATAGGTCAGACTGTTACATGAAAATCCCTTCAATATCAATCTTAGACCCAAGTATCATATTGAGAAGACGTAAACAAAATTTTTAAGTTCGTTCTTATTTCAAAAGCTGAAAGCATAGAATATAAGCCCTGTATAGTGATATCACTATGAAAAAAGAAAAACATGCAAGTCAACTTTGCTGGCTTCGGTGTCAGTTGGAAAGCTAAAAAGATACTCTGTCAATGAGATTTACAATTGTAAATTTGATTAAAACCTAAGAAAAGAAGCTCATTGAATTCCAACAATACGGAAAATCAATCTGAAAATTTTAATTTCTCAATTTATGACTAACCTTTTATCAACCAGATCAGTTTTGTTCCCAACAAGGACAATAATGACATCACTGCCTCGTTCTGTGCGTACCTCCTCAATCCACTTTGAAGTGTTCAAAAATGATTGCCTATCTGCAAGGAGATAGCCAAGTGAGAATTTTAACTAAATAAGGTAAACATAACATTACCATATAGTGATAATGGTTATGAAGGGACAGTAGTTTACCAACATGATCATAACGTCAATTAACAAAAGCTTTTTTATCATTGTCTCTCATCTAATGAACTAAAAAAGAAAAATAATAATGAAAAGAGAAAAAGTACTTGGGTTAGCTTATACTCACTAGCTACATCGTAGACGATTACAGCAACAGAAGAATCTCTGATGTAGCTTGGGATAAGACTCCTGAACCTCTCCTGCCCAGCAGTATCCCTGGGAATTATAAGACAAAACTAAATGAAGCCATGATTGGAAAATTGAAGAATATATGCATCATGAAAAACTGAAAAACCAAGAAAATTAGATTAATCGGCATGTTATGCTTTACTCAATTACCAAACAGACCATTGTCACATAATGACTTGGACATAAATGGCTTTGGACAATATTCTTTAAGTGGATAAAGAACAGAACAGAAATGAATAAGCTTCCATTTCCAAAAGTAGTGGCCTCTTCTAACTGGATGTAGAGGAAAGACCGAGGGCTTCAACAACAAAAACTGGTTTTTTTATTCATATGTCATGGCCATCACCCACCACTTTAAAGCCCCACAGCTGACGATAACTTAGAATGCCTTACGAAAAAATTAACCTACTTTTGGAACTAATTTGTAGTCCAAGAAATAAGCAATCAAAACAAATTGCTTAAGTTCACTAGAAACGTGCTTATGTTCATTCAACAATTTATGGCAATGGCTCCAGAGCTGAATAAAATAAGCGTTCAACAGAATTATCCAAGATTCTAAAATTTTAAAGCCAGAGAGAGGAAAGGAAGAATTTATATTACCAAAGCTGCAAACGAACTGTTCGATCTTCAAGATACATTGTTTTTGACAAAAAATCAATTCCGATGGTAGCCTGCAATTGGTTTACATCAATAAAACGCGAGCAAAGTCTTCTTTCAAAAGCTTAAAAATATTCAAGGAAAATATACATATGAACACCCATCAAATCAAGTATTCTAGGATCTAATGGAAGAAATTTTCAAATTCAATTAATTAGAAATATTTATCATAAAGAAAAAAATAAACTAATCCCAAAAACCAAAAATTAAAAAAAAAAAAAAAACAAGATCTGTTTAAGCTACAACGCAAAATTGATTATAATTCCTTGTACGTCACAAATCAAGCATTTTAAAACTACGATCACTTCGCTCGAGATCAAAAACATAAGGACAGACGATATTAAAACCGTAATTAAACTTCGCGGTCAACAAATAGAATATGGAAAACTAAATCAAATTAAAACAATGTATGAAACAGAGGAGTTTAAGAAACGGTCAAATCTTCGTTGAATCTGCATGAATCAATGAAAAAATTAAGTCGAATTACGGGACATTACCTGGTAAGTCGTGTCGAATTTATCGTACATGAAGCGGGTAATGATGCTGGTTTTACCAACGGATTGATCGCCTAAGAATACCAGCTTGTATTTCGCTAGAGGAGACACCGTCGCCATTTTTCAATTTGCTTGTAAACGGGAAAGTTTCAGATCTGAATCTCGAAAGAAAACTGAAATTGTAGTTATTATTACTATGATTATTTAGATGCAGATGGAAATGGAAATGGAAATGGACACGAGGGAGAAGAAGAAAATGAAGGAAAGCTTTGAGTTTAATCCCTTTTATATAGGGAGCAGGAGAAACCGCCAACTATGACGAGGACGGCCTAGTCAAAATCTTTGAACCGGTTTTTCCTTTCCAATTTTACCCCCCTCTTTCTACCCTATTAACGACGCTCAATGGTCACGGCCGGAAATTTTAATTACGATTAATCCTCTTTCTATTTGAGATTTATTTTTTGACAATTTGTCTCTTTCTAGTAATAATTTATTCATTGAGCTGCAAATAGATCCCAGTTTTATGAAAATACAGATTAAATAATAAAAGTCGAAATTGCTTAGCTTTCTACATTCTAGCTAAGGAAAAGAACCTTCTAACGGACTTCACGCGGCGATTCACACATTTCAGGCGACAGAGAAGGAACTTAACCTTGTTTCCTTCCAATTGTTTTTTTTTTTATGATTATATTAAAGATGCATAAAAACCCAACAAATTACCAGCTTGGTCAAGCTCTTCTAACCACTTTTTCCCCTCAAAAAAGGAAACCTTTTTATTGTGAGGAAATCCCGAACAAGAAAGGATGGTGCTACCAATTAGTCTTACCCCCTTTTATAACAAATAGCTTCATTGCATTGCTTGGCATGGCATGGCAAAGTGGAACAACTCACAACATGTTACTCAATCGAAGGGAATTATTAAAAATAACAAGTTGGCGAAGAGAACAATCAAAAGTCAGGATTATGGTGTAGGCAGGCATCCCACTTTTCTTAGATATACGAATGAATCTGAGCAAAGCTATAAAGCCAGGATTCAACCAAAATTGATGTTGCAGATTACATGAAACGAGGCTGTCGCCAAATGCATGCACGTGCAAATGCATACAAAAAGTTCATGACAGCAGGCCGGGATTTTAACTTCTGTCACGTTGCTTCTTCGAAACCCAGAAGGGGTCTATCAACTGTGCCTACCGAGCCCAAACCTATAAAAGCCCTGGGATTACTGTTAGAAATGAAGTGATCCTATTTTCAGACACCCTTATGAATTACATCATTATCGACCTACGGTCTCAGACGTTAAGTTTCCTGATAAAAGACATGAACTTACACTAGTATTAATAAATGTGGGAAATGGTCTGTCCGCCTTCAGTGAGCCACACAATCATCATGGAATAATGCAGGCATACGTGGTTGAGAAATTGACAAATCATAGCCAACATTCCCTCCCTTATAACATCAACCTTGTTTGATCTCCTTCGATTTCCTTCAACAGTTTCTGTAATTAAAAAAACCCCACTGAAGTGAGCAGCGCACCAACCAACTTGACCATCTGTCTCTTCCAGCCACAGACTTTCTTCTCACATTTATTCGAACTGCACCCTGCTTTTATTTCATAAAACTCTTCACCAATATAAACAGTAAGAAACTCAATAACATGTCCGCAGGAAGAGCATCACCATGAAGAAGTCTCTTCAAATGGCTCAGCCACGAAGTCATGGTGGGAGTGATGCCGGTGGCAGTGATCATCAAGCTTATGATCAAAGCATCATAGTTCCAAACAAACTCATCACTGTAGCTGATAGCTTCGAAAGGAAGGAACTTTCATGGTAAAACATGCATTCCTTGCTAGTCAAACTCTCGAGTTTAAACTAGAATTGGCAACATAATAACTGATTTGTAAAAGGATAACATGTTGAGATGCCGAAGCTGCTTGCTTCTCCTTCATTACCATTTGTTTCAAAGTAATTTGCTGCAGCTCATGCTTCCTTTTCTTTTGTTGGGTGATTTAATGCAGGTTTGCCACATCTCAAATCCCCACAGATTTAGTGATCCAAGTTCAAGAAGCAATCTTTAATGTTCACAAGGTAAATCATAAAGATGAATAAGATTTTGCACAACATCCAATATAACCTGCATAACTATGATGAGCAAAACAAAAACCTGCATAACTATCTGGATCCCCTTCTTTTCTTATTTCCCCCTTTTTTTTTTTTTTTTTGAAGCCTTCTTTAGCTAAACTAAAGTAGAGAAGTATGGAATAAATGTTCAATAAGAACAAAAATAGAGGAAAACACAAAGTAAGGGAGCTTTACAAAGTTCCAAACCCCTCATGAAGTGATGTGTACTATAGGTAATTGATGAACTTTCAAAAATAAAGTGAAGGAAAATGAAGGAGAGTAAAGAGAATGATTAAGAGCAGCAAAGTGAAGAAAAAACAGAACAACTTCATTTTCATATCAGTTTGCTACATAAAGCTTAAATACAGGAAATAGAAAACAGACCATAAGACATGAAATTAAAAAACTGACAACTACCCACTAAGTGAACTCAATAGATAACTGATCCATAATTCTTAGTGGTAGACTAACATGTGCCAAGTAGGATAACCAACAATAACTGACTGCAACATAAAAAATAAAACTGAACTTAACTGAGTCTTATGCACCAGCATGTAGTATCTGCTGGCTGCTCAGATACACACTATCAACAATTAAAGAGATGCATTCCAACTTCAACAGTAATAAACAAATAAAGAATTTGTGACCATGTTTTACCACTAATTCATCATTATCAGAGTTCTGAGATTCTAAAATTTTTCCTAGAGAAGAAAAATCTGAATATTTTCTGGCCAATTTGGAAGATAAAGGAAACCAGTTACTCTTTCAATTTACTCGTGTCCAATAAACACAATAATCTTAACAACTTGAAATTATTAACATATAAAAGAGTGCAGAGAAAACCTTGGTATCAAACTACTAGCTCTCTAATCTCTTTCTCCTGAAACAGTATCCCTTGGTATCAAAAAGCGGCTACATAGGGCAACTGGAACTTCAGCCTTCAATCTCAAACTTTGGGTATGATCTCAAGCTTGAAAATTTTCCAGGTGGATCAGAAACATTTGAGATCATTCTAAAATTTTGTTATGGTCTCCCAGTAGACCTAAACCCTAATAACATAGCTGCACTAAGATGTGCATCAGAATATCTAGAGATGACAGAAGAATTTGAAGATGGAAATCTCATAGCCAAGACAGAAGCTTTTCTCACATTTGTTGTCCTGGCATCCTGGAAAGACACTATTACTGTCCTCAAATCTTGTGAAACCCTATTCCCATGGGCAGAAAACCTCCAGATTGTCAGAAGATGCTGTGACTCGATAGCTTATAAGGCTTCAAGAGAGAACTCATCAACTGGAGATATAGTTAGTGAAGAAACCTGGTGGTTCAGTGATGTGGCTACCCTTCGCATTGATCATTTCATGAGGATTATGACAGCAATTAGAACAAAAGGAACAAAAGCAGAGATCATAGGTAAATGCATAATGAATTATGCAGACAACTGGCTTCCAGACATGGATGAGGAATTGGAAGGACTGAGAGGATATGGATTTGGGAAGAGCGAGTTGCAGTTCAGTATTTTGAGAAGAAAGGAAGAAGAGGGTGCCGGACAAAACAAGGAGCAAAAAACAATTATTGAAAGCCTAGTAAGCATACTTCCTTCTCAACATGGAGCTGTTTCGTGTAAGTTCTTGTTGCAAATGTTGAAAACAGCCATGGTGTATTCTGCATCACCTGCTCTGATATCAGAACTTGAAAAGAGAGTTGGAATGATGCTGGAAGATGCCAGCGTAAATGATCTACTGATCCCTAATTATAAAAATGAAGATCAGGGAATAATGGTAAAGTGAGTATTACTATTAACCTCATTAGTAGATTGTCTAATTTAGCATGCCAATCCGAAAAGAAAACCCCCAGAAGAGTATTCCTTTATAACCATGCAATTCGACTTATTTATATTCCTGTTCATATACCTTCCTCAACAGTTCACCAGAGCAGCGAACAATGCACAACATAGAGGTGGTGCAAAGGATTTTGGACTATTTTTTGATGTATGAACAACAGCAGCAGCAACAGCAGCAAAAAATAGGGAAAACAAATGTTAGTAAGCTATTGGACAATTACTTAGCAGAAATAGCCAGTGATCCACATCTTTCCATCACAAAATTTCAAGTTCTTGCCAAATCCTTGCCAGAAAATGCTCGATCTTGTGATGATGGTCTCTACAGAGCCATTGATATCTATCTCAAGGTTATTTGTCAAGTCTCTTATGCTATTTAGATCATTTGCTGATTTAGATCTTAATATTTAATTCTTGATATCATTTTCAGACTCATCCCTCACTATCTGAGCATGACCGGAGAAGGTTGTGCAAAATAATGAACAGTGAAAAACTATCATTTGATGCATGCATGCATGCTGCACAAAATGATCGGTTGCCCCTACGAACTATTGTCCAGGTAACTTATGTCAGAACTTTATATTCAAATTTTTCACTGCATCAGTTTCTTCTGTGAGTTATGAAGAATTTGTACTGTATCAGCTATCAAGAGTCAACTCTTAAAAAGTCTTTTGCACAAAACTCCCATTTCATGGTTCTAAAGGAAACCAAATGCACCAGGTAATACTGCAACTTCAGGGACCTATCCTGAAGTTAGATTAGAATTTTTGGACCAGGAATCACAACAGCTTGCAATCTAAATATACCTGACAGACCTGTGAAAATGTTCCTTAAAGCCTTGTGTACATAGCAAATCCACAACTAAAACCCTGAAAGCATTTGATGGTTCTCATAGCGCTAGCTGGTAGATCTTCATCTTACAAACCAGTTATGACTACTGTGATAAATCATCTTTCAGGCATTCAGAGGAAAAGTATATTATAGAGGGAGGTTGTCCGCATTAGGCACACATGCATACCAATGATTTTTCCGTTGATAAGCATATCATTTAATGAAAAAAAAAAAAAGCACCTGATATAAGTTCGCATTCATAGCAGGAAAAGCTCAAATCAACTATAAGAGTACAAAACTAAGAGATAAATCAACCACAGAACAATTAAAACCATAATAATCTAATTTATATAAAAATAAATTTGTGTGTGTGTGTCATTCACTAGAGAAGAAGGCAATCACAAGGCCAATAGAACAATTATGGACACCAAAAGGTAACATTTAGATGTTTCCCAAGAATTAAACCATCTAGTGCTTCCAAAATAGCAGCTTATAGATTTCACTGTAGAGAGTTCAAACAACAAATAAGAACTCATCTAGATTACAGGCCCCTGATAACATAATAGTGAATAAAATGCCATCAGAATGAAGAGAAGGAACATCAAGAAAAGCTATTGACTCTGATAGTAGACAAAGTCACCAGGCACTAAACCCGGCCTCTGAGGGCTAATTAGTGTATGATCCATCAACTTCATATGCAGGTTTTATTTTCGGAGCAAGCAAAGATGAGGATGGCAATGCAAGGAAAGGAAACATTAACAAGAGAAGATAATTCTGAACAAGAGGAACACCGACAATCCACAAACACAGAGATAAAGAACCTCAAATCAGAACTTGAGAATGTAAAGACAAAGATGACAGAACTACAAAACGACTACTCTGACCTGCAACAAGAGTATGAAAAGATATGCAATAAGCACAAGAATGCATCAGGTTGGAGTTTGAATTGGAGGAAGATTAAGAACTCTTTCCACGTGAAGGCAGAAAATGATGACAATGGAGATGGACAGCAGAGATCAAATCCAGCTGGCTTCAGACTCAGCTTTAGACGTAGGCGATCAACATCATAAATTTGTCAGCAGCAAGAATCTTGTAATCTCAATGCTCAACCCAGCCAATAGCCTCAACAGCATTATGTGCATTATCTTTCCATTTTTGACTAATTTATTCCACAAGGTTTAGATTGAATGCTAAATTAATACCATATCTTGCCATAGAGAACATCCCTGCATCTCTCTCTTACAAAGGAAAGATGCAATGAACATGTTCATAACGGAAAGGGAACTGTAATCCCTGTCATGTAAATCTCAACAGTCAGTTATTAGACCATAAAAATTGTTCATAAAGGAAAGCGAGTTGTGATCTCTATCATGTAAGTCTCCAAGGTTCTGCTGTTAGCAGACCATAGCACATGTTCATAATGGAAAAGGATCTGTCATTTCAGCCATGTAAATTTCAACTTTAAACATAGTCTTTCTTACTAATACTTTATTACAGCAATCCATGAGGTAGACAACAACTTATGATTTCTAAGTGAGCAGCTAGAAATGTGTGTCCAATGAAACAGAAAACAAGCAGGCATTCGGATTTTTCAAGTAGGCAGGGAGGATTCGTTGAAGTTGTTTGATCAACATTAACGCTAAATCCCAAAGCAAGCTTATCAATTCCATTTTGGTTAAACAAGTTGCTCAATACTCAGCCTTGCACGATAACCACAACAACCACGCTACTAATTATGCTCTATTAATCAAACAAAAACTAAATTAAAAAATTCAAGCAACAAAACTAAAACCCCATTTCATAATACTTGAGTAATATGCATCATTAATAACTTCTCATCAATAATGTAAAAAACATTAAAAAAAAAAAAAAAAAAAAACCTTCTTCATGATAGTCCAATTTTCCCATTCAGCCCCTTACTTAAAAAAAGGAAAAGGAAAAACCCAAAATTCCTACCTACCTAACTAGCCCTCCTCATGCTACTCCAAGGAAACTTCACCTCTCCACCGCCGCCGCTGCGGCCACGACCCAAGGCGTAAGAAACCTTCCCCTTCTCCTTCCCCTTCTCAGCTCCACCATTCTTCATCTTCCCATCAAGCCAATGTCTCTTCTTTTCCCCTTCTTCAACAACGTTCTTACTCTTACTATTCTTATTAATACTCTCTTTTTCCTCTTCAATAATCTTAATAGGGAAAAGGTTCTCGGATATCGAAAGAGGGGTTCTTAAAGTGACGTAAGCTTTCTTGTAATCGGGTTTGGCGATTAAGAAACCACCGCGTTTCTTCTTCTTGCCTTCCATGTTGAGAGTACGGACTTTTTCAACGTCAAAACCGTAGAGGGATTCGAGGACTCGTTTGATCTCGATCTTGGACGCCGATGGGATGGTTTTAAGAGCTATTTCTTGAATGTTGGTGAAGGTGTTTGGCATTAGTAGCTTGATTGGAAGGTTGGCAAAGTGAACAACTCGTCTCCCTAATCTACTTGCCATTTTCTAGTTTCTTTTTTGGTCACTCTGGTTTTCTGGGTGGAGCTCAAGAATTGAAAATGGCACCGGAAGAGGGTTTTTGTGAGGCTTTTGCAGACAAAAAATGGCTTGTTGGGTGCATGCTCTCACCTCTTTCTCTTGAGCTGGGCTAGAAATCCATGTAGTATTAATGGGCCGTGAAGATAACTTCGTCTTCCAACAAACAGAAAGTGAAAAACCCGTCCTGAATCAAGGGGATACCTCGGCATAAGGGAGATTATGCACCAATTATCTAGTCAAATGCTCAAATAAAAATATAATAATATTTAATTTTTCATTTGATGCCTTGACCACGTGTATAATGAAATAAAATTATCATAGCTATAGCCGTGCTCTGATCTTTTTTTTGGGGCATAGAATTCCTCTAAAAACATCTAATGTACACAAAGGAATTGATTACTGATTCTGGTATTCTTTCTTTATTGCTTTGTTCAATGAAGCCACTGTCTACACCGGAGTACTCTTCACATGCATGATTTATTTCATACAATTGTGCACTGCTCGAAAAGGTCAGACTAAATCAAATCCATGTTCTTTTTCTTCCCAATATCAGTCAGAATCAATACCCAATTCAACATGTCCTGAAATTGATGAGCGCAAGTACAATATGCCTTTTTCATTTGCCTACGCTAAGTAGGTACAATTACATCCTAAAGGATTCCTTTTACCCTTCCCCTAAAACTTGGGAAAACAAATGGAAACTGTAATAATCGAGGCCACTCTCAGAAAACCCCTTATTTTCTGCAGGTTATTAGGCTTCCTTCTTCTTGACTCTGTATGGATATTTCTGGTATATTGAAATGCTACTGATGACAAGTGGAAGAGCCACGAGACAATACACTGATGGCGGCTTTCCTTCAAAAAGGAACTGCAGCATGGCTGTTACAAGAAGTGCAGAAACAATGACAAACCCCTGCACGCATTTGAGAAAATTTTGCTACCGTAAGTATCATTGAGACAGTGATGTGGTATGGAGATAAATTCAAACAATAAAATATTTATGACATAAAAGGAAGAGTGATTGGTCCTTCAGCTTTAATAACACCCTAAAAAGGATATTCTGAAATCTGCATTCCAGCAGATGATCCAGGTCACTTGGCCTCCCTTTACCTCCACCCCTCTTTGAAGTCAATACATGGACTAGGAAAATTACTAAGAAGTGACATCAATGGCTTTAAGTTTGAGACTTTTTTCACTTGATTATTTACAACATATGCAATTCGATGGCCCATATGTCGACCTGCAGCCAATCTATCATCACTTTACCCTTCAATACTCCATCCTAAATAGTCACCAATTACTTTTATGTAGTTATGCTTACCTTTCTCACACCACCAGCAAGGCTGGTGACAAGGCCAACAAGAATCCCACCAAGAGCATTAGCTACAACTGGAATCTGAAAAAAATAAAAATAAAAAAGGAAGACAATTGTATTTAAACTTTATGATGTATGCATCATAGTAGTTAAAACATAAACAGATTGCCAAAATAAACTTACAGGCATCCATAATATAGATCATAGTAAATTAACTCACAAAATTCCATACCCAGTCTTATTCTATCCTTTTCCTGGTTGTGCTAAACCCAAGAGCATCCCCATTTCTCTCTAGAGAAAATTTTCCAAATAAAATAGGACTATTACCAAAGTTAGTGGAGTCCAACCATAAAAGAATCCATGGCGTCTGATAGTTTCTCCATCTGGAGACTTAGAGATACTAGCCAGTAAGCACAAGCTTCCAACAATAGACATTTCTACAGTCATCAAGTATGATGAGTGCTTCTTAACCTGTAATAAACAACATATTAAGGAACAGAGAGAAAACTAAGCCTTTATACTAATTTGTATCTTCAAACTGAAGACTGAGCCATTTCTCACCTGAGAAGCCCATTGACATAATGCAGAAGCTAGACCAGAGAGCACAGAAGCAACCAAGACTGGGACAATTCCATAAAATAGAATTTGGTCAGGGTCACCACTACTTGAACCTTTGCTAGAGCCTTCACCAATGCTTAGAAGAACAGCTGCCATAATCAACAAGAAAAGAGCCCCAATTTGTTGAATTGACTGCTTTTGCCTGCATAGAAGCACCACAATCAAGCCAAATAAGCTCACAAGGATCCTGACAATACCATTACTATTTCATCCATGTCAATAAATGCCTTATCATTAAAATGATACCATTTTTCAAAGAAAAACAATTAAAGAACTGTCAAATTCATGCAAAATATATAATAACCAGTACTTAAGTCATTTGCAAAACTCAAAAGCATTCCAGCAAATCAGTAGCTATAAGTTCAGAGCAGCACAGAATAATGAGTAAAATATTTAAACATGAACATAGTTCTAGCACCCATAGGAACCAGTTGATCTGTACTAAATTCTCTAACTGAAAGGAGATAATATCATCTAGGCAGTTTCTTTCACAGGACAACCCTCAAAGGAGATAGATGATAGACAAAGGAGCTGTTGAGAAAGATACCTCAGTATGATATATGTAAACAAGGCAGTGAAAAATATTTTTGTCTGGTTCAGCATTGAGAATGTCAGTGAATCGAGATTCCTGTAAGATATCTGCAACAAACTGTTTTGAAGTGCATAAATCGCAGCTGGAAGACCTGATGCAGTCAGTGAGCCCACCAAAGTCCATTCCTTCGCCATTTTCTTTAAAGTACCATCTTTTGCCATGAGAATCAGAGCACATATAACCTAGTAAGCATATTCAAAAGCAAATGATCTTAGAAATTGATATGCTTAAATGTGAACAGAACAAGACATAAAGTAAAATAAAGCATACGCAAAATTACCTTAGCTATCTCACATGTCAAGACTGATGAAGTTACAATTACTTCTCGTCTGTAGAAAAAAGATTATCATGAGTTAAAAACTTGAAAGAAAAATTGTTCAAACATACTCAAAGTATCAGAGTGAGGGGAACACATTTATAGCTGTTACCTGTGGTGTATCAATCCATATACATGTGCGCAGAGGCACGTGTGTATTCGAGTGTACAATCAATATTAAACTGAATGAACATCCTAGCATTTCAAACTTTAAAAGACCGCATCAAGATATGGAAAGAAAGAGCCATGAAAATATCTGATCAATTGATGCCAATGAAGATACTTAAGTACTAATTGCATAAAAGCAGCAACAAGCCAAGATGATGCTTCAAGTTCAAGATAGAAACAGAATGGTAAAAATGCAAATGAAAAATCTCAAAGTTTTAACAGGTCCAAAAATAAGCTGTCTTCCAGACAAATTCAAAGGTCTCTCTACTTATGCTGCCAATCTTAAGAAGAAAAAATAAAAACTAGGCAAAATCATAAAAATTTCACTACAACTTTGCCAAAAGCTCATGATACACTAATCCTCATGAAATAAAACAAAATTTTAGTTCCTTTGATCAGTTGCTAATTTTTCCAATCTCCACCATAACCGAAAACCAGATTTCGAAATGATCAATCAAAAAGTAAACTAGATTAAATCCAACATTTGATTAATTACGAGCCAAATCAAGAGGCGAGAATTTGAGTAAACAGAATTTAAATAAATTAAAATTTGGGGGAAAATATTGTTACCTGGTGAAGCGTTTGGAGATAAGAGGCTGCGCTCCATATTGAAAAGTCAGCAACATGGAGTAAAGCCAAACGCGTGGACTCATTGTCCCGGGGTTTGGAGTTGAAGCTTTAGGCTTTATCGCCGCCATAATTGGCGACCTTAACGAAGAAACTTTTGCAGGATTTTTTCTTTACCGTCTCAACGTCGTTCTTCGCCTTGCTAGTCTGGTTGTTTTGCTGGCTGATGCAATGGGAGATGGATTTAAACTGGGATCGGAGAATAATTCCCTGTGACAACAAATCCCGGTTAGTCTTGCGATGACCGTTTTCGCAAGTAATACAGAATAACCTCAACGGCGTCGTTTTACTTTCTTCGGTTTAAACCCGCTCAGATGTCAAAACTCAAAGACGGCCCCAAAAAACTATATGAAAAGTACGTGTATTATTACAGGTTTTACTCGATCGATTTTGGAATGAGCTTTAATTAGGTATAATAACTCAAATCAAATCTTGACGAGTAAGACGTTAAGTGCATTTCAAAGAAATCAGTAAATTATCAAATAAATAAAATTAATATTTATAAGTAGATAAAATTTGTTATAAAACTAGATCAAATTCTTACATCGTCTAACTTAAAAACTTGAAAAGCTTCCTTGATTGACGGCTGGCGCATTCAGAACATTTTTGCAGTAGCCCGACATGTGTATCTTGGCTTCGATTAGTCGAAATGATCTAATGGGCCCTTGGGAACGCACGCCTGTACGGCACAATTCTTTCGTTTTAATTACTGTTACCTTGTTACAAGACGGGTCAAACTTGAGAGCCGCTGAATGAAAAGGAGGGGCGCCGACACATCAGGGATTGGCTGGCATTGGGCAAGGTAATGCTGGGCTAAAGATTGTATTATTAGTAATTTTGTTTTTTTTTTAAGTTCCAATTTTAACATGACAATATTTTCGGCACGAAAGATTCCGAACGTTGGCATACAACTAAGGGCACGTTTGGTTAAGTGCAAATAAGGGACATTTCTTGTAATTTAATTTAGTGTAATCATTTTATAATGTTTGAATTGTGTTTTGTATAAAATGAATAGTAACGTGATTCCATTGAATGTCATTGCAATCCCTCTTGGAAGGAAATTAACTTTCCCTTTTCATATTTCTATCCAATTTCACCTCTCAATCACTACTTCAAATGCTTTCTATTCTATTGTCATTGATGTAATTTGTTCCGACCTCCTTTTAAGGGTCTTAGTTAATCTCAACTTGTTAAAAAAAATTTTTCAAACCTATGAAAGAATGAGAGGGAAAATAGTTTGAGAGATCAATTTTGCTACGTACTTTGACTTAGCATTTTTTAATATTTAATCAAACTTCAAATTTTAAAAGAGATTAGTAATCTTTCGTTTAAGTCAGAGAAAACATTGTATGTAATGAAAAATACTTTTGATTAATATGAAAATTTGAAAAAAAAAAATTTGTTTGTTTTTTTTTTTCTCTGCTTGATTGATAGGTTCTTATGGATAGTTTTTTTTTTGTTAATGAAGTTTATGATATGTACTAGTTTTTTTTTTTTTTTAATATCTAGATACTCTTTGATTATAAGGGGTGCTTGTTTTGCTGTTGGATGGGGCGGGGATGTTCTAGGTCCTGCAGGACTTTTTTGTTCTTCTGCATATTTGTTCAGGTGGTTTGGAGGTTCGGTCATTCTCTTGTTGGTTGTTCTTGTTTAATAATTAATGAAATTTTAATTTTCAATAAAAAAAAAAAAAGAAGAATATGGGAATTTGGGAGAAATGAAAATACAAATGGCTGAATGCTTGCTTCTCCACTTTGATGTAAAATGCAAGAAAAAAATAGCAATTTCAAATCTTCAAATATTTTGTGTCTTGAGGATTTAATTTACCAATGGTTTAACTCTGTTGGAAGAATACATTTCAATTTTATTCTACCATCCAAAGGACATTAATATTCATAGATATTATTATAAAAATAAATATATAATAATTTAAAAATATTTTTAATATTTAAATAATTAATAATTAATTTATGTTATTTTTATTTTGTTATAATTTATTTTAAATGACAAAATTTTAAAAATTAAATATTTATTCATAAAAAGAATGAGTTTATTTAATTTTATATTTTCATATATAAAGGTAATTTTATAAATTAATATTATATTCTTAATAAATTATTTTCAAATTAAACACTATAATGTAATATTCTCAACAATCTCATTTTCTGCGATCATCACTTTCTCATATTATACCAAATGTTACAAAATTATCTTCGGTCAAAAGCCTCTCCAGTCCCTATACTCTTTAATTTTGTTCAATTTAGTCCTTATACTCAAAATCGAAGTAATTTAATTCCTTAATTTTGTAAATTACGTCAATTTAATCTTTTCTCTTAACGGCATTCAATTTTACCTTTAAAGGATGACATCAGCGATGACACGATAATAACATGCTGACATGATAGTACCACGTGACAGATAAACAAATTTTGAAAAAAATTTCTACTACGTCATAGAAATTAAATTAAACAAAAATATATAATACATTAACTAAATTGAACAAAATTGAAATATTGAGATATTAAATTGAAAAAAATATTTGAAAAATATAAACTTTAAGTAGATTATTGATATGCTTATCAATGAGTTAAATAATTAAATGTAAAAGATTTATAGTATTAAAAAAATATATAAATAGTTTCTCACTTGATTATTTCATTATAAAATATGTAAATTAATTTATCTTTTTACAAAAATTAAGTTTGAATTCTTCTTATATTAAAAAAATTTTTAAAAAAATTTCATACTTGAAGTTAAATTTATATAAATAATTTACATTATATTAAAATAAAATAATATAAAATGACTAAATATGTTGATTTAGTTACAACTTTTACAATTTACAAATACACATTCTTTTGAAATTATTCAACTGTTACCTAATTAACATTTTATTTAAATTTTCTCAAATTAGCAAAATATTTTTATTTAGTTACAATTTTCAAAATTTACAAATACACATTCTTTTGCAATTATTCAACTCTTACCCAATTTACCTTTTATTTAATTTTACTCAAAATTTCTTATAAACGATTTTATTTAAATTCAAATTCCACAATCAAATTTTGTTAAATTTAAATTTAAATTATTAATTTGGATCTATAAAAAATTTGTCAATAAAATAAAATGGTACAAATATTTACTATTATATTTAACTTTATAAACCATAAATGCAGTTTTTAATCTCGAAAATTTAAACTTAAAAAATATAACTTGAGATATTAAACAAATAAAAGCATAAAAAATAAATAAAAAATTGAAAGGGTGAAATTCATATTCTATAGTTGTAATAAAAAGTTTGCCATATCTAAATTAAGTAAGTCAAAACAAAAAATTATTTTTATAATTATTGTTAACTTTATATCTTCGTTCTTCATTTTTTTAAAAGAAAACACCAAATCAATATATTTTACAAATTTGACATTAGCTCAAGTTAAAAACTAAGTTAAATAAATTTCAAATTTTTATACTATTATAAATAGAAGAAAAAAATTTATTTAATCATTTTATATTATTTTATATTAATGAATATAAGTTATTTATCTAAATTTAATTTTATGTATGAACTTTTTTTCAAAATTTTTTTTATAGAATGAGTATTCAAACTTAATTTTTGTAAAAAATATAAATTAATTTATATATCCTATAATCAAATAATCAAGTAATAAAATATTTATATATATTTTAACATCATAAATCTTTTACACTTAAATAGTTAGCTTATTAATAAGCATATTAATAATCTACTTAAAGATTTATATTTTTTAAATAATTTTTCAATTTAGTCCCTTAACAGCTCAATTTTATTTAATTTAGTCCTTGTATTATATATTTTTATTCAATTTAATCCCTATGACATGGTAGATTTTTTTTTTTAATTTTTTGATTTGTCATGTGGTATTGCCATGTCAGTATATTTGTGCCATGTCAACACTGTCACGTGAAATGCCACATCATCAAAACGTGACACGTTAGCTTTGATATTATTGCTGACGTCATCTTTTAATGGTAAAATTGGATGCTATTAGAGAAGGGGATTAAATTGATGTAATTTTTAAAATCAAAAAATTAAATTATTTCGATTTTGAGTATAAAGACTAAATTGAATAAAATTAAAGAGTACAGAAACTGAAATAATCTTTTGACCAATTATCTTCTTAACAATCATATACTCAACAATCAAATTCCTAATCAAATATCAAACATCAGCTAAAAGACATTCTTTCTTCGTTAAGTCATAGCAAAATTAAGAGACATTCTACTGTTTCGAAATCATGATTAATTATATGTTTGAGATTTCAATTCAATTTAAAAAATGTCTGGATTCTAATCTTATAATCGGAACAAGATTTTGGATTCAAGTAGTATCGAACCGTTTATACGAGCCCGCTTCAATCAGCTCCCATCAGCTGAAAGTTGGGCTTATCTCTCCGGCAAAATGTTATCAATAGTGAAAGGTTCAACTCTTGAAGCAAAGGTGTGGCGGGCAACTAAGAATGAATGCAAAAAGGTGCTGCGTTGCGGACAACTTGCACACAAAATGACGCTTTGTGGTTAAGAGTTGGCTTAATGGCCAAAGGGGCATCGGCATTAATAATTATTGCCAGCATGCGGGAGTTGATCACAACTCACGATTAAACGAGAGACAATCGTTGAGCTTCACATCTAACTGTGCTACCTTTAAAACGGGACATCAAAGTGGCATATAAATGAAGAATCTAAAAATTCATTTACTTAGGCTTTATATTGAAGTAATGTACAATATATTTGTTTTGAATCTTTTTTATGGAAAAGTAATTTAAATATTTATTTATTTTAAAAAATGTATATAATTAATATTTAGTATTCCTCGTACTGCAATTTCTTTTTTTGACCCTATTAACTTGTATAAACTATAAAGCTTTTTAAAACAAGTAAAAATGAGAAAATAATAACATAGTTTATTTTGAAACTGAAAATAATAAAATAATTAATAAAATGTGTTTGAAGTGAATACTTTTACATATTTGTCATGAATAACTGATAAAAGTTGCAAGAACCCAAAACAGTTGCGAATAATTTTAAGGACTAGTAGTATATCTTTTGTTTTTAGAGCAATTTAACAATTATGCTTAGAGAGTTTAGAGTATTTTACGTAAAGAAGTTGAATTGAGGATGCGACTATTATTACTGTTGCTTGTGTGTATATATAACTATAATGAAGAAAGATTCCATTTGAATCTCGCAAAGTACTGACAACCTTAGCAAGATTTAAAACAAATGAACTAATTCCCGGCTATGATCGCAGACATCTCAACTCACAAGAGGCCCATTTGATGAAGAATCGAACGATGAGGGTCTGAGGTGCACCAAATAGAAAACGCTTCACGAAACAACTGAAAATTTGTACGGTAAAAGGTCCAAGATCCCCAAACGATTGACCCCACCTTTAAGAATCTCTTTCGAGGGTCAAAAGTCTGAAAATTCCACAACCCTAATAAAGAATTTCAGTAACAGTCTGTAGATTTGGTAACTGGCAGAAACCAAGGGGGAATCTTGGCCAAAAGCTAGTCAATATCAACGGCCGTGATCAAAGGACGCTTATTATTTAAATCACAAAATCCACTCACATTCCTACTGATTCCTTCCCAGCAGCCTCCACCCTTCGTTCGAAACCCAGCAACAAAGGTCAGTCATGTGTGGAATACTTGCAGTCTTTGGCTGCGTTGATAATTCTCAGGCTAAACGTTCCCGTATTATCGAACTATCTCGAAGGTGATTTTGAATTAGTTTTTAGCATTTCAAACTTTTGTTTTTTCCTTTTTTTAAAGAAAAAATTTTATCAGTGGAAATGATTGTTGATTTTGATTGAAATGGAGAGTATAGATTGAGGCATAGAGGTCCTGATTGGAGTGGAATACATTGCCATCAAGATTGTTACCTTGCTCATCAGCGTTTAGCTATCGTAGATCCGACTTCAGGAGATCAGCCCCTCTATAACGAGGACAAGACTGTTATTGTCACGGTATACTTTCTTTTTTTTTTTTTTTTCAAATTTATTTAGTTTATTTGCTAAATGTTGGAAGTAATTAGGGAAATGTAATTGTGTCTGGTATTTGAGAAATTGGTGATGGTGATTTATAATTATGAAAATAAATATTTTTTTATTAAATTACATGGAAGTGTGTACTTCTTGTGTGTCAATTTCCATTTGTTAAGACCTTCCAAAAAGAAAAATCCATTTGTTAAGGTACTGTTTGGCTTGCTTGTGCTACTTGTTTATTTAACTTAAAATGTTTATTTGGATATAAAAGTAAATAATGTTTTTCAATAATTAGAAGTTAAAATTATATATTTCTTTTGGGAAACAAAATGTATACACTTATGTTAGAATTTGGTGTTGCATTTTTATGTAGAACAAATATGTATGATTTTAGTCATTTGTTTATTTTTAAGTAATTATGATTTTATATTATAACATTTAGTTTTGTGTTATAAACTTATAACATATATTTTTTTGGAAGAAAAAATGCAAATAAAAAAAAGCAAGAAGTGAATGGAGCGTAAGATTTTTCTTACTTGCTCTCTATATTTGCCTTTTATTTTCTCCAAAGTTGCTAAAAGGAAAAAAAAACAAAATTGTACATAATAATAACAAACAAATGCTTAAAATATAACATAGATTCAAGCACGGTAGTTCTATATGAAAGCAAAATTATGCATTTTTTTTGTACTTAATTTTTTAAAAATATTATTTGCTTTTTTCAACCAAACATGCTTTTTCCTTTTTGATTATGGAAGCACAAGATAAATAGTAAAACCAGAAACCTATTGGAAATACAATGATTTCCACTTTCTTCATCTTGCCATGTTCAATAATAATAAAAAGAATATTATCTAGATTTGTTTTCTTAATTTTAATATAACTTTGTGGTGCCACTCTCAATTAGAATGCAATGTTTGATTTTCATTTCATGTTTGGTTGATGATTATAGGTTAATGGAGAGATATATAACCATAGACAATTGAGAGAAAAGCTGAAATCCCATCAGTTCAGAACCGGAAGTGACTGTGAAGTGATTGCTCACCTTGTAAGTACTTGAGAGGTTGGACATTAAATTCAGTTTTTTAGATCATTTTCTTTTCCCGTGTGTTTTTCATGCTTTGTGGGGTCTTTTTACTTAATTGTATCCTCTGTACTAATTTGGCTACTTACCTTTGCCAGTATGAAGAATATGGAGAAGATTTTGTGGACATGCTGGATGGCATGTTCTCGTTTGTCCTTCTTGACACTCGTGACAAAAGTTTCATTGCAGCTCGAGATGCAATTGGCATTACCCCACTTTATATTGGATGGGGCCTTGATGGTACACAGTTTTCCTTCTTGTAGGCACTAGCCATTAAGTCTTGGTTGTAGTTTACTTTGTCAGTGGCATTATTGGATTTAAAAGAAGCTTCCTTTTCTTTACACTTTTGTGTCAATATTTGAGCAAGCTTTTGATTCATGGTTCTATTCAGATGTATGATATATAGCAAAAGTTTAGCTAGTTAATAGGCTAATTAGCTTGTTGTTTGTGAACCTGGTCTTGGCTCCAGTGGTCGGCCCACCCCCTTAGGGAGTAGCAGACTCATATATTAGGTTCAACCACCCACTTCTTAAAAAATCCAGAGGTTTATCCCCTTAAAGTTTTCCCAGAAAGAGAAAAGTTTTGTGATAATGAACATCTTTGGAATAATTATCTTTTTCCTTGCCCTTTTGATTTTTTTTGAAAACTCAATGTAAGTTGTAGTTAAGAAACATGCAAAACATAAAGCTAGCTTGTGGTGCTGGATGTGTTCAAGTTTGGTTGGATTTGATGCTTTGGGCTTAGTTCTTTTGTCTGTGCTTGATTAATAGTTTTCCATTTCTAATTCTAAGTTCTTATTTGCCCCCTCCTCCTTGTTATGGATGCATACTTCTACGCTAATTAATGCAATTTACTTTGCAGGTTCGGTATGGTTTGCTTCTGAGATGAAAGCTTTGAGTGATGATTGTGAACGATTTATGTCTTTCCTCCCAGGCCATATATATTCAAGCAAGCAAGGTCCTTCTTCTTCTTTGGATATTCAAGTTCTTAACTTGCTTAAGAATTGATCATAGAACTTCTGAATGTTGTATGGAACAAGATATTCTTCTCTTCTCAGTTCCGCTGTGAATGTTATAAATTCCCCTTTGTTTGTTAATGTTGCATGCAATTCCCTTGATATGTTGCATTTGAAATGTCTGCAGGAGGGCTCAGAAGATGGTATAACCCCCCATGGTACTCGGAGCAGATTCCTTCAACCCCATATGATCCCAGAGTTCTACAGGAGGCCTTTGAGAAGGCATGCTTTAGACCTCTTTATATTCTTGTTTTGATTTTATTGGTTTTCTATTATCACTTTGGAATTTCATGTCTTTATTTTTTCTCTCATTTTGCTAAAACACGGGTGGAAAACGGACCATGTAATTGAATCTATTTTGTGAAGTAAGCAGTATTGACTAAGTAGTCACCATGGTATTACTGTGAAGCGGTCTCATGCTACTGCAGTAAAGCATTGTTCAGAATATGGTAGGAGAACCAATTGAAACGTCTTTGCCTCCCTGTGATGAGGGCTCCACTCTTCCCCTGGTGGATTAGGGTCAGCATAGTTTCTGGAATCTGCTTTATCATTCTTTTTCTTCTTGTGCCCACCTCTGTTTAGGAGGAGCTTTGATACTGACTGTATGGCTCTTTCTGTAATTCTGTGTTGTCCTTTTCCAGTAGTTCTCTGTCTGTCCGACTCAAATAAGGAAAATTGTTAATGAAATATTTTAAAATTCTTAATATTTGTTTAAGGATTTTTGTTGTTTTGGTGGATCAGTCATCTGAATCCTTGAAGAGGCACATGCATTTAGCATTTGTTATTGTTCCCTTGACTTTATATTAATAAATGTTGTTGGACTTACTTCTGTACTTTTCCATTTATGTTTCAGCACTAAGATTTGCTTGTGAATTTATTTTAGGCGGTGCTTAAGAGGCTCATGACTGATGTCCCATTTGGAGTGCTGCTATCTGGAGGGCTGGACTCATCACTTGTTGCTGCCGTAGCTTCCCGTCACCTAGCCAATTCAGAAGTTGCTTGCCAGTGGGGGTCACAGCTACACACCTTCTGCATTGGTTTGAAGGTATTAATACTTACTTTCCTGTGGCTCAGCTATACATTCCATATCCTCTTACTATCTTGGTTTTCTTCGGCCATTAATTGATGAGTGAATTTGTAAAAGATATGCCTGTTGATTAGATATATTTGTTATTACCTTAAATGCTATGAATGTTTCAAAGTGAGTAGCTGATTGATAAATCAAATTCTTTAACTAATCATTGAAGAATGCTGTATACTTGCATTGTGAACTGCTACTTGTCATATGCAAATAATCTTATGCAAATTAATTTTACTAATATCTACATCCTTTCTCTTTCTAGTTGTTGGGATGAATTTCTGCAGCTTTTAATAGCACACTCTACTTGATCTTATTTTTGAAATATAACTTGATTTTTTTATCGCTTTGTTTGAATTATCTGTGACATTTTGTTATTCAGGGTTCTCCTGATCTTAAAGCCGCAAGAGAGGTAGCAGATTATATTGGAACTCGTCATCATGAGTTTCATTTCACTGTCCAGGTAATTTCCCGCTTCATTCAAAACAAGGATGAATATGTTCGTTTGAACTTTTGGGAATAAATGATTAAGGTTCTTTCTCCTATTTTGACCTATCAGGAAGGAATAGATGCTTTGGAGGAAGTCATCTACCACATTGAAACATATGATGTGACAACTATTAGAGCCAGCACCCCCATGTTTCTTATGTCAAGAAAAATCAAATCTTTAGGAGTGAAAATGGTTCTTTCAGGGGAAGGTTCTGATGAAATTTTTGGAGGTTACTTGTATTTCCATAAAGCACCTAATAAAGAGGAGTTTCATGAAGAAACATGTCGGAAGGTATTCCAGATGACTGTTACTTTTTGTTTTCCTGGATTTTAGTTAAGGAACTTGTGGAATTGGTATATTAGGCTTGATTATCTGACTACCCGTTGTATAATGTTGGCTTTCTGATGGTGTTCTAATAATTCAACAGATCAAAGCTCTTCATCTTTATGACTGCTTGAGAGCAAATAAAGCAACTTCAGCATGGGGAGTTGAGGCTCGTGTACCCTTTTTGGATAAAGAGTTCATTAACATTGCAATGAGAATAGATCCAGAGTGGAAAATGGTATGATACTTGTAGATTTTTCATTTACATTACATTCTGTGGTTTAAGTGTTGAGAAAAGGGGTGCTGTGTCCATCTATACTGGAATAAATTAGACACGAGCTTTACGGCCATCACATGAGAATAGTAATGAACACATAGAGGTTATTTTCCTTGTTAGCTTTATTGTTTATTAATCTATCTCCAGTTTTTCCTGCATGGTTATCATTCCTGGTTTCATTTGTTCATTTGTGGGGTTAACATTTCACTTTGTGATGTGGTGTCATTGGCCATTCTTAAATGTGAGATATAATTTTGTTTTTGGTGCTTTCATCCATTGTGTAAGGTGGTAGTTGGTTTTCTAAGTTTTTTTATTTGATAATGAGCTGATGCAAATGATAAGTGTGGATCAGTTACTTGATCAATACTTGCTAGTTTCTCATGTTGGTGAATGAAGAGTTATAAAATTTAGTTTTATATTTAGACATTCTTTGTGCAAGGGAATGTAATATACACTTAAGGTTATTTAATTAAAATTTTTGCAGATAAGTCCTGATCTTGGAAGGATTGAGAAGTGGGTGTTACGTAATGCATTTGATGATGATCAGAAGCCATATCTGCCGAAGGTGGGTAAATCTGCTTTCGCAACATTCTTGCCATCTAGCAAATGTACTGGGCTTTATCATTTTTTCTGGTCCTGTTTCCTTTGACTATAAAAATTTACGGGAAGTAGTTGTTCTTGAAACTGCCTTTTTCCTCTCTGTTTCAGCACATTTTGTATAGGCAGAAAGAGCAGTTCAGTGATGGAGTTGGGTACAGTTGGATTGATGGTTTGAAGGACCATGCAGACAAACTGGTAGGCTTAATTGTTTGTAGTTCTTCTGGGAGACATTTTCCACTTGGCTGCATAAAAACAATCTATTGTTTCTAAACTTGACAGGTCACCGATGCAATGTTGATGAATGCAAGCTTTATCTACCCTGAGAATACTCCAACTACAAAAGAGGGATACTATTACAGAGCTATCTTTGAGAAGTTTTTTCCGAAGGTGTTGTATTGTTCACTCTCTATTTTTCCATCCATTTCTTTTATGTATATCTAGAAAGAGGCATGTTGTAGTGTATTCCTCTCAAAGCAATTAATTTTATGTCCCTCAAGTTCACAACTAGAAATTAACCTCTATCCCTTGAGGAGAAATGGGATTCTTAGCCAACAACGGTGTAAAAAAGGCCTAGATATTGTGAGATTATTAGGCATGTGAGACTCTAATTCAGACCAAACAAGGATCAAAGATGCTCTATGTGATTAAAATAAATTCTGAAAGATTTTCTGAATCAAATACACCTCCAGTATATATTTTTTACTTTGTCTGTTCCTTTTTTCATCGATTTTCTTGGTATTGCTTATTAATCCTCCAATTACAAGCAGAATGCTGCAAGGTCAACCGTTCCAGGAGGTCCAAGTGTGGCCTGCAGTACTGCTAAAGCAGTGGAATGGGATGCGGCATGGTCCAAAAATCCTGACCCATCTGGTCGTGCTGCTCTTGGTGTTCATACTGCTGCTTATGAGGAAGCAGTGGATGTCAAGCCTGCTGATCCGAACAATGGTCCTCCCCAGAAGATAAAAAAAGGAATTGTCGAAAAGAATGCAACAGTTGCTTAAGGGAACTTATTGAGCATCTTTGTTTGACAGCTGACTAGTAGACCAAGTTGGTTGCTGAAGTGAAAAGGTATTTTATTTCACTGCCAATTGTTAAATTCTATATTAAGAAAAAATAGGCATTGACTAACACTTTTATTTCCTTGGCTAACCAATGTTGACGATATATAGATGTTCTAAAGAAGCTGCCATAGTTGAATGATTTGCTAATGAAAAGCATTTTACATGTAATTGCCTCAGTTTGATTGACATCAATTTTGTACCCAATTCTGTAACAGATATTTACAACAAGCACTTCGCATCTTGAAGGGCTGCAGTGTCATATCAATCCAAACGTTATAAGTTGCTTTCGTGTATTTAAGCCTTTCTTCTTTCCCACTCGTTTCTCTCTTGTGGTATTGAGCTCTTGGCTAGGCTTTGTAGGGTTGTTGGTTCATCATCAATCGGTACTAGCTTGTTGGTCTGGGTTTCTTATGCAGGTTGTAACTTGTAATAACTAATACGTTGTGTAATGTTGTTTCCTCTTGTGTCAATATTTATTTCTAATATTTGTTGCATGCACGGCCTGAAAGTAAAAATAGAAAGAAGAAAAAGCTGGAAGTTTCGACCTTAGAAATTTCTTCCAAGTTTAATACCGTAAGCCTATCCAATCCTTCTTTCGTTCTCTTTTCCCCCCTATGCAAATTCAAAAGAAATAACGGAAGGCCAATCCCGCAGCCTCCATCCTACAGGCTTGAAGGATGTATTGCCGAAGATTTAAAATTTCAAGCTAAAGCTGAGGCTTGGAGAAAAGTCTGTTTTGAAGGCAAAAAGATTCTTCAACGTGTTCTAGTTGGGCACAATTGAACATGCTGTTGTGCGAGATAATGAAAGATCTATTGTATTATGTGCCCAGAAAGAAAATCGATCATGCTAATATTTGAGTTACTTAAAGAGAGTGAGCAATGAAGTTGCCAACAGCATTGACTAAATGAGAGATAAAAATGAGAACTAATTGATATAGTTACCAAAAACATATTATTTTTGAGGCTTAATATATATATATATATATATAAATAGTTGAATGTGCGTATTCCGTACCTATCGTATACATTAGTAGATACAAAGTAATTGATGGAAGAAATCGTATAATTTTCTTTTTTGAATTTGTGTTTCAAGATAGGTAAATATATTAGAGGATGCACGTGCATAAAAATCTAGTGAAATGTGCATTTTCGTTAATTTTTAATGACATTAACAGACACAATGTGCTTTTGTAATTTTGTCTATAAACTCAAATGAACTTCCTGCATAAATTAAAATCTTTAAAATTTAAAAAACCAAAAAACTTTTCTCTGCTTTTACAATTTTTTTTTTCTTAAAAAACCCCAAGCACCCACTATAGTAAAAATTCTATATTCGTTTACCATTTAGTTCAAATATCTGGAGGTCCAAACTAAACTTTCATCAGGAAATGCCAGAATCGAATAATGGCATAATACATTTATGACTTGAGACAATATAATGGAAATGGATTGCAGAGTCCTTAATCCATGCATCTCAACTGCGGTAGAATACAACTGCATCGACTACTCATTAATCACTCTCCAAAGTGAATAAGCAAGTGATGAGCAAGAACTTATCAACTAATTTTGCTGAAATGTATTGTCAGTAACATTCACCCACAATTCGACGTGTGCCAGAAACTGTGAAGTATATACATATGCGTTTGTTGTATAATACAAGGGCTGGGCATCTATGTACAAAGCATGACAAAAAGGGAACGACATGTACAATGAAAGATTCCACTTCCTGTTGTTAATTCTGTCAGCACACAGGTAGAGATGATTGTGCCAAAGGAAAAACCACCAGAATCACCAGTGCTCAATCATCGCATTGGCCTCATGCTTCAAAGATGTTTTACCACCGACAAATTCCAGGTGTCTCTGTTCTACTTAAAGCAAGTATTTCCTCATATTTTGATCCATATACAAAGCCCCACAACTGCAAGACGAGGGTAAAGTTTTGCAACTTGTTCTATTAAGATTATATTTCGTGATCAAGTTACAAAGAAGCCACATGTAAAGTAGTGAACCCAACAGAACAGCGACATGGGTGTGGAATGGAGAGAGAGAGAGAGAGAGAGAGGAATCACGCATACCTCAATCTCCTTCACTTCAAAGTCTTCAGAGAACGCAAGACAGGGGTTTCCATAGGTTTCTGAGAATGAGCTTGACCCATTCAACCTTACATAAAAATTTGAATATTTCAGAAAGCAGTGTTTGATTGACAAGTTTGCCAGCATCAAACTTATTTCTTACGAAAAGAGATCTGATTAACACAAGAATTCTATTTAAAAAGAGGGAGAAAGAGAAGGGAGATGGGGACAGAGGGTACGAGATATTTTTACTTAAAAGAACCAGTGAGGGGCAGATATCTCACAGATCACCATCTAGATAGAGTGCAAAATGGCCACCACCACCAATTGCCAGAAATTCAGTGGAACACAGAGTGAAATATCGATTCGCACCTGTTCCATATTTGCAGTTAGATCCACCAAGTTTACTCAGAGAGAAACTGCTTTAAACACCAAAGAAAGCTGGAACAGTGAGTCATTAGCCCAATCCCCCTCACAGAGCAGGTCAAACATGCATGAGCACTATGCCATTTCAGCTATCAATATACTACATACTAACACAGACACACAAACTTTCATTTGATAGTAACTTTTTCAACACCAGATGCTCTGACTTTTAAACAGCTAAGAATCAAAATATTGTGACAATTTTGAAATGGTAGACAAAGATGGAAATACCTGTGGGACGGAATATAACCGGGTCACCAGGTCTATTTGTGAAAACAAAGGTACTATTTGTTCCCTGTTGAAAATGTAATGTCAATAACATATTTATACGAAATATCCGCTGGATACAAGAAGTGTTTTCTAGCATCACCTGGTATTTCTTATTAGTTGGTTTTAGGGGTGCCTCAACCAGTCCACCAAACACTGCACCTTTACGGTCTCCAACAACCTAAGAGAAAATAAACGCAATGATCAAAGTCGAACAGAATCATCACAGACAGAAAATAAACATGCCTACATGCATGCTAACATGAAGTAATAGTAGCGCAGCCAAATCACTAATACGAACAATTGTATCACAATTGAAATAAGAATCAATCATCTCCTACTCTCAAGTAGACACATATCAGATTAATGTCTTTCTAGGACTCTTGAAGTCCAAATAAAACTCATAGATGCTCAAGCACTGTTTATTTGAAAATAATAGATAAATAAAGTAAAATAGAAGGATGGAAAACCGAAATTGAGAAAATTCTGCAGATTATAACAAAAGGTGATTTATTTTTCACTAGAATAGAAGGTGGAACTGAGAACCTCTCTCAATAGCCACTCATGAGATATAATTACAGTGATTTTAATCAAAAGGCAACCTTAAAGTTGAACTGGGGGACAAAAGAAACGGGATCAAGGTTCAAAAGTTGTTGTCCGCTACATGGGCGTGATGGCACAAAATATACCAGAAGCCCACAATTATGGATGTAAATTGACTTCCTTGTCTAAGGGCTTGCATTGGGCAATAAGACCAACAAGGATGTTAGACATCAAGTATGTTATAGGTTATAAAATTCATTGTTCAAGTATAGATGCAAAATAAATTGGATTTAAAAGCTATAGGGATCCTAGACATAGTCGCAAGGAGAACTTTTTGCTATGATAGAATCAGTTTTTGGAGAATATATATTCAAAAAGTTAAAGGTACAGACATGCCCCAAGAGGACTAATGTCCTGCATGGTGCATTGGAACATGAGAACAACATTCCTGTCCATCATGATGCGAATGATTATTCATATTTATGACAGTATGGCTGCATTATAGGCATGTGAAATATGATATAAAACCAGAGAGAAAAGTAATCTCCAGGAGAAAGTCACTTAACCATTACCAGCAAACTGAGGCCAGGCCAGAGCATGCTTCTTCTGTACAATGTTGACAATGATATACCATGCCTCCAAGTACTGTGAAGGCCAACAGAGATGTATCAATGAAAGAAAAATAATTTTTTTTCAATATAGGCAAAACTATATCCAAAGAAAGAAGAAATTCAATCCTACAAATGGAAAACCAATGCCATTCACCTGTAGAGCAATAACCACTTTCTGCCTTGAACAAGAGCTGGAAGTGAAGCATAAAGAGCACTTCTTGTTTTCTCAGTAAGAAGCAATGATGGCTCAGAAGTTTCTGGAAGATCTCCCAAAGCCAAAGGTTCCTTAACATTTTGCAAATGCCTCATCTCAAGCCCATCAAATTGAGCATCAGCCTCATCATCAATATTCATGTCAGAATCACCCTTGCAGTCTTGATTTTTGTATCCACTAATCCTAGTAGCTTGGTAGAGAGCTCTAAGTGATTGCTTACCCCTAGAAAGCAAGCTTTTCCTTCCACCATTCTCTTTCATAATTGTGTCAGATGATGCATCACCAGTTTCCTCCGGATTATCATTTTGCTCCAGATTCAGATTTTGGCCTGAATCTGAAGAAGACAATAGCGAATAAAGGAATGCAGTAAAGGAAGATGTATCAGGGCCATCAACTAGATCCCCGTTATCCTCTTCGTTGATTGACTCTAGTTGACTTCTTTTAGACTCACTCACATTTTCCTATCAAATAAATAAACAAACCCATACAATTAAAATTTGAGGATTGCAAGCTCTCAACATAATAACACTTCAAAACATATTAACTAGTCATAGCCATCGACCTCTTTGGACAATTGTGAGTCCTGGGGAAGTTTTTTATTGCAGAAAAGTTTCAAATCACAACAGGAAGCCTACAATAAAACCTGCACTTGTAAACCATTGCTGAAGTTTTGGCAAAGAATTTTAACAATCGGTCCAATAATTCTAATTAAAAGAAATGATTTCCCAGGAAGAAAAACTGAAAAGGAAAAGATGCATTCTTACAAAACCAAAACATGAATAATCAAAAAAATCAAGAGTATAACAAAACTTTAGCTGAACTGCCCAAAATCAAACTTTATATGGGCTGTTGACTAAACATCAAAACAAGGCATCATCATCATCAGCGCCATCATCATAAACATTCAAATCCTCCAAAGGGAAAAAGGGGAAAAAAAAGCCTTTTTCAAGATAACAATATATACAGAGAGAACAGCAAAAGGGGAGACACAGAGAGAGAGAGAGAGAGAGAGAGACTTACAGGAGGAGGCTGGGGAGGCTTGGAGGGTTTATCAGAGATGGGGTTAAGAAGGCCAGTGGTGAGATCAGTCACAAAGTGAACAGCTTTGCTCCTCAAAGACTTTTTCTTTCCCATTTCCTTCCTTATATTATCCAATATACGGAAGATGAGATTTTTACACCACAAGTTCCCACCTTTTTTGATAATTGGAGTGGTGTCTGATTCTATATTCCATTCATATTCTCAAAATAAGACCTTTTTCTTTTGGTTGGCTTCTACCAATTTGCCCAATACACCAAATTCGACTACAAAACAACCCTAAGTAATAATATGATATCTTTATGGACAAACAATATTCCAGTTTTATTTCTCTTTCTTTCTGGTAGCCGGAACAAAGCCAAGAGAAAGAGTATGCTTAAAGTAATATGCCTTTAAAATTGTTAAGTGCTAACCGTGTTCCATTCTGGCCTTTGGGCTCTTTCAGAAGCTATTGACAGTTGACGCAGTCTCCCATTTCTTTGGCTATTTTACTATATAGATATATATATTAAAAAGCGCAACTCGAATGGAATTAAGACTCCATGGCCCAATGGATAAGGCGCTGGTCTACGGAACCAGAGATTCTGGGTTCGATCCCCAGTGGAGTCGGCATTAACGTGCGGAAGCTGGAAGCTTTTTGATCTTCAGTATTAAATTTAGAGGCTGTTTGGCCTAGCTTTTTTCTAGCTTAAAAGCTATTATGAAGCTCTTATGAAAAATAATAGCTTTTAAAATTAAGCTAAAGTTATTTGGTAAATTTTTTTTATAAGTTTTTATTTATATAAGTTATAATTTTGGTTAAAATTATTGTAGAGAGTATTTTTTTTTAAAAGGATAATATTGTAATTATTTTTAATAGATAAGGATATTTTTGAAACAAAAATAAAAAATTTTCTTGTATTTTTAAAAGAAGAGAAGAAAAAGCTCCTCATAGGAACTTTTTTTTAAACTCTTTTTTAAAAAATTTTACCCTTTAAAAACAAGCTGCTTTTTTTTTTAAGAGCTTTTCAAAATTTACGTTTGACCTAACTTTTACTTTTAAGAGGTAGATAAGCTGAAAAAAAGCTAGGCCAAACAAGCACTTAGAATGCTTCCCTATTGTCCGTTTTAAGTTGCTTTTCCATTTTTCTAGGTTCAAAAAGCGAAATATCAAGGGGGTATTTTTTTTCAGCTCCTTTTAAGGGTTAGGATTAGGAGTTGAAGAAAAATCAAAATCAAGTAAAGGCATTTGAAAGTGAGAAATGTCGCAGAGAATTTGCAACCTGTTCCAGATGGATTGAAAGTGATTGATCAACTGCATCCTTTGACAATAGAATAACCATTTTTTACTATTAATCAATGAAAATTCAATCGTCTGAGATTAACAAAACTAACCAAATCTTGCCTTAAGGTGTAATGCAAACTTAGATAATAATTTTTTTCCACGTTCGCATGGAACAAATATTTTTTAAGAAAATTATAAATAAAGTATATATTTATAAAACAAATTAATATTAGACAAATATAACATGTATGATTATTCTTGATCTACCATGTCATCATATAATTTATAATTAAACTTATATGTTCACATTAAGTTACATTAATTATGTATTGTGGATAATTGAACTCCAATTCATACAAAGGGTTTTTCAATTGCTGAACTACCATTCAGTGAGGCCGTAAACAATGCTGAGCTTTGAGTCAACAATACGGATATAATAGCTTCTCAATTTTCTTTTTCTCAAAACTATAACCTGATAAAGGAGAAAAAAAAGCATATAAATAGTGTTTGGGAGTGGGATTTGATCGTCAGTACAAACTCCAAAGCCCGCGTGCATTCTCGAAAGTACCAGACGACAAATGATGCCCTCTCATAGGGATCAAACTTTACCTTTCCCTGTTTCTCTCTAAAATCAAAAGCTCCCTTCACTCTCCTTCAGTCCCATTCTACAAATTAACCCACCAGGAACATGTCAATTGTCCCAATCAGTGGCCAAGACGGCACTGTCGCCGACCCCGTTTCTTTAGACTTATGGGATCCATTCAACAACTTCGATCTTTGGAACCCATTCACCGATAGTTTCCCTTTCACTTTCCCTTCAGTTCTCTCCACCCATTTCCCTGGTTTCTCCAGCGAAATTTTCCCGTCCCTTGGGACTCAACTCAACTGGAGAGAAACCCCAAGAGCCCATGTGTTCAAGGCTTACCTTCCAGGGGTCACCCGGGACGAAGTCATAGTTTTCATAGATGATGACAGGATGCTTCAAATAAGCACTGAAAATGGTAACTTCATGAGCAGGTTCAAGTTGCCAGATAATGCAAGGACTGATCAGATTCAGGGTTTTATGGAGAATGGAATGCTTATTGTCACTATTGGGAAAGAAGCCTCACAGAGACCAAACGTTAGGGTCGTTGAAATCACTGAATGAAGTCTCTTTTCATGTCTTTTGTGTGTGTGCCTAAGTTGGGAGTTCTGTTATGAAGTTTGTGCAAAATATGAAGTAATCTGTGGTTGATTTTGCGTGTTGAAAGTGTTTGATGTTAAGTTACATTATGTAGTAAGAATATTAAATTAAATAAGATTTCATTTGTGTACATTGTGTTCACTTGAAGTAGCATAGCTTCCTTTAAACTATAAAAACAAATGCTGCTTTTAGTTTAGGGAAATACTAAACAGTTGAAGTGGATAAGTTAAATTTAAACTCACATTACATATTCAGACAACATCAAGCTTGAAGGAAATAGTACTTAATGCATTGTTTATAGTTAGCATGCCTTCAAACTTTCCCTGGAACTTTCTAATTTCCATCTTAGTTGATCCCCTCCTATTGCTAAATGGTAAAAACTCTATCAATTGACATTTCTATGGTGGATGATGCAATAATTCTCTGCATTGCATTGAATAATAAGATTAGACCCATACGAAGCATAAACTACAATTTAAAATATTCTCGAGAAACAGTAATTCCCAATGCTACCCTGTTAACGAAGCTAAGGGAAACAAACAAAGGGAAACAAACAATCCATGGTTACCAAGACTCTGTACCACTCCCTTAGAAACTAGATATACTATATCAGAGAAGTAACCTTTTTCAGTCAATTCTGAAACTTCATTTGCTCATAGAACTCAGCTATGAACTTCTCAGCCCTGGAATCAATCCCTTCTTCCTCTAATTGACTCTTCTTTTCACAATTCTTGTATTCATATGCTGCTGCTTCTTCTTCTTCTTCTTCTTCTTCTTCTTCTTCCTCTCTCGAGTAAGTTTCCCTTCCGCTATCATTGCTATAAATTCCACCAGCTTCATCAGCACCAACATCATAAACGAATTCAACTGCCTTTGCGCCTGTGCAAGAGAAAAGGAAGCGCATGGAGCCTGCAAGACGACCCTTCTTGACATGGAAATCAGGAGTTTTATCAAAGGAGAGCTGACGTTCCCAAAAAGGGATTTGATCACTAGGAGCTTTATTTCCATGGCCCTTGACATTGAACACAGCAGCTTTTCTTGCCCATAACGATGCTAAACGCAAGAGATTCCATGCTTTCTCAGCAACCACACTAGTCTTTTTGTTTGGCATTTTGAATGGCTTGGTTTGCAGCATCTAGCATGTTTAATACAAGGAAGTTAGTTGAGCTAAAAAAAGGAAATGAAATTGGAGTTGATGCATTTTCACTATTGTATTGCTGAAAACGATATCTCATCCGACTTCCCCTAGGAATATTAGAGTTGTCCTAAACAATTGGGTGTGGCTCTAGCAGTGTGAGACGGGCTAAACGTCAACAAGGAAGAAGATTAGTTAAAAAAAAAAGGACTCTGCAACCGGCTAACTACTTGCAATTCCTTCATTAGTAGTGCTACTTCTTTTCTGCATCCTTTTTCCCCTGTTTTCTTCGGGTCAAAAGGTGTGGTGCAACATACGAGCCTTGCGGTTGAAAATATGGCAGGTATTAATTCTATCTCAATCTACATACAAAAGAAAAAAAAATTTAAGTTTTTTTGTAGACTTTGTTTGGCATGACAATCACATATGTTAATTTATATTACATATAAATTATTCTCTTTTCATAAGTTGTTTCTTATTTTATTAATTATTTTAATGAAAATTTTATATGTAATTTCATTAATTATTTTAACTTTTACATAAGTGAAGAAATGAGATAAATAATTAAAAATTAATAAGAGGTAGCAAATGAAAAAAATAAATATTTAATGGAAACTTAATTTAAGAAATATTTTATTAATTATTTTAATCGGTATATATTTTTAATATAACTAATTATATCATATAAAATTATGAAATCTATAAAATTGTAGGCCTAAAACAAGGGTTTCAGTAGCTTTATGGTAAGGTCGATGCTATTTCTTCTATATATATATATATATATATATCAATTTTGAAATATTTAAAAAATTCAAACTTAATTTTTTAAAAAATAAAATATATGTCGTTATTATTGGATGTAACGTTTCATTCGTTAGAGTCGATGAACTTGAAAGTAGTCAAAAACTTACAACTAGGGGTCAGGAAGCAATAGAGCGTAAAAGTATTTTTAGGTTTAAGACCCACACGACACCCACCAAACCAAAGAAAATAAAAACCACAAGAAAACAAATTGCCTTTTAGTAAGAAGCGGCTCAAGTAAGCAACTCCCACTACAGAGGATGGAAAGCCCCATCTTTCACAGCCCAAAATTCTCTATGAGGCCTTTTTAAGGGTTTAGGGCTGAAAGGAAATAGCACTTTGAAACTAATCCAAGGCAAGCTCTAAACACATGCTCAGACGAAATTCCTCTCTTCAAAACTCTTTGTCTTAGATCATGTGTGACGTGGTAGGCTTCGTCACCACATGCTGATATCCTCTTTCTTTTTTGAGGGTGGAAAAATTAAAATGGCTGATACGAGATGGTCAAATTACGTGGAGTCTTCCTGGTATTAATGTGCAAGTCTTTCTTCTAAGTCTAGCTTTGTGATGGTGACTCGTTCTTAAATCCATTCAAAATCTATGGGGATTGGATTTGAGCACTCCCCTATCATGGTAGAATCAACAACAATTTCATATGAACCATCACCTCTCTTCTCAAAGCCACAGATTTATTGACCTTTTCCTATGATTTGTTCAATTGATAAACAAACAATTCTACTTGTTTGAAGCAAGTATAGCATATGAACAAAGCACTCAACCAACCATTTAATCAGATTGATTATAAATGCAAAGACATAATGAGAATATCTCACCAAAAACAAAAAGGACATCATTGCAATAATGCCATTTAGTGGAAACTTTTCATAATGCTTTTCTTTTTATTGTTTGTCGTTAAAGTAAGATTTTCTTTTTTAAAAATAATAGAAATTTTGTGGTATTCAAGTATAGTAATAATATTACAACAGCCCAAATAAGAAGAAACAATGCACGCAAAGGCTTTTATTTATGAGTTTAATTCCCTTTCATTACAGTTCAATTTGACGATTTATTTATCAATATCGTTAACATGTGTAAAAATCTACCATGGATTTTAAAATTTTATGAATATCATAAAACGTTTGAAATGTGAACTGTAAAACCCGACCCTATAAATACATGTCATGGCATACATGCAATGAATAATGTGTTTGTATGTTAGGAAAGTCTCAAAGAATAGCTAAAACCCGATATTATACCAAATGGTACACTTAAGCTTATTTAACCTCGAATTAGTTCAAATAGGAATTTTAAGATGAAATTTAATATTTCACAGTCCAGGAATGACTTAAAATGATGTTTTGGAGTTCGATGGTTAATTTGGGATGAAACTGAAAATTTTGATGTCTAGGGGTAAAATCGTCATTTTGCCACCCAAGATGATAAATTGACCATGGAGTGAAATTTTTGATCAATATTGACTATTTGGAGTATAATTTGATGATAGGAAGTGAAAAATTTCAATTCCGGCAGTTTTCGAAACATAGGGGTAAAACGGTAATTTTATCGTCCTAGGGGTAAAATCGTAATTTTCACCACTCAAAACTTGTCAAAATCTTAGGATTTATACATTTTTGGTATGAATAATCATGGTATTTCATGTGGTGAAAATTTGAAGTTTAAAAGACGAAATTTTAAAAACGGGTCCCACGGGAAGTGACACGTAGCATAGTTTTAATGAAATAATAATATTTTAATCCAAAACAGCCCATTTAAGCTTCAGCTGATGAGGGGCACGACCCAAAGGAGGAAATAAGAGAGAAAATAGAGAAAAAAAGGAAGAAAGGAGAAAAACCAAGGAAAATCTTGAAATTTGACGGAAGATTCGCGGTTTTCGCCTGTTTTCGCGCCTAACGGTAAGATTTTTCGACTTTGGCTTGGTTTCTACCTTTCCCATGCTTTTGTTTTCATTTTTCATGCTTCAAGAGAGAGATCACAGAATAGATCTAAGTGCTGGACCGAATTTGAGGGGAGAGATTTTGGATTTTTCAAGTTTCGATTCTTAGCTAAATCGGTAGTTTCGGTTAGTTAGAGTTGTTTAGAAATTAAATTGGACTCGAAAGTATAGAATTTTCACAATACTCACTCTAGGCTGAACCTTCAATGCTGTCCAATGGTGATGAATTGATTTTTATTCAAATGGATTGAAGGAAAAATGATGAAAAATGACTAATTGTGCTAGAAAAACAAAGTAGAAAATTTACCGGGTGAATGTCCCATTTTAACCGAATTTTTCAGGGAAGAAAGTGACCTGAATTTAGTGATTCTAGAGGGTTATAAGCAGGTATTTGATGGTTAAAAATGTTGGAGAGAGAATGGGACGATTTAAAGCAAAAATGGAGCGCGTTAGCAATTTATCGGGTAAAGTACCGAAAATAGGCTAGCACCGCGTTTAAGCCGTTTTAGGCCGTTGCATTTCATGCCATGCATTAATGTAGGATTTATATCAATTATATAGTGATTTAGCATAAATGTGTTGAATTGTGTAATTTTTACAATGTGTCTAGGAGGAGAGCCTTCTGGTAAAGGCAAGGAAGTCGTGCCCGACGAACAGTAATCGGGGCACCTAAAAAGCCTTAAATTTGTGCAAACGGTGAGTAAACTTATTATTATTGTAAATTATCTAAAGTCTATTTTAATTGTTATTTGTGAATTTTATGCAAAAAAAATGACTTTATAAAGAAAAATTTACGGTATGCAAATAAATAGATTTAAATGTTAATATGTGATTTTAGTCAAAAATTGAGTAGTTTGGAGGCCGTAAATTTTGTTATAAATGATGTTTCCATTCAATAGGCTTATGAGTATGTGTATATATGTGGCTATGTTTGAAATGCCTTGGGAATAAATGTAAGCTGAATTTTTACTATGCAGGCTGGGTAAATAAATATAAGCCACGTTATACTGTCGAAATTTTATTAAATTGGTGGGTTTAGTCACTGCAGTGGCGGGTTTCTGTGGACCGCCTATTAGAGGGGCACAGTAAACCCAGTTATATAGTTACTCCGATTGTAGAGGCGATGAGGGTAACTCCCGGGATAGTGTTAGAGTTCACTTCACGTAGAACCCACACGTGAATGTGTATCTCGGCCAACGCCAAGGAACGGCTTGTTTTAAAAACTAAAACGTGTTTAATGTGCAACTGTTTTGACAACCTTGGCGGACTCGGTTAGATACCCCGGCCAAGGTATCCCCGAGAACTAGTTTTGGCTTAAGCCATGATTTTAATAAAAGTCATAAGCCTTAACAATTGTTTTGATAAATCATAAATATTTCTTGATTTAAGAAATAAAATGAAACTTTATGAAATGGTTTGAAATAGCTATTTAAATTTGCCTCCATTTTACTTACCTTTAGATGTTTATGATAATGTTTGTTTACTCATTGGGATTGTAAAATCTCACCCACCTCCTGTCCAAACATTTCAGGCCTGTGGTAGCTTGTAGATACCAGATTTTGTCGAGGACTATCGTAGATCGTCTTCCCACGACAGATAGTAGGTGTACTACCATTGTCGTATTTGTATAGTTATGGGCCCACCGATCATTGTAATTATTATTGTACATTATGACTTTGTAACTTAATGTATGTATGAATTTATTTTACTTTCACGCTATAAAAATTACTTATATGCGTGTCTATAAAAATTATTTTATAAGAAAATGAAATATTTTTATCAATATTTTTGAATAGTAAATTATGACTTTAAACCCTTGAAAAAGAAGGTTTCGAACTTCCGATTTCAAATCCGATTTCAGATTATGTTTTCTAGATGCATAAACTATATTTTACCAGATTTTAATACTTTCGTCGAAAAATGACTAAAATACCCATGTGAGTCAGATTTTATATTTTGATTTATTTAAGCTAGAAATGAGTTGTAAACCTTCAAAAAGGGGATGTTTGGAAAGAATTACTCACAGGGAAGGCTAGAAACTGGTACGTAAGCCTTACGGGGTTCTAGTTGGCATTCCGGATAATGAGTGTCAATTGGGACGTCGTGGCGGTTGTCATGGGCCCGAGGGAAGTTCCGGGTCGTGACATGAACAGTTTTCCAAAAAATTGAACTACGCCTACCACGTGTATGACGTTATCATAACAGGTAAGACTTTGGTGGCGTTTGGTACTTTACAGTGTAATGTGATTACAGGTAATGTGATTGCAGGGAATGTAATTGCAGGTAATGTGATTACAGGGAAGATAACATTGCAGTGTTTGGTATATGAGTAATGTAATGATTAAAATGCAAGGAAGATAACATTGCAGTGTTTGTTTTACAAGTACTTTACAGGAAATGTAATGTTAATTTACAAAATTACTCTTATTTATTAAAATATAAATTTAATATACTTGCATTCTTTATTATTAATTTTTATATAATATTATCTCTTAAATATATTTTTAATGTCATATATTTTATTTTCATTTTTTATTATAATTTTGTATATTTTATTTCATTTATTTAATATAATTTTTATATTATATATTTTATTTAATATTTTTTACCTATATTATATAAATTTTAATTTTTTATATTTTATTTTTTAATTTTTATTTCTTATATTATATATTATATTTTAATTTCTTTTACCTATATTATATAAATTTTAATTTTTTATATTTTATTTTTTAATTTTTATTTCTTATATTATATATTTTATTTTAATATTTTTTACCTATATTATATAAATTTTAATTTTTTATATTTTATTTTTTTAATTTTTATTTCTTAGATTATATATTATATTTTAATTTATTTTACCTATATTATATAAATTTTAATTTTTTATATTTTATTTTTTAATTTTTAATTTTTATATTATATATTTTAGTTTAATATTTTTTTATTTTAATTATAATATTATAAAATATTTTTCATAAAATAATAAAGTTAAAGGGTAAAAATGTCTTTAATAACATTGCAAACATTGCAGCCTGCAATGTAATGTACATTGCATTGATTTTGGACTTGCAATCTGACATTATAGTAGTCTATTTCAAAACAAACACTGTAATATAATTTAATTAAACACATTATAAATAATGTCACTTTACAATCCCGTAAACAACCGCCACCTTTATGTATTCAATAATATCTTGTTTCTGTCCCCGCGTAATCTTTGCCTGAGAATGTGATGTGAAATATGGGCGGAAATTTCCACGCTAACGCTTACTTTCCAATTACCACATAATAATACTTTTAAAGTTTTACCATAAATGAAATTTTAATTACATACTACTTTTCATTCACTATAACAATAAAGAAAGCTTTAAGCTTTACACCTTTTCTCATCACCTGCATTTTCCGTTTGCTATTCTCCACAAACAGATAGACTCACAGAGAAAGAGAGAGAGAGTGACAATGGCAACCCTTAAAGTGCCAGCTCATGTTCCTGCTCCTTCTGAGGATGCTGAGCAACTTCGTAAAGCTTTTGAAGGTCTTTCGTTAATTCTATTCTACCCTTTTAAATTGATCAGTCTTTTCTTTACTTTACTTTTCTTTTTTTCTGTTTTACTTTGATTTGTTGTTGTTGAGTTGGTGTCTGATCATGACACATTGTATCCGATCATGGGTTATATGTATTTTGATTGATTTTCTTTGTTCTTGTGTAGTTTCATTTCTGTTATTTGTTTTTTTCAATTATTATTATGATCTTTTGAAGTCAGTCATATGATTCGATAGGATTAAAGGTTTTTTTTTTTAGAAAAAAAAAAAGGGGTTTGGTTAGTCAACTAAGTGAGAAATGACAGTGATCAGCTTCATCTGGAAATAGTTACTTTTTATTCCTGATCTGATCACTTTGGTTTTGATCTGATAGTGTTGGATCACCAGTGATCTGCATTTTAAATGTTGTTGATGTTCTGGATTGTTGTTCTGGGGTGAAGGGGGGGTGTTGGATCAAATATCATGGAAACTTTTAAGTTTGAAGTAAGACTAAAAGGGTATCTGGAACTTTGATGGGTATATGACAGTCTAGTCATATCAAATTTTGCCTTTGTAGTTTTGGTTTTGTAGATCAATTCACCTTCCCAATTCTTTCAGTTCTCCTTCCTCTGTACCAAACATAGCATTAAATTTTATTTGTAATCATCTGGCATTTACATGCTTATATTACAAAACCATCTTCTTTTCTCATTCAGCATTTGAGGTAAGGAAATAATAAGGTGCTATTTTGGTTATAAATATTGTAATACACAATAAGTATATGTTTCCTGTTAATATTTGTTGATTGTGAGTTGAAAGATTTTGATAATCTGTTGCAGGCTGGGGTACCAATGAGCAATTGATTATAGACATATTGGCTCACCGGAATGCAGCACAGCGCAATTTAATTCGAATATCTTATGGTGAAGCTTATGGCGAAGATCTTCTTAAGTCATTGGATAAGGAACTTTCAAGTGACTTTGAGGTCTGATTTTTACATACCTTTTTCTTAATCTTGTTCAAATCAGAACAATTTACAGAGCCAAGATATATTATGGAATAAGTAAAGTATGATTATTTGCAATCAAGAGTTGATGTTTGGCTTGCAGTGTTTGTGCTTCACTAGAAGGGGACGAGAGAAAGTAATTTTGGCTATTATTCAGATGGCCTCTTACGTTTTAACTTTTTGCTATTTTGTTTTTTCTTCTTCCAACAGCGGGCTGTGCTGCTATTTACATTGGACCCTGCAGAGCGTGATGCATGTCTGGCTAATGAAGCTATGAAGAGGTTCACATCAAGCAATTGGATTCTCATGGAAATAGCTTGCACTAGGAGTTCATATGAACTATTTAATGTGAGGAAGGCATATCATGCTCGTTATAAGAAATCCCTTGAAGAAGATGTTGCACACCACACTACTGGAGACTACCGCAAGGTTCAGTCTTAAACTTCTTGGCCAAGGGCAATTTAAAATTTTTCCCCTCCATCCATCTTGAGTTGAGTGCCTGCTTAGACAACAAAATCCCTGACATTTTAATTGATTAGATCTTCCCTTGAACAAATTGATCTAACCAAAATTAATTAAAAATTAACACAAAACTGAATAAGATTTGTGAAATGATTGCTTATATTATTTTCTCTTGCAGCTTTTGGTCCCACTTGTTAGCGCATTCCGATATGAGGGAGAGGAGGTGAACATGACATTGGCAAAATCGGAGGCTAAGATACTTCGTGATAAGATCTCTGATAAGCATTACAATGATGAGGAGGTGATCAGGATTCTGACTACAAGGAGTAAGGCACAGCTAAATGCAACTCTCAATCACTACAATACTGCATTCGGGAATGCTATCAACAAGGTATTCATTTTGTCCATGACTTTTAGTGGATTTCTTCAGAAATTGTGTGAAAGTTTCAATATGTATCATTTTTCGTGTTCTTGTAACAAAGAGAAGACTTGTTGTTATCCTACCATTTTAACAACATAAGGGCATATATGGAAGTCAAAGAAAATTTGAAGGAAGACACTCCTTTAACAAGTTTTGCATTGAGCACAAGGATAGAATTTTGAATATCTCTACCTTGTCAAAGTTATAGTATTAATTTGAATGAAAAACGAATATAAAGCTTTAAATGTCCAGAAATCATTCTGGTGGCCCTACGAGACACCCAAAGCAGTAACTTGTGTTGTCCAGACTCAACTTTTTTGACTGTAAGGTTGGTGGTCTAGACAGTTCAAGTCACTATAGCATTTGGCAGAATCTACTCGCAAAGTGTAAGTATATGCTAAAGAAGAACTGCTCTAACTCAAACTGATAATGAGATACTGGTTTGCAGGATTTGAAGGCTGACCCCAATGACGAATTCCTCAAATTGCTGAGAGCTGCGATTAAGTGCTTAACTGTCCCTGAAGAGTATTTTGAGAAGGTTCTACGGCAAGCCATCATTAAGTTGGGAACGGATGAATCGGCTCTCACTAGAGTTGTGACAACTCGGGCAGAGGTGGACATGGTTCGTATTAAGGAGGAATATCAGCGAAGAAACAGTGTCACACTGGAAAAAGCAATTGCTGGAGATACTTCTGGAGACTATGAGAGAATGCTTCTTGCCTTGATTGGATGTGGAGACGTCTAAGCTGTTTTCTCTGTTCAGTTCTTCATATGACTATCTAGTTTGCATTGCCAACTATGAGTTGTTTGTTTGGGTTTATGTCTTTGTCTTCGTTGTGTGCCCATCACTTTTGTTTACTGCTGCTTCCGTGTGGAACTTTCAAGACGGACTAGTTGAATTGGGTGTTCTTATACGAGTGTTTTGCACCAATATTTCAGCGTGTTCATGTTCTGATTCAATCATGGTTGCCAATGACTTGAAAGACGAGTTGTGGTGCAGTTGTTGGTAAACTACGATTGCAATGCATAGCAGGGTCAGCACGCATGACTGCAATAGTGGAACGCAAGTCGTTGGTTATATTTTGGATGTTAAAAGTTGGATAGCCAAAAAAAATCCATAGAGCAAAAGTTGCAAGCTCCTTGGTGTTTAGGAGGTCACAAAAAAAAGCGTTAGATGTGGATGCACAGGTATCGAAATTTATGAAAAAAGTGATTCGGGAACAGGGATGGTGAACGCGAGAGGAAGGAAGGGCTCCTTTTTTTTCGTTTTTCTTTGGCAAGTGGGGTACGAAGCTCAGTGATTCAGCGCCTTTGAATTGAGCTCCTGTCTGCTTACAAACATGTGCATGGACGTACTACTGTCCAGGGATGTGGACCAGATTTGTAGGATTAAAGGAACGGGTTTTTGTTCTAAAAGTAAAAGAAGTGCTGTATTATCCTAAACCCAATAATTTATTTAACATAATACGAATGCAAGCCTGTTGATTTGTGATTTATACCTACCCATAAATCCCTGCTACGTTTGAGCCGCGGGCTTAGGCCGAGCGGCTCTTGTCTCCTCTTTAGGGGAAAGGTCCCGTAGAAGTAGAGTTTAAATCGTGGTTCCTGCCTAATCCTAGGGGTTTATCTCCATTTCCTTCAAAGAAAAAGGTATATCCTGGTTTTGTTTGCACTAAAACAAAAAATAATAATAATAATAGCCTTAAAATGTAAAAAATTAAAAAAGTAAAAGAAATCTACCATGAGAGAGGAAGTAAATTAGTTTCATTTTGGCTATTAACTTTCAAAGAAGGGCCAAGCTCGCACGGAAGGAAACATTATCTTTAAGTTTCTAAAGGTTTTCAGAATTATGTACATTGTAGAAATTTATCGAATTTAATAATTCTGTTGGGGTCTGAAATAATTCAAAAAAATATACAAGGACAAAGGGTAGAGTACCCTGTCCCCCAATTTTGTCAGAAATAAGGCATCTTGGTTACCAATCTGATTCAACATTGCAGAGTTGTCCTAGGAAATTCCATTTCGTCGTCTTGTTGGTCTTGTAATTTTGAGCAGCAATCTCCAAGTTTTAACATTGTCGGTGGCATTTGATCCTTTGATTCCAATGACAAGCGTACATGCACTTTAAATATCAAAACATGGGGATGCTACTATCTTGGTGTATGCTCAAGAACATGTTAGAGACCAGCTAACCAAGGGCCTTTTATTATTCCACAACAACAGACAAAGTAGGTCTGGAGTCCAGACCAAACACTAACAACACAACAACTGGAAACTGTTGAAATAACTCAATTAGCCGTCCACCTAGGGTTCCGATCTAAATGTTACACTCTAACAACGTATACATGAGCCACAACCAACATACGCCACTCGAATGCCCAAATTTGATCATCATAAGGCATCAAGGGCCCTTCACAGTCAAAACATTGCACTGTTACCGGTACTAAGGCAGCGTAATATCAAGTTAAATCAAGGCAATGCTGCTCTCACCACCAGGGGGCTTGCGTACACCACCCAGATAATCTCTAGATTCCACTTTCCCATCAGAAAAGATGTTGTTGCCACTCATTTCTCGCAGTTTAGCCCTGCTCAGAGGCTTTTCTGCAGAACCTGGAGGAACGTCTCCCTTGAAGATATCGTTGCCTGTCAGCTCTTGAAACTTTTGGTTATGTATCTTCTTTGCCGTCTTGACAACAGGTCCTTCGCTGAAAAGGATACTTGTCTGACCTCCAGCAGGCTACAACAATAGTGAAAAACAAATTTTTGGTAGGAGTTACATGGCTGGTGAAACTTTGAATTCGAGATAGGACAGAAAATAGAAATGATTCTGCATCCAGCAAAACTTGCGGAACAGAGGGAGTACTGGAAATGATCAAGTTGTGGAAGAATGCAGACGTGATAAGCCTAAATGGAATTTGAGTAAAGTAATTCATGCCAACTGGAGAGAAAGTAAAATTTTGTATTCTTTACAAAGAAGTTCAAATTACCCTTGAAGTTATGCAAACATGCGCATATTCCCAATCTCACATGAAAATGAAAGCATCTGATGAGTTTTATAATGTATTGCTACAGCAGTATCTATAAGGCAAGCCTCCACTGCCATTGCAGAAGACTAAGGGGACTAACTGCATTTGCCCTTTATTAACAATTTGCATTTTAGTAGTGATGTGGTGCTTCTTTGAAGTCACTACTTCTAAAAGTAAAATGGATGTGGAGTAAAGACCAACTGAAAGCAAATATTAGCCACACACTCCCAAGACAACCTGTATATAAAATAGGCACTATTACTGAATCAACTGTTCTAACTTTCCACCAAGACTAAACCAGTGAGAAATGATTATCAGACACTGAAAAGCTAAACTCACGTTTGAAACTTTGACAGATGTGCGCATATTTCGTGGTGCAGGTTCGCCCATGTCTTTGCTTTCTCTTGATTCTGTGGAGCGTACAGAAGCCAATGAACGTGGCTTGATTTCAGAAGGAGATGCAAAGATGTCATGTCCACTGATCTCCTTATACTTTGCATTTGATATTTGCTTTTTATTCTTTGCATCTGAGTCAGCTTGCAATGTGCCACTTAACTCTCGCTGCTTTGCTACCTCAGGGAGAGAGGTAGGCTTCTTTGGAGAAACACTCCCATCAGCACTGAATGATATTTGGCTAATTCCATTCACTGCTTGCTGAAAATCATATCACCAAAGTTTAAAAAGGTGAATTTACATTTTGGACAACCGGTGAACAATCATGCTCATTCAACAAGGGAGATAAAATAAATACCTGATACATGCGCAATCCTGTTCGGTTAGTAGGATTAGTAGCAGTAGGTTCAGATGCACCATTAGCACCATTCGCTGCAAATATGCCGCTGCCAGTAATCTCTTTCATTTTGTAACCTGAGCAAGGCTTCCTGGAACAGCAATGGTAAACAATGCCAAATGGATTTAGATGAATGATAGCCATACATGTCCAAACTAGCTCTTGATGAAGACACTATATTACTTAAGTCCAAGCCAGAGTACAAATCAGAAAGAAGAATTTTGGTTTACACAACAGACTCCAGCAGAATCAAGAAATTCTTAGAACAGAGTCCAATTTTTTGAAGTATATGCATCAATAATCATAGTTAGTCCACAATCTGATGAGCATTGTGAGAGACCAGATAACTAAAAGTTGCAAGGTTAGTTGGATCTGGGTTCTTTTTATCTCCAATAAAATTGGATGCAATTCATGAACAGTAATATTAAAATAGTTATCTTAAAAGCCCACTGAATATGCATATCAATTCTAGATTTAACTTGTTAACTATTAGTCTTAAACCAGAATGAGCTGATTTGGACAGCTCAACTTGCATACAGGGAAGCAAAAAAGAAAAAAAAAATAAACAAAGAAGCATGAAGATATATAAATGAGGAAAATACAAGAGTACAGATAATGAGACAATCTTATTGTCTATTCTAATGTTCCTGTTTTGCCAACTGGACTTGACAGAGATTTATGATAACACTTAAAATATAGTAATACCCAACAATACGTTTGTCATGGTCTATACAGCAATCTAACTCAAAAGATTTCTCAGTTCAAACACGACATTTTTAAATGAAGCACATAAAAAACAACTTCACTGTCAAATCTAACACAAAAAAGACACGAATGAATCATAACCATGCAATGTAAGTACTCCATAATGCATGATTAAATATATGTTTTCATATAAAGAGACATAAAGTTTCTCCTTATCAATTGCAAGATGGTTAAGGAATAAACAAATAAAAAACTCAAAAACAGGAAAGCAGGACCTTTTAGCCAAATTAGCAGCTAAACCGCTCAAACAAACCATATATTTCAACTAAATAAATTATATATACATTGGTAATTTGAGCAATCCATGCATTAATAAAACAGATCAGAGCATCTCTTTCCCTTAAAAAGTACTTTTCAAGTAATTTGCTAATTATATTATCCAAACTTTCTCAGCTAATACAATAGTAGAAATGAATAGCTTGATACAGATCAAAAACAAAACCCCCAAAAAATAAAAAAGTAACGGTAGATCTGGTTCTACATTTTAAAGCTATAAAGAAAAGGACAAATTTCAGGATTTTATTTTTATAAATAAAAAAATAAAACTCAAATTTCAATCTCCAAAAAAGAAAACTCAGTGCAAGCTTATCTTGAAAAGAAACAACATTTACAGCCAAAGATGAATTTTTTTTTCTTTTAAAAGAAACGTAAGCTGAAAATAGAAAGGGATCTTACTTTTTCAAGAGAGATTGAGCTTCGTCATCCGTAACCTGACCTCCAAACACCACTTTGCTGATTCCATCCGACGGCTGTTGTTCAATGCTTTCATTCGTCAGATGAATAAAATATAAATAGAAGATACAGGCATGCATATACATAAATGTGTTTATATAACACTAATAATAGTTATAGACCATTGGACCTGGTTGGAGCGACCGGAGGAACGCTGGGCGGAGGAGGCATTGGAAGAGGCAGATGGTGGAGCCTCCGTCCAAGTCAGCAGATCAGCAGTTGAGGTGTGAGGCTTTCGGACCGGCGTGCTTCTCTCCATTTTCTGTGTGCTCTGAGCTGAAGTAAAGGGTGTTCTTTCAGTCTTTTGCAGATTTCTTTCCGCTTTTTGTTTGAAAAGATGAGAAAAAAGGTTTGAATTTTATTAAAGGATATATATAGAAAATATCAAATGCTATCAACCATTTACCAAACTTTACACTATTTTTTTTTCTTTATTTTAAATTTAGAGGTTTTGGCGAACCTGAGGACTCGCTGTCGGAAACTGACACGTGTCACAATTCCCACGCAAAGAGATATTATTGATTTTCTTTTTTAACTTTTAAATTGGGTATTTTTTAGTACTTTTTAAATCAATGAGAGAAAATGGAAAAAACTCATTATGACCAAAATTAAGAAAAAGTAATGAAAGGGTAAAACATCACTGTTGCATTTACGCCCCAAATTAATGAAATATTTATTGAATCCGTGAGAACCAATTAAAATTCAAAAAAAGAATTAGAATAAATTTTAATTTGATTGAAAGAAAAATTAAGGCTAAACTATCAAACAAACATAACATGCTAGCGGAAAGTAAGTAGACCAATAACTTGGTGTGCTTCAGAAGCATAAATCTTTGGTTTGAATAACATTAATTTAGGTATTAATTTCACTTCATATATACTTTATTAGTTGTTACCCAAAAAAAAATTGCTGAGACAGATGCATGCAATAATGCTGAAACCTAGCTAAAGTCAAAATTTTGGAAATGGATCAAAATTAGGTAAGTACTGTTGCATGTCAAATTAAACCTGTTTTATATTTATTTATATTTTTTCCATGTCATAAGATCAAATATAAAGTGTTGAAACTTGGAATGATCAACATTGCAATGTTTAAAGTATATATAGGTGACATTTGATATCTTACGATATAATGTGATTATAAAGGAGATAATATTACAATGTTTGATTTATAAGTATTTTGTTGAAAAGGTAATGACAATTTTTAAAATTATACCTATTTATTAAAATATAAGTTTAATATATTTATATTTTTTATTATTAATGTTTTAATAATATCATATATTTTATTTTTATTGTTTAATATAATTTCTTATATTATATATTTTATTTTAATTTTTTTTGTTAAAAAGTCATCTCTTGAAATCTATATAAACAAATAAATTATAATATTATAAAATATTTTTAATAAAGTAATAAAATTTAAAAGTAAAAATATATTTAAAAATATTACAAAGTACAATACAATCCGATTACATTGATTTGGACTGCAATCACATTTACATTCATTAATTGTAATGTGATTACATTATAATTTTACATTACACTAATTTATTACAAAACAAATATTACAATATAATTTAATTGGATAGAATATACTTTATTTTTTTTGTACCAAACGTTCTCATAGAGTCAAATTAACTGGGAAATGGGGTGGGAGGCCTTTTTTTTGAAAGGCAAGGAGGAGGCCTATTTTGAATTGGCAAGATATGATGTGTCCACTAGAATTAAAAAAGTTGGTTATGCTGAAAAGGACATCTGAATTACAAAGGGTTGAAAAACCTAGCAGTGTCCATGTTTTGTCTAAACAATAAATAGAAGCAGAGTCCCTTCTTGATTTACCAATAAAAGCAAGGGTCTTGTCAACTTTCTATTTTCATTCATCTTTAGTTGGGAAACAGTATTGGATATTTAAAGTCTTAATTTGTTGGGATTTTGAGTGAGTCAAATTAAGTTTGATTAAGTTGTAAAAGGGGCTTAAACAAGATTAATAAGTATATGATAGACACTCAAATGCGATATATGTATATGCTAATGATTGCTGCTTTCTACCGCTTCACATTTTAGAAAACTTAACCCCTAATTAGCTGGATAAACAAGATATATCCTCAAGTGATACACAAGAAATAAGATTCTATAAATATAGCAAATTAATTAAATAGCTTATTGAACCAAGTGTATCCCCTCATTGGTGGGTGTTTTTAATTACTTTAGTTAAGTGGATGGTTGCCCATACAATATTTGGCCTTTTAACTCCTTTCCTGTTTTTTCCTTTTTCGAAAGAAGTTTTTTTTTTTTTAATAAGAAGATAGTTGGATTGGTTATATATATCTTGCAAAATGCAATTTTATTTTTTTTAGAAACAAAAGAACAAAAATAAAGTTAAAATACTAAATAAATCTCTAAATTTTCTGATTTTCTTTTATAAAAATATCTATTATATTATTTTATCTAAATAAATCCTCTTATAATTTGTACCTTAAGGAGCTGTTTGGCTTGGTTTTTTTCTAACTTAAAAGCTATTATGAAGCTCTTATGAAAAATAATAGCTTTTAAAATTAAGCTAAAGTTATTTCGTAAATTTTTTTTATAAGTTTTTTTATATAAATTATAATTTTGGTTAAAACTATCTTAGAGGGTATTTTTTTAAAAAAGATAATATTGTAATTATTTTTAATAGATAAAGATATTTTTTAAATAAAAATAAAAAATTTTCTTGTATTTTTAAAAGAAAAGAAGAAAAAGCTCCTCACAGGAACTTTTTTTTAAGCTCTTTTTTTTTTTAATTTTACTCTTTAAAAAAAAGCTGCTTTTTCTTTTAAGAGCTTTTCAAAATTTATGTTTTGACTAGCTTTAGCTTTTAAGAGGTAGATAAGCTGAAAAAAGGCTAGACCAAACATGCACTAAATATGTTTTTTTTTCCCAAACTTTAAATATGCTTATCACGTGATTTTAATAATGATTAAACCCATAGTCAATTTACATTTTTAAAAGACATTGATGTCAATGACAAAGTCAAGATTTTATGTTTGAAACAACAAAGATTATGTCTTCAATATTTATAGGAGTAAAATTATAAAATTTAAAAGATAAAAATAATTATAAAATCTTAAAGCTTTTAAGAGGCGGGGTCCCTACTACCCTCCCTCCCTTCGCTTCTAATTTATGTTGATTATAATAATCAAATTTAAATCTTATTAAGAATTTATTTAATATTTTAATTTATAATAATGGATAGGAGGTTTTTTTTTTTTTTAAAAAAAAGATAATTTAAGAATTTATTTAATAGTTTAGCCTATAGTGACCAAATTTAAGCCTTCTGCTACCGCTGAGAGATTGAAAATCATAAGCTACACCAATTAATAAAATTGCAGTCTTGCCCTGTGACTTTTCGGCTATTTAATGCAAACTCCATAATTTATAGCTCATGAAATTAAGACATGCATGCGCTTATTTAAAAAGGAAAAAAGAAACCCAAAATGTTGGTGAAACGTGATTCATCTAGAAATACACCAAAACATCTCAACTCACTGGCCTTAGTCTTGGTCCCGTTAATTAATAGGAGAGGTGGTTGGAGTATGCAGTTTGGATATTTATCTGTTAAGTATGGTTTGTGAGAATTATCTAGTGAAGTAATCCCTTTTAAGAAAATAATACAAAAGAGAAGAAAAAAGGCTTGCATTTGCATATAATGTAGTATTGATTAAGGATGACTATATATGCCATGAAAGTTCACATTGTCGGGTAAAATAGTGTTTATTATTCTATGTTAAAGTCTTAATGTATGCTGTATAATCTAAAGTACAGCATCTGATTTTTTATCTGTATTATTATATAGAGTTAGAACTTTATCCAGAAATGTTACTTGTACTTACTAAAGCTGGTAAGATTGACATTGGATTTTAATGGAAATGTTTGATACCAAGAAAAATGTTCCCTCTGGTATTACAAGAATAATAAAAACACAAAGCAATAATTTCACAATAAAATTCTTTTCATGACAAAGAACTACCTTCAAGAAATTGCCCTAATACCTTTCTTCTAAATAGATGAATAGAGTCTCCTTTTACTCTCATATATCTGCAGTTTAATGACAAATACAACAGAAGTAACATATCTTTAGTGCTTTTGGCCACTCCTTTGTGACTATAGTGCCTCGAAAGCAGCTGCCAGTGCAAATAATTCATAATCTGCACAGCTGCAGTACCCTCCACCAATTTCTTTGCATCCACAGCCATCCCAATCGTTCTTCAACCCTTCTTTTCTCTTATTCTTCTCTGTTTCTACAATTGCTGGACCTCGGACCTTCATTGATACCTGTAGTGAAGGAGGCTTAAGAGTTTCAAGAACACGATCATTCATTGAAACCATGGTAACCCATTTCTCAATCTCCATGTTTGGTGATTCAAATATGGCTTTCCATGGCATTTCAGCTCGACCCAAAAGCTGTGACTTCCCCATTATTCTTCCAAGAACTGGCACCGTGCTCCTCCAGCGGAGCTCGAAAACTACAGTTTGTTGCTTCAGGTCATTCAAAGATTCTTCAGTTCCCAAGCATTCCAAAGAGAAGGACTCATTCCAAATGAGCTCTGACTTCGAGGAGAACTCCTGGCTGTTTACTTGGATTCTCTTGTTGTTTCCTGCAGTGAGATAGTATCTCACAAAAAGGTTTCCAGGTGACTTTAGTCCTAGGTTTTTGGCTTGCAAGATTCTCAGCTCACAACAAAGAGAGGAAAGGTAGTGAGAAATGCCCATTGAGAGAAACAATTCTTCAATGAAGATTGACTGAAGAAAGCTTTGGCTTTGCTAACTAATGATTTCCTTGGGGAGGATTCTTTGGGTTTTGAGACTAAGAGGTATATAACTATATAAAAAGGGCCTTGCATGAAAAGATAATGGAAGGAAAGTGGCATTTGCTTTCAAGGCAGCTGCTGAATGAGCTTATCTACAATCTACTTTTTAGTGGAAGAAAGTGAATCAGCAACCAAAGTATAATGGTATTATTATATATACCGGCCCTTTTTCATGTTAGCAGTTGGCATTCAATTATGAAGTAAAAGATCCCATGAGATTCTGTGGATTACATTTAAACTAGAATAAGCCCCTTATTAAACATGAAGGGCTGGAAAATCTTAATCTGACCCTTGCAAAAGTTGCAACAGCTCCACTTGGCAGCATGTGGCACACAGTTTACCTGACATTTTGATTTTCTTTTTGATAAATTAGTCCGGAACCTTCCAAAATCACAATCTAAATGGATGTACGAGCAGGATTTGATCTTGCTCATTTCTATGACAATAGCTTTTGGGCAGGTAAGCTAAGAAAACCAAGTTGAAAGAATTAATTTAAGTATACTAGTTAAAGAACACGTGGATATGAAATCTTTAGCTAAATCTAATTTTATGGTACTTTTGGTGTGCGAGAATGCTTGAAGAAAAGAGCATGGGCTTAGAACTGGAAAAAGGCTCACGGAAGAGAGAGTTATCCCTTGGAGATCCTCGAGAGATAGGACTCTCTGCTACTTAATTGGTGTATACTTATTTCTGTAATACAAATAAATGAAAAGGTTTAAAGTTGTGGGTAACACGTGGGCGAGGAGATGATGCCAACTGTGTTTGTTTATCAAGAATCCATATCCAACCATTTGATAAGATTATAACCCACATGTTGAGAAACTCGATCGGTCAATCGAACATTGCTAAATGACAAGGTGCTGGCGGCCCTGATTAGTGTTTGTTAGATCTTCTTTATAATTAATTAATTATCAAATGCTATTGCACGTCCAACACAGAGCCAAGAAATTGGTCACTCAAACCGACCCGCCCACCCACCAATTGTTCCTTCCGTGTTACACGTGTTTAAAGAAACGGGAATGGTCGATGTAACAAGGCCAGAAAAATGAAGCTCCACTGCAATGGTCGAGATTTTCTCACCGTCATAAAGTTGACGGGAGTTTACAGTTTTATGCTTCGAGCTCAAGCATATTGTAATATATAAACGTGAAGCGCAATGCGCAATAATCTTTCATTTCTTGTGGTTTTTCGGTACCATAATCTTTTCATTTCAACAGGCTCAACTTTGAATAATAAAAAACAAACATTCTCCAGTTTGTTTTTGTAGTAAATTTTAAGTTATTTTTTTTTAATATATGTATTGTCTCCTTGTAAGTCTCCATTTGGAGATTTTTATAGCAATGAAATCTCAACCTCACAAAAACAAAATATTATATGTATTGTATGTATAATAACATCTTCATCGTGTTACAGTATCGTGAATAATACTTCACTCCTATATACATCCTAATAGAAATACTATGTAAAATATTTATCATATAAGACATACATCAATTACGTTTCCCCTTTTCGTTTTTTTGAAACCAAAATGGTATCAAATGTTTATACCTTTCTACTCTCTCTGTTGCTTTTATTCTGGACACAGAACAACAAAGAAACATCCAATAACGAAATAATAAAACTGATGAACTAAGCTTAGTGCAAATAATGGAGTCTTAAATTGAAGAAACGATGTATATATATAAAACAAAGAGGTAAATAAAATGTAGTGGCAAGCTTAGTTAAAACCAAAGTCCAGGATTAGGAAAGATATAAAACAAAGAGGAGGAGGCGGCGGATAAAATATGTAAAATTCTATTCCCTTCAATTTTATTCAGGACCGCAAGAACAAATTCTTACAACATGCAGGACCGCGGATTTTACCCGATAAAAAAAGGGTAAAAAATAGGGGTAGGGGAAATATGAAAAAACTGTACATGAAATGTTATAGATTATGGATGTACTTGGACTGTTATCATTTTGATAATTCCTACCTACCAGTATTTGCAATAATCTGTGATCTAATTTGCTTCTCCTTTTGGCCCCAGCTCATGCATTGACCAAATACCACAGCCTGTGGTATACATAAAAAATAATGAATCTTATCCTTTGAAACTCCAAAGGGAAATTTAATAAGTATTACTGGCACCTGGCATCCCCTTCGCATACTCATTGTTCTGAGCATGATAAAGAATTTATACGGTGTATAATTAAGTCAACTGATTCCCCGAAACAGCAATGTCAGGTTTGTGTTTGCCCCCAGTTCCTGTATATATCACAGTTCAGAGCACAAACAGAAAGCTCCCCGTTGCACCAAACTCATTGCTTGATCGAACGAAGCTCCCATTTACCCTCACCATCAACAAGTCGTAACTCCAAAGCATGGAATGGTATCAAAGCAGGCCGCTGAGAAAATACAATAGCAAAAACAATTAATGCAAGTGAGTGACATAATTGTGAAGTGTAACAATGGGTGCTAACTTTGTGCAATTTCTGTATTTGGCAGTGGTGCACCAGACAATGACGATGAGCATCCCAAATATTTTACTATCCACTGAATTAAAGATGTTTTGACAATAATCAGTTGCATGCTTGTCATTAATCACTATCCAGTGAAACTACTTGCCTGTGATGAGGTTATAACAGTTATACCCAAATCTTTTGCAAGTCTATAAAGTTGTTCCTCAACATCCACACTCGTTGCACTGCCATGGAAAGAATACCCAGGTAAGTTAGACCACTAGTTAGTGTTATAAACAAAATACATAGGGATTAGTTACATACTTTGTGCACTCATCCAGGATACCAAATTTAGGCTTGTGGAAGAATAATCGTGCCTGGTAAAACAGAAAGTTTGATGTCAAACAAAAGAAACCTGTCCGGTATACATAGTAAAATGTTGTCCAAACATGCCTTGAAGGTGCAACAAGTTAACTTTACTCACCATGCCTAATCTCTGCTGTTCTCCAAGCGAGAGGATGTCTTCCCAGTTGAGATTAGCATCCCAACCACCTTCCTCTCTTTCCAAAAGATAATTCAACCGAACATTTTCAAGAATAGTTTTCAAACGTGCATCCAGAATCTTTGTGGTGTCTGCTGGTTTTTTACCTGCAATTTTGCATTTCACAATTCCCAAAAGCATAAACAAACTCAATATATATTTTCCAGAAAACTCATTGAACAAAATAAACCAATAACTTTGACACCAATATAAACATGAAATGATCTGTCATTCTACCATGCTTTTTAAACTGTCATCATCTTAATGATAATAAGAGAGATTAGATATCATTCTCATCTGAAGCCCCCAGAAAACTTAATAATAGTCAATGTCCCTTTATAACTCATCCGAAGAGAAAAAAGCAATATCAATTGCCCAAATTCCGGATAATTTTATTTTTTTGGAACATGAACACTCAATATAATTTTGGTTAATAACTACTTTTTTCAGGGAGACGGAGACCAAAGTGGACATGGATGAAAATTATAAAAAAGGACTGAACTTACTGAGGATATGTCCTGAACAGAACACAATGGCACAATATGATCCTTATATTCAACTCTACAGGGAAAACACTCCATTTGTTGTTATAACTAGTCTTTAATAGACCACTACACATCTATGTGGCACCACTTTTTGTACCATATAACTCAAGAGTATAAAAGAATAATCAAATTAACTCATCCATCAGAAATGTCTGAAAGCATGGCAATGTGTTTGTTCACGATTCTATCATTAGAACAAAATTACCATTCAATCACATATAAATGATAGATATGAAAACAGAAATTTTACAGATAAGGAAAGCAATGCAACTTATGCAAGTGGAGTTACCTTTTCCGTACAACTTTAATTCCCTCAGCTCTGCTTCCTCACGAGAAAGAGGATATATGATTTGATCCCTTAAAGTTCCCAAGCATGTATATGGTCGCTGAGGAACGTAGAAGATGCCACCACCCAATAAAGCCTCTTCATTAAAATGGTGGGACGGTTTATAAAGTCTTCCACTCACAATGGGCCAGAGACGTCGAAGTACTCTAAAAACAGAGCTTTTACCGCTCCCATTTGGTCCTTAAGAAATTAAAGGCATGTCAGATGTAAATCTTCTATCAAGGCGAACGATAAAAATTCCTATACTAACCAGTAACAAGCAGGCTTTTTCCTGGTACTACATCACATGTCAACTGCCTAACCAACAGCTTCTGTGCTGGAGTAATTATATCCACCTTAGCAAAAGAAATAACATCCTCAGCATAGAGACCAGACCTCTGAGACCATGCCAAGTTATCAGTGCTCAAATCCCCTGGTTAGATGACAATCTTGTTAGATTAAATGTGCAATATTTAGACAACAAAGTCAGTCTTAAATAAGAAAATAAAAAAACAAAAGAACATAAGGAAGAAAGAATTTGCCCCTAATCAAATAGACATGCAGCAGTGTCTGATGAACAAAAATATTTCTAATGTCCAAAACAAATCAGTTTCACTTCAGCACATCAAAAGAAAAACTTCCGTGATAGATATCACGAGCAGAAGTACATAAAATTGAAACACAACCTACATTCAAATCCCATCTTTTGGCAAAGCCCAACATGATGTGTTCTAGGTTCCTATTGAAACATACTAACATGAGGAATGTATGCAATATCACATTGTAAGCAGATTACATTCACAAATGCCTAACTGTTATATGTAACCTTCTTCAGTTTGAGTTGGATAAGAACTTCATTAGACCGTTTGGTACTTCTCAAACAAGAATACTAACTTCTATGCATTTACATTGTTATAATTTATGGATTAGCACTTGAAGATACCAATAGAAAATCTCAATCTCCAAACACATGATATTAATATTATCTAAAGCTATTTCACACTCAGAAGAAGCAGATTAGAAAAGAAAGCTCTCAAAAGAAATCTTAGCAACTGTGACAGTGTGATTAATCTTTTGACGCAATTGTTTCAGCAAAATATACCAAAATATACAAAATAAAATGCAAGGCTACACAATCATTAGGAGACAGTTAAAAAGATATACCAGACTGAGCAGCATCAAGAAGCTCTTCAAGCTCGAATATTCGGTTGATGCTTCCAGATAGCTCCAGGAACTTTCTATGCAATTCCAGGATATCACCAAAGGCTAAAAAGCTTTGAGACACAACAGATGCCAGGAACCGCAGTGCATGGGCAAGCTCACCTAAAAGATATCCAAGTACTTTCAGAGAGAGAAAGGAGGGAGAAACTAGAAAGTACTACAAAAGCCAGTTAGATATCTCACCTTGAGTAGAAATTAAGGCTCGGTCACCCTTGTGTTCCAAGGCATATAATAAGCTCAAACCCCAAGTAACATTATGTGGAAGCTGTTTTGTGACAAAATCATCAAGTATACCAAACAGCCATTTCTTCTTCAAAAGTAACAAAGAGTGATCAAGAAGCTCCCTGAATCTTGAATCAACCATCTGTTCAATATAGGACACATAGATTTAGAGACAGGGCATGAAACAATGGGGAAAAAGGAGTCTATAATGTTGCATAATGCATGTGCAGCAGTAAACCATGCAAAAGGGAAAAAATAACAATTCCGTACCATGATCCCCACAAAAATTCGTAAAGATGGATTTCGTTCTTAAAACAAATTATCAGGCCATGTCCTCTCTAGACAAGGAGCAAAAGCATAGTGCTGCCTTTTCAGCTGAAAAACTTTTGTTTACATGATAGAACAAGAAAGGGTGGGTGACAATAAAACAGTATCATCAAGGATGACTAAACAATTCTTGATGGCAAAATTATTTTTTTGGGCTAATAATCTTGATGAAAAATCCAAGCCTATATGAAACCAGCAATTGTAGGACATTACAAGAAAAGCTTATTTTGTCGGGTTTCAGCCCAGGCATGTAAAGTGTAAACTATAGTTGTCCCATACAAACATAACAATGTATTCAACTTCCAGTTGCTAACCCATAGAAATATTAAATATACTCCTAGTGTTTTCAGTCTACTTTTCCACATGGAAATTTTTACATCAGCATCAACAACGATGGAAACAACAGTTGACATTCAAATGCATCAGAAACAACAATAAATTCAGTAGCTTACAGCTTTTTCTCGAGCACCACCTCCAAAGAAAGCAATAGATTCAGCATGAGTTCGCAGTCTTTCGTGCATGAACCTAATTAATATATAGTATAAATTATTAGAATGACATGTGCAGCAACATCCAGATATTATAAAAATCACACACATGCAAAACGCGTGCACAAACATGTTATATAAGCCCATGCATAGGCCCACAAGACAAACAAGAGTGCCACACATTGACTCAGCTATTCAGTTAACAAACATAGATGCCTGAGAGGGATAAAGGACAGGGGAAGGAGGATATCACGTCTAAATTGGCGGGAAATAAAGAGCCAAACCATCACTTATGGTAAACTGGCTAATGAGTCACCCCAAAAAATTCTTTTCATTTATCTGTTTAATTTGTCATTAGCTGTTATTATACATGGACGAAAAAATCAGAACAGACAAACAAAACACACAAGGGAGTTCAATGATATGGTAAGGGATGACTTTGCCTTGTAAACCGCAAACCTAGAGGGAATGCTGCTGGCGAGGAAGTGCATAATGAAGGAGGGTAGAAGTGTATTAACATGAAAGAAGCCAAATCTATACAAGACAGGAGCAAAGAGTATTTTTTTTTTTTTCAAATTTCTGTCAAAACTTAATCTTTTCAAAACCTTTTCTTTTTCTCTTCTTTTTTCCCCTCCTCTTTTTCAGTGAGAGCCACCATTATGTATCATTATATGTTCTAACACTTGATTGTATGGCAGTAATAGCTATGAAAAATGGGTAAAAATAAATATTTTAAGCATCAGACAGTTTCCCAAACCACTGGGTTTAATGGATTCTTCTATGGCTCGTTTGGTTCAGGGAATGGCTATGCCATTCCCTTCCTATTCCCCTTCTATTCTGTCTCCTCCGTTTGGTTCAAATGGCCACAGGGAATAGAAATTCCTGAGGAATTTCTATTCCCTGTCAAGGGGTAATAGGGGGGCCTTAAGTAAACCCAAGGTCCCCCCCGGTAATAGCTATTCCATGTCTCATGGAATAGCTATAATATTATTGAAGACAAAAATACCCCCACCCTTACTTGAAAATTTCAACTCTAGCCATATAAAAGATTTTTATTTTTCTCTCTCTTCCTCTTTCCCCCTCTCCCGATCTGCCTCTTCCCCTTTCCGATCTTCCCTTCCGCCGCCGATCTACCTCTTCCGATCTGCCCCTCTTCCGATCTGCCCTTCTTCCGCCGTTCTTCGTCTTTCTCTCTACCGATCTGGCGTTAACGGCCAGATCTGACAGCGGGAAGCACCGGATCTGGTGCTTCCCGACCAGATCCCGACCAGATCCCACGGTTGGATCTGGCACTCCACGGCCAGATCCAACCGCCGGGGACACCGATCTGGCGTCCTAATGGCCAGATCCGGCCACATGGTGGGCCAGATCGGTGTTATCTGACACCGATCGCCTTTCCGGCGACCGGATTACTGGCCAGAAGAAAAAACAAATAAAAAAATAAAAAAGTCAAAAATTATTTATAAATATTAAAATATTAATATTTTATTTATTAAATTATTAAACATTAAATATTTATTGAATATAAATATTAAACATTAAATATTAAACATTAATGAATATAAATAAAAAATAAAAAATTATTAATATTTTAATCATAATAATATTAAATTATAAATAAATTATTAATATTTAATGTATTAATAATTAAATTATATTAAAATATTAATATTTAAATTATTAATTATTAATATTTTTATTAAATTATAAATTATTATTATCTTAAAAAATAAAATAAATAATAAATAATCATATATAATAAAGGGTATTTTTGTCTTTTTATTTTCTATTCCTTTCTTATTCCAAAGTTATTGTTACCAACCAAACACTGCATTAAGTAGTAATAGCCATTCCTACTCTATTCCATTCACTGAACCAAACAAAGTAATAATTATTTTTTTTTATTCCCACCTCATTCTATTCCCACAGAATACCTATTCCATTCTATTCCTGTCTATTCCGTGAACCAAACGTGCCACTAGTTTTTTATTTGTTCCTACCCAGCTAAGTTCCTGAGCCTCACCATTCAAACTACCAGACCAACTGAATTTACAACACCAGTTTATATCTGTTTTTTTGGCATATATATTCAAGCAAGAATTTGTGTGCAAGTACAGCTAGCATGCTTAGTATTAGTAGAGCATGGATTCTAAATCAAGATGGAATTACCTAAAGGTTCCCTCAAGTTGTTGTTCTCGACTTGTCAAATCACCAAAATCAGGAGTAACAGTCCTTAGAAACCCCAGACCAAGCAACATATATGCATACAAAATGGCAACACCCCTCCTTCCAGTTAACAGCTTCATTCTCCAGGTGAACCTTAAAAATTGCAGCATTATTAAGAACTTTTCTTAGAAGATAGATAAGGGAGGGAGGAAAGGAACATATACTTTCAAAGCCTAGAATCAAGATTACACAGAAACCAATACCATAATAAATAATAATAGAATTTGTATAATGTACTCACCACAAAATATCAACAGATGGCTTTACCATTCCAGTAACCAGTCCTGATAAATCAGTGGTTAACTTTTCAAGATCATGAGTTATTCTTTGATCTGCATCAATATTTTTGCTTGACATGTGAAAGACCTACAAGGAGATGCATTTGATGTGAATTTAACATTGCTAAGTTCTAGGTAATAGTGGTGAAAATTATTAACACTGTGCAATGCGTGCCAGATACCCAGGCAGCACATGTTTCTGAGCTGAACCAATCACCTGGTAGAATGCATTATTTCTTAAGTAGTTCTTTAACAAATGTTGAGTCAATCTAATCCTCCATCCAAGGGCCAGCCTAGCTGTCAAGTGCCTGTAAACCAAGAAATAGGTTCTTTAAACAGATATTTTTTACTAAGAAGGCATGAAACTAGATATGCAACTAAAGCTCGGGATGAGTATAAAACTTATGTCGTAAATCTCATACCACCAAGAATCAAGTATAACTACAGTCTTATAAAGCACTAAAAAAATACTCTTAGTAGAAATATTACTGGAGGTTATGAATATAATTGTAAATGCATGACTGACATTCATTCTCTTCATTCCATCCAGAGTTCCACTCAGAAGTTTACCAGCATGACATGAAGTAATGGAAAAATAAGAATGGACATGAGCCATGCATAGGATAACCATGACATAGTTTATCAGAAGTATCCCAAAATTTATATATTATTTAACAGTCACAGATTACAGGCAAATACAAACCAGCAAGTTAGACATACAGTGTTCTGCATGTAAATTGGCTACCCAATCTGCACATACAGCACAACAAACATACTGAAACACAAAAGAAAAGACTTAATTGGAGTTCAAAAGATATAGAAATTAAGGTTTCACTTAATAAATTCCAAATAATAAGAAAAATTAAAGGTCTGGAATGCAAGCAGAAAAGATTGAAAGGGGGGAGGAAAATCTATACATATGCATAACAGCATAAGTTTTGAAGAATTTGCAATAACATGGAAGGAATAGATCTAGGCAAAGCTCCTGCAGTATGAAATGCCCAATACGGTAAATAAAAAAAATTAGAACTGACAAAGAACAAAATAAATTTTTTCTTTAAAAAAACATCCCTTAAAGACTCTTGCAGTCTACTATAAGTTGTCTAACCTTTATAAGAATCTGGTCAACTTGAATTTTCTGCATGCTGCCTTTGGCAACAAATTTTGGACCATCCAGATTCTAATTAAATATTTATACCACATGTTACTTTCACTTATTGGATGTAGGGGAATGAAATAATAATTTAAATGACCTATGATGAAAACATAAAAATAATGAAACCTAAATCAAGGATTTGCAAACTGCAAAAATCACAAAACTGTCAAAAAATAACAGATATATCTTTGTCTATTTACACCTCCCTCTTTTTCTTTAGTATTTCATATAGAGGCCAATACATGCTGAACAGAAAAAATTACCTCAAGGAAGGTGCAATGAAAGAAGATGCAGCACTTTGAAGAACACTTATACCAATTAATCGGATAAAGGCTGCCTTGTCCTGCTTCAACACATACTTCACAGTCGTTCCTGAGAATTGATGCATATAGATAACAATAAACAATCCCTCAGATTTCAAAATAGATATATGATAATTCTATTTTATAGAATTATTTTATTTCAATTTTGTTATTAAATTTTAATTAAGTTTTTAGTTTTTAATTATAATTTCTTAATTTTTAGTTATTTTTAAATTTAGTTTATTTTTAAATAAGTTATTTAATTTTATGTTATTTCCTTTAATTTGGTTAATATTTATTAGTTTTTATATTTTTGATAAGACCTAAAGTAATTGGGCTTAATTTTGGAAAATAAGGTGTTAAAAGATCCAAAAATCTGCTTGCATATGCTTCAGTGTTTTAGCCATATCTCGACCTACAGAACTCCAATTGCTGCGATTCTTGGACCATTGAAAAGCTAAGAGACAGAGTTACAACTTTCATGAAGATCACTTTGCCCAGTTCTGCCTCGAAGATAGAGAAAATTATGTCAGAAAGTAGCTGGACGTCCTATACCGGGAATGAAAATTTGTAAAGACTGTTAAGTGATTTTTTTGGGCCTCTCATTATGTTTTAAACCCAATTAAACCCTAGGTCAACTTGAAGAAATTTAGGTTAAGTTTGTTAGTATATATAGGATATTTTGAGACCTGAAAAGAAGAACTTTTGAGAGATTCAAGAAGCTAAAAGTTGAAGCGGAAACCCGGAGATCAGAGCGGCAATTATTTTGTTTTCTTCCTTAGCTTTTATTCTTCTTGTTATTTTCAATAGTTGAACTTTATACAATGTTATTTGATTTTGCAATTATGAGTAGCTAATTTTCTTTTTCTAGGATTACAATTGAACTCACATGTAATCTAAGTTTTTAATCTTTTTCTTGCTTATTTTCAATGGGAATTGAATTGTTTATTTCAATTTGTTCTTAATACTTTTAATTGTCTGATCACCAATTAAATTGATTTAGGAACCTAAACAAACTTGGAAGAGAGAGTTTAGAGTAGACTAAAATTGGGATAGCATATGATCATGTTAAATGATTTGCGTATAAGATAGGGATATACCTATAGGCCATATGTAGCCAGATTAGAACCTGAACTTAATGAGTCTGTTTTAATTTCAAATCACATAGGGATAAGTGTTTTGGTTAAAATAGATATTTTTATAAGACGAGTCGGGAGACCCTTATAAATAATTTAGGACTCTAAGTTAGCAATTCAATCCATTGAAATAAGTTAAGGAAGAGAGGTAAACTTTAGATGAAGTGTGAGGGATATTGTAATCCTAGGCTTGTTTAATTTGATATTTTCTCTAGTTGTTATTATTTTGATTTTTCTTGTTATTTTAAATTCTAATTTATTAGTTTTAATTAATTAATTAATTTAGATTATTTGGATAAAATTAAATTGTTTTAATTTTAGTAATTAATAAAGTTTTAGATCAATTTTCCGTGAGAACGATACTCTACTTGCTAATATACTGTCTATTCGATACGTATACTTGCATAGTGGATTTTTAACTGACAATATAAAGTAAAGAACATAGTTAGAATACCATTCAACGATGCAATCCGATCTGATATCCATGTTCTTGAGACAACAAGAAATGCAACTGTAAGTAATTGAGCTCCTTGTTTGTCTAATATGGTAGGTACCTGAAACACAAGAACTGAAGGTTGTAAACAAAAGAAATAAAAATTGTGGTAGTGGATTAGAACACCATGTGCTCACTAATACTAAGGATGCCTTGCACCAGGTTTATGTGAATTCAAATATTGCAGATAAGTAAATATCACAAAATTAATGCTCCATATGCTCAACAAAACAAATCTTATACAACAATATTTAACCTACTTGTATCAGCTATGCTACAGTTATAGACATATATTTAAGAACATTTAGTGAAAGGAGGCTGAGTCCATCATTACCAATCCATAATAGCATTACTTTGAGCAATTATTTTGTAGGACTCAAACTCTATGCTAAAAGGCAATTTAAATGAATCTACTATTGCTATAGAATTATTTCTAGGATCTGAAACACCAATGAAAACTCAATTTAGGAATAACCTAGAACTCAATATAAGGAGGCTGGGAGCAAAGTCATAACAACTACATAAGTCTCCTACTTATGACCTAGAAAACAGCAGAAGCTATATTTTGGGGAAACTCATCATTCAAGTCCAATCAAGATTTAGAACTTCACAAGCTCATATTGATACCAACTTTAGGCACCATTATGGGCAAATCATCCTTTAATTCACAAGTTTAATTTATGAGACCAAAAAAGGCTCTTCCAAAACTTACCAGTACTTTAAACATGGCAGCTACTCTCAACGGCAGCACTCTTGGAACCCTCTGAAGTTGCGGAACAACAGGCAATTTAACATCATGATTCACAAAGGGAGATGCTGCTATCACCTCTGATACATATGATTGTGCCTTTGGACTTGAGAATGCAGAATCCTGGACAAATTCACTCAAAATTTTGCAGTAAGATAAAACAGATCCAGTTGAACAAAACAAACACACTAGAAAACCAAAAAATTCAGAAGTTTTTTAAGACCATTTTATCTGCAGTGAATGCACGTTGAACTGTAATGGCATCAGTTTGGCGGTCTGTTTCAGAAGGTTCAGTCAAATCATTCCCATCTTCACTTTGTACTGAAGAATCCTCCCTGGAGATTTTATAGAAGTTTCATTAACACACACCAAACAAAAAACAAAAACTATAATCCCCAAAAATTTATGCTCGGTACCTTTTGTAATGAACTTTCCATCCTCCTTCCCCATCCAAGGACAAAACCACATCATGAAATGCAACTAGTGCTGGACGATGTGATATAGTTATGCATGATGTACCCATAGCTCTAACTTTAGCACAAAACCGCTCCTCCATATCAGTTGTCACAGCACTTGTGCACTCATCAAGAATTGCAAATTTAGGCTTATGGTAGAACAGTCTAGCCATCCCCAATCTCTGTTGCTCCCCAAGAGAGAGTTCATCACCCCAGTTAACCTCTCTTTCAGGTGGGTAACGATCCAATAGGTACTCAAGGTCAACCTGCATGGATAACAAAGTTAAGAATTAGTTTGAAGGTTGGCTATAAAACCCAAAAGAACTACAAAGCATCAATACAATTTTCAGAAAGTGAAAACAAGAAAAAGATTATGAGATGAAACTCATACATTTTTCAACAGCTCCACCATTCCACTATGTGTAAGAGGTTCAACTTCCTGATCTGCAGTAAGAGGATAAATTAACTGGTCGCGAAGGGTTCCAACAGCTGTATATGGTCTTTGTGGCACATAGAAAATTTCCTTATTAAGATCAGAACCAACCCCAGGTTTCACAATATGGCCTGATACCAGTGGCCAAAGACCACCTAAAACCCGGAACAGGGAACTCTTTCCACTGCCATTTGGACCTTCAGCAAAGAAAAAACAAGGATTTAAATTGGCCTAAAGATCACAACATGGCTTTAAAACCTACACAAACAGGATTAAGTATTGCCTTTTCAAAGTTCTCATGAATAATTTCTAAAAGCCAAAAGAACTGATTAAATTTGGAAACTTGAACATAAAGAATGTCAGCATACAAATCAACAAATATACATACATACTTACATACATAAATACATATATATGTATATATAAAACAAGAACAACAAATTTAAAAATGTCAGCACATAACAAATAAATTGATATATCTATATAGACTTTTAGTATTCACTGAAAGAGCACAGAAGCAAGGACAATATTTGTCAAAAGTTAAATCTTTATAAATGTCATCATACCAAAATATGTGCTACAAAGTAAACATTGTTCTTAAATATAACTGTTACCAGGTTTGACATTTAAAATAGGCCACTATGTGGTAAATATATCATATCAAGAACAAAGCACCACTTCAAACAGCCAAAACTTGCTTTTCGATTGCTATGTAACAATTCTACAACAACTTGTTTAAGGTGACTCTAGTTTCCAATAAGAGCTCATACACTTCCTCAACCATAACAGAAGTTTAACAAAGAAAAGCAGGTGTAAAAGACTAGGAGATAGCAACATAAGGCATATTAAAGGTAAATGCAAATCAAAATAATTTAAAGGGAAAAACTACCTGTAATCAAAAGATTAGATCCTGATTCAACCCTCAGAGAGAGATCCTTCACCAAAACATTCCCAGTTGGAGTGACAACCTGGATAGAATTTCTACAATTAGAACAAAAATTATGACTAAGACATATTAAGAATTATATATGGTCCAATATCATCTCAATACCTTGACACCAGAAAACTCAACATAATTAGCTTCACTGAAGTAATTCCTACTTCCAGCACTTTGCAGGGACGATTTTTTATTATCAGCACTTAGCTCTCTTGATATAAGCATCAACTCATGAATGCGGTCAGCATAACCACTGGAATATATTAAAAGAAACATATTAGCTAACCAGAAATATTAGCTGAATAAAAAATATATATCTGAATATTAGCCGAGCTAAAAGAAATATATAAGAATAAAACTTAATATTAGCTGAACCAGAAAGCTGTCTCACTCACGTTCATTCTTGTAATGATCAACAACAATTAGTCTACTACTGAATGTGCAACATACCCATCATGAATATTAAAAATGCATACGGTAAGATTTCAGAGGTTGCTTAGAAAGTGCTTAATATTCCTGATTTGTTGTTTTTCTTCCAGAAATTATAAACACCTCTCAAAAACCAGAAGTCAACAAAGAAATACCTCAGACGATTTAACCGTCTTGAACTTATAGAAAGAGTCCCCAGGGCCTGAAATAGTGAAATTACAACACTGGTGTGATATCTTAAATTGCTTAACATCTCTGCGCGTCCCAATGTTGAAGTGTCAGGTCTAAGATGGCCAGCAAAGAAAGGCTCGATAATCAAAACAACAGCAACAGTAGCACCAAGATACTTCAATAAGAAGTCTTGAATCATGCCAAACCACCAATGATCATGAAGTACGACTCTCATGTGCCTTACAAGAGTCTTAAACTTCTGCTGAATATGAGATTCTTCTCTACTTTCTCCACCGTAAAATGCTATACTTTCTGCATGAGTCCTTAACCTTGAATGAAGCTGTCTATATTCTCCTTCCAACTGTTGTTCTTTGGACATTAGTTTCCCAAAAGCAGGAGAGAAGTTTCTTATTGCAGCTCCTGCTCCCAAAACATAGGCCTGCAAAGCAACCTCATATATTAATGTGACAACCAGACCTTAGGATAATAACTACACTAGCACAGCAGTTGCTAGAATTAGCTGTTCCAAATACAAATGAATAGAACAAATAACTTACCAATATCCAGAAAATGTATTTTGGGCTAGCATAAGAACAAAGACGCCAAGTATAAAGCAGACCATCAGTAACTGCTGTCAAATCATCCTGTACAAGCTCACTCAACTCTGAACAGAATCTCGGCACATCACTTGCAATCCGTTGTTCAGGATTCCTAATCCGTCCATCAACATGTGATATTTTGTAATATGCCATGTTCTGAAATCAAATATTCTATTGATAAATGATAGAGAAAACATAGTAATAACAAGAAAAAAACTTACAATGCATCCAAATCAAGAGATAACTTCCCAATTCGGAGTGCTTTCTCCTACATGAGAGAACAAATAAAGTAAAGCAAACACCATTCCCAGATGCGGAGATTGAATTTGCAATTTGTATATTAGATGGGTCCTCCAGAAATTTCACCACTGATAAGAAAATGTGCTTACTAGGTGCTATTACCCCTTCAAAAGTTTGCTATGTTACAAAAACTGAGTAGATCTTTTCCAGTAACAAAATTTTAAATTTCTGAACTTAACATGTCTTAAGTCTAGGAGCAATTTAGTCCCACAATGTTTTGGTTAAAAATATCACACACATTTTAAAAGAAAAAAGGGACAAAAAAAAAAACTTAGATATAAATAATATAAAACAAACATGTATTCCCCCTCACAGATGAAGATGTGCAAAGAAGATAAGATACTTCACTCATGCTGGAAAAACTGAAGAAAAAAGTATTCATAAATTATGATAGGAAGCACACCTGATCTAACCAGGTTAAAAAATGAACATAGCTTAGGAAGAGAAATTCAAAAAATCAGTTATAGATAGATTACTCCAACATTGAAGGAAGAAGACTACCTCAAAGTAATGTGCATGGATGAGTTTTGTCAGTATTTTTCTGAACCTCAGACTTAGGGTACCAGTTATGTACTTTGAAGTAGAATAAATGGTTGACAGAAGAAAGCACAACAAAATGTTTTCAGATATTAGCCGGAAAAATGATGGCACACGCCGAAGAAAAGCAGCACGGAATAGAAATCCCTGAACTTTTGCTAATCTATTGCTCAAAGCAGTTCTCAGCACCTGCAAAAAGATATAAAGTAGATGCTTTACTTAAAAGAACACAAAACCCCCTATGCTCAAGCTACTAAAACTCCTATGTTACATCCCTCAGGAAGGAATTCAAATTTCCATTCACCTTTTTTACAGGTTTATTTTTCCCATTTGCTATTTCTGATGCAGACACGAAAAGTGCAAGCTAAAATCAAATATGCGTTGATATCTGTCTGCATAGATGCGTGTATGATAAAATCAGATGGATAAAGCGCCTTGTCTAACCACTGCCTTCTTATGTTACTTATATGACCAAATACACTAGCTAAACTTTACCAAAAAACAATAAAGCAACTACACGTTTGGTAACTTCTTCAATTTCTAGTATTTTTCCTTCTGGATCAAAGCATCCAAAGAATTATTACAAAACCCAGTCAAGGGGAATGAGGGGTGGTGTCTGGGTGTTGTACTGAGATATCATATTGTCATTGTCTAGCATAAAGATGGACTTGAACCAAGGCCTTTTACTATATGCCACTGACCACTGGATCAAGTGGCACCTCTACACCAAAGATTCAGCACAGAAATTCTAAAAAACTCACTATTTTTGACTTTGTTATCTGGTCCATTTCCTTAACAATGTTTGTGATTGCAATGAAGAAGGTTGCTGTGAAACAAATAAAATATAAAGGATAGCAAAACTTAGAAAGCAAGCAACATATTATACAACAGTATGTAGGAAGTACACAAAAAGGCGTACCGCTATGCCCACCAAAGCCAAAAGATCTCTTGCACCTATTTGGCCCATCTCAGATAGAAGAATTGCTGCTAGAACCTGAAGGGACTTCAATCCACTTTTCTTTTGTGTAGTTCCCTTTACATTATTATTGTTTTTAACAACCTCATCAGAATTTTCTCTATTATCTTGGACCCCATTGTAATGACCATATGAATTGGGCTTTTTACTACTAAACCGTGATTGCACATAAGCAGCAGCACCACCAGCAACCACAATACCAGAAGCAAGCAATAGTGCTTTCCTGTGAAACCAAAAAAAAAAAAATAGTAAAATACTAGACAGTCACCAGGGAAGAAGTTGAGACAAAGGCTATGCCACTTGAGCATTTTACATCAGAGGAGGATCATTGCGTAGACATCCAACAGAGCCCCACTGGGTGGGTAGGGCGGGGAATAATATCATGCCACATAACATACATGACCTTGATATGATGGTAACATACAGATAAAAAACTGCAATAATATTGAACAAAGACTAAAGCTTCAGAAGAAAGATGGTTAATTAAAGTTAAATTCAAGCATCTAAGCCCTTTGGGAAAAGTCTAATCTTTTCTACCATCAATTAATACAATTTTAGGAAGACATAACTGGACCTGGCTTAAATCACAACTGCCCCGTTACAAGATAGTATTTTTTTCCAACATTATTTTCACAACAGAACATTCCCAACTAATAGGGGGGTTTCCTACACTACTCAAACCAAACATTTCCCACTTGTCTTTTTCTAGGTAACTCTGAAAAATACCTTCATTCCAAGTAGTTAACCTATTTGAAAACCTTCCAGGATAATTATGATTGAATTTCCTCTTTAGATCCCAGGCTTACAGGAAATCTCCTCCTCTTAGAGGGAGATGTAGCCATGGGGGGTGAAGTCCCAAGGGTTAGTTGTAATCCTAATCCCAAAGGCATAACTCAAGACAAGATCCTATAAGAATACAATCACTCCCTAGAACAATTGAGTGTCTCAATCCCCCTCTTTGCTTGTCTTGGAAAAAAATAATAGTGTTATGAATTTCTCTTTCATGTCATTGTCCTCTGAAATTTTGAGAACTTTTTATAATAATCAAATGAACAATTTCAGATTTTTTAAATTGCTAAAAATAGATGTCTTGATAAAATAGTTGCTCCCAAAATTGTACCAAATGCAAACAGACAGAGAGTTGAAAATAAGCAAGGGTCTTTCACAAACTAAATTCACAATGCAAGAAGACTCCTACAAAAGGACCATGTATTGCATTATTCTTCAAACATTTTTTAAAGCTTTAAATATGTGTAAAGTCATAAGCCTTTCTCTCCATAGGGTCACTCACCTTCAGTATACACCACTCATCAGCAACCCCAAACAAATAGAAGCTCTTAAGAGACATTTTTCTTTATGTTACTCACATTCATCAAGAAGTAGACAAGAGGAAAGAATTAGAAGAAAGGAGAGACACAAGCTAATACTTGCCCTAGCAGACATCTAATATAATGGTGATATCATTATCAAAACCAAAACAGATAGAAGCACCAACTTTTATCATTTATACAACAAATGAATTGACTCAAATAAGACATAGATGTGTCAATGCCCATATTTAAATTGATTATCACCAATAAAATAAATCGTTACCTCCTAGAGGCCAGAAGACTTCGACCATGCTCAGTTAACTGCAACAGTTGAAGAGAAGGCATTGTTGAAGGTGGACCTCTACACGGTAGCACAGATTAGCAACCAAGCAAGGAGGCAAGAATCTGGAATGCATTAACAACAATTGTCAAACAATAATGCTCCAAGCTTTGGATTTCCCAACAGCCAATATGGTAGGAACCAATAAATAGAAGGAGGTATGGATAGTACAAATTACTTTCTAGGCATAAGTGAAGAATCTTCACTAGAAATTTACACAACAATATCAATTGTTATATGAAACAATATCAATGTGTATTATCTCTTTGATATAATTTATTATACATGAAAAACAAGAGGATACACAGAACAAGGGGGACGGATTACAGGTGAAAATAAAATTTAAGAAGAAAAATTCAAAGTAGAGAAATTATTGCATGGCAATTTTTTCCACATTCATTAAAACATCCCAAAATCTTCCCCACCCCCCAAAAAAACTTTCTCCAGAATTTATGGCCATCAGCCAACAAACTTGAAACTGAATAAGAGGGTAGTTGTTACACCATCTAATGCATCAATAGCAAAAATACTGCTCTGCAGAAAGGAATGACCTTTGTAACAAATTCACATTATAATAGAACACAAGATCATTCTCCATAAGTGAGACCCAGTTGTTTAACAAGATAAAGCAGATATTTGTCTAGAAAACAGGAGAAAAAAATACATTCTTACTATTGTCTGGCAAGAGCTTCACAATTCACATCCAAAAGCCAAAAGTGTTAACCATGCTCCATCAACAGTAAATGTTGGCAAGAGAGCATACTTCAATTTGTCTTAATATGAAAATTTCTTAGCAGTGAATGTGCCTTGCAATATCGCTTCTTATCAATAATTCTCAACGGAAATCAGGCATTACACATCTGTAAGATATATTATAAAAACCATCAGCAAACCAAAATCAATAAATGGAGTATTTAGTAGAAAAATTACAAGGAAAAAAGAAAAGCAGTAACAAGAAACACATAGATAATTATATACCAAGAAATACTGTTGGAATTCAGTAAAACGTTTGTTGGAGAGACAAGAGTAAATTGAAGAGCATATCTTGACAAAGCAAAAATTGGGTGATGTTGTCACATCCTAGATTTATTTAATCTGGTTCTATTATTAACAGGTGATCAGAAATTGAAAGAATAAATGGCTGAAAAAAGCTAAGAAATGGATGAAGTAAAGATATGCAACTGTAGTCTCGTGCAAGAACACAACGTGTATACAAGTTGACACACCTGGACAGATGAAGATCTAAAAGGACACAGTAGAGGCAAAATGAGTGTCACAAATAAACTGAATGATATTGGTTTGAACAATTCTTAACCTATTGCAAACTCCACTGCTTGGATAGACGAAAAAAATGTACATTCTTCATTTTGATATAAAATAACTGACTGCAAGCAAACCCAAACAACCCCCCCCCCCCCCCCCCCCCCCAAACCCCAACCAAAAGAAAAACTGACAATAATCCCTTTCATTAAATAGTTGTTAAATTAACATTGAGCCATTGCCAAGCTTGCAACCAACTTCAAGTTCTAACCCCTAGTTGCCACACTAGAGCTCAAGGGGATACCCACCCTCTGCCACAAACCAATCAAACCGATCTCAAACACTAACCACGTCAAAGTTTACCACACAAAACCACAAAAATAGCCAAAACAAAAATTAAAATTGCCAAGAACATAAAGCGAATTAAGGTTGCTTGATTTAATAGTAATTCAAACAACTACCTAATGCAGTAACTATAATATTTCCAATCTATACACGCAACAACCCTTGCAAAGCTAAATAAATCTTTCCTTTCCTCTATTACATTCTCAGCTCAACTTTTCAAAAACCAACTGAGCAAAGCTATATCCCCTCTATCGGATTAAATTTTTACAACTTCTTCAATGTTCGGCCTAAATTTTGAGAATTCAACTTCATCGGATTTTCCGTGCATCAATTTTCCATATTAATCTAATATTAAAATAAACTTACGCAGTCTTATTTTTAATTTTGCAAATAATTTCCAAAAAAAATTAATCATAAAATTGATGCACCTAAACTTAGCCTAAACTAATTAAAGCCGAAAAATTCAGAAAAAAATTGACGAAAATTAGCTGAAAGCAACAAAAAAAAAATCAAACTAGAGAGTGACTTTTTAAAGATACCTGATCAGTAGCAGCAAAAGCTCGCAAAACTACGTCGCATCAAAACAATGGAAACCACATTAATTTTTGCAACCTCTCTCTATCTCTTATTCTCTCTAAGTGAAATTCCCACCGCCTTCCTTTTTTTTTTTTTTGTTCTTTAGTAATAACAAAAATCGCCAAAAGCTTTAATCATTGAACCAAAATGCAAACCCTAGACTTTTGCTTTTTCATTTTTTGGGGATTTTTTTGCTAAATCGAAGATGAACGGACCGAACCGGATGAACAGAATTCCATGGAAGGAGGAGAGAGAAATGAGAAGAAACTCGAGTTTAGAGTGACAGAAGGGGCGAGAGAGCCTAATAGATGATGGAATAAATGATGAGCTCTTATTTATATCTTCTTTTTATCTTCCAAAATTTGTTCTGAGTGAAATCTTTTATTCCTTTTTCTTTGCAATAAAAAACTCTTTTCTTTTTTTTTTTTTACCTTCTTTTTTCTTATTTTTATCTGTTCAATCCCAATCAAAGAAAATTGTGAGAATGCGGAGTAATAATTTTCTATAAATTAAAGTAGATTTTGAGAACATTATAAATAAAATAACGTGGCATGATTTGAATGAGAGAAACATATGCTGATATGATGACATAACAGTTTTACTTATTAAGTTAACCCTTCTAGTTATAGTATTGTTCAATTAAAGTGGCATAAAATTATATCTTACATTTCTTTAAGAGTATGTTTTTAGCTAAATTTAATGCACTAATTGTATCTTACATTTCTTTCTTCTAGAAGATAGAAATAGTTCTCTTTTTATCTTTGAAGGAATCGTTTTAGCCTTTGAAACTCTATTTTGAGTTTTAATAAGTTATTAAAAAAATAATAAATCCTTAAAAAATGGCTAAACAAATGACAACATAAAGGTTATGTATATTTTTATTTTAATTTGATGTCCAAGAAACATTAGACAAAAATAATATTTTTAATAAAGAATGTTTAAACAATATAAATGTATCTCTTCCATTTTTAATTTTTGAAAATTAATAATTATAGTGTCACTTGTTATTTCATTCATAATTTCAATGTACTAGTCATTCAACAATGGACAAAATGGCAATCAATTATGGCACGGGTTTTCTTTGGGACCACATCATTAGTTTTTAATCAACCCTCCCTAGTCAAATATAATAATTAAAAAAAATTATATAAAGTCCAATTGTCTAAGTAACAGTACTATAAATTATTTCTAAAAAATATGGTACAAACCCACTATGATGTTGTTACAAACATGGCATGAGTCAATGCAATTTGCTCATTGTTGGATTTGAGCACTATAGTGGAAATTATGTGCTTATATATATATATATATTTATAATTAAAAGAATGAGCTTTAAATCTTATTTTTTAAGTAAAAAATTATACAACAATCAATAAATCAAATACTCGAACGCATTTACATTTTAATTCTTTCAAGTTTCAAACATTACTTTCTCATTTTAGTCTAAAAATATTAAGACAACCTTTACTTTTCATTTTTATAATTGAATTTGCTTTAATGTTTATTTTCTAAAACAATTATTTATTTAAAGAAAATAAGAATATAAATTTTGTCGTTATTTTCAAGTGCTTTTATAAATTTTACCTCTGTTTGTTTGATATTTTTATCTTTTATTTTTTATGAAAAATGAATGCAAAAGAAAAAACAAAAATTAACATTATTTATCTAAATTTCAAGAATTTTGACAAGTGTCTAGTTAATGAATGCCTATAGGTATTTGTTAAGGTAAATGAAATCTCTACTGTATGAAATGTATTTTCGTTTAAGTCTCACCACTTTCAAAAGGAGATAATGTATCAATTACAATTTTTTTTATAAATATTATCATAACAAGAGCATAAAAGCATCATCTAACAACAAATATATTATTTGCTATTTTTAAGGTATATATAAATGATTCAAAATATTAAGTTCAATAATTAATGTATATTATTTCTCTTAAAATAATTGTGTTCGAATTCTTCTTCTAAAAAAATTATATATATAAATGTAATAAAGTACAAAAAGATTAAAGTCCATCTCTCCCATTAAAGAAAAAACAAAGTCAAATCTCTATAAATATCGCAACAAAGCCAAAATCTTAAAAGCTGAGTACAACACACGTTAGCTAGTCAAGGTCACTAAAGCTTTTTCTAGGGTAACGTAAAATGACAATTATGTATTTATATAGAAAAAAAAGTGTAAAATGAACGATTATTTTATGTATTTATGTAGAAATGCTTTTTCATTATTTTATTTTTTACCAAATATTTGTTTTTCTAAATATTTTATTTTCCTCTAGCGCGCATGTTGAGAGAGAGAGAGAGAGAGAGAGAGACAGCACGAGGAGGAAGTAGCCTGGAAGCAAGCGCGGTTTCTAATGGCGTGACGTAGACACTTTTTTGGGTTTTGGTGAAATCAATATAGATAGCATAGCATGGCATCGTTTTGTCATTGCGTGGAAGGCTTTGGCAAATGGAATTCTTTTGTCTGTTAGCAGAAGAAAAGCTTTCGTTGAACTTGGATTTTCTTATTTTATTTTATATGAGAAATATCAATATTATTCATACCAATATTTATTATTAAATTAAATGCTACGGTATTTTAATCTTTCTTCTTCAATGAGAGATTAGGCGGTGGGGACTTGTTCCTTTAAAGCTCTAGGTGACGAAATAGAAATGGGCCCAAATGGTGCTAACTCCCAACTCCCACCGTTGGAATTTAAATTTTCAATTAAAGGTTACCTTTTAAAAAAAAAAAATCGAGGGAGGAAAAGGTGGTTTAAATTTAATAGTGGTAGAAGAAAGTTACTATTCACCCCCAATTTTATACTAACTTAATAAAGTCTAATGTATTTTCATAACCTATATTCATTTTCTAGATGTCCCAAGTTAATAACATTGTAAAAAATTAGATTTTTGTTTCCTTTTTTGTTTAATGGGTAAAATATATAAAATTATTATTTTAAAATATCAATAATGAAATTTTTAAACTTTATAAACAAATATATAATTCAAAAAACTTGCTTAAAAATTCAACTTTTCGAGTTAAAGTCTATTTGGTAATCATAAAATAAATTGTTGAGAAAAAGTCTATTTTGTATTTTATAGGAAAATAGAATATTGTTCTGTTGTTTGAATCCACTATCGAATGTATTTTCCATTGCTTTGATCATCTTTTGAAAAATATTTACTTCAAATATAAATGCCTTATTATTATGTCTTACTGTTTTGAAGGATATAACAAGATGTCGATTTAAGATCTTATTATTTTGAATAGAAGCAAAGTTAGTCAACTTTTATTGAAAGTCAAAGGTAGAAAAATAAAGGTTAAAAATTTTAAAAATTAATATGTAAATTTAACTAAAAATCAAAAGGTTGAAAATAGAAAATAATTTTATATTACTTGAAAATCAAAAAAAGAAAAATTTACAATAGTCTTTTAGAAAAGTTATGCTTGGTCATATTTTTTTGAACTTAAATTTATCAATTATTAAATATGTATTGAAAAATATCGATTTTTTTAAGATTGAGTATCAAACGTTTTGATTCACATTGTTCTTATTAATGAGTTGAGACTTGGTGGTTTAAGTGTAGAAGAATCATTTGGATAATTTGCATCTTTTAAAAAAAAATTGTCAATTGTTTTCAATTTACTTATACTTTAATCAAATTTGAAAAAAAATTTAATGTAGTCAATATCTAATATTATTTTTTTATTTCCATTTAAACTTATAATACTAAATACAAAGCTATAATGTGCAAAATATAAATAGTTAAATACAATATGAAAAATTAATAATTTTCTCTTATATAATCAAGATTATTTAAAGATTATATTTTCAAGATAATTTTCTTTAAATTAAATATAAAACTTAAAGCATATAAAAAAAGATATACTCAAGTTAATTTATTTTTACATAATCGAGATTTATAAAAAAATGATATATTGATAAAATTTTAAGTAATAATGCAACACTAAAACTTACATTTGAGAACTAAATAATAATTTATTAATTTTTAAATATTAAAATCATAAACAATAAAATTTACATAACATAAAAAGGAAAAACATGACAAATAGAAAATAGATACCATAAATAACATAACAAAAAAGAAAGAGAAAGAATATGGTTGATAGTTAATAGAAATTTAAGAAGAAAATATATAGAAATTTAAAACATATGAGCAAATAGACTAAAATGAAAAAAATAAACACAAATAAAAATAATAATACAAATTGAAAGAAAAAATAAAAAAAAAACTTTAAAGTTGAGTGACATATATGAGATCATCTTGTTATTCTTTGTTTATATTAATTATTAAATAAAAATTTATTTTGATGAGACCATTAAGAGAATATATAAATAGGCATTTTAAAAAATAATCCTTAAAGTTAAGACGTTTTTAAAAATAATATTTTTTTTATAATTTTAACTATTTTTAGTCAAGTTTGATAAAAATACTCTTAATGAAATTACATGCTATGATGTTACACACCATGTACAAAAATATGTGACACGCCATATACAAAAACATGTGACAAGTCATGGTTAGGTTGTTACACACCATGTATAAAAATATGTGACAAGTCATGTTTAGGTTGACACGCCATGTTGAAAAAAAAACTGTTATTATATGTCATGGTTAAGTTGTTACACACCATGTTGAAAAAAATATTATTATTACACGTCATGTACAAAAACATGTTACACACTGGTTAAAAAAAGTTGTTACATGCCATGTTGAAAAAAATTATTATTATTACATGTCATGTTGAAAAAAATTATTGTTACACAACGTTTTCAATAACATTTTGTTATATTTTAATGTCTAAAATATTGTTGTTACTTATGAACAAAAACTTCAAATCCTCTCAACTTTTTTTATTTATTTTTTGTTTGTTTGATAATTTGGCACCGATTAAAGTGTTTCCAACATGTTTTCATAAATAAAAATATAATTTTTTTTATCTAAAACACCTACTTTGACTAAAATTAAAAAAAAATTCTTTTGAAAACCTAAATTTATAAATTTCAAAATTTTGAGTTTATTGGTATTTAAGTCCCGAATTGATTCAATTAAAAGTTATTTCATACATCTATGATTATTTTTACCATTTTAATTTTATCCACAATACCTAAAAATCGAATTTTTCAAATACCCACCCACTCAAGCAAGTCAAAACCATTGCTTGGTATCTTGAAAGTACAAGAAAAAGAAATTTGAAGACGCGGAAGAGAGAAATTGAAAGCATAGCAGACAAATGCCGAAGAAAGAAATCGGAAGCATAACAGACGTATGTCGAAGAAAGAAATCGATAAAATTTGAGAGGGTGGGATGGTGAGAGAGAGAAATCCAAAACACAAATGAAAAGAAATTATGACGAATGGTTTAATTTATTTAAAATAGTTTAAAGGGTGTTTTTGTCAAGTCATAGTTAAATATGACTAAAAATGATTAAATTTATTTTGATGATTATTTTTAAAATTTTTTTATTAAGAAAGAGCATTCCTCACAATTTCCTCATATATAAACATTTTTTAAGATTTTATATGATATGAAAATTTTCTTTTAAATTTTGGAGGGCTACGGCCCCATCACTTAATGAGGTGATGTCCTTGATTTTGAATGAAATAAAAGATAGATATTCAAATCATGTTAGAAGTTAAAGATGACAGTGTTAAGAACTTGGGGCTTTAGGGTAAGAGTTTTTTTTTTCAAAAGCTAGTAAGGACAGATGTGATGTGCCAGTGTGACCCAATAAGGGCAGGATCTCTATGGTGCAAAAAGGGGTCCATATGTGATGTGCCAGTGTGCCCAATTTTTAGGACTGAAAATCGAATTATCATTTATTTAATAAATAATTAAGATAAGCTCCAACTACTAAAATTTGACATATACAACCGCTAGCCATAAATAAATTAAGAGTCTCTAACTAATAACAATAGACTTCACATCAAATCAATTAGCAGGACAGCCAAGTTACTTTGAGTGTGTATTTTGATGTTGGTGCTAAAACTTGAAATAATAAAGTCAAATCCCATCTTTACTACCAGAGACGAACCTGAACAAACTTCATGGTGTGTTCCACGAGACAGTTTATTTAAACACATGCATATCTCTAAATCATTGTTCCATAAATATTTAAAGACGTGAAGAAAGAATAAAAATCAGTATTATTCATATGTATAATCTTTTGACAAATTTATTTAAGAGTATGACTTTCTAATATCTTGTTAGTAGGACACTTCTTGATTATCTTTTTAAGAGCATTGTTTTAATTTAATTAAATGATGTTATGAGAATTTCATTTTCAGACGTTATTACGGCATAAATATATTATTTTTATAATACAAAAGTGAGCATATGATGATCATATGATAAAATTATAATTACATATCAAATCTTGAATTTGTTAAAACGCTAAATAGACATAATAGAAATGTTTATATAATAAATTTCTCCCTTTTTAATGGTGCAATTTTTTTATTGATGAGAAAGAGATTCAAACAAACTCTTTGATAAGGAAAAACATGCACCGAGCATTGAGCTAAATATACTTAGTTGTTGATATACCCTTTCCATAAGCCTCATAACTAGCATGATTATCCAGTATTTTTCCCACACAATAAAATATTGAACCATCATAAGAGATCACAATTATCATTCAAATATGATAGTTCAATGTCAAAAACCCTTAAGGGTTTTATATACAAAAGGATTTTGAGATCACTCAAAGCTTCAAACCCCTCCAGACAAAATGGTTCTCTACACTCAAAATCTATTGTCACTTTCTACAGTTGAAATTAACAAGAACAAATCAGAAGAAAAAAAAAAATAAAACCAATAAGAAAAGTTTGTAAAAGCAAGTTTTACCTCTAAACACAATGACAAAAGACAACTTTTCCTTCTAACTTGCTTCTTCTAACACCAAGCCAGACATGTGAGCAACTTTAAGCGCAACTAGGCTATAGCTTCGGAGTATGAGATAACAAATGCCAAATCATGGTAGCTTTTGTTCACTGGACAGCTACATCCAAGCTGTTTGTCCTTCGTCAAACACTCATGTTTCATCAGTGAGCTGCACATTGAATCCGTGCTTTATGTCTGTAAAAGTCAAGCAACCAATACATTGTTCAGGATTAATGGCCAAAAACAACACGTTGTTTAGGTTTCCAACATCATGGACCCCGTGCAAACAAAGAACTATACAAAAACTTTGTTCATGTAGTTGTTGATCTGAAGATTGAGAAAAAAAGAAAGTCTATGCTTCCACTCCACCCCCTCCCCCTATAATGGAACAATACATTAAACATGCAGGACAGCTACCTAAGGATGAAACTTAGTTCACACCATTGTAACAAGATGTACAACATCATAATTCCTTAGCAATAAACATATAACACTCCCGAAATTAATCATTTAATAGTGCACATCATTCAACCCCTCAAGCCCAAAAAGTTGATATACCTCAAGCCCAAAAAGTTGATATACGTATGTATGTATTTGTCCATGTCTTTAGGTGTGTGTATTTCATTCTCATGATATTCTAGCAAAAGTCAAATTAACAATTTTATGATGCTAAAAGTCAATAGCATTATCACAGATTAATTATAACAGACATTCCAGTTTCTTATTCTAACATAAGCAAGCATCAAAAGATAGCCAAACACTCTTCACACATTCTTCCGCTCTTCTTATTGCTTGCTTTTGTAGAAGATATTTTTGGCTGATATAGAGGTCAGGAAACAAACTTGCCTTCTTTTTTTATTTAGACTTTTTATGATTGTTATACCATTTTGTCCTATCTTTTCCTTGAAAGCCACAATTCATCACTTTTTTTAGTCTTAATCTATCCTTCTGGACTAAAAACAGAAAATTGAAACATTTCCCATTGACACATAACCATTCAAATTTAATCCCCACCATGTCTCCCAAATCAAACTATAAAATGTCTGTTTAGTTGTTTTTGAAATTAAGAACTTTTTTATAAAATAAATATATTAATATTGTATATGTCAGTTTTATAATACATAAATAAGTTCATATGGTCAACCAACAAGCCAAAGCTTAGTAAACTAGCCTTTGTCTGGGGCCCAAGATCAACTCATTTTGCTAACAATCTCAAGTACCAAGTCAAGCCAACACTTGAATGTAGCTCAACTGTATAGAAGAGCGGGTTTCAATAACATTCTAAGTTCAAGTAGGGTGGACAACAAGTGTGTAAGACTTGGCTCCTCTAATAATTAAGTTGCGGGACAACTCCTAAGTTTTGCATCCTTGCAATAAGAAATAGGGTAATAATAAAATACTGGTAAACTAACCAATTTTACTGCTCAATATGTAACATGATTTATTCCCACCAGGAACATGCAAACAAAGTTTGTATCTAAAAAAAAAAAAATGCAAACACAGCAACTTGAAACCCTTAAAGCACTGAGATTTTTCTCTTGGCCAGAAAGAAGATTTTATTCCACCTATATTGGGAGAAAAAAAAATCCATACAATGAACTATCTAAGACGTCTTAACCAACAACAGAACCCATTCTAAGAATCTTATGTGAGAAATCATATAAAACAGAAATCTTTAAGATCTTAGAGCTAAAACTAGAAACACTTCAAGGGCGTGGGTAATTCATTTCTACTCAGAATGTACATCAAGGAAGATGTAGGTTAATTGTTTGAAAGGCAAAATCCCTTTTTGACTGGTTTGCCACCCAATCTGCAGCTGTATTAGTTAAAAGCATCGAGCATTTAGTTACACATAACCAACAGAATTTAAAAAATTTAATTAAGGGATAAAGAAGAAATTCTTCTAAACTATTTTATCCTTTTGGCTTTTATAGGTTTTCATTTCATTCAGAGGCTTTATAACTTTTGCGACTGCAGTGGGCAAATACTGTATTTCCTATATTGATAAAGATGTTTTGGGTAGGAAGGGAAACAAGATATGCTCATAGGCAATAGAATGCTTATATAAGCTGTCAGTTGATTTTGTAAAGATCTGTTCCTCAATGAATCTCAAAATCTGTTTATCAATAACCACAATGGCAAAATTGTCATAGAAGAGCTTGAATGGCATCTTAAAATGATGCAATGGAAACATAGAACAGTCGAAATTGAGAATGTATTAGCAGGAGAGTCTAAATTGCAACCTCCTCTTTCGAAGGGGACAAGGGAGGTATGTCTATGAAGTGGGCTATGCCCCAACATCAGCAAGAAAACTGTTAAATGATGATATGTTGATACCATATTGCTATGTAGTGAACAGCGCCCCCCCCCCCCCCCCCCCCTCCTCTTTTTCAGCAACCAAAAAAGTAATATAAACAGATTTCCTTCTTTCTATTATAATTATTATTTGTTACTGTTTAGTTGGTCACAGATGCAAGAACACTAAACATGTCAAAATGCCATAAAAGTTTTATACAGCTTTAAAATATTCAATTTTACCTTTCATTGAGGGTTTGTCATATTTATCTTTCCTCTCATCTTCATTCTTCCATTCGCTATCATCATCATCATCATCACCCATTTCATCCCTTCCATCATTTCCAATATCACTTTCACTAGCTGTCTCCCATTCAGAGTCATCAGTATCCTGGCCATACATGTCACATGCATCACCCTCACAGTGCACACCCCCAAGTTTGATAGCTGGCTCTCTAAATAACCAAGCTGCACGCATCTGCTTCTTCACTAGCCGTTCAGCATAGTCAGGAACCTTATTTTGCCTCAATGAAAGATCAGGGTCATTTGACTGGGAGCATTCGTTTATGAAGAGAATGGCGTCTAGCAAGCTCTCTTTAGCTAAACCAAGCATGTCATAAGCCTGAGCTCGTCTCCATAGGCTTTTGGCATGACGGTTAAGTGGGTTGTGAAGACATAATGCACGTGTAGCATCACTAATGGCTGCTGATGGTTGCTGCAATAGAAGATGACACTGAGCTCGATTACTGTAGAGAACAACTCTCTCTTTCTTGGATCTCACTGGACACAATGATAATGCTTCTGAGTATTTTGATGCAGCTCCAGATATATTTCCTGATGAGAAAAGAGAGTTTCCTTCGAGCTTGACCACTAAAGCAGCAGCCTGTTTAATATGGAGATCCTCCTTTGGCATATTCTTTTCCCACTTCAATCTCTGCCTTGAACTCAACAGTTCTTCTATCAGTTCTTTTGTGCGGTTACTGAGAGAGCTGCGTCCTGTCCCTTGAGATTGCATACATTCCTGAAGAACATTAACAATGGAATCTCCAAGCTTTTTGTGATCACCCAGACTTGTAATCTCTGCAAGGTCGACTAGTGCAGGTACTACCTTATCTATCACCTGTATGACAAATGAAGATGAGTTCCATGCAGAATACCACAGCTATATCCCAAAACCAAAAAAGAACAACTTAGTTGTGAGCCACATAGTTAAATTTCTAATGGAGATAAGGCTCTTGACCAAAGATAGTTGTATCAACATAACAATACCTATTCTTGGACTTCATGTGGCAGCTTTAGAACTTAAAACAAATATAAAATAAAGGAATGAATGAATAATTAAAACAAACAAACATGTGGATGCTTCTTCATTTACTTAACTAGTTTGGTACAAATGCTCAGGCTTTCTATATGTCAGGAATCAAGATATTTTTTATATTTGATAAATGACAAAAAACCAAAATGAGGGCATAACTCTGACTACCTTGACTGCATTACAAGATACTTTACTCAAAAAAGAGGAACTCAAGGTCAAGCAAGATCACAAGGAAGTATCACATCTCCCAGACACCTTTCGTTCAAGTTCAAAACATATGTGCCATATAGAAAAAAGAAAGGACTATTCCCCAAATGTTTCAGAATTTTAAATGAAATTTTGGTCAAAAGCAATCTATATGGCTGCATGGCTTATTAGATGATAATATAATTCTTCAATAGAAGATATATGAAGATGATCAGCAAAAGTCGGTGGATATGGCAAAGAAAATATCATCCTGGTACTCATATAATACCTCTTAAAGTTATTGAGTCCAAATTCCCTCTTCCCCAACTTAACCGTCCAAAAAATAAAAAGGTGAGATGGAATTCAAATAAACTAAGAAAGTATGCATGCTCAATGATTTATATTAGATTCCATTGAAGGAATAGAGTCTGTTGTTACAGATGATGGGCACTGTGAAAGAGAGACTCAGTCACAAAATGTGGTCATAATGGGAAAAGACAACCCAAATGGTATTAGAGACCCCAGGCCTTCTACACTGATATGAAATTTTCATTAAATTTTATCACCCAGATATTAGAGGAATATACCTTATGACATGTGCTTGGATCTTGAAGCAACCAAAGAAGACAATCAATAGCCATATACTGCCAATCATCTGATGAGCGAGCAATATTACACAATGCTTCGATAATGCCAGGACAGCTAGCAACAGGTCCCCTACCAAGCTTATGATGACAGATGGTTCTTAACAAACCAATACCAGCTGGTGAGTTTTCATTAACAAGTCCACCCCACATTCCTGGTAGTTTTACAAGAAATTCAGGCTTGCAAATGGTGGGAAGGAACTCAGGCTTAAAAGCAAAGCAATTAATGAGTTGAAGGGACCAACATTGCAGCTGACTGGCCCATTCTTCGGCCTTCCTTGACTCCATTTCAACACCACCCATACCACGAGTAAGCAAATCACAGTGATAACTTAGCCTTCTATCAACATATTGGTAAAAGTGAGAGTAAACTATTTCCAGTGAACTTATTGCTAGCTGAATGGAGACCTCCAGAATTTCTCCATGACTTGCTACAGCAGGAAAAGTGCTTGTATATGTAGCCAAGTGTCCTAGAGCTCGCACTGCCACTCTTTGTTCAACCCAAGTCAACCTCCCTCTCAAAAGCTCAACCAAGGGAGGAATTACACTAGCATGCACAGCACTTTCAGCGAACTCTTCCATGTTCATGGTGTAGGATCCAATAATATGTGCCGCATAATAAGGAATATATATGTTTTGGTCATGAGAAAGCCAGCGGCGATTTTTGAGACCCTTCCATATTAGTGCAGCCATGCACTCAAAGATCCCCAACTCAATGAATTCAGGATCATTAGGATGTGCCATGGCAGTGTTCCAAAGGCCACTAATAGGTAGAACTTGACCATCATCATCTTGTGAAGGAAGATCTCTAAAGAATTTCAGAATGCTGGCTCTGCGCTTACTTGGATTTCCTTCCTTCATGACACAGAAAAAGCACCCTGGGTATGGACAATCCGGAGAAACTTTATCCATGTTCAGATTGTTATCTGCATAGGATTCATATGGCACCGAGTAGATTTCTCACCAAATGGGAAATCATATAAGAAAGCCTCAACACTGCATAACAATGATGATTTAGATCAGCATCTAGCTTGCAAATGAAGAAATTTGTTTAAAACTTATTTATGCAGCAGTGGTAAGAAAAGTTAGGAGCTTGACTCTCTGGTAATGGCAAGTATGGATCTCTATGTTTGTAACCATCATAATGAACCTAAACCATATATTTTTATTAAAAATCAAATTCAGTACTCTCTATCAATCAAAAGACAAATCCAGCACTCTCCAATCTCATTTACGCAAGCTGATAACATTGCAAAAAATCCAGAATTACTCATTATTTCTACATATTAGTATAAATTCTTTTGAAGTTAAAATGTTTGCATATTTCAATTTATTCTTAATCAATTGCATAGTTTCTTTTTTTTCTTCTAAATACACATGAAAGCCCATCGAGCTTGAGCTACATAAAAGGTGGTAGCCATTTTCCATCATGTAAACACCATTCTCCCATCCCCAAGATTCAAACATGAGACCTCTAGGTTAAAGTTTCAAATTCTAACAGTTTGCAGTGTCCCCTTGGGGACCAATTGCCTAATTTCTAAATACAATCTGTCGCTTTCTGTGGCTTCTACTAGATTTCATCTAACATACATCCCAACCTAAATTCCAAATATTAGCGGGCAATAAGCATGCAAGATATATACTTTTTTATTATATTTGACTTGTCCTTTTGCAGAGTATGTAAACCGAAAATGACCAAAGCCAGCTCCTTAGGCAAGTAGCATCTTTGACATTATATGCAAATTGACAGTGCTCTTGAAACCGAAAAAGCCTTCCTAGTCAAATCCAAATTCAAGTGAAGAAAACAAGATTAAAGAAAAAGCTAAACAAAAACCCTCAATATTGCATGGAAAAAATATTTATTTTCTTGTCACTCGTTTACCTTTACCTATAATATTATGCCTATGAAGTATAACATTTAAGCATCTGTATCCACTTCGAATACCAACTAAAAGAAGACTAAAAATAATTGAACAAAGTCAAAATAATTCCATTACTTCCCTAATGTTTTAGCCAAAAAATGATAATGCTGCAAAATTATTTCAACCTCAGTTTACAAGGATATTAAGACAAAGTAATATCTTAATTGAAATACATCTAAACTCTCAAGCACAAAATGAGTATCATGGCATGAACAAACAAAGAGCATGGCTTATTCTGATCTCAGCTACCACATTCTGCGATGAATTGGATCTAAGGTGCAATGCTTTAATTAACAAAATTAATCACATCAAGTTCTTAATTAAGATCCAAAATTCTCATTTTAAAAAAATAAAAGAAAAAGCACTCACAAAATCAAACAATCCAGTGAAGAAAAACAAAACCCAGAATCTATTATTTCCCTCCAAACCTTTGCTTTGATGCTTATATGAACAGTCGAATAGAACACTGAAACACACTAAGACTTCATATAAACTTGAATTTTAGAAGGGAAAAAAAATCCAAACTTTTATAAAAAGAAAACCCAGTAGTAAATAGTCAAAAAACCAAAGAAAGATGATACCTTGAAAGAATCAGTGTCTGCTAAAAACACAAAAAGGAAAAGGCTTTTTCTTTTTATTTTTCTGTGGTAGAGCTTTCAATTCTTTGCTCAAAATGTGAACTTTGAAGAACTAAGGCAGAGAAAAAGAGAGAGAGAGAGAGAGAGAGAGAGAGATATGGTAGCTGAAACTAAGAGGTACTTTCGTTCTCGTTTTTTCTTTTTTTCCTTCTTCTCCTTATGTCGTCTTTTGGGTTTGGATTCGGACAGCAAAGTGAAGAAGATCTTGCTCCTGTAATGAAAGCTTGAAAATGAAAATTAAAAGGAAAGAAAACCAATACTGTTTTAATGCAATAGAGAAAATCCATTTTTATAACTAAAAATTATTCAATTCCTCGTGCGATTGTTTCCTCAAGCGCTGTGGGAACCACTGAAAGCAGCACTTAAGTGGGGTTTGGTTGGGTGGTGGGTGAGGTCGCCGGGGCACAGCGCGTGGGGAAATTATATGGAAAGGATGTGTGTTTTTAAAATGGGCCAGGCTTTATTTTATTTGGTTGTATTATTATTGCGGTTTTTTTCCTCTTTAATTGTGGGCTATGGTCCCATACTCTAACACGCTTGTCGCTGCTCTTTCTTACCGTTTTGAAAATATGGGGGGAAGTGAAATTACTAAAAAAGTCCCTGCTCCTCCTATTTTCATAACGTTCACCCCGTACTCTTTCTCCCGTACAATCCCTGTTAAAATTTCTGTATCAAAAAAAATTATCCACGGTAACAAATTCCCGAATTTTACACACATAAGTTTGTAAAATTACCATATATCTATTAAATTATAAATAAAAAATTAAATTAACATAAGAAAATATTAATTAAATAAACTCATATAATAATAAATAATTAAGCTTTCAATCTAATTGTGGTAATTTAAAAATCTCGAATTTGGCTCTTAAGAGTAAAAAAAAAAATGAAGTTTTGATTACTTTTTGTTATATAATTTAAAACTCAATAAATTTTTAGAATGTAAAAAAAAACATTTTTTTTACAAGAAGTATATATACTAGAAGGTTCTAACTTATAAATGAATTAACAATCATCAGGATGATTCTTATGATTTGATCAGCTTTGCCTTTATGAAGCATCAATTTTTGTTTTTCTATTAGTGTATACACTTGGGTTACTTAACAAAAAGTAAAATTCCCCCCTCCAAAGAAACACCTAGCATAATGTTGGAATCATATTTCTGACTTACATGTCAGTGGAGGGTTTTCTGGAAAACTAAAATCCAGGTTCAATGCATTGTACAACTTGTTTTGTGAACATCTTTTGGCATTAAAATCTTGTTGGAATCATTATGTGGGCAAAAACATCATTGAACTTTGCTTTGATGCACCTCCTAAATGAAATATCAGGCAATGCAAATGTCCTTTTCTGATTCTCATATGTAGAAAAAAAAATATGTAATTACTGGTTTAAATATTATATGTAGCTAACCCTAATAAAATTTTTAAAAGCCTTTCATCTGTTTTTTTTTTTTTGGGGGGGGGGGTGGAGGGTGAGGGTTAAATTCTGAAATTTAAGATTCCAAATCAAATTGTCTGTAGAATGCCCAACATTGATAGAGACATGTCATTTTGATATCTCAAGAGTGCTGCTCCTATCCTCACCAAATATATATATATAAATATATTTCATTTCATCTTCAACATTCCGATTAATCCTTTAGATATTGTTGGCTTTTTGTATTTTTTTTTCAAACATTCTATTTAATGGCAAGTTATGGAGTTATATATAGATATATATATATATATATTAATATATACTGGTAAATTATGAATTATATATATAAGCTTTTGAAGCAGGAGATGGTTTGAACGAAGGATTGTTGCTTTTGACTCCAAGAAAAGAGATGGGGTAGGCAGTGGCTTCCAACGCCATGACATGGACAACTCAGCTTATCGATTTTTTTTGAATCTACCACCTTTCACTGCATGTCCCATACTCGATTATGGCTCAAAAAATAAGACTGCTAACACCGCTGAACATGAACAATATTTGCACATGGATTTCATGATTTTTTTGTTCTTTCTTTTTATGTATAAATGTTGGGGTTCGAGGAAGGGGTTACTTGGGTTCGGACCCAAACTTAAACATGTCTTACAGAAGGTTCCCAGTGCCACAAATGCCAAGTAGTATACTGAAAGGCATGAAAGATATTTGGTTTGTTCATATGCAGCTCATGTTGGGAAAAACTTTATTGATGATATACTTTGTGGAAATTGGACATATCTCCAATTTGCTAAAAGGTGATTTTTTATTTCTTTTCTACAGTAAATATATCACATGTTAGATATTTTTGATGATGTAACATTTACTAATAAAAATAAATTGGACCTTTTTGAGTAGATTGAAAAGTGCTTAAACCTAATTTATTGTCGAGGCTTTGACACCATGTATAGCTTTAGCATACATGAGGAAATCGAGACTCTTCTCATTGTTTAATCTTTTTAATTCAAATGGTACAAGTTTTTTGTGAAATAATTTGCATTCATAATGCAAATCTGACAAGAGAGTGCCCTAACAGTGAATCCATCAGACTAATAAGTTATTCCCTAAAGTTACCATATAGCAAAAATTAATGCATCGGCATTGATATCATGGTTCGTTCATGCGTCCATTTCTTTTGCATGCAACAATGGCAAGAGCCAAGAATTAAGTTGCACGTCAACTGGCTAGTTCAGTCCTGTATTTGTTGTCTTTGTTGTGGACCTTGAAAGCCTTGTTTCAACCTTTCTTGTGGTTGAAGGGAGCCACAAAACATTAAACCGGTCTCTTTCATTTTTTGAGTGGAAGTCTTTTTCATTTTGGGAGTTATTGTGCAAAGCAATTAAAACAATGGCTAGGGTGCTCAAGGTGGGATATGGCTTAGCTAGAAGATAAATAAATAAATTGATGGCAATTTTTGGATTGTACTTCAAACTACTTTTTGGAGACAAACAGGGACCCAATGCCCATGCCCATGGATTCATATATTTGGCAAATGAATTTGCAATTGGAATTGGATTTGTGTTGGAGAATTTCTCTCTTTGTTTTTGTTTGTATGTATGAAAGAGAGAGAGAGAGAATGCGACTTCTCTAAAGTTTCAAATTCCATTTCTTCGTATTTGTAGCTTCCTTTTGGAGTTGTCATTTCTTACGTGCTTTTTCTTTTTTGGGTCATTACGCCATTTTCACTAATGTTCACTCCACCAATTAATATATTTTATGGACTGAACATATGGTGAACAATTTTGATAATTTATCACAATTAATTTAATGTAATGTAAATATCTAAAAAACAAAAAATTTAACAAAAAAAAGTGATTGTCTTACGTGGATAATTTAGATAAATTTCACCTATCATTTAATTTATAAGTTTGATTTTATTTAATTTCATTCAAAGATTATAAATATGATGCGGAGATTATCAAAGACATTAAATCAAACATTTCAGTAAAAAAAATTTAGTCAAAATTTAATATATTTTTTCTACATTATTTTTAAGAAATATTTTTTTTTTCACAAAGATGTTCCTATACTTTGCAAAAGAGAAAGATAATATAAAATTAACCATCTGAGTCAATGTAAATTTTTGTTTTAGCATAGTACACTCTTTTTTCAATAATATCGTCCATTGCATGTTAAAAACTTTTAACAAAATTATAAACATTAAATTTGTATCCTCATGATATTTCAATTAGATATTTATATGTGTGTGTACATATATGTATATATGTAACATATGTGCTATTCCATTATAACGTAATTTTAAAAGCTATTATTTTTCATAAAAACCTCATAATAGTTTTTAAATTAGAAAAAAATCAAGCCAAACAGACTCTAAGTATGATCTCTAGCCAAGGAAGATTCATTTTAGTAAGGTGGCACCATTCATGAACTTCATCTATACAAGAATTTATTGAATAAAATTAAGTTAAAGTTGTTTGGTAAATTTTTTTTAAGTTTTTTTTTATAAATTATAATTTTGGTTAAAATTATCGTAGATGGTATTTTTTTTTAAATGGTAATATTGTAATTATTTTTAATAGATGAGCATATTATTTGAAATAAAAATAAAAATTCTCCTGTATTTTTAAAAGGGAAGAAAAAGCTCTTCACAAGAGCTTTTCTTGAAGCTCTTTTTTTTAATTTTATTTTTAAAAAAATTATTTTTTTTAAGAGTTTTTCAAAATTTATATTTGGTCTTACTTTTACTTTTAAGAAGTAAATAAGCTAAAAAAAACCAAGCCAAATAATTACTAAGTTAATGTAGGAACCCAATCAAGTATGAACTCTTTACATCATAAGGAGATATACACGGGGTTTTACGAGAATTAGGGTTAAAACTCAAGTACTACAAGTGGATTGCAAATTATTCCTGAACTTTAATGATCATTCATGTTGTAATTCATATCTAATTCATGTCATTCAACAACTATTTCAACATCAATGGGACATTAGAACATGGCATATTTTTAGAGAAGGAAATACCCTAGCCGACTACATGACTAATAAGGGTTTTGATATAGAAAATGACTATGTATTCTATAATATTCTACCACTAAATATTAGTAATTTATTGATGAAGGATATGTTGCGATATGTTTCTCTCACTTGATTAAAATTTAATAATTTTTTTTTTAAATAAATTTATAAGATGAAAGAGGTTATCTCCTATTATAAACTAAAGATTATGTATACCATAAAATTGAAAAAAAAAGGGACAATTTACAATTTAAGAGTTAGAAAAGTGTAACTCATATTTAAATTTGGTTTGAGAAAAAGGTGCTTTGAACTCTTAAGGGCCGGTCTTGGAAAACAGATTAGGCTCGACCAATATTTCAAACGGGCTTGAACCAAGTTTTGTGGACTTAAGCTCAGCCCGAACACTGATTCATTTCTTTTGACGAAAAGAATATGAAAATATATTACGTAGGTCTAGGTTTGAATAAATTACCTTTTCTCCTTACTTTACATGGTACTTGGAATGTTTTACTAGATTTTTCAGATTAATGGATAGATATTTTTAGTTCTTGATTGTATCAAATAAGCTTATGCCAGAAGGGCCTGGCATGGTTGAATTTCTAGTCTTAAAATAGCACGAAGGTCGTCGCAGCCTGCGAGGCCCAAATTAGCTACCTTTTATATTTCTTCTTTTTTCTTTCTTATTTAATTATTTACTTCCTATTTGCTATCTTAATTTAAAGAAGTTTAAATTAACTTCCTCAGGTTCTACTGAGAAACGGTTAAATAAGAATTAACTTGTAAAACCAACATCCATAAATTAATAACGTTAATAAAAATATCAATAACATGTAAAAAAGTTAATTGTATTAGTAGTTTTACCGTAAAAATGTATATTTAGATAAAGTAATAAAACTTAATCAAATTATTTCAAAACTTTTATACTTGATCTATCTTTAATGATATCTGTCAATCTATCATTTTGGATTTTGCAAATTTACTTGTTATCTAATCATTTTTAAGAGGGAACCTTATAAAATTGACCTAAAATTCTTAAAATTTGAGTTGCTAACCAAAGCAACGATTTACAACCAAATTTACGATTAATTTGACGGGATTCAGCTCGTTAATTTCCATTTGTAAAAATTAACTGGAAAGACTGGTTGAAGGTAGAATTAGAGTTTCAACAACCAAAACTAGTACTTAAATTTCAATGCGAACAACTGAAAATTGTGAGTGCTTATCAGTTACCAGGCTTAAGGAACAAAACGCTGAGATTTGAGAATATCCTTTGCAAACATAAAAAAAAAAATAAAAAAATAAATTGAAAAGCTTATTTGTGAAATTTCGTTAATAGTTAATGATATTTAAAGGGACATTTTAAAAAATAATTTTTAAAAATAAAACGTTTTCAAAAATAGTCATATTTATAATTTTAACTATTTTTAATCAAGTTGGATAAAAATACTCTTAATGAAATTACACGCTATAATGTGACACGTTATGTATAAAAACATGTGACGCATCATGTACAAAATTCTGTAACAAGCATGGTTAAGTTGTGATACACCATGTACAAAAACTTATGACAAACCATAATTAGGTTGTGACACGTCATATACAAAAACTTGTGACAAGCCATGGTTAGGTTGTGATACGTCATGTACAAAAACCTGTGACAAGCCATGGTTAGGTTGTGACACGCCATGTACAAAAACCTATGACACGTCATAGTTAGATTGTTATACGCCATATACAAAAACATGTGACAAGCCATGGTTAGGTTGTTACACGTCATGTTGAAAAAAAAAATACTGTTGTTACACGCCATGGTTAGGTTGTTATATGTCATGGTTAGGTTGTTACATGTCATGTTTAAAAAAATACTGTTATTATAAGCTATGTATAAAAACATGTTACACACTATAGTTAAAAAAGGTTATTACATGCTATGTTGAAAAAAAAAATATTATTGTTACACGCCATGTTGAAAAAAATTATTGTTGCATAACATATTCAAAAACATTTTGTTATATTTTAATATCTAAAATGTTGTTGTTACTTACGAACAAAAACTTCAAATCCTCTCAATTTTTTCATTTTTTTTATTTTTTTTGACAATTTGGCACTGATTAAAGTATTTTCAACATATTTTCATAAATCAAAATATAATTTTTTTTATCTAAAACACCTACATTGACTAAAAATTTTAAAAAAATTCTTTCAAAAACTTAGGTTTATAAATTTTAAAATTTTGAATTTATTAGTTTCTAGGTCCCGAATTAATTCAATTAAAAGCTATTTCATAGCTTTGTGATTATTTCTACCATTTTAATTTTATCCAAAATACCTAAAAATTGAATTTTTCAAATACCCACCCACCAAAACACGTTAAAACCATTGCTTGGTGTCTTGAAAAAACAAGAAAAAAAATCTGAAAACGCATGAGAGAGAAATCGAAAGCATAGCAAACGAATGTCGAAAAGAGAAATCGGAAGCATAGCAGATAAATGTCGAAGAGAGAAATCGATAAAATTTGAGAGAGTGGGATGGTGAAAGAGAAAAATCCGAAATACAAATGGAGATAAATTATAATAAATGATTTAATTTATTTAAAATAGTTTAAAATGTATTTTTATTAAGTCATGACTAAATATGACTGAAAATAATTAAACTTATTTTGATGATTATTTTTAAAATATTTTTATCAAAAAAGGACATTCTTCGTAATATTCTCGTATCTAAACCCTATGACTAACATACTTCAATTCTGCCTTGTTTAACAGTCAAACAGATGTCATCCTCTGAAGTCATAAGCCTCACAAGTTTAGTAGCAGTACTATAGGCCTTGTCACTCTTTTCCTGATTTTTTCTGGTCTTTTGGTTTGCCATATTGGAAGGATTTGACTGATTTCTGGACTCTTACCAGAGGAAAAAAAAGAGTTGACGGAAATAACTGATGGGTATTTAATTTCCTATTGATACTGGGCTTCTCTGTTAAGGTTTCAAAGAAACTGGAACTCAAGTTTAATTTTTCAATAAGAAAATTGTTAAAACAAGTGTGAAAAAAGAAAAAGAAAACAACTTTTAGTAATTATCTTAATTTCGGGCGTCCTCCAAATTGCTTAAGAAAAAGGTAATAACTGAAGATGGATAGTCGTGATATGATATTTTGGTAGAGTCTACGTACCTGGAAAATGGGAATTAACTAATTCAACCACCACTTTGAAATGGGACACTAGCTAGCATCTTCTTAAAAAGAAGAAGACGGAGGCAAAAAAATCTGGCAGATATATCGCTGCCTAACCCACAATGGACTTTAAAATTGGAGAATGTTTCAATTACGGGTAGATTTAATTGTTCCAATAACTAAACCGTTCTTTCGAATGGAAGAAAATATGGTGCTGCACTTTTGCTATAACACCTACTCCACTGGCTCCACTTTGCACTTTGTCCCTCTTTTCTTCTATTAATGCGGGCGACGTAATGGGATTGCCAATGAATATAATGTAAATATCTACGCTTTTCCACACCACCTACTCTCCATTCTTAAGCAATACTATTACATCTATTCATTGTCATCATGTATTTCACTTTACATGGATATCTCACCTGCATTTCATTTAACAGTTGCTACATCATCTATTTGTTTAAACAGTAGAGTTTCAATTCCCTCTTATCTCATATAAATGATAAAAATTGTCTTAATTGGTTTGAGAAATTTGAATAAGATACATAAAATGTTTGGATTTGGATTATTTAGCAAATCTTTTAAGATTTTGGACATAAATTTTATATTCTGACTAAAATTAAAGAAGAATCTCCAGTTTCACATTCCTTTTTTTTTCTCTCTTGATCACAAGAGAATGGAGATGAGGATTTTAAGGATAAGGTCAACACTTTTTAGGTTTAAATTTATAACTTCATAATTTAGGTTTGCATTTGATTAATATTTTTATTTCTATTATTTATTTATTTTTCACACATAAATTAACCATAGAAATATCCAAAATTTTAATTATAAGTATTGGATTATGCTTCTTTTTAAAGGATTTATATGCACCCAATACAATAGTTTCTTTTGGGTTATGCTTTTCTATCTTATTCTTTCATCTCTAACTTTTTGACACCAGTATGATTGTGGATATAAGCTGCGGTTAAATTAACTTTAAATATGTATTAAGAAGACTAATTTATTGTAAGCCAATGATTTATTAATTGACTTAAACAACAGCTTCAACATTCTTTTCAGGTTAAGATTTAAAATTCGTTTTTATTTTTCATTCTCTACAATTTCTTCATATAAATTTATTTATATTTATATAAACTATTAAATTGAAGCTAGCATTTATCAATGAAAAAGAGAAAGATCAATGTCTTTATCAGTCAAAATTATTGAAAAAGGATCTTAGCGTTGAAAACAAGTACTTTATCTCTTGCATTTCCTCTGTGCCTTGAAAATCGAAGAAGAAACATGTATTTTAGTTTACAGGAATTAAAACTTTGAAGTCATGTTCAAAATTAAATGGTTAAGATTCTAACCAACCATGTTAATCTTCCTGATAATGACATTTAGTGGGACCAGTTCTGCAAAGAATTTTGTCAGTTAATGGAATAAAAGGTTCAGATGTCATCACCTAATTGTCTAATCCTTGATGAAAATAGAATCAAGTGGGGCCATTGTTCGAGATTACTGTACAACTCAGTCCATTGGAAAACTACATGTATCTAATCTAACAGAACATACATAACTACGGTCAAGAAAAGACACGTAAACACTTTAGTGTCGGTTGTACGAAATCCCATGCAGCCACCGACACACATCGGCATGATTTAAATGACCAAAATGACCTTGGATTTGTTCGTCTAGTTACTCCACCACTCTCGGCTAGTCCCCACTCTCTGTATTAAGCACGTGCAAAATACAAAAGCGGTTCGAAACTGGACCGATATTTAAAAATAAATAAAATTTCAAAATAGTAATTGTTTCTGTAGATTACCAATTCCCCTATCTCTTAGATGTTCTACGTACAGGTAATAAGACTGGGCTATTTAAAGAAAAAAAGAATGAAATTTAGTTGGTAATAAATATTTATAATAATGTATATGGTCGGACATATGACATAATGTAAGTTATAATTCAGGTCTATGTATTAATAATGCAAATTAAGGACTCTTATCACTACTCTATATTGATTGCCCCTTGACTGCAAGCTCCATATCTGGCGCATCCACTGTAATCTATTCTAATTTCTAGGAAAATAGATTCCTCGTTTTCAACTTGCAATGACAGATTGAAGGAAGCAGGCAGAGCTTCCAACCTTCCACTAAGAACCCTAATCTGCAGACTTTGAGATATGTGCCATAAAATTCAAACAAAATCTAGGATTTCCTCCTTAAAATTTATTTGGCTACAAAAAAAAAAGGAGAAATTATACGATAAAATTGAATCTGTAAATACAATTGCAAAATTCTTCTCTGTTTTCAAAAGTAATTAACACCATATCTGTTTGCTTTGCTCAATGGCGTTACAATGCCCACAAGATACAGCAGTGGGCTAATTAAATTTCTCAGCCAATCTCATTTATGACAACAAATTTTTATTCTTGCTACAAATTTTAAGTGGCTGAGATTATGAGCATTATAGATTTTGGACCAACTAAATTAATAGTAATGATGTAGCAATAAAAAAAAAAAAGTAAATTAATTTTTCTTTCCCTCTTCACCACCTTCTTCCAGGTAAGCCTTCTTTCTCCTATCAGCTCTAGCACACAGACAAATCACAAGGAAACACGCGGCGTACATCCCATGGACCTTCCAGTTAGTCTTGGGCTGTTGACGCAACACCACCCTATGAAACACCGCCACGTAGTAATGCAGCCCAACAGCGAAACCCACGAACGTCTGGCCTAGGCCCAACATCTTGGAACCCAGCCCGCACTCCGTCGAGAAAACAAGAATCAGGTACATCAAAAGAAGCAACAAGTAAAGCACGTACCCAAGCGTCTGAAGCACCTGCAAACAGACGTAGGTAGACGGCGAAGTGGCATAGAAAAACTTCAATGGCTCGAGCCCAGTAATGAGGGAAGTGAGGCAAAGGATGGAGAAGTAAATCGAGAGGTAGACTTGGATGAAAATGAGGATTTTTTGTAGTGAAAAGTAGGTTTTGATGCGGTTAAAAATAAGGGAGACTAAGACTAACGGGATCACAATGAAGGCACAAGAGATTACAGTGGCAATGGTAGGGGCATGCTTGTTTCCAACATATGGTTTGAATTGTTTCGTGATTTGTTTGTTGTATTTGGTTAAGTAAGCTTTTGAGGTTGTTGAGATTCTTTCAAGGTCTGGGATAAGGGTTTGCTGGAACTTGATTGGGAGATTTCGGAACTCGGATACTAAATCAGAATCATCTTCTTGGTCAATCCAGCTTGGTTGGCTTTTTTGTTGTTTTGGTTTCTGGGTCGCGGGGTTTTTCTCTTTGTCTGAGGTTTTTTGGGGTTTTGAAGATTCAGGGTCAGTGACTTTTTTGTCTGCCAGTGTTTTTATGGCAGTGAGTTTGGTGGTTGTTTTGTTCTTGGATGGGTTAAGTTTGAGCAGATCCGAGGTTTTTTTGGTGGGCAGCGAGCTGCTTTTAGAGGAGTTTGTGGCTTTTGATGTTGAGTTCACCTTCTTTAACTGGGAGGTGGAATTGAGATACTTCTTCAGGAGGGAAGTGGAATTGAGTTTCTTCAATTGGGAAGTGGAATTGAGCTTCTTGAGTTCAGACTTGGAAAGGGTAGAGAGTGTTACTGCTTTTGTTGAATTGGTAGGTTTGGAAAGCTTGGTTTGGTTCTTGGTGGACAAATTCGATTTGATAAGTTTGGTTTGGTTTTTAGTGGATTGGTTTGAAGATTTGATGAGCTTGGTTTGGTTGTTCCTGGTGGACAAACTGGAGCTTTTTTTCTTTATCAGCTGCTGGTCTTCTTCTTCAAGCTCTAGCAATCTTCTTCTAGCACCAAACCGATTGGTTTGAAGCTCATGGCTCTCAATGGAGGCACAAAGGAGCATAGAAATCAACAAAAACAAAGCAAGTTGAAGGAAAAGTACCTTACGGAAACTGAAGTATACTAGTGCAGCCATTGGTGAAACTCTGAGATATTGTCCCTGAAGATCTATTGGAGATCCAGTGATTTTGAAGCCTTGGGATTGGATCTAAATTTCATGTAAGAAAAGAGGTAGAGAGAGGCAGGAAGACGCAGGAGAGAGAGAGAGAGAGAGAGAGAGAGAGAGAGGATTTAAAGCAAGTGAAAAGAACAGTCTTATATGGTTGTACATTAAGATGAAGTGAAGACTTTCATGGAAAGGTGGGAAGAAGACGGGGTCAGTCACATGGTGCTAAAAGCCAAGAAAAGATGTAGTAGAGTTTATTATTAACGTGGTTTTGCCCCTAGGTGGCTACAGCCTCACTGCCTCAGTCCCTCACTCTCTAAGCAAAATAAAAATGTTTAAGTAACTAAACCATCTATTTGATTAGAAGGGAATAATCCTATTTTAATCTCATTAATTCTTCAAGTTGTGATTAAATCAATTAGCAAATGGTGTTTTTGGACTTTTACATCACAGGTCATCGCCTCATTCCATAAGTTTCTCCAAGAATGGAACATTTGACAGATTTTAGGTTCAAATGGAAAGGAAAAAAAAAATAAAAAACAAACAACGTTGTTTAGAATAAGCCTAGAACCAACCACCTTATCACGCCCATTATTTGGGTTGATATAATTAATTCCTGTATGAAAGGGAGAGAAATGGACAGCCAAATAACTCAACTAAGTGACTACTACATAAGTTCTCCTCTTTTTAACTTGTTTATAAGCTTTGGTTATGGGTAAGAGAAATAAATTTCCCTTCTAATCGTTAATTCTAAGTGAAATTAGGGTTCATCTCAATTCTCCTCCTTGTTGAAAAACTAGCAGCATTATTTTACACTCACGGGGCAAAAGGGACAAAGCCTCAGAAGTTTTGCCCCTAATTCCCCCTTCAGTTGCTTGAGTTTGATTTCTAAAATACTTTCAAATTCTAATTATTACTTCATTGCAATCACAACCAATAAATTATTAGTATTAGCGTTTATTTTTGACCTTTCTTTGTTGACCTTTGTTTCCAAGAATACAATAGATTATGCAAAAATGAGACAAGCAATGTAAAAAAGTTTCCAATTAGAGTTGGATTACATCAATTCACTCTTTTTTGTGCTAGCCCATTGTAAAATTTTCAAGATTAGACGCTAAAATGAAATGGGATTTTACATGTTTTAGGGTTCTTGTTGAATTGCCAAATTCCAATTAAGAGTCGGTTGGACTCAGCTAGTTAGGCAGTAGGCAGTATTTGATAAGGAAATTTTAGAAAATGTCTCATATAAAAACCCTTTAAGACCACTTGCAAAAATATTCAAACTAGGAAAAGCCTTACGCTGACTCAACTACAAGATTGTTAAATACAATTATATCTCTTCAAATCTGCATAGATATGTCAACGAAGCTACTATTGCACTAGAAACCATTTTAGAGAAACTTCAAATGAACAAGCTTGAATGATTCCATTTAATGCCAACCCCTTTTCTCACAGGAAAAGGCTGACATTTTTTGTGACTTCACTATAAACTAAGACAAACTTTTCTCCAAGTACAAAATGTTGTATTCATCGGCTCTTTGTTGTATCCAAATGTCGGTTTGCACCAGCATTTTGGGTAGAGTTTGATCCCATCTCCAATTCATAAATATACCACCGGTCCACCAAACTCCAACCCTCGTTAAAATTTTTGGCTAGAGTTTCTTGACTCAGGATACAGCTGCGTTTAGGTAAAAACAATGACCAAAAAAAAAGAAAAATGGTCTTGGAACGATGATGATTTTTTATTTTCTTAGGTGGAGACCCATAGTTGAAATGGTTGACTTGTGTGACCTGATTTGCATAATATTCCTGCCTTCCCATCTAGGAAAATACATTGGAAAACAAGAAGCTGTAGGCTGTAGGCCGATCACTGCAAATTAGTCCAAGTTTTTGCTGTCCGAGAAAAAAAGTGGGACCAAAGATTGTGAGTTTTGCGAGGATCCTAGGCATGCAGCGGGACCCATAAAAAGAGTGCAATGCCATTTGCCTGCAATTGTATACCAATTTGGTTGCTGGGTCCCACAAAATGGGGGTGGAGGAAGCTGTCTTGGCCATCCGATTATGTTACTGTCTACTGCAAGAAGAATTATGCATTGCTCTGATGCTCTCCCATGTCAAATTTGACCATGTGCCTGTGCCAGTGCCAGTGCCACCATGGCACCATGGCCTATTTGAGACTTGAAGAATCTAAAAGGGACTGATGGAGTTAATAGAGAAAAATCCCAAATGAGCTTTACTTAAATTTGCCATTCAGAATTGTCTTTTTCGTTCACTGGGCTCTGATAAGTTAAATCATCTTGTATTTCCAAGCCAGCAGTAAAAAAGGACACCAAATCATTGCCCGCCCCTGCCCTTTTACTTAACTGTAAAACTGTCAATTTTGGTGTACCTTAAGCTCATAGACATGATTTAGAAAGCTGATGTTGTCCTCGATTGACATTTTAACCAATACTGAAAACCACATTTCGCAGTCTCATTGTTTTCTCTTTTTTGTTTAAACTATTTTAATATTTTTTAAAATTATTTGGTTTCTTAATAGTTAATCTCAAGAGGGAGGGAGGGAGAGAGAAGGGGTGGGGCCATGGGGGGATATTAACTTACTGTTATTGCTCCTCTTAATCCTACTCTAAACAACAAACTTAAACCTTCATAAATCTCTTTTCAATAGGAAATATGGAACATGATGAGGGAAATTTTTTAATTTTATCCTTGTATTGCAAGTATACAATAATAGCCATATGAATTATGACTGATCAAGCAATTAGGCAGTGAGTGATTAGATACAGATCAGGTTTTAGGTTTAGGTCATAGTATTGTATTTTTTTTTTTGAAAGGCAGGTTATAGTATTGTATTACTCTTTTTTGCATAAAAAAGTTACAATCATGCATTTATAATAATTCTGTAGAATAATTCCATTTCAAATTAATATGGACCCATTTTGATTTATGGTGTTTTATTTGTTTTTACTGTACCAAGCTTCAAATGTGAGTGTTTTTCCATAAAAGTTTCCATTTATGAATCTTATTTAAGAATAGATTCATTGTCATTCAAATTCAATGGTGGGTAAATTCCTTCCCTCAGAATCTATGGGTGACATGTCTTTGTCACATAAACAAAGGTGATATTTTTAGACTTTATCTGCTTATATCAAATCAGTCATAATCATTGGAGGAGATGAGGATATGCTTCAAGACTTCAGCTAGCTAGCTGTTAGTCACTAAATTCTGTGCATGACATTGAATCATCTTTTCTTTTCTTTTTATCTTTTCTGGTGCTTCCACTCCTATGATCTCCCAACAATACAAGCTTGGCAACTAAAAAAACTAAAGATTTTTTGCTTTACAAATAACTGTCACATGAAGGAAGATAACAGCTATGTGCAGAGGCCATGAAGGGGAAAAAGATGACAGCTACTTTCTCATGTCTTTATTAAAGTCATGCATTTCTTATTCAATATCTGGCCATCTTTCCATGTGCTGTTGGATACAATGTATTCCCCTACGGAGCTACTTTCTATTAAAGACCATGTATTTCTGCTCCCTTGCCTTTTTTTTTTTTGTTATCTTCAAGAAAGAGAAGCTATTTAATAATGAAAAATGGCCATAAGCAATACACATTGTCAATATATTGGCTTAAAACTACAGCGTTTTCTAATAATAAAAAGGAGCATTTCCTTTAAAGCAAACGATGACAATCTCACTTATAGCTTTCACATTACACCTCAAAGAAGTTGAAAACAGAGCTAAACGCCAGGGCGACATTAAATCATGGACCAAAGTACTAGAAAGTCGTCAACAATTATGTACAACTCCGCCAACCGACACTGGTTTGTCAAAATGTTGCTACATTTTTAGGGCTTAAGGACTCTCAACCTCTCAAAGTAAAGTTAAAGTACTCGAAATATTAAAAGTTATGGGGTGAGAGAGGCTCGAACTCTCGACCTCAGGATAACTCAGATAGCTATGAGACCTACGCGCTAGCCAACTGCGCCACCACCCCTCCGATGATAGCCGTGCCTTCTTTTTTCTGCTGTTATGGGCTTGAACTACCGTTTTTTAAGAAATTCTGTAGTTAAAATTTCTAGAATTCGTTTAGTTTCATGTATGAAGCCATTTTAAGCAGTATAATCTCTGCTTGAAGGGTTTATTTATCAGTTTGCTAAAGATTGAGACGCCAGCTGATGGTTAGGTAGACAGTTGCCATCATTATCATCTAAATCAAGGGTCTCCTCCTCCCTACCATACACATCAATCTCATAGCTTTCCTTTCTGTTCAGCTCTTTTGATGGATCAGAATTATCTGCCTCTATTTGTTGCATTATTTCTGATTCAAGTAATGCATGCATCCTTGCTCTCTCCCGGTCTCTTGGATACGTGCACTAAAGGAATTAGTAAATGAAGCTACAGATTGCCATTGGAATCCCAGTCGCTGTGTACAGTGCCCTAACAACGGTGCAGCATTCTGTCTATTTGTTTCCATCTCAATGGAGTCTGATGATATTTTCGGCATTGGTCTGTAACCGTAAAAAACCCCAACTGTAGACGGTGTAAGTGATGCCAGCAGGGACTCAACGCTTGTACGAGATTTCTCAGGGACAATCCCTGCAAATATTGGACTCTGTATTTCATTTACCAGAGAAACACTAATTAAACAGACATACTTTTCTACTTCCATTAGTAAATACAATACTAGTAATTTTTGCATGCCTGATTTTGCAGTACAAAAGTAATGCACTATTTGCTCTGCATAAAGCAGCAGAGTTTTGTAGGTAATGGGGGAGCTCTTATAAGTCAAACCAACCATGATTGAGACATCAGTTGTTGTGGAACTCTGAACCACAACATCCTTATCTACTCCATTCCATCTTAGACTGCCCCTCTTTGATATATTATATGACTTCAGAAAAGTTTATTCGGAACATCAATTTGTTAGCAACACTTGTCATGCAAACAATTATATCCTTAATCTTGGTGATTCATAACCATTTTAAAATCTAAGATGCTTTATCTGAAAGTGAAGTCTAGGTGTAATGATTCAAAGCATCATCTATGCACACATAAAATGTAAGTAATCAGTGTCGTGTATGGTATTTCTTTTTTTTATTTTGGGCTAATGTGTCATGTAGAGTGTCAAACATCCTATTTAGCAGAAAACTTTATGCATATGTTGTAAGTATATAAAAATAATAAATAAATAAGACACTTAGGCCTTGTGGAAACACCGGCAGTTGCATCCTAATTGAGTGGGGACTGGGGAGCCTAACCCTGGAAGAGAAGCGCAAAACTCCATCCTGCCACATGCATACACAATTTATGTTCACATTGAATGGTTACTTAGATATAGAATGGTGCGATCAACAAAACCGACTGGAAGCCCAAATTTGTGTACCATCCTAACCATCAGTTACCGGTTAGTGCCTACACTAGCTAATTCAATTGAGCTTAGACTATATGTATCAATGCAATACGTACAAATCAGTCGGCAATCTACTCGTTTAACTACGCTGTAGTGAAAACTTACCTCTTTGTCCTCCTAAATGTTCTGTTTGATTATCTTCCAATTTAATAAACATCCTAGAAGATCCCTATCGTAAAACTATTAAGTTACAGCTCCATGTCAAGCCTGTGTCATGTGCATCAATTTGCAGTGATGATGATGATGCAACGGTTTCTGTTGCTCTTCATTTTCTTCCCAAACCCGACTTTTTAAGTAGGAGTGTATGCACCTACCATTGAGCCAAATGTTTAAATGCTCTTGATACATAGTTCTGGAAACTACAGTTGAAGGACGGATAAACGGCGAGTATGTACAGGTTAGTAGCTGGATTATTCTAGGATATAGACAATTCCATGATGGAGAAAACCAGACCGTGCACAGAAGCAGGAAAGGGATCATCAGGTAATGCCAACAGCAAAACTGCAGCAAGAGGGATTGCAGAACCTGAACTTATTTGAGATAGAATTATTCTCCCAGAATTGGGCAAGCATATCCCCCATCCTCCCTCCAAAGAGATAGAATTATTCTCCCAGAATTGGGCAAGCATATCCCCCACCCTCCCCCCAAAGAGACCCCCAAGTGAGCCAGCAATTACAAAGGGGGTCATCAGAAAGGCTGTTGTTTCATGGGAGAAACCAATAAGTTCCAACGACAAGGGGGCTAAGGACAAAGCTGACCAGGGGATTGATTCACAAACACCTTAAGCAACAATCATTTGGAAGGAAGGGATTTCCATAACTGACTTTGCTTCTTTTATTAAGTTCTTCACTTCTGACCCAAAGGGCTTATTTGGAGCTTTTTCTCTAACTCTATTATTAGTATCAGAATAGTGTGGATCATTAACAAGGAGATAGGCCCTAATACCAATTAGTCCAACCAGATGGAAAGCAATTCTCCAGCCAGGCATGCCCATGAATGATTTGAATGAATTAATTTTCAAATAGGTAATTATTAGAATTTAATTGGATGAAAGCTTTGAAAAATTAAGATGAGAATGGAAAAAGTTTGGTGTGAAACAAAGTGAAGATATAAATTAGTTAAAATTGAATTTAATATTCTTATCAATCCATCTTCCCTAATTGTGACAATCCAATATGAGTACCACAAAACAATTTTGTGATTTTTGTTTTTGTTTTTTTTCCCTCTTTCATTTATATGGTTCGATTAAAACTAACAATACGGATGCTTCCCAGTCTAAATATAATTTCCCTTAATAACAAATCATTAATATGGTTAATCAATTCAGGTCGTACAGGCAGCATAACAGGCTAAACTAAAATAAAGAAAAACAATTAGTGTGAAGGGGTGGGGCAACAATACTTTAATCTGATCAAGAAAAGAAAAATATTTTCATCACCAACTCTAGTAATTACTACTTTAATGATGTCTTCTTTGTTTGTTGGTAGCAAGATCTATGTACCCTCTGAGTTTAAATGGATTCCTATATATATATAATAAAAAAAAACTTACCTTTAGGATTGTAAAAATTGGAAAATGTAACTAATTAATTGTTTACAGAATTTCAACTTAGAAAACAGAGCAAAGGTTACGTGTGAAGACGTAGAAAACAAAGTGAATTTCCTATATAGAAAGAAATGGGGTGAGAGAGGCCTCGAACTCTCGACCTCAGAATAACTCAGATAGTCATTTATAAATAAGGAAAATAACTGAACCCAGAAAACATCTGATTAGCAAAACCACCCTAAAATCCTCGTAAAATCAATTTAGTTCAGATGGTGTGATTTATTATTGATTAATTAAATGTTCGGTCTTCAAAACAAGCCTGCCAGAAAACGAGGTACGCTTTAGAGTCCAATATTTTTAACAACAACTTATACTGCAGATGGCCAGAAGCACATTTGAGTTAATGTGACAATTTATGCCAACAGCCTTATTATCCTCGTTAACTTTGGTACTTTTCATGCAAGTTTGAGCTATGAAGCTTTCGTGCAGCATATGCTATAACTGCAAGTATATTCAGAAATAGATGAAGAATTAATACGATCACCTATAGATCATGAGATTAGTGATTATAACAAGAACTGATTCACAAGTGACTCAGATTAAAAGTATGTTTCTAAAATCGTGGAACATGCCAACGGCTCACTTCTGAAGAATTAAAGAGCCTGATTGAATAAGAAATTCTCTTCACATGAAAATTTGAAGGGCCTTCGGAAGAAACCAAGTTGTTGAAGCCTTTTACAACTTGTGTAGTTTCAGATGAAGTCAACTTGGATAGCTCAGCTTCTGTTTTACATGTTTATTAGTCTTCTAACTTTGAGAAGCATGCTGGTCATTCAGAAGAGACTTCTCATCATTATCGTCCAAATCAAGCCTCTCCTCCCCTCCAAACTCTATGTAAATTTCACTCCTTTCCTTGTTAGTAAGCTCTTTTGAGTCTGCAACACAAAATTCGGATTCTAAGTCACCTGACGGAGAATTATTTTCCTCTAGTTGTCGCATTTCAGATTCTATCAATGCTTGCATCCTTGCTCTCTCCCGGTCTCTTGGATACGTGCCATAAAGGAATGAGTAAATGGTGCAACAGATTGCCATTGGAATCCCAATTGCTGTGTAAAGTGCCCTAGCAAGTGATTCAGCATTCTCTCTATCTGTCTCAATTTCCATAGAGTCTGACGATCCTTTAGGTAGTGGTTTATAACCATAAACATGCTGAGCCAAAATCCCAACTATAGGAGGAGCAAACGATGCCAGTACAGACTCAAAAGATCGATCCAAGGCATAGATGCTTGTTCGGGATTTCTCTGGTACAATCTCTGCAAATATTGGACTGTGTACACCATTCATTATACCAGAGAATGATAATAAAATGCAGATATACTATTCTAATTCGCATGCAATGAAAGTATGAAGCTATTAGCTAATGTGTGCATCAGTTGACAGTATACAAACTCTACTACTTGCTTAGCAGTGCAACTAGAGGATTGATCAGGTTGGCCTATAGAATAATATAATCACAGTGTATAAACTTACTGAATTAACCACTACTAGCACCACGTAATCCTTAGACCATGGTAGTGCTTGTGAGCCAAAACAAATTGCAAAGACTTCCAAATGCTAATTTTGGACATTTTTGAAAACACAAACTAAAATTAGACATAAAACTGTCTTAACACCATTCATTTACTAGAGCTGTCCCTTTATTATCACCGACAAAACCCTGAGGCACAGGCTGCAAATAGACAATGAACTAGGTGATCTGATTAAATACATCTACAGTTTGAAACAAAGTCCTCACAGTAAAGAATGTCTTCTTTTGCTCCAAGAAAAATGTCTGTTCTAATTCTCAAGTCTGCTGTATCAAGAATATCTGTCACTGTGAAAAAGACTTGTGACTTAGAGCAGACATTTTTACTTGTGATGTCCTTTTTCATCACAAATATCTGTCTTGATCAGGTATCTGTCCCTGTTTAATCTCACCCTAAATGAGTACAGAATCTAAACTAAGTTCTTACTGAGGCCAAACAAAGTCACAGAATGTCAGAAACTATGTTTTCAGAGAGCAGGGGTAGTCCACTCGGATTTTTGGCCCTACATCTTGTATCAAAACACTGTCCAGTGTCTGAACATCCATGCCAACTATGCATTAGTTGATAAAAATTCTTACGGTGAAGCTGTTAGAATTAACTTGCATACTAGGAATACTTATTTAGGATTTTAAATTTGCAGACAGTTATCGTTGGTTTTCTTTCTTTACATGTTGTTAGTGGCATTAGTTGTCAGTTTAAATTTCTTGTTCAGTTATGGTTTCTCTCTTCTACCTGAGCTTTAAAAAGGCTAAAATATTCTGATGAATATATCTTTAATTAAGCCTCTGCTTTGCTGATATTTCTTATTCTAAGCCTTTTCTCAACTTTATCCTTTCCTTTCTCAATTTTTTTTACAGAAGCAACCGAATTTAGCTCCATGCCTGGTTGTGTCACATTCAGTTTTGAGGCTTGTGCTGTGCTACTATGAAGCATGAACCAAAGGTTTGTTGCACTTCACTTTATTCCCTATCCAACCCTAACATCGTAAAGTTATTACCATGTTAGTTATTTGACACAGTGAACATGTATAAAATGGACTAAGAATACATACTTGTTAGTTGCTGGAGCATTCCAGGATATGCACAACCCCATGATAAAAAATACGAGGCCATGCATAAATGCAGTGGAGGGATCATCAGGTAATGCCAACAGCAATATTGCCGCTATGGGGATTGCAGAACCTGAGCTTATCTGTGATAGAATAATTCTCCCAGAATTGGGCAAGCGTTTAGCTAGTATATCTCCCATCCTTCCTCCCAAGAGACCACCAAGTGAACCAGCAATTACAAAAAGGGTCATGATAAATGCTGTTGTTTCATGGGAGAAGCCAATAAGTTCAAGCCACATAGGGGCAAATGACAAAGCTGACCAGGGGAATGATCCTGAAACACCTTGAGCAACAATAATTTGGAAAGTTGGGATTCTCATGACTGACTTTGCTTCTTTTATGATGTCCTTCAATTGTAATGAAAAAGACTTATGTGCAACTTGTTCCTTGGCTCTATTATCACTATCAGAAAATCGTGGATCATTAGCAAAAAGACGGACCAAAATACCAACTACGACACTAATTACCCAAACCAGATGGAAAGCAAATCTCCAGCCAGGTATCCCCATGATAGTTTTTGAGGCAATTAGCACTGAACAGAGCCCACCTAGGATAGAGCCAATGTTTCCCGTCAGTTGTAGCCATCCAAAAGCCATGCCACGGTTACCATCATCAGTTGAATCAGCAACAAGGGACTGAATGGCAGGTATGACAATGGCAAGTCCAATCCCATTCAAACCTCTTGAAACTGCAACCTAATTAGCCAAATAAGAGAGTTGTTGCTAGATTATGCACCTGCTGATGCCAAGGAATAAGTTCGTTTTTCCTAAAAACTATCCACCCGGTATAAACAAAGCATCAGTTAAATTTCATGACAAGCCTAATAAGCTTATGCTTAATTTATACTATTGCAATTGCACCATATGATCCAATAACAAAGAAAAATAAAACTCAATTTAGGCATAATGTAAGAATTGTAAGCCTTAGTTAAGATACTAGCTCTTAGTTTCATCCTTAACTAGGCTTGAAATTCACTGAGCTTAAAATATGAAATAAACAACATTCATAACATACAATCGACCTGATTATCTCTTTCCACTAAATCTATGTAGCACTCAATATACTTTAACTCTTCTTCTGCTTTGCGATGCTACATCTTGATCAAATTTTAACCACATAGAAATAACTGACTAAAGAAGTGTTTCAAAAACTCTAATTACAGATTTCTCATTGGAACACAATATATTTCTGCCATAATCTTGCATTTTCCTGCACCAGTTCTCCAACTTTGACCAAAGCAAATAAGAGGCAGGCCCTTTTTCCCCATTCAAAAACCAATCCCATTTCATAAGAACCACTTGATCTACTTCTATCATCAAAAATAGAAAAACTCAAAGCCCACAATAAAACCAAATCCAACAAAAAAACCAACAAATGGGCATTCGTATTGCATGAAAGAAACTAATCAACCGAACCCAGAAAGCAAATATCATATCAACCAAAATACAGAAAAAAAATTGCATAACAAAAGGGCCTTATGAAGTATAAAAAATGTATATTAAGAGAGAGAGAGACCTGGAGGAAGGTGGTGGAAATGGCAACAAGAAAGGTGGCAGCAGCCCAGAGGAAAGCGCCAAGAGCAATGACATGAGCACGATTGTAACGCATTGCAAGATAAGCAGCTAAAGGATAGCAAGAAGATTGAACTATTGATCGAAAAAGTGTTAATGAACCCAGCCCTGTTGGGTCTGTATGCAAAGCCGCACCAACTTCCTTGTAGACTCCTGGCAACAAAGACTCATCTGCTCTTTCCATTATCCCAGCTAGATTCACTAAAACCAATGTTAAAGTCTCTGACTTCATTGTAAAAGGTCTCTCTTCTGGAGCAATTGAAAAACAGAGAATCAAAAACAAAGGTTTTTTGTTTTAAGACCCTCCGTTTCCATTTTTTCTTTGCTCCGTTCTTGGTCAGAAAGGAGTTGGAAGTTGACTTCAATTGAGTAAATATAGTGTGTAGTCCAACATACAAATAAGTGGAAAGGGATTAATAGGTAGGAACCATTCAAATCTTGAAATTCAACACGTGTTAGGTGGTAATTGGATTGAACTGTGTTCGGTAGTTTTCCGTAGTTTGACTTTGAGAGAGAAGAAAAGGACTAAGCTGTTTTAGCAGAGTTTTTAGTGCTAAATTTGGCCAATAAAGAGGCTCTGCTGCAAGCCTGCTGGAAGTATGGGATATGGTGGGATTTGTCTTAGGTTGGACCCCGAAATTTATGTCCTTGGTTTAGGTTCCTTATTCTTTTGAACAATTTTAGACCTATTATTATTGAATAAATAATAATAATAATAGTACTATTTACTGAAAAAATGAAAAACAAAACAATTTAACTAAGGTCTGTTGGGTCAGCTGGCAATTTCATTCACAACTCAAATAAACTATTATTAGCATCTTGTTTTGTTACCATGGAATCTAGACGTCTTCCCCATGTTTCTGTATTATAATACTGGATTTAAATATTTCATTGGTATCAATATTTGTTTTGTATGATGGACGACTTAATGCCATACTTTGATGCAAAACAATGCAAATCCATAGCTTGACTGACCCCAACAACAAAATAAGCAACAATCAAATTAAGCACTGTGTGGAAAATTAACTAGTTAAAAGCGAAAAGGAAAATGAATGAACCAAAAAGACATAGCAAAACCATATTTACATCCTTGAATAAATCAGTTCAGACGTCCCACTTTTTGTTAAGATGGTGTGATTGGTATTTGATGGAACATCAGGTCATCCACAAGCCCGGTACAAATGATGGTAGATACTTGTCTCGGTTGGAAAATCCAACTTTTTGAAGAACAATTTATCCTACACATTCGAATTAATGTGACAGTCTCTTTCAACAAGGAGATTATATCATATCTATCCTGACTCATTGAATTTGGTAATTTCACTGTTTATCCAATTGCAAATTTGAGCTATGAAGCTTTCATGCAGCATATCTGATGAACCGAAGTGATTAGTATATATGATCACTTGTAAATCGTATGGCAAGAACTGATTCATAAGTGACTCAGGTTTAAAGTAGATTTCTCATCGTCCAACATGCCAACATACTCATTTTGGAAAATTACAGCGCCCGAGTAAATAAAAATTGTGCTTGACATGTAGAGTTGAAGAGCCTTTGTAAGGAACCAAGTCGTTGAAGCCTATAACTTTTTTATGAATCCAATTTAGATAGCTCAGCTACGTACTGCCCGACATGTTTATCTGTCTTCTTAGTTTCAGAAGCATGCCGGTGACGATTCAGAAGGGACATCTCATCATTATCATCCAAATCAAGGCTCTCCTCCCCTCCAAACTCCATATTATTAATTTCATCTCTTTCCTCGTCATTCAGCTCTTTTGAGTCTGCAATACAAAATTTGGATTGTTTGCCAATTGATGAAGAATTATTTTCCTCCAGTTGTTGGGTTTCTGATTCTATCAACGCTTGCATTCTTGCTCTCTCCCGGTCTCTTGGATATGTGCAATAAAGGAATGAGTAAATGAAGCAACAGATTGCCATTGGAATCCCAGTTGCTGTGTACAGTGCCTTAGCGAGTGATGCAGCATTCTTTCTATCGGTCTCAATCTCTATAGAGTCTGATGATCCTTTGGGTATTGGTTTATAACCGTAGACACGCTGAGCCAAAATCCCAACAAGAGAAGGCGCAAAAGATGCCAGTATAGACTCAAAAGATTGATCCAAGGCATAGATGCTTGTTCGGGATTTCTCAGGGACAATCTCTGCAAATATCGGACTGTATATACCATTCATGTACCAGAGAAAGCTAATCAAATGGAGATATACTATTGTAATTATAATTAATATATTCAATGAAAATATGAAACAATAGGCTAATGCATGCATCATCTCATTCTCAACCTGTAGTAGAAGTGCAAGCGAAGGATTGAATCAGCTTGGCCTAAAGAATAATTGTGCATAAACATACTGATAAACCACTAGTAGCACCACCAAAGCCCTAGAGCATGGTAGCGTTTGTGCAACAAACCAAATACTAAATTTAGGGAGTTTTTAATTTCACAAATTGAATGAGCATCTACCAACTATTGATTGATTGCTTTCTACGATGAAGCCCCTAGGTTCCAGTCTTCAATGCTATTCTCTATTAGGACTATCCCCTTTACCATCAATACAAAAGTACTGAAACAACTTACCTTGTTATATTCAACATCTACACTTTGAATACGGTTCTCACAGTAAGCAACATATCTTTTGCTCCCAAAAGAGATGTCTATACTAATTCACATGCATTAGACTTGGTCTAACAAGAATACCTGCATTATCCACAAATGAGTGGGAAATCTAAATGAAGTTCTAAATGAGGCTGCACTAAGCCACAAAATGTTTGAACCTATATTTTCAGAGAGAATGATAATCCTCCTGAATGTTTTTGTTGTCCTACACTTACATTTGATCACTTTCCTGTGACTGAACATCCACTTGAAACATGCATTAGTTAAAAGATCAAGGATAATCCATAAGGTGTAAGGATTGAACGTTGACTCCTTGTCTAGCAATGTCACATGCACTATTATGTTGTGATAAACAATAAAGTTTCTTTCGACTTCATTTTCTTCCGGTCCAACCCAAGCAAAATAAAGTTATCACCAAGTTAGTTATAAGTATAAAGATGGACCAAGAAGACGTACTCGTTAGTTGCTGGAGCATTCCAGGATATGCACAATCCCATGATGAAAAAAACGAGACCATGCATAAATGCTGTGGAAGGATCATCAGGTAATGCCAACATCAGAACTGCCGCTATAGGGACAGCAGAACCTGCGCTTATCTGTGAAAGAATAATTCTCCCAGAATTGGGCAAGCGTTTGGCTAGAATATCTCCCATCGTTCCTCCAAAGAGACCACCGAGAGAATTGGAAATTACAAAAGAGGTCATGATAGATGCTGTTGTTTCATGGGAGAAGCCAATGAGTTCAAGCCACATAGGGATAAATGACCAAGATGACCCAGCAAATGATCCCGAAACACCTTGAGCAACAATAATTTGGAAAGTTGGGATCCTCATTACTGACTTCGCTTCTTTTATCATGTCCTTCATTTTTGATGAAAAAGACTTATATTCAATTTGTTCTTTGGCAGTATTATCACTATCAGAAAATCGAGGATCCTTAGCAAAATGATGGACCAAAAGACCAACTACGACACTGATTACACCCACCAGATGGAAAGCAAATCTCCAGCCAGGTATCCCCATGATAGTTTTTGAGGCAATTAGAACTGAACAGAGCCCACCTAGAATGGAGCCAATGTTTCCTGTCAGTTGTAGCCATCCAAAAGCCATACCACGGTTACTTTCATCGGTTGAATCAGCAACAAGGGACTGAATAGCAGGTATGACAATGGCAAGTCCAATCCCATTCAAACCTCTTGAAACTGCGACCTAATTAGCCAAATAAGAGAATTGTTGCTAGATTATGCACCTGATGATGCCAAGGAATAAGTAAGTCTTTGTTTCCTAGAACTATCCATGCAAAAAAAACACAGTATCAGATGTTACAAGTCTAGTAAAGCTTATGCTTAATTCAGATTGCAATTGCACCAAACGATTTAATAACAAGAAAGACAAAAACGCATTTTAGACATTGTTAAAATTGTAAGCCGCAGTTAAGACTTAAGACACTATCTTCCAGTTTCATCCTTAATAATGCTTGAATATTCACTGAGCTTTAAATATGAAATGAAACAACCATTATAGCATATAATATAAACCTCCTGACTCTTTTTAAACCACACAAAAATAACTGAAAAAAGAAATGCACAAAAAGTCTAAACACTGGTTTCTCATCGGAACACATAAAATGCTTGCCTAAATGTATAAATTTCTTTAACAATCTTGTATTTTCCTGCCTCAGTTCTCCAACTTTGACCGAAGTATATAAGAGGCAACCCCTTGTGCCCCATTCTAATTTCATAAGAACCATTAGATCTGCCTATATACCCATTGAAAAAAAAACTCAAACCCAACAATAAAACCAAATCCAATTAAAGAAAAACCAACAAATTGGCATTCATATTTTACATCAAAGAAACCAAACAATGATACCCAGAAAATTAAATATCATATTAACTGGTAGAAAAATCAAAACCAAAATGCTGTTTAAATAACCTGGAGGAAGGTAGTGGAAATGGCAACAAGAAAGGTGGTAGAAGCCCAAAGAAAAGCACCAAGAGCAATGACATTAGCACGATTGTGATGCATAGCAAGATAAGCAGCTAAAGGGTAACAACAAGATTGCACGACGGATCTAAACAGAGTGAGTGAGCCTAGCCCTGTTGGGTCTATATGCAAAGCTGCACCAACTTCATTGTAAACTCCTGGCAACAATGACTCATCTGCTGTCTCCATTATCGCAGCAAGATTCACTAGAACCAACGTTAAAGTCTCTGACTTCATTGTGAAAATTCTGTCTTTGGGAACTAAGATAAACAGAGAATCAAAAACAGATCATTCCACTGTTGGTTTAAGATCCTCTGTTTTTCTTTGATCTGTTGATACTTGTTAGAGAGAGGAGTTGAAAGTTGACTTCATTGAGCAAAGCCATTGTGTATTACAACATATAAATGAGCGGAAGGGGATTCATATAGGTAGGGCCCATCTTGGGAGTAGACCCATTAAGATCTTGGATATTGGACAAGTGTGAGGTTGTGATTGGATTGAACCAGGGTCCGGGAGTCTTTTTCCTCGGATTTGCTTTTATGATAGAAGAAGAAGAAGAAGAAGCAGCAGTTATCTGAGTTTCTAGTGCTAATTCTGGCCAACCAAAAGGCTGCTGCAAGAAGTTGGGGAAATGGTGGGATCTGTCTTAGATTTGGACATCGAAATTTATGTCTTTGGTTTGCCTATTTGAACAAGGTTGCCCTTAATAATTATTGGTTTCCAACACTTAATTTTTATGAGATGACGTGTCAAAATTTTATTGAATAGAATTCTAAAATCTTTTTATGCATAAAATGGGTCAATCACGTGAAATAAATAATTATGACAAAAACATTGATCTTTACTCAGAGTTACTCCTGCTTGACCTCAAACTCTGCATCCAATTGCATTTTTGTTTTTACCCAAATTACAAAAACAACCAAAATCCTTTCTTTTATTATGTTTAAACGTAGAGTATCAAATTATTCAAGTTGCACAACTAGCATCACATGCTGAAAAAACAAATCAATTTACTTAAGGGTATTGGGTTAGCTATTATTAGCATCTTTTGTTAACGTAAAGCATGCTTTAAGCATTGATATTCGAACCCCCAAATAAAAAAAATAAAGCACACAATTTTAAGCAATCATCTTCATAGGGCTTAAGAAAGGAGATTATAATTAATGCCCCACAAGGAATAAATTAATCTATACCTTTGTATTAAAAAATCCCTAGGTAGGGCTTTTGCTTAACATTTAGTCCCATCCATTGTTAGCTTCTCCTCTTTTTTAGAGCTGATAGGTTTTAATTATTTTATTATATTTATATACATATAAAAAAAACTTAAAGTGTGGTTTTTTTTTTTTTCTATTTGGTCGGGTATTTTGTTGGATATCTGACTTGCTTTTTTTTTTCTCTTAAAATTGATGAATTTTAATCTATATATAAAACAAGTCCATAAAATGGATTTTTACAGGACATGTGAATAATTTTATAAATAATTAAAGTGATATGTGTTCGATTATTTTGGACCAATAATTAGTGTTGGTAGAACAAAAAAAGCCGTGCGAGAGGATTGAGAGGGAAAAGGAGTTTACAGTGGAATTGTGAGAGGGAGAAAGGAATTTAGCGCAGGCTCCAATGGCATTACACCAGTTTAGCCCATTTGGCATTTTAAGCTGTACCTTATGAGAGCCCACGCCTATAGAGAGAAGAAAACATAGAAAGAAGTCATTTATTGAGACTCCATGAAAAAAGCCCATGAAGAGCAAAAGGGCCACGAATATAAGTAGTGGCTGAGGCCTATGTGCTTTACAGATTGAGGCTATGAATCAAAACATGGTCTGGGTGCCTGCACCTCTGCCTCCTTTGGAGATTGCAAGAACAGGGTTTTTGTCCCAAACCTGCCGAGATAGGTCAATCTGACAGCATAGGGCCAGAATGTCAGATGTCAGTATCATTGAGCTAAATAGCTCGAAATGTGTTGCTCTGCTGGATAGAAATTGACATTATTTCAAATCCTTCAACTTTCTTATACAAGAATTCATGCTTGCTTTGTGATATGGAGATCAAAACTAGTACATGTGTTTGTAAGAAATAATTTATCATACATATTTCATGCTGAACATAACATCTACATGAAACCCATTCTCTACAAGAACTTAATGCATAGAACAAAAAATGAGCAGATTGTAAACCATATGACATCTCTCAGTAATCGACATAAATTACTCATATGTAATGGCCATTTTTAATAGTTAGATGGGCAAAAGAGGTCACAGCCACGGTCGTATAATGAGAAAAAGTGGAGGGCAGCAGCATATTAAATATAAGGGACGTGTCAATGAGTCACAGTCATAAGCATTCATGGGATGTAGACATCACGTCCGTACAGCTAAAAAGCATGTACGTCCCCTTCCCCACAATCCCCCCCACGCCCCCACCCACGGGGCCGCCATCTGATCATCATCATCGTCATCGGCTTTCTCCTTCCTTCTCGCTCATCTCACCTTTACGTCAGCTGACGTAGAAAAATTATACATTTAAAAATTTGATTTGTGGTTTAGGCCATTGGGAGCCTGATACTGCAGTCTCAGCCCAAAGGCTCTGTTACGGCCCACAAAATGATGCCCCACAGCTCCCTTTTGGAAAAAGTATTAGCCCAGGCCTTTTTTAACCATGTGGATAATTGGATATATTAACATAATCCTTTTTGCCTTTTTTATGAATGCTACATGATTATAACTCAGAAAGGGACACAATTAAAAATAACTGAAGGGTTCAGCTATTTATGATGGTTAAACTATAATAGAAATTTTATATATAAAAACTCATACTCATATAACTGTGATAAACAAAGTAAGACAAAAAGAAACAGAAAATATTAGGGATTGCAACTGATTCTAATAATCATTTTTAACATGAAAAAAAGAAGAAGAAGCAGATCTTCTATTGATTGCTCCAATCTTCTTATAATTGTTGTAAGGAATTAAAACTTAAATTGCCACATGAAAACTTTTGTTGGAGTAACCAATTTAATTTTTTGAGAATTAATTAATGTTTACAAGATTTTTCCGTACCGAATAATTAGTACATGTAATAATGTTATAATCAAGTATATTTATATATATTAACATTGCAATAGAAAATGTAACACTTGATAATGGTGATTTTGTTACTAATTTATTCTATCAATTAAACATTGATTATTCTATCTATATTAAAATTTGTTTTATAGAATGAATTTTTTGGTGTTGGAGCTAACTGGCCTTTCGGTATCAAAGATTGAGGATTATTAATTCTTTTTCCAGAGGCTCAGTGTTGATGATGACATAACCTTTACTTTACAAACATTGAAACATTATCTCCGTTTTGTATCCATGTACTGCAGATATGACTCACCGAAAGTGTTGCTATTGCATCTAATCACATATTACTCGATTGCCCTATGCTACAAACCGAATCCTAGATGTTATCATCGCTCTTTCTCCCTGCTTCATTCTCTTTGCCAAAACAAAAGTTGGGGCTTTTTCTTTTCTTTTTTTCCTCTCTCTAAATTCCCTTCACTTTTTTATCTTTAAAATACTAACTATAACATACCTTAACTTTCATATCTTTTAATCATAATTTTACATAAATTTATTAATTTTTAAAATAAATAATTTATTTTTAAAAAATATTTTTCATTGAACGTATAAATCCAATCATTAATCAACTATTAATTTGATGATGTATCAATATTGAAAGTATGATTTTATCTTTTATTAATTTTAAAAATTATCACTATATAAATTATCATTTTTCATTTTTTATTTTTTTCTGTCTTTTGTAAAAAAGAAAAAATTTTCTTTAAAGCCACCTTGCAATCGATAATGCTCTTCTAGGAGCACGATTTGATGCTCTCAAAGGGAGAGGAGCACCTGCTGTGAAGTGATCAACCGATGAATGAGAGCATCGTCAATCTGTCACATTGTTTGAGAAAATAAAAAATAAGAGAGAAAGAAAAAAGGATATTTTAGTTTTTTCATATTTTCTATTAATACTGTTTACACTTTAGGGCCTCATTGTCTATTTTGAAAACTAATGTATCCGATTAAAATTTTGGTTAAAATTTGAAAGAAATTTGAGAATTTTACCCAACTACTAAATATCCATATCCTTTTGTGTTTTGGTTATTCTGTATTTCCGTTTATTGATATCTTAATATGGAAACATATGAACTTATGAAGTGAAGAACAAAGAATAGAAACCTGAACTAACAACAATTGGCTAATTCTAATTAACACTCAAAATTGTTACGTAATAATTGATGTGTTAAGGTAATGTTTGAATATGAGAAGGATTTCTACTTTCAAACTCTTTCTCCTTTTGGAAGGTGAAAAGATTAAAAGTACAAAAAGGCAGTATTTGATTAAAGATTTTTCATGGCAGTAACAAGCAATTTTCCCTTTTTAGATATAAACTTTTAAGTTTCTAAATATTGAGTTAGAATTCTCATGCAGGAACCTTGCCATAAGCTAATTATATGTGCAGTTATGGAAATAGGCAAAGGACTATATATCAACCAAAGGAGTATATATAATAGGATCCCAAAATGCAATAATATATTTTCATCAAAAGAAAATAGAAATGAAATTGAAACTCTAAAACAAAAACTAGAGCATGAACCCTCAAATGAGACTCACAGGTAATTAATTTTGTCATACATATTATATAGTTAATTAGGATTATTTAACCAAGCATAGGATTATCCCATCTGTCTTTCAAATATCTATATTCAGCCATTAATGAACTCTTAAAAAGTTTTAATTCTTGAATGTATGTGAGACGGATCGAAAATGGTGGCATAGGTGGTTATCATCACCTTTCAGTTTAATTTTATTATTATTATTTATATAAAATTTGAAAATTATAATTTCATTATTACTAATTAAATCAAGCAGCTTGCAATTGATTATCTTTTAATCATTTTTAATGTAAGTTCTTAAATCCGCCACTAAATGCATGATCTTATTTTTGCCAAATAACCTCTCATCAAGTTCCAACATCATTTCAAATTTCAAAAATAAAAAGATAAAAATCATTGCCAAACATTACCTAGCTATCTTTTTCTTATTTTTTCCCCCACTGATCTGAATCTGATGTTACCTAATTTACTTCACAAAATACGGCCTCGGTTGGACACATGAAAGGATAGAGTGGGCCAAGGAATTCTGTGGGTTCCCTCAGCTGAGTCAGTGGGCATGATTTCATTAATATGGGCTCAGGGAAATACCATCATTAAGGGGGTGCAAACATGATGAAAGAAGAAAAAAAGGCGGAGTACCTTTGATAGGGCCCCACTTAGCCCACCCCGCCTCTCTTTGTCTCTTGTTCCTGCGTATCCTCAATGTCAAAAAGTCTTTTTGGGGTTGAGCTCTGCTGGGAGACAAAGCCAGTCCCATTTTTGCACACACATTTTTAACAAGATGATGTGTGTTGTTGTGCTTGAGCTTCACAGCTCACTTGCATGCTGTCATCTATTTTTGTGTGTGTGTGTGTGTGTGTGTTCTTTTTTTTGGTTTGTGGATTATCGGTATAAAGTGATGAATCTCTAATCACAACCATCAATGTCTATATCATTTTGACAAAAACAATGATTTCTCACATTTGTCTAATTGACACTTTTAAAGTTTTGAATTTGTGTTTGATGAACATGTTCATGAAAATTGTTGAAAAGACGGTGAAGATTTACTTTTCACCACATAACTCAACTAATAAACTTTTTGAAAATTGCATAATGGAATAAGAGATGGGAATTTAAATTATAGAGCTATAATTTTACCCTTGTGAAAAAAGAGAAGATTTTAAATAATAAAAAAAAAATGGGGAAAGGAGTGATGAATGAGGTTTCTATATCAGCCACCCATTGTTGGCTTGTCACACGGGGATTATAGAAAGCCATCAAAATCCCAAATCATGCCTTTGTTGTAATGGAAATACAAATTTTTCGTACTACACACACTCCTACCATATATCAAATTAAACTGTCAGTCATTATGAAGCTTTTTGCCAGGGTACATCAGAGTCCAAATCACATGGTTAAATCAAATACCAAAATTTTGTACCATAACCTTAATCTCATGCGAGGTAAACGAGTTTGACGCAATGAAGTGTGAGAAGGGTAGGACTTGCTTTTCCGTCAACTGTTTTCACTTTTCACAGAACAAAAATAATACTAGTGGCAGACAGTGTGGGCTTCATGAAAATCACATCTGACCCACTCGGGCAGAGACCATAAGTAATGTGAAAAATCTAAATAAGCACCACAGATAAAGGACGTTACTGTTAATCTTCTTGTTTTTCTGATTGGAACATTACCAGCTTTTTTCGTTTTTCATGAAAAGTACTCACTCAAAGGAAGTGGTTAATTCTCCTTTTCCATTTGTTCTTTACTTTTGGTTGCTGTGTAAAAAAGCAAAAACAAAAAAAAGAGTTGACATTGGCATTTCCTTTCCACTTCTTGTTTCAACGTTTTGTATCCTAATGCCCTGTAATCGGCATCCTGACAATTCCAATACGACATTGTACAGGGATTAAACCTGCTGGCATCCCCCAACCTCAAAAAGAACCGCTCCCCTTTTGTTTTTTCATTATTTATTTATTTATTGAATTTGAAGAACTGAGCAGCCACACAAAAGTTAAATTTGTCAGAAATAAAATCCAGTTAAATTCAAGATCTGTGTGAAAACGAGTAGGATATATAGAGAGTAGTAAATGCCAGAGATCGATGAATGCTCATAGCATCTCATTTATAAACATACGGTACCCGAGGTATAGCATGTATTTACGTGTATATATATTTGCACTTAATTGAGACTTGGGTGATAAGGTACCCAAGATATAACATGGGCTGGTGTTCCTACTTAATTCCTACTATATATATATATATATATATATCATATCCTGGGGCATATATTCAGGACCATTCTATATATCAAAGATTCAAGTGCATTTGCATTTTGCATGGAAGCAGGGTGCTCAATAAGTCGTACAGTACAGTGATTGTAGTGACATGGAAGAAACTATTATTACTATCTATCACGATTTGATCATCGACTTAGCATCTCTGTGGTGAAGGGGAAATTAAAACTTGTGCATATGATCTCGCATTCCTTGTTTGGTTTATTAATTAGCTCGAGATAGGGCAAGTACCGGTTTCCTTTTGTATCTTAATTAATGCATTAACCTCTCGATTTCCCAAAAGAAGAAAAAGCAGCATCGATCCTAGTAAAATTAAACACTTGTGGTAGTTAGATATTCCTACCAGATTTCAATAGGGGTAGCTTACCTCATTGCCCTCACTGTAAATCCGTCTTTTAACAGTTGAATATCTCTTTAAAACAGAGAAAAATAATGATAACGATAAAGAAATCGAGCTCTTCGCTAGGCTGCTCAACTGGAACAGAATTTTCATAGACTTGTCATCCCAATTTAAGCTGAACCTGAAACCATGTATGACCCGGCTGATGGATGTATAGGCCTGTAGAATTCTGTACGAGACTTTTGTTTATTGAGCCCCAGTCTATATATCTGCCATACATAGATTGTTTGGCACATGCCAACGCCTAAAAATTTAAGTCCTAGTGATGTAGAGCCCTCGAGATATGCTCACTTTAGCAGTCAAGAAATCGTTCTTCTTTCTTATGCATTTTTTCTGCAGGAAAAAAAAACAAGACTATAATAATGGTTTATAAACTCATTGCAAACGGCAACTTGTGCTAAGGAATAGGTGCAATAAATGCACGAATGAAATAAGATTATCTCTTATTATAATTAAACAGTCAAATTGAAATTCTCTTTTCTTCTAGTGAAAGATTAAAGATAAAAATGATAGTATTATTAGAAGTTTTTGAATCTACAAGGTTGTAGTTGTACTTGTACATATATTGTACAACAAGAAGGAAGGCTGTTTAACTTGGCAATTAATTAAAAAATAGATATTTTGTAAAAGAAACTTCCTTCGCTCTTCCATCGCTCCTATATATGGTTTTAAAAGCAGTGTCAAAGGGAAAATCTCCTTTAACATGCAATGGTCCACTTCCAGCTAGGGTTTAACCCTCCCTGCAAGTTGTGTTTGAGCATGCATTAACACGATTGGCACACGTGTTTCCATTCATAGGCTTACTAATTACCCTTGCCGACCAACATTAATTTCTTGTAGTACTATTATTTTGTAAAAGAAATGCTATAATTAATGTTGCTGCAAACCATCCACTCTTTGCCAATTCTAGCTAAGCTAGGTAGCTAAGGTTAATTTTCCCAAAGTCGTGAGACCACAAGCAAAAGTCTAGCACTAGAGACTAAAACTCGCTCAAGTCTTGGAGACCAATGTATTTTCAGTCAGTTAGATTATTGTTGCGTCTGCTTTCATCATGTCTCTCCATAATTCATGTGCAACTGAAAAAATATATATACATAGATTATTCAAGCAGCATTATGATATAGTTGCTGCTAAGCCATCTTATTTTACCCTTAAAAAAAGGAGAAGAAAGAGTGGACCACTTAAAAAAGTGAAGCATAAAATATCCATTGAATAATCATAGAAAATGATAACAAAAGATCTTATATATTCTAAAACATATACACTGTTTCTCCCATTAAGGAAGGCGTTGAGAACCCCTGCTGTAAATTTGAGGTCAAAAAGAGAAACCCAAATTAATGTAAGGGTTATAAACAGTAACATAATTTTCTTTTGACTTAAAAACATAAAGAAGTTCGCTTAAATTAAACAAGACATATGTGCCAGGGAATATAATAATACTATTCTAGAAATAAGAAAGTTTGTCTTCTTCCAGTACTGGGTACTTGAATATATGCTTTTATTTTTTTGGTACTTAATTTATGCTTTTTCAAATGGATGAGGGAATGGTTTCAAGTGAAGAGGGAATGGTGCCAGCCTTTTTGATGGGGCGATGCCAAAAGTTTGTATCTTTTTGAGTTCCGGCTCAAATTTGTAGGGTATTTTAAGAGAGAGAGAGTGAGAGAGAGAGAGAGAGAGAGAGAGAGATGCCTTTAATTTTGCCTGTTTGCCACACTGTTTTCAGCCTTTGACATAGCGCTGTGGGCTGAGAGGGGAGAGTGAGGACTGAGCAAGAGGGGAGAGCCATCATTGCTAAAGAGCAAAGGCTAGCTATGCTACTCACTGGGCATGGGCCACCATGATGCTAAAAGAAGTGTCACAGGTCACAACACACCCATCCCTTCTCTAGAGGCCTGGCCCTTAAATCTCCCAAAATCCCATGGCTAATCATTTGAATTTTTTTTTCTTGTGAGAAAAACAAAAACAAAATAAAAAGGGTATCCCCTTTATAAAAGTACTCTCCCCAAAATCCTATGCTTGTTTTTTTATTATTATTATTATTTTCATTGATGATGAATCGTATATTTTCACTACTTGAGCTAGAAAAAAGAATCAAAAATTTTGAAACTCCCCCATGCCATGCCCTCTCATCATTCAAATTTTAAACTAAAGGTGAAAGTTTATATTTATTATTGAAGTGAAAAAGATCATGATCTATCAATCAATGACATGAAAAAGATTACTAACTTTTTAGATATATCACCCTTTCATGCAAAGATTACCCACTTTGTGACATTGATAAAGAGTTTTTCAAGAAGAGTAGCTTTTTCCCTTCAATTTTTACAAATTTTTGAAAAGTTGAGAAAACTTTTTGTGGTATGCATGTGTCAATTAACCTTGGCGGGAAACCATGTCTTTTAGTATCATGCTAGTGTTTGACAAAATGGCCTCATCTAGGGTTCCTTTCATATTTCGGTTTTCTTTTGTCTTCTTTGTCTTTGAATTTTTTTCTTTTTGGAAAACTTTTTTTAGGTTAACAACAGGAATTTATGACTAATGAATCACAAAAGTCATAACTTAGTAGCTACTGTGGAACTCATTCACTTTTTTTGTCTTGGTTCTTCACAGCTCTTAAAGCTCATTGGTCATTAACATATATGTGTATATATATAGATCAGCATGAGAACAAAACAGCTTCTGCTTCAATGCTCATAACATAGAGAGTGCAAATTCAGGGAAAAGAAAACACGATTCTTCCTTCATATATAACTGCAAAAGTGAAGGGTTTGGCAGCTGAGTGAGATTATTTCCACCTACCCTTTCTTTTTTAAGGAATTCAAAACATACGTGGAAATATGCTTATCTTTAATAGCTTTTGCAAACTATGGGATTTGGGATATTGTTATGAATCCCTAAACATAAAATAGCATTTACTTCTTGCATGAGAATGTTTACTTTAATTGCATGGAACTACAATGCCACTGTTTTTTTGTTTCGAGCAGCTAGCATGATACCCTAATATCGGCGAGACTTACAACTCTATACGAATTGCCATAAAAAAAAAAAAAAAGAGTTGTGAATAATTAGTAAAATGTACTAACTTTGTAACCATATATCTTGACAACATTTTACCACATTTCTTGAATTTGATAGGAGGCTTACCGTATATATACATCACTGCTTTTTGATAAAGCACAGTCCACTCAGTTTGCGCATGATTCATGAGAGTGAAGACTGATGTTTGCACGATGAGATTAAGCTTGTCCAACGTGTTCCTTATTGTGTACGAACAAATGATCATCCCAGCTAGCAAATATATATTTTTTTTTAAAAAGAAAGGATTCCTTCATATCCTGATCAATACATGTACATACGTCAATGGCCCGCTCAAACTAGTCGTTGGCATTAACCGAGTGCATATATCTCTAACTGTATGACTAGCTAGATCCTAATATTATGACAAAAACTTACCTGTTAAAAGTGGCGTTGTTTTAATGAGAAAAAAAAGAGACAGAACATGACGATGGACCTAGTTTCCATATTTCCCACCCAGATTTTCCTGTCGTTTTAACAGTTATGTCCCATCCCAATCGCAGAAACAAAAGAAATTCCCTTGACCATCACATAGGAATTCCATTAGTTTGGGACTCATAATTTTCTCTTACCGTATAACCCTGACACCACAACTAAACTAATCATAGCATTAAACATGTACATTTGTTTTGGTTGATATATAAAAAACCAACAATGTACGATTACTTTTCTAAAATCCAAAAACATGGTCTGTGTGGAATAAAATCGAAATAGAGATATTAGATTCGAATAATAAACTCTCCCCATTACACCGATAGCCTAAGACAACAGGGAAGAGAGAAAATCACGGTTGTACCTCACACACCAATAAAAAGGTTATTTTGTCCAAGACGTACAACCATGATTTTACGTGCGAAATGAACCATGGGCTAAGACATGGCCTTAAAATTGGAATTGATACAGCTCCTAAACTACAGCAATTAAACTAAAGTATTAAAAATGTCATTAAATGGGTATGTACATTATAAAAGGACTAAAAAATAATCAATCCAAATCATAAAATAAGGGAAATGAAGCACAAACTCACACAGGAAAGAGATAATTGAAAACTAATTAAATTGAGATTGCGGCGGCTAACGATTCCCCAAATCTCGCCACCAATCACTCCTAGGCATCATACAAAATTTTAAACAAGAATAAAATAACAAAGTCAGAGTTGGATAAATGATACGAAGAAACCGGACAAAACTCCAGGCCATAGTGCTTTCTTACAGTAAATTATTGCATTTTTTCCCCCTCTTTGTTGCCAATAAGCAAAAAAGCAAAAAAAAAATGTACGAGAAAAGAACACAAAGTTTCATGGTTTCGTTGTCTGATATTTGCATTCACATTCTGAACCTTACAATAGTCAAAAACCCCATAAAAGAAAACTAAATAAAAAGAAATTGCTCCAAAGGAATGAGAAGAATACTAAACAACTACCATTCACTTTTGTACTGTTGAGACGACAACGTTGAAAAAAGGCCATGATCGTCCATGTATGAAGAACATAATAATATGAGAAAATGTGACAAATGAAAGAAGGAAAAAAAGAATATATATATATATATATATATTTATAAAGAGAGAGAGAGAGAGAGAGACTACTATTATTTACATAGCAATGATCAAATTAAAAGGGGGAGGTTTAAACTTTAAAAGAGGGAGCAAAAAAGAAAAGACAAAAAGGATAGAAAAAAAAATACAGTGTTTTCAATTATGTCGAAAGTCATGGTTAATATGGGAGAGAACAAGAAAGATTCCATCTCTTCCATGCATCATGTGATATACTCACCATCATTTCCTTGATATTCTTTGTTGAGATTTTCTCATTTTGAAACCTTTTCTTTTTTTGGTTTATTTTTGGTAACGTTTTAGACACTCCTAATCTGAGGAACATATCCATGATTCCACCATACCTTCACTTCTTGTAGCTACATTTTCTGGCCCTTTATCGCCATGGAAGTCCGATGAAGAAGCCGAGAAGTTGCTCACTTTCCCATTTGAGACTCTCTGAGAGTTACTGTTGTAGCCGCCATTGATGGACCTTAGGAGACTTTGATCATGTTCTTGGGAGCCTGTTCCTTCTCCCCAGCTTGGAGGATTAGTACTACTATCATTTCTTGGCAATGCCCCGTCCGATGATACCATGTTTTGGAGCCCGCTGAGGTTGGTATTGACATGGCCATGGCTCAAACCAAACTCTTCTAAAACACCCATTTTGAGAGAAGAGTCATTTAAAGGAATATCTAAGGACCCTTGCAGTTTTGTTCCGAGAATGGTTGAATTGGGAAGCGGGTATTTTGGGGGGGATTGTAGGAGAGATTGGAAGTTAAGAATTGGGTTTTGCATGTTGATGTTGAGGAGATTTTGAGGCTGCTTTAAAAGGCCTAACTCGGATGACAGTTGGTAGTTAATGGAAGTTGAACTAGAAGTAGTATTGTTGTTACTAGCAGATGCGGAAGTGATGTTAGTACTAGGAGTAGCAGCTATAGCATCGACCATCGAGGAGCTAGGAAATGAGGAGGAAGCCGTAGAAGAAGAAACAAACGGGGCAGGGTGGATTTTTTGGGCAAATGGTCTTAAAAGATAATGAGGAGGTGAATGGTCTAAAGGGGTTGATCTCATAGTGGAAGGTGTACCGAATAGATCAAGCCTGGTTCTCGGGAAAGGTGAGGACGTGAAGGGTGGTGCAGGGATCCCAGTGAACTCCTGAACCATGGCTCGGAAATTGGTGGTGTCTGTGGTCAAAACAGTTGTTGGTGCACGCCTAGAAGCTCTGGATCTCTTCTTTGGGTTACGCACCATGTTGCTGTTGTTGTTGTTTGGTTGGTCACCTGTGCCTGAAATTGAACTTTTTGTAGCGCTCTCTGGTCCTTGAGGGATCTGCATAGAAGGAAAAGTAGCTCTGCTTTGTGCCTGCTGGTTGGTCAACAACTGTTGGGTAGGTGATGATGAGGCCATGAACCCACCAAGATCAGTGCAATTGGGCTCAGATCTTAGATTTTTGGACCAAACCACATCAAGATTGAGGAGTGAATTTGGAATTGTTGTAAGTTGCGGTGATCTTGATAAAGGATGATCGAAGTAGTTCGATAAAGGGTCAAACATAGCTGATGAAGAGTGGCTCTGGTGTTGCTGTTGCGGTGGTGGTGGTGGTGGTGGTTGGTTTCCCAAGGGACCATGACCAACATGGCTCGATGAGTTGTTGTTCAAGAAAGCTGAGATGGACTCAGCGCGTGAATCATACTCTTCACTGCCACCACTCGAAGATGGCATACTACCACTATTACCGGAATCCATGAGAAAGAAGGGGAAAAAAGACAGACAGACAGGAGATAGCCAAAAAAAAAAGGGAAAGACGTAAAAGGGAGACAGAGATATAAGGAGTTTCAGAGAAGAGATATTTTGCTTACTTACCACTCGGACTCATTTAAGAAGGAAGCTACAAGACGAAGCATGAGGTAATACAAGAAAGAGAGAAGAAAGGAAAGGGAAAAAAAAAAGAAGGAAAAGAGAGAAGAAAGAGGAAGATCTTCTGGAAGCAGAGCTATCAGAAAGTACCCATGTTGTCTTTAAAGCTCTGATCTGCAAAGAAGACAGTGCTTTGCTTGCTTTTACTTTGTCTTTGAGCAAAAGGGTATGTGTAAAGAAAGGAATTAACAGCTCAGGGATCATCAAACTAAGGGTTGCAGAAGAGAGGTGAAATGAAAGTAAACTTTGCTGGGAGGGGACTCTCTTTTAATCTCTTTCTTGCCTTTCTTTGGCTTTTAGCCTTGTAAGAGTTAAGCAGAACTAGGGTTTTTTTTTTTTTTAAATCTTTTTTGTTTGAGAGAGTGGTAAAGAGAAAGGAGGGAAAGGAGTTGTTCTCCAGCCTTTTCTTCTCAAAAAGAGAGGCTGCTGCTTCTGCTCGTGGTTTCACTCAAAAAGATCAGGGTGGGACACCCATGTGTGTGAGAGAGAAAGGCTGTGATGAAGGCAACTGGTCAAAGTATAAGGGAGTTGTGGTTTTGATCCTTTTAGTGTGAAAAGAAGAAAAAGATAGATATTTTAGAGGAATTCTTTATTTCTTTTAAATATATATTCCATTAAATATTCCATATTTCAGTATAACAAATTAATTTTCCTTTTGTTGGGAATAATGAGGTGGGCAAGCAAACAAATTAGGGAAGATGGTTGTTGAATGGTATAAAAGAAAAAGATAACAACCATCACTACCATTCCTTTTCAAAACCCATAAAAAACCCTGTTTTAAAAAATAGCTGTACCATATAGAAACAGTAACTAAATTGCATTAATAAAGAAAATAAAATCTGGTTTGTATTTAACATCAATTAATTATTCATTTCTTATGTTTAAATGGTTAGGTAACTTAGGTTTAATGATAGGACAAAAAAATAAGTATGGCGTTTCCGTCTGTTTTCTTACAGATTATTTGATACAACAAGCTAATAAATAAAGAGAAAAAAAAATTATAGTATTTCCTAGCCACAGCCTTTGACCAAGTCAGTGGTAATAAATATAAAAAGAAAAATCATAATCTGGGGTTATATAATTGATCAGAGGAACCTCACCTCAGAGAATCTTTCACAGTCTTCCTCTGCTAAAATTGTATATGGAAAATCATTATATTTTCCTGTTATCTTCTACTTTACCTGGTTGTTTTTTTCCACAACCTTTTCTACCTTTGTTATCTTCTTCACTTCATTTATTATAATAATATCATAGAATTCTTCTGTTTGAAACAAGAAGAAGAAGAAGAAGAAGAAGAAGAAGGAGAAGAAGAAAGCTCCGATGTTTGGATGGATAGATCAGTTGAACAACACCTTAAGTTCGCTGCAACCATCTAAACGAAAAGATCAAGCTAGCTCACCAATATTTTTTATTAAACTTTATTATACCCTTTTGGAATATAAATATATTATATATTGTTTAAATTTAAAATCATAATTTGATAACACAACTTGGGTTGGCTGGCATGAAATTAGAGGTCTTTGTCATTCTACGTGTTATTTATATTCTTTTTACCTCCTTTTTCATACCTATGGTCTGTATTTGCCCCTACAACACCAAACCCTAACCCTAAAATCTGAAACCTTTACGTATTTCATGTCTGCACGTAATGTCCCTGCTGCCGGTGGGCTTCTTCCTTTCTTTTTTCTAAGCCTCATCTCCATTCACCACTTAAATTTTTGGGCACTTTGAGTCGATATTATTTTTTTAAATAACGAATTCAAATGCCTTACCAATAAATCAATGTTATTTATCTGTACTGCACTATCACTTCAATAATCTAAATTATCAAAACAAAGATTAATTCGATATGACGGATCTGTTTACTGTTTTAAATTGTATTCGACTTTCATATTCATTATTTCTATTGTTCCTTTTCAGTATACTTAATAGAATCTGATACATCTATTGTCACATTTTATGTGCTTGTGAATAACTTACATGCACATGCTTGGTAAATGGCTATGATGAATGTATACACGAGTATTACCATATAAAAAATCCTGCAAAGAATACAAGTAATTTTGCTAGAATTAAACGGTGACGTTTGAAGGCTGAAAATGAAATACAAGTGTAGAGAGAGGTGCCAATTAAGGCTCTCAAATCGCTTACCTAATTATGTCTGATCTAAGTTGCTTGAGCCTGTAAAACTAATCAGTCTAAAAAACTGTGGGTGTGGACGCTATCCGAGCCAGGTAGAAGGGATTGGTGCTATCAAAATGTGGATTGATTGGACTTGCCATCGTTTTCAATGAACCTGTGGCTCACATAAGGATGCATTGCAGTCGCTTTTTTGATCTCGACCGTCCGATTGATGGGGATATTCTTTGATGTCTCACCTTTGTCATAATTTCCCCCGTCCTATACATCCATAACACGAATATAAAAATCAAACTCACTCAGGCAACGATCATATGGAGAAAGCCACATGCTGTTACAATGGGCCCTATCAAATTATACGCACTTCTGGTATTCATCTAGAATCAAGGTATATATATATATATTTTTTGTTTGAAGGGAAAGTTTGCAATCAGGAATAGCTTTCTAATTGATTAACTACGACTCGAATCTAAGATTTTACATAAATCTTATCCATCCATAAGTAGGGATAGCTTATTTTGTATGTTTATTGCAAAACTATAAAAAAAGAAAAGACATCGTATGGTTTGCTCTATTGATACGTAGCCATGCATTGTTAAGGTCATGGTCTTGATTGTAACAGTTCACCACATAAATAATTGATGACACGTTGTACTCTTCCAAATTCTTTTCTGTGAAAAGATCTCTTAAAAAAGGAAACCCCAAACCATGCTATTGTTTCGGGCTATAGGATTTTCCTTTTGTGCAAATACATGCCCATCTATAACAGTTTTAAAAGTAAATTAATCCAAGCAATATTAGGAAAATCGTAATTAAAATGAAGTAACATGCAAAAACGCCTTTGGTTATAAAAATATTGATTGTATTTGATAAATTAATATACAATTTATACACAAAAAAATAAATAAATCTCAATTATTATATATATATATATATATATATCTTTAAGGGTGCACACTAAAAGTCAAGTCGAATCAAATATAATAATAAAAATATCATCATAAGCTCAACAACTTTGGGCCCGCAACTATTCACACATAATTCTAACCGTCTTAAGAGGCCCAGCTTTCTTTTCTTCTTATGACGAGAGGTATAGGGTACACAATTAGAATGGCAAAGGGTTTTATTTTCCTGTTGTGTAACCAAGAACATATGAAGGATATGGAAAACAAATAGCAGCAAGTGTTACTTTAGAGCTTAAATGTTTATTTGGCCTAATTTTATTTCAACTTATCTACCTCTTGAAAACAAAAATCAAGTCAAACATAAGTTTAACAAAACTCTTTAAAAAATAACTTTTTTTAAAAACTAAAATTTTTAAAAAAAGAATTTTAAGAAAAGCTCATGTGAGGAGTTTTCTTTTCATTTTTTTGAAAAATACAAATTTTTATTTTTATTTCAAAAATATCTTCATCTATTAAAAATAATTATAATATTACATTTTTTAATAAAATACTCTCTTCAATAATTTTAATCAAAATTATAACTTACAAAAAAAACTTATAAAAAAAATTTTACTAAATAACTTTAATTTAATTTTAAAAATTATTATTTTTTATAAAAACTTCATAATAACTTTTAAACTAAAAAAAAACATACCAAATAAGCTCTAAGCTTGTTACAGAGTCTAATCCGAGTCCACAAAAAGCATATAAACCTAACGTGTTGTAACAATCTTCTCTGCAGTTATTTATGGTCCAACCATATAAAGCAGATGTACCAAATCCGGCTTGAAGTTGAGTATAAACTGTTACAGCCTTCAGATTGGCTATGGGGTTGTCGTCCAACTTGACCTAACCCCTGCTCGAGTTGCTGCCTTTAATGTATTAAAAACGGCAAACTCTTTTGGTGAAAGTCAAGTATTGTTTAATATAAACATGTCTCGAGTGCAAGTTGGTAACTATTTTCGGCTTTAGTTTTATGGTAACTTTGACTTGTTATTATTCCGTAAATTTTTTAGAGGGACTTTAAATTTACCTCTTTTATCAAGACTGATGGCATTCTGTTCAGTTGGTTTTATGCTTTTAAACAATAAAGAATTATTCTTTTAGAGAAAGAAATAGAGAATCCAAATCCCTTTACTTGCGTAGGCTGGCTTGCCTTGTGGTGAAAAAGGTTGACCAAAGGAATTAAAAAAGGCTTACTTTTTAAAGGAGGTTCAATTTAACGTGCATGAATAGGCATGGTAAAATTATTACTGTAAACTAGGTTGATTTCTGTAGTTTTGTATTTCTACTAGGGCAATTTCAACCGATTTGTGCTATTTATGGGAGCATTTGTTATTTAACTTTTACCATTTTTATTCAAATAATATATATGTATAAGTTATGTAATAAGAGATATAATGTGTTTAGAGATATGAATTAGGCAAAACACTTTAAAAAATTCTTAAACTATCTAAGAAAATGTAAATAAGTTTTTATTTTTCTATTACATTTAATTAATTTTTTATAATTTTTTTTTAAATTAAACATATTTTTATAATTAATGATTAATTAATTATCATTTGTCATTTTTATACTCACATGGTGCTGACGTGAATGACGAAAATGTCGAATGATCATGTTTCTAAGACATATTATCATTTATTATAACATGTCAATATGTTACGTTAATATCATTTGACGTGATGTAACAAACAATATTTTGATTATTAATAATTAATCAATTATTAGTTATAAAAATATATTTAGTTCAAAACAAAAATTTAAAGACTTGATTAAATGAAATAAAAAAATTATTTAAAAATTTTAAAATAATTAAGAAAATCTTTTCAAATATTATGTCATTATTATCTTATGCATTAATGGTGGAGTTTTTAAACTAAACAAAGAAATTTAAAAAAGAAACACATATTTTTATTTAAGAAAGTATATAATATTATTAATTGTCATAAACGTATCTTACTAAAACACTTGTCTCTTTTTTTAACAAAAAAACACTTGTCAACCTTGTAAATTCATTGCAAAATTAAAAATAGAAACCCATTAGCATTTTAAATATATAAATAAGGCCCAGGAAACCAAGGGCTCCTTGCTCCCTAAGTTGAATAGCCCTTAAATCTACATGACTTTTATATACACCTAATAAGGTACTGGATAGATATTTAATTATTTGAAGTGACACAGAACTATATTGATCCTCAACCACTATTCTACACGTTTGTGTTTTACTAATATTTTTAACCATTTTCACAGTCAATGTTCTTCTTCGTAAATTCCCCCTTCTTTTGCAATACTGGAAAAGCGGTCAATTTTCTTTTCTCTCATTTTAGACAGATTTAGGATTTGAAAAATTGGGTCGGGCGGTTCAACATTTTCCTACAATTTCAGTTATATAAATTTGGATTATATACTACAACATTTTTCTACTCAATATATAGAATTAGTATATATATATATATGTATGTATATATTATGTTTTATTTTCCATACAAACATCAAATTAAATTCTCATTCTCCAAATATATTCTCGAAATCAGAATATCTTGGACTGCTCGTAAGAATATTTTCTTTTCTTTTTAGTTGGTGGTTCCTCTCTGCCCTTATTCTTCACCGCCCATCCAGAATCCACATGACTTGAAAGATGAATACCAACTCATGTCTAAAACAGCTGTATGTCCATGCCCTACAGCAAAAATGCATCCATAATTTACAAAAATGAATAATCATATATAAATGTACAAGCAAACAAGCAAAGAAAATACTAGAAATCTGTAGTTTTTTTAATTATTATTATTATTATTATTTGAGCTCTTTTGTTGTGGTTTGCGGGTCATACATTTATATATATATATATATATATATATAAATTTATGATACATCAAGCTGATTTTCACAATCAAAGGTTACCTAACCCCATTAAGTTAATTTAAGTTTTACGCTGCTTACGCATCTGATTAGACACCACTTTGCTTTTTCTGCATTGTTTTTTCTTTCTTTTTGACTTGTTTCTGAAAATTTTTCACTTACATAAATTTAATGTTGGTGTTGGTCAACTGCGTAGCGGGTTCACTCTGGCAGCCCCCGCTCTTTAATTTATTTTCATAACTATATATATGTCTTTCTATAACAGGATTTGTAAAAATTTCATGAAAAAAATTAAAAAATTAGCATTGTTTGCCTTGTGTTAATATGAGGCTTTTGGAAAAGCTAATGAATAATATATATATATATTTAATTCTCTTTTGTATTTTACCCCCAATTAAATACATATTTTAGTGAGGGTCACAAAAAGAAATAAAAAAAAATCCTCATTTTAAGTGATCTTGAAAGGAACATATGTACTCACCGGGACTGAATAGTTTCTTCCTTTTTTGGTTCCTTTTGGGACCAAAGGCAGAAGTACTTCTCAAATCTAGATCACGAGTTTTTCTAATAAGCCAGCTATGAGCTGGCTTTTTCCATATGTTGAACATGAAAGTTTGATCCTTGGATTCGATATGAAAATGATGCATCGCCAAGCATCCTTGGGCACCATATAATAGACTAGTCTTTGGTAAATTGATATGATGAATGAATATTGACACCTTGGAGAAGTTGAGCAAAACTTTCCCATTTTTTGTTGAGCTCTGAAATGATTAAGAACCAATGAGCTAGACAATTCTAATTTTCTAAATCCCAACCACACCTAACAGCCCGACGGTCCCAACCAATTTGAGCAGTTTTTCTTTGAAAGAATGCTTGAGTTCTAGGCATCATCGCAGAGTTGCAGACACAAACTTGTCTGCAAAATGGTACCATGATGTGCCAGGGGGTGCAGAAACAAATTTTGAAGAAGCTCCCAAGTTTTGAAAGAGATTTCAATTTCAAATGAGGGGACGACTGCTGGAGGGGAGGGGTTTTGGGGGGTCAAACATTATAAAAGTCTAGCAGAGGGGGTGGTCAAGCGGTCCTAATAACAGTAGTATTTTGTAGTGGGGCCTGTGGAGCTTGATTAATTAAGAATATGGGTGGAATTTGGGGTTTTGGGGTTGACTGTCGTGCTTATCTTCAGCACCGGATCCAAGGCTCTGACCAACTGACCAAACCTTCCAGCGAAATTGGTTGACAGGTATGTTATTGGAGTCACATAGTACAGCTAACTCTGTCGTTTTGTGTATCTTTTGGGGCTCATGGTGACCAAACCCCCGCTGTCTAGCGCTGTCTTGCCAAGTTCCATTTGACTACTCTTGATTGAAACTGCAAATTTTGAAAACTATTTTTGTTTCTATTCCTTTGCTGGCATAAATAATAGAGGGCTGGGCTTCTTTTTCCTTCAAAGTGTAGTGTGAATTTTCAAATTCTATGTCAATATATATTTTAAAAATATCAAGAGAAAAGCATTATGGACCTCTTTGAATATTCTTTTTTGGTAATTACAATTTAGGTTACACGGTGGCAAGTATTGTAATCCTCTCCATTTCCTAAATTTACAATGGCAATTAAGTTATGAGGTTCAAACATGTTTGGAACTTGTATCATGTAGAGCTTTCGTCCCAATCTAACATTAATTACATTCCAGTATTCTGATGTATTTGTTTTTGCCACCTTATTGGTGGGAATCCTTTCATTTCCCAAGTTTAATAAAAGCTGCTTTTTAAGTTTTTTTAAAAAATTACATTCGAGTATTTAATTTAATATTTAATTTTTTTTTCAAAGAGTTGAGTTGAATTTTTTTAACAATAAAAACAAGTCTAATACTAATTGGTCAGGCCGACATTTGGGATTTAATAGTAGTTTACTAAAGAAAAAGAAGTAGAATAGATGAGTCCAAGTGTATTGAACAAATCAGAGTTTTTCTAAGAAAACGGGGTTTCAAGGTAAGCCCAAAGTCGAAGTAAAGCCCAAGTTAGAGTCTCGTTTAAACCACAAAAGCTAACCCAAACTAACCTGGACTGAACCGAACTCATAAGATGACAGTTGCAAGTTAAGGCTGTGATGTCAGATGTACAAGTTTGGGCCACAATTTGTGTACTCCCAACACGTTTCCGACATGCAATTACGCGTCTCCAGAAATCAAAAAGCCTTAAATAAGAAATGTTATAATGCTTCATGAAATCTTTGCATCAATCGAAGGAAGGGGAAAGAAAGATAGAAAAAAAAAAAGAAAGAGAGATGTCAAATAGCTTGTTGCGCCATGGCTTCAATAAGGTAGCTCGGATTTAGGTTAGAGACCCAAAGAAGCAAAATTTTCCAGTGCTGGAAGAACATCCAGCTGCACAAGAGCATGCAGAAGTAGCAGTTGAAACACATGGGGATATTCAGAACAGAGTCAAGAAGCTTTACAAGGAGTTCAGGATCTTTAGGTGGAGCCCTGACCACCCCACCAACAACAAACCCTTTCTCCAGTCTTACTATGTAGACCTTTCCAGTTGTGGCCCCATGGCACTAGTGCATATTTCTTCTTCACTTCCAACATTTCATTAGCAAAAGAAAGAAAAAATAATCATTAAAATTCTTATTCTCAAATCTCAAGGTTAAGGTCGACCCATTTTGAAGTACATTTCTGTCTCAGGTTTTGGATGCATTGCAAAAGATAAAGGCAGAGGATGATTCAAGCCTAAGCTATAGGAGGTCTTGCAGGGAAGGGATATGTGGGTCTTGTGCCATGAACATCGACGGAACCAACACTGTGGCCTGCCTCAAGCCCATTAATGCAGACACTAGCAAGCCCATTGTTATAACTCCCCTGCCTCACATGTTTGTGATCAGAGATCTGGTTGTGGACCTTGCCAATTTTTACCAACAGTACAGGTATGACTTACGAGTAATGAGATTACCATTTTCCTTTTATAGAAATCAATAGTTATGTTACACAATACAAGAATCCATTTATTTCAATCTTAAATTATGAAGTATTCATCAATTATAAATGTAGGATTCATGTAATATTTTATCGAATCTTAAATAATTTTACATAATTTATGATTGTGACTGAGTAATTGAAATGTCTTAATATATATTTTTGAAAAATATATATTTTTTAAAAATAATGATTTGATTTAAATTAAAATTGCATCAATCTTTTCTCATCACAAATTTGATGATTTTATTTTTTAATTCTCAGGCAAACATCGAATACAAAGCGCTAGAACTAGTCCATTGAGTGAGTTATGAACAAATTTTCCTTATGAATGCAAAGGTCAATCGAGCCATGGCTTAAGACCGAACGACCACCTGAAGATGGGAGAGAATACAGGCAATCACCTGCTGACAGGAAGAAGCTAGATGGCCGATACGAGTGCATATTTTGTGCTTGCTGTACTACTTCCTGCCCTTCTTACTGGTGGAACCCGGAGGAGTACCTCGGCCCTGCTGCTTTGCTCCATGCTTACCGATGGATCTCCGACAGGTAATGCTTAATTACTAGGTGAATTGCCTGGTTGAACCACAATAAAAGTTCCATATGTAAATTGTATTTTGTAGCAGGATTTGAGGGGTTTTTCATACTTTATCCAATTGAAGTAATCAGGATGTTGGCCAAAAGAAAAAAAAAGCTTCATTTTTCTCATACAACTTGTATTGGTAATTTAAGTTGACTATGGGATTTACTTGGCAGCCGGGATGATTTCACTGAGGAAATGCTGCAGGCCTTAACGGAAGACTTCAAGAGATTGTATAGATGCAGGACTATGAAGAATTGCACAGCAAACTGCCCCAAAAACCTGAATCCAGCTGATGCAATTCACAAGATGAAGACCAAGCACATGCTTTCTGAACCAATGGAGAAGGTTGAAAGCCTGTAGCTAAAGAATTTGTTCTATCTTTGTTGTTCTGTTATCTATTACTTCTAGTAGTTACCATTTCTCCCTAATGCATTGAAGATGACAATGCTAGCCAGTTCCTGCTCCTTGGCACTATTTGCTTATAAGTAATGTTTGAACCATAACATTGTGAAAATAGAAATTCAACACCAAAGGTGCAAGATATTGCTTGCGTGAGCAAAAATTAGGAATGTGTTTTGACTAGAAGTGATATGCTGCTGATATTTGTCAAACAAAAAGGAAATCATGCACTGATAAATATTTATTCTGAAGGAGGTTGTCCTTAATTGTAGTGACACTTTAAAGTGCAACACAACTTAAAAAGTTTGAGTTTGCACTTATCCCCAATTTGGCTTGCATTGGTTTGCACAAGGTTTTTCCTTAATTTAGTACATTTGGCATGCACAAGCTTTGTTACATTATGAGATTAAACAACAAAAATAGCATTCCCTCCATCTTTTATTGTTATTATTTTATTGGTTGTCCTCCACTTATTTTCACAAAAATTTAAAATATTTTTACAATTTTTTTCAAAAAAAATCTCTCTAGTATTATTTATGTTAAAATTTTGAATTTTTCAAAATAAGAGTAAGCTTTTTTAAAAATTGAAATAAATTTAATTTTATAACATCTTTAAAAATTTTGATAAAGAAATGAAAATGAGATTGATTAAATTTAGTCTTGATAAAGAGATACTATTATAATTTGGAACTATGATGATACCCGTAGCTACGCTACAAAAAATGTTATAAGAAATATAGATTATGTTATATTGGATTTCAATTTGATATCTTCAAAAAATAAATTGTTTGTAGAGAAAAAGATAAATTAATATTAATTGTAAATAGTTATTTGTTTTGATTTTAATCCTTAGAAAATTGGTAAAGGATAAATTTATTTTAGTAGTATGTATAGTAGTAACAGTTTCTTAAGTAAAAGAGACAATAAAATAATCAAAAGTAAACATCATAAGCAAATTAAATTGTCAAAAAAAAAGTTCTTATTTTGGTCAAACAAAATGATCACATTATCAGACAATTGTGAGATATGTCTTTTTCTCGTTTGTTTGATTTTTGTTGTTGTGCTACTTTTGCTAAACCTGTTATATACATGAAAAGATAAAATTTTTTTAGTGTCTAATTTTGATAGGCTTTTAAGTTGAATTAGTAAAGGATCTATAAAATAATATAATTAACATACATGAGTTGTTAAGACAGAAGTAGTATTTTTAGTCGTACCTTTTTTATCACAATAGTAACAGAATTTGAATCGTTAGGCAAAACAATTAAGGTAGATATCATGTTTGGAATTATCGTGCCCTTGATAGTGACTCCCCTTGGCTAATGGTTAATCAAGGTTCCAAATTCGACTTGATTGTGATGGATTTCTACTTTGAGATACATTAGGCCCTCTTAGCAGTCCCTTCTTTATTAATTACTCATGGTAAATAACAACACAAAAATAGGGTGATCAATGCAATCATTCTTCCCGAGTTTACTTTACTTTCAAATGGGTCATCTAAAGCTAATAGTCTATAACTTATTGGCAGTTTTTTTTCCCTCTAATTGGGAAAACAAAAATTCTTTTGGGTGGGTGTGTAAAAGTAAAATTCAATCTTTCACCAAGGTTTTCATATTTATGTGCACCTCAAAAAATAGATCTGAAAGAAAAATAAGCATTTTCCTTACAAAACAAAAAAAGCAAAAGCAATCTTTTTCCTTATGTACTGTCATAGTAAAGAGAGTTCGACTCGACAAGGGAGAAAATAGAAGTTAGCCAGTAGGCAGAAGAGAGGCTAATGACAGTTGGGAGGTTGATCATTGAAAGCAAAGATGTCAAAAACAACAAAACGAGAAGAATATTGTCAAATTTGTAGTAGTAGTATCTATCTGTTATATATATATAAATATATATATATATATATATAATGAATGGCAAAAGTTTTATAAATTTAGAGTATTTGTTTATTCACTGATGATTGTGTACTATGTATATTGAGAAATGAGTAAATATTTTTTATTTTTTTTCTTTTGTTCAATGAATTAGATGGATATTTATTGAAATTTAAACATTCATGTTTAAATAATATTATTTAAATTCTAATAAATATCCAATAAAAGTAAAAAGTTATTGTTTTAAAGTATTTTTTATTGAAATAAATGAAGGCAAACCAAAGAATTAAAAAAAAAATTGTTCAATGAATTAGATGGATATTTATTATATTTTAAACATTCATGTATAAAAGAGATAGCTAAATACTATATATTTAGGTTCATGCAAAATAAGAGGATATAAATAGTAAATAATATTAGATTGCAATTAATAAGTATGATATGAATATGTCCTCTAAGTATTAAAAATTAGAAATTATTGTTTTCAAGTAATTTTAAATGAAATAAATAAAAGTAAACCAAAGAATTTTGAAATTTAATGATGACATTTACTAAATGCTATTTCTTAAGCATACAATGAGAGGAAGAGAATATTGTATTGTCAAGTGCTTACCCAAGACTAAATGCTATTTCTTAAGTATGTGTTAATCAAAATGCAAGCAGGGTAAAAAGAGAACAAATGGGCAAAGGAAATCTAAAAACAGATGAACAAATCAAATCATAAGCCTATAAAGTTGTAGTATTTTAAGTTAATAACAGCATTCAAACAGCCCTTGAATAAAAATTCTTGATGCCTTTGATAAAAAAAAAACCAACATTTGACATATTCTTTTCCAACAACTACTCCACTTGGTTTTTTAAGTTTCGAAAAAAATTCTAATAAGACCATAAAATTGGTAGATAACAACTTAATAACCCTTGCAAAGGCATAATCTTAGAACCTTTAAAAAGATTTAGCAGCATTAAAGATGAGAGACATTAATACCATGGCCTGATACTAAACTCTCATCCACGTCTATTGCATAAAACTTTAACATACTTTCTGAGTGCTTGAAGCTGTGCCTTACTTCATCTTGGTTTAAACATACCAAAACAATCAAACTGCACACTAGAATAGCTACAACTACTGCCTCCAAGGTAAAACGAAGAAAGTTGGTACAACCAACACAATGGTTAAATTCATAAGAATTTTTAATTGCACACTATAACAGATCTTATTTAAAGAGTCTTTGCAATTAAATAGTTTAAATCTTGTATATCAGAGGAAATGTACAGATGGTTCATATCAAACAATCTAACATTGTAATTATATAAAGAGAAAATAATATAAATTTATATCTTTTCAACCTCAAGCTCTTTCCTCAATCCTTTCATTGCATGTTCAAGTTCTACTTTCTGCTCAAACACACAACTGCACATTAAATGTTAGATTCAGAATCGATTTGTGTGTGCTTATCTACATAAGCAGGCACAAAAAGACATGATTATGTTTCTCGCATTTGTTACGGCTTGTTGCGCTTCACAAAATTGAGTTTCTAGTTGGCAAACTTTATTATCAGAGATCATTTCAGAATTTAGATGAAATATTGGTATCATGTGTTTAAATTTCAAAATAAGATGGCAATGCAGATGTTACCACATGGATGTAATCACTATGGCATCCACTTGGAATGGGTTAATCAGTATGGTTCTTAGTCAAGATTTCAAAAGGTTCTAAAATTAGATTCATTTTGCACAAAAAAGCTAGGTCATTTCATTCGTTCTAAATAATCAAACTAATTACTCAAAGAAACCCAAATCAGGAAAATACTCCCCTTCGCCTGAAGAAAAAAGTCAGTAGATTCAACCAACAGGTACACAGAAAATAAAAATGAAAATTTCATATTAAATTAAACATTTTTCAACACCAGATTCAAAGGAAGAATTAGAAAGAGAGTACTTGAGAGAAAATTGATTCTGCTTCTATGAAAACGCCTACAAAATAAAAGGAACGAAATGGGGATGGAGGAGATGCTACTCAAAAAACCATTTAACTAATTGAGTGGGAAAAGAGAGAGAGAGGAAGTATTGATAGAGGAGAGAGAGTCTGGCACGAGAAGGGAAGAGATGGAAGCTGACCGACTGTAGACACCTAAAATAATAAAATAAGAAATAAAAAAAATAAAAAAAGAGGGGAGACAGGACTAAGCTTGCTCAGTCCTCTTTCCCGGGGCCTTCAATGCCCCTACAATCACCGAATTTTGGGGGATTGCCCCAAATCTGGTGATCAACCCCCCCCCCCCCCCCAGTCGCTAGACCCTAGGTGAAATCATGCGCTTTTGAGCATTATTTCAGCTAGGGGATTGTCCAAAATTTTGGACAATCCCACTGCTAAAAGGAGGCAACCGAGCTTCAAACGGGCAGGAGACCAAACGAAAAAAAAAACCAAAATTTTCGGAGACTTAAACCGAAGAACAAAATTTTTTTTAAGCCAAAAGCCGAAATCAAGCAAAACAGCAACCAAAATTCCTAGATTTAGCAGCCAAAAAACCTCAATAAAAAAAAGAAATCATCAAACCCAAAATAAAAAAAAGAGGGGGGTTGCGGGTCTAGGGTGTTTAGGTGAGGAAGAGAAGCTGTTTGGGTTAGAGAGAGAAGCTGGTCGGTGGCTGATCAGGGATCGGAGGAGAGGGAGGCCGGATCCGGTGGGTTTGGTGGCACCGATGGAGGAGGCCAAACGGCGGTGAGAGGAAAGGTCGACGAGGGGAAGAGAGCTGGGTCTGGAGGCCGAACGACGGTGAGAGGAAAAGTCACCGGCGAAGAGAAAAGGGTGGCATCGGTGGGGAGGGTTGCGATTTTAGAGAGAGGGGAGAGCTTTTGGGAGCTAGAGAGAGAAGGGAAAAGGGAAAAATAAGGAAGAGAGAAAAAAAAGAGCTTTTATATTGGGCGGAAGAGGACCAAAATGACGTCGTTTCAAGAGACATGAGGAAGCTGAAGCGTTTTGCCCAAAACGACGCCGTTTTGAGATACTATACCAGCACCAAAACGGTGCGTTTTGGACTTCTATACTACGGGCCCGCTGAGCGGACCGTCCAAGGCAGCTTCGGGCCTCTTGTGGGTCGCGGATCTGGGCTAACCCAAGCCCAGATAGGTACATTCTCTTATTTGGGCCTTGTTTTGAATTTGTTTGTGTTTATTTTTAATTTCAAGGTATTTTAATTTAGTTTAAATGTTGTTAGAGAAAATAAAAAAATAATAAATATAAAATGTGAGTATTTATTTTAGTAATAAGCACATAAAAAATAGGATAATAAATAATAATATAAACCTAGATAAGTAAAATTAACAAAAATAATAATAAAAAATGTAATAAATAAATAATAATAATAATAAATAATAAATAAATATAAAATGTGCATAAAAATATATATATATAAATAATAATTATTTTGAGTATCCGATGATGGAATTCGACCTAAAAAGAGGTAAAGAGTTACTTCTTTTGGGTCGATTTTCTAGGTGAGAAATACGAGACGGATTTTCACTAAAGCGTCGGGATAAATCCGAACTCTATATTCCGATATTCATTATTCAAATAGTCAATATAGAAGATAGGCATTAAAAAATAAATTTTCACAATAAACTCAAGTTAGTATAATTAGTTAATTAATTTAGATGAATATTACTGAATAAAATTAATTTAACCATAGAAAATTTTAAATTATTTGCTTGATTAACTATATAAAATATTAATCGATAACAATAATTAAAGAATAAAGATTTAAATAGAAAACAAGAGGCAAAAAAAAAAGAAAAAATAAAAAAATAATAATAATAAAAAATAGAAATAAAGAATAAGAAAAGATGAAAAATAATTCAACAATGTAACAAATGATAATAAATGCAAATAATGTGGTAAATCATCTCAAGTTATCAACCACATAAGTGGACGAATTATAAACCATCTAAGTCAATAAACGCGTGCATATAGATTCCATCATTTTTATCCTGTCATATCATGTCACGCTTATCTTGTAAATGGGGCGAGAATTTCGATGATGGGATTTCTCCGAGGAACTTGTAGAGATGAGTTCTTTCGGAGATATCTCTAAGTGAGGAAAACGTCGAGACTTCACCAAAGCGTTGGGATGGTCTTCGAATGATTTTCCAATAAAAGATTACCGACCCCATTATTTAAAATAAACAAATCATGACATCATTTTATATTTGTATCATGTGCATACGTAAAACCGAATAAAAGACCAATTCAATAAAACTTAGTTAATAAGCAAAGATTAAGGAAATACAACAATAAAATCAAAATCAGGCCGTAAAAGAATAACTTAAGATTAAATGGTACCGTTCGTGGAACGGGCGCTACGGAGGTGCTAATCTTTCTCCGTGCCTAACTGCACTCCCGAACCCATCTTTGAACAACGTAGACTAGTTTTTGTTCTTTTGATGGACCTAAAATTGATTTAGGATTTTATCGATTAGAACCGAGTCAATAGGTGACCAATCGCACCTACAAAAAATGATTGGTGGTGACTCCTAAACCGTTTATTTTCGCCCGCGTCTGGCGGACGGGTTCTCGGACCCACACGTTGCGATACTGACGAGCAAAAGAGAGGAGCCAACTCAGAGAAATAAAGAAGAGTCAAACGCCTCAGAGAAATGAGGAAGAGTCAGACAGGAATGGAAAAAGCCTTATATCAATACGACGTCATTTTCATGGGCCAAAGGTAAAGAAAATAAAAAAAAAGTTCTAATTGAATGACATTTGTCATTCAATTGAAGAAAATTGAAAGCTCAATTAAAGGAAATTGAAACATCCTACTTTTATATATATTATAAATATGATATAATGAAGCAAAGTAGAATATAATATTATATATGAGCTTAAATAGTGTAGGCATGTGTAAGAAATTTAAATTCTAAACTCTATTATGGGTAAATTAGAGATTTACTTTGTTTGTACATGAGTAGGTCTCATCTTTTACCTATAGAAACATTGAAAATTTCAAAAATTAAAAAAGTTATAAATTAAAAATAAATAAATAAAAATTAATTATATATAAATTTAACACAAATTTCTTTATTAATTAACTTTATTTTAATAAATCTTAGTTTAATTCAAAAGAAATTGTTAGTAACCAATCACCTTTTCTAGAATTGAAAAATACTAAGAATCATTTAAAAAAAAAACAATATGAAGAATTAAAAGAAAAAAAAAGAACTTACATGGGCCAACAATTTGGGCTTTCAAGCTTGACAAAATTAGACGAATAATAGTTGTAATAAATCTTCTCATCCAAATATTTCTCATATTTTTTGATAAATAATTCTATTTAAAAGAGTTGAATATATTTTTTTTCAATATAAGCTTGGGTACCAAGGAAAATTCAACCGTGTTGAAGCAGCTGCTTCCCTTTTGCTCTGCTGCTTCATGATTTCCCTGTATAAATAAAAAGGATTCAGACATGGGTTTTTGCTCCGAAGACAAATTCTCCAGAATATTTGCCTAAAATATATAATGTCCATTTCTCGTTTCATTCTCTTTGCCACCAAGAACCGCTTCCCCAATCTACTTCAAAGGTCACTCTCTAATCTTTTCTTTTCTGTTTTTTCTTTTCGTCCCCTTTGCTGTTAGAAGTAATGGGCTTTCATTTTTAATGTTGGATATGAAATAAATAAATAAATATTATTTATTTTTTCATCCATGATAGGGGAAAAGGGTATTTTCCTTTTAGTTGAGTGTTAGTTTAAATTAATATTAGTGCCAAGATTGTGACTTTCCGAATTTTTGGATGCTGGAATTGTTCTCGAATAAATCTTTTTTGTGTATTATGTGTATTTTGATCAGAATGGTGATTTGGGTTTTTGTCGTAATTACCAAGTGAACATGTTTTGCTTTTATGTGAAGCATTGTTGTATATAGTTTTGGTCTTGGTATGAAGCAATTATTAGTATAATTGGGGAAGTCATAGCTTTTAATGTTTATATGGATGTGTAGGTTTGATCCATCTAAGAGAATCCAATCTTGTGGCTATGCGAAATCAGCAAAGAACAATTATGGAAAGCCAACTGGTCATCCTGTTATAAATGTAGAAACACAGGCTTCTCATCCGTGGAGTGCTTATGTTGTTGTATGCTGTTGATATCTACTTTTCCTATATTACATTGTGTATGAACTCCGTGTTGGATAGCAGGATCATGTAGCGTAATTGTTATTTTCACCGCTACTTTTGCAGTCAGCTGCTTTACTAGGATTTGCTGGATTAGCAGCTTTTGTGCATTATAATGATGAGAGAAGAGCGATTGCGATAGGTACTTGTTTATCTTCTTTTGCTGTTAAATAAATGCCCCATATTGGAATCTTGGTGGTTATGGACCAGGTGTTGGAACCTAGGTTGTTTTAAGTCTAAATATCTATGGTCTCTACATTTTGTGTTATTTCGTGGATTGAAGTTTCATAATATGTTCATTGTTGATACTTTTCCAAGTAAAAGATATTAGATGAGACAAGCAACAATGCACTTGAGCTAATGTTTGGGCTGATCATGAGTATGAATATATGTTTCCATATTTAATTACCTTCAAGTAGCTTATTTCAGTGACTTCCTGTGCATTTGTGCTTAGACATCTGTTGGAAATTAATGGGAAGCTTCTTTCAATCAGTTCTGGTTCTACTTATTTATGTTTGTTTTTGTGCTTCTTTGATTTTGCTTGTGTCAAAATGTCCTAAGTTATTGTCCTATTGCTATTTATGTAGTATCTCATTACTATCTCTGTCTCAGAAAGGCCAAAAGGATGTGTTCCAACAGCCATATGGCGTTTGTTGCTTTATCATCCCTTTCTTTAGGGAAGGTTGAGTGAAGGAGAGGCTAAGTTGAACTAAATTGCAGTCATTGTAGGCCATTTGATACTGATATACACTCTCATCATTACAGTTTCTTGGGGTAGGATTAGAGTTGATGCTGCAATCATGCCTGTTCTAGAGAGCTTCGTTTGATGAGCGCTATTTCTTCCTGGCGTTTCTTTTGCATGACTAGGTTTGTCATATGACTTTGACCTGCGGCAAATAGATGGAATTTCTTAGTTAGGAAATTCTAAGTGTTTCTCTTCTGACTATTTACCTCACTGCTTCCAGGACTTATTACAACTATGTAGAGTGAGGCATTAAAAGTTGTCTCCATGTATTATTTTGTCTGTGGTCATACGTGTTGGCAAACAGGGTGGAAGAAATATCTAGTTCTGGAATAACTTAATTTGTTTATAAGAATAAACTCAAGGTCAAAGGTAATGCAAACATTTAGATAGTCTATTGTTTGATTCTTCTCAGGGATTGCATAGAAAAATTTATGTCTGTATACCTTTGTTGGCACACTATAAATTATCTAAAAACTATGGAAATGTGTCTGGATGATATAGAAATATGCCCATAAAGTTCTGGCGTATGGGTGTTTTTTTTATTTAAACAAATTTATATGTATTAATATAACTCAACTTTTTCTGTGAAGGTAATTGTTCATGATGTTGCTGGGTAACAAAAGCTACACATTAAGAACATGAGTGTACTTTTTAAAAGCTAAATCTAATTTGGATGGTTTGAGAAGGTTTTGGGGAAGAGAGTACTAAAGAGTCGACATTAGATTATATATAGAGGACGGGAGGCTTTACTGCTTATTAATATTATTTGAAGTGATTCTTCTCACATAGTCCAAAATACTTCTTTGCTTGTATCAAACTGAAGTTTAAAGATCCAAGAAAATTTTGTTTGTATAAATGTATTTCTTGGTGTTTGTCCAATTGCCAATGAGGAAAGGATTCTGTAATAAACATGACTAAATGGATCTTTACATGTCTTCTTCTCGATTATGTTGAGCAGGCCAGGGCAGAAGAAGTGGTTGTGATGCTGCCATAGGTCCTATTATCGGCGGTCCATTCACTTTAGTTAATACAGAAAATCAAGTTGTTAATGAACAGGACTTTCTTGGGAACTGGGTTCTCCTCTACTTTGGCTATACATCATCTCCTGATGTTGGACCGGATCAGGTTCAAATAATGGTTAATGCTATAGATACATTAGGTATGACCCTTTAACCAGATTTAAATGTTATATTTAACTATTTCTTGTAATATTCCTAACATTTTGTGTTTTATTTGGATCAAGAGTCGAAACAGAATGTTAAGGTTTTACCTGTATTTGTGACAATCGATCCTCAGCGTGATACTCCTGCACAACTCTGTGCTTACCTCAAAGGTTTGTCTGCCCTTGTAACTTAATAAGTGACGATAACAAAAGCTATTTCCATTTCAATTACAAGTATCTTGGCTAATGCATCTCCAATTTTACTTTCAAGGTGCAGAGTTCAATTCAAAAATAGTGGGATTGACAGGACCTGTCAGTGCTGTAAGGCAGATGGCACAAGAGTATCGTGTTTATTTCAAGAAGGTTGAAGAAGAAGGAGATGATTATCTAGTCGAGTCTTCTCACAACATGTATGTTCCAAAACTTGAGATATGAAGGCATCCCTTCTCTCGAAGTTCTTTTTCATTTGAGAATTTGATGCAGTTTATTTCTGAATGCTCAGGTATTTGATAGACCCAAAAATGAAGGTTGTAAGATGCTTTGGAGTAGAGTACAATGCTGAGGAACTGTCAAAGGAAATGTTGAAGGAACTGCAGAAAACACCAACTTAAAGCACAGTAGGATGGTTATGCTGCTCGCTGTTGTGCCAGGAGTATTGTGAATCTCATGCTTTTGACAAGGTAGAAACAATTAAAACCAACCCTACCCCCTACTCTCCACGCTCCCTCCTCCACCCCACACCTTTTTATCAGGGAGAAAAGAGAGAAACATTTCCCTTTTCTTTCTTTGGGGATTCATTTTCTCCCTATATAGTTCGATTTTCACATAGGATAATTGCAATGTCAGATATGAGTAGGATGCAGTGAATTAACTTGACAGCAGGAATTGAATTTGGAAATCGAGAGAAGAAATAAAGGTTTGGCAAAGTTGGATGACAAGCTGGTCCTTGATTCAATTTTGTTCTCTGAACATTGCTTATTTTCACATAGAGCATATCCCCTTATTTTGGTCTTATGAGGTCTACAAATTTTTTTTTTCTAAAGAAAGGGAAACACCTTTTCCTTTATCTATCTCGATTGTAATTATTTTCCCCAGAAGGTTCGAAGGAGAAAACAATCTAACTTCAGAAAATAAGAGAACAGAAATACCCAGCTCATAACTTAAATGAAAAAAAGCCAATATCCCAACTAACAAATAGATTGTGATTTTCTATGTTTTTAGGCAATGGTGACAATTAAAAACTGATGGGACAACATTTCTACACATAGAGAAGATACCATTCAACAGAAAAAAACACAATGCGAGAACCGATTTAACAACACCGAAGACTTCCTAGGAATATCCAATAAACCAAAGAGAAATTAAGGAAAAAATAAGAAAGAAGATTGAAGAGGAGGAAGAAGAGGAAGATCCCAAAAGCAAATGGCTCGTTTATGCAACGTTGTATTTGCATCACTCAACGCTATGTCTCTGATCGGAAGCATCTATTTAGTTGCCTTGTCCCCCAATATCTTCATGTTGTTGGACCAACAGAGTGCCAAAAGGTGTTGATATACAAGTATTTAGTTCTAGGAATCATCATTTTTGTTGGGGTTAATCGGTTCATACTCCAAGGCTAATGCCTTGCTTATGATTTACCTAGTCGAAAGTCGTGCTTACCATTTGGATTTTCGGGCTTGTAATTTTTGCCACTCTGGTCATTGCTGTTAACGGAGATCATCCAGATTGGTTGCACAGGAAATTTGTTAGTGGTACAAATTGGGATATAGTAATAAGAGTTGCATGATCGAGGCAAAACTTTGTGCCCTTCTCAATGTTCCGATCATTAATGGGACGAGGTCGGAGGAAGAAGTTCGTAGCCGGAGCGACCTAGATAATGTGCCAGTTCGTATTTCAATGTTTCCTTGTTCTTTAATTTTTTTTACTTCATGTCTTCATCATAAATATGTCATCGTCAATAGCGAGCAGAATTCAACATTCAGGGCTTTATTTGTTACCGCAGACCGGTTGCTGCTTTCCGCCCAAGGATTGTGGATACGAATTCAAGAACCTGACATATTGGGCCGTTCCTGAAACGGTCTTCGGCGGCGAGACGGCCATTGCTCGGCTTGGAACAATCGGGAAGAGATGCTGTGTTACAATTGTGACTCATGCAAGCTTTCGTTCCTTGCTGAATATAAGCAGATGGGGGAGTTTCTGGCCGTGCTTTCGTCCTTCGAGACACTGCTAGTCGTCATCATCTTCTTTTTCACAGGGTGCTGCACCAGGAGGAACAATAAGACCAAATTTTACATATTCAAAACTTACATTCTTAGTTAGTCTTTGAGTTGATAAAGAAGATTGGCTAATTAAGAAAAGAAAGTCTTTCATCTATGTTAAAATAGTCAATTAAATTTTTATATTTATATCACATTTAGTTAAATTTTTAAATTTTTTTAAATTAAATGAACTTCTTTATTAACTGTTAATTAATTTTTATTATTTAATAATACAATGTACACTGTTGTTATGTTATTTTGATAATATTTATATGGCGTGACAATAAAATTTATGCTCTAAAAATTTTATATTTAAATTTTTATCTCATCACACGTCTAAAAGTAATTAAATGAATAATTTAAAAAAAAATTAAAAACATCAAATTAAGTTTTTATTATTAGCAGATTTGATTCTTAATTTTTATTTAAAACTTTTAACAAAATTTTGTAGATTATTCAAGAAAACAAAAAAAAAATTCTTAATTACATTGTTGGTGTTGAAACAAAATTCCATTAGAGGGGGTGAACCCAACGAAACACTTCCATCCGTCAAAGTTTTACTATTTATGGGAACGTTAACCAAGTTCCCCATGGCACCATTACTTGTTACTTGTCCATATTTCTTCCCAGCACAAGTTCTTGGCTTATTTGGTTTCTCTTGGTCATCTAACGTTCCATTTGTCATGACTTTCATAGTTGACACCTGTGATTTAGTCTCCTCTTTTAACGACCTCGCTCCTACATGTTTGGAAGTTATTCTCCTCTCTGGATGGCAACTTTTCATTTGATTTGCTCGTTCTAGGAGCTTGGCATTCAGAAGGACAAAAAGGGGAATTTTGTTTACAAGTGTATCAATGGTCAATGAAAGACTTCAATTACTTTTTGATCTTCTGAAATAATTTACTTTACTAAATTTTTAACAAAAATTTTAAATCAAAGTTAAAATTCTAAAATGATGATAATGTAAACTTAATATGATTTTTTTTATTTTTTTACTTTTTTGAATTCTTAATTCAATTATTTTTGAATAATAGTTTTATGATCAGTATAAAAGTGTCAATTGTACTATTAATTAACAAAAATTAATCAGATTAACTTGTTTGAATTTAAATAAAGATTTAAAAATTTAATTAAACATAATAAAAATGTATGCTTAAAGTATTGTTTAAGTATAATTAAGGGGTTTATAGGTATTTAACCAAAAAAATTTATATTTGGCATGAGATGAATCACTCACGCATCAGTACCATATTCGAACAGGAGTGGGTAGTTTAATTACTTGCAGGGGAAGGCAAGTTAAGGTGTGTAAAATTCCTTGTATAATTAGATTTGCTGTAGCATTCAAATACTACCATTTATACCTTTCTTCCAACAACAAGAAGAAAAATTTCTTTGCTCGTCGAAATCTGCGGTACCCAGAATTGTTTTTTCTGCCCTTAATTTTTTGTTCTCTTCTTCGAATCCAAGTATTGATCTTTTTGTATTATTGTGAATGGTGGAAACAATTCGGATGCTCCCCCTTTGCAACGCTCTCCTCGCCTCTACTCTCACTTTCGGTTCTTGCAAGGAAAGCTGGTACTACGATTGCCTCGGCCTTGACCCATAAACAACCCAGAAAATCTTCAACCTCCCCCAAATAACCCGTATTGTTTTTTGGTTAAAATCAAAAACCAAAATAAACCCGTTGGTTTTAATCTTGGTTGTCAGTGAAATATTCATTCACCTTCTTGTTGGTTTGATCTTTGGGTTATGATAAAGTCGAATACATGGCGGTTTACAGGCAGAAGATGAATCAAGGTCCCAAGGGCAACAGGGTCTTGATTAGCAAAACGTTTTTGGGAAGTGCCGGGCCGATCCGTTTCATCGTCAACGGAGAAGAACTTGTTGCCGCTGTCATTGATACTGCTCTGAAATCCTATGCTCGTGAAGGTCGGCTTCCTGTTCTCCGCTCTAATCTTGATGATTTCCTACTTTATTGCCCCAGTACTGGTTCAGATGCACTGAGTCCATGGGGGACCATCGGATCACAAGGGGCACGAAATTTCAAGTTGTGCAAGAAGCCAACGACTGAGAAGATGGAAGATGACGGAAGAAGTTCAACTCAAGCAATTACTAAGAATGAAGATGGGAATTCGAAGGCATGGTTCAACAAATTCCTCAAACTTAAGATTTCCTCCCATTAATAATTCTGAATGCTTTATGTTTTTTTTTTTTTTTGAAAGATGAGTTTTATTGAATAAAAGCTGAAATGCCAAGGGGAGTCTCAATCATGGAGATTCCTGTTGGCATAACGCAACCATAGACAGCGATTGTTCTGTACAATTACAAAAGTAAACGCTGCTCACTTTGCCTCTGGCAGCATCTTAACACATTGATCTCTATATCTCATAAGAAATGCTTAGAAAAACCTAAACAAAGGTCCAAGATTAAACGCCAAAACACAATCACTAACTATAGCTCCCTACAAGATTGAGCAAACAGTGGACAGCTTCAATGATCCGGGTCATCACTCTCCAATTTGAATCGTGGAGTCGTTAAAGTGCTACCCCCTCGAGTTATCGATTACAAGCAGACCTGACCAAGCTTCCTCCACGAAAAATCTTCCTCAAACTTCCTTGAAATCCCGCCCTCCTGCATCCCAAGCCCAACCGCGTACCTGACTTGTCCCTACCAAGCAAAGTTTCCACAGAAAAACCCCTGGCATCTCTATTGACTTCGGCTTTGACAACCGGCAAGGAAAAAAACACTGATCATCACTGAGCTAACAGAGTTTCCAATGATTCAAAAAAGACTGACTTTCATTAGAAGCACAAGGAATCCGCAAGAAGAATCAAATCAAAACAAACCAAAATACCAAGGCAGAAAACAACAGACCCCGTTCTGGTGGGGAACTTTGTCGAAGAGCGAGAGCAGTCAAAGAGCACCTATTACCAACATTCTTCGCCCTTTAATCTGACAACCTTGCGCATGCGAACCCCTTGGAACCAGAAATCCATGGTTTTCCGTCCAGAGCAAACTATGAAACTGAAACAGAGGTACCACTATGAATGGTGGCCTAACCAAGATTGACCAGCTGTGTTCCCTCCACTTATCCCCATCCGTTTCACCTTTCATCAAGCAAACTATTTTCCTTCATCTTCTTCTTCTCTCTTTTCTTTTTCTTTTTCCTGTTATTACTATTATTTTATTCTATTTTTCCATTAACCTTTTTACTTCTTTTCTTTTCTTTTGTTTTTCTTTTTCTCTTTTTCCCTTTTTTTTCTTTCTCTTTTTTTTTTTCTTTTCTTTCCTCTCTTCCTTTTTTTTTTCTTCCTTCCATTGATCCAGACAGACTCCCACTCCCATTAACTCTCTCCCCCTTTTTTTTTTTTTCCTTTTTTCTCTCAAGATGAAAACAAACCTGCTAATGACCATGGTACAATGTTCTTTATGTTCTTTATTTCTTGGATTAGGGTTTAGGCTTTCATTGATCACCATGGTACAATGTTGGTTATCCTTGCATGCTATGTACTCATTCGCCTGAGAAAGAGCTGGAGTACTGTTATTCAGGAATAAATTAAAGGTGTTATTCTGTTTTTTTGCTTTTCAAATAAAAATAAATAAATCTCAATATTTTTCCTGTGATTTAATCAAATAGACCAATGAATATATTTAACTAATTAAACCTGTGTTAATTACCTAAAATAGTTAAAAGATTGTAATTTCAAATCAAATTCTCTCTCACAAAATTTAGTTATCACAAGAACCAAATCATCAAATCAGGTAAATATTAAAATACCTTTCAGGCCAACTAAACCATCAAAAATAAAAACTAATTTAACATAATATTTGAAAAATGTCTGATCTATTCAAAAAAATTTAAATAAACTTTTATTCTTCTATTATTTTCAATCAAATCTAATGTACTTTTATTTTAAATTAAATAAAGTTTTTATGAAAATATTATCATATCACAACAATAAGTCACATTATAATATTTTAATTATTAATAATTAATTAATTATTAATCATAAAAACTTAATTGACTTAAAATAAAAATATAAGAATTTGATTGAATCTTTATTACTTACAGATAATTTGGGCTGTCATTAATCTGGTCTTGTAGAGGGTTATGTAATTTCCGCGAACTTTGGGTCTGCTATGAGCAGAAACGCTGATGCTTTTTTCCTGTAGACATCTCTGATGATTTGCTGATCCTCAGAGGACTCTTTTGTTTCCCGCAAAGAGTCATGAGGCTCTACTTTTTGAAGTCTCCCTCAAGAGAGCTTACGAATAAACTCATTGCTTTTTTGAAAAAACTAATTTGAGTAAGAGAAGTTAGGATGCTGCATTTTCAGAAATTTTCTCTCCATATTTTTATTCTGCAAATAGTAAAATGTAGGGAAATTATTGCATGACAGTCCGTCATTCCTCCATGGAGTGGCTCACAAATATTAGCCGTTAACTATAAATTAGCAAAACCGGCTACATATAATACTGGTTTGCTTAAATCTTTGTTTCTATTGTTGTGCCTCAAGGGACAAATATCAACTTAATTTCACAATATTCGAAGGAATCAAACAGAAATCTCTCCGACATATTTGACACTAAAGTAGTTAAGAACCAATCTTAACAGAAAGACAAGCAAAGATTATATCCAATGGTGAAAACCAACAACCAGAACTTCTCGCCTTATAAATCACACCAAAATTCTGACAAAAATCCCAAAAAACTATAGAAGAATAAGAAGAAAAGGAAGAGAACCAGGAATTAACATTGTTGAACATCCGAGCACAATGGCTCGCTTTAGTAACATCATTTTGGGGATTCTATGGCTTCGCTTTGATTATAGGCCTTGTGATTATTGCCTGGGTAATAAGTATTCGTGAACATTGGGGAACAGAGTGCATGAAGCTGCTGCTAGTCCCTTTGTTGGCGATAGGAATCGTGATATCAGTGTTTTCCTTGGTAGGGTTGATTGGTGCATGTTGTAGGTCTAATTTCTATCTATGGATTTACGTGTTCATGTTGGCTATATGGATTATTGGGCTTGTAGTTGGTGCGGTTTTCATGTTCTACGTAGCTGGTTCAAGTTCCGAAAAGCAGGAACGCGCGCAAAAGAGTTGGTTGCATACTTATTATCTGGTTGGAAAACGGTGGCCTGCTGTGAAGAGCTGTCTAGTTCAAGGGAAGATTTGCCAGTTAATTCTGAGCGAAGCTACGAGTTCAGAGGAGTTTCAGATGGAAAACACAAGACATCCAATACAGGTAAATTTTAAATGTTTAATCCCCTTTCAAGTATTTTGTCAAAATCTTCCTGTTTATGTTGGGATTCGACTTCATACTTAAATATAAAAATAATCAATAAATTAAAATTATAACGTTGCGAAATAATAAACTAACATTTAATCAGAGAAATAGTCGAATCTTATAACATCAATATTTGTGTTTTTCATATAATTTTTTAATTAATTATGAACATTTATAAGTTTAAAAGTTATATATCTTACTCTAGATTTCGTAATCAAGAACTAGTTAAATTAAAATCTTTGCTTCTTCATTGTCAAATCTTCAGCCACCTAAGTGTTTGGCTTTTAACAGTAATCCATATAGTGATCGAATAAGATCTTCTCAAAGATAGGATTTTTTATTTGTGTTAGCAAGTTTCGTTTTTAAAACAAAAAAGATAAAATTTTTTTGCTGAATCTTATTTTTTTCAAACAAAAAAAACTATTTTTCTTTTTCTTATTTTATGAAACAACTAAAAAGTAGTTGGAGGTTTAGAGTTTTAGTTTGTTAATATAACATATTTATATAACCAAACTAATTTGTACTAAATATAATTAATTAAGTCTCTGTGAACTTAATTAATTTATCATTTTATTTTGGTCTTTTCAATTAAGTTTAACTTAATCAATTATCTTTATTTAATTCCAATCATATCACTTAATGTGTGTGACCTATTAAGCTTCTAACATATTGACAATAAATATAGATCTTAATCAAATATTAATTTAATAAGTAATTTATATTTATAGATTATGAGTTGCATCTAGCAATATATCATGATCACCAAAATTTTAGAGCATCAATTAAAGAATTTGACAAAGCCTACACCTCTCAATGCAATACTATCCTTTCATTAAGTATCTCGGATATGTCATAAAACATGATTAAGTGTCTACTTATAACATTCTTTATTAGTTATCATAATTCATGACTAACCTTATGAATTTAGAAAACTAACATTCTTTAAATTTATCATGTTTTGGCCAAACATTTTATACTAGTTAATCAAAAATTGAAAATAAGTGAGATACATCCCCTCATATCACTTGGGGTGATAAATCCTTTCTTGACCACTATTCACTTTCGCATGCTTTATGGCATACCCAAAAACACCTGGTTTAGGCATCTGATCACTTCAAAACCTGTAGAGGTAAAATCAAAATATGTCATTTCCTATACAAGATAACTTGGTGTCTTAAGTCTAAGGACTAATTACACGATTATCATATGAGAACATTTTTCATATATACTTGAGTGAAATATCAAATAGAGTTCTCATAACAGGTCATGTTCAGTAAACTTGTTCTTAAGTATCTCATATATTTCAATCTATGAAATCGATTGTTTACTTTTCAAGTAAGGAGGCTTAACATATTTCAGTTTTTGCATATTGTCAATATCCTGTCTTGACAATACAATGACCAAGAACAATTTTAAGAATATTGCTTTGATGCATAGTAATTTCATAATTATAACAACTTTACAATTCTCTTACAGGGCTTTTATGTTTCATGGCTTCATCCAATTAGTATTTAATAACTTCTTATTATTACACTAATATAAAGAAAACTTGTATCACTTTATAAAATTAAATATGCATTAAATAACAATATATATATATATATATCTTAACCCATCCAATTGGGTTAAGGGCATATATCAACAGTTTATTCATAGTTTTTGTTATTCTAGGATGGTTGTTGCAGGCCACCAAACGGTTGCGGATTTGAATTCAAGAATGCGACATTTTGGACAGTTCCCAAAACGGGTTTGGTTAAGAAAGATGGCGATTGCATGGTTTGGAACAATCAGCCAGATAATCTATGCTTAGACTGTGATCGATGCAAGGAACTATTTATTTCAGATCTCAAAAGGGATGCATTGTACTTTGGTATAAGCTTAACTTTTGAACTTGTATTCGTCGTTATCACTTATTCCGTTGGATGCTCCTCCAAGAACAACAATGAAACGAGATACTACCCTGGTTAATATAGAAACATATGCTCTTCATTACTATGTATAGATAAATGCAAATTGGAGAATATATATTCTATCGGGTAAACAGGAAGAATTGTACTCACCAGTAAATCCATTATCATATGACCTAGAAGAAGATGCATATCAGTTTATTTGTATAAAGTTAATTCAATTCAACAAGATAAGTTTTTGTTAGTACAGTACTGGTATGCCAGAAAATTGTTTTATGGGTGTGTTGCTCATTGAACATAGACATTCATCTGTAGACACCCATCCATCAAACAAAATAAATAAACAAACAAATAAAAAATACTAAAATAAATAAATACATAAATAAATAAAAGAAGGAAAGCAGCAGGAGGTATAGCTCCCTGTTACCGAACCCCCTGCAGCATCGAGAAAAGGGGAGAGAGGGAGCTCCGGCTACCAACTCCCTGGTGCCAAAGCTCCCCTCTCTGGGTTGTCTAAGAAATTGGACAACCCAGCTTAAAAGGAGCAAAATTTTTTCTTTTGGGGAGGGGGGGCATTCGAAAACCAAAAAAACAGAGCAAATTTCGGATTCAAAAAATCACAAAAAATAAAACAAAAAAACAACCCAAAAATCAACAAGAAAATCCTTAGATCTAGCAACAGACTATACTAGCCACAAAAAAAAGCAAAAAACACATCAAACCCAGATCTGCCGATCGACAACCAGCAGATCGGGGAAGAGGGTTGGTCGGTGAGAAAGTGGGATTGGTCGGCGAGGGAGAAAGGTAGTTCAGGGGAGGAGCTAGGCTAGATCGGTGGCTGTTTGGGTGAGAGAGAGAGGCTATTTGGGTGAAGGGGTAGGCTGATCGGAAGATCCAGATTCGGATCGACGGCAGGAGAAGAGAGAGGAGGTTTGATCGGAGAAGGTAGGCCGACGGTGGTCGGACCGGTAAGGGGGAGACACCGGTAGGGGAGGTTGCAGTTGTTTAGAGAAAAGACAGAGAGTGTTTGGGCTAGAGAGAGAAGGGAGAAAGGAAAATAAGAAAAAAAGAAAAAAAAAAGAGTTTTTGTAGCAGATGAAAGGGGGAAAACGATGTCGTTTCGGGAGAGTAGAAAGGTTAAAGAGCCAAGGCCTAAACGACGACGTTTTGGGAGACTCTGTGTGGGCCTGCTAGGCGGATTTCGTGTTGCGGGTTTGGGCCTTCTGCGGACTCGTGGGCCTGTGAAACTGGGCCAATCTCAACCCAGAAAAGTGTGGGCCTGTTGGATCGGGGGTGCTGCGATTTGGGCCTTCCGCGGGCCTACTGGTCTTGGGCCTAATCTAACCCAAAAAAGGTATAAACCCTTAGACCCATTTATGGATTTGTTTGAATTAATATATTAGGTTATTTTATTTGTTTAAGCACACAATTAAAATAAAAAAAATGTTTAGGAAAATATTTTGTGCAAAGTAGGAGTATTAAATATATGAATAAAAATAATAATAATAAAAAAGGAAATGGTGATAGATATAAAGTAGGAAATTAATATAAATAAAAAATATAAATAAAGAATTTTGTAGTGAAGGTAAAAATGAAAATAAAAAAATACAAAATAAAAGGTAGTTTCAAACATGTTAGATGGATTAAATCTTCAATAAATATTAATTTGTATAATATAAATTTGAATAGGTGAGGTATAGAAAATAGGAAATAAAGAAACATAATTAAGGCAAAATATGTATATGAGATTGGCAAAATAATAGAGTAAAAATGAATAGTCAATAATAATAAAAAATAATAATAATAGATGTACAATAAAGAAAAATAGTAAAGAGTAAAAAATATATATATAAAGAAATAAAAATAATAATAATTGAGAAAATAATAATAAGTAATAGCAACAATAAAAATGATTTTCTAAAGATGACACAACCATTTTAGAACCAAGACTGATGATAGGATTTTCATCCGAAACGCGAGAAGTCGTAATTCTAAGTGAATTTCCTTAAGTCAGAAATTTTAATTAGGATTCCACCAGTATGATGGGAGGGTCCTAATTAAAAATTTCGATGGTTCTAATAAAAAAATAAAAATAAAAATAATAATAGTAAATAAAAAATATAAAAAATGAATAAAAACCTTTAAATATATTTAATTAAAAATCCATAAATAGAATAAATAAGAATCAATGATAGTAATAAATTTAAACCCACACATATATAACAACAATAATAACAAAAATAATAACCAAAAAAATAATAAAATAAAAATAAAAATAAACATGAATTTTACGAGTATATTGCGTATCATGCTTGTATTGTTAAATGTCATGGCATATAGATATATTCTGTATACGGGTATAAATCCCGATGATGGGACTTTCCGAGAAAGCTTGCGAAGGCGAGTTTCATTGGTAAACTCCTTAGGTGAAAAGATACTTCCGAGCTCCACCAGTATGATGAGAGGGTTCGGAGAGATATCTTTAATAAAAGGTTTTTACCCGTATTAGGATTTTTGCATTTACGAAAACATTGTTTTCTTTCACAAACGATTATCCCGATGATGGGATTTACCTAGTGAACTTGCGAAGGCGAGTTTCTTAGGTATCTCTCTAGGTGAGAGGATACTTTCGGATCCCACCAGTATGATGGGCGGATTCGGAAAGTACACTCAATAAAAGGTCTTCGTTTGGCACTCTCAATTTTATGCCATGCATTGCACAATTGCATCACATGTACGTCAAACGTGTAAAATACTCCAACTTGATTAATAGAATAATAATAGAGGAAACACAAGAATGAAACAAAGGGGTTAAGCTGATAAGTGATTAAATGGTACCGTTCGTAGAACGGGCGTTACGGGGGTGCTAATCCTTCCCTGTACATAATCGTACTCCCGAGCCTAAACCCTAAAAAATATGTAGACCAATTTATTGTTCTTTCGACGAACCTAAAGTTAACTTAGTACTTCGTTGAATATAACAAATTTGATTAGGTGGCCAATCGCACCTAAGTAAAAAAAGATTAGTAGCGACTTCCCAAATTATTCATGTCTAGCGATCAGGTTCATACGAATCCACACGTTACGACATCATCTGCAGAACTTTACAAAATTCATAATGCATTTTAATGTAATAACAGGAAGGCGTTAAAGGAAGATTGTATTGCCTATGGAAAATGCCCAAAGTCCCAAACCTTCATTTTGGAAATTTACCTACTAGATTTTGATCTGTATAATTCTTCTTCTTCTTCTTTTCTTTTATTTTTTTTGAAAATGAAACTAAATCACTAAAACATTAAAAGTCAAAACATCTTGGTCATGTTACCCTATCAAGTCATTGAGAAGTAAGCGGTTCAAAATTACAAAGGTGGCTAGTGTGTAAAGCCAATTAAAGATCATAGAAGATAATCCTTGTCAATCAAATTTATATAAAAATTTATTTCTGAGTTAATTTAAATAATATTCTTGAAGGGAAGATCATTGATGGCTTCAAGCAAACAAAAATGACAATCATTTGACAAGGAGGAAACTGGAAAAGAAGGTTGGTGGTTTCTTCTCTCTCTCTCTCTCTCTCTCTCCCTTTCGTCAAGTGGCAATCTGAATCGTTGTCATACCAAAGCACAATCTCATTCCCCAAGTCTTTTGTTTAATGCTGATGGTAATAACAGGAATTTTAGAATTGATTTTTTTTTCTTTTAATTCTCTCATTGTTTATGATAGCATTCGCTTCCTTTGAATTTCGTAGAGAAATATGACCAAATCACCAGTCGAATTTTCCAAAATCCTACTGTACAGTTTTTATCAAGGAGATAGAGACAACGTTCACCAGAATGAAGAGCTGGAGATAACTATCCATGGTTGTCGACCAAACTAACAAAAACAGAAAAAAAAAAAAAAAACTTTTCTACTTCTGCATTTGTTCTTCTAATAATAAAATGATACCGAGCATTACTTAAATTATATAAGGAGCTTGTTAAAACTATATAGAGATTAGGCCCCAACCTAGGCCATCATTTTGTTTCTTCTTCTAAGGGAAAAATAAAGAAAGCAGCCAGCAGATAAAACCACAAGCAGTTCGAATTGAGAAAGAACAATTCTTAACCGAGGGAAAAGAAAAGGATCCTTTCACCGACGTCCTGTCTCTTTTCGTCCCTCTTCAACAACAAAAACCATCATAAGGACTTGTTTGTTTCTCTATAAACTAAGGCAGAAATCCTCATAGTCATCCATAAAACTAAAGAAAACATCCCCAATACAATGGTGGCTTGCATTGGCAACATAATCTTTGGGGTTCTAAATTGCTTGTCTATGATTACAGGGCTAATGATCATTGGCTGGGTGATATATTTATATGTTGAATGGAGTACAGAGTGCTATAAGCTAGATCACACGCCATCGTTCATAACAGGAATTGTAATGTTTTTTATGTCCTTGTTAGGTTTGATTGGTGCATGTTTCAGGGCTAACATCTGCCTATGGATTTACATTATCTTTACGATCCTATGGGTTTTGGTAGTTTTATTCAGTGCGGGTCATATGTTACTTACAGCACGTTCAAGTCCAGAACAGGCACATCAAAATTGGCTAAAGCATGATGTTTCACATGGGAAATAATGGGCTGCAGTAAAGACTTGTTTAATTGATGCAAATGTTTGCCAGGGAAAAGTTAGTAAAGCAAAGAATTTACAGGATTTTCAGCTGGAGAAAACAAGAAACCCTATACAGGTAATTAATTTAATTCTTCAATCTTTATTTCCTTGAGTTTACAAATTAATCTTGCTTTGTATATTTCAGGATGCTTGCTGCAGACCACCAGAGTATTGTGAATTTGAATTCAAGAACGCAACATTTTGGACACCTCCCAAAGGAGGTGTGATTAAGCGAGATGGGAATTGCATGGCATGAAACAATCAGCCAGATATTCTATGTTTTAATTGTGATCGATGCAAGGAAACAATTATTGAAGATCTCAGGAAGGATGCAATATGCATGGCTATCGGCCTCACCTGCGAACTTGTGTTCATCGTCGTTGTCTGCATCCTTGGTTGCTGTGTGAGGATTAACAATAACAAGAAGTGAAAAAAAAACAGAGTTTCTTCCTTTTCTTTTGTGGAGGTGTTAATGGGAGATCTTTTGTTTTTAATTCGAGATACACATACTTATCATTTAATCAAATGTTATGTGCGGATGACGTGGGAATATTAGTTGGTGGGGGAGCATCAATGTGGCTCCTAACTTAAGTGTAACATATTTGTTGATTCTTGTTTGCTTTAGATTTAGAGTATTTGTTATAGGCGCCTGTAGCAGGGCATTTTCCTATTTTCTCCAATAAATAAAAACGGTCATTTATTCAAAACAAAAATGCTCCTAACTTGGACATAGCCATGAAATTGAACCTTAATTTGTTTAATGTCATATCCTTGTTTCTTTGGTATCGGAAACATTCTAAATTAATTTTGAAGTTGGAAGTTTAGCTAACTAGAGATGAAAACCTTGTACTAATGACATGCCATAAAATTTTAGAAGTCACATGATTTCATGATCCGATTAGGATTTAATATCTTTAAACATGATAGCCTATTCCTCGATCATTGGATAAATGTATAAATTCCTAAGAATAAAAGAGGAAAGGGGCTTATTTCATGTTTTCATAACTCAACTAATTAATAGTTTTCAACTTACTAAAGACAAAAGCAGGCTTCCTCAATTGTGAACGTAGATGAGAAGAACGTGCCTTCCTCTCTCTTTGCCTTTACCTATATTCAATTATTCATGAATGGGGATGTCTAGGCTTGTACAGGAAATTATAGCTCAAAGGCCCAAATGTAAGCTGTTTGACAAGAGAAAACCCCCTTGTTTTATTTTCTAAAAATCTAGAGATCCTCATTTAAACTTGGACCGGGTCTCTAGCTTGCCTATTTACACCACACAGAACACAAACCCAAAAAAAAAAAAAAGGAAAAAGGGAAAAAATAATTCAACAATCAAAGCCAACTTGCAATTTTAATAGAACAACACAACTGTAAATCATTATTCTCTTTTCCTGCAAACTTCTTTTTTCCCACTCTTAATCATGTCATCCCGTACCATCTTTTTAGCCAAAAGAGAGGGAAAACGAGGAGAATTTCTCTCTTGGCAGCCGCTCCGGGAAGAGGCCATGCACATCATATCCTGGGGCTAGACCTGTTTCAACACCAACCCACCCCCCCATGTCTTTCTCCTTCCGGCCTCTCTCTCTCTCTCTCTCTCTCTCTTATCTTTTTTTCCTTTTCTTTACCATTAACAAATAAATAAATCTCATTTATAGCCTTAACTGCAATTTTTTCCTTGTATAGTTTCATATTTTTCACATTTCGAATTCAAACACCAATGTTGCCTCTGCTTGTTTGCTAGAAAATACACCATTCCCCTCTATAACAAAGACTGCATTCTAAGCTGAGAACCCAGAAGGAAAATATGGGGGAAAATTCGCCAGAAACGAAATCAGGTTGTGGCCTGTTGAATGCAGTTTTTGGGCGGCGTAATTTTTGGCCGAGAAGGTCTACTTCTACAGGCTCATTGCCTATCAACAACATCAACATTAAAACAGCAAGCTCAAACACAAAGAGGCGACGGAGTGGCTCTGATGAGGCGTCACTTTTTAATTCTTCGTTGAAAGGACCAGAAGCGCCTCCAAAGTCCAGCACGAAACCGCCTCCAAATCACCCTAAGCCCCCTGCAGTTCTTCAACAGACCCAGGTTCGGAAACCTAATAATGAAGCAACCAGAATAACACCTAACCAAGGATATGTCAACCAAGGTAAAAGGGTGCCTAAAGAAGCCGTTAGTATCTCTAGTGAGCTGGAAAGCATGATCATGGATCATCAAAAGACGAAGGGAAACAGTAACCTTGTTAGAGCCTCATCAAGTAATGTGATGCTTTATGGCAATTTAGGCAACTTAAGACAACCTGGAGGAGGAAACACAAATTCATATAACGTTCTTGATCAACTCCCTAAGACTGCGAGAGAGGATGTCTCAACACCTAATGGGAGATATCGGAATAGTGTAATGGGAAACGTGGTGAAGAAACCGGTTGAGGAAAAGCGTACGGAAGAACAGCCAGGTTCTCTCTGCAGAGCTCTTTCTACACGAATGGACCCAGAAACGTTGAAAATTATGGGCAATGAAGATTATAAGAATGGGAATTTTGCGGAAGCTTTGGCGTTATATGAAGCAGCCATCGCCATTGATCCAAATAAGGCTTCATATCGAAGCAACAAAAGTGCAGCCTTAACAGCTTTAGGTAGGATTCTTGAGGCAGTATTTGAGTGCAGAGAAGCCATTCGAATTGAACCTCATTATCACAGAGCTCATCATCGTTTAGCAAATTTATATCTCCGGTAAACAAAAAAAAAAGTTGCTTATTAGAAACAAAATTCTTCTACATTTAAACAACATCCAAGTTAATATGTTTAATGTAATTGTACAGGTTAGGGGAAGTGGAAAAGGCCATATATCACTACAAACATGCAGGTCTTGAGGCTGACCGTGATGACATTGCTAAAGCTAAAACTCTTCAGGCACATTTAAACAAGTGCACTGAAGCTAAAAGACTACGAGATTGGAACACCCTGCTCAAAGAAACAGATTCAACTATTAATGCTGGTGCAGATTCTGCTCCACAGGTGCATATATAAATAATCAAATGCCTTCAACATTTAGCTTTAAAATCTATCAGTGATTCAGTGTACTGTACATAACTTGTTTTTCTTTCTGTTGTGCTGTACTAAGATATTTGCAGTAAAAACCGAGGCCTTGTTGAAGCTTCACAGACACCAAGAGGCTGATGAGGCATTATCCAAAGGTCCAAATTTCAATGTTGATGACTGCACTAAATACTTCGGCCCAATCGGTAACGCGAGTTTGCTAGTTGTACGAGCTCAGGTGGACATGGCCGCCGGCAGGTTGGTGTTATATTTTACTATATAATATTACTGTTTGAGGCAAAATGTAGACAAAAAGCAGTATAGGGGTACCTACGGATTAAAGGAGAGAGGATAGAGCAAGGTAGTGCAATACAGGGAGTTTGTGATCCTAAGCTTATATTGTAAAACAACTCAAAAGGAGATTTCTTGCTGGAAAAAGAGGAACCAAAAGGAGGGTGAAGGTTAGAGCTGGCAAAATCTGACCTTTACCTACCGAATGGGGCTAAATTTGCACAAAATGATTGGGTTTTGGGTTAATTGTTTCGTTTGTTTTGACCGGGCACCTAATTCCCTACCTTTGTTTTTTTTATTCCTTTTCTTCTTTTCCGTTTCCTGTTTGACATTGAATTGGTAATTTCTAGGTTTCAACTTTGACCTTGTCTTTGCTTTAACCAGAGGGTCATTTAGTCTAACTAAAAGCCTTGATATAAAGAAATTTAGATCAGTGTCTGCCCCCTTCAGAGCAATATACATGACAGGGGAAGAATGAAGAGCAAATTGCTCCTTAAAATTGAAATCCAAGAATTAAAAATCTCTAAAAATTAAGTTCGCTGTAGCTTCAAGTTTCATTGAGCTCAAACTAAAAACCCTGTGTCATAACTGCTTAACAAATATATTTAACTATGCATGCCAGCTGTGCCAGATGTTTGTAATGTTAATTAGCAGCTTAAGCATTAAAATAGGTTGTTTAAGTTGAACCTTGGTTCATAGGTGTGGTTCACGTCGTGTATCATTGGAGCAATACCAAATTTTTGACTTGATCCCAACAAAAACTAATGCCAGCTACAGAAAAATGCCCTGCACATTTTGGCTTATAATATTACACATGTGCCGGGCCATGCATGTGTATGTCATATATAGACAATTAAAAAAACCAATAATGGATTAAATTTATATCACTCATCCAATTTGGTTGATCTTGGGAGACTAGGCCCTTATCTAACAACACATGAGAATGATCTTTCTAGCAATAATATAGTTAGGCAACTCATAATGTTTTCTTAATGATTCGTGTGAAGATTTGATGATGCCTTGGCGGCGACTCAGCGAGCGGTGAGGCTTGACCCGAACAACAAAGAAGCAAACAGTGCAATGAGGAAAGCTAGAGCAGTGGCAGCAGCGAGATCAAATGGGAATGAGCTTTTCAAGGCAGCAAAATTCTCCGACGCGTGCCTTGCTTATGCAGAGGGGCTTGATCATGACCCGCACAACTCCGTCTTGTTGTGCAACCGCGCAGCTTGTCGCTCCAAGCTTGGCCTCTACGAAAAGGCAATAGAGGACTGCACCCATGCACTTAATGTTCGCCCTGGTTACGTCAAAGCTAGACTAAGGAGAGCCGATTGCAATTTCAAGGTGAGATTTATTACTTGCAACTGAATTTTACATGGTTAATAGCTAGAATAGCTTATATTGATCACAATTGACTGCTTATGGTGCACACTTTACAAAATTTTACATTGTTAAATTTTGTGTTTATATAATTTTAAATATTAAGTACGGTCAATTGATTAATTAATTATGGGTTTACATTTTTATGTTTAGAACATATCACTAGTATACGATTAACTCACATTTTAAAAACCTAATAGTTAACTCATGATTTGGATTGGATTGACATTCTGCATGTGTAGAACCATACCTTAGACACCAAGAGACAAACCAAGCACTAGAAAGGGAATTTTTTATAATGCTACGAGCTGAATGTAATTATACAGATCCTTAAATAATTGTGTTGCCTATAAAATTGGTACAATATCTAATAATGTTGTATTGGGTGTAATAGTTGGGGAAATGGGAAGCTTCGATACAAGACTACGAGATCTTGGAAAGAGAAACACCGGACAGCGAGGATGTGAAACGGGCCCTGTCCGAGGCTCAAATGCAACTCAAGAAACAACGTGGTGAAGTGGTATAAGACAAGAAGTACGTTTCGAGCTTGAAGCACACGCAAAGAGAGACCAGGCATTGGAGAAAGAGAAGAAGCTCCTAGGCAGCGACAAAAAGACAGCAATCAAGAAAGAAGACTGGTTTTCGTGATGATGTTGCCCGTTAGGAGCCATGTGAAGATAAGAGCTTTCAATGATACGTCTGGGATGGAAAAAGTTGCCTTTGCCATTGTGAGGAATTTAAACGGGGAAATTTTGGTACTTTTAGAATGTGACATTAATTATTTGGTACCAATTTGATTGTGTGTGTATACTCTCTTAAAGGATTTACTTGATGTCGCATTTGAAAATTAAAACATTGGTTTCATCTTCTATAGTCAATCACTCAATCCTTGAAATTGGGCTAAGGTTACGGGTAAGGGGGGCTAGTCCCCAAAAGTGGTGCAGATTTGATCCCAGTGCTACAAGGACCTCATGTTTCATAACCGGCTGGGCTATAGCTCATTGCTTCCACCAGCTTGATACTAGCTTTGCGTTTGAAATTATATATGCTAGAAGTAATTAAACTCGTGCGTTGCATACAACTCGTCCTTATACTTCTCAGGATGTAGTCCACCTATTAAACATATCACAACTCGCTTTTTGTGAGAGCCAAGTGGTAAAATTTGGAAGTCCCTTTGGAAGTTTTGTTTAAACTTCACAACTCCCTCCTAAAGCGTCCATGTAATTGAGTGTGGAAGTTCCGTTGGTGCTTTCTTTTATATATAGTATAAATAGAGTCTTAAGCACAATTTTCCTTCCTAACTAGCATTGAAGAGCTTTACTTTTAAGAAATTAGATAACTGCTTTTTTACTTCATTAATTTTTCATTTATAATTTTTATGCACCACAGCTGGAGAAATTAATAGCTTCTTGATAAATTAATAGGAAAACGCTGGATGGAGTCGTGATTATGAAATTTGCTTGAGGGCAACTTGTCTAGGCAATTTCCAAGTAATTTCCAGAACCACTGTTATAAAAGATATTTTAGGAAACATCATTACTGCCTTTTAGCAGAAACACTTTCCAGTCAATATTATTCTTCGAATCAGAAAGCTTGCTCTTTAACCTTATTAATACTTAATTAACTGCCTAGCTGAGAGGACAAAAGGAGAAGAAAGCTTAATAGTGTCTAGCTGTACACATCAACTCAAAGGCAACTTTTGGTGCATGAATGGGAATATTGCTAAAGGAAAGTGCATATGTATATGATTCATTTAATATTATGTAAGTTATCAGTATGCAAATTAGCATGCTTGAAGTTGTTTCATATATTTGATGTTTACATAATTATTTGTTTTGCAAATTTGTATGCATTCTAGGAAATGGGCTTTTTCCGTCTAAATTACTATGCTTGCAATAATAATTAAGGTCTTTGAATTTATTATCTTTTTTTTTAAAGGCCTTTGAATTTACTGTCACCTTTTCTGAAAATAAATCTAACCATTAATTGAATTAAATTTATAGTTTCTTCAGCATCTTCAGATCACGCACCGAGAGTGACCTCAGGTAAAGCAAAAATTTCAAAAATGAAACCCTCTTTTCTTTGGCTGAAATTGACCATCTCATCACCCATTGCCATTTGAACTTGATCTACAACTATGGCATAAATATAAGTGTAGACAAAGATATGTTCTCAAAACCCAATTCCTATCAGTATTCAATTGTGGCATTGCGTGGGTGCCACATGCCATCCCGATATCTCCTTGAGACTATTCAATTAAAAAATTTCTCCTTGGACCTACGCAGGGAAATTAAATGCTAATTAAGACTTTATTAATTTTTCGATTTTAATTAATCCCACTTAATGATCATTAACTACTGCCACGACAAGCTTATAGGAATATGCTTATGGAGTATTTTTTTATTTAATGGGCCTTAAATGTTGCCACGAGGCCTATGACAAGGTAATTGTAACCTTTTCCAATAAGCTCCACCGACAACAGTAGCATAGTAAATACAGCATTACATTGATCCAAAATTTCCCAAAACACGACAACATTACACGACCAAACTGCCACTTAAAGCCTCAGACAAAACCACGACTCCTTTCATCAACATATCATAATCATCATAATCGTCATAATTATTATTATATTAATTAAATACAAGCCTCATCACATTGTAGAGCTAGACTTCCGATCACGCCGATCAGCACCAAAAGCAGAGGGACAGTAGTTCCTGATGGCAGTGAGCTCATACGGGGCGGTGTCAAGCGCCAACCATTGCTCCACGGTAAACTGCTGCTGGCTACAAGCGGTATGGACGCCAGTCATGGTGACTTCCACGTAGTTACAGTACCATCCATGGTGTGAACCCGAGCCATCGGAGGTTAAGTTCATGGCGCATACAGGAGCAACCAAGCAAGGTCCCCTACCCGAAAAAATGTCCAAATTGCCCCTCTCGAAATAGTTGTGTCCTGGCTCCATTAACCCACCCCAAGCTTCCAGGTTGGTGATCTCAACGAACTCGCCGTAGAGATCGTAGAGTCTGAGGCTGATGATGGAGTCGGTTCCGCCTTTGAAGATGGAGCCTGTTCGAATGTAAACCGAGTAGACGCAATCTTCATCGTCCTGCACGGAAGAAAAGAGAGAGAGGTTAGAGATGGGCATAGTAGAGGGTATTATGGGGGTTGTTGAGGGGTACTTACGGAAAGAGCGACGGAGGAGAAGGAGAGGAGGAGGAAGAAAGAGAGGAGCAGCTGTGCTGGGGTTGCCATTGGGTTTAACTTCTCGAAGATTTTGTCGAGAGAAAATTACAAGTACTTATGTATAAATATGCAACATATATTTGGAGGCCACATGACATTTTTTTTTCCTTTATTTTATTACTGAGAAGGGGCGTATCCAAGTTTATTTTTTTATTTTTTAATATATACTATAAGGATTCAACTGACAGCAAATTTAAAATATGGAAAGGTTTTGGTGGACACTTGGCTTAAATGACATCATCTACGTATAAAATTACAGTATTGTCCCTACCAAATGTCCATTGGGAGGGCAGATTGTAATCACTTTGTGGGGTCTACCGTTTTCTGAAGCTTGAGAACAGGAAAGCGATAAGAACGGGGGGACTGTAACGTAATTTCGCAAGAGATAATTATTGTCTTGGACTGGTGCCCTTTAATTTGCATTATGCAAGAGACGAAAAAGATATGGAACGTTAATAGGAGGGAAGGGGGAGGAGAGAGGACGGACGCGAGGAGCATATTCTTAGCGGAGCTAAAAGGTTCCGGGTGAAACACGTGGTACGGCATGTAGCAGAATAGTTAAAAATGAGATTGCATCTTGGCCCTACATCAAGGACAGATGGATGCGACCGTCATCATTGAATGTAAGAACTTGGGGTTTTAATTTTCCAGATCAGAAATAATTTATTGCATTATATAAACGATGAGAGGGTGTCAGTGATTGCACTTTGACTTTGGAAACTTATATGTTCCACAAAATTCCTTCACATGTCTAATCGATTCATAAAGATTAGGTTAAAGAGAAGGAAAGAAAGTCTTAGGGTGAGGAAAGCAAGATATTTGTGAATACATTCACAGTGTGCCAACATGCATAACTATTAATGAAGGTTATTTTCAAACATTCACATCTTTTTCCAAACATTAGGTTTCAAGTTCAAAAAGCATATTTTAGATTTCAATGACTTTATGTTGAAATTCTCCAATTAAATTATTAGATTAAATAGGAAATTTTTTCATGTGGAAGAATAAGGTTTTGTTTGTTTCTTTTCCTTGATCACATAGTTAGGGTATTAAAAGGCCCAAATTTAACAGGTTGTTACCATATGATGGTGATGCATGGCATAATGTGATTAAGAAATAACCAATTCCAAGTCACATACTCAAAAATAGACTTCTATTTTTTGACCAAAATTAAGAGGAAAGACTAGTTGGTTTCTTCATTAACTCCCTTATTCTTAAAAAAATGCGTTGTCTTTTCCAAATCGTAACCTCATTTCATTCTAACCACAAAACCAACCAATCAACCTCCATGAAACCACCTCTTCCCATGCAAGCCCTAAATTCCTCCTTAACCTTCAACCTCTTCACCTTCGGCACCCAACCTTTTCTTTCGCACCCCATCTCCCCATGGAGGAGCGGGTCGCGCCTTCTGCCGAGGACTCTCAGTGGCAGTCGTCGAGACCCGAACCTACCCCCAGCACCAACAACAACGACGACGACGACCTTTACCTGCAGTTAGCTCGCCCTCCAAGCTCTCTGTTAGCAACCTACGTTGTCCAAGTCCCTAAAGATCAAATATATCGTGTTCCACCTCCTGAAAACGCCCTCATCGTAGAAAGTTACCGTCAGGTCGCTGGGCCGTCGAAGAATAGGAAGAGGACATGTTTCAAGTACTTGATATGGATTGCCGTCGTTTTGGTTGTCATTGGAGTTATTGTAGGCGTAGCCCTAAAGATTTTGTACGATTCTTTTACTCCTAGGGCTCCCGTTTTCTCTGTTTTAATGCTCCAAGTCAAGAAATTTACGGATCATCCTCCTACATATGATGTCACGTTGAAAGTTCATAATCCAAATGAAAACATGGGAATCAAATATGGATCAGTTGATGATGATGCGATGCTAATTTTCTGGACGAAAACGCTTGGTGCAGGACAGTTTCCAAGCTTGTATCAGAACAGCGGTGATTCCAACGTTGTACATGTTAAACTAATTGGCCCTGAAGATCAACCAATGCCACCCAATATCCAGCGTAGTATGAACGACAAGAAGCCAAAACATCAAATCTCTTTAGCGCTTAAGTTTAATTCACCATTGTTGCTGAACGTTGGGGTATTCAAGATGTGGAGTAGAGACATGGACGTCGAGTGTAAGTTTAGGGTGGACACGATGGGGGAAGGAAGCAAAATTCTGTCCCAAGATTGTAACACCAAATTGTCCTAAAGATTGATCAGAAAGGTAATTAATAATTATGAAGCTGTGAAGAATTTCTTTGTTTAATTATCACACTATATATTGGCTATTTCATGTCAAAGAAAAAAAGGGACAATATATTTAATCCTTGTGGTGAAGAGGTTCATTCTTTTTCCTTGTTTATTTATTTTTTTCAACTAGAATATTTGAAATGATTATGGATATATACAAAACTCATCTAATTTACGTACATATAGTTTAATTCTGTTTTCTCCCTTTTTCTGACATCAATGTTAAATTTTGTCTTTAGGTATGGCCAACAAACCTTTTGAGATCGCTCCATGCAATTTTATCCTTTTCTTTCATGTACTTTGTTTTGATGAAAGGGATTTCAACTTCAAACCCTTTTATTTGGACGAGAGGTGTGTGACTACAAATCCGGCTATCCCTCATATTTTTTAATTCTTTCTTCTTCTTTCTTTATTTCTTTTTTTTTTTTATATATAATCTCTTGAAGCGTGTACTGATTTTTTTACTTGTAATTAGTGCATAGAAATTGGTTATCAATGGGATGGAGGTGTTTTACAAAGCTTCTAGCTTTGCATTTTTGGATCTGTTTACATGTATAGGTTGCCACGCACAGGGACAAAAGATACATATACATACATATTGGCATATTTATTTCTACCAAATTTAAGAGAAAATAATAGTATACTGACATAAAAAAAAAAAAAAGGAATTTTAACCATCAGCAAAGAAAAATTTTATTCCTGAAATCTTGCAAATTCTTGAAACGTCCAACATAAACCTTTTACTTTCAATTTTCTTCTTGAATGAGTAGAGAGAAGAGGATTGAATCGGCAATTTCTCTTTGAATTAATTATATATATATATATATATATAATTATATATGTTTCCATCCCTCTTGGGTCTTGGCATTAGTTTTGAGCCAATCATCTTTTATTGGACCTGGTCCGGTTATAGATTTGGACTTCAATATATAACGAAGCCATTCTAAAGATAAAATATTTTTAAATCGAGAGAAGGGAGATTTAAATTTTATTTTTTAAAAAAGAGATTATACATCAATTAATGAATTAAATATTTAAATATAATTGAAGATTTTGACCTTCCTAACCAGTATGTTGAAAATTGAAATTTGTCCTTAACATGAGCAACTCAAACTTGATTTGGAAGTTGTTACCTTTTTTTAGAGGCAATTTGGTACACCCTGAGATTGAAAATAGTGGTGATAGTTAGATTGAAATTAGTTGCGAGATCACGTGTTCGGTGAAAATGACAATTAAGGACAATATAGTACAATTATCTTATATTAGATAAAATAACAATTATTATTAACTAATAATAGTTTATTAAAAATAAATAAATGAAGACTGTAATATGTCAAAACTCAATGAAATGATTACTAATTTTTTATATATTGAAATAAAATGAATATAGTAGTTAATAATATAATTCACATATTTATGAGCAACAAATTATCCTATTCTTAAAAATGAAAATAGTATTTATATACTTAATTATGACTGCATTAATCTATTTATTTTCTAGAATTACTTGTGAAGTTTATATTTACTTATTAATTTATTTGATAATATATTAACATATTTATATATTTATATTTTCTTAATTATTATTTTTGTTTAATTATATTTGTAATTATTTATTTATTTAACCTTATATTTTTTATATGTAATTTAGTAATCTTTAAAAATAATAATAATAATTAAAAATAATAAATGACAAATTATAAAGTTGAAGTCAAAAATATTTTTATCTGTTAATGTACAACCAAGGGCAAAAATAAAAGTGATGGGGCAAAATGAGAAACAAGGAGAAAGGGTTCAGTGCGATTTAACCATTGCACCCTTCTCTTTATATATATATATATATATATATATATTTAAAAAGATGATTTAATTAGTCTTGATTTATATGTCATTTTAAATCTCTTACTATTAAGCAATAAACTTTCCATAACACATTGACTTGATCCGAACAAAAAAACCTGTACAATTACAAAAGAGACCGCACAACAGATAGTTGACGGTACTTATCCTACATCCTAACCTCCGAGACAACAATGCATGGATTAAAAAAAGCCGCTTGCCCTTAAACAAAAAGATAAAAACTATGAAATATTAATTTTTTAATATTATTAAAAAAAATTTTAACCATGTTATGAAACTTTTTTAATTTTTTTAAATTATTAAAAACCATGAAATATTAATTTATGCTTTGCAAATGAAAAAAATTGAAATGTTAATTTTTAAAAGAATTTATAAATATAAAATGATATCAAATTATATATATATTTTTTATAAATTCCGTGACAGTCAAAAAAGATATATAGGGCAAAGTTATGGGTCAGGACCAACATTCAACGGGTGAAGTATTTATCTGAAGGCCCATATTTAACGGTAAGGTAGCCCATGCTGCAACGTTATGGGCCAAACCAGGCCAGGATTTTTTAAAGGCCCCAACCAAAACAGTCACCAAATAAGATTAGGTTTGTCATAAATTGTGAAAACAAAAGGCAAATTGGAATTGGAAGTTTCAGTGCAAGTGTGTAATTAATCAGCTGCAGTCAATGCTTCAATTATGCCAAACGTGTGGTATTTATTTAAATAATGATGATATTTACACATGCCATCGAATTCCAAAAACCTTCATTTTCCTAGGCTCTTTTTTTTTTTTTTTTACTTCATTTTCCTAAGCTTGACTTGACCCATTTTCACATGTCTATTCCCATATGTGATTATCATAATGGTTTTCTTTATATCTTCTCCTCCTAATTGTAAACACATGCCATCGAATTCCAAAACCCCTCATTTTCCTAAGCTTGACTTGACCCATTTTCACATGTCTACTCCCATGTATGACTATCATAATGGTTTTCTTTATATCTTCTCCTCCAAATTGTAATCTACTTCATGTTAGTGGTGTGCAAAAACCAGGATCAACTCGCCTCTATATATTGCAAATTTCCAATTTAACTATAATCTACTTCATTTATTGACTTGGAATTATTTCTGTTGAACATTGACTTGGAATTCAACACCCATCAGAAGAGAAAAAAAAATTACCAAGACTTGGAATTCAACTCAGTTCTAAACCAAGTTGACTAATAAAATTATGGTTAATTCCTGCTTCTTTATGCTATTAATTTATCCTAAATCGCTGCAACATGGCTAATTCTTTAAAACATAGAAGAAACAAGAAAATGAAGAGGGAAATTAGCTATAGCTGAATGCCTGTCATTTTCCCTGGAAAGATCTGAAACCAAATTGAGCACCAAAGCAGAACAATTATTGTACAGGGCAGGGGGGGTATTTCCATGTAAACAGAAGCAAGTAGCTTTAAAAGTAGGTAATACTTTAAACGAGTGTTGTATTAAAGGTGGAAAACTTTAAAAAGAAGCATTTAACTGTTTTACAACGAATGGGGGATATAGAGCCATAGGAAACTTTACAGCAGGAGTTGTGCCTCTCTTTTTCTTCTACATATTAACCTAACTACTTTACAACTTAGTAATTATGGAAGTTTGGAAAGGAGAGGAGCCTTCTCACCTTTTCTTTTTTGATTTTTCTTTTTTTTGGCCCTTACATGCACTTGCACATGGTTAGTTGGAAACAATATGCCCTTCTTTATGGGGTTCAATGCTTAATTATTAGAATCAACAATATTTTTGCTTTCTTTTCTATTTGTTTAATCCCATACATAGTTCATGCTTTAACAAATTAAAAGCTAGATTAAAGTGTTTGATTTATTTGTAATACTTTCTCAATGCAAAGTTGTTTTGAAACTGGCAAATTAATGCCCACAATCACCACAAGAATTAAAAATGATTTTGAGTATGATCATGTATGATTAACGTAAATCACGTGAAGTTGGGTCCGCACCATCAATTTTTTGCCTTCGATTAATTTTCTTAATTTATATATTGTAAAGCGAAAAGGAGTTCCAAGGTGGCGTGGTACAACACTTAATTATTTCGACAATCACAGCCAACATAAAAAAATTGTACTTTAGTTTTTATGATATAAAACAAACAAAACTCATGCCTATTGAAGTTACCCTAAGCCAATACTTTGTAGATGAAAAGGGGAAACCATCCTTTTGTTTTTCCCTGCTTTCCTTCTTGTTGCTTCTGCTCCTGTTTCATTCCTTCCATGCATATTACCTCATAAAGTTACTGCAAGAATGGAACCATGAACTCTTTTACACGTAGTCACGTACCCCTTTACATTTTCTCCAACTCAAAATAAACGCTTTCTTGCCTTAAAAAAAATGTAAAACCCTACCAGTGACCCATCAACACATTCACAATTATTCATCTCTTTTTCTCATCAATCTCTTTCATTGCTTCGTCTGTATTATCAGGGGCGGGAATGCTGACAGTGTTCGAAGGAAGGACCCAATTTTCCACTTAGGCACTACTCAGTTTTTCCCCATAACATGGGCATCTGGGTCACATGGGAATCGATGTGACCAACAAGTTAGGCACATCCGGCCAATGCTCATGATTCATGAATCATGATCACCACACACCCCCATTTTGCATATGTACACATATAAATTGTTAATGTATGTACACATACGTATATCATTTCAAGACGAAACCACCAGCCCACCACCCTCCCCGGCCATAGCTCGACCCTCAAGGTGGGGACCCGTTCTCGAGAGCATCACACTTGTTGCGAATCTCTTTTTATGTGTTACCATGCAGTTGACACGTACGCTAGAGGACCATCCCCCTGCCATGAAACATGAACTCTGACAACTCAATGCCCCAAAGGTTCCTCTCCCATGCCGTGTTATGAATCTAACAATGTATATATACCAAAGTACGTATACATGAATCACCATTAACAATGAGCATGCCCTTCTTGTTGTTCATGTCAGACTTTTGTACTTGGGATAATGTTACATGCACTCCCAGGTTTTACCTCTCCAAGGCCTCCACCTTGCTAGACTCTTAACTCTATCTGACGATGGTTCTTGAATGTAGGAGCATGGCCGCTGTTTAAATGTGACAATAATCAGTCAAATTCTTTGTCAATTGCCTTAATTCAATATTGGAAATAACAATAGTTAAGCCTTTGCACATAATATCAGATTTACATATCTTTTTCCAAGAAACTAAATGTCTTGAGCAACCAACGAAAAGGATAGGCGGAAACGAGGAGGAAAGAGGTGAGATTTTAGCAGAGAATGAGGGAGGCATTTGGAGGGGCAGGTGTCTCCCTTCCCTGCCAATAATTGAGGCTTTGCCAAGACATAGTTTAATTCAGTTAAGGCACCAATCGTGGGGGTTTGAATCTTGTGGACTCCATCTTTCCACGTACGAAAGAGCCGAGGTAGTGAAAAGGCCTTGGAACCATGTTAATGTCCCCATTCAAAAACCAACGTGGTTTTTTTTTCCTCACATCAAACAAACCCTTTAAGTGGATTCCAACTCCTCATTCAACCATAGATTCCCATCCTTGGTGGTGGGTTTCCCTTTCAAAAACCTAACCAAAAATATTATTATCCATGCTCAATTCAAAACAAAGAAAATCAAATGAAGCAGAATTCCCTGCTCCTCTTTTGTGGGGTTCCTCCAAATCTAGGTACCCAATAGGTCGGACCTGTTCTTCTGGTTGAGAGCAATGGCTATTCTTCCTCCCATATAGGGACTAATATAATTTATATCATAAGCTAATGGTCTGCATTGCTTTGTGGGGTTTCAAGAGGGATCATCCATGTTTCGACCCTCCCTCCAAAGGAGTTTCTGATACATGTTTCTTGTTCCAAGAACAAATACCGGCGCAGCTTTCTCGAGTGTCAATTCAAATAATTTCTTTTGGTAGTTGTCAAATAGTTTGTGTTTCACCAAATTTAATAACAATTTTGCAAGTGTCCTATTGTGGTGCCAACTCAATTCGTTTTTGTTTATAAATCAAGGAGTATCTCTTAAGGCTATTAGGACAATTATCCTTTCTTTCTGATCTCCCTTGTCTGACAAAAGGATGTAAGTAGATTTATGGTATGTGAAAATACAGACAGCTGATAACAATATGGGACAAGCAAAACAGATTAATGTGGACATGTACACTAGTACTTCACAAATGGAAATATACCCCTTCCTTTTCTCTCTTTTGGCAGCACATACTACAAAATTTAATAATTTATTTGTTCACTGAAATTTCCGTTTCCTATAATAAAAAAAGTTTCAATAAATTCATGATACTTACATCATTCTACAATAAACAACTATTGACTGAGCTCAGCAAAAACTTTTGGGTTAGATATCTTCAAATGCTGTCTCATAATAATTTTTAGAGAGGCTAGAAAGTCAGCCTAGTTGGTTCACTTCAAAAGATAACTTTCTTTTGATACAACAAATTCATGAGCAACTATTGGTAAAAGCTTCTTTTGTAGTATAGAAATCACTTCATGGACCTGACAAGCATATTGCAGCCTTATAGTTTACAGTTCCCTGTGTTTGCAACAATTATTGATCTAACAAACATAGAGAACAGGAAAATTTGTCTCAACTACAGTATCAAGTTGCACATGAATGCAAGATTTTTTCAGCATTGACCAAAGCCAATTGTTTCTACATGTGGTTAATTGTCTCATAAATTATTGCTCACTCTACCTTCGTGCTGCAAGGAAAGGAATCAAAAGAGAATCCAAATAGAATCCCTGATGGTATCTGAATTATTATCTGTTTGATTTAAATAAAAGAAGAAAACACTGTTTTGGCAAGGTGAAGCAGGCGCATGTTGTTAAAGAAGAGAAATCTTTTCCAATATCTACCTCATAAACTTATCCTTTTGACTCAGCAGAGATACAGTTTTAAGTAAAAAATAAAGGGATATTTGATCCTAAAATGGGGCCTGCACACTGCCAAAATCTTCCATGATCCAATCATAAATGGCTGTGATTATCTTATCTCCAAAATTACTGATCCATCCATAAGCTACACAGAAGAAAAAAAGGCCAACTGGTCCTTTTGCTGCTTGCTAGCTTCCTATATTGCCGGTTATATGGGATGCCACTGAATCTAGACTGGATTGCATGCAGATTCATAGGCTTTCTTGATCAATAAACAATACCACAAACAGAAATGTATTAAACAAAATGCCAATTATCGAGGATTTTTTACTTTCCAAAACAGTTGCCATATGCAAAATATAATGTTCATTAATATTATACAAGATCAATAATGGAGGAATATAAAGCTAGCTAACTAAGCTATGTTCTGTTCTGTCAAAAGATGATTCCCTTTTCTCGGTTCCCTACAAATTATAACGTCAGAAACCAATAGATAAAAATTTGCTATTGAGGGCATTTATGTTTTTTTCTCTCTCATTTGATCTCCACCATTATGTATCATATCAATAATTTTGTGCAGCTCTGAAAGGAGAGTAATGGGGAAGTGATGAGAGTGCTCTGGAGACCACATCCGATTCTATTCTTCATTTCACTCCAAAATGAGACCTGGAATATTCTTCCTACCTTTCCTTTGAAAATTGCTGATGTTAGAGATTCTTCCTAACAAGTTTTCGAGAGAACCCCTCCCCCCTGGTGGATGTAACCCGTGGAGTGGAGTTAAAGGAGGCTGTGAATCTAAAAGGTGGCAGCCTAAAGGTCAAAAAGATTCACCTCAATCATGCTATACAATAATGCAACATTTCAGAGGCTGCTAAATTGATTACCTTCAAAAGAAAACTTTCGAGAGACAATATCTTCTCCGCCCTGAAATAGTGCAACCTGTTTCTGGTTTAGTTGCGGAATGTGCTAGCTTTTTCTGCAGCACCCTAATTGACAGTGGTTGTCCTGGCCCTTCACATAGTCACTCACTTAAGAACCAGTCTGTCTCTCCAGTAATGAAGAAAAATAGGGAGGGTGGGCTTTTAAAAAAACTCAATGTTGTTTTTGTTTTCGTTTCATTTTTCAAATGTATTCAGTATTCAGGATTCACAGGTTGCAACCTACTACAGAAGAAAAAGAAGAAAAATTTGAGTCAAAGCAAAGCAGAACTTAATTAAATTGGGAGATGGATATGCAGAAAAATGGTAGGAACTAGGAAGTGTATTAGACATTTTAACCTTCTTAAAAGATGCATTGGTAATTTTAAATAAATGAATAATTTTGTAGAACAGACATAACCTATACATTTCTTGTATCACATCAAAATCAAACTTTCAATATGCCAAATCTTTTGAGAGGAAGAGAACTCCTCAGTCAAGGGTAAAGAAAGATTGCGCTACTTTGAGTATGATAATTCTTTAGAAGGCTATGAATCTGCTTAATAATTTTCTATCTTCAGAAAATTTTAGATTCATCATAGTCAAACTGATACGGTTTGTTTTATGTGTATTGGGTTTTTCATTGCAGAGCAACCTTAACAGGTAATTGTTACTGAGAGGAAAAAGAGATAGACAAACAGATGAAGAAAGTAGAATTTCTATGCATAATGGACAAGTTGCCATGCTACAAATCTTGATCCTTGTACCCAGCTAGTTACAAGATGTACAAGGCCTTCAAGCCAAAAGACAGAATTCTGTATAATCATTTTTTCCTTCTTGTTCATCTTTCCTTTTCTTGAACAAGAATTCACTACATGATCTAAAATTCCACCCTTTTACAATTCTTGCAAGAGTGGAGAAATATTTCCATAATATCTTGTCTTTACATTCTGGATTGAGCTCGTACAGAAAATTGTTTCCATTCAACCAGACGCCGTAAGAAATCCATAACCTGCAAATTAAAAGATACAAAAATTATGATTAAGTTACACAACCAATTAGCATTGCCAGATAATAGAACATCATGGTAGCAAAGAAGAAAAAAAATAGTAATAGTGTTGTTTGGAACTTACCTCATCTGGTTCTTGCAAAGAATAAGATGCACTGGTGTCCTTGGGAAACTTGGAGACAAGAATACCAAAACCTTGCCCTCTGTCTCTCAATATCTAATAACAATGAAAAATCAAAGTATTAGCAAAGATCCGCTTGTTTAATAAACAAAGAGATGCTTGGCTTTGATTTTGAGCATTGGATACCTTAAATGCATCTTCATCCGTGCGGTCATCTCCAATGTAGACGGGAAAAACATCGGTACAGTTAGCGAATCCTATGGAAAAACATTTATAATAGATGGTTAGTGATTAGAGAATATCATGTCTTTATTTTCTACTATTAACAAATTTCAAGTGTAATAAAGTAATGATGTGGTGGGGGTGGCTGCTATTTGAACACTTTTGGTTTTCCAAGTTTGGATTTATATATATATATATACACGCGCGAATGCACACGTTCAACAATCAAACCAGTTGTATTTTAAAGAATAAATTTGCTAGTAGTAAGTAAAACTTACCAAGAGACTCTAACAAAAATTCAAGGGCTTTCCCTTTGTCCCATTTGATTGTCGGACGGATTTCTAAAACCTGCATCGTACAAATAACACCCAAAGTCAGACATCTCTCGCTTAAACCTTTATATGGATATCATCAAAGTTTTATCTATCTTTACCTTTCTGCCTTGAGTAAGTCTAAGCTTGGGGTACTCCTTTAAAACTGACCTAACCTGCTGTGCCAGTTCAGTCCATTTCTGTATTTTAAAGCAAAACTGTCAGATTCGTTTAAAGGTGCATAGCAAATTACATGTAAACAAATTAACAGTTAGTTGTGATAATAAGTTAAAAACAGTAATAGCTATTGGCTTTTTACCTTTTCATCAACGCAACGAAAGTGTACAGAGAGACAAAACTTGTTATTCTCCACCTTAGCTCCTGGAGTTGATTTGGTAGTCTCAACTAATTGTTTGTAAACCTGGAAAGTTCATGTCGAGTTAAAAATGTCAACTATTTGAAGCTCTTTGCCTTTAATTCAAATTGAGGGATGAAATGAATCAAGATTGCGAAGAAAAGCAACCTCATCGATCATGGGAAGAAATTCACTAGCTGGTTGGAAGAGAACAGATTCACTATCCTGAAGGAAAAACAAGGAGAAGAGTTAGGAAAAGAGAAAGCACAAGTTGTTTTTTACCATTCGGTGAAAGTACTAATGCAAGTTCACTCACTTTGTTAGATTTGGAACGTTTCTCTGGCCCTTTAATGTCCATGCCGTGACTTCCAGCGTAGTACAGCTCAGCTAATTTGACAAATTTATACACCTGCAATTTGCATAACAAGGAAACAACTTACTGATTTTGAAACCGTAAATGAACAAAAACAGTGATTACTTATTCTGAAGTTTTTTCAGTATCAAATTTGTTTTCCGAAAATAAAAATCAAATTTAAGGTCTGAAAAATGTACCTTGTCTCTGCATCTGCCACTCACTATAGCAGTAGGGAAACACTTGGCTAGCTTTCTCACTGTCCTTCTCATCTGGTTCAACAAACATGAAAAGTTAGTAACAGAAAATTGCTGATGAAAAGAACACGCAGAAGATATATACAAAGACTAAGCATGGTTTCATATAAACTACCTTCTTGGACATGAAAGCTCGATCTGGATCCTCAACAATTGGTGAAAGAGTGCCATCGTAATCAAGAAACATTACTATTTGTTTCCCTTTCGATGCTTCTATTATCTGCTCAAACATCTCCAGGGCAGATGGATGTTGTAGCTGAAATTTTTCCATCAACCACAATAGTCAGAATCATTATTGTCTAATAACAAGAACACCATCCAAAAAAAGAACCTTTCCTGAAAGCTTGCAATAGCTTGGCACTTACATTCCAGGAACTTTGGTCATCGATAAGGGAAGGTGTGGATTTTATATGAGTAGGAGAAGAGGCTCTCATGGAATCAACCCATGCATTAATTCTTCCTCCAGCATTGATTTCAAGGTTTTGAAGCAACTTCTTTTTTGAAATGGAGATATAGCCAGGGGGTGCTGGCGGTTTTTGTGCTGATACGGTCACTGTGATTGACATGTTGAGGACAGATTTTGCATCAGAGATCACATTTTGACCAGCACCCATATTCTTTGGTCTTTCTTCAAAGAAACTCACTACAAGAAGAACAGCCCGCATCAACATTTATGGTAAAACTTAGCTACCTTAAAAACACAAAACCCACAGTTTTTATATTGCCCCAAATCCAAAAACAAGACTTACCCATTTCTGGAAATTAACGTAGTTCAAAGAATACCTCAAACTCAAAAAGTGTTTGGACGTTAATGTTAAGGTAAAGAAAGAGAGTTCAAACTTCAAACAGAGGAGTTTACAGAGTACTCTGTTTTTTTTTAATCCTGTTGAAGCCCAAAGATTAAGGAAGTGGAACCAAATTGGAAGACTAAAGCAGAAAAACAAAGTCACAAAGATTTGTCGAACAAGAAAGAAAGATGGATAGAGAAATAATAGAGAGAGAGCGCGCAAGGAGAGAAGAGAATGTAAGTGAGAGAGACAGAAGGGATTGAAGCCCATTTTATAGCAAACTAGACACAAACGGACGAAACAACGATGCTCCGGCCCCCTCCCGAACTCTTAAAAAATGGGACCCACCAAAGTTTGTGGGTCCCACAATCCTGTCCCGGCCCCCAAAATCCTGAGTGTTTTTTTTTTTCCCGAGGGCCCCACTCCACGTGGTCCCCACTACTTTTTGGGAGGTTGGGGGAGAAGCCGGAGGTAAACCAGAGGATAAAGGAAACGAGAAAAAATGTAGAAACTTTGCAATTCCCATGCCGTGGTGAACACTGAACAGCCGTCTTTGGCGGTCACCAGGAGGAGTACAAGGGTTAACAGGCTGCTAGCGGTTATGCCACGTGGACGACAATCCTTGGTCGACTCACATCATGTGACTTTCTGCCACGTGTATGGACCAAGTCACATGTTAGACCCACGGGTTTATGGGAGCTGTATTTCCTCAAGTGGATCCTAAATGGGAGGAATTTGGATATCCAACACCAAAGTTTCATTGGTACGTTAAATGAAATGGAGGAGCTGAATTTTCCTATAATGGAAATTGCGGGGTATTTTATTTATTTATTTATATATTTTTTGCTGTTGGAGGGGTCGCTCTTTCAACGCCCCTTGTAACGAAGAGCAAAACTAACAACTCAAAACCTACCCTGTTAAGCAAAACCAGCTGCAACCTCTACAATTATAAGATTTTCCATAAACTTGCTTTAATGGAATCTCTCTTTTATTTCTAGACTGTAGGCTAGGGTTATATATTAATTGAAACTAATTTATAAATCTTTATGAACTTGTCTTTCTTAAAGGTAAAATTAAATAAATAACCACATATATGCACATGGGCCAAACAAATAATTTATTTGGTACATCCTCCTTGGTGAATTGGGAAGCTCCAGGGATTGTCTTGCATCGAATTTAATTATGAGAGATGTATGATTTTAACCCTCCCCCCACCCTATTCCTCATTTCTAGGCTAATAAGCTCCCATTACTTTGGTATCTGTTTAAGTTTTTCATATCATCCTAATACCTTATTTCTTGGCCAAATCTTCACTGATTCACATCCAATTATATCTTTTAATTTGTATGTGCTAAATTTCACTAAGCTGCTCACAAATCTAGGAAATAAATTACAGTTAATGCTACATGATTAGTATATTTAACTTGTCAACGCATTATTTGGTTGTAGTTGTTCTAGATTAATGAATCTCTATTAATTGTCTTTTTTCCAATATACAAGTAGAACTCTAAACCTAAACCTTCTTTATCTCACTTTCTTTATTAAGCTAGAACTAATGTGATATTTCATTTAATAATAATAACAATATATAATTCAGGCTACGTAGATTTCTAATATTTATGTTTAGATATCAACAACTAGGTTATGTTAAACTAAACTTTTGATAAAAATGACTCGTCTAGAACAGTGAATTAATAACAATTTGTTCGAATTGTTGATTTAATTTTCGAATATAATTAGATTTGAGTTCTATCTTCGGCAAATCAAAAGAAGTTGAAATATTTTGAAAATCATAAGATTAATTATAAATAATTTTAATGCAAATAATAGAGAGGTGAAAGACATATTTTATCCAACTTTTATTGTTTTGACTCCATTTGTAACCTTAACTACAATTTAAAACGCCAGCTTGTTCCCTAGTGAATCAACAATGACAAATTTCTCTGTCGATGCAAAATCCCAATTGACATCGAAATTCATAAAATAATGAGTAAACAAATATTTTTGAAGGGAAAGAACAAAACTTAACAACTGGAAACCCACGATCATCAAAGCTTGAAAAGAGAGGAAAAATGCACAAACTGTAACACGTGTCTAAGGCTTCCCATAATTTGCAGTACTTGCCTTAAAAAGGGGCCGTACCCTAGCCAGTGTACACTAGCCACCTGGCCCCAGTACTTTAAGGGTTATTTATTTGTTTGAAAATAATATTACATGCACAGCGTCTGCCTATGGCGACCAGAAAGTCCAAGAAAAAGCTTGTTAGGTTTCTTTCTTTGATTGGTCTTTCATTAGTCAAACGCAAAAAAATTATTACATGGCTCCTTACCATTCTTTGTAAACTTACATATCAAGATACACAGTTGTCATTTCAATATATATATATATATATATGGTAGAGTTATTGTTATAAACATGTGGATGCATGTATATTGATAAGCAACTTTTCATATTGTATTCTATGTTGATTTGTTGGATCTTACATTCAGCCGACATGGTGTGAAAAACCTAAGTAATATAGGAAAATAAGTGAAGAAAGAGAGAAACAAAATTTTGTAAGGCAGTGGGTAAAAGAATAAAGACAATCCCGGCCGTCCTCACTCTTCTTGTTTCTCTACCATGAATTTAGTCTTAAAGATAGAGAAAAAACAGTCGCTGGCCATGTCGGGCTTTAATTTAATTTAATCCTATTTTGTAGTTTATTCTCGCTCTCTCTGTTGTTTTTTTTTTTTTTTTGCTTCAGAGAGGCCACAAGCATTAGTCAACCAAGATTACTTGCATAACAAGGATGTGAATAAGAATATAAGATTTTGTATATCCGTACGTAGTTCACTTGTTAAAATAAGAATTTGATATGGAAATTAAGAGGATAAATGGACAAGTTTTTCTAAATTGAAATCAAGAAATGCGAATTTTTTAATAAGGATGTTAAAAATGAAATTAATCCAATCAAACTTGGAAAGGAATACTTGGAAACCTACTTGTAAACAATGGGAACAGATTCTCCAGAACTTTGACGGAAGCATTCAAAGGAGACTGAGGAGAAGATTTGAATCTCATATTTATTCTGTTTAAACGTAAGAGATTCTTATATTACATGGTCGTCGTTTAGAATTATTCACATGCCAAAGGCGGAAAAGTGTTAAATTATTGCAAAATTTGATCGACGAGAAATTTCGGTCATATACTTTAGTGATCAAAGAAAAGGGAGGCTTTATGAAGATGGAAGATGCTGCCGAACTTCTGATTTTTAAGTTTGATTAAGAAGAAAAACTAAGGCAAAAAGTGAATAAAAGTTGTAAAGAAATATTTTCTTAATCAAAAGGTGAACCCCGTGTTCTTTGCCTAAATCTCCGCTTTTAATTCTTTTTATATTTCTTCTGTTTTTAGTTGTTAACAATTATTCATTCTTTAAGCTTTTTTAAATTATGGCTCTCTTCCTTGTAATTTCGCTTGCTACTTGCTAATGACAAATACATTTGAATTATATCCCTAAAGAATCAAATTCCATCATCATTTCATTGTAATGCTAATTATGGTCAAGTCTACAAAGAATATTTAACTTTAATTTCATTATTAATCCATTTTAAGTTTTTTTTCTTCTTTCAGAACATGTTTTAAGTTCTTTGGTTTCTTAATCACCATTTTGTTCGGTACATGTGATTGAATTATGCTTTCGTAATAGGAAGTAATTTATCTCATTTCAAAAATCTCACTCTACTCATCTCATATGTTGAATTCGTGACTTTTAAAATTAAGTTTTAATTACAATATTTAAAACAAGACAGAAATCTACGTTTTTTTTTACTTACAGTCTCACCCATTAATTTACTTTTCCCAATAGCATATAAAGAGTAAATAAAGTGCTTGCCGTCTACCCAACAAGAAACATCCACGGATCCCCAACAGAACCCAGAAACCTAACGTGTCACACACTTTGTCGATTGTAGGCTAAGGCGGAGCTTCTCGTCTCTCCAGGGACAATGGCCACGCAGGTTGTTGTGTTCAAAGGCCGACACCGCACGTGTGCCTAGCCGAGGGATATCTCCTCTCTCTTGGAATCGCTTTTAGACACGTGGCATCACATCAACGAGTGTAGGGTTGATACGTTTTGGAAGGCCGGGCCCATCAATGAAAAGAGCCACATGTAGAAGGAACAACAAGCCACTACGATGGTCGGCGGATCCTGTGGGAATCAAAGCACTTCAAAGACATGAACAACCCCAGAGCCAAAAGCCCCCCCCCCCCCCCCCCCCCCCCCCCCCTCTCTTTCACATGCTCTCCAAAATGGCTGGTGCTGCTGCCTTCGAGTCTGTCTTGTTTTTGCACTTTTTTAACGTAAGAGCCTCCACCACCAAACATTTTCCTCTGTTTTTTTTTTTGTTGTTGTTGTTTGTTTGTTTGAAAGAGAGAATTAAACAACAACAGTTGTTTTCATGCAGTTCGAGGTGAATATTTGCCTGCAAAAAGAGCTTAGCTGCATGCTGGAGTACTGGACATTGTAGTAGGTATTGAATTGAATGAATTCCAACTTATGTCTCTTTGATTCTTTTCTGCACATGGCTTGCAATTGCATGATGTCAAATCACAATATGTATTACGTGTTTTTGTGCCGTCCAAAAACAAATTTTGTCTCTCTATGATAAAAATGGACCGACCAAAACAGAGTCTAGGGATATTATTTTCCCACACCATCTATACTTACCACCCATGTTCTGATGTTAAAATGACCTATCCATACTAATCACTAAAATCTTTTGGTATAATTCCTACTAGTATAATTTTGACCCATATAATTGATAAACACATTTTTTTTTGAAATGCTATACTTTTGTACCTTCTGAGATACCAATCAACAATTGACATACAGACATAATTTTTTATACATATAATTTTAAATTATATAATAAGAAATAATTTTTTTCATATCACAAATTTCACTTTTCTAATGTGAAAATTCAAATCATAGACCTCCAAATTAGAGTGTGGAGTTTTTACTAATAAGATGTCATGTTGTAAACGATTTGAATATTAAGAGATTTATTTTGACTAATTTAATTTGACGGATGGCATTTTATGCACAGTTGAAATTGAGTAATGAATTCCAAAATTAAGGATTTATTTTAAAAGTTTTGAATATGAAAAGTAGATAAGATAAGATTTATAAAATAAAAAAGAATTACCTCAGATTGAAAAATTCAACATCACATATATCAAAAAGGAAGAAGAGAATTGACTAATGCTCATTCGGTCTTCTGGTTCCATTATACATCCTTAAAAGGATTTGATACACAAAATCGAAAAACAAAAGACCCGAATAATGCAGAAGTCCTTGGGTGCATGTATCTTAACCTTCAAGCAGCAGGTTTGGTCAGAAAAGAATTTATGCAAAAATGAACTTTGACAATGAGTCTTGCATTTGGTGCTATGTGGGTGTGGTTTTTTAACCGTCTGTTTATAAAGAGAGCCCACGCTCTGACCCTCTGTGGGGTTTTTGTCAATGCGTCTGCACTCGAGAAAAATGGTTTATTCAGATGGTTATTCTGTCTCGAGTGCAAAAACATGACAATAAAAAAATTAATTCTTTCCCCACTTGGTGCTCGACAGCTTCTGTTTTTTCCTTCTTTGTTGCTTTAAGTGAACCAAGTTGTACCTTCCAAAAAAAAAAAAAGTGAACCAAGTACAGCATTAAAGTCCACTTAATATTACTTAATTAGGCTTTTTATTTTATTTTAATTTGTTTGATCATCAGCAGGTTTTGCTCTTATTTCTTTCTGTTGCTCACACAAGAGTGTAACACAGACAAATGTGAAAATTATAATATGCTCCTAAATGAAACAGAAGTTATATTGCATCATTTCTTTTCAGTGGAAGAAGGATATATACCTAACTCTTTTTGTAAGATTTGCTATTTTGAAATGAAATAAAACAAGTATGTATTTTGATCACATTTGTTTTCCATCAATCTCATCATCAACTAAAGACAGGACTTGCGAAATAACATCAACAACGGAACTTGGGCCTTTGGTTAAGTTGCCAACCCATGCACTCACATCTTCATTATCAACTATCAACAATGTGAATGAGTTGGTACTTTCTTTTATTTCCTTTTGGTTAGAGGGGTTAAGTCAATGATCACAACAAAATCCGTAAATTTGGGAAGGAGGGGAAACTGTAGGTGAAAATAGCGAATGATTTTCAAGCCAATGAATTGAAAAAAGGTGGGGAATGGAAAAGGGCCAAGGAAGTGCAATGAGCTGGTGTCAAAGACGACGGACCATGAATTGAGGGATGTTTTGGTGGGTAGTGGATTTTTAGCACAAATGATTGTAACTTCTGGTGGGGTAAGCCAAGCAGGCAGGGCTAATCCAACTGGCAAAAACCATCTGTGGCCGACTTCTCTCTGCGCATGCAGCTGACCGAACTTTACAGGTCGGCCCACCGTTTGACACGTTGGTTTGACCAGTGCTGCTGACCCACATTTGGCAATTGGGCTGCTTTCTCTCTTCGTTTTCCCTTGTCTGTCAGATTAGATGGAAAAGAAAAACTCAAATAGCTTTGAAACTAACATTCAATCCCTCATTTGCAAATGATAAATTCATGTAAATTGTAATCATGGGAAGGGAGATCTAATGTCGTGAATGTTGGTTGCCAGCCAATTGCCAGGAAGAAAAATATCAGGCAGTTTTTGTTCTTTGATGGGACTTGTGAGTATGAAGGAGGCCCCATTGGTTTTTTTTCTATTGCACCTTTTTCCATATTAAAAATTAAAATGACCCACCTTGAATTTTATTTTTCATCTCCTTTTGAGTCAGACCTTTTGGAAACCTTATCATCCTTATGCTGGAAATTTACTTTTTCTCTTCAACAGAAGAGGACAAATCATAAGCTGTTATGATAAACTAATGTTTACTTCAGTTAAATTAAATGCGGGATCACACCCATTTGATGGACTTTACTGCTTAATTACTTGCTTTTTTTAATGTCTATCAAATGCTTTATATTCTAATGAAGAGACTAGTAGACTGCATACTGTTTGCTTTGTAAGGAGCTACAGCCTCAGCTTTGATACTCATCCATCTCTATCATGGGAAGATATATCCTGGTAAATAATTAAAATGTGCAAAAGAAACATATCCAAAGTTTACCTCTTTTGCTTCTTTTTTCTTGAGCTCTGATTCTAACACTTGTTTTGTCCCGTTCTCTTGTTTTCTGTCCACTTGTTGTAGACTTTGCAACAATGTTTCTTTGTTGACTGAAAAATTATTGCAATACTTAGTTGATTTACTTTCTTTGCCTTCAATTAGTGTGTTTGGAGTCAATATGACATGGAAAGATAGTGACTCCATCAGGAAATTGCAATGGTAACTTTTTATCCATTTGTTTTTTCCCTTTTAACTTGTGAGCCAAAATCATTTGAAACAAACAATACTTTTGAAAAGGTCAAACGATTTGTTTTTTTTAAATGATTTTTATTGAGCTAAAAGCTGAAATGTCATAACAAGTCTCTCACCAGGTGGATGGAAGACTTATCTTGGCGTAGAAAGCCAAAATCAAAGGTCAAATGATATTAATTTTCAATCCTAAAGGTTCAATTTAATCAGAGGATTGCATAGTAAATTTTATATGATCTTTTAAACAGAGATAAAAAGTACATGGTTAATTATTAGTAGGTTGAATAATCACCAAAATTTACTCAAAATCTTCTTCTCATTTTGCCACTTGTGTATCTATAACATGTACTAACTTCCTAATGACATTAGCATGAAATCAAATATATTAATTTCATTCCTCCTCTGACGCATACATTTTTTTTTTTTTTGAAAGGCATTCTCATGGTATAAATAATTTGGAACCAATTTACAAAAAAATAAAAATTGAGTGGTTAAGTTAGCCTTCCCTCACTCCTTCAGAAACGGGTGTCCCTGCCTACCCTTACTAGAGAACATAGGCAGGAGTGTACACAGAACAGCCATCAACCTATACAAGTAATGCCCGCATGCATACGTGACTCACTGGACCTTGATGGCCAAACAATTGGGAATCGACCATCTTTATTCTGATCAATAAGACCCTTTTATCCAAAAATTGTATTCGGACTCACCAAATTAGAATCTCAAATTCTCACGAATAAAAAGTGTTTCATAAGAAATGTTACTTAAATGTATGCATACAGACGAAAAAAATAGAATCAGATCCTTTTCATCAGCGAAATTACAAAATTGAAATTAAAGTTGCGTTAAATGGTTCAGAATTCAAACAAATTCTAACAAAAAAGACATAAATAATATAACTTTTATGTTTCTTGACTATACAGATTAGTGGAATCAATATATTTTATGACTCTTTATTACCTTTTTGGAAGCCAAGGCAGCAAAACAAAAGCTTGAAGTATTGAACTAATCACACTTATCTGAAGGCTTGCATCTTTGAGAGGACAAAACCCATATAAGGTTTCAACCATTGAGGGGAAAAACCTTTTGGAGATTCCAGCAGGGCCACTTAAGATGAACCCCAAAAAAGAAAGGGCAAAAAAAAAACAAAATAAATTGTGGGCATCAAAAGAAGAATCCGAAGCCACAAACATGACAAGCAAACCGAATTAACTGCCACCTTAACGGCCATGCCAAACTTTCGGTTGGAATGGGTCTTTTAACTTTTGATATGAAAATGCCACGACTACATGTTGGCCCCCCCACTCTCTCAAACTTTTGATAAAATTTTTTTTGATCTTCCCCAATTCCCATGCCAACTTGACTAGTGAGATGACAACTGTGGGTCCCCAACCAACCACGTCTCTAATCGCTTCTTTCCTTTTGGTTCCCCTCATCTGGATATGCCTTTGGTTCCCTTATCTTCTCTCTTATGTGTGTTTGCTTTAATTATCATGTTGCTTTCAATCTCAACAATAATAACAAATCATGCATGTTTTCCAAGTCAGTTTGATATAATGCTGCATGACCAATTAATATTGTAGATTTAGGGTTAGGTAACTGTTGTTTGTATAGCCATGAATCTTGAAAGTTGAGTGATAACTATAAAGTGTAAAATGATATCAAATCATAATTAATTAGAATATATGTATCTATATATGTATTTATGAAATTTGGTGTGCAATAATGTGATTTCATTTCCAACATATATAATTCCGACGAAAGATTTGTAAGATAAAATTAGAACATTCAACAAGGTCAACATTTTATTTCAATTAATTTTAACAGTAACGGAATAAAGAGAGAAAACAGAATAATAAAAAGATCGATTGTATCTAGAGTTATAATATATATATATTTTTTTTTGTATTTATGATATTGATGTTATGGATTTACATTTTTAAAACAAATTATATGTAAAAGACAAAACTCTTAGTGTTAAGTTCAAAACTCATTTTATCTTTTATTGATATGAAATTTGTGGCATTAATACTCAAATCAAATATGTAACGTTGTCCCAAGTTTTATTCATAAAGTGTTTTCTTTATATTTTTGAAAAAAAGAAAAAATAAGATTATTCTAAGTAGCAGGTGAACGAATTAGTAAATACTTGATAATTACCTTGATTTTGAATCTTCAAAATTATCTGTTAACTTAACATGGTTAGAAGAATGAAATTGAAAACAGTAATGTGAAATTTAAATGAATTCAAAATATTTTATTTAAATTTCCCTATGCATTTTTGGACTCCAATGTTCCCACAACAGTCACCACAATCATTGGCTGTGTAGAAAGGAAACTTTGAGGCAGCAGGCAAACCATGTAAGGACATATGCAGTGTCTTTAGGTGCTGACAAATAAAGGAGCCATTTCTGATGGTTATGTCAATGTACAATAACAATAACCATAAAACTACCCAGTAACTAAATTCAATGAAATGAAAAACCAAATTGATTTTTTTTATCTCTTGGAAACTATATATTCACTAATTAATCAAAAGAATAAAATATTAAAAAAGAGATTATTGAAATAAATAAATAAATATACCACTAATATAGAGTAAGCATCTAGTTTTTGCCCATAGAAAAAAAATCTTAAAATCAGACATGTGCCATCATATGAAATATGCAAGGGATCAAATTAAGAATATAAAATCTACATAAATAAAAAGTTTTTATTCTTCATCATGTGCTTTGTCAATCATAATTTTGTTGGCTTAATTCGTTCAATGTATATAATAAAAAAAGGATTAATTTGAGAATATTGGAAGGTACTGGCTCTCCACCTCCCCACCCCTCCCACAGAGAGAGAGAGAGAGAGAGAGAGAGAGAGAGAGAGAGAGAGAGAGAGAGAGGGATCTAAATAAGCAAAGTTGGTTGCCTTTGAAAATGGCAGGCCGTTCATGGACCCACTCCATCGATTCTTTTCTTAACATATCGACACATACTAAATTCTAGCTACTCCACTTTATTTTATTAAACTATTATGTTACATGGAGTCACCTCTATTTGTTTTACCTTAGCCTACAAATTAAAAAGAAATTATAATTTGACTTAACCCGAGTTAGATAAATCTTTATTCCACATTAACTTAATCAAGAAATGAATTCATACATTAATTTTCTTTAGAATTACTTAGGGGTGCACTTGTAATTAATCAGTACCATATATCAAATAATGTTGGACTTATATCCTTTTTTGGCTTCTTTTTCTCTTTAATATAATTTTATGGAATATCCAATTTTGTCACAAAGTGGTCATTTTCCAACCTTTTCTCTTTCTATCCTGTTCTCTTCATTGTTTAATCCATCTTTTTCCTCCTTACTTTACTTTAATCATAGGATATATCCGAGAAGCATATAGTGCTAACACATAAAGAATTAGCTATGAAATTAATGATTATGAAGTTCCCACTTAATTCAATTGTTTATTTATGCACTTTTTGCTCCCACCATTTCGGCCAATTATGTTTGTACGTAAATGAACACACATTAAACTTAAATTAATCCTCTTTCAAAATATTGAAGAAATACTTGTATGAGTAGACGTGCGAAGATCTTACCAAATCATACAAAATTAAGCTAATAAATTTTTTTATGCTATTCTTTGGGCTAGATAAGTAATTGAAGTAATGGAAGGCTGCTTTACATGCCCAAATTGACCTTGCAACCTCACCAAAGTCTATTTAACTCCAATCTTGTTCTCTGTTGCAGGGCTAATTGAGTTACAAATATATAGGGCTTTATTCTCTTTTTGTTTTTGTATTGGGGTTGGGGAAGTCAAATATTTACCTCGATTGATTAAATAAGAAATATATACACTAATTATTGAATTAATTTCTTCTCATGATATTCTTTTTTTTCCAACCCAAAAGGAAAGGTCCTGCTCGTATTAAAATTCATGACTTGTAAATTCTTATGGCACGTTTGGTTCATGAAATGTAATAAAATAATAATAAAAAAATTATTTCGAAAGGATAGAATGAGGTAAGAATAATTATTATATAATTTGATTTATAAAATGAAAGTCATATTTTGACACATTTCAATGTTTAGTTGATAAAAATAATTTTAGTATAACAAAAGAATAAGTAATAAAAGAATCAAAATTTGCTTTTGTTATGAAATAAATATGAAAAAATAACTATAAGAAAAATATAAAAATAAGTATTTAGAGAGAGTAAGAAGATCTTATTCAAATATGTATTTACAAATGAAGTGAAAGAGCCTATTTATTGGCTAATAACCTCATATCTAGATTGAATTTACAGTATGAAGATAATACTAAGAGATTAGATGGATGAATTCAATTTTAGGTTGATCCAATCTAATTTACATTCAAAACTAGATATAAATAACATAAATGGATATTCACAAAAATATTCATAACACTAACCCTTGAATATCCATTGTATTAAGAATATACACCGTTAAAACTTTACTAGAAAAAAACCTCATAACAAAATAATCCAAATAAAGGAAAAAGAGTACATAATCTTTTCAAGAATACGCTTTTAAAATACTACTTCATTAAAAACTTTATCAAGAAAAACCCAGTGAAAAAAACCTTGATGAAGAAAAAGAGTACAATGTATATTTTACTCTCCCTAATGACTACATTATAGAAATCTTTAAAATGATATATTCTAATATTTTATACCAACTTTTCAAATGTTGCAATAAGAATGGCTTTGGTGAACAAATTTACTAGATCGTCACTTCATTAAATTTGTTGAACACTAATTTCACCCTTTTCTTGGAGATCATGAATGAAAAAGAATTTTGACGAACTATGTGTTGGCCTATTGTCTTTAATGCATCATTCCTTTACTATGTCATGCAAGCGGTATTATCCTCATATAACATTGTTAGAATTTCCTTCTTGGTTGACAAGTCACACATTTCTCGAATATGTTGAGTTACAGATCTTAACCAGACACATTTCTCGAATATCGAAGTATATGTTTAATTCTATTCCAATATCTTAGAGTTCGAGAAGAACTATATCTTACTAAAAAATTCACAGCAATTAATATATCAAATCATGTATTACTAACAAGATACATTAGTACTCCAATTTCAATAAGATACGGTACTTCAGGACTAAAAAGTTTTTAATATTCTCACGAGGTCAAAAAGGGTCTGTTTTCACATCTAATGACCTTACAACCATTGGTGAACTCAATGGATATGCTTTCTCTATATAAAATTGTTTTAGTACTTTTGCTATATAATTAGATTGATAGACAAAAATTTCATTTGTCAAGTGTTTAATCTAACAATCCAAACAAAACTTTATTTTTTCAATGTCTTTCGTATCAAATTCTTTCTTTAAATAATTCACGGCTTTTAATAACTTTTTAAGACTTTCAATAATGTTTAAGTCATCAATATAAATAGCAATTATGATAAATTCATATCTAAATCTTTTTATAAAATACATCAGCATATAGAGTTATTTCTATAGCCTTTTTTCAACAAATATTCACTAAAATAATTATACCATATGTGTCTGGATTGCTTTAATCCATAGAAAGATTTATTTAACTTGATTGAATAAATTTTTCGAAAATTCAAATTTTGTGTTTTAGGCAACTTAAATCTTTCAGGGATTTTCATATAGATATCATTATCAAATGAGCCATATAAATGAGCTATAGTTACATTCATTAGACACATTTCAATCTTCGCATATATTGCTAGACTAGTTAATATATAACTGTAATTGTATCCACCATAGAGAATATATCACTTCATATTTAATATCAAATCTTTGGGTAAAATCTTGTACGAAAAGCCGTGTTTTATATCTAATAATCTCAATTTTCTCATTTCTTATTGGCATAAAAACCCATTTATATTCCATTGGTTTAACACTATTTAGTGTATGGATTATATGTCCAAAAACTTCATGTTTTGTAAGTGAATTTAATTCCACTTTGATTGCGTCTTTTCACATTGGTCAATCATTTCTATGTCTATATTATTTAATAAATATATATTCAAGTTCCTCGTTTTTCTTTCATAATATTAAACGTTATATTATATATAAAATATTGTAAACGTTTATTTACCGGTTCCATCTTTTCCCATTATGACATAATTTATTGAATTCTCTTTATTTTTACTAATTTCAAGTACTTGAATTTCTTCTTGAATGCTTATCAATTATGTTAAGGGTCTCTTCTAGAGTTTCTACTTCTTTTTTTTTTACCATCTTGATTATTTGCTCTTTTTCTTTTTTGAGAATTTTATTTTTAAAATAGATTAGTCTCCATGCTTCTAGTGTGTCTTGTCCTACAGGGACATTTATTTTAATAGGAGTATTTGCAGCTAGTATATAAGATTTAGTTATTCCTTTTAGGTTAGTAAATGCGTTTGGCAACTGATTTATTATATTTTGCAAAAGAATTATCTTTTAAACTTCAAGTTCATATTGATTGTACGAGAATCAAAACTAGATAATAATAACTCATTCTACGAAATTTTCTTTTACAACTGCTTATTTTTCTCCCCTTAATGTTGAAAAAATTGTTTCATCAATATAACAATTGACAAACTTTGTTATGAATAAATCTCCTATTGATAAGTTTAAATATTTAATTACAAATGGAAATTCGTATCCAACATATATTCTTAACTTTCTTTGAGGGCTCATCTTTGAGTGTTGTGGTGTAGCAATTGAAACATATACTACATATCCAAAAGTTTTTAGATGAAAAATATTTGGTTCTTGACCATAAACCAAATGTGTAGAGAGAATTTATAATAACTCGTTTGGTCTGATGTATACAAATGCTGCTATATCTAAAATGACATGCCTCCAAGCAGACATTAGGAGTTTGAATTTCATAAGTAATGGCTTTGCAATTAGTTGAAAATATTTAATACACAATTCTGTTAGATCGTTTTGTGTGTGAACATATTCAATAGTTATTCCAACTAATATGAAATATTAAAGGCTTGAGATGTAAATTCATCAGTATTGTCAAGACAAACAATCTTGATTACATAATCAGGAAAATGTGATTGCAAATGTCAAATTACAAGCTGATAACAAGCACATAAGTGACCATCTAATTGATGCATCGATTAAAACCATAAAATATCTAAATGGTTCATATGGTGAATGTATGACCACAGTTAACCTTGAATATTATTTAAAAAATGTAAAGAATTCAATCCTAACTTTAGCTAGTAATAGCCTTGTAATTTATTTACCTTTAAAGCAAGCAATACATAAAAATTCATTAGATTGAAAAATCTTTTGGTTTTTCAATGAATGATCATATAAATTTTCAATTATTTTTTTTGCATCATTATTGATCCGAGATGGTCCAACCGATTATATCAAACATTAAAATCAATAGTAAACTTCTGGTTTAGTATGGGTTTCAATTACTCTAATATTTGTTTTATTTAATTCAAAGAATAAAGCGAGTATTTTTTTTCAATACATACTTTCTATCTAAGATAATAGATGTAATATAAAAGTATTAAGTATCTCTTTCATTCGTTGTCTCAATATGATATTTATTAGACGAATATCTTTAAAACTTAATAAACTTCTTTGAAGCTTAATAAAAAATAATACATCATCTGTTACTTTATTCCTCAAGGTAGTAAAATATTAACTCTATTAGAGCCTTTAATTAATCTTGGATTACCATATATTGAATTGATATTAGTTTTTTTTTATTGTCAAGCAGGAAAAATATTTTTTGTCTTTAAATATAATGTGTGTTATAGCAATATCTGCTAGAAATATATTTACATTATAAATCTTGGATCCAACAATTTGAATATCTATATTTTTTTAATAAAATAAGATATATACAATAAGAAACTTGCAAGTTAACATAAAAAAATATTAAATATAAAATTAAAATACATAATAAGAACATATCATTTAAATATAATAAAAACATATTAAAAGCATCTTCATAATATAGTTATACTAAATATACCAATTACTATTAAGTTCATTCTGGAATATATCTATTACCAATTCAATGATCAATTCCTTTCTTAGAACAAGAAAATCAACAATGAATATTTCCATTACCAATCATATAATTAATTCTTCTTTTAGCTTGGACAAACATTTTGATGTGCTATGTCAACTTGGCCATGGTTAAAATTATCTCAAGATGTTTTATTTTTCAACGATGCTTGATAAAATTAAAAACGTATAACAGGTACGTGACTGATAATCTTTCATACCACATCAATAACAATATATTTTCTATATTAGTTTTATTCTTTTTATTTTTATCTTTTCATTATTTATTCATTTTTGATAGGTTACAAGTATTCATCCACTTTTAGTGGATAATCTACATTTGATGGGTTATCTACTTCTAGTGGATTATCCATTTTTTAGTGAGTTAAGACATCCATCAACTTTTGATGGTAAAATTATCTATCCACTTCTAGTGGTAAAATTATTCTTAAGTTCTGATGATAAAATTATCCATCCACTTCTGGTGGTAAAATTATAATTAAAATAGTGATAGTGTAAATTATTATGGCCATCATAATTAAATGATGTTGCATTCATTTCAACGAATGGATATATTCATTATATGACTATAATTATTAAATGATGTTGCATTCACTTTAAAGAATTGATGGATTTATAATTTTTTATTAGTAGCTCGTTTGTCGTATTTATTTCAGAGAATGAACGGATTCATAATTTTTTATTTGTAGCTCGTTTGTCACATTCATTTCAAAAAATGGACATTCATAGTTTTTCATTAATAGCTATATAATAGCAAATTCATTTTCCAATCAAAAGACAAAATATATACTACATGATTAAAAATTCATATTAAGATTGATTTTTAGGGAATGAAAATACTAAAAAAAATCAAGTCACTTATTTGATTTTTTAAAACCAGAAATCCAAACACAATCATTGAAATCCTTTTGAAGTTTGAAGATGATGAAAATATAATAATTTTAAAACTTGAGAAATCAGAAAATCGTGCCAAGAACATGTTATGAAATAAATTTGAAAAAACAACTATAAAAGAAATATAAAAATAAGTATTTAGAGGAAAAAAAGTATTTAAAGGGAGTAAGAAGATCCTATTCAAATGTATATTACAAATGAAGTGAAATGGCTTATTTATAGGCTAATAACCCCTTATCTAGATTGAATTTACAAGATTAAGATAATACTAAGGGATTAGATGGATGGATAAAATCCTAAGGTTGATCCAATCTAATTTATATAAAAAACAAGATATAGATAATATAAATGGATATTTACAAAAATATTTATACAACTTTATTATAATTTTTGGTTTTTAATATGAAACATTAATTTTTTTGATAATGTATTAAAAATTTATCATTAACTTATTCATAATTTATTTCTATAATTTTTTAATTTGTAATTATTGTAATAGATACAAAATATTAATAATTTTTTAAAATTGATCAATAATAATTTTTCAATAATTTTTAATGATTTGTAATTGAAATATTGAATATTTATTAATAAAATTTTAAATAAATTTAATAATTTAATAATAAATTATAATTAAAATATTAATAATTTATATTTAAAATTTTGAATTTATAATTAAAATATTAATAATTTATATTTAAAATTTTGAATTTATAATTAAAATATTAATAATTTTAATTTTTTATAATTGAAAATAATAATTTTGCAAAATAATTAAGAGTATTTTTGTTCAAAAACTTTTAGTCCATTCCGCCTTGTGCAGAATAATTAATACTTAGGAAAATTGGTATTAGCTATTTTGTGTTTTTAAGAATTAATGTTCATTACTTGGAATTCCCATTTCTTGTTCAAAAAATGAATCAAACGAAAATATAGGAATAGACGAGGAACAGGAGAGATCCAACCAAACGTCCGGTTAGTATTCATGCCTCTTGATTTAGATAAGGAATTTAAGAATTTTAAAATTAAAGTATTTTAAAATGCATCAATTCAAAATAACAACATTTTATCCATTGTTTAGATAAGTATTTTTTAGAATTAAATATTGAAAATTGAAAAGTGATGAGATAAAAAATTATTTATAACAAAGAATATTGATTTTAGGGATAGAAAATCAAAAAAATCAGAAACATATGCAATAAGGGGATTATTGGATTCTTAAAGGTATAAAGATATTATTAATAAAATGAAAAAAATATAGAAACATATTTTAAAAATGAGTTTTTGTAGTTAGAGTTAACAAATTTGTTGAGTAAAAACAATGTTGGTATTTTATTAGAAAACCAAAAAAATTCACAAAATTTTACTTTTATTTTGTGTTGAAATTTGATATAAGAATTTGAGCCCTTCAAAATCCTTCACGGAAATTCTAAAGACTTTGACAATTCTGACTTTTATTTTGCCAAAGGAAGGTATCTTTTAATTTAATTTTAAGGTACTCTTTTCAAATTGAAACACACAATCTTTGATCTTCATTCTATACTATACTAGGATGGTGTCTGTAACTACGTTATGAAAAATATAACAGGAAATATAGATTATGTTGCAGTTAACTTCAATTTAATACCTTCAAAAGAGTTTGTAAGAAAAGCCATATTGTATTACTTAAGTGCATGAATGTATGGTTTTTATTAGTAAACGAAAGATAAATTAATATTAATTGAAGATAGTTATTTACTCTGATTTTAATTACTGAAAAATTGTATCTACATGTATGGTTATAAAACAGTACTTATTCAAAAAGACAATAATCTTATAAAAAATTATTAAATGTATAATAAAATATTAAGAAATGAAAAAAAATATAACCTTTACTATTGACAAATTAAGATAAATAGTTGTAAAATATAAGACAACAGTATAATGTAAAAATCCTACAATATAATAACGTTACTAATTTTTAATAGTATTTATCTTTTACATATAAAATAAATGGTTAAAGGTTGTCAAATACAGTTGATTTGTTTATGCAATGATAACTGTGTGTTATGTATATTAAGAAATAAATAGACTTTCTTAATTTTTTTATTTTGTTCAACGAATTGGATGGATATTTATTGGGATTTAAATATTCCTGTATAAAAGAGATGTTTTAATACTATGAATTTAGGTTCATGCAAAATAAGAGGATATAAACAAAAAATAATATTAAATTATAATTGATAAATATTAAATGAATCTATCCTCTAAGAATTAAAAGTTAAAAATTATTGTTTCCAAGTATTTTTTAATTAAAATAAATAAAACTAATAAAAAAACCCTTCAAATATCAAAAACTACGTAGTTTTGACATAATCTGCACAAAAAAAAATTAATCCAATTGAGAATGACAGATGTCACTCAATTAACTTAATCAATTATCATACTTTTATACATATTATTAGATAGTTTTGCAAAAAATATATGTATTATTAGATATATATATATATATATATAAAACAAATTTAAGGCTGTTAATTATATTTGTTTTTAGTAATACATTTCTTATATTGGGAAAACTTAAATATTTTTAATTCTTAAATTGCATTTTTTCTCATTTAGTAATTACTAATATTATGAAAAATGCTATATCTTTATAGTTTATATCATGTATGCAAATACCCTTGCCAAACATATACCGAAATGCCGCTGAAGTACCCTTTGCGTAGTAACGGCTAAATTAATAAATGTTTTGCTAAAATTAAAGTGTGAAAAGAAAATTTTAACAACATACAAGCTAAACAAATACAATTAAATAAAAGTCAAAATTTTATTGTAATTAACATCAATTTGCCTCTAATTTATTGTTTTATTAACACGGAACAGTGTTTTTACAAAGGTATAAATAGGTGCTTCGTTTTTTATTATTTATTATTATTATATATTTAAAAGGGAGTATACGTGCAAGAGAAAGTGATGCCCACTGAAACAAAATCGGTACCCCCGCAGTGGAAAACCTCAAGTTGTGAAAGAGGAAATCATATCAATGTCGTTGAATACTGCCAACTTCATACCTGACAAACAACAGTTTAGTCAGTTAGTGCATGGAATTTACTTAGGATTCCAACCTATAGGGTTTAGTTTATTCATTTTCAAAAAAGAATAACAATAATTCAAGTCTGATTTGAATTCTACTTTCCTCCCACTTTATAAAACATTTAGACATCCCTAGCTAGTACATTAGTTTTTTTCCTCAATGGAAACCTGGGTCCTTATCTATCCGTACAGGGCTGCCATGTTTGTCACCTTATGATCATCGAAAAAGACATCATTATCATCGTCTTCTTCCATATATCAACAAAAATTTTATTGTTATGGGTGCCTTATCCTTTCAACTTCTATATGATAGTCGGCAAATCCAGCCAATTTGGTTTGATTGTGAAACTACATATACATCTTCTTTCTGATCAACCATAATTTTAAAGTTAAGAACATTGAACCAAATTCTTTATTTAATGCATGGAATTAAATCTATCTATCTTCAATCGGTAAGTGGTTGAGGGAAGTTTTCCTATCCTTTTATAAGTCTGAGTGAATCTCCAAGCTTCCATGCGTTGTATCCCTTTTTATCTTCAATTTGGCTTTCTTTTGGACATTGATTGCTATTAAGCCAAAAGGTAAGATGAAGGATGGATATGGAGATAATTAGATAAGTCACTTACTTTTCTTTTGTCTTTCCTTTTGGTTTCCTAAGGTATATCCTTGAAATACAATTTCCAGCTATAACAGTTGGTGATTTGACGTTGCTGGGACCCTTTCCTAATAAGGTCCACGTCTGCATGATGGACTTCCACGTGGCTAGAACCAATGCTGTAATTAAAAAACTATGGCAGATCAAATTGGGAAGAACCAACTTTTTTGACATCAAATTAAAATCTTTACTTTTGAGTGATGAAAAAAAAATTAAAATAAAAAAAGTGAAGATTATGGGGATATTACAAAAGTTAAAACTATGATTTGATACCATTTCTGGCACAAAATAAAGCATCCTCCCACACGTGCACAGTTAACTGTGAGTTTACTTTTGTAATCTTCTTTTACAACTACTAGATTATCTTAATTAAAGTGATTTAATTAGGGAGAATATTTCATTTTTCTGTCCATATCTCAACTGTATCCATCTCTTGACCGACATTCCATCGTCCTCTTTTTTTAAAAAAATAAATTTTCTTTTATAACTTAATTACAAGAATAATTCTTATCTTCGTCATTGTTCATCATCATGGCAATGTCATCACAATGTTCATCGTCATTGTTACTCATATAATTGTTAACTTACTTTGCGGCTTGCTTTACTTTGTGGAGTGTGGGCTGCCACATTTATCAATTGTGAAAAATAATCTTTTTTTTCTTCATTAAGTATGAACACAATGGAAGTTAGTACAAACACTCTATATATTTCCATCATTCAAATCATATTAAACCTTTTTTTTTTTTTGAAAAACAAAAATCATATTAAACCCTAGAAACAATAATTTAATTTATTACTTAAAAAGAATCCTCAAATTGAGATGGTTTAATATCATTTAAATTTAATGATAATCTCACACATATCTTTTTTTTCTTAAAAAATGAAATATTTAAATGATGGAGTATAAAAAAATAATAATAAAATCTAATTATAAAGTCTTTACTTGATATGATATGATTTGGTTTCAAGATAATCTTTATACATGTATGAAGAAAAAAAATATCATAATTTAAATTTTACGACACATGATACTAGAAATTGAACAATATATTTATTTAATATTTTTATATATCAAAAATCATAAAATTTGGAACTGGAATCTTTACCCAAACTATGATACTTTCAATCATTCATATATGACAAGCATCGTCAGATTGGTGCTGTCATTAATTTGTTTAAGTTGACTTCGATATATACTTTGTGAATTAGGTTTACTTTAGAATTAGTTAAGAACCGAGCTATAAAACACTTAACCCCAGGATATGCTTAGGTTGGACTTTGACTAAAAAACGCTAGCTAGTAACATTATATTTTGATCACGCCATCCCCTCTTCATCCAAGCATGCATCGAATCCATAAGCAAAGAGAAACATAAAATCTTCATGTGACCAAAAAAAAGAAGAAGAAAGGAGTTGCAATATTGGTTAAACTCTTTCATTTGCAATTTTCTCTCAGAAAAGACATAATGCACATGCTATATATTACAAAATAATTAGTGTGTAGAAGCCAGTTCTAGCAATCTTTTCAAGTCCAACCGTCTCCCCCATCAAAATTAACTTCAAACTAACTACAAAAATAATGTAATACTCTTCCTCTACGGCTCTAGGAGAGGCAGCAGCGCCCCCACATGGGGGAAGTGAGATGCCGTGGTCCATGCTTTCTCCATCGATTAGGTACTAACTTGACACATGACTGCCAAAGAGCACCAACAATTTTTTTCAACATTTTGTCGGCATTGGATCCAACTTTTTTTTATTTTTGAGAAGTATGTAATTTTACTGCTAGTTGCCATAGAAAATATGTTGAATTGCTTTATAGGCAGTGGATCCAACTTACTAGCTAGTCTTTTACTTAAGAGTTGATAGAAAATTGGGCATCCCACATTATTGAAGTGGTTAGGAACCTTATTGCTAGCCAGGGTTCTTCTTCTTTGATTAGTCCATTTCTTTTCAAACTTCCTATCGTGGCAAGACTTTTAGAATTTTCTAGGACAATCCACCAACCCTAGTTGGTGTGGAGGAGAGTAGCATATGGACTCTGAAGGAAAATTGGAATTTGAGGAATCAAATGAGAACGTGAAGTGTCTAGAGAGTTGAGTGTACAAATCCTTACAAAGTGGAAATAAATCTTTGCATTAATTCCTACTTCCTAGTAAGTTCTTATTATTCCTTTCCCTTCCATGAGTACTAACCCAGTTGTGCATGCATCTGTGATTCTTCTATGACGTTGGTTTTTATTCCTTTCGGCCCTTCACCATAGTTTTTGTCTACAACTCCTGTTGGGGGTTGACCAAATTCCCTTTTGGGCATAATGTGTGAATCAAATAATGCCAAAGGTACATTGTCTCAAAGCTCCGCAGCTGTTTTTCATATTACCTAAACCCAATTTTAATCTCAACATTCATCAACTATTAAAGTTAGGAAACGGTTAAATACTCAAGATTTACTTACACAAACGTCTCGATTTAAAACATAAGTATCGAATGGAAGTATTTTGATTTTTTTTTTTTTTTGCTTTTTCTTTATAGTATGCTTTACCCTTTTTTTTTTATATATGTGGTGGAAATTGAAAGACGTGAGGAGATATATATATGGATCTCTAAAACAATAACATAAAATCTCCTAAACAAAACACAATTTGCACACGCTTTTGGTTATACTTATTAGTTTTTGATGCCAGGAACCAGCAATTCCCACGTCAAATCCGCGTGCTTAAAGCTTAATTTTAAGATCAAAATATTCAAAGCTGGCATGGCTTAGAGAGCAACAAAAGATTTGGAAAAAGATTAGCAAGGTACTTCAAGATTTGCCATATTGGAAGAAACTGATTCTTTAACCATAATAAATACATATATAATTAATTACATAGGTGGAACTCACAGTCTATATGCAAGTGGGGGAGGGGGTGAAAGGGATAACATATTGAAGATTTTCTCCTTGAAAATTATGAAGCATGCACTTGGAAGGGTTTGGACCTTGATCTTGATAAGGAAATACTTTGATCGAGAATACTGGGGCATCGCATATAGTGGCACAAAATCTGATTGATGGGATCTTTAACGGTTCTGAGCTCCCCATAGTCTATCTCAAAAGCAATTATATTATATATATTTTTTATTTGTTTTGAGTAGGTCAAGAATTTCACTTTCCCAACCCAACAAACCTATTTGCCAACCATGTGGGTAAAGGGCCTTCTGCCTTAAATGGACAAGGACCTTCATTGGCCCTTTCTTAAGCTTGTCTTACTTGTGAAAAAGATTTTAGTTGAACACTGGGTAACACCTTTGATGTCGGGATCGGATTTGAAAGAGGGCCAGCTATTTCTATGTATCATGCGAGTTAATAACTTGATGGGATTCACATGTTAATTATACGTAACTGGTTTGTGTTGAGCAAGAAAAATATATATACATGAAAATAAGATTTTTTTTTTCCTTCTCAAGATAGAGAGAGAGATACGTGAGATATGGGTGAATGTCTTCTCTTTTGACCAAACTTATGGCACCAACTACTTAACTTATTCATAAAGTTTGTAGGTAAAAATTATGAGGAAGAAATACAAAAGACAAATGTATAGGTTAAAAATCTGTGTCCCCCTTTTTCATCACTTTGCTTTGATTGGTTAAACAATGAGGAACAAAGACAAATATTGAAAGCCAATGAAACGGTCAAAAAGGAAGAGAGCTTAGAACTGTCATGAAGAAGAAAAGAGTCCGCAAAGACCAGAAATAAAGAATGGTTGAAAAGAATAAGATTCAGTGGTCACCACATACATCATTTTGTTATATCTGTTATAAGCATAAAAGAAAAATGCATTGAAATCTCCCGCATGCTTAATGGTCAGTGTCAGGCATTTTCAAGTTAAATTCTCTTGTAAACCTATTCGTGAATTACCAACATTTCTATAAGGTCAAAAGCTTCAAACTTTTCAATGTATAATACTCACCAAATATAGAAAATTCAACAACCAAAGGGGAAAAAAAAAAAGAAAAGTTAAGAATCGGTGCATTGACAAGGAGTAAGTGCAACATGATTAGTAGAATGCCTTTGAAAATAGCATACCTGTCCAAAAAAACCTAATTGATTTTATTCACATTGGAAAGAAGGGGCCAAAAGATATTGTAGTATATAATGAATAAGGAAACCAGCTTTGTTTATACTAAATTAATTAACTTTTTGAGAAAAACGTCTCAAACTCGGCTTTGAATTTCCCGTTCTACCCGTGGAAAAAAGGCAACGGTCAACAAGCCGTGTACAGAATTTTGTGTCCCTGTAGACAAAAGAAAATATATCACGAGGGAGCTTGCGTTTCCCACAAGGGAAAAATTGCAGTGTTCCAATAATTGGTCCATGGAACTTTTTGACTTGGAGATGCTGCTGCAGGATTGCAGTAAGCTAGAGAAACTGTTGTGCTGCCAAATCTACACACGATCATGTTAGGATTGAAATATGATGGTGTTTGGTCACCAATAATTTATTGCTCAAGACCATTGAACTCTTGATCCACGAAACAATCTCATCGAGGCCTCTAAACTCATTTAGAGATGTTCATATACTCAGAATTTGTTATCATAGAAAAAGTCTACACCTAGAAGCTTGAAGAGTTGCACTGGTTCAACCTATGCCGCTATATCCCATTTTCCCACTCCAGCCAACTCCAAAAATACTCAAGTTGGGTTGTTTAATGTGAAGTTTTGGAAACTGAGCTTCAAAGTTGCAGTTGTTAATTCAGACCAATTTGGAAACCAAGAGGAGCTGAAGCAGTCCTGGTCCAAGAAGCCCTAACTGCAACTCTCTGTTGTTACTAAGGCTGTCCATTTGTGTCAGATCATGGAAAAAGTTTAGCCCACCTGGAATGGTACATGAAGATTAACAGGCCCCGGTAAGATGGTTACACAGCTTGGAATAAATTTTAAACCAATTATATTCATAAAGATGGGCCAAATTTGGCAAATTTGTTGAAACTTATGTCACAGAAGAAATGATTATACAATGGCTTTGGGCTTTATTTAGCATGTGATTGATTGATATGGGGCAATCTTAGAATTCTTGGGCCCCCACGTGTGTAATTACAATCAGACTAGAAAACCTAAAAATCTCAAAATCATGGGCGACATACATTGACCATTCAACTTTAAACCGATTGCATGGAGAGCCCTTGATTGGCCCAAAGGAATGCCTGCCCGTACCCATCACATGTACTATAATCATTTCATTAGTGCTATCATCTATGGCATGACGGCAGCAAAGGAGGAATTACTAACCAATGCAGTATGTCACCATTTTCTTTCTTAAGGTTAGTAGCATCTATTTTAACTTTTCTTGTCAATTTTTCCTCTCATTTTCTTTTTCTGTTATCTAGTTCACCCTATATATGAAAGAATATTGCATGTATGTCAGGTTTTTAGCTATTTGGACAGATAAAATGTCATGCGAGTAAAAAGGACAAAGTTGTCAAGGATTGATGAATGATGACCTCTCATTTAAGAGTGTGTAAATGGATATCTAATAACCGAACTAATCGAACTTCTATTTAAAAATAATTGAAATTAAACCGAATTAAATAATTAATCAACTTAATCGAAACAGAACTAATTCAGTTAGTTTGGTTCAATTTTCAAAAACCGAACTTAATAAAAATTTTTTATTTGTATATATTTATTTATATTGTATATTTGAAAATAAATTAATATTACAAAAATATTAAAAATAACCCTAAAAATTATGATAAATAAAATAAATACTCATATAATTTATATAATATAAACAACAATAAATAATTAAAAAATAAATAAAAATATATAATTCAAATTTAAAATTTTTTTATGTAAAATCTACATAATATCTTTATTTAGGTTCGATTAATTCGATTAATTTATTTAAAAAAATTTTTAATCAAAACCAAATCAAAATAATTTTACTAACCAAACTAACCCAATCAAAAAAATCAAACACATTTTGATTCGATTAGTTGATTCGATTTATATTTGCTCGCTCCTACTCCCATTCCATATCTAAGAGAAAGTAAATGGAGAGTTTCTTATGGAACAAACTTTTGACCAAATCATCCAACAACTAGGGCCATGAAACCCTGAAAGCCTACCAATTTAATTATCATCGAGCTTTCTGGCTGACCTTGGAGGTCATCCACGACAACAAGTTTGTGATCTCTGTCAGTTGAAATTAATGTTTGCAAGTTTGCCACATGCTGATCTACATGAGCTTGGTTGTTGAGAAATGTCCACAGTCCTTTCCATATAGCACTATTATTTTTAAAATTTGATGAAAAAAATGTATTAATTAAATGAAAAAAACATCTTTAAAATAATATTGTACCTATCCTTAAACAATGTCTGCAGACATCCGACTGAACCAATACTTTTATTACCTTCAATTCAATTAAAGGATAATAATATCGATGCAGAAAACACTGTCTATGACTCTATGCTATAGAGCATAGATTACTAGATTAGCTGCACAAAGTTGGAAGGGCTTGACAAATTGGGCATGGTGAATATCCTTGTGATGGTTGCTTTTAACCGTTTTTACTCCCAATTAACTAGTTGAGTTCCAACTACCAACTGGGCCATATGGTAAAGACAAGGAGGTGGTTGGTTGATCGTTTCAACTCCAACAAACAATTTTCCTGCGCAGCACATGTCGCCCATGGCACTGTGTTTCCTACGAAGGAAAGTCTACAGATAATCAGTATGCTCTTCCATGGTCTTGTTTTCTTATCTTTTTCATGACATGTAATGGTTGGCCTCTGTTACTTTTTGTGAAATTTGGAAAAGCTTTTGCCTCTTCTTCATTCCATGGTGGCAAAACAAGCCTCTCTGATCCACTGCTTTCTCTCTCTAATGCATCCACCATGGAATAAGTACCTTAAAAGTCATATAAGGTTAATTATGATGATGAGATTCTTAGCTTATGTTAACTTATCTTTAGAGTACAAAAGCACCCTTCAAAACCACATCATTGAGTAAGACCTGTAAAGTTGGAGAAACAAGTTTGCGGTATAATTGACCTTTCTTAACCCTCTAAGGAATCCTTGAATAACTTTAGGAGGATGCAAGCTTCATTCCATTCACACTACTTTTTTCCTCCTATTGGATGCTTTATACAGAATTTAAGGGAAAGTTATGAAGAATTCAAAAAGAAAAATGATTTCATACTGTATTTTTACATTGTGAAAAGACCAAAAGAAAAAAAGGTGGATTGGGGGGAGGGAAGGGTGTTTGTTCTTAAAGCTTTGAAAGGATTCCAAATGGCCGGAGAAGAGCCTTTCAGAGAGTCTCTTTCTCTCCTTCCATTTGATTTTGTAGTGTGAACTCGTCTTTGCACACTTCGAAGAAAGAATAAGAATATTGGAAAGACTGATATTTTTGGAGGGTGGTGGCCTGGCCTGGCCTCGCCTCCAAAATTCCCCTTATCTCAGACCCTCAGGGGATAAGATTGCGTGTGGTTTTATGTGCCAATATGGTGGGCTGACAAAACCAAGTAATGGTTTCCGTATTCCCACCTGTCACAACCCTTTGCACATAACCAAAATCTTAGAACCTACTTAAAGTGATGGGGAGAGATATCCCAGATGCTTCCATTTTAGTTATTTTTTTTCTTTTCTCTTTAACCCATTTTTTTAGCTTAAATTCTGGTCATTGGCTAGGGTATCCTCTTTCATAGTAAAAGTTCCCATATTTGTATCAAAAATCTAACAAAACGAATAATATCAATAGCAATTCTTATCTCAATATTTTTGGACAATATCAAACAATACCATACTCTTGCTTCGTTCTACAAATATTCATATATATCAATAATATATACGTTGAAGCATGTATACAATGGGTGATGAGTGGTTTTAGGCATCAAAAACTTTTCTTCCTTGGATCCATTTGGCAGGGGAGAGCTTTAGTCAACTGATTAATGTATTCAATTATTGAGCATACTTGTTCAATCCCAAATGACATTTGAAAGAACATTGGCATGCAATTTAATTAATGACAGCATCTCAGAATTTTCATAGCTGATGCAGATTACTGAAACGAAATTCCATTGCCATCGCTGTTGGAGCATGTTCTTGGTAGAGTCCTTTGCTGAGCTTCACATGAAATTTTCCACTCCTCAATAGATTAGAACCCCAATTATTCGAACCCCATTGGTCAACCCTTGAATTTTGATTTCATTTGGGAGGCAATTGGGTGACCCCATTCTTTCCAATCAATCCATTGTCTGTATCCAATACTGACACCAGAAAATATTACCCCAGGGCTACATGTCAAACCCCGTATAATAATTCATTTGGTTCCATTATGAATTTGTTCATCTTTTCCTCTTTGATTTTTGTCCAATTGCCCCAATGGTGACTCCCCAACTAGTCCAAAGAGTCTGAGACTTTCTTTGCTTTCAAGTTGTGTAAGAAATTTTCTCCAATAATGTGATTGAGGGCTTAATTCAAGTCTTAAAGCACATATGAAATTGTCTTAAATTCAAACTTTTTCAGCCTTGATTGTATACAAAGAATAGAAAAAGCAGTACAAATTCAGATTTATATCTTAATCACAATCTTAACAATATGTATAATTTCTACAAAGAACAGGTTGATGTGATATTCATGGTATTTTCTCAATTGAGTTAGTGATGGGTTACGTGTTTTTTCCCTCTCTTAAATCTTACTCTACCAGGTCAAGACAGTGGGCATGCAATTCAGTAAGTAATTTTCAGTTCTTGATCAATTAGGAACCAGCTCTTGTTTCCATTAAATTACAGCACTTTGAGTACTAAACAACTTGAAACCAGAAAGAAAGTGAAACCTATTCAAAGAGTTCTCAGTATTAATGTATTGAAATTTGTGTAAGGATATCATTTTCCTTAATTTATATCGGATTATTACTGTATAGACCTATAAAAAAAAGGTTCATAACTTTACAAACGACTTTATAAAATTATCAAATATTTATTTTGAAATTATTATAACTATAATTTAATGGACATGTGATGGTAACCCTCCAACCACCACTTTGTAAAGTTGATAATTTTTCACTTTTATTTCCTCAATCTAATTTGGTTATGGGCTTTTTAGCTCCTTAGGCTTTACCTTTTTGATTTATCAACTTGATGAGTGACATAAAGAACAAAGAAGGCTCCATCCATGGAAATCCCAAGACCCCCTAATCTTACATTTGGATTTTTGTGCAAGTCAAATGCAAAACTCAATCGTTGGATGAGAAGTAAAAATCATACTCACTAAGTTTTTTCTATAGGCACGCAATAGGGCAGCCCAAGATGATGTTGCTTTGATCATAACTAAATTAATAAATGAATAAAAGGGATAGGAAGAGAGACCTCTCAGTGGCGATCAAATAAGACAGCCTTTACCCATCTCTACCTAAATTAGAGATTCAATGTCAAGCACAGAGTGTAGACAGGTTGAACATGAAAAATTCTCCACAATCAGAGGATGAAAATACAAATATAAAACAACGTAATCAATTGGATTTATTTGTTCTGCTTTAGAAAACATGGCTCCATCTCATAGATTACATCAAAATTTTGTTTGTTTAACATTGTTTAAGAGACAAGGAATGATGCCTTAACAGACAGATTAAGGGCAGAAACACGTGAAGAAGCAGAATCAAACACCAACACATGCACACCATTTATATTTACACAAAGATACAGAAAAATAAACAAAGGTACATTAAATATATATTCAAAAGACATTAAAGCTTTTTTTTTTTTTTAACTTTACACCGGCCTACAATAATGAAAGCAAACATAAACTAGAAGCTCTCCAACGGCCATTGCTAGGAAAAAAAGTACCAGCAAAGACCAATCTGGAAGGAGATGCTTCTGATCTCTTACACATATTAACATGATACAACTTCTATACTGACCCCTAATTAATCAAAGCTCGGTAGCACCTCTACAAATTTCAAAAATTTCATTGTAGAGACCTACTAGAGACACTAAAACAGCCTACCTACATGACAAAAGAAAAGATACTTGACCTAAGAAAATACAAGAAGATTGCATGATAGTAGTTTTTTTTTTTTTTTCCTAAGACTCAGATAGTTCCCTGATGGCTTCCCAATCAATTTCCACTGAAGGGTATTTTTCCAAACCAAAGTTTTCATTGTCTTCCCACTTTGAATCAGAGAAATCCAAAAAGGAGATATCAGATTCTGGTGAAGAAGATCCTGCCAATGACTCATCAGATAACTCCGGGGATGATGATGATGACAGTGAATTTTCCACTTTAGGATCAGAAAATCTTGGAGACTGATCAAACTCCTCACTCTTCACAGGGTAATCAAACTCAACCTTAGGCTGTGAAGGAGCAACACTGTTAGGTTTTGAATCGGAAACAGAACAAGTCTTTCCTGAATTCCCTTGTTTCTGCAAGCTCTGGCAGATGGCTTGCAGCTTTGCGTCAACTGAAGAATGGAGAGGCTTGTAATCACCAAATTCTCCAGAAACATGAGCTCCTTGGTGCTTGAGGTGAGGGAAGTTGAGCCTGGCAAACTCTCCTCTTAGCTTATAAGCAGCCTTGTCATAAGCCAAAGCTGCTTCTTCTGCTGTATCAAAAGTGCCAAGCCAAAGGCGGGTTCGGTTCTTGGGGAGTCTGATTTCAGCTACCCATTTGCCCCAGTGCCTCTGTCTCACTCCCCTGTAGAGTTTTGTAGGCTTGGAAGGGGTGGAGACATGTTTCATAGGGACAGCTTTCGGGGAAAGAAAGTTGAGCCTTTGGTTTTGAAGGGATGATGTAGTAGCCATAGAAGCAAGCTGCTGTTGCTGCTGCTGTTGTTGTTGGTAGATTTGGGCTTGAATTTGGAGGATTTGAGAAGGAGTGAGTTGGTTAAGCCCAATTGAACCTGTCTGCTCGAAACCCATCAGGTTGTTATAGTTAGAGAACCCATGACTAGAAAACAAGTGGGTGCTCGATGGGGAGCAAAATTCAGGGTACAGGTTAGGCTGTGAAGGAGAAGTGAGTTGCGAGTAGGAGCAAGAAGGGTAAGAAGAAAAAGAACAAGTTGGAGAGGATGAAGAAGATAAAGAAGAAGAAGAAGCTAAAGGAGAGGTAGATGAAGCACTTTTCATAAAAGGTTCAAGTGCTTTCATTAACTCTTCTCTAAAAGGATCTGAGAAAACTGAGCTGCTGCTGCTATTATACATATCTATAGCTGCTGCCATATCCAAAAACTAGTTAAAACTTGAAACAACCTGTTTCTTAACCAAAACAAAAGAACAGGCAAAATAGTATGATAAAAAAACAACCTTGAGGGACCAAAAATAAGCCCTCTTAGCTGACGAAAATAAAGATTAAAACTTCGTAACTAAAAAAAAGCAGAAACCTGGATCTCTATTCTGGATCACCTGGCTTTCAAAAAACACAACCCCGGTAGGTTTGTTTTCCGCTGCTTTTGACGCAAATATTTCAGCTTGAAAGACAGACGATGACAGAAAGGGATTCAGAGAAGCGGGGAATTACAGAAAAAGAGGGAATTAAGAAGAAAACTGAAATGATCAAACACTGTTGCAAAATCTAAAAACTCTATCAATTTTTTTTTTTTTTGTCTGTGGCCTCACTTTGGTGTTTACGCTCTTGCATTTCCAGGGTCGCCATATCCCTACTTATATAACCCTCTACCCCCATGTGGCTTCTCTCTCCCTCCCTTTAGATCTTTCACATTTTTTAATTAACTTTTATTAGTCATTACTTAATTAATTTAATTTATCACCCTCCCCTCCCCCATCTCGTCAACTTCAACGATGCCCTTTATTCCATGAGGGCTACCTCAATGGGTATTTGCCATTTACCTGAAAGCAGAACGGGCAGGTGTCGGTTTCTGAATGGAAACTTTACACGTGTGAAGGCTTGATTGGTTGGAGATTCGTTTGACTGTAAAGAAATCGAGTGCAACTGCTGGCCCTTTTGTTTATCTCCTTTTGGAATTTAATGCGATTTTTTGTCCTTTAGTGTTGGTTTGCGGCATGCTCTGCGTCTGCCACTTTGCCACATCAATCAATATTTGTCATCATTATCACTAATCTTTTGGGCAATGATTTTGTGTTTTTGGTAGCACCATAGTGATAAATTTGTGAGCAAAATGGACCTCAAGATTTGAATCAGATAATTAGTCACAGATAACGGCTTAAATTAAAAGAACAAAAAAACAAACACTATGAGGTTCTTTTAATCATATTATATATATTGCATCTTTTATTAATTTTCAATGTTAACTATGAAATTTCATATAATTATATAAGATAATTTACAATCAAATGTTACTTTTAGAATATCATAGCTCTAATATCTTGAATAAAAACCATTTACTTAGATAATACAAATGGTTAGGATTTAGAAACAAAACCACCTAGGTTTACTCAAGTAATTGGGAATTGTAATTGAGGTTGAAAAAAAACACTGAAAAGGAAGGACTAGGACTCGTGATGCTGCTCACATGCAAGGTGACAAAAGCCATCAAAAGCAAATCATTGTTAATTGTTACCCACAAACAACAGTGTCTAATCCGAATTACCAAAAAGTTTAATTAGGTCATAATTGTTAAATCTTCAAACTCATCTCAAGAGCAAAGTGAGATTAATTAGCAATAAAATCTTAAAATGAAATAAATAATCCAATGTGGATAGGGCAGTTTGTGAAGAGAATGAAGCAATGAAAAGTTGAAAGGGTTTTTTTTTTCATTTTTGTTAATGTCAGGCCAAAACGAAAACCTTGGTTAAAGTTGTAATAATACTAACTAGTAAGTAATTAAATTAAAGACAAAACGAGTATAATCATGTGACCACTGACGACAAAAACAGGGTGCGAACGAGAGAGAGACAACATAACGTCAATTGCGGCGCCAGACTGAGAGGGAAAGGGGATTATGGAAAAAGATGATTGGGCAAATGGGCATCGGATTCTTCAGATTTGTGAAAGGTTTGAAGCTTGAAAGGCCAATTAGGCTCTGCCTCCATCACACATTTCTATGGAGCTCTTTCTTTTTTAATCTCTTTCTCATCTTAACTAACCTTGGTTAGTGTCGGCTGAGTTAAAGTTTAGCACTGCTTCACAGCCTTTTTATCTCATTGTTCACTCAAAACATATTATCATAAAAATTATTAATAAATAAGAGTTAAACAACACAAACTAAACCACTGTGATTGTTGGATTATCTAATATTTAAACATTTAAGAACATAATTATTAGTAACCCTTTTTTATTATAAACATAAATAAATTTATTTTTTTATATAGTATGAGATAAGGCATCATTGTTAAAATGGAGTTAGTTAAGAAATGATCATAATAATAATTTTATTCGATAATTAATAATTATTGAAAACGATTTTAATTATGCAATGGAAAATATCTGTCTTTCTACTTCCATGCTAAATTTATGTATTTTAATTTGGTGTATATTTTCAATTCTTTTTTTTTTTGTGTGTGTTACAATAATGGAGCTTGATATTATTCTGGGAAGCCGAAGACCGAATCTTGAAAGGAAAGACAAGGAAATAGGGGGTGAAAGAGACAATTCCAAATATTGGAGGAGGAGGGGGCCAGAGAAGGTAACCATGGTTAAGCGAAACCAAAGTCAAAACGTTGAGAACCGGGTTTGGGGGGGTGTTAGAAGTTGCGTAAGAAGGAAGCGAAAAGGATCCCAATTCCAATTCCAAAGCATTGGCGTGGGCATGTACGTAGGACATGGGACCTACCTTTGACGCGCTTACACGTCGTTTCCGACGTGGACATCACTTTCAAGCCACGCCTTCCGTCCCTCCTCCTCATCTTTTTCTACATTTCTCCGCATCAAATATTCAAAAATACCCATGCCATTTACTTCGGCTCCCATTCCTTTTCTATTTTGTTATTTTCTTTTTATATATTTTTGGATCTTCATTTTCCCATGTATAGTTGAGTGATTTTTACATAAGCAAACGAATAATAAAAATTTAAAAATGTATTACAAAATAATGAAAAACAATAACAAAAGCAAGTCGGAGCCCATTGATTTCATCTTAATTTTTTTTTTTTGCATTATATTTCATTTAGGTGAAAATTGATATCAATTATAAAGTTTTTCATATATTGAAAAAATTATTCCAAAATTAATATATGTTAAGATAATTGTACAAATTCAATAATTCAATTAGAATAAATTGTTGTTAATTGAATAAGTAGTCAATTAAATTATAACTGTTCGTTAACTCTCTAATTAAACTACAATCCTGTTAATTAATGAATCTTATATGTTGAGTTAATTTTTCTTTAAATTAACATAAAATAGGTCATATATACTCTATTAGAATCGAGAATCTGAGATTAACATATCAACAAAGAATCATGATAAATCAAAGCCAAAATTAGTAATTGATGATTTTACCATCAAACAAGCAAATCTTAATTAGTAAGTTAACTCTTCTTGACGTAAAAGGTTGATTAAGTTGAAGTTTTAAAAACACCTCTTGGATACATACACAAGGCCACCTTCTTTTCCTTCACTTGTTTTTGGTGTTTGAAACTTTAGGAATTAACAAAATGAATCCGAAAAGGAACATGTTAGAGTTTAGGGATGGCTTCAAGGACGTGAAAACCAGATCGTGGATGGAGAAAGGGCTAATTTGGTGACGCCAACACGGCACTACTTAATCTTTTCTGCTTTATTATTTTACATCTCATTTTCATGTTAGCCCTTGGAAGCTCTTTAGCACCGTTTTTCCTTTAAACAGTCTACCTCCTTTCTTTGTTTTTGGATTGCCTCATTTTGCTTTTCTTCTTCTTCTTCTTCTTTATGAAATCAAACTACTAAAGTAGCAAACTTTCTTGTTGGACTGACACTCAACCACATCAGCTAACATCAACTTCTTCTGGAATTAAATATATAATTAGCACAATTTTTCTTTTTCTCTTCCTAACTATTTGGGAGGTTGTGAAATGGACTTATTTACTAGAATGTTAATGAATCTTTTTCTTTTCTTTTTCCTTTTCCTTTTTGGATGTCATTGAATAACCTAGGTAGCTTATTATTAATATAATTTAAATTTGTGGCTCTTATAAGCTTGTTTTCTGTTTTGTTTTAACAAAGCAATAGAACAAGAACATGGCTCTTTATGAATAGGTAACTGATTGTTCAAGGAAATGTGTGGTCAAGTACTCAATTTCTTTGTTTAATTCATGCTATACTTAAAGTAGAAAATACCCAAAAAGAGCAAAAAAACAAAAACAAAAAAAGGGAGCTGGCTTATTGGTATTTGAGGGGGCAGAGCACGTGCCCCTTCATGTTACCCTTTTGGAGTTTATAACTTCATCGTGTGCCTTTCCAGTTACTCCCAAAAATAATTGTTTTTTTTCTAATTTCTTTTTATTTTCAAGAAAGGCAAATGGTCTTTGTCTTTCATTTTCTTGTTTTACTTAGAGGGAATTAATCGAGAATGATTTGTTAATTTTACGACCACTCATGGTCCGTGCTAAGATTTTATATATATATATATATATATATACAAGAAATCTTAATTTTATTCGATTGAGTGGAGAAATATAAAGTATTCAATTATAAGATATTTATTAAGATCTTTAAATAAAGTGTGTCATATTTTACAAAAAAAATCATATAATCAAAATTAATATTAATTAAGAACGAATTAGAATAATATTCAAATTCAAAATCACTTGTGTAGAGGATACCTAATGGCTTTCACATTCTTTCTCTATTGTGTTGACATATTGGGTGTATTAGGTATCTTGTTTTTTCTCAAGATTTTGTAGTTCGTAGAAGAAGCCTCTGATCTACTATATCATCCCATTCAGATTGGTCAGTATATAAGAGCGGACCTATCATTTATTAAAAAAAAATTTCTTGTTATATTATTTATTTAGAATTTTATATAGTTAATCATGTTAATAATTCATTATTTTTTTTCAATTTTATAAAGAATGGGGTCAAAGACTCCAAATCAAAGTAGACTTTTCAAAAAATAATTTATATATTAATATTTAAATACTGCATGAAAAGATAAAAAAAAAACTCTTTTATAATTTAAGACTTTATTAAAAAAAAATCAAAACTTAAATTACTCTCCTTTTCAAAAATTCAAGTCTTAGTTTTGGACACGCAATGATGCTTCCTCTTTTCAATCCTTAATTGTGTTTTTCACTCCCTTAAAATAACTTCAATTATAAGTAATTTTCAATCCAGATTAAGATTTTAAATAATTCATGCCTAAAATTTTTTTGATTAATTTGATATTTTTGGTTCATAATTATAATCTAACTAATAGAAAATAGTATTTCATGACAAATAACATATTAAAATTATGATTTATTTTTATTTTTTTTTTGTAGGTATATTGTTTGATTATTTGATTTTTATATTTAATTTTATGTGATTTCTACATGCTTATATCTATAATATATATAAAAGTATGATAATTGATTGGGTCAATTAGTTAACACCTATCATTCTCAAGTGATTTTTTTTTTTTACACTGTGTCAAAACTACGCTATTGTTGACATTTGAAGAATGTTTTCCTACTTTTGTTTATTTCAATAAAAATACTTGAAAACAATAATTTATAACTTTTAATGCTTAAAGAATAGATTTATTTAATATTTATCAATTACAATTTAATATTAATTTTTGTCTATATTTATACTACGTAAACCTGAATCCATGGTATTTAGATATCTTTTTTATACATAAATGTTTAAATTCTAATAAATATCCATTTAATTCATTGAACAAAATAAAAATGTCAAGAAAGTTTACTCATTACTCAATATACGTAGCACATAGTCATTATTGAATAAACAATTAAATCAATTGAATTTAATAATTTTTAACCATTTATTTTATATATAAAAGATAAATACTATTAAAAATTAGTAACTATTAGAGGGATTTCACTTTTTTCATATAATCAAAGCTTTAGGTTTTTTTTTTTTATGTTTATAAAAGTAATTAAAAATCAAACACACAAGTCTCGGAGCAAGACTAATTATTTGAAATTCCTTAATCAAGTTTACGTAATTTTTTATTAAAACCCATTAAATAAAAGCTAAACTTCAAATTGATAAATTGAAATATTTTTTTATATAATTCAAATGTACAAATTTTGAAAATTTTGAAATTAGTTTTGATACTTTTATTAAAAATTATGATAGAGTTTTTATTGTTCGATAAATATTAATCAAATTTTATGTAATAGATGATATTTATAGTAAATTTTTTCCACATCATTGATTTTCTCATTGAACTCTGTCAATTTTTTATTTTTATTTTTAAAACTAATTTTGACGAGAAACCTCACAAACTTGATTTTATATAAGTTATACCTTAAGTTTCAAATAGCCTAATTTTTTTTTTTAAAAAAAATCTCAAATGGCCATAACTAATTGGATCAATTAATTGACACTTGTCATTCTCAATTGAATTAATTTTTTTTTGTATACCTTATATCAAAACTACATTATTTTTGATATTTTTTATTTTTATTTATTCAATAAAAATACTTGAAAACAATGATTTTTTTAAGGCTTAAAGGATAGATTCATTTAGTATTTTATCAATTGTAATTTAATAATATTTTTTGTCTATATCCTTTTATTTTGTATGAACTTGAATCCATAGTATTTAAACATCTTTTTTATATATGAATATTTAAATTCTAACAAATATTCATTCAATTCATTGAACAAAATAAAAATGTAAAAAAAGTCTGTTTATTTCTCAATATTCATAGTACACAGTTATCATTGAATAAACAATTTAATCAACTGAATTTGATAATCTTTAACCATTTATTTTACATATAAAATACAAATATTACTAGAAATTAGTAACTACTTTATATGATAGGATTTTTACATTATACTGTTATCTTATATTCAACAACTATTTATTTTAATCTACTAATAGTATAGGTTATATACGTTCTCATTTCTTAATATTTTATTATACATCTAACAATTATTAATAGAATTATTGTCTTCTTTGAATAAATATTATTTTATAACCATATATGTAGGTGCAGGTTTCCTCTACCAGTAAAAACTATACGTTCAAGCAATTTAGTAATATAATATAACACAATAACAAAAATAAAAAAAAACAAAAACAAATGTATATAGCGAAAGGAAGAACAAACTATTACCATAGTTAGACATATCTGACAATTGTGTAACAGTTTATATTCCCTTAACATTTAGCTAAGTACAAGTCCTACATCTAGAAAGTTTATACACATCATCTAACAAAAATGAAAATCTTTCAAATCACAAATGTTATTAATTTTATGTAAATAATATATTTTTAATTGAAAAAAATTACTACATGTTTAACAATATTATTATTATTTTTGGTTAAATACTGTTTTCAAATGATATATTTATGAGCAATTTTTAGTTATTAAAACTAAGTAAATAACTATATTCAATTAATACCTGTTTATTTTTTTTTTTACTAACAAAAACCATACATTCATACACTTGATTAATACAATGTAACTTTCTTCACAAATTCTTTTGAAAATATTAAATTGAATCCACTCTAACATAATCTATATTTATTATAAATTTTTTTATAACATAATAACGAGTGCCATTCTAATTATCTTAATCTAATTATCTTAATTATGAACCCATTCAAAAAAATTTTAAATACGTCCTTGTTGGTATAGATATGCCGTTCTGGATGATGCCGACGCTTGACTTTCGATCTCTCCTTTGAGGTTCAATTATTGCACAAGAAACAAAAACGATACGCTTGCCCTTACCGCAGCTTGATGTTACACCATGCCTTTGCCATTTTGTATACGTATATATGTTCAATAATGGTCATTCTGGGATGATGCTTATACGCTTGAATATGCATCCATGCTGTTGCTGTTACCCACTTGTTTTCCACTTTAATTTCGAGTTTTACTCTTATACTTTTCCCACACTATTTGTCTAACTGATTAGATTTAAGTTTAAGAAAATGAATAAAATTAATTTATTTTAATATATATATATATACACATGTGTGAGTTTTATCCGTCTACTCATTTAATGATTAACATTTACATTAAAAAATTCAAAATATGCGAGTAATTGGATCAATATTTTTGTTGTTGTTGTTGTTGTTCATGGCCAAGAGAAAAGAAGGGTAATAGTTCCTTTGTTTGCTGATTTGAATCAAATTCAAAATTGGCAAGGGAGCATTGCCCTACATAGTACTAAAATTGTACTTGTTAGGAGGTGAATCCAAAGTTGGCCTTATTGTTGGTGGCATCTAACGATCATCACCATTCTTGAAGAAGGAGAAAAATTAATGGGAGCCCAAAAACTGATCACCTTATCGGTAGCTTGTAGTTTGTATTAGCTGTATGCAAATATCAATCCAAAAAGTCTTTTCTAGCCAACCAAACACTAATCAATCCAAACTAACTTAAACACAAAAAATAATAAATATATTAAAAAAATGGCAAACCATTTCCAGGCCACCAATTCAAAAAATATGTTTGCAATAATTAAATTCTTCAATTAGTTGACATTGATCATTTAAAAAGAATTAGTTGACTTGAGCTAATTGTCAACTCCTTATAAGTGTCAAGTAAGAGTGGTTGAGATCATCTTAATGATGAAGCAACAAAGCAATGTGTCGCATACTTATCCACACGACGGCTTGATAGGATTTTAAATTAGTATTTCATTCTAAAAATTGGTTTAACCAACGATAGTCCCCATTAGGGATTAGCTTTATGATCGAAAGCAATAGCAATTAATTAGCCAATTATCTAGCTAATGGTGATGATACATATATAGATTAATGCCAACATAAACTAGTTTTGCCACCACCATGAGCTTTCATTCGGTAACTAGGGTATTTAACTTCATTATAAAATGATATAATATATATTTTTCTTTGTTGATTGCAAAGAGGTAGGGTAAAAGGTATATATAGCCATTGTTAATATAAATCATTATCTTGATGACACGAAGATTAGCTTAATTTGTCTTGAGACTAGCCACACAACGTTGCTTAGGGTTGTTGGATTCATGATTCGAGCATTAATCTTTGGAATACAGCCGTCAAAGAATTTTTAATTTTAATATTTATTGTGAATATGATTACTTAGAATTTGATCTATCTTAAATTTTAATTATAGTAATATCATATTCGTTGAATTACGAAGATATTATCGTAAGAAAAAAAAGATTTGGATGGAGGACACAATGATTATAGCAAGGTGAAATTGTAGTTATGTGGCAAACCGGAATCATTCCTTGTGTGAACGATATATAGCTTTCTTGCATCTTTAAAGCATTTAAACTTTGTTTGTGGACAAACATCAGTACAAATTGATGTTACTTAACAATTATTTCAAGAGAATTGAAGTGTATATATATATATATATATATATATATATATATTTGTCTTATCTTAAATTTGGATGGTAAAGGCCAAGAATACGGTGCCGACTTTAATATTGGAAATGATGGCGATGAGAAATTTGATTCATAAATAATGATGTTTATGCAAGGAATGGAGTTTCAAGATAAATTTAAATAAAGAGATATATATATATATATATATATATATGTGTGTGTGTAATTAAATATTCACACAAAACAAGTAATTTATAATTACCCACAGTTTCCTAATAAAAAATAGATCTTTTAATACTTCATCAGGTAAGTGGAGGGATTAGAACATATTAATATGATTTTGGATATGAATAAAATTTTGATCCAAGAAAGTTCTGGATGAAAATGACTTGACTGGATCAGGTTTTTCAGATTCTCTTTTTCAAACTAAAATGGAGTTAACAGATGGAAACCCAAAAAAGATGATCCCTACATTTTCACTAAAAATTTGATCATCACACAAAATTCCTTTGAAAAACTTTACACGTAGCTGTCTTGTGCTAAGGATCAAATCCCCTACCCCTGACAACATAAAACTGTTGGCTACTCAATAATGCAACAAGCTTTGCACCAATAGTTTGGCTAAAAATCTCCAGAATATTTCATGGATGTTTTGCCATTGAGTTTCACTGTTGGAAGTCACCAATTTCGACCTTTGATTGCATGGTGAAAGTAGCAATCAGGAGTACGATTTCTGAGTGCGCAAAGATTTATCCTTTCCTTCCCAATGATGCCAACCTCCATCCTCAAGCATGTCACATCAGATTCTCCTTTTGGGCTAATCTTTTTGCATCCCTTGGGCTCATACCATGGCTTGTCTCGAAATTGTACAAGGGACCCGAAACAAGACATGGAAAGTCCGCATCTGCTTCCAGGTCCTTTCTTCTGGATTATTCTTTTCTGTTCCTCTCTATCCCTATCTCATTCTCATATATTTTTTTAATATTTTACCATTCATATGGGTGAATCCGAAAATCGAATGAAAACATGGCATTCCATATCAGGGACGGCATACTTACATCTGACACTCTATCACGAGTCTATTTATCATAGACCATCCTCAAGCTAAACAAAACCAGCACCATGTGCTACATAGAAAAGGCTAAACCTAAACTAGAAAGTAGAAACCAACTTGAAATCTAGACCTGGAAGGCTCAACGGGCTTTTAAGGCTAGGCCAACTAGACTTTTTTATTCAATGCTAATATTTGACATATAACTGACTGAAGACTGATACCCTCTTAACACCTAGAAGGCTACATAGAAATCAATGAAGAAGATGGGTGGGATATGTGATGCCACAAGATAAAGTACATTTTCCACTGTGCCTAGTTTTTGGAAAAGGGCGTAAAAAGAAAAATACTGCTGCTATTGCCTAGGAGAAGATGTTTATTGGCTTATGTTTTGCTTTAAATCAATTCCTTTGTCCTGCAGAGAGGCAAGTTGCTGGAGAAGTGCTCCATGTAACAATGCAGAAAAAGGGGACTAACCATTCAGGACCGGAAACATGAATGAGAAAAGCTCGATTACATTTAACTGTTTAATAATCGAGTGCCACGCCAATTCAATATTCATCTCATTGAATGATTAACTGAACTCTTCAACTTGTTATTCAGAAATTAGTAAGCAACCAACTCAAGTAATGAATATTGAATATAGCATTCAAGAGTAAAGTTAAGCAAATTTCTGGACGCCTAATCTTTTCTAGAATCAGGTCCCCTACTTTTAACTTTAGGATCCCAAAAAGCTTAAGCGACTTCTACCTCAGGCTCCATTGTTGTTTTTGTCATTATTACGAGCTATAAGAAAGCAAACAATTCAAGTGGTACAATTGATAATTACCTTACTATCATAGTTAGCACTTAAGCCCAACAATCAGTACTAATATCCAACAAGGTTCCGCATTGCACTCCTATGACTTACAAAGTTCTAGCAACCAACGCAGGTTAAGAGTGCTAAACTTGGAACAATTTGCAAAATTACATATATTTTTTTGAAGAGCTCTCAGTAACTTTTGCAGTTGGCTTTATTCTGCCTGCAAGTTTTCCTATTACAATCACATCTTTCCCACCAGGGACGATGTACTCATTGCTTATCCAAACCACTCTAAACTATTCTGCTAGGTTCTTATGCAGCCAACTTTAGACCCCAGCTAATATGGAGACCTATTTTCAACACGGTGCTGTTGGCATAAATGAGGAAGGCAAACCAGCAAAACCATCAGTGTCAGTTATTTTATGGCTAAATTTAATTGACCGTTCAACATGCACGTTCACCAAATGCATTCATATAAACACCGATTTTGCAAAAGCTATCAGACTTACTTACCTTTTCCCCACTAAAAAGATGCCACCCTCTTCATCATGAATGACTAGAGCCTCCCACACTCTATGTTCACTTACCTAACCCAACCAAAAAATGGCATGTGTCCTATGAAAAAAATAAATCATGGTTATCTAGGGGTGCATGATTAAGCACAAGGAAAATTCTTATGATTTTTCTTTACTATTGACAGGAAGATACTTTTCCTCACTGTGAGAAAGGCCAGCTAAGTTCAGCAACCAGATTGAACAGTGGGTTATCAAATCTACAATCTCTTAAACTAAAATTATAGTTTTGCCTAAATGATATTGGCAATATGTGATTTTGTTATGACTGCCCCTCTTCTATGAATCATCCTAGTTAGAGGAGAGGATAAACCACCAACAAACAAAATTGCCAAGTCCATATATCACTTTTTGATCCTTTTCTAAACTTAAGGGTTGCTGTTTTTGACATCCTGCTCAGTTTATGTGAACATAAATTTACTTCAATATAGTTTTTGTTCAGTAAGAAGCAATCTGAATGGAATAGACAGAAACCGTTATTATGATGTTGCAACTGTCTTAATCTTCAACTTCAAAAGGCTCAAGAGTATCAGAGAGAGAGAGAGGGTGGGGGGGAATGAGGGTAAAGGGAAGACACCAATAAGCAAACAGCCTCAGTCATGGAGAGAAGGAAAGAAAAACAATCTCACAACCGCTAAGTTACTCTCAAGCCAAATATATGATATACCAAAGACTCCACCAATGCAAACACTGGAATAGGTATGATAATGCAAAATCAATCAAGACGAGGTGTATAAAATGCAGTGTTGTCATTCCCTAAACCGGAAAATTTTGTCAAAAAAATATTTAGTAAGAAAAAACATTAATGGTACACTGTAGCAAAGAAATCCATTCAAATTAGTCATAAGCCCTGCCACATGTAGAGGTGACAATTAGGTGGGTCGATTCAAGTTGGCTCAGGTTGTATCGTGTTTTAACTTTTTCAACATTTTAAGCTTCAAGTTACTACTAGCTCAAGGTGTTGACTTTTAAAGTCAACCCCAGTTGGGTTTCAGGCAAGTTGGATAGGTCTTTGGGTTTAGATTGACTTTTAGCACATTTTACTTGGAAAGCAGAGAGTAATTGAGTTCAATTCAGAATCAAGTTTGTGTTTAGTTCCCTTCAAGTTTAGATTTGATTTCACTACAACTGATTTTTCTAGTAAATTAGATGGATCAAGTTATTTTCAAGGGAATTGAACAGACAGATTGGATCAGTTTAACATTTATCTCCTCTAACCACATGCAATTACAGGCCTAAGAAGAAAGCATAACCAAACAAGTTTATAAGATGGAGGTTCACTAAAATTGGAAGTACTTTTAAGCACATATTAGAAAACAACAGACATTACAAACTGAGATCATACATTTTACATTTTTTAACAATTGTAAACACATTAGAGTTTGTCAAAAAGGAACCTAGAATCTGTTATAGGCACAAGCATGTGCACACATACAAATGACTGGAACTTGGAGTACCAAGATGATCTTACAATCAGAATGAGCATCACAAGCACACTCTTATTTCTCTGAAGGCATCCCTGTTATCCGCTCCAAATCCATCTTGCAATTCTCCCTCAAATCTTTTAGTGCAATGTAACTAGCTTGCTGCCAAATGAGTTCAATTGTACCCATCACATACATGGATAAATCCCATTCAAGATATTGAAAATAGAGATCTTATGAATTTAGCCTGATGCTAAGTAGCCATGAACTCCAACAATGAAGCATTGATTGGAGATAAGACGTACTAAGAGTCCAAAAACCAAGAAATCAGGGATGAAGAACAAAAAGTCATGTGGTTTTTAATCAAATCCTTGTATCAAACAAAAGGATTCAGGTTTCTTTTGACAAACTGAGTTCTTTAGATCATTCAGGCAATATTTTGAACTTTCAAAAGAAAATTCAAGCAATATTTTGGACAAGACAAAACAATGGAAAAATCTGTAGAAGAAGAAGTGATTTAACAAATAAACCATAGGAAATTAGGCATGGAAAGTTCAAATCTAGGCTATTGAAGAATAGATCAACTTACAAGCTGGCTGCTTTCATGAACAAATATATCCTCCATGTTAAGAAAGAGTGATCTCCACTGACTGGTGAGGTCAGAATCTAATTTTGAAGATTTATTGGCATTTCCCTGGCTTTGAATCTCAGTCTGTTTCCCCCTACCACTTTTCTGAACTAAAATGCTTGCTTCTTTCTGACTTTTCTTTAAAACTGGGAAAATGGGGGAGAAAACAATGCAGAAAGGAACATGTTATAAAATAAACCTAAGGAAACTAGAGCAAATGCTAGCTATTCAACTAACCTGCTATTCGACCCTTGATATCCTGATAATGAAGGTCAGACCAAATGTAAGCAGCTGATTATCAGTGGAAAACAAGCGTAACCCATTAGATAACACATTACCGGAGAAACCATTTCCAGGGGAAGAAGTTAAAGCAGTTACCTTTCAAGCAAAAAGAACAAGAGCAAGCTTTGAGCATATCAGCACCGGCATTCAAATTCACGCAACCATCATTCTTGAGTCCCACGCACCTCTCCAACTCAAATGACCTAGAACTCTGCAAGGACGACTTAGGCAACCTCGACCACTCGATACACCCACCTTTACTCGACGCCAATCTACCAATGCCAAGATCCTTACCCTCATTCCTACAACTATCATCCCCCGGATCCCCCACTTCCGTAACACCTTCACCCTGCACCAATGTATCCTCGCTATCGGACAAATCAAACCCCTCCTTAACCTCACTCACTTTGTCATCAACCGACATGACATCCTCTTTTAACGTATCAATTTCGCCACTACAAGTCGGCGAAAATCTAGGGTTGGGTTCGAAATGGGATTTTTTAGATTTCTCTTCGATCAAATGTTCAACACCTAAACAAACTGGTTTTGCAAAATGGGAATCTGCTTCTTCTTTAGAATTAAACCCTGATTTGTCCGAAATCGACGAGAACCATCTTTTAACTGATCGATTTGTTATGTCACCTAAAACCGGACGCACATTCGGTTTCCCGTCGGTAAAATTATCTCCGTTCATTTTGAAATATACAAAAAACCGTCAATTCGACCGAAATCTGTTAAAAAGAAAAAGAAAATTAAAAAATTAAGGGTTCAACCAAAAAGAAATGAAATTTTAAAGAACAAAAAAATGAGGATTTTGAGATACGGAGTACTGACCTGTTGAGATGCGAAGATGAATGAAATTTGAAATGAGAGAAAAGAAGGAGGAGCAGGGTTTTCAACTGAAAAAAATTTGTGTTTGGGTGAGGGCGGGAACCATTGGGAATTCGGAGCCTGACCCGTGGTTTTGAAATGCGATTTTGGGTTTTATGTTTTTCAAGAGAAACGCGCGGGTTGTGGCCCACGTGGAATCTTTGGATCTCTTTCTTTGTGTTTATTGTTTAAACTATTAATGGATTTTCCTACTATGAAAATTAAGTTCATTTTTTTATATATTTGTTTATATGTATTATTTTTAAAATAAATATATATTTTTCATTTAAAAATTGAGTTTAAATCCTTTCTTCTCAAATTAAAAAAAATCATTCCTTAAAAAAAATAAATGATCGTGTTTGTCATAGTCTAAAAATTACAAGATTGACTTAAAGTAACGTTTGGTATTTTACAATATTATGTGATTACTGATAATGCGATCGTAAGTAACATGATTGCAGGGAACATAACATTACAGTGTTTGGTATATAAGTAAAATAATGATTAAAATATAGAGAAGATAACATTGCGATGTTTGGTTTACAAGTATATTTGCTGGAAATGTAATGTTAATTTTTAGAATTTTCCTTATTTATTAAAATACAAGTTTAATATATTTATATTTTTTATTTTTAATTTTTATATACTATCATCTCTTAAATATATTTTTAATGTTATATATTTTATTTTTTTATTATAATTTTATATATTTTTATTTTTATTTCTTTAATATAATTTCTTATATTATATATTTTATTTTAATATTTTTTATTTTAATTATGATATTACAAAATATTTTTAACAAAGTAATAAAGTTAAAGGGTAAAAATATTTTAATAACATTACAGAGTACAATATAATGTGATTGTATTAATTTTGAACTACAATCACATTACGCCCAAAATCACATTACATCCATTGGCTATAATGTGATTGCATTGCAATCTTATATTGTAGTGGTCTGTTGCAAAACAAATAGGTAACGTTTGGTACTTTACAATACAATGTGATTGTAGGTAATATGATTGCAGAGAAGATAGCATTGCAATGTTTGGTATACAAGTAAAATAATGATTAAAATGCAAAGAAGATAACATTGCAGTGTTTAGTTTACAAGTACTTTGCCGAGAATGTAATGTTAATTTTCAAAATTACCCTTATTTATTAAAATACAAGTTTAATATACTTGTATTTTTTATTGTTAATTTTTATATAATATCATCTCTTAAATATATTTTTAATGCTATATATTTTATTTTTATTTCTTATTATAATCTTATATATTTTATTTTCATTTTTAAAATAATTTTTATAATATATATTTTATTTTAATTTTTTTTACTTATATTATATAATTTTAATTTTTTATATTTTTATTTTATTTTAATTTTTTATTTTTATATTATATATTTTATTTTAATATTTTTTATTTTAATTATAACATTACAAAATGTTTTTAACAAGGTAATAAAGTTGAAGGATAAAAATGTCTTTAAGAACATTACAAAGTGCAATGTAATGTGATTGCATTGGTTTTGGACTACAATCACATTACATCTTTTGGCTGTAATGTGATTGCATTGCAATCTTACATTGCAGTGGTCTGTTGCAAAACAAACACTGTAATGTAATTTAATTGGATACATTACAGAAAATGTGCTCTCACTCCCTCATACTAAACGCTACCATACTGTAATGTAATTTAATTAGATACATTACAGAAAATGTGTTCTCACTTCTCGTATACCAAACACTATCTAAAATCTTGTGACTTGTGACATGTTACAAATCTAGAAAATCTTTTAAACAATTTTGAGGTTTTCTTTTTTTTTTTTTTGTTAATTGTTATTAAATGTATGCGACCAAAAGCCTATTGTTACAAGAGATTTCTCATTAAAACACCTATTTAGTCTTTGCAATTTTCATAATGTTACAAAAGAATATTTCTCCATATATTATACATGGAAGGAAAAGGTTAGTAATTTCAGAATTACCCATTAAAGAAATATAAGCGATTATTTGAATTTAATTTTTATTGCAAAAATAATTACTAAAAGAATGTTAGCTATTATATAGTATATTAAAGAAATTTTACATTTTATTATCTTGTAAGGGTATTTACATAAAAGCATTGAAATTATTCATAAAAAGTTTGTTTATTTTATTACATTTACGAAAGCTATATATATATATATATATATATAAGAATGAGATTTACCACCTAACTATATATATAAGGTACTACTACTTGCTCCACTATTTTTCTGACCCATATTTATCCTTTCTCACATCAAGATCTATATTATAAATTCAAAATGGCATTTATCCATTTATGTATGGATCAATTAATTCATAAATTATATGATTCAAGTTTTATTAACAAAGAATAAATATCACTTACATCTCTTAATTTCATTTTTTTTCACATGTTTTTTTCTATTAATACTCTTGTGAATATTTTTTTCAATTTAATATATTGTGGATAACTTATATTCTTACAAAAGGTTAAATTATTAAGTTTACACAATAAAATTATAAAAACTAATGGTAAAAAAGTGATGAGAGGTGTAAGTGAAATTTATTCATTAATAAATTAAGTTTTTTGGCACATGTTTTGTTTAGTGATCAAGAGATAAAGTGCAAATTTACTAAGTGATGAGCCAAACTTAAAATTAATTTTTGAATGAGTGTAATTTTATCATTATATTTCTTAATTTCGTTAAAAAATGATAAAAGGTTAATGGTAAAATAATATCAATGAGAGTTAAAGAAATATTTTCCCGAAATATGTTAATTTCAAAAAAAAAATATAATGATAAAGTTATTATGGTCCAATAATAAATTATAAATTGGATCTATTACTCTATTAGTAAAATCATAAACTTAAATTTTACCTTCTTCATCAACAATAACTTAAATAAAAATAGCATATATATATATATATAGATAAATAGATAAATGGCTTAATTAAAAACTGATTTGAAAGAAGTAGCCTAACTTGCTTTCATCATAAGACATTTTCATGTGCGGAGATAAGGAAGGCTTCATTCAAGTGGGAAGCGAAATGGTGTTTCATTTCTTGACGCATCATATATTTATATATTTTGATGTATTCTATTCTATATTTCTTCTCTCTCGAAATATAAGAATTCCTAAAAAACAAATGAAAGGTCAAGCACACTGAATCACATCCTCGTTACCACCTACGTCATCACTATATCCATTCGCACATTGAACAGCGCGCCAACTTAACTACCATCCTTCCTTCCTTCCTTCCTTCCAATCTCCATCCGGCACGTACTAATCCGCCATATCGCCACGTTCTCGTCACCATTTCTTTTAAATTACACAATCCCCACTTTCCCTTCTCCATTCCCCTTACAAGAAGAAGAATAAAAACCCATTGCCTCCCCGACTACCCCAATTGTATTTTGTTTTTTTTTGTTTATATTTTGCAAAGAAAAAATGAACCCAAATCAGACTGTGGAGGATGAATCACAGCCATGCAACTCAACCATCGCCCGCCGTATCCAACGGCTATCGCTTCACCTGACCCCACTTCCACCCCTCCAACCTTCACCTCAGCTCAACATGCTAACTTGCGCCAAGGCCAGTAAGCTGGAGGTTGACCATGGCCCTCTTTCAAGCTATATGAGAGGGAAGCATAGGGAAATTCAAGAGAAAATTTTTGAGTTTTTCAACTCAAGGCCTGATTTGCAGACGCCAATTGAGATTTCAATGAATGAACATAGAGAGCTTTGTATGAGACAGCTTATGGGGTTGGTTAGAGAAGCAAAGATTAAGCCTTTTAGATATGTTGTTGAAGAACCTGCTAAGTATTTTGCTATCACTGAGGCTGTTGGGAGTGTTGATATGTCTCTTGGGATCAAATTTGGTGTACAATATAGGTAACTCTTGTTGCTTTCCTAGCTCTTTTGGCATTAAAGTTTTAATCTTGGATGGTTTTTGGATTTTGGGTATTTAAGTTTAAGAAAGTTGGTTGGTATTTTTTGGATTAAATTTTAAGTTTTGGTATCTGGGTTTAGGTTGTAAATGCTGGGAGATTGAGTTTGTGTGATGGGTTTGTTTTGGTTAAAATTGAGATTGGGTAAAATTCTATTGTACATGTGGACCATTTGGACGCTGCATTTGAGCTGATTCTTGGTAAATTATTATTGTTATTATTTTTTTATTTGTTAAAATAATGAATGTGCTAGTGTCTTATAAAAAATTAAATGAAGTGTCTTATAAAAATTAAAATTCATTAATATGGAAGCACGATGCTAACCGACTTGATATCGAAATGATTTTTACTTGCATAAAATTAACATTTTATTGATTTTTTCTTGCAGTCTTTGGGGAGGTTCTGTGCTCAACTTAGGAACTAAAAAGCACCGGGATAAGTATTTTGAGGGTATCGACAATTTGGATTATCCTGGTTGTTTCGCAATGACAGAACTACATCATGGTGAGCTCTCTTTTCAGAAATTATTTACGTTTTGTTTTGTTTTTTCCCTATTTCTTAAACGTGTATTCTTGTGCTGCCTTTGACATCTTCCTTCTACTGCTCTGCATTAGAACTAGTCATGACATGAACCAGAGTACAGTTATCCCAATGCAGTATTTTGAAATGTGGATTAGATGTGAAATAATGTTTTGGGAAATTTATATTAGATGCAGAAAGGAAATCAAAGAGCATAATTTATGCAGACGAAATATCTTTTTGAAGATATTAACTACTTTTTTTGTAGTTACCGTGCACTGGTTTCTTTGCCCTAAATGTTTTCTTTTAGTTGTTCATAATCTGATAAGCATGCTTATCGAACTAAACTGCCAATTTTGTGCTTAAAAGGCTCAAATGTTCAGGGTCTCCAAACCACTGCAACCTTTGATCCAATTACAGATGAATTTATAATCGATACACCAAATGATGGGGCCATCAAATGGTGGATTGGCAATGCTGCAGTTCATGGCAAGTTTGCAACAGTTTTTGCTAGGCTGATTTTGCCAACTCATGACTCTAAAGGAGTTTCTGATATGGGAGTCAATGCCTTCATTGTGCCAATAAGGGATTTAAAAACCCACCAGACACTTCCCGGAATTGAATTACATGATTGTGGCCACAAAGTTGGCTTGAATGGGGTCGATAATGGAGCACTAAGATTCAGTTCAGTTAGAATTCCCCGAGATAACCTTCTTAATCGATTCGGGGATGTTTCTCGAGATGGAAAATACACAAGTAGTCTTCCTACAATAAACAAACGTTTTGCTGCTACACTAGGTGAACTTGTAGGTGGGAGAGTTGGCCTTGCATATGCTTCAGTTGGTGTCCTCAAGATTTCTGTCACTATTGCAGTACGATACTCCTTACTACGTCAGCAATTTGGTCCTCCCAAGCAGCCCGAAGTCTTCATTCTTGATTATCAATCTCACCAGCACAAGCTCATGCCAATGCTGGCTTCAACTTATGCATTTCATTTTGCCACTCAGTATTTGGTGGAGAAATATTCAGAGACAAAGAAGACGCATGATGAGCAACTGGTTGGAGATGTCCATGCGCTTTCTGCAGGCCTCAAATCCTATGTGACATCATATACAGCAAAGTCATTGAGTACTTGCAGGGAAGCCTGTGGAGGCCATGGGTATGCTGCTGTCAACCGGTTTGGTAGCTTGAGGAATGATCATGACATTTTCCAGACATTTGAAGGAGATAACACAGTACTTCTGCAACAGGTTTTACACTAATTCCATTATATCACAACCTTGCATGAGAATTTGCAATGCTTGTCTCAGAATAAAGAATTAGGGTCCCTAAATATATTGTGCTATATACTAGATAACTACATAAAAGGAGCAGGAGTGACCCCTTTAGATGGCTTTGGTATTTAGTGTCATCTTTACACCGGGTGTTCATGTTGATCCTGCCTAACTGACCACTGCTTTTAAATTGTAGTCAGTTGTCAACTAGATAAAGCAACAACCAAATCAGATTGTCAATCTTGCTCAGTTAGTCTGAAGATATATCCAGAAATAGTACCATATCTAAAAATGTGACCATGTTTCCATCTCAGTAGAAGCTTGGTTTAGATATGCAAGGATAATTTTCAGGCCTTTCGACATTCATTCATCAAGATTGTTCAGATAGGTTACCATTTATTCTTTCTGTAAACCCTCTCCATGTCTAATACTGGTATATATGCTGTGTTGTTGCTCTGGATTATTTCTATGTTCTTTTAAACGAGTTAAGAAAGCTTGCTTCTCAAAAAAAAAAAAAAAGTTAAGAAACCTTGATGCAGATATATTCACATGGACTTCTTCCCTGATGCAGATATATTAACATGGACTCCTTTTGTGTCCAATTAGATATTGTTGTCGTTTGGATGTTTATTTAAAGCAATAGGGAAATTTGATGACTGTGTTGTTCTTTTAAGGGATTCTTCAGGGTATTTGGTTTGTTAAGAACTGCTGTTTGCAGATAACAACAATCTTCCCATCAAGAATTAGTTTGGTGCGCAAGGGCCTTTGGAGGGTTTTACTTCACTGGCACCTAATGTATATTGTAGTCTGGTGTTATTGTTGGTTAAACTATAATTTGCTTTTCAACACAAGCTATTTTACTGGAATGTAGGTAGCTGGTGATCTGTTGAAGCAATACAAGGACAAGTTTCAAGGTGGTCCTCTTTCGGTCACATGGAACTACTTGAGAGAATCTATGAACACGTACTTGTCTCAGCCAAATCCTGTAACTGCCCGTTGGGAAAGCACAGACCACTTGCGAGACCCTAAATTCCAGTTGGATGCCTTCAGGGTGAGTGTAATATTGGTTTTGTACTTTAGGGTCCAACATTCTGACTTGTAACCCGAGATTCATATAATTTGTGTATTCAGTACCGAACCTCAAGATTGCTTCAAAGTGTAGCAGCACGACTTCGGAAGCACTCTAAAACCCTTGGCAGCTTTGGTGCATGGAATAGGTGCTTGAATCACCTTCTCACACTTGCAGAGTCTCATATTGAGTCTGTCATCCTTGCAAAGTTTATTGATGCTGTGCAAAAGTACTTCCTGAACTCAGCTACTGAATTTTTTCTCTTTTCCATTTGCCATATAGATTTTTTTGAGTTTCTAATTGGGCTTGAATTTACCTTCCAGCTGTCCTGATGCACGTAGTCGAGCTGCTCTAAAGCTTGTCTGTGATCTTTATGCCCTGGATCGAATCTGGAAAGACATAGGAACTTACCGTAATGTTGATTATGTTGCACCAAACAAAGCTAAGGTACTGTCTTGCTAATTTAAAATTATGAAAAAATGGGGCTTTTTTTTTTTTAAATCCATTTTATACCACTATTACCAATCCTGGAAAACAGGGATGACTCCAAGCATCTCAAGCGTGGTTATTTACATATATCCTAGTATTTGTGTATATGTAAGTAATTTCTTTTTCTAGAGATACAAATTTTATGAGGTTGTTTCATTGATATAACTCTTTTCTTTCTGCAGGCAATCCACAAGCTCACAGAATACCTGAGTTTCCAAGTGAGAAATATTGCTGGGGAGCTTATAGATGCATTTGATCTTCCGCCTTACGTGACACGGGCCCCAATTGCAATGCAGTCAGAAGCGTATGCACAATACACACAGCATGTTGGGTTCTAATGACTGGAGAAAGCCAAAAAATGAATGTAACAAACAAGTGAATTATTCCGTAAGAGATTAGAATTTTTTAATTCCTTTGCCAAAATGAATACACGCCTTTCGAAACCAAGGTCGATAGCCCCTAGCGTTCGGAAATAATGAGCTGAAGCTCGAAAACAATTGTTTGTAACATGTATCAATAAATAGAACTATATACGTTTTCTTTTTTATTAGAAGAGAAGCAACCTATGCGAAATTACTTGTAGCTTGTTATTTTGCCATGATATGGTTAACAAACAGGGAACACGAACTAAATCGACTTTCTGATTATAAGTAACAAGCAATGGTGACTTGTTAAGAATGACCCAGAGTGAAGTACAATGATTGCCTATCCTTCTCCCTGGCAGTCAAGCTGGAAGTATGATGATTTTCAAATAGCCACAAATATATTTATGGCTCTTAACACCTACCAAATTTGAGGCAACTCCTACCAGAATTCTCTAAACTGAGCAAAAAACGAATACCAACTCCCTTGAAATCAACATTGAGGGACAGATGATGAAGCAAACGACTGAACCCTGCCTATTTACTTGTCTTCAACTCCTCCAAACCAATTTTGATAGGAATAGTATTTTTGACATTTCCAAAATTGTTCTATTTCCTCAGCAAAGCTATTTGCAACAAATCTTTGAAATTTACAATAATCTATCTCCCAAACCAATCCTTGATATGCTTATGTTTAATAATTACATAGCCTTATAAAATCTAGTTGGCCTGCAATTTGAGATACGCAATTCGAGCAGCTTCACTTTTCTGTCTAACATCCTCGTACATTTTCAGAGAGGCCTCAGAAAATTTGTTTAGTCTATCAAGAACCCGCGTCAAACTTGTTTGTATGCAGAACAAGTTTGAAGTTACACCTTCATTTGTATCACCATCTGTTAAAGTGTTAACAGCATCTTTGCTCTCTGATTCTCCGTTGTTTGCATCAACTGATATCTCTTCCTTCTGCAGTTCTACTTGTTGGTCCATTAGACGGCAAAGATCAGATAAGAAGGCTTTGATGGCATCACTAAGCTCCTCGGCTGGCAAAGCTTTTATCCCAGCTGACCACTCATGACATAGAACAAATATTGGTGGTCCTAATCCCAGATATCGATGAGGAGAGAATGAATTCCTATGCTTTGAACGCTCCTGTGGTTCTATGATGCAGTTTTGCAGCCAACCATTCAGAGATTCCAAATAAGATGCATGGCTATTGACCCAGTCTGTAAAGCTTATGCCAAAGCATTCAATCTCTTGCTGAAGCTGAGTCATAATCTGCCTGCGGGAATCTCCCTGTGGAGCACCTGTCGAGCTCCTTGAATGGTAAGCCAACGAGATAGTGATATACTGTGAATGATGGCATTCAAGCATGGCCTTCCACATCCTGAGCAATCTGCAAAGACAAGCATAAGCTTGATCAAGATATGGATGTCAATGATTGAGAATGCTCAAGATTTCTAGTGAGTATGAGAGTAAAGTTTCAGTCACTGAAAATTTTCTCATTTAAAGGATTTTACTCACCCCTGAATTAATTCAACAAGTTGTGGTTGCAACTCTTCATCTCTCATTTTTTCAATCCGCTTTGATATAGTATCAACAGAATGAAGTGCCACTCTAATTCGGGAGTGCAGATCCTTTACAACTGCCCGGGTTTTATCAATCATTTGAGTGCTAAGATCCTTGGCAAACTGGTGCCTGAGCTGATCACACTTCCGATCATACTCCTTCCTGATAGATTCACTGGCCTAAAGGGTACAAAGAGGCTAACAAGTCAGAGGATTGAATGGCAACACTACTTATTAGATAACTTGGAAGCATTTGCTACTAATGCTGGAAGAGGTTAATTAAAGATGCTTTGTAAACTTTATTGATACTCCAAATGGTTTTCTACAAGTCCCACAGAGGCATGAATGTACGTGTTTGCTTACCTGCAATAGTCCTAAGAATCACCTAACATTCTGTGTAACATAATTAAGATTTGCATTTGGGGAAAAAAAATTAAAAAAGGAAAAAGAAATACTAAGGAGATCCTTCATCATATAACCTAATTAAGCTTTGCATTAAAAAAGGAAAAAGAAATACTAGGAAGATCCTTTAATCATATGAATTCATGTGTCTACTTGTAACTCAAAAAGTCCCTATTTAGTTCTTGAGGAAAGGAAATGTTGAATTATAAAGCATATACCAAAGATTTTGCACCTACTGACTGAAACTTAGAACCATCATTACTGCCATTACAGAATCAAATGAAGGAAGCATCAAGAAGTAATAGCACTTGTGGTGTCTGCAGTAGAAGAAATTAGAAGGAGAATAAAACGGAGATACACATGAGGATAGATGCTAATCATATTAGCTATCCTGGCCAGTCTTTTGGTGGGATTTTACTTATAGTAAAATCCGAAGAGATATGAAGTTTACAACTTTTTGTGGCCAGTCTTTTGGTGTTTTACTTCTAGTCTTTTGGTGGCCAGTCTAAATATCTTATTTTGTCTCGAAACATAAAATAAATTGCAACTTTTTGTTGTTGCTCACTCAATTCACAGTAGCTTTTGGAAAAATAAGACAAACACATCAATGTAAGCTCTTAGCGAATGAAAAGATTTCCTTTATTAGCTGCGAAGAAGACAATTGATTTACTTAGCCAACTATCTTGCACTGTTCAGGGAATTTTAAGACCTTCAAGTTCATAAAGAAGATTTATACACCACAAAATTCAACCATCATTCATTTTAAACAAATCTTTTAATCTAAATTGACTATTCTTCCTTGCAGTATGAACAAAAGATAAAAGTATTCCTCCATCAAAAGGGAGAAAAAGAAAAAGTATCCCTCCAATAAAGGTCTAACTCTAAATCAACATGTCAGCTAAGCAAAAAAAAAAAAAAGAGGAAACACGAAAGGATATCTTATGGCAATAAAATCAACAAGTGAATACATCACACACACACACACACACACACACACATATATATATATATATATAGAGAGAGAGAGAGAGAGAGAGAGATTGATAAAAGTTCTGGTCATAATTACATGCAACGCTAGATAAATTCCAGTAGATCCAGAAGATTTTCATCAGTAAAATATGTAAGTGGTTTCAGTGAGTACCTTTACTTCATCATAGAGTTTTCTTTCCCATGCGTACAGTCTGTCCAAGGTGGACGAATGACTTCCAGCAATCATGCAGAACTCTTCAATAAAATCACTTCCACTGTCATCAACATCATCTTTAGATACTGTGGCTAGTGGATTCCTCGATGAAGAAGACCTTGAAGATGCTGACCTCTTCCAAGTTATGATTTTAGTCACATGTTGTACTGGCTCTGCAATATTATGACAGAATAAAAGAAAATAAAATACAGATTATGACCATAACTATCATCTGACCAATAAATACCACAATAAAAAAGAAAAAGAAAAACAAACTGTCTTAAAAATATAAAATAGAAAACATACAGTTGAACCTTGTTTCTGAATGCTAAAATTATTGCCATTTCTAGTGTTCATAGTAAAAACAGTAAGCAGTTCTACTGTTTGATCATCTTATGCAAGAAAGCAAAGGTGTGTAACTTTGACAACTACAGCCAAAGAACAAACGCAAAATATAAAGATTGTATTAAGCTCTTCCTCCAGATTGTTCCAGCCCACCGGCCATATACAGAAGCCAGAACTTACCATGAGAGACAAGAGCAGAATTTCCACGGCAGCAAACAAGTTGGAAAGCTGCCAGAAAAGCTGAGGATCCCCCTACAAGAATTTATTTATCATAAGATGCTAGCAGAAGAGAATTCAGTAGTGAAACACACTCAAACAAGTATATGTAGCATTAGCGTTGGATAGAAGAAGAAGGAGCCCAAATCCAAAATCAGAAGTTCAAGTGGGAAATACTCACCTTCGGCTTCGGAATATCCAACCCGGATTTTGTTTGACTCAAGCATCCGGGAGACTTCTCTGCCTGCTTCAGAGGCTCGGAAGAAACGATGTTCAATATCCTTTATACTTGAAAGAAAATCCTTAGCTCTGTGGGTTATAAACTCAGAAGGGTCTTCTCTTTCTGCAGATAAATCCTTCTCTGCCGCAGCCTTCTCCCTCTTTGAACTTGATTGCTCAAGAGCACCTTTGCCCATCAAAGTTTCACCTGGCCCATTAACATTATGTTCCGCACCTAGCTGCTTCACTTCCTTGTTATTTGGCAGCCTACTTCCGCCATTTCCTCCCCTTAGTCCAGTCAAAAACACATCATTCTCCATCACACTACCAGGATTACGATTACGAGTTGCTGAACTATCAGACCTTTTGACAGCGTTTCTCTCCGACTCTGGCCACAAAGTTCCTTCATTCAACCCATTATTTCCATCCAAACCACCATGACCAACTCCTTTGCTCCCACACTCTCTCCACCCTCTCAAATCCGCAAAATCCATATCCACTCCATTATTCCCCACAAATCTAAAACTCTCACAATCATCAACAGGATCAAAAAAATCCCAAGAAGAACCTGATTCAAAAGGAGGAGGTGGAGGAGGCGGCATTGCGATTGCCAGTGACTCATCCTCCACAAAACTACCATTACTAGGATTAACCTTGAGAGTCACTGCAGCACTATTTCCAGCTCTCATGTAACTCAAATTCGCCATTGCCGGTGAAATGGGGCTTTCATTATTCAATGGTGAATCAGAAACCTCAGCTCCTAAGTGAGAAGGAGATGGTGAAGGGTAGGAGGAATGGGAAGGGGTTTTGTCAAGCTCGGTAGCTGAGGTTGATAGAGAAGACTCTATCAATATCTCAGCTTCAGCAAATCTTCTCAAAGCTATGCCAATATTTCTAAGAGACTGAATATAAGAAATATGTGCAGCCGCAAGGGCATACCTCGACTCAATAGCTTGCTTTATGAATCTCCTTCTTTCTTTACATAGACGCAAGGCTTCATTTTTCTGAGCTTTAGAGCTTCCACAACCCATTTTTTCCTACACCAAGAATGAAATGAACCGGTTCATAAAATTAACCCCACTTTATTAGTGGCCAAAACTAAAGAGGGACAAAAAATAACCCAACTTTGGGTTTAAATTACGGAAGTAATATTAGTAAAGAAAGCCCATTTTTTGGAGTAACTCCCTCAAAACAAAGGGAACAGAGACAAACAGGGGAAAACCGAGCAAGCTTTAACTCAGGCACAAAAGAAGACGGATTTCAACACAAAACTAGGAACCCAGTTGGAGAAAGGTTTCGTAATGACGATTGAGACAAGACAGAGTAAACGAAAGCGAGCAATTAAAGAGAAATTTGTTGGACTTTCTTTTGGGGTGATATATCTGTGGCTATAACAGTGGGAAAATAGCAAAGGAAAAACAGAATAGTAGAAGGCAGACAGAGAGACGAGAGAAGAAGTCCCAGAGGCAATGCAAACGAAAGAGTGGTTGGGGTGTAATAAAATCGAGCGCATTGATGGATGTAAGCTAAGAAGAGGCCAATAGGTACTCCAAGTCTGAAACTTTTGAAAAACCTGAAGCAATTTGGAGACTGCCCTGTGATGAAAATGAAGACTTTTACAGAGTTGTGAAGAAGAAAGAGGAAGAGAGCAAAATGAAATGATAAAAACAAAAGGAACAAAAAAACAAAGCAAAAAGAGGAATCTGAGGCAGTGGATACAGAGAGAAGGAGCCTGCCTCGTTTTGTGTGTTACTTCTTCATTCATTCCAGTTCATAAAGTTAATAGAAAATCAAAGAGAAAAAAAAACAGAGGTCTCCAACTCCATATTCAGCATTTTTTTTCTTTTGTAAAACTTTTCTTTTTTAATTATTTTTGTTAATGAATATCTAAAAGGGTAGCAACTCATTCGATAATTTCTTTTTGAAACAACTAAGTTGCTATACTTATTCTTTGAGAAAACTATTTTGATATTAAAGATATTATAGTAATTATCTTTATAAGTTCGTTTAAACCACTTGTTAACAATTTTTTTGCTTTAGTACTACTAAAGCGAAAATTTACATTTTTTGAGTCAGTAGAAGAGAAAGAAAGAGTAATTAATTATGTGTGGAGTGTTGTTATAAGTGTACAAGATGAGAAGAATACCTGTTCTTTTGCGGCATTGGAACATGTGCAGATTGACAGATTTGCCCTTTTATGTTTCCCGAGGGACCCTCTAACGGCTCCTTAAAATCCGGGTTTTTTTGGGGAATTGCCTTTACCTTTTCTCTCCTCTTCTGCATAAAGCAAGCTAAATAAAAAAAAAATGTATACACTCCCATAAATTATGCAAAAATATAAAAATATTTTTATTATTATTAATTTTTTTTCTTTAAAGAAATTATCATAAGCTTGTAGCTAGTGACTCTGCCAATTCTCCGCTGGCACAATTGGAGGTTTGGTTTTACTCAAAAATGAACACATTACCTTTATATTCTCTTCTCTTTTTGGTTTTTCTTTTTTATTATTATTATTATTATGATGAGGTAGTGATTGGGATATTCAAGAATATCCAGCAAAAAAGCAAAATATATTTTTATATATTTAATATTAATAATTAAGACCAAAGGAAAGAAATGAGTATGGGTTGTGGGAATTGTTTAAAAGGGGACAGAATCCTAGTGATCAGGTTGGTGACTGTCACAGATTATTATCATTAAGGGGTATATTGCTCTACTCATTATCTTAATAATCATCATAATTCCTAATGCAATTTGTTTCTTTTTTTTTTTTTAATTTGGTGTCAGGGAGAAGGGTCAAAAATATGAGATTGATTGCCACTTCAGCATTTGCCAAAAGACTTAATAAAATTTTACTCCTCAACATATGAGACAAAAAGTATGAGTAAAATAATTCTACAAAATTTTGTCAAAATGGGAAAGTAACACATGCTATGCACAATCCCTCTGGTGGAATAACAGATAGGCATTGCTAGGGGACTTCCTAATAGTTACTTGACCACAAAAGAAAAAAAAAAAAAATCCAATCAAGTCATATGTTAATTCTTTACAATATCAACACATACTTCAAAATTTTGCTTTAATTTAAAGAGTTTTTAAATATTTCCAAAAATTGAACTTCAGTAAAAATTTATTACACAACGCACTGATCTAACAGAGGAAGGAGTCCCTTAAAAGTTGTATAGTACCCTAAAGAAATAAGGTAAAGAATTTTGGAGATATGAATGAATGTGCCTTGGATTCAACTTTATTAAATGTGCATGATTGTGTAGTGATCAGAAAATATAAAGCTAAAAGACATCTTGGAAAAAAAGAAGAAGTTTTTAACTTGCCACATTCACATGCAGTCTATACCCCTGCTGTGCTAAGCTTTTTGTAGGGTATCTTTTATATGGGACAAGCAACTATGGAAATTTGGATAGTTATTTCATCTTTATTTCTCCACCTTTTTAGAAGGGCAATCAAGTAATGCATGACAAATTGCATGGATGGCCAATGCTTGCTTTTTTTTAATTTACTTTTATCACAAGTGGATTTTGATGCATAATTAATTAATTAATTAAATTTATGCTAAATGATTCTTAATTTGAAGAAAATAGGGAAAATAATGACAATTACGTGTAAATAATATAAATTCGAACGACAAAGTATGTATGTATTTTAGTCAAGATCATTTATATGATTATTCTCTCCATCCCATATATATTGTTTTGTTTTGATTCTTTTATTAATTTTATTAATTTTGATTTTATTCTATTTTCAAATGATCATGCATTAATATATATTAAAATTTAATTTGATAAAATATTTAAAACAATTTGGATGATCAAAATAAGAAAAAATTAATTAAGAAACCAAAACAAAATAATTTTCATGGAATGGGGGGAATATATTTTTAGTCTTTATGGTTTCCCATTTATTCTCACATTCATTTGCAAGTTTCTCATGTGGTTAATGGGGACTTCCCTCCATCATTTGCTTGTTGAAGTTTTCTTTTGTTTTTAATGGCCCATGCTCCCTTGCTTTTGTCACTAAATTTCCTTTATAAAAAGGGGAAAAAAAAGCATTCTAATCAATGTTTTTTTTTTCTTTGCACTTTGATTTATGCTCATCCTTGTTGAGTTGTAACATTAATTGAGGATGACAATGCAGTTCTTTGCATATCCTTTTAATCAGCCTGTAGTAATTTACCTTGATTACTTTGGAAAATGAACTTTCAATTCTGCCCTTTTTTTTCTTCGTTTGTTTTTTGGGATGACAAACCTTTATATTTTTCTTTTCACCAACTCCAATGGGTTAATTTCTTTATCATTTTGGTTGGCTTTGTTGGAGATAGACCAAACATTAATGCAATTATTGACACTAGAATCAAAACTAAACCTAAAGGGTTTGTTAAACTGTGTCTTGGAGATACTTTGTAAGATATAGAGTTCAATTAATAGATGTTTAGACATTTATTAAAATTAGTTAATATCTTTACTCAATGCAAAAAATCATCATATTAATTGTTAATTATTGTTTTTAATGTAAAAAAATTAGTACAAATAACAACTTAAAAAATGTGCCAATGCATATTGCCCTTAGAGTATGATAGGATAAGCAAGTGATAGAACTGATTAGAACAGAAAATCCAAAGTAGTAGGGGGGAGAGAGAGAGAGAGGGCTAAGTTAAAAGTTGTATAGAGAACAAAAAAACGCAAGCTGGTTTCCTCACATCCTGTCCTGTCCATTATCTTTTACGATCTTAGAATAAGGTTAACATGCTAGTATCTTTTTCTTTGAAAATCTTGAATCTTGTATTATTCTGATTCCTGTTTTCACTGCTAAGTTAAGTGCTTTCTTTGTCTGTTTATGTATAAACGTCTCACATCCTTTCTAAACTCAAACTGAAATAAAACCAAAAATAAAATTTGTCCTAGAATTGCTTCATTTGTGGTTGTTAAATACTTCCTTCTGTGAAGAGAATGGTAATGATTGTTAAAAAATGATTAAACATATCCTAGCCTCCCAGGTTGTTCCATTCCAATGGTTGGCTTGCTCATAGGAAATGTTAGAACTGCAAGCTCCACAGCTGATTTTATTTTATTTGAATGGCTTAGAAATATGTTATGGGGTTGAGGAATTTGGGCCAGACTCGGCTTGATTCAATCCCAGATGATTACTTGATTATCTTGAGTGGATTTGGGTTTAAATTTTAAAATCATTGGTCTCATTGGGAGCCGGTTGTGATGCTTATCTCGGCCTTTTGACTACAAGTATATTTTGCATTCAGCTACAACCATACCATTATTTCAGTTCTGGACAGTTGCAGCCTTTGGCCCGGTGCCAGGAGCAGAAGATTTTGCTGACAGCAGCTATAAATTGGCAGATACCTCTGCGCTTGGATGGTGGCCTACCTTTGCTTTTAGTGCAGCAGTTATGGATGTCCCTGCGCTAGGAGATTGAATCTTGATGATTCTCCTTTTGAGGCAAGTTTAAGAAGTAGTAATTAAACTGATATTCAACTACTTTTACTACTGGCAATAAACACTTTATTGTTTGTTTAGTTTCATTGCTTGCTTCTCATTACCAGAAATTCAGCAGTTACCATTAATCTGTCTTTCCTTCTTTCCCGAAGGAAGACAGGATGGTTACCATAGGATAGGACTAGGAGCATGTTTTCTTGTTAACAGGCAAATGATTCCTCGTAATAGTTGGTTTTCAAAACGTTACAAAACAAAACTCATTAGCAAAAAGATGGAGGAAATTAATGAAAAGCTGTAACAAGCTCTGTGAGCAATTTCGTCTTCGTAGATGAAGTCAGAAATAAGTTGAGAACAGCTGCATGTTTATGTAAACTACCAATTGAACAACAGTCATCTCAAAACGATGACAAAAGGTCAGAGGTTAAAATGTCAGAATTCAGGAACTACGTTTTTTATATGGTTTTTACATTTGGGGGCGGAAAATTGAAAACAATGTTTACAAATTAAACAGTCATATAAAAATTCAATTTTACAATAATATAAAATAATTTAGATAAAAAAAATTTATATAAAAATTATACAAATAAATCCTTAAAATTATTCAAATGAATCAATCTTAATAATAAACTTAGAAGAATTAACTAGTAAATAATTTCATGATGACAATAATCTCAATTTCTAGATAAACTTAACAACAAACAAAAAATAACAAATATAATAATAAAAATATTAATGGGAAGCAATCCCTTAAAAAATATTAAGGACTATTAATAACCAATTCAATGGAGAAACAATTATCTAATATTAATCACAAAAATTATCTGCAATATTAATAAACAATTCGACGAGGAAGCAATCCCCAAATAAAAAACTTAATTGTTCATAAGAATTTAGGTAAAGAAAAAAGCATAAATAATTTGCAGGAAAACAATCAAGCAACTTCTAAATAAATAAGTAATAACTAACCTTAGGTATCCAATCAAATTGCTTTTAACAAAAAATGGCTAAGACGGTAAATCTTAAATCAAAATCATCAAGTAAAATTATTAAATAAAAAAAATTTAAAGTTGAAAATGTTAAAAATAAAATAAATAAATAAACTAATCTTATCAATTATCATGATATGAAAATTGAGTTACTGACTCAAGTTATCTACATAGAGAATGCTGATAAGAAAAAAAGTGTAAGAAAATAATTTTTCTTGTTTCTACAGCATTTGGAAAAATAAAAAGAAAGTAAGTAGCTAGTGGTTCTGAGGTTTTAGAGAAGTAGGGTTTGAAAATAATTCTATTGCAATTGATTTTATAAATTTTTTTTTAAAATGCAATTGGTTTTGTTTTAGTGCTATTAAAATTAATTGTTGACTAATTGTTGTGGGATATTTCACTAAACAAAAAATTATTGTTAGGATAAAATTATAAAATTTCAAAAAAATAAAAATATGCTAGAAAAATTTTAAACTTTTTATAAGGACGAAATTATAAAATTTTTAAAAGAAAAGGAAAATTATAAAAATTTAAAAATTATTGAAAAAGCAAAATTATAAAATTTTTTAAAATTACAAATAGGCATTTAGGCCCCCTCTCCTCCGCCTTTGTATATGGAGATAAGTGCTTATTGTTAGATAGATCCTAAAAGACAATTGTCGATAATATGATGTTAAAATTCAAGAATCATGGTTTTTGATGAGAACTTCCAAGTGAACACCCACTAATGCTACTCCTTTCTTTTTAGTATACGGGACAGAAGCTATTCTACTTGCAAAAATCCTAGTTCCATCAGCAAGATTGGTTTTAGATGTTGAGATGGACAATGATGCTTTACGAATGATGGAATTGGAAACGTTTGAAAGAAGGGATAAAGTAAAGAAAAACTTCTCCATGTATCAAAGAAGGTTGAGTAGAGCATATCATAGGCTAGTAAAGAAAATAAGCTTTGAAGAAAGTGACTTAGCACTCCATGTAGTGGAACATATCGAAAAAAGAACATCAATGACTAAGTTTAGTCCAAAGTGGGAAGAACCATACGTTGTCCATGAGGTAAATGAAAGTGGATATTGCACGCTATTGAATCCAAAGATCAATGCTATTACAGTACCAGTCAATTTTCAATACATTAAGAAGTATCGTGTATGACAATACAATCCACTATCTGTCTTCTTTACGCATGATTTCTTAGAATCAGCTTTTGCTAATTGTCTTGTATTTCTTTTACTTTGCATGCATTATCAGTAGCAGCTTTATTGTTGCCATTTTGGCTATCTTGTGATATGTTAAAGAAAATACATTCAAAGTAAATTCATTTTCAATCGTAACCTTTATTGCTCTTATCTTGGCTGAAATATTATTGTTTCACTTGGTCAAAAGTTTTATGCTTGAAACTTTCACCATATGCGTTATATTTTAAACTGCAAGCTTTAATGCTCATAATCTGGCTTTATGTTATTGGCTGTAAGTTTTATCGCTCACTTCTTGGCCATAGTTTGCTATTCATAAAAAGGTCGCAGCTTTAAACGCTCACGTAATATGTTATTCTCCTTCCTATTAGGTTGAGTATTATTTTTCCTAACATAAAGTTGAGAATCCCTATTGGCCGCACACAGCAATACTTGTGAAACACTCATATGATTGCAAAGAATGTAATATGGAACCAAGCAGCTCAATAAAACCATGAAGAAAACAAAGTCAATGTTCACTTTAGAGAACAAGTTTACAATATCAAGAAAAGAAGAATAAGGAAAAGCTAGTTAAATATGAAATTCAAAGGGCAGGAAGATTTATCATTCTCAAAATTAGAGAAGTTGTTTAATCTTCATTGCAACTCCATCTTCCTTGCGTCAAGTTCTTTTATCTCAGACTCTATGTTAGGTTTGTCAACCTTTGTCATAATGTACTCTGTGGCCTTAGCCATGCAAACATCAAGGCATTTAATGTGACAACCAGAGAAGAGAACATCTTCCATAATACCCACCATCTTTTATAATCTTTCAAGAGAAATGTCTGCTCATGGGGAAAAAACAATCTCTAAAGCAGTGCCTAAGCTATCCATGATACCTTTATTGAAGAATTTGTGCTTAAAATGTCAAAATTCACCTTCTACTTTATAGATGCGCTCCAATAGCTGCAAGTGTTATGGCATGACTGGAATGCCATGAAAGTGTTTCAAATGAATGTCAGAAGCATCATTTTTATATTCTACCGCTGAAAAAAAAATGGCATACAGTGAGCAGTAAGAAGAGGGCATAACAATATTTAAACAAATGATTTTTGGATCATTCTAAATACCTATAAGAGAAGAGGAAGAATTACGAGTAGAATCCGAAACATCCCCAAAAGAAGAACCATTACAAGTTAGTATTCATTCTAACTTCCAAGTCTTTCCAAACATTGAAGGTGTTCATTTTTCGTGCAATTTTTTCCTTTATACATAAGTATCTTTATAGTCCATAATCCATATATATATATATATATGCGAAAAAAATTTAAGGCAAAAACCTTAGAAGTTCATTGTGAGTTTCTGCACAACCAATCTTTCTAGGTGTAGACACCATTTTTTTAAAAATAAAATAATTTTTTTAAAAAAAACAAAAAACAACAAACAAAACAAAAAATGAAGAAACAGGGAGGAATAGGGCTCTGGCTACCAACTCCCTGGTGCCAGAGCTCCATTCCGGATTGTCCAAAAATTTAGACAATCCCAGTTGCTAAAAGGAGGACCGAGACAACAAAAAAACGAGAGCAAAAAATATCCTCCAGCAACCAAAAAACCCAATCTTTCAACAACCAAAAATCACCAAAAAAAAAATCCTAAATTCTAGCAAATAGCTACCCTAACCACAATAACGAAAAAATCAACAAAAAAAAAAAAAGATCTGTTTGGTGGAAGAGAGGCAAACCGGCGAAGAGGAAGGGAGGCAGATCTGGTGGTTTGGCCGGCGACGAAAAGGGAGAAGGAGGGGGAGGATATAGTGGCACTGTAGGGCAAAAAAAAAAAAAAGAAAGAAAAGAAAACTGATCGAAAAAAAAAAGAAGAAAGAAAATCTTAGAGAGAAGGCAGAGGGTTGCGAAAGGAGAGAGAGAAATGGTGCCGGAGTAAGAGGGAAGAAAGAAACCGGTGGGGGAAGAGGAAGAAGAAGAAGGGAAAAAGAGGGCTGTCGAACAAAAAAAAGAAGACTAAAAAAGACTTTTTTGGGCTTTCAACAGTAAATTGGGCTTGGTGGGTTGGGCAGGTTCAATTTGGGTTAATTTAACCCAATAAGGTAAAAATCTATTTCTTTGGTAGGCTTTGCTGTGATTTGGGCTATTTATGTTGTTAATGCTTGGTATTTGAGTTTGACCCACTATGTTCAACTAAATTTATTTGCTTGATAATATATATAGGGTTAATTTCATTTTATTGTAATGTTTTAAGATCTTAGGATAAACTTTTAAGATTAAAGAATTAGAATACAAAGGAAGAACATGAAAATGGAAATGTTAATAGTAGGAAATAGTGAAAGTATTTTAAATATTTTAGTCATAAAAAAAAAAAGAAGAAGAATTTTTTGAAATTTAGTTGAATAGGTATTTATGAAGATATGTGAAAATAGTAATATATATATATAAACAAAAAAATAAATGTTCGATTAAAATATAGTTGTAGCAATAGGTTTAGTTTAGTTAGAAAAATAAATACTAACGAGGAAAGGAAGAAATATTTACATTGTAAATACATTTAGATACTTGTAAATATAAAAATAAAAAATATATAAAAATAATTATGATAAAAAAAACGAAACGAAATGATTATTTTAATTATCCGATGATGGAATTCAACTTAAAAAGAGGTAAAGAGTTACCTTTTCCAAGTTGATTTTCTAGGTGAGGAGATCGAGACGGATTTTCACCGAAACGTCGGGATAAATCCGAACTCTATACTCCAATATCATTACTCAAATAAGTCATTATTGAAAATATATATGAAAAAATAAAAAAAATAAATTTTCATAATTTACATAAAAAACTCAAATTAATATAATTAGTTAATTAGTTTAAATGAATATCACCGAATAAAGCTAATTTAACCAAAAAATTTTAATGGTTCATTTGAAAAGCTATATAATTAAGTGAATTACTTACCAATAGTGTTAATTAAAGAATAAAGATTTAAATAGAAAACAAAAGAAAAAAAAAGTAAGTAAAAAAATAGAAATAAAAAAAAAATAAAAAATGATGAAAAAAATGAAAAAAAATAATTCAAAAAAAAAAACGTAACGAATGATAATAACTACAAATAATGTGATAAATCATCTTAAATTATTAACCACATAATCGGATGAATTACGAACCTCCCTTAAGTCAATAAACGCGTGCATATAGACATCATCATCTTATCCTGTCATAGCATGCCACACTTATCCTGTAAATGAGGCGGGAATTCCGATGATGGGATTTCTCCGAGGAGCTTGTAGAGACGAGTTCCTTCGGAGATATCTCTAGGTGAGGAAAACGTCGAGACTTCACCAAAGCGTTGGGATGGTCTTCGAATGATTTTCCAATAAAAGATTACCGACCTCATCATTTAAAATAAATAAATCATAACATCATTTTACACTCGCATCATGTGCATACGTAAAGCCGAATAAAAGATCATCTCAATAAAAAATTAGTCAATAAGCGAATATTAAGGAAATATAACAATCAAAATCAGGCCGTGATAGAATGACTTAAGATTATATGGTACCGTTCGTGGAACGAGCGTCACGGAGGTGCTAATCATTCTCTGTGTGTAACCGCACTCCCGAACCCATCTTTGAAAAAAAAAAAACTTAGACCGGTTTTTGTTCTTTCGATGGACCTGAAATTAATTTAGGACTTCATCGATTAGAACCGAGTCAATAGGTGACCAATTACACCTATAAGAAATGATTGGTGGTGACTTTTAATTTTCTTTTATTTTCGCCTGTGTCTGGCGGACGGGTTCCCGGACCCACACGTTGCGACACTAGGGAAATTTATAAAATCCTTAAATATCAAAATTTATCATTTATTTAAATATTTTTGCTATGCATGAAATTTTTAGTAATAAAATTTTCCTACAGAGAGCAAACTATTCTAAGTGGTTCAGGCTTTCTAAGTAAGGAAGTGTCTAGAGTTATTCTAAGCACAGAATCACTTTAAACATATGCATAAAAGAAAATTTAAAAAAAAAGAAAACTTACTTGTTCAAAACTTTAAGGAAGAACCTTTGAGAATTAAGAAGAGCCTTTGAGAATTGACTGTGAATTTCTACAAAACTATTTTCTCATATTTATAGATCTCAGAAATTATTTTCTTAATAGGAATCTAACTCTTTAAATTATCTTATCAAATCCTTTTCTACCTCTAATTGCTTTTCCTTATATATCAAGTTTCACTAACTTTGGGATTTGCTAGGATGGTTTGAGAGTAATACTATTTTGAACCCTTGAAGTCTTTCTTTGACTGCAAAAATATATATATTAAATAAAAATATATAATAAGGATACCATGCACAATAATTACCAACTCAAAAAAAAAAAATAAAATATGAAAAATAAAAAGAGAGAAAAAAGTATATATGTATAAGCATTGCCTTGCACCCGAGCATTTGGCTCATTGGTTGGTGTATTATTCCCTGCCTAAAGAGTAGGGTTCGAACCCACCTCCCCCAATTATAAAATATATATATATATATATATGTATAAGCATTGTCTTTCTTATTACTATACGCATCTCTTTATGCATAAAACTTCTTATAAGAATTTTTATGCACGGAGCAAAATGTAGATGCCCAATTCTGATTAATTATTATTTTTAAGGTACTATTTACTAGAAAATTACATTAGGGGTGTTCCAAGCGCAAAAGCATCCAAGGGTGTTCTAAGCTTAAAAACGCCTAGAGGTGTTCCAAGCACAGAAGTGCCCAAGGGCGTTCCAAGCATGAAAGCGCTCAGAGGCGTTCTAAGCATAGTGCCTAAAGGCGTTCCAAGCCCAGAAATGCTCAGAGGCATTCTAAGCGGGAAAATGCTTAAGGGCTTTCTAAGCATAGAAACGCCTAAAGAAGTTCCAAGCGTAGAAGCGCTCAGGGGCGTTCCAAGCATAGAAACGTCCAAAGAGCGTCACAAACACAGAAACATCTAGGAACAAGCATGGAATAGCTATTTGTACAAAAAAGTGAAAGTAACTCAGAATAAGTTGCAGGGTTTATGAGGTACCTTCTCATTAGGGATGTTCTAGAAAGTTTAACTTGGTGGCTCAGATATGGAGATAGTTAAGAGAATTTTCTCTTAACCTTTCCTTGAAGTACATGTGTTTTACCCTTTTTTCACTCCTTACTTCTTAAAAAAACATGTGATGCACTATCAAATGCCACTGCTCCATTTACCAAAAACCTACATCCACTACCAACTACATGATTATTTTTTTAATATCTTGTAAACTGTTTTTTAACTGTTCTTTTAGGACGAGCATGTTCTCTCATGATTGAACGTGCTATCCTAACAACTCTTAAGAAAGTGTTTTTACTTAGTATAAATATGAGAGCTTGGAAGGTAAGGAAAGAGATTAGACACCCAACAAAGATTACCCTTGAAGTTCTTTTTCTCTAGATTCCTCCAATCATTCATTCTTTTCAACTTTTCCCATTCCACCGCTTCTTTTACCTTTTCTCATCCTTCACCACTTGCCACCCAAAGCATTTACGCTTCAAAGACTGCTCCAGTCTTTCTCTCTACCATCTCTAGTGCATCCCGATTCATTCATTGCAATACGTCCTCTCTTCCTAACCAAAACAACTCTCTACAATCATCAAACAATTTAATACTTTCACATTTCAGAAGTTGCTTATTTTGACAACAAATTCGATATTAAGTTATAGTTCTTTTCTAAAAAAACATTAATTTAAATATTTTTATTTGAAACATAATAATCTTATTAAAATTTAAGACTATTTTTTAAATTCTTATAAAGCTATTCAAATATTATATGAAATAATGCTCGAAAAGGTTCATTTCGATCTTGTAAAAGTTTAATTTTCACTATATTTAGTACATTTAACTTTTCGCTCATATAAATAACATAAACATCATCTAATAACAACAAAAATAATGAAATCATGTGTTAAATTTCTCTTATTCGAAATTTTTATATTTTTTTAATCTAAAGAGTTTGTGCCTTCTGGTGTTGCTGTAGAGCTCTTCTCTGGTGTCATTGGAATTTGTATCCACAAATATATATATATGTATATATAATTTCTTTTCTTCGTTTATATATATTATGCGGACTTCAGGTGGGAAAATGTGATGTTCAAATTTTCTTATGCTGGATGTTGTGTCATCAGCATTAATCATCATTAAATACGTCAAAGCTCTATCAATGGAAACTTGATATATCTGACCAAGAAGAAAAAGAAATCATCAAAAAAAGCTGGATGTCACTTAAAACTTGGACACTTGTAAGTCGTGACTTTGCTTAAAGACTGAACTGACATGAACAATCCTATTACTTAAGGTGTCCTGCTTGCATGTAACATGAATAGTAATGTAAGCAGCCTGGTGTCTGTTAGCCTAAGTTGCCTCAAGTTCGTAACGCTTGCAACCATTTCCTCAATTTCCTCCCGTCTTCACACCACGCACCTTCTTTTAGCTCTCAATTAGAATCAAACTTAAACCTCCTGACATCGTGAAATTGGTTATCTTGTCGTTAAGCCTTCCACATATTTTGACATTCTTTACACCGCCATTGGTGTTCAATATATACGTGTAACTCTTCATTTGGTCACTGACTCACAAGTAGAGTATTGACATTTTACTTACCAAGATTGAAGAAAGAGGACTACTTTCAAGGCGAAAAAGATATGGTGGAATTCCTTGGCGAGCTTATTGAACCTCCTAGCCCTGGTAATGAAATGAAGCCGGGTGAGGATGGAGAAGAAGAAGAAGAAGAAGAAGAAGAGGAGATCAGCTATGACGAGCTCAAGAAGCGGCTGTGGAACGATCGTTTGCGGATGCAAAAAATGAAGCAAAAGCGTGAGGATGATCAGGAGTCACAGTCGGATGCCAGGCAAGAAGCATCTCGCCGCAAGAAGATGTCGAGAGCTCAAGATTCCATCCTCAAATACATGGTGAAAATCATGGAAGTTTGCAAAGCGCAAGGGTTCGTTTATGGGAAGCCTCTTACTGGTTCATCTGATAGTCTACGCAAATGGTGGAAAGAAGGTTAATTTTGACAAAAATGCTCCTCTTGCTGTTGCTGAATTCTTGCCAGCAATTATTGAACAAGGTGAGTTGGATCCTGTTCCTTGTATGCATCTGCTTCAGGAATTGCAGGATACTACTCTTGGATCACTTCTCTCTGCTCTTATGCAACACTGCATGCCTCCACAAAGGAGGTTTCCACTATAGAAGGGTTTAGTCCCTCCCTGGTGGCCAACAGGGAACGAGATTTGGTGGGGTGAACTAGGAGTGGCCCAAGAACATGGCCCTCCTCCTTACAGAAAGCTCCATGACCTTAAAAAGGCTTGGAAAGTCAGCGTCTTGGCCGCAGTGATCAAGCACATGTCCCCAAATCTGGACAGGATGAGAAGGCTAGTGAGACAATCCAAGTTTTTGCAAGATAAGATGACAGCCAAAGAGACTTCCACTTGGTCTAAAGTGGTTAATCATGAAGAAGCCCTTCTAAAGCTTAATGAAAAATGTCTCAAAATCTCACCTGCAAAAGATGATGGAGGAGGAGACGATTCCGAGCATATCAACACAGATGACAAAGGCAAGCATGCTGAGAAGATTGCCAGCTCTGGAGAAAAAAGGAAGTGTAATTTTGAGCGAGAGGTTACCCTGAATACATTATATGCTTGCCAGAATGTCAAGTGCCCACAGAGCGCGTTAGAATTAGGCTTCGGGGACAGGAGCTCCAGGACTGACCATGAATCCAATTGTCCCTACCGGTCTGAAGTAAGTGATATAAACCAAGAAGACAATGAAGAATCTGATATATCTGGAAATATCCTTCCATATGGTCATTACTCCTTTGGTCCTCAGACCAAATGGCATACAGATAGCATGGATGGTACACAGAGTACACTTTCTATGACTGGTTGGCCAGATATGGAGCTAGCAAAAGCTAATGATCGGCAAGGTAATATGCAAATGAATGAAGTTGAGGATATATCTGGCATAACTTCGCAGAACTATATAGGCTATTTGGGTGCTGTAATTGAAGATCTCCCATTGCCAGCAGAATTTCTAATTCAAAGAGGAGACATGGACTTAAATATGTGTCAATTGTTGCGCGAGAACTCTGATGATCAAGGATCAACTTCAATCTGGGATATGGGATTTGATGGATTGTCATAAAGATGAGCGGCTTCACTTCCAGCAGCAGATGTGCTCAGTGAAATCTGTTTATTTACTAGACAAAAGTCTCTTGAAGTAGAAGATTATGAAGTTTTATGCAGGGTTTTCTTTTTCTTTTCCCTTTCCCCCCTTTCCCCTTAGATTTAGTTCCTGGTGATGTCAGTGTTTCCCCCTATGTTGTATTTGCAAGCCGCTTTTCATCAATAGATATAGTGCAGTTATATCCTAGTCTAGTATATATATCTCTCAGACCATTTGTTACATTTCATTCCGCCTCCGAAGAAAGAAAAAGCAAAAAGAATGAAAGCATTTTAGAGGAAAAAGAAATACAGGTGAAACTTTATGATCTAAACAAAATGAACAAGTGACGCTTTCAGTTAGAACTCATAGAAGCTATGCCTTTTAGGCATGAAATCTTCATAGTCCAATCTCTTTCCGCCACAGGAATAGCCTTTCCTGAATCTGTTATCGTATTTTCTTCTTACTTCTACCTCAACAGAAAAGACAGCAGAAACAGGTCTGTGATCTGAGAATCTTGACTCTCCACGAACATAAGATAATTGCTTAATGCCTGCACCGTGCCATAATATCCTATCACACCTGTGATGTTTAAATTTCAAGAGAATCAACATTTCCGTTTAGCTATCGATTAACTGTTTACAAGTCACCCTCATCAATGTGTGAAGGGAAAAGTATACCATGCAGGGGTTCGGCGTTTCTTCTTGGATTTGACAGTTTCTCCAGCGTAGGAATCTGAATTATGCGAATACTTATAAGTAGGAGCAAACTGTATCCGTCCCTCTTGGAAACCATCGAATACTCTTCCGGCTTCTCTCTCCATATTTAACTGCAGTCAATAGAAAATAAAAGGTCAGCCAAGTGAAAACATAAACGAAGTTAACAGTACTATGTTATTCATCCTCTGTATTTTCCCTTTCAGTTGTCTATTCGATGCATGTTGTCCACTTTTCTTTCCATAGAGACTAAGAGACAAATCCAGACGTAATTTTCATACTGATTAACTGAACTTCGGTTGGATTTGCATGGAAGATAAATTAAGAAAAGGACTGGCCGACTTTTGACTTTGGTTTCTCAAATTTATGGCAAAGCAGGTTGTTGTTGTTGACCTTGCTTATTCATGACAAGGGTTGACATCGTTATCTCAATTCTATGCAATTTTCAAACCCCTATGAATTGCTGTCTGTAAATTCCACTTCTCCCCCACTCCTCTTTCTTCTACAAGGTAATTTCAACAAGGGTGGCATATCATTTTGGATATTTCTTGTTTCATTAAGCCAGATGTCTAACACAAAAGAAAGTTGTGGCCACGGCTTTAGAATATATCACTACTTCCTAATCTGATGAGGTTGCTTCTTTTTCCCACTGCTTGCAGGATACTTTCAACAGGAATTTTTCTTTTTCTTTTTTGTTTAGGGTTCTTCACTTGTGGAAGGGAAGGGTAGAGGACCAGAATAGACAAAGATTACACAGCATTAGTCATGCAATCAACATAAATATGAATAGAAAAACTGAAACATTAGAATATTAAGAAAGGGGAAGAAAGATTATGCCCTTCCTCAGTTGCTTCTAGAAATTTTTATACTAATTAATCAACAGTTAGGCGTTGAGAATTATTAATCTAAAAATCTTGTTTCTTTAGCGGTCAGGAGCAGTAGAAAGTGGCAGACCTGATCTTTCTCCAGAAGGGTGTCCCAATCATTATCCTCCAAAAGGGTCCTCGTTTTCTCGTAGCTCAAGGCCACCCGATAATTCAAATCTCCAAGCCATATTACTCGGCTGCAATATTTTTAATTTATAACAACAATCGTTAAATAAAATACATAGTAGAAATGAAAAAAAGGTCAACAAATTGTAAAAAAAAATTAAAATCAATACAAACATACTCATGCTCAATGATATTCTCCGGGGCTCGATGATTCGGAGTTCTGCAAATCTTGGGGAACTGTGTGCCTTTAAGGATCTCAGTAACATCGGCATTCCTCTTGAGCTCATCACCTTCCTTCTCGCCAGAAGCTAAGTGACTGCAAACGAAGCAAAAGCTTGTTTGGTGCAAGGACATGCTTACTGCTATACATCCCTGCAATATTGTAATTGTCCCGCATGAATTAACCTAGAACATTCTCAAATTATTGTCATTCAGGTTTCTAGCAATGCAATCATTGATCAGAATATGCTAATTTATAAAACCTGGATTGTTTAATTAGCTTTTAAAAGAAAATGGCTTAATATATAGGCTGCATGCATTAATAGTTTCTCCAAACAATGCATCGAATCCCTGGAAGAAATAAAATCACCATCATTCATATATTGCTAACCTTGTTGCCAAGGCGTCCCATTATTCCTCTTCCAACGGAGGAAACCCTGAGATGAGCAATGTATGGCACTAACTCCTTTCGAGCCCATACTGAGACGAAAATTCCAACCATCTGCTTGCTAGCTATAAGGCGGTAACCCATCTGGCCAGTCGAGAAAGGTGGGGACATATCAGAAAGTGCAACCAACTCATCAACAGTACTATCAGGACGCACAGGAAGGGGACCAAGGTCTAGTTTACTTGTTGAATCACTAAGCTTCTTTTGCCTTCGCTTCTCCCGAGTTGTCGAATCAACAGGACAGTTGCAAGTCTTCAGAAGGCTACTATCAGCCCTGAAATTCCTACTCAGGACTTTGAGAGCAGGTTTATGGAAAAAGTGAAGACTTGTAGGAGATTTTGACTCCTTCGAGTTATTGCTGTTAGAGTGTTTCGAACCATGGCCAGAGTCAGGAGAAGAGTGGACAGAATCGTGATGCGGCCTGCTCAGTGCTTGGTTTATAAGGGCCAGCCATTTCGCAGCAGGTTCATTGTCTTCAAGTACTAGAACATTCCCCGCATTGAGAGGAACAATTTCCTGAAACCTGGGAAATCAATATTCTAAGTAAAACAAGCTCCAAAATCTTCTCATTGCAGTGCCTTTTCAAAATAACTGTTGGATTTTTGGTCTTGGAGAGAGGCTTAACACAGTAAAAAGATAAAAAGAACAGCAGCCATGAATGAGAAAGAAAAGAAACACAAGGAGAACCGAGGCTTAATAGGAAAAGTTTTGTGGAACCATATTGAAGAGCTGTCAATGTGTTGGTTCATGTACTTCAATCTTCAGCATAAGTATATATACAACAATAAGAGTTATTGACTAGTAGTCAATAAGGTGCAAAGCATTACACATCCGATCCATGTAAGGCAAGAAACCATCATTACAACAGAAAATCATAATTGCACTATACTCCTAGCTGCTGCAAGTCCTATCAAATCTGGGGTTCATCACCTTGCAGTTTTCAAATCTTCATACACTTTATTTTAGGTAGTTTCAGTTTCCAACAATAACACTGATGAAATTCTGCATGTAAGTTTGTTATTACAGTGTCATGTAGCACTTCAACAAAAGCAGGAAACAAATCAGGACTATTTCTTTCTTATGATCTTGCTACAGCTATCTCCAAACTATTCTTTCTAGGATAAAGCTTGGGTTATTGTTCGATACTTATTAAAAAAAAAGCCGACATAGACCAGAAACTGAAAGAACACAATTGTGAGTCAATCGTACCCACAGACATATATATCTGCAGAGCTCTCCATTAGCAAGAAATTTTCCAGGTTCATGTCACTGTTGGGTGTCTTCCCTCCCACATTCCAAGTAGCAACAAATATCCTGCAAGCCCAAAAATGGCATTCCTGCTGTAAGATAACATAGGCCTCATCACAAGAAAAATGACAATTCACTGAACAGATAAATGATAACAACGAATCCATACCGAAAATCCCGAATTTCAGTCACCGGTGCCATGGAACACTCGAAATTCGAGAGATTCAGCCCTTCGATTAACCCTCCACTTTCATGTTTTTCTGGGAGTAGATAAGAAATTAGCATCATGGTGTACATTATTTTTTTTCCCTCTCCCAGTTCTAGATTCTAACACTAACAATTTGTCAATAATAAGGCCAAAGGGTCAACATCAGAACTGAAACTTCCACTGATCCATTTATGTTTCTTCCCCTTCAATTACAAATATCTGGCTTATAAATCAAACTTTTTCTTGTTAGGTAAGCTACCAAAATTCTACAGCAGATAAGAAAAAATTTAGTCTTCCTGCTGCGGGGATACGTGGCTTATACCCTTTACACATAAAAGCAATGAAAGCTGTCATCCCCTATTATTATAACTATAAAATATCAACATTTTCATAACCACATGCTGCCTAGAACAAAGGTATGGAAAGGAAAATACGGCTCATTGCACCTAACACACTCATCATACCTGAGAAACTTTTTCTCATGAAAGGAGAGACTTCCATAAATTCTTTTCTCCTTGATGTAATCTTCTTCTCCAAATCTACCAAACATAGATATCCCATAAACGATTTAAATAACTCAAGAAAAAATAACATAAAAAATTATTCAAATAGTCTGAGAGAGAGAAGAGTAATATATACCAGGAGAAACTCCACCACAATCTGGTGGTACAGAGTCATCATCTGAGCCTCCTCTAGCCCGTCTCTTGGAAGTAAAAATCTTTGGAATAATGGACTTGATCCCAACAACATTTGAAAATTAAACAAATCAAACATACATAGAAACAATTGTTCCCATGCATAAAATCGAGAAATAAAACAAAGGGTAAAGTATACCTTCTTTTTCTTGTCATTCTTGACAGAGTTATCAGGAGAGGTAACAGTGGAGGATGTGGAGGCGGTGGTGGTGGTGGCGGCGGTGGGGGAGGTTGAAGAATTGGCCTTGGTCATCCCCAGGTTGGTTTTCATTCATTAGGTTACTTTGAAAAATTATAGTACGAAATAACTGTCCAATTTCCAATGTCTAGAGCGTCAAATTACGAAGATTCAAATCCAAACAAGGCTGATTGAAAAAGAAAATTCTGGAGTCTTTGAGCACTTCATGAATTGTAAAAAGGGTTTTTTTTTTCTTTTAATTTTTTGGGAAAGAATAATGAAAAAGAATTTTTTTTGTGATCCGTTTGATAGGATGAGATTTTGGCGCCAATTCTTTCGGAGAGTTTAAGACTTAAAAGGGGCCAAGAGAAGAAACCGTTGAGTCACAGTTCACAAAAACTTGAATTTGCTTTATGGCTTGCTGCTCTGTCTACGCACTTCTACAACGCATCGTTTTCATTTTTTTGTCCATTCCATCCTCTGCTCTGCTTTTCTCTTCTTCTCTGTCAATTTATAACAAAATATGTCGAGGAAACTTATAAATTAGTCCAACTCTATTGACCAACACAGAAGCTTTAACCTTAATAAATATTCTTTACCAAACTGCCATTATATTTTGAATCATTTAGCAAGATTCAAGAAACAAGAAACTAATGTAGGATAGAGGTTCTTGCCTTCCTAAATATGGGAAAGTAGCCAAGTATGATTTGATTAATGATTAATAACATCATTTTATAATTGAGAAGTTATAATTTTAGAGGATCTTGGACTCCTTGCTTAAGGAACAGGTGATCTAATTAATCAAATGCAATGACATTTAGCTCGAATAATATCTACTTCAACAATTTATATGAAAATATTTAGGTCATAACAAGTGTTCATAGGATTCGAATTGATTAAACTTTTTGTTAGTTTTAGAGGTAATTGTAAGCTCAAACAAGAAAATATCAATAATAATGTACATTCTTTCATTCATCCGCCTAGCTGTTATAACTGGAACAGCTTGCCTCTGGGTCTCTTCGCTGAAAACCTGACCACTCACCCTATGCATTATGATAGGCAACTGCAAAACGTACAAGGGATTAAGCCATCTCTTTCTTACAGAGAATTTGACAAAATTAAAAAAAAAAATCATAATGAGGCATATATACTACTGTGAATATCGATAAAGTTAATTTCAATTTAAGATTGACCATTTAAGAAATCCCTTTACAATGAAATTTATAGAACTTTTAAGTCATGTATGTATCTGTCTCTGTATGTGCGTTTGTGTTCATGAAATTTCTAGAATTAGTTACCAGGGTACCCTGGAAAAAGTTAAATTCTTGCATTTTATTGAACAGACTCTATGTGGGATCTCAAATCATAGAAGGCATCAGCATTTCATGCATCTTGTTAGAAACTGCTAAATGCAGGATCCGAGTCATGTACCATCAATTGATTTTGATGTGTGTAAATAGAATGGAAGCAATAATCAAATCATTTCTGAACTTAGATAGAAGCCTGATACAAAAACAGGAAACACCAATTCAAGCAAATACTTCAATTGTCAATGCCTACAATGATGCCTTGAAGTCCATTGAGGAGACACCTTTCTGTGGCAGTGTTGAGTCATGGCAAGCATAGCTGTCATCTGTGCAAGAATCAGTAATGACGTATGGATTGTGTCGACAGGTGTATTGCTTATTCTCCTACCAGCTTCGACAGCTTCCTTACACCTTTCTTGGTTAAAGGACCATCAACACAACCAATGAACAAATTTTTCTCATTCCTTAGAGATTCACTCTGTCGAATTAATATCAAAGAAGATTCCATTACAACCAAATTCACAAAGCCAAGATTAAAAGAGGACACATACACTAATCTCCATAGTTAACAATAGCACGCGGAAAACATGAAGCACCAGAGACTTTCCTCATTCAAAACTAAACAGGAAAATATTGACCAATACAATAGAGAATTTGGTCTCTCTTTTGTTTGTACTCTTGTGATGGGGAAGATTTCATTCCCAAATTGTTAATGAAGGCAGGAGTATGATTTTCAAAAAAAAAAAAAAAAACTAAACTGGAAAATGATCTAGGGCAAGAAAATTTCCTGACATAGGCGATATATATAATTAGTTTAGGATAAGATAAACTCATCCGATCTCTTCTTTTTGTGATCATTTGTTCCATGTGAGATAGATGAAACTGGATCCACCAGTGAAGAATGAGAAGACGATGATGAACTAGATGCAACTTAGACAGTCTAGACATAGAACTTCCTTTTGTTAGCAATCTAACGTCAACTGCAAAACCCTTTGAGATAAATTTCAATGAGTAATTCCCAAAATTTCTTTAAAGAGCCCCTATCATCACCACATGACTTCAGCTGAATGCTCTCTACTGTTTGGTGGAACATGCCAGTGGCAATTTTAACAATCCAGTGTAACCGACCAATCAAACCTCCAGTAAATTAATATTACAAGATATGTTTTTATGGACTGGACAATACTATTTCATAAAATACCAAAACTGACGATTATTGCCATTGCCAGATTAATAAGAACCTGATGTGCAGACGACTGCACTAAATTTCATCAATAAGCTTATAATTGAGTAATTTCATACACAATTAGAGATTGAAAATAGCCCTAATCCCCACTAAACATAACCAGAGTTAAACTCAAGGAAACGAATGATTGATTTATAACAGGTTTGTCCTCCTCAACATAACTCCTTAACGCGAGTTAATTCAATCCGAAAACCCAGTTTAAAATCAACCCAAATTATTAATTCCTTAATTTGCATAACATTTTTGTCTTAAAAAAAATATCAGAATAAAACTCCACCTGAGCTGAGATTCAACTAGACTGTCTCATGTCAGCTTCACTATAAAATAGTAAAAGACAAAACCCACCACCCAAAAAACGAATACCAGCATGCAATAAATAACTGGGATTCTGGGAAGGCAGATAAGATTTCCACTTTCCAATAAGTCACTCAATTAAATCAAACAAAACCTACAACATATTCATCGAAGGTGTAATGGGTAAAAGGAAGGAGAAAAAATTAACTAAACAACGCCATTGCAAAGCAAAAATCAAATAGTTTAAATACAAAAAGGGAAAGCAGAGGGGAAGATAAAGATAGAACTCACTGGAGAGGTCAAATGGGTATGAATAGAACAGGCAAAGAACTGTTGGTTATGAGAGACAAGAGATACCCGGGAATGGAAATTTTAAAAGAGAAGTGACAGTTCGTATTAATTTAGCGGGGAAACGCCGATGGGGGTGGCGGAGTCTCTTTCGCCAATGCAAAAGTGGCTTGGCAACATACGTAACTGACATTGTCGTCCTTTTAGGAGAATTTTTATTTTTGATCCATCATGACATGGGCCCGACTTGGCCTGCTAGATCCTGGGCTTAGACGAATCTGTTACATGAATCAAGATTTGATGGAGAAATTGAAAGAATATGGAATAATATAAAATTTAGATTATTGTATTTTTTTCCTAATAATATAGTAAGATTTGGGTTATATTCATTCTCTCTCTCTTTTTTTTTTTAGAAAAACATAGGACTAATTAATAATGTTTAAGTTCAGGTTGAACCATATTTAACCAAGCCAAGCTCATAAATCTTATATTGAATTTGCAATTGTCTATCATAATTTTCTACCATTCTGACAAATGCTAATTAATATATTTAATTACAAAGTTTGATTAAGATGTTACAGCTTGGCTGGCTTTACATATTTGTCCCCAATTATAATTATCAAGGTTTATAATAGTGATGCGTTATAAGCTAAAAGAGATGATGCATCTGAGCATTTGCAGATATATATTATGCATTCCTTTACTTGAAGAAGATTAGATTTGATTTAATGTAAAAATTTAACTAGTTTAGAAAATGGAAGTAACAAATTGGATCAATATTTTGTGACAATGGAATGAGGTGTGGGTTTCAAGACTAATGACCAGTTTGTTAACGTTCTTTTGTGTTAGGAATGATGGCCCAGGACATGACTTTCTAAATGGCAACAAGATTGAATTTCTAACGCATACGAAACATCTAATAAACAAAATGAAAGACCACAATTAAGCCACTCAATCGATAATCTAGTATTATACCATATTCCAATAGACGAAAAGACATAATGTAAAACATTCTTTTTTATCAATGAGAAGGAGAGATACATATGCACCGATCATCAAGAAAATGACGGGTGAATATGGATCAACATGTCTTAGACCTAAAATTAATCAAGAGAAACACCAAGCTAAAACAACAAGAAGTACATAAATTCTCTACGCATCATCCTGCAATAACTTCTGGAGCAGTTCTTGGCAGCCAGCCGCTGGCTCATCCTGGAGGAATCCCATTGCGTTTGCATAATGAGGGTTGGAAATGACACCATTGCTGCGGGTGAGAATGACAGTAGCCTTGTTACGTCCAGGATCCGCATTTCTGCAGCCGGGAATGGGGCTGCTAACAAGAGTGGCATAGCATATTTGGTCTTGGTGGTCATCTTCAACCAAAATGTCATATGTTCCAGTTGAGTCAGTCACTGCCCCAACGCTGAATTTCAGACTTAACGTGGTCCTGTCATAGCACATGATTTCAACCCTTGCACCTGGAAAAAAAAAACCATGAAAGAACTATTAAGATTAAGATTAAGATTAAGATTAAGAAAAAAAAAAACTATTAAGATTAAGCATTAAACAAAAACAAATCATAACAGGAAAAGAAAGACTAAATTATACCAGGTATGTAAGAGCATTTAGATGTCTCAAAACCAGCACGACAGGCATCACAGTAAACTTTGCCGACAATGCGGAAAGGTTCGCTGCGTGCATTGACGAGCACAAGGAGAACACAGAGAGCAAGCAACAAGAACAGTTTAGTAGCCATTGCCTTGGGAAGAAAAAGCCGTAGAAAAATGGCTTATCCAAGGAGAAGGAAAGACTGAAAACGGAAAATATAAGGGGAAAGAGAGTGATATTTTATAGGGGTTGTTCATGTGTAAAGTTTCAATAGTTGGGGGACTTTGAAGATGGTCACATGCAGGAACAATATTGAAAGATTTCGCGTCTTGCGGCATTTTGTTCTCAAATTTTGCATTAATTACAGATCCACTTGCCAAATCCTCCGTTTGCTCCAAATTGAGTTTATGGATTCTGCAAACAATAAATTATACTACTCCCCAACAATGTAATAAAGATGAGATGCTTGGATACCTTAAACCAGCAACATTAAGTAACTAGTTATTATATCTTTGTGCCCAAACCGCGTACTTCATTGCAATTCTGAAGTGGAATTTCTAAGTGGAATTTCTAAGCATAAGCTTCTTAATTTCGTTGACCAAAGCTTAATTAATTAGGTAGCATTTACAATTCCAAGACCAATACTGCAATGCTCATCGTTCTGATTGGGCTGCGGAAATAGTACTTCCTCTTTCATTATCTCTAGCCGGCTTGTGTTTCAGCCGAAATTGCAATAATGTCATTCAAACGTAAGGCCTTCACGCCATGCAGAGAGCTACACTCAAAATACTAGTAACCAAATGTATAACTAGGGAGGCAGTATCATGTAGAAACTTAAATTAATATGCATGTGCAAATGCGAACTTAATGGAAGGGGAAGCAGGGAAGAAAAGCAATTGCATGCCTACGACATTATCATTTTGACTTTAATGAACGTTATGCATCCCTATGACAAAACCATGGTATTTTGCAATTTCTTTTTTCAACTAAGTGGCTATATATTTAATGAAATTTCAAGATGAACAAGAGGGAAATCATGTGCATGACGCGTGCGTAAACTTTGGATCAAAAGTCAATTACAGCTGCATCACATGAATCTCACGACCAAGCATGCATTTTTTTTTCTTTTTAAATGGTAATGAATCGACGAAAAACTCGAGTAACTCTGAGTTTTTGTTTATCAAGAAATCCAATCTGGATACGAATTTGGGTTTAAATCAAGTAGCCAATAATGCCTTGAGATTTAAATAAGAATTTTAGATTTTATAGGCCCGTTTTGCAAATAAAAAACTTGAACTAAAAAGAAATACATTTGAAAAATGTTTTGTAAAAATTATTTGTGAAAGTTTGTGATTTGAGATTTTTGAGTGTATATATCTGATATTAAAAGTGTTGCGAAAAATTAAAAATATGAAAAAAAAATACATGATGTTAAAAAATAAAAAATAACTTATGTTCTTTTGTGTTTACTTATAAACAGAGTGTCTATATATATTATTGTTACACATAATATCATAAAATTATAGAAATACAATTGAAAATTTTTTTAAAAAAATAAAAGTTGCTTCCAACTAGCAAATAAATAGTTATTATTCTCATTATATTTTTATTTTAAATCTAATATCTATATAAATCAAAAGATTGCATAATATTATATAGTTTTATATATCTCATATAAAATATTACCAACAAAAGAGTAATGCTATACAATTCGAAATGGCAATTATGTAATTTTAAATGTTTTTAATAGGGTTTTTGGGCTATTGAAGCCGAGAGAGTCTAAATTTCTCTTTGCAATAACTACCCAATGGGCCAGTCGTGGTAGGGCATGACTGATCACCTAAGGTCGTAGCCAATAGCCACTGGCGTTGTCCAATTCACAAACAAGCACGATTTTTTTTTTCTGCTTAAATGGTAATGAATTAACAAAAAACTCAAGTAACTATGAGTTTTTCTTTATCAAGAAATCCCATCTGGACAAGAATTTGGGTTTAAATCAAGTAGCCAAAAATGCCTTGAGATTTAATTAAGAAATTTAGATTTTATAAGCCGGTTTTGCAAATAAAAAAACTTGAATTAAAAAGAAATACATTTGAAAAATGTTTTGTAAAAATTATTTGTGAAAATTTGTGATTTGAGATTTTTGAGTATATATTTGACATTAAAAGTGTTGCGGAGAATTAAAAATATGAAAAGAAAATACATGATCTTAAAGGGTAAAAAATAAGTTATTTTCTTTTGTGTTTACTTATAAACAAGGTGTCTATATATATTGTTATTATACATAATATCATAAAATTATAGAAATACAATTCAATTTTTTTTAAAAAAAATACAAGTTGCTTCGAACTAGCAAATAAATAGTTATTATTTTCATTATGTTTTTATTTTAAATCTAATATCTATATAAATCAAAAGATTGCATAATATTATATAGTTTTATATATCTCATATAAAATATTACCAAAAAAAGAGTAATGTTATACAATTCAAAATGGCAATTATGTAATTTTAATGTTTTTAATAGGTTTTTTGGGCTATTGAAGCTGAGAGAGTCTGAATTTCTCTTTGAAATAACTACCCAACGGGCCAGTCGTGGTAGGGTAGGACTGATCACCTAAGGTCCTAGCCAATAGCCACTGGCGTTGTCAAATTCACAGATGACCTTTTCTCGCTTTGGGTGGGGCCTGGCTGGAGGGGTTTTGGCGTTTGGATGTCTGGGAGTTGGTGTAGGAGATATTGCATCTGTAACCTATATAAAGGTGCGCATCGGCTGCGCAGCTTTCAATCTCACTGATATTTAGTGAAAAATGGGATGAATTTTTAAAATTTATAAATAAAATTTTTTTCTATTTAATAAATTTTAATATTTTCTCCATTGTCATTAGTAGTCCAGCTATCCATCCAAGCTTGTGGGCCTAATCTAAACTTGATCCAGTTTAATTAATTTATTTTATTAATAATTTTTATTTTTATTAAATTCTAATCTTAACATATATTTAAAATATTAATATAAAATAATATATTGTTATTTTAATAATAAAATGACAAACCTGATTAGGGATGTCGACGGGTCGGGTACCCTATAATTTTGAGGTACCCGAACCCTAACCCTATAAAAAATTAATTACCCTAATCCTATTAACTACCTGTTTAATTTTAAAATTACTACCCTAACCCTAACTCTAATACATTCCCACTACCATATAATTATCCTAACCTGTTTAAATACCTGATTAAATAAAAAAATTATTAAAATTTTCTTCATGGGAACTTAATTACCTAATTAACTTTTCTAATCTCATAACTTACTTTTAGATTTATATGTTATATGTTTATATAAATAAACATATATATACTGTAATTAATAATTTTATGAGTTATAATTTTTACAATGTTAAAACAAAATAAAAAGTAAATATATTTATATTTAAAATACATAATATATACACACACGCATTCATAAAAGTATTAATATCATCATATTAATAATTAGAGTAATCATACTTAAACATAAATAACAATATAATAATTTTTTAATTTAAATATATTAATGTCATCACATTAATAATTAAAGTAATCATACTTTTCATATATTTGTTAGTTTTTAACAAAAAAATTTACTTGTAAAGTTGGTAAAAATTATAAATTTTTAATTTAATTATTAAAATAATAATAAAATATTTATAAATGGTAATCGGATTCGGGTAACGGGTACCCAAGGGGTGGTACCCTAACCCTACCCTATTAAAATTCGGGTAGTGAAATCACTACCCTAACCCTACCCGAATCCGTTTATGAGTACCCTAATCCTGTATAAACGGGTTGGATACCCACGGGTACCCTATAATAGGGTACCCATTGACATCCCTAAACCCGATTGGCCTCAAGCTTGGCTTTAAGAAAGGAGGCTCAATAAGCTTTGACTTGTACCCAATCCAAGGACACCTCTAATTGTTAATGATATTCAACTTATAATTATCATAATTGTATCTACTAAACGAAAAATTTTTGGCTAAAAATTTATAATACATCAAAAAGTACAGATATTAGAAAATTTTTTGATTGACAAAATTGGTCATATTTGTTCATTTTATTTCTAAATTGCTATTTGCAATTTTTTTATTAATATTAATAAGATTTATCTATTATATAAATATGAAAAAATTTTAATTGTATCGAATGATTTTCAACAAAATTATTGCTTATTATAAACATTAATAAGATTTATCTTATTTATAGATAAAAATTTTAATAGCATTAAATTACTTCTATTAAAAATTATATATATTAATTCTAGTAGTATTAAATAATTTATAAATTAATAATAAAAATTTTCAATTTTATATAATTATTTTTTATTTATTGGCAATTAACTTCACACCTGATAAATATTTTGAATTTCATATATAATCATTATTTTAAAAAATAAAAAATAAATATTTACATACAATGCAGGCAACAATAAATATAAATTTTGATAAATGAAACTAAACTTTACTTGCTGAGCATCCAATCCAATATATTTGATTAAGAGGGTCTAAAGAGGCGATCTGCGCATAATCTTATGCCCGTCAAAGGGGTCATGGTTATGCACCTTTTAACAGGAATTGAACTGGCTGACCCTTATACCTCATCTACATTAATAACCGCTTCTACCCAACAACCAGTTGACCTAAAGGGCAAAAAGAATTTACAAGTCCCATTCTCACCCTGCATATGTACCAGACCCAACAGCAAGAGCATCCTGAAAAAATGGTGTATTTCGTTCTCATCTTTTTTGAATACAAGAGGCTGCTTATATAACATGTATAGAAATCTATCTTTGGAAGGTAATAACATAAATCTAGGCTAGAATTATTGCAATTTCATAATTAGTAGAAAAAAATAAAAAAGGAATCTCTATAATCTCTCCATAGGATCTTCTATTACAACTCATGCCAACACCCCCCTTAAGTTGGTGAAAAATGTCTCCAATGGCCAACTTGTCTAGTGAGTTATAAAAAACTTTGCTTGAGACTGCTTTTGTAAGGATGTCTACCAACTGTTTTTCTAACTTTACAATTGGAAATTGTACTATCGTAGCTTCGAGCTTCTCCTTGATAAAATGCCGGTCAACTTCAACTTCAACATGTTCTGTCCAGTCATGTTGAATTGGGTTTTGTGCAATCTCTATGGCAGCTCTATTATCGCAAAACAGATTCATTGCTGAACCGGATGAATAACCAATCTCTTTCAATAACTCCTTTAACCAAAGAAGCTCACAGAGTCCTTTAGCCATGCTTCTAAACTCAACTTCTGCACTTGACAATGCAACCACCTTTTGCTTCTTACTTCTCCTAGTGATTAGGTTGCCACCCACGAAAGTGAAATATCTTGATGTAGATTTTGTGTCAGTAATACTTCCAGCCCAATCCGTATCCATATAACGATTAATATTTAAATGATTATATTTCCTAAACATGAGCCCTTTTCCTGGAGAAGACTTCAAGTACTGTAGAATTCAAAGTACAACATTCATATGTTCTTTACTAGGATTATGCATGAATTGACTTACCAAACTCACAACATAGGCGATATCCAGCCGTGTATCAGAAGTAAATCAATTTGCCCATAAGTCGTTGGTACCTTTCGCTATTTGGGGGTATTTGGTTTGGGTGTTCTCCCAATCCATGGTTTTGAACTATTGGTGTATCTGCAGGCTTACATTCAGGCATTCCCCTTTCAACTAGCAAATCAAGTACATATTTCCTTTGTGAAAGAAAGATGCCTGGACTTGATCGAGATACTTCGATTCTCAAAAAATATTTTAGTCCTCCGAAGTTTTTCATTTCAAATTCAATTGCCAGATGCTTTTGCAAGTTGGAAATCTCTTCCTTGTCATTCCCTATAATTATCATATCAACAATATAAATTATTAAAGCTATTACCATCCCTCTTCCTTGCTTCAAGAACAGAGTATGATCTGAATTGCTTTGTTTGAAACCATGCTTCCTCATAGCCAAGCTAAATCGTTCAAACCCCGCTCTCGATGATTGTTTTAATCCATATAGTGCCTTCTGCAGTTTGCATACCACTCCAGTTTGTGAGGTAGTAAAGCCTAATGGAATGTCCATGTACACTTCTTCTACAAGATTCCTATGAAGAAATGAATTTTTTACATCGAACTGATTTAGTGGCCAATATAAGTTTGCAGCGAGAGACAACAATACTTTAACAGTATTCAACTTCGCTATTGGTGAAAATGTCTCTTGATAATCTATGCCATATGACTAGGTATATCTTTTCGCTACAAGTCTCGCCTTGTAGCGATCTATTGACCCATCTGCCTTATGTTTAATGGTAAACACCCATTTACATCCCACTATTTTCTTTCCTTCAGGCAGCGGCATAAGCTTCCACGTATCATTCTTCTGCAGAGCTGTCATCTCTTTAGTTATTGCTTGGGTCCACTTTGGGTCGTTTAAGGTCTTTTGTATTGTATTTAGAATATAGTCAGAAGATAACTTGTGCACAAAGGCTTTGAGGAGTTGTGATAGTTTCTGGGTACTAACATGGTTGGCAATCGGGTACTTCGTCCTTTTTCCTTCATGGTCTGGTGAGTATCGATTTGGTGGGTTACCACGATTATGTCTGAAAGGTAATTTGTAGCCAACAGAATCATCTATAGTATTATCAGGAGAAGAGGAGTTTAGAGATTGTACCTTAAAAGTTTTTTCAGGAGAGAGGTCACTTGGTACCAAAGTGTGAGGGATGGGCTGTTCTTGTTCTTGTTCACTGTTTGTCTCGTCATCATCATTCGCTTCTTCTGCTCCCATTGTTGCCATCATTGGTTCCATACTCATATCACCTTGAGTTTTTTCAAGCCTTGGTGGAGTTTCAACTAGAGCAGACGATAGTAATTGAGCTCCATCAGATTTGGTCACGCCATCAGTTTCATGTTCTTTAAAGTTGTATCTTCAAAGCTTGGCCAATTTTCCCAACTATTCACATTCTGTTCGTCACCAAGCAGCTCCCCTTGAAGAGAAGAATGAGAGTTTGTTTTTGGAAAGAAAGTTTCAGATTCAAGAAAGGTAACATCCATTGTGGTATAAAGACGCCTGGTAATGGGATCATAGCATCGATAACCCTTTTTATGTGCTGCGTACCCCAGAAAGACATAATGGATAGCGCATGGATCAAGTTTGGTTCGCTGATTTTTGTGAAGATGCAGATAAGCCACACATCCAAATATTCGAGGCGGAAGCATCAAGACGGAAGGCAATGGTACATGGTGAGCAAGAACTTGTAATGGAGTTTCAAAGTTCAGGACTCGAGATGGCATTCGATTCATCAAGTAAACAGCAGCAACAACTGCGTCTGTCCAATAACGCCGGCGTACATGTCTTGCTGTTAAGAGAGCTCGAGCTGTTTCGAGGATATATCTGTTTTTTCGCTCCGCAATACCATTTTGTTGAGGCATTTGAAAGCAAAAGTTTCATGATACAAACCAGTTTTTTGGAAATACTCTTGTAACTCATTATTGTCATATTCCCCACCATTGTCAGATCAAAAAATCTGAAGTTTAGCAAAGAATTGGGTCTTGATCATGTTATGAAAAGAGTGAAAGATTCCAAACACTTCATTCTTATTTTTCTTCAAATAAAACTAGGTCATTCGTGTGCAATCATCTACAAAGATAACAACCACTTGAAACTTGAAGAGACTGAGATGGGAGCCGAACCCCAAATATCCGAGTGAATTAACATAAACGGTATCTCACATTTTTTCAGACTTATTAAGGAACACGATGGCTCTTGGCCATAATGCAAGTTTCACACCTAAAATCAAACTCAAGTAGGTTGGAAAACAAACTTAGAAACAAACGCCTTAAAGTAAGAAAATGATGGATGTCTCAGTAGACGATGCCACAACCAAATCTGTTGTTCCTTGTCGCCAGTTCGTCGCACAGTATTTGCCCGACCAAAGCTAAAATCATCCATGTAGTACAGCCCTTCTCTTTTAGTACCACGACCAATAATCTCCTTGGTGAGAATATCTTGAAACAAACAGAACTTAGGACAAAGTAGTGCACAACAATCCAATTCCTCAGTAGCTTGGCCTACAAATAATAATTTATTAGAAAAAGATGGAACTAACAAAGTTTTTGGTAGTGAAAAAGATGGTGAAAGTGCCACTCTTCCAGCCCCTGTAACTGGGTATGTCACTTCATTAGCATTGGTAATGCATGTCCGTTTTAGTTGAGTGGCTTTAACGAAATCTTGTAGATCAAATGTCATGTGATCGGTTGCCCCTGAATCAACAATCAAACCATGGTTAGCTGAATCATTAAATTTGTTCGCCATAGCAGGTGAAGAGTCCTTTTGTGGTATAAGTGTGTTGAAAGGTAATTCATAATCTAACAGTAGCAGCAGGTGAAGAACAAGTGAGGAGTTTTGACTCTATAGTGCAAAACGATGGTGTTTCTTTACCTGATATGTTGAGTTTTCAAAGTTTACCGTTTTGTTTATTTTATGTTTTAACTTTGTTGTATTCAAAACGATGTTTACTTGTGTCGTTTTTTATTTAATTGCTTATGTCCTATACGGTTCAGCTTAGTATCATTTTAACTTGTTTTGAAGGCTGAACAGCCATGGTGTCTGTTTCATTTTACCGTTGGAAGGGTCATTAATTTGTGTGAGAGTCTGTTTCTTTGATCCGTTTCTTTGGGAAAGGTCTGAAGTTATTGAAGTATAAATACTGAAAATGAAATGAATTCAATGCTTTTATCAGGCCAAATTCATTTTACATACTCTGAAACATTTTTCTCATCTTCTTCTCTGTTCTGAGATAGCTTATTTCATCAAGCCTGCTTGGAAACTTTAGTTTTCATTTTTCTTCAAAGGGAAAGTCGAGATTCAATGTTTGTCCAAACAGGAGAAGAATCTCCAGTGTTTACGAATGCAGCTCGACCAGCTTCAAGTTTCCTTTTTTCCTTGAGTTCGTGCCACCATTCCGGATATCCATGCAGTTTAAAACAAGTATCTCTAGTGTGTTTCATATTCCCACAGTGTGTGCAACCCCTTTAATCTAATTTTGACTTTAACTTTGTCAATGTATTAGACTTCCCATTGGACATCAAATGAAGTAAAGATTGCTGCTGTGGCTTCTGTCTTTTTTTCGAGATCATAACAGCACCAGCCACGATATCTCCTTTTGTCAACATCATTGTTTGTCTTAGATCTTCCTGACGAACATGTGCATAGGCTTGTTCTACTGTAGGAAATGGTTGAAGTTAAGCACATTTCCTCGGATCTTGTCAAGACGATCATCTAATCCATCCACAAAAGTATAAACCCTATCTACTTATAACATAAGGTTATACTTCTATATATCAATTTCACATTTCATCGCATTTGGACGATGAAAATCGATTTCTCTCTATAGTCCTTGAAAGTTGTTATAGTATGGCTCAATAGATCCTCCTCATTGTTTAAGCCTCATCACCTTCCTCTTGAGATTGTAAACTTGTGAGGTGTGGATGCTGTCAAAATAAGTTGTAGCAATAACGTCCCATACTGCTTTCACCGTTAGGAATCTAATGTAGTTGCCGATTAGTTTTGGATCCATAGAGTTGATTAGCCATCCTTTCACCACTGCATTTTCAATTCTCCATTTCCTAAAACTAGAATCTGTCTCATGGGGTTGTGGAACATCCCCATTTATGTATCCCAACTTGTCTTTGCCTGAGATGTACATCTCCATGACCTGGGACCAAAGTCCATAATTGGTGTCGTCCAACTTGATGCCGATCGGTGCAGTGGTAGATTCATGACTCGTTGTGGTTGATGTCTGGTTCTGTTCAACATCTGAGATATTTTGGATGTTAAGTTTGCAAGGGATGACTAATCTCCTTGGGAATTTTTCGTTAAGGGAGTACGCTCTCCCATGGTTATCAATCTTGTGTGTTTTTTTTTCTTTCTTTCTGCTATTCCACAGTGGAGTATATTGCTCTGATACTATGATAAAACCGTATATTTCATTCACATTCTTTTTGAATAAAAGAGACTGCTTATGTAACATGTACAAAAATCTATCTTTGGAAGGTAATAACATAAATCTAGGCTAGGATTATTGAAATTTCATAATTAATGAAAACAAATAAAAAAAGAATCTCTATAAATCTCTCCACAGGAACTTCTATTATAGCTCATGCCAACGCAGCCATCACCAACTCGTGGCCTCCTCCACTCCTAACACTTTCCCCACTCTTGTACATACAAATACTATCTCCATCACTAATTTTCACCAGAAAATGTGATGATACTCTTATTCTTATATGGGTATTCAATTTAGTGTTAAAAACATGGATCTGTTTTAATTAAAGAATTGAGTTTATATCTCATTTTCTTTCAAAAGAAAAAAAACACACACACACACACACACTTGATAATGAAGAAAGGCTATCTGCCATATTTTACAAAAAAGTTTAACAAAAAGAAACTCTAAAGAGTTACTCCAGCCAAATAGTAGTTGTAGTCCGTATAATTCCTGCAACCAGATCTAAAAGGACAGAAATATTGCAGCATCCTTTTACATTTTACTTTTAACAACTTTACTAAACCACAGCACTTCACTTAATCATGATAACGATAGACTTTAATACACCCCCATCTGCTTACAATAATTACTGCCCCATCCACTTTTACTCTGTTCACCCCTCATTTTCTGCTTTGCTTTGATGATGGTAATTTCTTCCTAGGAATACATTTTCCTATTACCGCCCTGTCTTTTTTCTCCTCTTCCACTGTTTCGCCCAGTCCACCCTTGCAGCTCCTGGTAAATCAGAACTTAAGTAAGTCAATATGCCAAAACAAACCAAAAAAAAAAAAAAAAAATCGTTTGCTTCTATGATTTAGGTACCAAACAACTAATAGTGATATTGTAAGATGATTCGGATACTCAGAAAGTTTACCAAGACAAAATAGTATTGCTACTAAAGAGTTACTCTTCCAAGAAGAAAGAGTGGCTTGGAATTGAAAAGTACATTAATCAATATTCTATTCCTATCAACTAAAATGATGTTTGCAAGCAATATGTCAATCTTTTGCATCAAACTGTCCATTGTCAAGTATTTTATTTCTACCAAGAAAATGGCAAAGTTAAACAGGAACCAAATGAGTCACCTTTCTTCATTATAGGAATTGGATTTTTTAAGCACTGGCTCAGCCACAACTCGCTTCTCAGAACTCATTGACTCCACAATGCTGCCACTGAAATACTCCTTCTCTTCAGCCTGTAAATTACCAAACCTTGGATTCTCAGACATGCAGCTTATTATCTGATCATCTTCAGCAACCTTCAATGCACTCTTACAAAGAACCCCTCTATGCAAATTTTCACTCTTCTTCGCCACATTGTTTGGAACCGTTTGCTTCATTGTAGGCACGTTTTTTGCTTTAGTAACAGCTAAGTTCCCGCATGCAATAAGTTGAAGCAGAACCGAATTGCGACTTGGCGCTGACCCAGAGGCAACTGGGTCACCATCTTCAAACCGCTTGGAAGTACTGTTTTTGCTTTGGTTTTGTTTTTCAGAGAGGATGGAAGAAGTTGATAGAAGGGAAGAGTCCTGTTGAGTTGGCTCAGAGATGTTTTTTTGGGGCTCTTGGTTATTTGTTTCTTGGTCTTCAAGCTCATCAGTAGAAACCCCTCTTGAGCAGCGAGAGTGAGGAGTTGTGGAGCTTGTGTAAGATGTTTTCTCCTCATCTAATTCATACTCTTCCTCTTCCTCTTCCTCTTCATCGTATTCTTGCTCTTCGTATGCCGTCCTCTCTGCTTCTTGGGCTCCCCTGTGTCGAGTCAGAGTAAAAGATGGGGATTTTTGTTTGGCATGAATGCTTGGTTCCTGAATATGTGGCGCTCTGTTGCTGATTTGCAGTTGCTGTAATCTTTCTGCAACAAACAAAAATTATGCCACCTAATAAAAAATTTGGATAAAAAGAAGTAGTTTTGTCAAACTTTCATGGCAATGTTAAGAATGGAAACTAAGTAGACCAAGTAGCTGACCAGAGCAGCCTTCAACCAATTCTGAGCCTTTGAGTACATATTCAGCCCCATCTGATGGATGGATAATGTCATTGTCCGCTAAGTCATTCCATACGTAACCATTCTTGTAACTCCTAATAACCAAACACTAATATTAGTCTGAAAACAAAGATAAAAAGGAAAAGAAAGTAATTTGATGGTTTAAGAACAAAAAGGGAAATGTACCTTTTGCAGGACCAAGAGTAAAGAGAGGACATTCCTTTGCCTCTGAGAGCTGTGAATCTTTCCATTACATCTATGAGACCCACAAGAGAAACAAGCAATTACAAAAAAGAAAGAACTAGCCAGATGGGCAGATGAAAGTTTGAAGAATTTATTACCTCTCAAACGAAGTGGTTGATTGACCAAATGGGTGACTTCCATGTAATGAGGATGCTCAAGCTGGCCGTTTCTAGTCAGATAGTAAACAACTTGAACTTTTCTGATGGGCTTCACGACCTTCGGCTGCATGCAGACTTTGGCCCTGTCTGGGCTGGTTTCCCTGGCTCTTCTACTTCTCACATCCATATTCGCTTCACCCACTTACTCCTTCCTCTTCGTTCTTGACTTATTTATTTTGTCAAGTTTGACAAAACCTCGAAACTCTTATTTATATTCATTCACTGCACAACTAGGAGGTAGTGAAAAGAAAAGATAAACAAGGAACTAGGACAGATTAAAAAGGGGGCATTAAAAGGAGTAAAATACAGTCTTTAACTTCGGATTCTTTTAGATTTTATGGTTATAAGGAAATGAAGAGAGAGAGAGAGAGAGAGAGAGAGAGAGAGAGAGAGAGATGGAATGTGAGTGCTGGGTCACGGTCGCAACAGTTGATGAATTTATTTTGACTTTTGGCAATGCTCTGATCCCGAACTGAGGCAAAAAAGAGATATTGAGAATTGGCCTCTAACAAACCAATTCAGAGAAGCTTGAAGCTTTCTGCAATAGCTCTATATTCTAGGATGTTAACGTCTGTGATATTAAGAGCCTTTATTACCAAGCACAGGATCACATGATGATGGGAAACCCGACAATTTCAATAACTGGATAAGATGAGGAAGTAATTTGGCAGAAAGTTTTGTTATGAGACTGTTGTTTTATCTGAAGGGTTCTTACTGTACATTGTAGATTTTACTTCAGGCTTGGTAATTTGCCCAATTGATAATGATCCGAGCATAAGAAAAGTTCATTTTTTTAATTTTTACTATGATACTGGTTTGCTTAAAAACCTTTGGTGGATTATTTAAATTGAATCAGGGGTTGGTAGCCATTAGTTTTGCACTAAATATAGCAATAATTGCTTTTCATGTGAAGAAGGATTCAGATAATCATTTCTTTCAATAGGCTATGATCAACAGGACTCTCGCTCACTCTGGCTTATCTTTTGAGTTTCTCAATCCATGAAACTATGCTTAAAAGATGGATGTTTCTAGCCTCTTGATAAACTCTCAACAAAGCCAAAGTATTTGATCGATGATTGAGAGTATCAATCTCAGAACAAGAGAGGTCCTTTGGCTGAATGATCGCTATGATAATTCCCTTTCACAAATGTTTCTTTAATGATTTTACTCACTCATTTCTTACCTAATCCACCTTGGTCAAAGCTTAAAAGAGCCTGAGTAGAAAATGATGATAAGTAAAGAATGAAACAACCCAATTCAAAATGTTTAGATCTAACCCGCTTGCAAACAAATATATCTGCTTTTCCAGATTCATAATGTGGACAAATTCATATCCATCCCATACAAACAAAGCTAGCCGTTACTATGACAATTGGTTCATCCATTTATATTTTTACTTGAACCTACTTACTAGCAGTACACTTGGCAGCTAAGCAAATTGCCCATTTCCAGAAACAAAGTGAATCTTCACTGTTATGTATAAATAGTTTAATACTTTTAAGATTGCCTGTGTGAAAACAATAGTAATAGCAAACAGTGGAATGGGACTCCAAATGAGGACAACACTGACTTATGCAGATGTAGGCAGTTAATATGTCCTATCTTGGAAGCAAAACAAAGTCATTTGTATGAAATGAAGCAAAAGTAGATCAAACAGCAGCAAAGCAATTAGGACGGTCGAGATTATTAATCTACTATGGTATTAGATTTCCACCCACCATTTTTCACATGGGCACCTGCCACAGTAATAGTTTTGTATTCTGGGTTATGGCCACAGGATGTACATGCCTATTTGGTAGATATGAATCGACTCTGAGATTCAATTAAATTAAAGGTCATGCAACAACTTCTTCTGCTTAAAAAGATGGTGATCCCTTTTCTCTACTTCACTTTTTCATTACCATATTTTGTATTTAAAAATTTATCAAATTCCAATCTTCCAAGAATTTTATCAGATGAGTCAATCACAATGCATAATCACATCATTATCACTGCTATATAAGCCATCAGTCATCACCCACATTGCTCTTTTGGGAAGTATGCCAGCAATGATCCGAAAGGATTTGGGAGGGCATGCATAATCAAATTTCTTACTCAAAAGAACCCAGGAAGCAAAACCAATTTGTGAGCACAATTTCTGTTTCTGTTTCACCATGTCTAAATAATATGATCCAAAATGAATGTTTTGCCTGCAAAGGTCCAGTGGCAAGGCTGCAAGGGCTGTTGAGGATAGAACTGACGACTGAAGTGAACCTTAACTTAAAGTGAACGATGAAAAGTTAAAATAGTTATAGCGTCAGACTTGTCGTTGGTAAGGCTCTGGGGTTTTGGAGCCTAGTGTCGTTGCCATTAGACTTGTCGAGTCCTCTCCTCTCCTCTCCTGTCATAGCTACACTCCCTAGCCCCTGCCGGATCCTTTGCGTCTTCTTCCACAGCTTCCTTTATTATCTGCTTCTTTTTTCTATTAAAACGTGACCAAACGCTTTGCAGCGGATGCCAGAAATAAATTGGGGTATCCGCGAGTCTGACAGCCCCTTCCTCTCTGGCCCTCTTTCTTTTCTCTTTGAAAAAAAAAATGATGCCCAACCCCAACAGCCAAAAACATATAAACACCTAAACTCATAAACCAACAAACTCGTACAAAAATAAATAAACAGCCCATACACATCAATAGCCAAACCCTTTCCAATTTTCTTCTTCTCAAATATCACAAGTCATCCAAATAAATTCCCAAAAATGTCGAGCAACTGAACGACTAAAATTGCCAAATGACAGCCAATTGATCCACTTGAATTAACTGTAACAGTAGGTACAGATCATAGATTGTCTGATAATTATTTTACATGTATGCTTATATAAACTTAAAGTTTAGATACCGAGTCTATTAAATTATTAATTCAACTTACACGTAAAGAAATTTAATTAATAATTGGATTTTCCTATCAATTTAAGCTTTTGAATAATTGTTTTGCCAATCTTGATTAATTTTTAACAAAGGTTTTTAAACTTGTATCTTAATTATTTTAATTCTTTCAATAAATTAAATTCTACTACAAATTCCGTATTCCCTATATCTATTCCTACATATGCACCACAACCAATGCCCTAGACGGCTAGACTAGTATCAAAATTCTCCATTCTTACGCTTATAGAACGTAGCTTCGCCTATCTAGCCATAGCATTATTTTGTTTATAGCCAGAAAGGGCTGAACCAACCCCTACTCACTCGTCACACTTAGGGTCACGATTAGGGGGGCGTAGGTTCCTCCTGAGAGGGCAATCCTAGGAGCTTGCGTCCATGTTTGCATGGTCCATCGAGTGTGTCATGAATCATGACTCATGACTCATGACCCAACCCCCTCGACGTGACCCAAAGCTGTGTTTACACTGTAGCTCGGTCTGGGTAAGTTTTGATAAAAGCGCTCTTTTACCCCTTTTGTTTGCCGTTTAACTTCTGGCGTTTACAAATGTCATATCCAAAGCTTACGTTAGGTTTCGTACGTCTTTCTCTGCAACTACATCGCCATTGTCATTTACTAAGTACTACTACTACTATTTATTTCATCTCATGATTCTAGTACAACTTCCTCTTCTTTTTCCTTTTTCCCAAATGAAAAACTTCCATGACATCAACCCATGTACGTATGGTATCTGGGATTGTTCCGATTAAGCCAAATATAATATGAATTGTTTTTTTTAAGAGTTCATTTTAACTCATAATTAGTGTATACATTTTATGTATTATTGTCATTCAATCACGTGCTGTTTTTTCATTGTGATCAAACTTATAAAAAATTAGCAGTATTTAAAATAAAGATTTAATTGTCTAATTCAACTTCCAGGTGTTTTTTAAAAGTAGTTTTAAACTTTAGGCTCTGTTTCTTAACATTATATAAAGATTATACATTATCCTCGTAGCTAAATATAAATTCACTTTTAATTAAAGAAAAACAATATATTCGATGAAGGCAAAATCTTGAAGATTTTTTATGCAGATTATTTTGGATAAACGATCTTTGATGGCAGCTTAGCAATGTCAACACTTGGACAGTTACTGGGCTTCACTTTTCTGAGCGAAACAAAGTAGGCCCATAGGCCCTAAGCAGCGCAATAAAAAAAGTATTCTTTTGATAGGCCTATATGATAAGTTGATCAGAACATATTCTTCTTTCACTTAAATTGAGTAGTTGTGCTCAACTTCCGACCCACCTTAACATGCCTTTTTTTTTCCACCATAATTGAGTGAATTAATTCAAATGTGAAGCTACTCGTTTTGTCAATTGTTCTTTTAAGAAACGTCTTGTTCTATACGTCACCGAAAGCGAGGACCCTTAACAGAGAATGTGTTTAGTGCATGCATCTGCTCACTCACATCATTTGCCAAGAATCTAATTCCAAGTTAATCATGTTTTACTTGACTTCATTAAAAAGTTTATAGACAAATAATTCTGTTGGAATTAAACACAAATAAAAAAATTTTGATGAACAAATAATTATGAAGAAATAAAAGTTGATGACTAAACCAAAATTATTATATTAATCTGTATTAAAATATCATCCTACTCAAGGGCAAAACTAATTAACTTTTGTTAGAGAGTCAAATAAAAAGATCTAAAAATTTTTAAAATTAATATGTTGTATTTAAACAATAATCAAAAGATTTATAATAGATAATAATTTTATATAATATGTAAATTAAAAAAATAATAAAAGAAAGACGTACAAAAAAGTTGTACTCAATAATATTTTTTGGATTCATAAATATAATGTATAAAGTATAAATAGTTAAATATGATATATAAAATTTCAAATAAAAAGTTAAATAATATAAAAAGAAGTAAGAAGATAAAAAAAAAACTTTACCTCTTCCTACTTTTTCATAATAGTGGTGAGTGGTTCCAGACCCGATAATTTTAAATACGACACGAGAAAACACAAGTTAAACATGTTATGGATTTACCCTTAACGTGTTTCGTGTCTAATTGTGTCTAACATGTTAAGACACGAAAAATTTTGTATCTTAACATGTCATACACGTCAGATATGTTTAAAATACGTTTAAAACATGTTTAAACACGTTTACTTAAACGTGTGATCGTGTTTAAACGTGTTATCGTGTTTAAACGTATACACGTGACACGTTTATTAACCCATTAAATATTGATAGTTAAAGACTATTTTAGTCTTATATAAATAATTTTAAATAATTATTTTAAATAATTTTTTTAATTTTATAAAAAGTATTAATGTAATTATACATTAATACCTTAATTTTTAACCTTTAGATTTTATTTGAAGATTTTTAATATTATTAGTATTTGAAGATTTGATGTTAATTATATATTTTATCATATTATATGATAATGAATTTTATGTATATTATTTATATTAATTTTTATTATATTTGATTTTATTATTATTTTTGTTTGGTTATACTTATTTTTTTAATTATAGATTTTGAATTTAAATAATAAAATTATATTTAATTATAAATATTTTTATTTAAACGTGTTAATCTTGTTAAACGTGTTATTAATCGTGTCATATCGTATATTAACACGTTTAATAAACGTGTTAATAGTGTTAAACATGTTAATCGTGTTGTGTCATGTTGTTTCGTGTTACACATTTATTAAATGTGTTCGTGTACGTGTTTTACACTTAAGACACGTTTATTAAACGTGTCGTGTTCGTGTTTACCCTTAACGTGTTTCTTGTCTAATCGTATCTGACACGTTTACGATACAAAAACATAAATTGCCAAGTCTAAGTGGTTCTTATCCAAACTCACAAGTTCATAAATATTTTTTAAAGAATAAAATATGTTTTAGTAGTGAGTTATATATGAAAGAGTAAAATAAAAATAAAAGAACAAAAGAGAAAAAAAAAAAGAAGGAGAGAGGGAGAAAGAGACGTGAATAAATTGAAAAATGAGAATAAAATTAATTAGGGTTTGTGATGTTATATATTATTTATATTAATTATTAAATAAAAAATTATTTTGAGTAGTATCAAAATACATATAATAAATAAATAATTTTAAAATTTTTGAGAATCACATCCTCGTAAATATTCTACTCTCCAAGACCATTAAATATATATATATATATATATAATAACTAAAAATTTTCAAAAATTTTGAAAAGACCACTGCCCCGATGACAATATGATGTTCCACCCCTTATCCTACTTCATAAGATTATTATTTTTTTTGTGAATTTAAATATAGAGTAAATATATTGTTTTAATCTCTATATTGAAAATTATTTATTTTATTAAATAATACTAACATAAATTATATATAAAACTCAAATTCAATATCATTTTACTGGAAAGTGACGATCTTAGCAATTAAATCAACCCGAAGTCAACATAAGTCAAGGGAACAAAAAGTTCAGTGCTTTCCAGCAAATAAAAAGAGAAAGTTCGATTCCCTTGTGCGGTGGGGCACCTAAGGTCTTGGGTCTTCAGTAATTGCCAATTGACAAATGTCACGTTGCCATTGCTCAAGCATCTCCAAAATTACAATGGTAAACCTAGAAGCCCCATGTGGACGACTAGAAAATTAGAAAGTACCTTTCCATGGTGCAGTAATAAAGGTGCAAATCAAATGCTCGGTGTGAACACACAGCTCAAACTCATTGTAAGGACGGTGCTTTTTGGGCTTCTGGATGTGTATTTATTCAAGGTTCACAAGTGCCTAAAATTTCACAAGCAGAGAAGTAAAGATGTCTTACGTAGCTTCTGTCTTATTTTTATGCCTTTTTTCATGTGTTCCCTCTTCTTCCTATGCACAAAATACGGACCTCAAATTGCCGCTGAAAGCTGTAAACCTTGGCAACTGGCTTGTCACCGAAGGATGGATGAAACCTTCTCGTTTTGATGGAATAACTAACAAAGATCTTTTGGTACTTATAGCTTTCCGTCTCTTTTACTTAAGGGTTTGCAGTCATTTCATTGTCAGAGAAGTCACTGATTTTCACTCTTGATTAATGTTTAATATATTGGTAGGATGGAACTCAAGTTCAATTTCTGTCCACAAAGCTAAACAAGTATCTGTGCTCTGAAAATGGTGGTGGAACAGTAGTAGTAGCCAACCGTCCCTCAGCTTCTGGTTGGGAAACCTTCCGGGTTTGTTCTTTCAGCTGATGGTTTCATGATTTGCATAGCTGTACGCAAACCAATCGCCAGAAAGATCAGTAGTTGTTAATACACCTCTGCTAATTCTTTGATGTAGTTGTGGAGGGTGAACGAGACATATTTTAATTTCAGAGTGTTTAATAAGCAGTTTGTGGGATTGGGAAGTCAAGGTGTAGAAGCTGTTTCAAATACACCTACCGATTCTGAGACATTTCAGATTGTAAGGAATGATGGTGATCTTAACCGAGTTCGCCTCAGAGCAGCAAATGGGTTGTTCCTCCAGGTACTTTTCTTGTACTGACTGTGATTAGTAAATTTGCAGTTGCCATAAATCTATGATTTGAGATGTCAAGCATCTCGAATTGGAGAATAAGCATCAAAACTAGTCTTAAAATTTAACATGGTATCATATTGTCTAATTTTCTTGAAGTTGCTTACCTCTTAAGGTTTTTTAAGCCCCAAAACTTTTGATGTTTTATTTAAGTATTCTAATGAATTCATGCTATGAGAATTGTGTAAAGAAGATTTACAACACAGGAGTATGCTTCACCGCTGTTCAATTACCTTCTAGAGATGTAATTCTTATGGCATTCTGCAGTAATTGCTCCACATATAACTTTTATAATTACTCCGATCGAATTCTTTCTGTAGTCGTGTGAAATAAATTCACAGCTGTCAAGAATCAATAATTGTACGATGACTGTCCTTTCAATACCATAATTTTCCATCTTGAGGAACAAATGCTAGTTGAAGGCATTGACTATTTTGCTTTCACTTTTTAATTAGGCACAATCGGAGACACTAGTAACTGCAGATTATGCAGGCTCTAGTTGGGACGATAATGATCCATCTGTGTTCAAAATGACAATCGTAGTAAACAACTTACATGGTGAATTTCAAATCACAAATGGTTATGGCCCAGATAAAGCCCCCCAAGTCATGCAGGTAAGGCTCTTACTCGGTAACATGGATTGAATAAACACAGACAAGAAAGTTAGCAGGGTATCATACATATGCTAGTATATATTAGAAATGACTCTATGCTTCCCAGGATCACTGGAATTCTTACATCACTGAGGAGGATTTCAATTTCATGTCGGCAAATGGTCTGACTGCTGTGAGGATACCGGTAGGATGGTGGATAGCACAGGATCCAACCCCACCAAAGCCTTTTGTTGGAGGCTCCTCGGAAGCCTTAGACAGGGCTTTCACATGGGCAGAGTAAGTAGCTCAGCCATGCTGTTGTTATGTAGCAAAGAATTAAAACTGCAAGAAATCTTTTATGATGTGGACAAGAATGAGATATAGGCTTATACATGTTGTTAACACTAGAATTAGGACAAACCTAATGCAGTATGAACCTATTTTTGCTGAATCAAAAAACTTGTCAATCTTTAATGTAAACAATCCTTTTAACTCCATGTACAAATAAATGCAGGAAATATGGGATGAAGGTAATTGTTGATCTGCATGCACTCAAAGCCTCGCAGAACGGAAATGAGCATAGCGGAGCAAGAGATGGTTATCAGGAATGGGGAGATTCCAACATCGATGAGACTGTTGCAGTAATAGAGTTTCTTGCAGCAAGGTTAAGAAAGCAACACTCTTCTTTGTTAGAAATATAATTCACTCATAGACCAGTTCATGTCTTGCCATGTTCTATTATTTCTTGAAATGGACAATAAGTTATCCTCATATTTAATCAGGAGACTACTTGCATCTGAATGTTCAGTATTCCAAATACTAATACAGTCCTTGCTGTTTAAACAGATATGCGGGAAGACCAAGTTTGGCTGCAATTGAATTGATGAATGAGCCTGTGGCACCGGGTGTCACTTTCGATGCCCTTACAAAGTATTATAAAGCTGGATATGACGCTGTAAGGAAGCAATCGAGTGCTTATGTGATCTTATCAAATCGTTTGGGACCTGCTGATTCAAAGGAGCTCCTCTCCTTTGCCAGCAGCTTGGATCGTGTAGTCATCGATGTGCATTTCTACAACCTCTTTTCAGAAGGGTTCAACAACATGAATGTGCAACAGAACATTGATTTCATCAATAATCAACGATCTTCCGATCTCAGCACCTTGACCTCAGCTAACGGCCCCTTGGTTTTTGTTGGTAAGTCGAAAAATTGTTTGCCAACGCAATTTTCAAAATTTTCTTGTAATGAAATAGGAGTAATTTGGCATGCTGGGGAAATTTTTTGCAGGGGAATGGACTGCAGAATTTACAAGAAACGATGCATCAAAGGAAGATTACCAGAGATTTGCTCAAGCTCAACTAGATGTATATGGTCGTGCAACTTTTGGTTGGGGCTACTGGGCTTACAAATGTGAGCAAAACCACTGGAGCCTCAGGTGGATGATCGAGAACAACTATATAAAGCTTTGAAATCATAATGGGGCCTCAAGTGAGAAAGAACTTGATAAAGCTTTGAAATTACAATAAATGACGCCGAGATTTGCCAAAAGTTGATGCAAGGGAAGTCGAGGAAACTGCAGTTTCAGCTATATTACATAGTGAATTGAGATGCAACCTTTGGCACTTACAGTATACGCTAATCTATTTTTGAAGCAAAATATATGGAATATTAAGTCTAGTTTGATACAGAATTCAAATGCTAATTAACTAGATATCGTTTAATACAGGAAGACACCCAGCATAATAATGAACGATGCCATTGCCATACTGCCATATGCCGTCCACTTGGGCTCTGGCTGCTGATTAAATACTGGAAAACATTTAGAACAGAAAACTTGATTCTGGAATAACCATTCCTCCAATCCCTCTATTGTCGCCGTGCTTCTCACCTCTCACCTTATCTTAAATCTCCTCAATCCAATCTATGGATTGTTACGGTGCACTATCAACTAAATCATTAAATTTCCAAGAAACTGTTTTTTTTTTTGGAAAATTATAAATATGCTTTTTTTAAGCTATGGGGAACAAAGAAGTTCCACCATGAAAATGAGGAAGATACCCTCAAATGAACGGGGTACATCCTTTTGATTTTTCCCATGCCAGTTTCTTTGTGCCAAGTAAAGTCTTCTACCCAACAGGCTAAACACTTGGTAGGAGATATTTGTAATGGAAGAATAAAACTTATTGCTTTTTTTTTTAAAAAAAGTATATCCTTTCATATTTCCTGCAGACCTAAAAAAAGGACCTAATCTTCCAGATATAAATTGAAAACGTACACATAGGGGGCCAAGAACAATACAGAAAATTCTTTACAAAAGGCCTGAAAGATGTGCAAAAAGATAACCAAACATAAAGCTATATGAAGGAATAAAACTAGCAATCAAACCACCGCGAAGATCTCACAAATCAATCCCTTTCGTAAACCAGAACCTCCATAGCAGCAAACACAGCCAGAATATCAGAGGCAACAAACCTCATAAACTATGAAACAACAGCGAGTCATTTTCTCAAAAAAAAAAACAGCGAATCATTTTTTCTGCAAACACCTGCTTTGGCAAGATTATCCACAATAGTGTTTGCCGATCTAATGGTATGACGAATTTCCAAATCTTCCAAAACTTTCTTCAAATGAATAATCTGAAGTACATGCTTTCACAATCTCCAAGGAGCAGCAGAAGGACAATTGAACCAATTGACTGCTGTAACGGAGTCGATTTCAACGAGAAGAGCATAAGAAATCACCCGCTTAGAAACTTACAAATTCTAATGGCTTTAACAAAGTCTTTGAGTGCATGAAATATCGTTTCCTCTGCTGCTCCAACAAGTTAGTATAGGATATTATAACTGTCCAAGGCCTGGGCTACACTTTATTTAGATTGATTACAATTTAGTAACACAAACGAGGAATCATGAAGACAAAATAAACAAATAGAAGATTATAAATATGCATATGATATGTTCTTACTTTAATCTCTTATCTAATGAGAAGATAAAATCAGAAATTTCATAACGACTTGCTCTGTGATAATGCATTAAAATGTTTGTCTTATCCCGACCTCTTGCCTAATGGGAAGATACAATAACAAATTTTAAAATGAATTTACTCTGAGTCAATGCGTCATTGACTTATCTCAGTCTCTTGTCTAATGAAAGACGAAAACACATTAATGAAAAGACAAAATCATAGACTTCACTCACCAAAGTCCTTAGCTTATTCTTAAAAAAAAAAATCATCCTCATCTAATAAGAAGACAAAATCACAAATTTTAAAAGATTTGATTCACTAAAGTCCTTGGATTTTTTTTTTTTTTTAAAAACCAACCTCTTGGCTAATGAGAAGATAAAATGACAATCTAAAACGATTTTACTTTGAGTCAATGTGTCCTTGACTTATCCCATCCTCCTGTTTGATGGAAAGACAAAATCATAGACTTCACTCACCAAAGTCCTTGGCTTATTCTAAATAAAAACAAATCAACCTCTTGTCTAATGAGAAGATAAAATCACAAATTCTGAAACCATTTTACTCTGATTCAATGCATTCTTGACTTATCCCAACCTCTTATTTAAAGAAAAAACAAAATCATAGATTTCACTCACCAAAGCCTTTGGCTTATCCTTAAAAAAAAAATGATCCTCTTGTCTAATGAGAAGACAAAGCCGCAAATTCTAAAACTCTAAAATGAACTGTGATCAATGCACTTAAGTCCTAAGCTTTTCCACCAAATCAAAGAAAAACAAAATAAGTGCACTAACATGTGCTCTGCTCTGGAGCGAGAAGGACATATAGTGTGAAAATGTGAGTGAAACTGTTGTTTCAAAGTTACTTTGTATATTTCTTTTATTCATATTTCGATACAATTTTTTAATGACGTAAAGTGATAAGCACATAGGATGATAGGAATTTTAAATTTTTAGAAAATTATAATTTTGTGTTTGAATTTAATCAGTTGAGGACACTACTTTCATCATAATGTAGATCCATTTTCTGAATTGTAAAACAGTCCTTGTTCCTATATATATAGATATATATATATTGAAAATCCAAGTTTGACAACAACTAAATTAATGAAGGAGTACTATAAGTTTCAACAGTAAGATTTGAATTTTTGAAGAAAGTTGTTTAGGTTTTGATTTTTTTAATAAAATATTAAATTATAGAAGAAAATTTTTTTATCTTTTCATGTAGAATTTAAATATTAATATATAAATTATTTTTAATAAATTTACTTTTTTATAATATTTAAATATTGTTTTTTTAAAAAATATTTAAATATGATTATTATATAAATTTTTTAATAAAATTTACCTTTTGACTTCATTTCCTACAAAATTACAAAAAAATTAATAAGCTCATAATATTATTAAATACATAAAATTTTAAAAAGATAATATAATAAATAAATTTTTTTTTTATGACACCACTCTCATAAACATGAGTCTGTCCGTAGGTGTGAAACAGAATATTTACTTCATCCGACTGAGAACAACTTAATTTATTAAGCTTCAAAATTAAACTGACTAATTTTCGGATTTAAGCTTCCTACTGAAACTTCATTCAAGGAAGCAAATATATTCTAATTTCTAGATAAATGGTGAATTAAGACCTCATCCTTCGAACTTGGGGCTATTAGCTTGAAGCATGACTTTAAACCCAAAGAAAATGCTACGAAATCAACCCAAAAGCTTGGGACTCCGGAATTAGCCATGCAAGTTTCATTTTTCGGTAATTTATTTTCAAGTCTAAGGTGAAGATAGACTTTTTTCTGCACTCAAATTGAATATTTGTGCTCAACTTCTAGCCATCTTAACATGCCTTTTTCTCCCACGCTAATCGATGAACAAATAATTATAACGAAATAAAAATTAATAAATGAACGAAAATATTAATATAACTTCAACATAATTTTTTTTTTGTGAATTTAAATAAAAAACAAATAGATTGTTTTAATTTTTAAGTGAAAGTGTAAATTATATTGAAAATTATTTTTTTATTAAATAACAATAACATAAATCATGGATAAAACTCAAATTTAATATCATTTACTGAAAACCGAACATCTTATCAATTAAATCAACCTGATGTCAATAAGATTATCAACTTATTGTTAAGAAGAAGACATAATCACAGAGTGAGACGAATTTAACCCTAGGTCAATTGAACCGTAGTTCACTGCTTTCCAGCAAAGACAACGAACAATTCCCTTGTGTGTGGGGCAACTAAGGTCTTCGGCCCACGCTAATTACTGATTGACAACTATCTTAAGCGTCTGCAAAATTATAGGAACCCCGTGTGGAGTGGACGGCTAGAAATTTAGAAAGTACTCCATGGGACAGTAACGAAGGTGTAGATCAAATGGTCGGTGTGACCACACAGGTCAAAGTCATTGTAAGAATGTTGCCTTGTGCTTCAGGATGTCGATTTATTTAAGGTTCCCAACTGTCTAAAATTTCACAAGAAGAGAAGTACAGATGACTCACGTAGCTTTTCTCTTATTTTTCTGCCTTATTTCATGTGTCCCCTCTTCATCCCATGCACAACATGCAGACCTCAAATTGCCACTGAAAGCTGTAAACCTTGGCAACTGGCTTGTCACCGAAGGATGGATGAAACCTTCTCTTTTTAATGGAATAACTAACAAAGATCTTTTGGTTAGTTATGGCTTTCCTTCTCTTTACTTATGGTTTGCAGTAATTTATTTATTAAATAACTCACTGATTTACACACTTATATATTCATGTTTAATATATTGGTAGGATGGAACTCAAGTCCAATTTCCGTCTACAAAGCTAAACAAGTATCTTTCCTCTGAAAATGGTGGTGGAACAGCAGTAGTAGCCAACCGTCCCTCTGCTTCTGGTTGGGAAACATTCAGGGTTTGTTCTTTCAGCTGATGGTTTATAATGATTCACAAATCTGTACGCAAACTCATTGCCAGAAAGCTCATTAGTTCTGCTAATTCTTGATGCAGTTGTGGAGGGTGAATGAGTCATATTTTAATTTCAGAGTGTTTAAAAAGCAGTTTGTGGGATTGGGAAGTCAAGGTGTAGAAGCTGTTTCAAATACACCTACCGATTCTGAGACATTTCAGATTGTAAGGAATGATGGTGATCCCAATCGAGTTCGCCTAAGAGCAGCGAATGGGCTGTTCCTCCAGGTATACTTTTCTTGTACTGACTATGATTTGTAAATAGCAATTGCTAAGAATCTGTGATTTGAGATCCAAGCATCTCAAATTGGAGAATAATCATCAAAACTAGGCATTAACTGTTTTGCTTTCACATTGTAATTAGGCTCGGAGACATTAGTAACTGCAGATTATGCAGGCTCTAGTTGGGACGATAATGATCCATCTGTGTTCAAAATGAAAATCGTAAAAAACTTACGAGGTGAATTTCAAATCACAAATGGTTATGGCCCAGACAAAGCCCCCCAAGTCATGCAGGTAAATCTCTTACTCAGTAACATGGATAGAATAAAAACATACGAGAAAGCTAGCAGGGTATCATACATATGGTGGCATATATCAGAAATGACTCTATATGACTCTATGCTTCCCAGGCTCACTGGAATTCTTACATCACTGAGGAGGATTTCAATTTCATGTCGGCAAATGGTCTGACTGCTGTGAGGATACCAGTAGGATGGTGGATAGCACAGGATCCAACCCCACCAAAGCCTTTTGTTGGAGGCTCCTTGCAAGCCTTAGACAGGGCGTTCACATGGGCCGAGTAAGTAGCTCGGCCATGCAATTGTTATGTATCAAATAATTAAATCTGCAGGAAATCTTTTATGATGGGGACAAGAATGAGATGTAGGCTTATACATGTTAACACTAGAACTAGAACAAACCTAATGCACTCTAAACCTATTTTTGCTGAATCAAAAAACTTGTCAATCTTTAATGTAGACAATTTTTTAACTTCATGTACAAATAAATGCAGGAAATATGGGATGAAGGTAATTGTTGATCTGCATGCACTCAAAGCCTCGCAGAACGGAAATGAGCATAGCGGAGCAAGAGATGGTTATCAGGAATGGGGAGATTCCAACATCGATGAGACTGTTGCAGTAATAGAGTTTCTTGCAGCAAGGTTAAGAAAGCAACACTCTTGTTTGTTAGAAATATAATCAACTAATCGACTAGTTTGTGTCTTTCCATGTTCTATTATTTCTTGAAATGGACAATAAATTATCCTCATATTTGATCAGCAGACTACTTGCATCTGAATGTTCAGTATTCCTAATGCTAATGCAGTCCTTGCTGTTTAAACAGATACACCAGAAGACCAAGTTTCGCTGCAATTGAATTGATGAATGAGCCTGTGGCACCGGATGTCACTTTCGATGCCCTTAAAAAGTATTATAAAGCTGGATATGACGCTGTAAGGAAGCACACAAATGCATATGTGATCTTATCGAATCGTTTGGGTGCTGATTCAAAGGACCTCCTCTCCTTTGCTAGAAGCTTGGATCGTGTGGTCATCGATGTGCATTACTACAACCTCTTTTTAAAAGAGTTTAACAGCATGACTGTGCAACAGAATATTGATTTCATCCATAATGAACGATCTTCTGAACTCAGGACCTTGACCTCAGCTAACGGCCCGGTGGTTCTTGTTGGTAAGTATAAAAATTGTTTGCCTATGCAATATTCAAAATTTTCTTGTCATGAAAATAGGAGTATTTTGGCATGCTGGGGAAAATTTTTTACAGGGGAATGGACTGCAGAATTTGCAAGAAACGATGCATCAAAGGAAGATTACCAGAGATTTGCGCAAGCTCAACTAGATGTATATGGTCGTGCAACTTTTGGTTGGGGCTACTGGGCTTACAAATGTGCGCAAAACCACTGGAGCCTCAAGTGGATGATCGACAACAACTATATAAAGCCTTCAAATCATAATGAGGGCCTCAAGTGAGAAAGAACTTGATGAAGCTTTGAAATTACAATAAATGAGGCCGAGATTGGCTGAAATTTGATGCAAGGGAAAAGGAGGAAAACTGCATTTTCTGCAATATTATATAGTGAATTAAGGTGTAACCTGCACTTATATGCTAATCTATTTTTGAAGCAAAATATATGGAATATAAAGTCGACTTTGATATAGAATCCTCGCAAATCCAATCTATTGTCGCGGTGCACTGTCAACTAAATCATTTAATTTTTTGGAAACTCACAATTTGTCCCAAATTCTAATGGCTTTACGCAATAGTTTTTAAATGCATGAAAAATCGTTTCCTCTGCCGCTCCAACAAGTTAGTATAGGGGATCATAACTGTCCAAGGCCTGGGCTACATTTTAGTTCCACTAGAACTGTTATCTATGATCGATTACAAGTTAGCAACAAAAATGAGGAATTATTACAACAACGTAAACTACAGAAGATTATAAACATGCACATGGTATTTTCGTACTTTAACTTCTTGTGTAATGAAAAGATAAAATCATACATTCAGTGACAATTTGACTCTGTGACAATGCATTAAAATCTTTGTCTTATCTCAAGATAAAATCAGAAACTCTAAAGTGATTTGACTCACTAAAATCCTCGGTTTATTCTAAAAAAAAAAAATCAACCTTTTATTTTTTTTGTTTTTGAAAGTTGGTGTTTATTTGAGGTTGCAGCTAGAATGCCATGGAGAGTCTTCTACTTTGTTGGTAAAAGACTCCTTTTGGCATAGAAGTAAGTTTAAAGAGTTAAGGCTGCACAATAAGAAAATGGCAGCATCAAGCAAAAACAGCCCCAGGACTAAAAGTTAAGGCTGAAACTGAAATCTCTAAGAAAAGAATGGAGCAAACCAAAAAAAACGAATAGCAGCTCCTCCCAAAACAAGCTGGCGGCAAACAACAGTGAAGTTGCCAAAGCAAGACAAAACCTAAACTAAATTCTAGAATGAGAAACATGGAAAAAACAGCAGAAGTCCCAATCCTGCAGTCACGAAGCAAAAACAGAAGCAAGCAAAACCTCCTTGACATCCTCTTTAGAGAAATCTTTATCCTCGGACTCGAAGAAGAATTTGATGATCCTCTGGAGGAAATCCTGAAGGGCAAGAGTGCTTCCAAAGCAAGCAACGTCTCCTTGATCTCATCTCATCACAATTGATCGTTCAGCCAATAACCGAGGGAGATACCCCTCCATGACCATTCGAGGCTGATCCAGGTCGAAGCAGAGAGGAAACAGACCGATGGAGCAGACAGTGCCGACGCAGAGAGCCCAATACACTCCAGACACAAGAAAGACATCCCTACGAAGCTCACAGACAGAAGCGTAATCCACCATCTAAAACCGACTTTACTGGGTCAACGCTCGCTTCTTCCAACCTTTGTATAATGAGGAAATAAAATCATAAATTTTAAAATGACTTGACTCATCAAAATCTTTAATTTATGTTTTTTTAAAAAAACTCTTTTCTAATTAAAAGGCAAAATCGCAAATTCTAAGACGATTTGATTCACCAAAATTCTTAGTTTATTTAAAAAAAAAATCAATCTCTTATCCAGCGAAAGATAAAATCACAAATTCGAGAACGGACGTTACTTTGATTTGATGCACCACAATCCTTAGCTTATCTTATCCCTACCTCTTGTCTAATGAAAAGACAAATTCGTAAATTCTAAAAGTAACGATGATCAATGCACCGTATTGGTCCTAAGCTTTTCCACCGAAGCAAAGAAAAACAAAATAAGTGCATTGGCATCTGCTCTGCTCTGGAGCAAGAAGGATATATAGTGTGAAAATGTGAGTGAAATTGTTGTTTCGAAGTTGCTTTGTATATTTCTTTACCAAGCTGGATGGGATGCCCTACGGTAGCACCGGCACACACCTCGGGTGCTTCATGTGAAAATAACTTTGCATATTTCAAAGTTACTTCATACGAGGAAGCTAGGGAAGAATATTCTAATTTCTAGATAAATGGTGGATTAAGACCTCATCGTTAGAGCTTGGGGCAATTAGCTTGAAGCCGGACTTTAAAAACCCAAAGAAAATGTTAAGACAAAGGGTCCCTTTATATACAAAAATCGCAACCCAAACCTTGGGACTTCGAAATTAACCATGCATGTATCTACGTGTCTATGCATCACCTAACTTCATAAGATTTTTTTTTTTTTTTGTAAATTTAAATAAAAATAAATAAATGTGATGATATAGATGATATTTAAAATCATTTCTTTTATTAAATAATACTAACATAAACTATTAATAAAATTCAAATTTAACATCATTTATTGAAAACGGACGATGTTATCAATTAAATCAACCCCATCTCAATAAGATTATCAACTTATTATTAATAAGAAGACATAATCACAATTCACAAAGTGAGATAAACTGTTCCAGCAAGACAAAAAGAAATTTCAATTCCCTCGTCTGTGGGGCAACTAATGTCTTCCGTCCCCGGTAATTAGGGAATGTCAAATATCACATTGCCATTTGCTTAAGCGTCTTCAAATAGGAGCCCCATGTGGACGGCTAGAAATTTTGGACGTACTCCATGGGTTAGTAATGAAGGTGCAAATCAAATGGTTGGTGTGACCACACAGCTCAAACTCATTGGATGTATATTTATTTAACAGTGTAAAATTTCACAAGAAAAGTAAAGATGACTTACGTAGCTTTTCTCTTATTTGTCTGCCTTATTTCATGCGTTCCCTCTTCTTCCCATGCACAAAATACAGACCTCAAATTGCCACTGAAAGCTGTAAAAATGGAAAAGTCTATAGCACGTGTATTATTTGATTAGATCTCTTTCAAATGATCAATAAAATAGATTAGTCATCAGGAAAATTCAAGCCATATTTGATATATATTTTAATTAACAAAATCCAGAAAAAAAATACTAAAATAAAATATTAAATTATAAAGCTCAAAGCTGTCATCCATTAAAATTTTTGCTGACTATTTGGTGGAAAAATAAAATAATAACGTGATTTATTCTCTTCAATAAACATTGATGATTTTGTTAGATAATAGGCAACAACGAGGGAGACGAGACGAAATGAGAAAGGCGGTCGAATTGGCATGAACGATGACGATTATTACGAACCAAAAATATCGGAGTGATCAATAAATAAAAATACTTTAGAACAAAAATTCTACCATTAAAACAGTTTTTTTTTTTTTTTTACGATGATAATGATGCTGTTTAATTTGGTGCCGACCATAGAATGGAAAAATTTTCAAGTTACTACCTACTCAAAAACTAATTTATTAGGTTTCCGAATATTTATTAATCCAACTTTATACTAATTTGTTTAATTAATTATTTTTTTATAAATGTAACATGATATAAATATGAATGGTATTTGATTTTAACAAAATTTTTTCTTATAATTATAATCGTATAAAAGTATCAAGTCTTAACGGTTAAATTATACAATTAGTTCATGTACTCTATTAAAAGTATATATTTAGTTTTTGTATAATAATTTGAGTAAATTGATTCTTATATTTTGTCAATTTGTATATATGAAGCCTCAAGAACACAAATCTCATACATGAATGCAAATCTGGAAGGTATTATCTAGAGATAATCAACTAAAAGAATACCTTTTAGATTTGCTATGAATGCCAAGAACACATTTACAACCATAATGCAAATCTTTTGGGCTTCCTTTCTGTCGATATGGGTTACTTAGGGAAGAGTTTCAGTTTTCTATTCGAATTACTCAAGAAAGGGGAAATCTATTTGAGATTTCTCCCCAAAAGATGAGCCATGTCAACATTGTGCCATGTCAGCATTATGCCACATCATTTGTATTAGTGCTACGTCAGCTTGGTTAAAATGTCGCATCAATATATTTTACCGTTAAATTTAATGATGTTAGAGTTAAGGACTGAAATTAATAAACTGACAAAATATAAAGATCTAGTTTATACAAATTATTGTACAAGGATTAAATTTATACTTTTTATATAATATAAAGATTACTTACATAATTTAACCATTGTTAAAAGTATATTTTTAAATAAATCAACTGTTTAGATTTGAGGGATTTTATTAGATTATATACTAATTCAAATTTTGACTTTTTTTATGTTGGATTGATTTGGGCTTATGATAATTTTAAATCAGATCATTTTGGGATTTGATTCTTAAGCATGTCACGTCATTTTGAATTCTAAATATAGCCACTCACCATGTTGCTTCGTATATGAATTTGTAATGAGATTTGAATCGTTTCTAGATGTATGAAAATTTTTTAATAATTTCTAAAAATAAAATTAAAAGATCAAGGCATTTACTATTTATATATGTTATCAATTTTTTTTTAGCACATAGTAAGTTATATAACAAAATATTAAAATAATTTACTATAGAAGATTTCCAATTAATTCCGTTCTGAAAAGTTTAATTATTATTATTTTGACAAACAAGATTTTGTAAAAAACTCTTAAAAAATAACTTTTTTAAAGAATAAAATCTGAAAAAAAAGTTTAAAATTTAAAAAGAAACGAAACAACTCTCACGAAACAAACTCTCAAAATTTATGATTTTTTTATTCTGTTATTAAGTCTTTTGATTTTTTTTTTTTAGTAGTAAAAGGGTGATTGATTGAGAGAGAAGAGTATTTTTGAAATATTTTTTAAAAAGTTAACATGTCTTCAAAAGAAGAGAAGAGAAATCTTTTAAAGTTTTTATAATTTTTTTTTACATTGAGATAGATGTCAGGCCAAACAAGCATTAAATCTAAAATTTTTCAAGTTTCTTAATATTGAGAAAGGATTAAACAAGCACTTGATTTAAATTTTTTAAGGGTTCTTGATATCTAAAATAGTGCTATTAGAAGACTTTTAAGTTATATAAACCATGCTCACCTAAACTCTAACTCTTTGTACCTGTTTATATACGATTTTTTGTGTTTATTTATATACAATTTCATATGAGACTTTCAAGTATATATAAAGCATTCCTCACCTAAACTTTTACCCTTTACCCATTTTTGTTTATATATGATTTCATATAAGACTTTCAATTGGATATAAATCATTTATCACCTAAACCCTAACCCTTCACCCATTTTTGTTTATATACAATTTCATATGATTTCATATGAGACTTTCAAGTGTGTATAAAGCATTGCTCACCTTAACCCTAACCGTAACCCTTCATCCATTTTTGTTGATATAGCATACAAAATATCGCTCACCTAAACCCTAACCCTTAACTCATTTTTGTTGATCTAGGCCATAATATTTCAAGTCCCCAAGAAAGGAGAAAAAGGAGAAAAGCGATATATTTGACATTAAATAAGTAGAAATAAAACCATTAAATAGTTTATAAATATAGTTTTAAATTTTGAGTTTTATTTTCTCTTAATTTTTGTAAGAATAAAAAAAAATTTAGATTTTGATATTCTATTGTTGAGAAAAATCTTAGATTTTGATATTCTGTTATTGAGTTTTTTAATTTTTTTTTTGGAATGGGAAGGAAAAGTGAGAGAGGTTGACTGAAGGAAGAGAATTTTCTAAAAAATTACATATTTTTAAAAGAAAAGAAAGCTTCTAGTTTTTTTTTTAGTTTTTTTTAATTTTGTTCTTAAAAAAAAGCTGAGAGACGTTGATTGAGAGAAGAGTATTTTTTGAAAAATTGTCATAGTTTACTTTTTGTAAGCTAAGTTTCTATGTAACATGTAATATTACATGGTGCTATATTATATTAACAAAAATGGTGCTATATTTTCAGATAGAGTAGTTGTATATTAGTACTAATTTTACATTTTTGCTCTATTATTACTTTCTATGAGATTTTTTTTTGCCAAGGACTATTAATAAGATTTTTATTGATATGAGCAAATTTGTAAATTTTTTATTTTGAATTAAATAAATTTTTTTAACCAAAATAAATGTTGTTATATTCAATACCATTGTCTTTTTTTGTCATGTGGCATATGATCTAACTTATCAATGACAAAATCAAATCTTCCACGGATGTAAAAATCACAAAATGAAAAACTTGATTTATCCCTTTCTCCTCTTTCCTTTAATTAAAGTAGTTTTCTAAAAATCATTTTTTTTTCAAATCTTAAAACTCATGTAGATGTAAGGAATTTTAGATTTTTAATTTTTTTAATTTTAGACAAAAAGGAAGGGATTTTTAGAAAATTTATTCCAATGGAAGAAAAGAAGACAAGGAGAGAAATCAAAAAATTATTTTTTTTTGTTTTTACGATTTCAATGCCATTCCACGACTAGTGATTGAAAATAAAAAATTGACGATCGGTGGTTTGAGTTTTAGTTTCATCACATGATTATATCAACTAGATAAATCATATGTCATGTAAGTGAAAAAAATCGACATTAAATATAATTAGGATTACATTTGAATTTATTTAACTCAAAATAAAAATTTAAAAATTCATTTAAATGTATTAAAAAATATGAAGAATTTAATTAAATAAAAATATATAAAACATGAACATTTTATAAGATTTATACCTTATCAAAAATATTTTTAAATAGTGTCGCTCAATATTAGTGTTAATTATCTTTGAACATTTTTACGCTATTATTACTTTCAATGAGAGTTTTTTTTGTCAAGAACTATCAATGAGACTTTCATCCATGCCAAACTTACATATGAATTTTTTTTTTGGATCCTTTATATTGCAATTTGTTGAATATGTTTTTTTTCCAATTTCTATAATTCTTTTTCTATAATCAATTTATATAATAGGAATAATTCTTTAAATCATTTCTTCCTTTGCATTGTAACAGATAAAATTGAAAATTGAAAATTAAATATAATAATTTTAAAAAAAGAAACTACTCCGGTATGAGCAGGTGACTAACCATAAATACAAACAATGGGTACAACTATTCTCCATATCTCTCGCTTCATCCAACACAAAACACTTCGAAGTCTCCGCCCTTGTATCTCTCTCAAACAATGGCTGTTACCTCCAACTCGCTCGTGTCTTTCCCTCCCGGCTCACTGAGTCAACCCAGAAGGCTCTCCCAACCTCTTCCTTCCCCATCGCTTTCGTTTCCCGGATCTCGTTCACTCTCCCTAAAGCTCACCCACCGGTCCAACTCAGCCCTTCGTTGCTCTTTAAATGCACCCAACAGCACCGATAATGACGCCCCAATTGAAACGAGTAATCTTTTTTTTTTCTTCCTATCTTACTGTTTTTTTTTTCAAAAAATCTTTATGTTTTAGTAAAATATGGGTTGTTCTGTTTTTTTCTTGATTGTTTCAGGGTACCCAGCTTTTCCTACTGTGATGGACATCAATCAGATAAGAGAGATATTACCACACAGGTAAATTAAAGACTCTAGTTTAGATTTACTTTCTCGTTTTGCTTGTTTCTGTTATATTTTTATTGGTTTCTTTTTTTTTTTCTTCTTTTTTTTTTGGGTTACAGGTTTCCCTTTTTGTTAGTGGATAGAGTGATAGAATATAATCCAGGGGAATCAGCTGTTGCTATAAAGAATGTGACTATAAATGATAATTTTTTCCCTGGCCACTTCCCTGAGAGGCCTATAATGCCTGGTGTTCTCATGGTTGAGGTACTTTGTCTATCACTCAAATTTTGTTAATTTTGATTTTCGGGATGTTTTATTGCATGCATTGTTTCTTATCTAAAATGTCGAATGTAGAACTATCTCAAAATGTATGAGATTGTGTAGCTTTATTTGATAACTTTTTGGTTTTCAATCTAATTAAAGGAGGTATAGCGCTGGTCCTGCTTTGTCATTACCTAGATTATGAGAAATAAAAAGCCTCCTTAGCATAGCCAAACCATAATTGTTGAGATGGACCAGTTCTAATATGTGGGAAAGGGAATAAGAAATAACGCCGTGAGTCTAAGCTGGAGGTTAAACTAGATATCTTGCAGAATTTCACATCAATTGTGGAATGAGGAGACATTTGAATTAGAGAAAATTCTTCGTAGTATGTAAATTAAAGTTTGATATATTTGTAATGTTTTGACTTAGTTCAGCAGTTCATGTAGCTAATCCCAACTAGTTTAGAATTAAGGCTTAGCCCAGTTGAGAGACATTTTACCATTCTGCTTAATGATACAGCTGTTGCATAGCTTTTACATGAAGTGACAAAGTTTATGGAACAAATAGCAGGAAAGAGAGATCTAAAAGAAAAGGTAGAGAGAATGTTGTATATGAAAGAAAAATGAACACCATAGAATGATCTCCTGGTAGACATTTTAGATTGTATTCTGGTAGAGAAACGATGAGGCTGTCAATTTACCATATAATGTTGTTCTTTCCGTGAGCAGTTAAGGTTCTGTTTCCAACACCTTTATATCTGTCCCCAAGGCTTATATAATTGCGAGGGAATTAAACAATGCAATCTGGCATCTTCTCTATGATAGAATTTTTTGGGAATGTACATTTTTTTTCCTCTCCCTTTCTTTTAATATGTCTTTTTCATCACATTTCTTTTTCATTAGTTACTGGATGCCTAGTTCTGCATACTGAATGTTTAATGTTTTGACCTTAAAGATGCTATTTTCCCCCTGGAAATTAGGTGCTTGATAGATGAGTTTTCCATAAATTAATTTATTGAAATCAATATGACTATAATTAAAGATAATGGTGTTGGCACCTGTGGGCATGACTGCCATAGGTGTCTACTACTAGCTAGTTTGTTTTTTGGGTCTGTACTCTAGTGCTGCAGTTATTTTTTTTTTTCTGGTTATCTTGATTTGCTCTAAATAGTTACTAAAGAACTGTTGCCAAAGGCACAAGGCACATTCTAGTTGCTAAAACCCTTCTTTCTAGTAAGGCACAAGATACAAAATAAAGTGCCTGCCTTCTAGAAAACAATAGATGCATACAAGCAACAGAAAATTCTAAGTGTTATATATAATAATTCAATGTTTCCTTCACTTCAATTTTTCAACAAAAAGTTCTGCATGCTGTATGACCCATTTTTTAAATTTTCTAGGACAGTTGGTTTTGCCCTACTTTGACTATTAAAAGTATAGCTAACAAAAGAAATTTAGAAATAAAAGGAACAAAAAGGACACTTTAATCATGCGTGCTTTTATGTGCCTTTCCTTATTAAAACAGACAAGTATGCCTAGCACCAAAGGCATGTTCTTGACCAATGTGGAAAGGGGTGTGAGGCACCTTGCTTGATTAGCATTGCACATTAATGCCTAGTACATGCCTTGACAACATTGGTTATTACCTATAAGACCTGATCCTAGGTTTTAAATATGATTCTGAATCACATTTTCCCTCTCCAGGATTTGGCTACAATCCTTCTTATATCCCCCTTTCCATTTGTTTTCGACACTCTACCTGATCTCTGTTATCCTATTCCACCTAAAAGTGAAAGTTTTATTCTGACTACCGTACGAGATACAATCTCATGTTCATGGCTAGTTTTCTCTTTCATCTGTAGTGCAGCATCTCATAATTCAAATTATCAGTCATCCTTTATTCGTTGGTTTCAGTGTTTTTTCCTGCTTAATTGCTTCCTTGCACATGCTTTCAACATTGTTAAGGATCCATATGTCATATGCTCTGTATTTAAATAAACTCAATGAACCATGGGCTTGATCACATTTATTTGTTACTGAATCAGCTGCAAAGTCTATTTCTCCCGAGTTGCTATTGGCAGTTGACATGAATTTGTGTAAAGTTTGTTAGCATAAGTGTCCTGTTAATATATTTTGATTCATTTGTTGTTTAAGCCATACAATTTTTGTTGAAAACTAAGCTTGGTTGAGCTCTTTCTTCCATATTTTAACAAAGCTGTGGCAAGATTTTATGCTGTTTGGATCTTCCTTTTCCATCATATTTCTTCATGTGAACTTCTTGCTACTCTAGCTTCTATGTATCATTTTTCACTGACAGCTTTGATCTCCTACAGTGGTTCTATCTCCACAAACACCATGTTTTTTGTGCTGTCTTCGCATAAATATCCCAAGATAGCCCAAGTTGCTATATTTTTTCTATTCTATGATAGATTTTTCTGCTGGCAGTTTTTATATGAAATATTTTAGCTAGACATTGTAATTAGTGTTTCTGTTGTAAACAACTAGAATATTCAATTGGGTGAACAAGCAAATATTAAAGTTTTTGGCACCTGCAATTGGAGTTTGTCTGACCAAGTTGTCACATGTCTGAGTGGTAGCCCCTTCATTGCAGTGTTCTGTTCCAGCTGTGCTTGATGGCTACTCCTTTGACTTGAAATGTGAAGGAATTAAGATTTATGTTTTCCATTACTTTCTGATTGCCTCTTTTCTACATCAACTTAATTCCAGATTAGTTATGGCATTCTAGTATCTCCTCATTTCAGGAAGTTTATACAGTTCAAGAATCTTTATTTCCATAATAACATTAAATTGGCTTGATTATGAGTGACTCTGCTACTTTGGCTCTTTGTTTTAGTGTTGTATTTTGGTATGATCTCTGAAAGCTACTGCATGTCTTCTTTCATTCTTCTGTTTTTCATTTAAATTTTGCTGTTCTATATTTGTAATTGTAAGTTTTGATCATTGTCAAAGCCTCCAAGCCACCTTTGCCACCCCTGGTACTTATTTATATCAAGTCATCTGATAGGTGGTTAGGGTACACTTTACCTCATAGCGTTCCTTATTCTGAATAACATGTGTATATGAAGTGAAAAAAACAATGGCAACTAGATAAACTAATTGAAGTATGCAACAAACATGCTGACGGGGATTATGTTGGTGCGGCCACCTCTAACTATAGTCTAGGCATAGAATAAATAAATAGAAAAAGTTAAATAGATGGATTGCTTGACTTTGTGAATTGGATTGTGAAGGATCTTCATTTGGGATTGCATGATCCAATTGGAAAATGGGATGGGGGTTTCAATCCAATAGACTAGAAAAGAAATGAATGCTCTAGTAGCATCCGTCATCTTTGATTCGGTAGCTATTGAACTCCATTTCCTCTTGGTTTTCTTTCCTTTCTATTTCCATCTCATGTTTCGGTAGGCCAGTTGATGCTACCATGAGGATGCACCCAAGGCCTTGGTCACCAAAACATTGTCATCTCTAGCTGCAAGAGGTGCCAACAAAAATGAATTTCTGAAAATAATTTGGTATTTAGATGATCAATTTCCTGTAAACCACACTAATCATTGCATCTTTACTGTTAGTAGGTTCTAACAGAAGTATTTGATTGGTCCAGGCAATGGCACAAGTTGGAGGCTTGGTTATGCTGCAACCTGAAGTGGGAGGTTCTCGGGAGAATTTCTTTTTTGCTGGAGTTGACAAAGTGAGGTTTAGGAAACCAGTCATTGCAGGGGATACTTTGGTGATGAGGATGACACTCATCAAGCTGCAGAAGCGGTTTGGAATAGCAAAGATGGAAGGGAAAGCATATGTTGGAGGTGACTTGGTATGTGAGGGTGAGTTCCTAATGGCTACCGGTAGTGATTGATATCCTCAATAATTTATCCTTCTATTTCCTCCAATTTTCTGGAAATTCATTAGACATTTTGTAATTGAGGCTTTCATTGCGTACACATCCCTTTCAAGGGAGGTTTTTGTTGGTTTTTTCTTTGACAATCTATTATGAAGTTATTTTGTACTTCTGCAACAACGAAGAAGGTTCCTTCTACCACTTCATTTAGACTGAAATCAGTTAACACTTTCCAGAAAAAGGAGGTTGAACATTAATAGTGACCATTTGGTCTTGTGATTTGGAAGGGGAAAAAAAAGGGAAAAGATTTTGTAGGGCTACTTGCAGAGATCAATTAATTTATCATACATGTAGAACTCTTAGGCATGTGCCCTAGTTCATGAGGATTAAGAAGAGATTTTACTGAATCAAAAACGTGCTTTAATTTAAGAGTGCAAAGTTTATCAGACAAGCAGAGATGGAGAGAAATAAATGGCTTACCTTTTGCCATGAATTTAGTGATACGAAATTACTTTAAAAATGATGTAAAAATTATTAAAAATAATATTGAAAGCACCATAGAGGGACATCACTTCATGCATTTCTTACATGGACATAAAAATAGAAGGTGCCCGATCTCTACTTTGTTAGATAAGCTTTTATATCAATGGTTTAACCTAAAGTTAAATTTTATGAAAATTTGTTGACATATAAATACATGGATTTACCAAAATTTGCACCCTATGCTTTGTTTCTTTCCAGCATTTTCTCAAATTCTCCCCAGTCATTATAGTTTCTTGAAAATCAATTAAGTTAGCCCAGCAGTTCCATCTCATGTATGAACCTTCATTATAAAGACAATGTACTTTTAAAATCTCCAAGGCAGTATTAACTGATGGAATAGTCCTCTGGTTTTCCCTCATAAAAATCTCTGCCAATGAACAATTTTTGTTTTTAATCTGAGTGCAAACCTTGTGAATAAAGCAAGAAGGTATTGAAATTTGCAAGGGGGTATTATTGATGTCTGGGTGTTCTTTTTTGGCTCCCAATGATGTGGCTGATGAGTGCATGCTACTTTTAGTTTGCACACAATCTGTAGTGGGACTCAGTGCTAGGAATGACTGTGTCCTTTATGCAGCCATCAAGGCCCCTTGTCTATCTTTTGCTTTTAAGTTGGTAGGAAACATCAATTATTACACCTCTTACTTAATGGAATCTCTTGCTCTACGGCCATACACTTGTTTGCATGTGTGGGTGTGCCCATCTTTCGTCAAGACCCTACTGCTAAAGAAATGGTCACTACTGCTCACGTTTGTGCAGACAAACTCGATAACTTGAGTAAGAGAGATGCTAATTGTTTAGAAATTGCTTTGCGTATCTGCAATGAAATCAGCTCTTCTTTTGATCAAATACATTAAGGGGCTAAGGTTTAAGCAACTAAGAGCATGGAAACAGCTTCTGTTAACATCTTAGAATCCGAAATGTATGTTTTATGCTGCCTGTTGAGCAAATTAAGCTGATAATCTTAAAAAACAGTTTTCATAGGTCCATGCCCCTGTTGCATTTAACAGTTGAAGATACACTGATTAGAAGATCAACAACCGTCAAGTAGTTTATGTTGTGAATCTTGTGATTAATTATATGGTAAAAGTTATACAGTATACTTAAATCGGTATCTAATGTCCAGCTTCGTCATTTTGGAGCCCAGAAATTGAAGAAGTTCTTTTATAATTCTTATGGAAGAAAGCTATATAGGCTATGGAAAGAAACCTAAGCATACAGTTGGGCAGGGATGAAATTTGCAGGAAATTCTCCCTATAGTGGGAAAAGATTTTCTCACATATTCCTCTGATGAAGTCTTAGCTAGAATAGTTTCAATTCCTTTGGAAATTGGAAAACCTTTATTACCTTTAATTTTATTCAACCATCCTGAGACAGAAAGAAAAAGTTTTCTCTTTTCTTCTCCACAAACGTGCTGCGATGTCATGCTAAGCATTTTTTTTATCCCCAGTGTAAAAAGATATCCTCCAATAGTTTTGCACCCCCATCATTCACTTTATTGTTGTTAGTCATAGACATGATAGATTTCCACACTCTTACCCTCAATCTCAATCAATAGAGATTCACTGGCATTTGTGTCATCATAACCATGAAACCAAGATGGGAAAAGATAAACTACATTTATCCCATCTTTTTTTTTTTTTTTTGGCTTTGTCACCCCAATTTTTCACCTAAATGCTGAATTATTGGACAAATTTTTTCTTTTTTTTCACTAGCTTATTCCAAGTATTAAACAATATTCTACCTGGAGGTACCTGAGTAAGAGGATGCACAAGAAGAATTAGATCAAAAAAAAAGCAGATTAGCAATGAGTGATGGCAATGAAAATAAAAAAGTTAATCATTTAAAAATTATTAAGTTGATAAAGTTAATAGTAGGGAGGTAAAAAGTATGAAAAGTGACTAGCGCGATGGAGATCAACCACCACCTGGAAATCTGTCATTCGAGCCATAATTGTGGTAGGACCATTTCGCATGACGACACTACATACTTTGATTGGTTGTTTAGATTTCTAAAATTTGCTATTTTATTGATTTATGTTCATTTTACATGTTTGGCTTTTTATCGGAAGAAAACTAAGGGCCTTGGGTCCCATTGGGGACCCAATAATTGACACAAAGTGTACATAATAATTGCTAAAATATATTTTATCAAAGGGGGAAAAAAAATATTGCTCATAATAATGAATCATCACTGACTCACACAGGAAGGAAACAGCTTATAATGTTTCTTCATCATTTCTATATAGTTTTAAAGAGAAAAAGGCTAGATGGGTCTAAGCTCAACTAGGTCGAAATTCTCAATGACATTATTATAATTTCATGTGTATTGGATATTGCAGTGAAAATAGAGTCATTGGGTTATTGTTTTTTGTTTTGTATGATAATTGAAAATAAAGCTTGATCATGATCCCACCCATATGATATTTCCTGTGACTAAACCGAAAACTGCTCTTTTGCCCCAATTGGTGTAATAGTTATCATATAATTTCCTGACTTGCTATCCTTAAACCTTAATGCAGCTGACAGGAATGATTAGATAGAACACCTAATATAATTGGAGGATACCAAAAAAAAAAAAAATACATGATTTTTACATTTTTTGTCTTTTTCCACACTATTAATAACTGGATGGTTTAAACAGAGCTCATTTAGGACAGACATTTCTGTTTTTATTTATTTATTTTAATGAAAGACAACTCTTAATTTGTACGTATGTTAGAGAAAAAAAGAAACAAACATAGCATGGAAGCATCTCACTTTGATCGACCAAATTAACTAAAGACTGGTGGTTGGTCATCCAGGGAAACTTTTTTTTTTTTAGAGAAAAAAGATTTTCTCAGTTATTGTAAATGTTTTATTAATTATGAAGAATAATACTAATGAAACATTGAAAGCTATCAGTCTAATCCCATGAGTCCCCAGTGATCATTTGTGAGAATGAGACCGCTACAGATCTGGAACTTCCCCCAACTTGCAGTCTATAGCCCCATTCCACAATAAATTAAAATGGAAAATTCCTTTTGGAGAATTAAAATGATAGTTGATTTCAAATTATTCGACTTCACATTTTATTCGTTGTTGGAACAAGACTAGAATTAATCTTGCCGCGCAACCATAGCATAAAAAATGAGAAACAAATGAATTTATAAAATGTTGAAAAGGCAGAGATGAGCCAATTTTATTTTTCAAGTTAAAAAAAAAATTATATACGAATCACTGAACAAATGTTTAAATATAATTATAATGCTTCATGTTTAACAAAAAACAAGGAGAAAAAAATGTCATCTCCACACTTCAAATGATGGAATTTGCATATCTTTTCTCTCTTATTTTGTGCTGGAGAATTTGATTTGAGCAATTTTAAGCACATTTTTGTTAAAATTTTATTGTAAATTAGAGGGGGAAAATGTAATTACACTGTTCAGAACGAGTGGCTTAGCCAGTAACCAAAGAAGTAGAGGAGGAAACAGAAAACAGGTATGAGACATCTTTTAAATTGTGGGGTGAACTTTCCTTATCAATTATACGAGTGTGCCCTAAGAGTTTGGAAACAAGACCTATACATCAGAAAGCATCAAAATAAGTTTGAAACATTCGCAAAAGTGAAAAAGATCAATATCTTGTTGGCTGCCCATTGTCCACTCAAATTATTTTTCAATTTGCATGTTTTGGTCTAGGTTCACCCCACCCCTTTGATTCATTCATCTTTCCGTTGCTCCCAGCTCCCTTTTTACATGCCCTACTGCCAACTATTTATTTACCCAATCCTTCAAACTCCTAAAAAGAAAGACAGTACAACTTGTGGGTATTACGTAAATTCATTATCTTCGACGTTGTGAGAAAACGACACAATACAATAATTTTGTAAATATATCAAAAATATAATGTTGGGTAACAAGAAATCAAAATATCAATGAAGTTACCACAGTGATATTGACGTTGAAACCCTCAATTGTGGGAGTAAATTAATTCGCGTATTTGACCTTAGATATGCTCTTATTTAAACCTTAATTTCAGGTGAAGACAAGGTAGTTGTTGAGGGAGTAATGGTAGTGAGGGGCTGATTTAAACATTTCTCTTGTTAATATGCCAATCAGGGGGGTAGGATCTTTTAAAAATTCCTATAACTTAAAGTTTTATGAAAAAGAATGCTGTGCCCGTGGTTTGGCCAACAAATAATTTTAATTAATTTAAATAAGGTTATTGCATAAACATGGAAAGAGTTTGTGTAGTGGTTCATGAACTAAAATGATGTCTCATGAAATGGACATCTTGAATTTGACTCTTCGCACTAAAACACTCTTATTAAGATCATTCATTTCCAGCCATGTAAGATTGGAAAATTGAAAACAATTATTTCGTAATTGCATGATCCAGTAATTATGCATTGAAATTTGCATGATGAAATTAGAGGTAATTAATTTAGCTCCAAAAACATGACTGTATATATTATAGCAGCATAATTCTCTATTGGGATTTCAAAAATAATAATAAAAAAAAAGAATAAAACCGAAAGGGAGTTCACAATAAATGCTTAAAAGATTAGGTTCCAAATTCGTTTTTGACGCTTTTGTATAATTTATTGACCAATTAAGAGTTTTGGAAAAAATAAAATCTTGGAAACTATCAATAATAAATTATTTTTATTAAAAAAATTGTAAATAGAATTTAAAATATATATTTTTAAACAAGATTAAGACTAATAAATTTTATGACATTAAAAAATTTAAAGAAAGACCAATGTTTATCATTTTATGCATATCAAGATTCATTATTGATTCTTGGATTATATAAATGAGATTTCATTTTATAAATTTTATATCTTTCGTATTTCGCATTATTGAAATTAAAGCTTTAAATTGAATTTTAAATTTTAACTGTTTAGTAAATATATAAAGAAAACAAAAGAGCAAGAGAGAAAGCGTGAGGTGGACTTCATTGGGACCCCGTGCCCGCAAGCAACGGCCCAGATTCTCTCTCTCCCCTCCTCCCATCTCGTTTATCTTGTCCTCTCGCTAGCTTGCCCTTCCTTCCAATTCCACTCTCTCTCTTTCTTCTCTGGAAAAATCACTAGAGAGACAGAGAGAAGAAAAAGAAAGAAATCACCCAGATAGAGAAAACAAGAAACCATGTCGCTAGGAAAACGTTCACGCCACCCGATCAAGAGGACGACAAGCATGACAGGGATCACCGTCGATGTCTCCAACGTTGAGGATGTCCAAGAACCATTAATTATATCTGATCCTCCTCCTCCTCAAGACCCCTTGCATGAATTTCCAAACGGAAATTGTGCAGGTTACGATCAACGTTTCTTGGCCCTGGTGTCGCCAAGAAACCCTGCTGTTGGAAGATCAGGTTCTACTAATCATGTCGTCGACACTGCTCCTTTCTTGCGCTCTTGTTGCCTTTGTAAACGCCGCTTAGCTCCTAGTCGAGACATATATATGTATAGGTATTTTTCTATTTTTAAATTTATCATAACGTCTTTTTTCTTCAAGAAATTGTCTTGTAAGCCTATTAGTTTGGATCCTTTTTTTTTTTCCATTTTAATTTTTATGAAAAGATTTTAAAAGACCGTATATATAGTTCAACAGATAAGAATATTCATGCTTACTGTAGATCCAGAAATGATATAAATTGTCTTTTTTCCTGATAATCATGCTTCTCATAACTCAATCTTCTCTTCTTGGTTTTCGTATTATGTTTGTGTTTTTGGTTGGGGTCGTTTTTTCACTATAAATTTATGTTTCTCTTCTCTTTCATCTCCTTAAGTTATTAATACTATTTATATATATATACACACACAGCAGTATCTGGAAGTTATAATTAACCCCCAAAAAATGGTATCCAGAAGTTATAGCATTGTTAACAGGGGATCAAGTTAGTTGCATTATTTTAATTCATTGAGTTGATTATAAAATACTATTGCAGGGGGGATACAGCCTTTTGTAGTTTAGAGTGCAGGGAGCAGCAGATGAAGCAAGACGAAAGAAAAGAAAAGTCGAAAGGTGTAGCTTCAAAGAAAGAAGAACGCCATGCATCTTCAACCAGCTCCAAGGCTTCAACTAAAACCAAGCCTGTGGCAGCTGCTTGAAGTTGATGAGGAGCTAGTAATCTCAATTCTCAAGAAAATTAGCTTTAAGGCAAGGAAAAGACAAGAAAAGAACGAGAGAGAGACGCATAACCCAAACCCCCACCCCACACCCCCCCCCCAAAAAAAAAAAAAATAGTGCAGCTCGATTGATCGTCATCCATCTCCTCGCCCCCAATATTAGAGCCCACTAATGTTTCACAGTATCATAAAAGATGTTGATGATGATGAAAGCAATATTATGAATTAGTAATATTGTGAAAAAAATTTATTTTAAAAAAAACAAATATATAGTGGGTGCAGTTAATGTCTGTGGATGCTGATCCAAACGGGCAAAGCTCTGAGGTTGAGATCAGCATTTATGATTCTTATTTTAAGTTCTCCCTAACGTCTGCAATCTTTTCCATTCTGTTTTTTTTTTCCCTTTTCCTGGTTTACTTTTTAGATTTTACTTTCATTAAGTTCATGACTACTCCTATCCATATACTTTCTACCAATCAATTATCATCAAGAAAATGAATATTTTGCATGTGAAGTGTATATATATATTCTGAATTCAAAGAAAATAGTACATTATTTAAACAGGATAACGAAGTAATTAAAGATTAATGAGTTAATTGAAGCTGGGGTTGTTGATGCTTAATGGGATTCGTGGAGTTTAATTAGCCGAGTTCTTGGATTACCATGATAATCTTGTGATGCTAGCTAGCTATTTGAGCTCAATTAATAAGCTGAGCATTTGTATAAGAATTATTATTATTTTATTATAAGCATGGAGATTTATGTGTATACATTGAACCTGCACAAGTACATAGTAAGCAATTAAAAAAAAAGAATGAAAGATATAATTATAATGTTAAATATAATTACTAGAAGAATTGGTTGGTGCCCAATATGTGAACACAATGATGAACAAAGATATTGAAAAAGGTTTGTAATCAACTAAAATATCCACTATTTATGTATGATTTACTAATATTGTGCAACAATGAAGAAAAGTAGAGTTGGAAGATAGTGATGAGAGCTCAAGGAATGTAGAATATCATCCCACGTATATGCATATAAGAACTAATTATTAATAAAATAATCTTTCATGTACAAAAAACCAAAAGCTTTGGAAGGCAATGCACCAGCTATCCATGGTCCCTCTTCTTTTTGGATCGTAGGACGGTTCATATTTTTAAAATGTCTTCCAATGTGTGGCTGATTATGTACTCACAAACAATAAATGCAATATATTATTATTATTATTATTATTATTATTATTTATTTAGGTATCCATTTATGAGTAGTCGAATTTAGTCGAATTGTTCGATTATAAAATAATTTATAATACTATCCTTTACAAATATAAGTTAATTACTTTAGATTTGAATTTTTTTTAAAAAAAAAAAAAAGTGAGAAACGATGATTTGTATGCATTATACATGTAAGCTATGACAACAAGAAGCTTGTGAAAGTGTTTAGTTTTCGTTTACTTGTATAGAATATTGACAAAATTGTCATGGGCTTTGCAGTGCCTTTGGAGTTGGAACACTGTGAGTGAGACAAGGATTGAGCAACTTAGCCCATGCTAAAGTACTCGTAATTCAACTGAACATCGCTTTTGTTATATCTTCTTTGTTTTTATTCAAACATATACGCTCTACTTGCATTCATTTTCCTCTCCCCTGTTTTCTATTCCCACATAAGATTAACTTGTTTGGATATATTCACACCAAATGTATCAAGTGATCTCATATTCTTTTCTTTTCACTCTTTAATTGGGTGCAAAGATCCAAAAATACTTCTTTATTTATTAATTTTCTTCCATTCTAATCTAATGAAATATGTGATTATTTTTAAATTTTCTGTAAAATTAAAAATTCTACTACCAATATATAAGATAATTTTTCAATTTCAAATATATATATATATATATATATATATAAATTTGACAGTACTAGTTCTAGTAATCTAGTGTTTCAAAAAGGTACTCAGAAATCCTTTACGAATAAACATATGATAAGTCACACAGCAACAAACATCATACATGTATTCTTCGTCAATTCCATTACTTTACGTTTTTCATGTAAATTCTTTACGGTTCTTGTCTGTACCTCATGAGGCACGTTTCCCTGCAACTGATGGGAAGAAGTATTGAAAAAAAATGAACTTGGAAAGGGAATAAAAAGAGATTCTAAATCAGCCTTGCCACATCAATTACCTAAAAGAGAGGCTTTATGTTGATGCTTGACTTAGCATTTCATCACCATCTCTCTCCTTCTATCTGGTCTTGAACTCAAGATTTTTACTCAAATTCCATCACACTTTTTACCTCTTTCCCTCATTTTGTGAAATGTCGTGGCCCCTCCCTTATTCACAAATTAATTATACTCTTCCACATTCTTCCAATCCATGATGCAATCACCTCTCCATGAATATATATAAAGGGTATTTTTAATAGATTCGATTTGATTTTAACTTTCACGAGCTCATTCAATACCGGAGGGTCCATGCAAGTTGAAGTATCTATGAATCACCAGCAAACTTTAAGGAAAAACAAAAGGTTCTAATTTACGATTGGCTTCTTTTTTTCATCCTCCAATTATTCCCAATACTCTTAATCATTCTTGTCTTCACAAAAATCTCGTTAAAGGGTGCTTGTGATTTCAAGACGAATTAAAACCTAAAGAAGAAAAAAAAAAGGAAGAAAAGAAAATTAGCAATAATGATGAATGATAAAGAAATTTCATGCTCATCATGTTTCATTATCAATATTTTAACGTTTAGTTATTTTGGAAAGGGCAAGAACCGGGGAATCTGTGGCACCGCCAGCTCCAAGTTGTCGTTCCTAATAAAAAAAAGAAAGAGATTCATTTGGAGTCATTCTGTTGATTGATGTGGGTTGTTGCGTTTGCTTTAGGGCCCCCTGGACATTCATACAAAGGTCCCCATCCTTTTTTTTGTCACCTCGGGACCACCCACAAGGTTTTCATCTCCCAAACTTCAATGGTCTTTTCTTGTCTTACTCTTCTTTCATATTTATTTAAATATGAATTCGTCCTAAACAGTGAAAATTACAATTTTTTTCCTTATACAACCCATTCCGACTCTCATCTTTTAATTTCAATTCAAAACTTTTGAATTGAATTGAAGTTTGAAATTTTACCATTGTGATATTCCCTTGAAAACATGTTACATTTAATTATTGGATGTAATATATTAAACTTTTATTTATTTATTACTTGGGGATCTTCAATCTTCATTTTTATTTAGAATTTTCAGGCCATAGCCATGAATCATGTCATTGATGGTACAATTTCATTAGAATCACACCACAAGATTCCTAGGATAATCTCATGGGTAAGGGATTTAAATATGAAATCTAACTTGATTTTGGAGTTTATTAATAAGAAATCTCTTGCAAAATCATTGGAATGAAATTCAGGTTGCTCTTCCACCACATGAAGCAAATCCTCACAGCACAATTGGATATTTGTTCTCACATTAATTAATTTGAAATTTTTTTCCCTTTTTCTTTTTCGCCCAATGGATTTGAGGTTAATTTGTCTTTAAAATACCTCATATTGACAGATCATGAAGTTCACAAAAATTAGGATATCCGAACATACCGGATCCAATTATATAGGGTTAGAGTATCTTACAATTAAGTTTAGATGGTAATTTCACTATCCAATTCGAGTAGGGTTCAAATACTACTCCATGGGTTCTCGATATTCGATACCCAATACCCAAACTCGATTATTTTTTTTTAATTTCATGTAATTAAAGATAAACCTATATTCTTAATTAAATTAATTCATGAAACTATGATTATTAATTAACTTGTAATATCTTTTAATACATAGAGTTTGTATATTGTGTTAATTTATAAAGAATATAATTACTATTATATAAATACTTTTAGTATATACATTTTAGTTATAAACATATTTACTTTCTATATTGTGTTAATGTTACAAAAATTATAACTTATAAAATTTTTAATTATAATATATACTTTTGTTTATATAAACTTATAAAATATATACTTAAAAAGAAATTGCGATATTAGAATAGTTTTGGAACCTAACTATTTTTTTTAATTTCATGGACAAATCTATATATTTAATTAAACTTGTAATGTTTAAGTTATTATTTGAATTTTTTTTTAGTTATTTAAGTTGATATTTGATATATTTGTTTTTGATTATTTAAATTTAAAATTTATTGCTTGTGTACTTTTATAAATTTAATTATTAGTGTATTATATAGAGTATGAATGAAAATATTATTGTACATAGATACAAGTACGAACTTGGGTTCGGATAATTAAGTTCTCATGAAGAGCATTTTAATAATTTTTTTACATAATCATGTTTTTAAATAAGTTTGGGTAATTATAAGATAGCGAGTATATATTTGAGTTCGGATTAAGATAGTAAATTTAAAAAATATTCAAGTAATTTTAAGATTCGAATACCTCATATATTAATCGGGTTTGGATATTTCAAAGTTAACAGGTATTCTATCCCTTGGTATTTTTAGACTTAGGGTGCGACTATGGCGCAAGAATTAGATATTGTCAATTATTAACAAAGAGAAAAGCAACTAATTTCTCTTTGGACAAAACATAACACAATCAATTTCTCTACAGCTATTGCGTACTAAAGTCATCTAACATTTTTGGAAGAGTAATGCTGTTTTGTTGATTGTTCAACATTTTTTTTGTGAGAGTAATATTTGTTGTGGCATAAACAGGTAATGGAAGAATAAAAAAATACTTTTTTTTAAAAAAATTGTATATCTTCTTTAAAGATTTCAAACTCCCCATGACCTTAAAATTAAATATTTTTAAATTCTAATAATGAGCTGTTCAATCATTATCAATATGTTTCCTAAGAATTTCTCGAGACTTGGAAGTTTATTTTAAAACATATACAGTTTACAAGCTAGTACTTTCATTGCAGAAAGCACTTCCAATATTATTATTTGAGTTTGGTAATAACTTAATAAACTTGGTTTAACAATTTTCATCTCAATAATAAAAGGATTAATATCTAAGATTTGAATCTCTCTTTCCATGATCTTGACCTAATTGATCACTTGTACATCAAAAACTTTGGAATTCAAATTTTTAAATTGAAAAACATATATAATTCAAACATTCCATTCAACCCTATTAAGGAAACTAATGACTTGAACCAAAAGTAATTGAAACTAATGGCAAGTCCAAAAATATTATCCTTTAAGTCGTTTATGTATACTTTATTTTCTTAATAACTTTCTTCCTCTCTGGCATCCTTGGGTCTTTATTTTCGTTAATTTTGTAGATTAAACCTTTTCAAAAAAAAAAAAAAGAATCCTATTAGCAAACACTTGAACTAAATAAAGAGGGTAGAAACGATAGTTGATATGTTAAAAGATCGGGGAGAAAGGGAGAATGCTGAAGAGAGAGATATAAAAGATGTTGTTTTGGAAATGAATAAGAAGGAAAAAGGCAGATAAAAAAGATAAGAAAAAAAAAGGGGAAAAATTTGTAATTTAAAACCACATTGTTTTATAAATTGTGGTTAGTTTCCTTACCATGCTTATTCGATAAGAGAACAAGTGATTTGCTTTGAGGCAACCCCAAAGATTGACTTGTTTATTAGCAATTAATTAAAAGAATGTGCGACATTATAAAAAGAGTAAAAATATTTGATATATGACGTGTTAAGAAGAATTTACCTCATAATTAATTTTTTCGAGAGTTTTATAACAAAGGTGAGTCTCGTAGAATTTCTTGAAAAAGGAATTTACTATAATCGATTTTTTACCTCTAAGAGAAATTATTATGTAGGTATTCTCACCATGTAGACTATTAATTACTCAAGAGATTCAAGATACATACATAATTAAAAATAATCAAGTATATATAAGTGTAGATATTTCAACAATTATTATTAATTAAGGTGCAAATCTATCACCGGACAATTTGTTGTGTTTATGTGTTAATTGTTAAATCTTCATTTATTATACTTATAATAGAATTCTCAGTTCAATGGTTAAAATAAAGATACAGTCACATCTATTTTGGAACATTGAGATTAACTTTAAACTATTAGGACATCAAAGGTCGTCATGTATTTTTCAAGATTGTGTTATTAAATTTATTATGACTTAAACTGAACCTTCGTGGTATATACTTTTGTTTGTACTTTTTCTTAAAAAAATAATAACTTTCCACCGCCTTGTATATGTTATGTGGTATTGCTATTTATCAAAAAATTAAAAAAAATTAAACTGACTCATGAAGCTTATATTATATTCAATCAAGCAGTCTATTTACTAGCTACTATATCTTCAAAGTCGGTATTTGGCCTGTTGGTGCGGAGCCAGTGATCTGAAATCTAGCATTGCTTTTGGATACACAGAGAGAAGATGATTTTATAAAAACGGCCCAAGGGAAACGCTTTAAACCTATTGTTAAACCATATTTTAAGGCTAAAATGGACTCCTTCAACTCCTATAGAGATTTTCTCAATTCTATATAATTCTCCAATCTTCGTAAATCAGTAAACAACATCCAAAGTCTCCTCCCCAACACTGTTTAATGGGCCCCATCTCATATGCCGGAGACTATAAATTATTACATAATTTCTTTGTCAGATTTAATAATAAAATGCAACTAAATCTTCAACATCAAAGATGCAAAGATTCTCCGGATTAATTAATGGAGTCAATGACCCCGTATTTAGGCAAATAGCTGGCCAATAATTCTAGTCTTTCAAGTCTCTTTCTTGAAAATTAACTACAAAATTAATTAAGTCATCAATGTTGCTTAAGCCTTTCCCAAATGGTGGTTAATTGTTGTTTTCTTCCTGTTTTTTGCCTAGGAAAATCTCAAGGACTCATGTTGGGGTTTTGGGTGTCAACCCATCCCCGTGCTTCCTGCCCAGGGAATAATAATGAGGTTCCCTACTTCAAGCATAAAATCTCTTCCTGGATTTCCAGGATACTTCCTCATTTCCAATCTCAACTTTACCCCATCAGGGTATTCTATACCCACTTGCAGAATTGGTTATATATATATATATATATATATTCAAGGAGTAAAGTAACAAACATTAAGGTAATGCATGTATTAGGATCACCTTTTGTCTAGATAGGGCTTAACATATATACTTTGCAAGTTTCTTTGTTTTTTTTTTTTTCATTACCTGAGAAAAAGGGTTCTCCAATTATGGGTGTCAGAGCAATCAGACAGGTCCAATCTTCAGAACATATCTCAATAAAAACATCAACTACCAGGGATTGACCTTTGCCAGAGATGCAGGAACTAGGAAGCAGATTTAGTTTGACTCCACGTCTCCTTGCACCTTGTGGGGTTACCTATGTACCATCTACAAAAATGTTTTAAGTGACAAATTCCAGGTTAATATTTAATAAAAGCTTATTTGGGTGGGGAGGGTCCTCTTTCCTGTCTGAAGTGAGAAAGAAGGATATTTCTACACATAATTCATGAAACCATATAGAATGCAGTAACTATTTTTTTTATATATGAGAATATACCTATGAGAACATGTGTTACAAATATCAATTTGGCATTTGTCACTTGATCCTAAGCGGTAAGGCTTATGGTGAGATTAGGGAAGACCCTAAGTTTGAGCAGTTCCATATACAAAAAAAAAAAAAAAGAAAAAGAAAAAAAGTCAAAATGGCATCAAGATTTCATTTGTGAGAATAATTAGGGGTGAGATCTTAGTGGTAAACATTTGATAAAATTGTAATTATCGAAGAGTTGATGCTTCAATCTCTGTGATGTTATTTTGCATTTCCCTAGCTTGTAAAGGTGCAAACCTACGCCATTATATTTATATTTTGAAAAGAAACTAATGGGCCACGATTTAGTCCATTATCAATTGCCCAAAAGGGAAAGTCTTTGCCCATTAATTTGGAAGATCAAAATTGGATCCAGCTAGCTACTGGTTGCTAATTTTAATTTTTAATCCGATTTTTCATTGATAAAACCCCTTAATCTTTCAAGACTATAAACTTGGTAATACATTAGTTGAACAATGAATCAAAGATGTTGTGGTCGTATCAGTGTCTTTTCGACAAGTAAAAAGGGAATATTTGTTTTCCAAAGGTAAGATTAATGTTACATTGCCAAACAAGTAAATTATCCATTGCTCACAAATGGTAACAGATATTGTTGGAATGTCCAACAATTTAACATTTTTTTTAATTATTATTTTGTCTGCCACTTGAGGGATATCTCCAAATGGTATGCGTTCTTCTATTCGTTGTATGTTTAGTTTTTGCTATATTCTTTGACGAAACTTTTAAGTTCGAGGCACAAAACGGTTGAGAAAATTGTGAAGTTATTTATAATTGGGCTTCACTGGACTGTTTAGAAACCAATTTTCAGGGTTTCTTACTGGCCCAATCCTCCAATAGATTCGGCCTGAAAACTATTTATCTATATCTTCCAAGAAGGAAAACATATTTTGCAAGAATGGAGATGCGGGGTATCGATCCCCGTACCTCTCGCATGCTAAGCGAGCGCTCTACCATCTGAGCTACATCCCCATTATTGAAGTTAACGTTTAATCAGTCCTAAATAATGGGGAGTTCTGTCGTCCATATGACGATCTGTCAGGCGATGTGACCTCTGGCAGCAAATAAACCTAATCTCAGCTAATCTTACAACCCGAACTTGGTCTTCCGTGACGAATATCTCATCTCAGATTTTAACTGTCGGTGTTCCCTTTGGGAACTGCTCTCTCCTTTACCTTTCTCATTCATGGCAACTTCTAATCGTGTTAACCAGAAGAAATTGCTTGGTTCTTAACTTGCTTTCCCATAATGTTTCATTATTTATGGTTTAGAAGTGGTTAAGGCTTTAATCCCACTCCTGGAAACATTAACTTTGGAGTTAGAAAAATAAAAAGAGGCAATTGAAGTAGCATTAGTGAATAATAAAGGTGGGAAAAATGTACCATGTGAAAGGTAGTCCATCCAGAAATACAAACTGGCCACCCGTGACTAATAACGCAAAGACTAGCCCCCTTCACCACCCCCAAAGTTTGCAACATTTCATGTGATACTCTCTAACCAAATTTTTGATAGGTAGCTTTTCATTCCTTAACATTGTTCAAGGCCTTTCCTCACAAACAAAATGTCCCCCCCACACCACATTGATGCGCGCATCAAACAATTTCTGCACTTGGATTTTTCTCCCCACGACATCAATGCTATAATTTTCGGATAAAAAATTAAATACAAATCCTGATATTTCAAACATTTCAAATCTCTTTTAAGATTCGAGAGGTGAGAAAAGGAGAAGATGCTCTTTGTTGTGTAGTCATCATGCTCGCTAATGGTCAACATTGTTAAATATAGCCTAGACAAGGTTCAATTACAGTGGCATACACTCATCTCTTACTCAGACAACACACTAGTTGCCAGTTATATAAAGACATAGCAACCAATGGCCAATCATTCAGCTAACTTTTACCCTCCTTGGTATATAGAGATAAAATTGATGGGGGAAGAACCATGTGAACTAAGGAGGATTGGTTCTCAGAGATCAGATAAGGTGCATTATTGTCTGAAACCATATTCGCTAGGAGTGTTGGGCAATTACAAGAAATTTGGAAAAAGTGTAAAAGTAGTACCAACTTACCAAAGTGTATAGAATAAGATCCTTAATTAGTTTTCAACATCGAAGGGTAAAATGTGTGAGGGACCACTGTCCCACGTTAGAAAGCGCATAATTCAGAACACAATTATGAGGTCAAATTTTAACCTTGTGCACCTCAATGTGGCCCTCATGTGTCCCCTGTAACATAGTCTAAGAGCTCACCACATGTATGGCAATGAAAGAGGGTGAAAGGCAGGGACCATATTCAAATTGAGTTACCCTTTTCATTTTTGCCTAGAACTAAATACTCACCATTTTTTGATACTACAAATGTGCACGCATCAATCTAACTAATAAGAAATGGCATCTTCAATTCAAGTGATTCCGGAACAGAAACGAAAAAGAAAGGAGACAAAGAACATAAAGGATAGGCCTCATATCATACAACTTTATAAGCGGAACAGGCGACTAGTTAATATAATTGTGTATGATTTTAAGCTACCGAGTGTAAGGCAGAGTCAGAATAGTAGTAGAATACATATATTAAGTTTGGACGGTGATAGTATTCAGGTGGCTGCAGGGTTATACGACAAAACTATAGAACAAGAATGAAGTTATTTAAACGTTGTTGAATGCTCAAGAATTAATAGAGATACGTCAGAGATGACCTGACTGAGATAATATAAAGTTATATATTTACTTTCAGATCTCTCGAGCAGTAGCTAAGGTGATGGTTTTCTTTCCAGTTGGCAAGCAGCAGCAAGGCAGATATCATCAGAATAAGAGATGGTGCATTAAACACATTTATAAACTTTCATATTATCATATCTATTTCCACAAAAGAGGTGCTTGCTCAAGATTGAGCTACATCAAGGGAGCTACACGTGAGCGCCATCCGAAAAGAGAAAAACATAATATACCGACCACAAATCATCAAACAACCATTAGAATCTGTGACAACGTGAACCACAGCTTTTATGAAAGAGAAAGGGAAAATGGTCCTAAAGTTATAAGAACCAAAGCTTGTTCCACTTTTCTCTCCTCAACTTCACTTGTATTCCAAGATCATGTTGTTTTCAGGAGCCAAGCCAATGCAGGCTCTCAGTATATTCTCTAGCATTGCACGCTGCTTTGACAGTGCATTCACCACTGGTGTGCCCGGTGGAACCTGTTTCGCCAAAACAAGGACATTATCAATCATCTTTATTAGATGCAACTAATATGGAGTAAATAGTTCCTAATCCCTGACTCATGATTTCCATGATTCCCGTGATTCCTTTCACATTCTTGTATTAAAGTTGACTTAAAGTTTACCAACTTTAATTCAATTCTGTCCCCCCTCTCGCCAGATGCTTCATGTGAAATAGACAGAACCAGCTTTCGATAAGATCATTGATACAGTCACATGGAATATATCAGAAAAAGGCACCATAAAGTATTTTCGATTCCTTGTTTCCCACTTCACTAAAAAAAGTTTTAGTAACCATTTAGTCCACGACGGTAATTTAGTTGTCTTACTGGTGAAGCTGTCCTCCCACCAAACCCCCCTTTTCTTTTTTTGCTACAGCCAACTTCAAAGATATGAGGAAAAATTCAATTTTATTGGCCAAAGTCTATTAAAAGACAAAGGGATTTTTGGACTTACAAGAGGGGCCTTGGTGAGGTAACTGAGGATAGTAGCCACAGGGTGGAAAGAGTGGAACTTGCCCTGCAAATCAAAGTTCATATCAATAATTTGCATCAAAACCAATGGTCAATCTTGAAAAGACCACAAAGTAATTAATCACTTGAGAATAAGAGTATAGCGCGTTATAGTAACCCAAAAAAAAGAGGAAAGGAAAACACACCTCTCCTTCAGCTTTGAGCTGGATCCTGGTGCTGAGCTCAGCAAGAAGCACCAAATCCAGGATAATGGGAGCAGCCAACAGGGAGTCCTCGCATGTGTTGTGCAACACAATGGTGTTCTTGCCTCCCATGAATATCTCTGATGTGTACTCATCCATGGCTCTCTTGCTATCTCCCACATATGGCACATACTGGAAACACAAGAGAGACAAAAAGAACACCTTTAAGACCAGACAAAAGCCTTAAATTGTAAGTGCATAAACAGACAGAGATGGGAAAACTTATTACCTTGATGACCACAACATGGTCAGGATGTTCACCAGGCTCATAGAGGATACCATTGCTCGAGACCATGTCGTCAACAACGTTGCTCTTAGAGATCTCTTTGGAGCGGAAGGTTTGCGGAGCTGATAGATTCATGCCATCATTGTTTCCAAGATGGTTGTAGCTCACTATTGATGTTGGCTGACAATTTACAATCACTATCAGTACAACTATCAATCAATGTCACATCATCTTAATTGAAACATAAACTATCAAACCACGTAAAGTTCTTATTTCACTTATGTTGCTACTTTTACCTAGTTTAAAAATTACTATGGTGATACTGTCACAAAGTTCTAAATTTGTACCTTGATGCCAGCCCCAACAAGGAAATCCACCAGAACAGATTTCATCTTGGTCTGGCCACTCTTAAAGTCATCTCCTCCAATCAGGCAGTTCCTCTGAATAGCCAAATCAATTAAACCTGGATACAAACAAACAGAAAATTAAAAGTCTAATTACTCACTTCTAAAGGTTTACATTTACTTATTACATTTCTGAAAAATAGGAAGATAAGCTCAATTAAGAACCTGGAACAAAGGTGTTTTGTGGGCTTCCATTGATGAAGGGAACATTTTCAAGAACACAAGCGATGGCGTACAAAGTGGAAGGAGATATTTCTGATTCATTCTTCTCCAAAGAACCCAAAAGGCTCTCCATGGTGTCGTTTAGCCCCACAATTACATTGCTGTACCTCTCAGTGTTCGCAGTCCAGAGTACAACCACCCTGTCCACCCTGTGTTTCTCCTTGAACTCCCTGATCAGCACAAGCAAATGTATAAGTCAGCTACTTTCGCACTAGGACTAGAAAAACATACCCATTCCAGCTAAACAAAATTCTTCGTAGATAAGAATTGGTTATTACCTAATATCTTTGATGATTTGCTGAACTTGTTCTTTCTTGGTCCCCTTGATGATGTTGTTGGCACGTTCACCTTGGTTGGCAGCAATGAAATCCGCGTCGTAGATTCCAGGGAGTGGGACCATGGATTCCATGTAGGGCCTCAGCTGCTTCTGCAAATCAATGTCAAAAACCTTGGCCCTAGCCATTGCATCAGCTAGGTTCATGTCACTTATGTCCCACCCTCCAAACACAATATCCTCTGGGTTCACCTGTGTATATTATTATAATTTATAATTATTTGTCTCTAGTGTCTAACAAATTAATAAATTAAAAAGTCCCTAATTAAAACAGATAGTTACTATAGTTAAAACAAAATCTCAGTTCATGTATGGTATACCACAGGGAGAAGGCTCTTAAATGGGGCATAAATCTCCTCTCCATTGTAAGATCCAACTCTGATTGTTGATGCTTGAGTAAGAGAACCAAAGTAATTGGCTTGTTGCACCTTGTCCTTAGTGGCCCAGGAGATTCCCCTGAGAATATCCATTACCCATATCTCAAAAATCAATAAACAAAAGAAAAACTTCAACAATCAAACTTAATCAGAACAGGGAAAAAAAGAACTCACTCTCGGTTCGCTATAACACCACCAGTCAGGGTCGAACCATTGTTTCCTCCCCATCCCACAAGCATCACCCTGGTAACAAAAATGAAAATGAACGAAAAAATGACTATTTTAAAACAAACCCAACAAAGCGAACCTAAAACTAAACAACGAAAGAAATGATGAGAAGTTTAGATTCTAACCCTAGTTTAGGGACATGGGTATCAGTCTTGAATTCATATTTGACGGTCTTAGGTTTTACAACCCATTGATAGGTTCCATTCCTGTTCTCATGAACAAGCTCGGTGGTCTCATAGTTGTACACCGACAGAATCTCATTGTCTGTGTACTTAACATTTGGGCTCTCTACCTTAAAGCTCTCAATAAACATTTTTGCCGATGCTTTTCTTAAGGCTAAAAAACAACCGAGAACAACAATGAGACCCGAACTAGAGAAACTGCCTCCCTTTTGTTTCTGTTACCTTTCGCAAAATTTTGTGCTCCATTGCTCGGCAATTTGAGTGTATTTATGGAGATGTATGTTGAAATACACGTGGCGTTATGTCATGGTGATTGGCCCACATTGAATTTTATGATTGGTGCTTGGCTTCGAGAGAACCTTGGCCATGCATCCCCCTTTTCCAATCGAACTGTTTTCTTTCTTTCTTTTTTTCAAACGGACATTGAATCACAGGTATGGGAAGACGTGTGAGGAGGAGGAATCATTGAGCCACGTTCGATGCGCTTTACACGTGGCCTGAGCCATGGAAGGGAAAGTTTTTGGGAGTTTTCGATGTGAGTGTGGGGTCGATGCCCTTAAGAAGATACTGGAAGGAAACGGGTTACACGACTTGTGAAATTTGGGGGAGGGGTTTCATGCTGAATGTTACCGTAAATTTAATTTTACTATAAGATCAATAATTAACTGATTGAATTGATTTATAGATTTTTTTTATTAATTTTAAATAAATAATTATAATTTAATTTTTTAAATTAAACTATATTTATTATTTAAATTTACAGTAAAAAATAATATCTTATTGCATAATTTGTCGAGATTTCATTGATTGATTGAATGAGCCGATCGTCTTGGGACCCATTTCCACGCTCTCTATAAGGCGTGGAAAAAACACGGGAGTGTTACTGGTGATGTTAGGAGACTTGGCGGACGCTGAAAGGTTAGTGTTGTACACGGTCTTACTCGAGAAATGATGTTTTTCTTAACTGTCAAGTGTGTCTATCTGCGACCGTTGAAACGTTGGTACATTCTTGTTTTTTTGTTGTGGGTCCAGGGTTGAAAGTAAAAATACGAGTACATGATTGATCCGCCTTAATTAGCCTTTACCTCGGTTAAAAAAACCACCCCATAATTGTCTGCTACCGTTAGGACCGTAAACAAGGAAACTTACTTGTGAATTATTCCGATTTGACTGCCTGAATACTGAGATTTACTTAAAAGTGATGACTCCAGTCAAATCCAAGTTTTCTAATACATTTTTTGAGTGATTGGTAAGTTTAATTTTAATTTTTAATATTTTTTAATTTTTTTATATATTGTTAATGTTATTTCAATTTCAAATGAATTTCAAACTTCCCACTTGAGTTAATAATAATCAAGTTTAATCAAATTATGCAGTTTAAAACAACTTCATTATTTTTCTAATCAAAGTTAAGTGCAAAAAATAAATCTCAACAAAACTCAAGTCTCAATATCTTTAATCAAGCTTGACAGGGTATCAACTTAACTTGACTCGATTTGATTTTATGATTAGATAACGCTTATATGTTATGTATCATTTTTTAACTATAGGATCATTTTTATCATGCATAAGTTTTGACTCATTTTATATTAAATTTTCTCTAATTATATATATTAATATCTTAATTTATCTAATTTTTTAATTGATTTCTTTTGCTAAATGTAAAAATTATATCACATATGTTCATGATTATTATTTGATTAAAATCATAAATTTTACTTATAAAAATTATATAATTTTTCATGATTTACACACTTTACTTGATGTTTATTTTACTACATTACATTTCCGTGTCATTTTTTTTATACATTTAAGAAGGTAAAGAGAGAATGTATTCAAATATTGGGCCCCGACCTTCTTCAGGAGGATCAAGATTTGAGGGGAAAAAACCACCAAGGAAAGCCTTACTTAGTTGTTTAATTTTTGTGTCACTATTTATGTGATTTAGGGAAATGCTTTATACGTTAAAAATTTATAATTTAATTGATGCATATTTCAATTTTAAATGAAGAAAATTCTTTAAATGGTAGTCATCTCATAACATCAAAATCATTGAGATACTAGTGGAGAAAATTGATTGATTCTCTTTTTATTTCTTCTTCTTTTCTTCTTAAATAGCCGCCCTAGTTTTAAGGAGAGGGGTTAAAATTGTTAATTGAATGTTTCAATAAGTATAATCGTTGACCCTAACTAATTTCTCTGCATCTTATCTTTTAACTTCTGAAGCGACATCAATTAAAATTATTACTAAATAATCATCTTAATTTATCTGATGATGGTTCCTCCAATTTAAATATAGATAGTAACTTATCTCATATTCTAAAATGACACATCAATTAAATGCTTGAGTGCAACATTGAGTAATTTTTATTTACGTTTGAGTGTAAATTGTAGAGTTGTATCCCATTATGTATCAAACAATTTAATCAATTTAACAATCTTTTGACTCATAATTCAATAAAAAAGATCTTAATTATTTAAAATAAGTTTTTAAAAAATTCTATCATTAATATATAAAATAATTGTTTTACTATTTTAACAAATAAAAATAGTTGATGTATAAAAGATTACATAGCGGATTCTTTCCTGTTCTCTCGAAGAGGGGCGTCATTTTCCTTGCCACAAATCTTCCACGTTTCTCTTTTATCTCCTAATTTGCAATTATAAGCAACAAGTTGATATAGATTAATCGAATTCATATATGATAAGATTTGAATCCGAAATTTAAACCTTTGTTATCGCTAAAGCAAAATTTGTAAATGGGCAAAATATATACATGTAGTGTCAGAATAGAGCAGCTAGCTTTTGTGGTCTACTCCATTGTTTAACATATTTTTGCTCTACTAGAGAGCAATCAGTCCTGGTAGACCCTACATGCATATATTTTACCTTAACTTCCATTCAAAACTTAAAGGCATGTAAAGAGAGTAAAGTTCACGAACAGTAACCGTTTTTTTGGATTCACAGCACGCAGTATTCATTGGGAATGCAAATGATTCCGGATATCGAAAATCAAAATCAAAGCGCTGGATCACGTGGCAGTGTTCAAAGGTCAGAATCATCAATCATTCGTGTTTATGCAAAGGACAAGAGTGGTCTGCTAAGAGCCCTTCCACCACTAGATTGCTGTGTGGTAATGTAAGCACCATGCACATGAGTGGCCATTCTCAGCCCATAGCGTGCATGAAGAAGAGAAAGAAAAAAAGCGTCCAGAGAGAGAGAGGAGACGACCCCACCCATCTTTTTAATTTCGTGCAGGTTAGCCCTCATTATTTCCATTTCTCAGGCAAAGACAACCGAGAGAGTACTCTTGGACTACTCTAGGAGGTATTTCATTCAAGTTTTGCTTTCTCCTTTTATTTATTTATTTTTTCTCTTTGAAAGTTTCCCTCATCTTTTGAAACCACTGGTAAGGGTAGAAATTAATTTTGTAGTGGTGCATGGGTAATAGTTTTCGCTTTCACTTGGTGATAAGACCCCACCTTGTTTACAGAAACACCCATGAAGATCACATGAATGGTTTTGCTGTTTTTACTTTTTCCTGCAAAACATGTACATACTGCATATATTTGTGAGTATATTCTTGTGTTATTTTATTATTATTATTATTATTTGCTTTTTCCAATTTTGAAGCTCACCACCAATCAGTACTCCATCTAGACCTTTCTAATTGTAAATATATGTATATATGTTCATCTGACGCATAATTGGAAGTTTTATATAGACTTCGATTAGATCCTTGAAATTTCTCTAAAACAATTATTAAATATAAATATATATGTTAATGATCTTAATTAAAAGAAAAGAAACAAAAAAAATCCTCTAAAACAATCATTATATACTCATTTTGTGAATTATACAAATATTTTCATGTGATTAAATTCGCATTGTAAGTAGGATGGATTTTTACTTGTGTATATATATGTCTTGTGTGACTGATCATGCATGTCTCATTTAATTTGAGATTGACTGTGACTGATGACCAAATTGTAGGGTTCTGGAGTTGATAATAAGGGTGCTATTGCAATCTGAAATTAAGAGCTTAAAAGGGAAAGAATTTAATGTTCAACAACTAATTGGATTATGAAAGGGAATACATTAATTTATTTCTCCAATTTTTTTTCTTTGCAATATGAGATTATAGTTATTTATACACATGCTGCTTCCCAAGTTTTCTGGTCCAAACTTATTGGTTTTTGCCATGAGAGCAATTACAACCGATCGAGGGGGTGAACTTGTTTTAGAAGAGTGTTCTATTTAAAATTGAAAATCTTCTTTTTTGCTTTTGCGTGGAGCATGTTAAGAAACAAGGTCAATTATCAATAATAACGCAGTTAAGCATATGGTGGGGAACTAGCAACCGCCGGAAATGAAAGCGAAATACTTCATGGTGTATGAATATCAACTGTTTAAATTTCGTCACATCTACATCGACCTATATATATAAATTTTGAACATGTATATTTAAATGAATTTTCGTGGCATAATGAGTAATAGCACATAAATGGTGATTGCTGTTTTTTTTTTTTTTTTTTGGAATGTGATTGCTGTTTTTGTTCCTTAATTTTTTTCTAAGTAGGGTATTTTGAATAAGTAGTTTTCTAATCCAATGTATCTTTAATTTCAATATCCAGTAAACTTTTTCTTTTCCTTGACGCCATTCCTATCCTCAAAGGAGAAGGATATATTAGTTAAAAACTGGTACATGGAGGGAAAAAGTTCATATGCATGCCTTCCCCATTATTTTTCTTGCCAAAAGAAAATAAGCCATAGCTTTATTTTATTTCCATTAATATTATACCTTGTTTACAAATTCTAATGTGAGGCTTAGCAGAGAAAAAGAATAAAGAACTCATGTGAAACAAGCTAACCATAAATTTGGCACCATCCTTCCACAAAGTTATAGTGTGAATAAAGTGTCAATAAAGTTCGAAAGATGGGCCTCCATAGAGCTTAACTACTCAAGAAAGCTCATTGGAAGTTTATGTAATATGGTAAATGAAAGTGCTTTGATGGTTGTGCTTTTTTGCTTTGTTTCCAGGCTACTTTTCCACAAACTTTGGGTGAAAAAGAATCATGTGATTTCATCTTGTCCACTTACTTTAGGCATTTCCCCTGTTATTTACCATGATTAAGATTTGTTTTATTAACATGTCAATTCCTGGCTGGCTTCTAGTTAATTTGATTTAGATTGCAAATCCATGACATGCCATCATCTCCAGCCCCACTTTTATATTAATTTTGTGAGAATAATTCATTTAAGTCAATCTAGAATGATTCCATCTAAAATCTTTCATACAATCGATCAATCAATGTTAATCAATATTATTATCTATTTAATTTTTTTACATTAAAATTTTGATCTATAAAATAAAAAAAATTGGTCAAAATACCTATTAAATCCTTATATTCATTTATTTTGTTCAATTTAATCTTTATACTCAAAATCGAAACAGTTTAATTCTTTAATTTTAAGAATTGTTTCAATTTAATCTTTCTCCCTAATGACATTTAATTTTTTTGTTAAAGAAGATGATGTTAGCATTGATGTGGCACATTTTGTTGACGTGATTGACACCAATATGATAACGTGACAATGCCATGTGATACCAACGTGCTAACGTGACAATATCATGTGGCATTAATATGATGGCGTTATACAAATATGCTGATGTTTTGATGCCACATGGCAAATCAAGAAAAAAAATTTCTAAAAAAAATTTATGCCACGTCATAGGAACTAAATTGAAAAAAAATCTACAGTATAGGACTAAATTGAAAAAGCTTGAAGTGTTTAGGGACTAAATTAAAAAATATAAATATTTAAGTAGATGATATGTATACTTATTAATAAGCTAAATGTTTAAGTGTCAAAGATTTATAATGTTAAGAAATATATATATATATATATATAAATATTTTTTACTTGATCATTAGATTCCATAATAGGTATATTAATTTATCTAATTGTAAAAATTAAGTTTGATTCTCTTTTTATAAAAAAAATTTCAATATTTTATTTTGGATACATACTTTTAGACGGACAAAATCCTCATTTACATAAACTCTATAAACGTTTAGAATTAGGGTTTCATTTTCGCAGTTATAAAAGGCAATAACTACTCTTCTCTTTAGCCACCCCTTAGTCATTTTCTCCGTTCTTTGTTTTTCTTATTAAAAGTTTAATTCATCAATTAATTGTTAAGAAATTAAGACAATAATGATAGATTTACGTTTCTGATTTGGATTTTTTTTTTCTATTCTTTTAATTTAAAAACCAAATAGCTCTTTAATGACAGTGTTTGTGCGTATCTGAGCTTCATTGTTCTTTATTTTTGTTTATTTTTTTTGTTTTTTTCTTTAAAAAAATAAAGAAAGGGGATATGTAGTTAGTAATAATTATAAAATAATTCTTCATTCTGACTTACTTAATTTAGGTATGATAAACCTCTTATTACACTCATAAAATCTAAACTACTTTACCGTTTTGATGTTTTATTTATTTTTTATGTTTTTATTTTGTTTAATATTTCATATATTTTTAGATTGAAATTTTTTGGATTAAAGACTACATTTATGATTGATAAAGTTAAATATAATTATAAATATTTATACCATTTTATTTTGTATTTACAAATTTTTAGTAGATTCAAATTAATAATTTAAATTTAAATTTAACAAATTTGATTGTGATTTTTTAATTTAAATAAAATCGTTTTATAAGAAATTTTGAATAAATTTAAATAAAAAGTGAATTGGATAAGGGTTGAATAACACTGTCATGTCATCATGTTGATGCCACATGGCACTGTCATGTCATGATGTCGGTGCCACATCACCAAAATGTGTCATGCCAGTGCTATGTCAACGATAACATCATTTTTTCTAACAATAAAATTGAATGTTGATAGAGAGAGACTAAATTGAAACAATTTTCAAAATTAATAAATTTGTTATGAAATAAATATAAATGAACGAATAAAGATAATTGGAAAGAATAATTAAAGAGAAGAAAGAAAGTATTGAGGAGGAGAAAAGAGATCTTATTGAAGTGTGTATCTACAAATGAACTGAGGGGGTCTATTTATAAGCAAATAACCCCTTATCTTGATAGAATTTACAAGATGAAGATAACACTTAGAGATTAGATGGATTAAATCTTAATCCAATCTAATTTACATCTAATCTAGATATAGATAGAATAAATGGATATTCACAAAATATTCATAACACTCCCCCTTGAATATCCATTGTATCAAGAATATGCCTCGTTAAAACCTTACAAAGAAAAAACCCCATGGGAAAAAATCCAAGTGAAGGAAAAAGAGTACATAATTCTTTTCAAGAATACGCTTATGAAATACTGCCTCATTAAAAACCTTATCAAGAAAAACCCAGTGGGAAAAACCTTGATGAAGGAAAAGAGTACAGTGCGTATTTTACTCCCCCTAACAACTGCATTATTTAAGATTTTTGAAACGGCGCATCCCAATCTTTTGTACCAACTTTTCTAATGTTGCAGTTGGAAGAGCTTTAGTAAACAAATCTGCTAGATTGTCACTTGATCGAATTTGTCGAACAATAATATCACCATTTTCTTGAAGATCATGAGTGAAGAAGAATTTTTGGCGAGATATGTTTTGTTTGATCGCCTTTAATGTATCCTTCCTTTAACTGTGCTATGCAAGCAGTATTATCTTCATATAATATTGTTTGAATTTCTTTCTTGGTTGACAAACCACACGTTTCTCGAATATGTTGAGTTACAAATCTTAGCCAGACACATTCACGGCTTGCCTCATGAATTGCTAAGATTTCTGCATGGTTAGAAGAAGTAGCAACTATAGTTTGCTTTACAGAACGCCATGAAATAGCCGTACCTCCATATGTGAATAAGTAACCTGTTTGGGATCGAGCTTTATGTGGATCTGATAAATATCCTGCATCTGCATAACCAATTAAATCTGGTTTTGATGCATTTGAATAATATAAGCTTATATCCATTATTCCTCGAAGATATCGAAGTATATGTTTAATTCCATTCCAATGTCTTCGAGTTGGAAAAGAACTATATCTTGCTAATAAATTCACAGCAAATGATATATCAGGTCGTGTATTGCTAGCAAGATACATTAATGCTCTAATTGCACTAAGATATGGTACTTCAGGACCAAGAAGTTCTTCATTATCTTCACGAGGTCGAAAAGGATCTTTTTTCACATCTAATGATCTTACAACCATTGGTGAACTCAATGGATGTGCTTTGTCCATATAAAATCGTTTTAACACTTTCGCTATATAATTAGATTGATGGACAAAAATTCCATTTGTCAAGTGTTCAATCTGAAGACCTAAACAAAACTTTGTTTTTCCAAGGTCTTTCATCTCAAATTCTTTCTTTAAATAATCCACGGCTTTTGATAACTCTTCAGGAGTTCCAATAATGTTTAGGTCATCAACATAAACAGCAATGATCACAAATTCAGATCTGAATCTTTTTATAAAAACACATGGGCATATAGGATTATTTTTATAGCCTTCTTTCAACAAATATTCACTAAGGCGATTATACCACATGCGTCCGGATTGTTTTAATCCGTATAAAGATTTAATTAATTTGATTGAACAAATCTCTCGGGAATTCAAATTTTGTACTTCAGGCAACTTAAATCCTTCAGGGATTTTCATATAGATATCATTATCAAGTGAGCCGTATAAATAGGCTGTAACTACATCCATCAAATGCATTTCAAGCTTTTCATGTACTGTCAGACTAATTAAATATCGAAATGTAATTGCATCCACCACAGGAGAATATGTCTCTTCATAATCAACACCAGGCTTTTGGGTAAAACCTTGTGCGACAAGCCGTGCTTTATATCTCACTATCTCATCTTTCTCATTTCGTTTTCGCACAAATACCCATTTATATCCTACTGGTTTTACGTCATTTGGCGTACGGACTACAGGTCCAAAAACTTCACGTTTTACAAGTGAATTTAATTCCACTTTGATTGCGTCTTTCCATATTGGCCAATCATTTCTATGTCTACATTCTTCAACAGATGTAGGTTCAAGATCCTCATTTTCTTTCATAATATTGAGCGCTACATTGTATGCAAAAATATCGTCGACGTTTATTTCATTTCGGTTCCATCTTTTTCCCGTCATGACATAATTTATTGAGATCTCTTCATTTTCACTAATTTCAGGTACCTGAATTTCTTTTGAAATTATGTCAAGGGTCTTTTCTGGAGTTTTTGTTTCCTCTTCTTGACCATCTTGAATATTTTCTCTTTTTCTTTTTCGAGGATTTTTATCTTTGGAACCGATTGGTCTTCCACGCTTTTGGCGTGTCTTAGACTCATTAACAACAGCAGGTTGTCCTACATCAATTCTTATTGGAGCATTTGCAGCTGGTATATGAGATTTAGTTACTCTCTTTAGGTCAGTAAATGCATCTGGCAACTGATTTGCTATATTTTGCAAATGAATTATCTTTTGAACTTCTTGTTCACATTGATTTGTGCGAGGATCAAAACTAGATAATGATAATGTATTCCAAGATATTTCCTTTTCCAGCTGCTTATTTTCTCCCCCTAATGTTGGAAAATTTGTTTCATCAAAATGACAATCAGCAAACCTTGCAGTGAATAAATCTCCCATCGAAGGTTCTAGATATTTAATTATAGATGGAGATTCATATCCAACATATATTCCTAACCTCCTTTGAGGACCCATCTTTGTGCGTTGTGGTGGAGCAATTGGAACATATACCGCACATCCAAAAATTCTTAGATGGGAAATATTTGGTTCCTGACCATAAACCAATTGTATAGAGGAGAATTTGTGATAACTTGTTGGCCTGATGCGTACAAGTGCTGCTGCATGCAAAATGGCATGTCCCCAAGCAGAAATTGGGAGTTTGGATTTCATAAGTAATGGCCTTGCAATCAGTTTAAGGCGTTTGATAAACGATTCTGCTAGACCGTTTTGTGTATGAACATGACTAACAGATTGTTCAACATTTATTCCAATAGACATGCAATATTCATTAAAAGCTTGAGACGTAAATTCACCAGCATTGTCAAGACGAATTGTCTTGATTGCATAATCAGAAAAATGTGCTCGCAAACGAATTATTTGTGCAAGTAATCTTGCAAATGCCAAATTGCGAGTTGATAATAAGCACACATGTGACCATCTTGTTGATGCATCGATTAAAATCATAAAATATCTGAATGGTCCACATGAAGGATGTATGGGTCCGCATATATCACCCTGAATACGTTCCAAAAACGTAGGGGATTCAATCCCAATTTTAGCTGGTGATGGTCTTATAATTAATTTACCTTGAGAGCATGCAGTACATGAGAATTCATTTGATTGAAAAATCTTCTGGTTTTTCAATGGATGACCACATGAATTTTCAATAATTTTTCGCATCATTATTGATCCGGGATGGCCTAACCGATCATGCCAAACATTAAAATTGTCAGTAAACTTCTGGTTTACATAACTTTCAATCATTTTAATTTTTGTGTAGTACATTCCAGAGGACAAAGAGGGTAATTTTTTCAATACATATTTTTTACCCAATATAATAGATGTAATATAAAGATATTCAATGTCTCTCTCATTCGTTGTCTCAATATGATATCCATTCAAACGAATATCTTTAAAACTTAATAAGTTTCTTTGAGACCTAGGAGAAAATAATGCATCTTTTATTATAAGTTTTGTTCCTCCAGGTAGTGAAATATTGGCTCTTCCGGAGCCTTCAATTAATCTTGTACTACAAGATATTGAATTGACATTGATATTTCTTTCGTTGTCAAGTAAGAAAAATATTTCTTGTCTTCAAATATAGTGTGTTGTAGTAATGTCTGCTAGACATATATTTACATCATAGATCTTGGATCCAACAATATGAATATCTCATTTTTTTTCAATAAGATATATACAATAAAAAAACTTGCAAGATATCATAAAAGAATATTAAATATAGAATTAAAACACATAATAAGAACATATCATTTAAATATAATGTAAACATATTAAAATATCTTCATAATATATCAATTACTATTAAGTTCATTCTCGAATATTTCTATTACTAATTGAATGATCAATTCCTTCTTTAAGATAAGAAAATCAATAATAGATATTTTTATTACCAATCATGTAATTAATTCCTCTTTCAGAGTGAACAAATATATTGATGCGCTATATCAACTTAGCCATGATTAAAATCATCACAAGATGTTTTAATTTTCAGTGATACTTGATAAAATTTATGACGTACAGCAGGTACGTAACCAATGGTCTTTCATGCCACATCAATGACAACACGTTTTCTATATTCCTTTTATTCTTTTCATTATTTATCCACTTCTGGTGGGTAACAAGTATTCATCCACTTCTTGATGGGTTATCCACTTCTGGTGGGTTAGTGGACTAAGGTGTCCATCCACTTTTGGTGCGTTGAAAGTATTCAGGTTACAAGTATACATTCACTTTTGGTGGGTGATCCACATATGATGGGTTATCCACTTCTGGTGGATTATTCATTTTTTTTTTAGCAGATTACGGCATTCATCTACTTCTGGTGGTAAATTATCCATCCACTTCTGGTGGTAAAATTATCCTTAGATTTTGATAATTAAATTATCTATCCACTTCTGGTGGTAAAAAATTATTTATCCATGATCATAATTATTAAATGATGTCATATTCACTTCAGGGAATAGATAAATTCATGGCCATGACCATAATTATTAAATGATGTCATATTTACTTCAGGGAATAGATAAATTCATGACCATGACCATAATTATTAAATGATGTCACATTCACTTCAGGGAATGAACATTTATAATTTTATTAGTAGTCAGTTTGTCACATTCACTTCAGGGAATGGACATTCATGACTTTTCATTAATAGCTATATAATAGCAAATTCACTTTCCAATCGAGTGACAAAATATATACTCCGTGATAGTAAAATTCATATTCAGGTTGATTTTAAGAGAATGAAAATACTAAAGAGATATCAAGTCACTTACCTGATTTTTTAAAATCAGAAATCAAAACCCAATTATTGAAATCCTTTTGAAGCTTGAAGATGATGAAAACATTATAATTCTAGAACTTGAGAATCGTGCTGATAACGTGTTATGAAATAAATATAAATGAACGAATAAAGATAATTGGAAAGAATAATTAAAGAGAAGAAAGAAAGTATTGAGGAGGAGAAAAGAGATCTTATTGAAGTGTGTATCTACAAATGAACTGAGGGGGTCTATTTATAAGCAAATAACCCCTTATCTTGATAGAATTTACAAGATGAAGATAACACTTAGAGATTAGATGGATTAAATCTTAATCCAATCTAATTTACATCTAATCTAGATATAGATAGAATAAATGGATATTCACAAAATATTCATAACAAAATTAAATTACTTTAATTTTGAATATAAAGATTAAATTAAATAAAATATATGAATATAGAGGCTTGATAAGTGTTTTGACACAAAACAATCCTTTCGTGATTTATAAACATAATTTTATTCATTCTAATTTTCAAACGCAAAACTTTCAATTTAAAATCTTGAATTTTGAGCAAAAAAATGTATCCTAAAAATTAACACCTCAACTCGAGGATATAAAGGAAAAACTACTTAATGTAGAAATTTCTTGTAACTTAAAGAGTCGACTGATGTTCAATCAATCAAATTCTGATTGAAAATATAAACCACCTAGAACTAGTGGAATTTATAAGGACATTCGAGAATCCAGTAATTCAGCAGACAGTGATAAAGAAGCCACTGGAATTTTTCATAATACATTGCATTTAGGTTGCAAAAGCCAACAACCAAAGGCCCTTTTCTAGCGAAAATTGAAACATGTGATTTGCAAGAGAAATTTCGGTGGCTGGTAATCCTTGTTAACAAATTAAATTTTCTGGAAAAGACAGGTTTTTTTACTTTTTATGATTTTTGTCGGACCAAAATAAAGATTACAAAGTTTCACATTAGAAGATGTTGTCACCCCAATCATCCCATACGGTGCCATCTAACAACAAGGAATAATCCAGGCGGCTCTAAAACACCGGCCAAAGAAAATTCCACATTTGAATGAAAAAGTGTGATTATTAACAATGTCACTTTCATTCAATAATATGTGATATAATTTTATATTATATTCCTTTACATATAATATTCTTCCATGTGGTAGAATTGTCTTCTAAGAACAATCATGATTATATGAAAAAAACACAACCTCATACGGAATTTAATTTATATTATAATATATATATTCGTTACAGGATTTTAGTGAAATCTTTTACTGTAGATCGAATTGTCTTTTAGGGGTCTATCTGGTACGACGATAATGTATTAGATTTGATGAGATTAAAAATAGAAGTCGTGGGGAAATTGATGACTAGAACGCTGAGATTAGGGGTTGCAACGGTAAAATTAAAACTTGCGGTGAGATATGTAGTGTTTGTTTAGTAAAAATAGTGGTGGGGTGGTGAAAGGAGAAAACGGTCATTAAAGATATTCAATTAAATTTTATATATTATAATATAATATAATAAGCTGATATTACAAAATTAATAAAATCATCCAAATTTCGGTATCTCCTACTTATCATTGAAACAAGCCTTATTAGTAAGAGGGATTCGTTTCATAATGTCAGAAAGGTATCATTCGATTATTACTTTTATTACTTGTCTTATTATTTACTTTTATTTATTGAAACTTATTATAAAGTAAAAGTATATACTATATATATATATATATATTCATTCATTGTGTTTTATATTCTTTTTCTCAACTTGTTGACCGTGGTGCCCAAAATTCTTTACGAACATGCAATTTCCCATTGGCCCATTGTGTGGACTCTATCTGAGTCTGGTAGAATTGGCTGCTCCGGGCCCATACTTTCCTCAATTTTGTGCCATTTGATCCGTGTGCCTAATTTGGGGCAATGATTACTGAGGCCCAATTACACAACTCATCACTTCATCAAAGCCATATATCATATCTTTTGTATTTTCTATTTAAACTCTGGTTTTCCTCTGTAGACTGTAGTAGGCAAAACCTTTTACCATGGAGAAAAATAAAGTTTGTGTAGACACCCTTTTAAAGATAATAATATAAAATTAATAATAAAAAATAAAAAATAAAATAAAATAAAGGAGAAAACAGTGAGGCATGGTCTCCATTGTCAATAGCCTTGAGAGCATTTAGTGCTCTCTGAGGCAATTGGATTTTGGGGTCACCTCCGGATGATTTCCTTTGACTTGGAAGCCACCCCATCCGAGATTCAAGCTGAAAAAAGCATGGCCAAGTGTCCATGGATCTATAAAATCCAAAAGAAAAAGCTTAAAAGGGGGCGGATTTTGAAGAAAAAAAAGATCAAAAAATTTTCAGAAACAAAAAAACCAATCTTTCCAGAATCAACACCAAAAATCCTAAACCTTTAGCAGTTGGAACCACAATCCACAACAATCAAAAAACGTATAAACGAAAGAAATAAAAAAAAGACGATAGAAGCAGGGGGTGAAGGCTGAAGTTTTGGGTTTCTTTGGGGGGTTTTAGTTGACTAGCGAAGGGAGAAAGGGTGCGGCGCCGATCGGATAGAAGGGGTTGAGCGGGGCCAGTAGAAGGGAGAGGAAGAAGCGGTGCAGAGGGGGAGAGAAAGGCGCAACCTGGGCGGCTGGAAGTGGGAGAGAAGGAGAAAAGGGAGCTGGAAGGTTTAGAGAGAAGTGAGAGGGTCGGCATTCTAGAGAGAGAAAGTAAATGGAGAAAAGGAGAATAGTGAAAAAAGAAAAGGTCTCGATACTTGGGCAAAGATAATACGATACCGTTTTGAGGAAATTAATTTGAGTAAATTGTGAGGAATGTCATTTCTTGATAAAAAAATTTTAACAATAATTATCAAAATAAATTTAACTGTTTTTAATCATATTTAGCCATAACTGGACAAAAATATCTTTTAAATTATTTTAAATAAATGAAACCATTCATCATAATTTTTCCTCATTTGTATTTCGGATTTTTCTCTCTCACCATCCACTTTTTTAAATTTTATCGATTTCTCTCTTCGACATTCGTTTGCTATGCTTTCGATTTCTCTCTTCTGCATTCGTCTGCTATGCTTTCAATTTCTCTCTCCTGCATTTTCAGATTTCTTTTTCTAGCGTTTCAAGACACCAAGCAATGGTTTTGACGTGCTTGGGTGGGTGAGTATTTGAAAAATTCGATTTTTAGGTATTTTGGATAAAATTAAAACGGTATAAATAATCACAGATGTATGAAATAGCTTTTAATTGAATCAATTCGGGACCTAGACACCAATAAATTCAAATTTTGAAATTTATAAACTTAGTTTTTCAAAAAAAAAATTTTAATTTTTAGTCAAAATAGGTGTTTTAGATAAAAAAAAATATATTTTGATTTATGAAAATATGTTGGAAACACTTTTATTGGTGTTAAATTGTAAAAAAAAAAACAAAAAAAATAAAAAGAGTTGAGAGGATTTGAAGTTTTTGTTTGTAAGTAACAACAACATTTTAGACATTAAAATATAGCAAAATGTTTTTGAATATGTTGTGTAACAATAATTTTTTTCAACACGGGGTGTAACAACAATATTTTTTTTTAACATGACATGTAATAACCTTTTTTAATCATAGTGTGTAACATGTTTTTATACATGGCTCGTAATAACAGTATTTTTTTCAACATGATGTGTAACAAACTAACCATAGCGTATAACAACAGTATTTTTTTCAACATAGCGTGTAACAACCTAACCATGACTTGTCACATATTTTTGTATATGGCATGTAATAACCTGATCATGGCTTGTCATATATTTTTATACATGACGTGTTACATGTTTTTGTACGTGACGTGTCACAACCTAACCATGACTTGTCACATGTTTTTATACATGACGTGCCACAGATTTTTGTGCATGGCATGTTACAACCTAACCATAACTTGTCACAGATTTTTGTATATGACATGTCACAGGTTTTTGTACATGGCATGCTACAACCTAACTATAACTTGTCACAGATTTTTGTATATGACATGTCACAGGTTTTTGTACATGGCGTGTCACAACCTAATTATGACTTGTCATAGGTTTTTGTACATGGCGTGTTACAACTTAACCATGGCTTGTCACAGGTTTTTGTACATGACGTGTTGTGGGGTATTTTTGTCCAACTTAGCTAAAAATAATTAAAATTATAAAGAGAGTTATTTTTGAAAACGTCTTATCTTTAAAAGTTATTTTTTAAAATACCCCAATTAATTTTGTTCCAAACGACGCATTACTTCTGGCCTTAGAGTGGTGGTCTGTGCACCAAAACGGTGCGTTGCTAGAGCAAGATCCGCAGGCCAGAGCAACGGGTTGACTGTTTGGGTCAATTTGGCCCATAAAGGTAAACTTCTCTCTTATATTTTCAAAATTGTTGTGATTTGGGTTGGTTCATTTTGTTGGATCTTGAGGATTATTGTTTAATTAAAAAGGATTAGGATTAGGTTATTTTAGTATAATGCTCTAAGAATTCATAAATATTTTTAGGTTTAGGAAAATAATACCCATGGAAAAGATAATATGTATATGAACATAAAAATAGTAATAGAAATATTTAGATATGAACAAATTTAAATGTAGGAGAATATTTTCTTAAGGGTATTTAAACTTAGGTAATTGAAGCATATATAAAACAAAAAAATAAATGTCTAAATTAAGAATAGTTGTAGTAATGGATTTAGTCTATTTAGAGAAATAAATAATAAAAAAGAAAAGAAGAATAGGATAAAAAAAAGAAGAAGAAATATTTATATTATAAATATATTTAGATACTTATAAATATAATATAAAAAATACATGATACGAATATAAAAATTAAAAAAATAAATAAAATGATTATTTTGAGTAATCGGATGATAAAAGTTCACTTAAAAAGGACAAAAAGTTATCTCTTTTTGAATGAATTTTTTAGGTGCGAAGTTCGAAACGGATTTTCACTGAAACGTCGGGACAAATTCGAGCTTTAAACTCCAATATCTATTAACTCAAATAATTGTTGTTAAAATATAATAAATAAAAATACATGATGTAAATATAATTGTTATAAAAAAATGAAATGATTATTTTGAATAATCCGATAATGGAATTCAACCTAAAAAGGGATAAAGAGTTGTCTCTTTCGAGTAGATTTTCTAAGTGAGGAGTTTGAGATGGATTTTCACCGAAACGTTGGGATAAATCCAAACTCTATACTCCAATATTCATTACTCAAATAATCATTATTGAAAATATACATTAAAAAAAGTAAATTTTCATAATGTTGCATTTAAACTTAAATTAATATAATTAGTCAATTAGCTTAAATAAATATTGCTACATGAAATTAATTGTCTATTTGATAAACAATATAATTAAGTAAAATATTAATCAATAACGTTAATTAAAGGATATAGATTTAGATGGAAAACAAAAAAAATAGTAAAATAATAAAAAAATAATAAGTGAAAAAATATAAAAATAAATAAGTAATTCATAAAAAAATAATAATAACAAATAATAATAATCATATAAATAAGGTGATAAATAATCTTAAGCTATTAAACACATAATTGGATGAATTACAAACTACCTAAGTCAATAAATGCGAGCATGTATATATCATCATTTTATCTTGCCATAACATGCCACATTCATCGTGTAAATGGGGCGGAAGTTTCAATGATGGGATTTCCTCGAGGAGCTTGTAGAGACGAGTTCTTCCGAGGATATCTTTAGGTGAGGGAAACTTCGAGATTTCACCAAAGCGTTGGGATGGTCTTTGAATGGTTTTCCAATAAAAAATTGTCGATCCTACTATTTAAAATAAATAAATCATGACATCATTTTACACTTGCATCACATGTATACGTAAAATCGAATAAAAGAATCAATTAGCCAATTTAATAAAGAATTAATTAGTAAGTAAGGATTAAGGAAATATGAGAATAAAATTAAGGTGGGCTATAATATAATAACTTAAGATTAAATAGTACCGTTCGTGGAATGAGCATCACGGAAGTGCTAACCTTTCTTCGTGCGTAACCGCATGCCCGAATCCATCTTTAAAAAATGTAGATCAGTTATCGTTCTTTTGATGAATTTAAAATTAATTTAGGATTTCGTCGATTAGAACCGAGTCAACAAATGACCAATCATACCTATAAAAAGACGATTGGTGACGATTCTCAATTTTTTTATTTTCACTCACGTCTAGCGATCGAGTTTTCGGATCCACACGTTACGATAGTTTGCAGTTATTAATCAACAACATTCAGATTGCCACATGATTTTTGGATTTTCTCATGGATTGATTTCATAGTGTAGAGATTATATTTTAGCCAAACTTGTATACTAAATTTTGACCAATTACAAACAAAAACTCTAGAGAGGCTTCTTTTAGAAAAAAAAAAAAATCGATACCCATCTGTTAATTTGTTTCTTTCTATTTTATCTGTTTCTGATGAAAAACAGAATATAATTACAAGTATATATAATTAATTAGTTAACCGAGAACCGACAAAAACTCCACTATATTTTTTATAAATCCCTTGTGTTTCATGCTGTGGCTTATTGTTTGGATCTAACAAGCTCTGCCTAGCCGATAGCAATAATTAAATGAGGCAATTAAGATTTTAATTGGACACTTCTAATGTGGATTCTGTGTCGGCTTAATCAAATATAATATGTGGTAAGAATAAAGCTTGTGTAATTACTACTAAAGAAATAAATATAATATAATAATTTTATATCTCTTTGCTTTTGGAGAATAAAATATTAAATTTGTGAAGAAGGGGTGCAATGACTAAAGAGCAAGTGCTTAAATTATTTAAAGTTACTAAACATAGACAAGGAAAGTGAGGAACAGGTTGGGCGGTAAAGGCAAACATGTGCATTCTTAACAGTATCCGACAAACAAAGCCCACATTGTTTCGTGCAGCTTGCTGCGATTTTCCTTTGTCTTTGCTTGAACAAATTAATTTATTTAACAGCTGAATATTCAACTGCTAACGAGAAAGGAACAAAAATAATTTATTTATGTCTCTGGTTTTTCATCTGGACGTGATGTTTTATTTGAATTTAGGTACAAAAAAATTGACTCGAATTTCGTCAAGCCAATTTGGAAATTAATTGAGCTTATCAATTTAAAATTCCAACGTGTTCCATGATCATAACAACGATTTTGTATTTGCAGTATTATTAGATTTGATAAACAAGGAAATTGATGCATACAATTTTCTTCATGTAACAGTCATGGACATATGCTGTAATTTTATTTTTCTTTATCATGGATGTGACTTCACTTACCTGGAGCACTACTTCCACAAAAACCTCCCCTGCAATTACTTTTACTTTACGTTTTAAACTCTATATTATTCCTATTTTACATGCTCAATTTGATGGCAATCGTTAAGTTATGTTGCGACCCATAATTTGTAATCAAATCAATATTTTTTTATTGTGATCCTCTAAGGATAGAAAAATTAAGACAGTGTCTTTGACAGTAAATTTTTTATTTGTAATTTGTCATGAATTACCATATATATCTTTTATTCCCTATAAAAATCTTAAAGAAGATGTATCTCGATGTAACCATTTTTTATTTACAACCAATAAATACTTCTTTTCAAAAAGAACTTGTTACTTCTTATATAAATATTTTCTGTGGTCACCTTCAAGACATTTAAAGAGTCATGGTTCAATCTTCACCCTCAAATTTCTTTTTAATTATTGTTTTTTTATAAGAAAAGCTAGATTTACCCCACATTCGTTTCACCTTTTTCTGATCTTTCTCATCTTTTTACGGCGTAGCAAAAATTCAAATGAAAACGGAAACTTAGGTTCAAAGCATCTGAATGTAAATTTGTCTTAAAAAATATAATTAAATAGATTAGGTTTGGTGACAAGATGCAAGCATGAAGCAGCAACCAAAGACGAGAGGACCTAACAAGCCAAGGACGATGATTTGATGCCAAAACTGCATTCAACGCTTTCTCTTTTCCACCAAAAGTCCTAAGACAGAAAACAATATAAATATCTAAACGTGAATCGGTCTTCATTCAGAGCTAGCTCTATTCTTAATTAAACCTTCAACTCTTCCATAGAAATCAAAGCTGAACATATGTCTCATTCTTCCCCTCCTTCTTTTTCCCCAATCGCTGTAAGCAAGTGTCGCCGACCAACCCACAGAGTTTAAGGAATCCATAGCCTTGATAACGCGCTGAGTTAGCCGCACAGACTTTGACACGAGCACGTCCATATGGAAATTTCCTGGCAAATGAATCTCAATACGAGCAGATTGATGTCAACAGCATCCAAATTCGGGTTTGGGCAAGAGCCTTACAAGGTTCAAGCTATATCATGTCGGGCTGGTAATTCGGCCATGCAGAGAGGAAAAACCAACTTATATAAAGTTCTTTCTCTTGATTCTCAAAATGTAAGTTTAACTGAAATAAAGAAGGCTTACAGAAGATTGGTTCTTCAGTACCACCCTGATGTTTGCTCTCCTTCAACCAAAGAAGAATCCACAAAGCGATTTCTTGAGCTTCAAATGGCTTATGAGACACTTTCGAATCCAGATTCTCGTAAAATGCATGATTATGAGCTGGGTTTGGTAGATTCAATAGGGAATGCTGGTGGCAGTTGTACGGAGGAATGGAGATCACAATTCCCTGGACATGTTTGGGAAGAACAACTCCGTGGACTGAAGAGACGATCTGATATTAGAATGCAGAGGATGAAGAATAGGTCCAGGTAGAGCAATGTACCTTTTGAAAAATATAGTTAATTGTAATCTACCTTTTGAAATGTTGATGAATCCTTACAAAATAAAAATATATGATATTTGACGTAACAATATCATATTATTAAGGAAAGATTTATCCCAGATTTTGAGGGTCCTTAAGCAAAGAATATATGATATTTGGTTTTATACAAGAGAAATGCGCCATTAAGCAAAGAATATAAACGCCAAAAAACAATTGGGCATAACAAAAAATGAGCCCAGCTAAGTGTAGATGCCGCTGGCTCGTGGAAACAGAGTGAAACACTCCTCCGGCCTCCCGCTGCTCGTGGCGTCAAGTGTCATGCGTGTGACGCACTCACAGTGTGTGCCGCTGCCATCACAAATTTGTTTTCTATTCATAGGTACCCTTGTAACTAATTGGACACTTCAGATTTTTGTCATTTTATGGCTTTCCTGAGGTTGACCTTGGGCTATATCCTGCAATTGTAATGTGGATTCTGAGTATAATTAATTAATATATGATGGCAATAAAATTGTGTAATTATTATTAAAGAACTAAATATAATAATGTTTAATCTCTTTGCTTCGCATGAACCTTTTGGAGAATAAAATATTAAATGGGCGAAGGGCTTGAAAGACTACAGGGCTAAGTGTTTTAAATTATTTAAGGTTACTAAACATAGACAAGAGAAATGAGAAACAGGTTGGGCGGCAATGGCTAACATGTGCATTCTTAACAGAATCGGACAAGCAAAAGCCAGATTGTTTCCTGCATCTAATTTCCTGCTATTTTCCATTGTCTAGTGGAAAATATACTTTTATCGATAAACAATGCAGTGCCCTATTATACCTTCACAATCCAAAGCTTCCCTTTTATGGATCAGTACCCTGAATCTGATTGGCTTCATTGTTCCAACTTCCAACTCTGTTATAGAGTGGCTATAGAGTGGCCAGGTCTTTTTTTTTTTTTTTTTTTGAGTAATTTTATTGGCATTAAGACCCTTATGCGAACTGGAGTCTTTATGCTATTTGATAATGACTTATTTTGACATATGATAACCGACTTGTGCATCATCAAGAACTGAACAACTACATAAACCATCACCCCTTCAAGTTCAGTGGTTGCATCAAAATCCTAAGCTAAGTGTTAGGATAATATTGAATTGTAGTTTGATTAGGATAATTTAATTTTAATTAAACTATATACGATGCTAAAATAGTTTTTAAATCTAGTTAGATTAGTATAACATATCCTAATTGTATTAGGATAAGATTATTATACTTGACCTTATAAAAAGATCTTATGGGATTAAAGAATAGTCAATACTTAAATTTAGAGAGAGTGAATAGTCAATACTTAAATTTAAAGAGAGTAATTTGGATGTAGGTGAGATAAGGGTTGTAAATTTAAGATTATTTTTGTATTCCTTTGATTTTTCTCTTAGTGGATTTTTTTTGTTGCTATATATATTGACGTAGGTCATCAAAAGACAGAACCATGGAAATTCTTGTGTTTGGTGTGGTTGTTATTTTTTTTTCTTTATTCTATTAATTAAGGAAGATTTTGGGTAATTTTTTAGAGATAATTTCGTAATTTCCATAATAAATTAGCATAAAAGCTTTTAAGGTTTTGAATCAATCTAAATCTCGTTATAGCAATTTTGTCGACCAAGTATGAGATTGAAAAGTTCAGTGAAAGAAATGATTTCAGCCTATAACGTGTTAAGATATACGCATTACTAGTGCAACAAAGATTGTTGAACGCACTAAAAGAAAAAAACCATCTTCTCTCAAATTTATCTGATGGTGAGAAAGATGATCTTATGAAAAAAACACATAATGTTATTCTTCGAACTTTTTTTGATGAGATGTTAAGAGAAGTCACGGATAAAAAATTTACAAATTAAAAGATAATCTCTCATCTATTAAATCTTCATGCTCTCTCTTCAATTATCAAATAAAAAAAACCATGGTAACCAAAATTAAGTAGGTGCCAAGTGGCCCTAAACAAGGCTGACAAAGAAAAATTATATCCTTAATTTGGGTGTAATTGAATTTATCCTCAAAATTGACAGCTTGTGAGCTTGCTTATGCTTAAAGTGATCTCCATTTCTTGTGTTGATCGTCATAGTCGAGAAAAACTATAAGAACAAGAAGCAAATGTACCAAATATTGTAAATGTCATAAATACTTGGGAGAGAGCTTCATCTGTCTCTTTTTCTTTCATTCCAATCAAAATTTCGAGGCTTATTAAAAGAGATGTGTTTTAATATAGGATTCAAAATCAAGAAGGGAAAGCAAGTTCGCGTGAAGGAAAATGATGGTGATGAGAAGGAAAGCAAAGGTTTGTTACTGAAAGAAATCGAGAAATGGAATAAGAGGGAAAAAGAGATATTCAATCGACGAGATGCTTTGACTCCGGCCAATCCCTCCAATTCCAACCACTGATTTCTTCATCAGTCCAATAAGTGTAAGCATCCTTTCAGTTTTATTGCAATGTGTAAATATTGGGGATGGGGAGAGGGGTAGAGCTTGGGTTTGAACCCAAACCCACATGCCTTACTAGCTCTCCTGGTGCGGTGCCATGTCGGTCCAATTAGTGGAAGTGAACCTCGATCTTGATCTTGGTTTATGCAATAGCTGCACATGTTTAAATAATCAACTCTCAATCTCTCATGACGACATAGAAAACTATGTGAAGTAATCTTTGCTCAATTTTCTTTCTCTTTGCAGTGATTGAGAGAAAAAAAAGAAGAAGAAGAAAAGGATGGTATAAGAGCTAATTTTCAAAGCGAAAAAAAGGAAGATGAAAAGAAGAAATTAAGGGAAGAGAAGAGAAACAAGAGAAAGAAGCTATATATATATGAAGGGTACAGGGACGCACTTTGATGGCATCCCATAACCTTGTCCATGAGGGACATGTCCATGTTGATTTACTAAGCCACACTGTGTTCAGATGCATTAGATAACTGAAATAATGTTGAATGTCTATCTATAGATTATGTTCTCATAACTTAGTTACCATGATGACTTGATCATTTGAAGTGAGAGGCGGTGAACGGGGGAGATGGGGAATTCAATATATATGCAAAGCTTTTGAACTCAACTCCAATCGGGTCGGGCCTAAATGCCATGCAATTCCTGTACGGTTTCTTTTCAACTTAATATTACTAATTATAATTGGGCTTTATAGAAAGCCCAAATTTATATGAGTTTAATTTCCATTCTCAAATTGTGCCTAGCTAGCATGCAGGGCTTAAAGAGAAAAAAAAAAAGAAACAAGCAAGATGTGGCTTTCTTTATCTATATGTAATACATAATATTAAATACTATTAATGTGATTGGGTGGCACTTGTCACCTTATTAAGACTCTTTAGGGACTTGTTTTAATTGATTAAAGGTTTAACTTTGGTTTTTATAAGTGTAACATATGTTAATTTGTATAGTATTGTATATGGGGTTAATTGGAATTAATTTTTGTCTTTGAAATTGAAATTTGCATTTGTTTTAAGTGTTTTATTTTCATAAAGTTCGATAATAATTGTTGAATAAAAAAATTATTCTACTGATAGGTCTTTTCATCTTTAGTTAAGATGGACCTGTCGGGTCTTGGTTTTAATATGTTTAATATTTATGTTGATTTTTATGGTAAATTGTTGTTGGGTGACTATCAATTTCTTGGTTTTCATACTGAAATTTACACTTGTTTTTGAGTTTTTATATTGATATTTTTTTAAGTTTAATAATAATTATTGAATTAAAAGAAATATTGTTTCGATAGAAGGTGGGTAAAGGTTAAATCATTGAGTGACAATATGGGTTGATGTATTTGGTACAATTTTTTTAATTTTAGGTGTTGAAGCAAAAGAAAAATATTATGATTGTTTAATGGTGGAGACAACTAAGTTGAACGATGTTATGAGTTAGTGTTTGATAGTTGTTACATTTATGTTTTATTACTTTTTGATTACTTTCATTATGAACGATGGATATCAAATATAATCTAAATGAATTAAGATTGATATTCTCTCATAAATTTTTTCCTTTTACATATAACTTACAAACTTTTTTTATACATACAAAATACTTGTGAAATGCTTAATGCCTTGTTTTTTTTTTTGGGTGTTTAAATTAAATAAAAGAATCTACAAATCAAGACTCTCAAAAACAATGATCAATAAAGCAAAGGAAGTGCAGCTCTGGGTTTTTCCATTTTTTGAAAAGCCAAGTGCAGCTTTGGTTGTTCTGAATTTTCTTTGCGATGGAGTCCACTCCTTGGGTGACTCTTTTTCATCAATAATATCCTACTATTCCAAAAAATAAAAAATAAAAACAGTACAGCTCTGGTTACCACCCATTGGCGATGGAATCATTGTTTGGGATGAAAACTCACTCTTTCTTGACCAAACAAAACATTGCAAAGTTTTAAAAGCAAGGGTGCCTTGCATATGGCTTCGATGCTTAAGCCCTTGGCTCACACCCCAAAGTTAATTTTCCTTTTAAATTCTAGAGCAAAGCTACCGAACTGCGACAAATGGCCAGTGGAATCCCTGCAAATTATATTAACCTCAACTTTGGATGTGTGCTTTTGTTCATTCCCGTTGTTCCCCTGTATTCAAATCTGGTAAGGTATTAATCGATTTTAATTATTAATTTGAATTAAAATAATTGATCGAAACAGTTTTATTTTCTATATTAATCAGCTGGTAAGAATAATTTATTTTCGGTTTTTTGGCCAATTTTCAATATTTAATATTTACAACTGAATTGATTGAATTAATAATACATTTTTACAATATATTTCAAAAATACCTCTCTTTCAAATCGAAATAATTTATTAATTCGATTGAACCAATTGAAATAAATTGGTTTTGTTTTTTTTATTTTTTATTATCATTCAATGGACTTCAATTATTTTTTATAAAATTTTATTAATTTGTTTATCAAAAATTTGAAACCAAAATTGATTGAAACAACCAAATTCTTACCCTTAAACTTTACTGATAAAGAGGCTTTATTTATCACCTTGAATTCCCAAAATAATTCTCTTAATTATAAATAACAATTACGTCACAACTTTTAATTTATTTTTATTTTTATTTTTGTTTTGATTTAAGAAAATGAAAATTCAAGCCTAACTTTGGAACACTATCAAAAAATTGAGTTTTAATATCACACTTTTTTAAGCAACAAATTTTTTTGTATAATAAAATTTTAAAAAGTACAATTATTTAAACTTTTAATTTCGATTTTTTCACATTTAATAGAAATATAAAAAAGTGCAATATTTACTAGTGTATACAATTTCTATGATTATATTTTATTTATAATACATTTAAAAATTAATATAGTAAAATTAGATAAACAAAAATATTTTAAAAAATATAAAAAAAGTGTTATTACAAATATTTTTAATTGTATATTTTAAAAATATGTTGTCTTAAATTAAATTTGTTGTAGTGGAAATACTAGATTTTTGCAATTTATTGAATCAATTAAATGCTCAAGTGCAACTTCTAATATATCTTAGTCCCATCATCTCATGAGTTTTGACGAAAATTTGAGCTTCTAATCAGGGGAAAGGATAAGGTTTGTTCTGCTTATTATGAAACAAAGATGATAACAAGTAAGTCAACAATAGCATATAATTTATAAGTATAAATCTTATATTCAAAATAAGCAATGATATGTATGAAGAACCGTAAAAGTACTACCACAAAAATTATTTCCATTACAATATCCATTGACTGACCCTACCAATAGTTTTATTAACCCTTTGATGGGTAATTACGGCGTCTCTGAATTTTGAACCTCAGTAGGCCTGACAAGCAAGTACCACTTTCAATTGAGGAATAAAACAAGAGCGTTGCCTTTCACTACCGAGATCATGCTAGTGTTGCCACCTTAATAATGATATACGTTACTCCTAATGAATAAAAAATTAACACTACTAATAATTAATTTATGGGCATCCTCTTTAAATTGTTTGTAGACCGTTGCAAAGGAATAAAGGACTAGGAATAATTGATTTTTAAAAATATAAAAATATGTCAGCTTCTAAAGTTGTTCACCATAGTTGGTGGTTGTAAACTTGCAAGTGAATAAAACAAATAATTATTGACATTTCCTCACTTTTCTTGATACACTAATTATTTCAATAATACAAAAATGTAATCTTACATTCGTAATTCAAGGCTATGACTAAGTATCCTAACTTTTCCTTAACAAATGCATTTTGCTTTCGGCATGGTTGTGCGCTTGGACATTTTTAATACAATGAGAGTAGCTTGCAGCTTCAAATAGGGAAATCCATTCACTTTGCATCACCTTTTCCGACTAAGAAGATGAAGGGGAGGCCGTTTAAAGTATATAAAAAAAAAAGATACTAATAGGCCATCACTATGAAGAAAGCTAATTTGTTCTTTAGAACTTGGAAGAGCTCCGGAAGAACATATTCCCTCTTCAGAATACCTTTGAAATGGTATCTTTCAGTGAGCTTTTTGGTATGTCCTCAATACAGTCCATTGCATTTGCATCTTTTGGGCAACAATATTTTTACCTTGCTTGCACATTTCCCTTGCAAATAATGTAGGCTCTAAACGCAGCAATGATATTGCTTGCCGCTTCAGAGCTTGAACTGGCGGTCCAGGAATGAAATTTTGTAAGAAAATCTCAGCGTTTAGATTTCATCATATCGCTTCTTTTGTTAAAAGGAAGAGAAATGATGCTTAAGATATTTGCAGAGGGGATTGAAATGATAAAATTTTCCTTTTTGCAGAGCTCTGTAAGGACCAGATTTACGTAGATGGTCAAAGAATGATTCTTCCCTTAGTAGTGGCCTGGCCAAGCATAGTGTTCTTTATAAAAGGCTATCAGTCAACAATCAAATTGAAAGGACAATCTATGACACAACTTAAACCTTTGTCCCTCAGAGTAACTACTTTCTCAGTATTAAATGTTTATTAAAGCCAAATGTTCATTGTTATGCCCAAAAGGTTTCCTCTTTCTTCAGTAGCAGCCTTTGTTACAACTATAATTTTGGTAGAAGTACACTTGTAACTCTTTTCTCTCTTTTTTTTTTTTTGAAAGGTGGTCTTTTCTCTTATTAATGATAAGTTTTTGTTTGGCTGATATATATACACATATACTTAAAGCATCCCGCATACATACACACACATATATATATATATATATATATGGCCTAGTTGTCCTTAGTACTTAATGTATAGGTTACTATTATGGCATTTCAGCTTTCATCTGCTAGGGATGACCACCTTAGTTTTATCCACTAATTTCACAGGCCTGTTATCTTTCTCTCCCTTCATTGTTGAAAATTCCTCTACTGTTGAATTTCCTTTCCCGTCCATAAATCAATGTCATATTGTGTTCTTTTCATTTTTAGCATGATGCCATTCTCTTAAATCTACTGCTAAATTCCTGAGAAAGAGATCTCTTTGGTTCTCCCAAACACTTCAAACAAAACCATGACTTCCCCACTCACTGATACCACAGCAGATCAAGAAATGCTAGACCTTGAGAAATATGACTGTGTTGAAAGGGTTCAGTGGGTGCTTAATGCCCCTAAGCCACCAGGGTTAGGCCATGAGCTCATGGAAACTGCTTTTTCTTGGAGAAACAAAATTCCATTTCTTAACAAGCAGTCCGGATGGAAAGGGGAAGTACTTTCAATGTTGCAAGCAACGTTGCCCATCCTTTCTTGGTGTCATAACTACAAGGCAACCAAATTCAAGCGCGACTTAATGGCAGGTCTAACTCTTGCAAGCCTCTGCATTCCTCAGGTAAGCTCAAGTGCGATTTTGATCATTATAACAATAGTAGTGTAGTTGGAATACTAGCATCTCAAGTGATTCTGCATAAACTTTGCACTCCTCTTTAGTTAAGATCTATGTAAATATTCAATGAAGAGTGCTTTTTAGATTAGTGAGGCTACAATACTCACTTTTTTTTTTGAAAAGTACAATGGTCACTTTTTTAAGAAGTTCGAAATGTCATCATCAAATTGTGAGTTCTTCTACACTTCTGTTTCTGTTTCTGATAATTTGTTGGTCATTTATGCCACGGTCTCATTGTATTTTCGTCCAGAGTATTGGATATGCAACTTTGGCAAAGCTTGATCCTCAATATGGCCTGTGTAAGCTGACTAGTTGAATTTTTGCTATGCTTTTGTTGTCTGATATGGTTAGAGATTATATGAATTATTGTCTCCATTTTACTCAATCAGACACGAGTGTAGTCCCACCTCTCATCTACGCCGTGATGGGAACTTCAAGAGAGATCGCAATTGGACCAGTGGCTGTAATTTCACTACTTCTGTCCTCAATGGTACAAAAACTACAGGATCCTGTTGCTAATCCAATCGCTTACCAGAAGCTTGTTCTCACTGTAACTTTCTTTGCTGGTACCTTTCAAGCTGCCTTTGGACTATTCAGGTATGTCACTTTCTTGGCATTTCTTCTCCTTTTTTTTGCTTCTTCATTTTTAACAGATGTCATGCAAATTTAAACATCATTTTTTTTTATTTCCATTTCGAGATATCACAGGTCAGGTTTCCTTGTCGATTTCCTATCACATGCTGCAATCGTTGGATTCATGGCAGGCGCTGCCATTGTCATTGGTCTTCAACAACTCAAGGGACTACTTGGGATCACTCACTTTACAAACAAGACAGATATTATCTCTGTCATGAAAGCCATGTGGAGTTCCTTCCATCATCCTGTACTGTTAATTACTTTCATTTTCTTTTATTATATTGCAATATTAGACTTAACTACCTGTCTACCGATTTTTTTAATTATAAAAGTTAATTTTTGGGTTAATTCTGTCTTGTCCTTTTTATACATTCTTTACAGTGGAGTCCTCATAATTTTATTCTCGGATCTTCATTCCTGATTTTCATCCTAATCACAAGATTTCTGGTAAGAACTATGTATGATAGTCAACAATATGTTATTAACTTTGATCTAGTGAGGATTTGTATCTTCACAAATTCAAATGTTTTCTACTTTCTAATTCCATCAGGGTAAAAGGAACAGAAAACTCTTTTGGTTGCCCGCTATTGCTCCTCTGCTATCTGTCATTTTAGCAACCCTTATTGTTTTCCTGACTAAAGCCGATAAGCATGGAGTTAAGATAGTAAAACACATCAAAGGAGGCTTAAATCCAAGTTCAGTGCATCAGCTGCAGTTCAATGGGCCTCATGTTGGGGAAGTGGCTAAGATTGGATTGGTTGTTGCTATTATTGCACTCACGGTTGGTATCATAATTCAGAAGGTTTTTCAGGCGTATATAATTGAAGTATATCATCAACCTTCGAAACTTATTTTCTATTGTTTCAATCTTAGGAAGCAATTGCAGTTGGTCGATCTTTTGCAGCCATAAAGGGATACCACCTTGACGGAAACAAAGAAATGGTTGCCATGGGGTTCATGAACATCATAGGTTCTTTCACTTCATGCTATGTTGCAACTGGTAAGCTGTACTTATTGTTTCATCCATTTTCAGATTTCTATCACTATGAAGTTCTATTTTGATAAGAAATTGTTCACCGGCAACCTCTCAATAGCACAATATTGCAGGCTCTTTCTCGCGGACAGCTGTGAATTTCAGTGCCGGTTGTGAAACTGCAGTGTCAAATATTGTGATGGCTATTACAGTGTTCATATCCTTGGAATTGTTCACAAGGCTCTTGTATTACACTCCGACTGCAATCCTTGCTTCAATCATTCTCTCTGCTCTTCCAGGGCTTATTGACCTCCATGAAGCTTACAATATTTGGAAGGTTGATAAGCTAGACTTCCTAGCCTGCATTGGAGCCTTTCTGGGGGTGTTGTTTGCAACGGTGGAAATTGGTCTTCTTGTGGCGGTAACATTTACTTTCACTCTGTCTAATTAGGATGGAGTCATTTGTCTGTTTGGGTGAGTATATATATGTACTTAATGCGTAGTATGACCACTGGTTTGTGCTAAAATTAGATGTTAAGTAGTGCAAGGGGAATAATATCTTTTTACGTTAAATCACATAAGCTTTTTGGTTGAGTGTTTTTTTTCTGATGGTATCAAATTATCTGACAACTGTCAAAGAAGTCATTTGTCAACACTTATCTCCAAGTAGGTATTACACGTGCTTCACAAAAGGAGAGCATTTCTATAACCCAAGGGAAAGGCTCATATTTGAAGGGGAAAAGTGCACATAACTAGAGTTAGGTCAGCAATATGTTGACTCAAGGGGAAATGGTCTCAAATCAGAAGGTACTTTTGGGTCATGTAGCTCCTCAAAAGTTTGAAGCTTTGAGCCACTAGTAGTGAGCCTTTACTTTGAGATGTATGGTGTCGAAGCCTTGAAAAATGTAATGCACACCCCACTGCATTTTGGAATGGTATGTTTATGCATTGACTGCTGCAACAGATATGCATCCACTGTTGCAACAGATATGCATTAAACTTTGTCTTACATTTATTTTACAAAACAATTGAAAAATGTGTGATATGAAGTGCCCATCCTGTGAGATTTTTGAAATGTTACTTTCAGCCAATAATTTAGAAAAGCATAATCATGAAAATATCTGTTTATTTATCTGTGCTGTTCAAAACGCTTTTGCTGGCACATAAATTCCATGTTGTATAAGATTCTCCATATCAACTGAAAATGATTAAATTAATTATCCATTTACTGCCCAAGTTTTAATGCTTTCAGCAGCATAATTGCAGGTAACAATTTCGTTTGCAAAGATAATTCTCATATCCATTAGACCAGGCACAGAAACCCTTGGAAGACTTCCTGGAAGTGACATGTTTGGTGATGTCAATCAATATCCTATGGCTGCGAAGACTCCCGGGGTCTTGATAATGCGCCTCAAGTCTGCCTTACTTTGTTTTGCAAACGCCAATTTTGTCAGAGAAAGGTACTCAACAGTACCCCCACCAACAATGATTAAAATGCCCAAAGACACGCAAGAAAAAACTAACAAGATTAATCAAACAAAATATTATTTGCGGTTATATGGTTTGTTTTTCAGGATTATGAAATGGGTTGTTGAAGAGGAAAAGGACAGCAAGGGAAATGCAGAGAAGACTATTCAACTAGTAATTCTTGACATTTCCAGTAAGAGTTCAAGAGAAAATAAATATTCCAGGACATTAATTGTGATTTAAAGAGATTATTGAATATTGCTCTTTTATTTTTCCTTATAATGATTTTTCTTTTTTGAATGGTAGATTTGATGGACATCGACACATCAGGAATAGCTTCCCTGGAGGAACTGCATAAGAATTTTGATTCAAATGGAATGAAGGTAGGGCAATGTAAATTCTATTTATTTTATGTAATTACATGCACAAGTAACAATTATAATTGTAATTAAGTATTAATATTTCATATATAAGATTACTACACATACAAATCAATTCACAAATCAATATATGACTTGACAAATCTAATATAAAAGTGAATCATACTTATACTCGGAAAGACTTAAATTTTAAATTTTAAAATTTACGTTCGCGTGTTAAAACAAATACATTTGAAATAAAAAATAAGTTTTAAAGTTAGAATTTTCTTCGTTTTAAAGTTAGAATTTTTTTCTCTTTCTTGAATATTGTCCTTCTCTATATTAAAAAAAAATGTAAATGTATGGTGATCGTATAGAGAGCTTGTGGCATTTTAAGTTGTATAGCAATGTTTTTTTTTTTTTCTGAAAATTAAGTTTTAAAGTTGTATAGCAATGATATATCAGATTTAATTACATTGATTCCTTTGATTATTACCTCTCAGCTGGCCATTGCAAACCCTAGGTGGCAAGTGATCCACAAGTTGAAGCTGGCTAACTTTGTCCACAAAATTGGAGGAAGGGTCTATTTAAGCGTTGGAGAAGCTATGGACTCGTTTTCCCTCTAGAGCAAAAAGAGCTTAAAAAAAAAGTGTTGAAGTTTTTTAAATACCAAAACATGGCTTTGCTTGTCTCTTGTGCGTTTGTTCCAGTTCCTTGCTGCATCCTTATGTGGCCAGCAAATGGGACAGACGATAATTAAGAGTGTAGAACTCAATTAATAAAGAAATAAGTGAGATTTTATTGTCAAAAAAAAAAAAAGTCTCCATATAAAGATTATAATTTGCATTATTATCTGATAATCTGTGGTTATAATCACCAAAGCTTCTGAATGGCATAGCTTTGTAACTGTGGCTATGATTAAAAATTAATTCTGATTTAACTTGTAATTAAGATTTGCAGCAGAAGCTGAATTTTTTGCACCAAAGCTTGCTTTTGCATATTGTTGCAACATCTATCGTATATGCTTCAAACGACGAACTTTTTCTTGGAAAAGTTTGAGCAACAAACACAACATCTGATGTGCAGTCAGACCATGTTTTTCTTTTCACATGAGATGCGTTGGCATGAATGACTAATAACTTGTTTTGTTGAGCAAAGTTGTTCTACTTTCCTTTTGTAGTTACCTACCATTGAAAAAGGTATGATTTGGTCGTATAATGTTTTATAAATTATACATTAGCTAGTCAGCCTCTGTTGGACACTAATTAAATGCCTTATCAGTGTTCAATTTTATTTTTTGTATTTTTAACGTGGTTAATGACGTGGAATGTCGACAAAGCATTTCAGTAGTGTTTATTATCAGTAATTAACCAACAAATGCACAAATTATACATATAATATTAGTAACTTGCTAAAAGTAAGTAATCGAAATAGATAAATGCGCAAACTTTGGTAACCAAATGAATAGTTTATTCAAGTCTAGTTGTTGCATAGCTTCCCTTTGAAACTGAATCATAAATCCTTATGCATGCCTATCCATTATGATGTTTAGATTCTTATAAGAAGAAGCAGACAAGAGTATTAGATTACCATTGTTGTAGACTCTTCTAAATGTGTCTAGGTTCAATGTTCTTATGGTTGCAGCCTCTTGATTGATTAATACGCGGTGCGTAGTGGATGGTCACTTTATTAATTAATTCCTCCAAAGACTATAAATAAAGAGTTAGTCCAATTGGGAACATATTGCCCTCTTGGTAGTGCTAATTATGACTTCCATTCACTTGGGTGGTGGTCTTTTTCTTTAGGGTTTTTGTCCCTTTGCTACTTGGGACCCATATCGAAATTGTCCACATTCATTGTATCTCAAGCTTAGCAAATAAGCGAACGAAAGCCCATCTCTCATCCACTTTAATCACTTTTTGTTATTTGCTTGTCGTTTTATTTGGGATTTAGTTCTTTTTTAAAGTATTATTTTAATTTAATTAATTGTATCCCCTAATGTTAGAATGAACAATTTAATTTTCAATCTAATTAGGGTTTTAACTCCTTTTTTTAAACTATGTAATATGTAGTTATTTCTTAATTGATAATGATAACAATATCGGAGCATTTGATTTAATTAATAATAATTACATATATTTTATGTTAACAAAGTTAGATGCAGATATTTATTTCTCAATTTCTTAAAAAAAATCCTTGATGCAAGAAAAAAAAAAGAATGTTTGACCTAGATATGAAGGTTGATACTAATAATTATGGTATTAAAACTCTGTTTAGTTTAGTATGAACACTAATATGAAAAAGTTAAGATAATTCATGAATAATTGTTTTCAATTTTATTTTTTTTAATTTTTTTCAATATACATATTACATAGTTAAAATTCTCTCACATAGCTCAATCATCTTAATTTTTTAAGGATTGTAATTATTTTAATAATTAAAGTTAAACACATTTTTTTATATATTATTATTTTTATTATTATTTTCATTATCCTCATACTCATTTTCTATCCGAATTTAAACTTAAACTTATATATTACACGAAAGCAAATAAAATACCCACCAATAAAGTGGTCTTTTCTATTTATAATTTCTTTTAAAAAAAAAATAACATAGAAACAGTTAATGGATTAACTCCAACTTCTCTATAATAATACAACTTTATTGCAAAAGATGCACTTTGCAATTGCTTTAAAGAAAATTTTTAAATGAATTCTAACTCATTAATCTAAAAGGAAAAAAGAAAGGCTATTCCTAATAACTCCATTGCACTATATATATTAGACAAGGGTTTATTCACACAAATTTGGGAACTAAGGATATAATCGTTATTATATTACACATGTCTTTGATTTAAATCAAATTCGAATCAAATTACGTTACTGACAATGCTGCTCTTTTTCTATCAAGTCTAACACAATCAGAGAGAAACTGTCTGCTTTTGTCTCTTTGTCATGCTTTTAATGCTAATCGAAAAGGTGTCCACGTGCATTGTCTCTGGACCCTAAAAGAAGTGATTACTTGAAAGTTGAAACCTCAACTCCCATCCGCTTTCATCGCTTTTTATTGCAATATTCGAGTTGTCAATGTTTAGGAATAAAACAATATCTAGCTTCAGAGACGTTTTTAGTACAGTTAAAGTACCATTATACAAAAAGGTCATGGCGCACTTTGATTAGATTCTTATATAAAAAAGCCTGAATGATATAATCGTAATTTTCGAATAAAATAAAAGATACGAAATAAATTTTTGATCGATTAAATTTAAAAATAATTTTAAATATAAAAGTATAACCAAAGCAAACAAATTGTTTCCCTATAAGCACAAAATTTAGCGTACTTTATATATATACACGTATAATTAAAGATAAATTCATAAAAAAAAGATGTCTAAAGTTTTTATTATTTTGAAAGAATTCATCAAATTAATAAGCAGGGAAAGACCCTTTTGAATTCTGCATCCCATTCTAATTGAAGGGGAACCTTTCACAAGGACCCTGTCTATCTGAATCACATTGAACATTCCCATTAATTTGCAACCTTCTGTTTATGTCCATTCTTCCCATGTGAAATTTTTTCAGCTGCAAGTGGAAAAGAAAATTGAACAAGGATCCACAATATATGGCATGTGGTCAATCCGAGACCGCCTTCTTCTGAACTCATCGGAGCACTGAATGAGAATGCTTAAGCAAATTGTTAAGAGGCTGGCTTCCTTGGGCTTTACACAAAAGATTCTTGACTCGTTCAGTCATCTGCTTCATTATAAGTTCATGTTCCTTGTTAGTTACCAAGACCAATAAGAAATTACCATGCTTGATAAATTATTACCAAACATCGAAATCGTTTTAAGATAACTATTTAAATAGTAAAACCTTTCCCAAACTTCCCCTTGTGTAGGGTACTGTTCTTTGATATCCTGGAGAAGTTGGGGGAGATTTCCTGCTGGTTTCTTCTCTGTATGTCAGTTTCCCTGTATTGCTTCTACTCCGTGTCGTTATCGTTGGGGGGCTGTGCCAGCTGCCGTTTGATATGCTAGGGAGGCTCGCTTCCTATGACATCATACAATCTCATAGCCTTAAACTTTTTTTTTGTAAAATTCTAAAACAGAAATTAACCAATATAAAAATGGTTGATTTAAGGACATACCAAAAAGAGCACAGTTGCACAATGCTTTAGAACCTCCAAGTTCATTCGAACATCATCCAGGCTCCTGCTTAAGGAAATTATAAAACCATGAATATGTTCATTTCTATTTTTTTTTCTTTAATCATTTGTTTCAACAACATATTCCCTACAAAGGATTCAGATGTTGACAAACGTAAACGTTCCGACATACCTGTGCTTTTGCTGCCCAAGCCCAAAGTAAGAAGCCAAGGTTGCCATCTGAATAAAGGGTAATTAGATCAGGACAATCAGCCTCAAAGAAATTGAAATTCTATAATGTAAATAGAAAGGTTTATTACGGCTCAAAATTGCCTAAATTTTTATTCTTACAAGTAACAAGGCTGATATGATATGAATTTTACCTTCATATTACCCGCTCTTCTTCCAAACTTCTCAGTCAACACCCCTAAAGAATCAATGATCCCAACCGATACAGGAGCAGGCCTACCAAATTCAGCAAAGGCCTCCTTAATACGAACACAGTCGAATCTCTGGATGTTATGGCCCGCCCAAACCCTACCATTCAAAATGCTGAATATTTTGTCAGCAACTTGCTCAAATTCAGGTGCATTTGCAACAGCTTCTCTAGTAATCCCATCACATCGACCGGACCTCAATGGAACAACAGACAAGTCCTTCGGCCTTATCAGGGTACTGTAACTCTCCAGCTCAACGAGCTTCCTTGGACAAACTACAATTGCACCAAACTCCAATATGAAGAATCGTTGTCCGCTTCTGTTAGGCACCGTTGTTTCTAGGTCGAAAAACACAATTTCTGTTGACACTTCTTGGCATACACTGAAAGCCTCCATTTCAAGTTGCGATCAATAAGGCAACCAGTTTTCAGGTCAAGGTTTTTGGTAATATTCATTGGCATTGTAATCATGTTATAAATGGGGAAGGAAGATGGGAAAGAAAGGGAGGTAATGCATCGGTGGAAGAAGAGTATTCTTGGCATTAGAGATTGATTGTCTTGTAGTTCAAGTCAATAGTTTTAGGCTTTGTTTGAAGGGTTTCCTTACAGCTTCTTAGGGAGGCCTTATGCAAGGAAATTCCAGTTAGGCAGGAATATTACGGCAAAAAGGGGAGAGAGTTGCTTTTCCTTAAGTATGTCATGTACCATCTATTATTTCTCTTGGAACAGAAACCTTTTGGACAAGTTCCAGCTTTCCTCACCGAATAAAATACTTACTAAATAGGTATATGACTTATGTTGGACCATATGAAGCAAGCTCATTCGGAAAGGGAATTGATTCCTTGGAGTGCTCGATCTGGTTACCCTAGAATGAAATATTCCTTAGGAACATTCTCATCTCATGACTGGGGATGGAAAGTAAACATACTAATGTTATTACAAGCAAATGACAAATGAATTACAAAATGGCTACTTTGTGACAAGGGTCTTTAAAAGCTTTTTTTTGCCATAGTCCTAATATCCTATAACATACTACGTGCATATTTGGTTTAATTTTTTTCAGTTTATCTACTTTTTAAAAGTAAAAGTCAAACCAAATAAAAATTTGAAAAAACTCTTTAAAAAATGAACAACTTTTTAAAAAAAAAAATTTTTTTAAAAGATTTTAAAAAAAACTCCAAAGAAGAGCTTTTTTTTTTTTTAAAAAACACGCTTATTTTAAAAAAAAATTTCTTTTTGTTTCAAAAATATCCTTATCTATTAAAAATAATTACAACATTATCTGTTTTCATTTTTATATAATTTATTAATTATAAAATTTATATTATATAAAAATAATTTTTATATTTTTTATAAATAAAAAGAATAAAATTAAAACTTTTTCATTATAAACAAAAAAATTTGTGATTAATAAAAAATTATTTATTAAATACATTTTTTGATAATTTTAATTAAAATTAAAACTTATATAAATTATTTTGTCAAACAACTTATTTATAAAAAAAACTTATAAAAGTAAATTTATCAAACAGATTTAACTTAATTTTAAAAACTATTATTTTTCATAAGAATTTCGTAATAACTTTTAAATTAAAAAAAAAAACAAACCAAACAGATCCTAAGTAATGTTCATTTCTTTCTTTCCTTCTTTTCCTCTTTTTTTTTTTCTTTTTTGTTTTCATTGTATTTTGTAAAAAAGAGGGCAGGCCACTGGTTGAACTGTGTCCAGAGATTCACGGAGGTTGTGGTTTAAAAATGATGTGAAAAAATTGCCAAAAAAAGAGTTACAAAAGGAATGGAAATAGTAATTCATGAATAAAACAAAAATGAATGGAAATGGAAATAAAGGCAATCACATATTTGCATTGCAAAAGGCCCATCCTTTGCTTTTGTTTTTTAAAGACAAATGGGCAATAGGGCTAAGAAGGCCAACTAAACAAGAAAACAGTTTAGATACAATCAGAAATATCAAATTGGCCCAAAATATAAGGCTAGAAATGAAAAAGCATTTAGCGTTTCATTTAGCTTAGACACGTTCATTCGAGCTGCAAACGCAAAACAAAGTCATATTTCCTCTTCCAAACCCGTGGCAGACTTGGCCTTTAAAAGGAAAATACAGGACAATTTATAGAGGAGAACAAATCAACCTAGAAAACCTAGAATTTTATTCAAAAAGCTTATTATAAAAATAAAAATTTTAAATCCCATTATAAAGTACAATGATTACAACCTGCTGACCATAATTTACCTGTGTTAAACAGGAACAGCAGGCCTCAGGGAGATAAGTGCTTTCTTAATTCTCTCAAAAGCAGCTTGTAAGGTGGTGAGGGATGATGCATATGATATGCGAATGCAGGTATCATCCCCAAATGCATCTCCAGGAACTAGTGCAACCTGCCAATCAATGTTACAAGGATTTAACAAAAAAAAAAAAGGATTTGACTGTCAGAAGCAATATTGATGTTTGATCTGCATTATTAAACAGAATGTTGAGGACACCGTCAAATTTTCAAATATTGATGAAACACATATGCCAGCCCTTCTCAATCACTTTAAAATCAAAAGGCAGAAGAGTCCCGAAACAGCACTCAATGAGTCATACCTGAGCCCTGTCCAGGAGGTATCTACAAAGTGACTCTGAATTTTCAAGTTTACCAAAACCTTCAGCTTCTATTCCATAGTAAGAGCTGAAATCAATAAAGAGATAGAAAGCTCCCTGCAAGCAAGAAGTATGTTAATTGAAAGACTAAAATATCAAAAAAAAGAAGAAAAAGGAAACTGCATAAATGAGGTTTATTCATAAATAAATTGCGTTCAGTTATCTACCCGATAATTGATATTAAACCAGTACCAATACCTGAGGTTCTGATATCTTAACACCTTCCAATTCCCCAAAGCTTTTAACCAAGAAATCTCGCCGTTCCCTGAATGCTTTCACCATGGTAGAAATTGCTTCCCCACCAGCATAGCCCAAGCCTAATGCAGCAACTCCTGCTTTTTGTGATATACTACTAGCTCCCGAAGTGTACTGAAAAATATAAACAAAGCAAATTTGCAATCACATCCCACATTGTTAATTTTTGTGAACTACATTGAATGCTACCCCATGGTTCATCTTTGAGTACAAAGAAGGAACAAATTAAAATGTGTGTATGGTAAAATTTGTTTCAAACCTCTTCAGCCGCTTGGAGTAAAAGCAGAAGGATGATAATTGACCAAGTTGAACATCTATAGAATTAGGAGGTTCAAAAAGGGTACTTTGGGATGACTGACTATGCCTGATAAACTCTTCATGCGTAAATAAATGTTCACATGCCATGTTCTAAAGTTTACAATGAGCCTCACCAAGGAAATTGGCAACTACATCCCACATTGTTTATTTTTTTTAACTACATTGAAAGTTACTGCAATAGCTTAACTTTCGATATGATGCAGGAACCAAATTAAATGCAAATAGATAAGATCAATTTAAACCTCCTCAGCAGCCAGGCAGTAATACCAAAAGTACAAATATTGACTAACTTGTCCAAGTATAGGAGGTTCAAAGAAGGCTACTCAGAAATGATTAAATATCTCAAAATATATAAGCCCCAATAAACAATATCAGTGCAAGCACATTCAGATACTTCAGTATTTGTCAGAGATTAGTAGTGACTGCATCTGCAGTCCTCAATATACCACACGAGATCCAAAAAGAGTGCCATAATTTCTGATCATTCTCTAGATTATACTAGCAACATAATAATTTGATTCCAACAAAAAAGGTTATTCCCCAAGTTCGTATGTTTAAAAATTCTGATTATAGGCAATATCATTGCTACACTAATGCATGCTGGATGCAGTTTGCTCAACAGCAAGTGATAGTGATTGGTACACATGCAACATACCTGACTCTGGAGTTTATTACATGCTGCAACAAAGTGCTTAGGTCCGGCAATATATCCAAGCCGCCAACCAGTCATTGCAAAAGCCTAGATGTCACACCTTTAAAATGTCAATCCTCAAAATGACCACAACAGGAACAAGACCAAAGTTAAGCATGGAAAATTCGTCAATTAAGGAGAAGAAAAATTGAATCAAGGTTTAAATGCAACTGATTTACCTTGGAAAATCCATTGACTGTTAGAGTCCGTTCCCACATGCCTGGCAATGATGCAAAGCTTGTGTGAGTTGCTGGTGCATAAATTATATGTTCGTATATTTCATCAGATAGCACCTGAATAAGCCAATATCAGAAAGCTCAGTGTTTAAACATCAGAGTCTGTGTCTGAGAGTTCAAGTTATGTGATAGTACCAGAAGCCTGGGATGCTTTGCTACAATTTCTGCAATTCTTTCAAGCAATTTTTTAGGGTAAACAGATCCAGTTGGGTTGGATGGGGAACATAGAATCAACAGTCTTGACTTTTCAGTGATTTTAGACTCCAGGAGCTTTGGATCCAATAGAAAATTTTCAGAAATAAGTGTCGGAAGAATGACAGGTGTTGCATCAGCCAGCCTTGCCATTTCTGGGTAACTCACCCAATATGGAGCTGGAATTATTACCTGAAATAAATGAAGTCCTCATAATTAAATCACCTTCACCAGGTAAAAGCAGTTATCACTCAAGCGCTGAAAGCATGATCAGGATTACTTCATTATGGTTCCTCATATACATATACCTTTCAACAGAAGATCTAAGCACCAACAGGAAATGACCAATCCAGCATGAAGAAAAATGTTCTAATATTAATTTTTTATAATTTTATAATTTTTATTTTCTTCTTTCTATAGTTTATTTTAATTCATTTGTTTTTAATCCCAACCATCCTTGACATGCAAAACAGGATACACTTGTCTTGTGAAAGACAACATGGTGATCTTCTTAATCACTTCATGCCTGGTATGTCAAGTCCATGGCATATCTCATTGCCTAAATTTTTTATAGCATAACCATTGGAGAAATTTGGTCTCTGACTTTCATAAACAAGTGGCACATCTCTTATTTGAGACCTGACACTGTAATCAATTTAATAGATTAATGAGAACCATACATTCTTGTAATAAGGGAAATGTAGTTCTAAATAATGCAAAGAAGTTGCAATGACAATGATTGAATTTGGAAACATGAGTTTCATGTGGTATTTGAACTTGGTTAATTTTGCAACTATACCGATGGACACACTCAACATGTAAATTAACAAATAAGATATAAATACCCACATACTCAATATATAGCGCTAAAAGGTGCATTTAAAATTCTTAGATGAGAATACAGTTTTCAAACTCACCTCCAATACACTATATCTATCAAAGACATTAGTATTTGCATCTAACCATCTCTTACATATTGACAAAATCTATAAGCACAATATACCAAACAATTAAATTCAAATACACAAATTTCTAGTCATTTTCCAAACACAACAAATAGAAATTATATCCCTCAACACAAGCTCAACTGATAGGACAAAGAATTCATGCAGTGCATTTGTGTCCGAATTTTATTATTGTTCTGATGATACAATGAATTTTATGGAAATGATTCCAGATTCCAAAGAATATTCACTCAATGCAAAGCGAAAAGCTGCCATCCCTAGAAAGTCCCTTGTTCTATGATATGTAGACATGGCCTAGCATCAGATGAAAGAAGGAAAACCTACAATAGTAACTTCACAAGTAGGTCAAAAAAGGGGTGAGGATTTCTTAGAGCATATTCTCAGCATTTTCTATATGTTAAAGATCATTAAAATAGAAAAACTTCACCTCATCCCCAGGAGAACAAACTGCAAGAACCGCTTGAATGATACTCTGCTTGGCACCATTACTGACCAAAATTTGATCAGGTGTATAAGAGATTCCATTCTCCTCTGCAACAAATTAAAGGAGATAAGTAAATAGAACTTTAAAAACCATAAGAAACCCTGCCTCATTCTGCATCAAAGGTAAACAAGTATCAATTTTACACTTTTTAAATTAGAGAAGCCCTTCCATAGCATGTACAATTACCTTTTAGCTTGTGGCAAATTGCCGTACGAAGTTCCAAAGTACCTGCATTGGGAGTGTACCTTGTGTAACCTTCACGAATTGCATTTATCCCGGCCTTATTTTTCAGAAGTGTCATAAATATGTTGAATTAAAATACTTCTTGGTAGAAAAACATACTCCAAATTAAAATATGAAAAATTAACCAGATAAAATGACAACAGGGATCCAAATTGGATTCAAAAAAGAAAGGCACCTCTGCTATAACAGCTGGTGTATCAAAATCAGGCTCTCCAGCTGCCAACCGAATAACAGGGATACCAGCTTGTGCAAGAGCAGTTGCATGATCAGTTATAGCCACAGTCTTTGAAGGCTTCACAGAATTAACTTTGGGGCTCAAAGAGATATCAACTTTCACTTGCTCAAAGCTGCTACTCTCTACCTTCGACATTGCACTTATTCTAGATGACTGTTGTCTTGATGTCTCAACAGATCTGCCATGAAGTAGATAAAATAAGAAAATTACAATCTCTTATGTCTCTTGTTCTCCTTTCTCCCTTTTGGAGAATTTTGGCAATTGGACTTTTTAGACTAGTTTTTTACTAGTTTCACTCAAAAGGCAAATGCTTGCAAACAATGTATGGCCTTTTGAATTATAATCTTTAAATTGACAGATAGCATTGTTTGTGCTCAAAGACAATATCAATACCACATGAAATCATTTCCCAAACAATTTGTCCAGTACATATTACCAACCCACTCCTTTGACTGCTGAAAATCCAATAATACTAGATAGGGCCTAAACTAACATCTTGTGGGAAATAAATCCTATATTGATTCCCAGCTGCAACAGGTGATAAACGATCTCTCAAAAGGATTGAGCCATATTTGACGACATTACCCCAAAGGATTTTGAAATAGAATTGCATGTCAAAAAACATCCTGCATCAACTCTAAATAGCCATGATATCTTCATATACCTTGCAGAAAATACTATCGTAGTAAAGACCACTAAAAACCCTAATTACAATTGTTTAAACATTAATCAGTAAACACAGTAATCTCAGCTATACACCTTGGTAACGCGCAATTGCTTTAATGATAGTCACATCTTTCCTTTAATGGAGTTCTAAAACAACAACAATAAAACCGAAAGCAATGGTCAACCTTAACCAATAAATTTTGACTTTCTTCTCATTTTCTAGTAAATCTAGCATGAAACACAACTAGTACAAATGAAGATGAGAGAAATCCAACCGATCAGCCAGAAACAAAATCATGGTTTTCCTCAACGAACTGAATAGATAGATTATGGAGTTCGTTAAAAAGCAATCACAAGCCAGAATTTGTCTCTAAGAACCAAACAAAAGAACAAGAGTTGAAAATAATAAAAACCCGGAAAGAAACTTACTTGAGGGAGTAATTGGTACGAGAAGAAGGGAATGAAACGGAAACGGAGGCCTTGGAACCCAAATTTGATCCCAGAAATTGAGAGCTGAAACCAACACGGGAAATGCTTGTTGAAGAATGAAGAGAATTTGCCATTTGGATGAAGATAATTATCAAGCAAAAGCACGGGGTTTGGCCTTCTGTTGGACACTGGTCTTTCGAAGTCACATAAAAATAAAAGCAGGTAAATACGGAAGAAAAATCGGGGGTTGGTGGGAAAGTGGAAAAAGACGAAGGGTTGTTGGAGACTCGGAGGCAGGAGCCGGAGGTTTTAATTTTACGACAGCGATGTGTTTCACCTGAGATCTGAACCCTTTAAATTTGCATAAATGGTGGTGATTGGAGCGAGAAGTATAGATGGGTAGGTGGAAAATGCTAGTGGGACCAGCCAGGGTTTGGGCTCCTTAGCCTGAATGAGGTGAGAAACAGTGGAAGAGAGGTAGGAAGTTGGACAAACTTTTATCGGGTAAGTGCCAACCTAATTTTGGTGTTGGTGCCGCTCGGTTATGAACATCAGCCATCACTCGTCAATCACTACTCGTTACCTACCCTTTGTGGCTTTTGTCCTTTTACGTAAGTAGAACAATATATAGTGATAGTTTCAGAATTTATATGAAGGCTGGTTAAATAATAATTATATAAGATTATAGATTGAATTAATAATTTGATTTTGAATAAAGAATTAATTATTGTTGATATCAATTAAATTATAATATAAAATTTTATTAATAATTTAATTTATATAAATTTTAAATTCATCAATATAAATAAACTGAAATTAAAAAAATAATATTAGATTTTATATTAGATATTATAATAAACATAAAATTAAATTATAACATAAAATTTTATTAATAATTTAAATTTATATAAGTTTCTAGATTCACTAATAAATTTTTACATTAATTATCGTAATATATATATAAAATAGAAAAAAAATTAATATTAGATTGTTATATTAAGACTCGTAAGTTATACTCAACGTGTTTTCATATTTTCAAATTCATTAATAATTAAAAAATTAAAAGATTTAAAAAGGAGAAAAAATTATGTTCAACGTGATTTCATGTTTAAAAAAAATCGAAAAGAAAAAAAGGGAAAAAAATTTTATGTTCGTTGTGATTTCATGCTTTGAAAGGAAGAAAATTGCAAAGAAAAAAAAGTTTAGTATATTTATAAAAAAAAAGGAAAAAAAGAGAAAAAGACATGAAAAAGTTGAAAAGGAAAAAAGAAAAAAAAAGTTAAGTATATTTATAAAAGAAAAAAAAAGAAAACAGGAAGGGAAAAAAGAGAAAAGAAAAATAATTCTAAAATTTAGATCTAAAAAGAATTGAATCAAACCACTAAAGATTAACTTAAGTTTCTTATCACTGCTTCAAATCAATACATTTGATTTGTGTAAGGTGAAAAATCTAAATATTTTGAATTTTATACGTATAAAAATTAAAAAATTAAAAATTGAAAAGTGACGGTGACAGAGCAAGCGAGGTTCCAAGCCCATGACATGCAACCTTCACCTCTAACAATACAATGCTTGATTTTTTTTTCTTTTTTTTTTTTAAATTTATAAATGGTTTATATTCAATGTACTAGCGTTCTATATGATAATATTAATTTATTAAAATATTTTGTTTATAAATTTACAAATAATTTATATTCGATGCACTGAAATTTCTTTTCTTTCTCCAACCCTCTCTTAGTTAATCTCCTCTATTATTTCCCTCCACAATAATAAATTCATAAATAATTATAAATAAATTTGATGGAAAAATGAATGATAATTGAAGAAGAGGGATTGATTTTTTCTTTGTTGCCATTTTGTCTCGAGGGGTCGGTGTTGGGAGGAAAAATTTTACAGCACCAGCTAGGGTTTATTTGGGATTTAATCGGAATCTAAAATTAAGATGTAGCTCTATTGCCCAAGCAAACTTCGCCAGAAGAGACTTGTTGAATATCTGAAGCATGCTTAACCTTAGGCCTTGGAATCATTAACATGTATCTCTATTCGTAATCATCAGGATCTGTTTATCATGTCCAGTTTGGACCCACGTCTCAAAAGTGTTCAAAATCTATCTTTTGTTAATTAAATATTAAAAAAAATGGGTAAATTAAGAAAAAGAGTGAAATAAACATTATTTTCAATAATCAAAATTAAGAATTTAGGGTTTTGGATTTCTTGTTGGTAAGGGAAGAAAAACAGGAGAAGAAGAAGACATTGGGTGAGAGGGAGTCAGGGAAAGAAAAAATTATTTTTATTTTTTTTTGAAAAATAATAATATTTATTTTTAAATCTTTTAAATACTTAAAATTTATTTTTTAGTAAGGAGATATCCTTTTGAAGCTTTGTCCCAAAATGCGTTAAGCTTTTGAGTTTCTAAGACAAAGAGGTTCTTCGTTTTTTATTTTATAAATTTTATGTCAATATTAGTATACCAAGTTATTACATTGAAGAAATTAATTTGTATCTCTTAGACTGTTATGTTAGAGAAAAAAGTTGGCAATAGTATGTATATATCGCTTTTAACGAAAAGCTTTGTCGTTTATCAGAATTTGTTTACAATCTCGGGTTAGTCTGGACTATATTTATTTTATGCTTAAACCCAATGGGCCAAAACCTTAAGCTGTGATGTTAATGTTACCACTGTACCTTACTTTTACAAGTCTTCCCTCCATGTAAAATACCAATAGATTCTATCAGCCACGAATGTAAGGGACTTTTAGAACACATCAATTTGTTACAATTGAGAATTTCTCCATTTTCATCAATCTACAAGAAAATTAGCTGCAGAAAAATTTAGCAACAGCAAAAATATCCATTATTTTCACTTTTCCTTTCAATATGTCATCCCAATGTTACACAAACATAGCCTCTTCATTACAAAGTTCCATTGACATACAAGGTCCAAGCTATGGGGTAAGTTGTTTCAAAATCTTAAATTTTAAAAATGGGGTGTCACTTGGGGGTTAGCTGGGTAAGTTGAAGAAACCACCATGTATTTCCCTTTTATAAAAGAAAGCAAAAGCACGTAAGAATGAATTCAACAAGTTCCTGTGCTGCCATAAATCAAAGCAACTAGGAAGAGAATATAGAGCACAAAAGGTTGAACCTACAACACCACCACTCCAAACCAAGTCCCTGCCATCTTCACTCCCAAAACCTACTCCAATTGAAAAATTCATCAGACCAGAAAGGACCCCAAAAGAATTGTTCAGATGAGGTTTAAGAACCCAAATAACTGAAATAGATAGTAAAAGGATCCTGCAACCAATTTTACATGCACCAGATGCTCATTGATAGTACAGCAAACAGGACACATAGCTGATTAAATAGACCAACTTCACCAATAATAAATAAGGATAACAAGAAATGCAGACAATAATACCATTTCTTTTATAACGTATAATACTTCTTTAAAAAAATGTAAAACTTTCTTAGGAAAAGTAGCTCAGAATTTGAAGAAAGTTTAACTTGATAATTAAGAAGAAATTTCAGAATGACCAGAGAATTTGCAAGTGAAAATTATTACTTCTAAAAGCTTTCTGACTATAGTTGAACCACTGTTCTGAAAAAAATCCTTTAATATGTATAAAAACTTCCTACTTCCATCATCGTACTTCCTACCTACTTCCCACTTCCCACTCCAATCCTAATTTCTTTCACATGCCATGAGTACTGTAAATTTCAAATTCACAAATTAACCCTTCCTAAAAAACATAAATATTTAATATAATTATTTATATTAAATCAACTTGAAAATTAGAATCATTACTAAATTAAACCATTAAAAAGCTATTGAGAGAGAAAAATACCTACAACAAATCTTCTTTTGGATATGGTACAATGCCACAAGAAATTCATGGCACCTTAGCCTATTTAAACATCTAATTAAGCATAATGATGTAACAACCATGTCGTGTATAGTATTCGGTAAACATAATTAAGCAACTCACATAAAAATATTGAAAAAGCAATTATAAAATAATAATACAACAGAATGGTGGCTAAATGGAGGATTAGGAATAAAAATAAATGAAAGAGTACAATTGTTGTTTGCCATGTTAAAGACAAGTTCTATTCTTGATGAAAATAAACTACACAGACCTAAGACAATCAGAGTCTTCCCCTTTTAAACCTTTTCTTTGCCAAGTGTCATAACATGAGCCTATAAAGTCCCACGTAATTCAAATTCAATTTTTTTTCAATTATAAGTATATTAAAATTACTATTTTAACTAATAAACAATTTAAAATACATTACAATTATATAATCAATACACACACACATATGTAAATCATAATCTACCAAGACAAAAATTATCCCTTTTCTACCAAAAAAAGTGTTTTTGTATATATTTTTTATTCCTGTTCCTCCTATCTCATGTTTGTAGATGCTAGAGAAATCTAGCACCTCTTTGTTTATAACTTAAGAGGTTAGGCAAAAATTTTTATAACGTGGATCAATGTTGTTTAAAAGGAAATCCAAATTATAACAGCAATAAGTATTAACAATTTGAAGAGCCATATGCCATTACCAAGTCAATCAATTATGCTGTCATTATTATTCCATTTGATTTTACAACTATTTTAGACAAATGTTATACCTTTTTTCCCAAAAAAAAAAAAAAACTTTTTAATTAAAATGCTGATCAACCAATTATTAGAGTCTATAAGAACTTTTAAATCCTTTAAACAGTCACATTTTAACTTTTTTAAAATTAACAATTTCTTTCATAAAAATTAATAAGAAAATCATATTAGAAATAGAAAACATTAAAAGGCTAGAAGTCTTCAAAATAACAGAACCAACATTCTTTTGTTCTTCTCGGTTTTACGATATGTTGCTCTTCTTAATTTTAAACAGTCATTTTTAAAACTTTGACATTTGAATTATGATCAAACCAATGTCTTTACAAGCACATCATTCATTGCACCAATTATAAGGCACCTACTAAGTTTTGAACATGAGTTAGTTGTTGAAATCTAAAAAGTTCATTCCTAATGTTATTTAATTTATTGGCTTCTAAATCCAAAAAAAAAAAAAAATTGTTACTATACATATTCAAGGAATCAAGAAAACATCTTAGACTACTTAAGTCAATAAGGGAGAAGATGCTTCTATTAATCACCTAATTGATAGTTTGCTAGTTACAATGGAACGCCAAACTTGTTCACTTACAGATTGAAGCATTTAGATGAATCAACATAGGTAAACAGTCTGCTTAGCAATCGTGAAATTAGAGGCTTGGGCTCGAATCAGAATGATGCATTTCGACCAGCAAATGCAGTAGATAATTTGGTTCTATCCACACAAAGAGACATTAAAGAGTGTTTCAAAAAATTGATTTCCATAAAATGTTGTGGAATTCATTTCAAATCTATAATTTGCTCTGTTTGCAGCCAACAAACAGTTGATTTCAAAATCATTTGCAAGTAAATGCCACTAAATGAGCAACTTCATCCATGATAAGTATAACATCATTGGACATAAGAAACCAAAAATCAGCATAAAGGACAAGTTCGAAATAGAATTGCATTATAAAGAAAATGTATCTTGAGTACCATAAGCGTTTAGATAAATAAGTTATAGGAACTCAATTTTAACTGAACAAAAAATGAGATAATGTAACAAAATATTAATGATTAACAAGTCAATAGCTGAATACCTCAAACCCTGGTACAAGACGCATCAAAATCATCAGGAGCAACACGTGCAATCCAATTACTCAATGTCCTCTTAATCTCAGAGTGATTAACATATGCCAACTCATACATACTACACAAGTTAATCACCAAAGTCTCATTCAACGCCATGGTTGGCACCCTTTCAAGTGCATTCTCCAACACCTTAATCGAATCTGACAAATCCCTCAAATACATCAAACAAATTGCCTTATTATTAATCGCAACAACATCTGCATGATCTCTTTCGATACACTCCTCGTATTCCCTCACAGCAGAAACATAATCTTTGCCTACCAAATAAATCAAGGCCTTGTTTCTATTCACAAGATTCCTAAACTCAACCTCACTCAAAAAAGAATACCCACCATTCTTCCCTTCATTTAACATTGTCTCGACAAGGTGAAATGACCCTTTTGCCCCTTCAAGATCTCCAATCTGCATCTGAATATACCCCAGTTTGGAAACTAAAACTGGGTCTAAATACTCATGATTGATCAAATCCTTAATCAAATCTAAACACACATTGAATTCCTTAGCCCCCAAATGATGCCCAATGATACAATTCAAAACAAAATTTTCCCTTTTTCTCCAAATTTTGACAGACTCCTCTAAATTATCACGTTCTTTTTGTTTTATTTTTTGACGAACAAAATCAAGCAAAAGATAAAACCGATCTAACCCTTCTTGGCGATTCCCGAGCTTGATTGGGAGCTGGGCGTGGATGAACCGGAGTGAGAAGGGGACCATTGAACCTGACCGGTTCAGGTAAAGTTGGGGGTAGGTTTCGTATTGGTAATGGTGGCTGTTGAAGTCGTGGAGAGAATCGAGTTCGTTTGAAGCATCGGTGAAACGGCGTAGTTTAGAGAGGGCGAGGACGTTGTAGGAAACGTAGATAAGGTTGTCGTGTGGGTTGGGTAGGAGGTTGAGAGAACGGGCTCGGGAAACTTTGTCAAGGATGGATCGCCAGGAGCCGCGAGTGGCGAGGTCTTGGACAGAGGCGAGCTCGTGGGCTAGGTCGTTGAGAGATCCGAATTGGTTCGTTAGAGGGTCGGTGGTCGGGGATGGTCCGTCCATGGTAATGATGAGGAATGTGGGAGGAAACTGTTGGGTTCTGCAAGTTGGAGAAAAAGATAAAACTAATTATATAAAGAAAATTGAGTAAATTATATACACCACCCTGAACTTTGAAATGTTTCTTTCTTAGGCCAAAGAAACTATGAAACGTTCACTAACGCCTCGTTTAGTCATTCTCCCCTATTCCTTCATCGCCCCGAAACGTAAGGCTTTGTTTGGATCCATATCGAAGGATGAAATGGTCATTTCGTTCCAAGAAATGACCATTCTTAAATATGGCGGGGTAAGCATTACCGCCCCTCACAAATTTTTGGATCAGCATTACTGCCCTTAAATCTTCTCACTTTCCTCTTCTTCTTCTCTCTTTCTCACATCCGTCCCACTCCTTGTTCTGCATCCATTTGCTCAATCTCTGTAGCTTCGTCCTTGTTCCATCTCCTTCTCTCTCTGCTTAGAGTTCGGTCAGTTTCTCATTTCTGCTAAATGTGGTTTTATATTATTGCTTGCTTTTTTGGACTGTTTTCATGCATCGTTTGCTTAATTTGCCAATATACCCTTTCATGCTTGTCTGAAGCTGAATCGATAATCAATTAGGATAAACCTCAAACCTGAAAACTTACATGAAAGTGGAGAAATTAATTTTTAGTTTCTTGTTTGTGGTTTTAATGTTGTTAGATGGAACTTTTTCTTGTCTATTGTGGCTAGATTTGACATGGAGAAATATGCTAATGTGGTATGATACTATTGTTTTTGATTATTGGCTACCCTTGATAACAATTTTGGAGATGGATTTTAAAATCTATATATTTTCTGCAGTCATGGCTCGTTTGAGTAGAAATTATGAAAGGAGAAAGAGGATTGTAGATGTGTTCACGGTTTGGTTGGAGATGTGTATTGTTGTTAGTCGGTATCTGTTGGCAGCAGTGTCATCTTTACATACTCCTAGGCCAAGTGAATCTACGTTAGCAAGGAAGAAGAGAAGGACCAATGAGAATGCTGGAGTGACTTCAACTGAATCACTTACTTATTGATGCTGCCATGCTTTTGAGTGATAAAATAAGACAGGTTAAAATTAATTTGAGCCAAAGTATAGGAACAGAAATGATCATCCTACAAAGGACGCAAGAGTATGATGCGGCGTTAGGCAAGATCGAAGGTTTGACAGAGGATGAAAGGGATATTGCTTTTAAGCAAATTCAATTCCTGATCATCCAACCCAAATGCTTGTGTTTTTCAGTCTTCTGCCTAGCCAAAGACTTAGATGGGTTAGAATGTTTCTTAGCAACCGTTGACAGCGGATACTTCCTTCTGCCTATGGGACAGTGTTTAAGTACTGCGTCTGGGATAATCTTATTTGATTTTCTTATTTAGGTACAATTGTAGAACTGTTAATGCTTTTGGAATGTAATTGTAGAATTGTCCTTTTGTTAATGAGTCTGAATCTTCGGATGAATATCTTCTGATAAATCCAGAGGAACAACTTGTATTCTAGAATCTGGAGATAAATGTTCCCTGATTGATTCGCATCAAACTTATCTAAATTTGACTTATCATTAAGTTAATGACAATCAAAGTGAGAAGAACTCAAGTACCTTTATTATTTTTTAGCCTAAACTCAAACACCTAAACTTAAAAACCAACTAAACTCAAGCTTAACACCGTATTTAGTCAGCTCAATTCGATTATGCCCTATACCTAATCAATCTATAACTGCCTTTGCAACAGCTCTTGGGGTAATATGAAAAGTTCATACAATTGAAAAGGTTTCATATCCACAAAATTTACAGTACAGACAATGTAGTAGAAACTTAAAACATGTAACAGTGATAACAAACCTATATGAGACTCTTCAGAGATAAAGGAGATGAATGAAGGGATCGCATAACATCAGCCGAAGGGCGAAAAGTGGTATTCTCCAAAAAGAAAATGAAAGAAAAAGTAAAACAAAGAAAAAAAGGAATATATCTATATCGGAATATTTTTATTATGTACTTGATATGTTTATTTATCTATATTTTTTTAATCATCTATATTCTTTGATTTGTCATATAATTAAGCATAAACTAATGTCGATTCATTGATTTTATACCTTCGGTGAATTGACTTTGTAAAATTTTAATTTCATTTCTACTTGTGACGTGTATGTATGGTATTGACATCACACTTACTGTTGGACACACCCAAAAAAGGAAGCCGCAAATTTGTGCATGTATATATGCCTTTCTTTGTCGAAACAAATCTACTTTTAATTCGGTTTATTATTCATGCATGCCTTGTTGTTGAAAGAGGAAACGAAAATATCCTTTCCTTGGACAATAAAGAAGAAAAACGTCCCTTTTCCCCAAAGAGAAGAAAAGTAGCAGAGAAAAGAAAAAGGTTGTTGAATGTTTTGGTCAATCCATATCTTCGTAGTATACTCATAAGAAATGTGCACATTTTCTACAAGTTTTAAGACTCAACAGACATATGTGTTTGAGAAGAATCTAAGCATTTGGAAATAATTATAAAAATCACGTTTTTTTTATTAATTTTATCTCACGATTTACACTAAAATTTAACATCAAATCTTTTTTTCAGAAAAATAAAAAGTTTTTAGAAGCAACCTAAGGCTTTTTGCGGGTGTAAATTACATTTGAATTCTTTAGGTCTAGATAAGTTCGAAGAAGCTATCGTTCATATACTCTGTGTATTAATTATAATTTGAGAATTGAAGATCTTGGTCATTTATTAAATGGGACCAACATGAATCTCATCTCTTCGTATGGTTTGGTCTTTGGACTACTTCGAACCATTTTCCAAACTTAAAAACAAAAGAAGAAAAAATGGTTGAGCCCTAGGAACAAATTTTGCATGGGAGCCAAATTTGGGGTTCTTGTCCTTTTGGTTGGCTTATTATAATGGCTATTTGTTTGAGTTCTTTTTTTGTGAAATTTTTAAATTTCACAAATACTATTAGAGTGTTGATACGTATCCTTTTCTTAAAAAATAATAATAAATAAATAACTTATTTAAGGAATATATAAAAATTATTTATTTTTATTTTTACAATTTAAAAATTCCACCGCTTATGTATTAGTTAATAATATTTTGAACCATTTTTTATAATAAAACTTCTTTTTGCCTTTTAAAACAATGTATCATATTTAAGAATATGGATGAACTTGATTTCAGACACTAGCTAACTAAGTAAGGAATATCAGGGCAATCAAGCACAGATAAATCATCTATTTCCTTTCTTTGGCTCTTGAAATAACAGAAGGGTGATTCAAGTATCAAAGAAACTAAACATTTATTATTATCTTAAAAGACACATGGTTGGGATTTTACATTGCCAAGGACTTGCGATTATGTTGCTGGTTACGTGCATCTTCATCGCCTTAACAACCGGTCCAGCTGCAGCTATAGAGCGTCATTACATATGGGAGGTGTCTTACCAGTACAAATCTCTTGATTGCTACAAGAAACTAGCTATTGCCATCAATGGGTTGACTCCAGGCCCTACTATATCTGCAGTGCAGGGAGATACAATCGTTGTCGACGTTATCAACAATTTGTTGATGGAAAATGTTGCAATCCATTGGCATGGAATCCGGCAGGTATGTAGCTAGAATCGTCCTTATTGCTTTCTAAAGATATTTGAGCTTAATAAGATAATCCTGAGTTAGCTTTAGAGCTTGAAAAGAATCTTATTTTTCATGTTCCATTTCCAAGTTCCAAGTCTGCTATATAGAATCTTTCTTTCTTAACCACATAGGATTGATTGTCTTTGCATTTGTTAACTTGCTGAGCTATTGATGGAAAACAGCGTGGAACACCTTGGAGTGATGGAGCAGATGGTGTTACTCAATGTGCAATCATGCCAGGAGAAACCTATCGATATATATTTGTGGTTGACAGGGTAATAACTACAAGCCTTAACTAACATCTATAAAACAAGCTTTGTACTAGTACTCTAAATTCTCATGTTTAAAGTTCACAAGCTTGTCTTTCCATTTGCTTAACATTAGGCTGGGACGTATATGTACCATTCACATTATGGAATGCAAAAAGAATCTGGGCTATATGGAATGATTAATGTTTCACTTCCACTTGGGGTATCAGAGCCCTTCAACTATGACTTTGATCGAGGGATTATTCTCAGCGATTGGTACCATCATACATCTTATGAACAGGCAATTGGCTTGTCTTCCATACCTTTTGAATGGATTGGGGAGCCTCAGGTAAATTACGGTACTGTATATTTTGATCTGCAACACTTCAGAGAGTATATGGTAAGCATAACAACCTTTCTGAACTGTATTTTTATGTCATTTTTCAGTCACTATTGATAAATGGAAGAGGGAATTACAATTGTTCAGGCTTAGCACCTACTGTTTGTAATTCAACAAATCCTCAATGTTCTCCATCTACACTGGCTGTAATTTCAGGCAAAACGTATCGATTAAGGCTTGCTAGCTTGACATCTTTATCATCTCTTAGCTTTCAAATTGAGGTATACCAATGCTTCTAACTCCGAATTACAGTTTTGAATAGCAAGTGTTCTCGAAACATTTTCCCTGTTTTCATACGCAGGATCATGAGATGACAGTTGTTGAAGCTGATGGGCATTACGTTGAGCCTTTTGTCACTAAGAACTTATATATTTACTCTGGGGAAACATATTCTGTCTTAGTAACAGCAAGCCAAGATCCTTCCAGGAATTACTGGACCAGCATAAATGTAGTTACTAGAAAGTCTAAAACCCCAAATGGCTTAGCCATATTCAATTACTATCCTAATCATTTCCAAGAATTTCCCCCAACAAATCCACCACCAGGACCCCTTTGGAATGACACACAATCCCAAATGAATCAAAGTGTGACCATAAAAGCTCGCCAAGGTTTCATTGTGACCCCTCCGAAAAAATCAGACAGGGTCCTTGTACTCCTCAACACACAAAACAAAATAAATGGTTATGTTCGTTGGTCCCTAAACAATGTCTCACATTCCCTTCCTAGTACCCCTTACCTTATAGCCTTAAGGGAAAATATGAGTGATGTTTTTAATCCAACTCCACCACCTGAAGACTATGACTCTGAAAATTATGACATATACAGTGTTTCAAACAACACAAATGCTAATTCTAGCACATCCATTTACAGTCTGCAATTCAATTCGACAGTTGATATTATATTGCAAAATGCAAATTCCATGACAGCAAATTGTAGTGAGGCACATCCCTGGCATCTACATGGGCATGATTTTTGGGTCCTAGGCTATGGGGAAGGAAAATTCAACTCGTCCAGGGACATTGAAAAGTACAACTTGGTTGATCCAATTATGAAGAACACAGCGCCTCTTCATCCGTATGGGTGGACTGCTCTGAGGTTTCAAGCAGATAATCCAGGTGTATGGCTCTTTCATTGCCACATTGAAGCCCATTTCTTCCTAGGCATGTTAATGGTGTTTGAATCTGGGGTAGAAAAGGTGGGATGTATACCTAAGTCTAATTATGGCTGTGGCAAAACCAAAAGCTTGATTAAGCGATAGTTTGATAATGGCCTTGTAGAGCATCGTTTGAATAAATTCATGATATTTTCTTTTACTTTGGTGAAACACACTTAGTGCTAATAAAAGCAGATCAGGCAGGACCCTTCAAAAAATTAGTGGATTAGATCAAATATTTATAGTCGACGGTCTTTCTAGTTTCAACACCACTCCTGATTTGGCAATTTCCAATTATTATCCGAATCATCCCCCAAGATCACCTCTAACAGTTCTGTCAGCTGGCCCTGTCTGGGACGATGTTCGACCCCGAATAGCAGAATCAAGCTATTAAAGCTCACCAGGGTCACGTCATCACCCCACCTTCACGTCTCCCTGATATGGTGATGGTATTTCTCAATACATAAAACAATTTAACTGGAAAGGTCCGCTGGTCTGCCAACAATATCTTTTACACTCTTCCTCTTAAGCAAAATTCAACCAATGACTTCGATCCGAACCCATCTCCTGATGGATAAGATTTATGAATTTTGATATCTAAAAGAAGCAAGAAAACAGATATGCTACTTTAAGCAATGGGCGTTATAGATTAGATTTCAATTCGATAGTAGATATTATACTTCAGAATGCAAACACCGTGCAAGAAAAACAATAGCGAGACGAATCTATGGCATCTCCATGGCCATGAATTTTGGGGATTAGGCTTTGCTGCTACGGCATGGATGAGTCTGACATATAAAACGAGTTGAATCATGAAGAACACTGTGCTGTGCAGCCTTATGGTTGCACTGCTTTGAGGTTTAAAGCAGCTAATCCAGTAGTTCGAACCGTTCATTGTCATATTGAATCTCATTTTTTTCATGGGTATGAGAGTAGTGTCTCCGAGAGACATTAGGAAAGGAACAGGTCAGGTTTCTGCGTCGAATTGAAGATAAAGCTCCACTGGCGATGCTTGACCTTCTTTTTTGAGATATGGATTACTGCTTGTTTTCTTTACGTCTAAAGGCAGATGAATTCACCCAGTCCATCTTTTCTGATTCAGAATTTAGACATAATTGTGTTTCAAAACTTCAATTTAGGAAAACTTTGAACGTTCAAGTAGTACAGGTTCGTTCTTCTGATGTGGTTTGATTTAATTTCTTTCTTGTTTCTCACAGTACTGAAAGTAACTAACCTCCTTGTTCACCCTAAACTCCTTGTTAATATCAGCTACAATATTCTGCAAGTTATACAATCTCATATCTAACAGCCTCTAGGATGCAATGCAAGATACCATCCTGGGTTCTCCTTTGTCCCACCACAATTTCTTTTTTTTTTTTTTTTTTTATGTTTTCAGCTGTCAAAGGACGTAATATGGGCGACCTTAATACAACAGAGAGCAATGCTTTGCCTTTTAGCCTTTGCTTAACCTAATGAAATATACTTGTCCGGTCCTGAACCATTGTTTGAATGGCACACACATTTAAAACCTGCTGCCAAACTTGGTGAGTAAACCCACAAGTTAAAAATAAATGATCTCTGGACTCCACCTCCTAATCATAAATAACACAGGTATATGTGTTCAAATGTGAAGAAGCTGCACTTCAAGAACTTATTTTTCGTTTTGTCCATAACCTGTCAAGAATGGCCATCATGCTGTCATGATATCAAATTGAACGTAAAACTAAATTAAATAAAGATAAATGAAATAGAAAATTGCAGCCCTGTCCCTTGCTTTTTGACTTTGTACACCGTGAATTAATGACTTGATGTTGTAAAATATGCACAAGAACAAACTATTGTCGGGAGTTGTGAACATGCAGTGGTAAGACTTGGGTTAGAATTCTTTATTTGAAGTTCATGAAATTTTAAATTGAGAACAATTAAATAAATAATTTAAAATTGAAAATTATATATAAATATGTGATTTATTAATTGGTATATTATTTTTTTATTGTATATTATCTTCCTATCTAGATAACAGGGTTCAAATTTCTCTTTCTTCAATTATAAAAAAAATTAAAAATTTCAAATCAAAGCCAATAAATTGATAAAATTAAATGAAGAAATAAAAAAATATATAAGAGTTAAACTGAAAATGATATCTATACATAAATTTTAGTCAATAACGGAGAAATAGTTGAAAATTTATTAAAACTTTCTTAAATCAATAGTTGATAATTTTGGGTAAGAGAATTTGTTTAAATAATAAAGTATTAAAAGTTGTTAGATTTTTTTTTATAAATTTAATTACTGTGCAAATCATGTGTTTAACATGTTTCATCAAATTATTGACCTAGATTTTCAATTTTATTTTTTATTTAATTATTGTTAATTAATAACTTCGAGAGCTTCACCTAAGTACTACACTTAATTAAGTCTTGCTCAACATACATAATTACTCAATTAATAAGCTGTTAAAAGAGTGGTAAATCACTTAATCTAGATCCATTGACGGGACAACCTAATTGTACCGATGATTGTGATACACACCAGAGTTCAATTAAACCTGTTTTATATAACTAAAAGCCTTCACTAGTGGAAGCATCAGTTTGACTGCAAATCCAACCTCATGCACATGACAATGAATTCTTCTTCTAATTTCCTTTAGCTGCCTAATAATCAAATTGGGAACATTAATGTCTAAAAATTAAGTAGATTTTTCATTTTGCATGGGTTAGGCGTAACAGATGGAGGAAAAGAGAAAGCAAGCACCTCGCAGTGCATTGAAAAATGGTGGATCATTTGCACATGGGGTATTATAACTATAACTGGTATAAAGGAAGCAAATTTAGTAAGTGTTTCACTTTCACTTTCCTCTTAAAATATTCAAATCCCCCTGTTTTTCTTCCTTCTTCCTACTTCCTTACTAATAAACTAAATAACCAACCAGTCTTTATTTGTTTGTTTTGGTTTAACTATTTTCTGAACAGGAAAGTAAGGCTTGTTTTGCAAACTGATTAAGGTGGAAGAGATGTTGGATCAAAGCATCATAAGCAATCTAAACAACTTTTGAAATGAACACGACCGAGAGCAAACGATCCAAAATGGGGAAGATAAATTAGTTACGAAAAGGTTTCCTCAATTATTGCGACGAAGAGGATTAAAAAAAAGGAAGGAAACGGGCTCCTGCTAAAATGTAAAACAGACGCGTTATTACATTAATTAATGTCTCGTTTAAATAATTTTTTAAGCCCGGGATTTTCCATAAGAAGGTAGATACTCCTTAAAGTATATTTATTGTAATATTATATATGTTATAAATAAAATATTGACCAACACTCATTTGATTATTAGTAAACATAGAAAGAGAGAAAATATAATTTACATTTTTCCATTAATAAAGGGGGTTTTAAATTTTTTGAATTTCTTAATAATTTCTGGAAGGAATATGAAAGCTTGACCTTTTATGTTAAAATTGTTATTTTTCAGTTTTTATTTTAAACATGACGTATGTGAAATTTCTCATAAAATAATTTGAAAAATTCTTTCTTTCTACTACGTAATTGATATATATTCAAAATCTCCCGTATTAAACATAACTAATTACTAGTTTTTTAAGTTATTAATCTACTTATTACATGTTAAATTATCACTTTATCAATTTTTAGTTTCAATTTTTATTCAATCATGAAAAAAACTTCGTAAACTCCATCTAATGAATTTTTTTCACTCAATTCTTCCTCTTTTTATTTTTACCTTTTTATCAATAGTCAAAGTTTTATCAATAATTATGATAATTTATTTTTTAAAAAGTGAGTTCATTCGATCTCAATACCAATATGTCATTTCAAATCTCTAATTTATAGGTAAAAAATTTTCATGGCATTAAAATCCGGTATGGGTGTAAAACAGTCAATTTGATTATACAAAGTGAGTCATCCAAAAAAATATATATATATAGCTGCTCCGCAGCTCAAAACCACCATATACAACAAGCCCTGTGACTAAGAGCAAGGTAACAAAATGGCCAAAGCATCCAAAAAAGAGAGGCCAAAATCAAGACATAAACCAACCCTCAGCTGTGATTGCAGCAAACAAAAGGAAAGGACGCAGATCCAAACTGCAGTTGGAATTCCAAAGCGGCAAGGGATCGTAAGACAGTATGAAGGAAGCGAATGCACAATGAACGGTACCACCACAAACCTTCACAGGGATGAGAGCAAAAAAAGTCCAAAGTCCCAACCCACGAAACACCCCTGGCCATCAGAAACCAGGAAATCCAGGGCTCACCAGCGGACAACACAAAAGGAAACCATCATCACCAATCAACAAAGCCGTAAGACGCAGAAGACAAACCAGAGCCAGCATCAAAACAAGAAAAGGAAACAAGAGATCATCGCTTCATCAGTATGATAAAAAATTAATACGTTAGTAGATAATAAATGAAATTATTGTATTATTTTTATTTTTGTAAAGGTACGTATTTGTGTATATATATGTATTAGGTATGAATTTACTTCGGAAACATCATTTCAATGAAGTATAATTTCCCAACATTCCTTTAACACCATATTTATAAAAACATATAAAAACTATTTAATTTTATTTTTAGAATATTGATACATATCTCTTTAAAAAAAATAAATTAATTAATTAATTATTAAATAAACACATAAAAACTATTTAATTGTACTTTTAAAATTTAAAAACTCCACAATATATGAATTAGTTAATAATCTTTTCAATTTATTATAATTAAACTCTTTTTGCCTTTTAAAAAACATATCATATATAAGAATATATGGATGGACTTGATTTCAGACACTAGCTAATTAAGGAATGAACATCAGGGCAATCAAACACAGATATACCATCTATTTCCTTTCTTTAGCTCTTGAAAAAACCCAAGGGTTATTCAATTATCAAAGAAACTAAACATTTATTATTATCTTAAAAGACACGTGGTTGGGATTTTACATCGCCAAAGACTTGAGATTATGTTGCCGGTTACATGCATCTTTATCGCCTTAACAACGTTCCAGCTGCAGCTATAGAGCGCCATTACATATGGAAGGTGTCTTATCAGTACAAACCTCTTGATTGCTACAAGAAACTGGCTATTGCCATCAATGGGTTGACTTCAGGCCCTACTATATCTGCAGTGCAGGGAGATAACGATCATTGCCGACGTTATCAACAATTTGTTAGTCAACGGCCTTTCAGGTGTCAATAGCACTCCTGCTTGGCCATTTTCGATTAATATCCGAATCATTCCCAGAGATCTCCTATAACAGTTCCCGCTGGCCTTGTCTGGGATGATATTCGACCCCGAATGGCACAGAGTCAAGTCATGAAAGCTCACAAGGGTCACCTCATCACCTCACCTTCACTTCCTGATAGGGTGATGGTATTTCTCAGTAGAACAAACCAATGACTTCGATCCGAACCCACCTCCGGATAAAAACGAATTTATAAACTACGATATCTAATGGAAGCAAGAAAACAGAAATGCTACTTTAAGCAATGGGGCTTACAGATTAAATTTCCATTTCACAGTAGATATTTTACTTTCAGAATGTAGACACCATGCAAGAAAAGTAAAAGCGAGACGAATCTATGGCATCTCCATGGACATGATTTTTGGGATTTAGGCTTTGCCGCTATGGCATGGGCAAATCTTTGGATGGTCATCTACACGAATTCTGAATAACATCCTGTAATTACATTAAATCCTTGAGTCGGGGTTTGGCACTCAATCGATTAATTCAATCTGAGAATCTGAGTCACTACCAAAAAATGCCTTAATTTAGCAATAACTATAAGAGAATAAGGGTTGGAAACTGACATGAATGCAAAACCTGATATACTTCAAGAAATGCCTCAAGATTGGCAACAACTAGAAGAGAATAAAATTTCAGATAAATTGCTGGAAACTTATATGAATGCATTGGAATTGCAAAATTCGTTTGAGTGACTGGAGTGGTGCAGGACGCATTTTAAGGGCAAAATTGGACATTCAAAGTTTGTGTTGCTGGGGGTGGGGGGGAGGTGGGTGGTGGTGGTGGTGTGGAGACAGTACTCTGGAGTATGGACGTGCGAGCACTTGCTGCACGTAGATAATTTTTTTTTTTATGTTAACAAAGTCAGCTGTCAGCCTGTCACAGAAAAAAAAATGAAGAAGAAGAAGAAGATGGTTGTGGCATGCATCATTTTTTTTATTGTTGTAAAGATAAATTAATTAAGTATCAATTAGTCCCTTTCCTTAATATGGATCAAAGAGATGCGACATGCGAATCACTACGAAGATGGTCTTAGGCATGCCATCCACGTCCAAGTGTATGCTCCTCCTTCCTACTTTAAGCAGTTGGGGGATCTCTCGTTTCATCCCCGCACAGTTTATTCTTTTCGATTCCATGGCACGGCCTATTTCAGAAGTAGTTCTTCCCTCAACAAACAACATTGCTCGAGAACTAGATGAAATTTACAAGGATCTGCATGAACTTGACTTCATTTCAATTGAAGGAACTAAAACCCTGGAGAAGAAGGAGAGCCTGCAAAAGGAAAAACAGATATCTGTTGATCCAAAATCATTGAGAGAACCATCCATGGGAGAAATAAGCTTCAACATGATGTTACCTCCTATAAATGCACCTCCAGGTGACACTGCCGTCCCTCTTCCACCCCCTCTGCTACCTGCAAAGCACAAGTTCTTAAGTTGTAGCCTTCCAAACTCTGCAACCTCTTCTCCTCGATTTAGCTCATTTCTGTCAAGGAAGAACTTGAAAAATGAAAGTCAAGCATCTCCCCGACAGGTTGACAAGTTGGTCCATAAGCACTCATCTGCAGCACAATATCATCAGGCTCTGCAGAAAGACAACCAGTTTTGGAGAAGCAAATCTTGTGGTGAAGGAAGAACATGTGCACCGCCCGATGAACTTGATGATCTTTGGCTGTACAATGCAAATGCCCTTCAACACAAGAACAAGCATCATGGTCATGGCACTTTAATCTCCAATGCCAATGTTAACAATGATATCCGTCATAAGAGCAGTAAGAACATGGACAGTAATAATGAAGATGACTTCAAATGCAGCGCCCTTTGTTTGTTCCTACCAGGCTTTGGTAAGGCAAAGCCAGTGAGACCAAGAAAGCCAGAAGCAGTGGTAATGGAGAATAATGTGATATCCAGAACAGTTTCCCTGGAAAAGTTCGAATGCGGATCCTGGGCTTCGTCAACCATAATACCAGACCATGATGACGATGGAGACTCCATGAATCTCTATTTTGATCTGCCATTGGAGTTGATCGAAAATCTTGGGAACGATGCACATTTACCGGTTTCCGCTGCCTTCGTGTTTGATAAAGACATAAAAGGGGTCCTGAAAAGTGGTTCAACCTCAACAAGAGCAACAGGCAGGAAATCCTACGAATCATCTCGCCATGTTAGGTTCTCTACATCATCCCCAACATCATACCCTGCCTCACCTGCTTCTTGCATCACACCTCGCTTGCGTAAGGCTAGGGAGGATTTTAATGCCTTCTTAGAAGCACAAAGTGCATGAAATTGTCTTACTCAACGCGTCAACATTTTCTTTTTTCCCACTTTATTTACAGGTGAGGCACTGCCCCAAGAAAATAAACTGCATGTTACAAATGAGCGTATGCCAGCAACCCAATGAATTTTTTTCGTTCGAAAGCAATCCAATGAATTTAAAAGAGGAGACATGCGCGATGAAACCCAACTTTTCTTTTTTACTATATTGGTATGATTCACTTTGCAAATTGCATTGCCATGATCTGCTAGCAAATTAAGATGTTCAATCGACCTGATTGAAAATGCAATGATGCTAAACAAAGCAAAAAGCAAGAGTCCATAAAGCAAACCAAGCACGTTAGCCACCTCAACGGATGCTTTGGGGGCGTGGCCCCGCCCCTAACCTCCTAAGCCTGGGTTCTCGTTTGTTCTGCCAAAAGTTCTATTAGCTTTCAAATGACGTAAGTGTTGGCGACCTTAATACAACAGAGAGCAATGCTTTGCCTTTAGCCTTTGCTTAGCCCAATGAAATGCACTTGTCCTGTCCTGAACCATTCTTTGAATGCCACCCACATTTAAAACCTGCTGCCAAACTTGGTGAGTAAACCCACAAGTTAAAATCAAACGATCTGTGGACACCACCTCCTGATCTCAAAAAACACATGTAGTGCTCGAATGTGAAGAAGCTGCACTTCAAGAACTCATTCTCTGTTTTGTACATAACCTGCTAAGAATGGCCATCATGCTATTATAGCAAGCCAAAGTTGTCATGATATCAAATTTGAATACAAAACTAAATTAAATAAAGATAAATGAAATAAAAAAATTGCGGCTCTGTCCCTTGCTTTTTGCTTCTGTGATATAAATATGTAAGACTTAACTGAAAATGATGTAAATTTTAATAAATTAAGTCTTGCTCAACATACATAATTACTCAATTAATAAACTATTAAAAAGGAGTGGCAAATCACTTAATCTAGTTCCATTGACAACTGTGGACAACCTAATTGTACTGATGATTTTGACATATACCAGAATCTAATTAAAACTGTTCTCTCAAGTCCACTTTGCTGCATTACATAACTAGAAGTCTTCACTAATCAAGTATCATCAGTTGGACTGCAAACTCAACCTCATCACGTCACAATGAATGCTTCTTTTAATTTCCTTTAGCTGTCTAATAATCAAATTTGGAACATTAATGTCTAAAACGTAGCTTTTTTATTTTGCATGGGCTAGGTAACAGATGGAGGACCCACTTTTCAAAAAAAGGTAACAGACGGAGGAAACGAGAAAGCGAGCACCTCGCGGTGCATTGAGAAATACTGGATCATTTGCACATGGGGTCCTATAACTATACTTGGTATGAAGAAAGCAAATTTAGTAAGTGTTTCACTTTCACTTTCCTCTTAAAATATGCAAATTCCCCTATTCTCCTTCCTTCTTCCTACTTCCTTACTAATAAACCATATGTATAGAAAATAGTTTCTATCCTCAACCTTTCACGTTAACTCTCTTTCCTTGCTCCTCCTTTTTGTCCTTCTACCAACTACAGTGTCAAGAAGCAGGACTTAACCAACTAGTCTTTATGTAATTATTTATTTATTTTGGCGAAACACGGTTTTAACTATTTTTTGAGGAGGAGGAAAGTAAGGCTTGTTTTTCAAACTGATTAAACCTACAAATATAACGACAGCCAACTAGAGAACAAGTTAAGGCGGAAGAGATGTTGGATCAAAGCATGGCAAGGAATCTAAACGACTATTGAAATGAACATGATCGAAAGCAAAAGATCCAAAATGGGGAAGATAAAGTGAAGAAAAGGGTTACCTCAATTATTGCGACGTAAAGTAGAAAAAAATAAAAAGGAAACTGTCTCCTGCTAAAAAGTAAAAAAGAGATCAAACCACGCGTTACGACTTATGACACCCTGTTCCTACATTAATTGATGCCCCATTTATTATAATAATTTGATACTTTTGGCTAAGATTAAGATCAATCAGGTATTAAATAAATTTTAAATTTTAATCGTGAAAATGAAGGGATTCAACGGAATGAAATTTAATTATAAAATGATAAAGACTTATTCTCATAATCATGTGTACTTTTTAAAAAAAAAAAAGTTATGTGCACTTGAAGGAAACTTCGTTCTTCGACTTCGCTTCTGCTTTCAGCAAAACTGTGGGCTTGTTTTGCTTAATTCCACAAGCCATTGTTACCGTTACGGTACTCTCTCTATTATAAAAGGTCTTAAATTAATTAGGTTTTAAATTCAAATTATTTTCATCATTCGGATTTGCTCTAATTTTATTTTGAATATTTTCTAATACATGCTTAGATTATTTAATTTATCTGCGGGCCGATTACATTGATTATATTTGTAACTGTTTATTTTAAATAATTATTAAATTGCGCTTGACTTACTCAAAATAATAATTAAAAAAAAGTCAACACTTGATTTCCTTCCAACGCCTGACTTTCCACGTTGCTTAGGAAATAATGCTTACACAATCTTCTTTTTTATTTCATAAACTCTGAGGGAGATCAAAATTCAAATCGAAATTTTGATTTTAAAATGTTTAAAATTCAGATTAAATCGTATATTAGGAAACCAAAAAAATAATCAAAATGGAAAACTTATTAAATTTTATTTACATGCAATTAATTTGAAGCCAATTTGGGAGTTCAAATTTAAAAATTACAAAGTTTTTATTCGAATTTCTTAATAATTTATAGAAGGAATATCAATATGAAAGCTTGATCTTTTTCACATTTCGGCTTCATCAGCGAGGCGAAAAGCAAAACAATCTTGAGCCGAATACCAAGTAAAATATATGAAAAGGGATACATACGAGGACTCGCGACAAACTTGCGAAGATTCTTCCTCTGTGTTGGACTATGGGAAAAGGGCAAAAGTTGATAATTAATCAAATATATTTTAGTCAAATCAAAAATGAAAAACGCGGTTTCTCTACTTTAGAAAAAAAAAAAAAAAAAACTATTCTTTAGCACAATTTATGTGAAATTTCTCATAAGAAATTTGAAAAAATTTTCTTTTGGCTTGATAATTAAATACAATAAATAGAGATAATTAATTAAATAGATAAAGTATATAAAAGTGGTTAGATAGTACTACTTTTAATTACTACATATTTTTGTTTATGTTATAATCTACTTCTTTTATGTTAAGATTGTTAATTTATCAGTGTTTATTTTTAGCATGACTTATGTGAAATTTCTAATAAAATAATTTGGAAAATTCTTTCTTTCTGCTGGATAAATTTTTTGTTTTTGAAAGGCTACTTGATAATTGATATATATATATATATATATTCGAAATATCTCATATTGGACATAACTAATTACTACTTTTTTTGTATTATTAATCTACTTATTACATGTTAATTTGTCAATTTATCAGTTTTTAGTTTCAATTTTTATTCAATCTTTAAAAAATAAATCTTACTCCTTTTAATAATTCTGTCCTTCTTGCGACCAAAAGGAAGTCTCTTGGCTATTACTCGCTTTCTTCATTAGAAGAGTAAATGTCTGAACGCGTCCAATTGTCCCGCCAAAAAAAGTCCACAGGGAATCTTCTATGATATTTTTTTGGTCAGAGTCACACGATGCTGACTGGTCGTGGTCGCCATTTCCAATTTCACATCAGCAAAAATAAATAAATAAAGAAAAAGAAAGAGGCAGATCTTGTCTACCAGGTCTCCTGAGACCTGATCTTCGATACTCATCGTATATAAAAGGCACCAAAACCTTCGTCCGAGATGTACATTTATTTTCTCTGCAGAGGAAGGTTGATTGGAGCAACAATAACAACAACCCAATTTTCTGTTCACCGCGTTTAGTCCTAGTTTCGGTGACTTGTTGGAAGTTGAAACCATAATTTTTAACAATAATGGTTTTGCTTTCAGAATGCAGAAGTATAGTAATCTTGCTTTTGTCTTTATCAGTAATTATAGGTTTGTTAAATGGTTCGGGTGTTGAGGCTAGGATTCGCCGGTATAAATGGGAAGTGAAGTACGAGTACAGGTCCCCTGATTGTTTAAAGAAACTGGTTATAACGATCAATGGCCAGACTCCAGGTCCAACAATCAGGGCGCAGCAAAATGATACAATCATTGTTGAGCTCACAAACAGTCTGTTAACAGAGAACGTTGCAATTCACTGGCACGGAATTCGACAGGTAAACTTCTACATAACCTGCCTATTCTCCTTCTCAAATCAATCCACCTGGAGACTTCTGAAGTTAATGCACTCTTGCTTTTTGATTGACAACAGATTGGAACACCCTGGTTTGATGGGACAGAAGGAGTAACTCAGTGTCCAATTTTGCCAGGAACCACTTTCAAATATCAGTTTGTTGTCGACAGAGTAAGTTCCAGGATTGTAAATTTCTGTAACCAGCTTGGTTCAGTTTTCATTTTAGACGAATTTCTGTCAAGAGCTAGACAATGAGTTAACGACCTTCCAATTTTTCTTAAATATGCAGCCCGGAACATACTTGTATCATGCACATTATGGAATGCAAAGAGAAGCTGGGCTATACGGATCAATCATTGTGGCACTTCCTGATGGGCAGTCTGAACCTTTTACCTATGATTATGATCGGAACATCATCCTCAACGATTGGTACCATAAAAGCACTTATGAGCAAGCTGCTGGCTTGTCTGCTATTCCCTTCCAATGGGTTGGAGAGCCTCAGGTGAATGCCAGAAGCTAATTTTTACAAAAAATTGCTCAATCCTCTGCTCTCTTGCAAATTTTTACTAATAATTCTTTATATGATTTTCAGTCACTTTTGATCCATGGAAGAGGAAGGTTTAACTGCTCTAGTCTAACCATTCCAACTCTAGATACTGGTGTTTGCAATACCACAAATCCAGACTGCGCCCCTTTCGGGTTGATAGTGGTCCCTGGAAAAACATATCGATTGAGAATCTCCAGTTTGACTGCTCTATCGGCCCTTAGCTTCCAAATTGAGGTAATTTTCTTTCCTCTCCACTTCCACACCTCCACAACTCTACCTTGCTTGTAATAAGATTATAAGATGGTTCAAAATTTTTCTGTTACTAAATCTGAATTCAAATTATGTTGTGCAGGGCCATAATATGACAGTTGTTGAAGCTGATGGGCATTATGTTGAGCCATTTGTAGTACAGAACTTGTTCATTTACTCAGGGGAGACATACTCAGTCCTAGTGAAAGCCGATCAGGATCCTACAAGAAACTATTGGATTACATCAAATATTGTTAGTCGACCTGCCAACACCACTCCTGGTCTAGCCATTTTCAATTACTACCCAAATCATCCAAGGAGATCTCCTCCAACAATTCCTCCCGCTGCCCCTGTCTGGAACAACACCCGCCCTCGAATGGCGCAGAGTCAGGCCATCAAAGCTCACCCAGATTACATCCACACTCCGCCTTCACTTTCAGACAGGGTAATAGTATTTCTCAATACACAAAACAGGATAAATGGAAACGTCCGCTGGTCTGTCAACAATGTCTCTTTCACACTTCCCCACACTCCGTACCTAATTGCACTCAAGGAAAATTTAACCCATGCCTTCGATCAAAACCCACCTCCTGATGGATACGATTTCTTGAACTATGATATCTTCGAGGAGCAAAAAAACAAAAATGCTACTTTAGGCAATGGGATTTACAGGCTGAATTTCAACTCGACTGTGGATATTATACTTCAGAATGCAAACACCATGAATAAAAATAACAGTGAGACGCATCCCTGGCATCTCCATGGGCATGATTTCTGGGTTTTAGGCTACGGAGAAGGAAAGTTTGATAGGTTCAATGATCCAAGGAAGTACAATTTGGTGAATCCAATTATGAAGAACACAGTGCCCGTACATCCTTATGGCTGGACAGCTCTGAGGTTTAAAGCTGATAACCCAGGAGCGTGGGCATTCCATTGTCATATAGAATCTCATTTCTACATGGGAATGGGAGTTGTGTTTGCCGAAGGCATTGAGAAGGTGGGTAACTTACCGTCCTCTATTATGGGCTGTGGTGAAACTCAAGGTCTCTATAGGCCTTAGCGCATATCGTGTCATCCGATCAAGAGAACTTGGTCTTACCTTGTACTGGCGGTATACTCAAAACTAGTGCCAACAAGAACAAGAATGATTCTACCTCAAGATCAGTTACCATGGAGGTTGACGGAACCTTCATCATAAGAGAAATGGTTTTTTTTTTTTTTTGGTTCGAATCTCAGCTATGGTCAAAGAGGCAACCAATCACAACATATGAGAACCGTATATGCCTTTTTTTTTTTTTGTTTCATTGTATTAATTCTTTTACGAATCTAAGTAGATTTGTTCTTCCAATCATATGTTGTTAATATTATTGATTATATAAAAAAGTGAAATGAGGTCCTGTATTTGTATTTGTGAATTAGTACATGAATTCAACGTTAAGGAAGTTTACAGTGTAGATTCATTGCACCCAATGTTGACTTCAAAAGCAACCCCGTCTGACTGCGTTTTGGCAGCATCTCCTGATAAACATGTAACCATGAAAAACCTCTCCAGTTTGATAATGAAAAAGTGGCATCGGCCGTGACCACTCCTCATTAGAATAGTCACCCGCCATTTCCCTTCATTTGCCATAAGAAGAAAAAAATGTCATGTTGAAAAATCTAAAATTGTATCATTAGTTGGAGTATGTGATTTTTCTAGTCAACTTTGGAAAGCTTGCGGGGCTTTTTTTTTACTTCTTCAAATGCGGAAAAAAAAGAAAACAATTTTTTTATAAGCAATATCCATAAGACGTTTTTTACAATAAATCTCTTTATAATTTTAATTGTTTTTAGCCAAAAGAATTAAAATTTAGATAAAATTACCCTTAATAAAATCGACTCATTTATTTAGCTCCCCGTCTCAACCCGAAACCTATTAACGGGTCAAGTATGTTTAGTTATGTGCTTCAAACAAACTTATATTCTTTGAGCTTTTCTCGCCAAACTATTCATCTCTGAAGTATTGCGTGATTAGTTTTTAGATATTGCGTGACTATTTTGTCAAGGGAAAAAAAGACGAACCCAAGAGCATCACATCCCAGATCGACAAAGGGCAGGAGCAAAACCATTATCGAATAAAACAACATTAAATACAAATTTCTCCCGCCACCAAGGCAGAGGCAGATCGTCACGTGGGAGGAATTTTTGACTCAGAGATAAGGAAAAACACGTAAATCAGTAACCGAAGACAAATGAATAGGGGAAGCCCTCAAAACTCACAACGGGAAATACAAGACACTAACACAAACAAGAACTCTAAAAGAACAAAACATAGCCAAAAAAGAAAACTCCTAAGACCCAACCAGAAACCAAAGTCACGCAATGCCTTACTAACAAGTCACGCAATGCCTATCCACTAGTCACGCAATGCTTTACTAAAAATTAGTCATATAATGCTTAAACACTAGTCACGCAATGCGTGACTGACTTTGGGTTGCGTGAGACATTAACTTTGAGGGAACAAAACATAACTAGAAAAGAAGACTCCTAAGACCCAACCAGAAACCAAAGCGTGACTGACTTTGGGTTACGTGACTAGTGTTTAAGCATTATATGACTAATTTTTAATAAAGTATTGCGTGACTAGTGGATAGACATTGTGTGACTTTGGTTTTTGGTTGGGTCTTAGGAGTTTCTTTTCTAGTTATGTTTTGTTTCCTCAGAGTTCTTGTTTGTGTTAATGTCTTATTTTTTCCGTTGTGAGTTTTGAGGGCTTCCCCTACTCCTTTGTCTTTGGTTACTGATTTACGTGTTTTTCCTTACCTTTGAGTCGAAAATTTCTCCCACGTGACGATCTACCTATACCTTGGTGGTGGGAAAAATTTGTATCTGATGTTGTTTTCTTTGGTAATGATCTTGCTTATGCCCTTCACCGATCTTGGATGTGATGCTCTTGGGCTCGTCTTTCTTTTCCTTAACAACGAGTCAAATTATTGAGTTTTTCTTCTTCTTTGCGTTGGTTTATGGTGTTTGGATTCCTTTATGCTTAGCTTCTCTGCTTGATCATTCAGGGAGTTTTAGCTGGTCATTTCTGGAGTTGTTTTTCTGTGCCTTATGGTGTTTGAGCAGAGAGAGAAAGTCAGATTTAATTTTAAAATTTTTATATAGATGGCGGGATAAAGAAAATTGAAACTATTTTAATTTGTCTGAAATTATTTAAAGGGTATTCTTGTCAAGTTCTGTCAAAAATTATTTAAAAATAGTTAAAATTATAAAGACGATCATTTTTTAAATACTCTTATTACGAAGATTATTTCTCACAATTTTATCAAAAAAGAATCGTGCCTCCAAATTTTCGAAATGAGAGCCTCACAAATGATATACACTAGGTCTAGGTTGCTACATATCGTCAACCAATTATATTTTGTATATTTCTAGTTTTATTATATTAGTATTTGGGCTTCTTGGTTTTTCTTGAAGGAGTAGAACAATTTTCAATGTTACCTTTTTGTCAGTACTTGATGAGTACCAAATTTACTACCAACCCTGATTTTGAATTCGTTTGGCATATAAAATTATCGAAAGAATAGGATAAATAATAAAAAATTAATTGAATTAGATAATACTATCTTATTCTATGTTTGGTATGTGCATATTAAAAATAAGATAATATAATTTTTATCATATATCATATTTGATGTATGCAAAATTGAGGGTAGGGCAGGATCATTTTTTTTCATCAGTCAAAATTACCCTTCCTTGTACTTATAGTATATTGACTTAAGTCAATTTTAAATGTAAGGTTTAAGAGCAAAATAAAAATATATATATAAAAACACTTAGTCATTTACCATTCGATCCCATATAATTAAAAATAATTCTCCTCATCCTATACTAAGACGATAACTAATCATCTTTGTAATCCAATTCTCTATTTTAATTGCGTACCAAACATGAGATAAAATTCTGATTATCCAATTCTGTCCACTATTCTACGTACAAAACAACATCCTTAGCCCGACGTTTCATTTCACGCTTCGTCCTTCCTTGGGGCAAACTTGCCAAGGCCTCGTAAAACTGGAAAATGGGCCACAATCAGTATGTCGGCCTAGCCTTAAGTCACCCGAGACTAAAAACTAAAAAGAGTAACCTCGACCAATGAAAACGGAAGAACCTTAAGAAGCCTGGCCCGCAAAGTATGAACGCAGCCACAACTCAACAAAAAGTTGCTCGATTTGTGGCCATCAGGTATAGAAGCTGGGCCCGTCGAAAAAGCTTTCTCTTTAAATTTGAAGAAATTCAGTGATAAGTTGACCGGGCAAACCTTCTTCAAATGAGTATAGGGATATAATTGGGATAATCATTTTATTCCCCTTGTTATTGAAAAATTTATTAGTTGGAATAGCTCTATATGCCACTGTAATTAGAGCCTTCCAATTTTGGCAAACGATTCCACTATCCCTAAGATTGATAATTGGCATGCGAATAATCCCAACAGATTAAGCTAGGTAAGTCAATGAGCACACATTTACGTAAATGCAACAGTTAGTGAAGAGACTGATTGATTCCTCTCTCATTTACAGCACTAAATTTTTTCTTTATCCCCTTTAGACACTGCAACAATACAACCTCTCACCATACAAACAGTCACTTGAACTCTTTTTAACGAAATTTTTTAACCACAAAAAAGAAAAAGACTTAACAAACTTTGACTCATTTGACTAAACAGAGATTAACGGTGAATCAAAGCTAGGAAACAGAAAGCAAACCTGCACTTCGTTTTACACACATCAGAGAAACACGTTATCAAATCCTTCAAAGACCGTGGTGATCTTCGATCTCAGGCATAGGCGGCTTGACCTGATCAGTCGTGACGTGATTCACCTGGCTCAATTCACAAGCACCATGCTCATTCAAGGCTTCACAAGCCCCATCTATTCCCGCCCTCGTCGTCTCATGTCCACCACCTAAAATCGCATCATTCGCCGCCGCCGTAGGATGAACATGAGGAAACGGCAAGTAAATGCTATGCACTATAATATTCAAATTCCTCACCACATCAGCAACCTTAATCCTCACATAGTTAATCCTCGTTTGACCCCTCATAACCCCTCCTCCCGCCGTCGTCACCACCAAAGTCTGCCCCCTATCCAATGTCGTCAACGTCGTCCCCACTGGAAGTCTCTCCAGATCCGCAATAGTCAAAAGCTGGTTCGGCACGATATGGTACCTTATGTTGTTGATGTAAGAGTACGAACCAGAGAAGATTGACACGTCATCAAGAGCGAAGATAGTGGCATTGTTGAGGGAAACGAGTTCGGCGTACTTGATTTTCATAGCGAGTGAGAGAATGGAGAAGCCGTTGTTTCTCAGCCGTAGGATGGCGTCTCGAAGCATGAAACGCATCAGAGCGACATTTTGCTGTTGAGGAAGTTGGTTGTTGTGGTTACGATCGTAGTGGAACGGGAAAGACAGTGACGTCATCCGTTCAACGTCACAGGAGAAAGGCGAGAGAGGTGAGATGTAGCCTTGGAGGCCGTGGATTATGATTAGGCCGTTGTTGAAGAGATCTGGATGAGTGATTTCAACTCCGCCGATGAAGATTTTGTGAATGGTGGTGTTTTGGTGGTTGTCTAAGGTGGCGGTTACGGTTATGCAACGGCCGGGGCTGAGAGTTTCTATTTTGGTACCGAAGGTGAGTTTACTGAGGTAATCGATGGTGAAGAGGCCGTAAACCATGTGTTCACGGAGAAGGGAAGAGGTGGAGCAAGAAATGCATGTTCGGACCGAGGAATCGGAGGGAGCAAAGATAGTGTAAGGACCAGACAAAGCGGTGGCGGTGGTGGAGTCACTGGAGAGAGAAGGAGCGGCGGTGGCTAGCTCGTTGAAGCCAAGGTGAGAGAGGATTGGAGCTAGGAGGGAAGTATGGGAGAAGATTGTGTGGTCTGGGAGGTCTACAGGTGGTTGCGGCGTTGGTGAGGTTTCGAAGAGTGGTGGTGGTGGAGAGGTGGCGGAGGTCAGAGTTGGGTCGAGAGTGGAGTGGGAGATGGTGAGGAAAGAGAGAGCGAGGAAGATCACGATATTCAGAGAAATAATCGCCATTTCAGAGAAGAAAAAAAAAAAGAAAGAGATGAAAAATGAGGGAAGGAGAGAGTGTGGAGAGGTATATATAGGGAGGTGGTTAGGGGAGGCTGCTGGTATCGGGAAATGAAGAGCCTGACGGTTTTGGGGTGGATTTGTTATGAGTTTAGATTTCTGTTATTTTCTGGCGGGAACGAGGAGAAGGAAGGAACAAACGGCTTTGGTTGCGGTTGGAGAATTGCGGTTTCGTTTTTTTGATGACACGGACACCTGATCGAAATGGATGGACGCGCGAAGAATCTTTATCAGACTTATATCCAACGGTAAATAGGAGAGGCAAACGCTTCTTTTTTGGTGATCAATTCAAATATGTCATCAGACTCATCAAAACGGGTTAAAGTTGGCATCGGTACGGTTCGTTGTTTTATGATACGTTGATGGAATGGAGCTTATCAGACGGGCGATACAATTGTCAGCGCTTACTCCAACGTTCGATTTTACCATCTGAACCTCATTCTCTTGTATTTCGAAATTTTGTAGGAGTAACATTGCCTAAATATGTTTGCAAATAGTTCTATTCTTTGGATCGTTATTGGCCTTGGAAACTAATAAGCTAAAAATTGGTCAGTGTTGCATCACCTTTATTTGAAGCATGTACAAATTGTTCTAAAATAGTACCCATTACTCCACTAAAATTTCTTTTGCATACATAATATCACGAGATATACAATCCTCTTTAATTTCAGAGGTCCTCACCTCTGTTAGCTCCAAATTCAAATAAAAATACTTAAATCGATACTTGAAATGCTAATCAATGAATTTACTTATCTTATTATTAATTTTAAAATATATATATATATATATATATATATATATATATATACACGCGCGCGCATATACGTAAACACTTTCAAGAGACCTTTTTCGAAGTGCGATGATATCACCAGTTTGCTAATTAAGCACGTTTCACGACACCGGGGAATTGCGCTGATGTGAGCGTGCTATGTGGCAATGCGTGAGACTTCACACTTTGCCATGTGGCGCATCTTCGTTAATACACTAAGTGCCACGTGAAAATGCGTGGAGGTTTCTCATCCTACGTCCGCACTTGCTTCATGGCACATCACTGTTGATGTTCATATTTTCGAATTGTATAATATCAAAATCGAGAGCTATGAACAAAAATCAATTTTAAAAAAAAAATGACAAAAACGCCTAGTATAATTGTTTTATTTAATATTAAATTTTAAATTTGAATTTTTCCTTTCTATTACTAGCAATTAGATAAAAAAAACCCTAACTACATTTGTTTACAAAATTAATAATTACTCCGATATTCATATTTCATTATATTGACTTTATATTATTTTAAAAATTGACGTCATTATAATAAACTATATAAAAAGATTTATTTGTCGTTGTAATATTTAATGAATAATAAATTATTTTAATATGCATGCGACAAATTACAATTAAATCATAATCTAACACGTTTGTCATTTTTTTCAAATTACGTCTTCCATTAATATTGGTATGGATACTCAATTATTGCGGTCGAAGATCTTAATTTAACATACATCTAAAATTCTCTTAAATATTTTAAATTATAAAAAATCATCAAATTTTGTGTTATATAAAAAAAAGGATAATTCTTTCGCATCCAATATCAACATTTTAAATTAAAACATCACATTTCAATTGTTGAAGTATTCTTTTCAAGATTAAACTTTTTTCATATAATATATTTGTTTTAATTTATAATATTACTTATTATAATGATAGGATCCTTTCCCTTATCTTTTTTTTATTATTATTTGAAGGAGAAAGATTTTAACTTGAAATCTCACTGTGATTAGAAAGCTCTCCACTAGAGGAGGACCAACTTTCAAAGGTACAAGTGAGCATAGCAGAAATTTCAGGCATTACGGAGAAGAACATGTTGCAAGCTTCACCAAGCAAAAAAAGAGTTGACCCCTGCCTTAGAGATTATCTGGAATCTTCAGAATTAACTCCAAACTGTGGGGAATCTGCCTCGTCACCACAACTTTTGGTTTATGGAGTTATTTTGACATCCGTCAGCAACAGAAAGTGAACACTAATAAAACAACAGTAGCAATAAATACTCACCAATTGGAAAAAACAAAATATCTCTTCAAAATCCCTAAATTACCCACCCAAACTTATAAATTGTCTAATTGAACCTTTCTCGGGCCTGATTTGTCATCATTTGAATGGCGAAACTCAATGCATATTGTCAATTTGTCATTCAAGGGCCACAACCTTTTTTCTTTATTATTTTTGGTAATTAGTGACAAATACTTTATTTTGTGGCCTATAAAGTGTCTTTATGTTGCTAGACATGCAAGGCAAGCACAGACAGGCAGCCAGCCTGCGCTTTGTTCTTTTGTTCCCAATTAGCAGAGTAAAGTTTGCAGATTCAAAAGGCTTTCAAAGGAAAAAAAAGGAAAAATCCACTGCCTTTGCTTCTCAATTTGCTCCTTGTTTTCTCCTCATGGAAAATAAGCCAGAGATGAAAAGGATAGAGGATGTAACAAGATGTCAAGTGACATTCTCTAAACGTAGGAGCAGCCTCCTAAGAAAAGCTAACGAAATCTCTGTTTTCTGCGACGTTGATGTTGCGCTTGTCGCCTTTTCCCCCTCGGGCCGCGTTAGCAAATTTTGCAGCCGGGAAAGGTCATAAATTTTACTATGTTAATTAATTACTTGTTTAATTTACTTTGCATAATTTGAAGGAAGCCCTTACTAATTTTATTGTTTGTGTCATTTGTAATAGGATTGAAGATGTGCTTGAACGCTATGTCAAGCTAGCACCAGATAAAAGATACCAGTATGAAATTTACCATTAACATTTTATTTTTTTTTAATTCTCTCTACTTTATTATAAATTCTTTTTTACTTGTTACTTTCGATGGTGCTAATGGGTTTGATGGGTATACTTCAAAATGGATGGTGAAACAGACATGTAAGGTGTCTCGAGGTAATTTTATCTTCTTTTATAAAAAAATTAATTAATTATAAGTTATTAAGAAAGTTTGATTAATTTTGCTTGAAGTTTTTATTTTGATTATTGAGAGAATATAACATCAAATGAATGCAGTGGAAGTTACAGAAGATGAAGCAGCTAGACGACATAAGGGAAGATGAAAACAAGCTGCTTCACCTGGATAATCAGTTTGTTACTTTCTATCTCTTTTTCTCTCATACCTTCGATTATTTGCAGGAATATTAATTTTGGTTTTGTCATGTTATATAATTTATCCATATGAAAATTAAATCAGTTTTGTTTTTTTTTTTAATTCTAGATATTACGGCCTTCTGTTAATTTTTTTTTTCTATAACTCAAAAAAGTATAATTATCTTTGCATGCATCAAATTATTCAACTTAATCTTTTTGGTTGGACTTGTAAATCTCATTTGTAGTGTGTACACGTATGAGTTATCTTTTCTCTTGATTATCTAAGAAGTAAGATGATTTTGGATTTGGACCTAAAATTTGACTCAATAAATAATAGGAATATATATTTCCCAATTTAAAGAGACATTTTTTGTGAAATTGTTTTTTAATAATTATATATTTATTTTAATTTATTTATGCACCTAAAAATTTAATTTAATAATAAATGCATGAATATCTCTCTCTCAAAATTAATTTCTCCTTCTCCAATTAAAAAATAATATTTTATTCACATCATAATTACAAATTATAAACCATTGATAGTTTGTCCGTGAATTGATCCGATAGTAATTTACCATATTATATATTAAAAGGACACTAATAGATGAAACAAATAATGGAGCTAGTAGTAATCTTGTATGAAGTATCGCTTAAACCAAAAAAAAAAGTTAATGCCTAAGCATTTTTTCTTCTGTAATTTTTTATATCGGTAGCTCAATTTTGACTTAAATTATATATTTATATATATATATATATATATATTTATAAAGGAAATCTAAATTAGACTTTATATCCATTTACCTATGCCTGATTTTTAAGTTTAAACTCCACTATTTCAAAGTACACTTAAATTATCTTTTAATTTTTAATCTATAACGTGTTGTTGCTTATTTTATTACTTTGAAAATAAAAGGTAAAAAAGTGTTATTGATTTAAATGTAATAGGATATAATTTTTTAAATAATCTTTTATAAATAGCAAAATGTGCCGTGTGTTGTTATTAATATTACAAAATATAACTTTATTAATTGATGATACGGTTTGAATTAATATTGTTTTTAATTACTTTCTTTAATAAATTTTTATTTCATTTTTTATCATTTACTTTTCTTTTAAAGATTTGAAAAATCACACAATAAATAGTAAAAAGGAAACAGGAAAAATAATAATTAAAGAAAGCCTTGTTTTTTTTTCCTACTTTTTCCCCCTTCCTTGGAAAGATTTATGCGAACAAGTTTTGCGAATAAAATCATACACCCACTAAATTGGTATTAATAAGACCAATTGGTCAGCAATATAATGTCATATATATAAATTATATCAATTAATTTTTTTTGAGTCATTGATCATGGAAATTTTCTTTGTAATGCTTAAATGATATTAAGTGTTAAGTGATTATATTCTAATAAATTTCACTTTGGTTTGGATGTATGCATTCTTTTTCTGGTCCACAACCCCTGCTGATCGACTGCCTGCAGAATCAAAGTAAATAAACAACTTCTTGAGTCTCTTATAATTTGAAGGTTGATTAACTTCAATCATATTTTGATAATCTTACCTGGCTATGATCAATATTTTTTTCAGAATCTGGAGCTACAAATCAAGAAAACTACAATAGAGCTGGAAATCTTGCAAACCAATCTCAAGTAACTCTACTATGGCAAACCCCTGTCTATAGCCTTTATAAAACTATTTTTTAAGTACTCCATTGCTCGAATTTGTTTATTTTTTTTCACATTATTTGATTTAATCTTGAAGGGAGTATGAGCTGGACAATGAAGAGGGTGCTTCACTTGCTCAAATCTTGTGGTGTGAGAAAAACCTGAAAGCTACACTACAAGGAATCATGGATAGGAAAGTAAGTTCTAGTACTATCTATATATCTATAAATACATACTTTATCTTATTCATTCACAAAAAACAGCAAGCAATGAGAAACTCTGCCCATGTTTATTATGCTTCTTGCAGAAAAGGTTGCTTAATGAAACGTACCCATCACTTGGGCAAACAAGGCTTCAGGTACCAATTATTGAAGACAACCAAGTAACTAAAATAGTTTAAAAGGAAAAATTACATTTTTTTTTGGTTGTTTTTTATCTGCAATAATATGCATAACATTAACATCAGAGGGATTGAAATGGTGTTGCAGAGACGAGGACAAACCCCATTTGCATACAACTTTCCTGGGAATCAAGTGCTCAACAGAGCAAGGCAAAACCTGAATTCCAGGAGTCGATTTCTAATGCAACACAATCCTAGGGCTTGGCCGTACAGGTTAATCAAATAACCCCATCGTATACAATTTATCAATGAGTGTTATCATTATTCAAAGTTGGAATATCCAATGCATATCAATTAATACTTTTAGTGGGAATAAATTTGCATCTGGTAATGCTTTCCTGAAGCCTTTGGTAACATTGTGCTAAGTTTGTTAATTATCAACTTATAAGAAGAAAAATATTCATTAATACTGTGGTTTCCTGCATTGGAGTATTTATGAAAAATATTCAACCAAAAAAAACCAAATCAAAGCAAGAAGAAGTTCAATTGTTCATTTAAAAATCAGTGGAAGATTAAACATGTAACCCCGAGCAAGCATCTCTTTGCAGCTCCAGGGTTCATAGTAGTCGACTAGACCAGCGATATCAACCTAGAGGGATATCAGTTGGTGTACCTGGTGCATCCAGCAGCTTTGCATTCAACCCTTTGGCTGCTAGTTTCCCTGCCATTTACCAACACCCTTCTTTCACTCAGCGAACTGAAATCCCACCAACTTACCATCCAATCCAGGTACTGATTTCGTGCTATACAATTCAAGGTCAACCCCTAATAAGTGGTTAAGTGCTAAACTGATAATCAACCAACTTTACATAAAATTTTGTAGCATCAACCTTTTTTATGGGATCCGACTGCTGCTAGTATTCAAAATTTGCAGTTAGGGGTGTATGGAAACTCATCCATGGTAAGTAAACTTTTCTCTGAATTTTATATTCTTTAATTTATTCTCCATCTCACTGATAATTTCCACAAATGTTGTCAAAGTATAGCATCAAGCAATCATAGGGAATCCTGCTTTGCATTGTGTTCCTTATCAGCCACTGGGAACATTAGGAACCTCAAATCTGGTACGTTATGGCAGCCTAGACCTAGACCTTTGTTAGTCTACCAAAGAAGCAGTAGTTGAGAAGATTATTTAATCTATCTGTAATTGATAATTGCTACAAACTGTTTCAAAAAATCACAGTACCAACCAGTAATGCCTGGTATTCTGGATCAGCAGCTGGGAGTGCTGGGAAGCTCATCTGTGGTATGTGATGGCACTCTAATCAGTTACTAGTTCATCTAAAGGAGTAAAAACTGTAGAGATTACCTTATATTAATAATATTATCAAATCTGCTCCAGTAACTGCTGATTACAACTAAATGTTTGGAAATTTATAGCAGCAACTGATGAGAGAGGATCGGATAACACCTGGTATTCCTAATCAGCAACTAGGAGCTTTAGGTGATTCATTTCCGGTATGTAATGGCAACACGAACTCTTAATCTATCACTTTCTGTGGAAAAGTCAGCTAATTTCAAGTTCAGCACTTAAATTATACTTTGCATTTCAGTCTTTGCCTTGCCACTGATCTACCAATGAATTATAGGATCAATCTTTGATGGGAGTGGGCACGACACCTTATGCTCAATTCCAGCAGGCAGGAGTTTTAGGCAGCCCATCTGTGGTATTTGATGTCATTCCAGATTGTTATTTTCTGATTCCATGTGAAGCATGTGTATCATTCAAATCCTGTGAGAAAACTCTTAAACTTGATAAGATTCTGAATTTTGGTTCATGCTACTTTAGGAAAGGCTTGCAAATGTTGAACCTTTAGGACCTCAAAAGAATCCAACACCAACTTCTTACCATGATTACGTAAGTTTCTGATTTCTACATGAATCATTTATCTTTGAATTATTCTCAAGGTTCCAATCTACTTATCTGGAAGATACTGTATTATTTTGAAAGCAGAACAAGTCCAACACGCATAAGGATGTGTCGTCACTGCCATCCACGTCTCAGCTTCAAGTCGATCCTAATGAAATGAACTTGCACTTGCTAGGCAGCCCTAGTTACAATACTACTCAGAATATGGTTGCTACACCCCTTTTGAACTCTGAGAGGTATGTCATCAAAATATCCACTATTAGCATTTTTTATACACATTAAAGGTAGTTCATTTGATGGAATTCCTCTGCAATTGTCCTTTCAGGGTTTCCTCTGAACCTGTCTTCACCAATAATATTGGATCCATCACCACCCCCACCCACGGAGATGGTGACAATGCAAACAATGGCAGCAGCGGTGGTAATAGCAACAGCAATAATGGTAACAACGGCATTGACAACTGTGACACAAATGAGAAACATCCGGCATGCCTTGGTCAAGAGAATCCACCTCCAGAATCCCCAACTGACTCGATGTTTCTTAATAGCCTTTTAAATGAGGTGAGAACAGAGTTAAATAGATTAGGTGTATGCAACTTACTTTCTAATCCAAAAGCTTTCAGAGCTTCTTTTAATGGCTCACTTGGCACACATACCATCCACAGCCAATACAAACTATTTATTTTCTTGGAGTAACATACCTCCAAGTTTGCTTTATATGCAAAACTATTGTCTTAATTAAACTGTATAGAACTTTTAGCCTTTAATATGGAATCTAAACATGAATTTTTTTGGTGAACAGGCTGCAATTGAAAATGACACATCACAACCTGCAGGAAACCAGGAGGACAGCGTCATAGATTGGGATGGCTTTACATTGGCAGAAAACCTGAACTTGGAAGACTTTGAAATTTTATTTTGAGCAATGACAAATTTAGGACTCAGATTGCAGTTGTTTTCCCTCTGAGCCTTCAGAATTAGGTAATGAAATAAGATACTGCAAGGAATAATGTAGATCTTGAACATGACCATGACCATGATGATGCTTGTTTCTCATCAGTGTTTCTTCTATAATTTAGTTGATACTGACTCTCCAAAGATGCAGACCATTCATCGATTTCATTGCTTGAAAAATGTTTAATCACTGCCAAAATCCATAAACGCTTTTTGTCAGGTATATCATATACTATGTTTTTCCATTTTTTATAGGCTGTTATAGGTTACGTCTAATTGCAGCCATAAGCATAGTATATAGTGTAGATTGCTATTAACAAACTATCTTCCATCACAATATTAGTTGGGTCTGTCAACATATTATGGCAGTTCTAGTGAATTATTTGTTAGACGTAGGCTCTTAAAAAATTAATTTTATTATTTATTTACTAATTAAATAAATTATTAATTAATTTTTGTGTCACATGTATTAATATTATATTAATTAATGGATATTTTATTTATTAATGACATATATAATATGACCTTAATTTATTTGATCATATTATTAAAAAACTATTTTAATAGTTGCTAAGCTGTTAGGTAGGGAGTTATAATTTTTCAGTTTTTTATTTATCAAAATTGTACTTGATTATATATAAATGTGACAAAATATTTAAACTACACTTGTTGCCAAAGGAAAACCTTTGGATTTGGTGAAGGATCCATATAGAAATTAGTGGAAATTAGTGGGTGATGAATGGGGTTTGTGATGTATATTTCAGCAACTTTTAGTTATTGAAATTACATAAATTGTTACTAAAAATTTTTTAAAAAAAAAAATATCATGTACAATATATATATATATATATATATAAATATATAACACAATTCGTTTGCAATTTTTAATCATCTCGACCAAAGTATCTAACTGGACATGAAAACTTCCACGAAGAAAAAATTGAATACACAACCAAATTTCAAATAGGTCTCTGACCACCCAAATTCATCAAGCCTAAGGCAAATTTCACGATTTATGGTACTGAACTAATCTACACTAAGATGCGGCAGGTTGCTCTCATAGTTTGCACCTTCACCGGTAGATGGCATTTGAGGGCAATTTGATGCTGTCTCAACCTGCTGCTGTGATACCACAACCTGGGGAATGCTTGGACCTGCAATATCCTGCTCCAAAAATGCACATGATCCATATCCATTGCCAGTTAATTTTCTTACCTTTTATGTTTATAAATAAATATCCTTGCTAGGATAGTTAGGGTTTTTAGAAATTAGAATATAATCAACTACCTTCATTAGAGGAAATGATGTAGGAGACATGAACGCAGAAAGCAGCTCCGTTGAAGTGTAGTTGTGATGCCAAGGTGAAAGACAGTCGTTACTGGAGGTGCTGACATGGCACCCGCCCATGTCACAAGCATCAACGGTCATATTTGCACCATGTGGCATAGGATCATAAATGGTACTTGAGGATTGGTTCCTGATCAGCATTTCATTATCAAGAATTCAAAACCTAAAGGTTTTTAATATATTTGAAAAAGAAAATAATAAATTTGGATGCTAATTTATACCTAACAGGAATACAAGAAGATTCAGATCCCGCACAATATTGAGTTGGGTTCTGTCCATTCTCTGGCAACCAACCCACAACCTCATTTCCAAAAGAGCTTGGCTCCCCTTCTTGTGAATCCAAGAATATCTACATGATATATACAAATATATATTGAAGATTAGTGCTTAATAAATTAGAAGATTGAAAGGCAAAAATTCTCTATTTTAGGATCATCTATTTGTCATAGCTGCCGATCGATAAAATGTTCTAAGCCATATAAAATATCTGATTAATTACCTGTACAGTGGACGGATCACTGAAAGTAGATAAATGGTTACTCATGAGATAATTCTGCAGAATGAAATTGGGAGAATTATGTTAAGGAGGTGGATAAATTTTGATTTAAATCGATCATATATTAGTCCAAAACCCTATTTAAAGGAAATCAATAGGGACAAATATCTACCTTTCTCTGATTAACACGTGTCAAAGCCTGTTCTAGGTTCTTTTCACATGATTCAAGCTCCGCCATGGAATTGAGAGTCAAGATATCAGGCTCGTACACCCTTAAATTATGCAAGTTATTCAAGAAATAATAATCAAATATTAAAATTCACTTGAAACACAAAGCAACACCAAAGAAGGAAAGAAAATGCTGTATTAGCTAAATTTAATGTTCTAACCTTAATTGTTCCTGCGCCATTTGAAGCTGATGTTGCAAGTTACTGATTTCACGTTGGATTTCCTAGATAATTTAAAGCAATGCAACTTAAGATTAGGTCTAAGATATCATTATAAGCTGCAATTAAAAAATAAACGTCAGAGAAAATAAATGAATAGAATTGTTGAAAAGGAGATAAGGAAAAAAATTAAAATGTGTTAATTTGTACCTCCACATTTGAGTTAGTAGTGGTAGAACTGCATGAACACACATTAATTTCAATTAGAGATCTCGATATAAAACAAGGACCAGGAATAGTAAAACAAAATAAAATAAAAAGAAGAACCTAGCAAGTTGAAGAGCAATCTCATTTTCAGCTTTGAGTTTCTTCAGGGTGCTGAGCAAAAACTGCAACATGAAAAGGAAGGATCAAAATGAACATATTCTTAATTTATATTTTGTTGTAAGGCCACCATATTTATTTGGAAGCATGCACCATAGCTAGGTTAATTACCTCTTTATTCCGAACCAAGCTGCAACCAGAAAGAAAATTCCAAAGAGAAAAATTTTTGCATCAATATTTTATTTTGTTCTTTGAAAAGATCATAAATTGATGAATACAAATTTAACCATTGGAATTGAATCCAAATACAGTTAATTATACCGTAGGAGGGGTAACATACCTTCCTCTATCCTGATCTGGCAAATTTATGTATCGGCTAAGCACATCTTCGATTCTACAAAAATTTAATCATCCCATTGAACATCACTCCACATAAACATAAAAATCTAATGCAAATTATTCACCCCAAAGCACTTAAAAAGGTGGCAATCAGATATTTATATATCAATGGCTAGTTGAAAGAAAGTTACATATATATTAATGCATATACATGGATACGTACGTACCTTCTTTTTCCCGAAAAATGGCTGAGACGACCAGATGGTGAGAACATAATGAGAGCAATATCGATGTCACAAAGGATTGAGAGCTCGTAAGCTTTCTTGATAAGTCCATTTCTACGTTTGGAGAAGGTGACCTGTCGATTTGTATTGTTCTCTATCCTTTTGATCTGAAGCTTAACGCGACCCATGATTCAAAACAAAAAAAAGCTCTATCAAGAAGGAGATAAAAACACAAAAAACGAAGAAGTTAGAATAGATCCTATTTCTTCTGCTTTGAAGAGAAAAAATAAAAGTGTCAAGTGATGGAGAATTTATCAAATAAAATAATAGATAGATAGATATATAAAAAAAGAGAAAGTCCAAGAATGCAAGAGGAGAAATACAAAGGATTTCCGTATTACAAGGAAATTAAACATACAAGGCAAGATTTGAGCAGTAAGCAAAATTTTACAGACAAAAATAACCTTTGGTTTGATGTTTTCACATTTGGCACTCAAGTTTTAACAGGTGATTTTTGTCCTTCAACAGTCCGCAGGAAAAGATTCAAAGCATGGGTGCAAAAAGACAGGGTCGTGGACTCGAGAGGTTATAGTAATAGTCTGCCTTGAAGAGTGCAAGAGTTGGTTTTCGAAATAGTGAATGGACGATATTATTAACTCCCTCTGTTGATAATCAGCAATCCTATAATTGGATGTTTCGGTTTCATCACATGCACGCCGAAGTCCCCAACATTTGTTATGCCAATATTCATGGCTCATATTTTGCCTGATCACGGCGGGCCCAAAAGGCCCTTAAAGATTGGAGCCTTTCAATCTGGCCCATAAAAATCAGGATGGAACAGAAGCCTCTTATCCATATCCAACGAACAACATTTCCCTCCAAGGGGGTCCCTTTTTTCCCTACCCCAACTCCCAACCTAAGCAACTGCTTTTCAAAAATCTCAAACTCAGGCTCTAGATAGGCTCCAATCTCCAAATCCAAAGAACCAAAGAAAATGGCAACCTCTGCTTTAACCATTGCAACTGCAAAGCCGCTGACCCATCATTCCTCCTACGTCAAGTCCCTTCTTTCACCGTCATTTTCTTGTTCTTGTTCCTCTTCCTTGCCGCCTCCAAATGAAGTGAAACTCTCTTTCAAGTCCGAACCTGCTGCAGCCAAGAATTGTGTTTTCAATGTGGGTGTTGGGCTATTAGCAGCTTCAGTTCTTGCTTTCTCACCATTGGATGCTGATGCCACCAGGGTTGAGTACTATGCAACCGTAGGGGAACCTCAATGTGAGCTTAAGTATGCTAGCTCTGGTCTTGGTTATTGTGATGTTATCGTCGGGTCCGGTGAGGAGGCTCCACGTGGAGAGCTTGTCAATGTGAGTTCATTTCTTGAGTTGAATTGGGTTGGTTTTGATTTTTGCTTTACATCGTTTGGATATTTCTTTGACAATCCTAAAAAAAAATTTTGTTGGCGAGAATATTAATTTACACAACTTCCATCGCTTTTGCTTGAAATTTTAGGATTTTACTTCTATGTCCTTTAGTTGTCCCCGGTTCTGTTATTAAACATATGTCCGCAGATTATGCAGTGCGATTTTGTGTACCTCTTGATTTTACTAAATTTTGTGGATGAATATTTCTTGAGTTGTTTGCATATGGCATTGGCATCTGGTTCGTGGTCATTGATTCGACTGTTGAGAAACTGATAATCAAGTAATCGAACTCTTTATCAGTCTTTAAAAGTGCAAGGCTTATAGCCACAAAGTGCACATGGAAGTGTCTCTTCACCAACTCAGCTGGCTGTATTTGAGTGTGGAGACCATGAGAATGTGCTTTGGAACTTAAGTTGAAATTAATATTTTTTTGTTGGTTATTGATTGATACTATAATGGTTATACCCAGGTAGACATGTACACAACTGACGAACTAAATGGAACCTTTTACTATAAGCATATTATCATAGACTTCATAATGCAAAACAAAAGGTCTATGCCATGACAAGTTTTGGAACACTCAAATGTGTACACACATATTTGTAGTAATGCATCTCATGACTCATATTGTCAGGATACATTGCAGAATATGTAGACATAACATTAGTTACATCAGATTGATTGAATTATGATTATTTTCATTATTGCCTTCTTCGCATAGATTCACTACACTGCAAGATTTGCTGATGGAACAGTATTTGACAGTAGCTACAAACGTGCTAGACCTCTCACAATGCGAATTGGTGTTCGCAAGGTACAATTTCCCTAAAGATTCATTTAATGCAGTTTTACAGACTATCTTTCCTCTTCTTTTCTTGTTGGTTTAACTTATTTAAATCGATAGAAATAATGCTTGTCTTCACTTCCTTTAACAATCAATTGCACTTGAATCCTTTATTGTAGAATGGAGTCTGGTTGCTGTGACTAAAAGGTAGTAATGCAAATGATCAGTAAAAGTTCTTTCCTAACACAAGATATATACTTTACACTGAAATTACCTGCATGCAATAGCAATGCAACTCTCAAAATACAGACAAAGATAAATTTGCAGCTGTAATGACCATAATCTTGTGCTTTGAGACTTTTAAATATTTCACATTTCTTTCGTAAACAGTTCATGATACTGGTGGGGTGCTCATAACACCTTTCCACAGTGCACTTACATTTAGTTTTTATTTTTTTTTTATAATTGGGGGAGGGGGGATTTGAACCCTACTCTTTAGGTAGAGGGTTATGCACCAACCAATGAGCCAAATGCTCGGGTGCATGCACTTGCATTTGGTTGTACCTATAAAGCTGCAAAAAAGTCTGCTGCTCCACGTCATTATATTGGCGACTGATGAAGACCAAAATGCCTAAATCAAGATTACAAGCCAAGGAGAAGATTTCTGCTAGGTGTGTAATGTGATCTTGATTTAGGCATGTGCTCACTATCTTGGTCTTCATCAGCTACATTTAGCCAAAAATGCATGGTTCTGTGGATTAGCTGTGTGAATGATGAAACTTGTTTTTTGCTCAGTGTTCAGGATTTTCTTACAGAGCTTTCTAATTAAAAGAAAGCTGTTTTATATTGCTTTAATGCAAGTAGAATTAACTGCAATCATCACTCACTTAGGATCAGCGCAGTTTTGTCTCATCTATCAAATTTTTGATACCTGCACTGACTGTGCCAAAATCTACAAGTTTTTATATATGAACACAATTCTTGTGCTTCAGCAGGAGCTTGGGTACTACTGGACACAACCATTTGTAAATTTCCCATTAGGGTAGGCATGTCTATATATGTCTCTGTTTCCTTGAGCAGATAATTTTTTCTTTGATGGAATATTGAGCTTATATGTTTCATATATATATATACATATATATATATATATGTATATATATTCAAAGCCCATGGAAATAGCCGTGTACAAATTTATCATTAGAACTGTATAGCTCCCACATACTCCCTATTCCAGACTTTTTGTGAATGAAGGTAAGTCGTCTTAAACTCTCCATGGAGGCAGTGACAGTTTGAAAAAAAATATAGTTTCCTCAATTATCCAATGCACTTTTTTATTGAAAGTAGTAACTTTCCAACAGCTATAGTATCTAGGATACCAACAGCTGGGGATCATATTGGGGTTACATTAAAAAGCTTGATTGACACAGTGATCAATGCAGAGTGATTAAGTTAATCTTTGCTTTATCTCACTCATAAACAATATCTGTCTTCCAGTGAGAAATATGGATTTCCAAGGTCATTTATCTTGTTAATTTAGGTTCATATCATTCCTTCATTTCAGGTCATTAAGGGATTGGACCAGGGAATTGCAGGGGGTGAAGGAGTTCCTCCTATGCTTGTTGGTATATTTCTGAAAACGATTATTAGACTTCTGCTTACTTTTTAATATGTGTTTATTTTCTCTCATATTTTCATGGAGGAATTTTTGTTCTGCTGATTTAACACAGGTGGGAAACGTAAGCTTCGGATTCCACCTAACTTAGCATATGGACCAGAACCTGCGGGATGCTTTTCAGGTAAGTTTCCCATGTAACCAGAAGTTCACATTCTAAAGCTGTCTTTGCATCTGTGTCTGGGTAAATTGTTCTGGCAAAACCTTTCTGTCAAAATGAAAATGTATATGTTGGAATTTGGCAATATAGTTGCAGTAGAAAAGGAAGAATTGAGTCTGTTATGTTTGATAGTCATTGTTGTGACAATTAGTTGACCCACTGACTCCATGATGTTTCAATACAGGTGACTGCAACATCCCTGCCAATGCAACTCTCCTATATGATATTAATTTTGTTGGTATCTACTCAGGAAATGCAAAGTGATGAAAGTGAGTTTCCTAATTGTCCAGAACTGTTAGCAGACACTGTTGACTAGAGTTGCATTTGCAGCAGAGCATTAACCATTCAGACCTCTACAAGCACCTTTCTTTAATTATTTTTGGCGCACAGAAAGAAGATAAAGATGCCACTATAAGTTGGCCAATCTAGAAATTTCCTTCCCACCCCCCATCTTTTTCCATTTTCCTTTTTAAACTTATCTAAGATCCTGACTTATTAATAAAAATAAAAGAAGAAAAAGAAAAGGGCTTCTCTACTTTGATTCCATTAAAACAGAAGAAATTATCACTGATTTCAGTAAATGAAAACTTCAATCCTGTGAAAGGTCAATTATTGGAAACATCAATTTGTGTATAGTGATGGACAGTTCATTATTTGATTTTAGAGGGCCAGAATCAAGTCACTTTCTATAGGGAACATGTTAGGTAAATACTATGGCATGGTGCACATGATGTGAGTTCATGCTGGAAGAAGCAATGATATGATGGTCCCCTATAGATTTCTGATGTAAAAATTGACCTATATATGATCTCCAACCTATCACACTTTTCCTATGCAATTGTTGATGATATTTTTTTTACTTGTAAATGACTGGTTAGTTCTTTGTTTTAGTGTATACGGTATAGTCTGGTTGAAATATTTGACAATTTAGAATCATGTAGACTAGGTTTATATTAGATACATCTCTTGCTGAGGCTGGTAGCAAAATGCTTCCCCTTATTTTATACACCAAACTTACCTTTGTTTTTAAAGGTTCAAAGGAAAGAAGTTCAAGCCTGTTTCAGGGGATGGATTAAACTGCAAGACAAGAACCTCCAATCTGATAATTGTCACCTCTGTAAAAAGAATAAGTACCTGTTGCTGGGACTCACCTAAGCTTGTCTGAGGCTGGGAAATGCTTCTAAACTTTGAAGAAGTGACTGATCATCCTGATTTATTGAACTAGTTAGGCGTGTTACCTTCTCTGGCAAAGCAAGCTCCTAAAGTTTCATGCTACCATATATTTCATCTGGAGGTTGTTTCTTTTTTTCCTTTTTCTGTAAAGTTTGTCAATTTTCTGTTCCTTGTCTGTGTATACCGTCCAATTTTAGGATGCATCATACTTCTACAAACTTCATTTGGTGGAGAGAAATGAAGTCACTCCACAACTGACTATCAGAAAACATGAAGATTATATTTTCTTCTAGCCTTTTAACATTCATATTAACCCTTCCTTTTCCTGAAACACATCAGTCAAGAAAAGAAAATGTAAAATCTTTTGTTCATAAGTTCATGATCACCATAGTTTCTGTTTCTTGCTGTTGAGTATGCAAAATACCAGTAACCTACAGGACTATCCAACCATTATCCACACTGGCTACATCTAAACGATTCTTCTCTTTCTTCCCATTCTTCCCAAAGGAAAAACAAATTCTGGATTATAATCTATTTCAGTCTATATTCTTTACAATTAGCTAAATTAAATGTAAAATTTTGACTTAGCTCAAGTGACAAAGGTGGGGGTGAAATTTCTTGTATCAAAATAATATTAAGAGGAGTATCTTAGAAGATTTCACAGCTTGGGAGCAAGCTAGCTGAAAATTGCTCTCTGTATGCTGCTATAAATGAACTTTGCATGCCACCAAATTAAAGCATACAGTTGAAGTTGAAGGAGGACATGCTTTTTCAAACTCTATATGTTGCAAGCTCTATGCACATAAACCTCTCTTCTTAGAGGAGAAATGCATGCCTTTACGCTTCCTTTGGATCCGAGAAAGGGTTGAGGAAAAAGGGGAAAAAAAGTAAAGAAAAGAAAAAAAAAAAAGAAAGTTTGATTCTCTTCTTATGTTTGCTTGTGTGAGAGAAAAGAAGGCACAAGCATGTGCTTTCCTGGGAACTTCTTTCCTTATGTTTTTCTCAAGTGGGAATTTCCTTTCTATTCCCATTGCACTTCTTGCGAGCCATATTTTTTTGAATGAATTTGAACTTGAGAACTTTTGTTTTTGAATCATCCCTAATTCAAATATTGCATCAGCCATTCTGTTTTCTTTTTTATTTCTTCAAGAGTCCTTATGAATCCCTGTCATACTGCATTGAACATGTAATTTATCTCTCAAAGTCCAATGAAAAGCTTCCTTTATGGAAGTTAGCCATTGTAAAAGGTCTGAAATGCAAGTTAGGTCCTTTTGTCATGTTTCTTCTGCTTATGAAACTGAAACTTATAAACAAAAAAAAAAATTGAAGAAAAAGGAATATCTCACAATCACCCATATGGAGCAGCCAGCTTGCACCCAATTAAAATGGTGATGACATATAGAGCTCTGCTTCCAAGCCAAAACTAATTTGCAGGGCATAAAGTTCATAACATTACATGCATAAGGACAACAACAACAAAATAAAGTAAGGCAGCCACATATAGAATAGCTGCCTCACCACAACCTACATTGACACATTGTTTCCATCAGACCAAAAATCATCTCACAAACCTTTTAGGCCCCACCAAAACCGCTCCTTGCAAAACTACAAAGAAGTACTAACCAGGATCATTTTGAAAAAAAAAAAAGGAAAAAACTCTGATTAATAATAACTCAATAATGATAATCTTCTCATTATCTTCCAGAAAATCCAACATGGAAGACATAGACAAAAAACTACATAGGAATTTTCTACATTGGCTTAGTAATGTCTGGCTAGAGGTAGGGAAGTTCCGCATCAAACTACAGCCTACATGACAGAACAGGCATTTGGATTATCATCACTGAACAAAGAGATGTAAGGATCTTCATATCTGGTGACAGTGGCAGTGGTGACATTGTTCTCTACATTCCTGACGTAACCAGGAGGTGCCCTCTTGTCATAAGCAGGAGCAGCATAAGGCTGGGCCACCAGGTTGTAAGGAACATAAGGCCATATCTCAGCCCTTTTCCCTGTTGACTTGGCTTTCTTCAACACCTTGTTTGTTTCAACATATCCTGTTACAGTCACCTTCTGCTGTTTCCTGTTTATGTTCACGGATTTCACTCCTGCAATGACGTTACATTTCAATCACATAACAATCTGTCAGCTTCCATCAAAAGAAGAGAGAGACCAAAAAACAAAAGCAAAGAAGAGATGAGATGAGATGAAAAGGAAGAAACATATACCACTCAATGAAGAGAGGGCTTTCTTGACCTTGAGTTCACAGCCATCGCAATCCATCCTTACCTTGAGCTCCACAGTCTGCAACTGCTTTTTCTTCTTGTATTTATGGCCAGAACTGCTCATTAAATCAGACAAATACTCCAAAGTGCCAGCAACTCCCATTTTTTGATGCTCTTCAAAGCTACTGGGGTTCAAAGAAAATTGCTAATGAAGGATGTAAACTAAAAGTTTCAATGCAGGTTTCAAGTTCTTGATCAGAAATGAGAGGAAACCAGGAAAGGTGAAGATGGGGTTTATGGAAATATATGGTAATTAACGTGAATTTATATACTAACAGAAAACATTAGGAAGTGAGCTAAGAAAGAAGCTGCGAGGGAACTTCCCTGGAAATAAATAAATAAGTGGGGATGGTGGATTATTCCTTCCTTGCCTTCTAACAAACAAAGGAAATGGCTTTAAGGCTGCTCTCTCAAACTTCTTTACTTCCTATGGGATCATTCTTTTACACAGCTTCACTTCTTAAATAGGCTTTTTCATCACATCCAGACAGAGAAATAAACAAAAGTTGTGGGCCCCCGCCAAAGTAGCAGCAAGCCAAAGCTATTTAGGACTTTGAAGGCTCATGGCATGATTTTTTCGCTGGTCAGTGGTCTGCCTTTTCAATTACTGTCAAAATGCATGATTTGGGTTCTCAAGCGTTAAGAAGGAAACTTCTTTATGCTTAGGATGGAAGCAAGAAAATATCAGGGTATTCTGCACAGTGCCCTTGCTTTGTTATGTATTTGCTCATCATGAGGGTGATGCTAGTTGGTTCCAATACTCACGTTGACAGCAACATAAATATGTCCAACGATAGAGATTTTTATTATTTGTGAGTAGTCCACCTCCTCCTCCTCCTGATTTTAGTGTTCCAACAAATAAAGCATTCCCCAGTGTTTAATTGCTTAATATTTATGCGGTGTAGGCTAGGGCAAATCCCATCAAGAAGTACGCGGGACGTGCAGTTGAAGAAAAATGCAGTCTTTATACGAATTTAGTTCTCACAAGCCCAAAAGCAAACTATAAGGTATATTTAGGCTAATTCATAAAGATACAAGGACATAAAAGCAAAAACCAAGTCTATTAGAACAAAACAAAGTTAATGAAAAGGGCTCTTGGTCAGGGCAAAGTAAAGTTCAGACCCATTGATTTTATAGTATTTAATTTTTTTTTAATTAATTATAAACTCAAATCAATAATCATGATGAAGGATTGAAGGTGAAAGCAGCTGGATGGTTCCAATATGAACAGTAGCAGACGTTTGAGAGGAAGATCACGAGGCAACGTATTCAGACGTGGCAGAGATCGGAGGGTGGACATGGCGAAAGAGCAGCTGGCTCCCTCTAATTTGTGGGGTCATCTTCTAATTTGGTTGGGTTTGGATGAAACAGGAGCGTCGACAGAGAGGGATTTAGATGCCGCTCCACGCGCTAGCGGAGCTCGTGGTCGTGGGAGGAGTCGCATCAGTTTGATTTTCTTTTCTCTCTTAAAGGATTTTAATTGATTTCCAATTTCCCAAAAAAAAAAAAGTTGTTTTTATCAGCCCGAAAATTGATTGATTGTTCTGTAAATAAATAAATTTAAATTATTTTAAAAACGTTTTTCTTATTTTTATCTAAGGTTATTTTCAAGCAAAGAAGAAAGTTAAAAAAAATAATAATAAGAATAGTTTTATTTTTTTTAATTTTATTATTTTATATAGAAGAAGAAGAAGAAGAGGGAATTCAAAAGGCAAAACAGCAAAAGCAACAGATTCTATTTGGGTGGGGGATACAGGCATACAGCTGGGTGTTGCTGTTAGATTATGCTGGTGTAAGCTGCATGTTCAATCCCTCCTTTTCCCCCTGTTTTTGGGCTTCTTTTCGACCATCAAACTGTTTATATATAAACCTTTTAACATGTTTTAGGAGCTTTCAAGCTCACCTATGCTCCTCCAACCTTAACAAATAAAAGAAAATGCCGGCGATTAAAAATATTAAATAGAAAGCAAAGCTTGCTGCCATGTTTTAACTTCTAATCTAATGTCTCCCCAACCACCAAATTTCTGCGCTCTTTCATGCGTTATTAGTTTTTATCCAAATTATTTCTGATTTAACAAACGAAATTCAGATGAACTCATTCTGTCCTATTGCTTGAAGGAGAATCAACTGCTCATTCATTGCCTGTTCAAGGCCATGGACATTTCCAATATCATTTGATCAAAATAATTAAGAACAATAATTATATTGGTAATAGCCATACTATAATTAACCACCTGGGCTTAAATTAATTATACGACTTTAATAAGAGGTATTTATTTAATTAAAAAAGACAATACAGTTAATCATTAATCATGCAAAAACAAAAAAAAAATGTTTTACTGTTGTATAGTCGTGTTGGTTTGCTTCCCCATCATTTTATTTTGACAAACATAATTTATGAGATAATTCCACCCCACCCACACTCTAATTTTTGGCTTTTAATATAAAAGTGGCTTTCAAAATGACCACGTGCGATTCATTTCCTTTTATATTCCAGGTACATCAAAGTTGAGAAGCACATTGGAAAATTAAACCACAATATGTTAATTAACATATTATTTTATTTAAATTCAAAAAAAATAAAATTCAATTTATCTTTAAATAATGAAATATATGCATATTACAAAATCAAATGCTTGAACATCATTTGAATCGAAATTACACATGCAATAATTAAGTTCATTTCTTAATATATTCTTGTAAAGTGAACTTAATGGTGCAGATTAATCCTCCAATTGCGACATACTTTTGGTGCCAGCGATGTGACAAAAGATTAAAAAGGCAAACTCTTGCCTTTATGTAACCACGTTTTGAGCATGATTATCCTTTGATCATGCACAAGGAGCAGTCCTATGGAGTTTTAAACCAATAGAAAAAATATATTACAAGCTTTCTTATCTGCAAAGCATTTTTTTTCTAAAAATCCCATTCTTATGAATGATGGGATTTAAAAGACTATGGAGCTTTACGTTTTTTATCACGTATATTATGAAGTTAGGGGTCGCATCAACTTATTTACATATTGATAGAATGATTCACTTAATCTTAAACTTGACTAATTAGACTTTTTGTCTAAATTAATTGTCCTTAATTTCAATATCAAATTTATTTAATATAACATTTCTACCACCCAATTCCTCATTTGACATCCTCAACTTGTGATGATCATATTTAATTAAATTTTTTTAATTTTGTCAAATATCTAGTTAAGTTACGCAAGCTCCATGCATGCATGATATATATATATATATATATATATATATGAAACTCATGATACTTTTTTATGTATTACTCTATTAGAAAATTAACTTTGATTTCTTTTTTGCACTTGGGGTCCATTGAAAGCAAGTTAAAAAAGCACTAAAAAAGCCAAATGACAATGCTCGTGGGGGTAACACAATAAAACCTGCCGATAATCCAAACTTCACCGCTTAAGAAAGTCGGGAAAGCAATAAGGGAGAGATGCATGCATGAGTCTTTTGTCTCAACTCCAACCTCGTGCACAAAAGCTGTGGAAAAGATTCAAGCACCATCCAGTGTATAATTTTTATATGTGGCTTTCTTTTGCCCTTTGGAGGTGCTTAGATTAGATATTTATTTTGTTTATTAATAGGAAAAAAAACTTTTAGAGAATGGAAAGAACTAGTGAAGGTAGTATCGACAAGAAACAAACCGTAAGCCAATCATCCTCTTTCCTAGCTCAATAATTCTGAACCTTTTCCTTGCTTCATTGTCCTTGTATGAATAAACTACAAAGAGTCCAAAATTGTCCTAATTGCCCACTGAAAAACAATATTTTATAAAATAAAATAAAAAAACAAATGATAGAAAAAGGAAATAAAGGCTTCTCTTGGTAAAGGGTTAGAGAGATTTGGCCGTGGAAAGAAAACATGTACGACAGAAGCCAGCTGAACGTGCACACGAGTAGGAGGCAAGCACCAAAATCATTGAACAAAAGAAAAATTGTTTGGCGATGATATGATTGTAGTAAGTACGGCATATATATATATATATATATGCTTCAAAGCTTTGTACATTTTTGTCCTTGTTTATATGGCATTAGATTAGGCTAGCTGATCAGTTCGGGGCAATAGAAATAAAAAATGTGGATTATTCAAATAAAAGCATCTGTGACCGTACTTGTAAAGCCAAAACGAATTGGTTTTATTTGCAAAGCTAGGCTAGGTTTTCCATGTTGAAACATTTACCCATAAATAATTGAATTGGGTGGCTGTTAACATCAGAGAATGATTGTTTCAGCAAGACTAAAATTGAAACACACATGAACAATGGAGGGAAAGTTTCACCGACCGCCCTTTTCCCACAATTATTAGTCTGACTGTTGTTCCAGCTTGAGCAGATTCCCAGACCACACCAGCTGTACTTTGGTCCCTCTTTGAAAAATAATACTACCAACATTTTAAATTCATATAATTTAGGGTTTAGCTATGTCCTAGTCAATGAAAATTACTTACTAGGGTTTAGTTCAGGTTATGTAAAAATTTTTAATTCGGTTCGAGTTCTTTTATTATAACATTATTTCTATACAATAAGATAGAGAGACGAAATGATATAGTTTTCAGATTGGAAAGTAAATATAATACATACTAACTACATGCCCCTCTGTTCAATCCAATGGCCATCATAGGGGTAAAAAATTTGATGGCATCAGACCACGAGACTGCTCCAAAAATTTATACATTATACTGAAGAAAGAAAGAGAAAATATTATAATGGAAAAGATGAAAAATAGAAAGAAAAAGGTGGATATACACGTGAGGCTAAGTGAGAATGAAACTCAACAGTGGGTGTCAGTATCTAGTGAAAAAAATGATACTAGTAGATGCAAAAGAACCAGAAGCGGCAGCAATTTTAAATAACAAAACTGTGATGATACTAGGCGGGTCGGGGCGACTGAGGGTTTGGAGGGAGCCCTACCAGCCAGCGCTGGAGCAACTGCCCGTCCACCAGGGGTGCTCTGCTGCTCATTGGTTGGCAATGGATTCGAGCGAGTTCCATTAGGAGAAAGGGACATCCTTTTACCATCAGCTAGATCTTGACCTGAGTATGAAAATTGAGATTCAGAATTATTTTTCTAGTGAAGAAACAAAAACTAACGCCCATCATTTTTTTCATGTACGATCTGGTATCAAGCTGTGTTAACATTGGCCCAAAAGCATAAAGAACAAGTTTTATAGAAACAAGAGAAGGAGTTGCGCTGTTAAGTACAAGGTTTCTGGATTGAAAATATATTGATACAGCGCCTTCCAACTATAACCCCAGAGCATCTAATTTTCAAGCCATGAAATCACAAAGATGGGATAGAACACATTACCCACATATATGAGCTAAGAAAGACTATAGAACTTACAATTTGAGGGTGACCAACCTAACTTCATTTTTTCCCTATCAAACACCATCCGGTATCCGGTCATGAAATTCTCTGCAAAATACATTTCCTTATAAGAGTATAATCAAGATTTCATGTTCAAACACTAATGCATGAATGGGGCAGGCACCTAGGCATGAGCGAGCACACAAACACAAGAAAACATAATTAAAGCAATTATAATATAAACAATATATTTTGCATTAAATAAATACAGTTGCATACGTCCAATTGTGCCAACATCCCTCTCCCCTGGCTGTATGGCTAAACAGAATCCAGAGACTCCCTGCACAAGGGTCATCAAGTTAAGGATTCATCTAAAGAGAACTTTCACCAATCTGAGTGCTACTTTCAAACTACACAGTCCACATTGATAACAAGAAAAACAAAGATATCAAAAAAAAAAATACAACAACAACTTCATGTAGCATAGTATAATATGCTCTTACATTTCATGGCTACTTATTGTCTCAAAAATGAGTAGAACCCAAAATATATGGTACCAGAAAAATTGCGATAGCTAAGATTTCTTCATGCAAAATGAATAACTGAATTCTCATAAATGACCTCTCTAGCCCTGGGTATTTTGAAACCCAGATATTGCTCCATTTTGCTTCTTTTTCTTCCATTTACTTTTCCTTGTTAAACATAAAAACAAAAGCAATCACAAATGCTCTAAAGAGCACCAGGTCAAGAGCTTTTTACCAAACTCCATCCACAGGTTGAGCCACAATTCAATTCATTTGACAAAGGGAGAGGAAGAGGTATTTCATCAAACAAAAACTAGGGGGGTTTAAGAAATTAACATGACCCTAATAAAAATTTGGGTAAGTGGAGCAATTACCACAAAGGATTATTGATTAAAAGGTAATCTGAAAGATGAACAATTAACATTGGCTCTTTTAAGCAATATGGCACTTTCTTTTGTTTATTAGAAAATTGGAAAACATCATTACATCAGAGGAGTATAATGAAAACATCTCTTTCATTGAAATTTTTGTCATCAGTAACAGCCTTTTTTTTTTCTTAACAAACAAACAAAAAGAAGAAAACATTTACTGATCAGAATCAGTCGAAGAGAAAATTCACATTTTGAGCTAAAAGTAACTGATGTCCAAAAGCAGAACTTGGCTATTTTTTTCTGACTATTTTGGCAACAAGTTAAATGTGCTAAGCTTACTCCCAAATCTAGAAGAGGGAGCTTAACAAATGAAAACTGTTCAACTTTTGCTTTCAATATTTTATCAGAATACCATATTATTGTCTTTGATCCTGAAACTTGATCAATTTTTCTAATCTAAAGAAAGAAAAAGCTTTAAAAGAAAATCCAGAAATTTCCATGTGGTAAAGAGAGTAAGCACCTGAAGACCATAGATGACAAAAACTGGATTATAGACCACAAAGCTGTTGTTTAAAGGGAACATGAGCTTCAAGTAGGGAACATTGGGCAACTCATGTGACCTGTTTCACCAAAAAAAAAAACCACCTTAATGTTGGCATAACACACAGGCCTATTCTAGCACGCACATAAACAAATTGCAACAATCTTTCAAATCGCTTTACTTAAGTGAGTTAACCTGGACTTGTAGCAATATTCCCATGGATAACCTGGATAGCTAGTGATTGTAGCATTAACTCGTCTGTCAAACTATCAAAAATGGCAGTGATATCAGACATAGATAGATAACAAATTTACTCCAAGGAAATCCCTAGGCAGAGAAAATACCTCTTTAGCTATTCTCTCATACACTTCACTAGGAAGAAATGTAAATGATGTTCCACTATCTACCACAGCACTAAAGCCTGTTTGTTTAAGACAAGAATCACCAATACAACAGCCCTCCACCCCAACAGTGTAGGTCATACTGAACAAAATATGAGCCAAATCACAATACAGAAGAGGAAATCTTAACATCTTTGAGAATTGAGAAATAAGTGAACATTAAGTTAGAAAAAGCAAACTACATAAAAGCACATAATGGTCCATACTATTGCCCATCAGAAGGCAGGAATTGAGTAGATTGTTGAGTGACTGGTCCCTCATCCCCAAAATAAATTCTACCCGAATCTTCCTCATCAAAACACATAGAGAAAGAGTTGCGGATCAATCCTGCTTTTGCAAGGAAACTGGGAACTGAAATTTCTCCAGGTCCCAAACCCATCAAACCATCAGGAGCAACCCCATTCAGGTAACCACCACTTTGCTTCATACCACATCTGTATTCAAGAGAAAAGGTTACAGAAAAAATCCATGGTCAGGTATTTCTACAATTCCTTAACAGTGCCAGAGAAACCAATAGGAATCACTAATAAAGCACCCTATAATAACCGGAGCCTGAACTGAGGTGTTCAATGTATGATCACTGGCTGATACAAGATGTAATGTGTCTTCAACAAGCAATCCAGAACTTGAAGTATTTTCTGTGTAGTAGTCAATAGTGTAAGGGCATTGCTGCTTAGAACTTTTGCAGTTTGGGCTTGAGTCGCATAATTGATGGCTGCAAGGTACATGCCTGCTAGTGCTTGAACCAGATGGCCTGTACTCACTCAGATCTTTATCCTGCATAATAGATGCCCCATATATGACAGAGCACCTGCCAATCAATCATTGGAAATAAGTGCTAAACATGCTATCTTGCCTTATCATAGATGACAGATGCCATTAAAATAAATGCAACAACAGTTAGCCTGACCCTAGCCTAGCAACCCCTACCCTTTTTTCCATATGATGTGGGTGCGTCAAAAATTACCTTCAGTGAGAAATTTAAATAACCACTAACTTGATAAATGAATGACCAAGGGCACAATTATCAATGAGACACTTGACTGATTATCAATGTAATAAAGGCTTGAGAAGTTAAAAGATCCCTCAAAGAAACAAAATACGACTTTGATGGTATGTTAATGGTACTATGTTTAATGCTCAATTTGAGCAAGTATTCTTTTCTTTTTATTAACAGAGAAAGAAAATCCTAAACTTTGAAGCACAGATATCAACATTCACCAATACTTTAAAAAGTTAGATACAGGACAGCAGGGTGCTCTTGTTAAAAAATAGAAATTTATTTAATATCAACACTAATATTCCATGAATAATAAATTACTGAAAGAAAAATTAAAGTTCATTCTAGTATGGGTTTTATAAGTATTTTATTTAATGAACTCCTTTTTCATGTTTTTACTTGCAAACATCAGTGTCGCAGATGCATACGCAATATCTCGCAAAAGGTAGAATGAAACTTAATTGTTGCTTATTCCACACGTAAGTGTCTAACTTTTTTGAAAGCCTTAAAGAAGTAGTGTCCATTACAAAAGGTGACAGCAGGCCCATGGAAGAATCTACGCTACATAGTTACCAAACACGCATCATGAACAACAATTTGAATATGCTACAAAAATTGGATAGATTTGAATGTAAAAGTAGTCATTGAAGTTAATAATGGCTGTTTAACAACATAATTATAGAAGGCTGGCCTACCAGACTACTATAGTAACTGGCAGACAGTGGAGCACATTGCACACAATCGCATGGAACCCAAAGTAGATCACTCCCCACGTCCAATGCAACAAGAAATGAAACATTCGGCGTCCCTATATCAATCCAGGTGTAGTGTAACCTAAAATTACAAACTGAATATATTAAATAATCAAACAAATGGAAAGAAGCCAAAATTCAGCTTAAATGCCATTAGCCAAAAACTTAGATATCCGAATACAAAGGAAAAATAACCATTTGCACATAAAAGTTATACTATTTTTGAAGCCCAGTAACTTGCATTGCACGAAGGCAGTCCCTTTCCATTAAAAACAAAGAAAAAAACAGTCCAAAAAAAGAGAAAGGAAAAAAATGGACTTTCCTTCAAAGAAAGTCAACAGTCGTTGGAATATAGAGAGAAAAAATTTGAAAAAAAAAAACCAAAAAATTTGGGAAACTTAAGCAAATGAAGCTAAATGATCAGTCAAATAACAGTCAACAACATAGTTCAGAGAAGTTACGAGCAAATTTTATACCATCCAAAGTCATTTCCAAACGACATCGTTTTACTCCCTTGAGAAGGAAAAACGAGGTCGTATTTAGGCCCAAGCTTCATCTTCTGCCGCTGAAAATCAGAGTTCACAAGCAACTTATAGTACTCCAAGCTCTTCCTCTCCGGCCACCGAACTCCACCGCCGTCCCTAGGAACCTTAAGTAACTTCGCCTCTTCGGAAAACCGTTGAATGAGCCTCGACGAATAAGTAATAACCGCGGCCACATCAACGGCGGCGAACGCCAGTAACACCGACAGAATTAAAACCGAAGATCGCCTCGTCGCCATCGATGGAGATCTAACCCTTTTATCAAAAAATCAAAGAAATGCGGATATAAATTACAATTGGAACAATGGAAAGGGATTTTTTATTTTTTCGGTTCAAGGGTCTTAAAAGAAGAAGAAGAAAGGGAGAAGGAGAATGGTGCGTAGTGCGCAGTGCACATAGCGTAGAGAGTGGCGAGTGTTGGTGGAAGGGAAGTCGAAATCCGAGTATTAATAGTGTTTTACCAAAAACAGTTAATTAAGTGGGGTTAATTTTAATTAATCAAGTAATTCGTTTGGGGGGAAAGATTATGATTAGGCTTAATGAGGAGGAGCGGCCGCGTAGGTGGGGTCCAGTTGGGAAAAAAATAAAAAAGAGTAGCGTTGAGTTGCTTGACGTGTCAGAGAAAACAAAGGGTGGTTTGATTGGCGGGGACGTTTGGTCTGACACGTGGGGTCCGTTCCGTATCTGGGGTTTCGAGATCGGAGACGAGGTGGTGTTGAAATTCAACCGTTGGGGTTGGCTTCCCTGGCTTATGCGGTTTTTTTCTTTATGTTTTCCGATGGTAATTTATAATTTTTTAAAAAAAAAAATTATTTTCAAGAAAGTAAAATTGGAAGAGAAGGGCTTGGATTTGCATGTGACACCTAGACTTGGCACTACAAGCTATAGCCGAATGTGTTGACTAAGTATTAAGCCCTTGAATCTAATCTAAGTGTGATTACCACTACGCACGCTCTCCCATCCGCAATTATATGCTCAACACTTTTGATTTACACTCCACAATCCTAATAATACCATTTAATTTGATGGAATCATTGATTGAAACTAGCAAAAACATATCTTCAAAAAATTAAAGAACATACTACATATTTTGATGTTTATTTAGGTATAGTTTTTGTTTATGTGATAAAAAACATTCCTTAAGAAACCTTGTCTTCCCTCAATCATCACTAATGCCCCACGTAATGGGCAATCAAAGGGTTTTTGGCATTTAGAATTTTCATCAAATAAATCTTAATAGCCCACCATTTCAACTCACTGTGGGTATTTTTATCTAACAGTTCAATTTTCCAACCCACATTCTTTAAATACTTGAAACAGTTCAACATAAACATTTATTAAAATCTTTCCACAAAATTAATTTGGTTTTCAATCTAAACAACCCGCTCTTGCGAGACAATAACGAATCTTTTGTTGTTTAGATCAAAGACTACCCCTCCACTACCTCTTCAATAATTTGTCTCTTACAATTATTAGGGACACATAAATTTTTTCACCCTTAATCTTGGTACCAAGTAACTCCTAGCTATTGTATTTACTCAACAATGACAAATAGTCATAATTAGTTGCACCTTGTGTCAACCATTATTGATGGTTTGTAAATTATTAGTCCAACTTTAATCGATTATCAGTAGATTGTACACAAATGATTTCCAACGGTTAAACTTTATTAAATCTTATTGGTTTTGGATTAAAATTTATGAGAAGGGATAATGGATTATAGTTAAGCTGTAGCAATATTGAATGATGGTAACTGTAGATGAGCAGTGATTTGATAATTATTGAGTGACATAAGCATCTAGATTTATTGCCGAAAGATTTTAAAAAGGGCAAAAAAAAATTAGTTGGATTTCCCAAAATGCAGTGATGGGGCACATCTCTTTGTTTGATTAGCTGAAAAAGTGAAGGGTCCCCTATGAGATGTGGCGAAACGTGAGCCGACTGTCGTCCGGCCTCAGCCCACTGCGAAGCAAATGGGCCAATGAAAACGAGTGGGTCTGATATCGGGAGCCCACATTCTCTTTCCATTTTATCCTCCATGTTAATGGGTGGTGGAATGGAAAGCAGCACTTTCTGATCAAAGGGCACCATGGCTATCGCAGTGGACCCCTTTCTGTACAAGTTGGCGCAGCTTTATTTACAACATGAAAAGGGTGCAGTCCAGAGGTAGAATGTGATAATTACAATCTAGCCAATCTCGTAAGAAACTGGAACCGTTTTGTTAAATAAAGGAAATCAGATGTATTAAAACCCTAAAAGGAAACGCTTGCTACTGAATATCCTCGAACCCCCTCAATCATACAAAAACAAATATTTTCATATTTCGATTAATAGATGAGAGAATTATTACATCAAACATGTTCAGTTCCAAAGCCAGAAACAACATCCTTATTTTCCTCTGAAATTGACAAGCATACCAAACTGAATACAAAGAATTACCAAGCAAAAAGCTTGTGTCCATATGATTTCAACCCAGGGAAAATGTAAGAAAATCAGATTACAAAAGAATACATTCACAAATGACTATTTTTAAAGACTGTAGGCAAAACACTACAGAAGTCAAAATCTCTGGTAGCCTATGTACACTGGAATGATAAATAAAACCCAAAATGGGAAAGGAAAATTGTTCCCTACTTGATCATATAATTTTTGTTTCTCCCCCCAAAATTTCAATTTTTGCGGAAAAATAATTACTTGTGTGACATTCTTTACTTGTTAGACCACTGGAATTCTATTTCCAAATTCCGTGATGGCCCGCTTTTACTTTCGGGCAATAAAGTATACTCGCCTGCCACTGCTCCAAGCATTACAACCCGATCAATTTGTATCGTAACTTTTCCAAAGGAACTCTGTTGTCATAGAAAGACGAAAAAAGTTAAGAAATAATTAGAAAATTTTCTGAAAACACCCAACCTAACCAAACAAAAACTAAAGAGAATATTTCTTTCCGAGATTGTTACCTTCCCCATTTTGCTCTTGTTCTTGCAAGATATGTGCAGCTTCTGGCCCTTTGGAGGACTCTCAAAAGTCCATGAAAAACTTTCATCCCACTCAGGATTAGGGCCAGTTGATACAACCTGACAAGTGACAAATAGGATAGGATGGGACAAATTAGAGAAGGTCAATATAACGAGCAGAGAAAGGCATGTACTCAGATAAGCACAGAATATTTTCAGGTGATTTTAAAACCAGCACAAATAGACAGAATACATATTCATTCAATTCGTATACAGACCAAATGTTCAGAAGACAACAGTGATTCAGATCAAACTGCTTCTTGACCAAGAAAGCTAGCGAAGCTTATAACCAGAACAAATCATCTTAATCTAAATTCTCAAGAGCTGGTTTAAAAATTTGAAATGAAAAATCAACAACTCCATGTATCCATAAACTGGGCGCCATGTAGGGAACTTCACCCCACTATGTACCAGTCATTTTTCAGAAAACTAGTTATGAGGACTAAGGAGCTGCAGCTCAAACATTGTGCAAATGTACAGGCTACCAGGAGTCTCATGTTACCATTGATTCCTAATTGTTTAATTGTAACAAATAACTAGGTGATAATTGATAAGTTCAGAAATAAAAATTCCCTAACTAAAAATCACAAACAGATAAAACAGGATGGAGAAAGATAGCGAAGTATCTTACCTTGGTTTGCTGAGGCGGATTGTTGCCAAGCGTAAGTTTGCAAAAAACACTTGGGTTTCCTACTGATTGCTTCATATTATTGCCACGCTTGATTATCACCACCAATGTCCCAGGCAAGCACTGCAACAGAAATTCAGCCTTCTCCTGAAATCTAGGTGGTCCAGACTGGATTAAGTATTGGAGCAACGGTATTGCATCTGCAGCAGCAACTGATTGGGCTCTTGAAACTTCAGCTGGGCAAGCTGACCAAGCTTGCCTGAGTAGGAAAAGAGCATCTAAAGCAGCTTCTTGAGTTGCCTCAGAACCTGTTTTGAGGGACGTAACCAAATGGGGAATACTAAGTGTTGCAGGCTCCGTGGCTCTCAAACGGGGGAAGTTGCTAAATAAAGAATTTAGAGCTTTTAGATACTCCTCGTTCACAGTTCCAGTAGCCCATAAATCCTTTTCAATAGCAGCTGCAAGAAATGGATAGATGTTACGCATAACAGAAGAAGCTAAAGCTTGCACAGAAAGGTTTATCTAAAGAGCAATGCATTACCAATACTAACGTAAACCTAATCGACAAACTAAAAAGAAAATCAATCTCAAAGTACTGATGATCCTAGCCCACTAATCCTGCTTGAACACTGTATGTTGTTTGTCACTTCTTCCTAGCACAAGACTTAACCAACAATAAAGAAAACTAAGGTGTACACACACATACACAAAAAGCATTGTGAAAATTGCTCAGTAAGGTGATAAAGGGGTGCAGAAAAACGGACAATTTACCATCCAATTCATTTTATAAAGCTCCAAAGCAAAACCAGAATGTAAATTCATTTTTCAAGGACTAAGAAAACAGAAAAAGAATTTGCAGTTGTAAATATTTCACCAGTAAATCGCATTTTGAAGTCTATAACTCTGTTTTGCCGTAAGCAATAGGTTTTGGTGATAACCAAAATCTTTTAAGGTTGTGTGTTCACAACCACAAGACACAAGATAAGTGATGATGCACTCAGAATTACCATCAAACTGGAAGCATAAGTTGAACTAAGAGCCTAACAAGGGCAAAGAGTTAGGAAAGAGGCTCTTTTAAAATGTTACGACCAAAAGGTTTGTGAACCAATACTAAATAGGAAAAAGATTTGCAACATAACCATGTAGTAGCAGGGCATGGCAATATAACTTTTATAAAATATAGCACACTTTTAAGTAACTTCTCCTCACATTAGCCGTCCATAGTTAAAGTCAGAGTATAGGGAACTTACCAGTTATGGCTCTGACAGTTTCACTTGAAGCATACTCCTGAATGGTATGATTAGAAAATAGAAGCTTAACAAACATTGCAGCCTGAACGGATGTTTCTGGATCACTTGAACCTATTAGATCCAATACAACCTGAACACCACTAGCCTCAGCTACTGCTCTCTTATTTGATCGGCTATACATTACAAGATTTTGCAATGCACATATAGCTACCACTTTCATTTCTTCTGTGGGTTGGTCTTCGAGCACATTAACAAGAGCACGGCAAGCTGAAACAGCATCAGCACTTCGAGCAAGTGCCTCATTCTGGAAAAGGTCACCAAGAGCCAACGTGGCCAGTAGCCTTGCCTGCTGAGCTTGGGTTTGTGGATCCAAGAGATACTGGGATAGTGGTACAATAGCAGTTTTAGTAGCTTTTGTTTCTCTGATCTTCACATTATTGAGTAATACTTCTAGCAGTCTAGCTGCTGTTTCCTCACATTGATGGGATCTGAGAAGTTCTAAGAGAGCCTCTATAGCACCACTTTCAGCCATCGCCTCAGCACTGGTTCCGTCATCACTTTCTAATACCAGAAGAGCATTCAATGCACCAACCACAGTGCCCTCTGAGCCAGAACGAAGTAACCTTACCAAAACAGCAACAGGAACTTCCAGATAAAATTCAGAACTGAATTGCAGAATGCTAGCTAAAACAGAAGCAGCTGATTCCCATAAAGCATGTGGGAGTGAAGGATCAGCTTGCAATATCACTTTGGACAACTCATTGACACCACCCTCTTTTGCAATTTCATTTGGCCATGTTAGTGCAATGCTAACAAGAGCCTTCACAGCTCTCTGTTGCAAGATATGTATGCCAGAACCAAGAATTCTTATAAGAGGACCAATTACTTGCTGTGTCACTGCATCCTTCTGAAGATGTTCTTCCAAGAGCAGATGTGATAGAAGCTCTGCTGCCAACTGCTGAACTGCTGGAGCTGGAGAATCAAGAAGTGGCATAAGTGGTTCTATAGCTTGGTGAGAGGTCAGCGTATAATCAGCACGACAGTGTGGATGCTCCAGAATATTTACAAGGACCTGTAATGCACTATGCTGTCCATCAGGCCCAAATTCAGGTCTTGATAGCAACTGGAAAAGGGGCTCAACCACTTTTGCTGCAGAAGGTCCTTTAGCAATAGTAGCATTGTTTGTCAGTATTCGGAGTAATTCTGCAAAAGCAGCACACAGGAAATCTGGTGCTTCATGAAGGATATCAAGTATGCTTTCGATTACTCCAGCTTTCACCATTTCCATCTTACAAGCAGGTCTATCTTTCCCTAACTTCACAAGAGCTCTTGAGATAGCTTCATGAAGCATGTAATTATTACCATACAGAAGGCCAACAAGAGGAATTACAGCACCATGTGCAGCAACTAGTTCTGCCAGTTGCTCATCATCTACAAGTTTATCTAATGCACGGACAACTGAATGTTGAGCAGGACTGAACTCAGTTACAAGGAGAGATACTAGAGGCTCAACACAGCGAGCTGCAGCCATAGTGGATCTGATTCTTGTATTCACAAAAAGAACACAACACAACTCAGCAGCATCCCCCTTCAGCTCCATTGAACAATTTGATGAAAGGATTCTGCAAAGAACATCCACTGCATTCATTTCAACATCTGCAACTGCAAGGGCTCTAGAAGGGTTCTCACTCAGCAACCTAACCAATGCTGCTATTGCAGCATGCTGCTCTTTCTCCATTCCAGTATTAAGAATCTCCACCAAGGGTTGAACAGCTTGCCGGGCAGTCTCCGCATTTCTGATATGGTCAGCAGAGAATAGGCTTTCCAATGCTTTAGCAGCACTATACCTAGCAGCTCGTCCTCCAAGACGTAAAACTGCTACAAGTTGGCTAACAGCGCCAAATGCAGCCTCATGTCTTCGAATTTCAGAACTGCTAAATAGGATCCCTAATAGATCAGTAGCAGCTTCTTCGGTTGCATCTTGAGGGCTGAGAGAAAGATACTTAGTCAGCGCTTCTAAAGCCCCTGATTCTACCATAACAATCTTATTTGATGGACAGTCTTTTGCAAGCTGAGTCAGAAGTCCCAGTGCCAGATAAGGTGCACCAGGGCGGTCTGGAATTGGTTTAAGTAGGTCAACAAGGGCAGGTATTGCTTTTCGAGAAGTAGCACCAACCCTAATGTCTTCAACTCTAAATAACCTCTCAAGAGCAACTTGATCTGGATAGCGTACTAAAGCAAACTCTTCTGACAATTCAAGAAGTTCTTCTATATCAACGTCAGCACAGCCAAGTAAGGAGATAAGTCCACCAGCAGCACCTGAATTTGCAACGGATAGAAGAGTCCCTCTGCTACCATTACAGACTAGACTGGCCATTGCTTGTGCAGCAAAATATCTGTTTGCTAACACCTCTGACTTCACTAAATTTGCAAGTACTGGTATCGATTTCATTGTTGCATGTGCCCGGATGATATCTCTATCTTGAAATAAAATTGCTAGCAACAATGCACAAATCCATATGCTGTTATCTTCCTTAAAATCAATCTGCAAATTACCACGTAGGATGGAAACAGTTTTAGTAGAAATAGGAGGGAATATAGCCACAATTGCATGACAGGGAAGCAGGAAATAATCTCAATGCTGTCTTCGAGAAATTCTATATATCGATATAAGAACCATAACTTCTATTGGTATAAACATTATTTTAAATAAATAATTAACAAGAAGAGGATTTAATACCTGAGCATATTGGGAAGAACGTTGAGAGATTCTCTCAGTGACAACTTCAACTGCTCCAGCCTCCATTATTGCGATTTTACTCTTTTCATCATGGCAGGCAAGGACAGAGAGAAGCCAAATAGCCAAATTAGCACCAGAAATAACTGCTGTGCCTGTATCCGATTCCCCATTCCTGGCTTCTTCTTTAGCATGCCTACAGATGCTAATGGCATCCTGATCATCAACTTGTGGATTTGCCAAAGGAGTCTCTCCAGAACCAAGAATTGAAACAAGTGATTGGATTAGATGGGTAGAAGAATTTGATTGATTAAGATCTTCCACCACTCTATGGTGATTAACCTTTGCTGCACATATCAGAAGTGCAGTGCCCCCAATTTTGACCTTTAAGTTTGAGCAACTGATCACCCTTCTAGCAATTGATGGTATGCATTCAGAAATACTAACAACAGTGTCTCCTAGAACAACAGGTTGATCACGACAAAGTCGTGACAATATCTCAATAGCTTTATCCTGTAACAAAGGTGTTGCATCAACAATAGATGAAACTATTGGAGATATGCTTTTTGGAAATTCTGCTAAAACTGCCCATGTAGGTTTTATTTGACCACTGGCTCCTGATCTTGACAGAATAGCAAGTGCATCTAGTGCCTCTGCTGTGGCAACAGATCCACCTCTAGCAGATTCTAGAAAAGAAACTAATGCAAGAACTGTACCAGCACGATTCACACAATCAGTTATGGCATAATCAATTTGCCTTGAATGGAGTAGACGTGCTATTGCTGCTGCTGCATGAGTCTTCCCAGAAACAGTTCCTTCACGTAAAACCCTTGTAGAAGGCAGAATGATTTGTTCAGCAATCGCTGTCTCTGAAACTTCAGTGTCCAAAATAAGATTTGCTAGAGCACATACAGCCTGCTCTGCAACTTCAAGAACTGAAGAGTCAGCAAGTGCAACTAAGGGAGACATTGCATCTCGAGCAACAGCAGCCACATCCCGGTTCTCCTTAATTGAAAGAAATACTGCAGCAAGGCAGTGACAGGACTCTGCTAAGATGTTTTCAGATTCAACATTTAGCAGCTTCATAACTGACCAAAGAGTTTTTACAGCGATGTTACTTTCACGCAAGTCCTTCCTGGTTTCAAAAATCCCAGCTAAAGCTGATGCTGACTTCGCCTGAGTTTCTTCTTTAGTTGAGCTTAATATTTTAATCATGGTCTCAATGGCATCATTTGCAGCACTACCATCACGCAATACATCATGGAAAGGGACCACTGAAAGCATACTTCTTAGAGCATCCAAAACATACACTTTAGATTCAGGCAGATCACTGGTTAACAATGCACTGAGCTGGCTGATGGTAGCTGTATCAGATTTATGAATTAAATGGTTCAAAGTCTTTGCTGCAATTTCTTTCCCATTTGGGCTCCCATTCTTGAGCAGCCATAATAGTGCAGGAACAGCATCAGCACTTTCAACACAAGCACGTATATCTTCACTGTGATTGCATAGATTCTTGAGGATCAATGCAGAATCTTCCTTGGCCTTCACAGAACCAGTTTCCAGAATTTGAACAAGTGGAGGAATACCACCAGCAGCAGTAATGGCCCACTTACTTTCATCATTTTCATTAGAGAGAAGGCAAAGTAGCGCAACTGCACACTCTTGCTGCTGTTCTGATGAAAGACCAAGAAGTGATATCAACAGCTGAACACCTTCACGGCCTTGAAGCGCACGCCATAGACTTCCTTCATTGTTGCAAAGTGTGAGGAGAGTTCTTATAAGCTCTTCCTGGACTTCATTGGTTGCCATGGTGATCAATCCAACAAGCAACCTTTTCGCATCAGAATTTGCAAGTTTAATTGAGAGTATGGTATTCCCATACAAACTGGCTAGGGCTTCTATTGTACGTTCTTTCACAAGGAATGGTAAGCGAGGTTGGAACTGATTAACTAAAGTCTGCTCAATAACCAGAGGATCTGATGCTCTAGTAGATTCTGCTTTGCTGTCATAAATCATTAAAGCTGAAGCCAAAGCCCCTAGTGTGTCAGCAGTCTGAGCAGGTGAAGAACATGACTCAAGGCTCTGACCAAGGCTTGAGATGACATATGACAAACCACCAGAAATGTTTGCCAAAGCACACATAGCATTCTCCTGCAATGCTTGGGCATACTCACCTTGCATGAATTCTTTCGAAGGAGCTATTGTAGCATTTATTAAAGCAGGAATACCATTGGAATTAGCTATTTCCCGCCTAGCCTCCTTGCACTGGGCAGAAAGAGACTTAAGAGCACCTGCAGCCTCAGCTCTAACAGAGGCTTCATTACCAGGTCCTATTAGTTTGAGCAATTGTTTTGTAGCTTCAGCAGCCAATACCTTAGAACAAACAGATGCATCCTCCATCATCATACACGCAAGAAGAAAGCATACGTTAGCCTGAGTGCTTGACTGTCCAGTTGTGAGCAACTTAACAAGTATATCAACTCCTCCAGCCTGTACTGTCGCAGACCAAAATCCCTCAGTGCTGCTTGAGAGGTTTTTCAATGCTCCCGTCAATAAGTTATCAACCAAGTCTCCTGTCTTGAGCCCATTATGTAGCAGCTTCCAAAGCACTGGCACAACTCCCTCAGTCGAAAAAATTTTTGATCCAACATGATCCTTAGCACCACCTTGTGAAACAGCATAGATGGTCTTAGCAGCTGCAATTTGACCTTCTGATGAGCTGGACTTGAGGAGACCAAGTAATGGTGGTATGCAACCCCCAAGCAAGACTTTAACCCTTAGTTCATTCTCCTTACAGAGCGAGCCTAAGACACTTGCAGCCTGAATTTTCACTCCAAGTGATCCTGATCGGAGAAGAGAGACAAGAACTGGAACTGCCTGAGAGTGAGATCCAACAGCGCTAAAAGCATTTTCACGTGTGTCGATGAGTTCCAACAATTGCCTCAAGGAATGCTCTTTCTCTTGTACAGATGAGGAACTCTGCCGCAATTGTTCAATGCATTGTGCAACACTTGCCAATGTCCCATCTGGATCCTCCATGCTACTTGTGCGATCCCTTCAGGTGATTTAGGCATAAGATAGTCAAGATAGAATTCTGATAGATAATAATCATAGCTTGCAAATTCAATAAATCACCAAAGAATGGGGGAAGGTATTAATTTTCATGACATCAATAGAGTAATACCAAAGCAGACGCAAAATGATTTCTCTATACGACATAATTGGGTGCAAACAGGCAAAATGTGCAAAGGCTATAAACCAAAAAGTTAGTAAAAGAATGAGGCCTATGACAAAACAATATAAGTCAAAGGCACCGAAAATACCAAAGGGAAGTCAAAACGTATATAGGATGGGAAAGCTAGAATCACAACATAACATATATTATTTTTAGCTAAACATTATGCTGTTGGGGTACAGCAAATTTCAGACTGTTCTAACTTTATCAAGCAACTCCAAGCCCAGAATTACTTATCCACATTGTTCTCAGCTCTTCTTGGTATTATGTGCCTCAGGTCTGTGCAAAAGATATAAAATAAAGCTTAAACTAACCTCAAACCCATTTTTACAACTGAATGTGGAGTTGGGGGCTCTGAATCTTGAATTTTAGCATCTCCATTTTTTTCCTGCAACCAAGAGACACATAGAAGGTAATGATGCCAATAAATGCAATTATTCAATTGATGATAACTAGACATTCATGCACAGGTGAATGAAGTAGGCATCTGAAAACAATAAAAACAAGATATATAAGATTGTAAGAAGCTACATGTAAAAAAGCATACAGAAAACATTAACAAGGAAGGCATTGCGGAATTCAGTTCCAAGGCTATTTTGGTCAATCATAATATATACCCAACCCTGATAATTATTCAAGAGCTAGAGAAAATGGAAAGTGCACATATACTATTTTCATTTTCTCTGTTTTCTTTTTCTGGGGTGAGGTGGGTGCGAGAGGAAAGGGAGGGGGGGGGAAGGTATGATTGTTTTGGGGATAGCAATACTGGCAATATTAGCTAACACAAGCAATGCAAATTGTTGCCTAGCATATATCCCCGACTAACCTCCATGGCAAATTGCAATTTTAAAGAAATGAAACCAACATATAGCATTATCCATATTTTTAGCTTCTTTATCCTTAGCCCTAACTCATAAGCATCGCATGCACATTAGTGACACTGTCACCTCAACAATACATGATTTTGAAGAATGTACATCGGAACATTGCACCTTACCTGTTAGTATAACAGCTCTAAATAAATGTCTATATTAGGAAAAAAAACAACCTCCAAGCACACATGGACAATAAAATTTCCAATCTCATCATTAAAATCTTTTTTATCTTTAATTATTATTGAATTGCATTTCCATATTGAGGGCCAGAAGCATTGTTTTCTGAGCTTACAAAAAAAATTATCTACTAATAAAAATTATTTAATTATTAATTACCAATGATTGCACAATGAGATCTAAATACACCCAATAGCAAATAAACACCTTAAACTTCATAAATGGAACATATCAGTATATCCACAATTCGTATTCTTAATGCTAACTTATCCAAAATCTAAGTCTGATAATTAGTAACGTACCATATCATTAGCAGCAAGGCCGCTGCCGTTGTTGGCAGCGAACCTCCAAGCCAGTGTCGCCGCCAGCTTTGCTTTTTACTGCAAGATTCGCTGAATCTAAAAAAACCTTAGCCGCTCTCCAGATCCAGCAATATGCGTCCTCAATACATTAAAATATCCTGCAAACAGTTAAAAGTTAAGTTAAATAAGAACGTACGTATCACGTAAATCCAGATCAAGCAAAAAACTTTATAATTCAACACTAATTTGATCTCAAAAGAACAATAAACACCAATGCATCTAATACTAGCAAACTAAAACTAAAGAAACAAGTAGAGCAATAGATCACATTTCCAACACACTGATTTTCCATTAACTTTCCTTGTCAGTTTTCTCGGGAAACAAACAGACAATGAACACAGAAACACATAGAAACTGAATTAAAATATCTCCACTTAAACGAGCTGAATTTTACCAAACTGAGAGTCAGTAAACAGCAGATCGAAATCCGATTAAAGAAGGAAAACAAAAAGAGAAAAAAAATTAAGTGGAAGTGTGAATTACTGAATTGAATGAAGTAAACTCGGGGAGCTTAGATTTGGAAGAAACGACAGCGGATCATGAATGTCGAAGAGCATTAAAAAAGAAGAAAAGGAAGAAAAAAAAAGAAATGTAGACGGAAAGAAAGAGAAAGACAGAAGCAAACCTTAAAGAGAGAGAAAGAGAAAGAGAAATGAAGAAGCAGAGCTCCGGTCTTTAGTTTAAGTGCATCTATCAATTTCTTGAAGAGAAGCCAACAATAAAGGACAAAGGAGAAAGATAATAAGGAAGTGAAAAAGAAAATTGATATTTTTCTCTTTTTTTTTTTCGTTTGAGGGAGGAAATGTAATAATAATAAAATAATGGAGTTTTTTTTTTTCCTTTTTTGCTCTCTGTATTTGCGTTTTTTTTCTGAGAGAGAAAAAGAAAGATGCGAAGGTAGTGGTTTGTTCTCAGTCGCAGCCGACGCACTCACTCGACCACCGACAATTTGAAAGCTCTACTTCTCTGGGCTCGGCTTGGCTTTTCCTGTTCTAGGCTCGGCTTTTCTAACGTTCCAAAAAAAAAATGAATTGATTATGAGCATGTTTAATATTTATAGGATCACCATTAAATAAATATATTTGATTTTGTAAGAGATAAAATTTTAAAGCGAAAATATTTTTAATACTCTTTTGTAATTCATGACAAATTTTTAAAATTCTTAAATATTAAAACAATATAAAATTATACTTTCAAATAATTAATTATTTTATTAATTTATTTTCTTCTTTTAAGATGTTATGGTAAATATAACTTGAATTTAAAAATTGAAACAAACTTAATCTTGAATAAGACAATGCAAAGATGACTTGATGAGTGATGAGATAAAATATAGTACAAAAGATAACATAGTAAAACAAGATACAAAAAATAATATAATAAAACATGATATAAAATATGACGTGATAAAACATAATATATTTATTTTTTTATTTTTTTTAACACTTTTTATGTTTAATTTTCCATGAGGAAAGTACCATCAAGGTTAAGGAGTTGAAATTTACAAAAATCCATAACTAATTTGTAAATTTACAAATTTACAGGTGGTTAGAAAAGAATAAATTACAAAAATTGAGAAAAAAATAAAGGAAAGCAACTTCAAATTAGCCAAAGCCAAGCTGGAAAGCTGTTTCTGAGTGTGGCTCTCTTTCTCTCTCTTAGTTGGCTGGAAATGGATATTTATTGTCGTATCGGTAGAGGGCAATTGGAACCGTGGACAGTAAGACACAGCTAATAAGGATTCTTCCACGAATTAATTAATTAATTAATTACTAATAAATCCATGTTGTTCTAATACCGCAGCATAATTCTGATTTCACTGACCAAGATGCCCTCGAGGCCTTGCTTAATCAACATCCAAGCCGGTCCTCAACTTTTTAACTACCTAAGTTAACTGCGGTAATTTAGGGTTTTTGTTTTTTTACATTTTTTGACCGGTATTAAACAAGGGAGATGATAAAAAAGTTAAAAGTGTAATGATCTTACCAATCTGAATAAGACATAAATTTCTTTTTATTTTTATTTATTGTCAAAAGTAAATATTTATTTTTTATTATTTTTAAAAAATAATTATATATAAATATTAAATAAGTGAAACTTTATAATAATAATTTATAAATTTATTCGATATTATTGGAATTAAAAATATTTTTTAATGAAATTTATTCAATACAATTTAAAATTTTTATTTACAAATTGGATAAATTTTATTAATATTTATAAATAAAAAATTAAATTTTAAACACAAATGTTTTTATAGTATAAAGTTTGAGATATAAATAACGAATCTATAATTTATTCAATTATTAGTAGAATTAAGAAAACTATTTTCTCAATAAAAATCATTCAATGCAATTATATTTCTTATTTACAAACTGAATAAATTTTATTAATATCTATAATAAAAAAATTGAATTTCAATTCTCACGTGGTACAATTACATGCAATTGTACAACAATTATAAATTAAAAGTTATTTAAAATTACAAATAACAATTTATAAATATAATGAATAAAAATATTTATTTTCATCAATAAAAAATTTTTACAACTTTAGCTTTTACATATATTATAAATATAAATTTATATTATTTACATATATTGTAAATATATTTGTATCTTATTTTCGGATTTTGGATCATTTAGTACATTTCAATATTTTATTTTATCCAAAAAAAAATTACCCTATTAAATAATTTATGAATAAAAACAATAGTAAATTTTTAACTCGATGTTTCTTTATAGAAAAATATAATGTCTTTATGCTATATAACTACTTATTATAGGGATAAGTCTTTAATTAATATGAGGTGTCTTTTGTGATAAGATTAAAGTATACAATATTTTATAAATTTATGTGAATTATGATAATTGACATTAGAATCGGTTGTGAAGATACTAATGATGGATCACTAAGGATAATAACTTTTGTTGAAACAGAGAGCATGTTATGATTTTAGGAAGAAAACATGATCAACTTACAATTTCCAACCTTAGAGGCATCTTTAATGGAATAGAACATCCAATAAGTTTCACAAATTTACAAACAATTCGGTTATAGAAGAACCATCCAACCAACTAATAATTAATAGTCTAAGTTAAGCATATGGATTATGTGGGGCTGAATAGATTGGGGTTTGCAACACATCGGCAAGCAGGGGCGGAGCTAGTTAATTTTTATTAGGGGAGTCAAAGGTTAAGAAGAATAAAAGTTAAAAATTTTTAAAACTAATATATTGAACTTAACTATTAATAATCAAAAGATTTATAATAGATAATAATTTTATATAACATGTAAATTAAAAGAAACAAAAAGAAAAAAAACTTATAATAGTGCTTTAAAAAAGTTTTGTTATAATATTTTTTTTATTATAAACAACTAAATTATTTGTAAGAAACTTATCATTCATTTTATTTTGAAGTCTTTTTTTTTTCAATACAAACGACTAAAAAAATTAATGTAGTCAACATCTAATATTTTTATTTTATTATATTTAAATTTATAATACTAAATATTAAACTATAATGTATAAAATATAAATAGTTAAATATGATATACAAAATTAATAATTTTTTCTTATACTCAAGATAATTTCCTTTCAACTAAATATAAAACGTAAAGTACATTAAAAACATATATTCAAGATAATTTTTTACTATATAATTAGGATTAATAAAAAATAATATATTAGTGAAGTTTTAAACAACAACTAACAATAATTTTTTAATTTTTTAAAATTAAAATCATTAAAAATAAAATCCACATAATAGGAAAAAAAAACATGATAAGTAGGATATATACCCTATATAAAAAAAATATGATTGATGATTTACAGAAATTTAAAAAAAAAATCTATAGAAACTTAAAATATATGAGCAAATAGAATATAATTGAAAAAAAAATATAATAATATAAGTAGAAAAAATTAAATAAAAACTTTATTTTTTTATAATTTCACAGTATAAAGATAAAAAAAAAATAAGTGGATAAATTTAAAAAATAAAAAGAAAATTAAGAATTTAAGTAAAATTAAATGAGGTTTATAAGATCATTTTATTAGTATTTAATTATATTAATTATTTTATTAAAAAATATATAATATATAAAATATTTTAAAAATTTGGAGGGGCCCATCACAAAGGGACGCTCCGCCCCTGGCAAGTGGTCCACATGAACTGCACTGTGAAAAAAACTTACGACGACTTGAATTGAATACATGAAGAAATTAAGGTGAAATTGTATTCATAATTATGCTCTAGTACTAATATACAGTTTACCATAAATAGTGATCTGAGGGCAGGGGAAGAAAGGAAACTGACACAGAGCCTCGTGTAGAAGCAAAGATAAAAAAGAAGGGGCTCACAACCCATTCAAAAAAAGGGTTATTCCCTAAGCCAAAACACAGAGACAGGACCTCACCGGTGGCAAATGAGTCCCCGTTGCAAGCTTACTTCTAAAGCCAAAATCAGACTCTTCTGCCTTTTCATAATAATAATTATTATTATCGTGTAGATCTGACGGGGGGTCCTGAAAGAATGATTGGGACTTTATAACAGCCATTAAAGTAGTTTACTTGTGGGAACATGAAAATCATAGCAGCAATCGGTTGAGTTGTAGCCTCATCCGGGGCCCCTTAATTATATATTAATATTTTAAACCTAATGTTGTTTAATATTTTCATGGAAAGTCGATTTCCTACCGCTCATGATTGAGACTCCAAACTCATACAACCCCAAAACAATGAAATCTAATGAAGACTGTAATCCCATCATTTTCCATATCGGTTGATTTTTCCCAAATTTCAGGTTAGTTAGGACTTCACAAGGGCCTTTGTTTCTTCAACTGCAATTTTCTTTTTTCTGAAAATTGTTGATACAATTAGGGCCTTCATGCTGTCTAGCTACCTAGACAATCACCTTCAAATTGAGCAAATGTTTAATCAATTTCACTAATTTATGATTTGAAGGAAATAAATAAAAAAATTATAATAATAATAATAAAAAAAAAAAGCACCCCACGTTTTAGAATCTGGAACCACATGGACATGGCGGCACCAGAAGACAATGGAACAACTCGAATTCATTTAAAACCATTGAAAGAAAATAATTCACTCCCAATTAAATAACAATGCAGCGCGTGTATTGTTTAATTGTTTTCTTCAAATTTAAATTTCAGAGGAAGAATAAAAGAAACATCTGCTGGCTTTACCTTGTCAGTATATTTAATAATTATATTTTTATTAACTAAATTCTTCGGTCAGTGTATAAAATATTAAATTCCTTTTTTTTTTTTTTGTCTTCTCTATTAGCTTTTCCTCGTCATTTTTGAGTAATACAACATTGATAATCAGAGCTCAACAACCAAAACCTACAGGGTATCTGGGATCATAATACACAATGAGCACAAACATTGAAACTAATAATCAATTCAGTAAGTTAATAACCATTTTTTGGGGCCAATTTAATAAATAAAATCTGAATAAGTTGATAGGTAAATATCTTGTAAATAAAGAAAACTGAAAATTCCACTTGCAGGGTGGTTGCAACGACCATTCTCATCACAGCAATGCAATATTCCGAATAAGATAAGATGAATATAATCTTTGCCAATTCAACAGGCACCAAGTAACTCTGAATATTGAAAACTGCAAGAAGTTGAGAACAACATGTTGAAGACAATGATACATCAACATGACAACATGATAATTCTATTTTGTAGAATTATTTTATTTTAATTTTATTATTAAATATTAATTAAATCATTAATTTTTAATTATAATTTACTTAATTGTTAGTTTTTTTTATATTTAGTTTATTTTTAAATGAGTTATTTTAATTTTATGTTATTTTTTTTAATTTAGTTAATATTTATTAGATTTTATATTTTTGGTAGAAATTAAAGTAATTAGGCTCAATTTTGAAAAGTAAAGTGTTGAAATATTCAAAAATCTGCTTGCATATACTTCAATATTTTGGTTATATCTCGAGCTACAGAACTCCAATTGCTGCGATTTTTAGACCATTAGAAAGTTAAGAGATAGACCTACAACTTTGGTGAAGATCACTTTACTCAATTCTGCCTCAAAAATAAAGAAAATTGTATCGAAAAGTTGCTGGACGTACTGTGCTGAGAATGAAAATTTATAAAGACTAATTTTTTGAGCCTCTCATTATGTTTTTAAGTCTAATTAAACCCCAGGTCAACTTGAAGAAGTTTAAGTTAAGTTTGTTACTATAAATAGGATATTTTTCAAGAATAATAGGAGAGAACCTTTGGAGATTCAAGAAATTATAATTTGAGGCTGAAACTTGAAGATCAAGACGGTAATTATTGTTTTGTTTCTTCCTTGACTTTTATTTTTTTTGTTATTTTCAATTGTTGAATTATATACAATGTTATTTGTTTTTATAATTATGACTAGTTAATTTTTTTTTATAAAATTGTAATTGAAGTCACATGTAGTTTAAGTTTTTATTTCTTTTTCTTATTTATTTTAATGAGAATTGAATTGTTTATTTCAATTTATTCTTAATGCTTTGAATTGACTGATCAACAATTAAATTGATTTAAGAACCTAAACAAACTTGAGAAAGGGAGTTTAGAGTAGATTAAAATTGAGATAACATATGATCATATTAATTGATTTACGTATAAAATAAGAATATACCTATAAGCCATATGTAGTCAGATTAGAGCATGAATTTAATGAATCTGTTTTAATTTCAAATCATATAGGGATATAGTATTTTGGTTAAAATAGATATTTTTATAAAATGAGTCGGGAAACCTTTATAAATAATTTAAAGCTCTAAGTTAGCAATTCAACTCATTGAAATAATTTAAAGAGTAAAAGTAAAATTTAAATAAAGTGTGAGAGATATTATAATCTTAAATTTATTTAATTTGATTTTTTTCAACTTATTATTTTGATTTTTTTTATTAATTTAAATTTTAATTTATCAATTTTATTTAATTACTCAATTTGGATTGTTTGGATAAGATTAAATTGTTCTAATTTTTTTTTTTTTTGGAATATAAATTGTTCTAATTTTAATACTTAATAAAGTTTTAAAATAATTATCTGTGAGATCAACACTCTACTTGCTTATATACTATCTGTTCGATACATATACTTAAGTAGTAAAATTTTAACTAACACAACATCATCCATACAAACTTCTGAAGAGATCGCTCTATGTTAAACACTGGTGTTTGCAATAATCTTAAGTTTATTCCAACATGAAGGCCTATTAACAGTATTTTTGAACAGAAAGAAATATGGACCTTTTCAGTGAAGAACAACAAAATTTTTATTTGGAGGATCATGAACAATCTACACGATATCGAAGAAGCAGACCCTTTTGTTATATAGGTTGCCCGAAGGCAAAAAGACCATTCTGCTTGCTGTGTATATTGGCTAGGAAAGCGCGAAAAAAGCTTTAGCTTAACCGTTAATTTGATGAGGTCTGTAAGTTCCATACCCAAGGCATTGTTGGAGCCAAAAATTCAGGACTCGAGATTAGGTAAGACTGATGCAAGTAGCATATGATTGAAGTACAGCTAAAGCTTGCTCCGTGATGGCCCTATTCCTCACTTGTTTCACCCAATCAGCAACTATCTCCTCCGCTTGGCTACCTTTGACACCTTGTTCAAGGGCGGCTGCTGCTTCAGCAAGCTTCCCTTCGGCCAAGTAATTATCAACTGTACTGATTACAGACTCAATCCCTTCACCAGAATGGTCAACTTCTTTCACCTATATATGATAGTCAAAGGCAAGCATCAGATTATTTCAGCAACCTACATCAATTCCTTATGTAGAAGGTAAATGCCATTTTTTATACCTTTAACCAGGTTGCAATATGTGCTAAAGAATGCGTCAAGATGCCACCACCTCCTGGTGGAATTAGGCTGAAGTGCCTTAGGGTCCCTTTCAAGGCATTAAACTGCACAAAGAACATATGTCAAACAGTAATCTAAGAAAATTTCTTTCAATGTTATGACTCATTATCTGTTAGATTAGTGAATTACTAATGATTCAATAGAACTATCAAGCATCACTGCTTACAAACAACAACATAGGTGAGGCTGCAAAAACTTGAAACACTATCACATCTATTACCAAATTTTTGCAATTTTTGCAGTAATCCCACAAATCTTGAAACTAGACTCGTAACAGCTGCTTGAAAGATAGCTCATACTTTCTCCCAGTCTCCATGCTATAGCTAAGGTCCTTGTGAAAAGATAACATGGGAATTTCTGCCAGATCACTGATTCACTGATTCCACTAGATGCCTGATGTTCTAATTTCAGCTCACTGAGGAATTTATTTAAAGAAGAAATAAACACCATTTTTGTTACAGCTGAGACAATTTATATCTGGCTGTTAGATCATGTAGTACATAATGAGGACTAATACTTCCTTTTCCTCTACATAATTAGACCAACTATGAAAAAGAAGACAGAATGCAAAAGCATTTATTGACAAACTTATCATGTCCAACCCATTGGTTAAAACCAATCCTATCTCTTTATGGTCCTCCAGCTTTCCAAGATTAGTCTCAAATTCTCTATCCATCATAAAATCTTTAATTTCCATTCTGTATGAGGTTGAGAAGGTTCCCAATACAAATGAACCATTAATTCTGAAACAAGAAGCAAGCCTCCTTCTAGTTTGCTTTTAAACGCATATGGTATGCTTATAGGCTGACTCATCCCTGTACTATAGGTATAGCATTTAGGATACAGACTAAGTCTGAACTCAGACATTAAACGTGCATAAAAATGGTAAACCTAAATTACTTGCATGATTTCATCTATTGTCCTCTCCTTGATTTTTGGTTTAATTTTTTATCCAGCTGATACTTAAATCCAGTTCCCAGCACCTTCCCATCTCAGCACCAAGCCTCCCAGCTGTAGAAAACAAAAATTCTTATTGCTGTTACAGTGTATATATTCCCAATGAGCAGGTTCAACTAGAAGTCCCCCTCCTTGACCATCCAGAAGAAAATCTTAGTGCTTGACTGCACTTCAAAGATTGAAGAAATTTTGGATTAAAAAAATCAGACCTTGGGCAATTTGATTGCCAACAAACGTACATTTTCTTTATTTCTCAATGCAATATGGCTACAAAGCCAATCCTAATTAAACAGGGAGCAATATTTGGTTAAAATAACAAGGAAGATGAGAGATAGATGCAGACAAAAAAGGGTGCCAAAAGCATCTTTAATCCAATTCATTTAGCATAGCAAGAAAACATTAATGTAACTCCAACGTTTCGATATAATTTTTCAAGTTAAAGACAATGAAAAAAAAAAGGTAAAATACCCTTACCCCCTAAGTTTTGATCGCAATTACATGATGGTCCATTAGTTTTCGAAATGGACAATCCATCCCAAAAAAATATTTTCCGTTGGACACGTAGGTCCAGCTGTTAGTCAATTGTTAGTATTTCTGTCAACTTGTTGATATGGCAAGAGTAAAAAGACAATTTTACCCTTGACTAATTTTTATAATTACTATTATATAATTTTATTTTTTTTATTAATTAAAAAACAAGGGCTCCCTACTTGGGGAGCAACAGATCTGGTGCTCTCCTCCCCAGTGCTCCCCTGTCATGGGGAGCTGGGGAGCACTAATCAGTGCTCCCTACTTTTTTTTTAAAAAATATAATAATAATTTTTTAAATTAATAAAAAAGAGCATTTTAGTCTTTTCACAATTTCTGCTAACGGTGTTTGCACTCTTAGGGCGGATTGTCCATTTTGAAAATTAATGGACCTCCGTGTAATTTCAATCAAAACCGATGGGGATAAGGGTATTTTGCCCAAAAAAAAAAAATCATAAAAGCAGTACTTGTTTCCTGCATGGATAGAGGTAGAGGTCTGTGGTCACTGCCACTGAAGGAAGAAACGAGTGCACAAATTTAACAACAGCTAAAAAGGATGTATGTGAATGATGCCAGGTATATCCATCCTCACAGCTTTTAATTATTGAAAAAAACCAAGATTTTATATACTTTTAGCCTGCCTCTATAAAAGCATTTAAGATTCCAAACTTCCATTTTATGAAAAATATCATGTCAAAAGTAAAGAATAAAATTTTGGCATAGAATTCTGCAAAGCACAAACAATCAATGATTTAACCAAAAGATTTTATTAGGATAGATGTTATCATTGAAAAGGACTCAGAATTCAGTAGCATATATCTCTAAAAGTATGAAACAACTTGCCTTTTGATTCAGCTCTAGTAGAGTGTCTGTTCCACAGTATCGAGTTTCTTCTGGAAGAGATGAAAGGACCAAATCTAATACTGAATCCTTCTCAATGCCTTCAAGGTAGGTGCGCAGAGCATCTATTTCTTTCTGGATTGGTAATCCTTTAGAAAGTGCATCTTCTAATGCAAGTGCTCCCTGTCGGACCCAAGAACAATCAAATTATGGCACATTAATGTACAAGTTCAGAAGAATTATTACCAAGACCATCAATCACTAAATTCACTAAATAAAGTAAGTCAGATTCAAACTAAAAGTAAAAATAACATGAGACTGAGAACAATAAAATAAGGAGGAAAAGGTACCAAAGCGAGCTTGTGAACAGAATGACTCTTACGTGCCTCTTCAGATCGTGCATAAAAAGCCATACATAAGGCATTTATCTACAAGAAAAAAAAATTCAGGTGTGTTGAATGGCTAAAAATATGCGATACTTATTGATTATGAAAATAATTACCCAAGCATATACGAAGCATAACAAATATCTATTGCTTAACATCAGATTCATCTGAACAACTAACAAACAATAACTACTTCCAGAAATACATTTATGATTAATGTTTGTAACTGATCAACTATAACTAGTTTCTTATTTACTAAATCTCTTAACTGAGGTCATACTCATTCATCCTCAAATAATTCCTATGCTGATGGTTGATTGGGTACTTTTTCAGAAACTATTCTAGCTTTAATTTTTTTCTCTGAAAACGTACTAGTTGAACTCTATTTTGGTTTCTGCGATGTTGGAAATTCATAAACTGTTTAGATTATCAATCAACACATTCCAGGAAATGATCATATTCAGAAAATTTTAAATGGAAAAATCTTTAATTTTCCACTAGAAGCAAAGTATAAAACCTGATAAAGCATTAAAATGAAAGCTAAAAGCATTGACGTATGACATTTGGATTGTCACTTTAACCTGCATGATATATGCCACAAAGTAAAAGCCAAGAGGTTTTCTATTGCAACCTATCAAATGAGAAAATTCTTTCAGCATAACTTTTAAGTTTTCCTGTTCCACCTTTTATCAAACATCCATCAAATATGCCATGAAAAGCATTTTTTTTAGTTCACTTTTTCATCCTAAAAATTAGCAAAGTTATTTTTTGTGAGGTTTCATGTCCAAAAGTTTCCCCCAAGAGATAGATTACGTGAAGATTTGCTTCTGCCATTTTTTCAATCTGTGCTGCTTTCTCACTTGCAATTGCTGCAGCCAGTTCTGCTTTTCCCAACTCCTGAGCTCTTTGCAACTTCATTTCAGCTTCTCTTTCCTGAAATAAGAAAGAACTAACAACTTGAGTTCATAAGTTATGAAATTATGCTCTAGAATTCTTTGCTAGCATAAAACTATGTACCTTTTCTTCAATTTCCATCTTAAGTTTCTCTTCCATTTTTTCTTGAAGCGACTTTACAGCAGCTGCTGCTTTTGTTCTTTCTCTCTCTAATTCCTGAAAGTGGTAAAGTCAAATTCTCAGCAGCTTGAATCAGCAAAATAGAATAGTCATTTTTCTCTTTCTTTTAACTTGATTTTACTGCCCTTTGAAGGGCATACATGATTGCGAGTATATTCCAACTGTAACTAAACTCTAAATTTCCAAGCTCAAAATCCACAATACATAATACCTAAAAGAATAGCTTAAATTGATTATAAAAATATTGATGGAATTTCATTGACTAGCATAAAATTTATAGAAACTAATGGGATCAATTGTCCCTGTTTAATTCATAGTATTTGGTTTTCCTTATGCCTTACAAACAAATCAATGTTATTCCAAACTGATATAAAGAACACTTGCCTCACCTTTTTCATAGTACAGAGCACTCAAAACAAGAAAAATACTAATCTACAAAATACTATAAAAATGGGATGAACTCTAACATGTGAGATAAATATTTTCTTTAAGGTGGTGAAATGCTAGAGCTTCACCTACCAATCACCACCTAGCATCTGCAGTTCCATAACGTGTTTGGTGATCAAGCACTATAGCACCTCAACTTTTAATGAAATTTCTAAACCACATATTAATTGTCTGTGTTAGACACAGAGCACCAACCCACCCATTCTGCCTCATATTTAGTCCCGGTGTAAAGATTCTACTGATAAAAAGACCAAGTGAATTTACCATAGATCTAAGCATGAACTGCAGAAGGGAGCCATGAAGGCTGTGACAACTATGTGGCAAATTAAAGAGAATGATACATATGGGTTAGGAACCAAATTATCAAATGTTTGTCAACTTATAAAGTAGACAGGAGGACAAAATACCTCTTCTGGAGGAGTTCACTAAAAGACAATAATTCACTTAATGACACAAAAAAGGATATAGTTCAAAAAGAAAGAAAGAAAGAAAAATTCAATTGTATTAAATCCTTACAAATACAAAAGAGAAAAATCAGAACACAAACTATCAAAAAAAAAAAAAAGAGAGATTGAAATGGGGAAAAAAACTACATTTTTTCTCTTTCATTAACAACATGAAGAAAGAAATTACTGCGGTGACGAATCCAGGGAAGATCTTACCTTTCAGTTTTTACTTTTTACATAGCAACAATAAAGGAGGAAGAAAGGCACAATCACCAACGAAGAACTAGACCAAGCATTAGTGGTGAAAAAAAATTGTTTTTGAAAGACATCATAAAACAAGAATCTGAAATGAGCTATGACCTAAGTGATTAATTTGCAAAGCCAGAGCAAGGAAAATAGGAAGTGAGGCATGAAAGAATCAGTCAATGGAATGTGAGTAAGAACCTAAAGTTACCCCGTAAGTATAGAACTGAGAAGCAATAACAAAAAGCTTGGTGATCAATTATGAGAAATAAAATGAATGAAAATATGAAAACAACAATAACCTTATCCAATATTGCTGCCTCTTCTGTACGCATTAGTTCCCTGGCTCTTAAATCCCTTAATTCCTTTTCATATTTCTCCTAAAGAAAGAGAAAAAAAAAAGAAAAGAGAGAATAAAAGCATCAGCAAACAGTTTGGCATGACCAAAATGAAGTAGCAGAACTAAGAATCCAGATATTTTTACTGGAACGTATAGTTCAAACTTCAGACCTTCAACGCTCGTTTTTCTTCAGCAAAAGCATGTGCATCCAGCTCAGCTTGCCGCTTTTCAGCAGCATGAATGGCTTGTAGGAAATCAAGAATTAATTTTCCATCCTTGGATAAATATCCCTCGTTCAGTTCGTCAATTGCTGTACCAAAAGCCTAATGAGTAAAAAGAATGAAATCTAGTGTTAGTTGACACTCTCCTTTATCATATGTATTAAACAAAAAATATGAGATGTATATAACCTCTGTTTCTTTAGAAAGTTGCTCATATTTTCTGTTTAGAGAAGTTAAGTAGCTCTCATCTGCCTTTTCCCTAAGATGATATGCATCAAGAAGAGAACTTGGAGCTTCAATATCTTTACTTGGTTTATCCTGCAACAAAGGAACACCGGATGTGGTTCTGTATCAAGTCTGATAAAGATAAGGAAGAAAGTACTTTTCACTATATATATATATAGAGAGATATAGATATAAATAGATACATACATACATACATACAAACACAAAGAACAGGCTCTCAGGTGCGCTTTAGCCACCTCACGTCACAGTCTTCCCAATTATAAAAACAAAGACATAAAAGAAGTTTTAATCCTTCAGATGTTGCAACCACTAGCCAGTTTCTTTGAGGATCAAACCTCCCTATAAATCCTTGCCTAGAAAATAAACAAGGAAATGCAGTGGTTCTTTGTCAGCTTCAAGCATTAGCTATGTATTTACACATACAGTGGACAACCTCTAAATCATTAGCTTATATATTTACGCATAGAGTGGAGCAAGCCTAACAATCACACTTCTTGTTCTTTTTACAACCACAGGCAGATACCAAAGTTAAGAAAAATCAAACGAAGAAAACATGAACAATCATGGAGACAAGTAGAGTTTCAATAAGTTTCATTGACCCACCTTTACAGAATAAGAATGGTTCATATAGCCATTTCAAGAGGTTACAAATCAGAAACAACATAAATGAAGGGTATTACGAAGAAAAACCAATGAGAGGAACAAAGGATACCTCTGCTATGTCTTCTGTAGTAGGATGCAAAGATGGCACAGTTTTTATTTGACTTTCTTCAGGGGCCAAACTAGGCAATTCAACTCCTTTACTCGGTTCATCCTACAAGAGAGGAATATCATAAGTGGGTCATATTAAGCCTGTGCAGTATAATTATAACTTGATAAAGCTAGGTAGTAAGCATTGATTTTTAGGAATGCGCAGCAAGAATAGAGAACACGCTGGTAGTACTGTTCCCACCTCACTTGACATTCTTCATTTATAAACGCATAAATACACAAGGAGCATGACATTTTTCATTTACAAAAGCATAAATACAAAAGAAGCATCAATATCTAGCAAGTTACAACAGACAAGCCAGTTTCTTTTAACCTCCACATAAAGAGGTACCCTACCCACAAAACAAGGATAGGCACTCTGGTTTCTTTACGTCCTGAAACATTTCTTTATGCATCCATCCATTCTATCAAGAAAGACTGCTAGATTCCTAGGTCCAGGTAAATCATATAGAAAGAAAATATGAATGTGCATAAACACACATGATGTTCCAATGGTTTTTATTGTGCAAACAAGTGACAACGGGCTAAGGCGTGTCACTGTCATAATTTGGGTTGCAGAGACATAGGAATCAGTTAGAAATACTGTACTAACAACAACAAGGTAATCCATGATGTTTAGTTCATTTTGAAGTGCATGTGATCCACCTTCAATAGAATAGTAATGCCTTGCATATCTATTAGCAAAAACATAGAATCCTGCATGGATGCTTGAGTATTATTCAAATTTCATAACATCTATAAGCCCAAGAGATCACCGTCAGCATAAATATAGGGAGCAGGAAAAAAAATGTACCTGCTGTCTGTCTGAAGCAGTAGGAGATGGGACAGTTTTTGTCTCCCCGAGGGATGCACTAGACTGGTTATCTACTGGAGTATCTTGAATTTCCTTGTTTGGTATCGTTGTAGTTTCAGCCTCAACCTTTTTAAGATTTCCTTCAGCTGATACAGCAGCATCCGCACTGTGATCAGCAGATGGCAAGCTACTCGGAGAATATTCTGGTAATTCCTTTTCCGGCACAGGTTTTGTGTTTTCTCCGAGCGTCTCATTCGATTTATCTTCCACATTAAATTGGATTTCTCCTTGGGTTTCACTAGACGTTTCAGGCTGAGGAGGAAGATCGATATGAGTTGGAACCTTTAGTTCGAGCAAGTCCACAGAAACAACTTGGATATCCTTCTCATCCTTCTCATCAAAACCAATTTTCTCCGAGTCAATAGGAACCTTGGGGTTTTCACCAAGATATTGGTCTAAGTACCCAGCTCGGTATGCAACCAAGACAGCACCACCAATGATAGCACTTCCAAGGACAACTTTTGAAAGCCCACTCTTCGATTCAGGTGGACGAGGTTTCGGAGTTGCATTTTTTCCAGGAGAGGTCGAAAATTCCTTTCTCGGATAAACAAACGGTGACGAGCGCTACATTTTCGCCATGCATTATAAACAGAACAGTTATAAAGCATAGTACACCCGAACTCGAAATTGAACACTGAAACTTACAACAGTTAAATGTACCTGAGAAACAATCTGCCTTGGTGTTCTCCGAGGAGACCCCCGGCGATGTGATAATTCCAAAATCGACCTTCGCAGCATGCTGCCGGTTTTTTTTTCTTTAATAGGGATTTTGAATTTAAATTGCGGTGAAGGCGTTTGAGAAAATGGCTGGGAGAGGAAGTGAGGGTTTTAAAGGAGGAGTTGCTTTGGGGTTTAGACCGCTGGCATTGAAACAAATTGTTTTCCGGTGAAGTACTTTTCGGGGCGTTTCGGAGGAGCGACGAATCACGATCGCTTTCCCGGGGAGGCGAGACCGCTGCCCAATGCGAATCGCCGTTGGGGGGGACTTGGAGCTTGGAGTTGAAATTGCGTAGTATCGTGCCAGTGACAGCGTGGAACCATTGAGAAATTTACCCTCACGTTACCCTCTTTTTTCCTTTTTATTTTTCCGTAAAAACAGAAAAAAAATATTGCTAATTTCAGTTCAACTTCATCCATTATTTTCTTTTTATCTTTTAATTTTGCAAAAAAAAAAAGGAATAAAAATTACTGCATCTAGTCTTAAATAAATAATAATTGAATATTGTTTTGATCGTTTAAGTATTGATTTCTTTTTTATTTAATTTTGTGATATATTTTTATTGAACTAACGTTAAGCAATTACGTCCTCCTTTTGAAGTATGAACCAATTCAAGTGTAGGGAAAATAAATATTATGTATATATATTTTGGATTTGAGGCGTGATAATGGTTATTAGTTTGCCTATGATGCTCTTGTTTATTTTTTTTCTCCATTACCTACTAAAAAAAAAAAGAAGGGATGACGAATAACAAAAATAAAAAAACAAAAACATGTAAAGTAAAATACTCATTTGTCTCAATTTTAATAGAAATTTTAAACAGATTTATTAATTTTTGAAATGTATATTTTATTTTTAAAATAATCTTATGGTTAGTGTTTTGTTAATTTGATAACGTAATAATATTGAAAAAATAATTTAACTATTTATAATTTTTAAAAATTTTAAGTTATCATGCTTAAAAAAATTATTATAACATAATTTTTGTTAATTTTTAATTAATTTTTAAAAAATGAAGCAAGTTGAGGAGCATGATCGATGCTCCCTAATTGTTTTTCAAAAAAATATATAATAATAATTTTTAAAATTAATAAAAAATAACATTTTAATTCTTTCATATTTTATGTTAATGATATTTACACTTTTTTAATAGATTGTTTATTTTTAAAATTAATGGACTCACGTTAAATTATGACTAAAAGGTAAATATGAGAATATTTTATCCAAATATATATGCATATTGTAAATAATAAGATGCCTTGTGGCTTTTATTAAATAGTTGCTAATATATTGGTCATTTTACATGTCAAATTATTTTCCTAAAATAAAAAAAAAGAGGAAAAATATGCATCGTTTATAACATTGAACTTAAATCGAATATTGGTTTTTAACCCAAAACTTAAATATATTCCCTCAAATTAGAAAATGAAAAAAATTATATTAATGCAATTAAGTACCCCAATTCATAGAATTTTGTCATTTCGGTCTTCTTAAATCTCAAGTGTCAATTTCATCTTTGAAATAATTTAATTTAATCCTTTTAAAAAGTCTTTCTAAAGTACCCTAATCTAAGTGATCTTTTTAATTAAGACCCTAATCAATAGTTATTACTTTCTAAAATACAACATTAAGTGTCTAAAACAACTTTTTATTGAAAATTTTTTGCTATTAACAATATTTTCTTTAATGGTAGGATATTTTGAGTACTTTTATTAACATATCTACCATTAGTTAAAATGCCTGAAAAGTTTTATATAGCTTTAGATTTTGTTCAGCATATGAAAAATATAAAAAAAACAAATATATAAAAATGTAAAAAATGAAAAAAACTTATTTGTCATTTTCATATAATTAGTATTTTATACCAACACATATTCTTTAATTATTTTTAAAATAATAATCATACTGTACATAAAGTTAATTTTTTTTACCTCTTTTGAAATAATAATTATATATTAAACAAAGAGTTACATATTGTAATAATAATTGAAATTAATTAAGTATATATTAATGAAAATTAGCATTAGTAATGATGTGTAAATTTGTGTCATGTGCGAAATATGTATTAGATTAATGTAAAACTTATTACATTTAACTGTAATGTAAAATTAAGATTTTGAAAATAACGTCATTTGAAGTAAATTTTGATATTTTTTATTTATTAAATAAATGTATTTAATAAAATCAGAAATTTTATTTAAAAATTAAATAAATATTATTTGTTGGATAACCGAGGATAATGATAATAATATTAATAGCATTAAAATTTACTTAATATAACATTAAAAGAATTAAATATATAAGGAAATAATGAACAAAATACAACTTTCAAAAAAATAATTTTTTTTCAGTTTTACAATTTACCCTTAATGAAAATTTATAATAACGTTATATTTATTTATTTACAATTTAATCTTTTCATTAGTGACATTGCATTTTATTTTCCCTCTCTTACCAATCAAAACCTTTAAAAAATTATATAAGTAATTCCAATTGTTGGATGATACAATAAATTACTTTCTTAATGAGACCATGCTTGCACCATCAAATAACTATATATGTTAAAGGTGAAATTTGTTTATCACTTTATTTCAATTTTATTGAATTTTGTTTTTATTAATTTTTGAATGAAAAATAACAAAATTAAAATATTTCACAAAATATCTACTATATATAACAGTAGCATAATTTGATTTTTCAATTTCTTTCAATTGAGTGTCTAATTGAATTCTAATTGAATGTTTAATTGAATGACAAGTGTCATTCAATTAGAATCCCTCTATATATATTTAATTTTGTAATTAAAATCAATTTATCTTTTTCTTTACTATATATAAGAATAGTATAATTTGATTTTTCAATTTCTTTCAATTGAGTGTCTAATTGAATTCCAATTGAGTGTTTAATTAAATTCCAATTGAGTCTCTAATTGAATGACAAGTGTCATTCAATTAGAATCCCTCCCTATATATTTAATTTTACAATTAAAATCAATTTATTTTTTTCTCTATAAACAATTTATCTATATATAAAAGTAGCATAATTTGATTTCTCAATTTCTTTCAATTGAGTGTCTAATTGAATTCCAATTGAATGTCTAATTGAATGACAATTGTCATTCAATTAGAATCCCTCCCTATATATTTAATTTTGTAATTAAAATCAATTTATCTTTTTCTCTACTATATATAAAAATAGTATAATTTGATTTCTCAATTTCTTTCCATTGAGTGTCTAATTGAATTCTAATTGGCTATCTAATTGAATGACAAGTGTCATTCAATTAGAATCACTCTCTATATATTTAATTTTGTAATTAAAATCAATTTATTTTTTTCTCTATAAACAATCTGCTATATATAAAAGTAGCATAATTTGATTTCTCAATTTCTTTCAATTGAGTGTCTAATTGAATTCTAATTGAATGTCTAATTGAATGACAAGTGTCATTCAATTAGAATCCCTCTCTATATATTTAATTTTGTAATTAAAATCAATTTATCTTTTTTTCTACTATATATAAGAATAGTATAATTTGATTTTTCAATTTCTTTCAATTGAGTGTCTAATTAAATTCCAATTGAGTATCTAATTGAATGACAAGTGTCATTCAATTAGAATCTCTCCCTATATATTTAATTTTGCAATTAAAATCAATTTATTTTTTCCTCTATAAACAATTTATCTATATATAAAAGTAGCATAATTTGATTTCTCAATTTCTTTCAATTGAGTGTCTAATTGAATTCCAATTGAATGTCTAATTGAATGACAATTGTCATTCAATTAGAATCCCTCCCTATATATTTAATTTTGTAATTAAAATCAATTTATCTTTTTCTCTACTATATATAAAAATAGTGTAATTTGATTTCTCAATTTCTTTCTATTGAGTGTCTAATTGAATTTTAATTGACTATCTAATTGAATGACAAGTGTCATTCAATTAGAATCACTCTCTATATATTTAATTTTGTAATTAAAATCAATTTATTTTTTTCTCTATAAACAATTTATCTTTTAAAAATATCAAATTGAAATCTAAGACAATATAATTTATATTTCTTTTAACATTTTCCGTAGCGTAGCTACAGGTATAATTCTAGTTTGATTAATGACAGGTGGTAATGTTCGATCGATTCTATTATTTTATATCCACAAGTGATTAAAATTGGAAGTGTCAAATGAAAAAATTGCAAGATAGAAGATAAAAACTATTTTTACACTTTTTTTAATTTCTCACTAATTTTAAGAAAAATACAAAATCTTTTGGATAGTAATCCAAAAACAAAAAAATGAAAATTAATTAAAAAGTTGTGAAAATTACATTTTAAAGATTTACCCCTTTTTTTTTTTTTTCAAAATTGCATTCTTTCGCATTCTAATTTTTTGCTCCTTTTTTGTTCTGCCAGCTTCAACCTAGAGAACTAAAAAGCGGCCGCCTTCAACCGACCCGCCAAACCAAGCCAAAAAATCAAAGCGCGGGGCAATCGTAAAGCTTTCTCGCCTATTTTCAATCGATCCAGTGCTGAAGTACATACAAAAAATGGGTCACAACAAGCCCCGGCGGTTTAAAACCCATCACTCTCATCGGGGACAGTCAAGCCGAACCCATCAATTCCAAAGGTAATTTTTCAAAACTCCCTCCATTTTCCGTTTCACGTTTAAACATTTTCAACTTTCAAATCCCAACTTCGAAGTGTCTCTCTCTCTCACTTTTTTTTTTTTTTAATTTTGCTGTAATTTTCCAGGGAAGATGATTCTCTTCCACCTGATCAGCGTACTAATTCTGTAACCGCATTTTAATTAGTTCTGTACTTTTGTTTCTTCCTTGAATTTCCGTTTGGGTATATAGGTGTTTGGTATTTTGCTGCAGTGGTAATTTTTTTTATTTCGTTTTGATTGCAGCTCCTGAAGAGGACCCAAATGTTCCTAAAATTCAGCTTGCCATGTGGGTATGTAGTTTTCTTCTACAACCTGCTACCTCTTTTCTTAATATGTTTGTTTTTGCTTTTTTTATTTGTCTCACACCTAGAAGGCATATTTGTATGCTTTACTTTAATATTACACCAAAGCAGCTGTTATTGAACCTTTTAGGTGTTGCTAGAATTTGTGCTAGGAAATTTCTTATTAATCAAATGCTGGATCACTTTTTTCCCCTTAAAAAGTGGCTTATAGTGGGTAAATGACTTAAAAATTGCTCTAAATTCATGCATGTCCTATAATTTTATCATGTTGCCTGTCATATGCTTCTGATGCGACTCTGACTCTGCTGCTGGAATTGGTGGCTATCAAAATGCTAATTGCTAAGAAATGTCTAGTTATTGTCTTGATGAGTTTCAGTTTTAATTTTTAACCATTCTAGGGTTTTTCTTATTATCATGGATAAATCGATGGTGTTGGCTTTTCCTTTCCTTTAGTTTTCTTCTCCTTTTTAATGGTTGTCCGTATCAATTACTGTAACTGATTTAATGTTGTTGACTCAGGATTTTGGACAGTGTGATGCAAAAAGGTGCACTGGGCGTAAACTTGCGAGATTCGGGATGTTGAAAGAAAGTATCTGCTATAAATAATTCCCTTCAAATTTAATTTGGTTATGCATGTTTGGGTTTGTCTTATTTATTTCATGTAAAACGTGATTTTCCCTTTGTAGACATTGTCTGCAAGAATGGTTTTGTAGTTGTTTTGCATGAGAAATTTGTCATAGTGTTGGATTCAAGATAAAGCTGTATCATGACTAACGTTGGAGTGAGCAGGAGTGGGATAAGCTAAGAGATTATTAGTGTGAAATTGGGTGATCAATTAGTCTGTCAATGGGTGTTTGATGGCATTTTTATAAAATCTATTTTGAGCAATAAGGTTTGCAAACTCGCTATACAGAAAGGAAGAAGAGGACATTTCCTAGAAAATTGCTAAGGGCTTTTAGAGGAAAATCAACATAGAATAGCTGGAGCAAACTAATTCTTGGTCCAGAGATTAACATTACTGTTGAGCAAAGGCATCAACCTTCTTATTGCTGATCCAGAAAGTTGCTGCCCTTATAATTTACCGTTAACTGATGCTTTAGGAAATGAAATTTCAACTTTCACTTTTGGGGACTTGGAAATTGGTTCAAATATACTCAAACTGTGCTCAGGCTATTTGTTCATTTTAGAATCTAGTGGCATGGCTGGCACTAATCAGTAATCTCAATGATTTGCTGATGATCAATTTAGAGAATAGTAGTAATTACTAGGTAAGCGCAATTAATTAATTCATTCATGTTTGACTACAAGGACATCTTCACTTTTCACTAATTTGGAGTTTGAATGATTTCATGCAGGACTTGCGTGTGAATAGTGGTTTTGGGGGTATTGTTTTAAGGTACTTACAACAACTTTTCGAATTTGCTTTTTCTAAGTTTATGGTGTGTTTCATCACCTCAAACAATAGCACCGAATATTGTGCAATTTGGAAGTCTATGTCTTGTTTATACACCATGACCAACTTGGTGATCTGGTTTATAATGGATGAGAGCACATATTCTTTTCTTTCAGCTGGATTAATACTCATCTTTTATACGGTTCTCATCAATGTTTGCTGTTGTCCATGATCCCCTGCTAGGTTTATTGACTGATCCTTATCAGCTTCTCATGAACATATTTGAGCCAAAGAACATATTTTGTTGATGGTAGGGGCATCTGTTTGGCTTTATTTTGTGGTGAAAATGCATGATCAGTGATGTGATGGGCTTGTAGAAAACCTCATAATTTTGATGGGGCTGACTGTGAGAGAATCTGTTGTTCTTCTGTGGTAATATCTTCCTTATGGCTAATGAGACTAGTGAATGTGTCTAAGAATGCACCTGATTAATGTTGGAAAGCAAGCTGCCAGAACCTGTGCTATTACTTTTACCAAACAATTTTTGCAAGCTTGTGTCTTCTGCCTTTGCATGCCTTGCTTTGATTTCCATATTTCTTATTATCTGCTTTAAACCTCTGTTTGCAGTCCTGTTGGTAGTCAATGTGTCTCAAAAGAAGATTATGACTTAATGAAGAGGAAAGGATTAGCTGTTGTGGATTGCTCATGGGCACGCCTGAGTGATGTACCCTTTGTGAAGCTGCGGTGTGGTGCTCCTCGCTTGTGTATGAATATAAACTTTTCAATTGGTTGCTATGTGACTCATGCTGCATCTTGTCTAACATACAGATTTGGGCATTTTTTCCTTGCTTAACAATCTACTAGTACTTGTTTTTACCTAATATACTGTAGATTACTGCTAGCACACACAATTGTTATCCACAAGGGTTGGAGATCTATATGATGTCTTCAGGGGCTGAATTTATCACATTTGTGTCTTAACAGTTAACATGGTGCACACCTTTCCTTAAGTTTCATTGTATAATAGTGAAAGCCTTGTCATTGATTTCAACACCAAGAAGTCCCCATTGTTCTATTCTTATCATGTCACACCAACAAGCCAGGAGTTCTTTGTTGATTGAATTTTTTTCATTGAATTGTGTGAATCAAATAGATTGCCTTGATTGTTTGACATAAAGGCAAGTTAATGTCACTGTTCTTGCACTGTTGTGGAATTGCAGCCCATGAAGTGTTTGATGATGTTTTGATATCAATGATATCTGGGCTTGGTAGTAGTAGCATTTTTCAGCAAAGTGAGATATATGTTTTATGTTGCAATTTGATTTCTCTTATTTTTGACACAAATGAGTTACTTTTACTTTATAAAGTGTTTATTACCTATTTGATGTCTTACTGCAGTATTATTTGTATATGAAATCAATTACTTTTCACTTGCATAACATTTGATGACAAAATTTAAATGACACCTTGAAATTAATAACGGTTCTTCCTGTGCTTATTAGTGCAAATTTTTACTATTTACTTTAGTGGCCTTCATACATTAAACTAAATGAAAGTGTATGTGCATTGTGACATCCCCTTCGGGGTCCACTCATGGTATTGTTCTATCTGGGTCGAGTCATAGCTCTAGTCCGCTGCAGCGGCCCTCAGCATCTTGACCTTGCGTTTGATCCCCGCGGGACTCGAACCTTAGACCTTTTGCTTCCCCCGAAGGGAATGCCTTTCACCATTTGAGCTCTCGCGGGGATCGAACGCAAGGTCAAGGTGCTGAGGGGCCGCTGCAGCGGACTGGAGCTATGACCCGACCCAAATAGAACAATACCTTGAGTGGACCCCGGAGGGGATGCTACATGCATATTGTTTGGCACCTGCACATTCCCCTATCTTTACTTGAGAGTGCTTCATATTTTATTGGTGTTCCATTGTTTTCAGTTGTCCTGTTTTATGAATTTGATGAGTTTCTTGGAATTGCAGTGCCGTGGCTAGTGGCTGCAAACCCAGTAAATTATGGTCGACCATGTCAGCTATCGTGTGTAGAGGCTTTATCTGCAGCTTTACTGATATGGTAGTTCTTCTTTTTAGCCACCATATGCAATAGTTTCCTCCCTATAGTACTTGTCTTGCCAACCTGAGAAAATGTATTCAACCGTTTTATTTTTTTTACATGTGCATGCTTTAACAGCTATGAGCTCTGGTTCTGTTTTAGAATGGTGAATGTTGTGATTTGAATCTGTTGGGAAGGATGTGCCAAAGAATAATACGCTAGCTGTAATGAGTATGAATTCTATTTTATATAATCAACATTTGGAGCTTATTCTATGACCTAAATGTAAATTGTGCATGTGCTATAGATGTTCCATGGACGGGAGAGGGGACATCTGTTAGATATTGTGGCAATTTGGTTTGTACCAGTCATGCTGCTTTCTAACTACATGAATGTCAGTGGAGCTTTGGCATCATCTTCAAATTTTGGCATTTTATAAAATTAAGGATACATCCTATACAAATAGTTTTGGCATTGTTTCCAAACTTGAGTAAGATTGGTCCAACATGGTTTGGTCTTTCCAAGATAATTTTTGGGAAGCTAATATGTCACTGAGTGTCAGATATGTTCATCAATAAAATTTTCTGAATTTGTGTTCCTTGCTTTTGTTTTAACAGTGGGGAAGAGGAAACTGCAAATTTGTTGTTAGGCAAGTTCAAATGGGGTCATGCCTTCCTGTCCCTCAACAGGTACTTTAGTATAAATTTTTTGGCCCAAAAAGGTTTTAAATTTCTCAAAATGCATGATCCATGTACAAGATGGAAAACATCAATTAAAACTTGAATTCTGCTGAAAAAATATTACAAGTCTACGTTTGAAGATGAATTAGCAGTCACTTATTTTTTTGCTTTCCAAAGGTATTGCAAGGGAAATTGCTACTCTGGAATTCAATTTTAAATTCTCATTTCTCCATATCAGAGCTGACTGATGTCTATATGAGATCTCTCAAAATCCTGATTCAATGCCCATCGAAATGAATAGAGCCAAAATAGACAAAGTCCTCTGTTCTATTTCTCACTAAAGAAAGTAACCTAAAACTTAAGCAATTGGCCTTCCTCAATTACACTATGAATCCATTTAATCACAAACTCTGTAGGCATTATAGAAAACAAGCTACCACCTAGCCACGATTTTGGCTTACTTTGTTTATTTATGTAATAATTTGTTTTAATGTATTATGCCCAAAATTACATGAATCTATGGCCTCTATTTATTAACGCTACCCGGTCACGTTGAAGTCTGTCTGAAACACAAGCATACAAGAGTGCATGTGATCAATTGTTTTCAATTTTTTTTTCTCATGGAGTTAAGAGAGAATGTTTTTCATGCTTTTGATTTCCATCTTTTGTGTCTGGTATCCGCTACTTGGGTCTCAAGTTCGTGGGAATGTGGTTTTATTTTGGTCTCTGGTTAGCTAGTGGGCAAGGGTACAAATTTATGTGAGCTTGGAATGTATTTCAGAGCTTTGAACAACTATCAGAAAATAAGGCCCAACTACATCCTTTAAAGTAAAGAAGTTACCAAACAATAACTACGATTACTTTGAAAATTATTGTAGAAAGCATCCATATCATGTACTTACTGCAAAGAATATAACATATATCGATTTCCGGCAATATTGTTTACAATAGAATTATGACATTCTTCTTGACATATGTTTTCAAATTGTTGTCATATTTGATTGGTGCAGGGAACTTTTGAAGGCATATTCTGAATGTGAAAATAGTGGTGATATCATTTCTGTCCAAAATTCTTGGCTTTCCCAACAAAGTCAGGTTCCAAAGGTTCTGCCAGATGCAGAAGGTAAATTTACTTTTGCTTTTGTCAAGCCAAAAGAAAAAAAAAAGAAAGAAATTTTCCATATAACCTTTAAGCAACATCTGCAAATTTTTGTGGAACTGAGAATAGGAGTATAGGATGATGATTATGACAACAACAATCTAACGCCCTTGCCTACCATATGCGGCTGGTTACAGTGGGTCCTATTTTGCCATTGTGCTACGCTTAGGACCATAACTTGAGCAAGTTGAGTAAAAGCAAGGTCCGTTTTGATAGTTTCCACCTATGTCTTCTTTGGTCTCCGCCTCCCCCTTTTGGCACATGCAGTCTGCATTTATTGATATTTTAAGGCATTTCTAGACCTTCTCACATTTTGAGACCACCATAAGTGTCAATTTCTCATTTTGTCATCAGCCCATGCCATACCAATTTTTTTGCTGAAATGATGTCAATTCTGATCTTTGGCTTACACCAGCTGAATTACCAGTCCTTTCATACTGCTGTTTCAAATTTGCTTTTTATTCTTCAGAAAGTCTTATCTGGTGGTCCGTTTAGTTTGAAAGCATCTTCATTGTTACCTGACATGGAACTTTTTTTTTCTTTTGTGGCCTGCTATCTGATATGGATTTAATTATGTACAATTTCATTAAAACAAGAAGACAATCAACACATTGATGATTTTCACAAGTGGTAATCCTTATACGTCCAGAATACAATCTAAGTTACTATTTAATCTACACATCAATGATGGCTACGAATCTATACGTTCCTTTTAAGAGTGACCTGATGATACTTTTGACTTGCAATGCCATATGAGCAGACGTCAGTGAAGATAAGGGTTCTTCCAATGATTCTGAAGATGGGCTTCCTCCTCTTGAAAGGAACATGAACCATTTGAGTGTGCAGGAAAGTGATGATGAAAGTGAGTAGGTAGGATCCTGCAATAGTTTCAATCACATGGGGAAACGCGATGAAGCAAGGGGCAACAACAATGGAATGTGGAGTCACAAGTAAGCACCAAGAAAAAATGCCATCTTGATAACTTTATTTTCATGTAACACACTGCTTATGCTTTAAATATTAGTAAGTTTGAGATTTACTTTAGTCCATTGTGCGAGGGAAATGTACTCCAGGGCCCTTTTCTGATATGCTGCAGTTTTCTTACCCGGATTTCGCGTACGCTCGCGATGGCACAGGGTTCTTGTCTTCCTCTATTAGCTTGTTTTCCTCGCGATGGCTAGTTGTGAAGGCACAACCACCATTGTGGATGTGCTTTTGCAGTTTGCTCTTATTTCATGCATTAGAGTCTAGAGACATAATTACTTTGGGCCTCGGAAACTTTTGGTCCATGTTCCAAATTCGGTCATGAAGCCTCCAAAAGATCTTTGGGGACTTGCTTTTCGATTTTGTCTCGACTTTGTGAAACTGAAATTCAGAGCTATCACTTCCACGATGCGCGATTTCCTACAGGTGAACTGAAATATCAAACCTGACGTAGAAAATGGTTTTGGGGATATGGTCTTTCTTTTGTACTTCGAAAGTGACTCTCTTTCGGATTTATTTGGAGGAGGTGGGGTTGGGCCTCGGGAGATGTGGACGAAATTCCCATCAAAGTAAAAAGCAATGAGCGTTTACTGGCAGGCAGAAATAGAATCTGAAAAAGGTTGCAAAGTAACTCAGATTCCTCTTTTGCTTTGCTCAGATGGAAAAACACTGGTGAGAATGGTAGCAGTAATTATTTAATTTTGTAATATAAATAATACTAATAACAACAATGGAAATTATGCTAATAATAATGTACCCAAAACTGCCTTTAGAATAATAGAAACTGGCCATGGGACAAGTCTAAGTTATTGTAGGTCGAGTCCAAGTTATTGTGGGTCAGAAAATAAAGTTCTGCTCAGTCTCGGATTTTGAGTCCATTTGAGTTAGATTCTTAGGCTAAATAGCTTCCGAAGATTGGGGTTGGAATTCCCAAATTGACCTTCTTACTTAATTTCTCTTTAATTTAAATTCACAAATCAGTTTTTATTCATAATATATGACAAATTGCATGACACCCTAGTGGTTAGACGAGCTAACGAGGTAACTTCTCAATAGCAAGGAAATGCTATTTTCAGATTCAGGTTTCATCAACCTAATTTGTTTTAGTTTATTTATTTGCTTGATTTATTAATAATTTATTTTACTGTGATAATATTTGATATATAAAACTTTGTAAGTAGTAACTAGGATACTAAGCAGTGTTTAGGGGGTAGAGTATAAATTTTTGAGGAGGCAACTTAATATTTAAAATTTTGAAAGTTCTAACTTCAGTTTTCGATTCTTGAATGTGGAAAATGATATTCTCGAATCAAAAGAGTTGCCTTACACTTATAATCTAAATCCTAATAAAAGTTAATATTATCTCATAAAACAAACAAAATAACATAATTGCCCCAACCACTCCCACCTAGAGTTGGGTATGGTATCTCTTCCATAATTAATACTCAATTACCTATTCCCTATCATAATTAGTTTTTCTTATATAGGATTGCCTAATATTATTTATTAATGTATTATTGAATTTGCATATTTTTTATGATGTCTCAAAATTATATCTTTTATTTTCTTTTGGGAAATTGCAATCTTTTCTTCTTTTAAATATTTCTCGTAAATTCGCAAAATTAAAAACGATAAATATCCCGCTAAAGAAAACACCTTAAGGCGGTATTCGCAAAATTGAAAAAAATCACGTGGTAGAAAGTATACTTTCATTAAAATGACAAGAGCATCGCGTGAGATAAGCATGAATCACCCCCTTCAGCAAGATATAAGGGCAATTTGGGTATTTTAGATTAACCGAGATCAGTATTTCTAGATGACTTGGCCTTGTCTTTTTTTTGTTTCGATATTACCAGACGCAAGTTTTTAAAAACCCTAATTTCACATTTCTCTTCATTTTTCTTCCCCCGTTTATTTGTCAAAATCCGAAAAAAATCCCCGAATTATATTGAATGAAAAAAAAATCATAAAGCTCGTTTGTATTCTGCCATTTTGTTATTTTCTTTTAATCTTGTGTTTTTTCGTCTCACTTTTTCTTTTGTTTTAGATAACTTTGTCTTTGTTGAAAACTAGGGTTTGCTCTAATGGTGGGTTTTGTGTGTTGAAATTAGGGCATTTTCAGATAAAATTTTCACTTCTTTCCCCTTTAAAGAAAGTGTGGCCTTTCGTGGCTTCCCAAATATATAATCCTGTGAGTAATCTCTCTCTTTTTTGTCTCTGCGGGCATTTTTTATGGGCATTATTGGAATTTTTTTTTTGTTTATGATTGATTTTTGGATTGATTGTTTCTTTTCAATAGTTTCTCGATAAGGCAGCATTTTATGTTCGTTGGTAAAGAGATTTTTACTTTTGGAAGCTAGGTTATGGGAAATTTGGGCTGGAAAATGGTTATTTTAGTGTGTTTTATGTCTTAATTTTGTTGGCTATTGGGGCATTATGCAATCAAGAAATTTGGTAGGTCTTTTATTTATAAGTTAAAAAAATTCCCATGAATTTATTTTCTTGAAAGAACTAGGATCGTTTTGAAGTTTTGAATTAATGTTTTGTAACAAATATATTTGAATGGGTTTGTCCTATGTGATATCACATTTTTACTAATGATTTCCGGAATGAGCTTCTCGAGAAAAGAATGTCTTTTTCTGCATCTTTGGAGAAAAGATATATTGTCGAGGCAAATTATAAAAATGTTCGTTCGTGGTGTTAGAGGTTTACGGTTAATATAATGGTTTTGGTCTTTTTTTCTTTCACATTGTCCATGAGGTTTTGCAACTCTTTAGGTTTCATTTCTGGGGGGAACGATTTTCTCTTCCATTGCTACATCTTAGTCAAATTGCTTAAGCAGTTGGACTCTCGGGCCCCATTATTGTTTCTGGTCTGCAAGTACGATTAACTTCATGTTTTAATCCCAAATATGTTCTGTTTTGCCTTCTTTTGATTAACCATGGGTGTTCTCTTATTACTGTGCATATTTTGCTAGGAACTTTTTGTTTTTTGGATTATCTGGTGAATGATTGTGTAAGAAATCTAATTCAAACAGGTTTTGAAGGTGAGTTTTGGTTGGAAAAGATGTCATCAAGGTATCCAATACTTGACAATAAACCTATTGATCAATGGAGGGTTACAGAGTTGAAAGAAGAACTTAAGAGGCGGAAGTTGACAACTCGGGGCTTGAAAGAGGATTTGGTAAAACGGTTGGATGAAGCACTTCGAATTGAAAGGGAAAATGCTGCAAAGGATGCAGATAATGGTTTTAATTCTGAACCCCAGCCTGTAGTTGAGGAAGGGATTGAGAAAGCAGAGCCGGTTGTTGCTAGGCCTGTTAAAGAGGTCGTGCATCATGGTGGCAGTGAGATTGAGAAGGGGAGTGGGGTGAAGTTTCAGGTTGACATTAATGATAGTGCAGCTGCTTTGGGTCATGGAGGAGTTCAAGGAAGGGACATATTGGTGGAAGAGGAGCCTGTTATTCAAGCCGCTACAGTGCAGACCAAGATAACAGTTACTGAGACTGTGGTATCTGAGGTAGAATTGACTGGACAGGATTTGCAGAGCTCAGGACAAGGGGAGAATGTGAATTCTAATTTCGAAGTGGAGTATGTGGACCCGAAGCCCCAGGTGGAGAATGAGGGTCCAAAGTCTGAGGTGGAGAATGATGATTTAAAGTACCAGCTAGAGAGTGTGGGTTCAAGGTCTCAGCTGGAGAATGATAATCTGAAGCCCCAGAGGGAGAGTATGGGTTCAAAGGCTCAGCTGGAGAATGATGATCCAGAGCCCCAGCTGGAGAGTGTGGGTTCAAAGCCTCGGCTGGAGAGTGTGGGTTCAAAGCCTCGGCTGGAGAATGATGATCCAAAGCCCCAGCTGGACATTGAGGATTCAAAGCCCCAGCTGGAGAATGAGGGTTTGAAGGCTCCACATGAGGATGACGTGCATGATTCTTCTGCTCCAAACAACCAGGTATCTGAGGTCAACCCTATTTTAGGGTTTCAAGTAAAATCTGATTCTATTTCTACTGATTCTGTGTCAATTAATGAAAAGATTGAACTAAAGGATAATATAATTGCTGATAATGTCAAATTAGACCTAGATGTTGTTAAGCCGGAGATGGTGGAACCATCATCCAGCAATCTTGTCCCAGTTAGTGGTGAATCGCATCCAATGGATGTTGAAGAGCCACTTGAGAACAAGGTGTCTGTTGATGAGAGAGATGACAAGAATGTTACAAATGCAGACATGAGCAAGAAAAATGATAGTGCAGAGATGGGGTACTCAGAAAAATTAAATTTAGATAGAAGTTCTGGTGATGACTCTATGGAGGAGGATGTGCTTGATAGTAAACAAACTGATTCAAAATGTAGTACTGAGGAAATGGGAGAGAAGAGTGAGAAAAATGAACCGCCTTTTTTGAAGGAGGAAAGTCCTGTTGATGTTGTAGGAGATGGTTTATCTGCAGATGTTGAGAATAAGAGCCGTTCAACTGTCCCTGTTGAGAAAAGAAAGCTTCATGGTAAGTGACAATGGCTTGCAGTTACTGTCTTTTGCATATCTCTACTCTTGTACTTTACTGATAGCTTGAAGCCTAGGTGATAGACAAAAGTGTTTTTACTTAACAGACATGCTTAAGACAACTTATTTAGGTTGGTCTATTGAAATTTGCTCAACTTCAGTTGTGGAATGTGATGATTTTGTTTAAGTTTTTGTATTCAATATTTTTGAGGAAATAGTTTCTCTGGATGCATGTGCTTATGAAAGAGTTTTACTTGTTAAAACACTGCATATTTTGTTTTTCAGTTTATATCTATAGTTTCTGGCTAGAAATTGCTATAATGTTCATTCCTATATTTCTGTATATTGCTTATTACCACTGCCTAGACAACAGATTTTCTAGGCATATATTATAACAATCAGTTTGCTCTGTTGTTGAGGAATAAATTTTTTAACTTTTGCTCCTTTAGTGGGAATTAAACTGGTAGTCTGCTTTTTAGTGAATGGGTAATTCTCACTTTATCAGCTGTCTTTACAGATCAGGAAGCTGTAGGGAACAATGAGCCTTCAAAAAGGCGCAAATGGAACTCTGACAATGTTAAAGTTCCAGAGCGGCAAGTCTCTAATCTTACGCCCACCACCACACCTAAAGAAACTATTCAGCCTGCTTCTCTGAAACGTAACTTCTCTAGATCGGACTCAACGGCTAGTGAAGATACACCCAAGGAACGAGTTGGTGAGTTGTCATTTCTCTGTCTGATATACAAGGAAGTCTATTATTGTTGCTTTAACATCTGAAAGGTTTCTGTTTCATTATTCTTATTTGGCAGTTCCGCCGTCACAGAAACCTCTGACCACTTCCCTTAGAATTGATCGTTTTTTGCGCCCTTTTACCTTAAAAGCTGTGCAAGAACTTTTAGGGAAAACTGGAACTGTTACGAGCTTCTGGATGGACCACATTAAGACCCATTGCTATGTTACTGTAAGACTTATTGCTTTGTTTTAACTTCCATCTTTTTTGTTATTGTACAAGGATTTTACCTTTCCTGAGACTTTTGTGATCTGTTGATTAATTTTTCATTTTTGCATATGTGACTTTTGTATGTTGGGTTGATTCAGCAGATCTAATCAGTTGTTTGGGGTTTTGCATTTTTGATGCAGTATTCATCTGTGGAAGAAGCCATAGAGACACGAAATGCAATCTATAACCTGCAATGGCCACCCAATGGTGGACGTCTATTGGTGGCTGACTTTGTTGATCCTCAGGAAGTGAAAATGCGGCTGGAGGCTCCACCTCAGACTCCAACTACTCCTGGGACTTCTGGTTCTATTGCTCCTCAAGCCCAACCTACTTCTCAGCCTCAGCCCTCACCTCGTCAACAGGTTTCTAGACAGCAGCTTCCACCTCCTGCACTTCCACCACCACCGCCTTTGTCTAACCCACCACCAGCTAGAGAACGGCTCCCTCTTCCACCACCACCTCCAGAGAAACCAGATCCTCCAATTGTCACTCTGGATGACCTGTTTCGGAAGACCAAATCAACTCCTAGGATCTACTATTTGCCTCTGTCAGAAGAACAAGTTGCAGCAAAGCGAGCAGCACGTGGCAGAAATGTGAAGCAGTAGGGATCAGGCTATAATTTATCCCTGGCTGCTCTGATCTGTATGTTAGATAATGGTAAGAAAGTGTCACATAATTGCATCTTTGCAGGTCTGCAGGTGTTGCTTTTTGGAAGGAATTGTTCCAGCCATGCGGAGGGAAGTTGTCCGGTGATAGATTTTGGTTTTCTGAAGGCTGCTTTGGGCTGAGTTTTAAATTCCATTTAGCATTAGAACCCTTCAAACTGAGAGCTCTCTTTATTAGTGGACCGGTTCTCCTTTGCTCGAATTTGGTTTTCGGTTTTCCTACTGGACCTAAATTGGTAGAATCTAACTTCTTGTGGATGATGATTTGCATACAATTGTTAAGGAATGTAGAATCCCCAATGGTATTATCACCTCTAATTCAATTTACGTTATGGTTTAGCTGTATGTGCAGATTAAGGCAAAAGATGGGTGGGTGTGGGTTAGGCCTGTGTGGGGAAATAATCTTGATGTATCTTCAATTCGGACATAGCTAATATAGAAGACATTAAGGCCATTTTAGAAAAATCCCCTAGCTGATGGGTAGAGTAGGGCATTATGAAGTTTGGAGCTAGAATCAAAAATGAAAAATTCGCATTCATAAATGCATAAAGCCGTAGGATAAATTTCTCATTATATTGATGATTTCTAAATTACATTACAAATGTTCATGACAGAAAGCAAAGTAGAACAACAAATAGACTAAAAATTGTCCCATTAAAAAGTTTAGCAGTCAGTAACTTTAAAGAGCTCGAAGGATTTAAAGCCAGAGAGTAACACCTTAATCAGAACCAAGGTAATTGTATCTAACAATCATCAATTTCCTGGAACACCTGGAATCTTTTCTTCTTGTTTCCATAACCCATGTCACATTCATTGTCCACAGTTTTGCCAATGTTGATGCTAAATTCCCACTCCGGGAAAGATTACTTGATTTGAAATGTTCATGTCTAAAATTAAATTTAAGTGCGATGATGTTCACATTCAAAAATTAATTTTAAAAATGTATTCTATTTATATAATTATGTTGGATTAGATTTAAATGTTGTGTGTAATTTGAAATATAAAAATAAAAAAATAATTTATATTGTTAAAAAATTAATAAACGATTTAAAAAATTCAAGACAACTCGAAAAAAAAAAAGAAATGAGTTTAGAGAAGAGGAGTTAGAATTTTTTATTGTATAATTTCACATTAAAATTAGGTTTGAAAAATATAGCAATAGTGCATACCGTTTTTCATGTTGCTTGATTTGGAAAAAGGTTGTCTGCTTTGTTTGTAAAAAAAAAAAAAAATTATTAATTAACTGATTTAATGAAGTAAAAATATGAGATCATTTTTTTTTAGCTTATGATGTTATTTTGTAAATTATTCACGTAATTAAAGTCACCCGACATGTGCCCCATTCTACTATTTTTTTCTTTTAATGCAATTCTTATTGGTTTAGAGAGAATTAAAAAAAAAAAAAACCAAAGTAAAACCATCCTTAAAATGAGAAATAAAAACGACAAATTATACTTTATGCTTGGTAAGAATAAGATTGGGTTGAAGACATCCATGGCCCTTTTTCCGGTTAAAAGGTCGCGCCCCTTGGCGAATTGCGTAGATATCAGAACGGCAGTGCGTCGGATTTTATAACAAAAGGCCCGTGTTCGTTTTCCTCTAACGTTAATCTTTGTTATTTCTTTTTTCGAAATCACCGACTCTGAGGAGTCCGTGAAACTGACGCTAATTGACCGTTAAACAGTCAAAATGGTCAAACCTTATATAATCCCCCACATAATATCACAGTATTCGTGTAAAGGCTCAATTCAAGCCTGAAGACACAGAGCCAGCCATGCTTTCCTCGCCCTCCCCTTGCTCAACTTCTTTCTCAAGCCCCACGCTTCCCACCTCTAGGGCAAAGACAATTGCTAGCGGCCTCACAGCCCAGTGAAAATCCTCAACGTGTTGATATTTCTCCACTTCGGCAGGATCTGCTAAAAAATTTGTTAGGTTCATTTCCAAGAAAAAAGATATCCTTCTACTTTTCTTTTTGGCAGAAAATTTTTTTACGCGCTATTTTTTAAATTCTTGTCAATTGCCAGTTTGTTTCATTAAGGTTTTGTTTGTAATGATCAGGTGGGAGCCGGGACTATGAATCCTTTGACATAATTAAGAGTTCTTGGTCCAGAACCATGGAACATTGCGTAAGTATACTTATGGAAGCAAGTTTCTATAATTTTTTTTTTTATGAAAGGCAATTTCATTGATGGAAAGGGAGTACAGCTCCCAGAAAATACACAAGATGGTTTGAGATTTTTATGTGTTAGCAGGAAACACACATTAATCTCAAACCGCTTAACCAATCAGATATGACAAAACCCCTCATTCATCTCCCAACTGTCAGTTAAAAATTCACTACGCAAGTATACGTATCGAATAGATCAGCAAGTAGAGTATCGATCCCACGGAGAATTGATCTAAAACTTTATTAATTCCTAAAATTAAAACAATTTAATTTTATCCAAATAATCTAAATTAAGTGATTAAATAAAACTAATAAACTAAAATTTAATCTAACAAAAAATCAAAATAGTAATAATTGGAGAAAATATCAAATTAAACAAGCCTAGGATTACAATATCCCTCACACTTCATCTAAATTTTACTTCTCCTCCTTAACTTATTTCAATGGGTTAAATTGCTAACCTAGAGTCCTAAATTATTTATAAGGGTCTCCCGACTCGTCCTATAAAAATATCTATTTTAACTAAAACATCATATCCCTATGTGAATTGAAAGTAAAACAGACTCATTAAGTTCAGGCTCTAATCTGGCTACATATGGCCTATAGGTATATCCCTATCCTATACGCAAATCATTTAACATGATCATATGCTATCCCAATTTTAGTCTACTCTAAACTCCCTCTCCCAAGTTTGTTTAGGTTCCTAAATCAGTTTAATTGGTGGCCAAGCAATCAAAAGCATTAAGAACAAATTGGAATAAACAATTCAATTCCCATTAAAAATAAGTAAGAAAGAGATTAAAAACTTAGACTACATGTGAGTTCAATTGCAATCCTAGAAAAAGAAAATTAGCTACTCATAATTGAAAAATCAAATAACATTGTATAAAGTTCAACCATTGAAAATAACAAGAAGAATAAAGCTAAAGAAGAAAACAAAATAATTGCCGCTTTGATCTCCGGGTTTCTGCTTCAACTTCTAGCTTCTTGAATCTCCAAAAAATCTTTTTTTTTTTAGGTCTCCAAAATATCCTATATATACTAACAAACTTAACCTAAATTTCTCCAAGTTGACCTAGGGTTTAATTGGGCTTAAAACATAATGAGAGGCCCAAAAAAATCACTTAACAATCCTTACAAATTTCCATTCCCGGCACAGTACGTCCAGCAACTTTGCGATGCGATTTTCTCCATCTTCAAGGCAGAACTGGGCAAAGTGATCTTCATGAAAGTTGTAACTCTATCTCTTAGCTTTCCAATGGTCTAAGAATCGCAGCAATTGGAATTCTGTAGCTCGATATATGGCTAAAACACTGAAGCATATGCAAGCAGATTTCTGGATCTTTCAGCCCCTTACTTTCCAAAATTAAACCCAATGACTTTAGGTCCTACCAAAAATATAAAAACTAATAAATATTAACCAAATTAAAGAAAATAACATAAAATTAAATAACTTACTTAAAAATAAACTAAATATAAAAATAACTAAAAATTAAGTAAATTATAATTAAAAACTAAGGACTTAGCTAAAATTTAATAACAAAATTGGAATAAAATAATTCTATAAAATAGAATTATCACACCCCCAAACTTAAGATTTTGCTAGTCCTCGAGCAAAAGAAAAGAAGAAAATGCAAACATGAAAATCCTTGAACGAGAGATAGAAATACCAAATCATGATTTCTCAATTTTTCCTCAGAAATTAACTCAAATTCTAGCTTAAGGTAACATACAGTTAATCCTTAAATTCATGCATCAATTCAAGCGAAACTTTATTTTTCGAATAGACTTCCGTGTGTGTGTGAATGCTCTTTTACAAAGAATATCATGCAGTTCAAATTAGTTCATGCCAAATCTAAGCATAGATTAGTACTTGGATCCCATAAGTTTGCTTTTCATCTCTCTCTCCACTAATGTAGATTAACACTTATTCAAGAATCAATAGGTCTTTATCAAGCTTGTAATGTAAGGCTAGGGTCAAGGTATGATAAAGGATATATTTAGGCTTAAATTCACCCTAAGCACTTAATCAATCTAGGACTCATAAAGAGCTCAAAAAATTTTTTTTATTTTTTTTTAACACCCTCAAACTTAAAATAAACTTTCATTTGTAACACACATTGCTTTCTTTTCTTTCTTTTTTTTTTTTTCAACCCCCAAACTTATTTTTGACAATTATAACAAGGGGTAATTTTTCCAACAACCTTCATCAAAAATATTTTTTTTTTCTTTCTTTCACCGTTCTCCTCAATTTATTCTTTAAGCTCAAATCATTCCTTAGAAAGATTAAAATACTTAGAGGGTGGAAGGTTCAAATTGTTGGATTTAAATAGACAGGCCATGGCTGACATAATTAGGTAATTACAAAGAAAAGGTAAATTAGGCTCAAAAAGGGTGACTAAGGATAAATATAACAAGGTAGGCTCAAAAAGGCTCAAACGGTCCAAAGATGGCCTAAATCACTTCCTATCCTAAGTGTTATCTAAGATTTCGCCTCGAGAGAGAATCAAACAAATTCTAGAATTCATGACTTCACTATACTTTTTCATCAACATAAATTTTATTTGAATCACATAAAAATTCTAAGTAAAATAGTATAGTGCTCAAATTATTGGAAGTCACATTCTAAAATAAAATTAACACAAGAATATCACATAAAATTAAATCATAACTATATGCTTCCCAAAAGCTAAGAATCAAAAGATAATTAAAATATCATCCTAGGATTGGGACATTCATGAATAAGGCGCATCTATCTCAAATTTTTTTTTTTTTGCAATAAACAATTGAAACATGCAAAATATAAATAAACATGCAAAATAAATTCTAAACTAAAGCTATCTAAACATTAAAACAAAAAATTTCGATGCTACCCCCAAACTTAGAATAAACATTGTCCTCAATGTGATAAAAGAAATTAAAGAAAAAGGACAAGAATACTCCCCTGACTTCGAAACAGCAGACTATGAGTCCTCTGCATTGTCACCTCCAAGATCATCGTCAGAGTCAGAATCCGTAGGAAACGAAGGAAACGTAGTCATGTCCATCCCAATGTAGGCACCATAAGCTCTCATCATCTGTTCAAGTGCCCGATTTTGTCTTTCTTGACGATCTAAGCGACGATCAACACGTTCCATCCATTGAGCGATACTGCGTGTGGGCATTGCTTGGGAAGCTGGAGGAACAGCTTGTGAAGAGGAAGGGGCGGCCTGAGAAGAACTTCCAGCGACTGGTGCAGATGGCTCGAATCTCTGAAGAGTGCTCAGGGTGATTGGAAGCTTTGGTTGTTGCAATTCTTCGCCAGTGCTCCAAGTCACACCAGCTTTCACACATAAAGCAGTAATTAAGGACGGAAAACCGATACCATCTCGTTTTGTGCGTCCCGTATGTAAGATGGCATGCGAGATCACCTTACCAATATCAATAGACTTATGAGTGACAATGGCATAGATAAGCACTGCACGATCCCTTGTGACATCACTGATATGAGTGGAAGGGAGCAATCGTGCCGCTACAAAATGCAACCAAGCCTTGTACTCTGGTTTCATGGCGCTGCGTTTAAATGACACTGGCTCCCCATGTGATGTTTTCCATTGCGCTCCCTCAACACACAATGTCGATATAATCTCACGACAGTCTTGATGATCTCCCAAATATTGCTCATATTCATCATGCTCGATATTTGGGGTCCCAAAAAATGCATTGATAGCCTGGCTGTGAAAAGGTACTCGTTTACCACGGACAAAAGCTACATGATCAACATGCTCGACCGCATTGGCATAAAATTCGCGAACTACAGGTACAACTGCGGCTTCAGGTTGAGTGGTAAATCTGAGCCAAGGTCTATCATAAAGCATGTCAAAAAGCGCCTGGTAAGGTAAGGGAGGAATATGAATTCCTCGTTCAGGAATTGGCACTTTGTTGATCAAGGACGTGTGATAGCGCTCCGAGGCTTCAGCAGAAACGAATTTCGATCTATCAAAAGACCCACTGGAACTTGCTTTGGATCTTTTTGGTGCCATTCCTAAAAAATTAATTCGCAAAATAAGTCCAAAAGAAAAGAATAAGAATAACTGCAAGTACTGTTGCACGATCATGTAAAGGTAAAGGTGCATTGACAACCTTCATTCCAAAAGTGCATTGACAACTCACTAAGATGCAAACAACATGCAGGGAGTCTTCGCATTATCATAGTTGACACAATGCACAGGCCAACATAAAAAGAGAAATAATTTTTGACCAATGTACGCATGCAAAAAGATCAACCATGGCATGAGTGGCACCAACAATTCCAGAATGTATTCCTACTGGCTAATCCAAACATCAACAGTTAACCACAATATTAAACTATAGGTTCCTTCACCAACCAAGCAGTTAACAATTAGAGTGGCAGCAAATAAAGTCCAGGAATGCATGGAATGAGTGAAACAAATTAAGCATTAATCATGAAAAATAACTACACGCAGAGCATAAAGTAATGAGAAATAAATCAATAAAAATATCCACCAACCTGCACAAAGGAAACATTAAATGGGCAAATAGGTTTTTTTTTTTTTTTAGAGAGAGAGAGTGTGTGTGTGTGTGAGAGAAAGAGAGAGAAAGCTTACCTGGAGGGAGTAGTGAGGGTGGTGGGTGCAAGAGTAAAATGTAACTCAACTAAAAAAAAAAAAAACTAAGTAGAAAACTTGTGTAAAAAAAAACTTGAGTGAAAAGGAGAGAGAGAGAGAGAGTGTGTGAGAGAGTTGCAGAAAAATAAAGAAAGAGGGAAGGGTTAGGCGGCAGAAAGAAGAAAGAAGAGCAGGAAAAAAAATTGGAAAGAAAAAAAAATTTTTTGACTTGGGGTGGGGCCCATGGGAGAGGCCCTGATGCGCACTCCTGTGCGCATCGTATTTGGGCGCCGCGGCGCTGGGATTGAGCGCCGCGGCTCTCACTTTGAGAGCCGCGGCTCTCATGCCCCCCCCCCCCCCCCCTTTTTTTTTTTTTGGAATTTTTTTTTTTTGTTTTTGAAATTTTTTTTTTTGAAATTTTTTTTTGATTTTTTTTTAAACCAAAAATAGACATGAAAAGAAAAATTAGAATGACTAAACTAAAATAAAACTCATGAAATAAAATAATGATGAAAATAAATAAATAAGAGTGAGGAATTTGGGTTGCCTCCCAAGAAGCGCTTCATTTATAGTCTTCGGCTGGACTGTAGCAGACTCTAGGTCATGTCAAGCAAGTGAATTGAGGACTTTTGACGGTTAATTTCGCCTCCCCAATAATGCTTCAATCTTTGTCCGTTGACCTTAAATTTTCGACCATCTGTCCCTTGTACTTCAATTGCTCCATGTGGAAATACCTCATTGACAATAAACGGACCAGACCACCTTGATTTGAGCTTTCCTGGGAATAGCTTCAAACGAGAGTTATACAGCAACACTGACTGTCCCGGTTCAAAACTTCTGTCCACTATCTTCTTATCATGCCATTGCTTTGTTTTCTCTTTGTAGAGTTTGGCATTTTCATAAGCTTGAAGGCGAAATTCATCAAGTTCATTTAATTGCAACAACCTTTTCTCACCTGCTGCATGTAAATCAAAGTTCAACTTCTTCACAGCCCAAAAAGCATTATGCTCAAGTTCCACCGGTAAGTGACATGCTTTGCCAAAGATCATCTTGTAAGGAGACATGCCAATCGGAGTCTTATAAGCCGTCCTATATGCCCACAATGCATCATCCAATCTTTTTGACCAATCTTTTCTTGTGGGACATACAGTTTTTTCCAAAATTCTCTTGATTTCTCTGTTTGATACCTCCGCTTGGCCACTGGTTTGAGGATGGTATGCAGTTGCAACCTTGTGTTTAACTCCATACTTCGCTAAAAGTGCATCAAAATACTTGTTGCAAAAGTGGCTTCCCTCATCACTAATGATTGCCCTCGGAGTGCCAAATCGAGTGAAAATATTTTTCTTCATGAAATTGATCACCACCTTTGAATCATTATGTGGAAAAGCTGCCGCTTCAACCCACTTGGAGACATAATCAACAGCAAGCAAAATGTATTTGTTGTTGTTTGAAGATATGAAAGGACCCATGAAGTCAATACCCCATACATCAAAAATTTCAATCTCCATGATGTTGTTGAGAGGCATCTCATGTCGCCTTGAGATGTTGCCCACTCTTTGGCACCTGTCACAATGCAAAACAAAATTGTGAGCATCCTTAAATAATGTAGGCCAATACAAACTTGATTGGAGGACTTTAGCAGCAGTCCTTGTTCCTCCAAAGTGTCCTCCATAATCTGAAGAATGGCAGTGGTGAAGCACACTTTGAATTTCTTCTTCTGGAACACATTTTCTGAAAATCTGGTCTTTGCACTGCTTAAACAAGTAAGGCTCATCCCAAAAATAAAATTTGACATCATGCAAAAATTTCTTTTTCTGATGAAAATTTAACTCAGAGGGAATAATATTGCTTACCAAATAATTCACAAAATCAGCATACCAAGGAAGGGATTCCTTACCAACTTGAAGGATTTGTTCATCAGGAAAAGTCTCCTTGATTAAGGTGAAATCCTTACCTTGAGCTTCAATCTCCAATCGTGAGAGGTGGTCAGCTACTTGATTTTCTGTTCCTTTTCTGTCGCGAATCTCGAGATCAAATTCTTGAAGCAAGAGAATCCACCTTATCAATCTTGGTTTCGCATCCTTCTTTGTAATCAAATATTTGATAGCTGAATGGTCAGTGTACACTATCACCTTTGTCCCCACAAGATAGGAGCGAAATTTGTCAAAAGCGAAAACTACAGCCAAGAGCTCCTTTTCTGTTGTGGTGTAATTTTTCTGGGCATCATTCAAAGTTTTGCTAGCATAATAGATAGAATGAAAGACTCTATCCTTCCTTTGTCCCAAAACAGCTCCCACCGCATAATCACTCGCATCACACATTAGTTCAAAAGGGAGAGTCCAATCGGGACTAATTATAATAGGTGCAGATATTAATCGTTTCTTCAAATCATCAAAAGCAACAAGACACTCATTATCAAACTTAAATGGCACCTCTTTCTCCAATAAATTGCAAAGTGGTTTAGAAATTTTTGAAAAGTCTTTAATAAACCTTCTATAAAAACCAGCATGACCAAGAAAACTTCTAATACCTTTGACATTTATTGGAGGTGGTAGTTTTTCAATTGCTTCAATTTTTGCTTTATCTACCTCAATGCCCCTACTAGAGATCTTGTGCCCAAGGACGATACCTTCTCGTACCATGAAGTGACATTTCTCCCAATTGAGCACCAAATTTGTTTCTTCACATCTCTTGAGTACCCTAGCAAGATTCAAAAGACAATCATCAAAATTATTCCCAAAAATAGAAAAATCATCCATAAATACCTCCAAGCACTTTTCCACCATATCTGTGAATATGGCCATCATACATCTCTGAAAGGTGGCAGGTGCATTACATAATCCAAATGGCATTCTTCTAAAAGCAAAGGTGCCATAGGGACATGTAAATGTAGTCTTCTCTTGATCTTCAGGAGCAATAGCAATTTGGTTGTAACCAGAATAACCATCAAGAAAACAATAATATTCCTTACCAGCCAAGCGGTCCAACATTTGATCAATGAATGGAAGAGGGAAGTGATCTTTCCTTGTAGCCTTGTTGAGCTTGCGGTAGTCCATGCACACTCTTCATCCAGTCACAGTTCTTGTTGGAATGAGCTCATTATTATCATTGGTGACCACAGTCATTCCTCCTTTCTTAGGAACACATTGAACTGGACTTACCCATGAACTATCAGAGATAGGATAAACTATTCCAGCATCCAACCACTTGATGATTTCCTTTTTAACTACTTCCTTCATGATAGGATTCAATCTTCTTTGTTGCTCAATGGTGGCTTTGTGATTTTCCTCAAGGAGAATTTTGTGCATGCAAATAGAAGGGCTAATTCCCTTTATATCAGCTATGGTCCACCCAATTGCTTTCTTGAATCCTCGAAGTGTCCTCAATAACTTCTCCTCCTGCATGTTAGAAAGAGCAGCAGAAATAATAACTGGAAGAGTAGAAGATTTTCCAAGAAATGCATACCTCAAATGATTAGGCAAAGGTTTAAGTTCCAAAGTAGGTGGTTCCTCAATGGAAGGTTTAGAAGCTGGCATCAGGGAGGCTGAAACATCTAAAGACTCAAATTGATTGTTAGTCTTAAGTCTTGAGTGAGCATTTAACAAATTAGAATATTCAACAAACTCATCATCATCCCTGTTAGAATTAGCAACTAAACATGCTTCAAGAGGGTCTTTGGGATTTTCTTTTAAGAAAACATCATGTGTAAACTTATTTACCACACTCACAGCAAAACAGTCTTCAGATGTTACAGGCAATTTTAGAGCTTTGAAAATATTAAATGTTACCTGTTGGTCTTGCACTCGCAAAGTGAGCTCACCTTTTTCCACATCAATCAAAGCTCTAGCAGTTGCCAAGAATGGCCTCCCAAGGATGATTGGAATTTGCCTATCTTCTTCCATGTCAAGAATTATAAAGTCAACTGGAAAAATAAATTTATCTACCTTGACAAGAACATCTTCAATGATTCCCCTTGGGTACACATAAGAACGATCAGCCAATTGCAAGGTAACAGAAGTGGGTTTGCATTCTCCCAAACCAAGTTTCTCAAAAATTGACCAAGGCATTAAATTGATACTTGCACCCAAATCACTCAAAGCTTTTGTAAAAAATAAATTACCAATAGTGCAAGGGATAGTGAAACTACCTGGATCTTTGAGTTTTGGTGGCAGTTTATTTTGGAGAATAGCACTGCACTCTTCTGTAAGGGAAACAGTTTCAAACTCACCTAGCTTTCTCTTTTTGGAGAGGATGTCCTTCAAGAACTTGACATAACTAGGCATTTGTTCCAAAGCTTCAGCAAAAGGAATATTTATGTGTAATTTCTTGAAGACATCGATGAATTTTTGAAACTGCTTTTCAAGCTTTTGCTTTCGGAGCCTTTGTGGAAAAGGCGGTGGAGGGTGAATGACTTGCGAGGTTCTTTCATCTTCAACCTTTACATCTTCTCGCTGTTCACTTAACTTCTCACTCTCACATAATCTTTCTTTCTCAACAAGTTCATGTTCAGGTTCTACTGCTTTTTCACTCACCCTTTCAATCTCTTTTCCACTCCTTAAAGTGATTGCTTGGCATTGTTCCTTACCTTTGGGGTTGATTTGTGTATCACTTGGTAAGGCACCTTGGGGTCTATTGTTGATGGAATTCGCAAGCTGCCCCAATTGGATCTCAAAATTTCTCAAGGAGGCTCCTTGACTTTGAATCAAAGCTCCTTGACTTTGAATTAAAGCATCATTCTTGGACATATATTGCAAGAGAAGTTCTTCCAAGTGGGATTTCTTTTCAGGAACTGGTGGTCTGACTTGTTGTTGGAAACCAGGAGGCATGATGGGTTTTGGATTGGAAGGCCCTGCATTGTTATTCCATGAAAAGTTAGGGTGGTTTCTCCAACCCGGATTATAGGTATTGGAGTAAGGATTATTCTGCTGTCTATTGAAGTTCCCCACAAACTGGACTGATTCAGAATTATATGGACATTGATCATGTGAATGGCCATCTCCACACATCTCGCAAACCACTGCTGAATTTTGAACTGCATGGACTCCCAGTGTGTCAATCTTTTTGGTCAATGCATCTACTTGTGAAGCTAATTGAGCAGTTAAGTTGCCAAGTGCATCAATTTCATAGGCTCCAACCACTTTTCTCGATCCCGACCTTTCTGAGGGCCATTGATAATTATTGGAAGCCATCTCTTCCAACAAGTTATAGGCATCTGCAGCATTCTTACTCATTAATGCCCCACCAGCAGCAGCCTCAATTGTAGTTTTAATTGACCCAACCAGCCCATTGTAGAATGTCTGAACTTGCAACCAATCAGGAATCCCATGATGTGGACATCTTCTCAATAATTCCTTAAACCTTTCCCAAGCTTCATACAAGGACTCACCATCAAATTGTGTGAATGAGGTAATATCGTTCCTCATCTTTGCCGTCTTTGCAGGGGGGAAGAATTTTGCAAGAAACTTTTGAGCCAAGTCTTCCCATGTGGTGATAGACCCATTAGGTAGTGAATTAAGCCAGCTTTTTGCTTTATCCCTCAGAGAAAACGGAAACAGTCTCAATCTGATAGCATCGTCAGTTACTCCATTATATTTAAAAGTGTCGCAAATCTCCAAGAAATTTACCAAATGAGAATTAGGATCATCACTGGGTAACCCACCAAACTGGACTGAAGACTGAATCATCTGAATGTAAGCTGGTTTAATTTCAAAATTGTTGGCATTAATGGACGGTCTCCTAATACTTTGGTGCAAACCTTGCAATAGAGGAACAGCATAATCTCTCAGTGCTCTATTTGCTTCAGGAACCAGATTAATGGCATTATTGCCATCGTTATTATTATCCTCAGCCATTGTCTGATTTAAAGCTGCAACTTGTGAATTCTCCCTTCGACGCCTTCTGAAAGTTCTTTCTATCTCAGGATCAAAAGGAACAAGATTCAAGTTGTTTCTTCTTTGCATACAATGACCAACGATAACTGCAAGCAAACAAAAACAAATATTAAAAACAAGAAAAATAAAATTTGAAATAAGACTAAATTGCTTGGTATTAGTATTAATAAAAATTCTAGAAACAATTCCCCGGCAACGGCGCCAAAAACTTGTCAGTTAAAAATCCACTACGCAAGTATACGTATCGAATAGACAGTATATCAGCAAGTAGAGTATCGATCCCACGGAGAATTGATCTAAAACTTTACTAATTCCTAAAATTAAAACAATTTAATTTTATCCAAATAATCTAAATTAAGTGATTAAATAAAACTAATAAACTAAAATTTAATCTAACAAAAAATCAAAATAGTAATAATTGGAGAAAATATCAAATTAAACAAGCCTAGGATTACAATATCCCTCACACTTCATCTAAATTTTACTTCTCCTCCTTAACTTATTTCAATGGGTTAAATTGCTAACCTAGAGTCCTAAATTATTTATAAGGGTCTCCCGACTCGTCCTATAAAAATATCTATTTTAACTAAAACATCATATCCCTATGTGAATTGAAAGTAAAACAGACTCATTAAGTTCAGGCTCTAATCTGGCTACATATGGCCTATAGGTATATCCCTATCCTATACGCAAATCATTTAACATGATCATATGCTATCCCAATTTTAGTCTACTCTAAACTCCCTCTCCCAAGTTTGTTTAGGTTCCTAAATCAGTTTAATTGGTGGCCAAGCAATCAAAAGCATTAAGAACAAATTGGAATAAACAATTCAATTCCCATTAAAAATAAGTAAGAAAGAGATTAAAAACTTAGACTACATGTGAGTTCAATTGCAATCCTAGAAAAAGAAAATTAGCTACTCATAATTGAAAAATCAAATAACATTGTATAAAGTTCAACCATTGAAAATAACAAGAAGAATAAAGCTAAAGAAGAAAACAAAATAATTGCCGCTTTGATCTCCGGGTTTCTGCTTCAACTTCTAGCTTCTTGAATCTCCAAAAAATCTTTTTTTTTTTAGGTCTCCAAAATATCCTATATATACTAACAAACTTAACCTAAATTTCTCCAAGTTGACCTAGGGTTTAATTGGGCTTAAAACATAATGAGAGGCCCAAAAAAATCACTTAACAATCCTTACAAATTTCCATTCCCGGCACAGTACGTCCAGCAATTTTGCGATGCAATTTTCTCCATCTTCAAGGCAGAACTGGGCAAAGTGATCTTCATGAAAGTTGTAGCTCTATCTCTTAGCTTTCCAATGGTCTAAGAATCGCAGCAATTGGAGTTCTGTAGCTCGATATATGGCTAAAACACTGAAGCATATGCAAGCAGATTTCTGGATCTTTCAGCACCTTACTTTCCAAAATTAAACCCAATGACTTTAGGTCCTACCAAAAATATAAAAACTAATAAATATTAACCAAATTAAAGAAAATAACATAAAATTAAATAACTTACTTAAAAATAAACTAAATATAAAAATAACTAAAAATTAAGTAAATTATAATTAAAAACTAAGGACTTAGCTAAAATTTAATAACAAAATTGGAATAAAATAATTCTATAAAATAGAATTATCACCAACATTTACAAAAAATTCCCAATCTCTATCTCTGTGAACAGCTGTATTTACATTATCAAAATCCCACCCAGTAACCAGAAAAACAAACCAATCACAGGTGCACACGGCATCACAAAAGCACAAACCTGAATCAAAGGCAGGACCAAAAACAGCACCAGATCCGCATTTCTTATAATCAAAGGCAAGTTTCTATAAGTTACTAGAATTTCTTATACATTTCAATAATTCTTTTTGTTTCTGAATCTGTCTGATTATTTGTTAAGAACACTTTTCTTTGTGTGCTTTATGAATGAGCTTAAATATAAAGGGGAGGTTAAATGTGTCATTGGATGTTTCAAGTTCTAGTTGTTGGGCCTGTGTTGCAAGGACTTTCATCCATTTTCAATTATGTTTTCTTCCGGTTATTTATTTTGTTGTTATTGTGCTTTTTCTATCTTTTGCACAACCATGCATGAGAGCTTTTCATGCTTACTAGTGATGGAAAATGTAAAATTTGCAGAAGCTTCTCTGATTAGATTATTTAATATGCTATCATACTGCATTAGAATGTTGTGTTGAATTCATTCAAGGTGAGAGGGAGCATTCAAAAAATTGCTTGATAGTTGCCAATTTGGAGTTATTGGCACTTTGGGAACTTTAATATGAACAGAAATTACATGTCGATCATCATGCTGGTGGCTAGCTTAGTCTTGATCTTACATGCGTATGTATTTCCAGTGGCTAATTTCCTGGTTGTATGACTTTGGTCATTTTGTTTTTGCAACAATTATAATTATCTTTTTATTATCAAAAGTGTTTGAATGTGCGGAACTTAGGAAATTTCTTTAAGAAGCTTATGTTGGAAGAGTTTATTTAGAAGTAATAGTCCTCACTAGAAGTTTCTTATAGCAAAAAAAATAGGGTTAGTGCTTCTCTGTTAAATTTTATTGCAAGATTTTTTTTTTAAAAGAAGATTTTGAGAAATCTCATGACTTTTTTTTGGGACTTGCCAGATTTAAAAAATTTTAACACATGAGAAAATTTCAGAAGTATTTTTATCAAAAAGAAAAATTTGAAACTCAAGGTGGATTTGAGTGGCTAATCTAAGGTGAGAGCCACTTTGTGGTGCTTAGGGAAATAAACAAACTTTGAGGTGTGGTCATGTACATTAAGGAATGATGTTGCCAATATGTGAATCTAACATCAGGAATTTGGTGCATTCCTCTTAAACAATTGAAGGTATAATGGTGCAAAACTAATATTTCATAACAAGGCATTCCTATTGTGCAATAAAGACACAATAGTGCTCATGTGAACATATTCCTAAGGTGAGAGCCACATTGTGGTGCTTAGAGAAATAAACAAACTTTGAGATGTGGGAATGTACATTAGGGAATAATGTTGCCAATATGTGAATCTAACATCGGATATTTGATGCATTCCTATTATAATGGTGCAAAACTAATATTTCATATATTAGACAAGGCATTCCTATTGTGTAATAAAGGCACAATGGTGTTTATGTGAACATATACCTAAGGTAAGAACCGCTTTGTCGTGCTTAGAGAAATAAACAAACTTTAAGGTGCGGGCATATGTACATTAAGGAATAATGTTGCCAATATGTGAATCTAACATCGGGCATTTGGTGCATTCCTATTACACAATTGAAGGTATAATGGTGCAAAACAAATATTTCATCTATTAGACAAGGCATTCCTATTGTGTAATAAAGGCACAGTGGTGTCTATATGAACATATACCTAAGGTGAGAGCCACTTTATGATGCTTAGAGAAATAAACAAACTTTGAGCTGTGGGTATGTACATTAAGGAATAATGTAGCCAATATGTGAATCTAACATTGGGTATTTGGTGCATTCTTATTATACAATTGAAGGTAAAATGGTGCATTTCTATTATGCAAGGCATTCCTATTGTGTAATAAAGGCACAATGGTGTTAATGTGAACATATACTTAAGGTCAAAGCCACTTTGTGTTGCTTAGAGAAATAAACAAACTTTGAGGTGTGGGCATGTACATTAAGGTATAATGTTGCCAATATGATGGTATTTGGTGCATTCCTATTATACAATTTAAGGTATAATGGTGCAAAATTAATATTTCATCTATTAGATGAGGCATTCCTATTGTGTAATAAAGGCACAATGGTGCTTATGTGAACGTATACCTAAGGTGAGAACCAATTTGTGGTGTTTAGAAAAATAAACAAACTTAGAGGTGTGGGCATGTATATGAAGGAATAATGTTGCCAATATGTGAGTCTAAAATTAGGTATTTGGTGCATTCCTATTATACAATTGAAGGTATAATGGTGCAAAACTAATATTTCATGTATTAGACAAGGCATTCCTATTGTGTAATAAAGGCACAATGGTGCTTATGTGAACATATGCATAAGGTGTAAACTACTTTGTGGTGCATTTAAAAATAAACAAACTTTGAGGTGAGGGGATCTACATTAAGGAATAATATTGGCAATATGTGAATCTAGCATTGGGTAATCGGTGCATTCCTATTATACAATTGAAGGTATAATGGTGCAAAACTAATATTTCATATATCAGACAAGACATTCCAATTGTGTAATAAAGGCACAATGGTGCTTATATGAACGTATACTTAAAGTAAGAACCACTCTGTGGTGTTTTGAGAAATAAACAAACTTTGAGGTGTGGGTATATGTACATTAAGGAATAATGTTGCCAATATGTGAATCTGAACTCGAGTATTTGATGCATTCCTATTATGCAATTGAAGGTATAATGGCGCAAAATTAATATTTAATGTATTAGAGAAGGCGTTCCTATTATGTACTAAAGGGACAATGGTGCTAACTTGAATATATACCTAAGATATGAACCACTTTGTGGTGATTAGAGAATTAAACAAACTTTGAGGTGCAAGCATCCAATGTGTGAATCTAACATTGGGTATTTGGTGCATTCCTATTATACAATTGAAGGTATAATGGTGTAAAACTAATACTTCATGTATTAGACAAGGCATTCCTATTGTGTAATAAAGGCACAATGGTGCTTATGTGAACATATACCTAAGTGATAGCCACTTTATGGTTGTGGTCTTTAGAGAAATAAACAACCTTTGAGGTGTGGCCATGTACATTAAGGAATAATGTTGCTAATTTGTGAATCTAAAATCGGGTATTTGGTGCATTCCTACTATACAATTGAAGGTATAATGGTGCAAAACTAGTATTTCATATATTAGAAGTAGCATTCCTATTGTGTAATAAGGGTACAATGGTGCTTATGTGAACATATACTTAAGATGAGAACCACTTTGTGGTGTTTAGAGAAATAAACAAACTTTGAGGTGCAAGCATGTATATTAAAACATAATGTTGCCAATATGTGAATCAAACATTTGATGTTTAGTGCATTCCTATTATACAATTGAAGGTATAATGGTGCGAAACTAATATTTCATATATTAGACTAGGCATTCCTATTGTGTAACAAAGGCACAATGGTGTTTATGTGAACATATACCTAAGGTGAGAAATACTTTATGGTGCTTAGAGGAATAAACAAACATTGAGGTGAGAGCATCTACATTAACGTATAATGTTGCCAATATGTGAATCTAATATTGGGTATTTGGTGCATTCCTATTATACAATTGAAGGTATAATGGTGCAAAACTAATATTTCATATATTAGACAAGGCATTCCTATTGTGTAACAAAGGCACAATGGTGTTTATGTGAACATATACCTAAGGTAAGAAATACTTTATGGTGCTTAGAGAAATAAACAAACATTGAGGTGAGAGCATCTACATTAACATATAATGTTGCCAATATGTGAATCTAATATCCGGTATTTGGTGCATTCCTATTGTACAATGAAGGTATAATGGTGCAAAACTAATATTTCATATATTAGACAAGGCATTCCTATTGTCTAACAAAGGCACAATGGTGTTTATCTGAACATTTATCGAAGGTGAGAACTACTTTCTGGTGCTTAGAGAAATAAACAAACTTTGAGGTGAGAGCATCTACATTAACGTATAATGTTGTCAATATGTGAATCTAACATTGGGTATTTGGTGCATTCCTATTGTGTAATAAAGGCACAATGGTGCTTATATGAATATATACTTGAGGTGAAAACCAATTTGTGGTGTTTAGAGAAATAAACCAACTTTGAGATGCAAGAATATATATTAAGGAATAATGTTCTGAATATGTGCATCTATTGGGTATTTGGTGCATTCCTATTATACAACTAAAGGTATAATGGTGCAAAACTAATATTTCATATATTAGAAAGGCATTCCTATTATGTAATAAAGGCATAATAGTGCTTATGTGAATATATACCTAAGGTGAAAACTTTGTCGTGCTTAGAGAAATAAACAAACTTTGAGGTGTGGGCATGTACATTAAGGTATAACGTTGCTAATATGTGAATCTAACATTTGGAATTTGGTACATTCCTATTACACAATTAAAGGCATAATTGTGCATTTTTATTATACAAGGCATTCCTATTGTGTAATAAAGGCACAATGGTGCTTATGTGAATATATACATAAGGTGAGAACTACTTTGTGGTGCATTGAGAAATAAACAAACTTTGAGGTGAGGGCATTTACATTAAGGTATAATGTTGGCAATATGTGAATCTAACATCGGGTATTCGATGCATTTCTATTATACAATTGAAGGTATAATGGTGCAAAAAAAATATTTCATATATTAAACAAGGCTTTCTTATTGTGTACTAAAGGAACAATGGTGCTTATGTGAATATATACATAGGTTGAGAACCACTTTGTGGTGCTTATAGAAATAAACAGACTTTGAGGTGCAAGCATGAATATTAAGGAAAAATGTTGCCAATATGTGAATTTAACATTGGGTATTTGGTGCACTCCTATTATACAATTGAAGGTATAATGGTGCAAAACTAATATTTCATATATTAGACAAGGAATTCCTATTGTCTACTAAAGGAACAATGGTGCTTTTGTGAACATATACATAGGATGAGAACCACTTTGTGGTGCTTAGAGAAATGAACAAACTTTGAGGTGCTGGCATGTATATTAAGGAATAATGTTGCCAATATGTGAATCTAACATCGGGTATTTGGTGCATTCCCATTACACAATTGAAGTTATAATGGTGCAAAACTAATATTTCATATATTATACAGGGCATTCCTATTGTGGAATAATGGCACAATGGTGCTTATGTGAACGTACTTAAGGTGAGAAGTACTCTTGTTGTTCTTAGAGAAATAAATGAACTTTGTTTTGCAGACATGTACATTAAGGAATAATGTTGCTAATATGCGAATCTAACATTGATTATTTCGTGCATTCCTATTATACATTTGAAGGTGTAATGGTGCAAAACTGATATTTCTTATAATAGACATGACATTCCTATTGTGTTGTAAATGCACAATGGTGTTTATGTGAACATATACCTAAGGTGAGGGCCTTTTTGTGGTGTTTAGAGAAATAAAAATACTTTGAGCTGTGAGCATTTACATTTAGTAATAATGTTTCCATTATGTGAATCAAAATTGGGTATTTGGTGCATTCTTACTATACAATTGAAGGTATAATGGTGCAAAACTAATATTTCTTATATTAGACAAGACATTCCTATTGTGTAATAAATGAACAATGTTGCTTATGTGAACATATACCTAAGGTGAGAACCATTTTGTGGTGCTTAGTGAAATAAACAAAGTTTGAGGTGTTGGCATTTACATTAAGGAATAATGTTGCCAATTTGTGAATCTAACATTGAGTATTTGGTGCATTCTTATGATACAATTGAAGGTATGATGGTGCAAAACTAATATTTCTTATATTAGACAAGGCATTCCTATTGTGTAAAAAAAGCACAATGATGCTTATATGAACATATATTTAAGATGAGAACCACTTTGTGGTGCTTAGTGAAATAAATAAACTTTGAGGTATAGGCATCTACATTAAGGAATAATGTTGCCAATATGTGGATTTAACGTTGGGTATTTAGTGCATTCCTATTATACATTTAAAGGTATAATGGTGCAAAACTTATATTTCATATATTAAACAAGGCATTCCTATTGTGGAATAAAGGCACAATGGTGCTAAACAAATTTTGAGGTGCAGATATGTACATTAAAGAATAAAGTTGGCAATATGTGAATCTAACATTGGGTATTTGGTGCATTTCTATTATACAATTGAAGGTATAATGGTGCAAAACTAATATTTCATTTATTAGACAAGGCATTTCTATTGTATAATAAAGGCACAATGATACTTATGTGAACATATACCTAAGCTAAGAATTACTTTATGGTGCTTTGAGAAATAAACGAAGTTTGAGGTGTGGGCATGTAAATTAAGGTATATTGTTGCCAATATGTGAATTTGACATCTCATATTTGGTGCATTCATGTTATACAATTGAAGGTATAATGGTGCAAAATTGATATTTCATATGTTTGATAGGGCATTCCTATTCTGTTATAAAAGGCACAATAGTACTTATTTGAACATATACCTAAGGTGAGAGTCACTTTTTGGTGCTTAAGGAAATAAGCAAACTTTAAGGTGTGGGCATGTACATTAACATATAATGTTACCAATATGTGAATCTAACATATCGTATTTGGCGCATTCCTATTATACAATTGAAGGTATAATGGTGCAAAATTAATATTTTATATGTTTGACATGGCATTCTTATTGTGTAAGAAAACATATATTAGACAAGGCATTCTTATTGTGTAATAAAGGCACAATGTTTCTTATGTGAACATATATCTAAGTTGAGAACTACTTTGTTGTGCTTAAAACAATATACAAATTTTGATGTATGGGCATGTACATTAAGCTATAATGTTGTCAATATGTGAATCTAAGATTAGGTATTTAGTGCATTCCTATTATTAAATTGAAGGTATAATGTTGCAAAACTAATATTCCACATATTATACAAGACATTTTTATTGTGTAATAAAGACTCAATGGTGATAATGTGAACATACACCTAAGGTGAGAACTCCTTTGTGGTGCTTAGAGAAATAAATAAACTTTTGAGGTGTGGGCATGTATATTAAGGTATAATGTTGTCAATATGTGAATATAAAATTTGGTATTTGTTGCAATCCTATTATTCAATTGAAGGTATAATGATGCAAAATTGATATTTCATATATTTTATAAGGCATTTCTATTGTGTAATAATGATACAATGGTTTTTATGTGAACATATTCCTTGATGTTTTAATTTGACGTTTTGATTGTACATTAATATTTAATGGTGTCAATTGAGAATTCCTTATTTTTAATCTTGATCACATGTAACTGTTTCATATTCATGATAGATTTGGTTGGTTGATTGCCTTATAGTGAGAACCACTTTTTAATGTTTGGAGAAATATAAAAACTTTAAGGTGTAGGTGTGTGGAATTATTGTTATATATTAAGGTATAATGGTACCAATAGGTGAATCTAGCATCTTTGGTATATGGTGGATTCTTATTTTAGAATCGAAGATATAATGGTGCAAAATAGATATTTAATCTATTTGACATGACATTTTTATTGTGTAATGAAGACACAATGGTGCTTATGTTAATATATGGTTCAATGTGTTATTTTGTTGATAAACTTTCATAAGCATTTTTGTCAAAGAGAAGAATTTGAAACTCATGATGGATTTGATTGGTTACTTTAAGGTGAGAGCCACCTTGTGGTGTTTAGAGAAATAAGAAAACTTTAATGTTTGGGCATGTGGCATTCTTATTATATATTAAAGCATTATGGTGCCAAAATGTGAAAATGACATCTTGTTATATGGTCCATTCTATTATTAAGCTAAGGTATTATGGATATTTAATATATTTGAATGGCATTCCTATTGTGTAATAAAGACACAATGGTGCTTATGTGAACATATACCTTGTTGTGTTAATTAACATTCAATTGTACATTAAGATACAATGGTGTCAGTTGAAAATTCCTTATTTTTAATCATGATCACATGGAATTATTTCATACTCATGTTGAATTTGGTTGGTTACCTTAAGGTGAAAACCACTTTTTAGTGTTTGGAGAAATAAAAAACTTTAAGGTGTAGGCATGTGACATTCCTATTATACATTAAAGTATAATGTCATCAATACTGAATCTATTTTGGTGCATTCCCAAAGTAGATAAACTCATAAAAGAAAAATTGTGGCTATAGTCCAAAGGTCTAGTTGTACATAGAGTGGAGGAGACATTTGCTCCAAATTATATGGGACTCTTTATTTTTCAAAAAATTAATATGGAATCTCCTTTAGGATACCCAAGCTGATGATTAGAGATTCAAAGAATTAGGTCCAATGGGAAGAACGGATCAAGGAGAGGTCGCTTGGTGAACGCTGCATAGAGTACCAGCTCATTTTGTCTATCCCTACGATGTAAGTGTATCTTGTAACATTTGGACGCTTGAGTTCATTGAAACTCTTAAGGAAGTCTATAGCTCATGGGATGTCTTAGTTACTGGAACATCCTTAATAGATTTTACCTATGTGAGTGTTGGAGTGGGGCAATTATCTCGATCACTCATGAATTCCAGGATCAAGCACAAGGTCGTAAGGTGCTGTCTAAAAGAATCTACATATTTTTGAGTTACTATTGATTTATTATTTTGGTAAAAGTATCAACAGGAGTTAACATGATCCTCTCTATGTAGCTGATTTAATGTGATATCATTTTTTTTTTTTTGAAAGAAATCATCTATAGTCAATTTCTTGTTCAGATTCTGCATGACTTCTCTCAATGCGTTGTCATACATATAATATTTATCAACTAATTGATAATTTGGAGTTTCTTATCAAAGGTATGTGGAGCCTAGCATCCAACCAGATGATAGTTGTTATGGGGAAAATCCTAACAGGCTCCAATGCCACACTCAATTATGTTCTGTGCAATATATTGCATAGATCACGTTTGTGATTTTTTTAGCTTCTTTTGCAGTCATTTTTCATTTTCCTTTTCCTTTTCCCCACCTTTTCCTTGAATGATTTCAGGTTATACTAAAGCCCTATCTCGGAAATTCACATGACCTCTTTATTCGTAGCCTTAGGTATTTGCTTGACCTTCTTTTTTTCACATCTTGATATAGATTGTTTCATCCTATGTAAATGTTTGTTCTTACTTGTAAGTTGCCAATTGCCATTATTCCTTAATGTTGCCTTTCTTTTATTAATCTTGTAGTTTGTGCTAATCTTATACATGCTGGTTATCTTTATGGAACTTGATCTGGTTTGTAAGATAGCTTCCTCCTTGTATAGCCTAATGATTTGACCGAAAGTAATGCTATAGTAATCTTTTATGTTCTGATAAGCTGACTATTTCTTCAACTTTGAGCTTTGGCAGAATAACTAGATTTTTTGCTTATATACATTTGAACTGCACATGTGCTAACAATTTGTATGATGTAGAAGTGAATTTCCTTAGAAGCTTTGCTTTATCTTTTATGCCATGCACCTGTGGAGGTGTGTGCAGTTTCTAATAATTTTGTGTCTCCAAGATACCAACCAATCACTGTTAAACATCAATTATTTCTTTATATATTTTTACTAAATACTTGCTACATTGCCAAAAGTATCCTCTAACTTTTGATAAATTAATTAGCTTAATGATGCTCAAAATTAGGCACCATCTTTTGTCCTTTCAAATTAAGGGGTCTTGGACTTAAAAGCTTATAATATAATTTTTATTGATCTTTAATCATCCGTCTTCTTAGTTTTCATTTAAGGAATCAAATTGTATATAGTTAAATAAATTGTTTGTGATTTAGTGGATACAACATATAATTTGATCATGAATGGTCATATATAATTGTGTTTTAATAGTTTTTTTATATTATGCTTGTGTGCATAACAGGTATTGATGTTAGTGGACATGATATAGGGTTTGCCGAGGACAATTGGGAGAGCCCAGTAGTATGATCTATGTCATGGTGGTTTTTAATGTGTATGTATGTTTTCCAATCAGTATAGTTTTATGTAATTGTGTAAAGCCAACTTGCCTCCTAATTTTGAGCAATTTAAAACCATGATTTTTTCACATCACTTTGCTGTTATTGACCTCACACATGCTTACAGGTACTTGATGCATGGGGTTTGAGCTGGGAAATCTGGATGGATGGGATGGAGATCACACAATTCACCCACTTCCAGCAGGTTTGTTCTTTGGCATCTACGTTGAAATGTATTTTTTTTTTCTTTGAAAGTTGCGACTCTCACACGCAGACTGCATTATGTAGTTTTCTACTGATTTTCCAAAGTTTTATAAAATTTCATTAGCAATTTCTTTCTTCTCGTGGCCCCCGCCCCCCCCCCCCCCCCCCCCCCCCCCCCCTTTTCTCTCAGGCTGGAAGTCTTCAGTTGTCACAATATCTGTTGAAACCACGTATGGCCTTGAGCGTCTACTTATTGCTTCAGGTGAATTTCATAACATTATTCATCTTTCTTCTTTTCTGCTTTGTTATTATTTTTTAATCTGCCTGAAGTTACTTAAGGTTTGATTTGCAGGGTGTTGATCATTTCAAGAAAATTCAGTATGCTGACGGGATTACATATGGGGAGCTTTTCTTGGAAAATGAGTAACTTTCTTTTACCTTTTTCTTTTCAGGATAATTTGTTTTTTTAGCATGAAGAGTTGTGTTGCAAGGTTCATAGCTTGACGCACATCGATTCTCCTGAGAAACCCAGATTTAAGATTGTCTAGTTTAATTTATTATTCCAATATTGTTCATCAGTGTCAGCAGCCAAAAACTTGAAAATGCTTTCTTCTTTCTGTTTATGTGAAATGAAAATAATTGTTTTATTGAATTGTTCTTTCAGAAAGTAGATGAGTGCTTATTATTTAGAACATGCAAGTGTTTGCCATAGTCAAAAACATTTTGAACTTTTTTGAGTAAGAAGCTCTTTGCTTAGTTGCCTCAGGACTGGCAATTCCTGCATACGTTTAATTATGTTTCAATGTTTCCTTCTATTATTTATATTCCTAGTTTTTGCCTTGTTTACTTTCCTTTTAAGTTAACATTTTCTCATTACCATTCTAGGTATGACCAGCTTCTGAAAACATCTCAGGCTTTTAATATCTTGGACTCTAGAGGCTTTGTTGGTAACAGAGCGTGCTCGTTATTTCAGTCGCATGTGCAGGTGAGGTTTCTTTTCTGCCTTACATCAATTTAGACACATTGGAAGCTAATGAGATAGCAGTGACCATTTTAAGACTAGGAAAATATTGAGAGCTATAGGATTTTGTTCAGTACACTTTCAGTCCTGAAGAAGACCCAGTATGTGAAAACTTTGAAAGGACATTCTACATTTATATTTGCATAGCAAAATTTGCAACAGGCATGGGCTGCATGATTGATAGATGATGAAGTGTACACAAGTTCTATTCGCTCCTTGAAAAAAAAAATTGCTCTGTCCATTTAGTTGTTTTTCCTTAATGTTCTCATCCTACATCTCTCATGGTGCTTGTCATTGTTGATTTATAAGTTTAACTCGTCAATGTGCCCAACTCTGGTTAGAGACACAAGAATCTCTTCGACATCCTTTGGGTTTTGTTCCTAAATCTATTGAACATGTATGTCCTAAAGAGGTTCTGGAGGCTGCAGTCAAAAAGGTTTGGCTAAATATGTCAAATAATTAAAATAAATTTTTTCTTCTTTCTTTTATCACTTCTCTTATTTGTTGCACTTCTTAGGTCTAAGGCTATTCAGAGCTTGCTTGTAATTAATTCTTATTGCTTTGTCTTTTTGGGCTTTCCAATTTTTGGTAACTATACTGGTTCCTAGATACATGGCAATTATAAGATTCTTTGAGTTAATTGAGCCAATGCTCTTATACCTTTTGTTAAGGAAAATTGAATAGAAGGTATCTATGTAATTACGATATATAATGACCAATCATATATCAAATATATTATCTTATCCAAGAAAATTCTTTCAGGACCCCTTTCTGCAAACAAATTTAGTAAGTTCAAATTTTGTAAAGATGAATAAAAAGGCTCATATAAAAGGAATGCTGTAAATATTCAGGGAAAGTTGTCCTTGCTCAGCAAGCCTATCACAGTGCTGTTGTAGCTTGATCTTTTAGGTTCACCAACAATTGGTATTTATTAGTTCTATATGTTGTTTGGCATACGTTTGGCTTCAACCTTCTGTTACATATCCCTTATGGAAAGGATGATGTCTAGTCTTTCATGTGCAATAAGCAAGACCACTGACTGAACTGGTGCATAGAGTGCTGGTGGCTGGGTAAACGTTACAGGTGATGCCTACTTGTTCCAACCTTTTACAAAGTTGGAGGTTGAGGCTGGAGGCTCTATGTTTAATTGTACATAGCTTACTGGAGGCATTTTACGTTTAATTGTTGTTAGCTTAGTGTAAAGATATCTTCCGTTAAAAAACACACAAGTAGAGACGCACAATACAGGTTTATGCATTTCTAATTTATGTTTTCAAGCACCAATGCATTTTTCTCTTTACATTCTTCTATTCTGCAGCTCTCAACCCAAGATGTTCTGGACTGCTGCCACCTTTTGTGTTTTATATATTTATTTGTGGTACAAACCTTTCGTCTTTTAGGAAAAAGCTATTCGTCCCAACACTTTTGTCTTGCTTAATGTGGCAATAGTTTATTAATTTGACTGTAATATCTAACTTATGAATTAGTTGACTTCCTCATGAATTGGTAGACTCCACAGGGAGTACAAATACTTGGGTAGAAAAACAGTGGGGAAAGTAGCATGACTCAGTCTTTTATTTCTCTGTAATTGTCACTCAGCTGTATGATCCTCTCTAGATGAAATTGTTTCAAGTTGTCCCAGTACATTCATTTATCCAACTATAGCTTTTCACATAAAAGATTCTATTAAATGCTACTTCACCAGTTTCTTTTAGGGTTCTACTTTTCTTGAATGTTGATAATCATATCTCTAAATTTAGACAACAATGTTTCTATACTTGTTTTCACCTTTATCAATATCTTTTGTTTATCTTAATTATGTTTTACAGGTGCACCATGATCCAAGATTGTTTGTTCTTGAACTTGGGACTGAAGACATGCCACCTCATGATGTAGTTAATGCAAGACAGCAGGTATGATTAATTTTTTGTGAAGCATGGATCTTTCTCTTTTTGTTATGTTGTTTACTCAATTTAAATCTTACTGGCCATTTTATATAATACCTCCCGAAGCTTTATAGGAAATGCATTTGACGTATTGCTTCACTGATTTCTTTCTTGGCCTTTCTATTTTCCTTGTACAATTCTAAATTGATGATTGTTTCATTGAATGTTTGTTGTTGACTGAAGTCTTCTTATATAACCTTCTGATTCTGGTCATTGCAGCTTAAAGATTTAATGTCAGAGCTTCTGGAAAAACAGAGACTGAACCTTGGTGACGTACAAGGTTTTGGCACTCATTGCAGACTAGTGGTATAGCTATGGATATCACCCAGGTTTGCACACGATTGACAGTTTCTTATTGTGGATGTGTCCTTAAATAATATCTGACTGTTTTGAGGATATTGCTTCTTAAGAAGTTGGGTGGGTTGGCTGTACCTTATAGTCCTGAAAGAGCATAAGAAGCCAATTACGTTAGTACTTGTTATCATAATCAGTAACCCCAATGCTTATAGCATTGTAATCGATGTGTTGGAATCCTATATGATAATTGATCCAATTGAACCCTTCGTTTGATCTTCATAATATAACAAGGCATTCTTCATGTGGAAAAACCTTAAGTGTACCATAAAGGTGCATTTGTTAGAATTGTCAAATGTTAATTGTGATGCATTATTGAGACACTAGATATTGACTTGTTATAATATCATTTATTTTGCAGTGCAAGTTCCTGTCAATATCGGCATGTACACCAGGTGGATTCCTCAATATTTTCATATTTCCAAGCTTGTGTTGTTATTTCAGATATCTGTCGAGAGCCTTTGTCTTAAGCAGAGAATGAGGTTGAGGTTCAGGGGCCTCCTATTTTGAAAGCCTTTGACCTACAGGGAAATGCTACAAGGGTTTTGGTTCCCTTCTAATTTTGTTTTGCTAAATGTTTTTCAGCTTGTTTTGTCCAATGATATAGGCAGTTGGGCTGTACAACTTCAGTAGTAAAGAATTTGGCAATTCCGTAGGAGTTTTACATTTCTCCTTTGTCTTGTATTTCTATCCATATGAAGTTTGTTATTTACTGCAGGCTGCTGAGGGTTTTTGCCGCAGATTGCTGTCCCACTGGACTACTTGTTCAGAAAGGTTTGAGGGTGAGTCAGTTTTGATTCATGCACAACATTGTTGATTTTCAGTATTGCGTGCCTTATCAATTTCCTAGGAAAACTTATTTAATATAACCCATTACAATCAAGATAAAACCATCAAATAGTAAGGGAAACAATAGGCATTTCTTATTTCCTCACTAAAATTCATTGTGATCTCCAAAGTTTTGTGTCGTGTTGAATAATTCATGTTGGTTTTCCTAGAAATTTTATTGAAAAAAACAATGTTGCTTATATTGTTTGGTCAAGCTTAAAAATGTATCTTACATTCTCATTGGTCTAATTCCACAAATGCTTAGAAATTGATTTGTGCCTACTTGGCATAAATTCTTGTGCTAGAATTACTTTACCAAGGAGGAGGATTTATTACATCTCAAGGTACATTCTGCACTTTAGTACAGTCCATGCCATACGTAAGTTTTTTTTTTTGCTTTCAAAGGCTAAAATCAGATTTCATTCCTGCTGAAGTCAAGTCAAAAAACCGCCAATTAAAGGTAGTGTTGCAGTAAGACACAATAGAGGGACAGCCCCCTCCATGGTGCCACTGCGTATACAGACAGGGAACAGTTAATACAAGGTTGCACCGGGGATGAAACTACAACAACCATCATCCCACCCAATATTTCCAACACATCCCAAGATCATCTGATAGCAACCTAGTTATGCTAAATTTTCTGTACAAACAAAATAACACACACCATCAACACCCACTGCAATTTACAGGCATGGCAACCATTCCAATCATTTCTGTACATGAAGTTCATTCAGAAGCTCTGCAGCTTGCCATTCCGAGGTACATGGCCACATTGTAAGTTGTTTCACTTCCTCCTGTAGATCTTCACAGTAGAGAATCTGTCACTTCAATACCACAAAAAACTCCTGTTTAAAATGTAGAGCACCATAAACCTATCATTCCAGCTTCAACCCCTACCATACGTCCCCCAGAGATTGCTTTGAGTCCATGAAAAAACACAACAGGTTACTATGAACCATGCCATACATAAGTTGACCACATTATCACAGAATATATTTAGTACAGCTCCATGCCATATTGTAGCACATTTAGATAGCATCTGTGCATTTTGCTTTATTTGTTGGCTTGTCAAATACCCGATCATCTTCCATAAACCTAATCTTTGTTCGGCATTAGTTTGTTCCCATCATCATCGGAAAAAACCAATCATACATACTTTTCTCTATTCTTAAAGTAAATGCTTTGCAGGGAAAACAGAGTAAGTGTGGGCTCGTGTCAAAGAATCTGCTCGAGTTGCTTTGGAGGTTCAAATGCTGATCTCTCTCTCTTGCATGTTCCTTTGTGTTCTATGTCCTTTTCATTTATATCTTTTGTACTACCCCATGCTTACCAGGTCATCTCTGGCATCTTGAGTTATTTCTCATTGTGATCTTTTATGTAATATGTTAGGCTTCATTGGAAGAGTTGCCTGGAATCCTTGCTAAGGTATCTTTTGCAAAGTCAATGCGCTGGAATTCCCAGGTATTTGCTATTTTTTTTTATTTTTTTCTCCTTTTATTTTCATGTCTATGTGAGCAGTAGATACTGGATTTGACGGTTGGCTTTTTCTCCTCTTATTAACTCTTTGTATATTTATTTGAACCATATTCTGTTGATAATATAAAATGGTTTTTTTTTTTGGAATGAATAATATGATATGGTTACGGTTACCAATTTAGAATTATCTAAAAATATATGTAATGTTTTCTATATATTCTGTTTTTATAAAAACACATTGCTTTCCCCTTGCTTTTCTTAATGGAGATGCAGTAGTTCCATTTATGTATGCTGGGATTTTGAGGTAATTGTTATTTTGTATTGCCATCCAATCCTTTCTTTTTTACTCACAGCTAATTATTACTTTCAACTTACCATATTCATTTTTGATATGCCGTGAAAACTTATCATATGGTCTTCATAGTACGTCAGCAACTACTGTTATGATCTGTATGGAAACTTGTTTATTGTTTCGTCCAGCTTATTGTGCGTTTCATAGGAAGTATTGGAAGATTATTTTACTCATTGTGGTGTCCGTTAAGTATTATGATGAAATTAAGAAATCAGTCAGTCACCTTCGCGCACGATTATTTGATCAAATTGGTTTAGAAATGCCATTAATTTGCCAGAATTAAGCCATTGGGACTTAATAATTCATTTTGAAGTGTTTATGGAAAACTCGATGGACAGCTGCTTTAACTTGAGTGGACATTAGAGAACGCTGCTTGCACTTGCATCTGCGTCACTTCTGTTTTGGATGTATATCTGATTTTAGTTCTGGAATGCTTTCCGCAGGTAGAAAGTGCATAATCTTATCCTAGTATAATGAAGAATGCTGAAATCTATTCGAAATCGAGGTATCATGAAGTCATTTCTTGCACTTTGTTTATATATTTTTGAAAACATCAAAACTGCTTTCATTAATAGAGATGGGTAAGCCCCCCAATACAGCTTCAAATCATAATCAAAGTAGACGACCCCCAGAAACAGAACAAAAAAAACTTTTATCCATCTATATTGCCCCCAACACTTACAATCAAACCGGATGTCAAGGAGCGAGACAACCTGTACACATCTATACAAACATAATTCAGAAGATCAACCATCCACATATCAACAACAAAACACCTAAGCCCTGGACCCAACTCAAACTTCCATAGCCACCAATTCCAGATAAACAAAAAGTATCAAAACCAAATGTTAAGACAGAGGACAAACCAGGAACAGCCATCAACAAGGAAATCATCCACCTAACCAATAAATCAAAACCAGACAGTGTCAAAGCACAATTCGGGGAAGACTTACTCAAAGACTTGCAATATCTCGTTTTGAAGATGAACCCCTCCCTTCGCAAGACTGCCTGCTCTCTGATTTGCCTCTCTTTCAATCTGCAGCAAAACCTTCCTTACTCGCCAAGCAGCTGTAGCAGATAATTTCGTCCATTGACCACGTTAGTGGAATCGTTTCAATAATCAAATGAAACTCATCCTTCCACTTTGATGCAGCAAAAACAACCAAAGCTTCTCCTATTGACTTAGAAAATAACACTTTAACCTCCCTTTTATTATCGCATAAAAGGCCACCAATTTCAACTGGTACCAGGCATCCTTGGGCTGATCGTGTCCAAACGGTTGTGTGCAAGTGTATAAAACAGATAAACAAACCGCAGGCCACAAAGCGTTGAGCCAAGTGGCAACTCTGACTTTCACGAGCTCCAAACATTGCACGTCTCAAACTTTACCTCTGAAAACAACTTTATTTCTGCACTTTATTTTCTTTCATGAGTTCCTTTTTTTTATTTCCCTATTATTTCTTAATCAGGATTTTGTTTAATTATATAAACTTTTTTCTTTTGTTTCTTGTTATAAAGGTGAACTGAATGTATTGTTCTATTGACAGAATACAAAGAAAACAGTTTTGGAGTGCTCAAATTTATTAAGCAAAAAGTGTCTATAATAGAACAATTTTCAAATGCAAATAATGCATGAGGTTCTATTGGAAACATTGTTATTCATTGTATGTATAATTTCACTTTAAAATTAAGTTTGAAAAATATCTTAGGCAATAATGCATGAGGTTCTCACGTTGTTTGGTTTAGAGAGGATTAACTGCCTTGTTTGTAAGAAGACCATTTTCATAAATTAACTAAATAAAGTAACAATCTTTTTTTTTTAACTTTTTTTTTGAAAATTAAGCATTTCATTCATCGACAAGGGATGAGCAATTCCCTGTAAGAAAAACAGTTCAGCTCCAGAGTTAACTTATGACTTCTATTTGCATTTGAAAATTGCCAGAATATTAGTTAGTAGAAATTAACCAGGAAAAAAAATAGTAAATGACGTGATTTTAATTTGCGTTCAATCAAGCCTTACATCATTGACACGTAGTATTAATTTGACAATTGTAATTTTAATTAATGATAAATAATCAATAATTAGTGATAAAAATTTATTTGATTAAAAAATAAAATGATAAGAGTTTGATTAAATGTAATAAAATTATGAGAATTAAATTAATTTTTTTTTGTATAGGTTAGGAGTCTGTTGGGTATTATGTAATAGTAAAAATAATGACAATGATACAAACTTTTAAAGACAAATTTGATATTTCATATATATTGTTTCAGATGATTTAGTATTTTTCATAGTAAAAATAGAATCTATAATATATGTTATAGTTACCTTTATAAAATTCATTTATCAAAAATATTTTTATGTGAAATCTTTCTTACAATTAGGCTAAAGCATGTCCCATTTATATTATCATCATGAGAGGTATTATAAATTTAGGTGCAATATTTTAAAAAAATTAAACTATTTAGAAAAATTATAACATGTTTTTATTTTTTTTATTACGTTTAATTAAAATTTTATATTTTTATTTTGAATTAAATAAACTTTCACATAAGCATAATCAATGGTTAATTATAAAGATTTATTTTATTTAAAATAAAAAAATATAAGTTTAATTAAATGTGAATAAAATAATAAAAAAATTCAAATAATTGATCTTCTGTAATTCCAAGAGACATTGTATTACAAACATTCAATGGAATCATACCCACCACTTATATATGTCAACAAAAATTTTGGGAATTTTTTTTTGTTACATATGAAAGTTCAAGCTTTGAACCATATGATAAGGAAATAATTTTCGTTTATCTCTTAATCAATTTTTTCTTTTCAAAATTTGAATATGAAGCAATGAGTTGAAACTTTTAAATCCTAATTATTTAATTTTTTTTCGGAATTAAAGTGAAAACTTACCGACATACAAGACTCTTGATGCATTTCATTACATCCATGTAATTATTTAACAATTTTTTATTTTTGAAATTACATATTACAGTTTTGTAGATGTACTTTTTTTATTTCGAGTTTTGATTTTGGTTTAAATTTGAACTTGTTTCATGTATTATTTCAATTCAACAATTTTAATCCATGTATCTTAATTTTAATAAATTTATATCTTATATTTTTATTAAAAATTAATTTAGGAATAATTGATAAGGATTTTAAAAATTTCACCCTTAACTTGAATGATTTAACATTTGAATGATGAGGATTATTTTTTGACCATTCGACATGTATTAGTCTAAAAAAGTTTATATTGTATTTTGATTAAATAATTATTAATATTTTTTGGGATCTAAAAAATAATAATTAATCATTAAAAGTAAATATTTTTTGTATTAATATATGTCACATGAGAAAAAAAATTAAATTGACATATCAAACTATCCACAAGAAGATCCGACCATTAAAATTATTAGCAAAATTTGGATACTATTTCTATTTATTTTTAAATAATTTTTTAATAAGAATATAAAACTTAAATTTATAAAAATTGAAGTAAAAGACTAGAACCGTCTAATTGAAATAATAAAAAGATTAAAGTTAAATTGGTAATTTGATTTTCTTGTGAAAGACTTTTGAATAATAATAATAATAATAATAATAAAGAATGGCCAGAGGATGCACGTGACTTGCATATGCATCCATTTAACCCTTATATTATAAGAGCCAGAAAACCCTACCTTTCAAGATCGGCCGCTTCATTTATCTCCAAAGAAACCCTCGGCAGCAGAACCCGAAGACCTAAACTAATAGTAACAGCAAAAATGGTGTCCGGCAAGAAAACGGTAAATACCCTTTCTTCTCTTATCTTTTATTTGTTGATCTATAATTCTCATAATCTAAAAAAAAAATCTTAAAATCAATATTTGTTTTTTTTTTTTTTGGATTTAACAGAAGAAGACCCATGAGAGCATCAACAACAGACTGGCTCTCGTTATGAAGAGTGGAAGATACACTCTGGGTTACAAAACAGTGCTTAAGTCTCTCAGAACCTCAAAAGGTTCTTTACTTTTTGCACTTTTGTATCTGGGTCTAATTTCATTTTTATTCTATTTGGGTTGCTTTTAGATTTTTAAAGATGTAATCTTTTTAATGAAGAGATTTTGGGTTTTGTTGATATTTGATAGGGAAGCTCATTATCATTTCGAACAATTGTCCACCGCTGAGGAAATCTGAGATTGAGTACTATGCCATGCTTTGCAAAGTTGGGGTTCATCATTATAATGGAAGTAGGTGTTTCTTTTTATTCTTTCCTGTTTCTTGGCGAAGACTTTCCTCCCCTGTTTTTATAATGTTTGTATTATGGTACGGTAGAAGCTGATTTTGAGCGTTGTAGTGTCTTGCATTTCTGCTAAGTTGGGCTCTTTAATGATTGTGTGATGGTTTATTGTGTTATACTTTGCAGCGATTTGAATTGTTATGAGTGGGATTTTGATGATATTGGGATATCTCAGTCAATTAGTCATTGAATAAACACTTAAACGGCAAAAAAAGATTATAAGGAAAAAAAAAAGAATAGTGTGTGTTCACTGCATATCTCATTGGTAAGTTAGGAGCATAACTACCCTTGTCATCTCTCATTGTTTGAATATGATTTGATGAATTTTAACCTACATTTTTTCTTTGGGGATTTGGAACTTATGTGATTAGGATCTTGTTTGATAATTTCTGTTGGATATACTAGGTTTCTGGTGGATGGCTTAACTTTTGTGATATTTTCTATATGCTGACTAGTTGTGTCCTGGAGTTCCTTCAGTCAGTTGTTTGGGATGTCATTGCTATCAATGGCTAAAGCTTATATGATAGATGTCCGCAGGTGTCTAGGATTGGGATGAATGATTTCTGTGTTTACTTATTTTCTCGGTCTGCGTTGATTATCTACTTTGGCTTAATGGGAGCTTGTCTATGTTCGTTTTGGGTAAACTATGAAGTCAGAAATTGGAATTTTTCGACAAACATGGTTGATTGATCATAGGTTTCCTTTGCTAGTTATTTTATCCAGTTATTAGTTAAATGTTTTGTAGCTAATCTCTCTTTAATTCTCCAGACAATAATGATCTGGGAACTGCTTGCGGGAAGTACTTCCGTGTTTCTTGTCTGAGCATCATCGATCCAGGTAACAGCACGTTTGGATACTGTTGAATGCTGCTCTGTACAATTCAATGATTGCAGATCATCAACTGTGCTTCTTTTCTCTTCCCTGCAGGTGATTCTGACATCATCAAGTCCTTACCTGGTGACAACTGAGCCGATCAAGTTTAGCTTATCTCATTTGACAGCAGATTGATGTTTCTTTCTTTATAATATTCTCTCGCTTTGCCCTCTTCCCCGTTGTTTAAGAATATTTACTAGAGGATTGTACTTTGTTAATGTTAAGTTGTGGATGTTCTTGCCAAAATTTGTAGCTTAAATACCAATTTTTGTTTGGTTTAATGACGATGCTGGGTTTTCATTATAATGTTGCTTGATAGAAATTTATGGTGGCAGGGAAAACAATTGAAAAGTAGTTACGGTTAGTTGAATATATGTTTTGAAATGTTTGCTTCTGCCGGTTTCGTTTCTCTACCTCATTTTAGTTATATATATGCATACAATGCATTATATCCCTCAATTAAAAGCATGCATTGTTTTACTAAATGAGGTAAATGAGATAGGTTCATGTCTCTTATCTTCGAAATCAAAAAATTGGATTTGGTTCTTCGGTTAGCTTGAAAAATAATGAGAATGTAACTATTATGGGAAATGAGGAAGTAAATTGAGTAAATTATAAATTTTACAATCATGTCATTTACTCGACAAAGAGTTAATTTTTTTTTTTATATTTACTTTAGTTGCTGAAAAATGGGGAAAAATTAGTATTAATCTATAATTCTATATAAAAAATTAACCAAGAAGGAAAACTTACAGGATGATATTTTATCCATTCCTGTCCATGGTAATAATAAAACCTCAGAAAAGAAATTCAATTTAAAAAAACAGTAAAAAGAAAATTGAAGGGTAACTAGCGACGGATGTGAACAGTTAATTCAGTTTATTTAGAACCCAAAAAAATTAAAAAATAATAATAATAAGAAAACTCTTTTCTCTCATTGTTTTGCGCCAAACTTGGCCCGTAATTTACAGACTTTCACTGCTGCTCAAAGCTAAAAGTAAAAGGCCTAAAACCTTCCCCGTCTTCTCTGTATCGTTTCGAATGCCTCTCTTCTTTTCTTTTTGAAACGTTTCTTTTCGCTCCTTTCTTTGAAAAAGAAAAAACCGTTGTTAGGGTTTCTTTCTCCATTTTATCCATGTTCTTCTAAATTTCATGTGCTTTTAATTCAATTCGTCGTCTCGGCGTTCCAAGTTACCTTTCAGTTTTGGGGTTTATGTGTCATGCAGGCCGTTGATTCTTTACGCAGTTCGAATATTTCCATTCTCTGCATTTCCTCAATTTGGGAAATACCCTTCTTCTCTTTCTCAATTACACCCTGTTTTTGTTCCATTTCAGCTTTGGGGTTGAACGATCCAAGTCTCCTTCAATTTGGGTAATTTATTAGGGTTTTTATTGTTTCTTATTTGAATTTCATTTCAAAGGGCAAAAACCAAAAAAAGCTTTTATTTTCTAATTTCGGCAGTGCTTTAGGGTTTTTGGTGGTTGTGGGATGAATAGTGTATTCAGTGAACAGATACTTGCAGAAAAGCTCTCCAAACTCAATAGCACTCAGCAGTGTATCGAAAGTATCCTTTTCTTTCTTTCTTTCCTATTTCCCCCCCAAGGTTATATTGTTAGTTTGATTAACTGCTTTAAGTTCTCTGTATTAGCTGCGGAGAAGAGAAGTAAAAGGTTATGATTTCTCTGTTCTGTACTTGAATGCGGATTTGTCTTGTTTGATGCATTTTTTTTTGGCAAAGATAGGGAATTTCCTTGGAATGTGTTTTAAATTTTAGTTAAAGTAATGTTGGTGATCCTATGTCTGTTTCAGTTTGCTTTCGTGTTAATTTGCCATCTAGCTAAAATTTTAGCTCTGTACAGTTTGTAATTTCCTCTTTCAGTTGATCAATTTGGAATTGAAGCTAAGTTTTAAAATCTTAGCGTTGTTGGTTAGACTTGTTGTATCGATTATGTCAAATTGTTTGTATTTTTCCAACATTGTCAATTCTGATTCAATGGTACCGATTTGCTGTAAGATCTGTGGCTTTCAAACTCTAAAGTAGAGTGAAATCCTTCTTGTTAAATTTAGCTTGGGATTATTTTACTTTGAACTGCATGACAATGTTAATTGAACACAATGATTTTGTTGTTCTAACATAGGAGTGTCCATGTCAGTGTGGACTTCAAGTTTGATGTAGGTTTATCTGTTAAACTGCAAAATCTAATTTTCACTTGCCTAATCATCTTTTTGGTGGCATTATTGTGCTGTTGCGTTGATCTTGTAATTCATATGTTATTTTACCTTGACCTATTTTATATAGCATTGTCTCATTGGTGTATATTTCACCGGAGCAAGGCAGAACTGGTTGTTGCAACATGGGATAAACAGTTTCACAGCTCAGAGATGGTTCAGAAAGTCCCCCTCCTGTACCTTGCCAATGATATTCTACAGAACAGCAAACGTAAAGGAAATGAATTTGTTAATGAGTTCTGGAAAGTCCTTCCAGCAGCCCTGAAAGATCTTCTTGAGAAGGGTGATGATCGTGGGAAGAATGTGGTTTCTAGACTGGTAATTTTCCTTTTTGGGGCTTTTGGGGAATACTAATGACATGGCTCTTTATTTTGTCATCTTAGAAATTCATATGTTTATTATTTTTAAAACGATAGGGATAATTTGTTTTTTCTAAAGTTTATGGTGTTTGTCTCATCCTGTCTATTATTTCATAATATTTATAATTTATCCACTGACATTTTAATAGTTAACTATTACTTAATGCTTTCATTTGGTTCTGGGTCCACTTTTGTTCAATTGCATTATGGATTAATGTTATAGGTAGCTCCAAAACACCCAAATTATGGGTTGTTCTACTAGTTTGTTAGGCATGCTAGTATTGCCGCTTATAGGTGCTGCAAGGCAATTCTGCTATAGTATCATGTTTTTCTTATTGAACAGTGAAGTAAGCTGTTATAGTTATACTTTTCCATACAAATTGTTAGGTAGGTATATGGGAAGAAAGAAGAGTCTTTGGGTCCCGAGCACGAAGTCTAAAGGATGTCATGCTTGGTGAAGAAGTGCCTCCACCATTGGAATTAAGCAAAAAACGTCCACGCTCTGCCTCTGTCAGAATTGTGAAGCGGGATTCACGATCCATTAAAACGGTTAGATTGAAGGCTTTGCTTCTTTTTTTTTTCTTGTATTGTAAAGTTTCATCTTTCTTTTATAGTAAAATTTCATCTTGTTTTCATTTATAAAAGTTACTTATTTTGTGTCTGCATAGTTTATTTCAAATCATTTTTACATTTCCTTTGTTTTTAATATGATAAAAACCAATTCTAATGGTTATATTTTGCTTCACACACCAGAAGTTGTCAATTGGGGGCACAACTGAAAAAATAGTTTCAGCATTTCATTTGGTGCTCAGTGAACAGCCAACTGAGGACGAAGAGATGAGTAAGTGCAAGTCAGCAGTTCATCGTGTGAGGAAGATGGAAAAAGATGTGGATATTGCTTGTGCAATTGGTAATCTCTGCTCTGTTGACCTTGGTGCTCTTGCTTATGTTTATCTCCTAGGAGACATTTAAATTTCATTTGGGATTCTTAAAAGGTTTATCATCTAAAATTCTCTTTGCACTGCAGAAAAAGATCCAAAACGAATAACTTTGGCCAAAGAACTAGAAGATGAAGAATATCTTCTGAAAGAGTGCATTGAGAAACTCAAGTCCGCTGAAGCAAGTAGAGCAGCACTTGTATCGCAGTTAAAAGAAGCTCTTCATGAACAGGTACCTGCACATTCCACAACTTTCCTTCTATGCTAAAAAGTTTCCACTAATTTGCAATGAAGGCAGATCATGGAGCATTATCTTGCTTTCTGAAATTCTTTTCAGGAATCTGAGTTGGAGAATGTTCGAACCCAGATGCAGGTATTTATTCTGATAATTCTGTTATGTATACTCTGTTTTTCTGATTTCCAGATGCAATGCCAAAGATGGGCATTGTATTCTGCAATCACATTGCACACTATTTCGTTATTGCTTCTGATGAATGCTGATTTCTTATCAGCTTCTTGTTGATGTGTGGTTCCAGTGTTCAAATGCTACACCTTTGGCCTATGAGAACTAGTTGAGACTTCTGGCACGATTTGGAACTAATAAGTCCATTAAGTGTTGGAAGTTTTGGGGAAACTTGAAACTGAAAGTTAGGAGTATTCCCTGCATTTGAACTGTTTTTTTGCCTTGACCAGTATAGTAGATTCGACTATGGTAATGCATTTTGGGCAAGTTCAATGCATCACATTTGGTTTTAATAGTAAAAATGCCGCTTTTCTATGATTGGTGTCTTCTGAAATATATTGCAGTTGCAAAAAGTTGCAGCTAGTTTATATGAGGTTTAGTTATTGTGAGGTGTACTTAAAAGTTAAAAGGATGCTAGAGATTGTAATCCTCTAGATGAGTAGACCATTTGCTATGCTTCCTTTGGGAGTTGATGTGTCAAAATTTTGGTCCAAATTTTCTGGGTGTGAGTTTATTTAGTTGCTGCTAGTCACATCATCACTCCTTGTGTATGCTAAAGTGCTAAATAGTTATTCTCTATACTTTTTCATATTTATCTATAATCAATTTTAGGTAGCACAAGCACAGGCAGAGGAAGCCTGTAACATGCAGAAGCGTCTCAATGATGAAGATTATGTATCAACATCATCTGCTACAACAATCCTGTCAATTGATGCCAATGCAAAACCTGGAGAAACACCTAAGAGGACGGCTGCAGCTATCGCAGCTGAGGTTGCAGACAAGCTTGCAGCTTCTAGCTCCTCTCAAATGATTATGCACTCTGTTCTTTCTACATTTGCAGCTGAAGAAGCAAAAAGTGCTGGTCTAACAAAGGCATCCTCTCAGTCAAACTCCCTCACATCAGTATCTGTCAGTTCTGTTACTGATGCAATTTCGAAATCAGAGAAATCGATGCCAGTTGCAGATCCTAATGTTTTTATGCCAGCACAAGCACTTGTTGCCCCAATAAACCATTCATATCAATCAGTTCTGGTGCCTCAACCAGCCATACAAAGCCAAACCACCACTCAAGCTCAATATCACATGCTTCCTAACATGTCCTCACAACAGTTTTTGCAGCCATCAGGGGGAACTATAACCCCATACGGTAGTTATGGTGGTATGCCACCATTGCCACCTGGACCACCGCCACCACCTCCCTATATGGTTAGTCCTATGGTACCTCTGACTCCACAACCATTGCCAATAACTCAGCAGCAGTCGATACCGTCGGCTCAGCAAACCCCTTTGACTCAGCAGCAACTGCTGCCCTTAACTCAGCAACCACCTGTGCCTCCTAGTTTCCGGCCTCTTCAACCGCCGGGAATGGTGTACTATGGTCATCCACCGCATTCATAGTAAATAAGATTTTTAGATTAGGCAGATGAAAATTTTGAAATTTTGTTTGTGAGAAATTGGAATTGTCGAGATAATCACTTGTAGAAGTCCCAGAATAATTTATACAAATGGTTCCAATGAGCAGCTAGTGACCAGGCAAGCATTAGCAATTTCTCTTCCGCATAGCGAGTTGAGTTTGAATCGTGCTACATTATTTTCTCTGTCCCCAGGGTTAGCTTGTTACCTATGATTTGCAAGAATTAGCCATTCCTTGAAACAGATGTTGGTGCTTCCATTGCTTTTTATTTTTAAATATTGTATTATAACGAAGGTTAGAGCACTGAGAACAATCAGAAAATCTGGCCTTCAGGTTTAAAATGCCAGAAAAGTCATGATATGGTGACATCAAATATCTCAGCAAGAAAAGTCAGTATCTACGTTACAATTCTGACAGGTTGGAGAAGTCAACCTTTCATTGCTTTTCTAATAATGAAATCTTTAACGGAAATTGGCAAATGGTACATGATTGCCATGATAGTTGAGTAATGACCAGATGAAAACCAAGCCGGTGGGTATTTCTTCAGCACTGCATTCACGGTATCCTTTGCGAACACATCTGTTGGGGTCGACCTGGATCTTTGTGATAAGTATGCTCTCTCTCGAATGGCTGCTTCGAATGGTTTATATAGCTTCCATTCAGGCATTCGGTTGTAGCCAGCTATGGCAGAATCCCCTATGTTTGACCTCACGGCTCCTGGGACAACATTGATGACATCAATACCGAAATGCTTGAGCTCCAATCTGCATACACCACAAATAATTTGGACATCATCAAGTTTGCCAGTCATCATCTAAATAAAGGTATTTTCTTTTCTTCTGTTTGCTTTTGACTAGCAGTCTCATATGACCTGCAGCTTTTGGCTCAAGCACTCATGTCCCCCCATTAGGTTAAACCTGCAGCTTCAATGTTCAAGCCCTGGCTCCTACCAAATCTGGGAGTTATCCCCATTGCCTTTTAAAAAAAGAAAGGACAACCGAACTAAACTAGTAATCTCAAATATATACTAATCCCACAAATCTAGTCACGGGATATACTCTTAAGGCACCATATAGGAATCTTATAAAAAGCAAATATATAGAAATGTGATATCTTCAATTGCATTAAACCAAATGCACCCCTGAAGGTAAGGCCAATATATGAAAGCTTTAAAATTTCAAGAAAAATCATGCAGCCGATACATCTAACATAGAATACAAATGTCAGTAGTCTACCCTTTGTAATAGAGAAAATGAGTACAATGGATAAATCGAGATCATACTATTGCTTCCAAGCAGGCCTTAAATATTTTCATTCAACTATCAAGAGCGTTACATGCAAGTCACATAGAAACAGTCAAGTATAAAGTTTCTTTGCTATATATGACCTTGCAATGCATTTAAGGAAGGAGTCATATTTTCGCACTTACGCAGATATTTTGATGAAAAACAATATTTTTCCATTTTGGCAAGAACCGGGTCAAGGCTGAGAATTCTAAGTTTTGCTCTCCATAATTATCTCCAAAGAATTTGCACATTCACTAACTTATAGACAGTTAAACACACAATCGCACCTACATGTAAACAGAATTATACAAGTGCAAAAACAGTCTTTTTTCATGTCTGGTGAAGTTAGATGACACCTAATGAGTTGCCTTTTATGCAGATGTCATCTTATAATAAACAAACCTCAAAGTATCAGTTAATACATGAAGAGCTGCTTTAGATGCAGTGTAGACACCAGAACATATTCTAATAAACTAACCTCAGAGTATCAGTTAATGCATGAAGAGCTGCTTTAGATGCAGTGTAGACACCAGACCATGGCCCAGGAGCCATAGCAGTAACACTTCCAACATTGACAATCTTTCCCTTTTTCCTAGATGCCATGTGAGGTACAACTGCTTGAACCAGCCTCATGGAACCTGTAATCAAATACAACATCATAAACACTAGACGACTAGTGGCATCTATACAAATTGAAGCTCAATTGTTGGCACTAATGTGGGTGTGACTGGGACTAAGAAGGGGTCTTCAGACCATATTCAGCCAAAAGAAAAAAAGGTGAAAAAGAATTATGCAGTGGATTAAATCTTTTTAAAGAACAAAGAGGAAGATGATCGGTAAGCAAATACAAACATTAAAGTCATCCATGAATCTAGTCAAAGACAAACAACTAATTAATGAAGCATGGATCCATGAAGGAACAACAACAATCTAGCGGCTGGTACTAAGGTAGCCATCAACAATTCAGGAAAGCCTGCTCCCAGGATGCTGTTTCGAGGGTATCAGAAAGTTTTCTAGGTCCTCATGAATCCCTGCCTTGATAGTTTCACAGAAGTATCAATTGGATCTCTCACATTACAAGCTCAATCAAGAGCCAAAAAATGACCAGTTATTTGACTTAGAAACACTGACTACAGTAAAGTTTACTTAAATACAAAATTACTTAAAACATAGGCTTGGTTCAACATCCTGCAACCACAACTTTCAGAGAATCAGGATGAACTGATGTATCAAAGCTTGACGAATTTGTTGTAACAAACAACTGCGTCAATAATTTTCATGAAAGAATAGTTTATTTAAAACTAGGCCTGGCAATTCCCTAAATAATTTTTAATAATAGAATCTCTGTTTCTAGTTACCGAGTGCCTGCATGATCTCATTTACAATGACAATCATGTTTCTTCTCTGGTTAAAACGCACAAAGAGCTTGCAGCGAAACAAAGCAGTAGATGCTATGTACATGCATAATCAATTATACCTACTCGGAAGATATTTTGTTTTTCCTTATGCTAAGTAAATCAACCACAAGCTTTTCCTTTTTCAGGTTAATCAGCGCCAGTCGATAACACCCAGTCAACCCCTAACCCCTTCCCCTCTCCAAAAAAAAAAAAAAAGAAAAGAAAATCAGCACTAAGTCCAATTGACCTGCAAACATGAATGGCGAATTTAACCAAATAAGTGGGGATATATACCTTCCTCACTACCAACCAAAATAGCACAAGAACAGATTACCATCCATAACAAAATGACCACATATTAGCCCGTGACATACAGAAACAGAGACGATAAAAGAAAAAAATAAATTAAAGATCGAAATAAATCAAGAAATGCATATCTCTTAACTTCAAATGGCAGACATAATAATACAATAAAAGAGGAGATATCAATCATTACCAAAAACGTTGGTATTAAAGGTATTTTCCATGGCAACTAATGGGATTTCTGTAAGAGGCCCAATGCACTGGATCCCAGCATTATTAACCAACACATCAACCCGACCAAACTTATCCAGTACATTCGACATGACACGTTGCACGCTTTGCTCTGATAGAACATCGAGTTCTTGCAGATAAAACCTGGAATCTTGTTGCAGGTCCGACATGGAGCTTAAAGACCTGGTTGTCGCCACCACCTTGCAGTTGTTGTCAGCAAAAGCGCGTGCCAGGGCGTCTCCGATTCCCCCCTGGGAACATCCTGTGATTAGTACAACCGGGTTTTGGTCCTGGGATTCCATTGGAAAGGGTGCTATAACTGGAATTTGGAGGTTTTAAGTCTTTCTCTTGAGATGGAGTTTCTTTGAAGTTTTGATTGAATTGGATATTTATGGAGTTTGTTGAACTGCAAAATCAAAGGGAAGTCGGCGTTGATTTCAAAGAGAATTTCATTTCGGCTTTTGGTGGTCAGAGCTATTTTCAGGTTTTTCGGTCAGTTTCCCTGTTAACAAGATTTGATTCGGTGAATTATTAAATAGTAAAAGAGATCCAATTTTTTTTTAAAAAAAAAAAAAAGTAAAAGGGTTCCTCCCATCCTCCCATCCTATAAGAGGATTACGACAGCGAATTGGAGCCCAAACTATTTTTTATTATTTTTTCTCTTTAAAAAAATCATAGAGTATCGCTATCACACTCAAAACTATCTTTAATTATTTTTAATAAAAGATAAATTTCATCTTTGCATAGTGTTTAATCATTTTTTAGTTCACTTTTCGTGAATAACTTTATTTTTATAAAAAATAAATTCTTAATTTTATCTAATAAAGGTTATAGAAATGTTTTTAAATATAAACAAATAAATTAATTTGAATTGAAAATATTTTGATATTTTTACTGAATAAAATCAATAATCAAATTCTGTATACAAACATAAGTTATTCATATGATTTTAATTGAAAAAAATATTCACAACATACTAATCGAGAAGAAAAAATCATAAGATCTCATTTGAAAAAAAAATTAAAATCATAAAAGATATAAATAAAATTTATCCATTAAAAATTTGAGAAGAGCTCTTTTAATTTTAAATATGGATTGTGACAAATTTTAATTTCCACCGCAACTTTGCTCGAATGCTTGATAAAAAGAAAAGAAAAGAAAAGAAAAGAAATAGTAGTAGTAGTAATCAAGTCATTACACTCCAACAAAACTAATTAGGATTGGGGATAAAATAGGGATGCAAATTGTAACGACTACTCCCCGTTCGATATCAGCGTTCGAAACTTTCAAAAAAGACCTGTCAAGTCTCGAACAAGCCTGATCAAAATTTTTCGATGATTCATCACATTTAATAATCATATAATATTTATAATTTTATATATCAAATTAATTCATAAATATAAAAATCAATAATAACTTTTTCCTTATTTATCCACAATTATATATACGTCAAAATCTATAATTTTTCAAACTAATGTTTATATACAAATTTAAAATTTATTTACAATTTAATAAGTAGAATACTACGACTTGACTTCAAAAATAACAGGGAGAGGACACAGCGGAGCGACTCATAATAGTGTGCTAGGAGATGTCTTTACCTATTCACGGTAGACCACATGCGAACGCGTCAATGACTTCACACTAAAACGATCCCTGTCTGCAAAAAGGGAAATAAAATGGGGGGTGAGTTTCATAGACTCAGTGAATATCATCGACCCAGTGAGTAGGGCGTAGATAGGAAACAAGCAAGCGGAAGATTAGTTGAATATAAAACATAGGATCATAAAAGCAATTTATTTCAAACATGGATTTTGTGCCTTATAACCATTTTTCGCATCAAATCAATAAAATCAAGCCAGCTCCCGTGAAACCAGATATTATTCAAAATCATATGCAAATCATAGCTCGCCTATACGCAAGGAATTTCAAATCCGTTTCATAGAAAACAAATAAGGGAGCTGCAAAAATCCCTTTAATTCTATTCTCACAATACATAGAAATATAATTCGTAATATTAAAATTTATTTCAATCCATGTAAAACAATTACATTTTATCAAAAATGTTCAATAAGGCTTATGATTTTAATAAAACTTGGCTCGTGCCAAAAACTCATATTCGGTGGTACCTTGCGCCAAGGCACCCAACAGAATCCGCCAAGACTGTTAAAAATTTTATGTACTCATAAAACATATTTTTCTGTTTAGAAACCACAGCCGTTCTTTGACGTTAGCGGAGTTCACCTTCCCATGATAGGTCGGCCGAAGGGAACTCTAACCATACCTCAGGAGATACCCTCCGCGCCTCTACTACCGAGGTATGAATATAACCGGGTAACCGTGCCCCTCCTAAAGGCAGTCCACGGCACCCGCCACTGCAGTGACTATCCTATAACTCACCAATCAATAAAATTTAAATAGCATGATATGACAATCAAAGTATTACCGGGCCAATCCAAGCAAAACAATCGATTCAAGAAATTTTAATACGATTGCCAATCAATTCAAAACAAATTAGAAATCTCATTTTATTTATAAAAATTGTTTTAAAAATTATTTATGCCCTTAAAGTCTCATTTTAATTTATTGCTAAATATTCGATATAAAAGTCATAAAAATTAATCATATGTTCATAAAAATAAATCTTAACATATGATTCATAAATTACCGTACATAGAAAATTTAAATCTCTAATCACATATGCATATCACACAATTATATAAGGCACGATTTCGAGACTAAATCATATTGAAAAGCTTGTTTCCCATTTCTTTTAAAACGCTTTACGTATATATCTTATATATATTTTCCAAACGATTTCTAAAAGCAATTTATATTCACAATTTTATAAATTTCTACTAATTCATGCTCTTCACAATTCATTGGCAAATTAAATCATATATATTCATACATATATATAATTATGAATATTTTAAAATTGACACCCCCTACTCACCTCTAAATAGCGGGATTTTACATCGCTATTTTAGTACGTGTATACATTTATTTCTATTTCTCGGTCGCGTGTCTCGTTCAGCACGTCTTAGCGACAACGTTCCATTTGGCTTGGGCTTTTTCTATTTCTCCTAGCTATTGGACCTTGTCCAAGAACCTATCCAACTTTCCTATTGGGCCAAGCCCAAATTTTATTTTCCACTTGGGCCTTGCCCAATTTCATTTTTCTATTGGGCCTTACTTATCTAATTACCATTGGGACATGCCCATTTTATTTTTTTTCAATCATCATTTTCATTTTCATTTTTTTCTCTTTCTCTCTTTTTCTTTTTCTTCCTTTTTTTTTTCTTTTTTCACCGTCCAACCATGTTTTATTCTTCTTCAACCCGCCACTCACTCCCCACCGTGGCTTCCTCCCTCCACCAACGTGGCATCAAAAATTCTGCTCTTCCTTAACTTGTTCTCCTCCACAATTTGGCACTCAAAGCTACTTAATTTTCTGCACAAACCTGCAGATTTTTAGCACAAAATCAGCCAACAAACTACACCTTCAAGCCTGCATAACCAGCAGATTTTTGGCTTCAATTTTACCCAAACTTTCAGCAGCCAAGAACTTTCAAAATTGCAACCATAAACCTTCAAAATTTTCAGCAATTAAAGCCTAAATAAAACTAGCTTTTCTTACCTCAAAATTGCAACAAAACTACTCCAAGAAAATACAAAAATTTTCGGTCTTCTTGCCTCCCCCTTCCACGGTTCTTCTTGTTTATTTTCTTTGGGTTTTTCCTCCTCATTTTCCGTCCTTCCTCTTCTCCTTTCCTTTCTCTTTTTCCTTTTATTTTTTTCTCTTTTCTTCCTTGTCTTTTTTTCCTTCTCTTTCCCGACCTCATCTTCATCTTTCTCTTTTATCCCTTTTGATTTCCTTTGACCGTTCACTTCTAGACTCTTCTCCCATTTCTTTCTCTTTTTTTTTTCTTTTACTCCTTTCAGCCCCTTTTTGAATTCTTTTACACTTGTTTCAAGGGATAGAATCACATAAAAAAATGACTTCCACTTTGCCACCCGCCATAAGCTTTTCTTCACCTTTCTCTTGACTTTTCTTCCTTTGATTTTTCTTTGTATGGCCGGCCCCCACTTCATTCCTTTCTCCCATTTCTTTGTCTTGTCTTTTCCTCTCCTTTCATTTGCTTTGTGGCCAGTCCCCAGTTCTATACAACCCAAAATTTGCTTTGACTTTTCTTTCTTCATTTTTTTTTCTTTTTCTCATGTGACAATTGACCAAATAAAGTTTTATTTTAACTTTTCAACATCTTTTTCCTCTTTTCACCCTCTTAAATATTCATTTAAGCTTTTAATTAATCTAATATTTAATTAGGCTTAAAAGTGTACTAAGGCACTCTAAAAATTTAATTGTCAATCCTTAAAATTTTTATTCCCGAGATATGACATCTCGTTATTTTTCAACATGATTTTCTCTATTGTAGAGACAGAACTGGGTGAAGTGATCTCATCAAAATTGTAGCTCTGTCTCTTAACTTTCCAATGATCCAAGAATTGCTTTAATTGAAGTTTTGTAACTTGAGATATGACCAAAATACTCAAGCATGTACAAAAAATTTTTACGTTCTTCAACACTTTGCTCTCTAAAAATTAAGTCTAATATTTTTAATTCCTATCCACACTTATTAAATTTCAATTTCCTTCAAAATTATTCTTCCTTCACATATATAAAATCAAATTATTGAGATTGCATTTCAACGCGGTGTCTCCATAATATTTAATTATTTTCTCACCGCGTTAACTCGACTAAAATGCGCGTCCTACGATTTTCACCGTTTTCATCCAAAATTCTTCTTTACTGCTCCTCCCCCACTTAAATTAGTCATATTTTATTTTTCATGACTAATTTCGATAATAATTAAAATATTAATATTTTAATATTATTTTATTGAATAAAATATTATTTTATTCTAAAAATTTTCACTTGCCTTCTTTGGTCCCGAAACACATTATTATGTGTTGGTTTACCTCCGAATCATCCTTTAACTTACTAATTTGTCTCCAACAAAAATATTATTATTTAGTTATGAGTTCTACACGTGCGATACATTTTATTCTTAAGCGTTCCTTAGCACGCTAATTCGCATCAAATGATCATTCCTTTGATCAATAAAGTCTTATTTGTGTCTAACAAGGGTACGGGGTATTACACAAATATCATTTTTTTTTACAAGAAATGGATAAAGGATTTAAATTAACACACAAAACGTGTTTGAAATTTGAGGAAATTATGAGGAATGTACTTTTTTAATAAAAAAATTTTAAAATAATTATCAAAATAAATTTAACTGTTTTTAACCATATTTAGTCATGACTTGACAAAAACACCATTTAAACTATTTTAAATAAATTAAACCATTCATCATAATTTTTTCTCATTTGTGTTTAGGATTTCTTTCTTTTACCATCCCACTCTCTCAAATTTTATCGATTTCTCTCTTCGGCATTCGTCTGCTATGCTTTCGATTTCTCTCCTACATTCGTCTGCTATGCTTTCGATTTCTCTCTCTCGCGTTTTCAGATTTCTTTTTCTTGTGCTTTCAAGATACCAAGCAATGGTTTTGACGTGCTTGGGTGGGTGGGTATTTGGGAAATTCGATTTAGGTATTTTGGATAAAATTAAAATGAAAAAAATAATCACAGATGTATGAAATAGTTTTTAATTGAATCAATTCGGGACCTAGACTCCAATAAATTCAAATTTTTGAAATTTATAAACCTAGGTTTTCAAAAGAATTTTTTTTTAATTTTTAGTCAAAGTAGGTGTTTTAGATAAAAAAAATTGTATTTTGATTTATGAAAACATGTTGAAAACACTTTAATCGGTGTCAAATTGTCAAAAAAATAAAAAAAAATGAAAAGAGTTGAGAGGATTTGAAGTTTTTGTTCGTAAGTAACAATAATATTTTAGACATTAAAATATAACAAAATGTTCTTGAATATGTTGTGTAACAACAATTTTTTTCAACATGGTGTATAACAATAATATTTTTTTTCAACATGGCATGTAACAACTTTTTTTAACCAGTGTGTAACATGTTTTTGTACATGATGTGTAATAATAGTATTTTTTTCAACATGACATGTAACAACCTAACAACTACGTGTAACAATAGTTTTTGTTTCAACATGGCGTGTCAACCTAACAATGACTTGTCACATGTTTTTGTACATAGCGTGTAACAACCTAACCAGGACTTGTTACATGTTTTTGTACATGGCGTGTCACAGGTTTTTATACATAACGTGTCACAACCTAACCATGGCTTGTCACATGTTTTTGTACATGGCGTGTCACAGGTTTTGTACATGACATATCACATATTTTTATACATGACGTGTAACAAACTAATTATGGTTTGTCACATATTTTTTTACATGACGTGTAACAACCTAATTATGATTTGTCACAGGTTTTTGTACATGGCGTGTCACAGGTTTTTGTACATGGCATGTAACAATCAAACCATGGCTTGTCACATGTTTTTGTGTAACACCTGACCCTAAATTATCTATGATATGTCATTCACATGCATTGGATATCATATTTGTCTATTGAATTGCCTTGGAAAACTAATTAAATAACTATATTGCCCCTAGTAATATCATTGAGTTGATTAAACCTCGAATAAGTTCAAACAAGGATTTTAAGAATGAAATTGAGGATTTCGCAGTCCAGGGATTACTCAAAACAGTGATTCGGAGTTCGAGGTTCAGTTTGGAGACAATCGGAAAAATTGACCGATTAGGGACAAAACGGTCATTTTGTCATTTAAGGACAAAATGGAGATTTCTATAAAAGATTTTGATTACATTTGATCGAGAATAATTATATGAAATATAATATGATTATTGGAGCCTAAAATGAAGTTTAATAGTGAAAAATTATGATTTTCGGTATTTTTGGAGCACGATGGTAAAATGATAATTTTGCCACTAAAGGACGAAACAGAACTTTTTAGAAAAGATTTTGACCCCATTTAATTAAGATTGATCAATTGAAGTGTTATTTGAGGTTGAAAAGTGAAAAAAATGTAATTCTAGTACATTTCGGAGTATAAGGGCAAAATCATAATTTTTTCGTCTCGAGGGCAAATCGGTAAATTTTTTACCCCGGAATTTGTCAAGACCAAAGATTTTATTGAACAATGGAATGGATAAATATTGAAATAGTTGCGGTGGAAAATCAAGAAGAAAAAGTCAAAAAGTTGAAAAAAAAAACCAATGGCATTATGCCATGTGGCAAGCCATTTTAATTTAATATTAAACTAATAAAATCAGCTTAAAACCCTCACTTTTTCTCTCCAAATTCGGCACAAACCAGATTCAAAGGAAAGGAAAGGAAACAAAGAGAAAAAATAAGAAAATTAATAAAAAATCAAGGGATTTCAAGTTGTTTTTCAAGATTCAAGCCAAACCAAGGTAAGATTTCTTTAGTTTTACCCTAACCCTAGCTTACCCATGCTTTAGTTCTTATTTTCCATGATTAAATGATGAGTTATCATGCTGAAAACCTTGAGGCCGAATGGGTATGGATGATGATTTGATGTTGGAATTACTTGATTTTGGACTATGTTGATGTTTAGAGGTAGTTAACCATGTTTAGGAAGAAAATTTTGGAAGAAAATCATGTACTCTATGAAAACCCATTTATGCCAAATTTTAGAGAGAGAAATTACTGCTGATTTTGATGTTTATTTGAAGTATTTTGATGAATTATGATGAATTATGGATATAGGAAAATTATGGGAATTTTCGAAGCAAAAATCAAAATTTTTACCCACTAGGGGTAAAATCATAATTTTCAGTTTAGGATTGATACATTGACCCATACTCACTGTAATTGAGTATTATGGATATAATTGAACTATTAGAAACTAAAATGGGTCAAATTGAAATTTAATTGAGAATTTTAGCAATTTAGACGCGTGTAGGCGAGTCAGTCGGACACCGTAATTTAACGACTATCTGAACCATTTTTATCCAATTTCCAAACATATAGAGCCTGAAATAAATTATAATGGTTGGACACAAATAATGAAATTTTGTGTCGTGAAACGTGTATAGGTGGTGGGCTCTCGAACGCAGGAAAAATATGGTGTAGTGGAAATTGAAAAACAAGAGTATCGTGCACTCCTGACGAGGTGAGTGGATAAATTATTGTCTTTAATATCTAGAGTGGATTTATTATGAATTTATGCTTTTTAAAGCATGATGAATTTGAAAGTATAAATATTACAATTTTCAATAAAAAGGTATTACGATGAAATACTGTTTTTGAAATTAAATGTCAATTTTATGAAATTGAGTATATGGAGACCTATTTGAGGAATTGTATTATGTATATATGAATTGAAATCTGTGGCTTATGATATTAGAAAGTATGCTGGCTGAATTCTATATTATTGTGAATGACATAAATTGTCTATTGATTTTGATGACTGGATATAATTATATTGGCCATGCTATGCTACTAGACTTTATAAATTTGGTGGACTACAATTAATAAAACACTGCAGTGAGGGTTTGCAGTGGACTACCTTTAAGGAGGGGCACGGTAAAACCTGATAAATTGTTACCTCAATCGGAGAGGCACGTAGGGAAACTCCCGAAGTAATGCTAAAATTCTCTTCACGCTAAACCACCACGTGAAGATGAATTCTGTCAACGTCAAGGAACGACTGTATCTCTAAATGAAATATGTTTATAACAGCCTTGACGGACTCGGTTATGGTGCCTCAGGCTAAGGCATCACCGAGTAAGGATTTTGGCTTAAGCCCGATTCTAAGAAAATCATAAGCCCTAATGATTTTATAATTTTAATGATAATTCATGAACTTGAAATAAATTGCTTGAATAAAATTCAAGTGTGTGCTATAAAATGTGTTATTACTCAATATTTGCAATTGTCTCCATCTACTCGACTTTAGATGTCATAGATGGTAATTATCTAACTCACGGGTTATAAAACTCACCACCCTCTCTTCCCCCTTTCAGGCTCGAGATCATTGGTAAGCACTCGGAGTGCATATAGAGGCTTGATTGAAGCCGCGTCCTTAGCATACAAAGGTACATAGTTGTACATAGTAGGGCCCATGTGTCATTGTAAACTGATTTGTATATTTGAGTTATTTACATGATATTATGTATAAATTCATTCTACCTTTACGTTAAAAAAACTGGATTTCAAAATTTTTGAACAAAACAAAAGACGAAAATGCCCCTGCGTGGTTAATTTCGCATTTCGACTGTTTTACTCTAAAATATAAATTTTATTTTCTGAAAAATGTTTCTTAGAAATTATTAACCACGTGAGAGATGGAAAACTGGTATGATATGCCTTGCGAGGTTTCAATAGAGTACTCGGGGATTGAGTGCTTATCGAGACATCGCAACGGTTGTCACGGGCTCGATGGGAGATTTCGAGTTGTGACATTTTGTACATGGCGTGTAACAATCTAACTATGGCTTGTCACATGTTTTTGTACATGACGTGTAACAACCTAACCATGACTTGTCACATGGTTTTGTATATGAAGTGTCACATGTTTTTATACATGGCGTGTAACAACCTAACTATGACTTGTCACATGTTTTTGTACATGGCATGTCACATGTTTTTGTACATGGCATGTAACATCATAGCATGTAATTTCATTAAGGGTATTTTTATCCAACTTGAATAAAAATAGTTAAAATTATAATGAGGGCTATTTTTTAAAACGTCTTATCTTTAAGGGTTATTTTTTAAAATGTCCCAAATTTTATATTATTCACATAAATTATCGTTGTTTTTATTTTATTTTGAATCATTTAGCACTATTTTTCTGTGTAAAACTAATTTGACGGCCTTGTAATTTGTCACTGAGTAATTAAAGTCCAGTTGACTTTATGGTATCTGCTCATGATTATTCACCTTTTTCTTATCTATAATCCTATCTACATACCTAACTAGAAGACTTAAAAATTAAAAAAAAATTAAATAGTTTTTTCCTTTCAAGTCTTATCATCTTAATCTTAGCTTGAAGTGAATTAAACAAAACCAAATCAATTATTCATCTAAATCAAATTCTATTTGAGTAAAACGATTTAGTTTAATTGGTATATTAAATCAATTGATCCAAAATATTTGATTTAATTAATTTTTTTGTTAAATTTTGATTTTAAAACTTTTAGATCAATCCACTCAAAAAATTAAATTAATTAATTATATATATTAATATATATAATATTTTTTATATATATTAAGAAAAATTGATAATAAACTTAATTGATAATATACTTAAAATATATTAATTTATTATATATACGTATATAAATCATAATCATAACAATTTAATTTTAGTTATATATATTTATTTATAAATCTACATTAATATGAAATTATAAGTTATATATTTTAAATGATATAACTTATATGTTAATATTATAATAGAGAAAATTGTGATGGATGACTTTTCTTGATAAAGATATTTTAAAAATAATCATCAAAATAAATTTAACTGTTTTTAGCCATGACTTGACAAAAATACCGTTTAAACTATTTTAAATAAATTAAATCATTCATCACAATTTCTCTCCATTTATGCTTCGGACTTATCTGTCTCACCATCCCACTCTCTCAAATTTTATTGATTTCTCTCTTCAGCATTTGTCTGCTATGCTTCAGATTTCTCTCTTTTTCGTGTTTTCATATTTCTTTTTCTTGCGCTTTCAAAACACCAAGCAATGGTTTTGATGTGTTTGGGTGGGTGGCTATTTGGAGAATTCGATTTTTAGGTATTTTGGATAAAACTAAAATGGTAGAAATGATCACAAATGTTTAAAATAGTTTTTAATTAAATCAATTTGAGATCTAGACACCAATAAACTCAAAATTTTAAAAGTTATAAACCTAGGTTTTTAAAGAATTTTTTTATTTTTAGTCAAAGTAGGTGTTTTAGATAAAAAAATTTGTATTTTGATTTATGAAAACATGTTAGAAACACTTTAATCAGTGACAAATTGTCAAATAAAATGAAGAAAGTTGAGAGGATTTGAAGTTTTGGTTCATAAGTAACAACAACATTTTTAAGCATTAAAGTGTAACAAAATATTTTTGAATATGTCGTGTAACAATAATTTTTTTTTCAACATGGCGTGTAACAACCTTTTTTAACCATAACGTGTAATATGTTTTTGTATATGACGTGTGACAATAGTATTTTTTTTCAACATAGCATGTAACAACCTAACCATGACGTGTAATAATAGCATTTTTTTTTTCAACATGACGTATAACAACCTAACCATGGCTTATCACATGGTTTTGTACATGACGTGTAATAACTTAACAATGACTTATCACATGTTTTTGTACTTGTCACATGTTTTTGTACATGACGTGTAACAACTTAACCATAGCATGTAATATATTTTTGTACATGATGTGTTACATGTTTTTGTATATGGCGTGCAACAACATAACCATGGTTTGTCACATGTTTTTATATATGACGTGCAACAACCTAACTATGACATGTAACATGTTTTTGTACATGGCATGTAACATCATAGCGTGTAATTTCATTATGGGTAATTTTATCTAATTTGGTTAAAAATAGTTAAAATTATAAAGACGACTATTTTTTAAAATATCTTATCTTTAAGGGTTATTTTTTAAAATGCCCCATTATAATATATGATAGTAAATATCGTACATATTAATATATTATAATTATTACACTTTAATTATGTTTAGTACTATAAAATGTTATAAATATATATAACTATACAAATATTATATATTTATATTTAATTTATACATAAATATTACTATAACTTATAATAAACTTTATTTATATGATTACACTTAATAACTTTATTAGTTATCACTTTAGTTTTTATAATATATTGTTTATATATTAATTATTATTTATACAAACTTTGTTTTAAAACATTATAACATATAAGTCGTGTCGTTAATTTCATATACACATAATAAAGTAATATGTTATATATATAAACACATATATTTAATTTATACATAAGTATTATTGTAACTTATAATAGATTTTATTTATATGATTACACATAATAATTTTTTTAGTTATCGCCTTAATTTTTATAACATATTATTTATAATTAGTTATTATTTATACAAACGTTAATATAAAATTTAAAATATTATAACATATAAGTTATGTCATTAATTTCATATACATATATATAATAAAGTAATATATTATATATACTCATACTTAATTTATACATATTTTGTATATATTATAATTATAGATAAAGTTTATAAATTTTAATATTATAATTTGTTAAAAAAAGTGATAAGATTTTAATCTATTGGTCCAAAATCAAACCAACTAAATCAATTTTATGTTTGGAGTGGATTCCGGTAATGGTGAAGTATGACTGTCGGTTTATTTTATGATTTTGCTGCCCTCCCCCTTAGTTCTGCTCACCAGCACTGGTTGGAACTGGAATCCTTACTGCTACTTTAACTTTTGTTTTTGAAACAAGTCTGGGCTCAAGGGGTGGTTTTTGTTGTTTATGTGTATAGGAGATGTTCTGAGTGCTGTTTGATGCTTATGTTTGTAGCTTTTGCTGTTATTGGTTTATTCTGGGGGGTTATGCATTTTTTTTTGTACATGATGGCTTTCTGCCATAACAGCAATTTGAGTTTTGATCTGGGTATATGGCAAAAAGTGGATATACCGATCAAAACTTTGTCAGCTTGTGTACAGTATTCTGTTTGATTTCTTTTAGGGTAGTGAGTTTTTCACACCCGTGCTTAATGATACCTTACTATTCAAAAAAAAAATTTTATGTTTAGTCGTTCGTTATATTTGATCAATTTTAATCAGTTTTTTAAAAATATTTAATCTATTTGATTTTTAAATATAATGGATTAAACCACCCAATCCACTTATTTACTCACCTCTAATAATGAATCTTACCTACATACCTTTTTTACATTTAACCTATGTCGTTATTATTTTTGACTTTACATTTCTTTTTTTCTCCTCTCTTCCTCAGCTTGCTTTTTCCACCTATACTTCCTATCCGATTGCTTAAACCGGTCATCACTCAGCTTTGAACCAAAACCAAAAATTCAATCCACTGAAGCTTCGGAATCAGGCATCATGGCCCCAAGTTTGTATAAAGGCTTTCGATCCGGTGGTGTTTCGACTATGGCTGATGGCAAAGATAAAGGGGAAAAGGTCGGGCAGCAAAAAACACCAAGAGAGGTCCAAAAGTTGGTCTGTTGTTGTATATGGAGTCTTCTCATCTTTTGCAAACAACTGGGCAAAGTGTGAATAGTGAATCACTTCACTCATAGAGCTTACTGAGATCTTTTTTTGTTTTTTAATGTGGGACTGCTTGTCAAGGTTTTATTGCGATTCAGCTTCTGGTAAGCGTAATGAATCTGAGTTGTTGTTGATGGAATGTCTGTTGCTTTAAGTTATATTTGATTTGGGGAATAAAATAAAATAGTTATTTTTGAAAAATAAAATAAAATAAAATAATTATTATGTAATTTGGTAGATAAAAAGAATAGAGTTAGAATAATTATTATGATTTATTATAGTGTTTGATTTGTACAAATAACTTTGGAATAAGAAAAAAATAGAGAATAAAAAGATAAAAATATCTTTTATTATATATTTTTATTTTATTTTATTTTTAAAATATTAATATTTTATTTATAATCCAATAATTAACATTATAAAATACTAATATTTTATTTATAATTTAAATTTTATTATGATTATTTATTTTTAAATTATTTTATTTTTGAAATATTAATAATTAATAATTTATTTAAAATATTAGAAATTAATACTTTAAATATTAATATTTTATTTATAATTTAATCATTACTATTAAAAATAATAATATTTAATTTATATTTTAAATGTTATTATGATTATTTATATTTATTTCATTTTATTTTTAAATATTAATAATTTATATTTTACTTATAATATTAATAATTTATCATTAAAATATTACTATTTTATTTATAAATTAAATGTTATTGTGATTATTTATTTTTATATAATTTTATCTTTTAAATATCAATAATTTATATTTTATTTAAAATATTAATAATTGATCATTTGAATATTAATATTTTATTTATAATTTAATCATTAATATTATAAAATACTATGATTATTATGATTATTTATAAATAATATTTTATTTATAATTTAAATGTTATTATGATTATCTATTTTTATTTTATTTTTTAAATATTAAAAATTTATAATTGATTTAAGATATTGATAATTGGTAATTTAAATATTAATATTTTATTTATAATTTAATCATTAAAAATTTAAAATATTAACATTTTATTTATAATTTAAATATTATTATGATTAAAATATTAATAATTTTAATTAATTTTTAAATTCAAAATATTTTATAATATATAATTAAAAACTTAAACTTTTTATTATAATAAGATTTATTTTTTCTTTACTATTTGCATTTTTCTTTTTTTAATTTATATTTCACTTAACAATTTAAAAATTAATATTTTATTTATAATTTAAATATATTATAATTTAAATATTAATTTTATAAGTTTAAGTTTGTAATTTTTAAAAGTAAAGACATTTTAATTCAAAATATTTGAACTTTATTCTCACGAGTGTGAAATAGCTAATATTATGAGAGAATGTGGTATTAGCTATTCCAAACTTTTACCAAGTTTTGAAGAATAGTTATTTTTTTAAAATGGCTATTCCTTCTCTCAAAAACAAACCAAACGAGAGGATAAAATTTTTTAAGGAATAGAGAGGCCCCAACGAAACATGCCATAAGTACTTTTGTCTTTCCTAAGCTTGTGACTTGCAGTAGCACCTTGAATGAATATACAATTTTATGCTTTCAAAAAAAAAAAGGTTTAAAAGGCAGAATGGCCTATTTCTACAATGGTACCATTCTCTCTCTCTCACACACATTCACAATTCATCTCTCCTTTTTCTTTATTTCGTTTTGATTTTCTTATAATCAATTCACACTTCCTTTTCAAATTGTCTCCTTAATTTCCCTAAATCTTTCAAAAGCCTAACTCTTTGATTAACCTTGGTAATTTTGCAGGAGACGTAGGGAGTGTATACTTTGGACCTAATCATCTGATGAAACCGCATCGGCTTTGTTTGACTTACCATTTGGTCCTTGCCTATAACTTCCATAAAAAAAATAGAAATTTATGTTAATTCCTCAAACGTATTCAAACTTTCATGTAAATTTCTTTCTTTTCGTTTTTTTTTTGGTGATGATGTTTTCATTTTTCCTTTATTTAATGGCGCGTCCTCACAAAACGTAACTCGTTGAGCTAGCTCAGTTTCATTCAACTGATTATCTTCAACATAAGTTACAATTATTGTTATTTCTCAAACAATGTTGTTAACATGACTAACATACACCTTTCCCAAAAACATCACTAGCGCCTATTGTTGTTAAAAATTACTTTATTACTTAATTTATGAATAAAATATACTATCAGATATTTTAAGTGCTCAGAATGATCTTCACATTCTAGTTATTCTCTTTGGTTTTTTTTTAAACTCCACTTTTTTTTTTTTGCTGAAATTTGTATATGGTTCAAGCACATGGCTAGAGGCTATAGAAGTTAATTATGATCATTCAAAATCAAAAACTAAAAATAAATTGGCTATGTAAATTGCCTTGTGTTTTACATTGCGAATTTGGTTCTAGCTAGGGCATGCAGCCAAGCCGATAAACCCCTCCATGCAGATATTACTCAAGGCTTTTTGGGTTTTTAAAAACAGAAGAAAAAAAAAGGCTTGTAATAATCGCAAAAGTTTAAAACAGAGAGAAACAAACATGAAAGGAGCTAGAGGAAGAGAAACTGAAAACCTATATTCACCCATATCCATATTTTACATAATCAAACGCAAGGAAACTAAATCAAGCATTAACATAAAAGTACATAACTCAATAATGTGCGGAGCCGGTTAAGCTGCATTTCCCGTTCCCAGGCTTTCATTCCCAGCTGCAGAGTCTCCAGGGGAAGTGAAATTCCCGGGGTGAACCTTACTCTTCCCAACAAGAGTTCCAGCTTTTCTCTCTTCAATGCCAGTAGTAGTTTCCCCTCTCCTTGCTCTCTCCTCCTCTATTCTCTTCATCTTTTCCTTCTGGCGCTTGCGCATGAGATAAACCTCAGCACAGCTAGCTCCAATAGAAGACATAATGGCCCTAACAGAATAGAAAATTTTGTCTCAAAGTGTGTTTTGTGGGATGAAGAGTAGGAAACTTTCAAGGAAGGAATTTATAGAGGGTAATGAGGGAGGGGGGTGGCTTGGGGAGATGAGCTAGCCATCATCACTAATTCACAATTCTAAGCTAATAAATAGCATTATCTTAATGTTACCGAAGGAGTCTAAGAATTAAGAAAAAAGAATCGGGAAAACTAGTGGTATAGGCTGACCCTTGAGTGGGGGAACCCATAACTAGGTAGGTAGTTAATTTATTTTTAAGTAAAATATCTTTATTTTTTTTAAGTTTTGATCAAAATTATACGGAGATTTATTAATTTTTAAAATAGACACTCTATCTCAAAAAAATAGTTTTTATTAGACATTTAGATCTAGCCGTTAGTAAACTGTTAGTGTTTTTGTCAATTTGATGACATGATAAGGGTAAAAAGATAATTTTATCTTTGATTAATTTTTAAAATTATTATTATATAATTTTATTAATTTTTTATTAATTAAAAAAAACCATTCCTAGATGGAGGTCAAGGCTCCCCTTTCTTGGGGAGTTGGGGAGCACCGATCAATGTTTCCTTTTTATAATTTTTTTAAAATATAATAATAATTTTTAAAATTAATAAAAAATGAATATTTTAGCCTTTTCTTAATTTTTTTAATGGTGTTTGCAGTTTTGGAGAGGCATATTCATTTTGAAAATTAATAGACCCATTTGAAATTTCGACTAAAACTTAAAAAGTGAGAGTATTTTACCCTTTATTTTTTTTATTATTGTATTCCCCAATAACCCATAACTATATAGGGCTCTTAGCTAACGGGGCTTTTATTGCATTAATAAAAGTTCATTAATATTCGAAAATAGAAAGTCCTCTCTTTACTTAATTTAAGATGTACAATATAATTACAACACTTCAATTCATTACTAAAAATAATGGACTGCTGTGCTTGTCTTAGTCGCCAAATGACATTTAAAGTCTAGGATGGCCACTCAACGCACCAACAATTTCCATTCAGTATATAGATTAATAGAATGTTAACTATTCCACGTAATAATAAGTATATATATTTTTTTATATTTAAAAGTTTGGATTAAAACTCTTTTTGAAATAAAAAATATTACAATATTGTACTAACAACATAATTATTCAATTATTAATGTTGTTTCTAATTGGTTTAATAGATTCAAGCTTTATCAGTGTCACATAGAGGTGTTTAAGGATATATTTTTCCTTGATTTTTATTTTTAAAATTTTCAATGTGATGAAATTGATATAAATAAAGTTGTATACTTAACTATTGCATTTATCTAAAGTACTTTATTGTACATTTTTGAATATGATGGAATAAAATTGAAATTTTTTTTGAAGAAATCGTGAATTTATTTTTGGACAAGTTCAAATACTTATATAAAAGAACATAAAAAAAAGCTCTCTTGTTTTCGGTGACACAAATTAACATCATAAACTATTTCTTCTATGAGTTTTAGCGAAAGAGAAATTTTGATATATAATATACCTTATATTTATATGTGGCTATATGTTAAAGTGGCCATTAAAGCATTAAACAAGCCCTTCAATGACAATTGTAATTTGTTTGTCACTGATGTTGTTAGTTATTATCGACAACAATCATTAAAATACTTTACTCTTTACATGCTGTGAATCATGAAAGGCATGAAATTTATGGTATAGTGAATGAAATTTTTAATTGGGTCTCACCAAACAAATTACAATCCTTTTTCTGTCTCCGGATGTTAGTTAACTTCAGTAGTGGAAAACAAAGTATTTAGTTACTAGCTTTCTTTATAAATTATATGGTCATTATGATTGTGTCGTAACAATATCATATTTAACTGTAAAATTTGAGATATTATTTAATTATTTAATCTTATTAAACAATGCACTGCAGTTTGAGGGAAAACTAAATGGCCTGGTTGAGTTGACAAAGGAAATCTTTCGATGTCCAACTAATGTGCAAATTATACAAAAAGATAAAGCGATAAGACCAAATTTATTGTGGGTAGCTCCATTAACAGGGTGGCTTAAATTTAACGTGGAAAGAGCAACTTCTAGGAGTTAAAGTGAGGCCAGAATAGCAGGATTATTGCAAGGTAATGATGGGTTACTTAAAGTTATGTTCTCTAAGGTAATTGGTTAAGAGGATTCTTAGCAGAAATATTAACAATTAAAGAAGCTTTTCTTTTTCTGAAAAAAAAAAAGTTGGGGTTTTATATCTTAAAGGAGATAAGCAGGCTCTCTCTATTTACAAAATGATCTCAGATTTTGAATTGCTATAACCCACAAATTAGGTATATCAACCAAAAACTTAAAGTAATATCTCTATACTCTCATAGTAATACACCTAGAGTATTCCACAAGAGACATAAACATCGCAGCCTAGAATCAGAAAATAAAAAAACCGTGACCCTAAACAAGGGAATGCTCAACCATGCAACTAATACGAAAATATCCAATAATCTACCAGAAGGTAGCACAGAAGGCTGCACAAAATTCAGATTAGTCCATATAAAATCCAAGGGTCATGGAACCACACTTTTAACGAGATCATCTTTATTTTAAAAGGATGCAATGCGAGGACTTCCTTAGTATCTTAGTACCACTCTCGTCTAAACATGTTTTAACTGCTGAGTTTTGATAGAATTTGGTATATTAGTATTAGTATGATCACACCCAATTAGAGAAAGTTTTCTAACTTTCATAAATTTTGCATGATGTCAGTAATTTAATTTGTGGATAGAAAATAAGTCGAAGAAGACAGTAATGTGTACATACAATTCGACAAAGGCCCCTTGATCAATGAGAAAATGACTATTGCATATGAAAGAGTTTGAAAAATACAATTTGGCTTTGGTGTACGTACTTGCAAAGGAGGATGTACAAAGAGCTGTAGAGCTGCTACAAGTGTTCCCATAAAATGCCAAGACAACACGTCTCTACAGGCATTGGTGTATGCAGGTTGATGTTTTTGTCTAAGATAGCTAGACATGTCCAAGTCTAGATTTAATTAGGCGTTATGGGGTTACATATTTCCACGTACGTTCCTTATGTAATTAATAAACCAATAAGCTTTAATTTAGCTTAAGGTTTCTGGCAATAATAAAAACTGAATTTTCAAAAATAAAATCATTAAAATCCTTGTCATTAAGTATTAGTCACAAGGTTGTTAGTAACATATTGACTTTTCATTGAAAGATTAATTTATTGTAGCATGCATATAATATATATATATATATATATATGTATGTATGTATTTATACCATTATCATTTTTGTTATTGAATTAATAGTTCATATATAGATTTCATTTGCTTATATTTTTATTGTAAATACTGCATATGATCAGGTGTTAATAATTTTTTGAATGATTAAATTAAAAGCGAGAACATCTAATTGGCGAATATCCTAGGAAATACATTAACGATTCATACAGTCCATAAAAAATGTAAATAAAATTTTATCTATAAAAAATTTGAGAAAAGCCCTTGTAATTTTAAATATGGGTCACTTTCAAAAAAAAGTTTAAATATGGGTCGTGACAAATTTTAATTTCCAGCACAACTTTGATCGGCTGCTTATCAGTGCTTGATAGGAAAAAAAAGAAAAGAAAAGAAATAGTAGTAGTAGTAATCAATTCATCACACTCAAACAAAACTAATTGGGATTGGGGATAAAATAGTGATGCAAATATTTTTTTTTTACGAGAAATGGATAAAGAAGTTAAGAATTAACACACATAATATTTTTTAAAATTTTATATTATTTACATAAATTATCATTATTTTTACATTATTCTTTTGATTTGAATCCTTTAGCATTTTTTTTGGATAAAGCTAATTTGACGGCCTTGTAATTTGATGCTAAGTAATTAGAGTCCGATTGACTTATCTGATCTGCTCAAGAGTGTTTACCTTTCTTTTTATTAATTTTAGAAATTCTTTCTTTGCCGGATCACACATATAAAAAATGTTAAAAACTATTCATTTTTTCATCAGGAATTTTAAAAATTATTCTAATATATTGTAATTATATCTATTTTCTTCAAGCCTAAGTGGAATTAATTAAGGTTGTTTGACTTGAAAATTAAAGAAGAAAATATAATGAGGTTTTTTTTTTTTCTCAAATCTTATTATTAGACTGATTTTAGTGATTCTCTTTGGTTAACTTTAAACTCCGCTTTCCTTTTTGTTAGAAGGGATTTACAATTTCTTTTTAAAGATATAAAAGAAATATAGAAGTTAATTATAATCATTCAAAAATCAAAAGCTAAAAATAAATTGACTATGTAAATTGCCTCCTGTTTTACATTGCGAATTTGGTCAATGGGAAGGACCAGTAATCCCAAACTGGGCCCTAACCTAGGTAGGGGGTTAACTTTATTTTTTTATCCATGTATTCTCCAATAAGCCATAGCTATGGCTCTTGCCTAGCTAATGGAGCTCTTATTGCATTAATAAAATTTGGATTAAAATAATACATCTTACATCATCATACTAACAACAAGTTTGTTCAATTAATATTGTTGTTTCTAATTGGTTTAAAAGATTCAAGCTTTTTCAGTGTCACATAGAGGTGTTTAAGGATTTTTACTTGATTTTTCTTATTAAAATTTTCAATGTGATGAAATTGATATATATATATATATTATCATTTTTTATTATTGGATTAATAGTTAATATATATATATATATTTCATTTTCTTGTATTTGTATTGTAAATACTGCATATAATCTAGTCTTAGTAATTTTTTGAAGGCTTTGGGAGCATTTTAAAAAAATAATCTTAAAAAATAAAATATTTTTAAAAATAACTCTTTTTATAATTTTAATTGTTTTTAGTTAAATTGGACAAAATTACCCTCATTGATGTTATATATCATGTACATTATGTTACATGTCATGTTGAAAAAATGTTATTGTTACATTCCATGTACAAAAACATGTTATACATCATTGTTAAAAAAAGTTATTAAACGTCATGTTTAAAAAAATATTATTGTTTTACGTCATATATAAAAACATATTATACGTCATGGTTAAAAAATATTGTTATACATACGTCATGTTGAAAAAAATATTATTGTTATACATTATGTTGAAAAAATATTGTTATTACACGCCATGTTCAAAAAAATTTTGTTACACTTTAATGTCTAAAATGTTGTTCTTACTTACAAACCAAAACTTCGAATTCTCTCAACTCTCTTTATTTCTTTTTGTTTTTTTTTTTTTGATAATTTGACACCAATTAAAGTGTTTTCAACATATTTTCATAAATCAAAATATAAATTTTTTTATCTAAAACACCTATTTCCACTAAAAATAAAAAAATTTCTTTTCAAATATTAGTTTTATAAATTTTAAAATTTTGAATTTATTAGTGTCTAGATTCTGAATTGATCTAATTAAAAATTATTTCAAACATTTGTAATCATTTTTACTATTTTGGTTTTATCCAAAATACTTAAATATAAAATTCTCCAAATAATCACTCAGCCCACAGCAGGCAGATGTCAAAAGAGAAATCAATAAAATTAGAGAAAATTGAATGGTGAGAGAGAAATTGAAAGTACGTATAAGAAAAAATTATAATGAATGGTTTAATTTATTTAAAATAGTTTTACGTGTATTTTTATCAAGATATGATTAAAAATAGTTAATTCATTTTGTCGGTATTTTTAAAATTATTTTTTACTATTTCCTCTTTTTTAATGATTAAATTAAATAAGCGAGGACATCTAATTGGGAATGTCCTAGGAAATACATTAACGACTCGTACAGTCCGTAATTACTCCTTCATAACTGAATTAGTGGCTTTCATGCATGGCAAATTAGAGTATCTCAACTACTTCGCGCATGGTTGGTCTTGCATCTCTGTCTTCCTCAACACATTGCAGAGCTACCAAAATAAGAACCAGCATCTCAGCCTCATCATATATCCCTTCCAGCTTGGGATCTATTATCTCTTCCCTCCATGTTTCAATCTCTCTGGCTTTTTCCATGTACTGTTCTCTTGCCCATGTAACTAATGGTTTTTTGCTCTGTTGGAATTCCGCCAGCTGCTACATCGAGTCCCATTGCGGGGCTTCTTCCAGTTAATAGCTCCAACAGAACAACCCCATAGCTATAGACATCCACTTTGAAGGTGATAGGCAGATTGAAAACCCACTCAGGGGCCATGTAACATTTAGTTCCTCGAATCCTTGAGACTTTCGAATCTTTAACATCGCCTGTATTTCGCAAACAGGACAGGCCGAAATCTGACACCTTAGGCTGATAATCAGAGTTTAAGAGAATATGCTGAGGCTTTGTGTCACCATGGAAAACCCACTCTAATTATCCTTCGTGCAAATAAGCCAGGCCTTTTGCAGTTCCCACAGCGATTTTGAATCTCTTTTTCCAATCAAGTGCTTTGGAAGAAAAGTTTTCTGATAGGAATCCATGTTCCACATACTCATACACCAAAAGCCTATGCTTTCCCTAGACACAATAGCCCCACAAGTCTATCAAGTTCTTCTAATTAAGCTTCCCAACGTCGTTTACTTGTGCTAAGAATACAGCTTCTGCTTGGTTAGCATCAATATTGAGTCACTTGATTGCTGCGACTCGATCATCCAACAATTTACCTTTGTACACGATTCCCCCTGAACCTCTTCAAATCTCTTCCTTGAAATCGTTTGTTGCCTTTTTCAACTCATCATAGGTGAATTTTCTAAAGCCTTGTCCAGAAAAAACGTGGCCTCCCATCCAGCTTGAATTATGGTGGTTTCTACTAAAGTAACACCATCCCATGACAATAACAAGAAACACGGAGCCTCCGATTACACAGGCAGCCACAGACCAGAGGGCAAACATTAATGCCTCACTTTCATGCCTCTTGGTATACTTCTGTCCAGCTGCTCTACTCTGTCGAAGCATTGTAACTCAAAATCTTGAATATTATTGTTGTGAAAGGCGGTAGTGGACTTGGGCACTTTCAAATAGAAATGAGCGATCAAACTTGGCGAATGATGCCCGCTGAGCATTTAGCAGTTGTATCTTAGGATAACAATAAGTACTGTCTGGTTCTGATAATCTGGATTGGAAACCTTTGGAATTGCACTTCTGTAAGCATAATTTCTCACAACCTCGATGGTGACGTTTGGATACATATCGTAATCGTAGCCATAGAATTCGATATGGTGGATTGTCAAGAAACGGACTTCGGTTTGACTACACGAGAGATGAAGATATTCTGGTTCACAGCCGAGGGACCAATCCGTCCAATCGTTTTTCGACTTTGACAATATCCTTCGCCTTTCGTACCGTGGTCCTGAGTTTTCAAGTGTTAGTTGGCCAAGCCCTTGGCTTTTAAGATGGGAAACAGGAAGATCCACGTTAAATGATAGCAAAGCAACTTTACTGGATCCCTTGAACTAAATTTGCCAGGATATAACCAGCATGTTAGATGTTAGTATTTCAGGATATAACCAGCATCTTTTAGAACAAGATTGCCAGATTTCAGCTGGGAGAGCTTTGAGCGTGTACCATTGACAGGTTGGTCCCAGTCTGGTATCCAAACTATATATGGTACAATGCTTAGAATTGCAAGATGATTTATTGAACCATAGAGCGAAGGAATAAGCATTCAGGCCAACAGGGTAAAACCCAGCACTGAAAGTGCCATCTGCTGAAGTCAAGACATCCCCTCTCGACTGTACTGATAGAGATGAGCCCTCACTTAGAACATCAGATGAAGATGAAAGTGGAAAAAATAAAACCAAAGACACGAAGACGAGTACAATCAATGGTGCAGCCGTGAAATTTTTGTGAAGACAATTGATGGCAGGGAAAGGCTTGGCAAACCCAAGGCTCTTTTTAAATCGAACAAGTAAGAGTGGCAAGGGGGCTTAACGGGTAAATTGGTGCTGCAATATGATTCGTTAAATCCGTTTCTCGGGAAAACATTTATGCTAGGAAAAAAAAATGAACGTTGCCTTTCGCCAGCAAAATGTTCCTTTCTGCGCTGACTATCTATTCTCGAGTATACTAAATTCTAGCTTCGCTTACGGTTCAATTTCTATTTCTTAAACGAAGCCAATGTTGACTGTTGCAAAATCATGCACCCATTTAGAAGCGAAAGTACAATTACAAATATTTCTCACCAATAAAGTGCTTTTCTTGTATAATATTCACAATGTTTAGAACTTTCAGTGTATTTGCTTTGGAGAGTGATTGTTACAATCAAAAGGTTGGAATTCGAATCTTAACTATACTTTAATTTATAAATTTTAAATTAAATGGGTTGTTTTTTTAAATTAGAGAAAGTAGATTTGAATTTTTTTTTTAAGCATAGAAATTATGCACCAAGCAATAAAGTAAATATTCAGGTACAAATTAAATAAATTAATATTATTTTTATAATTATAAATATAACAAAATAAAAACAAATGTTAATTCAAAAAATTTCTTAATATATATTCATTGGAATTGGATTAACATATAAAGGTTGTAAGTATCTCGAAAAGTTGAAAGATATTCTATAGTCATTTTTCTGCAAAGATATAAAGATAAATTTAAGATGAAAATTGATAAAAAAAAATTTGTAAGTTATTATATCTCTCAAGGAGTGCGCAGAACCTAGTGTGTGTAACTATTACCAAAATAAAAGGAGAGAATTCTAGAATTAATTGAAACCCGAAACCAGTAAGGTATTTTACCTTAAATTTGAATAAGATAAATGAAAATTGAAAGAAAAATAGAATATGCTTATGAAAAAAAATTAACGAAAAACAAAACTCAGAGAATAAACAAAATTGATTGAGTTAAAATTAATGTGGACAAATCTACTATAAGCAAATGGAGACCGATTAGTTGTGGAAGAGTGTTGAGGAATTCTGAAGGATAGATTCTTGGAATGTTTTTTGGTCATTGAACAGTAAAGATTCCGATTTCGTGAAATTAGTGACAATTAAAAACGCCATTTAACTATTTGCTTCTTTTCATAGATAAATTTATTTCGTTGTCATGAATTGAAGAGGACAATCTTAGACCTTGAGATACGCAAAATACTTTTAATGAAATAAACAGCCTCGTAAAATTCTTGGGGATATTAATTTCATTCACACCATCATTGAGGCGAATTCTATATATGACAGATTCTCTTGCCAAATTGGGAGGCAAGTCGGAATCAACAGGTCTGAAATGTTCTTTGCTTGACTTTGAGTGATGCTCTGCCCTTCTTCCTCAAGTGAGAATTGATTCTGCCTTGTTCCACTTGTCCCTATTGGCACTAGCTGGTTTCTTCCAGTATACTGGTTGTGTTTACGATGTTGGTCTCTTATTATTAGTTGTGTGACAATATGGTGTTTTATTTCAGTATGTTATGTGTGCCATACGACTGAAGCTAACGAATGCATTGTGATTGTTGGTCTTCTGACGTGTCCGAGGCTTGTGGTTAGTGTTGTATGCTACATGGTCAAGCAGGGTTGTAATGGTCATTGTCCTTTCCTACCTCTTCTTCTTTGTAAAATGGGCTTTGCAAAATGGGCTTGTCTTACCAGTATTCACTTTTCTAGGAGGGGCCTAATTTCCATCCAGTCTATTTCCCCTGCCATGTCCGAAGAAAGAACAATGGAAAGTCAAGAAGAATCTGAAACAAAGGAAATGGACAAGAATATCGTTGAAGAAAGAACTAGCTTTAGACGATGTCGTCCTGAAAATTAAAGAATAATACTAACTCCATAATGACACTCATGCAGCCAACTTCCATTAATTTTTTAATTTTCGAAAACAAATAATCAGTGACATTGGACAATTGTTGCTTTTGGATTGAGAATAACACAACACGACGATGTTCCAAAATGTGCTATCATTCATCCTCATCCATGTGTTGCCCAAGGTGTATCACAGTTGGAAACGACAAAGGTAATTAATTTGTATCTCAATTAGTTTTCATTATTACTTTTAATTTTTTAATAATCTTTCTAATTAATTAAATATTAATTTTTTATAATTAATACTTAATTAATTTTAATTAATTAAAACACCACTTGTCATTTTATGTAATATGATATTAATATAACATATTGTCATGTTATAATATATGATGATATAATCATATAATATTTTTTATTGATATGATAAAATTATAAAATAAATAATTAAACAACTAAGTAAACTTCATCTTAAATATTTCAATTCCTGCTACTTATCTGTTTATTTTTATATTTTTATTCGCAAAGGCATTTGGATTGAAAATTAGACCCAAATTCACACTTTTCTTTTTTGATTTCCGTTAAGAAAAAAAAGGTTACAAAATTAAGTGAAATAAAAATGAAAGATATACTTTTAAATTGGATCAGTTAAACCAAGGTTTCATATAATGCGAATTGTCTCAACGTAGTTAATGAAGCGGAATCTATGGGCGATACAAGGACAAATTGACAAATTGCAAAGCCCCCAACTAATTTCCGTGGGCAAAACGTATCTGATCTCAAAAAAAATCTGTGGACGAATAAATAAATGAAGGGACAATAGGCATGAACAAAGAACCGGCGGCGGTAATCAATGTATAAGGGTATGAACAATAAGGGGACCATGATTCCATTGTGTTTGTTCTACAAAAGGAATCAATTATGCTAATTAAACTATTACGTACCTAGCTAAAACCAATTGGTTAACCCACTGATTCGTCCTTTCTTCCGTAGATGTTTGTCTCATTGTACGAGTAATTTAAGCATATAGTACTTGTGACGTTTGTGATACTTTATTTTACTGTTCTTTAACGTTGATATGTATTAGAGTGACTTTAAATATATATAAAAGATTATCATTTTACTTATTTAAGTTAATCTTTTAATTAATTGAGACGCGCACTTGTTTCTTTCAAGTGAAATATCAAAGTCTCATTGGAAGTATTACCATGCGCCTCTGTGGAACCACGATGGCAAACCCCAAACGTGGTACGGGTCCTCTTAACGGGGGCGTTAAGAATTAATAAAAAAAGTTGTCACGCAAGCATGTAAATATCTTGAATATATACAGAGAAATGATCACCTCACCGCTCATGCTTGTGGGTGAAGGCCCACGAGCTCATGCCTCCACTCTTTATTCCTCCTACTATTCTCTTTTCATAGCTTGAGGGAAGAGGCAGAGGCATAATTAATTTAGATAGAGGTTTTGCTTTTCATTAATGATCAATTGCGTGTTTAAAACTTCTCATTTTAAGCATTAGCGCAGGGGCTGGGCCTCCTCTTCTCCTTCGTAGCTATGGTGACCTTTATCAGAATTACTATCTTATGTATTTAGTAAATTACTACAAGTATATTTATAATTTTATCATACATATATATATATATAAGGAAATGTAAATGTTATATTCCAATGTTAACCTCTTTTGCCTTATTAGAACTAAAAGAATGTGAAAAATCAAATTATATTACAGTCGACTTATATATAATAATCAATTATAATCCATCCTGCTTATCAAGAAGGTAGCATCGTTCTAGCTAGTGCATGCAGCCAAGCCGATAAACTCGATCCATGCTGATATTTCTCAGGCTTTTTGGGTTTTTAATTAAAAACAAAAATAAGAGATAAAAAAGGCCTGTAAATAACCACAAAAGTTTAAAACAGTGAGAAACAAACATGAAAACTAGAGGAAGAGGAACAGAAAACATATATTCCATCCACATCCAGAATTTACATAATCAAAAACAAGGAAACTAAGCCAAGCATTAACATAAAAGTACATAAATCAATAATGTGCAGAGCAGGTTAAGCTGCATTGCTCGTTCCCAGGTTTTCATTCCCAGCTACAGAGTCTGCAGGGGAAGTGAAATTCCCGGGGTGAACCTTACTCCTCCCAACAATAGTACCAGCTTTTCTCTCTTCAATGCCAATAGTAGTTTCTCCTCTCCTTGCTCTCTCCTCCTCCATTCTCTTCATCTTCTCCTTCTGGCGCTTGTGCATGAGATAAACCTCAGCACAGCTAGCTCCAATAGAAGACATAATGGCCCTCAAAGAATAGAAAATTTTGTCTCAAATTGTGTTCTGTGGGATGAAGAGTAGGAAACTTACAAGGAAGGAATTTATAGAGGTTAATGGAGGAGAGGGGGGGGGGGGGGGGGGGGGGAGGTGAGCTAGCCAACACTAATCCAAAATTCTAAGCCAATTTATGGCATTATCTTAATCTTACAGAAGGGGTCTAGGAATTATGGAAAAAGAGTCGGGAAAACTAGTGGCGTAGCTGGCCCTTGAGTTATTTTAAGACAAGAAAAAGATTGATTAAGGAAGTGGATGTTACATATAGAAATATAGTAGTAGAGAAATAGTGGGGGGGTTTTGCTTTTGGAGTTGTGGCATGGCCATTCCAGAATTAGTGCCCTATCTAAAGGCCCACGTCAGCTCTGGCTATGGAGAAGAATGGAAGGTGCGCAGTTGGTCATTAATAAGGTTATCCGTCACTGCTTATGTCTATGTGTGTTAAACAAGTAATGAATCTTCTCTGAAGCTTTTTCCTGGGCAGCAGTATTTTTGCAGAGATGGGGAAGGACAAGCTGCTGGGTAGCCGTTTGGCTCCCACTAGTTAATCTACGTTTAGTAATCAAAGTGAGGACCTACTTGCTGAGTTCTAAATTTCGCTGCCTTAATTAATGTTCTTGTTAAATTATTGTGGCCACTAATTAGTGACAGCTTAGTTCTAATCCTTAATTTTAATAGCAGCCTTGGTTCATCATTTCGATTTTGACTTCTCGACGAATGCTACTAATGATGTAGACCAAGTGGTGAATTAATGATGATATTATCACTGAAAACTCAAAAATTAGAAGATAATATTGTTGCCATAAATGAACCAAATTTAAAAGCCATATACAAATCTACTAATAATATTTATAACAGCAAATTTCACTTTTATCTTTTGTGGTTTTCACTTTTTTTTTTACATGGCATTTTGTGATTTTTTTTTCTAAATTAACATATTGTAGATATCTTTTCTCTCAATTAACATATGTAGGTAACCTTTGTTCTTCCAAAGAGTCATGTTAAAATTAGTCTATTTATTCACATTTAAAGATATTTTTAAATTTTTTTGAGCAAATTTAACAATATAATTTCCTATGAAAACAAAAATTATCTACAAGATGTTAATTGAAAAAGAATATTTATATATAGGTGCTAAATAAAAAAAATCGTAAAGTATTATAAAGAAAAGTCGAAAATCACATAAAATGTAAACAAAGTTTATCCTATTTATAAATCATAAACATATTAAAACTAAAACTATTATATTTTTCAAACTCTATCATTTTCTCATAAAGAAAATCTCCACGGAATGATTTTCCATACTCAATTCTTAAATGTCACAAATGAGTTATGATCTCAATCCATAATATTTCATTAGTTCAACCTAGAAACTCAAAACTTAAAAAAAAAAATTGTGATAAATGATCCAAATTTAAAAATAAAAAACAAAAATAATGATGGTGTCTATAAACAGTATACACATTAAAAATAAAAAATTTTATGTCTTATTCAAACAATTATATTTTCAAATTCTATCATTATCTCACAAAAAAATCTCCACGTTAATACCCAATTCTCAAATGTCTCAAATGTCTTAATATTGTCTCAATCCACAATGTTTCATTAGTTCAGAACTTCTGAACGATCTGAACCTAAAACTAGTTTTTGGCAACAAACAAGCTTACTCCGAAAACACTACTTTTTTTGTGTATATATGATTGGGATTTGAGCTGTACGAAAACAAGTGTAATAAATAATAATTCTGTTTCCTCTCATCAAATTCATTTTCCTCTCATAAAAGTCATCCTCCATTAATTGAGACCTTCAAAAGAGAAACTTCAAGTGTTTCATTGGAGATACATATACAACATATATAGATAACCTATGTGCCGTCCTAGTAAATATAAAATTATATATGTGATATACAAGATTAATCTATTGTCAGATCCCTATATAATTAATATATTTCTTAAACATAAATCAGGCATCAACTATATGCCCTTGGGATTGGGTGAAGCTACAATAACCTACAAACTCGATCCCTTTTGAATGTGTAGAAATTAATTTCATTTTGAGAAATTAAGCTTGCATTTTTGAGAAATATATGGTCTTTGCTAACACAATCTTGTTCTGTTTGGACGCATGAGTGAAAGCATGTTACTAGCAGGAGCATTACGGCAAGTTTTCTCCTTCTCAAAAACAGCAGCCGAGGCTGGAAGAAACTACTGAAGCTTCGGTCTCTTGCTCAAACCTTTATCTAACAGCAGAATGGCAGTGTCTTGTGGTTAAATTATGCTACTAGACATTGCACCCCAAGTACTTGGTGGACTATCAGACATAAGCTAGAGAAGATGGACTGGGACAGATTGATTTGGTTTAAATACCACATCTCAAGCCATGCTATATAATAGCATTAATGATTATCCTTGACAAGTTACCTACAAAGGCTCGATTCTTGGAATTCCTATCCTGTACACTTGAACACTAACTGTGTTTTCTTTGATCAAGGGATGGAATCTAGACACCATTTGTTCTTCACGTGCAACTTTACTCGACGAATATGACACAGTTTTACAACTTTTTGTGATTGACAGACCTGCTGGAGATTGGCTGACTTTAAGCAGAAGATCAAGGAGAAGCCCTTTCAATCTGTTATTCTCAGGATAGCTTGGAGTGCATGCATTTACTTCGTGTGGAGAGAGAGGACTGACGGACTTCTCAACAAGACTGGTAGATTTTCCTCTAACATTCTACAATGCATAATCGATTCTGTAAATTTCAGACTTGGTGGGATACAAAACACTGCTAATGATCATGTAAATATAGAGCTAAGTATAAATTGGGGTTTGGGGAATAACATTTTTTGTTTGATTGTTTTCCTTCTTTTCTTGACCCTGCAGGTTGTTTCTTAATTTGTGGCTGGCCATAATTTCCTGCTTATTCTTTTGATAATGCGGATAATGCCACCTCCCACCGAAAGACACAGATATGTGGCAAATTGAGGCCTTAATTAAAAGACTGAGGAAGTGATATTTTAAGAAATAATTAGATTAATGTTTCTACCGGTGAAAATAATTAACAAATATATATAAATTATCATTTTCACCAAAACTATTGCCAACGGCATTGCCATGCACTTGACACATTTGTAGTCAAATTTGCTTGCATGCAAATGAATTATTATTATTTTATGTACTAGTACTGTAATGTGTGTATGAGCTTCAAGAGGTGATGGAAAACTTTTGGAAAAGCAATTCAAGTGCTTAAGGATCAAAACCAGAGATCTGACTTCTAAGTTCACAGGGCAATATTAAAATCTATAATGCCATTGATCGAATTAACAATCATCATGACTTTGATCTCATTTGCTATATATAGATGTACTGTAAAGCATGACTAACTTCATGAAACTGTTTTATTAATATGTATCAAATATAAACCTTAATATTTTGGCCAATTGGTGAAAAAGTAGCTTAGTACTGTAAACTTTAATTTATGTATGCAAATGAAGCCATTTTAATGCAAAACTTTATGTTTTGGCCAATCGGAAAGTAGCTCAGTATGCAACATGAATGATTCAACCAGCCCTCCTTTGAGACACCCTACGTACCCCACATGACAACATGCCTTACCCACCTAACATGTGATAGCAGCAGCCATTTCTAAAACTTTCATGGAATATAATGATGTTAATAAGCATGCATGAAACTCAACTTTTAACTCCAAAATTCAGTCTCTTCACCCTTTTACTCTCAACCATCCATTGTTAGGGTCGATGACCAATGTATGTGGAAAATTAAGGAAATCCATTGGAAATGAAAGTGAATTATTCTTTTATTTATTTTTATTATTTTTACTTTTGTCTAGGCAAATAAAACCCCGTTTTCCTTTTAAAGACAAGACCTAATATTTGATTCCCGACTTATGTATGGCAAGGGGGCAATTACATTAAAGCAATGTAATGATCTCACAAACTTGATTTCTTAAAAAAAAATTAAAAACTCTTGACATTGAAGTACAACATAGGACTATAATATGAAAGTACAACAATCTTTATTAACAACTTAAATTTAATTTAACGATCATTATCCGTCTTTAAAATGATTCAAAAATTCAAAAGTCAAAACGAATATTTTTATATCAATTTCTTATAAGTACATATGAAATTAATAAAAGTATAATTAACTTTTTTTTTCCTTTGAGTTCAGAACCAAATCTTTAAAAGATGAATTAATGTGGGTAAATCAACTATCAAGGGGGTTGGTTCCCTTAAATTTTACCACCTAATATCGCAATTAGTATGGATCTTACATGGCCATGTGACAGTCTTGTAGCGGAGAGGAAAGGATGAAGTAAATGTGGCCCTCCTGTTCTTGACAATTATAGAAGGTCCCTAGCTTATCACTTCTTCCGTCGGTATTTTTCTTTTAATTTTTGCAGTCGGTCGAGAGAAGATTTCTTGTTTTTTTTTTATCTAAGGAGAGTGGGGTTGGTACTTGGTAACGTAACATCCTTCCGAAAATAACAATAGACTCCATGTAAAACGTTCAAAAGTAAAAGGTTTGTTGGGTTTTGGTCTAAAGGCTTCTCTAAAAATAATGAAAGCCAAAGCTTGAACCCTTTCCTCATACGTACATAATAATAAGAAAAACACTAGCATAATCCGTAGTACTACAAGCTTTTCTTTTAATATAATTCACTAGCAATGCTTTAATAATTGAGAAAATCATTTAAAAAAAAAAAAGCAGGAAATGTGTCGCACGATGTGCCAGATCGAGGAAGAGCGACGGAAGTCGGTAAAAATTTGCTTTCCATAAAGTATAATTATGACAGGAAGCGACATCGGAACCACATGGTGAGAGACAACAATATTTTTGGTTACCGATTTGGAGCTGTACACGTGTTATTGGCTACTTTTTTTTTTTTAAGTTATCTCATCAATCTCTTGCTTTTCTCTCCATCCCTCAATTATTAAGACAAAAAAAGAAAGAAAATCTAAAGCAAGATATGCTTTGAGAAAACTTTGAGGGGAGGTTTCCTTTTTGCCCCCACCAAATTAAATATTTTGAGGCCTTGTTAAAAGGGATCAGGCTCGGCTTCTCTCCTCTCTGTTCTCAAAATTAGTTGGTGAGAACGGTTTAAGGAACCTTAGTGAAGATGCATCTAACAGTTAATATAATACCTTTGTCCAAAATTTAACTTAAATTTCAAATACAAACAACTGGTAATTGTGACTACTTATCAGTCATCAGACTTAAGGAACAAAACACTGAAAATATCCTTTAAAAATACCCAAAAAATAAATAAATTGAAAAGCTTAACAGATTTCAAAGTTTCTTTCCAACCTTTACCGATATTAAAATCTTAACAGATTTCAATTCTACTTTTGTTAACTGATGGCATCTTCTGGGTGAAGTTAGAAGCCTCACTCTGTTTCTGATTCTCGTGGTTTTTCGATTTGCCATATTCTGAGTGGTTTTGCTTAAACTTGTAATAATGGTATTTCTTACCCCCTGGCCAAAAAAAAAAAAGTCAAAAGGAAATAGCTATTAGTCTTTCCCGTTGATATTGAGATTATCTGTTAAGGTCCAAGGGAGAATGGAATGCTTTTTTCTTCCTTTTTTTTTTTTTTTTTTGAAATTTTTTTCTCTTCCTTTAATGCTTATTTGATATCTTCTTATATTATCAATTAAAAATTTTAATTTTTAAATTTAAATTTAAATTAATATTTGATATATTAACAATATATAATTTTTATATACCGTCAAATCACCAAAATCATAACACTTCATTAATGAAGTTTTTAGATTACAATGCTTATTATTTTGAAAAAAATAAAAAATTGATAAAAGATTACAATAACTTATTATTTTGAAGGAAATAAAATCTTCATTAATAAGGTGTCACCATTTAATAGCCTTTGATAGTGTATTTCAATGTATTAAATATTTTCCCTTTAAATTTTAAACATTAAAACCTAAACCCTAAACTCTAATATGAAAAATCTATTGAACATATAATATAAAATTATAAAAGAAACATCAAGCAGGATGTCGTTTTTATTCCTCAAAAGAATTATCTTTAATTGCAAGTACTTAGAAATGGAATTGAAGTTTCAAGTTTAATTGTTTCAGTAAGAAAATTATTTGAACAAGAGTGAAAAGAAAAAAAACCTTCTGAACTTTTAGTATTCTCAATTTCCAGCGTCCTCCGGAGTGGCAGGGAAAAAGTGGGTGGGAGGAAGTCATCAAAACTTGAAATAAAAAAAAATACCGAAAAAGAAAAGGAGCTCACCAAAGCATTAATGGCATTTTCCCAAAATAGAAGAGAAGGACAAACTCTTTAGTGAATGACATGTCACAACTGTGGTCTTGAGTTCTCTATTCTTAATTCTTATCTTAAATCGTCTCTCCCACTAATTTCATACAAATTGGGAGGAGCCGGATCCTATTAAAACTCGGGACTCATTATCCAAAAGATGAAAGAATTAAAAGTTCCTACTTAATTAAGATAAATCCATTTCTTTTTTTTTTTGCTTTGTTGCTTTGAGATAAACCTTTTTGATAGCACATTTCCTATCATGGTGGACGGTGCCAAATAATTAAAAGGCAAAAGTTTTTCATCATTAACTCTACCTATCTTTGTAATCTTTTGGCCACGCAACTTAAATACATATGTGAAATTCTTTTTTACAATTAAAATTATTTTTTTTAAAAAAAATCTAAACCATTCATTCAATGAGAACTTGGAAATGGTTTCCCTTTTGCCCCACCAAATTAAATATTTTAGGGACCCTATTTAAGACTTTAGAGTTAGGACTGATTTCCCAAGAGCTGAAGAGCTGGAAGGAATAAAAGGGGAAATGATGAAAGAATTAAATCTTCTTCTTACCGTTAAGGTGTGGGCCTATGGGGTGAATTTAATCACGAGAGAGAGAGAGAAGCCCTTTTCTATCATAAGGGAAAGGATATTTCCTAGACAAGCTAATTAAACCCATTATTCAAGCATCACAATTTGACAATTTGACAAAGAAATCCCAATAATTGTTTACTGATTTGTAAAGTTAATCGAATGTAAAGTTATGTTAAAGTTAAAAGCAGGTGTCATATTCAATAATAATAACAATAATTTTGATTTACTTAGAATTGATCTTTATAGAAATATTGTAAGTTGTTACCCTTGGGTTCTAATAGATCCAAGGGAATAGTTTTGACTTTGTTCACAGTTTTCATCTCATTATTAAATATCAAAACCTTTTGTTATAAGGTTGAATACGTATTTAGGACATTTACTATATGTAATGCCCAACATCCCACATCTTATATAAATATAATTGTTAAGACTTATATAACAATCCAAGTCCACCACTACTAATAATTTGAGCTTAAGCTTTTGAGGGCTATGTGGTTTAGGTTCAAAAAGTTACTAGATCAGTGGTTGGACTTGGATCGTTACAAATGGTGTCAGAGCTTGCGCCAGTCCGATGTGAGCTTTCACATTGTTCTGGTGAGATATTGATCTTGTGGATGTGATATGTGGCCTTGATGAGGACATCAAGGATTTGAGTGGGTGGGATTGTGATGTCCGAGTGGGTGGGATTGTGATGCCCAACATCCCACATCTGATGTGAATGTGATTGTTAAGACCTATATAACAATCTAAGTCCACTACTACTAGCAATTTGAGCTTAAGTTTTTAAGAGTCACGTGGTTTAGGCCCAAAAAGTTGTTGGACCAGTGGTTGGACTTGAGTCGTTACACTATAGTTTTTTATGTCTCTAATCTTGATTAGTGAAGAAACATAGCTAATAAATGTTGTTAGCTCTATAAATCATGTGTTGCCTCATCTATAATTTGTGAGGCATTACAATTAAAAGTAGATAGCATATGCATTTAAGCATTTAATTTATTGATTGATATACATATAAGCAAATAAATAGATTACGTAGTTTAATCTACCACACCTATGGACCAAATAGACTAAACATTTAAAAACAATCGATCAAATATAAAAGAAGACCAAACGACCAAATATAGAATTAGTTTGGTTGGTTTGGTTTTGGACCAATAGATCAAAATTTTATTTTTTTAAATTATAATATTAAAATTTATAAATTTCATCCATAATTATAATATATACAAATTACGTATAAATTAAATATATGTATATATAATATATTACTTTATTATATATATGACATTAATGACACAACTTATATGTTATAATATTTTAATTTTTATATCATAGTTTGTATAAATGATAATTAATTATAAACAATATGTTATAAAATTAAGACGATAATTAAAAGAATTATTAAGTGTAATCATATAAATAAAGTCTATTATAAGTTACAATAATGCTTATGTATAAATTAAATATATGTATATTTATAATATATTATTTTATTATGTATATATGAAATTAATGACATAATTTATATTTTATAATATTTTATATTAAAGTTTTATAGATAATAATTAATTATAAAAAATATGTTATAAAAACTAAGAGATAATTAATAAGGTTATTAAGTGTAATCATATAAATAAAGTTTATTATAAGTTATAGTAATACTTATGTATAAATTAAATATATATAATGTTTATTCAATTATATATATATATATATTCATAACATTTTATATTACAAAATATTAGTAAAATGTAATAATTATAACATATTAATATGTAAGATATTTACTATCACATATTATAATATTAATATATAAGGTATATCATTTAGAATATATAACTTGTAATTTCATATTAATACAAATTTATAAATAAATATATATAACTAAAATTAAACTGCTATGATTATGATTTGTATACATACATATAATAAATTATTATATTTTAAGTATATTATTAATTAAGTTTACTATCAATTCTTCTTAATATATATAAAATATTATCTATTAATATATATATATATATAATTAATTTGGTTTTTTAAGTGGATTGATCTAAAAATTTTAAATTTGTGAACCTACTAAAAAATATTTTAGACTAATTAGACTAAACTATTTTATCCAAATTGTATTTAATTTGGATAAAAAATTAGTCTAGTTTAATTTTACTCGCTCCTAAATTAGTGTATGAATCCCCTTCTCCAATTTAAAAAAAAAATTCAATGATAAATGAATATGATTGGGCCAATATGTCCTTTTTCTGTATTCTTATTTTTATTTTTACCAAGTCTTAAAGATTAAAGTTTTCAATCTTACACTCCAACTTTCCTCGACTTTCTCAAGGTGCAGCATTTTATCAACTTTGGGTATCTATCAATAACCATTAAAAGTCATTAAAGTTTTCCTCGCATTTTGTTTCATTGAAAAAAATTGATATAATATCTAAAGAGTTGTTTAAATTATTTTAAAAAATTTATATAAATCTTTATTCTTTGATTATACTCAATCAAAATTTTTGTATTTTTATTTTAAATCAAATAAATCCTTATTACCAACAGTTGAAACATGACGATATAACCACGTTCATGTAGTATTTTCACTCTCCACATCAACATAACATCAATACAATATGAGTACAAAATGGCAAGTAGAGTTTTAACTAATGAAAATTAATTAATCATTAATTACAAAGACTGTTATGAAATAAATCTAAAAAGAACAAAGGATTTAGAGGGAAAGAAAGTATTTAAAAGGAGTAAGAAGATCTTATTCAAGTATGTATTTACAAATGAAGTGAACAACCTATTTATAAGCCAACAACCCTTTCAATCATAGTCTTAATCCAATTCTATCTAAGAGTTCAAATCATATTACATTTGTTGTATCTTGCCTATTGGGCTGTTTGACTTGATTTGCACTTCTTAGGTCATAATATAATGGATATTCACATATTTGTTCATAACACTCCCCCTTAAATGTCTATTGTATTAAGAATATGCATCGTTAAAACCTTATAAGGAAAAAACCTCATAAAAAAAAACCTCATAAGAAAAAATCAAGTGAAGAAAAAGAGTACATAAACTTTTCAAAAATACACTTTTAAAATACTGTCTTATTAAAAATCTTACCAGGAAAAACTCAATAGGAAAAACCTTGATAAAGGAAAAGAGTACAGTGCGTATTTTACTTTCCTTTATGACTGCATTATAGAGATCTTTAAAATGATGCATTTCAATATTTTATACCAACTTTTCAAATGTTGCAGTAAGAAGGGTTTTTGTAAACAAATCTGCTAGATTTTCATCTGATTGAATTTGTTGAATACTAATTTCACATTTTTCTTGAAGATCATGAGTGAAGAAGAAATTTGGTGAACTATGTGTTTTGTTTGATCGCCTTTAATATATCCTTCCTTTAACTGTACTATGCAAGCAATATTATCCTTATATAACGTTGTTGGAATTTCCTTCTTGGTTGATAAGCCACACATTTCTCGAATATGTTGAGTTATAGATCTTAACTAGACACATTCACGACTTGCCTCATGAGTTGTTAAAATTTTTTCATGGTTAGAAGAAGTAGCAACTATAGTTTGTTTTACAAAACATTATGAAATAGTCATATCTCCACATATGAATAAGAAACTTGTCTGTGATCGAGCTTTGTGTGGATCAGATTAATATTTTGCATTTGCATAATTAATTAAATTTTATTTTGATCCATTTGAATAATATAAGCATATATTCATTGTTCCTCGAAAAGATCGAAATATATGTTTAATTTTATTTCAATATCTTAGAGTTGGAGAAGAATTATATCTTGCTAATAAATTCACAACAATTGATATATCAGGTCATGTATTGCTAACAAGATACATTAGTACTCCAATTGCAATAAGATACGATACTGCAGGACCAAAAAGTTCTTCATTATCCTCACAAGGTCAAAAAAAATCTTTTTTCACATCTAATGACCTTAGAACCATTGGTGAACTCAATAGATATGCTTTCTTCATATAAAATTATTTTAGTATTTTTACGATATAATTTGATTGATGGACAAAAATTCTATTTGTCAAGTGTTCAATTTAAAGACCTAAATAAAATTTTATTTTTTCTAAGGTCTTTCATCTCAAATTCTCTCTTTAAGTAATCCATGGCTTTTAATAACTCTTCAAAAGTTTCAATAATATTCAAGTCATCAACATAAACAACAATTATAATAAATTTATATTTAAACCTTTTTAAAATACATGGGCATATAGGTTTATTTCTATAACCTTCTTTCAACAAATATGCACTAAAGAAACTATACCACATATGTCTGGAAAGTTTTAATTCATATAAAGATTTATTTAATTTAATTGAGTAAATTTCTCAAGAATTCAAATTTTTGTGTTTCAGGCAATTTAAATCCTACAGAGTTTTTCATATAGATATTGATATTAAATGAGTCATATAAATAAGTTGTAACTACATTCATTAGATGCATTTCAATATTCTCATATATTGCCAGACTAGTTAATATAGAATTGTAATTGCATCCACCATAGAGAATATATCACTTTATATTTAATACTAAATCTTTAGAGAAAACCTTGTGCGACAAGCCGTGCTTTATATCTCATAATCTCAATTTTCTCATTTCATATTCGTATAAATACCCATTTATATTCCAATGATTTAACACTATTCGGTGTACGAACTACAGATCCAAAAACTTCATGTTTTGCAAATAAATTCAATTCCTCATTAATTATGTCTTTCCACATTGGCCAATCATTTCTATATCTACACTTTTCAAAAGATGTTGGTTCAAGATCCTTATTTTCTTTCATAATATTGAGCTCTATATTATATACAAAATATTGTTGATGTTTATTTACCGATTTCATCTTTTCCATCATTACATAATTTATTGAGATTTTTTTTATTTTTACTGATTTCAGGTACCTGAATTTCTTTTGAAATGTTTATCCATTATGTCAGGGGTCTCTTCTAAAGTTTTTACTTCCTTATTCTGACCATTTTAAATATTTGCTACTTTTCTTTTTCGAAGATTTTACCTTTAAAATCGATTGGTCTCAATACTTCTAGCGTGCCTTGTCCTACAAGGACATTAATGTTAATAGGAGCATTTGCAATTAGTATATAAGTTTTAGTTATTCTTTTAGGTTAGTAAATACGTCTAGCAATTAATTTATTATATTTTACAAAAAAATTATCTTTTGAACTTCAACTTCATAATGATTTGTGCGAGAATCAAAACTAGATAATGATAATTTATTCTAAGAAATTTTCTTTTGCAATTGTTTATTTTTCTCCCCATAATGTTTGAAAAATTATTTAATCAATATGACAATTGACAAACTTTATCATGAATAAATCTCTTATTAATAATTCTAAATATTTAATTACAAATAGAGATTCGTATCCAACATATATTCCTAACCTCCTTTGAGAACCCATTTTTGTGCATTATAGTGGAGCAATTGAAACATATACCGCACATTCAAAAATTCTTAGATGAAAAATATTTGGTTCCTGATCATAAACCAATTGTATAAAGAGAATTTATAACAACTTGTTTGGCTTGATGCGTACAAATGCTGTTGTATCCAAAATAACGTGCCCCCAAGTAGACATTGAGAGTTTGAATTTCATAAGTAATGACCTTGCAATCAATTGGAAGTGTTTAACAAATAATTCTATTAGACCATTTTGCGTATAGACATAAGCAACAAGCTTTTTAATAATTATTCCAACTAATATGCAATATTAAAAGCTTGAGATGTAAATCCACTAGTGTCATGACCCGGAACTACCATCGAGCCCGTGACAACTGCCGCGATGTCCCGATAGGCTTTCATCCTTTAAGAACGTATCGAGACCTTGCAAGGCATCTTATACCAGTTTTTCGACCCCATTGTGAGTTTCTATGTACAAACCTCATGTTTTTAATCATTTCATTCAATTTTTGACCAAAACAAGGAAAAAGACGAAATTTACTACACATGAGAATTTCGGTTATTTTTCGTCAAAAATTTTGAAATTTGGAAAAAATGTTACTTATGCTTAAAGATTTCATAATTTGCAGTCGGAATTGAAATCGGATATCTAAAACATGAAATTTAAGTAAAATTACATTTAATAGAATAAAATAATAATATTTTATAAAATAGTGTATATTTTTATAAAATAATTTTTATATAGTTATCCGAAAATAATTTTTACAGCGTAAAAGCAAAATATATTATTACGCAATGTAACACAGTTAATTGAAGTATAAGATTAAATTTTACAATGCTAAGTGGGCCCACGATAGAGAAATATGAACTATGAGTTAACCTTTGAGAGCTAAGGTCGTCACCACAAATGCACTTCGTGACAAAATTTACTATCTACAAATGTCTGTGAGCCTGAAATGGAGAAATTGAAGGGGTGAGTTTTACAACCCAATAAGTTAGATAATTACCATCTACGACATCTAAAGTCGAGTAGATGGAGACAATATAAAAACGCAATGCTATCATATAATTTATAGCACAAATTGCACCAAATTTAATACAATTGTACAAAGCAATCTTATTTTATCAAAACACAAAGCTTATGGTTTATTTATAGAAATCAAGCTTAAGCCAAATCTCATACTCATGGACACTTGATCAGAGCGTCCAATCGAGTCCTCCAAGGCTGTTAAAATTTTTTAATTTTTCAAATACAGTCGATCCTTGGCGTTGGCTAAACTCATCTTCACGTGGTGGTTTAACGTGAAGTGAATCTTAACATTACCTCGGAAGTTACCCTACTCGCCTCTCCGACCGAGGTAACAATTAGTCAGGTTTACTGTGCCCCTCCTAAAGGCAGTCCATGGCAACCCTCACTGTAGTGTTTTATTAATTATGATCCACCAACTTTATAAAAATTCCAGCAGCATAACAAGGCCATTTTAATAATAGCTAGCCTACATGACAAATAGCAATTTATGCAATTTTAACACAATAAACCAGCCAAGCAAGCTCACCAAGATCATAAGCCATAATTTCAATTTTAATATATAAACACAGATTAGTATCGGTCTCCACATACTCAGTGTTAAGAAAATCTATTTTTCTCATTTAAAGAATCATTTATAAAATTTAATTTATTTTTAAATCACAGAAGAAAATAAAACTACTTTCGATATTGAAAACGGTAAATTATCCACTCACTAGTTTCAGGAATCCAGAATACTTCTAGTCTCGCTCGTCCGATACTATTTCCTTGCCTTTGTCGGATGGTTCACCACCTACGCGTTACGCACGGCACGAATTTTAATAAATTAAATCAATTAATTATAATTGATTTCAAGCTCTATAATTGGCTGAATAACCGTCTAAACACGGTATCTGACCTAATTCGCCTACACGCGATTAAATTGGCTAAAGTCTCCGATTTAATTCCGAATTGATTTCTTTCAATTTCTATATTCCAATTACACCCAAATTGACTTAATGATTGTGAATGTGATGCTAAACATCAGTCTGAATCACCTAGTGCACCAGTCTGCATTTTAGGCAAACATTTCGATTTTTGCACCAAAATTTTCCATAATTTTTTTACACCCATAATTCATCATAATTCATTTAAATAACATGAAATCTCATCACTTTCAGCAGCCATTTCTCTCCTGGAAATTTTGGCATTAAGGGTTTCAATGGAGAAAAATCATTTGTCGCACTAGTTTTTGTTGTTTTCCATTTCTACCTACCTAATAACATTAAATTACCTTAAAATCTACCAACAAAATGAATCAAAATCCACCCATGAATATTTGGTCAGCAAGGGATCATCATACCCATATGTCAATTTTACATGGAAATGAAAAAAAAATGGATGGGTAATGGAAATCAACAAGAAAATTAATGAATTGTACCTTTTAATTGCTTGAATACTTGATTTTTCCTTGTTTTCCCCAAAAATTTCAACCTAGGGTTCTTTGTATTCTTTCCCCCTTTCTCTCCTTGCTTTGCCGAACCTTTCAAGGGTTCTTGGCTGATTTATTTGGCTATTTATAAGCCAAATAAAATATTATTTAATTTAAACATATTTTAATATTTTATTAATTTATTATTTTTCTAGTCTTCCAAATTGACTTTATTTTTCACCACAAAGTTTTCTTCCCTTATCCAAAGCCTTCATAAAATTTCTGGACCATTCCAAAAATTTTGGTGGTGTAATTTTACAAAATTACACTTTTACCCTCGAAAAAGTGCAAAATTACATTTTTGTCTCAAAAATTGAAAATTGGCCAAAATGCATATTTTTCACTCCTCAAACTCATACCACACTCCAATTTATCAAATTTAATCTAAATTCTCTCGAAAAATTAAATTTGGTCTGCTTGTAGTAAAATTACCATTTTGCCCCTATACTCTAAAATGTACTGAAAATTGAAACTTTTCACAGCTAAATCCTCAAATCATGTTCTAAATAATCTAAATAATTAATCTTGATCAATTGTTGTCAAAATATTTTCCAACAATTCTCGTTTTGTCCTTTAATGGCAAAATTACTATTTTACCATTGTATTCCAAAACTATCGAGAAATTAAATTTATCACTGCCAAATTTCATTTTATGCTCCGATAAATCACATTGTACTTCAAATGATTAATCTTAGTCAAATGTGATCAAAATCTTTTATGAAAATCTCCATTTTGTCCTTAAATGATAAAATGATCGTTTTGTCCCTAATCAGTCAATTTTTCCAATTGACTCCAAATTAAACCTCGAACTCTGAATCACTGTTTTAAGTAATCCCTAGACTGTGAAATCTTCAATTTCACTTTAAAATTTCCTATTTGAACTAGTTCGAAGCTTAATGGACTTATTAGTACCACTATGGGCAATATCGTCATTTAACTAGCTTTTTGGAGCAATTCAATATACAAACATGCTATCCAATGCATGTGAATGACATGTCACAGATAAAATAGGGTCGGGCTTTACAACCAGCATTGTCAAAACAAATAATCTTGATTATATAACTAGGATAATGTGCTTGCAAACGAATGGTTACAAATGTTAAATTGCAAACTGATAATAAACACACATATAACCATCTAGTCAATGCATCGATTAAAATCATAAAATATCTAAATAGTTCATATTGTGGATAAATTAATCCACATATAACTTTGAATATTATTAAAAAGGTAGAGAATTCAATCCTGACTTTAGTTGGTGATAGCTTTATAGTTTATTTGTCGTCAGAGCAAACAACATATAAAATGGTGGTTTTTTTTTTTAGCCATTAAAAATAAGGTGTGTTTGGAAATAACCCTCCAGATAACTTTAACTGTTTTTAGCCATTAAAGTACATTTTCGGACAAAAATGCCCTTAATGAGACATCTTTGTTGTGGGCACTCTGAAACACCCGGACGGTGGAAAATTATGCAAAGAAATTAACGAACATCTATTTTTTACGCAAAACATCCTTTTTTTTTTTTTGGAGAAGCTTGTGCAAAAGAAAATAATGTTGCATGAGATGGTTTTTCTGAATGTTCGGACATGGCATTCAGATAAACCGAACGAGGAGGGGGAGGTGGTCGTGATGAATCGAAAGCTTGGAGCACGATGTGAAACCAGAAATCCTGCTTAAGGAGGTGAATCGAAAGGAGAAAGACGTTAATGCAAAGCACGAAATAGTCGTGCTACAGCAATCGGGACAGGCCATTGGGTTTAGAGTTTGTGAAAGGGAAAATGTGACACGGGAGGGTGCAGAGTTGGTAACAAGCCATAGAGGGGAGCAGTGACACGGTAGGGTGCAGCGTTGGTGACACGCCATGAAGGGAAGCAGTGACACAACATGGAGGGAAGTAGTGACACGACATGGAGTGAAGCAGTGACACGGCAGGGTGTAGAGTTGGTGACACGCCATGGAGGGAAACAGTGACACGATAGGGTGCAGAGTTGGTGACACGCTATGGAGGGAAACAGTGACACGGTAGGGTGCAAAGTTGGTGACACGCCATGGAGGGAAGCAGTGACTCGGCATGGTGCTGAGTTTGTGACACGGCATGGTGCAAAGTGTATGACACAGTATTGGTTTAACATCTGACATGCCATGGTTGTTTACAGAAATCCCACTTACGCATGTCGTTGTTAACATCCCCCCTTGATATAGTAAACTTTATAATTCTCCACTAGCCTAATAATTAATCTGTTTCTCTTGGCCTCCGACCTGTTTGCAATGTCCAACCTTGGCTATTTGAAATCCAGATACTCTGGATTTCAAATAGCCTGGGTTGGACAATTCTTACAGGTCGGAGGTGAAGAGAAATAGATTAATTATTAGACTAGTGGAGAATTCTAAAGTTGAATACATCAAAGGCGGGATGGTAACATTTTTTTCCATCCATTTTGATATGTGATTATCTACTAACATTTATGTGCTTGCAGTTGGATCAACCTACAGCAGCTCCACAACCACCCATCGGTCCTCCTCAGACACACATTCGTATTGAGCCGTCGGTAAGTTTAGTTATAACGATTTATGTTCAAAGTTTCCACATATGTTGATCTAGTAACAAAGTAACTTATGTCATTGCAGTTCACGGAGGTGACGTCCAGTCCACAACCAGCGATGGCTCCGGCTCCGATTCAACCGCATACTGCCAATGAGCTGCCGGTGAGGATATTAAAGTTGTTATATTAGTTTTTCACACGTTTCCTATATGATTATTGAATAACACCACTAATATATATGTTATTACAGTTGACCCAGTCGACAAGAGTCAATGACGGCATAGGCACAAAATGTCAGCTCCGACGGATCATGCGGGAAGTGTCAGAGCTGAAGGCATCAATTAAGTCCTTGACTTTTGCAGTTGAAACGCTAGAGGACCGCATCGTTTCACGGGTTCTAGATGGGCTGAAATCACAAGTACGTTACTCTTTCTGCGCTTATATTTTGCTATTTTAGGTCAATTCGCTATCGAATTTTCACAGTTATCTCATTCTGTAGGTTGGTCCTTCATCCGACAATGCTGCTGCAGGTCACGATGATCTGATGATGGGCAGCATGAGGAGCATGGTGTTAGCTTTCAATCAGAAGATGCTAAGGAGCCGAGGTTGGTGAGGTCGATCCGATTGTGGATACTTTCGCCAGACATAAGGGAGACCTTCAGTTAGTTGAGTCAGTCGTAGAGCATCTTCCTACGTCCGAGGTGATCGTCACGCTTCCAACAGCAGGATCGGGCCAGCTTGCTCAAAGTACTCCCGAAGCCACCAAGTCACCACTATCCTCCAATTACCATCATTTTGTAGCAGCAATTGCCGACCCTACTGAGCGAGCACGGGTGATAATGGCGAGCAAATACCTTGCAAGCCCGTATGTCGACCCCTCATTGAGCCGTCAGGCGGTGAAGGACACGATGATGGAAGCGTACGAAGCCTTCAAGAAGAACCAGTCCTCGAGGTCAGCTTGTAAATATCAATTCATTGTTGTTTTCTATAGAAACATTCATCCACCATCGCTTCTCAAATTCATTTTGTGACATATGCAGGCATAACGTCAAAATTTTAGGGGATCAAGGTGTTGACTTCTTCACATCATTAGAGGATCCACAAGAAGAAATGACAAGTAAACATATTGACGCATGCCTCAGCGTTATGTGTAAGCGGGCGACAGGCCCAAAATCGAAGCATTACACTGCCCGTGCATGCGTGGTTGACACGATATTCTTTGTAAGTTTTTTGCAAAAAATTTTAATTTTTTCTAAGCTTTTCAGTGCATTAAGTCTAAACCAATGCAAAAATTTTTTTCCAAGACACCATCTATATGCTACACTTGGCATATCAAACCAAAGATGCCCGGTCGAGCATGCAAATTTCAAATGATTTACGGGGGTATGTGGAGGGTGAAAGGCCGACATACGGCAAGAAATGGAAAGAGGTCGATTTCATCCTCGCTCCTTGCAATGTGAATGGGCATTGGGTGGTGGTAAAGATCGATTTGGGAAAGTGGAAGATCAAGGTGATGGACTCCGCAACAACTTTGGCAGCGAAGGATAACGGAGTTCATGCGAAGCAGATGAAGCCACTTACGACAATTTTTCCAATCATCTGCCACCAAGCCGAGTATTTCAATAAAACACATCGGAAGAGACAGGATTTGACGTCGATGCCATTGGAAATTTCTTTGCCCAGCCCTTCAGTGCATCGGCAAGAGGATAGTGTCAGCTGCGGCATGTTTATGGTAAGCTACATTGACGCAATGTTGCAATCGAAGCCGATAAGAGTTAAGCAGAATATGATTGTAAAATTGCGTATCCAATATGCACACGAAATTTTTTCCAACAGCTGTGCGAGCTAACTATTAACATATTGGCAGTTAGTTGTATAATTTTTTTTCCTACAGAATACAATTTAGAGATAAATTTTTTGTTATATACACAATCATAGGAAATAGAATCATTTTTTTATTACTCACTTCATTATATTTTTATACAGAATAAAATTTTTTTGTATAGACAATTAATTTTATACAGGAATACATTATCTTTGTTAAGTAATTTTGTATCCTTATATTATATTTTTTTCTATCGCAATTTAGTAATAAGTCAGCGTCTGACAACATTGACAATATGCACTCAGCGTGTCACCACCATGTCTGCATGCGTCTAGCGTGTCACACCCAGTATGCATGCAGGTGGCGTGTCACCACCAATATCTTCATGCAGGTGGCGTGTCACCACCATGTCTGCATGCGTCTGGCGTGTCACACCCAGTATGCATGCAGGTGGCGTATCACCACCAATATTTGCACTAGGTGTGTCACCACCATGTCTGCATACGCCTAGCGTGTCACCCCCAGTATGCATGCAGGTGGCGTGTCACAACCAATATCTGCATGCACTTGGCATGTCAACAGCACGTCTGCATGCACTTGGGGTGACACTACCATATCTGCATGCACTTGGCATGTCACCAGCAAGTTTATGTGCACTAGGCGTGTCACAAAAATGTCTGTATAGAGTCGGCGTGTCACCAACATGTTTCCATGCATTTGGGGTGTCACTACCATATCTGCATGTACTTGGCATGTCACCAGCAAGTCTATGTGCACTAGGCGTGTCACAAAAATGTCTGCATAGAGTCGGCCTGTCACCAACATGTCTGCATGCACTTGGAGTGTCACTACCATATTTGCATGCACTTGGCGTGTCACCAGCAAGTCTATGTGCACTAGGCATGTCACAAAAATGTCTACATAGAGTCGGCTTGCCACCAACATGTCTGCATGCACTTAGCGTGTCAGCAGCACGAAAGGGATGCCGTGTCACTGCTTCCCTCAATGACGTGTCACCGACTCTGCAACCTGACTTCTCACATTTTTACCCTATCACAAACTGTAAACCAAGGTGGACAATTGATATAGTTTTGCAACGTCGTTTGTAAAATGAGTAAAATTCTCTTATGTATATTGAAGCGATTTGCTTTAAGCAATAATGTAATGAATGTATTGGCTTTACAATTGTCGAAATGTAGAGTAACATTGTTGTTTTTTTATTTATATATGCTGTCCAAAGATTAGACAATTTACATTCCATACTATACCACCATGCATGGTGTGGCTAAAGTCAATTATTGACAACTTTTATGCCTAGGCAATGCTATTATAATACACTGGTTTATAGCAAATATCATTATTCAATACAAATATCAATGGCCAAGATTGAAACAGTTCGAATCAAACCCTAACAAAGCAACAGATAAATTGCAGTTAGTTAGGCCCCGATAATATGTCTTCATCCACAACACACACTACATTTTCAGACATTGTCGTTCAGATTGGACAGTTGTTGTGTATATGACCGGTTTCTCTGCAAATTAAATACGTTTTCGGTTGATGCACTTTTCGGGGCGTTGATTGACTTCGAGATGGTGCCGGATTTGTTGATGGGTTTGCAAATGGAGATGGGCAATTCTGTCTGTTGTGCCCGTACATCTTGCATTGCGAACATCTCCGTGCTCGACTGCCTTCACCAGCGGATGGAATCCTTCTCCTTCTAAGTCTTCCTGCTTGGCCTCGCCAAGGTGGTGGTAAGACGATAATTTGTTTCACATGCAGGGAGATGTCCCATTCACTAGGATGCCCTACTGGGCGAATGGACCCCGCATAACCCTCCACCCAAACGATTGTCTTGTAGTAGTCGGTGCAGAAATCAAAGGCTTCACGTTTGCATTTACTGAAAAATACAATGAACCCAATATTCAAGCAGAATATAATGCTATGTTATGTCAAATTAAGGATCAAATAAGAAATAAAAAAAATATAATTTGACCTTATTGCTACAATGGCATGGCTGCATGGCAGTAAATCTTTTTGGAACTCACAGCATGAACACATCTTCGTGGACAGGTTAACAAGTTCGTCCATCTTCCCGTCTTTAACTTCAAACTCCACTCGATTGATAGGCTTCACTACAAAGTGATGTGCATCATTGAAGCGTTTGCTCAATTGCCTAGCAACCCAAGGGCTGAGGGGTGTGGTCACCTTGACAGCCTCCTCGTACCGATCATGGAACCAACGCTGGAACATGTCTCGTATGAACTCGATCAAAACAGTGATTGGCATTTATCTGGAATGCTTTAAGCAGGAGTTAACACATTCGGCAATGTTCGAGGTCATCATTTGGTATCGCCTTGTCGGTGAACATGCAGGTGCCCATCTCTCAGGGCCTATTCTCAAAAGATCAGCTCTCGTATGAATCTGCTTGAGCTGGTTCATATGTCTGTTGAATTCGAAAATCTTATAGCAATTTCGAGCAAGGGTGAAAATCATAGAAACGTCACCACGCTTGAACTTGTTTTTAAAGTTTTTCTTCAAATGGTAACTGCATAAACCGTGGTGCGCTTCTGGGTATGCATTTTGGATTGCTTTCTTAATGCCGAAATGCTTATCAGAAATGAACATAGTATTTTCAGGACAACCAACTACATCACGTAGCTTGATGAGAAACCACGTCCACGAGTCTTCGTCCTCAACATGGCCGATGCCAAATGCAACTGGATATACACACTCGTTCGAGTCTTTGCATACAGCAACAAACAGAACACCCTTGAACCTGCCTTTCAGATGTGTTGCATCAATTGCAACCGTAGGACGCATTACATCCCTAAACCACCGAATACAAGCCCCGTATGACCAGAAACAATATTTGAATCTTTCAGCCTCGTCAGTAGCCACTGTTGTGACTGTGTCAAGATTTTCTTGTTCCAACATATAAAAATATGAGGGTAGTAGTTGAAATGACTCTTCCGGGGGACCGAAAACAAGCGTCTCCGCATACTCCTTTACTTGCCAAGCCTTACCATACAAGCATTCCAATCTTCACTGAACCCTTATCTCACCAATTATGTCATTAAGTCTCAACGCTACTCCATTAGCCCGAAGCTTGGGTGCCAAAAGTTCACAATTATCTTGGCACTCGCAGATGGAAATCGCCCTTGCAACCCATCAACAGTACATGTGTGTACTTTGTGGAACTTTCGAACTTCCCAATACCCTCCTCCGTCAGGTAACTTCCTTGAACAGACACTGAACTTGCATGCCTTGTCTTTGCAACCAACCTCGTAACGACTTTTGCATGACCTTTTCACTCTTATCCCAAACTGCTCTTTTAAAGCCAACATGTTCAGAGCTCGTTTCAACTCCGCCTTCGAGGAAAACATTCTTCCTTTGTATAAGCGATCATTGGGACATGTGGACTCCTCAGTGCTAATTATTTGGAAAGAGAACCTTTCTGCACCTGCAATTCACCACGTAGAAGATATCCCTTCATTTCGCCTTTTTTGATAACTATTATCGAGCATTGTATCAACGGAACGATTCTCGTCCTCACCAGCGATGGGGTTATTGTATATAGGATCATCACACTAAACATTTCCAACATCAAAACCTTCAACAGGTTCCGTTTCACCTTCAACATTATTGCAAATAGGAATGTCACTGTCATAAAGGCAGTCATTATCTGAATTGTCATGATCCTATTCGTCAAACCCATCACTCGAACTGTCATCAAATATATCTTCACTGTTAGCAAACAAATCCTCATTTCCCTCATAACATGCAGCATTATCCTCCAGCGTCGCAGTGTTAACATCCAACGTCACAGTGTTGTACTCACGTGTCGTGTTCTCATTTGAAATTGGAATTACCACTCTACCGTTTCACCCAATCGATGTATTCCTTTAGCAGCAGATCCTAATTGGTTTGATGCACATCCTGATAAAAATTGTGCACCCAACTCTTCTATCAATGTCCTCTGGTTACCGGGCTGTACAAACTCCTGAGGATACCCTAACTGCGGGTTACAGACCGAATGCTCTGACATATGTGAAGCATTGTAAATCTGATTCTTATTGAGTTGATTACCATGTTTTTCAGCTTCTTCATGTGACATAACATTTGTTTCGGGTCTCTTAATGCTGACATACACAGTCGGAACATTCTTCTGTTCTAGCAGAATTAATGCAACATCCTCATCATCCTTGATAATTGGCCGTGATAGCTCCCCGGGTGTACTGATCAATGCATGCAACTCAATATCGTCAATTTCTGAGTTTACCCTAACAACATCTTCAACCAGCTTCATCAAGCCCGCAAACGACAAATCACTCCTAACCCCCCGCATTCGTGACTCACCACCCTTGTACATGCCATCCACCCACTGACCACCGTGTCTTATCACAAGTCACAAAATTGAAACCCCACTGAAATTTTGAAAACAAAAATAATTATTTAATTTACTTAATTATTTAATTATTTACTTAATTACATGGTGGTGACAGGCCAAGTATATGCATGCATGCTGGTGACACGCCAAGTGCAGGCAAACATGCTGGTGACACGACAAGTGCATACATGCATGCTGGTGACACGACAAGTGCATGCATGCATGCTAGTGACACGCCAAGTGCACATAGACATGCTGGTGACACGACAAGTGCACATAGACATGCTGGTGACACGACAAGTGCATGCAAACATGCTGGTGACACGTCAAGTGCACATGGACATGCTGGTGACATGACAAGTGTATGCAGACATGCTGGTGATACGTCCAGTGCACATAGACATGCTGGTGACACGCCAAGTGCACATAGACATGCTGGTGACACGCCAAGTGCACATAGACATACTGGTAACAACTCTGTGCAATGTTTCTAATCCGTCTTCTGATTTACAAAAAAAGTTTCACAAATTTATGTGTTGCAGCAATGAACCCAAAAACATACCTTGATGTCATCTTCGTGATGGGGTTTATTTTTCGAGAACAATATGGTCAAATGGCGAGAGATAGACCACGACACGAAGACGATGGTGCTTAACATAGAGTTGACAGAGCTCACACAGTTCAGAGAGCTGAGAGAGCTAATGACGATGGTGCTGAACACAGAGTTGATACTGTTCAGAGAGCTGAGAGAGAAAGATGAGCGAGCACAAACAACTGAGCATTAATTTTTAATTTTTGAAAGATGGCGAGAGGCAGATATCGACAGCTTAATTTGCCACAGTGTTTTTTAAGGGCATTTTCGTATGCTCATGCTTCTTTTTGGGTAGAAACAGATAGCTTTATTTTGGTGGTTACTTTTGAAATCACCTTATAAGGAGGGTTATTTCTCACAATTTCCTCCATATAAAATTCATTGGATTGAAAAATCTTATGGTTTTTCAATGAATGATCATATAAATTTTCAATTATTTTTTTTGTATCATTATTGATCCAAGATGGTCCAACCGATCATGCCAAACATTAAAATCAATAGTAAACTTCTAATTTACTATGGGTTTCAATTATTCTAATATTTGTGTAGTTTAATTTAGAAAACAAAGCGAGTAACTTTTTTAACATACATTTCCTACTTGAGATAATAGATGTAAGATAAAGGTATTAAGTGTCTCTTTCATTCATTGTCTCAATATGATATCTATCTGACGAATATCTTTAAAACTTAATAAACTTCTTTGAAACTTAATAAAAAAATAATACATCTTCTATTACTTTATTCCTCAAAGTAGTAAAATATTAGTTCTTCTAGAGCCTTCAATTAATCTTGAACTACCAAATATTGAATTAACATTGGCTTTTTTTTTTTGTCAAGTATGAAAAATATTTCTTTTATTTAAATTTAATGTGTATTATAGCAATGTCTACTAGACATATATTTACATCATAGATCTTGGATCTAATAATATGAATATCCATACTTTTTTTTTCAATAAAATAAGATATATACAATAAGAAACTTACAAGTTAACATAAAAGAATATTAAATATAGAATTAAAACGCATAATAAGAACATATCATTTAAATATAATGAAAACATATTAAAGCATTTTCATAATATAGTTATAGTAAATATACCAATTACTATTAAGTTCATTTTCATATATTTCTATTACCAATCAAATGATCAACTCCTTTTTCAGGACAAGAAAATTAATAATAGATATTTTTATTATCAATCATGTAATCAATTCCTCTTTTAGGGTGGACAAATATCTTGATGTGCTATATCAACTTAGCCATAATTAAAACTATCACAAGATGTTTTAATTTTCAGTGATGCTTGATAAAATTTAAGACGTACAACAAGTACATGACCAATGATCTTTCATGCCACATCAATAACATTACGTTTTCTGTATTCCTTTTATTCTTTTCATCATTTCTCCACTTCTTGTGGATTATAAGTATTTATCCACTTTTTGATGGGTCGTCCACTTTTTGATGGGCTATCCACTTCTGATGTGGGTTAGTGGGTTAAGGTATTCATCCACTTTTGGTGCGTTAAAAGTATTTATCTATTTGTTGTAGGTTACAAGTATACACCTATTTTTAGTGAGTAATCCATATATGATTGGTTATCCACTTCTTGTGGATTATCCATTTTTTAGTGAGTTAAGACATCCATCCACTTTTGATGCTAAAATTATCTATCCAATTTTAGTGGTAAAATTATTCTTAATTCATATGATAAAATTATCCATCTACTTCTGATGGTAAAATTATAATTAAAATAATGATAGTGTAAATTATTACAATCATCATAATTAAATGATGTTGCATTCACTTCAAGGAATGGATAAATTTATAATTATGACCATAATTATTAAATGATGTCGCATTCACTTCAAGAAATGGAAAAATTTATAATTTTTTATTAGTAGCTTGTTTGTCACATTTACTTCAAGGAATGAACATTTATAATTTTATTAATAGCTCGTTTTTCATATTCACTTCAGGGAATGGACATTCATAGTTTTTCATTAATAGTTATATAATAGCAAATTCACTTTCCAATCAAGGAACAAAATATATACTACATAATAGTAAAATTCATATTAAGGTTTGATTTTTAGGGAATGGAAATACTAAAAAGATATCAAGTCACTTACTTGATTTTTTTTAAAATTAGAAATCAAAATCCAATCATTGAAATCCTTTTGAAGTTTGAAAATGATGAAAACATAATAATTTTAAAACCTAAGAAATCATGGAATCATAATGATAATGTGTTATGAAATAAATCTAAAAAGAACAAAGTGTTTAAAGGGAAAGAAAGTATTTAAAGGGAGTAAGAAGATCTTATTCAAGTATGTATTTACAAATGAAGTGATAGACCTATTTATAGGCTAACAACTCCATGAATCATAGTTCTAATCTAATTCTATCTAGGTGTTCAAATCATATTACATTTCTTGTATCTTGCCTATTGGGCTATTTGACTTGGTTTGCACTTCTTGTATCATAATATAATGGACATTCACATATTTGTTTCAAAATAAAAAATATAGATACTTAATTGAATGAAAAAAATAAATAAAACTTTATTTAATTTTTCAAATAATTTTAAAATTTTTTAAAATCTGGATGATTTTTTTTATCCCTTAAAAATAACCATATTTTTAATCTCAACTACTTTTAGCCAAAAGAAAAGATTTTTGAATAAAATTGCCCTTAATGAAATCTCTTTATATTCAAATTACACGATCTAAAATTTGAATCGATTTAGAAATGGCAACTAAAACAGCTCCACCAAGAGGAAGTGCAACTGTAGCTGCACGCATGATGAAGAGAAAAACGACAAGAGGTGTGACCTCTGGAGGTTGTCGGGACTACGCTTCAGTTTTACAGAGATGATGGACCAAGACTCAAGATCTCCTCAAATGTCGTGCTTGTCATGAGTATTGGTTTCATTACTTAAGTTCCAATCTGTTGATTTTCAATTTTGCTTTGATGGATTTGATTTCTCTCTTTTTTCTTTATAATATCAATATATTTTAATTTTTTTATTAAGAAAACAAATAGAATAACCAAAAACCTAATTATTCAAATTAGAAGATTTTGGATAATGTCTTTTTGTCCAAATCCATTGTTTACCTTCAAGAGTTTACGTCTTAATGAAATACAAAGATAGAAAATAAGTTACATGTTATGTTTAAAAAATACTATTATTACATGCTATGTTTAAAAAAATATTGTTATAGTAGTAAAAAAGTTGTTACACGATTAAATTTCAAGAGTTTACATTGTAGTAAAAATACGAAGGAACAAATTACATGTCATATTTAATAACAGAAAGAAAAACAAAACAACATTGCAAGCCTAAGCAGATGTTACACGTTTCAGCAAAAGATGTTACACACTAAAACTTTAGCACCATATGTTACATTCCAAGTCCAGAGCACCAAAACCGAAGCAGAAGATGTTATACGCTAAGGTCAAAGCTTCAGTACCAAATGTTACACTCCAAAACTTCCTTTTTCCTATTGATGTTACACGTCAAGACATAAATCACTTTATTACATGCTAAGGTGTGTTCTACTATATTTGAATAACTGAAAAACTCAACACCAATAAACCTAAAAATATGTTATTACTAACCATGCCATGCTTTTTGATCTGTAGATCGACAATAGATAATTTTGTGAATGTAAACTAATAAATTTAAAAATATGTTATTATCTTCCATACTATACTCTTTGGTTTATAAATCAACGATGATTTGGCAACATGACAAGAGATAGAAAGAAATGATGATGGTAGTAAATTTAGAGAGAACTAGATGAAGAGAGAGAAAAATAAAGAGCACAACAAAATGAAGAGTATAGCAACGGAATGGTGTGAAGTAATCTATTTTAAAATTAGAAAAAGATCTGACGCGGTGTAATTTGACGGAATGGTGTAAAAAATATGACTTTTTTTATAATCCTTCCCAACGACTTAGGCCATTAAGGTAGACACTAGTATCACTGTATGAGTTTTTGACTGTGGTATATATAAAGATCCAGCTAAAAGAAGAATGTAAGCATTTGGGCTGTAAAAAGTGAATTAGGGGTTGGGTCACAGGTAGGTCTGCAGAAGGACCAAACATGGGCCCAAGTGGCCGAAAGATCTTTTCAAGAAGCTCTTAAATGACCTTAAACAAAGGGGAATTCATTGAATGATTTTCACCAAGAATTGAAGATAAGGTGAGCTTTATCAATGCCTGTAATGTCTTTGTCAAAACCGAAGTATAGGTTCCTTTACATTTTTACTAGTCCAACAAGAAAACAAAGTTCCTGAGAACTTATCCACCTCGTATCTGGCTTACTCAAAGTAAAATAAAACTCCAAATGAGAATTTACATCATTATATAATATAATCAATAATAAAAAAATCGAGACTCGTGAAATATATATTACCAATGAATATAAATTAATACTCGTAAAATATAAATTTATTTAATCATGTTACCACTTTATCTAATGAGTAAGGACAATAGAATTTTGATCTCCCTTAAACGGGCATGTTTTATTGTTTTAAGTTATAATTTAAAACCTGTAGGAATTCTACTTGTTTAATGTTATTTAATAAAAGACAAGGAAAGAATTTTTATTAACAAATATTACTGTTTTTGGTGGTATCTTAGAACATACTTTGCAAATTGCTATCTCTACTTTTTTTGAAAAATAATAAAAGGATTTATAATATTTAAATTATATTATAAAAAAACACTTCTAATTTCAAAAAAAATTTACTTTTAAATTTGAATCTAAAATTTTCAAACTAGAAACTCTTTATATAAATATATATAACTCAAACTAAAAAAAATTCTTATGTACTTTCAAAGACTTATTTTTATAATTTTTAAATTGAATATTGAAAGTAAAATATGAGATTATAAGATGGAAAACAGCTACGTCATTTTATTTAACTTAATATTCAATTCTTCTCATGGTCCATTCTTGAAAAAAAAAATTGAGAGCATAAAGAAATTAACTTTTATTACTTGTAAATGAAAAAAAAATGATTGAAAATTATCTTTATGATTCGGTGGTGAAATTTTTAATTACACAAATAAGTTTATAAAGTATTTATTACATGTTCAGTTTTTTTGCCACATTCATATGTTTATTTAATAATTATATTGATTTATTAATATTATAATTATAATTTAATAAACATGTGATAATCATATATAATTGACTTAATATTTGAAAGAGTTTTTGAACTATTAAAAAATTTTTAAATAAGTTTTCATTCTTTTATATTTATATTTTAAATCAAATAAATTTTTTTAATTAACAATTGATTAATTATTATTAATCAAAATTATATTTATTATTTTAATAACGTGATATCAATATGACATGTCATATCATCTTTAATTATGACAAATCAACATTTCATATTAATTTTACGTCAACATAAAATATTTAATCAATTATTAATCATAAAAATTTATTTAATTCAAAATAAAAATAAAAAAAAAATCACTCAAAAACTTTTTTAGATATTTATATCTAAATGTTTATATTCTTATAAATTTACTTTAAAAATTTACGGAAACAAATTCAAGCAAATTAACCATATGAAAGGGATGGTCGTTCGGGCCCTAGGGGGGTGATGGTCATCGTTAGTGCGTCGTGGCCAACAAGAAAAAACATTATTAGCAACTAGCAATGGCTGTCAACAAATCGGCAATAATTATAAATAAAGGCAAACTGCTCTACTGCGTACCGGTAATTAACATGTTTTTAACAAAAAAAAAAGGGAAAATTAGTTTATAAGTAATTATTAAATATTAAATAAATAAAGAAAAGCCTAAAACTGGCACGTAATGGGAATGACGAAATGCCGATCTCATTACTCTTTCGGCCGCCCATCTAATGGATTTTGCATTGTACCAAAAGAAGAGTTTAATGGGTTTTCAGCAATCTTTGGTCAAATGCGATGTCAGATTGCCATTAAATTAACTCTGGGCCAAAAATGACAATGAGATAATTAACATGATGAACATCATGTAAGAAAAATCAAACAGAACAATGCAGCCTTGACTAAGTCAAATATAATGTAAGTATGTTTATATACATTTACAAGTATTAATGGCCAACTACCTTCTCATGAAAAATGAACTTATAGTCAAAAAATTATAAATTATACAATTAATATACAAAAGTTGACATAAATTAAAGTGAATACATCATATGTCAATATCAATATAAGTACATGAAAGTTCACAATGACAATCTTATAATAGATAATTTTACGTAAAATTTATAAAATTTATGTTTACATTATTCGTAAAATTTCATATCATCATTATCATATCATTAAATTTAATATCATGTCAATAAAAAAATATCACGTTAATACAGTCAAATGCTGTATCAACATAGATAATAGAAAATTTTTAACACTATTAATTATTAGACTGATATTGTAAATTTTAAAAAATATATGAACTATATCAACTACAAAAATAAAAAAATTAATTACATATGTTGACAAAAATAATGAAAATGGTTGTATCAACTTGCCTCTTTTTTGTCATGACGGATACTATCGTGACCCACAATCGTTATAGACCATAGGTTTAATTCAATGACCTTAATTAGAATTTAAGCTTAATTAATAATTCTTGGCGTAATGGTCTTCTATATTTCGATGTATGGGTACTCTTAATTTTATGTGACTTTATTAAAGCCACAAAATTTTGGTAATGGAAATCATGTTCAATGTCTAAATTATTATTATCCTCACTTACGTGTTCACTAAACCAATAACCATAATCATGTACTAAGATATTTTATAGATTTTTTTCTGCTTCATTTCTTCTTCTTTTCTGAAAGATGAAAGGCTGATGTTATTTTAGGCATATGTTTCTAAATGAAGGATGACTTCTATACCTCCTCCTTCTTCTTCTTCTTCTTTCTCTAGGATAACCCTTTTGGTTCTCATAAAAAAAATTAAAAATAATAATTTAAATTTACTTTCTTAATCCAATTATTAAAGAATTTATTTACTGATTAATAAATAAAAAATAATGTTCAAAATTGGAACTTAAATCCAGAAAAGAACAAAAAATTAGGCTGCCCATATAATTGTATGAGAGAAATGTCACCAGTAGAGATAAGCCATACGAACGTACCATGAGTTAGCAAGTCAAAAACATCCTTATCCACTGAACAAATGTAAAAATAATGTAACATTAATATTCTTGTACAAAAGAAACCCACCGCACCTCATTCACTGTTAAATATATACAACTAAAGTCATTCTCCTGATTTCCATATCCATCATTTTCTTTTCTTTGTTTTTGTTTTCATTTTTGCTTCCCCCACCACCGGCCATGGCTGCTCTCTCAGAGTTCTTCTCCCACCTCTACACCATGACCATAGTCTTTTTCACTCTCTTACTCCTTGAAGTTGTGATCCTTATCAGGTCCGTCACCGGCGGGGTTTGCGCCTCTGAGAAGCGCTTGATCACAACCACACAGTACCTGAAATTCATTGAAGAAAAGAACCCGACGGTTCGTTACTCGAGTAGATCATCGTCGAGGCTGGAGTCAAATGAATGTGCGGTGTGTTTATCGGAGCTCGAAGAAGGTGAAAAAGTTAGGAAATTGAAATGCAAGCACACTTTTCACAAGGACTGCCTGGATAGGTGGCTTCAACAGTATTGGGCTACTTGCCCCCTTTGCAGGACTAAAGTTTTGCCAGACGAGATCGTGGCTAACTACCACAGGCTGCAAAATCAGGTAGAATATGATGGGAGTGATGAAGAGATGATTTTCTTGTTATCTGCCTTACATGGTAATAGTTTAAACAGATTGTTCTGATTTTTATACTACTAGGATTGTTAAGTTCTTATTTAATTATTTGGGCTGACAGAAGCACAGATATTTGGTAAAATATTATAAGTAGAAAGAATTTTATGTGTAATTTTTCTCTGTTTTTTCTTCTGGGTAAATTTTGATGTAGATTTTAGTTGATTTTATGTATATATATCTATATTAGCAATGGCTTCAATTGCCTCTCTGTACCGTGTTTTCTGGGCTAATCTATGCGCCTGTGTACCCCAACTAGCACAAATCCCTCGATTGGAAGATGTGCAGAAATATTTGTACCGTGCGAACCTGTCATCCTTATTTTGGGTATGAAAGTTGGAATGTTTATTAGTTTTAATTCAAAGTGGATAATCAAGAGCCAGAAATAAGCCCACTTCTCATGCATCTTGGAACAGTAGATTGAGGGTTGATGATCTAATTTATGAATCAGCTTGCCGGTAGCTAGCAATGCTTAAATCTCTGCCGAAGTAGGTAGGCTTGCCGAAACCCTATAGATGCCTTTAATATCAATAGCTACCAATTTCTGAAGAAGGTTATTGGTAGGTGAAGACAGTGTTGATTCCTTTTTTCTACTTTGGCGGAGTGAGGGACTGGAGGTTTTGGTGCAGGATTTCTGACACTGACAAATAAACAGTGCTCAGTCATGGCCTAATTCAGAGTCATATCTTCCTTTCAAATCAGATGTGATGCCCCCACTTTCAATTCCATTTCCTTCGACTCAACTATGAAACAAACTACGGATTTACTGTTTTCACTGACCTGCATTTGGATTGGGTTTAGCCTAACTTGTTCAACGCCAGGGATTTTTTGGAAATTACAAGTTGAAAAAAGGTAGAGCAGGGAGATGTTGCGTCTGTACTTCCTACCTAATTTTTGCAACCAGAAGCCTCGTGCTTCTGCTTTGCAGCTTAGCCATATTCTTCCTTAAGATTGTTGGTTGTGCAAACCTTTGTCTTTTCTTTTAAGCCCCTCAAAAAAAAAAAAAATTAAACACAACGACGGCATACCTCATTGATCTAGGAGTATGAGATCATGGTCAGTGGTCCTTAATTAGCATATTGTGCATCATGGATCCCCTTAACGAACAATATTTTGAACATCGTTAACCTGGCTTTTCTCTATATTTTAGCTGTTGAAGGTCAATTCCAGAGGCATATACTATATTGATTGCTATATGTTACATCTAGTTTTGACTGGAGGGAAAAAGGAAGGAAGAAAAGGGTTGAAAGGAAAATGGTGTTTCCTGTCATCTTTTCTCTCCTCCTTTTATAACAGGAAAATAGGAAGAGGTAAGGAAAGTAGGTAATTTTGTTCATTTTTATTCTCAGCAAATTCAATCCCTCTAAACCTAAAGTAGAAAAAAAAACAAAAAAAAAAAGCTCATTCAATTAAAATTAGTAATTTTATTTATAATTTTACCCTCCACCCCTTCTTTCCTTTTTTTTTTTTTTACCTTATAAAGAAAGTAAAATAACCAATTCCCTTTTTTCACCTTTTGCTTTATTTTACCTTAAATAGTATGGGTGGAGAAGATGGAACTATGGACATGCACCTCCATCTAGGAAGTGAGCAAATCTGATCATCAAATCAAAGGATTGTGCCCAAAATGTACGGGAGTTGGTCACATAAATTGTTGCCTCCAGCTTTTAGGGTTTTATTATAATTATAATTATTATTCCTTTCAAAAAAATAATTATAATTATTATTAATCTGTGATTTTGTTGTCGCTCACATTAAATGGCGTAAGTGTGGAATGATAGGTCATATCACTTGATCATCTCTAATACCTTTTATTGGAAAAGTAAAAGAGAATTTTATTAATCACAAGGAGAAATCCTTAGAAGGGGCAAAACCTGCCCAAAGTCAGGAATAGTTTACTCTTAATACAATATATATATAAAATATGGTTACTTTAACAAGTGTTTTTAACACACTTTTGGTAGCCATTCCCCCTCTATTTCCCATCAATTCTTGTCCCATCGTTTGGTATCAAAGTGCAGCACGGAATAAGAATTCCTCAATCATTCTTATTCCGTACTGTAGGGTAATAAGGTTGGCTTAATTGTTCTCGATGTCCCTCTCGGTAATGGCTATTTCATGTCTCATGGAATAGTTGTAATATTATTAATGATAAAAATACCCTCATTCCTACTACAAAATTTCAATTCTGACCATATAAAAGATTTTTGTTTCTCTCTCTTCCTCTTTCCCCTCTCTTTATTAGCCGATCTACCTCTTTCCCTTTTCCGATCTTTTCCTTTGTCGTCGATCTGCCTCTTCCCCTCTTCCGATCTGCCCCTCTTCCGTCGTTCTTCATCTTTCTCTCGGCCGATTTGACGCTCAACGGCCAGATCTAGTCGCGAGAAGCACCGGATCTGGTGCTTCTCGACCAGATCCAGCGGTTGGATCTGGCACTCCACGGCCAGATCCAACCACCGGGGACACCTATCTGGCGTCCTAATGGCCAGATCCGGCCACATGGTGCGCTAGATCGGTGTTACATGACATCGGTCGCCTTTCTGGTTACCGAATTACGGGGAAGAAGAAAAAACAAATAAAAAAATAAAAAAGAAAAAATTATTTATAAATATTAAAATATTAATATTTTATTTATTAAATTATTAATACATTAAATGTTTAATGAATATAAGTAAAAAATAAAAAATTATTAATATTTTAATCATAATAATATTAAATTATAAATAAAATATTAATATTTAAATTATTAATTATTAATATTTTAATTAAATTATAAATTATTATTACCCTAAAAAATAAAATAAAAAATAAATAATCATATATAATAAAGGGTATTTTTATCTTTTTATTTTCTATTCTTTTCTTATTTCAAAGTTATTGTTAGTAATAGACATTCTTGCTCTATTCCATTCACTGAACCAAACAAAGTAATAACTGTTTTTTTTTATTCCTACCTTATTCTATTCCCATAGAATACCTATTCTATTTTATTCTTGTCTATTCCGCGAACCAAACGTGCAGTTAGTTTTTTTTTTTCTTAAGTTCTAAACACTTAGTTAATACAAACCTTTGTGTATATTACAATTATTTTTTGTAATCTGATCCTTCCCATCTTGTCTTTATATTTCATGAAAATGGAAAATAATTTAGATAAATTTATTTGCATTTAAGTTCATAAAGTTTTTTCTTCAAAACGATCAAATAAAAATTAATTTTAAAAATCAAAATTGATAAATTGATAACATGGAATATGAAAATCAATAATATATAAAAAGTTAATTAAAAATATTTGTATTTAAAATTTGATTATTACATATTAAATGCTAAAAATATTGTCATGATTTTTAATAAAATTATCTATATAAATAAAGTACCAAATTTGTTTAATTCTTTTTCCAAATTTTATGGAATAAAACTTTTCAATTTATGGATTTACATTTTTAAGTTTAGATTTTATTTGATCATTTAACAAATTTCTCACAAATTTGACATATAAAAGCTTAATTAAGTCTTATCCTAAATGAAATTGAAAGTAACACTCAAACAGTTAACTTGTTAATTGATGTATGATTTTCTATTTAATAAACAAAATTCAAATTTCTCTTTTTTCAATTAAAAAAAAGTGAAAGTGAAAGTAAAATTTATGAAGAGAAAGGTGCCTGGGCACAGTGAGAGGGTGAGCTCATTTAATGCAAAGGCTAAAAAAAGTGTGGTGGATGAAGATTCATTATATGAAGCCACATTAATTCATCAAGGAAATGGTTAATAATTGATGTCACATTAAATTTCAACATTTTCTGAGGCTTTTTATTGCAAAACATTAATTCCATCATTTTTTTTACTCTCTCTCTCTCTCTCTCTCTCTTTTATTTTATATACAATTACATTAAATACCCCTTGTCTCATTTCAACTTTCAAGAAATTATCTTTTATTTTATATATGCATAATTTATCTAAAAATTTAAAACAAAAGAAATAATTAAATAAACATTGAAAAATGCTCTATACTCACTTTAATAAATGTAGATTGGACAAATCAGATTCTCAATTACTAATCATGCATTACTTTTTAAAAACAGTGATTATGCCTTTTTTAACCTTTTTTGCCTTACTTTTGTATAGCAGCTAAGCCATAGGTGATGGAGTATTACAAAACATAATCATTCTCTCTCCTAGGACAAGGTGACATGACGAATTATTGTGACAAAAAAAAAAAAGGAAGAAAGAAAGAAAGAAAAGTGTAGATGGTGGGTTAAAGGATTAACATAATGATCACATGCGTTAAGCATCATGATTCAATTGTCATAAATTTTTCTAGGTTTAAAAGTTGTAAAAGTTTTGTCAAAGTTTTTAAAATTTGTTGTGCATATTATTATCTGAGACGTATGTCGGTTTTGTAACATTTTCTTCTTTTATTCATTTAAGAAAAAAATTAAATTAAATTTATTGAATAAAAGTATATTCTACATTCACTTATCATTAAAACAAATATTTAATATAATTTTAAAATAGTTTAAAAGTAACTTGATATATATATACTTACAATTTGTCTATTTAATTGTAACAATTTAAAAAATCAATTTCGAATTAGTTAGTTATCATTTTTTATGTAGTATATATCTCAAGCATATAAACGTGCTTGTGAAATTTTAATGTAAATTCTATCGCTAATGTATGAAAAAATATTAATCTTATAATATCGGAAGGGTATTTTTATCCCAATAGAGAATTACATTATATTGTTATTACTAATTGTAAGAGGTAATTTATGAACGGTTTCTATATACTATTTATAAACTAAACATGACAAATTAAAATATATGAGCATTTTAAAAAACAACCTTTAAAGATAAAATATTTTCAAAAATAGTTCTCTTTATAATTTTAACTATTTTTAGTTAAGTTGGATAAAAATATCATTAATGAAATTACATACTATGATGTGACACATCATGTATAAAAATTTATGACAAGCCATGATTAGGTTGTGACACGTCATGTACAAAAACTTGTAACAAGTCATGGTTAGATTGTGACGCGACATGTACAAAAACCTGTGATAAGTTATGGTCAGATTGTTACACGTCATGTTCAAAAACATGTGACAAGCCATAGTTAGATTATTATACGCCATGTTGAAAGAAAATATTATTATTACATGCCATGGTTAGATTGTTACACGCCGTATTGAAAAAAATACTGTTATTACAAGCTATGTATATAAACGTACTATACACCATGGTTAAAAAATATTGTTACATGCCATGTTGAAAAAAAATATTGTTGTAACAAGCCAAGTTGAAAAAAATTATTGTTACACGCCATATTTAAAAATATTTTGTTATATTTTAATGTCTAAAATGTTATTGTTACTTACAAACAAAAACTTCAAATCCTTTCAACTCTTTTCATTTTTTTTATTTTTTTGACAATTTAGTACCGATTAAAGTGTTTCCAACATATTTTCATAAATCAAAATATAATTTTTTTATCTAAAACACCTACTTTGATTAAAAAATTTTTTTTTTGAAAACCTAGGTTAATAAATTTCAAAATTTTAAGTTTATTGATGTTTAGGTCTCGAATTGATTCAATTAAAAACTATTTCATATATCTGTGATTATTTCTATTATTTTAAATTTATCTAAAATATCTAAAAATCGAATTTATCAAATACTCACCCACCCAAGCACTTCAAAACCATTATTTGGTGTCCTGAAAGCGCAAGAAAAAAAATCTGAAAACACGAGAGAGAGAAATTGAAAGCATAGCAAACGAATGCTGAAAAGAGAAATCAGAAGCATAGTAGACAAATGTCGAAGAGAGAAATCAATAAAATTTGAGAGAGTGGGATAATGAAAGAGAGAAATCCGAAATACAAATGAGGAGAAATTATGATGAATGATTTAATTTATTTAAAACAGTTTAAATGGTGTTTTTGTCAAGTCATGGCTAAATATGACTAAAAACAGTTAAATTTATTTTGATTATTATTTTTAAAATTTTTTTATCAAAAAATGGCATTTCTCACAATTATTTCTAATATATATATATATATATATATGGGTGTAAGAAATGTCAAACAAAAAGTAAAGTTGACTCACGTCAACACCATGAATCCATAAATTTCACAAATATGTCTTATTTAATAAACAATTCTAAGGGTGAGAAAGTATACGTTAGATAGGTTAACTTGGACATGCATATGCTAATATTTTCTTTAGAATTAATTATTTTATTTCTTAGAAAGAAAAATATAATATTGAAGTAATTAATTAACTTTTCCGTAGGAGACTGATGCGTCTCCAATTTATAAGGAAGCCCATGTGTAGCTCATTTAAGCCCATTAGTATTGCTATTGGGCTCTCAGTCACTATTATCTCCGAAATTTATATACTTACCTATTTTTTGTACCTTTCGTAGATATATTAAAGGTTTTTATCTATCTATATTTATATTCATAATATATACAGTAGGAATATTGATAAAACTTTATATTATTTGACCATTATGTTTTTAAATTATGTATTTTAATTATTTTCAATTAATAACCCAAATCCAATTCATAAATAAAATTTTTAATTATAGTTAAGAATTCTTATTTAAAGAATATTTTTCTTAATTTAGCTAGTTTGTTAAAACGTAGACACGTTTGTTGATTAAAAAGTTTCTAGTAATATTTTTTTTTAATCTTTTTTGAACATAGAGTGGGCTTAGCCCAACAAGGAAGCTATGAAGTATATTGTCCAAGACATACGTAATACGTCTATCATGGGTACTAACAGTATATTCCAAGGCAAATAAGTCTCTCGTGGGTACTAACAGTATATTCCAAGGCAAACAAGTCTCTCGTGGGTACTTACAGCATACACCAAGGCAGACAAATACTACTAATATATCCTCTGACACGTTTTTGTCTTTTTTCTCCTTTTTTAGAGCCAGCTTTGAGTGCTGTTAAGTGAAAGTGATTGAATTAGGAACAAGTAACTTTCGAGCTTTTAAATGATATCTCGATATTCTTCACATTCCTCCTCTGTTCTCCCAATCACGTTTAACCATATTGTCCTCTTGGGATTGCATTAAGCTTTAGTGGGGGCAACCGCCCAGAGAAAGAGAAAGGCAAGAACTGAAGTAAGAGTGTAAATGATTCAAGTACTTTCTTTGAAAATGACACTTGTATGTTTAATTGGCTTCATTAGATATATATCTAAACTGCCCATTAATTCGCATCATTTCATCTATGAATATTTGAATCATAATTTGTTACTGGATTTTGGTATAGATAAGTCATGTAAAACATCCAGAGATATTGGGATCCCAGTTAGAGGCTAGGATCACATATCATCATAAAAGCAGAAATTTTGCTTCTTAACAAAGATGGGAATTTACAAACGAAAATGACAAAGCGAAATGGGTATTTATCGACAACTCTTTTGGAGCAATGATTTTGGAAATTAAATCGGGAAGAAAGGAGAGGAAAAAAATTTTCAAGCAGAGAAGGCTCCATTGAAAGCTGCAACACCAATCTGGCTTTTTGGTTCTAAAGCCAACTTGACAGCCTCGATTCTTCCCTCTCCAACTTTGCTCTTCATCCTCTGAGCCAAGACTGCCACACAAGAAAGCAGGTCGATCTCCTGTTTTTCAGCCCCAACTTTACTTCTTGAATTCCTGACCCTCCTTTCATACTCCTCAGCAACGAGCATAGCAATATCTGCCATCTCCAACTCTCTGATCAAAACTCAAAAGTCCTGGAAAAGAAAAAACAACAGTGAAAACCTGGATGAAACTATGGACAAAGACTTGCATCAGAGAGAATATATTTATAGGGACCTCGGATGTGGGCAGTTTAACTGCAGGAATGGATAAGGCCGACAGGTGGTGGTGAGTTTCGGGGAATATTTTAATTTATTTTTGAAGTGGGAATCTAGGTTGCTTGGTTTGGTGGTTTTCGGACATGACTTAGTGGATTTGTGGGTTTTTAAATTCCTATGGACTTAGACAATCTACAGGGGGATATCTTGTTGATACTTTAAAGGGTAAAACAACAACCTGTTGAAAGTTGAAAGTTAAAACCTGAGAAACGTGAAAATGGGAGAATCCCTCGGCCCCAGGTTCAAGGCTCTGCCCTTTTTCAGGCGGTTTTTTTTGGCCTACAGTTCCCTACCTATTAGACTGACAGACAGGTGCAACGCATTTTTGACAATCCTGAAGCAAGCAGGCTTCCTTTTACAGTGAACTACTGTTTTACTACTAATTACTTACTTTGCCCATTGCCAGTTCTGTGATAAAAGTATTCGGAGCTTGAATTCGGGTTAATATTCAACAAAATCAAAGCTTTTAAAATTATAATAAATATACATCAGCAAATAAGTTCAAACTACTTAATAATAAAGCAAAACTGTTTTTTCTCAAGGTGTTCAGGATTACTTATTATTGTCCCTAATTAATCATTTTCTTTATCCATTTTAACGTATAAAGATTGCGAAAATTATACTCCAAATAGAGTTTGGAGAAAACTCCAACGTTCTAAAACGCTTGATCTTCACGTGTACTGTGAACTTTTTACCTTAGAAGCAAACTTAACAGCTAAAAAGCACCAAATTTTTACATTGGTTTGATAGGTACCATCAAGCGGCGAAAAGGTATGCGTTCTTCCATGTACATTTCTTTATTAACAATTAAAGTGAGAAATTCCTTGCTCAAAATTGAAGAAAAGTGATTATACTTGGACAATTAGATTAATTTAACCGACAGTAAAACTTTAGTAGGACCTTGTACCGGGCTCAAGAGAACGCTGCTTGCAGGAGCAAGAAAGGGGGGCAATTCCGTTAATTAAAGAAGCAGTAGTTTTTCCGAGTAACCCTTTGGGCAGAACAAAACAACCGAACAAAACCGCTAAAACTTTTCTCGGCGGCTGCCCCACCAATACTTCCAAAGGGCAATTTCGCAAATGGGCTGATGTCAAGGCGTGAAGCCTAGATTTCGTTAAATGGTGGACGGGTGTCTCTCGTTTATTGGGTGGTGATAATTGAAAACAAGGTTGTCACTGCAGTAGTGTTATCTAAACAGCTTTTGGTGGGGAAATTGTTGACGAAAGTTCCAGTAACCTTCCCCGCCGCGTTTAGATACCTAGATAATTTTTTATTTTTTTTATAATTGACGATAAGATATTCTAATTTTATTTTTTAGATAAGAGGTCTTACATTAATTAATAAATTAAATATTTAAATATTATTTAAATAAATTTTAATTTATTTAATTTTTAATTCAAATTAATAGGAAAGAAATATTACTTTTTTAATCTAATGTTATAAAGGGCATTAAGTCCATTTGTAGTTCATTTTCACTCATAAAATATGACATATGAGAGTTAACATGACATAAATTAATTCGATTTGTGCATAAAATTTTTAAGATTTATTACTATCAAATCTTTTATTTTATTTTTTAAATAATAGAATCAAAATGAATATTATTCTAAGTTTTTTTAAAAAAATTATTTAAAAAAGAAGAGGTAAGATTCAATAAGCAAATCCAAATATACAATTAGCAAATAAAAATTAAAAAAAGAAAAATAAGATAAGAAAGTGTGAGAGGGATTTTGTTTTAGGTGGACGGAGGATCATGTTGCTCTAGAGATGGATGAACCAAGTCAACAAAGAAATTTTGCAAGGGAGAGAAATACATACTAATCCCCGTTCCCCCGTAATCAAGATTTTGAGCCTAATTCAGTGGACCAAATCCAAGATTAAAATTAAATCCTAGACAATACGACAATGAACCTAACAATTCATCGAAACATGGCTAGGAATGAACTGCATTATAAGGAAGCACGTCGTTGTCCTTCGAATTCGTCATTTTGTCTTGAAATGGATTGTTTGCCTGTTCCCACATGGCAACCACCTGGTTTGCTCAACCTCGTCAGTCTTTAGGACGAAGCCTAGTCCCCCACCCCATCTCCTTCCTTTCGGCAGTTAGGCCACATGCCGTGGGATTCACCTGGACATTTCGCATTATGGGTTGTTTTCATGGAATCCCAAATAACTATAGCAAAATCCTGCTACATGTACAACTCCACAGAAACTGTTCTATATCCATAACCATCTGCAATCAGTGAGCTCTCTGGAAAGGCTGTCTAACTAAACCCTTCGAAATCCAATCCAATCCGACAATACTTGAATAACCAGGAATTCATACCTGATGCATCCATAGCCTAAAGTGATTCAACTCGATTTCGATTCCCTCTGAGAGTACAAGCACCAAAATTTCAAGCAAACCTAAAGAATCAATTCATCCAATCCATGTTTATCATGTATAGCACATACAATTTGCAGGGTAACATGGTTTTATGCGGAATATAACATGTTAAGTAGATATAAGGTCATCGCAAGTATGCCACAGTGAAACCATAGGACATGTAGCAACAAAATGTAAAGAGAGAGAAGGTATATCAGCAAACATATAAATCACCATATTCAAGTTCTGGTAATACACAAACAAAGGGTACAGATTACAGAGAAGGGATCACCAACACCCATTAAATGTGAATGAAATAGGTTACATAAGGAACCACTCTTGGGATCTCTACGAGGTTACTAATATTTGGCAGGAAACCATTAGCATGGGATGTCTTTGAAATATGTGTTGTCAGTTATTACTTATCTTACCATGTTCCAAGTTTCCTCACGGAAGTGAAACTAATGGTAACCATTACAGGAATGTGAAAACAAAAAAAAAATTAAGAATTCACATACTTCTAACTGAATGATATCGACAACATTTATAAATTTTCTTGCTTGATAACTGCATAAAACTCTCTGTTGGAGTAAGTGGCTTCATAAGCCTGCGGTGAAGACTGACCTACCAAAATAGGGAGCCAGTCCATCTTTACAGTATGTTGTTTTTGCCAATGACAAAATATAATTCTAAACTCACAGAAGGCCAAGAGTTTTCAGCTGCTGGATATGCTCAGGTGGGAGAGGAGGAGGAGACCAGTCAGATCCAGTCATTTCACCATCAACATCCTCAACAACATATTCCTAATAGAGTACACAAATCAAAATTATGTTAAACTGTACAGCAATTTAGGGAAAAAAAAAGGAACAAAAAAAATAGCCACATTTTTAAAGAAACAAAGAGTGATGCAGCATATTCAAATTATATTTTAGGAGATCATTTTTAAAATCTTAGAGATGAAACAATTAAAAGGATGAGAATCAAATGGATTTCTCCCAGAATCTCCTTCATCTAAGTTTTGCAAAATGATCAGTAAATAAGAAACCAGCGTCAATTGACCCAAAGCATTATTGACATACTTCACATTAACACGGAAACAAGTTAAATGTGGAAAGAGAACCTAAAGTGTATGAGTATTCTTGCCAGGTGCAGTGAAATGTAATATATCTTCTTTTTAACACATTTAACATTCTTATTTTTAAACAAAATTTTCTGACAAGCCTGCAATAGGACCTTCAATGAAGCTTTTTGCCTATCCCATCATAGAAGCCGTTAACTCAATAGAACTTTTAACCATAAAACAAACGGGAACAAATTGAAAATATTCAGTCCTTTTCACTTTTCAGTTCAAGTCTTCTATAGAAGCGGGTTTATTCATCTACAAACTAGGACCTAGAAATTAACTCCCTCAAAAAGTTTAATTGGAACTAATTGGTTTAATGCCCCAAAGAAGATACAGCAGTACATGAACAAAAGCTGAAGACAAGTCAGAGCAACTCACCTTTGTCAGCATTCTTTTTGCAAGTATGTGATAGTGCCGCTGCCAAATCCTTTGTCCAACCATTGTAGCAACCAAAACACTGTAAAATATACCAATCACAGTAAATAGTCCCAGCACAATCAAAGCCATTATGAACAATAATGGCAGCCCTGCTTCACCAGCACCTCCTAGGCAACCACATTCAGTAGCAGCACTAGCACAGCTTTCAAAGCATGTAGTACAGTCAGTCCACATACAAAGAGTGCCAGGTAAATGGCAGTCTGCACACATTCTGCAAGATTTAGAAAATAAACAAATTAATAAAATGATCAGTGACCCCTTATAATCACACAACAAATTACTTAGTAAATGATAAATATATGTACTTCATCCACATCAGTAGCACCACTTCAATAGCTTATATATCATATAATGAGGAGCAAAAGCAACCGGCTCTTAAACAAATCAGATCCCCGTACCCGTCAATACATTCAGACTGTTTAAAGTTATTTTCCATATCCCCAGGAACCCAGTTCAATGTCAGGAGAGATAACAATGGTAACCCCATAACACAAGGATAACAATGAGAGGAGCACAGGGAAGGGAAGGAGGAAGAGAAGTGGGAGGGTTTAGAATTAGGTAAATTAATACAATGAGTAAAAACAAAGGCAATAAGCTTTTCAAACTTGAAGTGCAATACAGGAGAGACTCTTCTGAACTATGCAGACAACACATAATAGATAAATAACAAGCCACACATAACAATAAATAAATAAAGAGCCTAAAAGGAAACAGGAGAGCAAACAGTGATGAGTATCAAAAGGAGAAGGAAAAGGGTAAGCACAAATGCATCAGAAGATACAGCAATAATTACAGGACAAAACATCCAAAGACATCATCGGTTAGAGGCATCTTTTATGCTCCAACGAAGAACATGTACACAGCAGCACAATAAACCTTACGAAGAAATAATAAAAAAAAAAAGCCTGGTCAGGTGATTTGTGCATATTTAGAGGATGTTAAAATAACACCTGGGAAGAGGTTAAAGTGGAGTTCTTTTTGTGTCAGAAAACAACTATTAGCTAACTTAGAAAGGATCGCTAATCTTCATCTTTGTGCTGAATCAATAAACAAATAAATGACACGTCAAATCAGCAAGGAGAAAAGGGGGGATTAAAAAAGATCATTTGATGTCTCCAAATATATAAAAATTGACAGTTTGAGCATACATTTCCTTTGAAATCAAAGGAAGCCTACCAGTATATCTATGCAATGAGTAAGTGAATTGCATATTGCACGGTAATGGGTGATTGATTAAAGAGATGGAACATAGTATAACACATGCAAAATATTTTAAACACTATGATGATTATGAAGAATTTGGTGCAAACTGCCACTTGCTTTTCACATATTTGTGCATGTTTAGAGTGCAAATTTCCACACAAGCATATATATCAATCATGAGATAAACATGAAAGGTGCTCAACTATATCAATCACGAGACATGAAATCCAACAGAGAAGGGGTAGGGTGGAAGAGAAAGAGAAGATGAGGTAGATGATAAATCACAGCAGTTGACCTGTTAAAGTAAAGTATGTGCTAATTCATTCTCCTTTAGCGTATTGATACATAATTGACGAAGTTTTAGTAAAGTATTGATGAATACTAATATATCAAACTGAAAGTATAATTCACCAACTTCCATCAGAGATTGCAAGAATGCAGCAGTCATACCCTGGCTGACAGCAACAGAGACATAATTCTCGACAAGGCTGAGCCAAATCATTACGGACTCTTCGATCATAACATGTAATAAAGCACCCTGATAGCCCCAGCAAAGCAAAAAATAGTAATGCTCCTGTATTTAACAATCATTTTGTTAATTATCAGCAACAGAGACAGCACCCAATCTGGGATAATGTCATATTCACACAAGTAAAAAATTATTAAAGGATCAAAGCGAGCTAATTGCAAATTTTCTTCAAACATTGTAGTCAATTTACCAAGTAGTGTTTGTCAAATTTCAAAGAAAGAAATCCACAGCAAGTTTTGGATGACCAGATGTCATGTAAAAGACTATAAAAACGACAAGCAATCCCTAAATTTTGTTCGCATTGGTACTTTAACCAACTTGGAGCAGAAAATGAAATCATCACTCAAATTTTAGTGAATAGAGCTTGACACCAAAAAATTTGATGATACCTTGCAAAACTTAAGGTCATAAACAATATTTAAAATCTTCTACGTATATGAAATTACTATTGCATCACTAAAGACCAAACTAAGGCCTTTTCCACCCCTCTGAGCTCAATCTTAAAAGTTCATTTTTTTTGGATTACTAGAATTGTATTTATCCAAGAAGCAGGGGAAAACCAGTTATTAAAACAACATAAAAACAAGAAAAAAGAAACTTTAGTGGCTACCCCTTACAACAATGTTCCAATTATTACATTAAAACCTCATCATTGGGGGAGTCAGGCAATCTAATAACACCACTTAAATGAATCTTTACATAAAAAATAATAAAATGCAGAATAATATCTGAGCCAAACTTCTTCAAGTTTCAAGCCCTCCGGCTATGATACATGTATACTGACCAGGCCACTCTTAATAAGATAGCAGCAAAAGGCTTGCCTTTAAAGTGAGCAAGAATTCACTCAAAACTCTTCTTGCCAACAACCAATCCCAAAAGTTATTTCATAAACTTCCTATATATCTTTTTTTCACTTCCTCTGCAGCAAACTCAAAAATTTTTTCAGCATTATGCATCATGACAAGACTTCATTGTCTTAGCATTGCATTCTACAAATGCTTCAACATGGGCCAGAGTAAATAGTTTTAGATTGCATTTTCATGATAGAAATTAATTTATAACTATCACGAGTACAATTTGATTCCCAAATTTAAATTTAAAAAGAAAAAAAAGTACGGGTCAATAAATTTACTGCTGAGCTAAATAAAGAAGTAATCTTCTTTACTTTACTTCTTTACTTTCAAATAAACCACTTTTCAGGAAATATGGTATGCTTTAGCTCACAATCGAGGATTCAGCACTAACTATTATCCATCTAATAACACAAGACGATCCTAAACCTCCTATGTAAAGGCAAGTAATTACTTCCAATATTACATTTACACATTACGAACCGCATAAGTTTTTTCTCAAACTAACGGAATTTGATACTTAAATTCCATAGAAAGTTTACTAAGGGAAGCAGCACTGTCCAATAAGAAAGTTTGTGAAATATTACACAAGATGCTTCGCTGTGCTACATTATTAACAATTCTTTTAGAAGATATATTAAAACAATCCATTTCCTCCTACATATATCAATCAATGACCCAAATCATGAATTGAAACCACTATGATTTAGAAGGAAACTAAAACAAACTGTATCATTTGTAACACACATAATCATGATATAACTTCAGGTTCTAGAGATTTTACCACATATATAGTAGAAACTTAGCTCACTATCAAAACCCCATGCAAGGCGGAGCCATGACTGCTGGTAACTGTCAATTAAATAGACCAAATATGCCAGTGAAGCAATGACCTGAGCATGGAAAACAAAAGAACCAGTCATTATACCTAAGAAACATATTTTCTATTGCTGAAGTAAGCTAACAATCAAGAACTGATTACATACTAGTTGAACAGCCAGAAATATGGACAAAATGTCTCTGGTCACAAAAAATCGGAATTTCAGGGTTCGCCATTTCCTATCAGCGGCAACATGAACTCTCAAATGATAAGGAGCTTTACAGGTTGTGCAATGAGCAAATGCAAACCCTTCCTGCAAAGGAAAAAGAAATGACATTATGAGATATGGTAGCTAGGAAGTTGGAGAATAGTGCAAAGCACATGAAAAACACACACGCATATAGAGATAACAAGCTAGCACCAATGCCCAATTCCCTCCTTTTGACTGGTTATCATTAAATGCGTGTGTTCTGTGTGTAGACAGATACATGCGCGCATAACCAGCGAAAACCAACTTTGTCCTGTTGACTGGTCGTATTTTGAGGTAGGTATTCTTCAAATACATAAGCAACATAGGTTAATGAATAAATTAGTAAAGAAAGAATTAATTTCATATCAACGGTTGTCTTGTTGCATGTTTTTGTAAGTCTCCTGCTACTGTTCAAACCATATATTTATCTTTCTACATTTCTACTTTGTCTCTGATCTTGGCCAAGGTAGATCCAAGGATATCAGTTTTGGAGTGAAGTAATATTCAACTATTAAGGCCACTTTGACAGATACCAATTTTTTTATATAATCTAATATAGCTACATTTCTTGAAACTCTATTACAATTTAGCAAATCATACTTGAGTTAGGATGATTATTCAGTGTTTGGATTTTGGAGTTATATGCTGATCTTCAGGCAGTTGAAGGTTTACTGCACCAAGTTCACCAAATTTCTGTTAGGACAGCATAGGAAGCTATCACAGCAACAACTACGATTACAGTAGAGGGGAAAAACTGAAACCATTTATTCATATCTGCTGAGTAAGTTAAAACTAAAAATCAAATTGAACTTAAGCATTGGGAGGTAAATCAGTATACATGGTATTGAACCATTGATAGGAAAAACTTTACAAAGAATAGACAAACACTTATAGACTACATGTCTTTGCCTTTGATCAAGACTGACTGCGTTTGGGGGTGGGGGGGGGATGAAGCTGATATCTGATACCGTTAGATAAAACTGGATTTTAACCCAAATTTAGAATTTCTCAAACAAATGACTAACGTAGCTTTTATATATCTCCTTGACGTTGTATATTTGTCCAATTTTTACTTTGTTAGTAGTCAGAGGCAGAATAAAGAAATTGAATCAAAATTATGAAAACTAATTAGATATTTGAATGATGTCTGAAAATGAACACTTGAATGGTGCAATTTAGCAAAGCAATAAAATAACAGCCACATAAACATCCCTAAGCTCAACTAGAAAACCATAGTACAAGTAAAGTATAATGCACTCGAATTACTCAGTCCAAAAATGAAGAAAATGGCTATTAATATCAATACCTTTACAGCTCGCCAATGATCTAAACATTCGCGGTGTACATATTTGGATGTTCCTTTGCACTTGCAAGGAGCAATAAAATCTCTACCTGAGGAAAACCATTGCACATTGAACTATTAGCACAAGTTCCGTGAAATCACACTTTGGCAGTAAAAATTAAGTTTATTCTCCTGATCTATTTAACATTATCGTGTAAGACTTTCTTCGTCAACAATATCTTTTTAAAATATATATACTGGAATGTAAACTAATGAAATTGCAAAAGCTTCACAGTGCAATTTTTCCACTTTCCTCCCTAAATTTGGTTAATAATCCAATCAGTTCGGCAGCCCTAGACTGATGCACGTAAGTGAATTTTTAATATAATTTATTAGATTGAACGGAAGTTTTTCGAGGGAAAGGTGTTGAAATAAGCAAAATGAGCATAATTTGAAGCAAAATCGTTAAAAAAAAAATTAAATGGAAAAAAGAAAATAAAAATTTGATGAAATGAGGGCTTAAAAGTTGAATATACCGTCGGTTTCGAGGCAAATTCGACACTGAATTTGATCGGCAGGACCCGCCTCGAGGTCGATCTCGCTGGGCTCGGTAATAGGTGGGGGAGCCATGAGAGGCAATTCTTCCGATTCATCGCTCATTCTTGATTAACAGAGAAACAGAGGGAGAAACGAAAAAACAGAGTCGTTTTTGAAAATTGTAATAATATGGAATTGAAACTTAAAAACTAGAAATTTACAGAGAAAAAGAGAAGTCTCGTTTTTTTCCTCTGTTTCTTAAAGCTGCTGCTACTGTTTTTGTGATGTTCTCTTAGAGAGAGGAATTTTAACGTCGCTGATTTTCTTTTTGCTCTTTTGTTTCTATTTTACAGTATGGAATTCTCTTCCTTGTCTTTTTCTTTTTTCTCTTTTTGTAATTTGGGAGGAAATATAAAAACAGAAAGAAAGGTATTTTGCGTTTCCGTAAATAACCATGGGTTTGTCTGCTTTGACTAACATGTCCCCGGCTTTTTCTCTGCTTACGTTACCCATAGCTGGGCCAAACAGTAGCAGTTTTTTCACTCACTCTTGCACGTGCTGGTGGTTTTTCATTTTTAAGTTTCATTTTATCCCTTTATATTAGAGTATATAGTAACTAACTTTGATCTCGTACTTCAGAATTTATGAATCTTTAATATAAATAATTAATAATTTAAAATTGTAATATAAAAATTATTTTAATATAATAAAACTACTATTCAACTTTTAATATGGAAAATAAATTATTATAGTTATTATTCAATCTTAAATGTTAAACTATTTAAAAACATAAATTACTATTATTTCAAAAAAATAAAGTCTTGTAATATTCATTACTATTACTTACTTTTTACATTTTAAGTAAAATAAATATTATTTCAGTAAAAAGATAAAAACTATTAATCTTCTTTGATAATGTGTTTGAAACAATTGTATAAAACAAAGAGAATGATTAAATGTACATTTAAATAACAATATTAATGAATGTGTTAATATAAACGTATAAGTTAAACCATACACATATATATATATGATCGAAAAGTATATATTATTTTATAATAAAATTGTAAACTATATTATATGATATAGTTTAACTTTCTTAATTTAAAAAGATTTAGTCTTATCTTTTCTTTATTATTAGTATTATTTTTTTACTCTGATAACTAGTAGAATTTAGGTATTTTCAAATATAGATTTTTTATTTTATTTGAATTTGGTAAGTTTGTAAATTTAAGTATTATTCCATACGTTTTGAAGATAGGCTGTCCGAGTCAACACTTCTTCTTCGTCAACTTTATACCTTCTTTATATAATATTACTGTATTTTTTATTTCGTTTTTAAATTTATTAAGTTGTAGATAATCATAATGCAAACAACCCCAATAGTCGTGCTAAAGCCATGCGGTTTTACGTGTTGCTGTATAGCCTTTCCTTTTCCGCCGGCTCTTCTGCGTCAAATCAGCGGCTACACCTCATAAAAACAAAAATAATGCAAGCAGTTTTAAAGATAAATAAGGGAAATATTATTGCCAATTTTATATTTGAAAAAAATTGTATTTTTATTTAAATAAACGTTGACCCATAGCGAATGAACAATGGTTAGATACCCCTTTGGAAATGCTTGCAGCAGTGAAAAAGACGTTAACATGGAATATTAATGGTTTCTAGAAGAAACTATGCAAGTGTGCGTTGATTAACATCAAAGGCTATCAGGTTAACCCAATTGTCAGTTTTTTTAATACTCTTATTGCCAATTAACAAAGTTATTGCCAATTTTTAGAAAAATTATGTCATCAGAAAAATAAAAATTCCGCCTTGAGTATTCATGGGAAAGATTGATCATTAATAAATTCCCTTTTTATAATTTTTTTTGTAGTATGAAGAAAAATCAAAATTTAATAAACAAGAAGGTTTTTATTGGATAGGCCACAGAGAAAATAGTAAAATAACATAAAAGAGATTAAAAATTAAAAATTAAAAATTACAAATATATAAAACATTATATCAAATAAAATTAACAAAATAAAATTACTTAATATAATTAAAAGTGTCATATGAAAACACACATGTGCATGTATATATATATATATTATAAAATCACATATAATAATAGGTCATGATATACAACAAAAATTTTACATTCAATGTATGAATCTACTGTTATCTTTTTTAAAAAAAAATTAAAGTCCTTCGCAAATAATTAAAAAATATACTTAATATAAATTATATTTATTTTTAAACAATTAAAAATACACTTAAATATTGTTTATTTAATTTACGAATCTCTTCCTCTATACTTTTCCAAACCCAAGGACACGTAGAAGGATAGACAAGGATCCAACAAATCCTTCTCAATAAATGCACTCACCTTATTTGCTCGTGCCCTTTTAAAAATGGTTCTGAATTCTCTTTATTGGAAAAAACAATTAATACTTTCGTTTCAATCCTTTTCAGTAATTTCATTTTTTCACATAAGGAAGGGAAAAAATGCAGAAAATTATAATTGCAAAGCGTAGGAGGAACCAACTACGCCACCTGGACATCGGGGACAATTTTTTCCCAATAAAGTAATAAACTTGTGTAAGTTATTTGAGGACTTATTTGAAAGGACAGGTTTTTATGTGGCTGCTTCTGTAATTTTGCCGCCCAGAAAACACTAACCTTTTTATAACTGAACGTCACAGTTTGCTTCTTCCGTTCAGCCTCCCATCTTTCCTTCGATTCCTTCTCTCAGACCATGGTGAAAATCCAGAAACCCAAAAAACAAAAACTCAGCAATAAAATACTTGAAAAAACGATCAAAAAAATAAAAAACAAACCCGACAATTCCGAAAAACCAAGAGTCCCCGAATCTGAGACTGGATCCTCCGACTCCGACTTCGATACGGAAACCCTTTCCGAGCTCTTGGAACACTACACCAGAGACCAGCTCATCAATCTCATCTCCGCGGTCGCGCTCGAAAACTCCTCGTTCCTCTCCTTTGTCCGCCGCTACGCTGGTAGCGACGCCGCTCATCGAAAACTTTTCGTCCATAACCTTGCGTGGGAGACCACACGCGAGTCCCTCGCGTCGGCCTTCGAACCGTTTGGTGAGATCGAGGATTGCAACGTCATCGTCGATAAAGTCACCGGCAAATGCAAAGGTTACGGGTTCGTTCTCTTCAAGGAACGGAAATCGGCTTCCAAGGCGTTGAAAGAGCCGAAAAAGAAAATCAATTACCGAATAACGTCATGCCAGTTGGCATCCGTGGGCCCCATCTCGGCTGCAAAGGATTCAGATCAGACCCACCGTAAAAACCCGGCTGATGTGAAGAACAAAAACGTGGCGGAGCCAGCTGTACTTTTTCCACCACAGCCGCAGCAGCAGCCGCAGGTGTTGGCGGCGACGCAGAATTTCCCATTGTTGGGCCATAGTAATCCGATTTATGGGAGCTTATTAGGGAGCCAAATTACTCCGGTGACGCCGCTGGGGGCTACGAGCAAGATGGCGGTTACCGCTGTGCCGTCGGCGGCGACGAGCCACGTGGGTGTGGTGGGAGGAGTTTTTGAGAGGGAAAATTCGTCATTGCTAGGTCAGTATGGGACAGGTAAAGGGCTACAATATTTATATCCAAATATGCAAATTGAGCAGCAGCCAGGGGCGAGGAGAGGTCAGGGGAAAACTACGACCGGGGCTTTTCTTGGCTATCCCTCATCAATTTGGTATGGTTTTAATTTGTTGTCCATTCTGAATTTTAGCTTATATGTTTGTTCAAACTTTATATTTGGTAGTTTTATTACATATGTTGATTGGAGTATATATTATTTGTTTAAATTGGATATTTTTAACTTTGAGTTATTGAATTTTGGTCTACTTGGTGATTCAAATTAGATTTTTTTTGGCAATTTATGTTAGATATTTGGAGCTTTAAGATGGATTTAACATAGTAGATATTGACGGTCAATCCACAGTTTACTTCACTGTTTGTTGCATTAGTTTATAATTATGTGTGGCTAATAAGTTAATTTAATTTAATAAGTAATGATAACGATAATCTCCTATGTTACATGGACTAGAGATCCATTGTCAAATACTCGTATGGTATGTAACTGACATGGGTATGCCATGTTTTTGGCAATTTTTTACAGAAGTGTTGCACAAGGGTATGTTAGAGGTAGGGTAAACTGACAAGTCCATATAACATACAGATAATCACCAACACCATCATCCTTTTTGTTGAGCCTGCACATGTTTTAACATATTATCTTTGTGTTTTTTTTTAGTTTAATTTGCTCATTATGTCGCATCCTTTCTATCTGCCCAGCACTTCTTCCTTTTTCTTGTAAAATTTGTTTTTGGCACTCAGATTTTTGCTCTTTCCGCTCTGACAAACTTCTCATCTCATTCCATCAACCTATTCCACTGACTCTGTAATGTCTTGGTGTTTGTTTTAATAAAAAATTTAGACCCAATTCACTTTCTTTGTACGTGGGCTTTTCCTTGCATTGCCGTTACTGGTAATTTAGCTTACAATTTCTTTACATACAAGGTTCTTCTTAGAAGTTTCCTAAAATAATTTTTCTGGTCTAGTCTGCTTAACAGTCGTTTCCCTAATCATACCATTTTTACTAAAAGGTGTTTCTCTTTTGTTTCACTTTGTTTGAGGCTTTGGCACATTGGGCAATTAGAAGCCTTGCTTGCATTAAATGGCTGTCTGTAACCTTCATTCAGGGTTACTTATGGAATGGTCAATCATCCAGTTATGCTATTTTTGGATCTAAGAGTTCTTTTTCTTTCCCTTTCAATAATTTTAGTGTTTTATTTCTTAATTTTGGTTGCAAAATTTATCCATCAGTTTTTCTGGCATCTGCTATGTCAAATTCTATATTTTGAAGCTTTAGTTTGTTTAAAAGTTTTAGTTTGAAGAAAATGCTTTTGCCAGAGAAGCATTCTATACTTTATGTTGTTTTATTGCCATTACATCGCTTGGACTCCATATTTGCAGATGATTTGCAGCTGAGTTTCACGATGTTCATGCACTTTTGGGAAATGTTTCATGGTCATTTGCTATGGAAAAATTTGAAGTTTGACAATGTTTCTTATGGTTTAGATTTTCAAATTTTGCTGAGCTCAAATAGAACTTGGTGGACCAGGACCATTGCTCTTCTTATCTTCTTCCTCTTTGTTTTTTTTCAACTTCTTCTTCTTCTTTATTTCTCTCTTAAACATATAAGTTTGTAAACAATGGCGACTTTCAGATTTCCTTTGTTAAATCTTAATTTCTTCATTTTGGAATTTCTTTTATTACATCAAGTTTTTTTTCTCCCATCATTTACTATCTAGAGATCTGGGGTAGTAATCTGATGAAAGTGATTAGTTTATTTACTTTGGATTATGACCTTCCATACTTATGGTTCAAATGATTACATTTTGAATACACATGTGGACATGCCTTCTCAATAGTTACTATTCTGCTTATAGAAAAGATCTCCTTGTGTCTAATTAAAATATTTAAAGGATTTATTTTATTCTAATTAGGTATGCTTATATAGCTTTTTATCAGTTTTCTTTCCCACATTTATGAATGAGTCATTGTTAAATTATGATAGCACTCTATAAACATTGCAGAACCCAATAATGAATCATGAAAAAATCACTTTCAAGTTTCAAGAAAGCCCCAAGCCCTTTTTTTTTTTGTTTTATGTTGATTGGATTTAAGTTACTATTTGTAGTTTACTACTAAAAAATACTATATAAACCTTGCAGAACCCAATATTTAAGTATTAAAAAATTACTTTCAAGTTTCAAGAAAGCCCCAAGGCCTTTTTTTTTTGGGTTATTTTATGTTGATTGGATTTAATTTTTTTGTTTGTGCTATTTTATGTTGATTGGATTTAAGTTACTAATTGTAGTTTACTACTCAAAACTAATTGTGGTTTCCCATTTTGATCCCTTTTTCATGGAATAATATTTCCTTTATGCTTTCCTTACCAAGTCGGCCTGGTCACAATACCAAACAAATTTCAATGGTCTGAATTTCTTACCCCTGTCCCCTCTCTCTTCTCTCCCTTTCTCCTCCTTTTTTTTTGTGATCAAGCCAAACTCTCGTGTTTGCGTGTTATTTTTTTCGTTTTACGTTTTTCTTTTGTGGGAGGGGAATTGGAGAGTTGAGGTTAATGAGAAGAACCTTTCTTGTGTTTATGAAATACATGAATAAAGAATAATCAGTGTTTACCTTGAAAATATGTCAGCAACATTCTAGAAATTTCCTTCCCCCTTGAAAAAAAAGTAGTAAAGAAGGGATATGAAGGGTTCCTAACTAAGAATTGATGCCATTGGAGATTAGTAGACCTGTTTATGGGCTGGGCTATTTATCAGGCTTACGAGCCTGGCCCAACTTGAGCAGGACTTTTAAGGCTTAGTTCAGGCCTTCCTGTGAACATATTAAATATATTAATATTAATATAACTTTATCAAAATAATATATTTAACTTAAATGGGTGGGTCTGGGCTTAGGATTTTAAGTTGTTAACCGAGTCTGGTCCAGCCCACAGCTTTATAGATTGATCAATATCTTTTGCTTATTTTCTGTGAACTGTCCAAAATGATTCTAGTGCACTTGAATAAATCCCAGGATGAAGTTAGAACCAGCTTTATAACTTCTAATTTTAGGGGCTTCTTTTTTAATTATAACTTATCTACATAATAAAGCATAGTGCTATTAGAGACCAATCAAGGGAATTTAGTTTGGCAGTTTATCCAGATAGATTTATGACCATTCTTGCATGTTCCTTAGCAATTTCTGTTCCCTGTTCAATAGAGCCATTAAGTTTCTGTATTTTCTACAGAAATCCTGGATGCTTTTAGACACTGAAGTTGTGATCCTAGGATTAAAGAGATGATGTGCTGTTCTTTATAATGTAATAGAATGTTCTCTTCGTGGCATGACTATGCTAGCTGATCTTATCTGAGGATAATTTTATTCAAATAGTTAGCAAAAAGATGACCGTTAACAACCTGTGCCTGCACCTGCTTAACAGCTGAAGCCTTCATTTTGAGAAATGTCAGCTACTCTGGATCCTCGAAAACCTGGGTGCTTGAGGCGTAAGGACATAGGTTATCTGTGTGGCTTACAAGAGATTCAATTAATGCCACATTTCATTATTTTGACCAAAATATAAACAAGTAATGATATTCTGAAAGTAATGCTAGCAAAACTATCATATCTATTGACTTTATGAGAAGTAGCGGAATCATACATTTTCTCAATTCAATCTTTCCCGCTGCTCAAACGGTTCTAAGTTACTCTAATTGTGCAAAGAAATGAAATGCTTATGCGTGAAAACATTATCCTAAATGGCCTCCTCGGTGGCTAAATAAGTTCATAATGTTAGAGGAACAAGTTACATAAAAAGGGTATTTAGGGGAGGCTCCACTAATCTCTTAGTTTACTTCTTCCTCTTCTTTGGAGGCTGGAGGTCTTCCTCATCTTCATCTTCCTCATCCTCATCTTGGTTTTCTACTCCTTCAACATCGTCCTCGTCCTCTTCTCCGCCATCCTCTTCCTCATCCTCATCCTCATCATCATCATCTTCATCATCATCATCCTCATCCTCTGGGTCTTCACCATCCTCTTCATCTTCTTCTTCTTCTCCATTCTGTTCTGCTTCACCTCCTGGTCCCTTCTTTGGGTTATTCTTGTTGCTGTTAGGATTGTTGCCGTAGTCCCCAGCTTCTTCAGAGGACAGCTCCTCTTCACCTTCTCCAAAGCCACCATCCCCATCATCATCTTCATTGCCATCTTCCCCATCAGCATCCTCTGGCTTAGGCTGGTTTCGTGCATGGTCTCCCTTGACTCTAGGTTTATCAGTCAGCAGCAACCCGAAGGAGTTCTGAAATCAATGTCAAGGGGATACATTCAGTGTACAGGTAAAGCAGAAACTGCATAAGCAATAACACTGAAGCTTTTTGAAGCAACAAAATAAAAAGCTATGTAAGATGACAATACAGATTGCCAAGGCTCTTGGGTACAAAATAATCATCACTTGCAGATTTACTGGTTGTGCAATTTTCAAAACTGAGACTGCATAATCAACAAGCAAAAACCTGTGCTTTGATTTTTCGTTCTCCTTTTGGTAAGCATCTTTCTTTATTATTTACTGTCAGGTATCAGACTGCTTCCTTTACAGGGTAGGAAAAACAATTAATCAAAGAAGCTTCATGAGTTTGGGATTCAATTTCTACCCTACGAACAACCGAATCAAAGAAGCTTCACGAAAACTCAACTGTTGTACTTTGAAAGCTTATATTATCTTTGAGCAATATGGAAAGAAAAGTGAGAGCATCAATCCTTGTAAGCATCTTGGAACAGAGAATATAAAACCCACTTTACTCAAAAGTGAGCAACAATGGGAATTTTTTTTTTTCTTGTATCCTGATGCTTAGAAGCAAATGACATGACACCCCAACTTTGGGAAGTACGCGTTCTTCCTACAGGCAAGAAGAATTGGACTCCTCCATTTTTGTCCCTCTGGAACCCAAGTCATATCCAATAGTTTTACAGTGTACAAGAATAAAATCTCCAGAGAACTTGGCTGTCTGTGTAATATACCCTGATCATGTAAGAAAATTTCCGTCGAGCCTACCCCTCGATAAATGTTTTTTTCTAACCAAAATATCTTCATCTAGTCTAGTATGATTACTAAATCATTCCAACAAAATAAAGACAAATTCATAGTTTCAGCTTCAGACATGGTGTGACGTGTCGTCCTATGATTTGTCAAGGATATTATCCAAGGAATATTCGATTCCCTAACAAGAAGTTTGACTTTTTGTGCTTGAAACAGGACAAGACAAAAAGATTTTACACAAATAACTATATTCCACGTGCGACAAGTCGGAAACTCAAATCTCAAACTACCCCCAAACAACCACAGTTAATGCTTTTCTCGGCTCCCCATCGCGTACGTTAGCAAAATAATCAATCAAAAAAGACACCAATAGGTGAACGGCGCATGCTAGCCACCCCCAACTACCCCAAAGAAAATCTATCAGGGATCCTAGGTCGCAAAAAAGAAAAAACAATCAACAACAGCGCATCTTAGTTGGAATCTAATGCAAAACAAAAAAAAAAATGCAAATTGTTCATTGGTGAAATCAATACTCTAACAAAGAAAAGCGAAAAACAATGGAAACTAAGCAAAAAGAAAAAAAGAGAGAGGGAGAAACAGGAGAGCTGCCCACTGACAAAAACACCTTACCATAAGAAAGCCCTACAACGGCTCATTTTAGCACTAATCTGAAGCAAAACCGAGAAAACCGCAGCAAAAAAATAGCAAGTAATTAAAGAAAAAGATACACTTTAAACAAAAACAAAAAAACGAAGAGCAAAACACGCGAGCAACCAATGGAAAGGAGCAAAAAAGAGGGTTTTACGGCGCAAGATAGCATGAAAGGCAGAAACTATAGACAGACAAAATGGAAAAGTACTAAAAAAAGGAAAACAAAGTTTATTAGTATTAGTATTACCAGCGCCAAAAGGTGGGTTTTCACCAGAGCCGACAGGAACATCGTAGCTAGAGTTTCACCGGCGCATGTTAGCGCGGCGAAACTAACCGTAACTGCCATTGAACCGTGGTCGGCCTCCATTTTCACGGCCAGCGATAATTCTAAAAAATATATAAAAAAAATAACCTGCACAGAAAATATGCTGTACCGTTAGATCTGTACCGAAGCTGTGTCAGCCGTTAGATCTGTCACTTTATTTGTATAGAGTACAGTACGGAACATAACTGATCAAAAAAGGAAAGAAAAACATAAAATTTTAAAAATTATGAAAATAAAGAATTTGTTACGTTAGTAGTGCAAAGAGTTGAAAACAACGAGGAAATAGCGGGAATTATACTAAAAAGAAAATATATATTTTTTAAAAAAGAACAGTTATTTTTAGAAGAAAAAGACAATAAACCACTTTCAGTTACGAGCAAAACTCGCCGGTCGAAGTGGTTTTTTGGTAAAAAGAAGGGTTTTTTTTATGGCAAAATCAGTATGACTGAAAATAATTAAAAGTTAAAAAGAATCAGAAACGTTACGAAATGAGGAATTTGAAGAGAAAAGAAGGGAATTAGGAGGAGGGGGAAAGAAAAGGAAGGAAACGTACCGGGAAACGGAGATCAGAGGGAAGAGAGAGTAGATCTGAGGATTTGAAGGGCTAAAAGCAAAGGAAACGAGCAAAATGAGAGGCGTTCATTGTGGACCGTCCGATCGTGATCAAGGAAACCTGAGAGGGAGAAAAGATATAGAGAGAATAATCACGCAGAAGCAAGGAGGGAGAGGGAGAGACTACTGGGGTGTGACTGCCCGTAATTTTTCCCAGTCAGGAATCGGGCAGGACGGGCAGGGTCCTCATCATGTAAAAAGATCGACGGTTCGGGCCTGCCCGGGACTGCATGTAAGGACAAGTGTTTTGGGTTTCAGAGTTATTTATTAAGGCAAAATACTGTTTAATTAATTTAAAATTGTTTTTAGCTCTTTCTTTTATTTTTTTTCCCCCTCTTTTTGCCTTGGTAATATTTAAGTAATAAAAAAATTGGACTTTTTTGTTTAAACTCTCTCGCGTGTCCTTTCCTCCCTGGTTTTGGTTAGTTTAAAAGCGGTAACTTACTAACTTTACCTAAAACTTTAACTTTATAAAAGAAATTAGTAAATTTGAAGTTGTAATTGCTAAATAAGGGTGTTCGGCATCAATTTTAATTAAAATTAAAAGATATATTCATTCGACATGAGGCATTTTAAGCAAAGGCTTTTACACCTAGATCACATGTTTAGAATATTGATCAAAAGAATAATGGAGTGATTATCTTTTGAGTTTTGACTGCTTTAGGAATAGGAGGTGTTTGGGGACATTATTTTTATGTTAAATTATTTTATCACCTTCTGGAAAAAGATTAATTTATTCCAAGTCATTATTAGAGTCAGTGCACACATGTATTATCATATATGCTTAAATGATAAGGAATTTAGGAACAAGATTTCTTCGGCATTTGAGTGGCAGCCGAAAATTCTTATTTTAATAAAATATTCTTTTCAAGTGCGTGGGCCAGGGGCTGGGTGAAGATGATAATGGGGCCGGAGAAGGCTCTAGTAGCAATCAAAGGCCTGGATTTGGGTCCATATTTTTCCTCTTGAGAATTGGGCCCAATGAAGAATTCTAGAGTCAAAGTCGAGGAATGTGCTATTGATTTGGGATAAATACTAATTTTACCAACAAATTCATACCCAAATTTAATTTCTCATTTCTTCAAAAAAGAAAATATATTTCCCATACCATTTTAAGTTGGTTCTACTACATTGTTACCCAGAAAAAAAGAATTGGTTCTTAAAATATTGTATTCAACTATTATTAAGAGTTAACAAAGTCGAACTTACATGTAAAAACAAATAAAAGGTCAAAAAAGCTTTACTTGAAAAGAAAAAAACCCTTCTTTTGGCCTACTACTTGATATTAAAATTGAACAAGAATGATTTTATAATATGGTCGGAAAAAAGAAAATAAAATTGGGCTCGTACAAATTGGTCGTTTGTTTATTGGAAGGGATAGAGTCTCTCCAGTCTCCATCATAAATGTATGGGTTTTGCCTTAAATTAATAAATACCTCACCCGATCTAACCTACCATGATTTGCTTCAAATCAATTCAATTGCACAGTGTTTTTCTTTATATTTTAGGGCTTTCAAAATTTCTTTTTTATTTTAATACAACATACAAAGTTTCAAAACCAACTAATTGTGCCTATCCTCCCAATCAAGCCAATGAGATTTCCCCATATCCAAATCCAACAAACTTAGATTTCGTTGTTGAATTAATTTCATTTTTAAATATATACTTTTTTCCATGAGACTAAAGTGTCTTATTCTACTTACATTTCTCAATGTCTGCAAATGTCTTTGGACTTCGGACTTGGGAAGTAGAATTAGAAAGGTTAGGGCCTAGGGCACAGCTTGAACAAGGTACGAGACAAACTGGGCTAAGACCAGCCCAAACTCACCTAGTCCAATACTGGCATCATTTTTCTTATTATCAATATTAAGCCAAGCCCACGCGGAAAATGATCTTGATTCGAATATCAAGAGACCAAAATCATCGCTTGCCATGCATGATAACTCACCAAATACCGCTGAGCAGCATGTCCATTGACTGTTAAAAGTAAGCTTCTAGGTTCAACCCTAGCCGCCCGATCAATGTTATCAGAAGATTTCTTCTTGGCCAAGCCAAACAGAGCAATTTTCTAGCCCATGTTCACTGCAAAAGACAGCTGCAATAATTCTTGCTTTGATCTTTTACTGGAACTCCAATGATTGAACTAATAACTGGTTCAAGTCATTCTTATCCCCATCAAAATCATAGTTCCTTGTGATGCTTGAACCCCTATCGATACCCTACTTTGCATGGAAGTTGCTTCCCACCCCAACAACACTCCATAAAGAAGAAGAAAAAAAAATAAATAAAGTCTTGCTAAGCCTAAGTCTGCATGGTCTTTCGGCCCTCGGCTTTTCTATCTGTTTAGATAAGCATCATGAAATAAAAAAAGGGTTTCGTTTTCTAACAATTTGTTGATAGTTTATTCGAGAACTTAGCTATAAAGGAAAAAAGAAAGTTAAACATGAAGAACCCAAAACCATTTTAAAAACAAACTATAAATTAAAACTTTACACCTAATGTGGATAAGTGGGATCCTTTTTTTCTCGAAGGATTTGTACTTTACTTTGTGAAACCGTATCATGTTTGATGACTGACGAGAAAGCTAGCTTTTTAGGTTACCATTTCGGCTGCAAAAGCTTATGTAAAGGTTACGTCTGCATCTCGAAGAACGCCACTTAATAAGTACTCCTCGCCTTTCATTGGATTTGCAGTGTGAAGTAAAGAATAAGCTGAGTCTGAAACTGAAGAAATAAAATTATAGAACTTTAATGACGTGATAAATACATAACACAAACTTCAACAATGTTTCACATTCATGTTATTTAGATATATCTTTTTAAAAGTTTTTAATATTTTATGTGTAAACTGAATTATAATCTTACTTCTTATCTCAATCATAATTAAAGTTATAAAAAAGTTAATTATCTGAAATTTTAGTTGAATGACTAGAATATTTTTTAACACATATATAGAAACCCATTATTGAATTTTTTTAAATTCATATAATAAAAAATAAAACTCACTTATCTCATGAATCACAATTCAAATTTTCAAAATTAGACCTGAAAAACTCATGTTTGAATTTTATATTTTGTTCATTTAGGTGTTCCTTAGGAACTAATGATTGATCTAATAAAGCATATAGCCTTTTGTTTCTCTTTAAACCCTTTATTTTTGGGTGTACATAAGATTCATTTAAAAAAAAAAAATTCTATACAATTCTTATGTCCAAAATTTTCTCTATAAAGATTAGTTTTGAACTGATATATGTGCCGCAATACATGTAGTAGTAATTTATTTACTGGTGTGTGTGACCATATATCAAGAGTAATATGCATGGCAAAGATATTTGAGTGCAATAAGACTTTGAATATTATTGTCAATCATCCAAAGGCTCATCACTGGTTACTTTCAAAACCTTTTAGAACATGAAGAAGGATGTTACTTATACTATACCTTAGTGAGTTTAGGGTTGAAAGGAATTAGTTGGGAGATACTGGTTTCCAATACTATTATAATAATGGATAGACATGTAGTAATGTGATCATCATTCCACAAAGATTCTATTAATAAATTCCAAAATAATGCTGCATGACGTGAAGGATGATTGTAGGGGGTTGCAAAATCGAACATAAAAAAGCGCAAATGATAGATTAGCTTAGTGTGTGGCCAACAGTGGCCATCAAACTCTCCTTTTGCTTCTAATTGTATCCTAAACTACATCATTATTAATTCTAAAACACTTGTCCTAATTTTATACGTATTATTTAAGTAAACGCATTCCTCCCCCCGCACCCGAGCATTTCGCTCGTTAGTGCATGATCTACTGTCTAAAAACATAATTCAAATTTCTCTTCCTCCAATTGAAAAAAATAAGCATTCCTCTTCTTTTCTCAGAATAGTATCAAGAAAATATCATTGTAATTTAAAATTATTTACTGTTTAAAAGAAAAATTTACTAATTGAATCAATTTTCTATTAATCATTTGATTTTCCAGTTTCTGTTTCCTCTTCAAACAGTTAAATGAAGATTCGGTTTTGGTGTATAATTTTTTTCCACTTGAAGCAGCTAACACCTCATTTTCAACCAAAGGAAGTTGTAATTGGGGGTGTGATCAGTTGAGAATCTAAAAAATTCCTTTTGTGAGTTTTTTTTTTAAAATTTTATTTTTGGGGGGATTGAATCTTCAAAATTGTGACGCCAACACAAGCCATTCTTAGTGGCAAGCCACTTTACATTGCACTTGAGTATAACACCACAAATAGGAAAAGGCAAGTGTTTGCGTGACGTATTCTTCTCTTTGTTCAAACAACTACACAGAGAATATGAAAAGGAAAATCACTAAGGAATCTGCCAACCATTAGAGGGCACCACCCAACCATCATTGCGACCTTTACACATATCATTGCCACCCACACCATAGTATATAGTATACGTATGTAATTATTTAAACTTATCCTCCTCTCTTCAACCATTTCAATCTTTTCTCTTCCTACTAGATTATCCATACTAGATATATTATTTATTCTTTTAATTTTAGCCATTTTCATGTATGCTTGACCTATTGTTGCTTTTGCTTAATACTAATTGGTCCTTTAATGTAAAGCCTTGGAAATGTCTCTCAAAAAGCTGCTAACCCCCAATCAATATATAGTATATATTATAGGAAAAAAGGAGGGCCGAGTGAAGAAAAAATATTCAATTTTCTTGGAAGTTTTCTTTTTCTTTCTTTATCAAGTGCAATTTTGAAGAATGAGTTCAATCTAATTTTTTAAGTAAAACATATATACTTACTATTGAGTCAAAATATTCAAATGTCAATTAAAATGATTTTTGATTTATAAATTTTTAAATATTTCATGATCACATGGACCGACAATCGTAATCACGTCCTAATTGATATTAAATAATATTGTAATCACAAATGTTATAAAAGTTTATATAATATATGTTGGTTTTGTAGTTCAATGTCACCATGCATGCTAATTTGTGTGTGTATGCATGGGATGGAAGAAATTGTTGGAAAAGCTTTGTGCTAAACATATGAGAGCTGACTGTCTACTACTATTTTTGTTGTGTCGCTAATTAGTGCATGAGGAATCATTGGTGTCGTAGCTAATTAGAATGGCATTGAATGTCATTTCCAGAACTAATACCATGAAAAAATGAGAGCCGAATTGTCCTAACAATGGGGGCAACAAATTAAAGCAACTGGGGTTGGGGGACCTCTGATATTTTGTTATAAGTCAAGACTCAAGAGATAGGTAGATATGGATAAAAGCAAAAGTGAGCTCAAAATTCCCACGAAGCTTCTATTATAATGTATAAATGAAGTGGGTTTACTATAAAGTAATGCCCTAAGGCAACTTGCACATTTAACAAACCTGCTTATCAAAATGGTATAGATTCGGATTTTGTCTATACCCTACTGCCTAACTTAAAGTAATTTATCTTTAATTGTCTCATTCTTCTTTTTTTCAAATTAAACGGAATGATTTTTTTTTTATACATATGATTTTATAAAATATTTTTTTTTCAATTTTAAATTTTAATTATCGGTATATCGTGAGATAGTCTCGAATAGTGATATTCTTGCACAATATTGATCATATGAATACTTAAGTTGATTAAGTTGATGGATTAACACCCCGCTCCCCCCCTCAGTTTATAACAACAATGTTTCTTAACGGGAAGATTTGATCATTAAATCTTAAAAAGTTTAATAATATGGACTCGAACTAAAGAGACTATTAATTAGTTTGTTTTCTAATTAGAGATTTGGTATCTTAAAAAATTTAAGCACTTCGATATGAAGAAAAGCATGCGCAGGAGGATAACTAAACATCCAATTATCACTGGTTTTGTCTTCTAAACAATTCACCATCAACCCAACAACAAACTTGATCTGATTAAAGAAGAAAAAATATAAAAAAATAAAAAGGGGATAAAGGAGTATCACAATAAATAAAACTATTTAAGAGACAAAGTTGGATGTGTTGAGATCAGCTTTGTCCCCTGTAAGATGTGAAGGGGCAATGAGAAGATGGGTCATGATTAGGTTAGATCACTAAGCTTCCAATTAAATGAAGAAGAAAACATACATACATACATATATATATAATTTTGTCCACAACTAGGAAACTTGGCTTATAGATTGACAGTAGTCTCCACGAAGGGATTTGTTCCTTCTAATTATTTATTATTTAATAAAGGTTTTGGATACGGGGATACCTAATATTTATCCCAAGTGGTGCGGATAAGTGGTTTAAACAAACCATTGCCCACTATTGCCATCCGGTGAAGAAGTGTGTTACTGTTATTATTGGCAACACCACTGTTTTATAACAATTCCAATATAAAGATTGTCTGCAAACCATATACTTTTCTATGCAAAATAAATAGTAACTTATTCTATAATTTTAAATTGATTTTTTCATGCATTTTTGGTTTTTAAAATATACAATAACATATTATTTTAAACACCGACACAATGAATAAAATTAAAGATTGAATTGTTTACACTCGAAACCCTCTTTGATTTTTTTTTTCCATGCAATACTATATGCTTGACCAATGGTCATGCTCAAAAGTATAGCCTATATTTTGCTTTATCCCCGTAGTACATAATTGCTTAAAAATATCTTATTTTTATCATTCTACAAAAATATATTGTGTTAATTAATAAGTTGATAGCACTATTAAAAAGCCCCATTACATTAGCGAGAAGCAAAGAAAGGACATTGCTTTTTGAATTAAAAATTTAGTCTAATCTAAACAATTAACTTTTTGTACTAATTCTAGGCCTTTAATTTGATTAGAAATGGACAATATTCAGATTTCAATTCCTGTTCATGTCAAAATGTTATCGACTTTCTCAATGTGACATAACATAAAAAATGGTACATGATGACATATAAAACTCCTTTATAGTACAAAGCAAAGGGAGAAATTCAGAATCTTAGAAAAGTTGAGACTTGACACAAATCAAACCAGAAAGAAGATTTAAAGAAGAACCCAATGCTATCGTAAGTCAAGGTATATATGGTAACTGGAAAGATTATTTTTTTTTTTCCCCGATTCAGAACCTTTAATTTTTTTAAAATTTCAATTCACCCCTTATAGAATCTCGGTGTTTCCAATAAACCCCAAAACCGGTAGTAAATCCTCACTGTTCTCTTTTGTTCTTTTTCACGAGCTCAAAAGTCAAAAGTGTCAAAAGTACACCCCAATCCTATCGCCGTTACCAAGCCACTACCAAAAGAATAAAACAAAAAGTTCAAAAGCCATAAACTCCACGCGCTTGAAATGGCGGGTGAGCCACGCGTCGACTCATTCCCCCGCGAAACGCATTAGCCTGTCGTCTTCTCCGTTCCCCTCCCAAGTTCTTAAACAGCGCTTGACTTCACGCTCCCCCTTGTATAAACTTCCTCAACGACAAAATTTTCCCACCGGAAAGATGACGTGAGGTAGCACGCAAGAAGGGTGTGCGCAGGTTAAGGGCGGAAAACTGCGTAGGATAAGAATCCACCTGGTGCGCATATTAGATATAGTGGAAACAAATGAATTAATAAATAGTTTGTTTTTTTGGATTCAAAAAAAATGTGAAAATTTGTTAATGGTAATGCTGTTGACTCACTGTAGATCACGATAACTCAAAGGCAAATGCAAGTAATAATTAAAAATTAAAAGATTATACGAAAGAATACAAAATAGTAGCAGATCAAATTGTAGTAATAAATAAAAAATTTATAAAAATGAAATAAAAAAATGGGGAACAGTTTGAAGGGGTGTTTTAAGGTGTGATGTTGCAACTAGGATCGTTGTTGGGAATGATAGGACTGAGGGGTTTGGGAGAGAAGGAGAAGGCATTGCTTGTTGGATTTCAACTGGGTTTTTTGGCTGCTCCTGCTTTTTGCTGTTTTTGGACGCTCAAATTTTAGCGGGAAACTTGTTCTAACGACCCTTTAAACGAAAGGTTGGTTCTTTTTTCTTTTTTGAATTTTTTTGGTGGGTATTTGGTTGCCCGAAAGCAAGGGAAACCAATAGAAAACATACTCAAATAACTTAACTTTGAAGCTGGTTAAGTTGTTAAACACAAAAGGTTTTTTCTTCTTTTTCAAATATTGTTGTTCTTTGAATTCAAAGTTGTTTTGGTAATTTGAGTTTGGAAACTATGAATTTCTTTTGTTTTTGGAGTTAAGAAAATGGATTTTCTGGTGAAACAAGATATCGGGTAGCTTTTCTGTTTTCCTCCTTGTGGCGGTATTTTGTTTTTGGTCTAATTTGATTGGTTCTGGGTTTCGCATTAAATTCTTATTTATACATCTTTTGCTCTTGTTTCTCTGTCTTCGATGAAATGCTTTGGTTCTTTTTTCTTTTCTTTGAACTGTTTTGAATTTGACTCAGACGTGAAAACAGATGGAGTAAATACTGATTAGGATTACAATGTTTCCTTTCATATTGGTTAGGGAGTTTGATTGTTTTCTGTTTATTTGATACTGTTGAAAGTCTCAAGTAGATGTTTTCAAATCCTCTTTATCCAGATTCATAGGCATGGCCTTTTTTTATTATTATTATTACTATTTTTGCTTTTAAATCTTCTTCTCTGTTTAGTTGACCAGTGGCGATTTGAGTAGAACCTTTAATTGTTTCAGTGAAATCCATTCTAATTCTGACCTGAAGAAACTGTTTTTCTGCTATTTTGGTTGAATGGTTTGTGCATATTAGGAAAGGTCCTATGGAAGAATATCTTGTTAGTTTAGATGGTAATGAAGAATTTTGGGAGTACAAATAGGTCCACCATGAACACATGAGACAAGTCAACAGTGAGCTCCAATAATGGCAAGTGTTGACAGCTTAAGACTGAGCTGGATAGAGGAGGATGATATAAAAAGAAGGATGTCATGATTGGTGTTCAATCTTTTCTGAACACTTGGATCAAATTCAAGTTAATTTTGTTTTGTTAATTGTCATCCAGTGGAATAGTCAAATATATGGGCTCCTGAAGTTAAAAAAATGTCACTGTTCTTCCTTCATTCACTGTTTGCAGTAATATGTGACTGCGCCCAGCATTTACCGAATGTTGCTGATGCCAATGCCTCCATAGATTTGTCTTCCTTAATTGCTAAGCTTCTATAATTTACGTATGAAACAGGCTAACTGCAGTTTCATGGTATTAAGTATCTTGAAAGGTTATAATGAAGTTACTTTTCAGCAACAAGTAGTGACAAAACTGAATTGGACTTGGGAGGGAATGTAAACTTTAGCTTTAGAATAGCAAAAGTAAGTCAAAGGGGGAAAGAGAAAGAAGAATAGACAAACCAGTATATATGGATGCACTCTAGGAAGACAGGGAATGGTTATAGGGTAATAGAATCAGTTGCTTGCAGAAGTACAGGGATTGTGATTGTTGAAGCTTTTATAGCTGCTTGTAAATGATTCTTTTGAAGTTGAGACTGAAAGATCAAAATTTATAATTAATACAATTCTTTTCTTTCTACTTTTGGGTATCTTTTACTCCCTTCTCATTGGTTCTGACAGTTAGAGCTATATTTTTCTGGTTACTCTTGCATTAGTTTTCCTCAAATACTAGCCAATAAAAATTTTTAATGCTGTGCTTGTTTGTGCCATGATAGTGATAAGGAATTTACTGTTATTATTTTCTTTCTAAGATGCTTCTTCGATTCTTTAACATACTTCCATCGTGCATTCTAGAGTTCACGTGCCAAGTCCTTCAACCCGAACACTCATTCTATCTGTACCATGATAGGGCCATGTTTATCAAGCTTTGTTTGTAATTGTAATCTTCAAAATTAACCCTCTCTCTCTCTCTCTCCCAATTTTTGGTTCACAGATCAAGTGTTTTGTTTTTAATCAAAGCTGACAATATGTATCAACTTTAGCAGTAGCAGTGTTTCTAATGTTTTGAGTAAATAATTAGAGGGAAACTTTTCTTTGATGGAAACCTTGATCCTTTTTATTTCTCTAATAAAACCAATAAAAATGGTTACTCGTGATTTAAATCATGAAAAATTGTTTTTCATTTATTTTGAATGAGATTTAAATTGGAAACGTGCTTTTTTGTGCATAAGTAAATATGGATTATTTTAGTGGAAAGAAATGCCCATGATCTCTCCTGGAATTCCTTTGTTTTGCTTTCTCACATAGCTAACTGGTTGTGGTGATCTAGTCATCAGCATGATGTTTAGGATTTAAAAGACATGATCAATTAATACTCACTTTGAACATGCCTTTACTTGCTTAGTTTATGCACTTAAAATTTCTTTTCTTAAGTTTGGTCTGTTACAGCATCACATATAGAAGTCTGTTATTTTCATTACTAGATTGTGTCTGCCACATGCTTTCTGTACTTTAGCATTCCATATTAGCATAAACATCTTGAGTTACTGGTGGGCTGATTCTCAATTCAGAATGTTAGTTATCTGATTGGAGTTGTCTCATAATAACCTAAGAATTTGCCTGACAAAGAAAATATAAAAATTTCCATATATTGCATTAGTTTGTGCTGCATCTTTGTGAATTTTAGTATTTTGGAGTTCGTCAATTAAATTTATAATCATATTCTCTGTTGCTTGTCACTTGTTTGCTATTACAACTGTTCTTCTCACTCTTAGAGCAAAGCTTATATGTGACCATGTCTTGTTTCCTCCCAGACTCTAAAGCTTTCAAATGCATCCCGTATCAGTTTAATTATGCAAAATCTGCCTCCATCGTCATTTCAAGAATCATGAACTCTCCATCAACCCAGTTTGTTACTTCAAGAAGGATGGGTATCTATGAGCCTATCCACCAGATTGGCATGTGGGGAGAAAACTTTAAGAGTAATGGCAATCCAAATACATCTGCATCAGTAATTGTTGAAGTGGATAATAAGCTAGAGAATGAGGTGCAAAATTTGGAGATATTATTTTTTGTTTGGTAGTTAAACCACATTGATCTGATTTTGGAGATAAGTAACCTTTGTTATTTGAATTTTCCAGTCTGAGACTGCTTCACATGAAATGCTAGCTCCTTCTAACAAGTATGACCAAGAAGCAACTAAACCTATTGATAAGGTAAGTGTGAATTGAACATGATGCTGATTGTTTATTTCTTTTCTCATTTTTAACGGATATAAGTGTTTTTCTCGACCATTCTGTATGATATCGGATAGATTGTATCTATTGGTTTGTTGAAAGATTCTCCAGTGGATTTTTAAAAAAATGGTACTACTTTGAGTTCTAGAGTTCTAGGATCCATTCCTGCGTCCCTGATTATCTCCTGGCTCATGCAGATTTCCAGCCATCCTTTGCACATTCTTTATCTTGCAAACAAATAATCACTTGCTTTGCCTTCTTAGATTTCTGTTATAGTTTTCTCTTTTTTCTTCTGTCCGAAACATGTTTGGTTCATGCTCGTTTGTGTTTCCTGAAAGAGTAGTAGTTCCCATCGTTTACAAATTTTGCAGCTCTGAACTGTGCACACTCAATGTGTGGAAGCTTTTAATCTTTTTAATATGAGTCTTGAAAATGCAATTAAGGTGTTTTTCCATTAGTTCATGGTAAAGTCATTGTTATCAGATGTTTTGTAATTTTCTAATGTTAGCATGGAGATATTTTTATTTTCCACTAGCTAATGGGGCCCTCCTATTTTGTTGATTTCTAGGCTTGTAAGCAACTGCGTGTAGCTCAATGATGATCCAATTCTTCATGATTAATGTGCATATTATTTGAACAATCTAATTTAAATGGAAAAAATATGTGCACCTCAAAGCAGATCAATTTCATTAGCTACTAAATTCACAGAACACTTGTCATATTAATTATTCTAAGTTTGTTGATGATCTGTTTGCCTTAAATAGGGGTCTCATCTGTTTGTAAATTATACCTTTAATATCTACAGATACAAAGACGTCTTGCACAGAACCGTGAGGCTGCTCGTAAAAGTCGTTTGCGGAAAAAGGTAAGATGGATACAGATGTGGACTGAAACAGATGGCCAGCAGGCCACAGGTTAGTTATTGTACTAACTTTATTTGTCATTGCCTTTCAGGCATATGTTCAACAGTTAGAAAATAGTCGTTTAAAGTTGATTCAAATGGAGCAAGAGCTTGAACGGGCAAGGCATCAGGTTTGGAGAAGATTGTTGTTATATCTGTTTTTTTTTTTGTGTCATTTTAAAATGTTTAAAGCTACTTAAGTAATAAACCTTCACTGCAGGGTCTTTATGTGGGAGGTGGATTAGAAGGTAGTCATCTTGGATTCTCTGGAGCAGTAAACTCAGGTTTGTTTGTCAAAATACTGGCAGTTATTGTTATTTCTTTTGAACTCCTTGCTTCAAATATTGCTTTTTCTTGTTGAAATTCTATAAGAGTTTTTAGTTGTTTCAGTATCTGACATTTCAAAGTGTATTAATGCATGTACTTTGAGACTTACAATTCATTTCTCGTTCCTATTTTTATGTGTTTAGATTGATGTTGCACCTTCAGATTAGGTGTTAACTTTTCTGAAACAAAGCCTGAATTTAGTGATAAAGAACTCTCTCATCCTGGCTCCTGATCCTTTTTTTTTTAAAGTTATTGAAACATATTTTCAACACAAAGAATTATGCCCAAGTTGAAATCCTATAGTGCTATTATTGTCCTGTGATATCCTCATATTATATACTTCTTATTTTCTATCTATTCTTTGTATTCGTGCCCCTCTAACGATTATATATTCCTAATGTGCTAAGTTTTCTATGAGCACCTCAAAGAATTACACCCACTGGACCCTAGTGAAACCTATAGAATAATGCTTTAAAAGAAACCAACATGAGCTGGCCATTTCTTGTGTTTTGAGAAAAGCTATTTCAAATTTTCTCGAATTGTGGCTGACTTTATTTCATCATGTAAAACATCTCAACAGATAACACTTTGTCTATCCAAAGTTACAAGTTTTCCTAGAGAAGTTACATATTGTATGTAAAAGACCCTAACTTCTTTTAGGGGTTAATTTTGCACCTCTGGAGAGGATCTGGTTAAACTTTTCTCTTGTCATATTTCTTAAACCCACTTTTACTTTTGTTATATTGTGGAGTGAGTAGTTTTTTGTCACGGGTGTCTGATTTCAAACCTTACAACAAAAACTGTTTCAACTTTTCTCAGCTCATCTCATCTCTGGAGTCAACTGGGTTGTATAGGGTCTACCTATCTTTTGCAACCTCCTTTGACATGTAGTTGAAGATTATACAGCTTATTGTATGAATAAGCTATCAGAAACTACATTCTTTTGATCAAAACTAAGCTACATTTTTGTGTGCTATAATTGCATTTTAAATTCAGTTGATATTGACAGTTGGTGTGTAATTGTCAGACAACCTTGAAAATTTTTGGTATGATATAAAGCTTCATTTACCACACTATGATGTGTTAAATTTGATCTTTCTGCAATAATTCCCTGCATTGCCTTTTTCTTGTCATTACAAGTAAATTTTTATTATTTAATGTTTCCAATGATTAGCCAATCTGAGGATTCTGCAGGGATTGCTGCATTTGAGATGGAATATGGACATTGGATGGAAGAACAAAACAGACAAACATGTGAACTGAGGACTGCTTTGAATGCCCATATAAGTGATGTAGAGCTTCGCATACTAGTGGAAAGTGGCATGAGCCACTATTTTGAACTTTTCCGCATGAAATCAACAGCTTCAAAGGCTGATGTTTTTTATGTGATGTCTGGTATGTGGAAAACATCAGCAGAGCGCTTTTTCTCATGGATTGGAGGATTTCGCCCTTCAGAACTTCTTAAGGTGATGCATATTTGTTCAATAACTGTAGATCATGCATTCCTTTTTTTCGTATAGGTCTTTTTAGGGGAGCCTATAGCAGAGGATCTAACTGCATATTCTTTCTGCAGGGTGGCATTGCTGAAATTTTAAATGAATTACTGTATTGTTTTGACTTGTCTATAGATTGCTTTATTCTCAAATAATGTCGATAAATGGATGCTTACATTGTGTCTAACTTTTGGATTTTTCTCTCTCTTTAAAATAGATTTAAAGTTTTCTTTGATTATTTTTAGGTCTTAGAAGTTGTGGCAAAAATACTTGCTAAACAAATCTATTCTCTCTGTTTATTTTACTTTTTCTGCAGTTAATAGGTTTTTCTATCTTGTCTTTATCAATATAGAGCACTTCCTCTCTCCTTAATTGTTGGTATATTATAGAATTGCAATTTTATCTATCACTTGGAGCATGTTTAACATTGCTGTTAATATGACTCATCAAGGGGATAATGTGTTCTTCTGAATGCTTTTCTGTTGATCCAGAAAGATCTCTTCATGTTTCCTTGCAATCAATATTTCAGTTATTCTAAAAGAGATTGCTGGGTTCATATTAGAACAACACCCCCCCCAACCACACCCCCCCCCCCCCCCCCCCCTGGTGCATACATAATGCATAATGTACAATAATTTTCTATGCTCTGAACTTGGCCAATGGTAACCCTAATCTGGGTTCTGTTTGGTCTTTCCATCCACATGATTACAGCATCATTGAGCATATTGGTTAATCAATAATTCTTTAACAAAGTAGCTCTGTACTTCCATGCGCTTGAAAGACATGATTTGTATTTTTCATTGGAATTCTGGTTCAAGTTCTATTGCTAAATGTAGAATGATATTTATTTCTGATTATATGTTGATGACAGGTGCTCGTGCCTCAGCTTGACCCCTTGACAGAACAGCAATTTTTGGAAGTTTGTAACCTGAAACAATCATGTCAGCAAGCTGAAGATGCCCTTTCACAAGGTATGGAGAAACTCCGGGAAACTGTGTCTGCGACTGTAGCAGCTGGTCAACTGGGCGAAGGTAGTTACATTCCTCAGGTGGCTACTGCAATGGAGAAGTTAGAAGCTCTAGTCAGCTTTGTGAACCAGGTAATCGTTTCATCTTCCCATGGTGCCATAATTGGGTTTATTCCAAGAATTTTTCACAATCAGTTTTTTCTCTGGGTTTTCTTTTTCTTTTCATAGTCCATCTGTTTTACCCATCAATTTGTTCTTTATCCATGCGTTTGAAGTGAAATTATAATTTTTAATCATCTGTTTTTCCTTTGCATTTCAAAATGATATCTAATAATATACGCTGCTCCCATTATGATGGCTAATATTGGTTTCATGATACCCTTGGAATTTTCAAATTATCTTATTCCAGAAAACCTAGGGTCCCAGAAGAAAAGGTCACAAGCTGTGCAAGTCTTGTTCTGTCAATGGATTTATTGTTGTGAGCTAGGTTGCTAACAACCATTTCAGTTCAATTTAGTGACAGTAGTTGGAGTCACAAAGTATGAGCGCAACATGGTCCTATTTACTAAAATTGAGTTTAGGAGAATTTTTTGTACTAGAATCTATGTAATAAAATTTATATTAATGTTTTAGAGGCAAAAGAAAAAGGCATCTTAGCGACATTTTCAAGTTTCAACATGTCTGATATTTTTCTATATGCAGGCTGACCATCTTCGGCAGGAAACACTGCAGCAGATGTCTCGCATCCTAACAACTCGCCAGGCAGCTCGAGGCTTACTTGCTTTGGGAGAATACTTCCAACGTCTTCGAGCTTTGAGTACACTATGGGCTACCCGTCCTCGTGAGCCTGCCTAGCCTTTCAATGCAAGAACATGCATGATGGTAGATCACTGCGAGAACCGCATTCCTGCATACAGAGGTGCCGCTGGGTAAATGTCATTATAAACATAATTAGCATCAATTTAAGCTGCCAACATTTTTCAAGCAGCTTTCAGAAAGAACTGAGATTCTGAGATGTACATATGAGTAGTTATTTTACCTAGGGGAAGTTTGTGGTTAAATCAATTTTCAATGCCGTGTTGTACATTATATATACTCTTGAAAGGATATATATAGGTTCTAAATTTGAGTTATATACCAGTTGGAACTTTCATGTATACTTCTCTAGGGTGCTCTTTCTGTATTTTGAACATGGCCAACACATAATTGTGGAAAGTTGCTCATGTTTTGGAACATTCAGAATATGTTTAATAAAGCTTCACTTAATATGAATTCTGCAGTTCATAAAATACTTCCAATCTGGAAAGCGAACAATTTTGTTTTCAATGTAGTGCTTGTTTGCAAGTTAGAAACTGATTCGGAACCTTGCCATGACTCAGAAATTAATTTGTTTGATCACAAAAGCTGTAATTGGGTGTATCATTTGTGTTTTTAATCAGATGTTATGTTATTTTTCATTATGGTTAGCTGTGATATATCAATTGGAGAGCAATTTCTTGCTAGTTTGTAGCAGCAACATTGGGTGTGTTGATTTATGAGTAATTGTTTGCCTGTAAAATATATTTGAGTAGACTCACATCTTCTTGTTCATGTTACTCAGAGATATCAAGTGTTTCCAAATGGATCAAAAGAGGGAATTGTAGTTGCAAACGTGGGCAAGTTAACAACAGAAAAAAAAAATTGAAAAATTCTACATAACTAGAGATTTTTAGTGTCAAACGGAAGCATTTGAAAATTTTTGTGAAGTCCACTTGTCTCTTAGCAACTATTCGGTTTTAAAATTCTCCCAAATGGTCAAATTTTGTTAATGTTGACCTCTTTTGTACTTTTTTTTCCAAATGCTTTTGTTTTTTATCCTTTTAAGCCGTAGTGACTGCACGCATGCGTACACACACACACACAAAGTAAAGACGTAATCCACATGATGATGACTACAGACGGAAGACTATTTCTTCTCTTTGTAGGCATTTACCAAACCAAGAGCAGAGAAAACAGAAAGGAGTCCCAGTTGCATTTTTCTCCTGATAATAGCAAGTTCACACTGGACACTACTCGCCTCTTTGTTTCCCCTGTTTAGAAAGTTACATTTTGCCAAGAATGGCAAGTTTTTTGTTCACTGGAAGATGCAATCTAATATGATAATCTTCATGGCAATGCATTTGTACAAAGAAGGATGAAATTTTCATATCAACACATCAAAATGCAATGAAATATAGTTATATTATTAAAGAGAAGATCATGTTGGATTTTGATACCAAAGGATCTTTTTGCTCTTGACGGATTCATCCTCACAGCTTTGATATTGCATAATCCAAAGCATCAACAAGAAAATCTGCACAAATACAAAATAACATGTAACTATATTGTGCCATGTAAAATTTTAAAAAGAAAGATTGATAAACCAAATCGTTGAGGATGTCTCTCATGATTAATTTATTTAATTAAATACAGTAAGAGAATGAAGGAAGTACCAGCGTCTTCTTTCGTAAAACACATTGGTGGCTTTATTCTGAAAACATTTCCATGTAGTCCACCTTTCCCAAGTAGAACTCCAAGTTCTTCAGTCAGAAAAGAGAATGGTTAGCGTAAAAACCCTTTGTTTTCTAATTTTTTTCTTTATTCGAGAGGTTAGTGCCTTGATACCTCTCATTTTCTCAAATAGGATGGCCGTTTCTGCCTTGGCAGGTGTCTTCTCCTTCCTGTCAGTAACAAGTTCCACACCCACCATTAAGCCCCTACCTCTTACATCTCCAATTACTGAAAACAAAAAGGGCAATTAGTAAACAAGAATTTGATTATTTTGATAGAACTAATTTAAGACATCGTACAAGAACATCAACAAATCTAAAACTTCAGCTAGAAGTCCTAAACACAAATTTTTAAACTACAAATTAAGGACCATTTTCATCTACAATTGAATAATTTGCTGTTCAGTGCAATTCAAAAATGCAAAAGTATGGGTTGATTAAAAAAAGTGAATGGGAAAATTAAATACTATATTTAGAAACAGATGCACTAAAAAAGAGCAGAGGTAAAAGGGTCTTATAAGTGCCAAGTTGTAGAATAATTACTATCATGTCTGTCCTGTAGAGATCTCAAGCGCCCAATCAAGTGAGAACCAACATCAGCACAGTGTGCTTGACGCTTCTCCTTGTCTAGAACTCGAAGCACTGCAAGTCCACCAGCAGAACATACAGGGTTCCCACCAAAAGTGTTAAACTGAATTTTTTGAGCCATCACATTTGCTATTTCTGGTGTTGTCACAACTGCTCCTAATGGTAATCCATTGCCAATACCCTGACAAATGCGATAAGTTAAATGTAACAGGACGCTACCATTTCCAATAATAATAATAAAAGACAGCCAAACTAATTGAAACTTTCTTTTAAGAGAGAAATAGGAAAGGGGGACAGGGGAAGGCAGAGGCTCATAACACATAAGGATATATTATGTACCAATGTTCACAGAATTTAAAATTTCCAACAAAGTTTGATGATTAAGGACCTTTGCCATGGTAACTATGTCAGGAATGACCCCTTGAGTCTCAAAACCCCAATAATGGCTTCCTGTGCGACCAAATCCAGTTTGCACTTCATCCGCAATGCAGACACCACCAGCCTTGTGTACAATGTCATAAACCTGTTTTAAATATCCTGGGGCCAGTTCAACTGCTCCTCCAGCTCCCTAAAGTTAATAAAAATTGGTAACTTTTAGTATCTAGTTTACAGTGATAAAAAACACTAAAAAAGCACCTGAAAGAGACAACTGTCCATATTAACCTGAATGGTTTCTGCTATAAATCCAGCAACTTTTCCTGAAGTACCATAATCAATGTGATCTTGTACATCCTTGGCGTAACGAGTAGCATCAGAGCCAAAGACTCCACGAAAAGGATCTGGATTTACAACATGATGGATTTCTCCCTGCAAAGTGCCATAATAACATTCAGAAATCAGCAGTTTAGTTTAAATAATAGTGTCTCTGGGAAAGAGCTATTACATAGATGCAAAGGGAATTTATAATGGTTGCATGGCTAAGATACTTAAAATGATCTGAGACATGTATTCAAGCCTCGTAAACTTAGGCTAGACATCCCCTTTTCACATAAATGCTGCTCCTTTATGAGTCCCCAGGAAAACCACACAAATGAAGCACATAAGAATAAATTCAAACCGTATTGTACTTATAGAATAAGTTAAAACTTCGGTGCAGGAGTATGCATGTTAATTATAACAGCATAATTTAGTCCTTTAATTTCCCAAGAGTAGGAGGGAAAGCTGTCATTTAATCCAATATTTCAAATACTCTGCAGCAGAGATCCCAGATATCTGTTGATATTTCAATTTCTTAATCTTTTATGGAACATATTTTTAGCAATGTTGGTTAAGTGCAAAAGGGATCCACAAATCCACCCACCTAAATGCCCTTATGGAAGAAATCATGACCGTGCTTTCATTTCTGGCAAAAGAGTTATGAAGGTAGTAGCTTGCATCAAATTGCCTAACAGATGACAGACAGTACCTAATAGTTATTTTAGTTTTCAAAAGAAAGGAAGATTTTTACTTGAAGCCTAGAATTACAATATCTGCTCGAAACTTGGCCTAGTCTGATCAAAATTTCTAGTTTAATCTTGATTGTAAAAGAATAGTTTTGGGGTCCGTTTAGAACGTTGTTGATGAAAAGCACAGGATAAAATTATTCTAATGCCATGTTTAGTTGTCACTGGTTACTTCAAGAGGAGGATAGGATGACTCATGGATTACTCAATCCTATTAAAAAGAAAAGGATTAGTCAATCCCATGGATAAGATTGTGAGCTGGATACCAACCAATAAACATTGTTTCAGTGTTTCCCATTTTAGGCTTAAAATAGTAATTTTTTTTTTTTACAAAAAAAAGATGTATTTAGTATACAATGATATAAAAATGGGCTATTTTGATCAATGAGAAAAATTGTTCTCCTAGTCATACCTGCATCAAACATATCATGTGATGAAAGATAACACATCTTTCTTTCAGTTTGCATGTACAAACACCTAATTTTATCCACTTTCTTATCTTGTCTGATATTATGCTCTACAACTTACAGCATACCAAACCGACACTTCAACATCATATTGAGCTAACAAGCAATTCAAACAACGGGACCCTGGAATCATCTAATGACTGAACAAGCCTGCCAGAAGAAGCAAAAGTTAAAGAATAAGTTGAATGGGCGCTAATACAGCAAATTTAGTTTTGACCAGGAATTTGTGATTTTGAGTTGTAAACCAATTAAGAATAGCACGACATGCAAAAGAATTATCCAAGACATGATTGGGTATACAAACCTCTGGTATTGGGTACTTCCATGTGTTTAGAGCTGTGAGTCCAATGGTACTAGAACTTCCACCGTGATAAGCATTTCTCAAGGAAATCATACCAAGATTACCAGTGTACAGTCTGGCCATCAGCATGGCTAACTCATTTGCTTCACTCCCGGAATTAACAAAATACACCACCTGCAAAGAAGGTTCATATTGTTAGGATATGATTTTGTTGATGATTCACATTCATAAAACAACTCTTTCCAAGGCATTTTCGTAATCCATTAACCAAGCCTTTCTTTTCCTGTTCTTCTTGTGATGAATACCATTAGCCAAACATTCTATTTTAGCAATCAACAAATTAATAACAGTGGTTGAATTTCACATTGCTTAACTTAAAATTAAGAAGAAACACATGAAAGTATTAGTGACCATCCTTTAACTAACGTTTTGCTCTAATAAATTTTGTAATTCAAACAAAGTATAATTAAAAATGATTAAATGACTTAAAATTGACATCCATTCAAACATAATTAGTTTCATATTACTCCAAAATTATGATTTTGTTATAATAGCCCTATTTCTTTTCTTTTCTTTTTTTACTTTTTCTTTAATCCAAAATCTTCTTTCACCCAAAACCTCTAAAGTTGAGTGAATCTTCAACAGAACAGAAAAAGAGTCATCAAAAAATTTAAAAACTGAAGAACTAAAATCAGCGAAAGAATAAGATATCAACCTTGAGATTTCCAGGCATTTTGGAAGCCAAAGCCTCAGCAAAATCAGCAATCGCGTGATGGAGGTAAATAGTGGTAGCGTGCTGGAGAAGTTTACTTTGCTCCATTATAGCATTCAAAACGTCCGGATGGCAATGTCCACAGGACACCGTTACGACTCCGGCAAATGCATCCAAATATCTCCTCCCGTTTTCATCAAACAAATATTGCATTTTCCCTTCAACAATATTCAACTGAACACAAAAATTAAAAATAAATAAATTAATAATTAGCTATGAATTATACAAAACAGAGAAATTACATAATCTGATAAGAAAACTAGAGTGAAATTTACCGGCTTTTGGTAGTAGTAGAAGAGAGAGGGCCCCAAAAACTTCTTCCGCTTTTCAAGGATTTCATCTGCCGACGGTCCATTGTACGGTTTCGGTTGGTAATCGAACACTGGAAGCTGACGTGGCGCATCGTCGGATGCTGCAGCGACGACGGAAGAAGAAGAAGAAGAAGAAGTAACCGTAGAGAAGGAACTGCAGGGAAAGAGCGTACGGTTACGGTTAAAGTTTAATTTTGCTTTGGCTTCTTCTACGGTTCTCCTCAAGATTCTTCTGTGCAGCATCGCCATGGCTTATTAAAAAAAATCCACAGGTTCTCTCTTCAAAAAACAAAAAAAAAAATATTTGTGAGAAGACGGAACAGTGGAAATGAAACGAAGAGATTTATAGAGTGATTGGAGTGTGATTATGGGAATTTTGGCTAATCGCTGACGTGGATTTTCTCATTTTTTAGCTTATCTTTGGAAATGCTGGGACTGTGCTGCCATAGGAGTGAGTAGATTCCAACGCGATGATGACAAATGATTCGATTCTTGATTTGATTAGTGAAGTAACCATTTATTAGCACCTAATTACGATATTAAGCCTTCTTAATCAATCCAATTACATATAAAATAATGGGGTTTTTTGGGAATTCAGAATTCCTTTGGGACTATGCTTGACTGTTTTTGAGATTTGCATTTAAAATATTTTATATTCCTAAGGAAATAATTGAAATGGATTCGAGCTGGCCATGATTAATTAAAGGTCGACAGGACAAAAATAAATAGGAGAATATTCTTAGGGGCCCCACCGACCACACCACATTCCCACCTTTCCAAGAGATTTTTAACGAATCTGACACAGTACCATACATTTTTGTACTTCAGCGGAATAACATGCACTATGGTAAAGATTTTCCTTCGGAATTGTTAGTTATAATTGTTTACTTGCGAAAAATTCTTTATTAAGGTCATTATTTTTTATCTTACTATAAAATTAAATAATAAAAGTCATATCATTTATGAGTTTAAATTGTAATCATAGATTTAAATCTAATAAAAAAATTGGTAAATCCATTTAATCGGTTAATATCAAAATTAAATTAGAAAGTCCACAAAGATAAGGACTCTTTAATAAATAATAAAAAAATTATTATTATTAAAAATTATCATTAAAAAGATTTTACGTAGAATTATAATAATTGATGTAAAAATTCATAAAAATGAAATAATTTAAAATTTTTAATTTAATAAAGAAAGAAAGGGCATTTTAATTTTTTCACAATCTCTGTTAATGATATTTGCACTCATGGCCGACCCTTGGGTGAAGCCACCCAAGCAAGGGCTTTAGGCCCCAATTTGATGAGGCCTTAATTTTAAAGAAGATTTATAATTTTATAATAATTATAATATAATTAATTATATTAAAAATATATAAAAGTAAAAGGTAATTAATAAAATTACTTTTTTTATTTTTTTAATTATATGTCTAATAGATTTTAATTTTTTATTACTTCCTTATTTTTAGAATGTTATTAATTCTCAATTATATTATTTTATTTCTAATAAACTAATAGTCATATGTATTTAATTATTTCCAACAACTATTTTTTTCACTTATTTCTCTTATTTCCAATCAACGCATTTAATGATTTCAAACAGCTATTTTTTTCTTATTTATAAAATCAATTATTTTTTTCAATGTATAATATCTACTTTTGAAATCTTCTTTTCTCATTTGTTCTTTCTTCTTTCAACTTTAATTTTTCTCCAAATAATACACAAGAAATTTGTTCTTTTATTATTTTCATAAAGCTGTGAGTCTCATTTGTGGTTTGCAATAAGCATTCAACAATTAGGTATTATTGTTCTAATCTTTACATATACTTTTACTTTAATTTAGAGCTTATATTATATTGTTATATTATTTTTATTTAATGTGATAGTTGATTTATTTGAATTAAAAAATTTGATTGGTGATTTTATATTAGCCATTAAAAAATATAAGATAATTATAATATTTAAATATTTTTGTTAACAATAATAATTATATATTGCTTTTAGAATAATGTTAACAATTCTAGTAAGTGCTACTTCAAGAGAAAGAAGTTTTTCAAAATTAAAATTAATAAAATCTTATTTAAGATCAATAATGTGTCAAGAAAAATTAAATAGATTGGCTATATTATCAATTGAAAAAGAAATATTAGAAGAATTTGATTATAAAAGTTTAATTAAAAATTTTACATCTCAAAAAGTTAAAAAAATAAAATTTTAATAAAAAAAAACCTCATTTGAATATCTTGCTTTACGCCTTTGAGCTTGTTGGGCCGCCGCTGTTTGCACTCTTAGAGCGGAGTGCCTATTTCAAAAACTAATAACTCATTCAGAATTTTGATTAAAACTTATAAGGGTGGAGGTATTTTATCCTAATTTGTATGGAAAATAAATATTTAAATTTATATTCTAAAGGTAAAAATATTTAATGATATACAAATTTTAATTTTAAAATAAAAAATAATAAAGACAAAAATAATTATAGTTAAAAGTTGCAATTGATAAATCTTAACGTAAATTTATAAAAATTAACATAAAAACTTATAAATATAGAATAAACAAATTTAAAATCTTAACATAAATATATGAGAGTTAATATAAAAAGTCAATTAAGTAAAAAAACTAATTTTAACAAAAAACAAAAATTTATATTTATATTCTAGTGTTAAAAGTATTTAATGATATACAAATTTTAATTTTTTAATAAAAAATAATAAGAAAAAATATAATTATAATTAAAAGTTGTCATTAAAAAGTTTTGACGTAAAATTATAAAAATGAACGTAAAAACTTATAAATATAGAATAAATAAATTTAAAATCTTAATGTAAATTTATAAAAGTTACCGTAACAAATCAATTAAGTAAAAAAATATAATTTTAATGAAAAGCAAACATTTAAATTTATATTCTTGAGTTAAAAGTTTTTAATTATATACAAATTTTAATTTTTAAATAAAGAGTAATAAGAAAAAAAATCATTATAATTAAAAGTTACTATTAAAAAACCTTTACTTAAATATATAAGAATTTGTGTAAAAACTTATAAAGCTTAAATAAGTAAATTTAAAATATTAACGTAAATATATGAGAGTTAATTCAACAAATCAATTATATAAAAAAATCTATTTTTAATGAAAAACAAACATTTAAATTTATATTCTCAGACTAAAAGTATTTCATTATATATAAATTTTAATTTTAAAATAAAAAATAATAAGGATAAAAATAATTATAATTAAAAGTTGTTATTGAAAAATGTTAATATAAAACTATCAGAATTGACGTAAAAACTTATAAAAGTAGAATAAATAAATTTAAAATCTTAATATAAATATGTGGGAGCTAACATAAAAAGTCAATTAAGTAAAAAAAACTAATTTTAATGAAAAACAAACATTTAAATTCATATTCTTAAGCTAAAAGTGTTAAGGATATATAAATTTTAATTTTTAAATAAAAAATAATAAGGATAAAAATAATTATAGTTGAAAATTGCTATTGGAAAGCCTTAACATAAACATGTAAGAATTAACGTAGAAACTCATAAAAGCGAAATAATCAAATTTAAAATCTTAATGTAAATGTATGAAAGTTAACATAATAAGTTAATTATATAAAAAAATATATTTAACAAAAAACAAACATTTAAATTTATATTTTCAGACTAAAAGTATTTAATGATATATAAATTTTAATTTTAAAATAAAGAAGAATAAGAATAAAAATAATTATAGTTAAAAGTTATCATTAAAAATTCTTAACGTAAAACTGTAAGAATTGACGTAAAAATTTATAAAGGTAGAATAAATAAATTTAAAATTTTAAAGTAAATGTGTGAGAGTTAACGTAAAAATTCAATTAAGTAAAAACAATTAATTTTAGTGATAAATAAAAAATTATATTTATATTTTTGGGTTAAAGTATTTAACGATATATAAATTTTAATTTTTAAATAAAAATAATAAGAATAAAAATAATTATAGTTAAAAGTTACAATTGAAATGTCTTGACATAAAATCGTAAGAATTGATGTAAAAACTTATAAAAGTAGAATAAATAAATTTAAAATCTTAACATAAATATGTGAAAGTTAACCTAATAAATCATAAAGACCTTCTTCGCTTCAGAGAGAGAAAAACAGAGGCAGGCAGCCATAGCAAGGATCAAGGTACACGAGTTAAGGAACAAATCAAAGACAGAGCTGTTGAGCCAGCTTAAAGGCTTAAAGGTTGAGCTTTCTCTCCTTCATGTAGCCAAGGTCACTGGTGGTGCCCCTAACAAGCTTTCCAAGATTAAGGTTGTGAGGCTATCGATTGCACAAGTATTGACGGTGATATCCCAGAAGCAGAAGGCCGCATTGAGGGAAGCCTATAAGAACAAGAAGTTTTTGCCTCTTGATCTCCGTCCCAAAAAGACCAGAGCTATTCGCCGCCGCCTTACCAAGCACCAGCAATCTTTGAAAACAGAGCGGGAGAAGAAGAGGGAGATGCACTTTCCAATGAGGAAGTATGCCATTAAGGTGTAAGCTTGAGATTAATTTAAGAAGGGATACCTTTGTGTTAGATTCGATGTGCCTATTGGAGGATATTATTTAAATTTGTTGTTGTTGAATTTTCATTTTCTTCATAATTTTTCCATTTCCCTCCCAAAAAAAAAACCTAATAAATCATAATAATAAATTTTATCGAATTAAATATAATTTTAATATTAAAAAGAATAATATTTTTATATTTTAAGGTAAAAAATAAAATAAATTTAAAATTAAATAACATTTAAAATAAAATAGATATATTTTAAAATTACTTGCATTGTTAACTTAAAATGGATAAATTTAAAAATTATATATATTATTTACCTATTAATTTGTTATACAAGTTTTTTTTATTTTTTAAAAATTATATTAATTGATCTTACAATAAAGTTAAACTTACCATAACGATCATTCTCATTTTCTATCAAACATTAGTGAATGTTTAAATTAAAATTTAAGTAGAACTTTTAGGCAAAATTTTAATATAAATAAAAAATGAAATTAAAAATAAATATCAAATTTATATTAATTTTAGACCACCCATGTGCAAATATCGTTTACGTGAAACCTTTTCACTCTTCAATCTTCAAAGCTTTTATTTAAATATTTGCTGTTATCACCAAGTTCTGTACCTGTGGTCACTCCGCTCGAGTTTTGCGACCATTGCTCCCTTACTCATCAAGGCTTGGCTATTGCCTCGACGATGAGATATATGTCACACGTTTTAGCACCATTCATTTTCGAAGCTAATTTTGTTTTTAAAAATTTTTATTTGTCTCTTTTTCTTTATCAATATTTTTGGATATTTAATACTTTTTTATATTCTAAATTTATATTTTTCATAATTTTTTTAACTTTTGGACATCAACAAACAAAGATAAAAATGGAACCCAAAGAGTAATACTTTGAAGCAATGGTTAAAGTTATTATTTAAGAAGCATATTATTTAATACAATAAAACTATTATAGTCAAATTACTTTTAATTATCATAATTTAAACTCATTACATTTACACTTAAAAATCGAATTGAATATATATATATATATATATATATAAATCTTAAGAGTAGTATTTACTATCTTAAACATTCAATCTGTTCAGTAAAATTCTAAATAAAAAATTGCATTCACCACAACCTCTACAGTTATATAAAGTATTTCCCCATTTTGATTTCTAACAAATCAATCTTTTGTATACTCCCAACTGTTTTTGGATACATGTGCCCCCTTGTCCAATAAAAGCAAATTATAAACCATCATTACTTCCTCTTAGCACTAAGGTTGTGTCATGTCCAAATGGCATGTCCAATCATACCAACCAACTTAAGACCCTAATAGCCAGCAAGAATATAGAGCAATTTTTCCATGATTTCACCGAATTTAAGAGATTTATGATTTGATTGAATCAAAGTATAGGATTGGTTTGAAGCATTTTCATCAACCATAAGCTAATTAAAAAGAGAGGAAGAAAAAGAGATTGTTTGTTCTAGAATTAATGTCAATAAGTTGAACATGATTAAAATTTTTAAATTATTTAAAAATTTGAAATAATTTTTTTTATTATGTTCTATTAAATGTATATATTTTTATTTTGAGTCAAATAAACTCTTATACTTAGAGCATAATTGGTCTGATTTTTTTTAGTTTAAAAGTTATTATAAAACTTTTATGAAAAATAATAATTTTTAAAATTAAGTTAAAACTGTTTGATAAATTTACTTTTTATAAGTTTTTTTTTATAGATAAGCTGTTTGGCAAAACAATTTATATAAAATCTAATTTTGGTTAAAATTACCATAAATGGTATTTAATAAATAACTTTCTATTAATAACAAATTTTTTTGTTCAAAATAGAAAAAATTAACTTTATTTTTTATCTATTTAAAATAAAATTTTAAAAATATAAAAAGTATTTTTATATAACATAAAGTTTATAATTAATAATAAATCATAAAAAAAAGTTTCACAAATCAACAACACACGTTGTAACTTGCATGGACAATGCCACAATTTCAACCTAAAACAAATCGGTATGATATTACATTCAACCTAAATTATTGATATACTAAAATTCATCTTTTTTATATCTTTTATTATAAAAAATAATTGAAAATAATTTAATCATAATAATTTGTCTCATGGATATTGATTCTGTAGCAATTTTTTTTATAGAATACTAAAACCTGACTTAAAATTGAAATAAAAAAAACATAAAATAATTTAAAAAAAATTAGAGATTTGAATCAAGCTATATAATTATGTCTAACAGTATTAACTTTGTGACAAAAAGAAACGAAAAAAAAATATCATCAAGGGTTTTCAAAACTCAAAAAAAAATAAAAAAATATAAAACAAAAGAAAAATAATACTTGAATCCGGTTTTTATTTTTTGGTTTTCGTTCTTCTTAATTTTTGTAAAACCAAAAAACTCTTGATTTGCAGAAAGGGAGAAAGAAGAGGGAGATTGTAACACCTGACCCTAATTTATCTGTGACAGGTCATTCACATGCTTTGGACAGCATGTTTGTATATTGAATTGTCCCGGGAAACAAGTTAAATGACAATATTGCCCCTAAAGGTATAGTTCAGTTAAATAAGTCTTGAACTAGTTTAAACAGAAAATTGAGGATGAATTTGAGAAAATTAAAACCCATGGAGTGATTTAAAACAGTGATTTGGAGTTCGAAGTTCAGTTTGGAGTTAATCAGGAAAATTGACCGATTAGGGACGAAACGGTTATTTTTCAATTTCAGGACAAAATGGAAATTTTTAATAAAGATTTTGATTTTTATGACCAAGAATAATTATATGAAATACAATATGATTATTAGAGTATAAAATGAAGTTTAGCAGTGAAAAGTACAATTCTCGGTATTTTTGGGACACAATGGCAAAATAGTAATTTTGCTATTAAAGGACGAATTTGAAATTTTTGAAAAAAGATTTTTTGATCTCATTTGATTGAGATTGATCATATTAATCAATTGAAGTGCTATTTGAGGTTGAAAAGTGGAAAAAGAAGAAATTTCGATGATTTCTGGAGTGTAGGGGTAAAATCATAATTTTACCACCGGAAGGCCAAATTTAATTTTTTGAGAGAATTTAGATCAAATTTGACAAATTGGAATGAGTTTGAGGACTGAAAAATATGCCTTGTGGTAATTTTTCAATTTTTAGAGCAAAAATGTAATTTTGTACTTTTTCGGGGGTAAAAATGTAATTTCACAAAATTACACTATAAAAATCATTGAAATTTCTTCTAGAACTTCCTGAAAAAATCAGAGGATAAGGGCTAGAATTTTGGGCTGAAAAGAAATTCAAAAAGAAAATAAGTTAATAATAAAATAATGAAAAAATGTAATTATCATGTGTTAAATTAAATATTTAATTATTTAACTTATAAAAAGTCAAAATTCAGCCTACTTCTTCTTCTCCAAACCGTGTAAGTGAGGGGAAAGGCTGAAAACTTGAAACCCTAGCTGAAAATTCAAAGCACAAGTGAGAGAAATCAAGGAAGTTAGCTTGAAAAAGGTAAAATCACTTGATTTTCTTTGATTTTTTCATTACCCATGCATTTTATTTCAATTTTCATGCAAAATTAGAAAGTGGGTATGAACACCTATGCTGGTTGAATCTTGATGAAAGGATTTGAGGTGTGATTTGATTGAATTTTAGCTTGATTAAATGTTTGTAGGAAGTTTGGTTAAGTGTAGAAATGAAAACTAGCAAAAATAAGCAAGAAAAATAGAATTTTCCATATTGCACCAAGCTTGACTGAATTTTTAGAGAGAGAAATGCTGTTGATTTTGAGTTTATTTTGAGGTGTGATGATGAATAATGGTGAATTATAAGCCTAGGAAAATTATGAGAATTTTTTGAGTAAAAATCAAAATTTTTACCCACTAAGGGTATTTTCGTAATTTCAGTTCGGGATTGATAATTTGATCACACTGAGGGACATTAAGTCAAATTGGATATAATTGAGGTATAGAAAGTGAAAAAAATCGATTCGGAATTAAAATGAAGATTTTAGCAATTTAATCGTGTGTAGGCGAATTAGGCCGAAAACCGTGTTTCAACGGTTATTCAGACAGCTTAAGGTGCATTTCATGCATTCATGTAGAAATTATAGAGCCTGAAATCAATTATAATTAATTGATTTGATTTATTGAAATTCGTGCCACGCGTAACGCGTAGGTGGTGAATCGTCCAATAAAGGCAAGGAAATAGCTACGGACAAGCGAGACTAGGGGTATTCGGGACTTCTGAAATCAGTGAGTGGATAATCTACCATTTTCAATATCTGAAGTAGTTTTACATGATTGTGTGCTTTTAAAATAAATTGAATTTCATAAATAATTTTTAAATCGAAAAATGAATTTTTAATATTGAGTATGTGGAGATTGGCATGAAATTACGTTTATGTACTAAAATTGAAATTATGGCTTATGAAATTTTAGAAGCATGACGGCATGATTGGCTAAATTGTTTATGGTATTGGAAAATGTGAATTGACTGCTTTGTTCTGATAAATTGTATAGAAATAAAAATTGCCAAATCATGTTAAATGAATTATTATCGATTGGTGGGTTGATGAGTCACTGCAGTGGCGGGTTTCGTGGACCAGCCTATTAGAGGGGCACGGTAATCCCGTTATATTATATCTCAGTATGAGAGGCGCGGAGGGTAACTCTTGAGGTATGGTTAGAGTTCACATTACGTCGAACCACCACGTGATGGTGAACTCCGCCAACGCCAAGGAACGACTATATTTTTCAATTATGGTATAAATTGTAACAGCCTTGACGTACTCGATGGGACACTCTGATCAAGTGTTCACGAGTATAAGATTTGACTAAGCCTAGTTTTTACGAAATAAATCATAAGCCTTGTGTTTGAATAAATGAAATTATTTGGCATGATTTTACTAAATTTGGTATATGCATTAATTGTTGATATGGCATTTTTGTTAATATTGTCTCCATCTACTCGACTTTAGATGTCGTGGATGGTAGTTATCTAACTCACTGGGTTGTAAAACTCACCCCCTCAATTTTTCTTATTTCAGGCTCACAGACACCTGTAGATAGAGAGTTTTGTTGAAGAGAAAGTTTGGAGTAGTAATCTTCAATCTCCAAGGTTCATCTCCTAGTCTATATTTCTCTATTTTGGGCTCACTTAGCATTGTAAATTTAGTTTTATACTTCAGTTATCTGTATTACTGTATGTAGTAATATATTTTGTTTTTACGCTGTAAAAATTATATCCGGATATCTATATAAAAATTGTTTTGTAAGAAAATATTACATTTTATGAAATATTATTATTTTATTCCATTAAATGTAGTTTTACTCAAATTTCATGTTTTAGATATCCGATTTCAATGCCGACTGCAAATTATGAAATCTTGACGCATGAGTAACATTTTTTTTAAATTTCGAAATTTTTGACGAAAAATGACCGAAACGTCCCTATGTAGTAAATTTTATCTTTTTCCCTGTTTTGGTCCGAAATTGAACAAAATGTTTTAAAGTATGAAATTAATAAATAGAAACTCACAGGGGGGTTGGAAAGACTGGTACGAGAGCCTTGCGAGGTCTCGCTATGGTACTCGGGGGATGAGTGCATATTGGGATATCGCGACGGTTGTCACGGACTCGATGGTGGTTCCGGGTCGTGACAGAGATCAATAGAGAGAGAGGGAGAGAGTATTTTTTGAGAGATGATTTTTTTGGAAAAATATAACTCTCCTAATAAGCCGACGTATTTTTTTAAAAAAAAAGAAGAAGAGAAAGCTCTTAATTGGAGTTTTTTTTAAACTCTTTTTTTAAAAAAAAAGCTTTTACCTTTTTGGAAGATTTTATTTTTTAAAAAAACCTACTTTTTTTTAAGAGTTTTTGAAGAAGTGCATGTTTGGCCTAGCTTTTTTTCAGCTTATTTACCTCTTAAAAGCAAAAGCCATGTCAAACATAAATTTTGAAAAGCTCTTAAAAAAAAAGCAGCTTTATTTTAAAGAGTAAAATTAAAAAAAAAAAGAGCTTCAAAAAAAGCTCTTGTAAGGAACTTTTTCTTCTCTTCTTTTAAAAATACAAGAAAATTTTTTATTTTTGTTTCAAAAATATCCTTATCTATTAAAAATAATAACAATATTATCATTTTAAAAAAAAATACATTCTAAGATAATTTTAATCAAAATTATAATTTATATAAAAAAACTTATAAAAAAAATTTACCAAACAACTTTAGTTTAATTTTAAAAGCTATTATTTTTCATAAGAGCTTCATAATAGCTTTTAAGCTAGAAAAAAGCCAAGCCAACAGCCTCGAAATCTTGTTTGGTCCAACTTCTATTTCTAAGCAGTAAATAAGTTAAAAATAAGTTAGTCAAACGGGCATTTAATAGTTGACTTATTGTTATTAATTAAAATGTCAATTGTCATTTTATGTCATGTAACGTTAATGTGACATATTAATATATTATAATGATGATAGTGTGACATACTAATATGTTATTTTTTATCTTTCACATTAATGTCAAATCATCATCATGTGGATATAAAATGATAAATGATATTTTAATTAATAATAATTAATCAATAGTAAATCATAAGAGTTAATTTAACTTAAAATAAAAATACAAAAATTTCATCAAACATATTTAAATTTTCTTAAATAACTTATAAACTTTTTCAAGCATTGTGCCTGTTGCTTTCCACTCTCTTAAAATCAGTATAATTTTAACTTCCAATATTACCCTTCAACTGCTATTCAACATAACATCCATCTGTTCATATTGCCCTAACTTCACTGATTTCGCACATAGCAGAGTTGTTCAACTTAACTGAAAGTTTAGTAACTTGTGAGGAATAAGAATGGGTAGAAGTTTTATTAGTTGTTCTACAAATATAAAAACAAAATGCTTCAGAAATTCAGAAAGAGGAAAAGCAGTAAACACAGATTCAGAGGTCCTAAAGAATGTCAGTAATCATTGTATCAATAACATTAGGAGTCAATGAGGGAAAGTGAAGCAGCAATTTACATTCATAAAACATAGTATACAAACCAATTTCATGAATTTTCCACCCCCTTAAGCCATATTCTTCGTCTTCTTGCCCTGGGAAGTTGATGCTCGCATGAGGCCACTGCTGTTAGATACTGATTTACTGGTTGAAATGTGAATGACTGTTTCTAAGATCTGTTAACAATTTCTCCTTTACAATCTTCACTGCAATATTCAGCTAATTAGCATAGTAAAGAAAACCAGCCTTATCTGATTTCCCTTTTTTCTTTCTCTGTAAGCAAAAACGAAGTTCACTGCCATTTTGAACTGAGATCATTACCATGTCTCTTTCACACACGTTCAAGGAGAGTAGCATGCATCATGTATACAAAAAATGTTGGAGTCTTGGTCAAAGCACGCTACCATATCCTATTACCAGAAGTAATTGGGAGAAGCTCCTTAGAAACAAGAACCAGAAACATAAGAGGTTTTAATCTGCAGCTCCAAGACAAAGCACCCTCAATAAGCAACACAGATAATTTTGAAAATGATGCCAAAGTTTGAGATTGCTGCAAAAGAAAAAAATATAATGAAAAGAGAAAAGAAAAAAGAAAAAGAAAAGAAACCATTCTAGACATTCTGATTTAAGTTGATGAAAATTGCTTTCAAATACTTAGTACTTTAGAGCAAAATGAATTATTATCCCTAAACTGCTGTAATTATAATCAGAGCACTCAGAGTAACATTAATGCAAATGCATGACTTGTGCATAGATCCATATGTAGCAAGGCCTATAAAATTCTGGGAACCATAGAAAGAATAGTATAGAGAAGGAGGAAAACTAGTTTTGATATAAAAGAGGGGTGTACAGCAAACGAATGAATAGTTTCTCTCTGAAATTAATACCATAGATGCACTTATATTCATAACACCATTATGCCACCACTGTACTAATTAATCAATCAAGTCATTAGAAGATATAACAGCCTATTCTAATTCAAAATGCAAAAGGGGTACTCTAGGAGTTCAAAATCTTCTGATAGATCCAATCTTAATATGTAACCTGTGCATGAAAATGCAACATAGCTGATTACTATTTTTTTTCTTGGCAAGCTATTACAGAATAACTGCTTATATTCAATCATGCTCATTAAGGGCATCCAATAACCAGAAGCCTGTTCCCCTCCCCCTCACATTGAAACAAAGTAGGGGGTAGATGACCACAAATTCTTTTTGTGCCAGCAGCTGACTGTTTATCATGAAATTAGACGGCAGAAGTCAAATGCTCACCCATGCAGATAAACAAAGTAAAGGTAGATGAGGATGGTAAAGTGACTGTATATCATGAGAATACGGGGTAGAAGTCTAATGCATCATTAGTTCCATATTCTTTTGAAAAATAACAGATGTTGAATACTTTCATTATTCAAAAGAATCAAAACAAGCTCAGAGCCCAAAAGTGGTTGAAACTTACAAGGACTGAGGAAGCTCTACCCTATTTTATGGGCTGCAGAGATTGATTCCAGAAAGAGATTAGCTATGTTCTGCTATGAAATCCAGATACTGCACAGATATACTTGAGAAATATAATTCTTTCAAGAAAAATGCCCAACCTCAGATGACATTAACAAGTGTAGCAATACATTGTTTTGTCTTCCTGAAACTAGAGCAGCCAAGTGCAATCAACAATAATGCTCAAGGCCACAAGAAGGCCAAAATATTCAACTCTGCAATCATGTGTTGAAGCCAAGAAGCAGAACTCTAGAGGCAAGTCCATCAGGGTGGAATTCACTTGAAAACTCGTGAAAGAGTATCTACTGTTTGATGTCAAGGATCAACCTCGTTGACAATAAATAGTATTGTACTTTTTGCTAGGTTGTTCTTTCCAACTCCATCCATTACCTACCAATAGTCGCGACAAGAACACAAACCATCCTTGAAATGGTGAAAACGAGTAGCATCTCTTATGATAATTTCTCTGCCAGACAGTTTAGATATAAATTTAATGGCAGAGTGGCAGTCATTACAGACTCTGAGATTTTTCATGATCCTCAAAGTGGTATGCTCAGGAGTACTTATTAGTGCAAAAGCAATGGCCAATTTCTCACTATGATGTCTTAGCATCTGCTCCTTAACTTCTTCCTCAAGGTCATGTAATACTGATTCAGTATCTGGAACAAAGCCCATCTTTTTTATACCTTCCCATATCTTTGCCATCATCTTGTAGACTTCATCTTTCTGTGGATGAAGCCCATCCTCAGCTCCGAAGACATGGACTTTGTTCTTTATCTGAACCCAACTAATTCCTTGTTCTTTCTTCACCCCTCCATCCTTCATTAACTTGCGAATTTTTGCAGCATCTTCCCACTTTCCACAAACTGAATACAAATTAGCTAGAGCTGAGTAGGCCCCACTGTTGTCAGGGTCAATACAGAGCAATCTTTCTGCTGCAACCTTTCCGAGGTCTACGTTCTTATAAACCTTACAAGAAGATAAGAGTGAACCCCAAGTTATAACATCCGGTTCAATGGACATTTTTTCAATAAAATCATATGCCTCTTGTACCAATCCAGCACGCCCAAGAAGGTCAACCATCAATGCATAGTGGCTTAGTGTTGGTTCAATTTTGTGAAAATCTTTCATCATATTGTAATACCTGTGGCCCTGTTCTACCAGTCCCACATGTGTACAAGCAGAGAGCACACCCACATATGTTATATGGTCAGGCTTGATTCCAGCTGCCAGCAATTCTTCAAACAGCTCAAGGGCTTCTTCTCCAAGACCATGTTGAGCCAGACCCATTATCATGGATGTCCAAGATACAGTATCTCTGGACCAATGTGTCTGACTGAATATTTGCCTTGCACAATTAATGTTTCCAGCTCTAGAATACATGGTAATTAGAGCGTTGTTCACAGAAACCGAGGATGCTTGTCCAGTTCTTATGGCACTTGCATGAATTTGTTTGCCATGATCCAATGAAGTCAAGCTTGAGCTGACACTCAACATGGCTGCCAGAGTGAAGTTGTTTGGTTTTGGACCATCTCTAACCATTAATCTGAATAGCTCCAATGCATCATTATTCAAGCCATTCTGCAAGTATCCAACAATCATGGCTGTCCAGGCAACCACGTCACGGTCTCTCAATGTGTCAAAGATCTCTCTAGCTGGTTTTAAATCTCCAAGCTTAATATATCCATCTAATAAGGATGTAAATGCAATGACGTCAAGGTGTGAAATCCCACTCTTCTCTACAATCTTTTGAGCAATTTGAACCCCACCGGACTTTGCATACATTGAAATCAAAGCATTTCCTACTGGTCCATACGTATCAAATTTGGTGCTAACAATACAAGCATGAATTTGTTTCCCAAGTTTCAACATCTCAAGATTGGCACAAGCTGATAATGCACTAATAAACGTGAATTTATCAGGAAGCAACAAAGAATCCCTCAGCATATTACCAAATGTACCCAGAGCATCAAGATCAAATCCATGTTGATTGTAACCTGCAATCATTGAATTCCATGTCACAATATCTCTCTCATTCATCCTACAAAATTGTTCACGTGCAATATCAACTTGACCATACTGCATATGCAATGAAATCATAACATTCCAACTCGATGTATCCCTATATCCCATCCTATCAAAAATAACCCTTGTCATCATGGGGTCACCTGACTTTGCATACATATTTAACAAAGAATTCGCAACACTAACATAACTACTAAGCCCAAACTTAACAACACAAGAATGTACCTTTCGACCAATATCTAAAGTTTCAATAGCAGCACATGATGCAAGTACACTAGTAATTGTGTACTGCGTTGGCATAACTCGTTCTTTAATCATTTCATTGAACACTTTTATAGCACTTTCGAAATGACCCATCTGATTATACCCCACGATCATTGTGCTCCACGAAACAGAATCAGGATTCGGTATCTTATTAAAAATCTCATTGGCTTCAGCCATTTTACCCTGTTTGGAATAAGCCGATAAAAGGGTGTTCCACGAGAAAATGGTCTTCACAGGCATTTCATCAAACACGGATTGAGCATCATAAAACGACCCGGTTTTGGAGTAAAAATTCATGAGATTGTTCAGTAGGAAGACACTAAAGTGAAGCCCGGCTTTTATTATTCGAGCGTGGATGGATTTTCCTGCTAAGAGGTCTTTGGATCTAAGGCTTTCTTGGAGGAGACAAGCGGTGTGATATGACAAAGAGGATGGATCTGGGATGTTCATTTAGATAGCAGATTAAGAGAATAAATCAGTATTAATAGTAATTAAGAAGTCTTGGTTTTGTCAAATCGTGATGATAAGTAAAAATGATGTGGGTGTTTTCTTCTTTGTAATTTAGGTTTGAATAACTGAACTGGCGGGAAATAGACTAAAGACGTTAGTGGCGCCACAGAACGAGAATATTGGGAAGGAATGAAACAGATTGCTCTGTTTTCCCCTTTTATACGGGTGAAATGAAAAGCTCCTTTCCCATTTTTGCCAGAGTGAAAGGTTGACTCTGTAGGCAAAAACCTTTCCTTTTATAGAATACGCTTTTTTGTCAGAGTATTTGCTTTAGTAATTGGTGTATAATTTCTATTCAATGGGAAAACTTGTAATACTCTTCTCTAAATCAAAAAATAAATTAAAATAAAATCTACTCAAGTTCCATTAACTGGTGAATTAAGTTGAGTTTCAATATTCAATTGCCACCATTAAGCCAACAGCTAGAAGAGAGCAAGGACCTGCCACTCCCACAGTCCAACAAAATGACTCATCAGAAACCGTCAGGGAACCCTCCTTTTCTTGGGTCACTAACTGCTACAAGGCCTCCATTTCCCTTCGAAGCATCTAATTTATGAACTATGAATTGGCAGATAGTCCCACCGGCAAGGCCCTGTAGTACATGGCCCTTCTTTTGAAGGTCTCTCCTGATATGTGCAGGAACTTCAAAATGGTCTCCAATAACAGTTGTCCAGTTCTCATATGTCACCACGTTGGGTATCAGCTGCATAAAAACAGTGAAAACGAATCAGATACTTAGCCTTAGCCATCTAGCTTAATGGTTAATCAAGAAACAATGCCAAATTGGCAAAGGTTTCAGCAACAACCTGATGGTAGATCCTTGGTGCCATGACAGAAGAGAGAGGGTCCATCCCCCGAGCAAAATGGTTCAAGAAAACCTCTGTAGTCCCAGCAATGATATTAGCTCCTCCACTTGCACCCACCACACCCCTCAGCTTCTCATCCTGCACCAACATACATAACATCCAGTTTCACAAAATGACCAAACAGAAATAGAATAGAAAACCATTAATTTTGACAAGTTAATTAGATAAAAAGAAGATGTTCGAAGCAGCAAACCTTCAGTACTATTGTAGGTGTCATGGATGATAAGGGCCTTTTGCCAGGGCGGATGAAATTGGGTGGTGCTGGGGGTGGAGTATTTCCAGAGCTATTTGTGGGCATGGAGAAGTCATCCATTTCATTGTTGAGAACTATTCCCGTACTTGGTGACAGTATATTTGAACCGAAGTATGCATTCACTGTATTAGTCATTGATACAGCATTTCGCTTGATATCCACAATGGAGACATGGCTGGTGCCGTGATCATGGATTTGGTTCCACCTGCAATGCAAAAAATTGGAAGACAAGTCAGCAGTAAAGTTAATCTTATGGAGAAAAGGCATGCATGAGAATAGAACAGAATTTAACGAAAATTTTGGCAACATATAAAAGGGAATTTGCTAATTGCTATGCTGTGCCTTCCTGTGCTCTGTCGTTGAATGAAGCATTTTACCTTCCACCATAGTGACCGGGGCCAAAAGTCATGTTGTCGTAAATGGTTTTCTTCAACTCCTCCGCAAACTTCGGAGAAAGCATATCCGCTACAACTTTAGAGACATCCACAAAATCAGGATCACCCAGATTCATCCTCACCGCAAATGCATGTTTCAAAGCTTCAATAAGTCTGTGGGTTCCAAGTGAACCTGAAATACCGGAAGGGAATCCATATTGAGCAAGAATGTTGAGTACCTGTTACAGTCAGATCAAAAAAGCCCGAGTGATCACATTTCCTCTTTGTGGAGAAATTATAAGATAGGCAAAGCATGCACCAGAAAACACTTACAAGCATCATTGAAGCACCCCCTGAGGAAGGAGGTGGCATGCCAAGAATTTTAAGGCCTAGAATATTAGCTGAGATTGGTTCCCTCATTTTAACTTCATACTTTTTCAGGTCATCTACTGTCAGTATCCCTCCAGCTTTCTGAATATCTCTTACCAAATTAAATCCAATCGACCCATTATAGAAAGCATCCACTCCGTATATTGAAATCTTTCGAAGAGTTTCTGCTAGTTTCTTATTGTAACAGATGTCACCTACTTGCAAAAGCTCCCCATTTGATGTGAAGATGTCACGGAGCCCCTTATCTGCCAAGATTGCTGACTTTGTACTTTCCATCTGCATGTGGAGATATGGTGAAACTTTGAATCCTTTCCGAGCAAGATTCTCGGCTGGGTTCACAAGCCTTGCCCATGGAAGCCTTCCATGTTCTTTCCATGCTTTGTGAAGGCCTGCAAGTTCCCCTGGCACAGCTACAGAGAGGGCACCGCTTGCCTTTAGAGTAGCATTGCCAGCATACATATTCTGAATGGAGAAAAAGATGGAAGGATTAATGAAGAACATACAAAAGATGGATTCAACATATCAGTTAGAAGAACAACTAAATTCTGTCAATCAATTTTGTGCACCTGGGAAGCTTTCATTGGAGCTGTTTCTCTCATATCGAATGCTTGTGCCTTCCCATTAGATTCCCTGACAAGCATGAAGGCTCCTCCACCTATGCCACTTGATGCTGGGCTTACAACGCCCAAGCAAAGCGCAGCAGCCACTGCTGCATCAACAGCATGACCGCCAATCCGAAGAACATCCATCCCAATTTTCGAACACCGGCCATCATCGGTAGCAACTGCACCATGACGCGCAACAATCTCCTCACGTCTCTGTTTGGTAGAAGCACTTACTCCATCCAGGGTCGAAGTGGCAGGGGACACAATAAAGAAGAGAAATAAAATGGTGGTCCATGACAATGGCACAACTGCAACCAAGAAAATCCAGGATTTTTGAGTTCCTAAACAATCAGATCAAGTAATTACCCCACTACATGGATAAACAATATGCTCTTGATACACTGTTTCTAATTAAAATTGAGCTTCATAATTTACTTAAAATTGAGGGAGTTGCTTACAATGCTATCTTCTAACAGGAAAAAGAGCATCAGGAAATCACATCTAAAAGAAAGGAATAGAATTGCTTACGTGACATTTTCTTCTCTCTTTTGTGGTTCTTCATCGTCCTGTTTTTCTCCTTCTCCTAAGATTATGTAATGAAATTAATGCAATTGGAGTTGCAAAGGAGTTTCTAGGTCAATGTTGACTTTCTACTTCGGCATATGTGCAAATCAAACGTGAAAATCTTATTAGTATGGAAACAAGTAGGAAGCTACTAACCTAGTGATCCACAGAAAACAGTGTTGGCAACTGGATTCATTGATCAACTCTTACATTTATCCACATTTAACCATTTGAACCGTTTAAGTTTACAGGCTCATCACTTTAGTACTTTACATTAATAAAGACCAAGATTGTTCATCCAGGTCTGATTGGTGTTGGATACTCTTGTCTGAATCGGCATGCAATTAACTTTTGGACTCTATATAATACTTCAAAATCATTTCTAATACTAATAAGTAAATTGAATTTAAATTATTCGAATCACAACTTAAATAATTATTTTAAAAATTTATATTCTATGTACTGCAATGAATTACAAATTGCTACATTGTTAATAAATAAATTTAAAAATTAAAAATTCTAAAATTAATTGATAGTTATATAGATACTATAATTAGAATATTAAATATAAATCTTTTTTTCAATGAGTTGTTGCTGGTTCAATAATTAAACCTTTTATAAAATTAATTGAGACGACCGCAGATTCCTTATAATGGTGTTTAGCTTTAAGCATTGATTGCTCATACCGAACCTTATTCCATGTCAAACAAAAACCGTCCTCGGGTAGCATTTTCCTTTTTCTTTTTCTTTTTGAATTTCTTTTCACGTATAAAAATTCATTGAATTTCTTTAATTTTATTTTTACCAAGTGTTCCCTTTATAGTAGTTAAAGAAATTAATTGAAATTAAGAACTATACTAGCTATTTAATATATGATTCTATGTTTGATAATAGTAAATAATATTATTGATTGGCACTATGTACGATTTATATCTCTTATCGCATATTTTGAATTTGTGGAAACACAGTCAAACATAATTAAAACGTTGTAAATATTTCTAAAGTGTGAGAAAAATAACTGTGGCTATTTGGAGGAATTTGCATTACATTACAAGTGTTTGAATAAGAAAATATTTGAAGAATATTAAGACATGCAGCTCAATATTGGCATGTTAATGCTGACATTGGAGAAGGAAAAAAGAAATGCAGACATGAAATTGAAAGTGAAAAAGGTGGCCTAATTTGCTGAAAATTTGAGGTTCAGCCAAATATGAATGAACCACCTTCATTTTTTTTTTCTTTTTCTTCATTTTGCTGTTTATAACATGCTTAATATTAGATTGAGCATTTTCTTCGATGCCATGTTCTATATTTATTGTGTGGGTGTTGAAATAAAAGTTGTTATATATGAAGATTTAAAAATATTTTTGAATTTTTTTCACCATTATAAATAAAAAAAATTTATATTTTAATTTTTGGATCAATGATTAATATATGTATCCTTATAGAAAAAGTTAAGTTCGATGATCCTTTTCTCAATTTAAAAAAAAAAAAACTATGGAAGATGGTACCAAGGGTCAAAGTATTTATTGAGTCCAACAAAAATTTTTTTTTTTTGCATATTCTTACTTTTCTATCAAATTTACAATTATTAAATATTTAAGTAAGGACTAAGGCCCTCCATGTGAATCAAGAAATGAAAAAGGTTTTGATATCTCATTGAAAACGTTGGTTAAAACCTATTAAGGTCCTAAAATGAATTGAGCTTCTTGTTACACTCTATTAATGGAGAATTTTTTACAAGCACTGAAATTACTTACTTTTTCCCATTGTTCTCCATGGTAGTGTACGAAAGGCCTCCGCAGTGGACATGCCCCATGTGATATATACCTTATAACAGGTGGAAGCCTAGCTACCAATATGATTTATACCACCACTTCATTTCCAAGAGTATATATATATATTCTAAGAGCTAAACGCCAATAACTGGTAGGGATATATATATATATCTATCTCCAGGGTGGAGTTGCAAAGAAGTATCCTGGTGGATGCTGGCTAGTTTGTTTCGAAAGATACATTGAATCTGATCAATATTCAAATGCATTAAAAATTAAGGAAGGGGACAAACGTGATGGATGCCATTTTTCCAATTAAAAAGGACAGAATATTATCATTTTTCCTGTTAAAAATGACAACGTTATCTTTCATGCTGTCTTTCGACAATGTCCAAGTTTTTATGTTAAAATCTTTCTTTGAGTGCTGAGGTCTCTGTCCACCAAAGTAGCTTTGGATTTGAGCTTTGAACTAATTATTTTTCTATTATTGAAACAACTGCAAGTCTTGAGAAGCTCCATGCCCCTTCTCCATTGCTTAGTTACTAACTGTAATAAACTGCTTTGAACTGTAAATTAATTCAGGAGTTAGGCAAGCAGACGAAAGTCTCAAAAACTGTCATACCTTTTAGCAGAAAGCATCATTACTGAGTGATGGACAAAGAAAAAGGAATCCGCATAAAACGCGTGCAGTAATGGGCGTCACCATGCGTGCAGACTTGTAATTTTCAAGCTGGTCCTGCGAGATTCAGCGATTCACATAGAATCATTGTCATTCACGCAAGATTTACAATACAATTATTGCTTCTTCAACCTGTCAAACTTACACTAACTTGAATGCTACACTTACGAACCCACAGTGTCTCTACTTGTTCATTTCAAGTAAGATACTATTATTGTCATCCTTTTAAAATTGCTTTCTTTGGTGCTTGAGTTCTGATGAGAACTGCAACCAAAACTTACAGTATTACTATATTTTCATACTTATCATTGGAATAAGAAGATGGGAGAAAGAGAGAAGGGAAAGGTTGCATGGCCTGGGAAAACGCAGAAGGCGATAACAAATCAGCCCGTGGCTGAAGTGAGAGGTCATTGTTAATTCTTGCTTATCTATATGCAATTGTACACTTCAATATCAAAAACCAGCAAGGAATCCTGATCAGTTTTTAGGTCACTTTGAGCCACAAACTTTTCCAATTCCTTTGTTTTCATCTATATGAAGCTGCCAAACTCGTAAAATTTCAAACTGGTCACCATTCACTCCTTGTCCAATTCTCATAAAATGCCACGATGTTGTGTGCCGGTTGCTGAAACAAATTGAATCATATATCAGATCTTAAAGATCAAAGAAGTTAATAGTCACTATACTCCATATTATTGGGTACATAATGTGGACAATTCATCCTCTAAATACAAAAGACGCAGCACGTGAATCCTAAAAATTGGAGAAGGTGTTGAATTTAATTATAAATGTTTGTCGCTTTGGAGGTGGCAAAAAGCCTGGTTGATTTGATTAGATACTTAATTAGTGCAGTTGGCCAAGACTTTGAACCCATACAAAGCCCGATGCCCTCTTTATCCGGTTGACCATGCCGACTTTCCATCACAAAAAGCTTTTCAATGTCCATCTAGTGGTCCCAAGTCCTAACCCAATATCTCTCCGAATACGTTGGATAACTGTTGTCTAAATAAGTTGTTAATTGTCAAGAACTAGCTAGGTGGCTAGTCATCCAAAACCAAACCATAGCCATTTTTTTAATCAAAGCCAGTTCATATTCCCAAGACATGAAGTTGAAATTCAAGCCGGAAGCCTCGTACAAAGGATTCCTTTCTGCAACAAGTAAAAGGATACATAAGAGATGTGTCGAAGGTGATGAAAACGAAGATTAGAGTAGTTTTTAAAGTTTTGAGTGTTTAAAAATGAATAAATAAAGAATTAATGAGTAGAAGAGAATTGAAGAGAGAAGTGAAATGTGTTATATTAGTTTTGGAAACAGATCTTTTTGATGAATTATGAAGGCTTTATATCTATAGTGAAAAAAAAAATAGAAATTCATAAATAACTTTTAATGCACATAATGAATAGCATTATTTAGAAAAGTTTTAATGCATATAGTAAGTAACATTTATAGTGATCCATTATGTGGATATTGAAGTAGTGATTTTATTATATAATATGAATAACAGTTAAAAATTCATTATGTGAGCGTTGAATAATAAGCGTTTTATAACTATGAATAATGTAATAAGACTTATTTTCAAATCGAAAGTAAGATAGAAGAGATATACTTAAAAAGGTACACGAAAACAAAGCAAGAGAAAAGAGGTATACTTGAAAACATACAAAAGAATAAAATAAGAGAAGAATGTGTATTAAAAAAAACAGAGTAAAATATTTTTATTTTTTAAATTTTGATCGAAATTATATGAAAGTTCATTAGTTTTTAAAATGGACACTTCATCTAATAATGTAAACATTATTAATAAAAATTGTAAAAAAACTAAAATGCTCTTTCTTTTTTTATTAATTTAAAAAATTATTATTATATTTAAAAAATTAAAAAAAAATGGTGCTCCCCAAAGCCAATGCTCCTAAGGGAGGGGAGCTAATTTTTTTTTAAATTAATAAAAAAATAATAATAATTATAAAAATTAATTAAGTGTCAAATTATCTTTTTATTCTTATCACTTTAGCAAGTTAACAGAAATGCTAACCAAACAATTAGACCTACATGTCTAACAAATTTTTTTTTTGGTAGAGTATCTATTTTGAAAATTAATAAATTTTTATATAATTTCGATCAAAATTTAAAAGAATAAAGATATTTTATCTCAAAAAAATAACATAAAGGCAAGACGGATAAACACTTCTACTTGAAAAAGTATAAAAAAACAAAGTAAGAGAGAAAAATATTTATATTTCAAAAAAAATTATTGAAAAATCTTTTAACTATCTCCATATCTAAGTCAGTAAAACCAAACTCTTCAAAACATTCCAAAGTGAAAGTAATTATAAACCTTATTACTTATTTCAGACTATTTTCATTATTATTTACATAAAGCAGTTGTTTTGTGTGAAGCAGTTATTCTACTTATATTAATTATTTTACATGAAATAATGTCTTATTTGTTTTAATTATTATAATTGTTCCACTTATATTAATTGTTCCATATGAACTAAGGCCTCACTTGCTTTAGTTGTTATTCATAAAACAATGTTTTACTTTTTAAAATTTATTTCATCATTTGTTTATAATATTATGTTATAAAATAACTTTTTAAAAAATAAATAATAACTAAAATTAACTATCTACACCCGGTAACCCATGCATCCTATGGTTCACTACTCAAGTCAGACATGAGACACCAGGACTGATTACCATGCATTGGCATCGGATTTCTAAGTAGACACGTCTTGGGAAGCCTGGTCTTCAAACAGCATACAAGCTAATCGTGTCAGCAAGCATGGAACGGGTGTACGACTGTTTGCTTCCTTCACTAAAGCGCCAATAGTTCTTTACCTTTTCTCTAAAGGAAAAAAATATATATATATCTGAAATTCGTTCCCCTGCTTGCCATCTTGAATATCCTGTTGCATCAAATTTTGTGAGGGGCATAAAATAATTTTGATTCAAGGTTTAAGACAGCCAAGTTCCGGTGCTTCATTTCCTTCCACAGTTTGAATTTCAGATTTCCCTGCTTACTGCTTCAAGTGAAAGGGTGGTGTGAATTGAATAATTTAAGGAGTCTTCTTGCTCAAAAAAAAAAGAAAAAATGGCATATGCAAAACCTGATGATATAACAATTATCACTGCAAAATGGTTTGAGGAAAAATTTTTAGAATTACAATTATCCCAAATGCTTAGATTAACAAATTCAATCCTCAAATTCATTGAAGCCTCAATTTATCTTGGTGCTCCAAATTTTAGAAAATAGAAATAAAACAATTTTTGAATATCTCCATTCTTTTGAGTGTAGGAAAAAGGCCAAAAGCCCAACATATACCCAGGAAGGTGAAGCCCATTTCAGGCCCAATGTTAATGAAATTATTTCCTCCGCTTGGATCGTATTCCTGCATTCCAGGCCCAGGAAAGAGAGAAGAGAAAGGGAATTCAAAGGAAGGAAGCGGGACTTTCCTCTCAAGAACAAATCCGCCCACTTCCACATCTCCTCCGAATTTCTTTCTTTCAATTTGTAATTTTCGTTTTGGTTATTTATTTCTGTTCTTGCTAATGGATTAACGAATGTATTCCTTGATGACTCGACGGCTTTGTTGTTAATTTCCTTTTTCATTCAATTCTACCGGTTGTCGCTCTTGACCGTCGAGGGATGCGCTGAATTGGGGTTTGCGCCCTAAATTTTCTTTTTCAAAATTTAAATCTCGAGAGTTTATGTGCTTAGTCTACTTCGGGCGACAAACCCAGAAACAATCAGTGTAAATGGTGAAACGTAGAGCCAAAAGAACTATTAAAGAGGTTCCAGCATCAGCTGAACGCAAAGTAGAGGACGATGACAAAAAGGGAAGCCGAATTGAGGAGAATAAAGACGGATTAGTCGACCAGGAAGGTATACTTGTTCTTCAATCACATTTTCATATGTAGCAAATATGTTCGAATTGGTTTTACAGTTTGGGTATCTGTGCATTTAATCTATTTTGCTTTTTACCATTTATTTGTGCTTTAGAGCAGCTTTTGACTTATGAGAATGTGAAAAGTAGATAGCAAAAGGTAAGCTAAGTGATTAATCTATGGAAACTGTTTTAATATTGCTCAATTTATTGATGTCATTCTGTTTTTTTTTTTTTTTTGGTGTAACAGTTGAACGGCAATGTGCTGCGATTAGGGCTAACCGTGATGTGGAAATTGAACATATGCTGACTGCATTGCGTTTACTACGCTCATATTGTAGTGAGGAGCAGCTGCAAATACCTGCATTGCAATTTTTCAATGAAAATCTTCCAAATCTGTCAGTTGTAAGAAATGCAGAAAATGGACAGTTTGAAGTACGGTGGAAACGCGAAGACGGTAACATATCCGTTCATAATGCAGATGGAAGAGAGATGCATTCTTCTCTTTTACATCGCATGTCCATAGCTTATCCTCACGGTGCTGGTATTCCTTCTTTTGGTGGCTTTGAGTTGACAACTGAAACAGGTAGTTTTAAATTTTTTTGAAACAGTTGTTGCCAACATTAACTTTTGATTTTTCCACAATGGTTCTGTCTGAAACATTTGCTTTGTTGGTGGCAGAAAGAACAAGCCTTCTACAGGGTGACAATCTGCAGATCAAGGACTTTGTATGTTCTCTTTACCCTTCGTCTGCATCTTGGAAAAATGTAGAAAGTGGTTGCCTTTGTTTCTTCCAAGAACCAAGTAGCTTTGAAGTTACAACATTCAAGGATGCATGGATGTTGCTATATTTGTTATTATCCTGTTGATTGGAGGCTTTCTTTTTTTTAGAACATTTTTTACACTATAAGTCCTTTAAGATTCTTTTTAATGGCAAGTTAGATTAAAGCAATACTTTCGTTATAGGTCATTTTACATCTCTTATGTCTGAGCCACAAGTTTCCTTCCTCTTTGAACATAATCTAATCATCGACAAACAAAAATTAGGTTTCTTTGAGGTTTTACTCACACCATATCTTTGTGTATTTTTGCAAGATTTAGACGATAAGCACAATAAAGCTTGCGTACCTGTCATCCATTCATTGATGTTAAAAAGTGATGAGTTTATGCACTTTTTCAACTTAAAATTTCTGTTTTGTAGCTTTTGGAGGGGACATCGGACAATCAGATGTTTGGAATGCATGATGCTCTTCGAACTCCTGGGGTTTGTATCCTCATCCTATTTTCCACCTTTTTTGTTTATAAACCTGGATTCTAATTTATCATGTTTTTTAGGGGATGGGGGTTTGGTGGAAGGTCACATTCAGTAACATTTTTTCTGTACCCTTTTCCATTTTCTGAATTGATGGAGGTTTTCTGAAAAGCTTGTGTTTAACATTTTATTGGGATGCTTGCATGATCTGACTGAGCTAAAGTTTCTTATGATAACTTTAAGTTTTGATTTATTCTTAATATCAAAATCAATATGACAATTAAAATGGAAAAGAGTTATCATGATGAAGTAGACCATCCATATTGGCAGGGAAAATGTAACTGTGAAAAGATTGCTTGTAGTTGTGAGGTAGTTTTGCCCTTTAAGTCCTTTAGTGCTTGTGCCAAAGATTTGAGGATGAAGGGGCTATCCTCTATCCTGTACCTTAGCCATTGGATTGAAAAGGAAATGGGGGAAGACAAAAGCTTATTCTTATGAAACATTTAGTCATTAGATAGTTTCATTGCAAAATTCATCCAATGATCAATGATGTGCTGTTATAATTTGGTATGTTGGATGGTTATGATAATTACAAATTTTTGGTTGTTTAACACCCTCAACACCAGTCTACCTACCTCACAACTAGGTTAGCTAATTGGAACCTTTGCAGTTATGAAACCCTATCAGAAAAGCAATTCTCTCCCCTTAAGAACTATCACGTAATCCCTGATTATTACACTGAGAAACTAAAGAAGCATGTTTTGTTTTGGTTTGAAATTTAAAATATTATTATTTTCCTTTTGCTGCCATAGAGCAATCTAATGGTATTTCTAGAGGCTTCTATTGGATTATCATTAACAGATCGGTTTATCTTATTGCTATTATTCTAGGTGACCAGCCAAAGGTTATCAATTGGGATGACACCCAAAACTCTGAGGTTGCCTAAGCCTGGGGAGATGCTTCTTTCTGTCCATGGCTCACCCCTTGGTGTGTACAAGGAGGATAATATGGAAGCTATACATGGTATGCTTTTAGTTTAGTGTATCTATTTCTTTCAGACTTTCATGGTCAATATTCTGCAGGGTGTTGCTTTGCTTTCTGCTTATTAAGTGGAAGTAATTTGAAACAACTGAATGATTGCATCTTTTTGTTTCCCTTATTAAAACATAAATTTTTTTTTGAAGATTCCCTTATTAAAACATAATAGTTGATGCATTTTCCTTTATATGCTATATGTTCTTGAAATGCAGATACTTTCCCTCTGTCATTGTTCTGATTTCTGAAATTTTGTTTGCAGAGTTAGAGGAGGGGTGATTGACTTCAAACTGTTCAGCCAGTTATGATGGTTAAATCTATTCAACTAGTGCAAGAAATTTATAATGTCCCTTGCCTCATTGTTCACCTTGTTATTATTGTAACTCACTGATACTTTTGAAGATGACCTTGCTCGTGTAGGATGATAGGATCTCTGTTATGATATCTTCCTTGTAATCACAGATAAGTTAGAGCTGCTTTGCCATATTAGTCAACTTATGGTCACACGAACAGTTATCCAGATATAGGTCCTTTACACTCCCCTCCATTCCGTTTCTTTCTACAGGTGGGGATTCCGATTTATGAAGGCTTGTATTTAAATCCTTTTACCCTTAGACAATATGGTTGCATTCTAAATCCAAACAACCTAAAGCAGCAGCTTAATCCCTCGATTTGGAATCCTATTAGATAGGCCAGTAATTTCCTCTGATATCTGCATGTTATCACTCATGAAACAAAAGCTCAGCAACATCCAAAATCCTAAGTTTTAAAAAGAAAAAAGTACAGATGCTTTCATATTATTTAATTGAATGTACAACCAAAATTTAAAATGTTATTCTGTCACAAAATGGACTCATTGATGCAAGTCTATCAATGAAGCAGCTTGCTTGTACATCTCTCCTGTAGAGGAATTATTCCTATTTGAAGACATTGAGAACAAATCATAAAAACATTTTAGACCAACCCCAAATCAATTGGAAGACAGTTTCTTTATTAATGCTACAGCACACTTCACTATACCATCTTAGTTGCCCATCATGAACGTAGCAAAGCGTTCCATAATGGAGCATGTCATGCTGTGAACATTAATAAACAGAAATACGAGCAGCACATATTCAAAACTAGCCTCCAAATTCGCTGCTCACAATTGAGGAAGCTTGCAATGCATAAAATGTTCTGCATTCTTACTTCTTTTTGTCTCTGCATGCACAACTCACTGTATTTGAATTAAACCGCGCACTTTGACAGAGCTAAACTAATTTTCAGAAGGAAGAATCGGTTGGTTGGCCTGAAAAACCCTAGAAAATAAATGAAACCAGTTATTGACAGAAGATGTCAAAAATCAAATTTCACTTGCTAAAGATTCTCTCAAATCAGTTTAATGAAACAGCTGCACAAACTACTTTGTAATTAAGAAGGCACTGACTTCTTTAGAAGTTAGTCTGGCTGAAAACCATGTTCAGACAATGGCAGACTGAACAGCAGGATAAATAGTGGAAAGGTAATGAAAACAGGGTGCTATTTGGAAGAAGGAGCTTAAAACTAAGATAAGCTAGTCGTCAGAAAAGAATAATGAGCCAATATTACGGGCAAGAAGACTGCCACTGGATCCTATATTAAATTAAAAATCTTCATGAAAGCTTCTACTTCTGAAAATTTGGAATTATGCACAAGCAGGTGGTGGTTTGTGGCATATGGATGCCTGAAAATATCATGCTTAATATCTTGTTGACAACTGCTGCAATAAAGTGCAGGTTGAAAAGCAGACAGAAAGCTTCTGCACAGAACGATATATTTAAAACTATGGACTATGAGCAGAATTTGGCAGATACTATTAAATTTTCAAATAAAAAATCAGGCACAGAAAATGATCCACATTAAGAAGATATTGGCTTAGCATATGCAAATAGAAAATAATACAAAATACAAGACACGTACCACATTTGGTGGAGACAACGGTCAATCAGTGTGGCAATACAGCCAAACTTGATTACCATCCGAGTGCAATACACGCCTTGCTTTGAATCACACTTGGAAGGAGATCAGAAGAATAAAAAAATCAATCAAATAGTTACTTCCACATCAGTTTTTGCACTTTTCTCTGGCCTGTCACCGATTGTGGCACTAACAGAATCAGAACTAGCAGGTAAAGATCCAAAAACTTCTAGAGCCTCTAGGAAGAACCTCTTATTAGGGACTATACCATCTTTTTCCATTCGCTTCACCAACTTCTGCATGAGTTCTTTCATGTTGGCCTTGGTGTAGGCCTTATATAGAAGTTTATATGTTGATGAGTCACGAATCACCCCCATCTTATGTGCATTCTGAAAGAGCCTATCTGCTTCCATATGTAGACCATTTCTGCAGTAAACTTCAAGCATGGCATTTAGGGTTGAAACTCTCATCTCCTTCCCAGAGTCAACAATCCCATCAAATATTTCCCTAGCCCTAGAAACACAGTCACAAAAGCCATACATCATTATAAGACTCTCATAGGTGATGAAACTTGGTACGTATTTCATATCTGTCATCTTTTTGAAAACATGTTCTGCTTTCTCTTTAAGCCGTGCCTTCCCATAGTTTATGATCATTGAATTAAATGTAGGGAGGGTAGGTTTTTGCTTGGAGCGTAACAAGCTCTTAAACACTTGTTCCATCTTATCAAATTCTTGCTTCTTGCCATATGAATCAATCAGCACATTAAATGTGATAGTATCAGGCTTACACTGATTGCTCTTCATTCGAGAAAGAACAGACTCCATCTCTCTAATCATCCCATTTTTCCCATATGCATCCATCACACCGTTATACGTATATATATCAGGGGCAATAACGCTCTCTGCAAGATCCTTAAACAAAGCATTAACCTGATCCACATTTCGAGCTTGAGCAAAGGCTCTCAAAAGGATGTTGTATGTGACAATGTTGGGTTTACACCGTTCCATTCCCTTCATCTTGTTAAAGTACCCCATAGCTTTGTCCAAAGCCTTCGATTTGTCACGGGAATGGAGGTGGGCTGTGATAAGAGCATTGTAAACAGAAACATCAGGCCGACAACCACTATTACGCATCTCAGAGAAGAGCCACATTGCCATTCTAGTTTGGCCTTTCTTTCCCATAACTGTAATTAATTTAGAATAAATCCCATTATCGGCAATGTACCAGCGTTGTTTCTGCATCCACCTGAAAACCTGAATGGTATACAATATGCAAGTAAACAAACCATTTTTATTTCATCGAATGCCATTACTAAATACCAACAGTAATGGCCCTCATTTTAAATTGTGCTTGCTCCAATTCAGGCGATTCAAAACCCAACTGATTGGTCACTTCAAAAACTTAAATTTCCAAATATATAAAAACTCAAGATGAATACAAAAGCTTCCTCTCAGCTAACTAAAACTCCAAGATTCAAGTTCTCTCATATATTTCATGGTATTGCAAGCAAGTAATGATGTTAATTAAGTTCCATTTGGTTACTGCTTTTACTACTGGCTTTTTACTAGTATTACTTATATCTTTGCCTCCGGAAAATTGTTGTAAAGCACAAGTAAATAGTAGCAAAACGTAATGTTATAATTTATTAACAATTAAACAGACGACTAAAATACCATTTTAATTCTAACATATTGCTTAAAATAAATGTAAAACACCCTTCATTTTATCCAAAAAAATTAATATCTTTAGTATTTAATTTTTCAAAAAACATTTTTTACCCAAAATTATATCAAGAATAAACATTAAAATCACAATTCCAAATACCCAAAATATTAAAATGGACCCAAAAAAAATCAAGAAAGAGAGAAATAAACAAACCTCAAGACACCGAAGCCATTTATCCGTTTTCCCAAGCTCTTCGAACAGAAGAAAACAGTGCTCACATCTCAGAACTCTCACGTATCTGTTCAATGTCTTAACCAACGGCTCTTTGTCGCTGAAACTTCTCATTAAGACCCGAACCAGTTCCAGAGCTTCCGGTTCCTCGACCCTTGAAGAAACCCTTTTCCGCCTGGGTCGGGTCGAAATACAGGATATTCGTGTTATGGGTCGGGTTGAAAGATGACATGGCTGGCTCAGGGTGGATATGTAAATTTGTGAGAATGGAGAATGGAATGCGGGGAGTTGAAAAGAGCAGGGTGATAAAATTAGGGGCATTGTTTTTTCTTTACTTTCGCCTTTCGTTGTTTGGAGAAGATAAAGGCTTCTGTGTTAAAATGGCGGGGATTGTAGGGGGCGTCTTACAAATATGGAAAGTTTCGATGAGGATGATGACGAAAGGGAGCTACCTGTGGGCAAACCGGCAAAGCCGCATAAAAGAAGAATCCGCTTGGATCGGGATTTTGAACCCGACGTGAATCGAACACGCAACCTTCTGATCTGGAGTCAGACGCGCTACCATTGCGCCACGGATCCGCAGATGTTATAGGCTCATCAGGACATATATTTAAAAACTATAAATGCAATAATATAAGTTATTAATAAACTAATAAAAAAAATAATGCCTTCAAATCTTATATTTGACTCCTTTTATGTCATAATAAGTGATAATTTCCAAAAAAAAAAAAAGGTGATAAGTGGTAACACTTGAACTATATATAAATAGACATAAGAGAAGAAAGGGGTTTTACAATTATTTTTTTATATATATAATACAAAGAAAACATTGAATTGTTTTCTTGCTTATTGGAGAGATGATGTGTCAATCAAAATAAACCAATGCTGTTTGTTGGCCGGCATATGAACGACCAAGGGTTTTCATTTGATTTATATAACAATATGATAAAAATATTAAAACAAAAGGAACCTACCAAGTAATTTTATAATTTCATTATAAATTTTAATATTCATGGCCGTTCTTTGGTGGTAACATTTTTCAATTGCATGCACTTGCAATTTGGCCTGGTCCCTATAATAGTTGCCTCAGCCTCGGGAGCTGCCGAGCTGCTCCTCAGGACATGTGACCTTGTTTTTGCTAGGAGGCTATCTTTTCGAAGTTGACAAGTATATTGCTTACAATCAGCAGAACTTGTCCTTCTCTCCCTACGTGTCTTATTGGCCCAACATGCGTAACATATGCACTCTAAAGTATGTTTTGTTAACAAATTTTTAGATGATTTGTTAACAAATTCATTATATGTTTTAACACAATATTGTATATTTACTGTTTTTTCTCATAAAATATTATTAATATCACTAACAACATTTATTTATGCATTGTTGTTAATAATTACTTTATTACTTAACTTAAAAATGAAATATATTATCAAATTATTTAATTATTCAAAAGATGAAAAAAAGTTTTAGGCTTCATCCAGTGTCACCATTGCTGATCTCGCACTCGTCTGTGGAAGACTGCACGGTTAATGGCTTCACATACCCAAGAATTCACCCGTCTTCATAAACGCATGGGCCATTGGGCGCGATTGGTCTGACGCAGAGAAATTCATTCCAGGAAGATTTGTTGGAAGTGACATTGATCTGCGCGGACGCGACTTCTAGCTAATCCCATTCGGCTCTGGCCGCAGAGGGTGCCCTGGAATGCCACTGGGTCTGATCATGGTTCGGCTTGTTGTGGCACAGTTGGTTCATTGCTTCGATTGGGAGCTTCCAGATGGTATGTTGGCAACTGCATTGGACAGGACTGAGGAATTCGGACAAGTTTGTCCTAGAGCCAAGCATCTCTTGGCTATCCCACCCTGGCGCCTAAAAACAGAGAAAAAGGCTGTTTAATTTCTGCAAATAATATATTTCCTGAGTATGTTTGTTGCTTACTCTAGTAATGTCTCAATTTACATGCAAGTTTTTGCGAATTTGTCACATTCACATGGTTAACAAATAAGATCTGGATTTACCTTTTTGTTTTGAATATATACCCAACTTGAAAAAATCAATCCATAAATGTATATGAAGACCCAAATCCATAATATTCAATATTCAAGTTGTGTAAGAACAAGAAATGTTGATTTTATGTGTTTCATAGTACAAGCTCGTCAAAAAGGGATTTGTCGTTTAGAAAGAACTTGACATTAATTTTCAAAAAAAAAAAAAAAGAAAAAGAAAGAAAGAACTTGACAATAGCAATTTAGCTTGTAATTTTACAATCCAAAATGAATGGATTTGTTTATCCACTGGTGTACACTATGCAAAATTCATCATTGGATAATCAAAAGTCTAGGATATTAGTTTACCTACTGCATAATTTATCCATGAATAATAAGAAAAAGCTTACCCACGGGGACCTTTGATTAAGAAAATTAGCACCAAATACCTTAACATAATCATTAAAAAATAAGGTAAAATGACATAATCATTAAATAAAGTAATAAGATAAAAGGACATAATCATTAAAAAAAATTCTTATGAAATATAAAGCATCTATTTACAAATGAAATGAGGGTTGTTTATAGATTAATAAAATAACATTTAAAAGATTTAATTTGAATGAAGTAAATCATTATTTTAACTCAATCTAATCTACGTTCAAATTTAGATATAAATAATCAAATATGATATTACACTTTTTATATTTGTCTCATTATGCTATTGAACTTAGTTATTATAACACAATGGACATTCATATATTCATAATACTTATATATTGAGTATAATTTTTAAAAAATTTTACCTTTTATTATGTTTAATTAAATTCTTACAATTTTATTTTAGATTAAATAAAATTTTATATTAAAGATTTGATTAAACGTAATAAAAAAATAAAGATTTATATGATTTTTTTAATAATTAAATTTTTTTTTCAAATATTATGGCGAAAATTTCGAAATAGAAACAAAGTAAACTAATGTGTGACAATTCATAAATTAGACCAATAAAAGAATCCACCCTCGAATTGTTTGTTTTTTTCCAAAACGTGTTGTTTTAATTATCCAAATTCGTAAAAATAATATCATCCACTTTCATCAAAACATACTCGAACACATCGAAAGCATATTCGTTTTAAATTAAGTATTTTATATTTATATTTGTAAAAATAGTCATATATGTATACATTAGACAAAATCATATTCAAAGTTCAAAATAAAAAAAATTATGCGTTACATAAATTATATTTCAAAACCAAAACAAAGAGATTATATTTATTTATATATATGCATATTCAACTTGATTTAATAAATCACAAGATAGAATATTATATACAATATACAAAATCTAAATTCACATTGAAATTAATTTTAAAAAAGTAAAAAATTGAAGAGATATTAAATCACTCATCTAATTTGCTAAAACCAAATCTAAAGAATAAGAATCCAAATCCTCTTGAAACTTATTAATTCAAAATACTCAAAAATAGAAATTAACGTTGTTAACTTATGAAAACAAGCTATAACTCTCCACTAATCAAAACTAATTTTGAAATGTTGTTCAAAATTTAAATGGTTTTTTTAATAATTTATAAATAGATAAAAGCATTCAAAACTTAAAAACTCATTAGTGTCATTTTGTGCTTTACAATGCAATCACATTATAAATAATTAAATTTTAGAGGATGTAATTTTAGACAATGTAATTGTATGAAAAATAACATTGTAACATTTAGTATATTAGAAAAGTATTGATTAAAATGTTCAGACTATAATATTTTACAAATACTTTATTATAAATGTAATATTAATTTTTAAAATTACCTATATGTACTAAAATTCAAATTTAATATACTTGTATGTTTTTTTATTATAAAATTTTATATGATATTTTTTTGAATAAAATTTTCATCTTATATATTTTATTTTATTTTTTATTATAATCTCTTATATTTTATTTGTATTTATTATATTATAAATTTAGTTTATATATATGACATGAAAAAAAGAAACTTATACATCCATCTGCTTAGAACGTCGTCGTTACATAACCGGGACAGAGACTGTTGAATCTGCAATTCCGCATGATGAAAGCTGAAATTTAAACCTTAAACCCTCTGCTCAAAATTCCTCACAATGCAAGCACTGAAATCATCTTCCGTTTTCTCTACTTCACATTTCCTCAATTTCTCCTTAAAACCCAAATCATTTATTTTTCTTCTCTACTATTCTTCTTCTTCGTCTTCTCCTTGTTCCTCTTCTTCTTCAACCTCAGTTTCAAATTCTCCCCTTTTCAATTACCTTGTAAAGAACTTGGATTTCACTGAAACTCAAGCTCTTTCAATCGCTAACCGTTACCCTAACGTCAAATCCTTCGAAAAGCCCCAATCTGTTGCCAACTTTTTCCGAAATCTTGGCTTTTCTAATGCCCAAATAGCCGCTTCTGTACGAAACGCGCCCCAAATTCTCTTTGCTAATGTAGAAACGAAGCTTAGGCCAAAAATAAAGTTTTTTCAAGATCTGGGTCTTATAGGTACTCACCTGGGTAAGTTCCTTTCCAGGAATTCTGTGCTTTTAGCTTGTAGTTTAGACAAAAAGTTGATTCCTTCTATCCAAATTGTCAAGAGAGTTTTGGGGAATAATGATAATAAGGACCTGATCAAGGTCTTCGATAGAAGCAATGGTTTTATTGCCAGTGGTCGCATATTAAAGTTGTCGAGAAACATTGAGTATTTGGAGAGTTGTGGCATTGTTGGGTCTCAGCTCTCAAGGTTGTTAAAGAGACAACCTAGGATTTTCAGAATGCGAGAATCTGCATTAAGGGACCTCGTTTCCAGGGTTTTAGATATGGGTTTTTCAACTGATTCGAGGATGCTAGTACATGCTATTCATACTATGAATCGCTTGAGTGAGCAAACACTTGAGAAGAAATGGGAATTACTAAAGAGTTTTGGTTTTTCGGAAAATGATTGCTTGGATATGTTTAGGAAGGCCCCAGGTCTCTTTAGGCCCTCTGAGGAGAAAATGAAGTTAGGAATAGTGTTCTTTATGAGTATAGCAAAGGTTGATAAGAATGTGTTGGTTTCTAGACCTCATCTGTTGATGAATAGCTTGGAAGACCGAGTGATTCCTCGATACAGAGTTTTGCAGATTATCAAGTTAAAGAAGTTGTTGAAGAAGGAACCGAGTTTTCTTAACCTTTTGGACTATAAAGAGAGAGAATTCTTGCAGTTCATCTCAAGGTCTACAGATGATGTGGAGGAGCTGTTGATAGCTTACAAGGCTCATGTTTTGCAAACTTCTTCTTCAGAAGAAGAAGAAGAAACATGATAGACGTCTGTTTTTGTTTAACTTGGTCTCGCTTGACCTGCACCAGTCTCAATTAATAATGGCTAGTTTTGAGCCTTAATGTTGATTCAATCAGAAATTAGGCATGTGACAGGTTCTGAGTTTGCTATTTGACAAGATAGGAAATATCAACAAAAATGTTTAAGATGCCCTTATATGTTTTATGGAACTTGAGGGATCAATACTGTGATGGTCTCCATCCATAATCTCAATGGTCAAGTTGCGAAAAACAAGAAATGTTGAGATTATGTGTTTTAAAGTACAAGCTCATCAAAAAGGGATTTGTAGTGGATGAAAGAGTTTCCAATTTTTAGTAGTTGTTGCTGGCTTTTCTAGCTAGAACCTATATTAAAGTTAGTTCATAGAACTATAAAATAATTCTATAATTACTAGATAAAAGAATTAAGTCTATTTTTAGTTTGCTCATTATATTAGAAGTTAAAATGGGAAACGTCTATAGTAGCATTTATCATTGACCTAAGAGACAAATAAAATTCAACAATATGTACAAGATTGATGAAAGAAATTTCGAAATAGAAACAAAGTAAAATGGTATCTGACAAAACATAAATTAGACCAACAAAAGGATACCGCCCTTGAAGTGTTTAACTTTCCAAACGCGACGATGCATCTATGCCCTTCTGCTTGGAACGCCGTCGTTGCAATAGCCAGGGAGTGTTAAAACTGCAATTCCGCATTGAATTTTAAACCCTAAACCCTCTGCACAAAATTCCTCAGAAGAACTCAATGCAAATCCTGAAATCATCTTCCATTTTCTCAACTTCCCATTTCCTCAATTTCCCCTTAAAACCCGGATCATTTATTCTTCTTCTCTACTATTCTTCTTCTTCCACCTCAGTTTCAAATTCTTCCCTTCTCAATTACCTTGTAAAAAACTTGGGTTTCACTGAAACCCAAGCCCTTTCAATCGCTAACCGTTACCCCAACGTGAAATCCTTTGAAAAGCCCCAAGCTGTTGCCAACTTTTTCCGAAATCTTGGCTTTTCTAATGCCCAAATAGCCGCTTCTGTCCGAAACGTGCCCCAAATTCTCTTCGCCAATGTAGAAACGAAGCTTAGGCCAAAAATCAAGTTTTTTCAAGATCTGGGTTTTGTGGGACCTGACCTGGGTAAGTTCCTTTCCAGGAATTCTGTGCTTTTAGCTTGTAGTTTAGACAAAAAGTTGATTCCTTCTTTCCAAATTGTCAAGAAAGTTTTAGGGAATAATGATAATAAGGACCTGATTAAGGTCTTCAATAGAAGCAATGGTTTTATTGCCAGAGATTGCATATTAAAGTTGTCGAGAAACGTTGGGTATTTGGAGAGCTGTGGAATTGTTGGGTCTCAGCTCTCAAAGTTATTAAAGAGACAACCTAGGATTTTCAGAATGCGAGAATCTGCATTAAGGGACCTCGTTTCAAGGGTTTTAGATATGGGTTTTTCAACTGATTCAAGGATGTTAGTATATGCTATTCATACCATGAATTGCTTGAGTGAACAAACATTTAAGAAGAAATGGGAATTACTTAAGAGTTTTGGTTTTCCGGAAAATGAAAGGGTGGATATGTTTAGGAAGGCCCCAGGTTTGCTTAGGACCTCTGAGGAGAAAATGAAGTTAGGAATTGAGTTCTTTACGAATGTAGCAAAGTTTGATAAGAATGTGTTGGTTTCTAGACCACGTCTGTTGATGAATAGCTTGGAAGATCGAGTGATTCCTCGATACAGAGTTTTGCAGATTATCAAGTCAAAGAAGTTGTTGAAGAAGGAACCGAGTTTTCTTAACATTTTGGACCATACGGAGAATGAATTCTTGAAGTTTATCTCAAGGTTTACAGATAATGTGGAGGAACTGTTGATAGCTTACAAGGCTCATCTTTTGCACACTTCAGAAGAAGAAGAAGAAGAAGAAACATGTTAGAAGTCTGTTTTTGTTTAACTTGGTTTCACTTTGACTTGCACCAATCTCAATTAATAAAGGCCAGTTTTGAGCCTAAATGTTGATTCAAACAGAAATTAGGCATGTGACAGGTTCTGAGTTTGTTATTTGACAAGATAGGAAATATCAATAGAAATATTTAAGATGACCTTTTATGTTTTATGGAACTTGAGGGATCAATCACTGTGATGGTCTCCAAGTAGGCTACAGGGTTCAGTTTCTCATACAAGCTTGATGGCTGTGACAAAGAGATTTGCTACAAGAGGAAGGTGATCAATGAGGATACACATTTGATTCTTTTTTTTTTTTTGCAGGCAATTCTGAAATTGTAACTTTTTGAATGCACAGTCTTCAAAACTGTATGATCCTTTTTTCAAAGGAAGTGTTTATAAACACAGTTTTTGGCGCTGCTGCACATGATCTGATCTGGCAGAGAATGTCGTGAAGGCCTAAGAACTGTTACAAGATGTTGGCGAGTTGATGGTATCTGTTAAGGGCTAAGTGAAACAGATTGATTGATGTTCCAGGATAAGAATTTAAAGATAGTTGGCCTTAATTTTTGCTGGTATGATATTTTGACTTAGTTTCTCTTCATCATGATTACCTGACTTGGGGCAGCTACATTTGGATTGATACTTGCTGCATATTAGGACTAAGATGGACAAGTATGTGAAATTAAGGTTTAGCTATCACATTGGGACTCAGATGGAGGTGGTTCAATGGTAGGCTTTCTTGCCAGAGCTATACTGTTAAACCTCTTAATGTAGTATCGGGGGCTTAAATTTGGGCCTCTGGGAACTTTAAGGTAAGGGCAACTATTACCAAAAGCACCTCAAATGGCTTCATTTATGTAACATTTTGAATTTTAATTTATTTCATTTTTTTACTTCTCTTCCATTATTTACCACAGCATATCTCAAAGTCAGTGCACTCGCTACTGGTGGTGGATGTGCAATATTCATGCATTCATCAGTAGTGCAGGTTGGAATAGGGTCGGAAATATTTGTACACTGCCCAACAAACTGAGTGTAAAAGAGAGAAAGTACTCTTATGGTTATGGAAGGACGGTTATATCAATAAGAATCTAACTTAGGCTTGGTCTAGTTGCCATAACCCCTTCCTAGCTTGCTAGCTAGCTACAAAAGCAAAAGATTCAATTAGCAAACAAGCAAAAATAATTAGCATAGAAACGGATAAAGAGGTTAATCCAAGAATTTCATGTGCAAAAGACCCAAATTACCCAGTCCATTATCTTGCGTTATCGTTGGGTCTAATACAATAAAGTCAGCATTTGTAAGAAACTTTAGTTAAATTTGCTTAGAAAAACTTTGTGATTCATAATCGAACTCAACTTGTGAAAATAATGAATGCTACCCTAAACTAATTGAAATGACATAAATTTCGAAACAGAAATTCCACCCCTGAAAAGTTCTATTCCCTGACGGTCCGACGCCGCTTTTATGGCCTTCTGCTCAGAACGTCGTCGTTACATATGCGAGAGACTATTTAAATCTGCAATACCGCACGACCGAAGTTGAATTTTAAACCCTAAACCCCGTGTGCAAAATTCCTCAAAAAGCACAATGCCAGTACTGAAATCGTCTTCCGTTTTCTCAACTCCCTATTTCCTCCATTTCCCCGCCAATCCCAAATCATTTATTTTTCTTCTCTACTATTCTTCTTCTTCCACCTCAGTTTCAAATTCTCCCCTTCTCAATTACCTTGTAAAAAACTTGGATTTCACTGAAACTCAAGCTCTTTCAATCGCTAAACGCTACCCCAACGTGAAATCCTTTGAAAGGCCCCAATCTGTTGCCAACTTTTTCCGAAATCTTGGCTTTTCTAATCCCCAAATAGCCGCTTCTGTCCGGCACGCTCCCCAAATTCTCTTTGCGGATGTAGAAACGAAGCTTAGGCCAAAAATCAAGTTTTTTCAAGATCTGGGTCTTGTGGGACCTCACCTGGGTAAGTTCCTTTCCAGGAATTCTGCGCTTTTAGCTTGTAGTTTAGACAAAAAGTTGAATCCTTCTATCCAAATTGTCAAGAAAGTTTTAGGGAATAATGATAATAAGGACGTGATTAGGGTCTTCAATAGATGCAATGGTTTTATTGTCAGAGATTGCATGTTAAAGTTTTCGAGAAACGTTGAGTATTTGGAGAGCTGTGGGATTGTTGGGCCTCAGCTCTCAAGGTTGTTAAAGAGACAACCTAGGATTTTCAGAATGCGAGAATCTGAATTAAGGAACCTCGTTTTGAGGGTTTTAGATATGGGGTTTTCAACTGATTCGAGGATGCTAGTACATGCTATTCATACTATGAATTGCTTGAGTAAACAAACATTTAAGAAGAAATGGGAATTACTAAAGAGTTTTGGGTTTTCGGAAAATGATTGCTTGGATATGTTTAGGAAGACCCCAGGTCTTTTTAGGACCTCTGAGAAGAAAATGAAGTTAGGAATAGAGTTCTTTACGAATGTAGCAAAGGTTGATAAGAGTGTGTTGGTTTCTAGACCATATCTGTTGATGAATAGCTTGGAAGACCGAGTGATTCCTCGTTACAGAGTTTTGCAGATTATCAAGTTTAAGAAGTTGATGAAGAAGGAACCGAGTTTTCTTTACATTTTGGACTATACAGAGAATGAGTTCTTGCAGTTCATCTCAAGGTTTACAGATCATGGGGAGGAGCTGTTGATAGCTTACAAGGTTAATCGTGTGCACACTTCTTCTTCTTCTTCTTCTTCTTCTTCTTCAGAAGAAGAAGAAAAAGAAACATGATAGAAGTCTGTTTTTGTTTATCATGGTTTCACTTTGACCTGCACCAGTCTCAATTAATAAAGGCCAGTTTTGAGCCTTCATGTTGATTCAATCAAAAATTAGTCATGTGACAGGTTCTGAGTTCGTTATTTGACAAGATAAGAAATATCAATTGAAATGTTTAAGATGCCCTTTTATGTTTTAGGGAACTTGAGGGATCAATCAATGTGATGATGGTCTCCAAGTAGGTACATGGTTCAGTTTCTCATGCAAGCTGGATAGCTGTGACAAAGAGATTTGCAGCAAGAGACAGCTGATCAACGAGTATACACATTAGATTTTCATTTTTGCAGGCATTCTGAAAGTGAAGTCATAGAATGCACTGTCTACAGAACTGTATGATCTTTTTTTCGAAGCAAGTGTTTACAAACTGAGTTTTTGGGGCTGCAGAGAACATCTTGAAGGCCCAAGTACTGTTACAAGATGTTGGCGAGTTGATGGTATCTGTGAAGGGCTGAGTCAAAACAGATTGATTAGTGTTCCAGCATAAGAATTCAAAGAAATTTGGCCTTAGTTTTTGCTTCTTGGTATGATATTTTGGCTTAGTTTCTCTTCGACATGCTTACCTGACTTAGGCTGCTATATTTGGATTGATTCTTGCTGCACATTTGGACTGAGATGGACAAGTATGTGACATTAATGTTTAGCTACTACATTGGGACTGAGATTGACAGGTGGCAAGCTTAATGCTTGAATTTGGGAAAGATTTAATTTTTTTTTCTTTTAAATTTGTTGAATCTATGAACTACGATTAAATATTTGTATATAATATTTTTAATATTAAAATTTCGGTTTTAGATGTTTGGCATAATTGATGAATATTGATATTATTATGATATTATGGTGTAAAATGTTTTTTACAAAATGATTTAAATAACAAAAAATATTTTTGATATTTTATTCAAATAACATATTTTAATAAAATATTTTACAATGAAAAAATTTCTTTCAAACGAATTACTTGTCAGTTACTAAACAGAGTTTTAGTTAACTTTTAATTGGTATAACAATAATCCTTTCTAATCATAAGAGTACGTTCAACAACATTACCTAAATCCTAAAATTAAAGTAACCTAAATACTGTTTTTTCTCCCTTTTTTTTTTTACAAGGCTTGATCTAGTTACTGTTACCCCTTTTACCTAGTTAAACTAAAGGTAAAAGATTTAAAGTTTGATTTCTCTTTTTCAATTAGATTTCTTCATATGTAATTTAAAAAAAAAAAAAAGGAAGAAGAAAACAAGAAACCAAAAATTCAATTTTTTATATGGGATACGAGAGATTGATTAATCAAAAAACAAGAAAAACAAATTATCACATAAAAGAATAACGAAGAGGTTGAATCCAAGAATTTCATGTGCAAAAAACCCAAACTACCCAATGTCATACATTTTCGTTGGGTCTAAATACAATCAAGTCAGCATAGTAAGAAACTAGACTTGACAATTTTGAACACGACACGAGAAGACACGGATTAAATAGGTTATGGGTTTACCCTTAACGTGTTTCGTGTCTGACACGTTAAGACACGAAAAGACACACCAGATACGTTTAAAACACGTGACACGTTTATTAACCCATTAAATATTGATAGTTAAAGATTATTTTAGCCTTATATAAATAATTTTAAATAATTATTTTAAACAATTTGTTTAATTTTATAAAAAGTATTAATGTAATTATACATTAACACCCTAATTTTTAACCTTTAGATTTTATTTGAAGATTTTTAATATTATTAGTATTTGAAGATTTGATATTAATTATGTATTTTATCATATTATATGATAATAAATTTTATGTATATTGTTTATATTAATTTTTATTATATTTGATGTTATTATTATTTTTGTTTTGTTATAATTATTTTTTTAATTATAGATTTTGAATTTAAATAATAAAATTATATTTAATTATAAATATTTTTATTTAAACGTATTAATCGTGTTAAACGTATTATTAATCGTGTCGTGTCGTATATTAACACGTTTAATAATTGTGTCGTGTCGTGTTACACGTGTTAATTGTGTCGTGTCGTGTTACACGTTTATTAAACGTGTTCATGTACGTGTTTTACACTTGAGACACGTTTATTAAACGTGTCGTGTTCGTGTTTACCCTTAACGTGTTTCATGTCTAATCGTGTCTGACATGTTTACGACACGGAAACACGAATTGCCAGCTCTATAAGAAACTTTAGGTAAATTTGCTTAGAGAACTTTGTGAAAAATAATCAATTCTACCCTAAACTAATTGACCGAATTATTTCAAATGTCAGAAAAGTTTTGATAAATTTGTTATTATAAGTAACAAGTTAAATTTATTTAAATTTACATGTATGTAACATATAATCTAATAGTTTACTTACATATTTCAAAATTATAGTATGATGATATATTTGACTTTATTAATTTGATCATTTAGGTGAAGGCTTTTCCAAGTTTATCATTAGAGACTTTTAAGCCTATTTTCAACATTAAATATGACTGTTATTGTTAATGATTGGAGTACAAATAAGTCTTAATTATTTGGAAGGCTATAATTGTCTGCAATTTTTTTTTTTTTTATGTTTTGAGACAAATTTGTTCATTTTTTCTTTAGCTTTAATAAATTCATCCTTTTTAGAAAGAAAATAAATCATATTATTGATATAATTATTTATTTAATATTATTATTAGGAGTATTAATTTTTGGGCTAGATCCAGTGGGCAATACCTACTACACCACCTGACTGGGGTTGGTTTAGGCCTGCCCAACCTCACCTGCTTGACTCCTACAGTCCTACCCATTCATACGCGGACATAAGGTTGTCAACGGGTTGAGTACCTTATAATTTCGAGGTACCCGAATCCTAATTCTATAAAAAATCAATTACCCTAATCCTATTAACTACCCGTTTAATTTTAAAATTACTACCCTAACCATAATCCTAACCCTAATACATTCCCACTACCCTATAATTATCCTAACCCGTTTAAATACCTGATTAAATAAAAAAATTATTAAATTTTTTTTCATAGGAACCCAATTACCCAATTAACTTTTTTAATCTCATAACTTACCTTTAGATTTATATGTTATATGTTTATATAAATAAACATATATATACTGTAATTAATAATTTTATAAATTATAATTTTTATAATGTTAAAACAAAATAAAAAGTAAATATATTTATATTTAAAATATATAATATATACACACACGCATTCATAAAAGTATTAATGTTATCATATTAATAATTAGAGTAATCATACTTAAACATAAATAACAATATAATAATTTTTTAATTTAAATATATTAATGTCATCATATCTATAATATATATAAAAGTAGGATGTTCAATTTCTTTCAATTGAGTATCCAATTGAATGACAAATGTCATTCAATTAGAACTCCTTTTTACTTCTTTTGACTTTTTGTTTTCTATAATAATTTTCAATTAAATTAATTGTTTTTGACATTTGAAGGGTTTTGTTTTTACTTTTATTTATTTCAATAAAAAAACTTGAAATGAATAATTTCTAACATTTAATGCTTAGAAGATAAATGACATTTGTCATTCTTAATTGAATTATTTTTTTTACACCTTATGTTAAAACTATATTGTTTTTGACATTTGAAGGTTTTTTTTCTTTTTTACTTTTATTTATTTTAGTAAAAAAATATTTGAAAACAATAATTTTTAACTTTTAATGCATATAAGATAGATTCATTTAATATTTATCAATTAAAATTTAATATAATTTTTTATCTATATTTTCTTATTTTGCATGAGCTTGAATCCGTAGTATATAGATATTTCTTTTATACATAAATGTTTAAATTTTAATAAATATCCATCTAATTAATTATACAAAAGTAGGATAATTGATTGGATCAATTAATTGACATTTGACATTCTTAATTGAATTATTTTTTTTACACTTTATATCAAAACTACATTGTTTTTGACATTTGAAGTTTTTTTTCTTTTTTACTTTTATTTATTTTAGTAAAAAATATTTGAAAACAATAAATTTTAACTTTTAAAGCTTATAAGATAGTCTCATTTAATATTTATCAATTACAATTTAATATTATTTTTTGTTTATATTCTTTTATTCTGCATCAACTTGAATTTATAATATATAAACATCTTTTTTATACATGAATGTATAAATTCTTATAAACATCCATCCAATTCATTGAACAAAATAAAAAAAATCAAAAAGGCCTACTTATTTTTCAATATACATGGCACACGATCATCATTGAATAAATAAATTAATTGAATTTGATAACCTTTAGCCATTTATTATATATATAAAAAACAGATGATACTAGAAATTATTAACTATTTTATATTAATGGGATTTTTACATTATACTATTACCTTATATTCTGTAACTGTTTATTTTGATCTGTTAATAGTGTATCTTATATACTTTCTCATTTTTTTAATAGTTTATTATATATATAATAATCTTTGATAGGATTATTATTATTTTTGGATAAATTCTGTTTTAAATAGGATAACTAATTGGGTCAATTGGTTGTCATTTTCAATTGAATTAAAATTTTTTTTACACTTTTTATCAAAGCTGTGTTATTTTTTTATATATTTGAAGGGTTTTTTTAATTTTTATTTATTTCATTAAAAAAATACTTAAAAATAATAATTTTTAATTTTTAATGTTTAGAATATAGATTCATTTAATATTTATCAATTACAATTTAATATTATTTTCTGTTTATATCCTCTTATTCTATATAAACTTGAATCTATAGTATTTGACATATTTTTTATACACGAATGTTTAAATTTCAATAAATATTCATCCAATTCATTGAACAAAATATAAAAATAAAAAAAGTTTATTTATTTCTTAATATACATAGCACATAATCATCATTGAATAAATAAATTAACTAAATTTGACAACCTTTAGCCATTCATTTTATATATAAAAAATATATTATTATAAATTAGTAACTATTTTATATTGATAGGATCTTTACATTATATGGTTCCCTTATATTATACAACTGTTTATCTTAATCTAGCAATAGTACATGTTATATGCTCTTTCATTTCTTAATATTTTATTATACATCTAACAATTTTTTATAAAATTATTGTATTTTTTAAATAAGTACTGTTTTATAATCATATATGTAGGTGTAAATTTTTCAATAATTGAAACCATTAATATAGTTGACTAATACAATAAAGCTTTCTCTATAAACTTTTTTAAAGGTACAAAATTAAAATTTACTCCAGCATAATCAATATTTTCTATAATTTTTTTCGTAGCATAGCTACGGGCATCATCCTAGTTAATAATTAAAGTAATCATACTTTTCATATATTTGTTAATTTTTAATAAAAAATTTACTTGTAAAGTTGGTAAAAATTATAAAATTTTAATTTAATTATTAAAATAATAATAAAATATTTATAAATAGTAATCGGATTCAAGTAACGAGTATCCAAAGGGTGATACCCTAACCCTACCCTATTAAAATTCGAGTAGTGAAATCACTATCCTAACTCTACTCGAACTCGTTTATAAGTATTCTAATCCTGTATAAATGGGTCGGATATTCATAGGTACCTTATAATAGGGTATCCGTTGACATCCTTACGCGGACAGGATTTTTTTGCAAGATATATAATTATTTAAATTTCAATTAAAACAAAAATTAGTTGACACGTAAGCCAAAAAGCGTCCAAATGAATTCCGCCTAGACAAAGCGACTTTGTGGCCAAGGCATCCCCGCGACACTCTCCTCCAATCACAACTCTCAGAATACCCACTCTCTCAATCCTCCTCCTGCCACGTGTCCTCCTGATCTCCACTCTTTTTCCCTCTTATATTTTCCTTGCAGTTTTCGGTCTTCTCTCTTTTTCCTCTCCCACCTCGTTCTCTTAAAATCTGTCCGTTTCTCTTCACTCTCCTGTACTCTGGCACCACAGAACCTTCACAGTCCCAAAAATAACCCAAAAAAGAAAAATAATGAACAAGTTTGGGGGTTAGTTAGGTTTGATTCAATTTCCTGTTGAAGAAAAAAAGATAATTTGTTGCATTAATGGCGTCGTCTCTACCATTACAAGAGCTTCATTTTCTCTCTCCAACAACAACTTCAAAGCACCGGTTTTATCTCTCTAGATATGCTTCGCGCTCTAGAGTTTCTCTCGCCGGAAATAGCCATTTGCGGAACGGCGTCGTTTCACGTTCTCGGATTCGAGCTCTTAAAGACGAAGGAGTTGCGTACGAGGAATGGGAGAAAGAATTTATCAAGGAAGTTAACGGTAGGTTTGAATTGAATGGAAATGGTAGTGCTAGCAAGTATGAGTATACCAATGGGTCGGTTGAGGGATATTCCAATGGTGGGGTTGGAGTGGTGGACAGTGAGAGCAATGGGAGTTTGGTGAAGTATGTGAATGGGAATCGGAATGGTGCGGCGGTGGTGACGGCGGCGCAGGTGGTGGCAGTGGAAGACGAAGGAGTAGTTTCAGAGGCGGCGAGGAAGAAGAGGGTAGAGGATATTGGGAAAGAGGAGGCTTGGTTCAAGCGAAGCACTCAAGAACAAGCGGAGGTAGTTGGTTTTGCTTCTGACCCAAAATTCATGGTTTTGGTTTTTTGGTTGTTGCTTGCCTTTTTCTTCTTAAAAATTGGTGCAAAGCAAAGCAAATGACAGAAAGTAAAACCATTTTAATTCAGAGGGAACAAATGTCTGAAGTGACTAAAATACTACACCAAGTTTAATATAATTGTTGGGTATAAAAGAAAATTATGCATCTAATTTTTACAAAATGTTACCATCTTAATGTTTAACTTTAACAAAAACAAAATGTTTTAGTTTTTTATTCAAACAGCATACTTTCCGGTTGTTCCCGAACCTAAAAAACAAGTATCAAAAGCAACAACTAAGTGGCACCTTAATTATTTTGAAATAAATGCTGTTTCTGCTTTTATATCAGTAATAGGGCTTATGGAATTTGAATTTTGACATTGAAGATTTGCTAGCTCGTAAGCAAATTTACCTCTAGTTCAGTGTTTGTAGCATTGCTTTAATTTTTTGGTTGTAGATCTCCAGGACTGATGCAGCTAGAGTATATATAAATTTTTTCTATCCTCTATAATGAATTATCTTATTTGATAGTTTGAGAGGAGTATATAGAAAAAATAGAAAAAATCTAGGTGTGCATATTTAATAGGGAAGTTGGTTAATTTGTTCATATTTTGTCCAATGGTTACGCTTCATGAGCTGTCGTTCTCTTCCTCTTAATTCTTAAGTCTCTCCTTCAATTTTGTGTTAACCATCATTTTGTGGCAATAAATCTCTCAGGTTTCTGTTGCTTCTGGGGGACGTTGGAGTAGATTCAAAACCTACTCAACAATACAAAGGACCTTGGAAATTTGGGGATTTGTTCTGACTTTTATATTCAAGGCATGGTTGAACAATCAGAAATTCTCCTATCGAGGTCAGTGACTGCTAGATTTGCATTTTTTTGGTGCAGGAAATAAATTGTTGTTTTGAGTCTGGTATATTTGACAAGTATAGTTTTTTTTTATTGAAAACAAAATGAAATGAAAAAAAAAAAAGGCAGTTTATGGCTCATTATGAATTGGTTTTGGTTAAGGTTAGAGGTTCTTTCTTCTTAGTTTCACAGACGTTAAATAATGAAGCCCATGTGGATGACTGTCTGTGACTGCCCTGTGTTTTTTATACTTCCAATTGTTTTTAATTGGAGGAAATGGAATAGAAAAATTGGAAAAGCCCAAATCCATGATATAAAATGACAAAATGACATTTTCAGATATGGAATTTGAGAAAGAATGCATCATGTGATGTAAATTCATCTTTATACCTTTTATCAACCCTAGTTCTAGTTTTACTATATAAATGGATGTTATTAAATAGAATTAAAATTCCTGAGTTGCAAATATAAAGAGAATTGCTTTTGTGCGGAAAGAATTGGTTTTGAATGACTGACATAATCCAGCATTCAACAACATTATCAGGATATTAAATTTTCTTGCGATTCTTCGTTATTTTGCCTTTTGGCTTTTTAGATGGTGGGTGTGCTTGTAGCAGTCTCTTGCATTTCTGAAGTAGATGGAATATAGAGGTGTAAGGGGTGGTTAGGTTGGCCCTATGTCCTGAGAGGTAAATTCTGTGGTGTTTTATTTGTGATAGCAGGAAAAACCTGGCTATATTATTTATGGACTAGAAACCAAGGTCCAAACCCACTACTGCAAGCAATCTCTAATAGATAATATGTCGAATGTGCCAAAGTTGTCCAATTGATGAGCTAGAGGAGTTTAAGATGATTGAAAGTTAATTAAGATCTATCATGGATGGGAATTACTTTGTGGTATAAAGTTTTTCTAAAGAAATTTCTTTTGCGAAAGAGATTGAAGAGCTGGAGGACTTGCCTTTTGTTTTTTTTACTATTAAAGCACAATGGCCTAACCTTTGCCTTTGTCAACTGATTGGCTTTTTATGCCTTGCGCAGAGGCATGACTAGTTTTTAAATATGTTTTGAGACAGCTATTTTAGCTGCGGTGTGTAGTTTCTGGTAACCTTTCCTCTATTTCTTTTCTTGTTCTTATTGTTCCTAGTTTTTGGTGTTATGTTTGTGGTTTTAATGTTGCATACATGCAGGAGGAATGACTGAGGAAAAGAAAGTTCTAAGGCGGAAGGCCCTGGCAAAGTGGTTAAAAGAAAGCATCCTGAGACTGGGTCCTACTTTCATCAAAATTGGCCAGCAGTTCTCCACCAGGGTTGACATTCTTGCTCAAGAATATGTTGATCAGTTGTCAGAGCTACAGGTTGAAGCTCCTTTACTTTAAAAATTTTGAACTTTTAGGTTGAAGTTCTTTTACTTTGGATGTTAGTCTCTGCTTGGAGAAGAAACATAGGGCATATCAAGGGCATTAAAAAAAAATCTAGAATAGAGTAATTCTGTTCCACAAAATCATATCATAATTTTCTTTTACTTACTACAAACACCACCCACCCCCCCCCCCCCCCCCCCCCCCCCCCGCCCCAACCCCCCACCTGCGAGAGCGAGAGAGAGAGAGAGAGTTTGCTGGCTAGATGGTTTCTAAGTTTAAAATTCTGTGGGGAAGAATTTAATTGCTATTCGCATGCAGGATCAAGTTCCACCATTTCCATCAGAAACTGCCGTATCTATTGTTGAAGAAGAGCTTGGAGCCCCTGTAGATGATTTCTTTGATCAGTTTGACTATGAGCCCATTGCTGCTGCTAGTCTTGGTAATTTTAATGTCTCTATTATTCTTCTGATGTGGAAATTTTTTTCTGAATATTAGAATTTTGACTTTCACTTACCAGTTACCAATACTCGAAGTTTGACTGTCCCTTTTTTCCCTAATATTGATAATTCATTTGAACCTATTAAGAAGGACCTAAGGTTACTAAGGATATGTCTTAAATTGTGCAGAGTGACGCAATATAATCCATATAACTGACCTTCATGGTTGGAAAAGACTTTGTTTGTTTGTTTGTTTGTTTATTTATTTATTTTAATTTTTTCATTTACCATCCACTTTTTATTTCATGCACACGCATAGCATATTAAGTGCTTATATATGATAAAGTTCAATAACTAACTCTCTTTAGCTATAAACAAAACTGGAGTTAACTTTCTTGTCATTATATACTTTTGTTTTGTTACATTTTATGTTGTAAAATTGTTCCTACCCAGGTTATATATTTTAACTTCAAATGAGTCTGCAAATACATAGAAGAGTCAATTCTATAACAGAGGGAAGAAACAAATGGTCTTCAGCATGTTTAAACAATATAGGAATGAGAGAACATACATATGATAATAGGTTGTTAGTTGATTAAATGGAATGAAGAGATTGTTTGTTTCTTTTGCAGGCCAAGTACATCGGGCAAGACTGAAGGGCCAAGAAGTCGTTATCAAAGTACAAAGGCCTGGTCTAAAGGATCTTTTTGATATTGATCTTAAAAACCTGAGGGTTAGTTTTACCATTAATTTATAATTCTTTGTTGCATTTGATCAGAGTGTAGCTGAATAAAGTAATCTTCTTATCAACATGATTTCATGATTTCTATGGTGTCTTAGCTTCTGCAGCGTTGCATACATTGACTTTTGCTCTTTACTTTGCTTGGCAAACATGATTTCTATTTAATTACTGTGTTGTTTATGCATTAAATATCATTGAGTACTAAGGCACTACTTCTGTATGAGGTAATCTTGAAAGGTACTTTGGACACTGAGAACGACTATGGAAGGTTGAAAATTCTGATCCTCTCTCTCTCTCTCGTTTGGTTGGGCCTCAGGTAATAGCAGAATATCTTCAAAAGATTGACCCAAAGTCAGATGGCGCAAAGAGAGACTGGGTTGCAATTTATGATGAATGTGCAAGTGTGTTATATCAGGTAGCCCCCTTACTGCATCAGAAGCAATCAAGTGCCTTGCTTCTGAACTGCTTTAATCAATGCTATATTGCCTGCATTTTGCGATTGCTGGAATTTCCTAATCAAGCTTATGCAGGAAGGTTCATTATTTTAAGTTGTTAATGAAGTTCCTTATTAACTAAGCTGATGCTCAAAAGATTCTCATGCTACAAGATTGGTTGAAATTATAATAATGAACTAGCAAGAGACTGATAAGTAATTGATGTGGAACAAACAGGAAAAATAGATAGATAATAAAATTAGATATAGATAGAAGAAACCAGAGAGAAACAGGGGAAAATAAGGGAGAAATTGAAGAATTAGAGAGGGAAAACCAGAAAGAATCAATACAGCAGAAATATATCAATAATTCATCATCTAAAAACCTACTAGGTGCTAAAATGATATAAGTACTTATAAACTAAACCCTAAACCATAAGTGAATCTTTCTCAGCAAGAGTGTAAGGATTGGGTGCATATATTTTGGAGAAACAAAGAAAAATTTTGTCAGGAACAACATAGCTAAAATGATTGGATTATCTATAAACAAAATCATGCCCAAACCCTTTAGCCTAATGGAAGACTCCTTTTAAAGGGAGAGGTCTTGGATGAAGTTTGAAGTGGGGCCTGGACAGGGTGTAGATTTTGCACTGTGGTTCTGAGCTTCTGACAGAGGGGAAAGATAATGATAAATACGATCAGATAGCATGAAATGGTACTCAGCCTTCCAGAAAAAAAATCTTTGTCTAGAGTTGGTAACATAAGAAGAATGCGAAGTAATCATGGTTAGTTTTAATATTTTTATCTTTTGAGAATTTCGAACAACCTATATATAAGAAAATCTAAAACATCATCAACGAAAGAAGAACGCATTATGGATTCCTGTTTAATTTCCATAATTAACTAAGAGATGTATGGGCAAATTGTTTGAGTATTTTATCATCTTGACCTTGCAGGTGAATAGCACAATGTTAGCTAGTGCAAGTTGTTATCTACGTTTCAAATTCTACAACTATTTTCATTGATAGTAACTGCTATATAAGCAATTTTCAGGAAATTGATTACACCAAGGAGGCTGCTAATGCAGAATTGTTTGCCAGTAACTTCGAAGGCATGGATTATGTGAAAGTTCCGACAATATACTGGGAATACACCACACCACAGGTATGACTTTTATGAATTTATGAAAATTTTAAAACTGGAATGTTCCCTGGAGTTACAGTCTTAAATTTTTATATTCTTATGTATTTTTGTGTAGGTCTTGACTATGGAGTATGTCCCAGGGATCAAAATAAACAAGATTCAAGCTTTAGATCAGTTGGGAGTTGATCGGAAAAGGTTTTGATAATTTCCCTAGTGAAAACCATTATTTCATGCATTACTTCCTTTGTTCACAATCAGCACTTTGTGCTTTGCAAATTGAGAGAAACAAGTGATTACAACTTATGATGTTCATGTGTTACCTTTCTTGTTCTTCGCAATTATTACATTTTACATTTGATACAGGTTGGGTAGATATGCCGTTGAATCTTACTTGGAACAAATTCTGTCTCATGGTTTTTTCCATGCTGACCCAGTAAGTTTCTATCGTCACTTTCAATTTTTGTGCTTATCTAAATGCACTGATTGAGCAAATATTCTTCCGGGTTTATCTGTGGAAATGCTAGGTGAAGGGGGCATGAGTTGCTTATTGTGTTTGCACTTAAAATAATAGCATATATCATTTCATGCCATTGTTTCAAAGGAGTGCAGTGCCTATGTTTGAAGGCATACTTCATAAATGACTCGAGTTCCATAGAAGACCCTTGGCGCACAAAATTTTTATTGTGTGTGCTTAGCATTTGTTTTTAGAGCCAAAATGTGCGATGTTTTCAATTGGTAGTTCCCTGTTTCATTTATTTCTTTGCTCAGGCATTACTATATCAACTTATACTCAGTTCCTCCTTGCATCTTTTTTCATTTTCCTAAAGCAAGAAAAGGGTTTATGAGACTACTATAAACTGAAAGTACTGACGTTAGAAATTTTGAAAGAATTAAATGCAATTAGGGTTGATTCTTTTCTTGCTTCAGTTCTCCATTATTTGGCTTTCTCTATCCACCGTCTTAGTCAGCTCAGTGTTCTTTTCAAGAGTAGTTATTTTTCTCAGATATTTCAAGTTTGAAACACCTCAAACAACTGGGAACTTAGCTATGCCAAAAACAAAATACCTGCAAAGTCCCATTGCACAAGCATCTAACTGAAAGTATGACCCTCATCTCCTGTAGGGGCTGACAAGAGAGCCTTCTCCTACTTTATGGTTCAGATCATTTGGAAGAAGTTGCAGGAGTTTTAATTGTTTCCTGTTCTCATGGTTGTATTATGGTATATTCCTATGAGTCGGAGACTTGTTGTAGCGTATTCATACCTTTTCTAGGTTTTAGGACCTATAGCTGTATTAGAGATAAGTATGCGGTGGTCCTCAGGTTCCATGATTGCTTAATGCTATACAAGCCCTCATGCATGTCTAACAAGAGGCTTCTTACCTTTTTTTCTCTTCTATTTCTGCAGCATCCAGGAAATATTGCTGTTGATGATGTTAATGGTGGACGATTGATCTTCTATGACTTTGGAATGATGGGAAGGTAATTTCCTTTGCCAATGTTGGCTATTTACGATAAGCATTCTGGATAATAAGTTTTTGCAGACAATTGGTGACTTCTCCTGACATAAGTCTTCTGTTGTGGCACCTTGCAGTATCAGCTCAAACATCAGAGAAGGTTTGTTGGAAGCATTCTATGGAATTTATGAGAAGGATCCAGATAGGGTAATTATGTATTTAAGAATAACAGCCCATATTATTCAATAATTTTTTACTTTTGTTGTTATATTCTGTTACTGATTCAGTTAACCTCAACTTTACTATAGGTCCTTGAAGCAATGATTCAGATGGGTGTTCTTGTGCCTACTGGAGATATGACAGCCATCAGACGGACAGCGCAATTCTTCCTTAACAGGTGTGATTAATGAAGAGAAAAATCCTATGGTTTAACTATTCTGGACATTCTTAAGTTTCTTTCATCTAATAGCATGATCTTGGTGTAAACAATATAAGTGTGCTTTTGTCTGTGTCAAAAATTCGAAAGAGAAAAAGTACAATTTCTCTGCATGAATTAGTAATTTAAATATGCTTTTAACCTGTTGAATGTAAGTTTAGAAAGGTAAGCCATTGTTTTATTTGACCGGTAAAACAAAGAGCATGTGTGGGGAAATGTGATGTGCATTACATTTTTCTCTTTCATAAAATATTCCGTTGAATGCAAAATATAAAAATGCAATTATACAGTTTTGAAGAGCGTCTTGCTGCTCAACGGAAGGAGAGAGAAATGGCGACAACAGAACTTGGATTTAAGAAGCCACTGACCAAGGAGGAAAAGTTGGAGAAAAAGAAGCAACGCCTGGCTGCAATTGGTAATACATCTGGTGTTACTGTTTATGTACTATAAGGTTTTACACACTTGAGTAGATTATTCATTTTTGACTAACTCAGTGAAGGACATGAGACCTTTCCATAACTTCTGTGGGGAAGACTTACTAAGCATCTAATAGGCTAATTTGTTTTCATAGTGATTGACAAATATTATGTTTTGAGTTCGCATATTCTTGAGCTTTGTTATAAGAGAGCTATCTTTGGTAGAATTTCCAGTTTCATAGTGCATGGACACACATACAAGCAAAATGAGGAAAAAGATAATGTCAGTGTCTTTATCAGCTGATCAGTTTGAAAAGTATTAGTATCACTGGTCTTATGGAAAAATTGCCTCACTTACAAAAAGGTCTTGATTTTTTCTCTTTAGTTCCCCTTTCCCCCAACATATAGATGTTGCATGTGGTTAGGTACTGAGAGTTTTTCAAAAGTTGAGTTGCCTTTCCCTTTATGTTAAGTTCATTTGATACAGCCAAAGAAGAAGAACTTCCTCTTTTAGTTAAATAGCTCTGCCCATATTGAGATCTCCTAGCTTCAGATCTATTAATTGCCAAGTATTTTTTTCCTTGAGTTGATAGTGCAGCTTTTTAGCCTTTCTCTTGTTTCCTAGAAACACAGGGTTCTTGCTCATCATGGTTGTTTCATTATCTGAACAGGGGAAGATTTATTGGCCATTGCAGCAGATCAACCCTTTCGATTCCCTGCCACATTCACATTTGTTGTCAGAGCATTTTCAGGTAATACACTAATTTGGTGGCTTCATTGCTATTTGTGCTGTATTTTAAAAAAAACATCAGCATAAACAATTATTTCCTCTGCAGTATTAGATGGCATTGGGAAGGGCCTTGATCCTCGGTTTGATATTACTGAGATTGCAAAACCGTGAGTGTGGTTTTAGCTCCTTCAGATTATAAAAAAAAAATTCATTTACTCCAGTCATGGATGCTGTCTTATATCTGATTATTTTGTATTCTCTTGCTTCTAGCTATGCACTGGAGTTGTTAAGATTTCGCGAAGCTGGAGTTGAAGTTGTATTGAAGGCAAGTTCTACTTGGGACTTGTATTTTCCATGATACAATTCCATTTTGATGCTAATCCATATAAATATTTCAGGACTTCAGAAAGAGATGGGACAGGCAGTCCCGTGCATTCTACAATTTATTTAGGCAGGCTGATAGGGTTGAGAAGCTTGCTGAAACCATCCAAAGATTGGTAAGGCTCAAGTATTACTTTTGTAATTTTGTTTGAAAGGTTAAAATATTTCCTATGTTTTATCAATCTTTTGAATTATAGATTGATGTTGCATAACGCTCTATGTGACAGGAGCAAGGAGATTTGAAGCTTAGAGTACGAACTTTGGAGTCTGAAAGGGCTTTCCAACGTGTTGCTGCTGTTCAGAAGACAGTAGGGAGTGTAAGTTTAATCTATATACTTGTTTTTCTTGTTGTGTAATTTCTTAGGTGGAGATATGTACTTAATGAGAACACTCTTTCCATTCCATTCCTTCAAACTTCATTTCGCATGGTTGAATCATTGGTTTTCCTACACTTTTAAGTGAGAAGCAGAAGTTTTTTTTGTTATTTCACATTAAGTCTCTTATATGCTGCAAATCCTTCCATAGGTTGGCAGCTTTGTAACTGGAGATGTAGGCCCAACATAATCCCCTTCCCCTTCTCTAATTGTTTTCCTTAAGTATTAGAGTCCAGTGGGGCGTTTGGGGGGACTTGTGAAGTGAATGAAGATATGGCAGAGTTCCATGATGTGCATGCTTTTCATGTCGTTATTGTAATGCTTTTGCTGGTAGTGTGAAAATCTGACTTGAAGAAATTTGAATTGGATGAAATTTAATGTATTTCAGATATCGCTGGAATTGAAGGGATTTTTAGCTTTATTTTTTTTTCCATTTATAACTTTGAAGACGGATATCTTCTTGGTTGCCTTTAGATATATCTACACAAGGGAAAATATTTGGAATATTCTTCAAAATGCGATATTTACTCCGTGATCATGTACCTTTTTACCAATCAACAGGCTGTAGCTGCTGGAAGCCTGATCAACCTTGCAACAATTTTGTACCTCAATTCCGTGAGAGTAAGCTCTCTATTGTAATGTGATTCTTTGTGTATTACTATTACGTCCCTCAGTTCTTGACTATCTCTTTAATCCTTGGCTCGTATGGTTATCAATTTAGGTACCAGCTGTTGCTGCATACATCTTCTGTGCATTTTTCAGCTTTCAAGTGCTTATTGGTATTATAAAGGTCAAAAAATTAGACCAGCGGGAAAGGTTGATAACAGGAACTGCTTGATTAATAGGTAAGCAGATCTTGTTCTTTTAGACCTCATGCATTTTTTTTAAGTTTCATCCTTCATCTTTGTAGTTAAGATATATTTAGTGTAAACAAGGTTCATTATGAGGCTTTTCTATGATTTAAAGATTCAGCAGTGTTCTTTTAGATATTTGAACTACTCATAAGGTTAAATGTATTATCGTTTTTAAAGGCACAACTAACAAATCGGACCACTACTTGTTCTCCATGACATGACTTCCCAATGTAGTTTAAGATATTTTAATATATCAAATGTAGAGTAATGCATGTTTCCGTACTATTCTTGTATTCTTGTCACCCTTAGAAGTCATACCAACTAGGAATCCTGTTTTCAACTTTATCTTTGCAGATTTGAAGATTCAACACCAATGAAGCTATGACGACAAATCGACTTCCAGCCATAGAAACAAAGTGAGAGGCACAGATGTTTTATAGTTTGTTTCTTAATTTCAAAGTAAATGAAGCTTCAACTTAGTAAATTGGTCATGAGAAGTCTAACAGCTGTGCACTTGGGATGACCTTCCTTCTTAAAGCTCACGAAGATCTTGATGACATTGTTCTAGGGTTGTAACTGCACAAGCCAAAGCCTGATTGCGCTCTTAAATTGTCCCTGACAATCTTTCCCTAGTCCCAAGGTTGTATGTTTTTTTTTTTTTCCTCTTCCATCGGCTGGCTGATCACCATATAGTAAGTTTTTAGTCATAGTATAGAGTAATTTTTGCAATGCATCCCATCAGTACTTAAATATGGGGCATATATGTCCAAAAGCTGTGTATATTATTGTAACATACAGGAAAATTTTAGTGGAATTTGTAAGTTATATACCACTCACATATTGCAAACTCAATTATGGTTTGTGTCATATTGGCAACTCAACGGGTACGGACTTCCTACGATTAAAGCCCGCTGGAGTCTGGATTGTTCGCTCCTTGAGTCTAGTCCTCGTATAATTGCATGCAGGCTTTCTGTTTTCTTTTAACATTAAGAATTTAGGTAAATGATGAAAGAGTTTGAAATGGTCTGAATAATTCGAATGAGAAACAGAAAAGTGTTTTTCTTCTTAAAAGTTTGTAATAATATTTTTTTCGGGTTTGGAAAAACTTTCAACTTTTTTATGCACTATTCTGAACATTTTTTATATAAAGTACTTATATTTTAAATTCAAAAAACATATTTATCAAATGAAAGAAAATTTCAAATCAATTTGGCCCATTATTGGCGTGGGATCTATATGTAACATTTTATATTAACTTAGATACGAAGGACAGTGATTTGAAGTTGAAAGCAAGTGGTCTTTGAGTTCAGATGGTAATTACATGATTGATGCCGTGTGAAGTGTAGAAATGCACAAAGACAGAGACTGACAAGGTTGGATTTGAAGAGTGTTGTGTTCACATTTCATGAATGTACGTTTAGGAGTGAACACCGAATATTTGAAAAGATATTAGAAGTATATTTATTTTCAAAATCCTCATTCATTAGCTGTCACTTGATGTAAAGTAAAACAAATATCGTGGATTTGTGATCACCAACCAATATTCTAAAGCAGATGGCCGGCGTCATGCTCCTCCATCAACTAAAATATAATATCTATGTCCTCCTACTTTGCCTTCAGTATGAAATTCTTTACTTGTTCAGATGTGAAAAGAAAAGTGCTAAAACAGCTAAGCTTGTGAATTGAAATAGACCCTTACGATGCCACAAGCAACTTGCTTAAGATTCCAAGATGATCATGTTCTCATCTTTTCTCCCCATCAAGAATTCCCATTACAAAACTCTCTCTCTCTCTCTCTCTCTCTCTCTCTCTCTCTCTCTCAGTATGATCATTATGAATCTTCCATGACTTGAGCCATTGTCCTTGTGCTTGGAGCCAGGTTAGCTGAACCCCAAAGAAAAGGACAATTATCACTTTATCACATAGTTTAATTTCCTTATTCGCTCCATCCAAAAAGTATGTTGGAATAGTGATGAAGATGGAAGCCAATTTAATGAATTGTTGGTCGAAATTGACTGCATATGTTACGGTCAATGTGACCAAACTGTTCAGCTTTGTTAACTTTTTTTGAAAGTTGGTGAAATTCTTTAAAGAGAGTAACCAATGGTTAAGCTCCTATCAAAAATACAAAAGAACTGCAATTTTAAGACCTATGCGCAAGGTTATCCACTGGGGAAATGTTAACATATGAGCAATTGTTAACTTCAACATGAGCAAGGTTATCCACTGGGGAAATGTTAATACATGTACTCTCTTGGGTTGCAAGGAATTGCTTAAACTCAAAGATTTTCTATTTCCTTTTCGACGTATTAAGAAGTCTGAAGTTTTTTATAGTTTTTTAAAATTTAATTTAATTTTGTATACACATGAGCTCACTCTTTTTTAATTGCTTGTAATAAGCGGATAATGGGTTTTCATATATAAAGCATTCACCTCTCTTGTATCTTGACAATGTGAGATGTTTGAACTTTATGAAATATACTATTTTTCAACAATATTTGACTCTTGGCATGTTGTTACCTTGATTGTCTGATACAAATTGAATTTACTTAACTTCTAATGAAGTATTGGCTGTGAAAAAAAATGGTGATAACTGATCCAATCTTAGTCAGATCTTCATTCTTGGATCACTTCATTTCCTCCATTCTTTCAATCTTGAAAATGTATTTATTAGCTCTATCCACCTGTGGAATGAAAAGGGGTAGGCAGGCACTCAAAGAGAAGTTACAAAACTCTGTTTGTCTGTAACCTGCACGTAAATGGTCTCTGACAGTTGCCTTATTTAGCAGCAACAGATTAACCTAACAAAAGTTTCAAAAGATTTACTTAGGATAAACTCCTTTTATTCTTCTTTTCCTCATTCTTCTTCAAGTCTGGTGTCATTTTAGTCTGCAAGGTTGTACTTCTTTAGATAGAATTGGAATCTTAATTGGCTCGGTGATAGTCTCTCGTTCCTTGTCAAAGTGAAAAATTGGAGGAGGATTGCAGGTTTTGAAATAGTTGTTCAGGTCATCCCCATGATCTACAACAGGCCAATTAATTGATCAGTTTTTCTACTCGAAAGCTCAAAAACATGCTATATTTTAACCTCAAGCTGATAATAAATGAAACCAAGCTTACACACACACTTCAAGTATTAGACTCCAATTTGTTTATAACTTAATAATGATTAATTTTTGCAATATGAGATAACATCTAGTTCTTTATAATTGCACTTTGGGAGTTCCCACATAATTGATCTTGCATTAAATATTAAAATTGCTATTTTAAATAGTTATATCACAAGAAATTAAGACCTAAACAGCTACTCAAGGGAGAGAGGTGGTGTAGATGTAGTCCTCATCAAGAACAGTTTCTTCAGCTGCCCCACCCTTTCCTTGTTTGCAATCAACATTATTCTCCTTGCCGCACTCAGCTCCTCCCTGTAACCATGATTTCAACGACCAAAGCATATAAGTAAGCTGAAAATGCATGCAAACCTAAGCTGAGAGAGATATTCTAATTCTAACTCACCATTGGGACTGAGTTCCCAGCACCCAGCAGCACCTCCTTAGTAGTTTCCACTCTCCCATGCACAATAGAGATCATACAAAAGCAGAAAATCAGTGAAAGGAAGAACAAAGTTCGACCTGAAAACTTCATTGTACCTGATTGAGAGAAACCCTGCCAAAGCAGCAAGGCTGAAGAAGATGTTTTGTTTATGTATCATACACCAAAAACACAGCTCTAGTTTGATTAGATCTCAAACGAGCTTCTTAATTTGAACGGAAATTCTTAATTACAACACTAATCTAAATAACCTTAATTTATAAGAGATTATGAGTTTTAGATTATTTTGACCTGTCTCCTGATTCCTCAGCAGCAAGCTCGACCCACGAGAGCATGGGTTGGCTTCTTTTGGTGTCTTACCATTAAAATATAGAATTAAGATGACTGTGAGAGTAGAGCAGGGGGTTACTCCAGTTTATTAATTTCGTCTTTCAAGATTCTCAACTTCTTACACAGTGTATCGTTTTCTCTACTACTGGTTCATTTAGCTTCTGTTACTGTAAATGTTGAACAAATATTCTTCACTGCATAAACAAAGGCATTGATGCTATATAGATGATGATATACTTTTGAATTGTTGGTGGCTGCCATTAGAGGCCAAGCCCTACACTATCATGCCTAGGGTGCTTCCACTTTTAGCTTTAGGAGTTAAGAATCAAACACTGTCGTGTCTTTCAAGTCAAGCTTTGCTCTAACTTTATAGGCAACTTTCACTATGATTTTTGGTTGTAAACTAGCTTTTCAGTCATTCTTTTTGATCGCTTGAGCCTCTAAAAATTATGAGTCTTGATGGACCCAAGATGATCTACAAGTCGACGATTAGGATTCATTTCTAAGGTTTCTATCCAATTGATACCTCATTATAGGGCCCAATTTTCCCAACATGCAAACCATCCATATGATTTTTACAACCATATTACTTCTAAAACAAGGATAAGCTAAATTATTCGAAAAATTCTTATACATTGATTGTGATTTTTTTATAAAAAGTTTGAGTTTATCAACGAAAATCACATATGATACAATAATGGTTAAATGATAAAATTAATTATCATAAATTATAAATTTTATATGATAATAAAGATCATCATATATATATATAAGAATTTATAATTTAAGGGAGCTTTAGGAGTTTATATTTATAAACAACATTATTAACTGCCCAAAAGTGAACATTAATAACTCATCGCATTGGGCTTAAGCCGTAGAGGTCTGCCGTGGGATGAGAATGGTCCAATTCAGTGCAGCCATACAATTTATTAATTTAACGAGGTAAATGGAAGAAATGTTATGAAAGTTAGGGTCATGAATTAACAAAGACTTTATAATATAAAAAAATTATTCCCAACGATCGAAAGTTTTTGTCCACGTGATATTTTATCAGGTTAACTATGTCCATTAAATTATAATTAAGAAATTAACAAACAAATATGAAATAATAATTTAAAGATGGGTACCTATCAATTATATATATATATATATATATATGTTTGTGGAGTTTAAAATTTTGAAAATCAAGTATATAAAATAATTTAAAATAAGTAATAATAATCGTGGCACCTTCAAATTTTAAGAGATTATGTCATGAAAAGAATCGCATTGTTTTGACTTAAATTTTAAAAATTTATGTTTCAATAATCAATATAAATTAAACCTGTTAATAATGCTAGTGAAATTGAGTTTGAAACAAAAAATAATAATTTAAAGTTCATAATTATTTTTTTTTGGGGGGAGGGGGGGGGGGGGGGTGGATTGGGTTAATTTGAGTTGGATTTCAAATTGTGTGAATTAGTTCAATGAGTTCGAGCCATATATATATTCTAGTTTACTTTGCTAAAAAATGAGTTAATTTGTGCCTAAATTACTTTGAATTAAATTCTAATTTTTAACTTTCAAAATAAATCTGAATTGGTATTTCAATTGATTAGATGTCTTATGTACAAATGGCTGCGAAACCACATAAAATATAATCTTGATTTGGACAAGTAACACATAATCAAATAATCCCATACGTTATGTAATTAAATAATGGGACAGACAAGGACAAGACAAAGAGAGCTTCCAAGCTCCAAGTCCAAATTGTCTTTGGTCCATGAAAAGAGAGATTAAAAAAGGGCTCTTCTCTTTACCAGAACCTACACATTAAACAACAGCATCATCAATAAAAGGAGGGTTCACGGGCACCCACCATTTGACCACATCAATTATCTTCTCTCTTTAGTTTGACTTAAGGAAAGTACTCGTGGATCACCCACCGTATGGTCCACCAATGCAATGAATATTGTTATCATTGTGGGAATTTCTCTTGGTTCTTAAATTTAAACAATGAGAAATTTATTATTTAATTGATATCTTTCATTTCACTAAATGATGTTATCTTTAGAATTTTTTTTGAATCCTAAAGATTGTCATATGCTTACTTATGCATAAATACAAATGCCAACAAACCCTATACTCTCTCTCTCTCTCTCTCTCTCTCTCTCTCTAGCCTTTTGATTTGTGAAATATTATTCAAAGTTAAAATACTTACAAAATTGAAAAACAAAATAAAATCAAGATACTTTCTTTATCTTATTAACATTTTAAAAACAGTATAAATAGGATAAGAGTTTAATTTCCTTCAAATTAACTTTCTTTCCTTAGAATATTAACTTTTTACGTTGTGCCTTTACTTTGACAAAATATTTTAATTTGACTACGGATAATCTGTTTTTTTGGCTTTAAAGAAAAGTACATGTAGAAGTAATAATTAAACAAAAATTCATTAATAAAAAAGAAGAAAAAATAACATATAGTAAGACTTGAACAAGATCTCTAATGGTATCTAGGATCATCTTCATCACAGAGACAAGACCTCATGCACACAACTCTACATAGATCAGTTAAGGTTGTCATCAAAAAATTATTCTACTCATTTTATGAAGCATATATATTACAAACAAAATTGACTTAATATGTTCATAAAAAGGGCTCTTCAACCACCATGATCAGAAATTATTAAGATGTCCGCTCAACCCTCTTTTTTGGTTCAAGAAATAGATTTACCATTTGACCAATTGGATATAGTGTGAAGTCATAGTAATAATCATTTAAGGTTTGCTCACGCTAAATCCCAATTGGTTTTCCTTTTTGGGTTGCAAAGGAACATCATGTCGTATTGTTCAAGAAACTACAAATAACAAATTCTTTTTCTTCTAGATGTATATATAAATGAAAAAATGAATACCGTTTCATCTCACAGGCAATGCATTGAAAACAGAATTCAGTTTGGCAATTTAACTATTACTATATAGGATAATATTGGGTGATGTTCTACTCAATCAAGTAGCAATTAAATTATTATTTCTCTACCAAAAATCCAGCTAAAAGGGATCTAGTGGATGCTTGGTTGGCCTTTCTTTGAGCCCACTCTTCCAACCTTTTGATCTTTAGGTGGTAGTCCACACACAAAATCTTGAGCTCTTCGACCCTCACTACCAGACCTGTCAACTTGTCAATTTTCCACCCTCCTATAAGAAAATCCAGTATCTCAGCATAGTCCTTAGCAGTGTTAATTAGACACCAAGCTTTTGCGAAAGTGCTGAAGAGTGTTCGAACAGGTTATCATCCTGGTCATCGTATACTAATTAACTGGGCTGGCATTGTGATTTTTTTCCTCATCATGTCTGCTAAAGCCAACATAGTCCCGTCGGGGTGGATGTGAAACAGCTTGTCCACGATCTTGGTGTAGGCAGCTTCATGGCGTTTCTCATCTGAAGCAATGATGCCACATATCTCTGCCAATTTTACGTCCCCATGTGCCTTGACTAGCCTAGCTTTATTACCATGGGCGATGAATGTTGCTCTTTCTTGAAACGAAGTATATATGAATCCATTGTACGGATTGTTCTCCCATTTTGTATCCTAATATAAGTGGAAATATATATTATAAAAAAAGTAATTTTTTTGAACAAAGTTCTGGGTACAAATTTTGGCAATCTGTCCTAGATCAAAAGATTTTGTTAAAATATATATATATATATATCAACAGTAATATGCCATTTAATCAAACAAATCCGAGCTAAAGTTTCTTAATATTTTGCCTAAATAAACTTAAAGTTTGGAATAAGGGCGTTAGAGAAAAATATTAGTTGGTTCTAACTAATAAGTTTAAATTTTCAGTTGAGTAGTTATTTAAAGATGGTATTGAGCTAAAACAAAAGCTTTAATTTCGACCTTTTGAGCTATCAATTAGCATGTCAAAGTTGGGCTTAGAATCAACTTCACTAATTAGACTTGCTTGTTTACATTAAGATGAAGCCGGATCAAGGTGAGAGATTAGCTTCGCTTTTGAATTGTAAAAGGGATGCTCTTTTTAATTAGTATTTAGAATCCAGTCAGTTATTAACAGGTTTAGAGATAAATTAGCCTTTTAGAAAATGAAAATCAGTTTTTGTCGACAAGACTTACAAAATTCTGTTTTGTCCTTGTTTAAGGGTAATTAAAAAAGATATAGATTCTGGATGAAAAGAAAAGGAAGATGATATATAGAAGTGAGGTGGGGTGGGAGATAGCGTGCAGGCCAAAGAAACTAAGGGGTTTGGGAATCACTAATTAACTACTGAATAAATATTTGGCACTTAATTCTTAATAAATGATGCCAACATAACTGATCTGATCCCTGGAAGAAGGTTATTTTCACGAGTATGGAATTGAAAGTACTCAACCTTGGATTCATCCTCGAATAATCTTGTAGGTTTAAAATTTATTTCTATACTACGTTTGATAGCATTATATATATATATATATATATATTGCTTTGGAATAATTAAATCTATGGATTTGGTTTAAAATAAAAAATTAGCATGTTAATGAATACGAGTGAAACATTAATTGAAAACCAGACAGTGAAGTATCTCACCATTCCCGCTCCATTTAAATACTCAAGTCTTCTCAATTTGTCTCATATCTACCCGTCCGGAGTGGTATAGATACTTGCTAAGAAGGTCACCGTGCCTTTTTTCTTCAGCCGTCCATGCCCTCACCCAAATTGCCCAAGGAGTAAGGCTTGCACCTGTCTCATCTCAGATTCCATCAAGTGAGTTAAGCACCGTTTGATAAGTAGGTAGGCCTTCTTCCGTGACCATATTCCCAACCAGCTGAACAAAATAGTCATCCGGTATCTCTTTCGATCTTTCTCTCAACTCCTTAACCTGTTCAAAGAATCCTTCTTCAGATTCAGACGCTGGAAGAAAATCTTGCGGTTCCCAACTTTTCTCAACATGATTAAGGAGCACTAGGACATCGTCCGTAGCCCAACTCTCCAATGATTTGAAAATCTCCAGCTTTTCTGGTGACGGGAAATGAGTCCTTCGAAACCCAATTGCGTCTTTAGCAGGGTGACATGCCTTCGTCTCCACCTTCCTATAGAAGAAAATTCCAAGCCAAATTATCAACAAGAAAAAAAGACTTTCAAAAAACATACAATTTTGGACCAAATGGAGAAAAGATCTCGTGAAGGAAACTCACGCAGTGGCTAAGGAATGAGTCGAGCTGGCCATGCAGACTTTGGAATAAGATCTAACACTTGTGCATGGGGAAATTAAGAACCTTGGGGCCCGATGGAAACGCGATTGGGTGCAGCAAAGCCATTTTTTCCCCCTTTGAAATATAATGGTGTTATTCTTCTCCTTACTTGGCTTTGCTTCTATATTAGCTTAAGGCACGTTCCATGTTATTTAAGCTTCAAGTAACCATGGACAGCAAAAATTCTTCTTTCCCATTAAAAAAAAATGCAGCCAATAGAGATTTTTTTAGTAATAAATAATTTTGTAGGTATAGTGGGATTAATTAGGGTTGGCAGCTCATTAACTAAAACGAATAACGAAGAAGCAATGACAAATTTTGGACGACCTAAAGGTTGGAATCTACTATTTCTAATTAGTAACATTAAGGTTATGATTTTTCTTTTATTTACATTTTCAAAAAGGGTTATATTGTTTGCGTCATAAATAGAGTTACGAAAAGTGGACAAACGCTGTCCACTCCAGAGCGTGACAAACAAACATAATCTCCGAATAGAACATGTGGAATAGGGTTTATGATTTAATTCAAAGTTTAAGGTTTAAGGTTACATATAGAATTTATTACTCAATAAGGTCGAACAAAAAAACTCTTCAAACAGTATCAACATGTGTTTAACCGTGCATGTTATTACTGTTTTCACAATTCAAATGCCTTATGGTTGACTCTTGTTTACATATACTATTCATTTTGAATTACAAAGCCTATTCTATATATAGGCTCTAAAACCAAGATAGAAAATTTATGGACCAACTTGTAAACTTAAACAGTGTGGTGATCTGTTGTAAGCTTTGAAAACCACAATTTGATTTTTAACCCACCGACCTTGAATTTATAACTCTTTCTTTGCTTTATAAGAGTGCGTTCGGCACTTGGTGATGTCATTAGTATAGCATAAAATTTAAATTGATCCCACTAAATAAATAAATTTAAGGGTCCATGTTCTATATAGAAAAAATTTGGAGGTCAATTATATAATTAATCAAAATAGAGCTATCACTTGTTTTGCTTTTTTTTCTTAGAAGTAGTAGACAAAAAAATTAATGAAGGTAGAGAAAGATATTATTTAGCTACTATATAAAACTAATCTTGTGTTGACAATTGCAATTCACCAGTGTAAAAAGAACTTTTTTAATAATGAAAATAGTGAATAATTTATTATATAATGAAATGAGATGTAGTTTGATAAGTGATTTTTTTGTTTGATATGTATATATATAGAAGAAAATAACATTGGATAATATTGATAATTAATCAAGTAATTATACAACAATTTTCAAATATATATGAAAAGTCTATTGACCCCATTGAAAAAGTTTTCAGACTACGCCACTGCATTAATGAACTATAATTACTGCTTAGGGGATACATCAGAGGCGGAGGGAGGGGAGGGCTAGTAGGGGCCCCGCCACCCAAAGTTTCAAAATTTTATATTATTTTTTTTATTTTTGTTCTAAATATTTATAATTTTATCTTTATTTTTTAATAAATTTTATAATTTCATTCTTTTCAAATATTAAATTTTTTATTTTTATCTCTGCAAATCTAAAATCCTAACATCCACTAGGATACATGGTATCATACTGTAGGTGCTGATCTACAACGATATTCCTAACCAACACATATGGCCTTCTTGGTTCTTGTATTATAGCTGCCATTAAAATCTCATAGGAAAAGGCCCCAACTTCCACATTAACATAGTGATGAGGCTATCGAGGATACTCTTTTTAAGTGATCTAGCATCCTAGGATCATTAGAGTTGTAGACCTCCTTCACACCACACTCGGTAAGAGGGAAAGAGAAATGAGGGAAAATGATTTTTCCTTCACTCGATCCTTTCCTTTCTTTTGTTTGGAAGGAAAGAAATTAAAAAAAGCAAAAGAAAAATGGATAGATTAATTTATATCTCTCCATTCTCCGTAAATTCAATCTTCTTTCATTATTTTTTTATACCAAAGATAACAAGGAGAAGCAATATTTCTTTCCCTCTCTCTTTGTCTTTGCTCACCTTTATCTCCTTCTCTCTATTTTCCTCTCTGCCTTCCACACACACAGTATAAGAGCTCAAAATACTCAACCTCCTTTATTTTATGTTAATTTATATTTTTTGTAATTTTCAAAAAAAAATAATTTTTTTGCGATAAGAGATATATATCTAACTATTTTGAAAATTTTTACCCAGTTATTCAGATTTCAACCCATGCAGTAGGGCAGTTGCCATCGACTTACCTAAAAAAAGGAGCATTAAATCTTTCTAATATTTAAAATTGTAAAATCAGGACATTGGTCATTTCCAAATATGTCCATGGAAAGAACAGAAAGAATTATATCAGTGAGCAAACCCAGTTAACGGCGTTAACGGACAAGAAAGATAATAAACCGGGTTTGGTTCCCACCCACAAAATGTCAAAAGTTGTCAAACGGTCCTCAAGTAATTATTTTTAATTACACCAATTACATCCAACTTTATTACATCTTATCTTGTTGAATTATATATTAATTAATCTTGTTTAGCAGGATAGCACTCACATTGCTAAATTATTATTTTATTATTATTATTTCTATAAATAATAGTATTAACTAAAAGAAGCCAGCCCTATGTGTTTTAAAGATTATACTTCCATGCATGGATTTTTTTAGAGAAAAAAGTTTCTTTTTCCAAGTTTTTTTGTACAACTTTTTCCAAAGTTGACAATATGTTAATTTAATTTTTTTTGGATTATTCTCCATAAAATTTCACAAAAATTTATAAGGTTGTTGCATATTTATTAAACTAAAATTAAAAAATAATTTATTAATTTTAATCTAATGTACAACCCTATAAACTCTTTTATGAAATTTAAAATTTTCTCAATTCGAGTATAGGATGATTTTTCTAACTATAGTAGTTAGCTTAGATCTATGCATGGATTCAATAATCCATTAGATTCGTAGGTCTAACTTGATTAAGATTGGATTTTGAGCAAAATTTTTTAATTTTGAACTTGATCGAGACATTTTTATATCAATGATAATTTTTATTTAACTTTAATTATAAAATATATTTTAAAATATAACATTATTTTTAATTATTAAATTTAAATTAAATGAGTCTAAATAAGAGAGTCGAGCTCGATTTTAGATAAAGTATCAACTAGCCTAACTTGGCCCTACATTAACTAAAGTGCGGAAGACATATACAATTGTGCAATTTCTACCAAAGTAAAAAGTAAATAATTTAGATCATATTGCTACTTAACTATTTTTGAGAGTTTCTAATCAAAATTTTTTAAAAGAAAAAATAAATCCTTTTGAGAGAGAGTACTTAATTATGTAAAGATCTCCTTTAACTTGTTTTCCTTTTTTTTATCAAATTACAATTTTTAGGAAGGGGGCATGCACTTAATATAAGATTAAATACTTGAGTGCTTGTTCTAAATGTTTTTAATATAATTATCATTAAGAATTCGTATTTATATTTATTAGAGTAAATAAAATAGTGAAAAGGATAAGTTTGGTATTATGTAAACTTTACTAAATATATAAAGTCATAAACAGGTAAAAGGAAATTAAAAAGGGGATAGGAACAAAGCATCAATAATTTTAAGTATTAATGTTTAATTATTTATGGAATTAGATAACAAATATTATCATATAAAAACGAAAAGGAAAGAAACAAACATTGCAAGATAAAAACTAGAGGTAAAAAAAGTAAGGGAGTGAAACAGTAAAAAAAAAAAAAGGAGGGAAACGTAGAATTAACAGTGTTAGGGAAAGAAAGCGATAAAAAAGGCATGTGAGTGGGGAGGAAACAGCAGCAGCAGCAGTAGGAGTAGTAAGTAAAGAAAAGCGGGGGCAAGTAAGATATGTCTGCAAAAACTCCCAAAATGGGAAAAAAATGGAAAGAAAAAGACACAAATCTCTCTCTCTCTCTCTTAGCTAAGGTTAACTCCCTTTGCCCCTTGTCCCTTTACAGACTGTAGTTACTCTTTCCCACCAACCATCTTTCTCCACCTCTCTCTCTCTCTCTCCTACCGCCATTTTTAACGAAGTTCTCTTCCCCCATTTTTAAATTAAAAGAAAATAAAAAACTCTTTAAATTTTCTCTCCCGAGCAAACCCTAGCTCTCTTTCTTTCTCAAGCAGAAGCTGCTTCAGTTTCTGGAGTTATTTTTTGGGTTGGGATTTTCTAATCAATGAATTAAATGAATCTCTCTTTTTCTTTCGCTTTCTCCGTTTATTTTCTTTTATTAATCTTACTTTTCGGATTTGCTTCTGCATCTGGGTTCGACCCGTCGGAGCTCCGATCTTTACTCGAGTTCAAGAAAGGCATCAAGACAGACCCTTTCGATAAGGTACTCTCGGTATGGGATCCGGATACTCAACCCGACCCGACGTCGTGGACCGGCGTCTCCCGCGACCCCTACTCTGGCTCCATCGTTTCCCTCAACTTGGATCGTCTCGGACTCATCGGCGACCTCAAGTTCCACACTCTCACTCCTCTCCGGAACCTCCAAAACCTCTCTTTGTCAGGCAACGCCTTCACGGGTCGGGTCGCACCCGCATTGGGCTTGATAACCTCGTTGCAGCATTTGGATCTGTCCGATAACCTGTTCGTCGGCACGATCCCGGGTCGGATCACGGACCTGTACGGGCTAAATTACTTGAATTTATCGGGTAACAAGCTCGTTGGGGGCTTGCCGGGCGGGTTTCGAAATTTACAGCAATTAAGAGTGTTAGATTTGCACAACAATGCGCTTCGTGGGGATATAGGCGAGTTACTGGGTGAGTTAAGGAACGTTGAACACGTTGATTTGAGTTATAACGAGTTTTACGGGGGTTTGTCTGTGGCTGTTGAGAATGTGTCCAGTTTAGCTAATACGCTGCGTTTTATGAACTTGAGTCATAACCAGTTGAATGGTGGGTTTTTGAAAGAGGAAGCAATTGGGTTGTTTAAGAATTTGCAGGTTTTGGATTTGGGTGATAATTGGGTTACTGGGCAGTTGCCAAGTTTCGGGTCTTTGCCAGGTTTGCATGTTTTGAGATTGGGGAAAAATCAGCTTTTCGGGCCGGTGCCAGAGGAATTGTTGGTGGGTTTTGTTCCGTTGGAGGAATTGGATCTCAGTCACAATGGATTTACGGGTACTGATTTTTTGTCGACTTTTTCTCCATTTATTCTATTGTTTTGATGATGAAGTTGGAATGTTTAGTCAACAGACTACTAATTTTCAGGCTAAAATATGCATCTTTTTTTTGTAGTTGACTTATTGATAGATGTTAGATAATAGAGCCCAATGCCAATAGTTCATTTTATTCTGATTTTCCCCTAAAAGCAGTGTTAGTTAAACATGCACCTATTTGTCATTTTGGTTTATAACTATTTACATAAAGTTTTCTGAAATTGGCGTTTTATAAGTTTATGAATGTGCAGTGATTTGTGAGGTGTTACTTATTGTATTCCATGATTTTGATGATTGAGTTTATGGTGAAATCATCTGCCTGATCAGATTGTAGAACTTTTTTGAGTGATAAGGTGCAATGAGAGAAAAGAATTTGACAAGTGAATGTGCTTTAAAAAGAAAAAGAAAAAAGAAACAACACCAGGAAACAGCACATTAGGCAAAGGATATTAAAAAGGACCTTGCTCCTGCTGGTCTAACTAGTTGATGTTCCTAAAAAAAGCGATGATATAATGTAATCGATATACTTAACGCCATATAGGAGAAAAGTATTTCTTGTTTGTTTTTGCTCTATATATACTGTTGGAGGATTCATGAAAGAGTGCGATGCACTCTTCCTGCATCATAGGTGTGCTTCAAACAAAATAAGATACTTGCTTAAGGGGATTCTAGGCGGTTAGGCTGTGTAACAACTAGTCATCTACTAAATCTCAGCTAATCTTCTTGCTTTTGCTGAAAGTAGTGGTTACCAAACTAGGAAGATCTTACATACATGGATATCCACCAAATGCAAATCAACGAATCCCATCAATGAGTTGTTTAACTGTAGCAAAAATCAGTGCTTTAGTGTTATATTGATGATACATAATTCTGCTATGACAAAATTGAATCGTGAACTCCTTTTTATTCTTTTATTAACCTAATGTTGCACTGAAACTCACTTCTGTGCCCATTTGACTGTATGAATATCTGAAGCTATCTGACATTTTACATCTTACCAAATCTGTGCAGGTTCAATTCGTGTAATTAACTCTACAACTTTGAAGGTTCTGAATCTTTCTTCTAATCAGTTGTCTGGTGATTTGCCCTCTTCTCTAAGAAGCTGTGAAACAGTCGATTTGAGTAGCAACATGATCTCTGGTGACATATCTGTTATGCAGAATTGGGAAGCCTCTTTGATAGTTCTTGATTTGAGTTCAAACAAGTTGTCAGGAAGCGTTCCAAACTTGTCTCACTTTGAGGATTTAAACACGTTTAACCTTAGGAACAATTCCCTTGTTGGTATCTTGCCTTCTCTATTAGATACCTGTCCAAGATTGTCTGTTGTTGAACTCAGTTTGAATCAACTTAGTGGGCCTATTCCTGGTGGTTTGTTTACTTCTACAACATTGAAAAACCTGAATCTTTCAGGAAATCATTTCACTGGGCCAATTCCTCTTCAAAGCTCACGTGTTAATGAATTACTTGTTATGTCTTCTTATCCACAAATGGAGTCTCTTGATCTCTCTGATAATTCTTTGACAGGTGGTTTGCCTTCAGAGATTGGCAACATAGCTAGACTCAAGCTGCTGAATCTTGCAGACAATGAATTATCAGGCCAGCTGCCCAGTGAATTAAGCAAACTTAGTAATTTGGAATACCTTGATTTATCTGGAAACAACTTCAAGGGGAAAATCCCTGATAAGCTTTCACCCAGCCTCAATGAATTTAATGTGTCTGGTAATGATCTTTCAGGAACTGTTCCAGAAAATTTGAGAGGCTTCCCTAAGTCTTCATTTTCTCCTGGAAACTCATTGCTAATTTTTCCTAATGGTATGCCATCAACTGACTCAGCTCAAAATCAGGTTAATGATCATGCGAGACATCATGGTTCAAAGGGTAATATTAGAGTAGCAATCATTGTTGCCTCAGTTGTAGCTGCTGTAATGATTGTGTTTGTATTATTGGCATATCACCGAGCACAACTTAAAGAATTTCATGGAAGAAGTGGATTTACTGAGACAACAACTGCAGGTGATGCAAAGTTAGGCAGGCTTTCACGGCCTTCCCTTTTCAAGTTCCACCAAAATGCTCAGACGCCACAAACTTCATTGAGTTTTTCAAATGATCACTTGCTTACTTCAAATTCTAGGTCATTGTCTGGACAGCAAGAATTTGTTGCTGAAATTGTTGAGCACAGTGCACTGGAGAGAGTCACAACCTTTTCAGCATCTGTAAACCCTAATCTACTAGACAATCAGTCAGTAACATCTGGGAGAAAATCCTCCCCTGGTTCTCCGTTACCATCATCACCCCGTTTTATAGAAGCATGTGAACAGCCGGTGATATTGGATGTGTACTCACCTGATCGTTTGGCTGGAGAATTGTTCTTTCTCAATACTTCATTAGCATTCACTATTGAGGAGTTATCTCGAGCTCCAGCGGAAGTTCTGGGTAGAGGCAGCCATGGAACTCTATATAAAGCTACTCTGCATAATGGACATATGTTGACTGTGAAGTGGTTGCGTGTAGGACTGGTTAAACATAAGAAAGAATTTGCTAAGGAAGTTAAAAAGATAGGGTCTGTAACGCATCCTAACTTTGTTCCAGTCCGAGCATACTATTGGGGGCCAAGGGAACAAGAGAGGCTTCTTCTGGCAGATTATATCCAGTGTGATAGCTTGGCTCTGCATCTGTATGGTAAGAGCTTTTAATATTTCTTTTCTTTTCTTTTATTCTTTGTGATTATTTAAGTAAATCTTAATGTTTGTGTGTCATATATTTTTATCAAGTCTTTGAAGTTATCTTATCACACTGATTATGATGTTTATGGTCTTTGTTTTTTTTTTCTTTTTTTTTTTTTTTGTAATTGGGGGAAAGGGGATTCGAATCCTACTTTTTTAAGAGGGAGATCAGGCACCAACTAATGAGTCAAAGGCTCGGGTGCGGTTATGGTCTAGTTTGCCTTCTTTTTCTCTTTTTGTTTTAGCTTTGCACATTATTTGCTGCGTGTTAATATTGCTTGGTTAGCTGTTGGTACTTCACTCTTTCTTAGCTGCTACAGGTTTGGTGACACTGAAATCAAGATGATGCATATTCAGTTTATTGCACTTGACATGTCCGTTATGAATTCTTTTGATGTCAGTTTGAAGTATTTCTAACTTTATGTTCCTGGGATATTTGCTGAGTGCTGTCTTACCTCAATTTTTACAGGAGTATTATTTGCTTACTCATTCAATTTGGTCTTCTGTGTATTTGTGCAACTGTGCATGGTACGGGGAATAGAAAGTCAAGTCCTCATCTCACTTTCTTTAGATCTGTAGCAGGACCTAGAAACAGATTTTGATAAAGTGTGCTGCCCTACCTATGTAGCAGGCTTACAATCAAATGAGTATGAAGTTAAACAGGATAGTGTGTGTGTGGTCACTGTTGATGTTTCTTGTGATTGTTGTGAAGTAGCTCTAGGAGAAGCAAGTGATGCATTGATACTTAACTGGATTTTGACCTCCTTGGAGATCAAATTATATTGGATCAGTGTCAAATGAACCATACTAGTAGCAATAATTTTTCAGTTCATTAATATAAGGTGGTCAATTAAACATAAAATTAGGTGTTCTTGCTCATTCCATGATCACCTTAGGTCGCCACTATTCTCAATACTACACATGCTAGACTTTACCATCCTAATTATGAATTAGGTTGTATTACAATAAATCTAATTTTATGGTTTTGTTCTATATCTTTGCATCAATGTTGGTGACAGATTTAGAACAAAATCGGATGCCTCACTTTTAAGGAGAACAGAAACAGTTATTTCAGATAACAACCCTTTTGGATCCTCTCCTGATGAACTTGTCATCAATCAGCATAGGATAAATTTAGTACAAAATCTTGGAGGTCAAAGAACATGGCAGTAGGCAAGAAATCATTGCATTCATTTAAGAGGAATACAAACCTAGATACTTTGAATCTAGTTTAGAGTTTGGCTCTAATGTGATAATCTGGTGGCTCAGCTTCTTTTAAATTCCCTTTTTCCCCCTCCCCCATGACTATTCCTTTTGCATTTTCTTCCTAGCAAAAGATGGATCATTGACCTGTTCTTGGCACTGTGGCATTACTTCTGCATTGATTGTTATGAATGAAGAATGGCAATTGAGGGATCTGCATCTTTGATCAATCAGGATTGAAGATTAACAGGTTAAATGTGGAGAAAACATTCAAACATGTGTGGTCTTAAAAACACTAGGTTTTAAAGTTCTTAAATGTTTCATGGCTGAATCAAATTGAAGATTAGAAACAATATACTAGGGAATTTTTTTCCCAAACCCAATGAAAGAGAAGATGTTAATTATTAGGGTAAAATATACTTTCTCAACTTTTAGTTATAATTACATGTAGGTCCATTAGTTTTTAAAATTGACACTCTGCCTCAAATGTGTAAATGATGTTTCTTTTTCCACTCTTTTCCTTTCTCTTAGTTTGGCCGGTGGCGCTCTCTTGCACCAGCCAGCCACCTCACGGCTAGATCTTGGGCTCCCCTAGGGAGCACAAATAGAGCACGAGATTTGGTGCTCCCTTGATCGGGGAGCGTTGCTAGCCTGGGGGTGGCCAGTTAAAAGAAGTTTTTTTTTTTTTTTTGAAAAAGAGAAAAAATTTAAAAAAGAAAAATATAGTTTATATAGTAGTAATTTTTAAATTTAATGAAGGATAAAATTGTTCTAAAAATATTGTTACTTCATTAAATTAATGGAAACATTGAAGGTTGACTAACAGCAGGATTTATATGTCCAACGAATATGTTCTTTTAAAGCAGAGTATCCATTTTGAAAACTAATAGATTCACGTGTAATTATAGTTAAAAGTTGAAGGTATCAGTGTAATTTATCCTAATTATTAACTATACACTGACCTACACGAAGCTAAATGTTTTTATCTCTAGGAAGTGACTGACAAGAAGTAAAAGATATTTTTAAATTTGCTAGTGTCTGACTGTTTTAGATATCTACTGTGGCAAGAGCCATTGTTACATGAGGCATTGTGGTCAGTCTGATTTGACTCTTAAGATGAGCAGGGTTTTATTTCCATTGTCTTGCACTCTTGAAGTATGTTTGTGCAGTTCTATTGCAGGAGTTTATGAATTCATTGAGATTATGCGTTCATGTTTTCATTTGCTTAATATAGATATATACATATATATATATATATATGTTAATGCAGAGACTACTCCTCGGAGGTACTCCCCATTATCATTCGGCCAAAGACTGAAAGTCGCTGTGGAAGTTGCTCAGTGTCTGCTATACCTCCATGATAGAGGGCTGCCACATGGAAACCTAAAGCCGACAAATATACTCCTCGCTGACCCTGATTACCATGCTTGCCTCACCGATTATTGTCTTCATCGGCTGATGACACCAACTGGCATTGCAGAGCAAATTCTGAATCTGGGAGCTCTGGGGTACTGTGCTCCGGAACTTGCTACTGCATCTAAGCCAGTCCCATCATTTAAGGCTGATGTGTATGCTCTTGGAGTGATCCTGATGGAATTGCTTACAAGAAGAAGCGCTGGGGACATAATATCAGGTCAATCAGGAGCAGTGGATCTGACAGATTGGGTTCGATTATGCGATCAAGAAGGACGGGGAATGGACTGTATTGACAGAGACATTGCTAGTGGGGAGGAACACTTGAAAGCGATGGATGATTTGCTTGCCATATCACTCAGGTGTATTCTTCCTGTGAATGAGAGGCCTAACGTCAGACAAGTATATGAGGATCTCTGTTCAATATCCCTTTGAAATTTTGTACATTCGTCCTGGAATTCATTTTTGTCATTCCTCGACCACATTGTTGATTTTTTTTTCCTTTTTTTTTTTGTATTTTGTTTCATATTAATTCTTTCCCCTCGTCAATTGGTTTTCAGCCTTGTGATTTTGGGCTAGTTATCACATTTCATTTTCTTGAAAATTTTCCTGTAAAGTGACTACTGATCCATTGATTATTTGACAGTGTTTTTCAGTTTGATCCTCAATTGAGAAAAAAAAGGTTGCAATTTTTTCCTCCCAATCTGTGTTTAGGAAATTTCAAACATAAATACTTTTAGGTAAATTCTTAAACTAATCACAAGCTACGAATGATCTTCAATGGACAAACGAACGGCGCACGGCTTTCATATCAACTGCTGCTATTTTCACTCTCAAGTTGACCCCCATTTTCCAGAGCTCAGATTACGAAAACTACCCGCTTACGCTCCTCCAGGCAAAACCGGGGTAACTTATTTGTAGGGCATTGCTCATTAAAGCTTCGTTTTGTCCATGTTTATGGTAGCATCTCTGTTTTTTGTTGTTTTGCGTAAAACATACAGCCCGGGCCCGTTATACTGTTAAACCATTAGTCAATACTTAAAAAATTTACTATATAAATATTTTAAAATATAAATACTCATTATTTTTTTCAATTTAAGCATATTCTTTTTTCTAAAAAAATTTGTTCATCCTTCCTTCAAAAACTTTGATCAGAAAAAAAAAATCTAAAAAATGTTGAAGGCTTGGAAATTTGGAATTGTATTCGCCTTTAAAATCACGAATTTTTTTTTGAAGTAGAGTGTGAGTCTATCGTTATTAAACTTAACAGTTTGAGAATTTCTTTTATTGAAAATGAAGTATTAAAAGTAATTTTTTTATTCAATAATAGATATTTCAAATTTGATGTTGTCTGGTCAAAAGATTAAATTCTTACTTATAATTACTTATTTTTAAAAAAAAAATTTTGACGTAAACGGATTTTGACTTGATTACTATATGTCTATATGTTAAAAGTTTAAAGGTTTGATGATGTATCATGTAGTGGGTTTCGTTTATTATTTGTGAGGCTTTAGGTCTGTTGTGTTTTCTTTTTTGATTTCCTGATTCAATTTTGTTGTGCTTCAGATTGGGTTGGGACTAGGTTTTGGTTTTGATGTTTTGCTTGCAGTATAGCTGTTGGGAAAGGGCTCTTGTGGTTGCCTTGAGATTTGATGGGAAAACATCTTAATCTTCTTGCAGCATGGGGAGAGATCTTCAATTTCCATTCATTGATCGGATTTAGATTTTTTGAGTTTTTGTTTCTACCGTGGTTGGTAGCTCTATGTTTTTTCATTATGAAATCAAAGTTGCTTTTAAAAAAAAATTTTATTAGGTTTTTTTTATTAAATATTAAATTTTATTAAATATCAAAAGAAGATAAATTACCATATTCACAAATATTGTTTTAAAATTTTTTTAAATTTTAATTTTTTTTGTTAAATATTAAATTGAGTTTTATTAAATTTTGAAAGGAAATATGAATAATTTTTTAAAAGGACATTTGTGTTTTAAAATATTTATGTATTTTTTTTTAACTATTGACTAACGGTGTTAATAGTTAATGAATCAAAAATATCATTTTGAAACAAAAAAGACCCAAGTGTATTTTGAGAGATTTTTTTTTTATTATATCAATATTTTTAAAGGGGCCAAACAGAAATAGACATTTAACAATCAAAGAAAACTTTATATATAATCTAATTCTCATTTATGTAAAAGATTAAATAAAATTTACAAGACATTGAATGTACAAAAAAAATGCCCATTAATAGTAATAACAATGTTATATATATATATATATATATATATATATATATATGGTCAAAGAGAATGATAAAACTGCATGCAAGAGTAAAAGAAAAAATAATTTTTCAAATTCAAATGAATTATCTTTTTACTTTGTGTATTATACACGAAATTAGTAGCTCTTCTCTTATTTTTCTATTTGCCTCTAAAATTACTAATTAACATCTTAAGTTATTAGGCTGAATTGTTGAGATATAATTTGTTATAATAAGCTATTGGGTTAAACTATTAAGATATAACTAGGATGATACCTGTAGCTACGCTACGGAAAATGTTAAAAGAAATATAAATTTATTATATTAGATTTCAATTTGATATTTTCAAAAGATAAATTGTTTGTAGAGAAAAAGATAAATTGATTTTAATTACAAAAAGTTATTTGTTTTGGTTTAAATCATGAGAAAATTGGTGGAGGATAAATTTATTTCAATAATATATATTACAACAATAGTTCCTTAAGTAAAAGAGATAATAAAATAATCAAAAGGGAACACCATAAGCAAATCAAATTATCCAAAAAATAAGTTTCCTACATTTGGTTAAACAAAGTGATTACACTATTAGATGACTATCAAATATATCTTTTTCCCATTTGTTTGTTTTCGTTGTTGTGCTGCTTCTGCTAGACCTATTGTATACATGAAAAGATAAAATCTGTTTAGCATCATCAACCTCATGACCATTGACATAAGATAGATAAGTAATTAAAATTTAAAATATTAAAAAAATTAAAAAACTGAAAAATTATTTTTAAAAATATCTAATTGTATAGAAAATAAAAAAACTTCGTTATTTCCTATATTTAATTCATCATTCGCAATGTAAAATAGAGATTAAAATTGGAAAAACATTTTCCACAACTCAAGAAGCAGTAAAGTATGTAAAATGGCAGGAAAAAGGGAAGAACAAAAAGTTGGTTTATGCTTTCTAGCAAAAAAAGTTGTGGGAATAACAAATGAAACTTAGCAGAACAAAACTGTACTCAGTGATGAATAATAAATGAAATTTTGAGATTTTGAAATACCAGAAAAAGTTGACATAACAAATGAAATTTTGGATAACAAATAAACATGGAATGATAACCAACATAACTCTTTCTGTAATCTCCAACAAAATCAATATCAATAACCAAGGCATGTTAGACATACAGTTTCTACTTTGCAAATCTACTTTATGGTATCTTTTCTGTTCTGATCTTTTTTAAATTCACACACAGACAATGAAACTTCAAGCAGTATCTCCATACATGAATTAATGCTTTCATGAGGAAATGGATGCACTCTACTCCAACAGTGTATCTAAAACAAAATTTGTCAGCTAGAAAAGTAGTATTCATTTTAGATCAAAAGGTCAGACAAAAGATCTATTGAACCTATAGAAAGATTGTTTTTGTACTCTTAAGTAATTGTTGTTCTTATGAATCTATTGATATATGGATTTTGCAATATATATAATAGCAAAATCTTCTTGAAAACACACAATGGAAGGCTGTATAGCAATAATGGGAATTCTAAAGAAAGATGACCATGGAATACAATACTTGATTGCTTAATCTTAATTTTACCATTTAGTTTTGGTTATGAAGTAAAGAAGCAATCTCCAGATAATATTTACATGTATAATACTTAGAAAGAGTGAAATAACTATTGCTATGCGAATTGAAATTGAAAAGAATTTGATGATGATAGGGATCGTTATAATATATATTGAAGTTGAAATTTTTATTTCCATAAGAAAATATTCCTCTTGCCCATATTACTTATATGGGGTGACCTGCTTCTACTTATGCTGATTCCAAAGCAGCTCCCATTCCTCAAAGCCCAGCAGCAGAGTCAACCCCTCTTTCGGTCGGTTCATGAAAAGCTAACTATACGCTCGGTAGCTACCGAAAGTTGCTTCGCTCCCCAACTCGTTTAAGTCAACTGATGCCATTGGTCATTCCCTTGTTTACGAAACTAGGTTATGAAAAGCATCGAGAAAGAAGAGTGGAACAACTACCTTCCTAGTTTATCAGGACTCTACCTATTTGGTGGATTCTTGCCCTGGGCTTCACTCCCTTAATCCCGTTCCTTCGCTCTCCAGACTTCTTCCTTCTAGGCGAGTAAAGGCATAAACTTCTATAAAAAAAATAGAAAGAAAAACTCATGAAGAAAGCACCGGTAAGGTTGTACCTAAGCCTAAGCGCTGGTTGGCCTTTATTGGATCTAATTCCCTCTGCGAGCTACCAAATCTAATGCACCATTCTTCGGCCTATTACGAACAATTTCGATGTATCAGATCGTCTTAGACCAAAAGGTCAGACAAAAGATCTATTGAACATATAGAAAGATTGTTTTTGTACTATTAATTAATTGTTGTTCTTATGAATCTATTGATATATGGATTTTGCAATATATATAACAGCAAAATCTTCTTGAAAACACACAATAGAAGGCTATGTAGCAATGATGGGAATTCTAAAGGAGGATGACCATGGAATACAATACTTGATTGCTTAATCTTAATTTTACCATTTAGTTTTGGTTATGAGGTAAAGAAGCAATCTCCATATAATATTTACATGTATAATACTTAGAAAGAGTGAAATAACTATTGCTATGCGAATTGAAATTGAAAAGAATTTGATGATGATAGGGATCATTATAATATATATTGAAGTTGAAATTTTTATTTCCATAAGAAAATATTTCTCTTGCCCATATTACTTATATGGGGTGACCTGCTTCTACTTATGCTGATTCCAAAACAGCTCCCATTCTTCAAAGCCCGACAGCAAAGTCAACCCCTCTTTCGGTCGATTCATGAAAAGCTAACTATACGCTCGGTAGCTACCGAAAGTTGCTTCGCTCCCTAACTCGTTTAAGTCAACTGATGCCATGGGTCATTCCCTTGTTTACGAAACTGGGTTATGAAAAGCATCGAGAAAGAAAAGTGGAACAACTACCTTCCCAGTTTATCAGGACTCTACCTATTTGGTGGATTCTTGCCTTGGGCTTCACTCCCTTAATCCCGTTCCTTCGCTCTCCGGACTTTTTCCTTCTAGGCGAGTAAAGGCATAAACTTCTGTAAAAAAAATAGAAAGAAAAACTCATGAAGAAAGCACCGGTAAGGTTGTACCTAAGCCTAAGCGCTGGCTGGCCTTTATTGGATCTAATTCCCTCTGCGAGCTACCAGATCTAATGCACCATTCTTCGGCCTATTACGAACAATTTCGATGTATCAAATCATCTTAGACCAAAAGGTCAAACAAAAGATCTATTGAACCTATAGAAAGATTGTTTTTGTACTATTAAGTAATTGTTGTTCTTGTGAATCTATTGATATATGGATTTTGCAATATATATAACAGCAAAATCTTCTTGAAAACACACAATGGAAGGCTATGTAGCAATAATGGGAATTCTAAAAGAGGATGACCATGGAATACAATACTTGATTGCTTAATCTTAATTTTACCATTTAGTTTTGGTTATGAGGTAAAGAAGCAATCTCCAGATAATATTTACATGTATAATACTTAAAAAGAGTGAAATAACTATTGCTATGCGAATTGAAATTGAAAAGAATTTGATGATGATAGGGATCGTTATAATATATATTGAAGTTGAAATTTTTATTTCCATAAGAAAATATTCCTCTTGCCCATATTACTTATATGGGGTGACCTGCTTCTACTTATGCTGATTCCAAAGCAACTCCCATTCCTCAAAGCCTGGCAGCAGAGTCAACCCCTCCTTCGGTCGGTTCATGAAAAGCTAACTATACGCTCGGTAGCTACTGAAAGTTGCTTCGCTCCCCAACTCGTTTAAGTCAACTAATGCCATGGGTCATTCCTTTGTTTACGAAACTGGGTTATGAAAAGCATCGAGAAAGAAGAGTGGAACAACTACCTTCCCAGTTTATCAGGACTCTACCTATTTGGTGGATTCTTGCCCTGGGCTTCACTCCCTTAATCCCGTTCCTTCGCTCTCTGGACTTCTTCCTTCTAGGCAAGTAAAGGCATAAACTTCTGTAAAAAAAATAGAAAGAAAAACTCATGAAGAAAGCACCGGTAAGGTTGTACCTAAGCCTAAGCGCTGGCTGGCCTTTACTGGATCTAATTCCCTTTGCGAGCTACCAAATCTAATGCACCATTCTTCGGCCTATTACGAACAATTTTGATGTATCAGATCGTCTGTCATTTTGAAGACTAAAAGTCAAATAAATATATACAGGGAGAGATTCTAATTGAATGACACTTGTCATTCAATTAAACACTCAATTGGAATTCAATTAGACACCCAATTGAAAGAAATTTTAAAGACTAAAAGTCAAATAAATATATACAAGGAGGGATTCTACTTGAGGGATTCTAATTGAATGACACTTGTCATTCAATTTGACACTCAATTGGAATTCAATTAGACACCCAATTGAAAGAAATTGAGAAATCAAATTATACTACTTTTATATATAGTAGATATGTTATAATAGGTTTAGATTTATATTAAGATTTAGTGATTTAAATTAGTAGGTCCATTATTTTTTAAATTTAATAAGTTTAATATATTGAGGTAGAATTTATATGATAATTAATAATATGCTCACCATAATGACTCCAATTTTATTAAACGGTTGAAAGAATAAAAATAATTATTAAATAAAAAATTATTTTAAAAAATTATTAATATATATATATATAATAAATAAATAATTTTAAAAATTTTACACTACACTCCGTCCCTGCATACAGCTTAGGCTTTTACAACATTATTCAGAGAAAAGCTTTGTTATCTTGCTTTTGCATTAAATACAACGTTTTTAAATCTTAAAAAAAAAAAGAGTATTATGCCAGCTAGATATCATCTTATGTAGTCACGCCAACATGTAATCATTCCTAAAGTATTCAATTTGACGTGTATCTTGTACCTTAAAGATATACAGCTAGATGTCGTATAGTTTTTATTTTATTTACTTTAAATAAGAAAGTAAAATATGTATTTAAATATGAAAAACTATCCAATACACCTTTGGGGGAATTGAAGTTAAAAGGGTTATCACAAACTCCGTTGGGATATATTTAAAAATAAATAAATAAATAAACACATGATAATATTCTACTAATCATTCTCATGAAGCTTAAAAAACTCCATCAAAAAGCGTATGAAATAATATTCCTTTAAATATATACAAGAGTAAAGAAGTATATTTTAATAAGAATTAAAACTAATTTTTCTAAACATAAAATGCGGTGATCTAACATTTATACAAAACAATTGTATTGAATGTATGTCGCATTTTATATTTTAATCAAATATATTTATTAACATATATGATCATATTTATAAAACAAATATAACGACTTTTTAAGAAAGTTACGAACATAATCATTGATGAGTCATAATAAAAGTGAGTTGAAGTGTCTCTTTAAACATTCATTTCATTTTAATGGGATCAGTGTGACAAAAAATAAAATTAATTTTTGTAGACTTTTACTGAGAAAGTTTAGATGATTGGGCTATCTAACTTTGTTCCAGTCCCAAGGGAACAGATGGATTATATCCAGTGCACTGTCACAGCTAGGCTCTACAACTCCATGGCAGGAGCTATTTTCTTTTCGTTTTCTCACTGATTATTTAACTAAATCTTCAAGTTTTTTAGTTACTATATAATTTAATTTAAACTAAATCTTATCATCTCTTTCTCTTTTGACATAACGGTTGAGTGAGTAAACCCATTTTATGTTAACTAAGTGCGACCACACAACCAAGCATCGAAGAGAGTGTAGAGTGTGAGAGCTTTCCAATGTATTATGATTTTCCTTGCCATTTACATCTCATATTTACAGAATAATTGCCCTCGACTCGGCCTACAAAATTACCCAGGATTTCTTTTCCCAATCCCCTTTTACCTTTTACCTTGCAAACGCTTATACACAACGAGATAAATCGTTATCTAAATAGCAACACATATAGTGAATACTAAGGGTTAAAAAAAAAAAAGAAAAAAAGATGCTGCTTTTCCCTTTCCTTCTCTTTCTTTCCGCGTATTTCTGCCCTCAAAGAGTAACATTCTTTATTATCTTTCAACTGTCTTTTCTATGGTTCTGACGACTTCCAACACAGTAGCATTGCAAAAGAAACATCTCTTACAATTTAAAAGATGCCTAGTTATGCAACCAAAGCAAGACCTATGAGAACATGGTGCAAACTGTGCATCTGCTTCACTAGCATAACAGATGCAGCACACACCGTCGTCTGCATCCGTTTCTCCACATTGCAGCCCCTCAATCTTCTGTGGCTCAGTATGGCTGATGACGAGGCTCAAGAAATTCTCTAGCTGACAAAGTTTAGGAAGATATGCTTCTCCTCTAAAAGATGTAGCCTGCAATTTCAATGTGTAACCAAGTTCAAGATCGTAAAGGTAGTCAACTGAAGTCTTGAAATGAAATGAAAAAGTTTCCTCAGCTTGTTAACTCTTGGAGAAATTAAAGGCTAAGAGTACTAACCCAATTATACTCTAACAGGTACTGGAAACCATAATGCATGGTTTCAGGGCAATCCATGCTTGCAAATACACTCACAACATCATTCTGTTCCTTCAATTCTGACTCTGCACTAGCATCCAACAAATTTACAATGATCCCTACTAGAGGGGCTAATATCATGCCTCTGTTTACTTTCTCCAAAGATTGACCATGCCGTCTAAGTAACCTGTTCATAAAATGCAATAATATGAGAAAAAAAAACGTAAACAAGTGTTTAATAGCACCATGTTTATTGTATAACAACTAATGCAGCTATATATTAGTTCAACTGGCTTTTCAAAAAAATATATATATTAGTTCAACTGATAGCTAAGCCAATTTGTAAGACCAGTCAGTTCAAATATCTTAACAAGAAAGGGAGATAATTGGCTAGAACCAAGATACGTCCACTGAAATTTGAAATTTCAAGTCTGAAAAGAAAAAATGAGAAGCAGCGCCTAACATCTATATGCAACTATAATGTGGTACAAGATCCAAAATGTCCAAAATATTATATCATCAAATATCTTGCATGCAGCTTCATAATAGTCAATCAAGTAACATATTGCCTCTCCTTCTGAACAATGGACTAGCATCAAATTCGACAGGAATAAAGATATTAGACATTATAATTTAAAAATAAAAAGACAGCCTTATAAGTTAACTCAACCAGAAGACAACTTACAAGTCAAAAAATTCAGAATCTGCTGCTGTAGTTATATGGTTCAGAATAAAAACAATCAACTCAGTCAGCCTTCTAAGGTTTGTATCAGGCCCTGAGAGAAATGCTTGAGGGATCTCATAGGTACAGAATTCCAACACCCTTGCAAGATTACATGAGAGATCAAATATGACACAGCATTTTCTCTGCTGAAACTCCAATACCTGCAAACCATGTCTACAACATCAAATCAAAGATTCAAAGGAAGATGGGTTCATATGGAAAGAAAGGGAGGGCTAGCCTCACATATGGTATGCATGACAAAAATCAAACCAGCATACTGATAAACAGTTCCAGCCATAAGTCCAAATGTGATAATGTAAAGATTCATATTTTAACCATAAAAATATCAGCCCACAAGATAAAACCACTTTAATTTTATTTTACCCAAACAAAAAAAGGAATTGCTACTTCACTTGACCCATTATTTAAAAAAAAAAAAAAAGGTAAAGACAATTCCTACTCATATTCAATCTTTCGGGAGACTAAAGCCCAAACTAAGTCAATGGCAGTGCTAGGAGATATGTATTGCAGACTTAGCACTGGTTTTCCCAACTCACAAATTTGCAATTAGTCAGCATTCTTGCTCCCAATGTCTGTTTCAGCAACAAGCGCAAGTATGAAACCGGAGACTAAAGAGAATCACACGTACCAGTTTCACAAACAATGTTAACTGTTCCTGTGATGCAAGCAGTATAACTTTTATTCTACAACAACAATGATGCAAGTCATTTACAATCCCACAGATGCTGGGTAGCAAATGTAGGGGTCATGTTTGAATTAAGAGATTCAAAACAGGAAGATAAATTTTAGCAAGTCATAATGTTAAAAAGCTGAAAATATTGGAAATCACCATACATGATTTTCTTTTTAACCCCTGACATTATTGGGCCATCTTTGAACCTACCAGAGTTCTTAGTAACCAGCCTTAAAAAACCTTTCTACCAATGCACATAATGCCATTCTTCATTCTTTCCCCCTTTCTTTTAACATGAGCTTAAAAATACATTCCTTATGATTCATCTAACATAAAATTCGTTGCATACCCCAGTCATTTTTCTCTCACACCTTACACATACACCAAATGCTCCTCACAAAATCATCATAAAACCTCTCTGCATTCACCTATAACAAACGCACACTGCATGCCATCCATGAACACAAAGATAATATTCCATCTTATCCATGTTTTAAAGTAGGACAAAACCAGCACCAAACATGCAATGTTGGATTGCTTTCAAAAATTAGAGGAAAAATAAGTATACATATAAATTCAAAATTTTGTCAAAAAAAGTACTTGGATTTCAGAGACCATAAACATAATAGTCATATAGCAAGAAAAATGATGACAAGAAATATTATCTTTGGATTCCATACATTTTACCTTTTGACCCTTTCCCTATCCCAAAAGGTAGTAGAATTATAAAAGTATTTCAGTACTGTCATGGTTTGGAACTAGAGAATATCAGCCTTTTTCAGAAACATGTGTTATGATATTGTTTTTTTCATTTTTTCAGTTTTATCCTAGTTTTCTATTTATTTTTTTTATTTTTCAGTGTTATCCTAGGTGGCTACTTTCTGAATGTAATAGAAAAGAAGTAGATAATGTGCATATAAGTCTGAAGAGATGCAAGGTCACTAAGTTAAGAAGAAAGAGGTTGAGAAAAAAATAGGTATAGATAATGAAAAGCACAAATACACAACCACCATAAAGGTTTATTTAAAGTATCAAAACAGGAAGATAGTTGTCTGAGTGTGAATGTAATTATACCTGGTATTTTTCTTGCATTTCTCGAATGGAAACTGAGAATTCAGTCATTGACCAGCTGAGAGTGTTGAATAGACGATTGAGAAAAGCTGAGAACAACTCTTCATCATTGATGCAAGCTTCACGCAGAAGTCTCTTTAAAAATAAAGAGCCCCACATAGGGCAAAAGTTAGAAATGGAAGTGATTTTGGGGAGAGAAAGATGAATGACAAGCAATAGTGATGGTTTCACTATTCACCTGGAAAATAACTGAGGATGATGAAGATTCTCCATGCTTAGAAAAACCAAATCCAGAACCCTTGCATAGCCGCAGAAGAATATTAGTAACTTGTACCCAAGATCGGTTATCAAATGCTGACAGTAATGCCTTTGGCATTCTCTGTTTGGCTGCTTCATTGTTCTCAAAAGCTGCCAAAAACTCCCTGTACTGCACCAGGACTGATATTGACTGGAGAAGAAGATCCCTTAAGTCTGCACTTGATATTCTTGGATCATTGAAGTGGGTAACTACAAATGTCACCTGATGAACAACCCACAAAACTCAGACCAAAACTCATACTAGAATGAACAAAGAACAATCCAAAAGTTACTTCACTGGGCTAATACTACATCAGGTTAAAAATATGTTAGGTTTCAGGAATAACACGGTTATGTGCTTTTTGGAATTCTGAACTTAGGAGCTAGGAACATGTCAAATCCCTAACCACCACAAGCAACAAACAGAATAGAAACTGATTATTAAAGTTTTGACCGTGTATTAAACGGAATCTTCTGAATGTTTAATCAACAATGTTCGTACAGTGAGAAACAGAGTTGATAAGCAACATCCAAAAATTTATCCAATTAATATGACTTTGTATAGTCATTTATGAGAAGCAAGGTACATTTTTACTCAAGTGAACATCCAAACTGGGAGTATAAAATCTAGAAAGAGAGGGAATAACCAAAAAAAAAAAAAAAGAGAGGCTTCCATGTCCATGTCATAAGACTAATGTCAAACCATAATGAAGAAACAAAAATTAGCAGAAAGCAAATTGTTAATGGGCTTAATAGCTTGTGCACAATCATTGTTCTCTTGCCAGGGAATATTGTAAGAATCTTAAGAACATCAAAACAGTTAATGACTGCAGAACATATATGTTACACTTTACAGAGAGCTGTTTCGTTGTGCAGCACATCATTCCATGAAATAAGATTAACAGTGGAATATTCAAAAGATTACACCGGTCCTTTGAGATGCTTATGGCATTTTCATTTGCATATACAACCATTTTTGCTCTATAAAATGCAATGCTGAGAGCGTAAGAAATGATGCAACTTGTAACAAAACAGTAAAATCCATCACAAGACTGTTCAAAACAAACTCTGATGAGTAAACTGTAGATAACTATAACAAAATACAAAACTCAAGGCAAATCACAAAATCAGATCAATAGAGAGAACATACAAATGAAGTAAGTCCTTGCTTGATAAATATTGCAGGCGGGACAAATGGAGGATCACTCTTACGCAAAACATGAAAGCAGTCAACCTGAAACAATAACAGGGGAAATTACTACTAATCGAGAAAAAAAGAAGGGAAAATAGACATGAAGTGGAAGTGCATTAAGTAAGAATTTGGAAAGGCCCATACGCCAATTCAAGCATAGCAAATGCCGTCTATAAGCAGATTATAAAACATAAATGCACTATCAAATATACAGAAAACTGACTTGAAAAAACTCAAATCCTTCTTCAATATCTTGCCGGGAATCTTTTATTTAATAGGTAATATATCTTACCAGGATATATGTTGATAGCATTCACTGGCATTGAATTCTCAAAAACCAAAAAAACAAAACTGTTGGGTTGAAGTTCCATTTTGTAGCTTCATCAAGTAGCTCTCCAATTACAAATGAATTCAAAGTTTAAAGGTTTCTTGTTCATATCACTTATAAACTGCAATTACTTAACATATGTTTTAGAAGGAATGTAAACATTGTGTGTGTAAACTCAAATGAAAGAACATTTTTCCACACAGTATGCAACACACACAATTGATCTTATATAGTCTTATCTTGATTTAAATTGGAAAAACAAAGCATAAAATAGTTGAAGGAAGACTTATATTACCAGAGCTTCAAGGTAAAACTCAGGGATGTAGATAAACACCAAATCCAATTTGCTAAGAACCAGTAGCAATTGCACAATCCACATGCATGTGGCATACATTCCTCTCTGCTTCCATCGGGAAAATAGAGAGACACGATACCTGTTAATCAAGACAAAAGAACCAACTATGAGCATATAAAGGACTCAACCAAACTAATTTCACCTGTTAGAATTTGAATTTTTCACCCAAACAAATACAAGAAAAAGGAACCATATCTTCCAGGTCTAATTTCTTAAGACAGTGAGCCTTGCTCCAGATAATAGGTAAACTGAGAAACATCAATTCAATAAGCAAGTGCACACTCACACAAGCATGCATACATGGAGCATAAACTGTGACTTCCAATTGTAATTTCACAAATGAAGAGCAAATAAAGGCAATCACTGCTCAGACAGATGACATGGATACAACATTAAATTGCTTTATATCCTATGTAAATCTCCTTCGTAGACGTTAGATTGACAGTTAGATACCATAAGAATCTTTACAAAGAGTACAAACTTAATGAGTGAAAAACAAAAAAAAAAAGCGTTACTGAGTCCAGTAGATGTTTATTCAGGCTAAAACTTACAAAGAGAAGTTGAATACATCCATTTGTATAATGTACCTTAACTGGCCATAACTGAATTTGACAGACACAATTGTATAAAACAGATCTTTAACTAAGAACACAAAAAATTCTCCAAATGTCCACATAACAACTTTGGTTCAAACATTAATGAAAACTTTATTTCCTTGTCGCTACTTTGGTGGGGAAACCAGATTAGCATGCAAAAAGTTTATTAAGAAAAAAATGAACTCAAAGTCCAAAGAATGGCTCAGGTTTGGAAAAGATAAAGATACAAGTCTTGCAAGTAATCAAACCTAAATAAGTCCACAAGAACATAGCTTTTGAAGCGTCCACCTTGATGTTTGAAATAATAAAATGAATCAAGAATTATAATCATTATCGCTGTAAATTTAATAACTAAACATAGATAAGTCTCCTCAGATCTAACATTTCAAAACTGCATATCATAACATAAATACTTTGTTAACATCATAAATGAAATACAATGTATCACTTGAACACCAAGGGATAAACCAAAACAAGAAAAGAACACAAGCAAATTAAATGACTGAAAAAAATGAGACCTAGAAAATAGAAAGGATCCATGGAATAAAAAACTATACTTAGTTATCTTACCATGCGCAATGTCTGACACAATCAATAACTTCTTCACGATTTTTATTACGAGTCTCCTTCAAACGCTTTAATTGCTCACTGCAAGCTTGTTCCCGTATTTGTTTATCAGTTTCTTCCAGGAGGGATATCGACTGTGACTGTTGAGTCATGTAATATGACGCCTATAAAAGGAATATTTTCTCTCAGTTTTTTGCATCATTAAAGATGAGAAGAATGGGGAAAGTAATTACTACTCAAGGGAGACGCAAATATTCAATTCCTCATGGTAAAGATCATAAAAATCAATTAAAAAAAGGAACAAGAATATTGTAGAGATAAACACTTCAGAACAAAAACAAAAACAGAAGGATCCTTGTCAACACTTCAACATGTTAAGATCAATAAAGCATTTTGCGTCATTCAGGTGGACCTTGAAATTTGAAGACATGACATTAAAATATTAATAATAAGTTAAACACACTCAAAATTCAATACTACAAGACACGCAAAGCATAGATTTTTATCATGGTTAAAATTGATAACTTAGTCACACTTCCTCAGCAGGTTGAAAACTATTACTACGCAAAACAGTATACTGACATAACAATCATGTCTCAGGCACACAAAGACATATAATTAAACACTGAACACCAAAGTTACATAACATAGCCTGCGAACCACTAGACCTATAAAAGAATATGGAGTAGCATGAATATGTGAAAAAGATACCAATCATCCTGAAACTACAAAGTCAAACAGTTGAAACCTCCAAGTGATTTTCTTGTCCTAGTATAGCAATCATAAAAACCATTCTCTAACAAATATGCCATCAACTCTAAGATTCAGCTAAACATGTCAAAGCAGATTGTACAACGAAAAAAGTTCCCCATTACTTTGCAATATATAGAGTTCAACCACTGTCTCAAGAGATAATGAGAAGCATCTCTTCTTTCTTCTTTTTCTTTCATTCTTAAAAATGGAAAAACAAAATATATTCATTCACGAAATTGTGTTCTATATACATGGAATACCCGCACAGAAAACATAAAATACAGCTGGAGTTCAAAATTATTGATAAACAATAGACCAACGCAGTAATTGAATATTTATTTGAATCAGTAAGGCCAGTTTGCATCCCTTCACAATCCCTTGTGTATGTTAGTTTTGTTGATTTCACTTTAAGTTACACCTCAAATATTTTATAAATAGCATTAACAAAATAAGCAAATTTTAAAATCAAAACAACTTTATCATATCTAGCACCACAAGAAAAATAGACCATTGCTTGTAGAAACAACGAAAACTACCACACCAGCATTTTGTGTATGCAGATAAAGTGATGAAACACTCTAAGCTCTGATGTTTTCACATCTATGGCATGCATAGAAACTTATTTTTCTTAAATTAACTTTTTTAAGGCAACATTTTCATCAAACTTTTCTTTCTTGTCTTATCTCTTATCTAAAGGAACTTCTACCAAACTTTTAAATAAATAAAACTAAATGTAAACTCCACTTCTTTAACTCCCTTTGCAGATTACCGTTTCTGGAATTTTAGGACAAACCTATCTAACCTTAGTTCAGTTTAAGTCATGCTCAAGTACCTCAAATATTTTATGAAAAGCAAAGGAAAAATATATGCAAATGTAAAAACTAAAAAGCTTGATCATTTAGAATGAAATAAAAACAATTTAGATACACTTTCTTTTCTGGTGAACCAATAACCCCTGCTACACCACAAGAGACAGCCTTCTCGAATCCCACTTTCCAAACATCAGGTTTCTTTTTTGAACCCATGGCTTATTTCCCAACCATTTCTTATTTTCCTTCACAAGAAGAGAGCTGTTAGTAGGCCACAAGGCCTTTGACAAAAGTTGTACATGCAATAAGTTTAGGTTAGTTTGCAAAGATTGTGTTGACATGTATAAGAACAAATTACAATCGTGGAGATATGACTAAGACAATTTCATGTTTCAGCCAAATCCCAGAGGTATTAAATGAAAAGTTTTTGTTGCATAATCTCCAACACTTGGCCATTTTAAGATTAATGAACCTTCATAGGCTCAGAACATCACTATATAAAAGTCAACAAACATCATTTCAACTTCTTGCTAAAGATCATATATAACATTTAAGACAAAAAATTCACACAATAAAATTAGGGCATTTACAGGGACTTGATTGGATGCGCAAGCCTCCATTTTTCAGTTTAGAGGGACTTGATTGGACTTACAAGCCTCCATTTTTCAGTTTATCAGCTTTCATCCAAAAAAGAAGGGTGTAATCTTTTATAATTTTGTCAAAAGATAATCCCACTTTTTTATTTGTCAACAATGTCCATGTTTTAACAATTTTCCTAATATAGGAATTTTCCACCATTACAAAGTGTGTAAGCAAACAAAGCTGACACAGCATCATTTTAATATTGTTGCAGAAGCTAATGCATCTCTAATGAAATCAAACCATAGTCCCAACCATTGCTAACAGATGCTAAATCATGTGAAACTGAAATAGTAATAAACTATAAAAAGAACAAACTTTATGCACTATTTTGAGAAACGTCCATCAAATGAACTCTCACCTGCTTAAAGTTTGGTGCAAGACCGATGTGATACAATAATAGCAAAGCATCCAGAAGTTCTTCCTCTCTTAGAGTGGTTGAAGACACATCACTGTCCCTAGGTACAGTCCTCATGTGCTGGACCAGATGATAACCAAACTCTGATTCCGACTGATCACTGGAACTAGGTTTATCTGCTATCTCATCATTCAAGCTTCCTGTGCTACATTCTGCAGCAACCTGAGCAGATCTTTCTGGAATAGAGCTGCAATGGTGACGGGAACTTTTAGTTGTAGTTCTGACAGGATATTTAGAGCACTTTGTAAACTCCACATCATAGCATGAGCAACAACATGGTTTCTGTTTGGTTAAATGAGTTACTCTTGTTTCTTCATCATCCATACAGCCTTCCTCCCACCGAATAACTTCTGCTTCCTGATCATGCAGGGGATGAGATTTTGATAGGTGACTGAATGATCCTCCAAGCCTAGAAATGTCAGCTCTATGTGGATCATTCTTGAGAAACAAACCTATGGGGAAGCTTTGGTGGCCACCTCTATGAAGAAAACCAATATCATGACCATTGGAATCACAGCTCTTCAACCACCCACAAATATTCCCCATTCCAAAACCTTCTGATAGAAAATGGAGAATAACAGTGTACAAAGAAACAAGAACAGAATTGCTTGAAATCCCAGGAGGCGGCACATTTCGATCAGCTCCTCGATTCTTCAATAAAAGGTTCTGTACAAATGTCCTGAATACAGAACCAGGAAATTGGGGAGGTGATATAGGAGGTATGAACTGTATGACTAAGAGACAGAGGTCCCTATGCTTTTCCTCAATCTGGAAAGAAAGAAAGAAAAGATAATTATAGATTGAAATAACACAAAGATTTCTGGATTTATTAATGGTGGTTCAATAGGATAACACAATCTAAGCCGTTTGCCCCAGCAAAGCCCTGCTGCATTACCCTTATAGGGGCAATTCAACTCTAATATAAAGTTTCTACACACATATAAATTTTCAATTTTGTATGCAAGAAGAGCCAATGCATTTTCCTCTGGTAGATGCCCCTAATCATGTGGATATTTTCCTGACCCACCTAATGAGTGAAAACTTACATATTGTGTGAACATAACTTTACATTAAACTCCATATATGTTTCAGCACGAAAGTCATCTTGATATGTAAGAATAAAGAGAATAACAAAGGATATGTTACGGCACCCGAGCATTTGGCTCATTGGTTGATGCATTATCCCCTTGCCTAAAGAGCAGGGTTCGAATCCCCCCTCCCCCAATTATAAAAAAAAAAAAAAAAAAAAAAAACCAAGGATATGTTACGGAATCCCACATCGGATAAGCAAGGGAAGGGTCATGGGCTTATAATCGTGGGTGCTGCATGTTCCAATAGATTAGCCTTTTCAAGAAAGGGTAATGGCCCTGTAACAAAGTGGTATTCAGAGCCAACCTAGACTCGACTCTGATGTCACGCCAAGCACTCCAATGGGTGGAGTAGGCAGGGTGAGCCAACCTGCAACAAGGGCATGTGGATTCAAGTGGAAGAGAATGTTACAGAGTTCAGATAGGTAAGGGAGGGGGCCTGGGCTTATAAGCATGAGCGCAGCACATCCCAATAAGTTAGCCTTTTGGCAAGAGGGTAATGGCCCAATGACAAATACGCGTTCCTTAGGATGAATATTGCACAAATGATAAAACAATGCTGATCTCACATCTTAACATCATTTGGTCCCCAAAAAAAGTCTCAGATGAAATTACCAAGAAAAAAGGGAAGGGAAAAAAATTGACACCATATAAATATCCACAAAATGTTTCTAGAACTTAAAATTACGCTGAGAAAAATATTTGGAAGAAATAATTATATTCTTTAGCTAACCACCGTAGTAAGGAAAGTTACTAAACCTCAAAGTCATGTATGTATTTTACCTTGTGAATTATGATTCATACTGAACCTATTATTTTACACTATCGATACCTCACTTGAAAATAATTCTACAGTATTGATACTACAACAAGATTCTTCATCTTTCCTTCACAACCTAGGTCAAGGTAGCATGGCAACCCAAAAACCAAAAAAAAAGGTGGGGAAAAAGAGGCAATATTCAACAACATTCAGTTCTAAGTGACGGGCAAACCTTACTAACTGCATCAGATAAAGCTGTAGTTGTCAACAACATGCTACTTTCAGATGACACATCCTCCCAAGAACCAGGCCACCAAACAGAAGGAATCATGCACTGAAGGTCCTGCCTGTTTGGACTCTTCCGCGATAGAAAACCTTCAAATAAGAAATCAAAATCTGATGACTTCCACCACAACACCATCAATTCTTCACGTCTTACTAAATGGCACGCCAACGCAAGATAAGAATATGATCCTGAATATGGGCATTCTGTCAAAACCAATGATGCTGTCTTGCAACAACATGAAAGAGCATTTATGATGTGCTCAAACATAACATGTGATCCTTGGAATTCTAGAAAGACATCAAGTACTCTATCCAAACTCAACAGATCATGCGGTGCCTGTACTCCAAATATCCCCATCAAGAACAACAGAAGAGGGCCCCACCCAATATATTCAGCACTTTGACAATCTGCTTCAACAACAGAGAAGAACTCCTCACATATCCCATGAGATACAGGATGGAATAGTTCTTCAAGTGAAACAAACCTCTTCAGTCTCCTCAATTTTTCAACTGAAGTCTGCTCAGCTCGCTCCACAGATTGCATATCCAACAGCCTTGATAGGCAATCCAGCAACTGCTTTGCGAAAGAACTAAAAGCAGGAGGTGCTTGAAGGGGAAGGTAGCCATCAATTGGGTATTTAAAGGGGCGAGCACCAAAATTCAATTCACACCGTTCACCCTGGGAAAGAGAAACTGCAGGATAATATCCAAATCCAGGCCCCATTTTTCGAATGCCAGCAAATGCCAGTCCAAGAGAAACACCATTCCTGTAGAATGAAATCTCATCATGATCCAAGTCTATACAGCATCCAATTACATCACCTGCCACCCATGACTGACCATACGGCTCAGGTTTCTTGTTCCATTTGCTAACTCTTCTGCCATCAAAAGCATATGAATCATCAGCATCACCTACACCCTTATGGTCAGTGAATGGACAGGAAATAGTAGCCCAACCAAGCTGTTGTATACCAGAAGTCTCCAAAATTACTTCATACATCCATTTCCCTTTCCAAACACAGGCGTTAGCTCTGGCGCTACTGAACACTGCTAAGCTCTCTAAAAGCAAAGGCGGCCTAATAATTCTAATTTCACCACAAATACTGAATTCTTCAAGACCAACGACATCGCATCCCGTGCCATTATCAACAATACCAACCCCATCCTTGTTACTAACCGAAGCCTCTGAATTTAAATACAAGTGATTTTTTATAATAGAACGAATTAGAAAGCTGTCAATGGGACCACTCAACGGACCAAGTGATTTATTGGGAAGTCCAAAGACATATTCAAGAGCTCTCTCCACGGATTGATGACCAAAATCATCACAATATGATACGAGTCGGGTTTTCAACAAATTTTCCTTCTCATCCTCACTATCTAATATCACAGCCAAACCAGAAGAAAGCCCACCAATCCGGAGGCTATCTTCTGCCATTCCCAATAACAATAACCACTATATACCAAACTTAACTCAACATCAAAATCCTTGTCCAGTCTAAATTCAATTTTATTCTTTTAACACATATAAATTTTTCTTAACCGTAGTAAAGATATCCCATCCACTTCACCCTGAAACTGCAAAATATGCAATTCAATTTCAAAACCAATCCACATATAACCAAAAAAAAGATATCAAAGAATCACATATTCCATAAACAAAAATCACGAGAAGAAAAAATAACTGATATCGAAACTAAATTAACCTCACACAATCATTAAACATTATGCCTAATTCCAGAAATTCTCCTTTCCCTTGTGTGGTTTCCCTCTAAAAGTAATAAAGTAACAACTAGAAATTTAAATTTGAAGAATTGAAAAATAGAGGAACTTACATCCGCGCGTTTTACGTTGCTGTTACTCGAAATTGGAAAGGCGGCGGTCTCAAGCTAGGGCTTTCATGTCATTAAGAGAAAGATAAAATTACAAACTCTAATTTAATTGAGAGAGAGAATAAAAATCTAACAGTATAAGTAGTAGTAGTATTTTTTTTCTTTTCCTGTTTCCAATGATAGAAAAATGAAGAAATGGAGTGTTTGGACTCCCAAGCCGTGAGAATTTTCCTAGGCATGAGAAATTTTTGCCAAAGAGTTCGGAAAAAGTGAAACGATGCGAACCAGGGGCTGCGCCCCGCGGCCCAACGCTCAATCGAGCAAGCCCAGGGTTCGCGTGAACAACACGTGTATTGGTCTTAGCCGTTGATGACGTGGCTGCTGATGCAAATTTGCGCCTCCTCTTGATTTACCCTTCTGTATGCTCGTTCCTGTAACTCGATCAACTGATTGTAGCAAAACTTGCTTATGATTGCTCATACGAAAAGGGCGTAAAGACCCCTTTTTCTTTATCGACTTGAATCCAAAGCAAAAAGATCTTAACCTTCATTGACGATAGTACTTACTTTCACTTCAATGATTAATTATTATAATATATTTCTCATCACTATTAATTATAAAATTAACTAATTTTATAATTTATTATAAAAAGTTAATCAAACAACTGAAAATCAATTAAATTCAAATTTACCTACTTTCGTGAGTTCACAAATTTATTAAAAAAGTGATTCCTGTATGTTAATATGACAAATTTTTAATAATGTACCTAATAAGTTTGATGAAGTCAGGCCATGTTCTCTACTAATGTAAAAAGAGAAAATAATGAAAGCAGAGAAAGCATGCAACTAGTCAAAAACACAAGCCCTGAAAGCGTGTTTCAATTACTAAAAAAAATTGAATACTTATAGAGCAAGCTACAAAGCAACAATCCAAATGGCAGTCCTTATCTATCATTTTATATGGTATCCTACAATTAGCTCCAAGAGCTGGCAAAATTCGACTTGAACAAGTTAAATAGAATTTTAAAATTGTTGGTGCATACAAATAAGAAAAATCAGTTTCATATCTTAACTAAATCCCTATAATATTTTTAAGTAAAGGATAAGTACAGATATCAATATAAATGTTAATGTTATAAAAGTATACAAAAAATTCTTGTCACATTCCTAAAGATATATAATTTGAATTAAATCAACAAGATAATAACAGATTCATGATTTTGTATGAAAATTTATTAAAGAGTAATTATACAAAATCATTAATCATATCAATAATTTAATTTAAAAATTAAAAAAACGATTACTATTTTCGAATGGTTCTTATAACAAGATAGTATCTTTATATTAGAAGTTGGTTGTTTGGTATCAATCAAGTGCCTAAAAAAGAATTTTGATTGACTTGTGCATGATAAAATTTACCAAATTTGCTTACCCATTATAAAGATAATGCATTGCTCAATATACGATTAAAGCAACCGAACAAAGTTATGTGTTTAAAGTTCTGAAAACTCGCCGACACTTGCTTTGGATTTTACGGTCCATATGTTGCTGACATTATTCGTTACTACGTTAGGGGAGATTGACAAATGTAGATATGTATGAATCTATAGAAATATAGATGGCTTTGCGACATTGGTGAATGGTGCTGTTATTATCAAGCATGTGTGCTGGGGGTAAAACGCAACAGTTGATTAGTGATCCTAGGAAGGATGCCCACTCAATGACTACTCTAAAAAGCCTATATTCGATGCCACCCAAAGTGGCGAACTCTGCACCATGGCTGAACTAAAATGCTCGACTGTCAGTGCCCAACTTGTAGTAATCGAGAGTCAAAGTTGAAATATGAACTCACTTTTTCAACCAAAAAAACAGATGAAGCAGCAGATCATCTGATTCTCACGAGTTTCCCGATTAAAGGTTGACACGGGGTACACGTGCAAGTTATGGCGGTGTGTGCTAATGACGAGGACAGGTGGCATCCCAATAAGACAATAGATAATTAAATAATTATAAAAATAATAGTAGACTATTCCTAACCTGTTTATGGATCAAAGTTACGTGTGTTCGTTCTAAAAAAAGATAAAGGCAAGAGTAGGGAATAGTATTTGTAGTTATGGACTTAAGTTCATAGTGACTCGAGCTCGGGTCCATAACCTAAAACACACAAAGCAGAGCCCGACAAGAAAGTCGAACCTGTTTCCACTATTGTCCTGCTGGATTGGGTACTTGGGTTTCAAGGGAAGCATCAATGTGGGGGTTTTTTTTATGTTCTTTCTGTTAATTGAAAATTGAGGGAAATAAAAAGTATGGAAGAATTGTAATGTGGTCCTTCCTTTTTTAACGATTTATTTAATTAGAGTGAAAGGATTATTTAGTGATTTCTTATTTTCTTTTTTAGAGACAAATATTTTATTTTTTCAATATATAAATACGATACTTTATTAGAATTTCATATTTCAATTTGAAGATTTTAATTTTGAATCTTGAAAAAATATAAGAGAAAATTTATGAGATGAATGACTACCTCTCATTTGTGTAATTCAACATCACATTTATAAAAAAAAAATGATTGTTTTATGTTTTAGAATAATGAGAAATAGTAACTATTATTAATCTATTGAATTTAAAAATTATATATCATTGAAAGGAGACTTTTTTTAATTTGATTTATCAAAAAAAATGTAAAGATTCTTTTAATTTGCTTTATTGTTTCTTTTTTTTTTTTAGTTTTGGTTTCATAGTAGATAATAAAAAAAATTCTTATATTTTTATCTTCTCTTAAAACATTTAGATTTACTTAATTTTAACGAAATTATAAACTATGATATAGTTATTGTGATATCTCCACTAGTGTATCTAAGGTCAAGTTTGGGCAACCATTGCAATCTGTGTCAATCCACACCTTAAATCATTTGGCATATTGGCTTGTTTCGTTCCATATTTAATTGGATACATCATATTCACCCTTTTGTTTCCCTCTTGAGAATTTCATACACTGTATCTCTTTTTATAATTTGTTTTATTTATCCTTAATGTTACTTATTTGTTATTAGTTTCTCACCTGTTATTTGTTATTAGTTTCTCACCTGTATAAAGTCCTAGACAAAATTTACTACTCAATTAGGGTTGCATTCCCAAACAACTTGACTCATCGACGGTACCTCATGGTGCGATAGGGGTCCGAGCACGACAATGCTCTCACCCTCTCCAATGATTTAAATTTGATTATTTGAATATAAAAGTGTATTTTACTATTTTAAGTCACATATTGATGTGTTATTTATTTAAAATTATATTTTATCTTATAACGTTTTTATTAATTTTTTTATGATTTTTAAGGAAAACGGTATTTGTTTGGTTTATATGTCGCATACAAAATGATTTTATGCAAATTCAGCCAACAACTACGTCTATCCATTCTAAAATGTTATTCATTTATAAAATTAGAGATTACAATGTTGGTTTTCTATACAAGTATGGACATACACAGCAAAAATAATTGAAAATGGAATATTAACAGATTACATTTTTACAATTTTTTTTTTAAATTGGGGAGGAGGATTTGAATTCACTCTCTAGGTAGAAAGATTATATGTCAACCAATGAATAAAATACTAGAGTGTATTCTTATAATTTGGGTTAATTATATATTTGATACCTAAACTATATTAAAATAGTAAACTTGAGACTTAAAGAAAAAAAAATTCACATTTAAATACTCTCATCTCTTGTTCCATCAAGGAAATTGAACACTTCACTTCATTAATTAAATGAGTAACATATCCATAAACATCCAATCAAGATGTGCCATATGTCTAAAAATATCATGTTATTCTTTTTTTTCTTTTAAATTTTTTCAAAATTTTTGAATTGAACTAATGCCAAAAAAATTCAAAAAATAAAGAAAGCAAGAAAGAAAAAGGAGGAATAAAAGAAGGGAAAAAAAAGAGAGAAAGGATGAGCCTAAGGGAAAGAGGTCAATCAATGTCAATCTGGTCAACTCACGATAGCTAGCTGCCGATCTGCCTCAAGCCAAGTAGATTGGCGTTGATTCAGCTCGAGTAAAACCTAATCAATTTCATCTACCAGACGCGAGGCAAATTGATGTCAACCTACCTTGAGCCGACCAAATAGACATCGATACGCCTCCTTTACCCCCCCACTTCTTTATTTCCTTCTTTTCCCATCTTTCCCCCTTTTCCTTTCCTTTATCCCATTTTTCTTCTTGTGTATTTTTTGTTTTTAAAATTTTCTTATTTTTTAATTGCAAAAATAAAAATTTCTTAAAAAAAAAAAAAGACATGGTATCTTTTAAATATGTGGCAATTTACGTGGCATTTATAGAACATTTGGCACATTTTGGTTAAACATTGTGCAATTTATGTGACAAAATGAAAGTTGAAGTATTTATTTATGATTTTTTTTCAAGTATCAAATTGATAATATTTCTATAATATGAGGACATAATATGTAATTAAGTTGTTTTTGCTTGTTATTTTTCACTAAAAAGATATATTTTTTTTATAATTGAAGAAAGGGGATTCGGATTTTACTTTTTAAACAAGGAATTATACACTAACCAATGAACAAAATGCTTAGGTGTCATAAAAAAGAGAACTTGTGATGATTTTATTTGAAATACAAATATAATGCAATCATAGGATATTCAAAAAGTATTAAAATTGATAATGATACTTTTAAGAGTGGGTTAAAATTATAAATAATAATAATAAATAAATAATACAAAAAACTGCATACACCATTTGTATTTTTTAAAATAAAGTTGTAGTACACCATAAATTAAAGGGAAAGGGGACAGAAGATGAGGTGTTGTAGTACACCGTAAATTAAAGGGAAAGGGGACAGAAGATGAGGTTAATAATAGTCAACATAAATTGTGATGTTTGTAATAAATCATGAAAATAGAGTAAAGAATAAAATCATGTATAAAAGGTTAATACTAAAAAGTAGAATTATAATTAATTAAAACTAAATAATAACAAAAATATTATTTCATGAATTTTAAATAAAAAAAATAGGGTGAATCTTTCAAATATAAATATAAACTTTCTACTACTTATTAGATATGTCTTTTAGATTGAAAATATAAATATGTAATTTATAAATTGAGTTAAACTTTATTTTTTAAAGTTTAAGATCGCATAAGAATTAACTTAAGTTTTAATTCATGATATTTGATATTAGAGTAGACTCAGATATTCATTGACGTGAGATCTCGTGAAATATATAATGGTCAAGATAAATTTGAACTAGTGTAAGAGGTTTTATCTTCTATGAGTAAAAAATCAAATGCAACAAATGTATTATACATTTAGGTAAAATAAAGTATCACGAATTTCATATCAGTAAAGGATAAGGTGAAATTTAAGAATATAAACATGAACTTATAATTTATAAATTTATTTAAACTTTATTTTCAAACTTTAAAACCACACAAAATTGGACTTAAGTTATGATTAGTGATAACTGCACCAACATTATTATAAATATTTTATATAAAAATAATATTATTCATTTATTTTAAAAAATAATTTTCTTACTTTTTATATTTAAACTCATTTTTTTTTTAAATTTTATACATGTAAATTAGTATGCGACGACTTGCGTCCACTGTGATTCGAAACTGGGATAAGCTCAATGACATTAGCTAAATCTATCCCTCAGTAAAACTCTGGTTCGGCCGTCTCACTCGCGATCCATTCTTGTAACAGCCAAAACCCTAATCTCGGACGCAACAACTGAAAGAAGAAAGAAACGCAAAAGAAGAAGAAGATGAGACATCCATGGCGATTTCTTCTCTTCCGAAGATATCCTCGGACTCCTTTCCGAGTTCCCACCATGTACCAGGTACTCCCTCCTTCCATTCCTCCTCCTCCTCGTACTCGCTCATTCCACAACATTTCGTCGCACTCTCATTTCACAAACCCCTTCAACATGAAGAAAGAACTATCCATGATAAATTACAAAAACAGCACCATCAATCATTGTAGTTTCTCATCCAAGGCAGCCGTTGAAGAAAAAGAACCAGATCATGTTTTGGTAACTGTGACTGATATTTTCACTAGACTTAATGATAGGAATGATATAAAGAGAGAATTGGAGTTAAATGATGTTGTTTTTAGCCATGATGTGATTTTGAAGGTTTTGAGGAATGTTGAGTCTAGCCCTGATGTTGCAAGGAGATTTTTTGATTGTATTTTGGAAAGCAATTTGGAGAAATTGAGCTCAAAATCGTATAACCTGATGCTAGGTATTTTGGGTGTTAATGGGTTGGTTGAGGAATTTTGGAGTTTGGTTGATGTCATGAAGAAGAAAGGATATGGTATCTCTGGTGGCGTCCGCTACAGAGTTGCAGCGAAGTTTGAGAAAGATGGGTTGGAGAGCGATTTGGAGAGATTGAAAGGGGTTTTTGCCTCGGGATCGGTGGATAGTTCAATGGAAAAGGTTTGCTCTAGGGTGTGTAAGATTGTTAGGGGCAATGTGTGGGGGGAGGATGTTGAGGAGAGGCTGCGTGATCTGAATGTTGCATTTTCCAGTGATTTGGTGAAAATGGTTTTGGAAAATCTTGGCACAGAACCAGCAAAAGCATTTATATTTTTCAGGTGGGCTGAGGAGTGTGGTTTGGTGAAGCATGATGAGCAGAGTTATAATGCTATAGCTACGGTTTTGGGGAGGGAGGATTGCATTGATAGGTTTTGGAAGGTTGTTGATGAAATGAAAAGTATTGGGTATGAAATGGAAATGGAGACTTATGTTAAGGTTTTAGGGCGCTTTTGTAAGAGGAAGATGATTAAGGAAGCCGTAGACTTGTATGAGTTTAAAATGGCTGGTTGCAATAAGCCTTCTGTGAGTTTTTGTACCTTTCTGCTGAGGAAAATAGTGGTGAGTAAACATTTGGACATGGATTTGTTTTCCCGAGTTGTGAGGGTTTTTAAGGAGAGTGGGAATGTCTTGACATATTCTATGGTTGATGCAGTTCTCAGATCTTTGACAAGTGTTGGTAGACTTGGAGAATGCAACAAGGTTCTAAAAGTAATGGAGGAAGGTGGGTTTGTAGCTGGCGGTAATTTGCAGAGTAAAATTGCTTTTAGACTTGCTAGTGCTGGTAAAAAGGATGAAACTGCTGAGTTTATGGATCATGTTGGAGCATCAAATACTAATTTAGATCACAAGGCATGGGGATCTTTAATTGAAGGGTGTTGTGCTGCTGGGGATCTTGAGACAGCATCAGCTTATTTCCAAAATATGGTTGAAAAAGAAGGGGTCTCTCATGCTGGTTATGCCTTTGAATGGTTGGTAAATTCTTATTGCAGCAGGAAAAGAGCGATGGATGCATGCAAGCTTCTGCACAAGTACGTTAGTGAGAATCAGTTAAGGCCTTGGCATACCACGTACAAGGAATTGATAAGGAAGTTACTGGCTCAGGGTGGATTTAGAGATGGTTTAAGTCTCTTGGGCTTGATGAAAGATCATGGTTTCCCACCCTTTGTGGATCCATTCATTGATTATGTATCAAAGTCTGGAAGTAGCGAAGATGCTATTGCTTTTCTCAAGTCTATGACATCAAAAAGGTTTCCATCTCTGTCAGTGGTTCTCCGTGTTTTTGAAGCCTTTTTTAAAGCTGCGAGGCAAAATGAAGCCCAAGATTTATTGTCAAAATGCCCAGGTTACGTTCGTAACCATGCAGATGTTTTGAATCTCTTTTGTTCCAAGAAATCAGGTCAAGCTGTTGTTGCACCTCCTGCGATTGCTTAGGCTTCATTGGCTGTGTTTCAGATTGTGCTTTAATTGATTAGGATGGCATTTGTTCTAAAAGTTTGCCATGAGATTTTCAACATCAATCATTAAAATGTGTTGTCCTCTGGCTTCAACTTGCCTGGCTGGCAAATAAAAACCAAAAGAAATTAGGGTTTTCATGATTTGTCCCTGTTAGTGCTTTTCAATTGCATATGGAGTCAATTTTAGGAGGATGCCTACACTGTGGGTATTATTAAATGAAACAATGCCTCGCATAAGTCTATTGAGGGTTTCTTCAAAGTTTTGGTTGAGTCCAACTAACTCTGAGCATGTGAACTTGGGCATAAGTTTTACTGTCGCCCTCATATGATGCTGTTTTGATGAAATGACTTGGATCATTATCCGGACGTTATTGAACTATTTTTTGGATTTGCTACCTGATTGATTACCTTATCCTGTAAATATGCTATAGGTTCAGGTGTCATTTTTTGTTTATGAACTGGCTATGGTAATAATCCTCCGTACAATATGCTTGTAGCTATGGTGAAAGTGATTCCTTGGCAGGTAATGAATTTTGAGACCAATCAAAAGCTGTTTATTTCACAACTACGCCAGATGGACATGTCATTCCCCTGAAACAGCAAAATAAAATTCTTTTACTCTTAAGAGTGAATACTTGTAGGGTATTTGTATACCAAGTTCTTAATTATACCTACTGTAGTTGTGTGTTACGTGTACCCGAGTATTTGGTTCAATGACACACGTATGTAACTTTTGCTCAAGAAGCTAAGTCTGAAGCCTCTCTTCCATCAAATTAACAAAAAAATGAAAATAATAAAGAAAAGAGACTGTTATGTAATAACATTCTGCAGACTTGTTTATTGAGAAACGTGGAGTTCTCGGTGCTGCAGGACCACGGTTAGGGTAAATTAGGTATCTTGGCATTAAGCTTTTATGCAGATTAAGGAGTTTTAAGCTTAACGAATGCTATTCAAATATTCAATGCTCCTGTGCAATTAGCTCAATATCTGACCCCATATCAAGGCTTCTGCTACTTCTTGTTTTGGCATGGGCTTCAACAGCAGGACCTTTATTTATTTCTGAGAGGCACTCTGGTTATGATGAAGATGTATGGAACTGATACAATGCAAATAACACAGGCAAGAGCGCTGGTGTAATTGTTTGTTAATATGCTACTACTGTTTGACAAAGATTTACAATTTTCCTTTTCTTTTTGTTGGATGGAAACGATTTTATGTTTTGGTAGGAAAAAGCCAAATTATTCAAATTTGGATTTTATACTTACTTTAAATTTGATTTTGTACCCAAACCAAATGGGTATTAAAAATCCCAAGCAATCAAAATCCAGATATCATTACCAAACATAGATTTTAGTTTTATATACTATTCCCCCACAGAATATTGTAGCCGTTGTCCGTACCCAAGGATTTGTATTCTTTCAATGTCCCCCCTTTCTTAAAACTTTTGAAAACGTTTCAATCAGCCCCTCCAATTTTAATGCCCCCGCGCCTCCCTTGAAGGAAAAAAAAAAAAAATAGAAAACCCTCGAAATTTAGCAGACCACCGCGTTGGATTGACGCTCAAAAAAAACCACTTGCGCCCTCCACCTATGTAAATACGCTTTTTTTCTATTTTTCCTTTCCCCTTTATCTCTCTATAGATTTTGAATCCGGATCCACCGCCATCATCCAAAATAACATACTCCTGTCTCTCTCGAGCCCGCTTTGCCGTTGCCTTTGTTCTTCGTTTTTTCAATAATAATTATAAAAATCAATGAGGAAGGGAGCTAAGAGAAAAGCCGCCTCTCAGAAACAAGCGGAAAAGGAAGCGAAAGCTTCGTCTTCTTCGCAAGAAAATCAGAAGGAAAACCATAAGCCTGCTCCCAAAGCTAAGCGTGTTAAGACCTCCAAGCCTGAGCCTGAGCCTGAGTTCTTCGAAGACAAGCGAAACTTGGTATCCTCCTCTAAATTTCCCCGCATTGTCTTATCTGATGCCTTTTTTTTCCTTGAGTCGAAGTTTTGATGTTTTTGTTTATGATTGAAATTTTTTAATACGATAGCTTTAGGTTTTTTTTTTTAAGCTTATTATTTTGATTTGTTGAATATATCTGACTGAATATGAGGTTAAAAGATTTAGGTTAAGGGTAAATTTCTTAATGCTTTTGACTTTTTCAATTTACATTAAGCTGTTAATTTTGGATAACGGAGGTTAAATTTTATTATGAGCTTTCGCGCTCAGATTAAAGCTTACTGTTCATAATAGATACAACATTTGGAGCCTAAATATTATTTTTTGGGATAATTAAATGGGGCAAAGTCTTGTGTTGTTGTTGCCTTTTAAGTTATTTTTTATGAAAGTTGTCATTTTGCGTTGTGCAGGAAGATTTGTGGAAAGTTGCATTTCCTGTTGGAACAGAGGTTGGAGTTTTGAGTTTCCCATGTTGGATTTTTGGTTCTGTCTTCTTCGAGAATTTAAGTCTGTTGCTTACATCCCGTTTTTTTTTTCCTTTTGTGGTAGTGGGATCAATTGGACTCTGTTTACCAATTCAGCTGGAACTTTTCAAATCTTGAAGTGAGTTGCAGGAGTCTTTTTGCCTTTGCTTTTTCAGTTTCAATTTCTAGTTTGCTGCTGTTTTTTTACCCAAGTATCATACAGAATTGGTTTAGAGATACCTGGACTTATTTCTGTTCTTTTTCTGGTCAGGATGCATTTGAAGAGGGAGGAAAGCTATATGGAAAGAAAGTTTATCTCTTTGGCTGTACTGAGCGTAAGTAGTTCACAGACTTGGTCCTGGTATTTTGCACCTTTATATGGACAATTTGCCATATATTGAGTGGAGAAAATGTATTTTTATGCCATTGGCTGCGTTACGTCTTCTATTGTTATTTTACTCTTCAAAAAAGAACGGAAGAGAGTATGTCTTATGTTTTAGATTTGAGCTAAGTTCCCATAGGTTTCTTTCTTGGTCATGCAGTTTTTGTTTCTTCTGTCCTGTCCTTTTTGTTCATCTGTTACACTTTATTAATTTTAGTTATTTTCTATTTATGCAGCTCAACTGGTCCCTTACAAAGGAGAAAACAAAGTCATTTGTATACCTGTGGTTGTGGCTGTAAGTTGTCTAAGATGGTTGTGAAGTTATTTTAATGCTTGTCATGCTAAATCACTTAAAGGGATGTTTCTTTTTTCTTCATCTTGTGATGAGTGGGCAGAGTGATAGAGCAGCTAAAGGCATATTCAATAGTATATCTCTATGTGGCTTTGAAGTTAGATATTCCCTTGCTGATCTCATTTTAACATTTTCCTTTGATGCTTTAGTATGGCTGTTCCTTTGAGGTGCAGTTGTCAAGCTTCGAATCTCAGAACTTGGGGCTTTGGCCTCTTGGATAAATAGTTTCCTTACTTCACCTCTATAGGTGTAGACATGATTTTGTCACACAAAGGCTTTTGATGACCATCTCACAAGATATTTTATTGACCATTTTCCATAGGTTATATCCAGTGAAAAAGCCATCTTAATCTAGCATATTTTTCTTTTGATGGAAAGAGTTACTATATTGTTGCTTATTTAATTTGGACCAAATTAGCAACATTGCAGAATGTTGAGAGTTAAAAAATCTTCCTAACTTAACTTTATTTTTCTTTTATAATTAGTAAGTGTGTATCTTGGTTGTTTTCACTGTGGTTTATTATTTTCAATGACTGCAGTCACATAATTATTAATTGTTTATGAGATTGATTCATTGAAAATAGCCGTTTCCACCATGATGGATGGTTTTATTTTCTTGCTGATTAACTTCTGGTGCTTCTGCTTTTCAGGTTGTGTCTCCTTTCCCACCTTCAGATAAGATAGGTATTAACTCAGTGCAGAGAGAAGCTGAAGAGATTGTTCCCATGAAACAAATGAAAATGGACTGGGTTCCGTATATTCCACTTGAGAATAGGTGCACAGTTTTGATCTTTTTTATTTTGATCAGATTTAAAGTTAATTTTTAAGGGGATTATTTAATTAATTCATCTATATAGTTGGCCAAGTTGATGAAATGAACTGTTATCTATTTTATGTTTTTATTACTATTTAGTTTGAATGGATTTAAAAGGTGATTGTACATTTTGATTCCTCTACAGAGACAGCCAAGTTGATAGACTGAAATCTCAAATATTCATCTTAAGCTGCACTCAAAGAAGGTACAGAAGTGCACACTATCCCTTACAATCCTATTAAAGTTTTTTCTTTTGCAGGAGATTGTCAACTAGTGTTCATCACTGTGTCCTTATTACAAAACTGCTCTTGTCTGGGACTGTTACCTTGGGTCACATATGGTTCTTTGGTTCTCTCTAAATAATATGCTTTAATTAGGTAGACCTGTATATTGTATGTATGCTGTGGTTGGGGGGTTATAACTGTTGGTTGATTGGTTTGCTTTTTCTGAGAATTGTCAATACATTCTGATCAGCTTGTTGTTGTCTCAATACTTACGCCAAATGAAGTGCTGAGACTTTAGTCTTGGTTGTTGAAAATAACAATATAATAGATACTTGTGGTCATCCTCAGAGGCTTGGGCTTATCAATGTGCATTTCTTATTTTTGGGCCCTGCAAGATATTAAGTTGCCTTGGTTTTGTGCTTTCCTGTTGAAACTTCTGTGTCTGGAGGACACTATTTATTACGTCTCTGTGTATGAGCTAACTGAACCATTTGATACATAGTCTAAACAATTTATAAAGGTCTGTCTTGTATAGCTTCTAAGATTATTTTAGGGCAAGCTTCTCTTGTTTACAAATGGACTTCAAAATTTTCCCTCTCTAGATTATTCTCTTTCTCTGAATGTGGGTGTTTATGTGTGTTTTGAGTGCATGCATGTATTTTTATTAATTTTTTCTATTTGAAATTCCTTCTGCAGGGTTGCTTTGAAACAAATGAAAATAGATCGTCTCAAGAAATACGAGTATTGTCTGCCTTGTGAGTTCTCTAGATATCTCTGGATGTTAAATTGCTGGATTATGCATGTCTGCTGCTTATTCTGATGACTTGTCAAATAGGAAAATATGAAAAAAAAAAGGAGGAAATTTATTTATTTCTTTCTATGTTGGTTGGCATGCCTTTATTGACAGATTTCTATCAGCCTCTGAAGGAAGACGAGCTTGAACAAAGCACTGAGGTTCAAATAATTTTTCCAGCAGAACCAAAGCCGGTAATGTTTTCTTATATTTTTTAGAAAATTGATGATCACCGACACTGGACTTTCTGGATATTATTTGGTGGGTGAAGTTGGTTTTATAGGTTGAGAATATGATTGCTTGGATATGAACTGTTGCTAACAGTTTAGTTGGAGGCACAAGGATCCTTGTAACTTTTAAGGCTCTAGGCAAAACAGGTGCTTGCTTGAGTGAAGCAAAGAGCCAGTTGCCAATAAGATTAACACTCACTCATACACATGTACACATGTATGTATCTATGATACTCCTATGGTTAAAACATGGAGGTTTGAATTTCAAACCCCAGGGAGGGCAGGATTAAGCTCAGTTGTTAGCAAATTTCCACACGTACCATTGCATCTCTTATACTTGTAAACTTGAAGTATTTATACAATTTGGCAAATGATGAGAAGTTGACTCTACTCCTGTGCCTGATATATTACAAAGATCAAGCATGACTAAGAGTCATTACCCTAGTTCTAAGTTTCCTTCACTTATGGACATAATCCATTTCCTATTTTTAAAGATACATGTTCTGTCCATCAAATGAAAATATACTCATTAAAAGAAAAGAACTGAAAACAAAGGGGAAACTTATTGGAGGAATGAAAATATACTCATTAAAAAAAAAGAACTGAAAACAAAGGGGAAACTTATTGGAGGTGTGCCATGTGCCATAATAAAGGCACCTTGATTAGAGGGGTCTGAGGTGCTTTTGCTCGATTGTGTTAGTGCCTACTGCCTAGGGCTCCTTGACTACACTCTTTGTAATGATTTTTATTGGAATAACTGTGCAAAATATTATGTAAATTGATACATCCTTTCTGGTCTTTCAGGTTTTCTGTGAATTTGATTGGGAGTTGGATGAACTTGATGTAAGACTCGACTCTTTTGTTCTTATGTTAAAGACTAATTAGCATGATTTTTTTTTGTGATGTTTGAATTATGTGAAATGGTAGCTTGGAATTGTTTCTTTACAGTTATTTATGCATTAGCCTTTCTTTTTTGAAAAGAGTTTATGCATTTATGCATTAGCCTTTAGCCCATCAGTAGGCTGTTTTTGCTCACATCATAAGAATTTGATACTAAATTGTATCTACCAATTTGCAGGAGTTTACTGATAAACTGATCGAGGCTGATGAATTAGATAACGATCAAAAGGATGCCTTTAAGGTCAAGTTCATTTGAAGATCCTCCAATAAATTGCAGATTTTGTGGATTTGTAGTTACTAATTGAATCTGAAATGCTTTTGGTTTTGTAGGAGTTTGTCAAGGAGAAAGTTCGAGAAGCAAAGAAAGCTAATCGGCAGGTATATTGTGGGCGACATTGCTTCTTGAGTTGTTAATATAGTTGGTTAGGGAGCATGAATTTGGATAGGCTGATTAATGTGGCCAATTCCATTGTTGTAGGCAAGAGAAGCTCGCAAGAAAGCCCTGGAAGAAATGAGTGAGGAAACTAAAGCAGCATTTGAGAACATAAGGTTTTACAAGTTCTACCCTGTTCAATCTCCGGATACTCCTGATGTATCAAATGTTAAGGTAAGATTTATGAATTACTGCTTTAGATACCTTTCTTTTATTCCTAAGAAAGGTATTATTTTTTGGTAATTATTTAATTTGTTAAGTGAAGCCTTTTAGCAATTTTTAACGTCTTGGTTTTCTGAGTACTAATTATTTCTCATACAAAAAGTTATTTGCATTACTTATTAGCAGATTTTTCTTTGTAGGTAGTCATGGTGTTCTTATCAGAGCTTGTTATATAATAATTAAGGCTTTGATTTTTTTGAACGTACTATTGATGATAAGTAGCGATCACATGGTCTGTTTTAGGTTTCTGAATGGGTATATTTGCTTTTTTTTTTTGTTTTTTAATTGGGGAAGGGGGATTTGAATCCTTCTCTCTAGGTAGGGGGATAATGCATCAATCAATGAGCCAAATGCTTGGGTGCTGGATGGTTATATTAGCTTGAATGTGTTTACCTGGTAAAGTTGGATGAGTTCATTTCTAATCGAATGGCTGGAATGGTTTGTCAACTATGCTGTAGCGCTTATGCTTTTTGATGGATTACTTTATTTTTTTCTCTCCAGTCTTTTGGATCTTACTCTAGGAAATTAATTGAATTACATACCCCCTCCATTCCTTACACTATGTTTGGTAGGAAGGAAGGAAAAAAAGTGAGTAAAGGAAAAAAGGAGAGGACGGAAAGTTGTTTTTCCTTTTTCTTGTATTTGGTATGAAAGATGAAAAATAGAGGGAAAGAAAGAGAGTTAGATCCTAACAAGTCAATCTGCTTTTAACGAGATATGGCATAACAACTGGAACTTCATGTAGATTCATATGTTGGTTATAACTCCTTCAAATAGTTGCTAAAAATGGACAATATCTGAATGAGTCTAAGCTTGAATACTTTCCTGAGCTCATTAACTTTCCTATAACCAAATTCATAGACATTTTCCCCCAAGGTTGAGACTTTACTAAAATTTTGTAGTACTTGAATGCTAGGTCTAATAATGCTGCCCAATAATACAGGAGTGACAGCATTAATTTAAGCAATGCTTAGAAAATTTCTCAGTAGTGTTTACATCACTTGTTGAAGAATTCAAATCATAATCAACTTCACTTTGTCTTCAATGTAACAATTGTAAGTTAATATTTGTACATCTCATGATGTGAAGTGTATCAATAAAATTTTTCATCTTTACAATGTTAGGACTCATCTCAGTCATTTGTTACTCAGATGATGCTTGAGGAATGTTTTCTCTAGTAATCCAGATGTCACATTTATATTTTTAGCTGCAGAATTATGATACAATCCTTTGCTTATTTTCTGTAAAATAAGAGTATGATGGGCTAATGTTTGAATAATTCCTTTTGTTGTTTGATGGTTGTGCCTTGCAGGCTCCATTCATAAACAGGTACTATGGGAAGGCCCACGAGGTTCTCTAATTGAGCTTTCGAGCTTTCATTCAGGAAGTAGTGTAGTTGAGAGATGCTCTAAAAGCCTGCTTTGGCTCCCAAGAGTGTCATATCAAGCATTTGTTACATCTCCGGGAAGCTTTGGGAGCGTGCCTCTGGTGCACCCCATCACGGCCAGGTGTGTTTTAGGAGATAGATTTAAATTAGAGCTCCATAACTCTTTAGATAAACAAAGCAGGTGCTCTTGTTACAGATAGGCGGAACTTGTAGTATACTCTATTGAGGCTTTTCAAAATTTTCGAAGGAAACTTTAAGCTTCAGGTGCTAAAAATCCCTCTGCAGTTGCAGCCTGGATATGTCTTGATCTTACTCTTTATCCCTGCATTTCCGATCTTTGATTCCGACTGTTTGTAATAGTAGAATAAATTAATATACAACAATTCAATTCTGAGAAATATTAATGAAAAGACTAGCCAAATAAGTTTCCTAGATTAAATCTTGGTGAATCAACTGGGAATCCCATGGTTTTTGATTGTTGTATATGCTTACAAGGTAACTGGACCTAGAAATGTTTAGAAAAGGAACATAGCTGTATTCTTGTACAGAATCTGTAAGCAGCTTAACAATTGCAAAATTCTGACAGCAATTGTTACTTTTAAAATTCTGCCATTGATGCTCTGGTCGGGCACCAATAACCTTCAGCAAACTCTTCCTTGCTGCCTTGCATGATTTCGTGCAGGAAATTCACAGAGAAGCAGGTATGAAAACCCTGGTGAGATTATTTTTTTGAGTCTTACAACTTGAAGGAAAAAGAATAATAATATAAGGTGAATATCAGCACAGCATCCATTCCTTTAATAGGGTGAACATTATTTGATTAAAATTGAATTAATCGGTTAAAATGATTCGGTTTGTCTGATTATTCAGTTAATTTCTGGAGTACTCTCCGTTTATTAGATTTAATCGGTCAGTTTTGATTTCGATTCTAAGATTAAAAATTCAATGAATTGAATTAATCAAACTAACAAGATAAAATTTACAGCTCATTAACCTTGAAGCTCAATCAATACACAAATAATTGGACAAAATATTTTAATGTTTCTAAACATATATTATTGGGATTTCACAATCTAAATTATTTATTTTGTACTTAAAATTGGACTCAATCTCGTTGTTATAATTATTTCAATAATCGACTGAATTAATTAATTTAATTCAATTATTGATTAATCCATTATGACATATTATTCCGTTGATTGGATTAACGAAAAATCAAAATTCCGTTAATTTGATTTTAAAGATTTTGTGATGGATTAAAAAAGAGAGGGCAAATCCCAGGGCAGTGAACAATGAGGAAGGGGAAAGCGACCGGGGCACATGTTTTTGTTTCCCAGATAATTCACCACTTGGTTCGATCATAAGGTAAAAGTAAACCTTCAATATAAAGAAAAAGCATATATTGCACACAAGGCTGCAACTATTTTTCATAACTTATATAATTTTGTTAATAATGTTAAAAAGTAGAATAATTTGACAACAAAATACACTTCACCGATTCCTCTTGAACCTCCACCTTTTTTGTAGGTAAGAAAACACCTGCTGGAAAATCAACTGAAGAAACACAAACGCCTACAATAACACTGATAAATTACCCCAACCAATCCCACAAAATTATTTGCCTGACAACAAATAGGCACTTTGACACATACTAGTCCCCAGTGGACCAAGAATAACCTCACAAGCAGCCACCTCAGCTCACCAAACTCTAGCTTCCGCCATCAGCATCTAAAACCAGCACTGTGAAATGATCTTTCCACTCGCTCAGGCTCGCGAAAGGCGCAAGACCACACAACAATGGCAAAATCAAAAGTATAATAGAATAGAATAGTGATCTTCGGATCCAGTAAGGAAGCAGTGGCCTCTGTCTCATCGCTTGAGATACATTAACAGGTCCATGAAGAATGATGAACAGCACCGATGTAAAGACATTTGAGAGGAAATGCAACAAGCATAGAATCTCCCAGTAGACGAGCCAATAATATCCGTTTCCTCCCAACATATCTACACAGAACTTCCCAGACAAACCACAGGCAATTCCTAGCAGCAACATTATGAAAGTGATTGGCATTGTCTGTTTTGAAATTGCTGAACGCTGTACAATCAAATAAGCTACTGCAAGAATCATCAAGAAGGCAAACATCATTTGACTCATAACTTGCACCTGGCACTTAAGAGTGTGGAGCCCTGAATTGAAAGATGCCATCGGCTTTGGGATCCACCAAGACTTGGACTCCTGGAAAAAATCAAAGCTTTATTTAATGTTATTGAGACATTTAAAGTAATCTTAGAGCAGAAGCATAGCAAGGAAAAGATGATTTGTCTTGAATGGTGTTATAATGCCGGGCACTAAATGTCAAGAGGTATATATTGGAACAGATATTTATCTAAAACAGGACAATGGTAATAGATAAATATTGGATGATGTAAACAGTTAAACAGTGCATTGAGCTTAAGACAGATTGTTGTCATCAAAACTTCAAAAGACAAACACCATAAAGGACAAGTTGGCAGTCTCCTATAGAAAAGTTTTTCCTACATTAAATTCTGTTGCCATAGTGCAACTGAACGTCAACCTTAGTTCCAGAGCCATTCACAGTTTATTTGCCCCAGAAACCATAGATTCAACGCCTACAGGCCTAATGGCTACATTAATTTTCCACATATAGTTGCAGAGTAAGCAACTATGGTCATTCACTCAAAAAGCAACAATTAGAAGACGAGCTTTCATGTAGTGTTGTTGAGGGATTACTTTCATGGGCTTGGGAACATAGTTAAGGAGAAAATTACCAAACACATGAATTGACATTAAGAGTTACCTAATATAATGGTCAAAACAAATCAAAAGATATTAAAACTAACTTCCAATGGTCGAGCAAACCTTGGGAGGCATTCAATCAACCAAAGCCAGGAAAAGGAAGTTGCCCTTACCTCTAGTGAAGGATTACAAGATGATGTCGCATCAGTAATCCTTTTGTAAGAATAAATATAAGCACCATATATAAGGAAGAATGTCATGATGAACAAGCCAGCAACAAGACAATCTATGCACTTTTTAAGCAATTCGGTATGTCTTGTGTCTTCCAGTTGGTTCTTGAACTTTTCAGCTTTAAAGGATGCCTTTGATATACCCATTGCTAATTTTGATCTCTCCAGATGGTTTGAGTCAATGTTTAGAGCTAGCTGTCTCTCTTTCAACTTCAACTTTTTCATTGTAAGACCAAGCTCTAATGTCTTGAGGTCGTTAGAACGAACTTGCTCTATAACAGATTTCTCAATCGTGCCAAGGACTGATTGGTTTAGAACAGAACTTGGAGTGACACAAGCCAGTTGGTTTACTTGTCCAGGAATGGCAAGCTCCTGATTCATGGAATCAGTTTGGATATTCTCCTGTACTTCTTCATGAATATTCCATTGATTCCGAGTTGCAATGCAAGGCAGGTCAACTTCTGAGTTTGAATCCTTTATATCAAAAGAGCTTATATAACATGCACTTCTGCTTGAAGTTTCATCTGAAGTAGAACTTTCCACATTATTGGAGCTCAGTAGATTTTTTTCCTTGTGCTTGGATGACTCATTAATCAATCTAAGAGTCCTCAAGGTGCTTCCAAATGATTTCTCAAAGTTCCTCACAAAACAATCAAACTTGTCTCCAAAAACCTGTCACAAAATGAACCATAAAAGCAAAAGGCACATACTCAATAAGCATCATTGATGGTGTGATGCACATAAAAAGGCATGAGGAAACTTAACTTGTAAAATCAGAGTCAGTCGATGAGTCAGCAGTTTAAAGTCTGGCTTACATTGGCTAAAGATTCTCTGACAGCTGATGTGCAAATCTGCAAGCATAAAGAGTAACTAACTTTGTTAACAAGCAAGACGTTTTTCACTTTGGTAAAACAAACCAGCTATTATGAGAATCTTGTTAGAGAATTTGGACAATACCACTGAGAGATAATCAGGAGACAGCCTTTCGTTTGTGACATCTTTCCTTTCCAGAACCTAGAATTACAAAAAACCAGGTTACCATAATCAACCCAGAATTACTTGATGAGATCTTTAAAAAATTAAAAAAAAGTATAAGAATTGCCTTTCACAATATGTAGCTTATCTTTTTAAACTTTTCGTCACAATTGAAGAAGGCCAAGAGGGAGAGGAGATTCAAACTATCTTGACCCTCCACTGCATGATAGCAACCAACTAGGCAAAGTTTGGATTATTTAAAGAATATAGTCAACATAAAAACAGATCAAATTGGGAGTCGCATGCATACAGATAGGGAATCATTTTAGAAGCTGCGTAACCTAAAACAGGGAGCTTTGTTGTGAGGCAAGACTTTTAGAACGGCAGCCTTGGCCTTTGCTATAGCCCAATAGCTCTACATTGCAACTCAAGCTTCTAATGTGCCAGGCAAAAATGAGATACATCCCTCAAGACCCAGCACTCCCTTTTGCTTGAGGCAATTGCAAACATTATTGATGCACTACATCAGCCATCTAAAGAGGCAATGCCATAAGATATCCTCATTTAACCAAAAGAATGCATGACATTAAATTTATAAAATCTAACAGAAATCAAAACAATATGAATTCACTAACAAACTTGAATTCTAGGGACCAAAAATTATATTCTTTTTTTCAAATTGTCACAAAAAAACCAAAATTTAACTTCAAAATTCCCAACTCAAAAAAAAAAAAAAAAAACCACCTTTCCACTGAAAAGCCCCCTCAAAAAGTTAAAAAATTCAATTGAAAGTCAGCTTTTATAGCAGGCTCCATAAATAATAAAAAATTCACAATTTTCCATCTATATAATGATTAAAAAAAGGTAGAAAATTAAAATTGAAACTTGATCGAACCTGAGCAACAACAGCCGCGAAGGACATTCCTAGAGGAAGCGCAATGGACTCAACGTCACCAACCTCAGATCGCCGAACCGGACCGAACCGAACCCTAGAAATCCGGCGTTTGAATGGCACGCGCGTTCCTTTCTGAATAGAAGATGAACAGGAAGCGGAGCGAGAAGAAGACGATGGTGCGTCTTTATCAATTGTTTTCTTCTTCTTTCTATTGATGAGGGGTCTTGGAGATGAAGAATGATTTTCGACAGTTGGATCTGAGTCATCGTTGGGTGGCAGTGCGGTACTGCAAGCAGGGGATTCGTAGGGTTGCAGAGAAGGGGGAGAAGACCAAGAGAGGACGTCCATTCGAAAAACACAAAGAATAAAAGAAAAAAAAAAGTTCGTAAAGCATAAAATTTGAAAATCTCCTTATTACGAAGAGGGTGAGAAGCGGCGTTAGAGTAACGCCGTTGGAACATTTGAATTTCGTCCCAACGTGGAAACGTTGGTTTTTTAACATAAACGAAGGGACCGTTTTCTTACCCCCCAAGAAAACGGAGCGTTTATAGTTGTGTTTTTATACTGAAAACAAAAGTGAAAACTTAAAAATAGGGTAACTTTTTAAGAATATAGTAAGTAATAAAAAATAAAAAAATTATAAAATTCTAACTAAATAAAAGAATCCCTCGAAACAAATAACATCTCTAAAAAGATCGAATCCAACTCCTTTCGAAACACGGGATTAAGTTTGGAAGTTTTTGAACTTTTAAAACCCAAATATAAGTAATTAAATAAAGGTTTTTATTAGAATATTTGTTTTCAATAATAATTACATATATAGTTTACTTTAAAAAATCGAGTTCCAATCTTTCTTTTTTATAAATTTTTTTTTCTTCTATACATTATTAAAGTTCTTTTTTTAAAAATTAATTGGATATTTAAATGATTAAATATCTAATTAATCATAGCACTCATAAATTTATATAAACGTAAATAAATAATTGGTCTAGATTCAGCCACCCGCTTGATTGATCTTGGGATTTTGCAGGCGGTCCTGTCTCATGGTCGAAAAATGTTTTGGATCGATGTTGCTAAGATGGTCCAAGTCCTCACATTATGGCCCACACGTCATAGTAATAAAGTAGATCGATACAAGCACCGATTAAATTTTTATTTTTGATTTTTGTAATTGTGTTAATTTGTATATATTTAGTATAATATTTAAATAAATTCTTAAATTATTTAAAAAATTAAAATAAATTTTTATATTTTTATTTTGTTCAATCAAATCTTTATATTTTTATTTTATGTCAAATAAGCTCTTAAATAAACTTTTATGAATAATGATTGACTTAATTAAAATACTATTTCTTTTTTTATGTCACGTGTTGCTAATATGACATGTTAACCTATTATAATTAATAATGATGTAAAATGTTAATATATCATAATTAATGATGACGTAACATATTAATTTGATATTATAATATGTGATATTTTTCACCTTCCATATCAATGCCATGTCAATGTATGTGGATATAAAAATGGTGAAAATCATTTTGATTAATGGTAATTAGTTAATTATTTGTTATAAAAACTTATTTGATTAGAAATAAAAGTATAAGGGCTTAATTGAACATAATAAAAAAATAAAAATTTATTTCAATTTTTTTGAATAGTTTAAAGGTTTATTTGAATATTATGCCTATATATTTTGATAGCCACAATTAATCTAAATAATCAAAATATATATTTTTTTCAATAATTAGACCCGTAAATACCAAAAGCTATTTTCTAATATATTGTAGTTTTTTTTTAATCTAATTTTCTCTATACTACTAAATTGTTAATTTGTTTTTTTATTTGTGGGTCAATGAAAAAGTGTGTGCATAATTTCTTTATAATTTACCTTAAATTATTAAACCATCTTATAATCGTATCAAACTATGAAAAAAATTAAGAATAGTAGTTGGATTAGAATCTTCCTCGTCTAGCAGCTCTCCACATGTTTTACTTCCCCAACTTCCAGACAGTTCCAACAGTTAAAACATGTTTGCTTCATATGATTTTATGTAGTTAATATGTTTATTCTTGCTAATTATATTTTAGAAATTTGAAGATGGGTTTGTAGAAAAGCATTGTTAAGACTTGTATCATGTAATATACATGCATCAGCATTACCAAACTAGCAGCAAGCTTTCTGTGTTTAATTTAATAGAATATTCTTTGTTTCAAGGCATTGACTGCCATTGGTAATAGAAATTCTGAATGAAAAGTGATTATCTCTAGAAAAATAAAAAGGGAATTAATTTCTCAAACTGCCTGCCTAAGTCAATCCATTTGCTGGCCTCAAAAAATATCTTTTCTGGATATATTTGCTGGGCCAATATTCTACTTTCAGAAATTCTATGAGTCAGATATAAGCTGGGATTTTTCACAAGTGTAAGAAACCCCCTGCTTAAATTGGAAATGGCAAAGAGAAATGTATCCAAGTAATGTCCTGCTTAAAGTAAGTGTCAAAGAATTTTAGAAGATTTATACATATATATATGAGGAAACTTCTTACTGCTTTGGTTAGTCAAGACAAGAATCTGCAGAAGAGATGATTGAAACATTGACCTGGGACATGTTGTGGTTACAATAGTTATGATGATAATTGATCAGATGAAGTAACATATAACTGAAATTCTCTAAAACTAAGGTTTCCTGCTCTTTGATCGTACTTTAGTAAGAGAATCTCTGATAAAGTTTTATATATAGTCATTAGATAATCAAATTGAAGAAACAAAAACAAACTTTAAACATACATACATATATATATATATATAAATATATATAATGGGGAAAAAAACTAGTAATTTGATTGGCAACTGCTACCAGTCAACCCTGTGAAGATGAGCTGCCATGGTTCTATTACCATTTCCATCTCCATTTTCTCGAATCCTGCTTGTGTTGAAAGCACCAGCTATCATCAAACTCTCTCCATAGCCGATCTCTCTTCCACCATCTTCATAGTTGTGTGGATGAGTACCTTGAGCCCCAAGCGAAAAGAAGCCATTGCCATAACCCTGCAAATGATCTGTACCCCTAGCTGACATAGCTGCATTTACTTTGTTGAATTCCATAGCACCACCATGGTTGATTGCAGGATTAGTAGCAGGGCACTGATCTTCTTGCCTAGCCATGGAATTCTTCTCTCCTTCAGTTTCCCTGTACCTGTTGAGATAAACCTTGAGAGGTCCTACATAATTCTCAAATCCCAGCGTTGTCATAGCCCACAAAAGATCATCCCCGTTTATAGTTTTCCTCTTTTCCCTTTGACACTTATCCGAAGCCTCACCCGTGATGAAGCTGATGAACTCGGATACACATTCTTGGACAGTTTCTTTGGCTTCTTTGGATATTTTTGCATTTGCTGGGAGGGATTTTTTCATGATTCGACTTACATTAGCTATGGGAAGGAAACGGTCTTGTTCTTTGGAAGAACTATCCGAGATGTTCCCGGAAGATGGGCTGCCGATAGGGCTGCTGGTTTGGTTTCTTTTTCCAGTCATGGGAGAAGAGAAGAGGAAGGCTGGCTATAGCTAGCAGTGAAAGAAAATAAAAATGGAAGTGTTTAAGGTAAATTTGGGGGAGATATGTATTCTCTCTGAAGCACTTTGTTGTGGAATCTAAAGAGGGGGAGTTTGGCCTTATAAGCTAACACAAAGGGAGAGAAAGAAGGCCAAAAAATAAAAAAGTGGCAAGGCGGTTTGATGTAGACAGGAAAGGAAAGAAACAAGCACTTGGAGGATCAGAACCCTGGCAAAGAAGGCTTGAGAAGTTTTGGAATCTTAAGGGGAAAGAGTGACAATTCTTAAATGGGGTGTTGAGGAAAAAAGAAACAATAAATTATCTTGTCCATAGAATTTCATCTGACAACCGCAAAGACCATAATCTACCTGTCAGTTTGCTCCACTCTTTTATCATCTTTCACCCAGTCTTCCCCTGAAATTTTCAGTCAAAAAACTTAAGACTCACTCCTAGGAAAATGGAAAACAATCCATCACAACCAGCCAAAAAGCATATATATTTTTCCAATAAGCAAAAGCTTCTTCTTTTGCTGGAGTGAATTCCCTTACTTAATGCTGCCTCTGGAATCTAATCCACTAAATTTGCATGCTTGATAGGACATTGGGTCTTGACTGAATCAGTTGACAGCATGTTTCCCACTGATCATTGCTAGACACAATATTCAGATAACAATTAACATGCATTCAAAATTCATTCATACTATAGTCTTCCAATTTGGGAGAGAGAGATATGTCCTCACTGTTTTGTTCTTCACCTTGGCAAGACTGCTCCTAGCTGTTCCAAAGAGCCATATGAAGAATGCTTTTGAGTTGTGACAGCCAAAGTGCTTGTTTTATTCTTCATTCTGGGATGGAAATAATGGTTTCTTTCTTCAGGAAATTATAATCATAATAATCAACAAACAAACTAATAAAAAATCAATATAAAGTTAAATTAATTGAACTAAGGGTTTCACAATCTACTTCTTATAAATGCCATTAACATAAGATCGTGTTGATAGAGAATGTTCTTTAATATATAGGAGAGTATGTTAGTATCATATTGTCAAAATGCATAGATTGGATTCTAAAGAATATATGTATGTTATAATTTAAAGGCTTTTTCCTTCCACTTTTTTCTTATCTGTTTTGAATTAGTTGTTGGTAAAAGTAAAATATTTTGCTAACCATGACAAATATTAGTAGTACGTATTTTTGGCCCTAGCCTGCCTTTATATAGCATAGGGTTTCATATATACCTACCAAAAAATAGAGGAATAAAATCCTGAATTTGTACAGATTGGACATTCATGGATGCTAGCGGGAGCTTCTGATCCTGTTGTCTTCATGCAGATATTTGCAAGGTTAATATGAAAATTTAAATTTTTCTTGATTTCAAATTAGGGTTATTAATCAATATTAGGCTTGAATTGATATATATATATATATATGTATATATATCATGAAATGGGCATGGTATCTTTGTACGACTTGGGCAAAAAGCATGCAAAAGGGAAGCTGCTGGATAGACTTCGCACATATGCTTCACTTTGCTTTGCTCTCTCTCTCGCTTTGGTTTTTTGTTTCCCTGTGAGATTCTCCCACCTATCACATCCCTCGATTGAGTGCTACAGGGTAGCAATTCACTTCTCCCTAGCTAGGCAAACCAATTGCGAAAGCTGATTAATTAAGTTTATATTAATCAATAGTATTGGCCTCCTAGCTAGGCTCCGCTGTTGTGATTAGACGGTATAACAAAAGAGCATCCAGATAGAAAATATCTGAACATGTACGCAGCATAACTATGACAGTTAGTACATATTTAGATTATTAAGCTCCTTTTATTCTTTTACCGCATGTTTGGTTGGTGGAATGGCTATGCCATTCCCTGTCTATTCCCATGACATAGCCATTCCCACGTTTGGTTGGTGGAATGCATAAGGAATAGGAATTCCTTAGGAATTCCTATTCCTTGCCTCAAGGGAAAAGGCAGTAATAGCTATTACTGCCTCTCCCCCCGGTAATAGCCATTCCGCGTCTCAAAGGAATAGTTATTATCGGTGAAATGACTAAAATACCCTCTGCCTTTTTTGAAAATTACAAGGGTGCCCATATAAAATCAAAATTTTCTCTCTCTTCGCGGTTTCTCTCTCTTCGCAGTTTCTCTCTCTTCGGGTTTCCAGATCTCCTCCGTCTGTCTCTCACGAATAGCTTCATCGGGCCTTCCTCCATTTTCCTCCCTCTTCCTCCCTCTTTCATGACGGAATGTGGTCGGAAAGGGTCCACAAAATACCTTTCCAACCAGATTCCACCGAGATCTGGCCTCAATGGCCAGATCTCGCCACGGGAAGCACCGGATCTGGTGCTTCCCCCTCCAGATCCCGCGGTTGGATCTGGCACTCCATGGCCAGATCCAACGCCGGGAAACGCCGATCTGGCGTCCTAGTGGCCAGATCCGGCCACATGGTGCGCCAAATCGGCGTATAATGACACCGGTCGCCGGAAAGGCGACCGGACTCTGATGAAGAACAAAGAAAAAAAGTAAAAAAAAGTAAAAAAGTAAAAAAAAAGAAAAAATAATTTATAAATATTAAAATATTTATGTTTTAAATATTAATATTTTATATATAATTTAAATATTATTAATTTTAAAATATTAATTATAATAATATTTTATAAATAAAATTAAATTATAATCATAATTATTAATAATTAATATTTAAATATTTTATAAATAATCATAATATTTAAATATTATAATCTTAATATTTTATAAATAAAATTAAATTATTAATTATTAATATTTTATATATAATTTAAATATTTTAATCATAATAATATTAAATTATAAATAAAATATTAATAATTAAATAATATTAAGATAATAATATTTAAAGTATTAATTATTAATATTTTAATTAAATTATAAATTATCAATATTTAAAAAATAAAAATAAATAAATAATTATATATATAAGGGTATTTTTGTCTTTTTATCATTTATTCCTTTCTTATTCCAATCTTATTTCTACCAACCAAACATTACATTAAGTAGTAATAGCAATTCCTACTCTATTCCATTCACTGAACCAAACAAAGTGATAATTATTCTTTTCTATTCCCACTCTATTCTATTCCCACAGAATACCTATTCCATTCTATTCCTGTCTATTCCGCGAACCAAACGTGCTGTTAATTCAAAATAACACAAAGAGCTCAACGGCTAGTATGAGTGTTTAAACAAATGGGGATTATGTTTTCACCTTTGGAAGTAGGTCTTGGCAGATATGATTTAAGTTCTAATTAGATAGTGTTTAACATAAAGTTATCAAGTTATCCATTTATCTATCTAAAGAATCGTTGTTTAGTTAAATTTTAGATGGTATATATTCAACTTAAAAATAAATGATATTAGGTGAAAAGAGTTTTATTATATTTATATGTTTAAAATACGTTCAACTTAATTAATGTGAGGTTTTCATTTCTCTATTTCGATAATCTTCTTCATGTGTAAAAACAATGAATCTATCACATGACATGAAAACAATAGACCTATCACAAAGGAAACAACGATGAGGGTACAATGTTAAATTTTAGAATGAGTAATCAACTTAAAATTAATCAACGAGAGATGAGGTAATATTTATTATATTTACGTGTTCAGAATACTCTAAATTTAATTAATGTGATACCTCACATGTAGGGACAACAGATTTATCATGTGCATGAATTTCATATGTAAAGATAATAAGCTTAGAGATAACAATAGGGAGAACTATCCACTTTGATATCATGTTAAATTTTATATTAGATGCCAACTATTTCTTTTTTTTTTTTTGAAAATTAAGATTGTTTCATTAACTGGGCAAGAATAACCCTTTACAAGCAGGCAGAGTATCCAATCAAAGCCAATCTTGGTACTCTGCTCAAATTAGGCTTACAAAAATGCCAATAGATAATCCTATCATCTATACAAAAACCCCATCCCGAACTCAATCATTCAAGCAATGCCCTCAGAACCACCCAACTATACAAAAACAAGGGCAGAACAAGTAATAAAAGGAAACAAGACCATTAAGCATGTTTCCACTTCTTTCAAGTCCTTACACACTTTCGAAGAGGCACCATCCATTATCACTCCATCAAAACAGCAAGCAAAGCATCCCAGGTGAAAACACATTCCTAAAGTGCAAAAAGAGGATGTAACGATGTCATATTATGATATCAGAATAAGTGTTGCCCTTATGCATTAGTCCTATTATGATAAGCTTGTTTATGTTTAAAACGTGATGTTCAAATCACACGATAGACCCATCATCTTTTAAGCATGAAATTTTTATTTTCTCTGTGTTTGAAGAGAGTATTAAGGTGATAATTAAAACAAACTTCTAATTATCTGCTCGTTTAATTTAGAACCTAGCAGTAACAATTTACAGATATAAAAACAGGATCAAAACTTTTATTACGGTAAGTGCTACTACACAAGCAAATAAAGCCATCTAAATTCATCACCTGAAACCACTCAACAAGAAGAGTTTGAAATGAGCTGGCATATTGACTTGAGCTTGGCTATATTAGGCTGGAAATTATATGATTTTGGCACCTTGTGATCTCGGTTATTCGACCTTGGTTTTGAGCCAGTGTTTTTTCAACCATGGAATATTTATATATCCCATTCATCAATTATTTGTTGCTTTAAAATTATTATAACACTTTTGAGCCAACATTTTCTTCGAGTATATTGAAAATATAGGCAGTTCTATATACTACCTTGTTTACATTTTCTTATGTATATTAATTTACTAGTTTATTTGGTCTTTTTTTTTTGGGGGTCAAATCTTCAAAACCTAAATAAAATATGAAAACCCTAAGGAAACCCTTCTAGCAGAAATGTGACAAATGGCTTCTTGTGCAACTAACTTTACCTATTCCACCGTTTGCACGATGAAAAATAATTGGGGGACTGTCTCTAACTTGCTGTCCCCTCAATAAATTAAAATGCAAAAGTCTCAATGTTTGATTTATAAATAGTTAATTGTCTATGGGTTTTTTTTTTCTCTCTACAAATTCAGTCAACTATATTATTAGAATTCTATATATGAAAAAGTTTAGGGTTTGACATGGGTGGAGGCTTCTAGGTCAAATGTTAAAGTTGGATTAATAATTTCATCTTATGTAATCTTTGCTTGTTGAGAATGAACAAATTAAACCATATAAAAACTATGCAATTCAAACAGATAAAACTGTCTGAATATAGGTGAACAAAAGCATCCAAACACAACATTTCGTTCACCCAAGACAACCTTAGGTTCTTCCTAAGGTTAGGCTTTAACTGTTTCCATTATGTTTTAATTCCACTAATCAATTTGTTTCAAAACAAAAATTCTACTAAACAATTACATGGTGGGTATTATTCTCGTAATTAATTTACTTAATTCTAAAAAAGAGTAATGTTATTTTATTTTGTTTGACTGTCGTTTATCAGATTATTCACAAATGGTATGGATGTAATATATGACAAGTTCATTGACCGTAAATAATCGAACAATGAAACTATCAAACACTTTATTGTACCTATCTTAATTATGAATGTTATGAACACTTAAAACTTATTAATATTCGAAGTTTTGATTAAACTAAAAATCTCTAATACTTTGATTTCCGAAGGAAATAATCGATATTCAACAAAATAAATACAAACCATCTCAATTAAATTATAGCTTACTCAATGCTGTCAACACATTTTATTTATTAGATATGATGTTTGCTTGCACCGGTAACCATTAGCCGGTTGAGAGGCTTTAGCTATTAGCTTAATTATATTATAGTAGATTATATCTCGCAATCTTGCTTATGTCGTGTTAACACAGAAACTAACGAGATTTGGTTAAGATATTCAGTAAAACATTAGACCTTATGCACTCTAACGTCACGTTTTGAAACTACAAACTCTAGAGAAGTGTTGGTTTGTTTCAATCCTCTTTGCGGCGTGGTTCATGATATATGCTAAGTGTCACGTGTCGAACTTTAGTTGAAACTTGTGCAGTACTTTGTCCGGTAACTTGGAAATTAATTCGATACCTCATATGACTTGAATCCACTTACTGTGACACTTATCGCGGAGCTGTTTATTCTGTTTGGTGTCTATGAAAACTCATTTGGTTTGAAAGGAATGGAAGTGAGTTGGCAGCAAGGCCGTTATTTCGATGTGACCTTGCAGTCCGATCTATTATTAGAGGTAAAGGAGGAGAACTTTTGAGTGGTGGTGGTCCTAATAGCCACATTATACACCGGTGACAGAGATTTCTTGAAATGAAACTAGCGGCGCTTTGCTACGCAAGTAAGCCGCGTAGCAAATTACTAGTACTTGTTATGCAGAACCGGCCAGCCTCACATCGCCTTCAGAATCTCAGATATAATGCATTCATTACAGGAGATCTTTTCTGGCATTACCAAGCTTATGGCTTATGGTTTCTGGGCGAGATTTGGCAAAATATATAGGCCCGTAAAGCGAAGACCAGGGTTAAAATTTCAAACCTACTTTGCTATCAGGTTGAATTTTGTATAGAAAGGGGGAAAAAATTGAAATCAATACGAATTCGCGGTCATGTAACCATAAATTTGAGTATAAACAAATTAAAAGAAGTTTGTGTTGAAGATAGCTAACTGGAAACTACCTAATATCAAGTCTCAGATAGGTAACTACCTACCTCAAGATGAGTCTTTCTTTATAAGAAAGAGACTAAGACAGACAGAGAAACAAGCAATTATAAAGAATAAACTACCTGTTGTTGAGTTAAAATACAAGGGAATGAACTAGGCTAACCATAAGCAGCATATAGTTATGAGTAAATGGACAAGAAGAACAAATCAAACACAGCATTGGAGTTGTGAAATCATTGTTTAGTGGGGCTGTGTAGATGTAGAAGTGTAGTGATTTGTTCCCTTTTCACTTTGTTATGGAGTATTTGTCTTCTACTGGCAATTTAGCATGTCTCTCTTATCCACATTCAGTATGGAGCCCCCACTCGAACAACTGAAATATCTCTATGTTCAATCAAAAGTTACAAGTTTCCTTGTTAGCCTCTGAATAATTCAGAGCGAGTCAACTAAAACTAACATCACAAAAGTAATATTAGTGCGCAAAACTACTAACAAACCCAGCAGCCTAACACAAATACCTTTGCATGCTCAGATGGTAGAAACAAGAAGGGAAGAAATGGGAGGTGGAAGCTAAAGATCTCAAGCTGAACTTGCCATTTGATTGACAAGAGGATAGCACGTCGACTGGCCCAAACAAAACTTTTCTCATGATGTATGTATTTCAGCAAATGACGCTTTGACTGCAATCAACTGAAACAGAAAGCAAAGAACCCAAACTCGATCCACTCCATAAGCTAACAAAGCAAACCACAAAAACAAGATGACAAAATTCAGACATGACACACGTACAAAAGACAGATCCAATCTTGCTCACCACAGAGCTTGGCTCCATGGCTCTACCGCTTACGTCGGCTGGCAAAATAGTTTATAGCCATCCTAGAAAATCGGGTAAGAGTGAAAAATATTTTCAATATGGCACGACCCTTTACAATTCCCTCCCTCATGCTTCTTGCAGTTCGAGCTATCATTGGCCCTGATACCTCAGTTTTCTGATTGGCTACCACCTGCACCGAAGCTAATCAAGTAAAAATAGAGTAAAATTCATGGTATCCATATGAGAACTCATAGCAAATACCCAAAAAGGCAATAAATTTGAAGATAACCTGATGGAGCAATGTCTGTTAACTGACGCAATTTCTCCTCAGCTAAGCGAACAGCGCTAGTTGAGCTTCTAACACCTCGAGTAATCTCTTGCCTGTAAAACAAAAGGAACAATTACTTCAAGATAGAATTGTGTATTATTTTTGTGTTTTATTAGTCAAAAAGGGGGAAAATATATTTGAATATAAGGGGGAAAGGGAAGAGAGACGAGATATTAGTGACTTTAATCAAACAAGTAAAATACTAACCCCAAATCACTAAGCTCCATAGTTAAGTCACTAATCTCCATGCCTGACAACCGAACAGCAGCCATTGTATCAGGAAGCTCTTCCCTGGTGACATCCATTAGCTTCTCTAGTGACTCTGCTGCTCTCTTGAAAGCCTTTTAGAAAAATAAATACAAAATGGACAAGTATATAACATATCCTTCAGAACTTCTAACATCAATCTTTGAAATGATAATATCTCTGAACTTGAAGTTGTTTTAAGAGTTACTGACCAAAAGAGTGGGGATTGCCGAGAAAAAAAGCCAAGTTGCTGAAACTGCCACCTAGAAAAGATTTGTGGATTTGTCAGGCCATAACATAATGTTACCTCAAAACAGAATTTGTTGATTGTTTGAGTGTGACCGAGCACTCTGCAAAAACCATTTGAACTAAAAGATTTTCAGAAGCAGAAGTCAACTGAAACCTAATTCCCTTGCTGCAGAAAGTATATTACTTTCATGGATTATAGAATCAAGTCATAGAAGGGAAATTTATTTCGAATCCCGACAGGTAAAATGCCTCATTGGGACCTGACTCTTGCTTTGAGTCAAAACATTACTAATAATGCTCCAAGGATGTCGGCAGAAGATTATTTCAATGTGAAACCTTATATGCAAAACCATGTCTTCCAAACCAAGAAATTTTCAAGCAGGTTTGGAGGGATGAAAGACTTCTCAATTGTTCATTGCTCTATTTTTGGAGGTGCAACAAAGAACTCAAGGAGCTTCAGCTAAGAACTAGAAAGACCTCTCGCTAATATTTTGGGACAATCCAAATACGAACTTCTCAGTCTATCGTTCTTCAAGTTGAGTTCATTATAAGGAGTTAAAGCCTTTTATCATGAGTTTAAAGGGCATAAACTAGATAGACTTATAGTTACATTGATATCTCTTCAACAGCTATTTTACACATACTATGAAACTAAGTATTCATTTTTTGATTCAGGAAGGGGATTCGAACTCAATTCTTCCAGTCAATAAGCCAAATGCTCACATGCAAAATTCATTTGTTCTTTACTTGAAAAATTAATGAAAATTTTTTCTCTTTAAAAGAATGATAGCGTAAAAATGCTGATTCAAATTTGGATTAACTATTCTATTTTGTTAACTATTACAAGTGCATTTCAATTTCATTACAAAATGATAGCGAAATTTCCAATAATGAGCAACAAAATTTAAGGTAATAAAATAAAAGTAATTAAGGAGAACTGACAGCGCAAGCGATGACGTTGAGCACGAGGATGTGGCGGTTGGTGAGGGTCCATTGAGAGAGCTGGAGAGAGGAGGACCCCACGGAGGAGACATAGTGAGTAGAAACCGGCGGCTCAGATGAGAACGATGACGATGATGATGGTGAAGCTGAACCGTACTCTGATCGAACGGAGAGAGAAGCGAAGCGGCGGAGCGGCAAGCTGGGATTACGGAAGCGACGGGGCGGGCGGATGTTATCGTTAGTAGGGTACGCGCGATCGATGGAGGTGAGGCTGAGGTCAGCTACCTGTAATTTTAGCCTACACGACATTGATTCTGATTAATTCCTGCAATTTCTTTCGTCTGGTCTTAAAACCTTCTTAGCTCATCGCATTGCAATCTCCGGAAATTTCAAGTTTGAATATCAGTTTAGTTTTTTTTTTTTTTTCAAGGGCTTAAAAGGAATTGTATTTTACTGCTGTTTCTTTGTTCCGCGTTTGGACAGAGCTAAATAGCGAAGAGCGGTGAAAAGCAGAAGTTAAGCTTGATTTTGATTTTTGCGTTTTACAATTTAGTCCAACTTTGAGCTTTTCATTGACTCATTTCAAGTTCAATTTTTAATTTCAAGTCCCTCTATATATTATGATTTACTATAAGTTGATAATTACAGAGGCCATTAGAACTTCACAACAAATTTTACAGATTTTTATATTAACATTTTGGGCTAGATTTATGTTACAAAAATAATAATATAATATAATATAATTAATTTTATACATAATTTAACTCTAATTAAATATTATAAATTTAATTAACTAACAACATTGTATTATAACTCTAACCAGATAATTAATTCAATTATCTAAACAAACTTAGTTAAGCTTAAGCTTAAATGATTTTTTTAAAAAAAATAATTTATTTATTTTCAAATATTTAAATTTAAAGGTTTCGATTAAATACACTTTTCAAATAAATACTTCATATCTAAACAATACCACTATTGGACCCAAACCCCATCCCGAATTGCTGCTACCTCTCGGCACAAGCAAAAGAACAGCGTAGCTTAGCTTGCTACTGGGAATAACAAGCAAGGGAATCGGAAGAGAAATCCTTTTCAAATTTTTTCTCTTTGCAACTTGCGTTTGGGGTTTTCTGTCTGGGGCCAATCTCAGCTGTTGGTGTTGATTGATTGAACATCAAATTTTGAAAATTCCCTGTATAGCAATTCTATACGGAAGCTGAATGAAAGAATTTGATAAGACATGTTAACACAATCAAGTACTATCTTTCGTTTCTTTGTTCACTAGTTGAACTGTTCTCAGGCGAGGAATCCAGACCCAAGCACTTAAGAAATGCCAGCTTAGCAAGCCTGAGATAGTGACAAGGGTGATAACAATTTTGATTTGCTTCTTTTGATGAAGGGCCTTCCTTTTCTACAGTGTCTTCTCCTCTCCCTATCCTTCTGCTTGTTCCTGTGGCTATCTCACCCTTCATACTCTGGCTTTCTCCAACCTGCCAATACCCAATATCCAATATATTAATCATTATTCCTTCCTCAAACACTATCCACACCCATATATGCTTTTAAACAAGAAAGCTAACTACTATTATTGTTGAAACCCACACCTGATTTGGCTTCCAATTTATAGTTAAGATAGGGATGGAGATTCAATCTATAAAAGTTCTAATTTAAGAAGGTATTTGATATCAAATACACTATGCCTCAACCAAAATTGTTATTATGATCATTAACCAATGATCGTTGTCCAATATAATCATTAATCATTTGGATTGTTTACATAAGAGAAATAGGATTAAAAGAAAAAAAAAAGAAGAGAAGTTTACTCTAAATCACTTCTTTCCTCTCATTCTCTTCCAATTTTTTCCTATTAATCCAAATACACAGTACCTAGGAATAATCAGAACATCAACAAGATATATATCTCAGCATTTTTAATCGTTTCTCCGTCCAAGTTACGACAATTTTCCATTCTGTGGAGTGGATTGGCAAATAAACAGAAACACTGAAAACATATTAAGCACAGCCAACATGTTGAAATTGCAAACTAAGTTTCAAACAAGTTAGACCAAAAGCATTGACAATTTTGATACTAACCATGCAACTTGAACAAATAAAAATGAGCTCAAATTAAAAGAGAGAGATAGACAGAGGAAGACATCGAAACTTCCAACTGAACCTAGAGCTAGAGTCAAAGAAACAGTCAAAAACCAACTATCCTCAGCACTCCTTTCTCCCCCCATGAAAAGGGATTAAAAATGTGCCTCCTAATATAAGTCTAAATGGTACTTGTGAAAAAGACAAATTTAAGAAGGTGTGAGTGAATTATTAGTATAATTTAAAAATAGCATCATCACGATATTTGGTGCAACTTTGTTTATTCATTGTGTTAAAGAAAGTAGCTTTCACTCCAAGCAGACAAGAAAATGAACACTCAATTAAATAAAGAATTGCAGCCTTACACATGCAGGCAATTAGACAAAAAAAATACAGGTATGCGTCTTATTTCTTTATAGGAGATAATATTATCATACATATATAAATATTAATGGAGTGGTAACAACTAATAATTAATTTAGAAATTTGACTGATCAACCTGAAATACCAACTAATAAAAAAACTAAAAAGGAAAAGCAAGAAAAGAGGACACAAGATTTGGGAAATTCAATGGGCACGGCAAAAAAGAAAAAAAATTACTATCAAAGAGTAGACATTACAATGGTCAAGTTCATCCTAATGCCTCACTACAGTAATTATACGTCTAAGATTTCCAAGTGTTTCCTGTTATCTTGATGGTAAGCACACAATCAAACCTCTTACTCAAGAAAAAGAGCATACAAAACTAAAGCAAACTTCTCTTCTCTCTCTTTCCTTGCTCTCTACTCGAGGCACAACCCAAGGCTCTCTTTTACATTTGCAACCATTTCTTGTAACCTTTAATCACCATCCTCCAACTTCTAATTTCCAATACAAACAAATGCGGCGTAATGGATTTTGAATTTACAAGTCACAACCCAACAAACCCTTTCCCTGCTTATGGAATCAAAAAAACCTACTTACCATCATTACTCTCCTACTTGAAAGTCATCAACCTCTTTTAAGTTTACAAAGTTTCTTTCCAATGTCAACCTCCAACTTCCAACTTCATTCAACAAGTTAAGTCCAAATTTATTGACTTTAGGCTGAAGGTTCCAACCATCACAGAGTTCATTTCACACAGTGAGGGCCGTTGATTTAACATGAAAACGATGGAATTTTTCAGCCAAACTCAACAAATCTCCACCTTGATTTGAAAAATTCCCCCAAACTGACAATTTGAGCAAACTTCCTCAAACATTTCAATGTTTATTTGCTATATGAATGATCTTTCATATTTCATAGGAGATCCTAGTCCTTGCCTCCTCTGTGAAAAAGGTGTAGGTTGCAACAGTGCTTAGAAGTGAAAAAACTCTGTGTTCTATCTCTTAGTGGTAAAGGCATGGTGCTTTAACCAGTTGCCTATAAGAGGCAAAGTGAGAATGAGACCAGATGTCGCTATGGTTTGGGCTTAGGCTCAAGCTTCTTTAGTTTCATAAAACTTAATGGCCTCATTGAAACTAGCATTGAAGAAATTCTTTTTCGAAAAAGTCAAGTCAGTGAAATTTTAAGTAAAAAATTGACTTGTGATTTGCAAATTCAAAACCAACCACGTCAGTTTTGTCTATGATAACCAAAACATGGTAATTGAAAGTTAGGGAAAAAAAGGTTGCAAATATAAAAAGAAGAACGCAAAAAAGTGAAAGAAAACTTTGCTTTAGTTTGTAAGCTCCTTCTCTTAGGTGATGTTCACTATCAAAATAATCATAAACACATGAAAATCTTCGATGGGTAATTATTCTAGCAACGTACTGAGGTGAGTTTGACCATTGTAATCTCCCTAGAATTTCTTCTTTACAATCCTCATAATTTCTCATGATCTATATTGATTACTTTATTTTCCCACTGCAACTATGTAGTAAATTAAGATCTAAACCACAACAATTCCTTTAGTAGCTTCATTATCTAGCCTGTATCCCCACAGACTTGTACCCGGGTCCTATCAGACCGAAAATGGACCAAATTTAATTAGGCAGCTAATCTGTGAAAATACTTAATTAGGCTCATTTAAAACTGTATGCACTGCATTAATGTTCAGCAGCCCCAAAAGGGATTGGGTAGTAAAGAAGAAAATGGTTCCATTTCTAAAAAAATCTTCCCAGAAATTAGAAATTATTGTTCGTTATATTTGCTTTAAAAAAAAGTTAAAAAAGGGATCCTCATACCAGGGAAGAAAAGAAATACCATGCTTCCAAGTTTCAAAAAGCATAAAGTCAAGACAACCTTCTTTTGTTTTCAGTGGGGAAGATTGGATTTTTGGCAGAACTTCCTTATTTTGTTTTAAAGTCAAGTTGGAACTAATGGAAACGTTTAAAGGTTGCATTCGGGATGCCAACTCCTACTAAGAAAAGGCATTGCTTCTCAGGAATGGTTTACTACTATTTCACTGTTTTACTAACAAAAAAGACATTATTTTACCAAATTCCACTGTATATTCCCTAACATAAAAAAAAGAAAGTGGATCCAAAATTATTGAAGAAATTAGAAAGAAATTTTAGTTTCTGTATCATTTGTAGGCTTTAAGTCGCTAAATGCTAGCCAACTTTAATAAATAGATAAATAAATAATAGTCTCTAACGTTTCTTTGGACTTGGCCTTCTTGGCGAAGAAAATATTAACCCGGAACAAGCCAACGGTCAGAACCAATTGAATAGACAAAAAGAAAAAGAAAAATTTTATAAGGAGAAGGTTTGTGTTTTGGGGGGGGTGGGTGAAGAAAAATAGATTAAGAGACAAGAAAACGGCAGAAGATAGAGAGAAAGTGGATACCTGGGAAGCCTGGAAGCAAGTGGACACAAGTCTTGTATTTTGCTTGAAAACAGGTTTTTTGTACAGCTGGGATTCGGGGCAAAGGGATGCCGAAGCTGAGGAAGTGCTTTCGGGGAGATCCAGAGCGGAGAGGCTGAAGCAAAAGAGAAGAACCACGAGAAGGAGCATGACAAGTATTTGGATCCATACTAGCCATGGAATTCTGTAGCTTTCAATTGTTAGCTCATCCCCAAAATCAAACATATTTGTCTTTACTCTGGCCCAAATATATGTAAAAGTTGTCAACAAAATTTAGAGGTAAAAAAATTGAAGCGAAGAAGGGTTGGTGAGGAGGAGAGAGAGAGACCTGAGAGGGATGGGCAAAGAACTGAAGAAACGAGGGGGTGGGTTAAAAAAGAAAAGGTCAGGAATCCGTGGATTTTATGTGGTTGATTGATTGTATTTCTTTTATTTTCCATGTGAGCTGAAGCTGACGAAAGAAATAACATTGAAAGTGAAATAATTATAGTGCAAAGGACCACGCGCCCATTAGTAAGCGTGGTTGAATCGGGAAAGTGTTTAACGAAAGGTGTACAGCGAACTTGCGGCTTTGTTTCACTAAGCTTGATTCTCGGGTTCAGAAGAAAAGAAAATAAAAAGAAGCTTGATCGAATTTAATTGTTCACAAATCACAATTGCATTAACTCCCCACTCTTTCTCGACACCCAAACAAGAAATTTCATGAATTTTCTCTCACTTTTGCACTGAAAACAATTAACTTAACCTTGTTTAAACCGGAAATTTTCACTTGCATTGAATTGAATTTCTGAGTCTGGTCAATTTCACAAGATACGAGAGTCGTAGAGTCAAGCGTGTGCCCATCACGATCCTCTGAGAAGCGTGGAACTGTAGCTTCGAGGAGTTCCATGTCTACGTAAATAACACCGTCCAGGGTCGAGGCAATGCTGTAGGCTTACCCCGTTTGGACAGCCAATCCCCCCTTATCGTGTCTTTGCATATGCTACTATTTAATTTTCTAATATCTATGTTCCCGGCAATAATATTTTTTTTCATAGCAATCATTGCATTAAATTATTAACAAAAAAAATAACGTAATTAGTATACTTTCATCTTATTATTAATAATTAAAAAGTTTTTTTTGTATATCCTACATGTTAGTTTCCATAATAATATATAAAACATTTCACTTATAATTATTTTATTACAATTATACAATTATCCAATCATAACAAAAAATTATGTAGAGACCGTTTATAAGTACAGATTATATGTAAGTATGTAACATTTTAGTGAAACTTACACAATTATGAAGTATCATAAATTAATTATAGTACAATCATTGTTAGTGATGTTCTTATTAATATATAAGTATCGATATTTTAAATAGAATAAAAGTGTCTAAAACAAACTTTTGATATATCAAATTTAATATAATTTTTAAAAATTTATAAAATAAAATAACAATTCTGATAATAATCACGGATGCGGCAACCGTGGATCATGATTGCCCTGTCTCGCCTATCAAACAAAAGAAGAACATCCCGTTCAAGGCGATTTCCATTTTGCCATCCTACCACCGCGGAGGAAAAGCGTCAAAGAAAAAGCGAAAAGGTAACAGTAAAATGCACCGCGTCACTGCCACGAGCCAGCCATGTGAGGGAGTGCGCTGACGTGGGGCTGCATCTAGTTGACACGTTTCAAATTGATTAATCCAGCAATCATATCGTCGATCATCATTAAATCATTGGTAAATTAAGTACATACCGAACAGTAGTAAAATTTTATGGAGAACGGGCGAATGGGTTGTCGACTCACGTGGAAAGAACGTGACTTTTTGGTAATGGTAATAATCTATAACATACTTAAAAGAAAGCCCCAGTGGGGCTTCCAGAGTTAACCACGTGGAGGACAGAGAAAGTGAAAGAGAAAAAATGTTGAAGCAAAGAGAGAGAGAAAGAGATGGGTACAAAGAGGTCAGAGAAAACCACGTGCAGGGCAGATAGAGGGTGCAAGCACACGGGTCCTACTCTAGTAATAAAAAAAGGAAGCCAGTCAGCTACTTAGCCAGCTATCGGTTCAATCTGGGGCGGTTCAGTGGGGTCCCCCACCCCAGGGGGCTTGGCAACAAAGGAAACTATGGATGGGGACCACCGGCAGGTTCATTGGTCAATACGCTTCGTGTCAGGAGATTAAGTTGGTGCGTTTCCCATTGTTTTTGCACCAATGGCATTATTGATGTGATTAATTATTTCTGACTTTCGTTCCAACGCTATCATTATGCTCACGTTATTTCCTTTGGGTCATAAATTAAGAGGAAAGGTAAATCTTAACCGATTGGATGACCAACCTTCGGGCCATTGCATTTATAATCACAAGTTCAAAGGGTTAAAAAAAAAAGAAAAAAAGGCTGGACAGAATAAATGCAAATACGAGATCTAAAATCCAAGGGCAAATTGCAAGGTTTTGCCTCCACGAAGGGTAGCATTCCTTAAGATGGATGAAATTTGTAGTGAGATTTTAGGGTGGTCCTAAAAATGTTGTTGATAAGGGCACATCAAAGCTTAAGCTAGGGAGCAGGGCCTCTGTATCAGGGCAAAAACCTTGTGGAAACCATGGAACCAAACTCTTCAAATCAAGCCACCTTCAACTTTACTATCTTATAAGAAAATCAAGCGACCTCGATTTTGTCATTATTTATTAGACTTTTGCCTAATAATGCTAAATCTCAATCATAATAAATTTATCATATTATGTACTAAAGAATTAGAATAAACTACGTTCATGACCTATAAAATTTGAAATGTATATTGATTTGAACCCTATAATTTAGAAAGTCATTGGATGCACACATTTGATGAAAATATTATTAATGGAGTGACCATTTTGTCATAACATTAAACTTATAAGAATCAACAAAGTTACTTTCAAAATTGTAAAATCTGCATAGGATGTACCACAAATTATGAGAATTAGGAATGTAATTTGCTCAAAGAATTATAATAGTAGTTTTTTAAAAGATATAATATTTAAACAAATTAAAATAAATTTTTATTCTTATATTACGTTCAATCAAATCTTATATTTTTATTTTAAATCTAATAAATCCTTATAATCAATGATTGACTAATTGTCATTAGTCAAAATGTAACTTATCCTTTTATATTTACTTGACACTAACATAAAACATGAAAAACGTTATGATCATGACATCAAGCCATATTAACATACTATGCCATTATCTATTAAGACATATTAATATGTCATATCAATGTTATGGTATAGAACAATAAGTAATATTTTAAATAAGTCAATTATTAGTTATAAAAGTTTATTTTACTTGAAATAAAAATATAAAAATTTATTTGACTCAAAATAAAAATATAAAAATTTGATTGTATATAATAAAAAATAAAATTTTATGCAAAATTTTTAAAATAATTTAAGAGTATTTTTTATATATCATGCCTTTTGAAATTAATTATTGAATGTACCACAAACATTAGGACCAACCTACCCAAGATCTTGGCCCTTTGGGCTTTTGAGTTTTGACTGGGCCTGATTCCTGTGGCTTGAGAAATACCAGCTAGGGTGACTTCACCGGTAAAAGAGTCACTTCAGTTCTTCCTCATATTTGACATTTAGTAGCAACAAAATCCACCATACAGAATAAAAACCTTTCAATTCAGCTAAAGCTGTCACCACTATATTTCTTAATTATCTTGTTAATTTATGTTTTGTAATTATTAATAAAATTCTTCTACTAGTATTACCTAATCCTGGTGGTGGGTTTCGTCTGCAAATGATTCCCATCGATCTAGACCACAAAATTGTACGTAAATTAATTTCATGCATAAAACAAAACAAGGCCAATTTATTTCAATCCCTTGGTATCATACGCAACCTTGTCCATTTGCATTTCCCCTAATTGTCCCAAGCACTTCCAAACTAAATTCGCTCTTATCTATTCGATGAGCATGCAGCGAATTATAAATGGAGCAACTAACTTTACATCCATGCCTATTCTAGCACTAGCATGGTTGGATTTTCAAAACCTAATAAAGAGGCAAAGCCTTAGGAGATCTTGACCATATTTGTAGGGTCCCAAATCTATCCAATGCCTCAAGCCAGTAACTAACCTGACGACCATCTCCCTCCTTCCTCTTCCTCTCGCATGGCCCCCTCCCATTCTGGTTCATCAACGTCCATTGATGGGAGAGTCCAGACCTCGAACCAGCGCCGCTACCTCCAACGATATCGAACCTCCGACGCCAACAACCCCTAAAACGCCAAGGGCTCCTTCAACACCACGCCAACCGGTCTCCCTTGTCCAGCCATCCCAGAAGCACAAGAAACATAAGCCGAGAGTCCTTCGTGTCTTTCGATCCGTTTTTCGTTCATTCCCTATCATTACCCCAGCATGCAAGTTCCCAAGCCTCCCTGGCGGGATACCCGACCCTCATAAAAGCATTACATCAGGGAGCCGAGTGACGGGAACTTTATTCGGGTATCGTAAAGGTAGGGTAAGTCTTTCGGTGCAAGAGACCCCTAGATGCCTCCCTTCTTTAGTTGTTGAGTTAGCCATGCAAACAAATGTGCTACAAAAGGAATTGGGTGCAGGGATGGTAAGGATTGCCCTGGAATGTGAAAAGAGAGCTGAAAAAGACAGGATAAAGCTATTCGAAGAGCCTTTGTGGACAATGTATTGTAATGGAAAAAAAACAGGGTACGGGGTTAAGCGGGATGCAACGGAGGAGGATTTGAACGTGATGGAACTCCTCAAGGCGGTGTCAATGGGGGCAGGGGTGTTGCCAGGGAATTCTGAGAATGAGGGCATAGATGGAGAGTTGGCCTACATGAGGGCCTATTTCGAGCGAGTTGTTGGCTCCAAGGATTCCGAGACTTTGTACATGATAAGCCCAGATGGGAATAATGGGCCCGAGCTCAGTATATTTCTCGTCAGGATCTGATTCTGATCCAGCTAGTACACATATATAATGTGGAGTTGATCCAGAGGTTGACGACGCTGCCACGTGGAGGACATTGGCATACATATGGGGTCCACCTGGTTGACGTTGATGATGTTGATCGATGAATATATGTCCTCCCTGGTAAAGTGAAAGGTTGATAGAATCTTAGATGCAAGTTGGTTTTAGAGTCAAATTATTAATTGGATTGTTTAGGACATCCCCATAATCAAGGTGTTCTAGGAGGCCACCAAGGCACTATTGTATACCATTTCTTTTTTTTTCTAACGAGGGATTTTCTTTTTCCTTTTTCCTTGTTCATTTTTTTATCAATGTACTGTACACAATTGTAGCTTCTTGTTAACAGAAGGATCAAATCAATGAAATTAAAAGGACTGTTAACCATGATCGGAAATAAGTACATGAAGCAAACCGAAACACGAAAATTGAATCATTGAAGGAATGCTCATCATGAACTCCATATGCCCAGCCAACAGTTTTCCTCATAATTATGAGTAACAATTGAGTACTCATCATCCTCTGCCATTTACTTGAAATTGCTTCAGATGCAATAAAATAATATTTATTTTCTGGTGCAAGCGCAATATGTTATGCTGAGCACATGCTGCTGGTGTGTTTGATGCAAAGACCTTTTCAGTGTCAATAGCTAGGCTTTGCAGGTGTCCATTTTCAACTTTAGAAAAAGGTTATTCCAGGCTCTTCAAGCTATAGCCATAAAATTCTGCAATATAGGGAAGCTTGCTCAAGATCTAAAGAAGAGATTTTGCCACATGGTTGAAGCCTTCATATCTTGCAAAAATGATAAAGGTAAAACATTATTTTCCCAGCCAAGAAAAAGAAACAGAGAGTGAATCAGTTTATGAGCCATTAATTTCTTTATCTTGTTCTTTTTTTAGGAAATGAAAATGGGGAAGAACCCAAGATTCAATCTTCGGAGGTAAATTTTGTCTTTTGGTTTTTTTTTTTTTCATTCCTTTGATCCATGAGAAGAATGTTACCTACATAATGTTGGTTTGTTTGCTGTCAACTGTATTATGCCAAGAGCTATTAGATGATTATCCATAGATCTGTTTGCTGTTGTTTTACAGACAGTAAGCATAGAAGAGAGAGCCATCCGGATCAAAGCTCCAAGGGGTCCAACGCGCCCGAGCTTGCCCAAAGGTCCCCCTGCTCAAACCAGCTGAAAATCATCAATCCTTCAGATTTCTGCTAGTTTGGCATCCCCTAGTGCTAAATGTAAACGAAAATACTTGTACTTGACATTTTATCTCTATAATGTCTTGTACTAAATACAACCGTAACATCCTTGTAAGTTAATTTTGTTGTAAGCTGCTCAGTATCAGTTTCCATGTTACAACCTTTGGCTTTTCTTTTCCTTGGATCTCTATCAACTTCTTCACATAAAAACTAAGAAAGCAAATGATCTCGAGATGGCAGAGGTAAAATGCTAGATTCAAATGGGGATTAGGTTCATTAAAGAAGCTGCTGAATATCCCACGATTTTCAATATTCGAAGATAATTTTGTTTCATTAAGGTGTATATATATATATATATATATATATATGTATAGGCAAAATCTAATCACTTTCTAAACCACATGTTGGGTTTATATTAGGGGTATGGATGAATTAAGCTACTTGCTAGTCTGCAAATTAATCGGGTTCAACTCGGACACGTGTTCAAATTGATTAGTGTATATAATAATATACATATAAATAAGGTATAATATAGTATTATTTACATTAATATTTGTAAATGTAATTCTAATCTTGAGCTTCAGCTTGAATTCCAGTAGAAATGAAGTTTCAAACTTTTAATTTGAGTTGATGATGATTGAACTGAATCTAGTTAAGTTCAAATGGCTCTTTCTTTAGAAATTATTATAACTAATCAAATGACTAATCAAAATGTATACTATATATTTGTTATACAAATTGCAGTAAAGTAAAAGTGGATCTTTGTTTTATAAATAAAATCTTCCTTTATTTAATATGTATATATTTTAAGTTAAAAACGTGTACTCATAGCAAATGTATTTAACAAGTTAAAAATGTGATTCATAACACAATGCACATTTCTTTAATATCGTATAATTCTAAATATGTTTGACTAAGTTGAAAAATTACCTTTTCATTGCTTTTAAAGTACAAAAACAAACTAACAACATGGAAGATTTGTCTTCTTTCCCTCTGATAATTGAAAAAATAATTCTTTAACATAAGCTCTTGACGTGTCAATTGTATCATTTGTAATTTTAACGATGAAAGAAAAATAGATTTAAATTTAAAATTATTTAGATAACGTTTGGTATAAGAAAAATGAAAGCATATTTCTTGTAATATATTTAATTAAATTACATTATAATGTATGCTTTGCAACAAATTACTGTAATATAAAATTGTATTAGTTGTAATGTGATTGCAATCCAAAACTAATGCAATTAAATTGTATTGAATTTTACAATATCATTAAAGGTATTTTTACTTTTTAATTTTTTATTTTGTTAAAGATATTTTGTAATGTTATAATTTATTGTTTTGTATAAATTTAAAAGGATGTTTCTTTGTTACTCTCAGTAGTAATTATTTGTTGGATGATGAATGAGGATTTTGAATAAAATTTATATTATCTTTTAAAAAAATATTAAAATAAAATATATAATATAAAAAATTATCTTAAGAAATGAAAATAAAATATAGGATATTAAAAATATATTTATGAGATAATATTATATAAAAATTAATAATAAAAAATATAAATATATTAAACTTGTATTTTAATAGATAAATATAATTTTAAAAATTAATATTACATTTCTAACAAAATATTTATGAATTAAATACTGTAATATTATTTTTTTTATATTTTAATTATTATTTATTTATATATAAAATATTATAATATTATCTTTTTTACAGTTATATTCCATTGAGTATGTTTCCTACTCCTATCAGTGACATGACGACCACGGCCTGCCATCTGTAGCAAGCCAAACTTTAACCATTGCAGCCCAAAAATCATGACAAACGGCCCAAGTAACCAAGCCATCATCTCACAAGCGCCAAAAAACAAAGGGAAAAAGAGAAAGAGAAAGAGAAAGAAAAAGATTACTTTTATGATAAAGCGACGGGTCGTTGAACGCAGAACCTACAAAGTTTTTCCATCTTTCTGAAAGCCACATTACCGAACCAAAATCCTTCCCCTAACATAACCCACAAGCCCCCGCCACCCCGATAAAGAAACAAAGAAAAGCCCCCAACGTGGATTCCTTAATCACCATGAAGGTTCCAGAAACACATCCTCAAAACACCCCAAGATTCTAGGAATCACCAAAACCTACCCCCAACAGCAGCCAGCGGCCAGCAACAACAGAAGCCCTCTTCTTCTTCTTCTTCTTCTTCTTTGACTATTTTAATGGCTACGGTGGCGCGTGCAATCCACTGTGAGCTACTGTCCAATAAACCTGGGACTACTCCTAGGAGAGAATTGGGTGGTCAGGTTTCTGTTCCGGTTCAGAGAGTGAAAGTGGGTGAAGATGAGAATGGAAAGATAGTGTTGCAGCCGAGGTTGTGTACGTTGAGATCTTATGGCTCGAATCGAGGTGCGGTGATGAAGACGAGAAGGGAAGAGGGTGATGAAGTGTCCACTTTTTTCGAGACGTTGTCGGAGTATATTGAGAGTTCCAAGAAGAGCCAAGACTTCGAGATCATCTCTGGTCGACTCGCCATGGTGAGTAGTCCTCTGCTTTTATGCCTTGTACAAGAGTTTTGGTGGTTCAACTCATGACGTGTGATGCGACTTTGAACGAGACCTGCTTGTATTTCCATGTAATTTGTTGCCTATGATGTCTCAACCAGTTGGAACTAAAAGATTTTGAGTATAGTAACAGAAAGTTTGAGCTTTGAATTAACTGGCAAACAACCAATTTTTTGCTGAGTTTTACTTGTTTAGATCAAATTAATATGCCTTGTGTTATAGGTTTGGACAGGGGGATTGTAGCTTGGAGCCTTCTTTTGAAGAGAGATGTGGGTGTAAATTAAGTTTTGCTTATACCTTTGTCCTCGTTTTGTTGTTGTTGCTGCTGCTGCCGTCCCTTCCCTTCCCTTCTCAATTGCGGGTTATGTCCTATCTAACATGAATCTTGGCTTGCTTTGTTTTATCGTGATCCAATTTCTTCCAATGGACCAATATAATAATTAAAATTTATTGGTCTATTGGATCAGCTATTTTTCCAGGCGGTTTTCAATTCTTTATAGAATTAAACCTACTGCTGTATTACACAAACAATATGGTACATACATGTTTTCAACTTATAGCAGTGCAAAAATTATACCATCCATTAAGATTCATTATGCTATCTTCTCAATTCTGAAGCATTGTCTAACGAGTAAACAATCTAATATGGTTCACTTGTTGCAGATTGTGTTTGCAGCAACACTAACAACAGAGTTTGTGACCGGAAACTCCCTATTCAGGAAGATGGACTTGCAAGGGATTGCTGAAGCTGCTGGTGTGTGCCTAGGGGCCATGGCTTGTGCCGCAGTCTTTGCTTGGTTATCTAGTGCTCGGAACAAAGTAGGTCGAATCTTCACTGTGAGTTGTAACTCATTTATTGATTCAGTGATCGACCAAATCGTGGATGGATTGTTCTATGAAACTGATTTCAGTGACTGGTCCGATGATATTTGAGGCCAGGAATTATACTTCTATATATATAGTTATAAAGGAAAGCAGGTTCTCCCGTTCAGAGAAATTATATGTGGAGATCCTAGAAACCAGAGATGTAATTAGGTTTTTCTTAGCATAAATGTTATACAAATAGAAGGCATGTAAATGAGGGAGATCGGGTTCGTTGCTAGTTTCTGGTGTTTGCCTATCTTATGTGAGATCAATTAATTTGTACAAAACATGTATGAATTATAGTAATCAACTATAGATTTATTCTTAAATTGGGAGTCGAGATTTCTTGCTGTGTCATTTTTGTTCTTCTGCTGGAGAATGCACTTTGCACAGTTATATAAATGGGGAGGCATAACCTGGATGGTTGATTCCTTATTGAGGTCTGGTTATCTGTGTCTTTTTACCTCCCTCTCTCCTGTAAAATTGAGTACTTAAATTTGACTCTTTAAATAAATACAATACAATACATATAATTATTATTCAATGAAATGTCCAATAAAATGCTTGTTTAGTAGCCTTTGATTCTGAATTTACAAGTCAATTCCAATTTTTTTCACTCCCCCAAGACTCCTTGAGATCGGGATGAATAGAAAATTAGGAATCAATATTGTAAACGTTGGGGCAGATTTTCCCAAGAAAGATTTGGCAATTTGATTTTGAATATAAAAGCCTTGGATCTTGATTTGTGGACCTGGTCACACAATTCCACTGCCTTAACTACACTTATCTCAATCAAATTAACTCTTTTTGTCATTTAATACCTTGGGCGTAAATGCAATTAACCAGTTTAATATCTCATCAACCTTTGTATTACTTTCTTAATTCAATTAATTACCAACAGTTAATGAGGCTTTTTTGGACCAAAATTTGAGGGCCAACGCCAAACTCTTACGAAACTTGTGAAAAAACAGCCCATCACTGCACGTGCATCCCATGCTTTAAGTCTGCTTAAAATTGCTATAAACAGCTTATTTCCTCTTTTAACTCGACCGTCCACGTGCCAAGCTGCTTGGCTCCAACTACATTGCTTACATCGTATCATAATTGTAAAATTTTAATAATATAAAAAACAATAAGTTACATCATTTCAAATCATGAAATTCTTAAATTGTTTATTAAAAGATAATTCAAAATTTTTATTGGTGGAGATTCAATAATATCCAACTTCATAAAGAAATTTTCATAAGTATTCATTCAATCGGCACACTAAATATAAGTGAAGGAGATTCCTTATTGATTTTCTTACCAAGAAAAGCAGACAGTCTAAGCAGTTTTAGTTTTGGTTAATTAACTCTTTAATGTCTTGTAATAATCGATCTTCCGCAAAACCACTAAAAAATCCAATTCAACTTGTCCTAACAAAAGGATTAATCCTTGGTAAATGTCCTATAACTCAGTAGTTATGAAAATTAAATATAGGAGATTTGTAAAATTTTCATTTCACATCAATGTAGTTATAGTATAAAAGGTAATCGACAAGATAAGATAATTATCAAAATTTTATTTAAAGAAAACATATTTCATCTTTAGATATAAATATATCATCATTAATATTTATCTCCGTCATTGTTTATATTTATCTTTTATTCTTATATTAAGCTTTATTTGTACGTTGATTAAGATTTATATGCACCTTGTTATGTCATATTTGTACTTATCTTCACACGTTGTGTCAAGTGTTGCTATTTGTAACTCCAATACATTATACATTGATTGATTTGAACTATTGATTCATTTCTCTCTCGTTTCTTCACATTCCCTATTCACAAATGCTTGCCAATTTTCATGGCTGTTCTTAGCGCGCTCTCTCTTCTTTCCTCCTCCCCTTTCTCTCGTAAATCCCATCACTCTCCATCTCCACTCTCTCCCTTAACTTACACTCTCTTCTTCAAACCTAAAACTGTAAGGCCCCAATCCCTCAATCATAGCTTTCGTAACGACGCCGTTTCCTCCTCTTTCACTGGTATCGAAGTCGGTGAGGACTTACCGCTTGATTACGGTGATTGGCTTCCCAAGCCCGATCCAAACCAGCGGAGAAGAGCCGGGATTTTGCTCCACCCGACGTCGTTTCGTGGACCCTATGGCATTGGCGACCTTGGCGAAGAAGCTTTTCGCTTCCTTGATTGGCTACATTTAGCTGGTTGTTCTGTTTGGCAGGTAATCTCCCCCTCTTAAACGCTCCGATTCGTTTCCCTGCTGAGTCAGAAAATCTGGGCAAAATCAACTTGAAAAAGGGTCAGCCCAATGGATTTTCCTTTTAACGTGGCTTCATTTCATTGGTCTGTTTTAAAGTTAAGTTAATGTAGTTGAATTATTTTCCGGATTGAGGCTGTCCTAACTTATGCTAACATGGTAATTTTTAATGACACCTAGCCTCCTAAATTGCTGGGCTGCAATGGAAAGAAGGATATTTTATAATTTCTCATATTAATGAACTAAATTTATTGTTAATTCAGGTGCTTCCCCTTGTTCCTCCTGATGAAGGAGGATCACCATATGCAGGCCAGGTGCTGCTTTCTCTAATCTCTTCTTAGTTAGTATTTTCTTTTTCCCGTTTCAATAAGTAATGGATTCTGCCATTTTAGTGAACTTGAAATGCTTAAGAAAAGAAGAACCCTGAAATTCTGGTCAATTAGTTGTGTGTGTGCGCGTATATTCTCTTGGGTGCTATATGGCATTGTGTAATTTTCCTTGATGATTATTTCTTCAGGATGCAAATTGCGGTAACACGCTCTTGATTTCGCTTGAAGAGCTTGTTAAAGATGGCTTGCTAACAAAGGAAGAGCTTCCTCAACCAATGTGAGTAGTTTTATTTTTTTTTTAATTTTTATATTTGAGTTAACGATTGTGTTTGAGATAAATTGTATGACCTTTTATTCACATCTATGTTTTATGTTCCTACCATACCCTTTGTGCAGTGATTCTGACCGTGTGAACTATCCCATCATTGCTAACTTGAAGGACTCTCTGATAAGTAAGGTAAACAGTAAAAAATCAGAAGAAGCTTTATTTCTTTTATTTTTTTAGCGAAAAAAGAAAATAGTTCCTCTTGCTATGTTAGACCCTTGAATGTCCCAAGAGATCTACTAGGATTAGCACATAGGTTTAGACTCAGCAGCAGCTGAAATTTTTGTTTGCTGACAGGATCTCTATGACTACACTATAAATCTACATCTGCCTGTAATTGAAGCTAGGCGATTCTTAACAAATTTGAATAAGTTTCATCTGCAAGGTCACTCAGAGTTCCGTATATGATGATTTTCCCCTTTACTTGGGTTGCAAGTACAATTCTGTACAACTTTGTTTAAAAAAAAATTTACTTTTTTATATATTTTTTTAAGTGAGATATATTTCTTAGACTAAAGCATAAAAGGAAAAAGTCACTAAGGGAAGAAGGTTCACAAGGTTTCATGGATCACATATTACCAATCAGTGTTGTAAATACTACTTAGCATGAATCTCACTTCTCTATTGGTTAAATGTGCCAAATCCAACTCACATTATCATTTCTTAGGCTGCAGAAAGGCTCCTCTTAAGTGATGGAGAAATTAAAACTCAGCTTGAGGCTTTCCGAAGAGATCCTATCATATCAAGTGAGATATTTATATTCCATATAATTGCATACTATCATATTCCTGTGTTCTTATAATAGTTGTTTCCATATTCACTGAGCTTCAATCTGCATTTGACTGTTTAAATTGCTATATGAATTTGTGGAGTTTGTGAGTGGAACGTTTTTGGTGAGAAGAAGATTGGTTTTTTGGGATTGAAAGGGGAGTATTTGCAAGACTCTGTTTTAAGGATCATTGAGGGTTGACAAAATTTCTTCACATTATCTTTTTCTCTTTTACGTATATGCTAGAACAAAATTTTGGAAAAATACATTGTGCTTAGAACAAATTTACTTACTCATTCTTAAAAACGTTGTTAGTCATGTGATCATTTAAGTTTGTTTTTTATTTTTAATTTTGTAGGCTGGCTTGAAGATTCAGCATACTTCGCTGCCATTGATGACAGTTTAAAAGCATTCGGTTGGTATAACTGGCCTGAACCTCTGAAAAATCGCCATCTTTCAGCCTTAGAAAACATATTCCAGGAGAAAAAGGATTTTGTATGATCTGGATCTCTTTTAATAAAAATATTGGCTCAATAATCTCCTATATTATCTACCTACTTTAGACACTAATATCATTACCCGCACTTGCTTTCACTTGGCAGATAGATCTGTTTATTGCTAAACAATTCCTATTCCAAAGGCAGTGGCAAAAAGTTCGCAACTATGCACAGATGAAGGGTATCAGCATAATGGGAGACATGCCCATTTATGTAGGTTATCACAGTGCTGATGTATGGGCAAATAAGAAACATTTTTTGCTGGTGAGGAGTTTATTTATGTGTAAGGAAGTGGTAATAATTTAACCATGCTCCAATGCATTCAATTTTTGCTGTTGGCTACACATTTCTATATTCTCTTTGGCAGAACAGGCATGGTTTTCCTAGGCTAGTCAGCGGTGTTCCTCCTGATGCCTTCAGTGATACGGGTCAGCTATGGGGGAGGTTTGTACTACCCTGAAACAAGCATACATGTCTCATGTTTAAATAATTATTTTTCATAAATATTATTACCTATGCTTGTAGAAATGAGGTATTGTTTCATTGTCCATTCATTCTGAAGACATTAGAAATCCAATTATATGCACATCACAATTGCTTTATATATTTTCTTCTCTACTTTTTCTCCCATGTATTGATCTTAATGCTATGCATGTCTATTGTTGATTTTCTAACCAGGTTAGGGGTCTTGAATACAATATATTTTGACAGTTGGTTAAACTCTCCAATGATTTTAGTCATAGTATGTAAACTTGAATCAGATCTTTGCTTATCATGATATTCTGCTCTTATTTTCACTTATTTCACTTCTGCAATTTATACTTCTATACTAGCTTCTTTCTACATCACTCATTTTTAATTGAGGTCATACTTCAATTCAGCCCTCTATATGATTGGAAAGCCATGGAGAAAGATGGATTTTCATGGTGGATATGTCGCATTAGACGTGCACAAAATCTATATGATGAATTCAGAATAGACCACTTCAGGGGATTTGCTGGCTTTTGGGCTGTCCCTTCTGGTGAGATGTTGTAAACTATACTGAGCATCGTGTTTTCTAGGAATGTATGTTACTCTGAACTTACATTACTAACACAATTAATCTATACAGAAGCAAAAGTTGCAATGGTTGGACGATGGAAGGTCAGATTTCTGTAATTCTGACCATGTTAAAATTTTCTTTAATTGTTTCAGTATCCACTACTGATATTATTTCCATGATGGTAGGTTGGCCCTCAAAAATCCTTATTTGATGCTATCTCCAGAACAGTTGGAAAGATTGATATCATAGCAGAAGATCTGGTATGTTCTACCAGATAGAATATGAAGAGTTTATTTTTATCCTTCTTTTTCTGTTTTGTTGATGTAGTTTTAACTTTTTACTTATTTTTGTACCTGTTCTGCAAGGAAAGTGAGTCTAAATACTTGATTCTTAAATGATTCTTGGCCTGCCTATGGTAAAAGTTTTCTTTCCTGGGGGTATTTCAGCAACGTTTTATATATTGAGTAAAATATAACGTGTCTTTGGGAGGGTTTTTATATTGATACTTGATTCTAGGGTTTTCATCACATGGCAGGGAGTTATAACTGAGGATGTAACTGAGCTTAGGAAATCTATTGGAGCACCTGGAATGGCTGTTCTCCAGTTTGGTAATGTGCTATTACTGAACTGTAATAAAATATTTTTAATATTTTTTACTGCCTTTTAAATTTGCATTCTGTGACGTTGTAGTTTTCTCCCATTTTCTCTTGGTTTAGGTTTTGGCAGTGACTCTAGCAACCCTCATTTGCCTCACAATCACGAGCACAATCAAGTTGTTTACACTGGAACTCATGATAATGACACGGTAAAGCTCGTTCCAGCAATGGTTCTTGGCTGATGTCTTAACTGTATTTTTGGTTTCTTGGCAGGTTGAAAGTTGAAATGATACATGCTAGGAATGATCTGAAGAAATTAATCTATTTATCAAATATAATTTGAAATAAAACAAGCAAAATATTCTGGATTTGGAATGATGGAATCACCATAACTTTTAAGACAAAATCTATCATAGGCAAAAACTCAAAAAGATATGCAAGTTCTTCTTACTTCAGTTTTCAGCAAAAATAATCAAAAAACAACCAAATATACAACAATGCCTTTAAGGAATTGCCCATGTCTAGAATTATTACATGGATTTGAAATAAGAACTATGAATTTGATTGCCACAAAAAGAATGTCTGGAACAAACATCCAAATTTAGGAAAATGTCTCAATTTTAGAATATATTATATGGAGAAGGAAGACTAGGGAGATTGGAGGAGAGAGAAAGATGAGTGAGAAATTTGAAATTTGATACTTCACTTTACTCATAAATTTTGGCTAAAATCATATAGTTGTTTGTTTTGACAAAAAATATTTTATCAAATTTTAGATATTGCATGCTAATAGTTCATTTGATTGTCTTGTAGATCCAAGGTTGGTGGAACAATATAATGGAAGAAGAGAAATCCAATGTGAGTTTTCTTTGCTATGCTAAACCTTCTGATCAGGTTTATCACTTCGTCTTTGTCTTACATCAGAAATTTTGTCTCAGGTATTGAAGTATCTTCATATCACTGAAGAAGATGAGATCTCATGGGCACTGATCCAAGCTGCACTTTCTTCCGTAGCTCAAACTGCAGTCATAACCATGCAGGATGTTCTTGGGCTAGGGAGTTCTGCCAGGATGAACATTCCTGCAACAAAGGTAAAGATAATGTCCTTAAACATGTGCATTGAAACGTACAATGGACTTGTGGTGCCATCTAGAATATTGTTAATTAAGAAATAGAGCAGTAATGGTGGTTTAAATTTTCAAGGCCCTATAGAAGATTAGAGTGAAAATGTGCAAAACCTTGCCCCGCATCGTTGGATAATTTGAATTCTGGTTCCCAATCTCAGAATTTCGTTGCCAATTTTAACTTAGATCACCAAAGTTTATTTTTCTTCCTTTGTCAAGCACACAGTGTTATCTGTGCATGCGATTTGCCCATGTCTTGTCTCATAGTGTGCGTTGACTCTGACAAAAACCATGATGATTCTTAGCGCTCTTTTTGGGTTCTTATCCTTTTCTTTTTTGAAGCACTTAATGTTATCATAAAGAGAAATGGGCCAAAAGGCAAAAGAAAGTAATTTATGCATTTTAAGTGTCACATATTAAAACAAAGAAGAGTTTTAAACAATCTCATTGTGACTTTTTCTTTGATGCATTGTGTGCAGATTGGAAACTGGAGTTGGAGGATACCTAATTCCATGAGTTTTGATTGCTTGCAGACCGAAGCACTGAAATTAAGAGATATGCTTTTCATGTACAGGCGAATGTAGTTCTGTAATCCTCAGTGTTTACGCACGCTTGTAGGTTTGCCACTGTACCATGAGTCTAAAAACAATCTATTTAGTTTTGAATAAGTTTGTCTTTGAATAATTGAGGTTTTAGAGTTAAATTAAAGTTAAATTAATAAAAAGGTTCATACCTTTCTTTTATGTCTGGTCAGTAATTTCTTGTTTTCTAATATGCTTATGAAATTGATTGCTACTCAAAGTAGAGAAGGCAGTCACTAGCTTCGTGGAGGAGGCGTGAAACTGACTCTCCGCCTCCAAACCCTTTGCTTCCAGCTTAAACTCACGACGTATTGCTGGACGTTATCAGTATGAATCTTCCTGTGATTGTTTAAGCTTTTGAATTATGGAAATCAATTTTACTTGTGGAAGTTTTCAGGACCTACTGCTAGTAAGTCGTTAGTAGCATTCTTGGTCATAACAATGCAATTATGCAAAGTGTTACAAATGTGCCTCTGCATCAGCATGTTGAGAACTCTACTTAATTTGTACTGTGAATGAAATTTAATTGTGTAATTGTCAATCTTTTAACTAAAGAAGGTGAAAAAAAAATGACACCAAGTGATCATAAATCGATTTGTAGACTGCATAGTAAGCAGATTTTGAACTTGGTATCAGTTGTTTTCGTTTTAAAATTGTTTGCACACACCATTTGGGCTATTTTTAATTATCAAGATTTTAGGTGGTAATGTGGAATTCAAGCACAGTGCAATCTTCCCAATTGGGTACTTGAAAAGCAATATGGAAATGATAGGTAAAGCTATGCAGCTTTCTCAATTGCTTCGATGCATTCCAACACAGTCGACTTCTTTGACATGGCAGACATCAAGGCTTCGTAAATGACCTTGTTGTTTTTCAAGAGGGATCCTGCAAAGAGGACCTGTATTCATTTTACCAAACATTAGCTTTCAATTGTTAAAAATTACATAAAAATGTCTGCAATAGCTTCAAATGAGATTTAAGAAAGTTCAAGCAAATATATGAAGCTGAAGGGGAAATTGTCATGGTAGCATTTTGTATCAAAACTAGTCATGCAAGCCAATTCTGAATTTGAGTAACTTACTGCCCATCTAGTTAGATTTTGCTGCTGATCATTGCTGAGTTTTGGGTTGCTTCTGTTTATGAATCTCTGCAGAGAATGCAGACCAGAGTTTGTTGCATAAAAGGGCAGCCAATAATACAAATCAGTTCAAACTTTGGCAAAGGCTTGTTTTCAAAACCTGAAGCGTGAAAAGATCAGCAGATTGACCAATCACTTTGTCATATTTCAGACCCTCTGCAGCAAGTCCAGCCATAGCGACAGCGGCCAACCTGAGATACACATAGGGGTTTAAGATTAGTTTATTAGATTTTTAACATTACGAAAAGAAATACTTGTATGATTGACTAAGGCTTTCCTTGGAAAAGAAAATTGCAATGCTTCAATTGTGAGGTCATTTTCAGGCTGGACTGGCCGATGATTTAAACTAGAATCACCAGGTCCTCGCTACAATATATGACTAATTACATGGAATGGCAGCTAAATTCTTGAGGCTTCATGCAGTATAATATCAGATCATTATAAGAGCAGAAGAACTCCAGAAGTTCAGCGGCAATTGAGCTTAGAACGGGTTATAATTCTCATCACAGTATAGTTCTATGCAGGCGAAGACAAACAGAATATTGATCTGAGTATATATAGCTTTGAAATGAGTACCTGTCAAGCAATTCAGCATCAAGCTGTCCACTGTATATAAGCTTTTCGAGCTTTTCATCAATGAGGTTGACATGTTCCTTACCAATATCCAATGAATACCCCAGGATGGGAAGGCCCAACAAATAGGCAACTAAAGTTCAAAGAAAAAAATTTTCTTATTAGAAAAGCAGTTGAATCGGACCTGTCAATGCATGCATGAGCGTATGTCATATATTCTGTGATGAGAGAATACTTAAAAAGTGAGCCGCTTCATGTCTAGCTATCCTTTCCTGGTAGTCAGGGAAGAATGATGAAAACCCACCAATAGCAGCTTGAAGAAGTCTATAGCAGAAAAGTAAGATGACTGTCAGTTTAGGAAGCAAAATCTTGACAGACCATGTGAATTATGAAACTCTGCATCATTATGACTTACCCTGGTGAAATGCTCCCCACAGCCAAAACTATTAAAGAAATGCTCCCAATCAAATATGGTACAAAGAAGCCCCAATCCTGTAGCAACAGTATGAACCAAGCACCACTTAAAGCCAGAACTTCTCTACTCATACATATTACCTTTCTGAAGTCACACAGCTCCAACAAAGAAAATAATGATAGTACAATAACAATGCTATACAGGGACAAATAATTTTTCTTTAATTCTAATAGCAATATAACAGATAAAGAAAGATATTGCACTTAAATGAGTCAGTTGCATTCAACAAGTGTTTGGTAACTTGATACCTAATGCACTGCCACTTAGTGCAGCTAAAGTTAGCAATGGTAATCCCAATCCAAAGATGCACAAAGAAATGGGAGCCGCAGCATTGTTGATCTTTAGCCTGACCCTGATGCACACTTCAATTAAGTAGTTTTACCATCTGTGTAATTAGGGAAGTAGCCAGGCCTGGATTAACCAAGACAGAGTACAAAAGCAACTTGTCTGTGCAGAAACTGTCAGCAGTACTAAATAATATGCAGAAACTCATTGTAGTTTAAATGACAAGAACAACGGGAAGGATTCTCTTTATAAAATGATCTACGTCCCTCACAATTCTGTTCCATGATGTCTCATGGATGATGCGGGTAAGGCAAACGATGGAGAAGCAGTACATTCCCTTCTCTTTAACATCAACAGAAACAAAAGCTTCACTTAATTGTCCAACAAAATGAAATATGGTGAAGTCATCCTATCTCTGCGCTCTTGCTTGCATGATACGTGTCAAAGAAAAAGGAAATGAAAAACAAAGAGATATGACGATATAGCTAACATTACCCCAGGAAGCTGGCCAGCAAGAAGTCCTAAAAACCCTGTTGTCCCGACCACTGTAAAAAGAAATGCTGCCTGTACAACTGAAAGATATCAAATACATGAACAATAATTTGAAATTAATGTTTTAACCATTCAAAAAGTGGGATTCATGTCGAAATTCGAATGCAAATTTTGTCATCAAAGTTGCAATCAGCTTATAAGATCAGAAGTATAAGAAAGAACGGTCTAATTAGATACAGACATCTAACTTATATTAGTACAACTTATCAAGTTGAGTTTCTGGTTAGGACTTTAAATGTCAAATTTTGGAAAAGGGCTGCACTGTGAGAGCTTCTTAGCCTATTGACAGTCCAATATCAGAAGTGATACTGGTACAAGTTGAACGCTTGACAATTTTGGGCAACTGTCCAACACCATCAGGTACTCAGAACTGGAAGGTGAATGTGGTGATACTTACATCATTTCTGACACTTGGAATTGCAAGAGTTTCCGCATTTTTAATTCCAAGGGAGGTCAGCTCCCGAAGAGATGTCTGATGCAAAGAAAGTCAAGCCTTTCATTTTCTGACCAAGTAAACATGTAACCAAATATTCACAGCATTGAACAAATCTATGATATACGTGTACATGTATGCATGCGTTTGCAGGCTAATATTTTGAGTGGCACTTTCCCACAACTTCAGACTTGATATGGAGACTGACCGTACGACGTGAGACATACGGCTGAGAACTCCATTTCTTAGCCCATCCAACTTCGCTTAGCTGATCAAGTGCCTCTTTAACGGCATCGCTGTCTTTCTGTGGCAAATATATAGCTGTCAATAACCTAATTACTTGTCAACAACAAAAGGACTTGCAATTCAAACAAACATATGACTTCATCATGTTAATGGTGACATATCTATTCAAAGAAAGGATTTCATACATGATTAGTTTTCATTTAGATCACAGAACAAAACATGAAAAGGCAAGGAACATTCCAAAATTTGCTTAACATCGAGGGTTGGCTTCTTGTTTACTTTACGAAAAAGAAATGATTTTTAATAAGTAGCAAAGAAAAGACCCACAACACTAACGTCCTCCAAATGCACGAAAGATTCCATATTGGCACAGTTTTAACTGCAACATTTCAGGGCCCATTGAATGAAGCAAGATAAAATTTTCCTTTCCTCCTTCAAATGGCTCCATTCAACATTGTTACAGTAGTTCATTCAGCAACCATCATTCATTTTTGAACAATAAATTTCAGAGGCTACATGCAAATGACATGTAAGTAATTAAAAAACTTAAAACAAGAAATCAAACAGTCAGTTGGTTTCACTCAAAGGGAAAGGCAGAGAAGAACCTCGGAAATAGCGGATTCAAGGGTCTTGAGATCAACATCAGGAGCAGCAGAAGAAGATGATGCTCTTACTTGCAGGTCTCTCCTGGGACTTAGCTTGAAACACTTTCCGGACTGCTTAAAGTAATAATGATATTGAAATGAAAGCTTTGAGTTTGACAGAGATGCCATCGTATTCATACTCAATAATAATAATATAGTCTTTGTTGTCGTCTTTTCTTTCTTCCTTGTTTTTGGGTTTCACCTTGAGAGCTGAGAAATGAAAGAAATTTGCTGCAATGGACTTCCAAGAGTGGATAAGGTTCGCGGGGCTCTGGCGCCATGAGCCGTTTGTTTTGCACCACGTTGGCTTCATAACAAAATTTTAAAAATAAAAATAATAAAATAACAGCCAATTAATAATTTAGTTTATGGCCCTTGGGTTGGTTTAGGTTAGGTCCATCAGAGCTGAATCTCTATGGGTCTTCGGCCGCTCTTGGCCCAGTTTCAGCTATGGTTTAAGTCTAACCCAAACTTTAAACTATTGGGCCCTGCATTTAGGCCCAAATTTCGTTATAACGCTTGAGTTTTATACTTTTAGTAATATTTTATTTAAATTAGTATATGAAGAAAAATTAGGACAAAGTTTCATCTTCAACTAATATCACTTAATGTTCTGTACAGATAATTTTTTTATTAATTATTTACATATTATTGATTTGAGCTATAACAATATATCAATTTTTATTTTTATTTCATACTACTTTTTAACAAGCAATAATTATTCATGAACTTATCTTAAACAACCATGCCAGATCTTTCTAATTAAATAAAAGAGAAGTAATCAGTGTTTTTAATATTGAAGGGAGAGAGGACAACGTGGTTTTAATCATAGATGGCATTTTTTGGAAGATTAATTACTTTGGCGAATTTAATTGTAAATTAAAATGTGATTTTCAAAATCTATACAAATTATATATTTTTTTATTTACGATTAAAACCAGTAGGACATATATAATTAATTAGAGGACGACCAAAATAGCTAAACCTAATTAACAAGGGCATGGCATTCTCTCTCTATACATATATACAACGTTTCAAACGAAAATTTATGAAAAAAAACTCCAGTTATGAACAAGATAGGAATTGGGGCTAGTCATAAAAGGCATCGCCTCAAGCCATGACTATACACACACACACACACGAGAAGGGAGAAAAAATTAGAATCTTAAATCTCAATCCTAATGAAAAAGATTACAATCGTTAGGCAGACTACATTCAAGAGAAGAGCATTTCTATAGTTTAGTGATATATTTTTGAATCAGAAAGACCACACATATGCTTGAAACCGTTGGCCATAGATCTGCTCGGATGTTTTAAGTTTATTTAATGTGAAAGAGATCATTGGGTAAACAAGATGAGAAAGAATTAGGATATTTCATTTTATAAGAAGAAGCTGAACCTACCTTTTAGTGTTGCCTCTCTACTCTAGAAAGCAGAAGTTATATATGTGTCAAATAGGATGTTAAAAAGTAGTTTTTAGCTTCTGTGAAAATGGAAAATCGGTTTCTGTGTGCTAAAAGCTGAAACTCCAAATTGGAGTTTAAATATGTCACACGGTAAATATGTCAGTTTTTTTGTTGCTTGGAATTTCGATTTTCACTGGAAATAGTAAAATTGAGGTTTGGAAGATGTGTTTTTTTTTTATTATTATTATTATTATTATTGTTATTTGGTCTATATGGTTGATTCATAATGATGTGATTTTTAATGGGAAGGTTTGGTATTTAGTGTAGACTTTTGAGCTTGTTAAAGTTAAAGTTGCATGTTGTTGCATGGTGTTGCATGGTGGGCTAACACTAGGTTGGATATTGATAGTGCCTCTTTTGATGATATTTTTAGATGTCCACAACTTGTAAATTCTATTAATAATAGAACTAAGAAGCCTAGGAAGATGGTTGAGTGGAACAAAACTTAAGCCTGGTCCATTGAAATTTAATGTGAATGGGACTGTGAGAGATAATATGGGGGAGTTTGCTATTGGAAGAGTTCATAGGAATGATCAGGGTAGAATTTTGGTCACTTTTTCTAAGATTATTGGTGTGGGGGATGCAAATCAAGTGGAGTTATTTGCTATTAAAGAAGCTTTATTGATTTTTGTAGCTTCTAGACGGGTAAGTTCTTGCGCTTTGATCATTGAAAGTGACTCAGTAACAGCAGTTTAATGGTCCAATTGTCTGTCTGTTGTTCCTTGAAAAACAAGGAAACAGGTTCTCCATGTTATACATTTGAAGAAAGCTTTAAAAGATTTGAAAATACGTCATATTTTAAGATTAGTAAATGATATTGCGGACAATCTTGCCAAAACTGGTCTATGCCGAGAGGGTGATTTGTTGATGTTTCATAATGTATGAATCTGATTTGTTAGCTGTTTTTGATGATACATTGATTATTATGGCAAATTCTACAGTAAGGTCATTATTTTTGACCTTACTGTAAGGTCAAGCAATGAATACCGTTCAATTTAAAAGATTAAATTATAACCATTGATTTAAAACTAATAAAGAAACCTGTAAACCAGTTCAACAGGTTAGTAAAAAAATAAAATTAAAGAAAATTAAAAAATCAAGAGAGATGAAAACTCCTTCTGATAGAGGAGTCAAGAGAGATGAGGTCTCTCCTCAAAAGACTGTATTTTCTCTTAATGGAGGAATTTTTTTTTAATTATTTTATTGTGAGTTTCTTGGCCAACTTTTTTTTCCTTCACCCTCAATTAACATGGCAATTTTCTAGTGTGCTTTATAATGCTTGTGAAGACCATCTCCAACGTCAGGCAGAAAACTCCCTTGGTGGGGGAGAGTCATCTTTAATGGACTCTACAGTGACATAACAGAAGTTGGCTTTGGTATAGTATCTTGATCTGCAAACTATTTGACAAAGGATGGGCTTGATGTTGTAGAGCTAGAACAGCAAAATTGTCCAGTTATTGAAGGTGAATATGAGAGTCCTCCACCTCCAACCTCTGGCAGAAAACTCCTTTAGTGGGGAAAACTCCTTCTTTTGGTGGACTTTTTTTTAGGGTTTTAATAGAAAACCATTCATTTGCTTTACTTTTATTCGAAATTGATATGAAAAAACCTTTACGTAAAACTATAAGAATTGACGTAAAAATTTTTAAAAATATAATAATTAAATTTTAAATCTTAATGTAAATGTGTGAGAGTTAACGTAACAAGTCAATTAAATAAAAATAATCTTAATTTAATAAAAAATAAATATTTAAGTTTATATTCTCGGATTAAAAGTATTTAACGGTGTACAAATTTTAATTTTTAAATAACGAATAATAAGGATAAAAATAATTATAATTCAAAGTTGACATGGAAAGTCTTGACGTAAAACTGTAAGAATTAACGTAAAAACTTGTAAAGGTGGAATAACTAAATTTTAAATCTTAACGTAAATGCGTGAGAGTTAACGTAACAAGTCAATTAAATAAAAATAATCTCAAATTAATGAAAAGTGAATATTTAAATTTATATTCTCTCATTAAAAGTATTGAACGGTGTACAAATTTTAATTTTTAAATAACGAATAATGAGGATAAAAATAATTATAATTCAAAGTTGACATAGAAAAGCCTTGATGTAAAACTATAAGAATTGACATAAAAACCTATAAAGGTGGAATAACTAAATGTTAAATCTTAACGTAAATGTGTGAGAGTTAACGTAACAAATCAATTAAGTAAAAATAATTTCAATTTAATGAAAAATGAATATTTAAATTTATATTCTCAAATTAAAAGTATTTAACGGTGTACAAATTTTAATTTTTAAATAACGAATAATAAAGATAAAAATAATTATAATTCAAAGTTGACATAAAAAAGTCTTGACGTAAAACTGTAAGAATTGACGTAAAAACTTGTAAAGGTGGAATAACTAAATTTTAAATCTTAACGTAAATGTGTAAGAGTTAACGTAACAAGTCAATTAAATAAAAATAATCTCAATTTAATAAAAAATAAATATTTAAGTTTATATTTTCGGATTAAAAGTATTTAACGGTGTACAAATTTTAATTTTTAAATAACGAATAATAAGGATAAAAATAATTATAATTCAAAGTTGACATGGAAAAGCCTTGACGTAAAACTGTAAGAATTAACGTAAAAACTTGTAAAGGTGAAATAATTAAATTTTAAATCTTAACGTAAATGCATGAGAGTTAACGTAACAAGTCAATTAAATAAAAATAATCTTAATTTAATAAAAAATAAATATTTAAGTTTATATTCTCGGATTAAAAGTATTTAACAGTGTACAAATTTTAATTTTTAAATAACGAATAATAAGAATAAAAATAATTATAATTCAAAGTTGACATGGAAAAGCCTTGACATAAAACTGTAAGAATTAACGTAAAAACTTGTAAATGTGGAATAACTAAATTTTAAATCTTAACGTAAATGCGTGAGAGTTAACGTAACAAGTCAATTAAATAAAAATAATCTCAATTTAATAAAAAATAAATATTTTAATTTATATTCTCGAATTAAAAGTGTTTAACGGTGTACAAATTTTAATTTTAAACTAACGAATAATAAGGATAAAAATAATTATAATTCAAAGTTAACATGGAAAAGCCTTGACATAAAACTGTAAGAATTAACGTAAAAACTTGTAAAGGTGGAATAACTAAATTTTAAATCTTAACGTAAATGCGTGAGAGTTAACGTAACAAGTCAATTAAGTAAAAACAATTTCAATTTAATGAAAAATGAATATTTAAATTTATATTCTTAAGTTAAAAGTGTTTAACAATTCAAATTTTAATTTTTAAATAACGAATAATAAAAGTAAAAATGATTATAATTCAAAGTTGACATAAAAAAGTTTTGACGTAAAACTGTAAGAATTGACGTAAAAACTTGTAAAGGTGAAATAACTAAATTTTAAATGTTAACATAAATGTGTAAGAGTTAACGTAACAAATCAATTAAATAAAAATAATCTCAATTTAATAAAATAAATATTTAAATTTATATTCTCGGATTAAAAGTGTTTAACGGTGCACAAATTTTAATTTTTAAATAACGAATAATAAGGATAAAATTAATTATAATTCAAAGTTGACATGGAAAAACCTTTACGTAAAACTATAAGAATTAACGTAAAAATTTGTAAAGGTGGAATAACTAAATTTTAAATATTAACGTAAATGTGTAAGAGTTAACGTAACAAGTCAATTAAGTAAAAACAATTTCAATTTAATGAAAAATGAATATTTAAATTTATATTCTTAAGTTAAAAGTGTTTAACAATTCAAATTTTAATTTTTAAATAACGAATAATAAAAGTAAAAATGATTATAATTCAAAGTTGACATAAAAAAGTTTTGACGTAAAACTGTAAGAATTGACGTAAAAACTTGTAAAGGTGAAATAACTAAATTTTAAATGTTAACATAAATGTGTAAGAGTTAACGTAACAAATCAATTAAATAAAAATAATCTCAATTTAATAAAATAAATATTTAAATTTATATTCTCGGATTAAAAGTGTTTAACGGTGCACAAATTTTAATTTTTAAATAACGAATAATAAGGATAAAATTAATTATAATTCAAAGTTGACATGGAAAAACCTTGACGTAAAACTATAAGAATTAACGTAAAAATTTGTAAAGGTGGAATAACTAAATTTTAAATATTAACGTAAATGTGTAAGAGTTAACGTAACAAGTCAATTAAGTAAAAATAATTTTAATTTAATAAAAAATAATTATTTAAATTTATATTCAAAGTTAACATGTAAAAACTTTGACGTAGAACTATAAGCATTTATAGTTATATTATCGGACTAAAAATATGTAATGATATTTAAATTTTTATTTTAAATAAAAAATAATAAAGATAAAGATAATTTTAGTTAAAAGTTACTATTGAAAAGGTTTGGCGTAAAGTTGTAAAAATTAATGTAAAATTTTATAAAAGTAGAGTAAGCAAATTTAAAATCTTAACGTAAATGTATGAGAGTTAATATAATAAGTAATAATAATAATTTTTATTAAATTAATTAATTAAATATAATTTTAATATTAAAAAGAATAATTTTCTTATAGTTTAGAGTAAAAAATAAAATAAAATAAAATTAAAAATTAAATAACTTTTAAAATTAACTAAATAAATTTAAAGATTATCTACATTATTATCCTAAAATAAAAAAATTTAAAAATTATATATATTATTTACCTGTTAACCTGTTAAGCAGGTTTTTATTATTTTTTAAAAATTTTATTTTTTGACCTTACAGTAAAGTTAGACTTACTGTAGCATTCACCATTGATTATGCCTTCTTGAAAGATCGGATGACTCATAGGTACTGCTGACTATTGCTGACTTCTCTAAGTCATTTAGCAGCCGGAATTTTTTACAGGGATTGTTTTGAGAGTTGGCTGATTTTGTATCCATGTGCTTTCACTTAGTTTGGCTATATGTTTTGATTTTCTGGTTTGATAATCATCTGGGAGTTTGTAAAGTTTTTTTTTTTTTTTTTTTCTGTATTGTATTTGGGTCCATGTGGATGAGGTCATTTTGGTTTGGTGAGATATACATGGACATTTGTGTTTTTCTGTCGATTTGATGGTAGAATTTGCTTTCAGCTTAATAAAAGCATATTATCATTTTTCAAAAAAAGAAATTAGAGTCCAGTTCCATGGTGCAATGTACTTGTTGATAGTATACATATATATACCAATATTTTAGAACAAAAGTTGAAGAAAGGCAAGCACACATCTCAATACACACAACGTTCATCTGCACAAGCTTTTAGTGTGAATGCATTGCATATTCTACAAGAAAATGGATGAACCTATATATATATATATATATATATATATCTGTTTGTCCACGGAAGCCGCCTTACATTGAACCTACAACACAAGCTTCGTTTCTTCTTTTACGAATAAAGAGGATCTTTCGTGAATCTATGTATCCCAATAACACGCAATTATATATGAACTAAAAAAAAGGGGAATAAAAAAATTGAATGACGAATAGGACGGAGATAGAGTGGGTCGTCAAACCAAATAGAGCCAAAATGCATGCATGCATCACTCTACTTCTGTCGTTCACCGACGTTTTTGCCAAGAGGAAACATTGCGATGGCTTTAGACTTTTTCAGGATGTCAAGCCTTGAAACAAACGTGGGGCGCATTGGATAGGATTTCTGCATAAAATTACGAAGTAGAAACAAACACCAGCAGTCTGAAATTATTGTTCCATACGTATAAACATCAATTATTCCATTACTATACAAGAGAGAAACTATGGGTGAGGCCATAGAAAACATGTTCAAAACTTCAAACTGGGGTCTCCATTTTCTTAAGGGGCCTTGAAAACGGTGGACTCTACAGTTAATATTTCTATATATTTTCCACGATGGTGTAATTTTTTAAGTGAGGTCGACCATCTTGTCGGGGCAGTGAGGACAAGCGAAAGAAATCCTGGGTTCTTGAAAGTAATGTCCATTGGAAGATTCTTGGAAGGTTACTTAGAACTGTACAGAACTAAGGATTGAAAATATTAAGAATGGGGAAAACTAGGGTATGCCTTTGTTTGCTTCCTTGTGGCGGACAAATATTCTTTGTTTGCAATTAATTTGACTTAATTTATAATCTCCTTTTGACTTGCCTTTATCGCTGGGAGGATTTTTAAATTCCTTTCATTGGATTTGATTAGCTAAATATTATTGCACGGTTACATAAAGGTTAAACCCTAAGAGAGAGAGAGAAGATATATATATATATATATTAAGGACATTCACATCGACATAGCACGTGATAAAAGTGACAGAGAAGGAAACAACTCCGCCTGCCCAACGCATGTGGGCTGTAAATGCATAGTTCATGAAAAACCAACGACTCCTGGTTTGGGGAACTAGAACAAAGATTGACCATTAGGCTAGTTGCAATTGCTTGACCAAATTGCCTTCAAATCTTGCAATTAATTATGGTGGGATTGCACGATTGAGATCTCATAGTTTCCAATGTCATTGAATTTTACTCAATTAAACAATCAATGATAAGAGAAATCAATTGAATTTAATATAATCATTTGATCATGACATTGTAAGAAACAATTAAATGTTTTACCACTACTTTACAACCATGACTTGAGTTGAAACTAGTTTCTTTTAGTATAATCCATATTTTCCATTTTCTTTCTTCGGATGTTGTGTTTACTTTCTTAACATTGAAGTTAAGACACTTTAATATATTTCTCATTAGCAATATTTATATTTGTATATATAAATTAAAACATTACATTTATTTATTTCATCACGTTAACGTCATCGGAATAGTTTAGTCCCTACCGACTCTGTTGGGCTTGGCCACTTGCCTCAAACACGATTTGAAATATAGAAGAACATGTCTCTTCTCTTCTGTTTAACGTGGAGCACGCCGATATACCATCAAATCAATGCGCACTGGCTAAATAGTTACACTATCAATTTGGTACGGGTGTTGGTCGTCTGTCTGACATGGATTCCATTTTGACCGCGTCATAAAGAAGGAGTCATTAATTTAATTACCAACCAATGATTACCTTAAACTTTCATCAGTAGCTTCAAATTAATCACCTACTTTTTTTATTCTCTCTTGTAACTCGAATGTTTGCGCCAGTCTTATCTTTACTTCTCATACTTGAATACATGTTGAAGTTTGAACCCATTTACATGAATCCAATTGTCATAAGGAAAAGATTTGGATAAAAATTTAAATGATTAAAGAAATAATTGTCGTCCAAAATCTTTCCTAGTTTGAACAGTTTTAAATAGAAAAACATGTGAATGAAGGATTGGTCGGTGAAGCGTGCATGCTGGCTCTTGGAGGCCTCCCAATGGCAGGTTTAGGTTTAGTTAGCCAACCAAAAAAAAGAGAAAGAAATTGTTACTAGTATTAGGTTTTAAAAAAGAAAAAGAAATGGCACGCACTTCATCTCTGCAGCAATTGGTGGTGACTACTCAGAGCTCTCTCATTTTTAGTCTGCAAACATCTGCGAAGCAATTTGAGCAGAGCATGCAGAAGATTATTGGATAGCTGACATAGGCAGAGGTATCTCCCTCTAATTTGAAAAATCCATCCGCTTGCCAATGAGTTGGCGCAACTCCTGCAAAAAGCAACGCCCCGCAATGACATTTCACACTTAGCACCTACGTAGCTGCTGCTGCCTGCTGTGCTGCTCCTCTCTCACGAGATTACAAAAGAGGGACGCAACTCATGCCAGTAAATAATTGCCATTTTCACGTGCTTTTGTTTGCCTTTCCATCCTCAATTCAGCACACCAATCAAATATTAAATGTACTACTGGGGAGGAGGGTTTTGGCTGCTTATTATTATTAGTACTATTACAGTTTACAAGCCAAAAAACAAAAAAATGGAAAAATATCTAGGTTGTGAACCTACGAAACGCTGGGTGGTAGAAACAGCTTGTATTCATCCACTGACGGTAACATGTATTGAAATGAAAAAAACCACACACCTCTCTCCTAGTTTGAGAATTAGTTTAACCCTTTTTTTAAAAAAAGGAAAAGAAAAGAAGGCAGAAGGAGGACGAAGAGGACGTGGGCGTGATATTATGGTACACTGCGTGCTACTGCCAAGAATCAAGAACAAATCGTACGGTCATCGTTGACGAATCTTTGGATGTGAATTGTGAATCTTTGGTGTCGAGAGAGAGAGAGAGAGAGAGAGAGACCAAACTGACACGCTGCTACTTAGCCTTTGGTTGGTTCAAACCTGATAAACTTTCACATGTTAAGAAAAAATCTTACTCTAGTTGAGTTCATACGTCCTTCCAAGTCAAATGACCATTTACTTAAAGATTTTCTCCATTGGGACAGCTCACCCTACTGTATGTGTCACCCATGGTCATAAATCAATATCGCAATACCCTAATTTCCATTAAGCTGAAGGAATATAATGTCTGTTTGCATATTTCATTCTAGACTGTATTAGAGATGAGAACAACAAAGAGATTACTTAAATAAGTATTATATTTAATTAATTTTATCATTCAAGCTTAGAAAAAAAAAAAGGTAAAGTCCAACAATCATAGAGAACTTATATATGACAAGTTATATGCTTGTATAGCATTACAAGTTTCATGCTCTAGCTTGCAGTCATTACCTTTGCCGTCGGTGGATGATAGCATTTGTTTTTCTTATGGGAGGATAATATCTTTAATAGGGTGAATCTAGTCAAAATAATTAACTTACAAATATTTAACATCTCAACCGACTTATATCTCTATAATGAATAGAGGTGTTTCAAAATCGGATTATTAATCTAAATCTTCAAGTTCAATCTATTTAAATCAAAATTTGGATATATATTTTCAAGTTCAAGCATGACTCGATTAAGCTCAATTATACTATTTTATTAATAAATAATAAATTTTAATTTAAAATATTGATATAATATAATCAAGTAATAATTAAATGGAATAAACGTAATAAATGTAAGATAGACTTTAAAATAAGAGATCCAATGAATCGACTTGATTCGATCCATACAGACCACTAATCATGATTAGTGGTTGCAATGTAGTTAAATATCCTTCTCTTTATATAGATTCAAGATTCACTTTAGAAATAGAAGATTCAATAAACTCGATTCAGCTCAACCCCATAAACACTTATAATCAAAGGCAGAGAAAGATGGGTTAGTAGACCCTGTTATTTCAAAAAATTTAAATTTTTTCTTATTTTTTAAAAATTATATAATTTTATTTTAGAAATATTGAATTTATATTATGACTATTTTATAAATATTATTTTTATCCTCAAACATGAAATCCTACCTCCAACACTACTTCTGGTAGTCATGACTAGCGATGGTGCATTATTTAAATAACCTTCTCTTTAGGTATGTGGTATGTTTAGACGCCCCATGCGATAGATGGTTTTAGTTTTGGCATTCATTTTTAAGTTTCAATGATCAAAAAGAAATATGTATCTATATTTTATGGAGATAAATGAGAAATGTAGCAGTTCAAGATAATACCACCACGCATTCCTCGCTGTGGATTCATCAAAATCTTATGACAACCGTCAACTGTAAATTATAATAAACAAATGCAAATTTAAACGGAAATGAAAGAAACAACTGCATTTCATTTTATATATTTTGAGTGAAAACTGAAAAAACAAAGATAAGAACTGATTATTTTATTCTAAGCAGGGCACGAAAAGAGCATGACGTTCTAAGTCGGTAAGATATTAAGTTATTGATTCCTGCGGATTAAGTTGGGGAGAGGGAGAAGAACCGCTCAAGAGAGTGCTTCATTAGTATTTAATTTAGAAGCCAGAATATATATATATATATATATATACTTATAACAAATAGTTCTAACAGATAAATCATGGAAACTTATCCTACTCATGTAATTAAGATTTATAAATTTACCACGCATCTATTTCGTTCAATTATGACTAAGAAAATCGACGAATTCAAATTTATCATGGGCGGTGTTTAGACATATAACTGAAAAATATATCAATGATTTAGCATTTTCACCTATCAATTCCTTAAATTTGCTTTGTGAAGTCAATTAAAAACTTATCATCCATCGAGAATATCATAAAACTTTGAAAATTCTTTTCTAATTAATCCCAAGTTGGACTAGTTAATCTTTGAGTTCAATTCTTGCCAATTACTCCATTTCCATAAGCAAAGAACAATTGAAATAATAACCAAGTACAATTAGAGAAGAAGGGACAAGAAGAGAGCTGCAAGCAACGACAGAACATAAATTGATCAAGTTCTAAATAAATACAGGAGCCCTCAAAAGCCTTCCCAAAACTGGAGCCCCCTACATGTCACTACCCTTGAAACATTTAAAAACAAAAATTAACACTATACTGAATATACAGTTTCCACATAAATCCAACCTTAGGATAACTTAAGAAAAGCACACCATATATTATATATAAGTCATAATTAAACCCTAAAAAAGGGGAAACTAAAACCCTAACTAGATTATTAGCAGCTACGGCAAGCAGTACCATCTCTTTCCACAGCAAGAGCATGCAAAGGAAACTTCATCTCACATGACAACTTCAAAACCTCGCTCAAATCAACTGGGTGACCAGCCAAATCCTCGACCCAGTTGAAATGATGCACCAACTTGGCCACCCAAAGGTTGACCGTGACGAGCCCAAGGTTCTTCCCAGGGCAAACCCTTCGCCCAGCTCCGAAGGGTGCGAGCCTCAAGTCACTGCCTCTGACGTCCACGTCAGCCTCCAAGAACCTCTCCGGCTTGAACTCGAGTGGCTCTTCCCATACGTGCGGGTCATGTGTTATGGCCCACATGTTCACCATGGCGGTTGTGTTGGCGGGAACCACCATCCCGTTGCTGAGCTGGACGTCCGACGTGGATAGCCTGGCCCACGAAAGGAGTGGCCCCGGGGGGTGGATCCGTAGGGTTTCTTTGACCACCGCCTGAAGGTAAGGTAATTTTGCCACGTCAGAGTCGGTGAGGCTCTTGTTTGTCACGGCACTGTCAATCGCAAGTTGTAGCTTGGCTTGTACTTCCGGGTGCAACACCAACTCAGCCATGACCCACTCGGTTAACAAAGCAGTCGTATCAGTCCCTCTAAAAATCATTTCCTGCATAACGTAACCCCCAGGAACACAAACTCAGTAAGTGAACACGGTCTTAAACATGCAAATAAATTAGAAGAAAAATACTATACATACTAACCCATAAGACAGCAATCATGTCATCTTCTTGGAGTTTCTCTTCACCATCGAGAGAAAGCAAAACATCTACAAAGTCAGCATTATCAGACAGTTTATTGGACTCACTGAGTTGTTGGTGTTGTTCGATGATGCCTTTGACGAGTTTCCTAACTCGGGGAACGAGTTTCAAGCAACGTTGATTGATGCGAAACGGGTCATAAAAATAACTTAGCCATGGCAAATAATCGGACCAGTTAAAAGCTCCCAAGAGTTCAAACCCTTCCTTCACCATATCCCTAAGCTCGTCCAGTTCCTTATTATCTATTTTCTGGTCATATCTTTTGCCAAAAACACTTCCCATAATATTGTTCAAAGCAGCAAACTGAAGGTGTTTTCTTAAGGAAACAAAGCCTTGGAGATTTTGTTCATTTGCTATGTTGCGCAGCATGATTGTGCAGTCTAGTTGGCGACCGGCTTCGTGTGCTATTATGCGCGTTGGTGCAAAGAGGTGGGACGAAGCAATTCTTCTCAAAAGCCGCCAATAGGTTCCATTGGGAGCGAACCCTATAGCTCGGCTGAACATAAGGCTCTTAGCAGACTGCTTGACGGGTCGGTCAGCGAAGTGAGGAGAGGTCAAGATTTCTCGAGCAGTGTGGGGATCAGAAGCTACAACAACAGGGGTGGAACCGAGGCTAAAAGCCATGAGCTGAGTGTTGGTTCGGGTCCAAGCCATGGCGGCAAGAGAACGGTGAGCCAAGCCGCGACTCAAAGTAAAGAGGCTACCAAATATAGGGAGACCCTTAGGACCAGGAATAGGAAGTATGCCTTTTTGGTTCCTTCCATTCTTCCATGCAATTCCACCAACAGTAAAAGCCCATGTAAGAAGAGCAAGAGACAGAAAAGCCATAAAGAGGGAAAATAAAATATACACATCGAGCAGGCTTTTGGATCCAAAAAAAGCTGGAAAAGTAAAAACCCACCAGGTTGTATCTTTTGAAACCAAACCCAACTCCATCTTCAAGGTCAAGGGGGGGAAGAGAACGAAAACAGTAGAGTTACCGGCACAAAAGTCTGGAAGAGAAAGCTTTGTGAAGGATAGACAGAAAAAGGGGCAGTAGATACTATATAAGAATAAGTTGGGTGATTATTATTATTGTTGTTGATTAGGTAAAAAAGATTTGATGTGACAGAACTTATAAAAGGGAAAGTGGAACGAGAGGAGGGGGGAGAGTTTCACTCGTATAAAGGAATCGATGAGAGGGAGAAAGTAGCGTAAATATGTGGTGGGGGTGAGGAGATAGGCTATGGCCTTATATAATGCATGAGTACGGGTTGGGAGGTGGGTTCTGGCGGGCTTAGCTACAGCCTGCAGGAGAGCAGGGAGGGGCATTGAATGCGACCCCTGGATTTCGACGGTGAAAACGGAAAGAAAGACAGAGAGAAATACGGATTGAAAGTGAAATATGATGTGCGGAAATGCTAGGAGGGGGGCACTAACGCTTCTGGTTCAAGTAACGCATCGAGAGCTGTGACGGTTTCATTATGAATTTAATCGCAGCTAGCATGCGATGGATCCACGATCGCCCGCTCCCCATTCTTTTACTAGAGGTACCCATAAGTTAATTGTAACTGTAATGGTGGGAGTAGTAGTTTCACACTTTTTCTGTGAAACGTTGAGGCAATGCTATCTCTATGCTTAACTTCAAAAGAATGGAAGAGACAATTAATTTGGCCATTGAGCCATCCATAGTATGTACATGCGTTCGAGTACTCACAAGGTACAAGGTATAATTAATTAATAAATAAATAAATAACTTATAAATTTTTATTTCTATTGATAGTCCAACAATAAAATATTTTAACATTTTATCCTGCGTAAAACATAATTGTAATTAATTTTTTATTAAAAAATAATACTAGTTTTTTTTAAGTAAAAAACAATACTAGTTTTAACTTATACTATTTAGTAATTACTAGGGATGTTAACGGATCCGGTACCTTATAATTTCGAGATACCCGAACTTTAACTTTATAAAAAATCAATTACCTTAACCCTATTAACTACCCGTTTAATTTTAAAATTACTACCCTAACCCTAACCCTAATACATTCTTACTACCTTATAATTACCCTAACTCGTTTAAATACTCGATTAAATAAAAAAATTATTAAAATATTCTTCATGAGTACCCAATTACCCAATTAACTTTTCCAATCTCAACTTCTCTTTAGATTTATATGTTATATGTTTATATAAATAAATGTATATATACTGTAATTAATAATTTTATGAATTATAATTTTTACAATGTTAATACAAAATAAAAAGTAAATATATTTATATTTAAAGTACATAATATATACACACATGCATTTATAAAAGTATTAATGTCATCATATTAATAATTAGAGTAACCATACTTAAACATAAATAACAATCTTAAAATTGTTTAAACATAATATTCAAATTATTTAAACATAATTAACAATCTAATAATTTTTTAATTTAAATATATTAATGTCATCATATTAATAATTAGAGTAACCGTACTTTTCATATATTTGTTAGTTTTTAACAACAACAAAAATTACTTGTAAAGTTGATAAAAATTGTAAATTTTTAATTTAATTATTAAAATAATAATAAAATATTTATAAATAGTAATCGGGTTCGGGTAACGGGTACCCAAGGGGTAGTACCTTAACCCTACTCTATTAAAATTCAGGTAGTGAATCACTACTCTAACCCTACCCGAACCCTTTTATGGAGTACCTTAATCTTGTATAACCGGGTCGGGTACCTGCGGGTATCCTATAATAGGGCACCCGTTGACATTCCTAGTAATTACCACTACCTCACTATGAATATTGTCATATGATGTCTCCATATTACCAAATAAATTCAATTCTCTTAAATTTTGAATCATATTAAATTTATTAATATTCTTCTGTCTAATTATCACGTTATACAAACAAAGAGACAATTAGAATTTGTTTATTTAGATAAGTTCTAAATTTATCACTTTATCTAAAGTGATGTATTAAATTTATTAATCCATCTTTGAATAGGAGTAATATTATCATCAAATTTTTTAATTTAGTTCAAAAATGAGTTCAAAAATTTTGTAAAATCCTCTTACAGAATGTTCTTTTATCATAATTTTTTTTATCAAATTTGAATCAAATTAAAAAAATAAAATGGAAAAATTACATTTATTCAAAGATGAATAATAGTTTTATTGCAGTTTCAATTCTTTGATACATACAACTATCCAAGGATTTAAGTCACTTTTCTTTTTCTTAATGATTTGTATTAAAGTAAAAACAAAGTTATAAAAACTATATTATAATTGGAACAATTGATTGCATGGTAATTAATTAACGGAACACACCTTTGAATTGAAGAGTCTATCTTCTTATAATTTGTTACATTATCCATTTCTTTTCTTAGCAAATGAAGGATAAATAATCTCTAAGAACACATGAACATTCGAATCCTATCTAGACTATATAAGAACTAATTCTCCTTGGACTGGCTCTTTGTTCATTTTCTGTTGGATCCCTAGCTTGACCTTTCAACTGAACTTCATAAAAGAAAAAACTCAACCCTCGACTTTTTCTGATGTTTTTATTTAAAAAAAAAAGTTGTAATTAATGTATATTAAAAGAAAAAATATAGTTTAAGTAACTTTAACAATGTCTATAATATATAAAATTTATTAACTCAAGTCATTTACTTGCATAGGGCAGTAATGAAAGTTTCTGCAATTTTACTAGTCTTAATTTAAATTGACTTAAACTCAATTCCTGTACATTGAAGTAATTCTCAACGGTTTGTTTTGCATAAAATCTATTTGTGAGTTGCCACGTGCCTACCTTGGCCTGACACATGACATCATTTATAATTGTCTAACATAATATCAAAAAAATTCTTTAAATCATTTAAAAAAGTTTAAATAAATCATTATCTTTTATTACCTTTAATTTTTATATTTTAAATTAAATATATTTTTATATTTTATTTTAAATTAAATATATTTTACAAAAAATAATTAATTTAATTAAAATATTATTTATTATTTTATAATACATAATATTAATATAATATATTCATGTTATATTGATATATTATTATTAATAAAATAATATATTAATTTAAAAATTATAATATTATCACATAATTTTTTTATTTATTAAATTAATATAATATTATTAACATATAAAATAATATATAATATTTGAATTATTGATAATTTATTTATTTAATTTAAAATAAAAATATATAAATTTAATAAAAACACTAAAAGCAAGCTTTTAACGGTGAATCTATGGCTTTTGGGTGAACATAACATATCAGAATATAAGAGAGCGATATAAGAGACCGCGGCAGAGAATACAAAGTACGAAGAGAGAGAGATTCGGGAGAGTAAGGGTTGTGCGAGAGGAAGGGATTAGAGAGAGAGAGTGTGGGGAAGGAGCAGGTGATTAGATCAGAGATCAATGGAGAGGGTAGGAAGGAAGGAGGGAAAAGCAGAATCTTTTTAAGAAAACAGAACAAAAATCAAAGACTCCAACCCACCATAAATTCTAAAACCAAAACTATAAACCAAACTGATTATTAAAAAACCATATTTAACTAAACTTTTCATCCAACAAATCACAACAGAAAAACCGATTTTTCATCCCAAAAATCAACCATTAGCCAGCCGAGGTAGAAATCCTTGGGTAGTGAGAGGAAAGGAAAGAGGAAGGGAAACAGAAGAAAAAAGAGAAAGAAAGGAGAAGAGACAGAAAACAAATCAGAGAAATCAAAGAGAAAAAGGGCTCAGTTCTCAGAGAGAGAGAGAAAGAGCAGAGGAGTTTTTTTCCTCAAAGATTTTCCAAAAGTACTTCAAAACCCCAAGAAAAAAAGTTGAGAACATGGTTGATAGATGGTTCGGGCTGACCCGTTGATGGTTTGCGCTGTAATTGGCGGCGACATTGCTGGTGGAGAGTGGGAAGGGTGATGGGAGAGCGTCTTCTGAACGAGAAAAGCAAAAGAACAAATTAAATATATGATTAAATAATATATTTAAAATGTCTAATTATTATAAATGATAAAATCATTTATGATATTTTAAATAAAAAGCATTATCAATCAGTTATTAATTTCATGATAATAAATAAAATATTATATAAATATTCTTAATATAAATGTGAAAATTGATTTTTATATGGTAAATAAAGTATGCTTATTCAAATAAACACTTAACTAAATAAACTATCAAAATTATTAATTATATATTGTATAATTAATGAAATCATATATTGGTTTTAAATAAAAAATTATCAAACAACTACTTATTTCATGATAATAAATTAATTATAATACAAATGTTAAATTTGATTTCTAACATTATTCTTTATATATTTTCTCTTCTAACGAAAGTAAAAAAGAGTATAACCTTAAAATAATACACTTAAATGCAAATAAAATAAATCAGTTATGACATGATATATATTTATTTTATGAGAAATGACATTTAATGCATGAGAAGTATATTCATGCTTAAATTTTATCTTTTTAAAATATAATTTTGTGAGGAGCAAGAGGGTGTTGGTAGACATAGAAACAGCTGGCTGGCAGAAGCAGGAGAAGAGAGAGGGGCGTGGGGTGCTCGCATCTCGAGGCAGGGATGGTGATCGGAGAGAGGTAAACCCGTGAGATGTCTCCGGCACAGTCATGGATCTGAAGGCGCACGCAAAGACATTAAATTCCAAAGTACGAAAGTACAACCTACCTATGCTTGGAAAGTTCTACAAAGCTGTCAAAGATATTTCATGAATTAATTAATGAATCATTGTCAGAGTCAACTACACTACACAACACTGAATCCTTCTATTTCTTTTTCTTTGTTGGGAAAAAAACAGTAACATGAAATTGTTTCACAAATATCTACCAATCATGTCCCAAAAAGACAAATTTTAGCTAGTACAATTTCAGTTATGGGGGGAGGGTTGGTAATGTCACGTGGTATAAAGACCCAACAAATTGCAGAAATTTCAAGTTTGTTTAGCTAGAATGGATGCCTAATAAGACTTGCTAGCCATAATAACGACACAACAGATAGCAGGAACATTAATTTTTTAGAGAGAATTTTGCCATAAATATGAAGACCAGTTTCCTCTGATAATGTTGGGGAAATCAAACAAAGTAATGAAAAGTTTGAGAAAGACAAAGAATAAGTTGCTGTGGCGAAATTTATTGCTTGGCTACTGGTACAGTTCTTGACTTCATCTTTGATGGTTGTTGATGGCTCTTGTCTTTAATTTTGAAAGGGCTTATTTATGGGCTAAATTGGGCTTCAAACTTATTTTTCCTGCAATAAAACAATGATATTACAAGCAAAACAAATGTGCAATGGAGGTGAAAACGCTGATGAGGGATTGTATGGATGATCAATAATGGCCGTAAGTTTGCCTTTTCCATGGGATGTATCTGCATAAATTCTGCTTCTTATGACTTCAGTCGTACGGTTGAGATTATATATGCCTAATTGAAGCCAATGAATGAGCATTTGGAGGGCTAAGTGTAAAACAATTTCCCTGCATCACACCTAGGCCTGTCAATATGGGCTGGCCTGGCCCAGCCCGGCCCTGGCCCCTGTAGGCTGAAGAAATATGGGTTGGGTTGGGTCAGCTCATTTTTTAAATGGGTTGGCAAAATCCCAACCCAGCCCACCCCTTACCAGCACATGGGTTGGGCTGGGCCAGTCCACTTTTTTGTAAAATTTTTTTTTTATATGTTTTCTTAACAAACTCCCTATCAATAAATTGTTTCATAATTTAATTCATAGATTGAATAATAAAAACATGTTAAAAGAAATAAATTATACCAAACATAAATAAGAAAATAAATTACACTAAACATAAATAAAATTTCAATCATTAACGTAAATTACAATCCCATCAATATAAGTACATAACTAAATAAATAGAAACTTCAAGATTCATTTATGTCCTCCTCAATCCTCATCCTCCAACAAAACATTTGAATCTTGTTTGGACAGCAACGATATCTCAAGGTCTGAATCATTGTCATTTAATATTTATTGTCATAAAAGAAAAAAAAATAATGAGTTTCAATCTTAACTAAATTATTAATTTTACAAGTAAAAATTAAAGATATTGAAATATATAAAATAAACAATACCATCGGTAGCCAAAGAAAAACCATGCAACCAATTTTTCGTGCAAACAAGCATCTGAACATTCCCATGGCGGAGGGAACTTCTAAATTTGGTGAAAACATGACCACCAATACTAAAAGCAGACTCTGATGCTACTGTAGTAATCGGAATGCTCAACACATCCCGTGCCATAATAGAAAGATTAGGAAAGCGCTTAGTATTATCCTTCCAATAACTAAGCACATCCAAGTCGTTAAACACTTCATACTCCAGCTTTGCCTCATCTAAATAAACATCCAACTTAGACTTTCCAGCGATAGAAATTGTTTCATTTTGAAACATTTTGAACTCCTACAATTTTTAAATGCATAAACAAAAAAAAACAATTATCAAAATATAAGAAAAATAACATAAATTCTCATATAATAAAATGTTAGAAAGATATAAAACTTACATTAAAGATCCTTGATCCTTTAGATTTAGTTTCCCTTCCGATTTGCTTAGACAAATTACTCATTGAATGAGAAGAAATACTTGATGATGCACAAGTGTTGCTTGCATATTCTTCAAAGAGCTTGTACAACTTTGTCTTCACATCTTCTAACTTTCCATGACAAGTACAAGTATCAATCTTAGAATAACAAAATTTTAAGAAATCAAGCTTCAACCTTGGGTCAAGAATAGCTCCAAATGCAAGCACTACACTATAATCCTTCCAATACTTGTCAAATTTCATTTTCATCCTTCGAGACATATCTTTGATAATCTCATTTTCACTTTGCAATTTCTCATTTAAAATGGATTCAATTTTCCACACTTGCATGAAATACAAATTGGAAGTTGGATAAGATGAACCGGATATCAAGTTTGTGGTCTCATAAAAAGGCTCCAAGAATTCACAAATTATCATTGCTTTCCCCCATTTCTCATCTGATGGATTATATTTATAAGTTCTATCAACAAATTGGAGACTAGCAAAAGCTTTTTGATATTTGATTGCACTTTCAAGCATCAAATATGTTGAATTCCATCTAGTTGACACATCTAAATGCAACCCAACACTTACATCAATGCCAACTTGTTGAACACATTCTTGAAATTTTTTCATCCTCCCATCCGATGCCTTTACATATTTCACACTCTCTCTAATTTTAAATAATGCTTCATTGACTACTTTCAAACCCTCTTGAATAATAAGATTTAATATATGTGCACAACAACGCACATGAAAAAATTCACCACCACAAATCAAGCTATTTTGCAAATGAATGTGACCTTTTAAAACAGCTTGCATGTTATCATTAGCAGAAGCATTATCTAAAGTAAGAGAGAAAACTTTTTTATCTATTCCCCATTCTTTCAAACAATCAAACACAGTGACAGCTAATTCAACTCCAGTGTGTGGAGGAGGCATACGACAAAAGTTAAGCAACTTGCTACATAACTTTCAATTTTCATTTACAAAATGAGCAGTCAAACAAATATAACCCTTAGAAGTAGATGCAGTCCATACATCAGAAGTTAAACAAATTCTATTTGGTACCTGGATCATAGCTTGTTTAAGTTTCTCTTTCTCTCTCAAATGAATCTTCTGGACATCAGAGACAGCAGTGTTTCTAGAATGCATCACCACATCTGGATTTACATACTGCGCCCAAGCTATAATCTTATCATATTCAACAAAGGCATAAAGCAAGTCATGCTTAATTATAGCTTCAGCAAGCATATCACGTGAAATCCTAGGATCAAATTTTCTAACCCTTACTTTCCCTTCATGATCCATAAGCATTTTATGTGGATTAAAATATGAAATAAATTTACAAGCATAAATGTGACGACGCAAATGTGAAGTGCCATAATTAGAGTCACCAGGTTTAGGACCAACCTTATACTCCATTTTACAGCCATTACAAGTTGCCCTTTCTATTCCATCTTCTTTTTTTCCTATTCTAGTGAAATAACTCCAAACATTTGAAGTTTATTTTTTCGATCTCTTACTCAATTGCTCAGATTCAGATATATGGGAATAAGAGGGAATTTCATCATCATTCAAAATTGTCACATCATCATCCAAATTTTCACAATTTTCAGTTGATTGATCCATCATCAAACCCTTCAAATAACATAAACATAAATAATAAATATTAAAAATTTACATCAATGAATAACAATATTTATTTATATATGATAAAACATAGCATTATTATTTAATTACAAATACAAATAATAAAAATAAACTTTCTTCTTTAATCATTGAACTAATAACTTTTAATTTCAAAAATAATTAAAGAGACCCATGGTTGCTAGTTGCTAAAGATAATATCTAAGCAGACCAAGGCACACTACATGTTGGTTGCATCCTGGAGGCTTTTGTTAATTCTCTGTTAATGCTTTGATATGAATTAAGCCTAAGAGATATACGTAGATATTTATAAAGTGATAGTACCTAGAACATATTATTGAGCATATTAAAGTGCATTTTGCTTCATGACATTTAAATTCTAAAAGTTTCTTTATGCTTTGTTTTTTGTCAACTCTACCCATAAAAATTTTTTGAAAAAAAAACAATTGCTAGCTACATAAAAGAGAGAGGGAGAGATGGTTTCACTTAAGCTCCAGAAGCAGCTCTCTGCGAGCATCCTAAAGTGTGGAAAAGGAAAAGTTTGGCTTGATCCAAATGAAGTCAACGAAATCTCCATGGCCAACTCACTGCAAAAGCTTCCAAACAATATATTCGAACGCAGTTACCCACTTAGAGAATTTGACTTGCAAAAGAGAATCCATTCTCTTTTTTGCAAGGCTGCAGAGTTGTGTATTGTTGGATTAACTGCTGGAGCAGTGCAAGGTTCTTTGTCAAATTTCTTGGCCAGTAAAAAGAAGGAAAAGTTATCTGTGACAATTCCGTCTGTGAGTACTAACGCACTTGGTTATGGTGCTTTCCTTGGACTCTATGCTAACCTTAGATATCAGCTTTTGTGTGGGTTCGATCAAGCAATGGTCAACCATTTTGATGTCATTGGAGTAGCATTGTTCTTCAGCACAGCTTTAAGGGTTTTAAATGTTCAATTGGGAGAGAGATCAAGGTTGGCTTGGCTAGGCATTGAGGCAGATCCACTGGTTCAGTCAGATGCCCTCTTGAAGGCTTACAACAGACCGTCTGATGATGGGACTAGGTCATCCTCTAAATGGTTTATATCCAAGAATGCCTTCGTTTTTGGTCTTGGACTCCTTGGCATCGAACAAGGAAATGCCGATTCTGCTGTTGATGGGTGATTGGAGCTCCAAAGGCACGGAGAAAGAGGATTGTCCGGAAGAAGGTAACTGCAAGTTCTGTGTAGACAATTGACATAGTTACCATTGCCATCCAATTTTGTTGCCTAATAGAGAGAATCTGATACAAAAAGACCCTCAACAAGGTGTGGACTTGCTGTGATTTTTACCTAGTACTGGCTGCTGGCTAAAGGATCACCTCATGGCACCAGCACGTTAACTGTAACATGAAGATTATTTTGGAGAAGAGTTCATGACTGCTTCTACTTGTTCCGATTTGATGTTAAATATTTGTTCTATTCAATGAAGTGCTACACTTCTAAGTCGAAAAAAAAAAAAAAAACTCCTGCCAGAACATAAGGAAGATGGTTAAAGATGGTTTTATCATCAGGAAGACAACCAAGATTCACTCTCGTTCACGTGCCCGTCGCATGAAGGAAGCCAAGGCCCAAGAGATGATGTTGTCTGACCAGTTTGAAGCTAAGAAAGCTAAAAATAAGGCAAGCAGGGAAAGAAAAATTGCTATGAGGGAGGAGCGTTTGGCCTAGGGACCTGGAGGAGATAAGCCAGTAGCAGCAGCACCTACCACTGCATCTCAACAAGCGAATGTTTCCTGATTTTGTTCCAAGTTTACTGGTTCTATCGTTTGTTTGATTATATTATGACAAATTTATTTAAAAAAAATTTTTTTGAAAAGTAAAAAGCAAACAATGGTAGAAATAAAGCAAACACAAAATTAGCATGCTCAATTTACAAGATCAAGAAAGGGCAGCAGGCTAGCAGCAAAGCCAACAACTCAACCAAAAACAAGATTACAAGAGAAATCGATCAACAAAAAGAAAAAGTAGATAATGATGCCTGGCTTAGCAAAAATTACCTCGGCAGCTTGCAAGTTAACGGTGTCACGATAGACCGGTAGTGAGTTGCAGTTGCAGCAGCCAGCAGCAATTGGAAGAGCCGAAGAAGAAAAGGTAGAGAATGGGGCAAAGCAGTCGGTCGGTAAGGGTAAAGTGAAAAACATAAAAGGTGTAAAAGGAAGGTTGACTGTTGACGGGCTGATGGATTGAGTAGGAAGAAGAAATAAGTGCCGGACCAGGTGGAGTGGGCCAGCTGCCCAGTTAAATGCCTGGATCAATAAAAAAAATTAAAAAATTTTTGGCCCGGTGGGTTGGCTCGGTCCAGCCCACCATAACCCACATTTAAATGGGTTGGCCCATCTAGCCCAGTTCAAATATGAGTTGAAAAAAATTCAACCCAATCCATTTCATTTTTAATAAAATATGGGCTGATTTTATGGGCCAGGCCCATATTGACAGGTCTAATCACACCTATGTAGTGCATGCAGTAATACTAGAGGAATTAGTGAGCGAAATGATTGATTCTGAGCCGTCGGCATGCGGTATTGTGAGTGTGAAAAGGAGCTTCCGATCCATACAACTTGCTGTACCCAAGGACCTTTGAAAATTGGACTTTAGGCTTGGTCGAAGTTGGATGGATTGGTCCTTATCTTAGTGAGATTGCTCGGAGGCTTTAAGGACCTTTGAAAATTGGACTTTAGGCTTATTTGAAGTTGACCCAATGTTGTTGCTAAAATGGTCTGGCATAGCTTCGGCTTCGGTGTAATGTTGGCCCATGTATTGCTAAGGTAGGTCCTTAAGTCTTCGGCCTCTCTTGATTTGGGCTTTGTTTGTCGTAATGGTCCCTATGTCCCTAACAAGTAATCAATGGGAATTTTGTTGTTGCTTAATGAATAAATTATCAAATCAATATAAAAAAATTTAGACGAGAATCACAGTTGACAAAAACATGAACTTGAAGATCAAAAAATGTCAGCAAATTATCAAATCAATTTTCATCAAAACAAAACCTTCCGCTTCCTTGATTTAATTCAGTTTAACAGTCTCTTTTCAGTTCAACAATGGCTTCCTGAGTACTATAATTATTGAGCCAAAAGCCAGGACACCAACTGACAGCTAAAAGTTATATCACTCTCCCAAACTATAGTAATCTCTACCTATCAAAATTCCCAACTGCCCACCCATCACCCATGTCCACCAGCACCACCGTGGAGCCATCGCCGCCCCCGCCGCTTATCCCATCCCTGCCAGACGACGTGGCTTTGAACATCATAGCTCGAGTCCCAAGATGCTACCACCCAATTCTTTCATTAGTCTCAAAATCAATGAGATCCCTCATTTCTTCCCCTCTCCTTTACACCACTCGTACCCTCCTCAAATCTTCCCAACACGTCCTTTACATCTCTCTCCGCCTCCCCACCAGCCCAGTCCCACGCTTCTACACTCTCTACCAATATCCCACCAAACCAGAAAGTCCCAGAAATATCCTCGTCCCTCTCCCTCTTATCCCTTCCACCTCCCTCGTCGGCTCCGCGTTCGCCGCCCTCGGCCACAAAATCTACGTCCTCGGAGGCTCCAAAGCAGACATCCCTTCTTCACACGTGTGGTCCCTTGACTGCCGGACCCAGACTTGGGAACCAGCTCCAAACATGCATGTTTCCCGCGAGTTTGCCGCCACCGGAGTCGTCGACGGTAAAATTTATGTCATCGGCGGCTGCGTTGTTGATAATTGGGCTCGGTCGAAGAACTGGGCTGAAGTTTACGATCCCAAAACGGGGAAATGGAATGCGATTCCGAGTCCGGTTGAAATCCGGTATAAATGGATGCATGCAAGCGCGGTTATTGATGGGAAAGTTTATGCAATGGCCGATAGACATGGACTTTGCTATGAAGTCAAAAGTGGGAGTTGGGGAACGGTGGACACTGATTTGGATAATGGGTGGAGGGGAAGAGCGTGTGTGATTGATGGGGTTTTGTTTTGTTACGATTATTTGGGGAAAATAAGAGGGTATGATGTGAAGGAAGGGATTTGGAAGGAGTTGAAAGGGTTGGAGGAAGAATTGCCGAGGCTTTTATGTGGTGCAACGATGGCAAATTTGGGAGGGAAGTTGATAGTGGTTTGGGAATCAGAAAATGGAGGTAGCAAGGAAATGGAGATTTGGTGCGCGGAGATTGAGGTGAAGAAGGATGAAGGAGGGGAGTTGTGGGGCAGAACTGAGTGGTCTGATGTTGTTCTTACAGTTCCTACAAGATCTTCCATTGTGCATTGTTTGGCGGTTACATTGTGAGGTTGGATGGAGGATTGTCTGGTAAAGTTTATGGTTTGAATTCTTTGATTTTTGCATTGTCGTAGTAGTAGAGATTTTTTTTCCATAAACCTAATTTTGAGCCCTGGTTATGCAGATTACAGATATGTACTATTCTCTCTGTTGTTAACAGTCATCATGCATTATGAAATTTCATCTAACATTTTAACCTTGTGTAACTAATTTCCGATTAAAATCTGCATATCCAGGCACTCAGTATCACCAATTCTTTTGTTTCCTGAAAAATGGTATATTCATGGCTGCAGCTCATGAGTCATGTGTACCCCCTTCCTCCAATTTCTCTATCAAGACAAAATCCACTCCTTTCTCTTTAGCATGTAGATCAAATATGGTAATAGCTACCCTCTGTGGTTAACATAGGGCTTGTTCTTTTTGTACCTTGACTTGCCACATCTTGAATTTTTACCACTAATATCTACTTTCTGTGAAAAATTAAAGATATTTGGTCAAGACACAAAATGGGATGTCAAGAACATTGTTCTTAAATTGTTGATGGTTATGCTGTTGTTATCTTTGTGCTATGTTGATATTTGAAACATGCATAGTTTATACTTTTTTCTGATATTAAGATGAAAGTGAATTCACAAATTATTGGACCTGGACTAAGAAGGCAGTAAATTTTTCTCAAGCAGTAGTCATTTTTGTCTGATTCTACATGATATCCTGTTGGCAAGGGTTAGGGCTATCTTACTGTTGCAGGAATAACTAGAATAGAAAGAAGATTGGAGGCCTTTCAGTTGATATTTACATCCCTTTTGCCATGTCTCTTCTAATTTTAGGCAGAAATTGGTGAAGTAACGTGGAGTAGTATATTGTTTTACCACCTCTTATTCATGCTACTTCTTGGCAGTTCTATTTCTTAACCTCCTTGCTTACTCTTACTGATTCAAGGTCTGATAATTCAGGAAAAAACCTGTCATTAACAACCACCAAAGAATGAAACTCTTGAAGTGGGACCTATTAATACCATCTTTTTTCCTATTTTTGTCAAATTTTTGCTTGTATTATCTTGGTCATCTTCTAGACTACAGCAACTTTTCAAAATTTTAAAGCTATTTACTTATTACCTTGTTGATAGTTTGCTGGTTGCAATTTTCTTAGTTACCTTTTTGATGCTGTACATTGATGTAACACTGATGTTGTTCTCTTTACCAGGAGGAATATGTGGAGCCAGAGGGAGCAAGCTTCAGATTGAGCCCCACGAATATGATCGTGGCGTTAAGCTGTTATCTCCTTGGAATGTCATCACAATGACCTGCGAAATTGTTTCTCCTTTGGCTCAGGTTACTTTTCTCAAAGCAATTTACAATTGGAAATAACAGTTATTGCCCCGTCTGAGCCATTCAAAATAAAGGGAGTTAACTACTCCTTGTGTGTCTGTTGTACAATGTGACTAGTGATTCCTTGTCGATATTGTTCCTTGCCAACTTATGCTTTGCATATGTTAAAATCTAAGAAAGTTGTAGATGTTTGTCTGTAATGAATTGATGGACGTTGGAACATATGGTAAGTTGTAACATGTTTATGTGCTTATAATTATAATCTTTAATTTCTGTTAGGTCTTTGGTGCTTCATTGTAATTGACTGAACATATGGTATGATGCTAATGGAAAAGCTTGGACCCGGAATTGCCTCGTATCAATGTCTTCTGTTCGGCTCCATCTCTTATTTAATCGGAGCAATGCATGAAATCTGTAACTTTAAGTTCTGATACACAAGTTAATGGTTCATTTAAGGTAGCTTTTAGGCAGCTATGTTAGTAGACAACTCTCACAGATACACTATTTTCATTCCCCAAACTGTAGCAGCCACAAGTCTTTTTACTTTAATTATATGCGTGGAAAGTAGTTACAACCTATAAACATCTCCACTCAATGATTGTATTAAACCAATAAAGAATTGCAATAACTATGATCATCATAAAGGAATTGCTTACAAAACCTATCCTATTTGTACAGGGTAAATGCTGAACAGTTCCTATCATAAAAGCTTAAGTGAATATTATGACTTTTCATGTCATTGTCTCAGAATGCCTCTACATAGAAACTAGTTCTCTTTCTCTACTGACGGGACAAAAGGATGGAAAGAAAACTATTTTCCTTCCCTTTTCCTCTTACCAAACACACCGTTAAGAAGCTGGGGGCCATATGCACGGACTATCCATGAAGATGATTTACATTATTTCATTTGGTAAATGAAACAACTACAACAAGAAAAAAAAGGGAATTTCCAGTTTGTCAATCAGCCAAAAGTCATACAACATTTCACAGAGCCCGGTTTTCACCTGGTTCAAGTTCAGCACGTAAATGATGAAGAATGCCTTTGTCTCAATAAACAATTAAAGATTCGTGGACCGGGCAAACATATACAACTGCATCATCGTTAGCGCAATACATGTGGAATTTCACAACTTAGTTGTGTAAGCAAATGCACTGCATGGTGGCAGTGCTGCCCTAGAAAAACTAGAAACATTTGACATGCGATATATATGCTGCAACTAAAATTAAATTCAAGCACCATATTTAGAGCTTTGTCCAAACTATAATCCTGCAATGGCCATGCCACCTTCTTTCTTTAGGTACCCTTCAATTTGTTCCAATGCCTAACAAGATTGTAAAACCATCAGCCAACATCTTAATTGAATAACAGTAGAGCGAGAGAGAGAGAGAGAGAGAGAGAGAGAAAGACCTCAATTGCAATCTCTGTGGGAGTAAGATCTGATACATCTGTATAACCTAGTTTGCCTGCAATTTCTGAAAAAAATTGGAACAAAATTGGGTTATTAAAGGCAAAATCATAGGCAGGAAAAAAACATAAACACTAGAGCAACATGAGCATGAACATGCCATGTCCAATGAAGATACAAGGGGAATAGGACAGAAAAAAACAAGTAAAGAAAGAAAGCCCATGACATCACACAGTATGTTGTATCTTCAGAAAATGTAAACAAGTTCGAAGAAATGAGCACCAATGCACTCAGTTTCAGAAGATCTTGTCCAGACGTACATGACAATAAAAAAATAAACCATATAAGTGTAAGGCAGGTTCAAGTATACAACCTTCCAAAGAAACCCTTGCATTTGCTTTAGCATAATTTTTACCCCTCTGCTCCAAAAGATAAGACAGACGCTTCAAAGCCTGTAAAAGGGTCAGAATGTCAAAAAACTCAAATGCACTAGAAGAGATGATACCAAGACTAAGCAAGGAATGTAAATAAAATCAGCTATGGACTACCTTTGTATATGGATCGCCAGGTTCATGATGCAAAAGGGGGCGAGAATGGGTACCTACTAAAGCAATTCTCTGTGCCAAGGCTTCCAACGGTACATCTAACCAGACACTAATCCCCTTCTTCTGCATATAGTCCCTGATAACCCAAATAGAGAGTTTCAGACTTTTATAGCTGACACAACAGAAAACCGAGCCCATAGAGGTAGAACCTAAATCAATTAAATTCCTCTGTACCAGTTCTGATCCTCTACAACTGCACCTCCACCGGTAGAAACAACAAGTTGTTTCTTTGAAGAGAGTCCCTGCAATACCTCAGACTGGAAGACAGGAAGAAGAATATAAAAGCTTTTATTCAATTGGAAATGTACACTTAGATTAATTCTACTATCTCCTGACAAACAGACATAAGGTACAATTGGTACTGTTTCCTCAAAGTAATTATAAGCAATGGTTTAGCATAAGTGACACTGGAGACTAAAATCAGTGGTTCAAGTCAGTGAAATTTGCCATCTGGCTTACCATGGCTCCCCTTTAGATTAGTGAAACTCAGATGGTCCTGTTAGCCAGAACCAACTTCAAATGTTGGTCTAATTTCCATGTCTGCAATAATTTTCTGTAACTAATGGCAGAATAGAAAGGTTCCTATTGACATGACATGTTAATTTTCATACTTTTGACATGTCAAGAAAAATTTTAATTCGGTCTTCTTTACAATGGAAACTCATATCATCTGCTCCTGCATGAGACAGCAGATAACATCATGCTTTAGTGAGATGAATACTAGTTTACAATCTTCAATAATAGAACATATAAGCAGGCATCATTGTTGTGATAATTGCACCGCTTTAAGTATCAAACTTGTCATGTCCATTAAGTTTTAGATAAAGAAGATAAATTAAATTAAATTTAAAATAGAAAATAAACTCAAATCAAACCAATCTAATTAAATTTCAAATAAAAAGCATTATGCCCCAAAATCAAATTTCAAATAAAAATGAAACTCAAACCAACTTGATCCAAAAAAAATTGCCATGAAAATATTGGCAGTTAATCCCACCCATTGTTACAATGGCTTACTTTTTCTACATGAATTATCAGCATAACTAATAATTCAAATATAATACACTGAAGACATGCAAGCATATTTGCAGAAAGAGCGGGAGTTATCTGACTAACCTCCTTCTTTCTGAAGAAACGCTCCCCATGAAGCTTAAATATTTCAGCTACAGACATTCCATTTACCTCCTGCTCTATTAATGTGTCACTGAAAATTATAACATAAAGACATTCTTGAGACAGATATTAGAAAACCTGTTAAGCAGTCCATTAAATTGGAAATTGGTAGACATCCAGGAAAGAATTCTGCTTCTGCAATATTTAACCTAGACAATTATGTATCTAGAGTAGACCCAATCCCCTTTGGAAAGTGGAGTCTATTGTGAACATGCCAATTCCTGAATTATTCAAATGATGCATGGTCCAAGACCCCTCCCTGGGACCAAAGAATTAATTCCACACTAAAAACTACGAAAGACCACTTGCAACACTGAGAAGAACTAGGAAATTAAAGAGAGGTGTTTGCCGTAGCTTGAGCATATTATTTTTCCGGTATCTAATTGGAGAATGAACATTTCAATCAGAGGACTCACAAACCTGTCAACAAATGAATAACTGAGTACATGAGATAGAATCTTTCCCACTGTAGTTTTTCCAGAGCCCATCAATCCTGATATTCACATGCATAAAGTTTAGCTACCAGACAAAGCAAGTCAGTGACTACATAAAATTAAAGGACTTGGACAAAAGAAAAACTGACCAACAAGATATACACTGTGCCCATTTAAATATGGCTCAATCTCTTGTGACTTATTCTGCAAATTTTGTTCACATGAAGTAAGATACACTGGCAGAACAATTTCAGATGCACAACAAGAGAGCTTCCATTCTTAGTGTTGTAGACCTTAACTAAAAAAAAATATTTAACAGATATAGATTCCAAAACACTAAATGGAAGTCATAAAGATAAAATGAAAAAAAAAAAAAGTATCTACGCACCTTAACATACTTTATGAGCCAAAAAACTAAAGATCTAACAGGGAATTATTTCTTACCTTTAACGTTAAAGCTTCATCATAAGGTGCACGAAAGCTTCCACTTTCCAATGTCGAAGCTACAAAATAATATTTTGAAACAAAAAATTGTAGTTTTCAGTCATTTGCATAATAAAATTTTCATAATCTCATCGTCGATTTAGCCACCTGGGCTCAATTCAAGTATGTGTATTTGGAAGGGATGGGGGGAAATAGGGATCCTAGGTTTTGAGTTGTAATGCTCTCCTTTTGGATCAAAATCTCAACATCAACATACTAATGGCAGTTTCATCCAAAATCTCTTATACTTAGCAGAAAAGTGAGAAAATGAAGATTGGCAGAATAACAGAAACAAAAAGCATTCTGCTCATACTTCAGAGTAGATGAAAGTGAAAGAAAAGATACTAGGTGAAAAGAACTATTTCTCTAGGCTCACAAAAACCAATATGACCAAATCAGGTGGATTATGAGAGAGCAAGTGAAAAGAAATCAGCAAGTTGTAAATGTACAGCATCATTCCATCAGATATTCAAATTTTCTTTCCTCTAATTTCTCTACCTGAACAGAAAAGGACATCAAAATTTCTTTCTTCTCTATTTTCCTTTCTTATTTTGACCAAGGAGGGTAGTGAAAGAAAAAAAAAGCAAACCCTTTTTTTTCTTTCCTTTCACTTTTCTATCAATCCACCTTTCTCTTCTCCCTTGTCAAGCAAGACCTAACAGTTGGACTAAAAAATGACAATTATTTGGTCAAACATTTCAAAGACACAGAAATGATGATTGTCTTGCTTGAACCTTTCTGATTAAAAATTGGATTTGAATCCAAAGCATCTGCATCTCCAAACAAGGAAAACAAAATCCTACTGATAAAATTCTCTTTCGTCCTTTTTTATTTTTCAATTTGATACCATATATTTTGCTCATTTAAGAAATTCCAGCATATCATAAAACAAAATTAGTAAAATAAAAAAAATCTTTAATAACTCAACAAAAATTGTAAAATATGATAAATGAACTTATAGCATGATTAAAAACAGCAATAATTTATTTTTATTTTTCCGTTTAAGTACCTGAAAAGTTCTTGTAAGAAGAGCAGGAAACCTCGAAAGAGACTGATCTATTCCGATTAGAAGATGCCTGAACCGGAAAGTGAGCCGAAACAACCACCCGTACCTTCTGGTCTTCCCATAGTCTCCGACCGAACCGCAAAGAACCAGTTGGCTTTCTCCCAAAACTTTCCGACTCAATCCATGTCGGATACTGCAACTTGCATGCAACTCCTGCCTGCATTATCAACCTCCAACCGCCCTCGATTCAATCAATTTCAATAAATTCTCCGACCAATGCTTAGCTCCTTTTTTCTTGTTAAAAAAAGAAACAAAGTCCACAAAACCTCGGATTCAATTCAAGAGAAAATTCACGCCCTGAAGGAAATAATCATATATATTAAATAATAATTAATAATTAAACTAACCAAATTAAGAAATTGAATTTCAATGGGAACTCACGTACCTCAAAAAATTAATAGAGAAAATGAATTGTGAAGAGCGTTGCCCTCTGACTCTGGTGAGCGGTAAGCGCTCCTTTCTGACTAAAATTATTTTTATATAATTTCTTCAATATGCAATTTGTTTTTGGCATTGATCGTTGGCGCATTTTAAAGTGGGGGGGGGGTTTGAACTTGGAAACAGTGTACGGATTTTTTTACAATTTAGATGTAATAAATTTTTAGATATAATAATTAATACTTAAATCTTTTCGAGAATTATTTTTTTTCCCTATAAAAGAAAAAGAAGATAATGTGGCTATGATGACGTGGAGGGTGGGTATTCCCACCAAACTCCGGAACGGGATGAGAGGGGTTGGTGGCAACTACTAAACTAGCACAAGGAACGGGTGCAGGAAGTGAGAGAAGGAAGGTAAGGGGTAACAGTCACGTGCAAATTATTCAGGGGTAGTTGTTACGGATTCTCGTTCTGCCACGTGTCTAAATTTGGGATACTTTTATTTTGACCGGATATTCCTACATTTTAACCGGGATCGAGTCGTGGTCCATGGCCATGGCGTGGCCGACAATTTTGTTTTTCTGATATTGGAATTAAGTTTTATAATCGAATCACTTAGGTAAATGTATTATTGAATTATATGCTCAGATGTGCTAAACAATAATTAATTAAAGGATTCAAAGTTATGGGCAATTATCTGTTGACATTTTTAACCATAAGAATGAAAGAAAGATAGCCTTTTAAATAATTATAATTGTTTAAAAGTTATTTAAATAAATAATTATATTTATTAAAAAATAGATAATCGTGTTCATTGAAAATAGATAGTTGTGTTTGTTTGGAAAAGTTATCTTTATATATAATTAGAATTCTCTAATTTTATGGAAAAATGAAACAATTTATAATCATTCTTTTCAAATTCTTCTTAAATTATTTAGTAATGTTTTGTTGCAGAAATATTTTATAAGAGTTTGATAATATTGTCACATTCTATAAGTGTTTAGTAGATTGATTTTGTTAATACAAAATGTAATCAATTATTGAATTTCGTTATATCTTCAAGATTTATACGTCGATAACTCTTTTATACATTGTAAGTGGAGTGAATAAAAGCTTAATGACAGTGACATTGATATACACCTTAAAGCTATTTCTCCTAATATCTTTGATTTTCCAGCCATGTGTTCTAACCATATTTATCATATTGAGCTGGTTAATGATTAAAGATTATATTTAATTGTCTAAAATTATAATTAAAAAATAATGATAAAAATTGATATAATAGAAACTCTTGAATATTAAAAAAATTTAAAAAGTTTTTATTTTTTCTATCTCATCTAATTAAATTCATATAATTTAATTTTAGATTAAATATGTCATTACAATTAATTATCATTAATCAAAATAACATTATCATTTTTAACTAACGTAGCATAACATAAAGTGAAATTGTACATGGCAACCTTATCATGCTATATTAGCATATTATATTATCATCTATTATAATATGTTATGTCAGTGTCATGTAACGTAAATTAACAAGTCATATGAGTGTTATGAAATATTTTGATTAACGATAATTAATAATAAATATTTATTTTATTTTAGATAAAAATATAAAATATTAATTGAACTTAATAAAAATATAATAATTTTTTAAAATAATTTAAAAAATTTTCCAATATTATATCATAAAAATTTAAAATGTTTTGTTCGGATAAGTCAAATTAATATATTTTCAAACTTTTTATCATTTTTCTCATGATAAATAGGATGTTTTTTATTTGTAAAAATAGTTTGAAGTGGTCCTTAATCTAGAACATCCATATTCTATAGTGTTGTTGGGTGAATAAATTTTGTGAGGTGCCCTAAAATTTTGCGCAACGCATATGGTAATGACACGAATTTTATATTATTTTACTTACAATTATTCAATAATTGTCTTATGTAACAAATTTGGATTGTTTTAGCTATTATATGATCGGGGGCTGGGGCAACAACCTCCCTTCCCCTTGAACATGATAGTTAGGAAATGTTTATTCGAGTGATTAAAAAGAGCATATTGAACACACGGTATGAAATTAAAAAAAAAAAAACGGAGGTCTAGTTTTGTCATTTACTTCACGGATCTACATGCAAGGATTCGGTAGGAGGGCTGGTTTTTAAAACTTTGTGCAGTGGGACATACTTATGCAAAACAATTATGTAAAATCTTATAAAGTATAAAAATAATTAAAATAATTTTTTATGCGTATAATCACGTGATACTAAATCATAGACTCAGTGATATTTTCAAGGATCAAATGTAAATCATAATTAATTTTATATGCATAAGTAATTATTAATAAATACATTACATGAAAGTCGAGTAGAGGCCGCATTCCCAATATTTTAATAACTGGACATCACATTACCGTATATGGTAAGAGACATATCCTTCTGGCACCACGTGGTTCTGTTGCTTATTTAATCTCTTGTCTGGTTACGACCTTGCAATTTTATTGCAAAATGGTAGGTGTTCCATCTCTTTCCCGTTTTGCCTCTGTTCTTGTCAAATTTGAATCCTGAATATCATTTATGTTGTTACAGTTTGAATGCCCACACTTTGTTTAAACATTTTTTAGATATTTTTCTTTTAAAAAAATTTATAATTTAAGAATATGAAATATAAAAAATTTAATCAATTAATTTGTATTTTTAAGGGATTTTAATCTTTTATGATAAAAGAAGTTTTATATTTTTTTTTCTTTATATTGTCTAAATTTTTGATTAAAGAGTTACTATAATTTAAGTTATATTGATTTTAACATAAAAGGTATTAAAGTCATTTCATATATTTTAACATGGGTTTTAAAATAAAATTTAAAATTTTTTTTTATTTTTAGTTTGTGTTTTTAATTCTTTTTCGTCTTCTTTTTTCCTCTTCGTTTGTTTCAATAAATTGTTGATATTTTCAAGTTTTCGGTGTCATTTGTTATTTCAGATCTCCTTTTCTCTTTTTTTTTTTTTGAATTCTCTCACAGTTTCTATTGTTGTCTTTTTTTTATTTTTTTTTCATATCTTTGTTTTTTTTAGTTATTTCAAAAAATTTTAATTAGAATTTCAAGATTTCAATTTTTTGTTAGCGTTTTATTTCATTAGATGTTTTGTTCTTCATTTCATATATATTTTGTTTTACAGTTTCCAGATGCCAGAATTAGTCGCTAAAACCGTCTTTATATATAACTAAAACTTGATATTCATGATCCACTTGGTACAAAACTTAAATTGATTCCATGAATAAATCAAGAACACTTACTGGTTCTGTAAACTCTAAAACTTGGTTCAACAAATCTTAAAATAAATTCAATAAACCCTTAAACTGAATCAATAATTCTAAACTGATTCAATAAACTTTTAACTTGACTAAAAAAAAGCTTAAATCCATTTGATTCGATTAAAAAAACCCTAAACTTAATGTAAAAAACCATTAACAGATTTGGTCTAGTTCAACAAACCTTGAAATCAATTTGATGATCTATAAACTTAAAATCAATTTGATGATTTATAAACATAATTTAAAAAACCCTAAAATCGATTCAATCTAATTCAGCAAACCCTGAAATCGATTTAACAAGCCTCAAATCTAATTGGTCTTATTCAACAAACCTTAAAATCGATTTAACAAAACCCTAAGATCGATTTAACAAATCCTAACTCAATTCAAAAAACCCTTAAATCGATTCAATTGGATTTGATGAAACCCTTAATTTAATCTGATTCAATGAACCATAAAACCAGTTCAACAAACTTTAAACTCGATTCAAAAAATCCTTAATTCTGTTCATAAAACTCTAAAATCAATTTAAAAATCTTTTCCTCAATTCAAAAACCCTTTAAAATCAATTCAATTTTTCCTAAAACCCTAATTATAATAATCCATAGTATTTTTGCAAAAAATTGATTTCAATTTTTTTTAAAGAAATAGAAAAAGACTTTAATTTGGCATAAAATTTAATACAATGAAATGGAAAGGACAATAGAGATAGTGTCATCGGCAGTGAGACCTCTCTTCTCAACACCACCTCCGTTCATGATACCGATACTCCCCTTTGACTGGATGACCAGTGCCTCTCCCTTAGCCTCCGTAGCTGAGTTCGAATTATGCTGAAAACTGAATCATTGCCAATGAAGATTCCGTGAACCCTATAAAAAACGACAGTGGGAGAAGTCGTATAAATAAGCCTCAAGAGCAGTTTTAGTCATTGCAAATTGCATTCAAAATATAAGGATAATTAAACAAAAGTTCAAATGGATTCCGAAACTCTGAAAGTATAGTTTTCCTCGAACATTAACCCAATGATGAAGCTGGTAGTTATTAATCCACGGATTAGGAGGCGCCTTGTGGAAAACTACCTCAACTCCTTCCAAAGCTACAACAAAAAATAAAAACAATGTAATAACTAGAGTGGAAATAAATGCGAGTTTTGAAATAATGGCAGACCTTATAGTACTCGAGCTTTGTGGCCAACATCAGTGGACGCGCAACGATCAGGACCCTAACGTAAAGCGTCATCGAAGAGTACGTTTTCCTCGTACGTTTTGAGGTCATTGCTAATTGGCAAATCGACGACTGAACGGCGAACATCTCGTATTTGATTAGCATTTCAACCAAATGACAGGCGATGGAGCCTCTACCGCTCGTTTCCAAGCACCATCTCTACTCTCCCGACATTTTTTTTTTTAAAATTACAATTCCAGCAATAGAGCGCAAGAAAAAAAATGTTCGGAGTAATTCTTGAAATTACTTATCTCCAATGTCCTTTATTTAAATATGAAACACTTTTTTTGCTACGACATATCTTCAATTGAAAAAAATATAAAATTTAAAAAAGTTTTAAATAATTTAAATTTTTTAATTTTTTTTATTTTTTACTATGTTTAATTAAGTTTTTATTTTTTAAAATTAAATTGATTTTTATAATTAATGATATTTAATTAAAATATTATTTATTATTTTATATCATGAATTGTTCAAGTGAAATATTAATTTATACTGACATGACATGATAAAATGATTACATGATATTTTTCATTTTTCGTTTTAAAATATTGATGTGAAAATAAAATTTTATATAATATTTTAATTAATAATAATTAATTAATTATTAATTACAAAAACTTATTGTAAAATAAAAATAAAAAAACTTACTTAGACGTAATACAAATAAAATTTTATTTAAAATTTTTAAATAATTCATTAACTTAAATTATTATGACAAAAAAGAAGCTTCAAATCTTCTATGGGTAGGCCACGTGTTTGGCACGAGGTTAAATTCCATTGGACCGTTAAGACTGGAAATTGAGAGGGAAGTTTCTATTCTCCCTCCATGGAAAATGAGAAACCATTACCTGTTAAAACTACATGTCCAACACATTCAAAAATCAACTAATAAACAAGCCTTTAATTTCTCGACATTAGTCTCAGCTCTTCTTCCACCAAAAGAACCATGTTTTTCCCCTATTAAACCCCGACTCAAAAGGCGCCAATTGGCCAACCTCCTCCAAAAACTACCTTCCCAAGACAATCCTATTTTACACTACAAACGAATCCATGCCCAAATTATCGTTTCTGGGTTGGAATCCGACACCTTCCTTACAAACGTTCTCTTGAATCTTTACTCAAAATGTAATAATTTACGCCACCCGAGCAAACTGTTTGATAGAATGCCTGAAAAGAACTTGGTTTCTTGGTCTTCGATGGTTTCTATGTATACCCAGCATGGGTATGATGAAAAGGCGTTGATTTTGTTTTTGGGCTTTCGAAGAAGTTGCCAAGAGAGTCCAAATGAGTATATTTTGGCTAGTGTCATTCGAGCTTGTATACAGTTGCGGGATGGAGGTGAAATGGGAGTTCAGATTCATGGTTTTGTATTTAAGGGTGGTTTTGATCAAGATGTTTTTGTGGGGACTTCGTTGGTTGATTTTTACACGAAAAGTGGGTTTATATATGAAGCGAGATTGGTTTTTGATGGTTTAAAGGGGAAGAATGCGGTGACTTGGACGACAATGATAACAGGGTATGTTAAGAGTGGGAAGGGTGATGTGGCATTGCAGTTGTTTAACCAAATAAGAGAAACTGATGTTGTGGCAGATAGATATGTGCTGTCTAGTGTTTTGAGTGCATGTTCAGTGCTTTACTTTGTTGAAGGAGGAAAGCAGGTTCATTGCCATGTTTTGAGGAGGGGAGCAGAAATGGACGTTTCTGTCATTAATGTGCTTATAGATTTTTACTCAAAGTGCGGTAAGGTAAAAGCTGCACGCAGGCTTTTTGATGAGATGGTGGTTAGAAATGTTATTTCTTGGACTACAATGATTGCTGGCTACATGCAAAATTCATTTGAGAGGGAAGCTGTGAAGCTGTTTTCTGAGATGATCAGATTGGGCTGGAAGCCAGATGGCTTTGCTTGCACTAGTGTTCTCTCATCATGTGGTTCGCTCGAGGCTCTTGATCAGGGGAGACAAGTGCATGCTTACACCATCAAGGCCAATCTTGAGTCTGATGATTTTGTAACAAATGGTTTGATAGATATGTATGCAAAATGCTATTCACTGAATGATGCAAGAAGAGCGTTTGACGTTATGGGTGATCAGAATGTGGTCTCATATAATGCGATGATTGAAGGATACTCAAGTCAGGAGAAGCTATCTGAAGCATTGGACTTGTTCCACAACATGAGACTCAGGTCATTCTCACCAAGCCTTTTAACTTTTGTTAGCCTTCTTGGTGCATCAGCTGCATTATGTACCATAGAACTGAGTAGGCAGATTCATACCTTTGTCATCAAATTTGGGGTATCTTTGGGCATATTTGTTGGAAGTTCTCTAATAGATGTTTATTCAAAGTGTTCATATGTTAGAGATGCAAGATATATATTTGAGGAGATGAGCGAGAAAGATATTGTTGTTTGGAATGCATTGTTTTTTGGCTATACGCAACAGTTGGAAAACGAAGAGGCTCTCAAACTCTTCTCCAAATTACAACTATCTAGACAAAAACCTAATGAATTCACTTTTGCTGCCTTAATGATAGCTTCAAGTAACCTAGCAAGTCTCCAACATGGTCAACAGTTTCACACTCAGCTGATAAAACATGCTATGGACTCTAATCCCTTTGTCACAAATGCCATTATTGACATGTATGCTAAATGTGGAAGCTTTGAAGATGCTTGTAAAACATTTAATTCTGCCATTTGGAGGGATGTTGTATGTTGGAATTCCATGATCTCAACATATGCTCATCATGGTGAAGCTGAAGGTGCTCTTGAGACATTTGAAAGAATGCTTAAAGAAGGAATCAAACCCAATTATGTAACATTTGTTGGTCTTCTCTCAGCATGTGTGCATGCAGGGTTTGTAGAGCTTGGACTCTGTCACTTTAAGTCAATGTCTACATTTGGAGTTGAAACGGGGATTGAACATTATGCTTGTGTGGTATCTCTTTTGGGCCATGCTGGTAAATTATATGAAGCAAAGGCCTTAATTGAGACAATGCCAATAAAAACTGCAGCAGTGTTATGGAGATCCTTACTTAGTGCATGTAGGATTGCTGGTAATGTTGAATTGGGAAAATATGCAGCAGAAAGGGCAATTTCAATTGATCCAATGGATAGTGGTTCATATACTTTACTTTCAAATATTTTTGCATCTAAAGGCATGTGGGCAGATGTCAAGAGGGTGAGGGAGAGAATGGACTTAGAAGGTGTACTCAAAGAACCTGGGTGTAGTTGGATTGAAGTTAATAATGAGACTAATGTGTTTATTGCAAGGGATAGAACTCATCATGAGGCCAATTTAATATACTTAGTTTTGGACAATTTGATTATGCATATCAAGGGTGCTGGATATGTGCCTGATATTGCCAACATTCCTGATAAATGATTGAGATGAGATCTGGTGGGAATAGCAGGACTGACAAATGGATTCTTTGAAGTTCTTTGTTATGCAGCTCATCCTATATATCGAGCTTGAAGTGACATATTATGCATAATAAGGGGCTTGATATGTGCCTTTTATTGCCAAATTCTCGATACAGAGTTGAGATGACCTTGTGCTAACAGTGTTGCTGACAAATAAGTTTGAAGTTCTCTGTTATGCAGCTCATTCTAAATATTGAGCTCAAAGGGACATCTAGCAGACTACCAGACTTTAGCATCTTTTGGCAATTCAAAGTTGTTGCTTTGAGATATAAGCTGGTGCAATTTCTCAATCTTTTAGGGTGTGCTATCAAGGCCGTTTTACTTTCCTTGATTGGCAGCCATGACCATCTGGATGCAGCTAGAGTAGTTTAAATGCAGAGATGCTGCAATTACCTACTGATGGAATTGCTACTTCAGAGAGGATTTGAGTAATTAATAATAGGTAAGTTGGATGAACTTGCTAAAAGGATCTTAAGTATAAACTTTCATTTTTGTATATATTCCCTGAGTTGCTTGTAGCTGATGAGGGCTGGATTGCTAAGCTCAGGTATGCATTAAAGAATTCCGTTTTGGTCATTTGTAAGTCTACTTGAATGTCATGGCCTTCATAAAGAGGTCAAATTGCCCCTTTTTCCTGCTACTTTATTTGGTGTGGGAAAAACACAGATAAGGAATCTGAATTTGGATTTGTTTAATTTGATTTTCATAATGGCCTAAGGATTGGAGAAGAGAGGGTCTCTAGAAAGAAAGTTTGGTTCTTCACTGATGAGCAAAAAGGAGGTACTCATAACACGATGGTCCTCACTGCCCTTGCTTAACTTAATTATGCCCTCATTGTTTTATGTATTTGATCATTACTTTCCACTAGTTTGTGAGTTTATGGTTAAAATAGCAAAAGAGGAAGAAAATTCTGAGTTTGTTGGATGTATATAAGATGGCACTATAAGGATAAGACTTGCTGAACTTAGACTTTCAAAGTCAAGGTATCAGAATGAGTGCAAAATTAGTGCTTCCACGGCAGTTCAAGTGACCTTTTATTACTGTTACTTTTTGAATATTGATCGAGAAAATAAAGATGGATATTGATTATTCTTTTTCCATTTAAACAAAACAGAATATTAACATAGCCTCTTTGGTATACAATGAAAACAGTTGTCATATATTCGTTGCTTTATGTCCTTATCTATTTGACTCCTTGATGTCCCTCAACCCTATGTTTTAACAGAAGTAGTGTCTTCTTTCCCTTCAGTTAGATCTATGAGTAACAATAGTCATTCGAGATAGAGTTAGAATTACAAGATGATGTAATGATATTGTAGTTTCAACTTTGAGGTAAGTTTGTTCTTTGATTGGTTTTCTTAGTATCAATCACATTGTTTTGGTTAATTTGTCTATTTTATTTCACAGTTGTGGATTTCTGTCCATTGTAACGTATTAGAAAAAAAAAAAAAAACCTTCAGTATCTTCGCAACTTTGTCAAAATGTCAGCTGAAGTGATGATGGTTATGTGCGTGTTGTCCTAGGACGAAATTTTGGGCTTGAGTGGTGATAATTCTTGCTGTTTTGAAAGGGGTCTTGAGGCATTCTTGTTAAAACACAAACTCGGGCAATATCAAAATACAAGATGGCTGACTTTGTATAGGGTTGAAGTAGTAATAAAAGTGAATCTAGTTTTCTCCTTATTTCTGGGACCTTTTTAACCTGAGCCTTGCTTGTTTAAAGGATTGATTCTACCAAGTGAATTAAACAAGACTTTTAGACAAGATCAACGGTTCCTTACTTCCTCTAGTAACTCAAACCCCAAATCATTTTTTTTTTTGAATTAGTAATAACAAAAAAGACTATTCTTTCAGGCAAAGCACAAAACAGAGTCTGAATAGATATATGGCTGTTGAGAAAACTTAGGTTTCGTAGCTTTCCACTAATAACCAGAGATGACAAAAGGAAGCCAAAGATGATGTCAATTTGCCAGCATATTTTTAGTTTGAATAAAATCAAAGCTGATCGTCTTTCTCCTGGAATTTTCAAGTTGTAATATTTCAGGACACCATCTTGGAGAATGGACTATATATAACGAATTGAGGACCTGTAATCCAGCTGCTTACTAAACAAGTTATTGAAACTCTGGATTTACACTTTTGATTTGAATGATCCAATTGATGCCAATACCACTTGGTCTTAGGATGGATGGCAGCTTGAGTAGAAACTATAAGATTAAGCTATATTACTCAGTTTTTGTACCAATAAGGAAGAAAATATAATTCTACAGTAACATAGGAGTAATTTCCTCTTCAATCTGTCTTTCAAATGCTCAGTACCTTCGGTACATATCTACCTGTTTGCTCTGATTTACATATATTTGATAAAAACTCAGATTAATTTTGCATCAATGCTCATTTATAGTCTCTGAACATGTGTAGCACTTTCCGAATAATCAAATCAATGCTTCACATTTATAGAATGTGGCCAACAGGATTGGGAAGCAGAAAGCAGGCACATTCCATATGACCATTTTGTCTGACCTTCACTTTTATATTACACATTTGCAACACTGTACACCAGTTTCACTGGCGATGGCTTGGACTTTTTGTTGCACTGACATCCTTAGACAGGCATGTGGTAACTGCTTTAGGGTTTCTTTTTTCCCTTTGTCAAGTGCTTTGTGTGTTGTATCTCTAGTTGGCAGGAGGTCGGGGGTGGGGGTTTGGTTATCGTTAAAGGGGGAAACAGAGAGGGGACCAGGAGCATGGAGAGAGAAAAAATAAAGAGAAAAGAAAAGAAAAGAAAGGGGAGGGTAAAGAACGGTAGAAGGCGGCAGGACAAGAAGATATGTATCTAATAACCCATTTGGTCAATTGATTTGACTCAATTCCAACACTTAAGCAAGAATCTATGACGTACTAAAAAAGGAAGCTTCTTTGGGGCTTCCTTATTTTACCACGTCTCAACTTAGCAAGTGGCCACGTTTCAAGTTGTCATCTGCATGTTTTGACAGGTGGAGTAATACGTCATCACAAAATCTTTTGATTTTTAAAAATTTATCTTTACGCATTATAATATAATTTGTAAATGATATTTTAAGTATTTTTTATTTTTAATAATTACCTTTATTAATATAAATTAATTTCATATTTGCTCTATATATAAAAAATTATACCCAACGCCTAGCATGGGTTGCATTCTACGTACAAGTAAAGATAAGGATAACATCTTTATTAGCTATTTGTCCTTTTATAAAACATTAGCAATGCAAAGTCTCATTTGTATTTAAAATTTTAAAGAAAATTAAGCATAAAGGCTCAAGTCTTGGCATAATTTCATGTCAGGTCATCTGTATCTTTACATGGAATATGGGTTTCAGATCAGGTTGTTTCGGATTTCCATCCTTTCATTTTATGATGAAATTAGGTTTACACTGTCTGCAGTTTAGATCATTTCATAGTTAAAATTGTTGGCCTTGTGTTAGTTACTTTGGCTTTTGTCAAGTCAGATTTCAGACATATCAAATTGGGTATTTCGAGTTTGCTTTGGATTCAGTCCAGTCAGATGTCAGACAGATCATTCCAGGTTTTTCTCCCTCTTGGCCTCCATATCTACAATGAAAGCTCCTGTTGGTTTTCACAGTCTCCTCCCGAGGGATAACATTGGTCTGGCCACGCCTATCTTCGATGCTCAAACTCCACTTGAACCCCAAATACGTATCTGCTTTGCTAATTTTTTGACTTTATCTCAACGTTGGTTTGTCACCTATCCAATGGTGATATTGCAGTCAATGGATTACTCAAGGATCTAATCATTCCTTTGTCTTGAGTGATCAACTTTGCTCTTTCCATTACCCGGTGACAACCACCAAGCCGATTCAATCTTGGCTCACAACTTGCACATTCTCCATGCAAAAGAAGGAGCCATTAGAAATCTTCCCCTTGTCATATACTGTTTCAAGTGGCAAGATTTGCTGTTCAGCACTGTTCCCTGGTGGATCCAAATCTATTCATTTGTCATTTTTCATCTGGATCTTCCAATCATGACTAACTTTATACTCATCTTGTAAAGGAAAAAGAAAATTTGTTACACCAAATTAATGAAATTGATGTCTTAATGCTCAAAAATGGAGGCTTGAAAATTGAAGTTGCTAATTGATCCCATGCCCCACATAAAAAAAATCCAAGGTATCAATACTAGTTTGAAAGAATGTTAGATAGTGGCTCTCATATCTCCCTTTAAGATATTTAGACCTGGAAGTCCTGAAGTTACAGCCTAGCTGGCTGCAATATATTGGTCTAGAGAGCTTTATCTTGAGTGACGGTTCAAATGCTGCATCATTATCGACTATTTTCCAACTGAGCTGGTCTGCATGTGCCCTTTGGACTTTTCATTTTCAGCGAGGCTCTTATTTAGATATGGTGAACTAGTGTGTGGGCGCCCACACAATAAGATCCATTGTTTTCTTTCAATAATTCATATAGAATGTTTGAGGGGGGTGGGGGTGTCTCTGGATCTATGCAAGTTGTCAAAGGGAGTACTAGATTTTCAAAACATAAAAAACCGATGCCCTCCCTTTTATGTAAAGAAAATCAAAAGCAAATACACCCATCAAATTAGCCCCAAACTTTGAACTTCATCTCATCTTTTCCTTTCATGGTCTGTGACATGAGGGACCCCTTGATTTCAAGGGCATGATCTCATGATTATTAGGGAGAAAAATTGGCCATCGAATCATATTATTCTTTGGATTTAAGTACTAATTCATACGTATGTACAGGGTCCCTATCAAAGAAATGAAAGATCATGTGGCATGTGGAGTTGGCCAGAATGGGAACAGAAAAGTGAATGCAACATGAAATTTGGAAATGAAAAGGATTGGGGCAATGAATATGGAAAACATGATAGCTACTTGAAGGATGATTGAAAGATATGGGTAAGCTAATAAGAGAAACTGCTTGCATATTTCTGATGACGTATCAGAATTTTTAGGATAAATTCTTGAATTCTTAAATGAGTTTCGGCTGCCCTGTATGCTTTAGCTAGCCTGCTCCAATAAGTGCTTTCCCAGGCAGGGTCAACATAGCTGTTAAAGAAGATTAATAGCTAATTGATTAAGGATGTCATAATTAAAGAAACATTTGAAGGCTCCTTTCACCAATCATACAGCTCTGCTGATAAGGCCTTAAAACAGTCCAATAATGAATAAAAGCATATTTTGATCTATTTTTGTCTCCCACTCTTGCAAGATATTAACGAATTAATCAAAGCTGTTACCAAGGTTGAAACTGATCATATGCTAAATTGCTTAAGGTTGCTGATCAATCTTTCTTATGCTCATCAGAATTGAGTACTTTCTGTATGGAATTTTCAACCTGCTGATAAAGTTTGTGCCCATAGAAAATGCTTGTCTTTTGTGGAAAGTTGCATTGTTGGATATGCAAATGGTTTGGCCAAATAATATTTGCTTTGACAGCTGAAGGAATAGGAAAATGAGGAGAGGAAAGAAAAGAAAAAGTATATCTAATATCAATAAATTAATATATAAAATCAATTAATTTAAGTGAACAACACATATTTTTCCTATATCACACTTATATAACAATCACCATACATTTCCATAAGTTAGGGAGGCAGACCCTTTTGGTGAACCTCCTCAAGACCCAATAATTAGGAGCAGGATCAATTATTTTCTAATGTACATATCATCGTGATATATAATTATAAAATCCTTAAACCTGCCTTGCCTCAGCCACTGATGACAAAGGGATTAGTAGTAATTCTTTTAGTAAGTTATACACTTAAAGATGTGTATCCTTAGCCTTTCCTTGGGTAAAAAGAACTATTGTAAGATGCTTGAGAAACCATTCTTGTGTTATCATGCTGCCTGTTAGACCTTGTATTAAATGAACTGTATCTCCCTTGCCTGTGTTTCCTTCTTGGCTGTGATGACCTAGGGATAAAAACTCCTGTGCCTTTGCTTTCTCTTCTGCAGATTTGGTCATGAAGATATGGAGGTTGTGCCATTGGATAATTTGCTCCAGAGAAAGCCTGAAAATTTTGACAACAAAATTTAGTCATATATCCATAAATCTTTTAAGTTAATACCAGAAGATGCATCTTTCAAAAAAAAAAAAAACTACCAGAAGATGCAACAGAACATGTTGTTTGTTGTGAATGAAAAGCATGGAATTGGTAAAAACCTGGAAAGAAACTGAAGGACATCTAGCAACTGGGTCTTCATCATCATCCATGATTAGCAGAGAGATTTGCTTGCTTAAGTCTGCAAAAAACAGATCATCTTCAAGCTCAACAGCCACTTCCATTTCTTTTCAAACTAGAAATACTTCCTCCTTGTTTAGACTATACTCAAACTAGAACTTGGAAAGAGTTTGTGAGTGTGTGTTTTTTTGGCGAGAAACCAAGAAATGAATTCTTTATAGTTTCTAAAGTTGAAACCTCCCCTCTTTCCCCTTCTCCTTTTCTCCCGTGCCATGGGGATGTATTGGGTTATAAATAGAGAAAGGTAAAATGGAGGGGCGAGTTAAAGCATAGAGGGAAGTGCATGTGGGGTGGTGGGGTCCTAATGGCAGTTAGCCAATCTGGCTAAGTCCCACATCCCCACAAGAATCATGAAGTAGTGTTATGATGTTATCCAGTAGGAAGAAGAGATGAGGAGTAGCAAGCAGTAGCCCACACCCAGATACCTAATCCAAGATAGACCCAAATCCTCCTAGCGTGCTTGGCTGTAATTCGGCGAGCCTCACTTCCTCTATCACTGACATCTCTAAGGCAGCAAGGTATGGCTCAAAATTCATAGTCCACCAATCCTCGCACATATACAGGAGGCAGCACTACTTGCAACCAGATTAAACCCCTCTCTTATCCGGTATCTAGCTAGATACTGGTTTCATTTGTCATGGTTAAGCTAAAGGACAGTCAAAACTTAGTAACCAGAGGTTATATCTGCTTGTAGGGCCATAGCTTTTATTACTCCAGAACTGAGACTCATTTTGCTCAGCTCCACAGAATTTGAAAGGTTATGTGTCATTGCCACTAGTTTCTTGTAATATATGTCAGTCTTAGCATTTAAGTCCTGACTAATTGTGTTGAGGCTTGAGATTGATTCATTGTCATCTTCATTTCAGAGTAACATAATTTATGAAAATAGCAAAACATGTCCCATTCTTTGAGTGAATGCTCCCACTTTGGAAATTAAGCTGAGTGGAAGGATCACTATCAGATGATAAACAAAATAAAGACAATAAATAGAAAAATAAAGGCTGAAGAGTCAAGAATTAAAAAAAAAAAACCAAACACATTATCATTTTTTTTCTAATCTTTTTACTTTAGGTTTCCAACCATTTAACATATCTTAAATAGAAACCTGAAAACCCGCTTGAGATTAGAAGGGAGAAGGGAGTAAAGCATCTAAGGCCTACTTGGGGATGTCATGTCAATATAAGCATTAAGTGATGAACACAGATTACATGACAAGCATTCGCAACTAGTGCTTTAGATTTTCATAGTCCAGTTGCAGATACTCTTTCAGTCTTAACGAGGAAAGCTAGTACTACTTGAATTATGAGTGTGATTTTGGTCCACACGGTTTGCTGGCTGGCTAAGGGACCCGCCCCCATTTGCAGAGTACTGTAGACACTGGAGCTGTACAATAAAACAATGCTGTTATTAGTTTTTGTCTATAGCATTAAATGTACTTAATCAGCATGTCGGAATGGCTTGTTGTTTGCTGGTGGCGAGGCCTCTTTAAAGTGATTCCTTTTTTTTATTTCTATTTTCCGTACCAGGAGCAGACATTTGTGATATGGTTTTCTGATGCAAAAGGATTAGGTTTGGTTGATCATGGAATCTAGCAAGGAATTACTATAGTGGAAAACAAAGTCATATAACTCAATCTTACATGCAAAGGTTTTACTTTCTTTCGGTTCTAAGCAATCAGACCCATAATTTGAGTTCTTCCCAACTTTTTTTTTTTTTTTATTTCCTTCCAGCTTCAATTAGGTATCAGACTTTCTTTTCTTTGCTGTGTTTTTCCCTGTCTCACTTGATCTTGTTAGGATTGCCTTATCACGGTTGATCACGCCATGTGGTAGTGGGTTCGATTGTCACAAACCAGAGCCAAATGTTAGAAAGCAAGGGCAGTTTGCAGAAGCATAGCAATAATCCCATCTCAATGTGAGCCCATCCATCCATCCTGCAATCCTGGATTGCCCTTAGAACTTCCATCTATAGCTGGCTTGATAAGCAAAGGGAAAGTCCAGTTAACCAGAATTTTCCTTTAATATCAACAACCACATGGTTCTTGGTAAAGTATAAATTGAGCAGGTACTGCTAGCTAGTTCCCTAGGAGTAAATCGATAAGATTTTTTGCAACATACATATTTAATCTGAAGAAAGGGGGTTCGGAATCAAAACTTTTTTAACTTTTTGTGTAAAAAAGAATTATGCATTTATCATTACATCAAATACTCCTATGCACCACTGTAACAAATTCGAATGTAGTTATTATTAATTAAAACCTCAAGGTAAATATTAAGGTCTTGATTGATGTGCTGTTAAAAGGATTCTAAAATCCATGTCTATACAAAATCAATTCATCACTTTAATTTTAAAGAATTTAATCCATGTCCAAACTAATACTATTAAAATTTTACAGGTGAATTTTTTTTTACTACTTGGCACATATCAATCTAAAAAATTATAATTAAATTTAATTAAATAATTAATTTTTTTAATTCTTAAAAACAATATTAGTACTTTTTTATTAAAAATAAAGTCTTTCTTTACAAATTTATGCCGTATGGTAAAAAAAATTCAATTGACATGTTAGGTTACCAACAAGAAAGTTAATTGTGTGAATTTAAATGCAGAATTTCAATATCGTTATCAATTATCTTTAAAATTAACTTATAACAAAACTATAGAGATTAAATTCTTTAAAATTAGAGTAGATTAATTAAAATTATCGAATTAAAATAATATAAAAGAAAATTTTCAGAATTGGACCTAAATAAATAAAGGCATAATAGCCAAAAAAAAAGCTTTTAACTATTCAAGAAAATTTAAATAAGTACTTATACTTTTATTACATTTAATTAAGCCTCTATATTTTTATCTTAAACCAAATAAATCATTGTACTTTTATTTTGAGTCAAATAAGTCTTTATGACTAATAATTGACTTAATCAAAATATCATTTATCATTTTATATCGTGTAACCCTAATTACATATTAACATATCATAATAGATGATAATATATTATACTAATATATTATAATTGATAATAATGTAAAATGTTAATTTGATATGATAACTTAACCATATAATATTTTTTTCTTTCCACTTCAACACTATGTTAGTACTATATTGATATAAAATGATATGTGACATTTTAATTAATGATAATTAGTTAATCATTAGTTATAAAGGCTTATTTGATCAAAATTAAAAATATAAATGCTTAATTGAATGTAATAAAAGAATAAAAACTTTTTTCTTTAAAAAAATGCCGTAAATAAAAGATCAATGAAATTTATATTCTAACTCTAATCACACAATTTTTGGTCTAATATTATATTTTTGTAAACAAGAGTGCTTGTTTGATATCAAAATTTTTACAAGACCATAAGAGTAATTAGGCCCGGTGCTCGAGCCCAATTATCTAATAATGGGCTGACTACAAGAAGCCCAACCCAAAACAACACGTGTAATGTCACTATTTATTAATAAGATCCGGTTAGCATTTTAACTGCAGAGTCCAGTTAACGGTGGATGGTACACCATCTCACTAAATTGAAATCTATGGTTCTAAATACACCACGTCATCAGAAAAAAGGTCAGAGGATGTTGACTAGTTAAAATTTTGGGTAAAATCTTCAATTTTTTAAAATTTTAAATAAATTCATTAGTTTTTAAAATGCATATTTTATTTTAAAAATATAAATATTATTAATAAAGATTAAGAAAAAATTAAAATATTTTTTATTAATTTAGAAATTTTTATTATATTGTAAAAAAAAAACTCACTTATCAATGTTTTTTATTTTTATTTTTTTAATTAATAAAAAATTATATAATAATTATTTTAAAAGTTAATTAAAAATAAAATTATTTTTATATTTTTATCACATTAACACATTGAAGGAAATATTAATAATTGATTAACGATTAAATTTACGTATCCGACAAAAAATATTTTTTTAAAATGAGTTATTTATTTTAAAAATTAATGAACTTTTAAAGTTTTGATCAAAATTTTAAAAAATAAATATATGTTACCTTAAAATTTTCATTGTTTTTTTATGTGGCATGTCAAAGAGTCATAGATTTCAAGTTGAACAAGGTGGCTTCTTATATAACCGTAGATATCTCCTGTTGAAAAGTCAAAGAGGAGAGGGGCCGGATCCTCATTGGATCCAGTCCACAGCCCAGTTGCGTCACACCAAATCTAAGCCCTATCGTACAACTATCTTAGTTTTCTCTGGTGTCTTCTTGTTTCTCTTTTCTTCTTCCTCCCTTAAGTAGAAAAAACGAACCGTCGCAGCCCAGTCGCCGCCGTCCGATCACCGTGATTTGAATTACTCTTTCTCTTCTGTGACAATGGCGACTGTCATGCAAAAAATCAAAGACATCGAAGATGAGGTTAGCTTTTTTTTTTCTTGTTGCTTTTAGTTCGTAGAATAATCTCTCAGTTCCGTTCGGCTGCTCATAATAGCTCATAAACCAAAATTAAATTTTTTTATATTTATTTTACTTGTCTATTACTTAGCCTAGTAATTGCTCAATTATTGAATATCTTTCCGAGTAATGTAAAATCGAATATATTTTTCGATTTTCCAATGAAAATTGAAGATAGCTTCCTATTGTTCTTATTATTTTTAAAAAATTAGGCTTTGAGATATTTAAAAAATATTAAGCTTTGAATTATTTTTTAAGAACCAAAATTTGAATATTCGTTATATAGTTTTTCGGGTTGATATGTGGGAGAAAAAAAATGAATAATGCTTAGAATTTTTAGCTTTTATCGGTTTATTCATTTTCAAATATTGTTGAATGGAAATGAATTGATGAATAAAGGTGTGTTCTTAAGAATTTTGTTTGTATTTTCTAAAATTTCAAAGCTTTGTTGGCTAAATGCATAACGTGTCCATGAAACTTGAGCAACTGCTAAAGTCTTGGCTTTCTGTATTTAAATGTTTTCCTTTTGTTTTTACAGATGGCAAGGACTCAAAAGAACAAAGCAACAGCTCATCATCTCGGTTTGCTGAAGGTGAACGTGGCTTTTATCTTCTTTTATTGATTGATTTTGTTTTGGTTCATTTGTGGAATTATATGTTTGTTGTGTTAAAAATTCTGTGTTTGATTATATTTTTCATTTTTTGGTATTCATGTTCGTTGATGAAAATGATTTGTGTCATTGGTCATATGGTGCTAGGCTAAACTTGCAAAGCTACGAAGAGAACTCCTTACGCCATCTTCAAAAGGAGGAGGTGCTGCTGGTGAAGGTTTTGATGTTACAAAAAGTGGAGATGCAAGAGTTGGTCTAGTAGGTTTCCCTTCAGTGGGGAAATCTACTCTTCTAAACAAATTGACAGGGACATTTTCAGAGGTATGAATGGCCACCTATGGATCTTCTGTTATCACAAATGCTAGAGTTTGATGTATTGAGAAAATGTTTTTGTTGCTATGCAAAATTTTCTGAATCCTGGTTCTTCTCTTCTCTACCAAAAATACATTTTTGAAACATAAGAGATCCCAAATTCTGTAAGGGGATAAGGTTAGCCCTGTCTTAAAAGACTGAGAATTGAGGATGGTTGAAAGTGTGAACTGTGAAGTATACCATGCTTTAGTTGACATGTAAATTTATTTGTCTGTCTTACTGGTCTTTGACTAAGAAGAATGTTTAGCCCAACTTTTCACATTTTCTTAAATTTTTTTTTGGGGTGAGAAGGGAATGGTAGGGCTGAGTAAAACATGTTCTCTCTGGACGTTTGTGCTGAAATATTGCCCAGGATCTTCTGAGGACTGATGAACTTGTATTCTTTGTGGTTTATAGGTTGCTTCCTACGAATTTACTACATTAACTTGTATCCCAGGTGTGATCGTGTATAGAGGGGCTAAAATTCAGGTACTATTTTCTTTAGCAAAGCTTAATTTGAATGTGAATTTTTGCTGCAGTCATGGATTAAATTTGAGTAATAGTAATTGAATAATCGATCTTTCCCTTTTATCGTACATACCATTTTACCCTTGGGAGGGATGTTCAGCTTAATGTACAGCAGGATGTTAGTGGTTCATTCGATGCTGTTATATTGTTTCTTTGGTTGTGTTTACATATATATTCCATAAATTTAAAAACTCAAGATTTTATGAATTTAAGGATCATGTTGTGAAATATTGTTTAAGTTCATGCTTTTTAATCAGTATCTCCTGAAATTTTGGTTGTCAAGTATTTGCTTTTGTCTGATGCCTTAACTATCTAGTCATTAGAGCTATCCTATTTGTGTTGAATTTGTTGTAAATTATAATGTGTAGAGAAACAAATGCCCCCTTGATGAATGAACTTATGTAGAAGAACTGTGCTAAGTTTGACAGATATTTTTTCCCTATTACTACATCATGATGCTCAAATTGCTTGTTGAGATAAGCTTTTTCTGGAAGATAGCAAACTAGAAATAATGCCAATGTTATTATGATTTGCAGTTGTTGGATCTCCCTGGTATTATCGAGGGTGCTAAAGATGGAAAGGGTAGAGGAAGACAGGTAAACACAATTAGTTTTGTCAGATATAACCAATAGTTTATGGACTTTTTTTGGGCTTTTTTTTAAATTGCATGTTCAAAGTGCTTGATTATAATTTTTGTGTTAGAAAATGCTTAAGTATAATCATATCTATTATATAGATGAGACTATGTTAATAGTTCATTTCTATTGTTTAATGTTTATTTATTTATCTTTAATTTATATTCTCTTAATTTTATGCTATTATTGCTTGTATGAATTTTAATTTTTAATTTAATTTTACGACTTAGAATTTCTTTTTTCCATGTTTATGCTATGCCTACTAAAGTATCACAAAAGATTATGCACTTCAGCAGAGTGGATATTTTTAATCTAATTTTATTTTTGGATATGATTTTATTAATGGCATAGAATCGAAATCATTTTAGTATAATTCTGGGTCAAACCTTTTTTGAAAATTTTATTGGCTTGTACCGGTTTCTGATCTTTTTTCTCATGCTCATCTGTGATTACAAGTATTTTGAAAGAAGTGCCATTGTTATCCAGGTCATCAGCACTGCTAGGACATGCAATTGTATATTAATTGTTCTTGATGCGATAAAGCCAATAACTCACAAGCGTCTTATTGAGAAAGAGCTTGAAGGATTTGGCATAAGGTAACATTGGGTAATCTTCTGCTGCCTGCTGGTGGTTTCACTTTTGATGTCATTTTGGCCTCTTTTGCATTTGCCTGCCTGTATTTCTTAGCCATACTGATCTTGCTTGTTACCAAAGTGCTATTATTGTGGAATCTAAGAGTATTTTTTCTCCTTTTTTTTTATATATTTTCTTTGAAAAATTATGCTTTTGTCTCGTAGCTTCTTACTGTCTACTCACATCCTTGATTTTAGTTTTCCCTGACAACTATTGTTTGTTTCTTATTAGCATTTGCTAAATTTAATCCTTCCCCTTAATATGGCATAAATTTGGTAGTGGTTACTTGAATGAGCATTAGACACATGACTTGTTGGTTCTTCAACATGGAGATCACAGATCACGGAGAAGTATGGTAATGACATTTTGAAGCAAATATACATGCCTATAGCACCTCGATCTCAATGCTGTTAGAATTTATCTTGAAGGACTTCTAGTTTTCTACAGTTTTGTTTATGTCAAAATAGGGCTAGGTGGTTTGCTAATTTCATTGGAATTTAGTATAACATGGGTTACTTGCTATGGCGTTCAATCTAGTGGTATCATTTAGTGTTTTGATGGTGTAATTATATATATGTAGAATATTCTTGATATTAAGGTTTTTCCTTTACATATTGATTTTTTTTTTAATTAATTAGTATAGATCACATGTTGTAGCATCCCATGTCCTGTTGCTACCTTTCTTGAGCTGCATCTTTGTAGTGGTTGACTTCTTGCCAGTTCTCTGAAAAGTGTAGTTTGTGGGCACAGGTTGAACAAGGAACCTCCTAATTTGACATTCAGAAAGAAAGACAAGGGTGGTATTAATTTCACCTCCACAGTTGCAAATACTCACCTGGACCTTGAAACTGTGAAGGCAATATGTAGTGAATACAGAATTCACAATGCTGATATCACTTTAAGATATGATGCAACTGCTGATGATCTAATAGATGTCATTGAGGGCAGTAGGATATATATGCCTTGCATCTATGTTGTGAACAAGATTGATCAGATTACACTTGAAGAGCTGGAGATTTTGGATAAACTTCCCCATTACTGCCCAATCAGGTACTTTTCCCTTGATCCTTTGGGAAATAGTCTGACTCTTCTCTGCTGATGCCTTTTTCAATCAAAGTTATCATGATAAAGTTGGTCTGCTTCATTGAAGTATGTTAGTCCTAAGATGCAATCTTAAATCTTTATGTTGTGATTTAGACTTCAGATAATAGTTGTTCCTTTAGAGCAGCTTAAGTGTTTTATAACAAGCACACAGGAGATAGGAACAAACCATATTTAGATTAAACAAAAACAATCAAATTTGCTACCAGATGAAAACCCTCAGATGGTGATCCACAATGCCTGCGGTAGCTTATGTGATAATTTAAAGATGAGGATAGTTATGCTGTTCCTTCCCTGTTGTAGCATGGCATGAACCTATGATTATAGGGCTATAGTTCTTCAGGTTTGAAACAATATTAATAGCTTAAAGTAAATTGTAAATATTAGCCTATGCTTGGTTTTAATTGTGCCCTTAAAGTGACATTTTTACTCCTATTGGATTTGCTTGGTATGATTGAGTGGTCTACAGCAACTCTGTTGCCTTCTTGTAATTTATGGTGATGGCTATTTCTTTCTTTGCCTGATCATCTACTGTGTCATTTATGGTCTAATTTTCTATATAATTCTTTTTCTGACTAATCTGCAGTGCTCACCTGGAGTGGAACCTGGATGGTCTCCTGGATAAGATATGGGAGTATCTTGATTTAACTCGCATTTATACGAAGCCAAAGGGGATGAACCCGGACTATGAAGATCCTGTAATCCTGTCATCAAAGAAGAGGACAGTTGAGGACTTCTGCTGCCGAATCCATAAAGACATGCTTAAACAATTTAAGTAGTAAGTATCCTCTTCAAATCTCTAATGCAGTATGCTGTCGAGTCATAGCCATTTCTGTACTTGCACATTTTGCAGATGCAAGGTGTTTAGAGGTCTGCCCTGAAACTTCATTTGAGAGTGCAGGGGGGAAAAACTAAATATCATACATATTTGCAGGCTAGCTTATACTTTGAGTAAATGCCCTGCTTATGTTTGAAGATAAGCAAATTCCAACCAATTTCAGCCACTAGAAAGGAAACTCTCACAATAACTTCAGGATTTTAGGGTGCCGATAATAAAGCTCTAAGTAGCAATGTCTTATCTCAGTTGTTTTCTTATTTTGGACTACTATTCTGGGACTGTCTATTATTTCTCCGTTTACCTTCTGCAGTAAATCTTGTAATGTATGAAATTACGAGGATGGTTAAGTTCAAAGCTTTATGATGTTGTCCATAGTTGAACAATCAGTAAGGAATTTGAATGCTTATCAAAGAACATGGTATATCCAAGCATATGCTCCGTGCTGTTTGCTTGCTTTGTTTTGAGACGGACCAAAACGTAAAGAGCATAGCTTATGTTGGCATCGCCTTTGAGTCTGTCAGGTATTTTGGATTAGTCTATTGTAGGAAGGCATTCTGTTTGTTGCAAGTCACTGGTTTGTTGACAAGGGAAATATGCAGTCAGAGAAGATTATTTGTACTTTTCTATTTAAATTTTTTTTTTTTGAATTCATGTTCTTTTACTCTTTTACCATATTTAAAATTGCAGTTTGTAAGTTCTTAATATGGTCATATGATACAGTGCATTGGTATGGGGATCGAGTGTGAAACACAAGCCCCAAAGAGTTGGCAAGGTTTGTTCTAGAAACCTGATTTCTATAATTATCAGCTTCAACATCTTATTTCCAACCATTTTCCTCCTCATTTCCCAACTTTACTTTTCTTTTTGCCTTTTTCTTCTATGCTGCTGATTTGCTTGGATAAATCATGCTTTTTATGCCAGGATCATGAACTTGAGGATGAAGATGTTGTTCAGATTATCAAGAAGGTGTGATTACAGAATATGAAATTATCCTGGAACTCTCCACTATGTCAACATTTTAGGAAGCTATCATGCCCAATTTTCAGCTGCCAGCGAGGTTTCTGCAGCTGGAAGTGAGGTGGAAGAGAAACCTGATGTGTAATTATGCCGTTTTGCTGTCAAGCTCATTTGCTTTGATTTACTTGTATGTTTGCTTTGTTGCGGTAATATTATACTTGAAATCTAGAACAAGATTGAAGTGCAAATGTCCTAGCGGTAAAATTTTTGTTTTAACTTCTGAGAGGTTAGAGGCATTAATGACTTTGAGAGATTAGCCCTTGTCTCACCTGTGCGTTGCCGCAAGATGCTAAATGAGGATACCTTCACATTGCAGAGTGCGGAACAGCTAGGCTATTAGCATTTGTTTAAGAAATCTACTTATTTCTATAAGAGTAAAGGTTCCTTACAACATTTTCCGAAGGTTTCCTAATAAGAATAAGACCAATCAATTTGTCAGTGTTCAAAATTTATAGTGTGATTTTCACTGTAGCATGTTCTTGTAAGCCTATTAATCCAGATTTTAGCAATGCGTTTACTAGTATTGTCGCAACGTGATGTAGGTTTAAAGTCTTCCATGGTAGCTGAGGAATTGGTCTTTCATGGTAGTTGACCTCTTGTGCACCTTGCAAGAAGTACGTAAAGGGTGAACCACAAGTTACAACATTCTCTCTCTACCTTGACTATAACCAGTGTGGGTTACCAACTTTGGCCAATTGCAGAGGCAGGAAGAAACCAGCGAGCTCAACGGATAAAGCAAATTTAAGATCCACCTTCCGAAAGGTATAGTTTTAATTTATTTTAAATTTATTAAGCAGCCCGTCCTATCACCATTAAGATCCTAAGAAATGGACCAGACAGGCAGTGCAGAATTGAAGCCATGGGCAAAAGAATTGGTCCCCGTCCCCCCCTCAGTCACGCGTGGTTGAGCCACATGAGCATCATTTTTCCAACCAGATTATCTTTCATGTCACATCCCCCTGGATCTCACCCTAATCTCCTAACAATTCACATATTTCAAGACTTCAATTGCCCCTTTTTACTTCGCCATTAGTTTTCATTCAAATTACATCAGTTCTTGTTATATAAACTAGCACCCAATAAAAGAGGGTGCGGGAGACAAACATAAAATCATCACCAATTTAATAAGCATAGCATCCTTCCTATGTGAGAAAACGAATGGGGTGATGAAGAGAAGCAGGGGAATAAATATGGTGGGAACACAAAAACATACAAAGGGAAAGAGAGAGTGCTCTCTAGATACATGGTCATCACAAGCAGCTTTAAAATCATTTATAACATTAAGTCCGTGAACCTCAGGCCTTGACGCAACAGTTGAAGTAGCTGAAGATACTCCTCCTGGTCTGTTAAAAGGAAAAACATATCAAAAGGCAAAGAGGTAATGAACTGAAACTAAAAACCACCATTCAAAAATCGTAGCATCAAAATGGCGTAAAAGGTTAAAAGGTAAGTCGAGTGATCTATCGGTGCATCAATGAACAGAGAATGTTCCAAAATAAAACAATTATGTTGAAGTAATTAATCAACAACACAACACAACATGCCAAGAATAAACACAGAATGAGCCAAAAGTGCCCACTGTCATGAACACGTATCTGTTGCATGTGCACCACTTGCACTTACCTGTGACCTACGGAAGGTGTAATAGGAATCATATATTAGTTATTGAGATCTAATCCTAAGCACAGTTTCTTCAATCCTTTGGCACACATCTCCATCATGCATTCATAGGTATAACCATCAAAAATATTTGAGACCACTGTCGGACCACATGAGTCACGAGACTCTTGTCAGCGGGGTTAACTGATACCGGCCTGAGAGATTTACATTCCCTTATTATAAATTAAGATCAGTTTTTCCCTAAAAAGAGAATCTAAATGTCCACATGAACTCTCAAAGTTGATTTCTGCAATCAGAGAAACAGAACAACATGCTCCAAAAGAAATGCTTATCACAAAATTTGTCAATGTGGAAAAAGTCCAGTGGAGAAAAGTAGACGCATATCTTGACCACTGCATATTATAAAACAACACTGAAACATTATTATTGATTTACTATCTTCAACGTTCTTATCTTTAATTTGTCATAAAGGAATTGGAAAATTATTCTCACATCAACTAGGTCAATCAAATCAACATGATAAATAATCCTATTTCCTGCTGCCTTGACCAAATCCAACAGGGCTTTATTAAGGGCCAAACCATATGCGCTACAGAGTAAATGCTACCTACTCAGCTAGCAAACATCAAACAAAAGATTAAATGATCCAACTAAGCAGCTTCCCCACCACCCTAGCACATGGATGCCACTAAAGTTTATAACTTTATATTCTTCCATCCTACGGCACTATTCCTCTTTAAAGCTACCAACCAAAAATAGAAAAGCCATATTTAACGTACATTATTTAAAAAATTTAATAAACAAAGCATTTGGGAAGTTAGTGGAAGGGGGAATCTTACAGTTGGAGAGTGATGGTCCTGGGGATAATGGTGGTGATCATCGCTGGGGGCAGTGCTAACACTGGTTGCAGTCGGGTTAATGAACTCTTCTTCATTTCCAAGACTGGCTCTTGAAACTTCCCTCTTGTTCTGCTTCCTCATTTCCCTAATTTTCGAGAAGTCGAGAGAGTAATCAGGCAACTGTCCCTTCTGCTCCCAGTCCCCAAATTGCGGCACTGATAGCCATGGAGCATTTTTCTGCATAAATTCAAATCCAACCCAAAACAATACATCAATTTAATCAACCTCAGTAAATGTATCAATGCTTGTTTTAACTCCAACAAAGCATGCCAACAATCAATAACTACACCACATATGAAACAGAATAAACTGTGAAAGCTATTTCTTAAAAGGGAAATGACAGCTGCCCGACCACAAGTGCTACTAAATTTTAATTCAATAAAGTACATGCCAATCCTGAGTGGTCCAACTGTTATCAAATTACAAAATTTGGCCTGAAAATTCAATAGCAACACCTTAACAAAATCCTAAAGAAAAAAGTGGCTCTTTTTCTTTCCTCACTAGCAAGTATCCTCAAAAATACTGCTAGCTGTTAAAAATATTATTTCAAAAATTACAGATGTTTGTCCAAAACTATGAAACTTCACATTCACAATCTAATGCATTTCAATTGATATGAAAGTATTCTTCATAATAACACCTTAACAAAGTATTGTACCCTTCACCATTTTTGCTTAAAGAAGTCTCCTACAAAACAGAAACGAAGACACAGGACTGCAAAAGCTGCAATTAACCGGTCATCCAATGCTAAGATCTTCTCGATGAACCAATTTTTTCAGTTTTAACGAAAATGTTCATTGGGTTTTTAAAGTCAAAGAACTTTATGAATTTTTTTTTTTGAAAATCATACTCCTGCCTTCATTAACATTTTGGGAATAATTTCCCATCACAAGAGTACAACCAAAGAACTTTATGAATTAGATGGCAGAGATTTCATTAAGGTGCCGTATAAGCCGAATGGCACAACTCTCGAGACAACTTTACAAAATCGACCATAGGAAACCCATAAAATATGCTTACTAATTAATAGTCCTAGTATCTCCAAAAAAATTGTTACTAAGTATTCCCCTGTTTCTTTTCCCTGTCCCAACTCTGCCATTATCGATTTTTCCGTCGAATAAACTTGAAGAATATACATATAGTACTAGCTTTTTTATTTAAAAAGAAAAAGAAGGTGGCAGCTTTGACTGTTCCACAGCTTTAAACAAAGTGACATTATTACTTGGTTGAATGTCTGAAAAAAAAAAGTAAAAGGGTAAGAAAAATAAAAGAATTTCGACTTTTGAGACTAGAAAGGAAAACAGAAAGTGACCCTTAAATAATATTACCGAAAGCAAAAAAAAAAAAAAACTTGAATATGTAAAAATCGAAATCATTTTCATCCATGACTGAACTTCTAAATATTGAAATATCAAAAAAAAAAAAAAAAAGATTGCAAAGGTACTGCAACTCCAAGACTCCAACTTCAACTGATTATTAGAACAACTGAATCTCCAAGAGTTCTTATATAGATAAAGAAAAGCTTCCCAGAAGCCTTTTCCCTGAGTTCATTTACCTCCCTTATTCTCAACAACATATGAAAGAGCTATAAACAAAAGAACTCACCTCCTTACGATCTTCCATGCTTGATACAAAGAAAAGAAAAAAAGGTGAACTTCCCAAAGTTTGAAAGAGTTATATCAATCTAAACTATCAACTGCTATGACGAAAGAGAAACAAGAAGCAGGGAAAGAACAGGGTTTTTGTTTTGAAAGAGAAAAGAGAATTGTGGCCTTGTGGGATTGAATGAGCTCCTCTTACAGCACAATGACAACACCAAATTGGATTTTCTGATGGAAACGCTAACCAGCACGTAATAAAATCAATCACTCTCTCTTTTGTTTTATATACATTTCACTTCTCAATAATGGACTTGACTTTTTGTTGAAATTACACGGAATGCCACTCCTTCGGACACGCTTTACCTACGTCGTTTTAGTGTTTTGTACTTCTCTTTTCTTACATTTTTCCGTGGCTTAGTTTGCTAGCTGTCTCCGGAAGGGATAAATCCAACATTTTTCTGCAACGCGGTTTCAGGTATTAGAACGGTGTCGTTTTATAAGCTTTTAAGTTCCTTCGATTTTATGCCACCATAAATTAAGATTTAGGAAGAACTGTTGATTTAGGCAAATGGGAGTTAGCTTCTGCCGTAAGCAAGAGAATGAGAGATTGTAAAATCCTTTATTCATGTATTCAGATTCAAAAGAATTTGCTGATCAACCAAATAGGCCTACACCCTTTGGGTAGGAATGAAAAAATGGAAAATGGTAGTGAGTAGCACAACCAACCTAACGAGCAAGGGCGTCCCCACCCCACGACAGACATAAACCCGGCCGAAGGATACGCTGCTTGCCCTCTCAGTGGCTTCACCCTGTCCTGTCCTTCACTCACAGCCCCAAAGGAGGTTGGGCCAGCCAGAAGTGACAGATTGATTGATTGATTAATTGGTTCAGTTGATTTGAACAATGAGTTGGGATTAGAAATAGAATCTCTCTTCCAAAATAGTGCAAGGAAGTCAATATTATAATTCAGTCCACATGTCTTCGAGAAAAGTATCCAACTAACGGTGGTGACACCACTTTTATTAAACTCATAAATAATTTCTTCGAATGTGTGCTTTAGGCCAAAGTCTGCAACGAAACGAAGGATTCGCTGCATGATCATTCAAGCTACCTACCTCATCATCATATTTAATACTCCTACTACTTGTTCGCTGCTTTAATTTTCCTTTTATTTAAAAAATAATAATTATATATAAGTTTAATGTAGTTAAGTATTACTCATGAATTAGTCTATGATATTAGTAACTATAAAGGACTTTTCACATGAGACTAAACATTCCGTTCATTTTTTTTATCGAATATTTGAATAAGTCTTTAAATTTATTAAAAAAGTTATTTTAATTTTTATTTTTTTATTATATTCAAATATTACTAATCGTGGACTAAAGGTAATAAGTTTTTATGTCACATTATCTGCCACGTAACCTATTAACATGTCATCTTGCTAAAAAAAATGATTAAAAAAGTTATTAATAAAATAATATGACATAAAAAATTACTTACTAAGAACTGAGTTTTTTTCTTTTTTACTCATCTAAATATTCAAAAATTATTAATTAAGAATTTAAAATAAATTTGTTTAAAAAAATTAATTGCTTTAAATTAATTACCATCCTTTCATAACTAATTACCATCTTATTAATTGAAATCATCATTCCTAACAACAAAAAACCTAATATAACTTTTTTAATTTGATTGAAACCATTGTTGCTTACAAACAAAATATTCACTTTCTTCAATATTCCTTAAACCCAATGTCTCTTATAGTCAAAATATCATCTCTTTGCCTACAATTCCTATTCATCTTTCAAAAATCGTTCTTGGAGTAGTCTTAAACTTTTAAAAATTGTGAAAAATGTGAAGAGATAATGTATTATTGGCTTCCTCTTTTTAAAATCGTATATGAGTATTCTCAAGTTTTTCTATATTCTTTAAATCAACGTACCTTATAGTCATAATGCGATTTCCCTATCTACAATTCCTTTTCTTTTTCTAAAAATAGTTCTTTGGGTAATCTTAAATTTTCAAAAACTGTGAAATAAGTTGTAACAACCACTCCTCGACCGTTACCGGCGTTCGAGACTTCTGAAGAATCTCGTCGGACCCCGAACAAGTCTCATTGAAGATTTTCACTAAAGCTAATCCTTATTTGCAAAAAGGAAAATAAGAAGGTGTGACTCTCATAAACTCAGTAACAATCATCAATCCAGTGAGGAGGCGAGAAGGGGAAACAACATAAAGAGGGATTAATTATAAATCTGAGAGTATGGGTAGAAAAATATTCCATTAAATAGAAAGGTATTTTATACCTTGCAAGTCTTAAAATGATGAATTTCACATAAATAAATATGAAAATTTCATTTATCATTGATTAATAAAAATTTGACTGTCAATAACATATAATGTACATAAGAAAATCGACAAATGAGTTTTATTCTCGGGTAGGTTTAATCTAGCCCTTAGGCTTATTCTCATATATCATCACCTATTCGTGAGAACTGCCCACATCATCGTATTTAAATTGAGACTTCAGGTTCTTTTTTACTTATTCATGGGAACTGCCCATATCACTATATATAAATCGGGGCTTCAGATCCCCCTTTACCTACTCATGAGAACCGCTCACGTCTCCGTATATAAATCGGGGCTTCAGGTCCCCTTTTACGTACTCATGGGAATTGCTTACGTCACCGTATATAAATCCGAGCTTCAAGTCTCTCTTTACCTATTCGTGGGAACTGCCCATACCGTCAATACAAATTGAGGCTTCAGGTCCCCTTTTACTAAAATCAAATATCAATAAATAGTAGTTTCTACATTGTGCACAAAGGCCACACTTGACCCGGTGTGATGACAGGTTCTACCCCAAGGTATCACAATCACGTGCAAATAAAAGTCATTGCAATTTAAAGCATTTGCAAAGCATGATAAATTAAAACATTTCACTCATAAATTGCATGTTATGCATAAATCATTTTAAACATGGCATGTCTATCAAACTAGCGTGCTAAGAGAAGTAAACAATTTATCATCAAGTCTTGAGAATCAATATAATGACCGTTGGCCTAGATAGTACACAAATTGTAAAGCATGATTTTAAAGTAAAATAAGTTAAAGATTTGTTTCCCCATACTTAAAAACATATAGATATGTACTACGTATAATATCAAGAAAACGGATTTTAAAAATTTTGTCACATCCACAAACAACCTAAATTTTCTACCAACTCATACGATCCACAATTTTTGTCACATGCTACATATATAATATTTTATGGGAATATAATTTTAAAATTTAGCACCAACTAACCTCAAAATAGGGGGATGTTACTTCGCTATTGATTCGCGTATGTACTTAGATATTTTTGCTTTCGTTCCCTCTTTTTTTTTTTCCTTTTCTTCTTTCCTTCCCTTTCTCTCCTAGTCTGCGGCTCTCCATCTCTCCCTTTATTCTTCTTCTTTTTCTTCTCCTTTTTTTCCTTTTTCTTTCTTCTGTTTCTCTCTTGGTCTACGGGTTTCCTTATTCCTTCTTCTTTTTCTTCCTCCTTTCTTTTTTTTCTCTCTCTTCTCTCCCTTTTGCACGATCTGATGCCTCCTTCTTCTTTTTTTCTTTCTTCTTTCCTTTCTTTTTCTTTCTTCTCTTTCTCTCCTGCTCTGCGAGTCTCCTTCTTCTTTCTTCTTCTTTTTTCTTCTCCTTTTTCTTCTTCTCCAGCCGACCCATACCAAGGATGTTACATAAGTGGAGAGATAATCTATTATTGACCTTCTCTTTTCAAAATAATATTTGAGTATTTTCGGATTTCTATACATCAACTTTTAATAACAGTGGCTTAGATTATGTTTTCTTGTTAGGAAGGATGGCTTCAATTAAGAAATGGTGGTAATTAATTTAAAACAATTAGGTTTTTTATTATTTTTTGTTTCAAATTCCTAATCGATAATTTTTGAACGTTTGGATGGGTAAAAAAGAAAAAACTCAATTCTTAATCAGTAATTTTTAATGTTATATCATTTGTTATATGGTATTAATGTCATCAAGATAACGCATCAACATATCATGTAGCATTAAAAATTGCTGATTATATTATTAATTAACGAAAGTTAGTAAATAGTTAATGAAAATAGCTTATTTAACTCAAAATAAAAAGGTTAGAAGCTTATTTGAATAAAATAAAAAGATAAGAGTTAAATTGACTTTCTTAATATAGTTTGGAAACTTATTTGCATATTTGGTTTTTTTTTAAAACTTTTATTAATATCATCAATTATTGTTATTAAATAATTTATATTTAAACTAAACATTATAATAAATGTAAAAACTATAAATGTATGGTGTTCAAAAATTTAAATTCTAATTATTTTTTTGATAATATATATATAATAAATTATATTAAAATTTAATATTAAAAAATTAACAATTCAAGAAATTTTAAATAATTTTTTATTTTGTTATTGCATTTAATCAAACTTGTATATTTTTTATTTTAAATCAAATAACTTTTTATAATTAATGATTGACTAACGTTAATTTAAATGCTATTTATTATTTTATGTCATATTACGCTAACGTGATATGTTAATATGTTATAATTGATGATGAAGTGACATGCGAGATATTTTTCATTTATTCACGTTCACATGAACTAGATATAAAAATGACAAGTAAGATTTTGATTAACGATGATTAATCATAAAAACCTATTTAATCTACAATAAATATATAAAAATTTGATTAAACGTAATAAAAAATAATTTAAATTTAATTAAACATTTCATGAATAATTTTTTTTTTCTTTCTCTTGGTTCTTATTCCTTCGAATTTTAACAATTTGTGGAAAACCAATGTATCCAAGCAATGAGGTTAACCGTTGATTAAGATTACAATTTTATTTTTTCTCTACAGGGATAAGATTATACTTTTCTATGATTTTTGAAAGTGAAAGTAACGTTGCCTAACTTTCCTTCTTTTAAGAAATATTTTATTGATGATCCAACTGCTTATCTGCCGTCCAAGAACGACTCTTTTAACGGGACGGGATCCAACTTGATCCACTGAAAGAAACCAATGGTTTCCTCAAATCACATTCCTCTATATATATATATATTATTATACCTCTACCTTTGGAATTTCTGTTTTTGTTTTTATCCATTTTCTAGTGTTTTGACCTCAATGCCGTAAACAGATTTTATTTCCCTTTTTTATTTTAATTAGCTCACTCATCTTTTATGTTGAGATTTAAATATAAGATTTTTATTTTTATTTTAAAGAATGAGTTTAGACAAAGAAATTTTAAATAAATAGAGAAAATTTCAAAAAGTATAAAATATAATTAGTTTATTCGATAAAATATAAAATTATAATTTATCAAAAATCTTGAAATTTGAATAAGATATTTTGAAGGTTCAGAATATGGTCCAGAGTAAAACGAAAATGCTTTGCTGTCCGTAAATCATATTGTAATGGGTCACAGCCATGATGACTTGTAAATTTGGGTTGGAACCCATTAAAATAGCCGAAAGCATGACAAAGAATTTCTTAAAATAAATAATTTTTTAAGAGGAGGATAACAATATAGTATGCAATCATATCTAGATAATTTTACGCATTATATATCATATTTAATAGGTCATCTTGATTAGATTAAAGTTTCAACAGCACATATATTTAGAACTCTTGGAAGTTTATAATAAAACAAGAACACCCAAAGCACTAGAAAGAAAAAAAGTACATATTTTCTTGCAAACTTTGCTGTCTACTCTTGGGACAATATATGCGAAATCAACTCCTTAATCATTTGCTTAGGAGCCGTTTGGTTAGTCAACCTGTTATATAAAACTTCATTATTACATATTTGAAGGAAAAAAAAAATTCTTGCAAATGTTATTTATAGCTTCTCACAACACTTTGTAAAATATTTATTATTAAAAATATTATATTTTACATTTAAATATTTTACTTATTAGTTAGTACATGATTTTTCTTTTTAAAAAACAAAATTCGACTCTCCTTCTCTTAATTCTAAAATATACATATATATATATATATTACATTTCTTACTGTGAGGATTAAAACACAAATATGAAGGAAAACACCAATTAAGCAAAACATTAATTATTGATCATGGGTTTAAGACTAGATCAGATGGGCCAACTTTTGGGCCTTAACATATGTAAGTTTATGGCTTAAATTGAGTCCATATTTCCCCTTTTTTTGGGGGGTAAATATTAGAGGGGTTTTTTTTATTTACAAAAAATTAATTTATTTTTTGGTATGATTTGAGAACATTTCAGTTTCAAAATAGCACCACCTGTGAGTAAATTATTGAAAGTAATACCAAAACAAAATTTCTAGAAAATTCGTCCACCAAAATTTTCTTTTATTTGTTATTATTATTTGTTTATTGTAGAAAAATAAAGATTTTATTTGGTTAAATTTTGTATTTGTTTTTAAATATATATAAAAAATAAAAATAATGGAACGAAATACTGAAAGCAAATGACAAAAATATTAATCAAATAGAGTTTTAAAAGGTGTTTTAAATGCTACACATTTCGACAAGTATAATCATTGACAATAATCGAACCTTCTGAGGTATGCTTCGGCTCACAAAATGATGAAAAGATACCGTAAAATAAAAAATGAAACGAAGTGACATCTTCGGTTTCTATTGATCGAACAAAGTTTTAGGCCCAATGAGTTTGGAACAGGGTTTGCTCAGCGTCGGTCCATTCGGTGTGGACTAGACTTCCGTTTTCTCTAATTTGAACTAAATCTATCACGGTAATGGCCCATTTCAATTTTCGGCTATTGATGTTTGCATTAAGATTAACCCAATCATAGTATTCTATTTTAAATATGTTCCAGCCATTAAATTTTTAATTAAATTAACTTAGAATTTGAAAACATCATATGCACTCAATCGTCATAGCTTACGTTGTTAAGTAGTGATTTCCCATGATTAAATCACATCATTTAGCTATTGTATTATTCAATTTCAAAGCTGATAGGTTTAAAAATAAACAATTATATAAAATTCAGAGTAAATAATAAAATATTTTACGTGCGGTTTAAAAGAAGAAAATCAAATTTCTAACTATAAAAATAAAACGAAATAGAAGATATCCTGCTTGCCGATTGGATACGTGGATTACGTAGAATCAGGCAGTAGATTGCACGTGGCGATATGTGGCAGGCGGGTTCCCTTCGATTCCAGTGTTTGGCGAACGTAAACCACAAATTCTAGTCATAGGAATCAACGTGCGTTATCTGTCCCAACTCTCTAACCTTGGCTCTCTTCTTCTCTCTTGGGCCACAATATTTTTCTTTTCCTTTTTGTTTTTTCTTTCTGTGAAAACGGCTGGTGGGCGGCAAAAAGCCAAGGGGTTGGAAATAAATATCTTTACGGTGAAAGGAATATTTTTTATTTTATTGTTACTCTCAACTTTTTAATTTCATTTTTATATCTTTCGCTTACTTTTACCTTTTTTTTTTTAAATTTTGCATTACATAAAATAAATCTTTCTTCAAATAAAATAAAAGAAGTTGCCTCCACTCTTTTTTACTTTTATTTCTTGAGAACAAGATAAGCCAGTTAAAAAAATTAATATAATAATTTATAAAGTAGAAAACAATATAAATTTAATAAGAAAAATTAACTAGAAAGTGAAAATAAAAAATGGTTACCATCCGTTGTCCCCACCCTTGAGAAATTTACATTCTTCTCTTTGTTGGATGTTCATTTTCAATGAGTCTGATTGGTACCTTTATTTAAGCTAGAAAAGAAAGAGAAAGAAAGTCAGTTTAAAATTTCCAATTAATTTCTTAATTAGGGTTTTCATTTTTCATTACCATTAGACAACCAAAAAAATTAAATACTTATTCATATTTTAGACATCATAGTGTAAAAAATTAAATGCTCAATCAAAAATTAATACTTAAAATAATAAATTATCAAACTAAAAATAAAATATTTAATAAACAAAATTAACTTAAAAACTGAAAAGGTTGCTATAGGTGTCCCCATCCTCGAGAATTTACATTATTTCCTTGGCAGATTTTCATTTTCAATGAGTATGATGTTCTTGATGTGTGTGTATTTATTTTGAAAAAAAAAGAGAATTTTTTTTCAATATTTTATTTTATTTTTAAAATTAAAGATTTTCATTTCCTTTTTGGATGGTCTACAAACAACTAGTAAAGGTCCCTCCTTCAACAGTTTCTCTCTCTCTCTCTCTACCCTGGGCTGAGAGTTTCTCTTCTATACTCTCTGGCTGTGAAACTCTCCATTACCCTGCTTCCAGAAATCCTCCATCTCTTTTTCCCATCAGTTTCCCACACTTTCCTTCACTTTCCCACTACCCAGACATGGGCCTCTCCACAAAACTCCACCGTTTAGACCTTCGTTCCACATTCTTCACCTCTCTTTGCCCCTCTTTCACTCCGAATTCCTCCTCTCTAATCTCCCCCAAGACCCTTAAATTTAGACCCACTAAAATAACTGCCCAGATTTCCACTCTCAGCGTTGAAACCTCCGTTAAAGACCCTCAAAACGACATCGAGTCATTGTTTTCCACCGACACAGTCGAAGAAGTTGATCGAAAACGCGCCAACAAGCAGTCCAGCACCGGCTCTTCGGGTATTTCCTCCGGTGTAAAGCTCGAAAACATAAGCAAGAGCTATAAAGGAGTAACGGTTTTGAAAAATGTGAGTTGGGAAGTGAAAAAAGGCGAGAAAGTTGGATTGGTTGGAGTAAACGGAGCAGGGAAAACGACGCAGATGAGAATTATGACGGGGCTAGAAGAACCTGATTCGGGGAAAGTTATAAAGGCGAAACCAAACATGAAAATTGCGTTTTTGAACCAAGAATTTGAGGTTTCGATGAGTAGGACGGTGAGGGAGGAGTTTATGAGTGCTTTTAAAGAGGAAATGGAGATTGCAGACAGGTTAGAGAGGGTTCAAAAGGCGATTGAAGGGGCTACCGAGGATTTGGAGTTGATGGGAAGGCTTTTGGATGAGTTTGATTTGTTGCAGAGGAGAGCTCAGGCTGTGGATTTGGATGAGGTTGATGCTAAGGTTAGTAAGTTGATGCCAGAGCTCGGGTTTTCCCCTGAGGATTCGGATAGGTTGGTCGCGAGTTTTAGTAGCGGCTGGCAGATGAGGATGTCACTTGGGAAGATTTTATTGCAGGTAAAGTTATTATTTTGATGCGTATCTTGGTGTAAAATTGTTCTATTGATAGTTTCATTGATGTTTCTATTTTGTTTTGTTAAGAAAAAGTTGGGGCAATGAATTTCTTGAGCTTTACTATGAGCGTTAAAGATATATAGAAGTTTCCTGGTAGGATTGCACGGAGTTTGCCACTATATTTGATCACTATATATTAATAGTAATGTTCAAAATGAGATTGTTTACTTTTGACGAAGTGATAGTTGTGATTGGAGGTTGGCTTCTAATTTTGACTATTCACAGCTGAAATGACTTTGGCACTTGTTGTTTATAAGTTTTAAATTTTAAATTGAATGACAAAATATGTAGCTTGTATGCATTTTTTATTATGTTGTGGTTAGTTGTTAATTCATGGTTCCTGTGTGTGACATGTAGCATAATATATTGGCATTACTTGCTGATTGTTGATGTAAATGTAAATTTGCAGGAGCCTGATTTGTTGCTTTTGGATGAGCCTACAAATCACCTTGACCTTGATACAATTGAGTGGCTTGAAGGATATCTCAACAAGCAAGAAGTGCCAATGGTCATTATATCTCATGATAGAGCTTTTCTAGATCAGTTGTGTACAAAGATAGTGGAGACTGATATGGGTGTTTCCAGGACGTTTGAGGGTAATTATTCTCAGTATGTTGAGGCAAAGGCAGCATGGGTCGAAAACCAGTATGCTGCATGGGAGAAGCAGCAGAAGGAAATTGAGCAGACAAAAGACTTGATAAACAGATTAGGTGCAGGAGCAAATTCTGGCCGTGCTTCTTCTGCTGAAAAGGTATGTATGTTGGCATTCAGTTCTGAAATATATTCCATTTCATCTTTGACGAATGCAAGCTGCCCTCTTTAGTCAATTTGTAGTGATGGCAGATGTATAATTTTATTTCATTTTATGTTATTTACTAAATATGCAGAAATTGACGATAAAATTACTACCTGATTGTCAAACCTGCTTGACTTAGAGTAGTCTTTCAAATGAATGACATAAGTTTTCATCATATTTTACTAAATCATAGATGATTTTACTCTATACAATTAATTAAATAATGAAGCGAGTTACCTAGCATGTGGGTTTTGTTTGTGGAACTTGAACCAGAATGTAAAACACCATCTATATTGAAAGATGGTACGGTAGGTATAATTTTCTTTTCCCTTTACTTTAAGTGGATTGATCTGCAGTCTTAGGTTAATTATGATTAATTATAACTTGTAGAAATTCAGTTGTAGTTTTATATCATTTAACTAAGATTCCTTGATATCTTATACCACAAGAATTTCATTTCTAGGTACAATTTCTTCTTTTTTTCATCAAGGTTTCTCATCACTTTTATCAGATTGAGTGTTTCTTTTTCTATTCTGGATCGCAAATGATTTACAATTTGGATTGCATGATCCATATAAAATTTGTGAGGATGGAACCTACGTATTATTCTTGATATGATGGTCAGAAGAGTTACTTTGCTTTAACAGTATGGATAGTGGCATACCTGTATATCACTTGGTTGGCTTTTCTTTTCTTTTATCTACTTTTTCCATTTTATTTATTTCACAAAAACCACTTCTCTTACTTAGCCACATCAAATCATCAATATTCTATCTTCCTGAAATTTCTTCTCAATACTGCCATTAAAACTTTGCTTAGTGAAATAAAGTCCTTGCTGCCTGAACTTTTTGTCTTTTCATTTGATTTTGATGGTGGTTGCTACTTCAGATAGTTACAGGTTCCTCAGACTTTTGTGTTTGTACTGAGATTCATTCTTTAATCTCTAATACGCTTTTGCCTATTTATTTTTCTGGTTACTTAAATTCTCCTCTTGCTGAGTGGTAACAGAAGCTGGAGAGACTTCAAGAAGAGGGTCAAATAGAGAAGCCATTTCAGCGGAAACAAATGAAGATAAGGTTCCCTGAGCGTGGAAGAAGCGGCAGATCTGTTATTACTGTTAAGAATCTGGAATTTGGTTATGAGGATGAGGTAAGATGAGATGATTTTTGATTGATGGTGTAATTTTTTTTTTTTTAATCTTCTCATTTATGACAAAAAATTGGTTTTTGTATCAGTTGCTATTTAACAGGGCGAATCTTACAATTGAAAGGGGAGAGAAAATTGCCATTATTGGTCCAAACGGTTGCGGAAAGAGTACTTTACTGAAACTGATAATGGGTTTAGAGAAGCCAAGAGGAGGTGAGGTGGTACTTGGGGAGCATAACGTTCTACCAAATTATTTTGAGCAGAATCAGGTATTTCGCCTCTGTGTATAATATTATTTGTATTTGAGGTACTTCTGATCTTGCCGCTTAGTTGCTAAGCTCCCCTTTTGAGCTAACAAAGTGCAAACTACTGACTGAATTTAATCAAGTTTTCTTTCAGGCTGAGGCTCTTGATTTGGATAAAACAGTGCTTCAGACAGTGGAAGAAGTGGCAGAAGACTGGAGAATTGATGATATTAAGGGACTCCTAGGTCGTTGCAACTTCAAAGCTGATATGCTTGAAAGAAAGGTTTCCCTTTTGAGTGGTGGTGAGAAGGTAATTTCACTCTACATTGCATTTTATATTTCGAGTACTCTTTTTGCTTTTACAGATCTCATTCAAAAATTTTGTTTTGTGCTTTGAATCTTTCATTATTAACTCCAATGTTTCTGAGCGTTTAGCTCAATGTGCATGTATCCCCCTGTTCAAAGAGCGGGTTCTAGTCCCTCTTTCCCCCAAATCAAAAAAAAAAAAAAAGGGCGGCGGGGGGGGGGGGGGGGGGGGGGGGAGGAGAAGAAAATCCAATGTTTCTGGGGCAGCCTATTCTAATGGGTTCATAATAGTACAGTGATTTAATTCATTACCCGCCGGACAATTTGATAATTTTAGGGTACTTTAGTTAAACTTTGTAGATTGCCTGATGCATATTGAATTCAAATGTTTAACATTATATGAGCTAATGAATAATATATAAGTAAGAATATGCTTCTCTTTAGTGTCTCACGATCTGCATGCCTGATACTTACTGTTGTTAAGCGTAGAAATTTGTGGTTTGTGAATTGATGGCTCTTGTATGTTGTTTATCATGTCCTAGTGCACTTGCATGTTTATTAGATACTACTATGTATTATATTTCAATTTTGTTTTGAAGTGATGAATTTGATTGTTGTATTTTCTTGTTACATTAGGCACGTCTTGCTTTTTGCAAATTCATGGTAAAACCATCAACATTACTAGTTTTGGATGAACCAACTAATCACCTCGATATACCTTCGAAAGAAATGCTGGAGGTTTGGTTTTTTCTTACCTTTTCTCTATACTCCATTTGATTTTTATAACTCAATATTTCAGCATTTAGCTTTGTCTGAATAATTCTGCGATTTCTCATTTTTCTATTAGGAGGCGATCAGAGAGTACAGCGGCACTGTCATTACTGTTTCTCATGACCGATACTTTGTTAGGCAAATTGTTAACAGAGTAGTGGAAGTAAAAGATGGACAATTGCAGGACTACGTAGGTGATTACAATGTGAGTATGACTTTCTTGGTTGAACCCTTCTCATCCTTTCCCATTACTGCATGGAATGTCTTCTTGCATAGCTCTTATTACCAATCCCTCCTCCTCCCAAACTCTTTATTTTCTTTACCTATTTGTTGTCTGGGATATATAACTCAATTGGAATGTTAACTTTGTTTGGCTTATAATCTGGTAAAAAACTGAAAATTTTCTTTTCATTCATGAGTTTATTCAGACACTTGTTTGCTAAGTTTATTGGTGGTCTTTTACCCGAAACATCCTGTTCATCGAATCTTTCTTCTCTGATTCCTGATTAACTGTTTGTACCAATTTCAAATGGACAGTATTATCTAGAGAAAAACCTTGAGGCAAGGGCTAAGGAGCTGGAGCGTGAGGCGGAGCTTGAAGAGAAAGCTCCCAAAGTGAAAGCCAAATCCAAGATGTCTAAGGTAAGCAATACTCTTGTAATTCCAAGCTTTCTAAATTGGAGAGGTTATTGTCACATGGTTTACAGAACCTTAGCTAATGAATTCTCTATCACTTGGTTTAACAGGCTGAGAAGGAAGCTCGAAAGAAACAGAAAATGCAGGCCTTTCAAGCTGCTAAACAAAAGTCGAAAGGGCTGAAGAATTCTAAGAGATGGAAATGAAATATTCCGTCTATACATGAAATTGATTAAGAATGACCAACTGTTAAACCAATTTTACGGTGTAAAGTGCCGAGGATGTGAATGACCACCAGCACCATCTGTATATATTGTTGATAGAAATTCAGTTCTAAATTGAAGCTCTTACACGAGTTATGGTAGAGTTGAGTTCTTACTTCTTACTTCCTGGCCATAGCAATCCATGCTTCCTTAAAAATGTAATGCAGGATGAAATTGAACTGAAAAGTGAAAATTGCTTCTGGCTGCCTCTCTTGATGCTAAAAAAGGAAAAAAAAGAAATCCATGGCCATGCATGCTATAAACAAATACTAGTATTTCTTTATCTTTCTCTCCAAAAATTAAGGTAAATGTGAATTGTCTAGGTTTGACTGAATCATTGTTAGCATCTTTTACTAAAGAAAAGTTGGGCTTGAAAAATCTGAATGTATTTGTTAAGATGATAAATTAAAGAAATTTATCAGTATTTGTGATTATTCATGTGTTGAATGATTTTTTCAAAAAATTATATAAACTTTTGATTGGGGAAAAAAGGTCTCCAACTTGAGTAAGGAAAAGAGATATATATATATATATATATATATATTTTAATTCATTGGTAATTATTGAGTGACTTTGAGATTTTTGTTTAAGCATAATAATAGATTCATATTTAATGCATCGATGGTGTATAGGTTTTATAGGATGTCACCTCACCAAATGATATTATTTCATTAACAAATAAAGATTAAAAATTTTTAAGAATCTAAATTTAAATATTAAAAATTTTTAAGAATCTAAATTTAAATATTAAAAATTTTGATAATTAATTAAATAAAAAATAATTTTTTCTCTCTCTAGCTACATTACATCATTATTTAATTATTTTTTTATACATCTTTGTCTAACTCCATCTTCTTCTCCCTTTTTCCTCAATTAAAATTAAAAATTAAAATATTTTCACTTGTCCTCGATACCTCTTTTACTTTCTTTTCTTGTTCTTAAGCTAACATTCAAACTAAAACTTTGATGAGGAGATTTTCCTTTTGTTGAGAGAAAGGGAGAGAAAAAAGGCTCCTCAATAAAGAAGTAATTTTTTTTATTATTTAGCATTGGAACTAGAAAGATGGATATTTGATTGATCTTATCATCTATTGTAAGGACGTTAATGGGTTGAATATCCTATAATTTCGAAATACTTGAACTCGAACCTTAATCTTATAAAAAATTAATTACTTTAATCCTATTAACTATCCGTTTAATTTTAAAATTACTACCCTAACCCTAATACTTTCTTATTACCTTATAATTACTTTAACTCGTTTAAATACCCGATTAAATAAAAAAATTATTAAAATCTTCTTCATGGATATCCAATTACCCAATTACCCAATTAACTTTTATAATCTCATAACTTCCCTTTAGATTTATATGTTATATGTTTATATAAATAAATATATATATACTATAATTAATAATTTTATAAGTTATAATTTCTACAATGTTAATATAAAATAAAAAGTAAATATATTTATATTTAAAGTACATAATATATACACACACAATCATAAAAGTATTAATGTCATCATATTAATAATTAGAGTAACCATACTTAAATATAAATAACAATCTAATAATTTTTTAAACATAATATTCAAATTATTTAATCATAATTAACAATCAAATAATTTTTTAATTTAAATATATTAATGTCATCATATTAATAATTAAAACTTTTCATATATTTGTTAGTTTTTAACAAAAAAAATTACTTGTAAAGTTGATAAAAATGGTAAACTTTTAATTTAATTATTAAGATAATAATAAAATATTTATAAATAGTAATCAAGTTCGGATAACGGGTACCCAAGAGGTGATACTCGAACCCTACTCTATTAAAATTCGGGTAGTGAAATCACTATTTTAATCTTACCCGAACTCGTTTATGAAGTACTCTAAACCTATATAACTAGATCGGGTACCTGCGGGTACCCTATAATAGGGTACTCATTGACATCCCTAATCTATTGTGATAAAAGAATCATTTTATTAAATTGTGACAGGATTATCTTCGGGGGTAATTTTAGTGTTGAAAAAATTTGTCATAATTTATATTAAAATTTTAATTTAATATTAAATTGATGTTAATTAATTATTTTTACCATTTTTATTATTTAATAACATTATAACCTTAGATCAAACTTAAAAAGTAAAATCCTAATTTATTTATTTTAAAAAATTAGTTATCCTATTTTAATCTTAAATCAAATGTAAAAATTACTTAAAAAATACATCACTAAAAGTCAACAAATATACATAGTCAACAAGTACAAATTATCTTGAACTCTCTTGTGGTTAAACAATTTTAACAAATCTAATTTTAATGAAAAAATAAGAGAAAAGGAGATAATGGAGAGATATAAAAAGGAGGAGAGCAATCAAATAACTTGTAAGGGAGTTAAAGAGAGAAAAAAGGATTTTTTTTATTTTATTTTTAATTATTAAAATTTTTTGATATTTAAGTTTCCCAAAATATTTTTAGTTTTATCTAATTAATAAATGACAGTGTTTAAAAACTACCTACTGTGCCTGCATCAACTATAAATCCAAAAACGCTGCGTACAAAACGCCAAAACGTGGTAGTATAGTATCTTCCTTTAAATCCATTTTTCCTGCATCAGAACCAGAACACCCCCGACCCCGGTTGGAGGCTTTGAAGAAGAGAACTGGAGAAAAGCAAGCAAAGCATCCGCCGTTCGTGCAGAAAGTTAAGCCACCGCTCCTTCAAATCTCTCAAACAAAAACATCCAACCTCAAAAACAAGCATCCCATTTGACAAGGAAGTTTTTTTTTAAAATTTAATTATTGCTTAGAGTTACAGGTATGCCCAGATTGTTTTTCAAAGGCGTCACTGGCTTTCTTGGGAAATAATTGAATTACTCAGTTCTTTCCTTTTTTTTTTGTATTTTTCAATCATGTTTATGTTGTGGCACAGCTGATATGAGTGGAGTGCTGCTAGGCTTGCCAGGGCCATGGGCTGAGCATTATCGTGAGCCCTCTGATCATTATACTACGAAAATTGGTGGACTTCCTGTAATTCTCTTTCTCTTTTCATCTTTATATGGTTTCCATTGTTGTTGGTTATGTTTTTATTATGAATTGTATACGTTACTCTTCACTTTGTTTTAACAGGACTGGCCTCTTCCTATAGAGGCTTTAAACCCCAGTCTTATTCACTGCACTAAATGTGGAAGTAAACTGTGTCTTGTTGCTCAGGTTTTTACACTTTTATATTTAAACTCTAATGCTTTTTCTTCATATTGTTGCAATAGTTTCAACATAGGAATTATGTAATTGGTATATAATATATATTTCTAAAATTTCTCTCCAGGTTTATGCTCCAGTTTCAAGTGAAACTTTAAAGATAGAAGAGCGTCTTCTTCTTGTTTTTGGTTGTGTGACACCAACTTGTGGTAGCACTCCTTTCAGGTTCTTACTCTGAATTGTTTTTTGACCATTGATTTGTAAATGAAATGTAATTCTTTAACTGTATGTGTTATGTTCTTTTAGTACAATAATTATAACTAGAAGTGTACTTTTTTGATGAAATATGACTATATAGTTGGCGAGCTCTTCGAATTCAGAAAGTGGAAAATGATGCAAAAGAATTATCCTCCACTGCTACTCAGGAAAAAGTTCCTGCAGCTGCATCTCCAGTTTCTGTTTCAAAAACTAACTGGTGGCAGAAGTTGGGTGATGAGGATGACGAAGATGTGGATCTGGAGGATTTGAGTAAAGCATTTTCTGAAGCAGCGAGCTTGACTTCTCAACCCAAGAAGACGAATAGCAACCGGAATTCTGAGACTGCTGTGAAGCATCCTTCACCTTTAACTGCACAGACAAGAGGGATAGATACTGATACACCCGGTGAGGTTGCCCTTGTTGTTAATGTGTTGCTCCTCAAAATTCCTTTATGTATATATCGTATGTGATACTTTGACTTTGTGCAATCTGTTTTGTTCCCAAGTGCCATTGGTATTAACAAGTCGCATGACAACCAAGTTGTTCCCTGCATTGCTGCAAACAATGATTGTCATTCTTTCTGTTTGATATGGAAAGCAGTAACTTATTTTCCTTATACTTTCTGGTCTGGGCAGTTGAAATAGCTTCAAATTGACATCTAAGTTACTTACTCATATTGTTTCTATACTAATTTTGTTGTGTTAAAAGGCTTGTGCTTGGCTCATTTTGTTCCTTTATTGCAGTGATGCCTTGCTTCTACATTTATAGTCAGGCAGAACCGTCATCAAAGAATTTTGCTTCTATGTGTTCAAATTACATGTCACTTTCTGTCAAGGAGAAAGAAGGTGATGTTGATGATCAAGGACAAGAAGAAACATGGGAAGCAGAAAATTATGAATACGATAAAGCTTTGTCTGCTGACAGGACTTACCTCAAGTTCAAGAAACAATTGGATGCATCTCCAGAGCAGTGTTTCAGGTCATTGAGGGTTATTTGTTGAATGCCTATGCTGACAAACCTTGCTTAGACTGGCATATATATACTTCCTCCCGTTTATGTACCATCACTTGGATTAATGCCAAGCTGATAAGGCATGGATGGAATGATTTCATCATTGCTAGGACCTGGTTAATCTCCAAAAATTCATTAAAGGTGGAATAATAAGTGTACCAAAAGGGAAACAATGGAGGAACAGTCAACCAGATATCTGCAGGAACATTTATTTAGTTAACATTGATTCTTCAAGTAATTTGAGTTAGGCACTGCTACTCTCAATATCAATCTCCCACTGCAAGTAAAAGGAGTTAAAAAATGGAGAAATGATAGTAATATTGTTTTCTTAGCTTCTTGATACATTAATAAAAGTTTCTCAATGTCCTTTATATTCTCAGATATGCATTTGGAGGGAAGCCTCTTCTGGCTGTGGCAGAGGTGGGAGATGCTGGGAAGTGTAGGCTCTGTGGTGCTTCAAGGCACTTTGAGATGCAGCTTATGCCCCCGTTAATATATTTTCTTCAAGAAGAAGCTGATGCTTGTCATAAAGCTTCTCTAGAGAACTGGAATTGGCTGATGCTTGCTGTCTATACTTGTTCCAAGGTGAGTTGTCAACTCTTTGATTAATCTAAGCGACAACATATCCTGTGAGGAAGAGGGGAATGATACATGGGTAGAATTGGGTCCTTTAACACCCCTTTCCACTTTTTATTCTCCCTCTCTAGCCCTCCCCTCTGAAATTAGAAAAGACAAAAGAAAAGATGGCTTGTTTTGATTGTTACCCATTGATGTTCTAAATCAATGAATCTGTTTCACCTGAAATGACCATATTGTTAAGGAAGTGCTGATTTCTTAATTTTAGTGCAATTGTTCCTGTACCTTCTAATCTGATAATTGTTCCTTAGGTGTTAAAGCTTTAACCACTTACGGTTCAAGGCATCCTGCTTGTGTGGAACCTGGCACTTGTACATTTCTTTTTCCTTGGTTTGGGTGAAAAGGGCTTCCATCTTGTGTTAACCATTGTGTCATATGTTTCTTTACAGAGCTGTTCTAAGCCATTTGATAAAGAGAAGTCTTACGGCGGCGATTGGTTTGTGGTGGAGGAGACCGTTATCGTGCAATTTGAGAAACCCTTAAACGAGTGTGCTCAACGCTACTTCTCATGATTTATTACGATAAGCGACTATTTAAGTGTGAATTGTCTATTGGAATATACAGAGATAGTCAACATTATACATCCCTTATAAGGATACCGGGATTTTACTCATATAGAGGATAGTTTGTCAAATTTTTGTGACCTTGACAAGTTTCTAATAAAACTCTAGTGTATCTGTTTTTTCGGAAGACAATTATATCGAGAATGGTTCTCTGAAATGTTATATTGTCTCTCAAGAAAGTGTTCTTTGTTAATTTTCGTAGTTTGTGACGTACAGTGTTATGGTACCAACGAAGAATCATTAATCCCACATTAAAATGGATGTTGTGGTCTAGGGATGTTAACTTGCAGTGTACACGTTAATTTTGAGATATTTAAATTTTAATTTTATTAAAAATTAAATATTTTAATTATATTAATTATTTGATTAATTTTAAAATTATTAACTTAATTTTAACCTTAATACATTTTTATCACTTTATAATTACTTTAATTCGTTTAAATATTCAATTAGATAAAAGAATTATTAAAATCTTCTTCATGGGTACTCAATTACTCAATTAATTATTTTAATTTCATAACTTTCCTTTAAATTTATATGTTATAAGTTTATATAAATAAAAGTATATATATTGTAATTAATAATTTTATAAATTATAATTTTTATAATGTTAACACAAAATAGAAAGTAAATATGTTTATATTTAAAGTACATATTGATATATATATATATATATATATATACACACACACACATACACGCATACATAAAAAATATTTTAATATATATAAAATAATAATTATACTCCTTATAAATGAATTTATTATATATATATATAAAGTATATATATTAAAAGACATTACAAGTTAATTAATAATTATAGTTTCATGAATTAATTTAATTAATTATATGAGTTTATCCTTAATTACATAAAATTAAAAAAATAACTAAGTTTTAGAACTATTTTTATCTCACAACTTCTCTTTAAATTTATCTAAGTTTATATAAACAAAATTATATATATTATAATTAATAATTTTATAAATTATAATTTTGTAATGTTAACATAAAATAGAAAGTAAATATATTTATATTTAAAGTACATATATATTAAAAATATTTTAGTATATATATGATAGTAATTATATTTCTTATAAATTAACACAATATATAAACTATATATATTAAAAGACATTACAAGTTAATTAATAATAATAGTTTTATGAATTAATTTAATTAATTATAAGGATTTGTTCTTAATTTCATGAAATTAAAAAAACATTTAGATTTCAAACCTATTCTAATATTAAAAGCTTTCTTTAAATATATATATATATATATATTATAAGATTATATAAACAATGGTATATATATTATAATTAATAATTTTATAAGTCATAATTTTGTAATGTTAACACAAAAAGAAAGTAAATATATTTATATTAAAAGTATATATATATAATAGTAATTATATTCCTTTCTAATATGATATAATACTCAGATTATTTAAACATAATTAACAATCTAATAATTTTTTAATTTAAATATATTAATGCCATCATATTAATAATTACAGTAACTATATTTTTCATATATTTGTTAGTTTTTAACAAAAAAAATTACTTGTAAAGTTGGTAAAAATTATAAAATTTTAATTTAATTATTAAAATAATAATAAAATATTTATAAATGGTAATCGTGTTTTGGTAACGGGTATCTAAGAGGTGATATCCGAATCCTACCTGAACCAGATATAGGTAGTGAAATCACTACCCGAACGCGTCCTAAATCCGATTGTAAAGTATTATAACCCTATATAATAGGATTAGGTATTTGCGAGTATCCTATTACCGAGTAGCCATTGCCATCCCCATCGTGGTCCTAGCAAAGAGTCATGAATTTCGCATCTAAGAAGGATGTTATGGTTTCGTTAGAGAGTTATGAATTTCATATTGATAATATATTAAAGTGAGATTAAACATTTAAGGATTCATACCATTATCAACCTATAAGAGGTCAGCGGATCAAAACAGATAATACATTATAGATTGGTGTTGATTGTGACAATTGATACTAAAGTAGGCTCTAGATATTAATGATGTGTTATTGAGGATAATCGATTTTTATTGAAGTGAGAAAGATGTTATGGTGTCAACGAGAGTGGTTGATGTGGATCATGACACACTAGCATGTTAGGGACTGTCTAAATTTGTAAAATTCTATTTGCTTAGGTAGTAGAATTTGACTAATCTTTCTGCTACTGCTAACATTATGATCCTTCTTTGCTTTAGTTTAAATTCTTTTGTTCAGACTGGTTAGCTGAAACAGTTAGCATATCCTAAGTACTTTGTTCTCATAGCATTAAATTCCAGAAGAATAATCGTTTGATTTCGCTCAGAAATTTCGAGTTGCGAGTTTGTTTGAGAGAAGGTATCAAGCTTACAGAAAATAGAGAAAAGCATTGGCAAAAATCTATTCTTGTTTGGATGTCTCTACACAGTCAGAGCACAAGGTAGCCCACTTTACTTGCTTGGGCACGGGATTATAAGATTTCTGACATCCGTAGAAAGAGGAAATTATTTCAACTTAATAGATTGCTGTGCTTGAAATCTGTGAAATGGAGTTAAATAGTTTAAAAATTTATGTTTTCAGAGATTTGAAGAATTAAACAGATTGGGATTATTGCTCAAAGAAAACAAAAATTGAAGAAACAAAATTCTTCCCAATCCTTCACTCTTTCAAGTGGTGAGGAGACCCTGCTCATGTCTCCTTTTGCCTAGCCTTACAACGAGTCATCAAAGCTTTGGACTGGCTGAATTATTGTAATTATGAGCAAGACTTCCTCCCGTTAGAATCTCAGAGTAAACCAGTCAAGCATATGTTTCATCGTTTCACCAGAAAGCATAGCTAAAGCCGTTTATTTTAACATATGATTGACATATACCTTAATGGGACAATTACGAAACATAGCAATCTGCCGCTTAAAATCATTGGGCATACCAAGATTCAAGGTCAATGCAAAACTGGTTGTACCACACAATTTTAAATACTGTTGACATGGGTAGGTAAAAATGTAATGGTTCCGACGGAATTTGCTGGGTTAGGGACAGGACATTCAAGTTCTAACATTCATTCTTAATTGCCTAGCATCACGAGCCAGTTCAAATACGGTCAGCTAGGGTAGGTAGATATTAGACATATGGTGGCCACTACTCAAATTTCTTGATCAGGGACAGGTCATTTAACATTCTCTCAATGGCATCATCATCATGAGCCCGTCCTTTAGTCTGCATTACAAAGACAATTTGTTACTAGAGGCTAAAGGAGCATCAACAATTTATCTTAATTTTTCAGAACTTCTCACTAAAAAGGCAAGATACCCAAATAGAATTCTAGAAATCAAATTGTCCTTTAAACATTTGGAGAGCTGAGACAGCATCTGATGGGTCTTTTTCCTTGTGTTGTTGTATCAGAGTGTATGTGTATAAAAGAGAGAGAGATGCCAATAAAAATCCCCATACTTATGTACTAGACAATGCATGTGAAAAAGGATATACAATCTAAAGAGTATCTAATGAGTCTCTTTCCATATTTACAACTGTAGACAGAGAGAGGCCAAATAGATCTTTCCCAAATTATTTGGTAGAAATGCATGTGAAGAAGGATGAACAATCAATTTGAATTAGTAGATCACCCTATGACAATTCAAACAATGAAAAGAAACATGGATGCAAAAGAGGTAAGTTACAGAATAAAGTGCGCTAAAATAATTTTACCTTGATGGAAGGCACCATAGCAATAGCTTCCTCCACTGTTTCAGGACACAGGTTGCCAAGAACACAAAGCTGCATGAGTAGCACAATACGAAGAGTCTTTCAACATGATAATAAACAACCTAATTCTAAGTTTACAGCTTTATCGAGTGCAGAGACCCTCACCTCAAATTCAGCTAACTGATATCTGCTTAGAATTCTGAACGTCCGTTAAGGTTCACATTAAAGAGGCATGTTAAAGATTTAAAGAATGTCATAAGAGGAATGGTATTTGTGGAGAAAGCAATACCATCTGCCTTATTCAGATCCCAGAGAAGTAAATCACAATATGTTCAAGATTCCCTTCAACCAAGGTCAGCTGAAGTTAGCTAACACCTAAGTCCCACTGTAAATTGATGCAAACAAAACAAGATAGCAGACAGGGCCCTAGCTATGATAAATTCCCAGAAGATAGTAATTGATAGGAGCCAGGGACTGCCAACAAAGCTTGCATAGAGGAGTAAAAATATATGTGCACATATGCTTAAAAATAAAGTCTGTTTATCATTTCAAAACTTTAGAGGATACTCTCGAACTTGCCTAACAGCATCGGGATTCTTATAACGGCTAAAGCGCTTTACATACTGCAGTGACTTCTCAAATACCCTGTGAAACAAACACAGAAAATAATCATTCGCCACATCAAGTGAGTGGAAAAATAGCAATTAAGGCATGCAAATTTTTTCAAATACCACATCCCATCAGACAATCCATCTTACACAGTTAGGTTCCATTTGGTGCACAATTATGGCTATGATAGGATAGAATAAAATTTATAAGTAAATTGCCTTTGTTTTATCTTATTCTGGCGCATTCATAAGAAAAATGCAGTCAGTTTATCCTACATAAACCTACGATTATCCAACTTTCTTCCTCTAATAGGATTATATAATCATCCATCCAATATTATTTAATCCAACTAACTTTCTGATTGTTCTATTAAAAGACTAGAGACAATGTAAAATATAGCAACATAATAAGAAGCTATATCCTATCCAATTCTATCACATGCACCAAACAAACCCTCAGGCTAGCTGCTAAACACAACAAAATTCATAATCCTGGAGACAATGTTAGAACAATTAAACAAAGAAAATAATTCTAGGAAGCATAAAGTTCTATCCCCAGGTCCAAACTTTATGTCTAAAAAACGGCTAATCTTCTTTTAAAATCAAGTCGGTTAAATAAACAGAACCCCGTAAGCCAATTACACTGAGATCATCAAATATGAGAAAAGACCCAAGAAACAATTATCTGCGATTATGATACTCACTGGGAAACTTGATTCATGGGATCCTCAGACATCTGCTGAAGCTGCTCATACTTGTGCTCAAGAATTAAAGCCACTTCACAATTCATCAAACATTTAGCCTTCAAAAACTCTATCAAGGTAAAAAAAATTAACCCTTTAGCTTGTCGGTTCGAATAATTTTAATCACTTATGTATAAAGAAAAAGCGAAAAAAATATAGCAAAACGGTTTACCTTCTCCAATTTTGAGCTCCGCAGCATTTTCTTCTTCCTCCCCAGACATAATTAGAAAACGAGGGTTTTATCTGAAAGCAATTTAATTTTACAATTTTATAAAAAAAAAAGGCGAAGATCGAAGCATTAGTAGTTATAAATTACGTTACTTCTTACCCAACTTGATGCCGATGAGATGAGATCAGAGCAGCCGAAGCCTAAATCCGCTTTCCAGTTTTGTTTCTTAAAACGAAAAGTTTATGGGTACCTCTGTCAACCTATAATATTAATGTATTAATAGTAATAATAATTACCGAAGGCCCTTTGGTTTTCAGGCTTTGATTCCCCAGCCAACTGACCCCACCCCACACATATCTCTCTCTCTCTCTCTCTCTCTCTTTTTTAATTTAAATAATTTCAAATATTAAATAAAATAGTATATAAATTATATAATTTAATAATAATCACCCTTAAAATTATTACACAGTATCTAAATAGTATTAAATAAATTTTTATAATTAATAATTAATTAAAATATTATTTATCATGTCAATATATTAATATATTATAATAAATAATAACACACTTAATAATTTATTATTTTTTTATTAATAAATAATTTTCTTTTGTTCTTTTGGTAACTACTTGAGTGTTTTTTTTTTTTAATCTTATCATATGCTTGACCATTTATCATTTTTTACTCTATGGAATTTGGACATTACTGTAGACATCATTTTTTTTAAATAAAATAAAAATTTAGAATAAATAAATAAAATTAAATTAAAAAAAAATAAAGAAACTGGGAGGAATGGGGCTCTGGCTACCAACTCCTGGTGCCAGAGCTCCATTCTGGATTGTCTAAAAATTTGGACAATCCAATTACTAAAAAAGGGGAGGAGGTATTCGAAAAGAAGGGGGAACAAAAAAGAGAGCAAAAAATTTCCCAAATCGAAAACCAAAAAAATTTTTTCTGAGATTCAACCGAACAACAAAAAAAATTAAAATCCAAAACAAAAAAAATCCTAGTTCTCTCTAACAGCCAGTAGGATACCACAACACAAAACCAAAAAAAGAGGCAAAGGGGGGTTACTGGTGAGGGATCGGTGAGTGGGCAGGCCGGTCGGTGAGGGAGAAAGGCAGATCGTCGATGAGTTTGGTTCGATCAGAGTGAAAGGGGAGGCAAGATCTAGTCGTTTGGGTAGTCGTCTGAAGACCGAACGTCGGTGAGAAAGAGAGAAGGGATCGATTGGTGCCGGTGGGAGAGGAAAGGCAGATCGATCGGTGGTTTTAGAGAGAGGGGAGAGGATCTGGAGCTAGAGAGAGAAAGGGGAAGGGGAAAATAAGGAAAAAAGAAAAAAAAAAGCTTTTATAGTAGAAAGACAAGGGCAAAAATGACGTCATTTCAAGAGAAGGAGGAAGCTGAAGCGTTTTGGCCAAAACGATGTCGTTTTAAAGGGGTAGAAAACAATGCGTTTGGAAACTGGACCGTGGGCCTGTCGGATCGGATTGGGTGCTGCGGTTCGGGCCTTTCACGGGCTTGTGAAACTGGGCCAATCTTAACCCAGAAAAGGTATAACCCTCTTTTTTTTTTTGATTTGGGCTTTTTTTAATTAGTTTTGGGTCCAATTATTTTGTTTAATTAATGGTAATTTTAGTCTGATTTAAATATTATAGGAATATGTTATATATAGGTCTATTTAACTATTAAAAAGTAATAAAATAAATAAATAAATAAATGAATAAAATAAATAATAATAATAATAATAATGAAAATATATATATATAAAAAAAATAAATAAAAAAGAGAGAAGAAATAAATGAATGTAAAAACAACTATAATAATAAAAATAATAATAAAATATATAGAATGAAAAAAAATAATAAAATGATTATTTTGAGCATCTGATGATGGAATTCAACCTAAAAAAAAGTAGAGAGTTATCTCTTTCGGGTATATTTCCTAGGTGAGGAGTACGAGACGGATTTTCACCGAAGTGTCGGGATAAATTCAAAACCTATACTCCAATATTTATTACTCAAATAGTCATAATATATATATAAATAATAAAAAATAAAAATAAAAAAATAAATAAAAAAATAATAAGAAAAGAATAAAAATAATTCCAAAACAAAACAAATGATAATAAATGCGAGTAACGTGATAAATCATCTCAAACCATTAACTATATAATCGGGTGAATTACGAACCCCCTAAGTCAATAAACGCGTGCATGTAGACATCATTATTCTACCCTGTCATAACATGTCACGCTTATCTTGTAAATGTGACGGGAATTCCGATGATGGGATTTCTCCGAGGAGCTTGTAGAGACGAGCTCTTTCGGGGATATCTCTAGCTGAGAAAAACGTCGAGAATTCACCAAAGCGTTGGGATAGTCTTCGAATGATTTTCCAATAAAAGATTGTCGACCCCATTATTTTAAAATAAATAAATTATGACATCATTTTATGTTTGCATTATGTGCATACGTAAAACCGAATAAAAGATCAATTCAATAAAACTTAGTTAGTAAGCAAAGATTAAGGAAATGTAACGATAAAATCAAAAATCAGGCCGCAAAAGAATGACTTAAGTTTAAATGGTACCGTTCGTGGAACGGGCGCCACGGAGGTGCTAATCCTTTTCCGTGCGTAACTGCACTCCCGAACCCATCTTTGAACAATGTATACCAGTTTTTGTTCTTTCAATGGACCTAAAATTAATTTAAGACTTCATCGATTAGAACTGAGTCAATAGGTGACCAATCGCACTTATAAGAAACGATTGGTGGCGACTCCTAATCTTTTTTATTTTTCACCTGCGTCTGGCGGTCGGGTTCCCAGACTCGCACGTTATGACAGCTTGGCGACTCCACTGGGGATGAAGAGAGTCAAGCCATTAAATAATCATAAGTCATTCAAGGCCTTAAATAATTTAATGTTTTCCTTAATCTTGTACATTTGCTTTTACTGCTTTTTGTTACATTTATTGTTTTAACTCTTATTATTATTTAATTGTAGGGAATTTAGGATAGAGGGATGTGAGATTGTTGACAGAAAGTCGATATATTCCTTCACATACATGACACATTTTGCATTCATGGATAAGCCTTCTACTCGAGCTTTGACCTTAATTAAGAAGGGGTTAAGTAGCTACGCTCTCGTGAGGTGATAACCTCCACATGGGCTAGTGAAGACCCCCACTCAAATCGAACCTAGTCTGATTGAAGCCTATAATGGGCGAGGACCGGGGTGCCTTACTAGTCCATGTGGACGACAGTGAGGAACAATTTGGGAACCTTTAGCTCTATTTTCGATCCGAACTCAACATGTAGAATACCGAGAGTCACCTCTGTCTAGGTAGAACTTTGCCCGTGAGAATATACCTTTGACTAGGTACACATGAAGGAATTTTTCACACACTCTTTACTCTAAATTCTCCTAGCAAAATAATAAAGGTATCATGTATACCCATGTTATTAATCATTTTATTTTTTTTTCTTGATAATTACTCTTAACCATTTTTACTGATTTGAAATTTTGGTCATTTTTATTTTGCATCATAATTTTGCATATAAGAAAATTATTTGTCACCTGATAGCCATTGACAGAATAGATGTAATAAAGGAGAATAATCTTATGCAATGAATTACTTTATTGATGGGTGTTATGTGACAAATACTTTTAGTACATGACCATTCATACATGCATTTCATGACAATTTTTCCTTGTAAATAATGTGTTCATTTTCATTCATGCACCAAAATTGCATCTAATTCATGTTTATGATTTTGTTAAAAAAATAATAATAAAGATTCCAAGATCGCTCCACAACCTAAAGTCAGTAACCAACGTATTCATAATACTCGTCGATGGGCAAGGATCATGGAAGAGGAATAAAGGGAACAAATGGATAGAATGGAAAGAGCTTAAGAAGAAATGAGAGAACAATTAGCAAAGATGATGAAATTGATAATGAGTTTAAGCAAAGGAAAAAGAGTGGTTGAAGAGTCAACTCCGTCAGAAAAGCCACAAATACAAGACACCAGCAACCCAAGAGATGATCCGCTTTGTCCCTTGGGGTCCACTCCACCCCATGCCCAAACTTTTCAAAGGGTCCACCTGCAAGTGACACCACCTACTTATTACAACGTGCCACCTCAAATAGGCCATCAATCGGTCTAGGGGCAATTTGGGTCAAATTTCATAGCAAATCCTGTTGAACCAATTCATGTTCCAGATCTGGATGATCCAAAAGAGCAAGAGAAATTAAAAAAAGATTCATCTCAAATGAGAGAGAATGAAGAAGTTGAGAAAAAGTGTGATTTGTTGGAAGAGCGCCTACGTGCTATCGAAGGAGTCGATAGGTTCGGTACCATTGATGCAACCGAACTATGCTTAGTGCCTGATGTGATAATCCCTCCTAAATATAAGGTGCCAGAATTTGAAAAATATGATGGGACAAAATGCCCAATGGCACACATCACCATGTATTGTTGGAAGATGGTTGCGCAGACTCATGATGACAAGTTGCTAATCCATTTCTTCCAAGATAGTTTGATTGGGTCAGCTGCTCGATGGTACATACAGCTAGATCGAAACCATGTTAAGACTTGGAAAGATCTAGCAGGAGCCTTCGTAACATAATACAAACATGTCACTGAATTAGCTCCCGATCGGTTATCATTGCAGACCATGGAAAAGAAACAAAGTGAGAGCTTCAAAGAGTACGCCCAACGGTGAAGGGATATAGCAGCGCAAGTTCAACCACCTCTCACTGATAAAGAAATGACTGTGTTGTTTGTAAACACACTTCAAGCTCCATTCTATGAGCGTTTAATTGGCAATGCCACGAAAAACTTTACGGATTTGGTCTTATCTGGAGAAATAATAGAAGGAGCTATTAAAAGTGGGAAGATTGAAGGATATGAAGTTATTAGCTCAGAGAAAGGGAGTATGCCCAAGAGAGAAGAATGTGATGTACAGGCAGTTGCTTATGTTGGTCCACAAACCCATAATTTCAATCCATACTATTTTTATCCCACATACCAACCTTCTTACCCCACTCTGAATCATATTTCTCATAACTTATATCCCCATCAATTGGTTTCACAACCAATTTCCCATTCGAGAGCAACCACACTTCCACTTACGCCTCAATCATGGCGAAGACTCAGCATTTACCAACTGCCCATGCCAATCTCTAAGCTTTTGCCTCTATTAATTGAGAATCAATGCCTCAGTCTTGTGCCAATGAAAACAATTCCAAACCCATCGGCAAGGAATTATGACCCTATGCTAAATGTGACTATCACATGGGGACAATCGGACACTCAACGGAGAACTGTAGGCAATTGAAAGAGAAAATTGAAAATCTCATCGAGGATGGCACTTTGACTCTAAGCTTATGGAACATTGGAAATCGACTTTGTCATAAATTGGGCTTTTAGAAATGCCTTGAGTCTCGAACAAATTGCTTGCAAGAAAAGTGGTTGATTTTGAGTTTTTATCTTTCATGGGCACGGCAGGAGTAAGATTTTGCTAAGGAATATAAACTTCAGAACCTGTAATTGAAGCTTTAATGTTTTTGTTGGATTGAAATATTTGCAACTTTGTGTTTACTTTGCAAAAGAACGTGACACAATTGATTTGGCCAAGGTTTCTATAACATGTTTTCAAAAAAAAAAAGAGTTTAGGCAATAAAGTGCACACACGTTCTCGAAAGAATTGATGGTTACTATTTGGAATGAACTTGTCCTTGTAAACATCCTCTAACCATTTCTCCAAATACTTGGGAACCCATAATCACTAGAATAAAGGTTGTTCAAGAACTTGAAATCCAAACAGAAGCAAAGTTTTGAAAATGCATTAACCCTATCTTGTGATACTAAAGGACAATGATCTTTGTCTAGGCAATGATTGATGTTAATTAATTGTTTTGCAAAATTCTTCATTTAGAAAGCAAGCAAATCAAACACTCTTATAAAGACTCTGAATGGGGTAGGTTAATAAATGTCAAGACTATGCTGAAGTCTCAAATATCCTAATACCTCTCAAATTCTTTCAATTTGGATTCCAAATGTGAACCTTGAACCCATTATCTAAAGCTTTTCTTTACCCATATTCGGGGGCATGATGACCAAGAAAAACAATATTGCCTAATTCCTCTAAGACACCTTGACTACAAAATAGCCTTTTTTCCTCTCTCATTTCTTGTTATAAAGAGTTAATCATGACAAGATATTCTGATCTTTGAAGGCTTCTAATCTTGAGTTGTGAAGAAAAGAAAAAACAAAGAAAAAAGAAAAAAAAAAGAAATAAGAAAATGACATTATGCATTTAAGATATTCCAATGATGCTAAAAGTGGAAAAACAAAGAAAAGTCAACTTTTGATCTTAGATTCTTCCTTTATAGGGATTGCTCTTCAAATATAAGTAACCATAGTTGAGAGGATAAATGGTCATGTTTCGCTTTCCTTTCACAAAGGAAAAATTATCCACTTGCTACCCCTTTGAGTCTATCGAATATTTTTTCTAAATGCACCTCAACCAAGGATCACCTCCCACATTGGGGGGCAATTATGAAGGAAAATTTTCGTCAAAAGCATAAATGATGGAAGATCCATTGCAAAGGACAAATAAACATCTTATATACCATGGGGGCAGATGCAAATTTGAGTTCTTGAAAATTTCAAACTCAATCCATCAATATGAAAATTGAAAAAAAAAAGAAGAAAAAGAAAAGAAAAAAGAAAAAGCAAAAAAGGGAAATGGTAAAAAAAGCAATCTTTGAAAAAGACAAATGTCTTCAAAGAGTTTTTTACATGGTAATAAAGGACCCTTGGTTTAATCACCTTTAAATATACGTTTGGGCCTTTGTATCCATTTTTTCAGAACCGTTAACCATTGCCTACATTACGTGCTTAAAAAGTCCATTTTGATCAAGTATGGATACTTAAATTGAAAAGCTATCTTATAGAGAAAGATCATCACATAGAGAACGAGACTTTAACCTCTTTTCTTTGCCAAAATTACCTTTTTGAATCCCTCAATCCATTTTGGATGGAGTTTGAATTTTCTCAAGTGCATGGTGGAATGATCAATGAAAAAAGAAGAAAAAAGAAAAGAAAAAAGTGAGTGAAAAATATGAAGCTCTAGGGTGAAAACCCAAAGAAAGCAGTCTAGAGCGAAAATGGGAACTTATAAAGCCACTCATGATTTTAACTAAGGTGATAACAAGAAGCACTAAAGAGAGAGACCATTTCAAAGCAACTAGAATTCGTTGGACACTTTTTTCAAAATCTATTGGAAAAATCCATACTGAATTTTGAGCCCACATCTTTCAAAATAACCTTCTGTAATGTTAAATCTATAATAATTGGTCTTGACATTTATCATCTTGCCACACATCATGAGGTTTAGAGAATGTCGAGTTTGATTGTGACTTGAAATGAATCTTTTTGCAAAATTTGATTTTAAATCACCATACATTTGTGAGCTTAGACAAAGATATTTCAACTTTTTTTTTCCCATGAAATGGTGAGAAACCTTTATTGTTGACCAAGACCTTGATGAGTTAAACTATCCTATCTATTTGGAAGGCCAGATTGTCATTTAGCTCATCCAAAATCATTTCAAGCAGTAATCATCAATTTTCAAGAAATTCAAATATCACATGTTTTTCCAACTTAGATGTTTTATTACTTTAACAAGAAAGTGTGGAATTAACACATTCTTGTTCCAAGATTCAACTATCTTTGATCATAAGAATAATTGTGTGGGGCAATTTTATTGCGATTTTGTCAAAATCAAGATGTTTTTGAAAACAAAAGAAAAAAGGAAAATAAGAGTCTTTACGATCATTGTGACGAAAATTCTTCAACCATTGTTAGATAAGACAAACACTTTTGAAAAAAATAAATTCATTTATCAAGAAACAGTGAGAAAAAGTAATTCAAGGAAGAGCTTTCATGATCAAAAGGCATGGAATCATTGAAACCTAATTTGAATTGGTGATCTCTTGTTGACAAGCAATTGGCAGTTGCACAAGGACACTATCAAAGAATGTGAAGTCGAAGAAAATGATCTTTCAAATGAGGAGTATATGGTGCAAAACAAAAGGAAGCAATGCATCATTTGTCCATCATTCAATTATGCATACATGTCCAATCATGCACATGACCATGCATAATCAAAATTGAAAGTTTTCAAATAAATGTCAAAACTACTGTAGTTTTCAGACAATCAAGTGAAGAAAGATTTGAGTCTTTCATTGGAAAAAAAAGAAAACAAAAGATGAGTTAAGCCCAATTTAGCTGGCATCCAAGATGTTTAAGCCCAGTTACGTTGGCACGAGTGAGTTTAAGCCCAATTAAACCGGCATCCAAGATGTTTAAGCCCAGTTATGTTGGCACGAGGAAGCTTAAGCCTAATTTAGCTAGCATCCAAGATGTTTAAGCCCAGTTACGTTGGCACGAGTGAGTTTAAGCCCAATCAAACTGGCATCCAAGATGTTTAAGCCCAGTTACGTTGGCACGAGGAAGCCTAAGCCCAATCAAACTGGCACCCAAGATGTTTAAGCCTAGTTATATTGGCACAAAGATGAGTTAAGCCCAATTTAGCTGGCATCTAAGATGTTTAAGCTCAGTTACGTTGGCACAAAAGATGATTAAGCCCAATTGAGTTGGCATTCAAGATGTTTAAGCGCAGTTATCTTGGCACGAGAGAATTTAAACTACATAGCCTCGTTTTGAGATGAGGAATTTTTTTTCTAAAACCTCCGAGTACATTTTCAAAACCTCCGAGTAACGTAGCCTAATTTTGAGATGAGGAATACTCTTTTTCTTCTAAAAACCTCCAGGTACATCTTTAAAACCTCCAGGTACATTCTCAAAACCTCCAAACACATTCTTTATTTTGAGATGAGGAACAATTTTTTTCTTTTAAAACCTCCGGGTACATCTTTAAAACCTCCGAGTACATTCCTCATTTTGAGATGAGGAACAAACTTTTTCTTCTAAAACCTCCGGGTACATTTTTTAAAGCCTCTGAGTACATTTTCTAAAACCTCCGAGTACATTTTCAAAACCTCCGGGTACATCTTTAAAACCTCTGGGTACATTCTCAAAACCTCTGGGTACATTCTTCATTTTGAGATGAGGAACAACCTTTTCTTTTAAAAACCTCCGGGTACATTCTCAAAACCTCCGGGTAACGTAGCCTCATTTTGAGATGATGAACAATCTTTTTCTTCTAAAACCTCTGGGTAATTAGTTTTGAACTGTAGAAGCCCAGATCAAATCAAGGAATTTCAATCTTTAAATCGAACCTATTTGGAGATAGGTCGAGCCTAGATCAAGTCTAGGAATTTCAATTTCAAATCGAACCTATTTAGGTCGAGTCTAGATCAAGTCTAGGAATTTCAATTTCAAAGCCAAACCTATTTAGGTCAAGCCTAGATCAAGTCTAGGAATTTCTTTCAAATCGAACCTGTTTAGGTCGAGCCTAGATCAAGTCTAGGAATTTCAATTTTTGAGTCGAGCCTAGATCAAGTTTAGGTTTTCGTTTAAATAGAACCTGTATAGGTCGAGTCTAGAATAAGTTTAGGAATTTTAATTTTTTAATATGGTGTCTACGTCTTTGCACTGTTCTTGATTCTCAAGAATGTACAAATAGGGGTAATTGTAGACACCATTTTTTTCTTTAAATAAAATAAAAATTTAAAATAAATAAATAAAATTAAATTAAAAAAGGAAGAAACAGGGAGAAATGGGCCTCTGGCTACCAACTCCTGGTGCCAGAGCTCGATTGCTAAAAAAGGAGATGAGGTATTTGGAAAGAAGGGGGGAACAAAAAAAAGAGCAAAAAATTTTCCAAATCGAAAACCAAAAAATTTTTTTCTGAGATTCAACCGAACAACAAAAAAAATCAAAACCCAAAACAAAAAAAATCCTAGTTCTCTCTAACAGCCAGTAGGATACCACAACACAAAACCAAAAAAAAAAGGCAAAGGGGGGTTGCCGGTGAGGGATCGATGAGTGGGCAGGCCGGTCGGTGGGGGAGAAAGGCAGATCACCGATGAGTTTGGTCCGATCGGAGTGAGAGGAGAGGCCAGATCTGGTCATTTGGGTACCCGTCTGAAGACCGAACGTCGGTGAGAGAGAGATAAGGGATCGATCGGTGTCGGTGGGAGAGGGAAGGCAGACCGATCGGTGGTTTTAGAGAGAGGGGAGAGGATCTGGAGCTAGAGAGAGAAAGGGGAAGGGGAAAATAAGGAAAAAAGAAAAAAAAAAGCTTTTATAATAGAATGGCAAGGGCAAAAACGACGTTGTTTCAAGAGAAAGAGGAAGCTGAACCGTTTTGGCCAAAACGACGTCATTTTAAAGGGGTAGAAAACGGTGCGTTTGGAAACTAGACCGTAGGCCTGTCGGATCGAATCTGGTGCTGCTGTTCGGGCCTTCCACAGGCTTGTGAAACTAGGCCAATCTCAGCCCAGAAAAGGTATAACCCTCTTTTTTTTTATTTGGGCTTTCTTTAATTAGTTTTGGGTCTAATTATTTTGCTTAATTAATGGTAATTTTAGTTTGATTTAAATATTATAGGAATAGGTTATATATAAGTCTATTTAACTATTAAAAAGTAAATAAATAAATAAATAAATGAATAAAATAAATAATAATAATAATAATAATGAAAAAAAATATATATAAAAAAATAAATAAAAAAAAGAGAGAAGAAATAAATGAATGTAAAAACAACTATAATAAAAAAATAAAAAAAATATAGAATGAAAAAAAATAATAAAATGATTATTTTGAGCATCTGATTATGGAATTCAACTTAAAAAGATGTAGAGAGTTATCTCTTTCAGGTAGATTTCTTAGGTGAGGAGTACGAAACGGATTTTCACCGAAGCATCGGGATAAATTCGAAACCTATACTCCAATATTCATTATTCAAATAGTTATAAAAATATATATATAAATAATAAAAAATAAAAATAAAAATAAAAAATAAATAAATAAAAAGATAAGAAAAGAATAAAAATAATTCCAAAACAAAACAAATGATAATAAATGCAAGTAACGTGATAAATCATCTCAAACCATTAACTATATAATCGGGTGAATTATGAACCCCCTAAGTCAATAAACGCGTGCATGTAGACATCATTATTCTACTCTGTCATAGCATGCCACGCTTATCTTGTAAATGTGACGAAAATTCCGATGATGGGATTTCTCTGAGGAGCTTGTAGAGACGAGCTCTTTCGAGGATATCTCTAGGTGAGAAAAACGTCAAGACTTCACCAAAGCGTTGGGATAGTCTTCGAATGATTTTTCAATAAAAGATTGTCGACCCCATTATTTTAAAATAAATAAATCATGACATCATTTTATGTTTGCATCATGTGCATACGTAAAACCGAATAAAAGACCAATTCAATAAAACTTAGTTAATAAGCAAAGATTAAGGAAATGTAATGATAAAATCAAAAATTAGGCCGCAAAAGAATGACTTAAGATTAAATGGTACTGTTCGTGGAACGGGCGCCACGGAGGTACTAATCTTTCTCCGTGCGTAACTGCACTCCCGAACCCATCTTTGAACAATGTATACCAGTTTTTGTTCTTTCAATGGACCTAAAATTGATTTAGGATTTCATCGATTAGAACCAAGTCAATAGGTGACCAATCGCACCTATAAAAAATGATTGGTGGCGACTCCTAAGTTCTCTTTATTTTCGCCCACGTCTGATGGTCGGATTCTCAAACCCGCACGTTGCGACAATTACCCTTTGACTACAAATCCATTCAAAAAACATTGTCACGTGTCCTTTTTGTTATTTCTCATGAGAGTACAATAATTGATTAATTGCTTAAAAGATGAATATCCCAATAAAGTTTGTTTTGTTTTTTTCCCAAGATAAGAACGTTAAAGTTACAGGAGATTAGGAGCATTTATTACTATTAATTTTTATATTATCTTATGTCAATATAAAAATTCTTTTTGATGTTATATTTTTGTCTCTCTTAATATAGTAAATTTATCAGATTAATTTTAAAGATTATACTTATGAATAAATAAACATATTTCAAAAATAAATCTTATCCTTAAATTTATTCAATAAAATTTTGTCATATCATGAGGGAGATAAAATAATGACAAAAAATGTAGGGTAATTTTGACAAAAATGTGAAATAGGGACAGCAAGGTAGCATGTTTTACCCAAGGGCATTGATCAAATCAGAGTGGGACTTACAAATACTTTTGGCCATTATAATGATTAGGTTATGTTTAACTGTTATTTTTATTATTTATCATTTTTGGGAAAATAAAAAATAATAACATAATTGATTTGAAATGAACAAATAATTAAAATATAATATAATTAATCTATATAAAAATAAAATTATATATTTTGTGATCTGAAAAAATTATTATTATTATTATTATTATTATATATTTTGTATAATCTTTCAAAAAAAATATTTTTCTGCTTTTAGAAGAAGAAAAAAAAAAAGAAAAGGCAAAAACACCAATAAAACAACATCTAAATACAAATCAGCTTCATAACGGCGTTTGTCGGAAAAAAAAAAGTAGAAAATTAGAAGAGGGTTGAAATGTGTTGCACAAATAGTGGCGTTTTACTCGTGCTTCGTCGCTGTTTCCCTCTCTCTTCATTTAATCAAGCACTTTGAAGGGTGTTTACAGGGCAATAACTACAAATGTGAAACGTAAAAGCAAGGGGAAAAAATAGTTGGGGATCTTTCTAGCTTGTATTCGATCAAATTCCTAAATGAAAAAGGGAATCTGTTTTTGATAGAAACACATAAAATTATATCAAGTACAACAACATTGGCTTCAAAGCAAATTTACAAACATGACAGAGGCATACTTCCTCCAGCTTTGCCTCATGTCTACATAGCAAATACCGTAAGAGTAGACACACAACATCTTAGCAAACATAGATGTTCCTAGATAAATAACCAAGAAGCTAGATGATTATTTTAAATTATTTCTATATTTTTTTTAAAGTATAGAACAGAAAACATAGCTGTCAATGACTTAGTTACTAATCATAAGTAGAGTAGAAGTGGAGATGAAAAGTATAATATGCTTTTCGAAACTAAACATGCCCCGCCTGGTTTGAGATTACTTTACCCATTCAAGCTTCAAGCAGGCTTGTAGCATGCATTTAGTCCCATCTGCGGGAGACCCTAGCCATCAATCCATTCTTGGTGTGCAGTATAATGGACACAGCCGGAACAACAGGGGTTTCTTCCAGTACTTGAATACGATAGTTGTAAATTATAGCAGATGCCGCACATTTCATCTGAACAAACGCCACTTCCTTCCCTATACAGGTCCTTGGCCCTGCATTGAAAGACAAGAACTTGTATGATGGCTCGTGTTTTTTCCCTCCTCGATCCGTGATCCATCTTTCAGGCTTGAACTCAAAGCAATCTTCCCCCCAGACTGACTTCATTCTTCCAAGTGCATACAAGTTAAACAAGATTTTCATCTTCGGATAAACTGGATGCCCGCTGGGAAGACTGTCTGGTTTTACGGGTTCCTTGTGCTGGAAGGGAACCGGTGGATACAGCCTTAATGCCTCGCACAATGCTCCATGTAGATAAACCAAATTCTTTACCTCTTCAGCATTGAATAGTCGCCTCTTTTTGGTTTCCTCTGCCGGTATTATTGATTCAAGCTCTGCTATGATCTTGTTTTCCACTTTCGGATGCCTTGAAACAAGCCAAAAGAACCAAGTGAGACCAGAGCTGGTTGTGTCCCTCCCTGCAAGCAGCAAGTTTAAAATGGTGTCTCTCAAGAACTTGTCATCGCATTTCAAACCTGTTGTCTTCTCTTCAGTTATGTATGATGTTAAGAGATCCACACCCTCCTCATCAATTTCTGATACGAACCTTTCCTTCAGTTTGTTCAGTTCTTCTCTTTTCTGGCATATATATTTAGGTATTATATCATCAAGAACTTCCCAAGCCTTTCTGTATTTCCTCTCTTGCCCCATGTTCAGCCACCTTTGCAACTTGACAAAGCTTTGTGGCCTGCTGTGCCGATAAAATATCGCTTCCTCTGCATCATCCAAGGCCTTGGAGATAAGAACTTCAGGGAATTCGATGGACAGGCATTCAGGGTCGTAGCCAGTAACCAAGACGCATGTAGAATCAAGTGTAAACCTTTGGAAAACGTCTTCTAAGTTCAACACCAAGCCTCGTTTGGCGACATGCTCAAGGACAGGAATCAGCCCCTCTTCCACCTTAGCTCGGCTGGTCCGTAACAAAAATTGGTAGAACAGCTGATGTCTCATGAATCCTTGAGCAGCTTTCCGCTGCTTTTTCCACAAATCCATGTCAGCATTGAAAATCCCATCTCCCAAGATGTCAAAAATCTCCTTGAACTCAGACCCTTTGGGGAAGTTACAGAAGTTTAAACTCATTATGTAGTGAATGTTGGCAGGGTCGCAGGTGATCAACATGTTCATCTTAGCAAACCATGGGCCTTTGAAAAGGAAAGTGCATTGACATCTTTCAAGGATTTCGGTGCACCAGTCGTGAATCCGATGGGTGTTGAGGAGAAGCTCTGGCATCATCCCAACAAGCGGGAAACTCGTTGGAGTCCGACGAACAATATTTCTCAAGCAGAAGAGGAATAGAAAGCAAATGATAGCCAAGAAAACTTCGAAAATACAGATGAAAGCCATGAAAACCTGCAAAGGTTTGGGAGATTTTCAAGTATCAAGCAAAGAAAGCTTTCTCAATTTAAGAAGGAAAAACGTAGAGCTTTCAAATTGGCTACGATTAAACCAGAGGTCAGAGCTATGTATGGTAGATTAACAACATTTCATTGTCAAATTGAAAACAACAATAATCCATGGAGTGCCAAAATACCAGTGTAAACGTTTTAGGGATAGAAAGAAAAGGAGAGCGGTCCAATGGATGTGACCCAGGGGTGGGGCCCAGGATAAGATTTTTATTCCATAAAGAATTGAAGGACAACCGGGGATTTTCCTTCTTTAATTTTTTTATTTTTTGGGAGGCTGACCGCCCAACCAGAGGGTTGGGGTTAATACTGTACATCGAATATGTTTGCAAATATAAAAACTTAAAAGAATACGTTTTGCACGATTAATATTTAATGAGTTCATTTTCGGTACGTTAACCATTCAAAAATTTACTAAAGTTCAAAATTCTTCAGGCAAAATTTAGGTGAAGTTCTTAAATAAAATTTATAAAATTTCTGATCTAAAATGATTAAATGAAAATTAAAATCAATTAAATTCAATGAGTATATCAGAGTTTAATGCAAGTGATCTGTATTTAGTTTATTAATTATAATGTGTAAACTATGTTTATTGTCAACAATGCATCAAATAAAAATATTAAAAATAAACAAAATATCAAAATCTATATATAATAAACTAGAGTCTGACATCTAATAATTTTTAATCTCATTGTTATTGAAATAAAAACTCTTTTTTTTTCTTTTGCATTTTGTGTAGGATAAAAAAAAAAGAAAAAGGAGGAAAAGAAAAGAAAACCAAGGGAAAAAATAAATATGAGGATATAATTGGATAAAGAAAAATAATAAAAATGAAAAAACTGCCTTCTTTCTTTAATTACCTTAACTATTATGTATTATATGAAAAAATTCAATAAAAATTTTCAATGATTTTTTTTTAAAAAAAGGAATAAATGAGATGAAAAAACAAAACAATGGAAAAAAAAATAACTATGCTGGAAATATATAAAATATTTTGCTTTTTTTATTGTTTTTTCTTTTTTAATTTTTTTAAATATAATGATTTCAAATAATTAAAAAATTGAGAGAATATAGAATTTTATCAATCATTGAAGGGATTTGAGTTCAAATATTTGAGTGATCAAATACGTGTATATCCCATCAAATCAAATATTGAAATAATTTAAGTTTAAAAAAATTTAAAAAAAATGCATGACTTCAAGCAAGAGCAGACCCAGAAGTTTTTTTAATTAGTGTTATAACTAAAATAATAATAATAACTTATGACGACAAGGTTGATATTATCCTTTTTGCAAATATGTTCTTTCTAATTTCATCTTGATCAATAGAATGATACTTAAAATTTTTTTCCTCAATCTAAAATTTGTCGGGAGAATACTTGGATTAAATTTAACATGACTTTACTTAAAAGATTGTTAAGTACCATCATTAGTATAATTTTGTTATTGTTATCTGAGATTTGAATCTTATGAGATAATTTTTTTAAAATATCTTTTCAATGCTTATTTATCTAAAATCATAAAAACTTGTTAATAATTACTATTCATCAGCATAAACTAAGATATTAAAATTAAATAAAATATGGTTTTACCTAACAAATTATTAGGTTCAACAACTAACAATATGACAATTTTCTATTCATTGTTCAAAATTAAATACAAGCTTCCAAAAATCAAATAAAATTAAATACAAAAATTAAATAATCAAACATTATATCTACAAAATAAAAAAAAATACTCATAATTTCAAGATATTATTTGATATGCAATACTTTATTTAACTAAATTATAATTATGAACCTAAACAATTAAATTAATCAAAAAATATTTAAACATGAAGTGTTTAAAAACTTAATTTGGATTGAAAATTACTTATAATTAAAACTTAGATGAGTTGTTTTTGATAGAATGAAAAACACAACCAAGAATTGAGAAAAGGATATGTCATTGCGGGTCTTAGAGTTGAATTTTTTAAGAGGAGAGTAGTTCAGGTTTTGATTTTTTAATAAAATTTTAAATTATAGAAGAAATTTTTTTTATCTTTTTATGTAGTATTTAAGTATTAATATATAAATTAGTTTTTGATAATATTTAAATATTATTAATATATATTTTAATAAAATCTATTTTTTGATTCCATTTTTTTGTAAAATTGTAAAAAAATTAATAAAAAATATTATTAAGTATAAAAAACTCTAAATAAATTATATAATAAATAAATACTTTCTAACTGGACGCCACTCCCATGTACCTGGGTCCGCCTTTGACTTCAAGCAGTCAGGCATATCCGAATAAGTTCTCTAGTTAAACTCCACGTGATTGATCTGTAAGACAATTTCTCAAGTTAGGTTGTAGATGGATCAATTGGATCATAAATAACTTAAGTAGAGTTTAATGCATGGTACTCCCAAATTTATTTAGGAGACAAAAAAGCTATCTACCCTAAAAAGTATGGTTTTGCTTGAATTTAAATTGCTACCGCATGTTGTTAATTTTTTTTAATATCATTTGTTTATTTGTTTTAATTAGACCTAATAATTTTAAACATGATATGAAAAAACACAGAATAAAATATGTTTGAATTTAATTTTAATTTGTTTCGTATCTAATTATGTCTGACACGTTTAAAATACGAAAATTTTCATATCTTAACGTATCAAACACGAGTAACATGTTTAAATACATTTAATTAATTGTGTTATCGTGTTGAATCATATAAACGTGTTGAATCATATAAACATGTTGAATTGTATTATCGTGTTTAAATTCGTATATGTGACACGTTTATTAACTTGTTAAAAATTAATAGTCAAAAATTATTTTAACTTTACTTAAATAATTTTAAATAATTATTTTAATAAATTTTTGAAATTTTATAAAGATAATAATCTAATTATGCTATGCTCAAACCCTAATTTTGAACTTTTGTTTTGTTATATTTGATGTTATTATTATTTTATTTTATTATAATTATTTTTATATTTATTTTAAATTTAAATAATAAAATTATATTTAATTGTAAATTTTTTTATTTAATAGTGTTAAACTGTTATTAATCGTGTCGTGTCGTATTATATGGTTATTAAACTATACGTATACGTGTACGTGTTTTAAATTTAAAATATAAATATTATTCGTGTCGTATTCGTATTTAACTTTAATGTATTTTATATCTAATCGTATTTAACACGTTTAAGATACGAAAACACAAATTATAAAATTAATTCTAATAATTTCATAGTTATATATATAAGGTAATTATTAGACTTTCTAAGAGGATTTGATATGAAGAAAGGTCACATGAAATCCAATTACACACTGAGTAGTAATAACGTGTGACACAAAAGAGAAGTACATATATCTTGAATTTATTGTGATTTATTTTTATTTTATTATAAATCCAGACTCCTTTGGAAGGATTGATGAGGATTTCTTCCTTGAACTTATACCTATCAAAAAACGAAAACAAGACAAAAGGAAACAAACAAATGCACTTGACAGAAATCGGGTGATCGTCTAGTTCCAATTAAACATTTGGAGTATTTTAAAAAATAACTCTTAAAGATAAGACGTTTTAAGAAATAACCCTATTTATAATTTTAACTATGTTTAATCAAGTTGGATAAAAATACCTTTAATGAAATTACACGTTAGGATGTTACACGTTATGTGCAAAAACATGTGACATACCATGTACAAAAACATGTGATACGCCATGTACAAAAACATGTGATACGCCATGTACAAAAACATGTGACAAGTCATGGTTAAGTTATTACATGCTATGTACAAAAATATGTGACACGCCATGTACAAAAAACTATGACACGCCATATACAAAAACATGTGGCAAGTCATGGTTAGGTTGACACACTATATTGAAAAAAAAACTGTTGTTACACGCTATGTTGAAAAAAATATTGTTATTACACGCCATGTACAAAAACATGTTACACACTGGTTAAAAAAGGTTGTTACATGCCATGTTGAAAAAAAAATATTATTGTTACACGTCATGTTGAAAAAAATTGTTATTACACAACATATTCAAGAATATTTTATTATATTTTAATGTCTAAAAAATTGTTATTATTTACGAACAAAAACTTCAAATCCTCTCAACTCTTTTCATTTTTTTTGTTTTTATAACAATTTGGCACCAATTAAAGTGTTTCCAACATGTTTTCATAAATCAAAATATAATTTTTTTTATCTAAAACACATACTTTGACTAAAAATTAAAAAAAAAATTCTTTTGAAAACCTACTTTTATAAATTTCAAAATTTTGAGTTTATTGGTGTCTAGGTTCAAAATTAATTCAATTAAAAGCTATTTCATACATCTGTGATTATTTTTACCATTTTAATTTTATCCAAAATATCTAAAAATCTAATTTCTCAAATACCTACCCACCCAAGCACGCTAAAACTATTACTTGGTGTCTTGAAAGAGCAAGAAAAAGAAATCTGAAAACACGGGAGAGAGAAATCAGAAGCATAGCAGATGAATATCGAAGAGAGAAATCGAAAGCATAACAGACGAATGTCGAAGAGAGAAATCGATAAAATTTGAGAGAGTGGGATGGTGAGAAAGAAATTCGAAACACAAATGAGAAGAGATTATAATGAATGATTTAATTTATTTAAAATAGTTTAAATGATGTTTTTGTCAAGTCACGGTTAAATATGGCTAAAAATAATTAAATTTATTTTGATGATTATTTTTAAAATTTTTTTATTAAAAAAAGGCATTCCTCACAATTTTCTCTAAACATTTTCTAGATTGATGTCTTTTCATATCACATCCTTGTTGATAACATCTACCTAGGGATTTAATGCAAAGCAAAATGGTCACCTCCAATCGTAAAAATGATAGGGCAGGGCTTTTAATTTTGTGGCCAAATTGGAGTATTGGATTGATACACTTGACGGGAGTCAACTCCCCAGATCCCTTGTCGTTTATCATAGTTTATTTTTGTTTTCTAAAAGAATAAAAAAAAAAAACAAGTCACGAACTTATTGAATCATGGTCTATTTTTAATTTAAGAAAATGGAAATTTAAATTTGACTTTTTAAATAGATGAAGAGTATATGTTTATTAATGAGTTACATATGTTTATTAGTGAGTTAAATATTCAAATATATATATATATTAATAAATACATTTTGTACCGTGTTTGATAGATATCAAGATTTGACTTTTGAGTTGATAGATATGTTTAATTTGTAATTTAAAAAAAATTAATTTGTGTCTAATATTAAATAATTGTATAATTTTAAACTTTTTATTGCACATTAAATTTTGTTTTTATTTTACTTTAGAGGAAATTGTGAGAAATGACCTTTCTTAATAAAGATATTTTAAAAATAACCATTCAAATAAATTTAACTGTTTTTAGCCATATTTTACCATGGCTTGACAAAAACACCCTTTAACCAGATTTAGTCAGATTTCTCTCTCACAATCCCACTCTCTCATATTTTATCGATTTCTCTCTTCGACATTCATCTGCTATGCTTCCGATTTCTCTCTTCGGCATTCGTCTGCTATGCTTTCGATTTCTCTTTCTGGCGTTTTCAGATTTCTTTTTCTTGAGCTTTCAAAACACCAAGCAATGGTTTTGACGTGCTTGGGTGGGTGGGTATTTGAAAAATTCGATTTTTAAGTATTTTGGATAAAATAAAAATGGTAGAAATAATCACAGATGTATGAAATAGCTTTTAATTGAATCAATTCGGGACCTAGACAACAATAAACTCAAAATTTTGAAATTTATAAATCTAGGTTTTCAAAAAAATTTTTTAAAAAATTTTAGTCAAAGTAGGTGTTTTAGATAAAAAAAATTGTATTTTGATTTATAAAAACATGTTAAAAACACTTTAATCGGTGCCAAATTGTCAAAAAAAACAAAAAAAAAATGAAAAGAGTTGAGAAGATTTGAAGTTTTTGTTCATAAGTAACAAAATGTTATTGAATATGTTGTGTAACAACAATTTTTTTCAACATGACGTATAATAACAGTATTTTTTTCAATATGGCGTGTAACAACAATATTTTTTTCAACATGGCATGTAACAACCTAACCATGGCGTGTAACAACTTAACCATGGCGTGTAACAACAGTATTTTTTTCAACATGGCGTGTAACAACCTAATCATGGCTTGTCACATATTTTTGTACATGGCGTGTCACAAGTTTTTGTACATGGCTTGTCACAGATTTTTGTACATGGCGTGTAACAACATAACCATGACGTGTCACAAGTTTTTGTACATGGCGTGTCACATGTTTTTGTACATAGCGTGTCATAGGTTTTTATACATGACGTGTAATAACCTAACCATGGCTTGTCACATATTTTGTACATGGCGTGTCATACGTTTTTGTACATAGCTTGTCATAGGTTTTTGTACATGGCGTGTAACAACTTAATCATGACTTGTCACAGATTTTTGTACATGACGTGTAATAACCTAACCATGACTTGTCACATATTTTTATATATAGCGTGTCACATGTTTTTATACATGCCGTGTCACATGTTTTTGTACATGACGTGTAACATCATAACGTGTAATTTCATTAAGGATTTTTTTATCCAATTTGGCTAAAAATAGTTAAAATTATAAAAATAGTTATTTTTAAAAACGTTTTATCTTTAAGGATTATTTGTTAAAATGTCCTTTTACTTTATACTTTTATATTATTTAAATGATAAGTGAAGTTTTTGAAATCCTAGAGATGGTACATTTTATAATTTTGTCTTTTACATAAAGTATTGGCATTTAAAAACGATGAGGATTTCATTAATAATATCAAAGATCAAATTTGGAGTAGTTGGCAATGTCATTAATTAGACTTATTTTATTTTATCATTATTTTTGGATGCAAGTATTACCAATGATGGAATCAAGATTTTAAGTTTATAAGGATAAAAATAATGTGCGCGATATTTATAGAGACAAAATTATAAAATTTTTTTTTTTTTTTTTTTGGAATGACAAAATTATAAAATTTTAAAAAACAAAAAAATATAAAATTTGAAAACTTTTGAAGAGGGGGATCCTACTTGCCCCCTCCCTCTGCCTATGACGGCAACTGTTAACTAATCCACCCTAGACTTTAAAAAAAAAAAGTCAAGAATGTGGTTTTCAGAAAAACTTAAAGAGTAGAACCTAGCATGTGATTTTGAATGATGTGACTAATCTAGAATTCGAGAATAGTAAGAAATTGTCGTTATCTATCATTTCATGTTCACAGTCGTTAGATAAGTGTCAATTAGCAGAAAAATTTTCAACCTGCACCTCTCTAAAAGATGAATTCATATTTCCATCCATTCAATTTCTGTTGTCATTATTAGATTACTTGGCTTTCGGGGAAGGCCAATTAAATTTGGTTTCAGTAGTGATGTACAATTATTATTCATCTCTGGAAAGAAAAACAAGTTTTTCATAAATGTCTGGAAAATCTCTGGCCACCTTATTGAAATTGGTACGAATCAAATGAATTAATGCTTCCGGAACCAAACCCAATAGTGACTCTCAATTTTAAATCGAACGATTACATTTTTTTTATTTATTCTAAAATTTTGTTCAATTTTCTTTTTTACTTTTTGACATTAGTTATTATATCAATGTTTTAAATATTTTTTTGAAAATATTTAAAAAAAACACTAAAATTAATGTTTTCAAATATAGGTCTAAAAGGGTTGTGTCGGCGTTTGTAAATTGAGTCCACTCACAATAGCTTACTTTATTGTTCCGGCACACCTGTAATTTACTTCTTACTGCACTTTTGCTCTTGGATTAAGTTTAGAGTCCTAACAGTTCACATATGAGTTCTATAAATTAGTTGCATGTGGTACAGAAGGATACATACATATATATATATATATATATATTATATAAATGTGTTTATTTACCTTTCAAGAAAACCCAACGCTATCTATGTGTATCCTATACCAGCCCCTAACTTCGAAAAAGGAAAAAAGAAAAGGCTAAAGCCGAAAAATGAATCTCCCTTGTTCTAACTATTCTACAGGTGAAAGACAAGAAAACATATATAGTAATTGAATTCTTTTTTTAAATGGGCTCCATACATAAGGTATTTTTTACAATAGACATTTTTATAATTTTAACTGTTTTTAACCAAGAGAATTAAAATTTAAACAAAATTACCTTTAATGAAATCGACCAATTTATTTAACTCGTGTCTCAACCCGAAACCTATTAACGAGTCAAGTATGTTTAGTTCTATACTTCAAACAAACTTATATTTTTTGAGCTTTTCTCATCAGACTATTCATTTCTGGAGTATTGCGTGACTAGTTTTTAGATATTACGTGACTAGTTTTTAGATATTACGTGACTAGTGTTTAAGCATTATATGATTAATTTTTAGTAAGGCATTGCGTGACTAGTGGATAGATATTGCATGACTAGTAGATAGGCATTGCGTGACTTTAGTTTCTGGGTGGGTCTTAAGAGTCTTCTTTTTTGACTCTGTTTTATTTAAAAATAGTAATTTTCTAGAAAAGAAATGAACAATTACAGAGAAAGGAGAAGAAAAGGCCTAAGGTTGAGATGACCCAGTTAATGAAAAGCCAAGAGAAAAAAAAGAGATGAGGGGGGCTACGAGAAACATACTAGAAGGCGGAATAGACATTTGAAGGGGTAGCAACGACCCTTGCAGGTGTTGCAAAAAATATGGAAAGGGCTGTCAGGCATTGACGTTTCACAATTAGAGCAGGCTTTGTAACAAAAGCTGGATTGATCCATTGCTAGCACTGTGCATATCACTGTTGTAGGTTTATCAATATCCATCCTTTCTCTCTCTTTCCTTCTAGGTTTACACTTCTCACCCTGAGTATTTCAAGCACTCCCTTCACTCCCTATAAATGCCTTTTTTAACTTCCTTCTTTGACAGTTTGACTCGCCCTTCTTTCTCAGTATTTATCTTTAGGGGTTTCTTTGTAATTTGACATAAAAACAAGTTTTCTTCTTCTTGCGTGACCTTCAGCCACAAAACCAGTGATCTGCTAGTTCTTCATTCTCTTCTTGGCTCAGCTCCAGAAACAAAAACCAATATTTCAACACACCCCGTTGTGAGTTTTGAGGGTTTCCCTTACTCCTTTGTCTTTGGTTACTGATTTACATGTTTTTCCTTACCTCTGAGTCGAAACTTCCTCTCACGTGATGATCTGTCTTTGCCTTGGTGATGATATGCTTGGCTTCTCTACTTGATCTGTTACGACCCAATTTTCGGGCCATGACCGGTGCAAGGACCCAATGAGCATAGCTCACTAAGCCCAAGCAAGCCTAATTTCACTTTCTTTATTCCATACATGCTCGTGTGAGGCATCCACACGTAATGCACCCAGTGTGCATACAATGCCAACTAACAGTGACATATCCAGTCACACATACACACACACACCCTTTCCGGGTATGGACACAGCCAATTCACAATGACATTATTAATCACAGTATACATGCACTATTCCAGTCATGTATTTGGAAACTTACATTTCTTACACATTTACATTCATACCAGTCAAATATAAACTCTGACAATGTACATTACATGTACATATCCATCATATAAAAACCCATGACTTCCAGCGGAGACATGTACAATAAAAACGGCCACTACTGAATGCCAGACACCTACCAGGAGATGGACTACTGTGATCCCGCGATCTAGGAATCTACAATCTCCTGATCTGAAAACATGAAATTTTGAAAACGGTGAGTATAAAACTCAGTGAGCAACATTAGATAGGAACAAGCCATAATACCAGGAAGGGTTAAAAATATGATGCATACATTTGAAACACATTCATTTTTATCCAATTTATTATCAAACCCTTCCCCTCACTTCAATTTAATTTATAATGAAGGAATAATCAATTTCATACATACGCACACAAATAAATACAACATTCCATTGTCTCACCTGCTGAAGATATCGTGTGCACCATGTGCACTCACCAGCTCATGTGCATCCCCCCACATCGTGCACATAGCTGGAGTCATCATCATGTGCACCATGTGCACTCACCAGCTCATGTGCATTCCCCCACATCGTGCACATAGCTGGAGCTACAGTGTGCATCCCCCCACATCGTGCACCAACCACATTTTCCACATCCAATCTCACCGACATGAGCATTTCCCCACATCACACACATGTACATTTACATATAAACATCAACAATATCAAATGTCCATACATCACACATATTCACACATATGTGATAACAGGTTATAAGAACACATAATTTCATGCATACCACATAATTCCATCACGTAAAATCATTTTTATCAGGGGCTTGTTCCCGGCACATATTTTAAAAACTTTGAATAAATCATTTAATCATCTATTTCAATACAATGTGCATTCCCCAAATAATTTGAAATGCAAGTTCACTCACCGTCGCACAAATCCGGATTCCGGATGCTGTCGGATTAAAAATCCTCAATCACGATTCCCTTGCCTTTTCCGGACTTCTCACCACCTTAACACAGAATAAAATTAAGAAATTACTATAATGCCCCCAAACTAATACAGATTAATTTAAATTGCTAACGTATGATACGCAAAGGCAAAAATGCGTCCGATTATCGCTTTAACGCAGCATTGCCTAATTTCGACCGATTACCCGATTAATCGGCTATTATGTCCAATTTGATTCCGAATTGGCCCATTCTTTTTTTTCTAATACTTTAATTCACCACAAATCATTCAATTAATGCCAATTTCAGCATTCACCATTTTCCATTTCTTTATGGAAAAATTCGGCCAATACAATGCATTAGCACTGAAAATTTTCCTATTACATTTTTCACTTGCATTTGTCATTTTCTAATTTCCTTCATTTCAAATGAAATCATTTCATTTCAAATGAAACAATTTCTTCATGGTTTCTCTACACCCTAGGTTCGGTCAATGAAGAACAACCATGAGATTCAATTTCTTTCTTCCATTTTTGTCCATAATCATGCTTAACTACCTCTAAACACTAACATAGTTTAAATTCAATCCAATCCAACATCAAATCCATACTCATACCCATTTTTCAGAATTCATTCCATCATGATATCTCCATATTTAACCATAGAATTCAAGAACAAAAGCATAGATATGGTAAATCACAAGCCAAAGTAAAGATTTATTACCTTTTTCAAGTGATTTCCTTTGAAAATCACACTTTTCCTTAAATTTCCACCTAAGTTTTGTGTTTTTCTCCTTTGTTCTTCTTTTCTACCCTTTAATTCTGGTGTGAGCTGAATATGGAGAGAGAAATGAGGGTTAAAGGCTGATTTTTATGGCTTAAATAATAAAATATAAAAGCTTGCCACGTGTCATCACGCCATTGGCCCATTTTCTGGACTTTTTGACTTTTTCTTCCATTTATTCTCCACCACTTGATTAATCAAGTCAACATCTGATCCAAGGTTGATCATGGCTGGAAATAATGGTTCTGGTGATGGAAAATTACGATTTTACCCCCGAGATGGTAAAATTACAATTTTACCCCTATACTCCGAAATGTATCGGAATTTCATTATTTTTACTGTCCAACCTCAAATAACACTAATATAAATCAATATTACCCAATTGGGGCAAAATCCTTTCAAAAAAATTCCCGTTTAGTACTCCGGTGGTAAAATTACCATTTTACCCTTGTGCTGCAATAACACTGAAAATCACCATTTTACACTGCTAAACATCATTTTATACTCCAAAAATCATAACTATATTTCATATAATTATTTTTGGTCCAATGTGATCAAATCTTGGTTAAAAATCTCCATAAATCAACAAATGAGAAAATGACCGTTTTGTCCTTAATCGGTCAATTTTCCCGATTGACTTCAGACTGGACCTTGAACTCTGAATCACTATTCTGAGCTGTTCTGTGGGTCTCAGAATTTTGAAATTCCTCTTAGAATTTCTATTAAACTAGTTTGAAACTCGATTTAACTTAATCGTACCATTAGGTACAATACCGACTTTCTAACAACTTAGACAGGGTCTCACATGATCATTTAAGGAGTTTTGGCTTGTTATTTTTGGAGTTGTTTTTTTGTGCCTTATGGTGTTTGAGCAGAGAAAGAAAGCAAGATTTAATTTTGAAATTTTTGTCTGGATGGCAGAATAAAAAAACTGAAACCATTTTAATTTGTCTGAAATTGTTTAAAGGGTATTTTTGTCAAGTCTTGTCAAAAATTGTTTAAAAACAGTTAAAATTATAAATACGGTTATATTTTAAGTGTCTTTACTACGAAGGTCATTTTTTACAATTTCCTCTACAAGAATTATTCATTCAAAAAGACCCCACCAGCTCAGTCAGCCATATGTATCCAACAAGAAACAATTAGACCAGCAGCACAACTCATCAGTCAGCACAATACAGCCTTTGTCAAACAAATCCAGCATGTCATCGCTATGCGTAAAGCCACCCAATCATCACAGTTCAACAAGAAAACAAAGACAGACAACTTACTCTCATAGATTCTCTTTGAGTCTCTCTATCTATAACTTATATAATTTGAAGATCCACAATCGGCTCTATATTTAGCTATGTTTTTGTTTCCATAAGTTGCCATGTAAAAAATTATAACTTAATACTGAGGCTTGCAGACTTAACCACATGGAGGGCAAAGAGAGTGAAAGAGAAAAGATATTCAAGCAAAGAGAGAGAAAGAAAGAGGTGCAAAGAGGTCAAAGTTTACCATGTGGGGAATAGATAGAGATGTTGAAGCAAAGAGAGGGAGTGCGAAGAGGCTTGTGTGTTGTACACTGGTCATACTCTAGTTTGTATTTATTTGAGATCTAACATATAGTCAATGAGAATTTTCTATTTTACCAATTCAGATAGGTTTATATCTAATGTTACAATTTTCCACTTTCATTCTTTCTTTGTTAAGATTATGAAAATAATAGCATGACATAAAGATATTTTTTAATGAAACATATAATCTATTTAAATAAATATATAAGTCTATTACATTTATCATATAATAAACATATAAACTATCAACCCCGGCCTTAAAATATCTGTCATGTTATACATGTAACTGATAGAATGATAGTACATTTGAACAACTGAGAAAATATTTAAAAGGTAGTATTATAACTAGAAATATGACTAAGATGATTTAAACCTCGAATAAGCTCAAATACGGATTTTAAGAGTGAAATTGAGAATTCCACAGTCTAGGGATTACTCAAAACAGTGATTTGGAGTTTGAGGTCCGATTTGGAGTCAATCGGGAAAATTGACTGATTAGGGATAAAACGGTCATTTTTCAATTTCAGGACAAAATGGGGATTTTTAATAAAGATTTTGATTTCAAATGACCAAGAATAATTATATGAAGTATAATATGATTATTGGAGCATAATATGAAGTTTAGCAGTGAAAAAGTGTAATTCTTGATATTTTTGGGACACAAAGGTAAAATAGTAATTTTGCCACTAAAGGTCAAAACGAGAATTTTTAAAGAAGATTTTGGGCCCATTTGATTTAGATTGATTATTTAGACTAATTAAAATATAATTTGAGGTTGAAAAGTGAAAAGGAAATGCAATTTCGGTACATTTTGGAATATAAGGGTAAAATTGTAATTTTACCATCGGAGGACCAAATTTATTTTTTTGAGAGAATTTAGATCAAATTTGATAAATTGGAGTGTGATATGAGTTTGAGGAGTTAAAAATATGCTTTGTGGCAATTTTTCAATTTTTGGGGCAAAAATATAATTTTGCACTTTTACGAGGGCAAAAGCATAATTTTTAAAAATTACTCCATCAAGACTTTGGATAAGTCTGGAAATTTTATCTAAGCTGGGGATAAGAGAGATACATACATGGTAGAAATTTGAGAATAAATGAATGGCTAGAAATTAATGAATTAATAAAACATTAAAAAAATAAATAAAATAATATTATTTTATTATACCTTTAAATAGGCTGATTTTTCAGCCAATGACCCTTAGGAGGGTCGGCCTAAACACAGCAAAGAGGGGAGAAGAAGAAGAAAAAGGAAACAAAGGAGAAAAACAAGAAATTTGATAAAAAAATCAAGAGATTTCAAGGTTTTTCAAGATTCAAGTCAAACCAAGGTGATAATTCTTTAGTTTTACCCTAACCCTAGCTTACCCATGCTTTAGTTCTTATTTTTCATGATTGAATGATGAGTTATCATGGTGAATTCAATTTTGAAAAATGGGTATGGATGATGATTTGATGTTGGAATTGCTTGAATTTGAACTATGTTAAGGTTTAGTGGTAGTTAAGCATAGTTATGAACAAAATTGCAAGAAAAAAATATTTTTCCTCTTGAACCCAATTATACCGAAATTTCCAAGAGAGAAATTGTTGCTGAAAGTGATGAGATTTCATGGTATTTAGATGAATTATGGTGAATTATGGATATAGGAAATTAATGAGAATTTTCAGAGCAAAAATTAAAATTTTTACCCACTAGGGGTAAAATCGTAATTTTCAGTTTAAGACTGATACATTGACCCATATTCACTGTAATTGAACATTATGGATAGAATTGAACTATTAGAAAGTGAAATGGGTCAAATCAGAATTTAATTAAAGATTTTAGCAATTTAGACGTGTGTAGGTGATTAAGCTGAATACCGTATTTAGACGGTTATTCTGACAGTTTATAGGACATTCCATGCATTTAGAGCCTGAAATAATTTGTGATGAATTGACACAATTTATTTAATTTTGTGTCATGGATTATGGATAGGTGGTGAGTAAATTGGTTCTGGTAAGAGACTGCATCCGAGGACGGAGGATAGGAGTATCTCGACTCCTAGAACAGTGAGTAAACTTATTATTGTCTTAATTATCTAGAGTAGTTTTATTCAATTGTGTGTTTTATAGAAAATGTGTTTAAATAGTAAATTGCCATGTTTTAAGAAAAATTGTGATTTTATAAAATGATTTTATAAATTTTTTGAAAAATTAAATAGTGGTTTCAAAAATAGAGTAATGAGAGACCGTTTGCTTGTATTGCAAATTATTATTTGAATTGTATGGCTTATGATAAATTGTGGGCATGACTGGCTATATTTATGAATTGATAAATACATGAACTGCTTTGATTTGCCTTAATTGGCAAAATAAGAATTGTGGGCCATGTTATGCTATGATAACTTTATTTAATTAGTGGGACAATTGTGGTCGCTGCAGTGGCGGGTTTCGTGGACCAACCTTTAGAAGGGGCACGGAAACCCAAAAATTTATTGTGCTTACCTTGGTAGAGAGGCGCGTAGGGTATCTCATGAGGTAGGATTTGAGTTTACTTCACACCTAACCACCTTGTGGTAGTGAACTCAGCCAACGTCAAGGAACGGCCGAATTTCGAGAAATATGAAATTTTACAGTCTTGGCGGACTCGAGTGGATGCCCCCGTACAAGGTATCCCAGAGTACAGGTTTTGGCATAAGTCAAGTTTTTAAAGATTGTGCATAAGCCAAGTGAATTATTGGAATAAAATTGAGTATTGATGTTGTGAAAAATATATTGGATTTGAATATTTTATTTATCTCTTTTTTACTCGGCTTTAGATTCTTTAGATGGTGTTTGTTTACTCACTGAGATTTTATAATCTCACTCCTTTTTTTTCCACACCTTACAGGCTCAGAGCATTCATAGTTAGCTGATTCGATCAATGACCACAGTGGACTTGAATTGACGAAAACTATAGGTTCACAGTTCTCGAGACATTCTGGTTAGTTTTGGAACCCACGTATCACTGTAATTTAATTTTAATATTATAGTCTTTTGTATTAAAGTATGTAAAAACATAATTAATTTTTACGCTGTGAAAATTGTTTATTAATAGTTTTATAAAATTTGTTTTATGAGAAATTATATTATTTTATTAAATATTTTATTATATTCAAATAATTAAATTTTATTTCCAAATATATATTTTAGATACTTAAATTTATTTTTATCATGATAAATGTGTTTTATACGTATTTACTACATTTTTAACAAATTTCAAAATTTTCGATAAAAAACGATAAAAATGCCTCTGTGAGCCGGATGAAACTATTTTAGTATTTTTAAATTGAAAATGACTGGTGGTATTTGAAATGTAACATTTTGTAATCGTCGCTCATCGGGGAAGCGTGAAAACTTTACGAAAGCCTTACGGGGTTTCAGTCGGTATTCGGAGTGTGAATACCCATTGAGACTTCGCGACGGTTGTCATGGGCCCGATGGGGAGTTCCGAGTCATGACATAAACATATTACATTTAACATATAAAAATAAAATAATTAATTTTTTGTGGAAGTATAAAGGAGAATTAACTTATGATATGAAATAAAGGAGAATTATCTCAAGGTATAGCCACACACGCAAGAGAGCTATACGCACACTGGCTGCACAGACAAACGCAAACAAGATAGCTCACATGAAGTGAGTCTAATAGTTGCTAATAACCAAGTAAAGTATTCTAAAGCAATTAGAATACTTTTCATATTTAAATTTTCTCTAGTTATTTATTGGTTTACTTGTATAACAAGTAAATTTAATTTTTAAGATATTTATTTTTGTATCATTTACTTTTTTTTTTACACTCCACTGAAATTTAAGATTAAAATACTTCTTTATTTAATTTACTTGCGTTTCAAGTAAATTTGAGATGGATTATCTTTATAAATAATCATTTTATATTTCATTGTAAAACCGAACAAGGTTTTACAGATTTCATATTTTTAATAAAATTTTCCTAATTTCATTATTTTGAGTTAATTCTCTTTTAAAATATATTAAATATTGCTTAAGAGATTAATCGACTTTTTTCTTATAAAAAAAAACAATGTTAGCTATTACTTAAGAGATTAATTGACCTTTTTTCTTCTAAAAAAAACAATGTTAGCTATTACTTAAGAGATTAACATGCCAATGTTAGCTAGTCTGTCCCTTCAATCAATTAAAGCAAGCACTTGAGGGCCTTTAATTGAGTGACACATGTCACTCAATTAAAGTCTTCTAAAAATTTACTTTAACGATTGTATTAAATTAACTATGAATAAATTGGAGTTAGTAAAATTTACACTTTGAGCAGTTTCTTGTGCGAGACAATCTTTTAAATTTTAAGATTGATAGAAATTACTTATGTAATAAGTTGCAATGGTTAAAACTAATAGGTTCGGTTGGTTTGATATGTATAAATCAAAAATTGAATAAATTGAATTTCAATATAAAATCAATTGAATAAATCAAAATTTAACTAAAAATTGAACAGATAAAAAATCAAATAAATTTGAGGGATTCAATCACTTATTTTAAAAATTGAAAATTTAACATTATTTTGTAATTTATGAAATTGAAATATTTATTTATATATAAATTATAACTTCTAACACAATATATATAAATAACATTTAACATTTAAACAAAACATATAACACAAACCAACTGAAAAAAATTAAAGTTAAATAAATATTTAATTAAAATTCTCAAAGAAAAACAACTTCATTTTTCGAATAACATTCATCAACGACAATCAATTCCAGTTCAACATCTTCATTATTCTTCAAAGTCGAAGATGGACGACCTTCTCAACTGCTCACATAGGCGCTCTAACATATTAAAGAAGAAAAAAATGTAATTAACATAAATTGTTTATTAGAACAAAGTCAACAAACTAAATATTTTGTATATGGAATTATACAAAAATTGATAATAATTAACATTATTTCGAAGTAAATTTTGAGACTGAAAGAAATAACTTATGTAACAAGTTGTCATGGTTAGACCTGAGACAGTGCAAACGGTCGGTTTGGCCGATTAGAAGAGGAGTAGCGTGGCAAAGCCAGAGAAGAGACTTCAGTTTTCTAACATAATCCGCAGTTGATGAACCTGACCTTGAATTTGCTCTACATTTGCTTCTCTGTCAATCATTTAATTTTACCTCTGCATACGGTAATTCTCTAACTATGAATGAGTAAACTTTTTACATGCAGCTAAAGTCAATTTTCACAACCCATCACCTGATCGAAACTAATTAATTCTACAATGCTTAACATGGATATATATATATATATATATATATATATATATATTAATATTCTTGCTACTTATCATTTATTCAAAAAACATGTACTCTCTCATTCTTTAATCGAAACCATCACAGGGCTTCAAATAAAAGAAAAGGAACTCCAAATATCCATTAAATTGTTTATAAGAACAAATGTTCATGACATAAGTAATAAATAAAGGAAAATGAAAAAGTGTTTACCCCGAAAACTAATTGAAGAACTGAAGGAAGAACCAAAGGCAGAAGATTTGGGATTTCGAATTTGGGTTTCAAATTTGAGGGTTTAGCCTTTTAGGTTTGAGATAGCGAAACAGAAATAACACTACAAAGCATTGAAGGAAGAATCGAAGGTAGAACTGCAATGGTGGCTTATCGTTGTTGGAGGAAGAATTGAAGAAGGGAAGGCGGTCTAGACTCTAGACTGTAGTGTCGACAGGGAAGAATGGAAGAATAGAAGGGAATATAAATTTTTTAGGAAGGAGGGTTAAATAATTATGATTAAAAATAATATCTATAATATATATATATAAATAAGATAACTGATTGGATTAATTAATGTTTTTAAAGTTGTTGGTATTTGAAAATTTTGAAAATAATAGGAGATTATTGGAGTATTTTTAAAATCAAAGGTTATATCACATAATGAAAAACTATATTAGTTCAAAAGTTATGTCACATAAAGTGAGACAGTGTGTCTATTGGATTGTAGACAGGTTTTCATGTGAATGGTTATATCTCTTGGTAAAATGACATCTAAAAGTTATGAGACAAATTAAAAAGACACCATAGCTTAAAAGTTTAAATATGAAAATTTATTATTTCAAATTATAACTCAAAGATTATATTTTATGAAATGAATAGTTATCTTTTCATAAGATAATTATTGAAATAATACCTTTATCCAAAAGTTGTGTCTAGCAAAATGAAAAGATGTTTTTTAGATAAAATGGTGCCTTAATAAAAGTGTTGTGTCCTTGAAGAAGAGACACTTACAATTTTATATAAAGGGCTTGTTGTTAACCATTTTGACAGATCAAATCAAAAACAAAATAAGAGTAGAAAAATCGAGAGAAAGAAAAGTGTTATATTCTATTAATATAAACACTTGAGTTCCCATCAACTATAAGAATGTCCAAATTCCTTATAATCTACTTGCTGTAAAAAATAGACTCTAAAGTCAAATAACTTTAAAAACCCTCAAGTGTATATAGCAGTCTACTCTCATAAAATGCAAGACGAAGTTAGACGTTGGTTTCATTGTATCTTTAAGGTTATTCGCATTATTCCCCTTTGCATACCGAGTAGTGAAATCAAAATAAATCTTTAAAATAATATCTATTGAAAGGCTCGTCTTGAAATCAATTTTATCAATTCTTAAATTCTATCTAAACATCATTTGTACCAACACTTTGTACTCCGTGAAAGACAACTAGGCAATGAATTATTTAAGAGAAGCTATAGTACTGGTACACTTATGATCTTCTCCTTTCATTTCCATAAATAGATGAAACAATTTCATTGTCAATGATGGTACATCTACCAACATAGCACTTTTCTTGAATGAAATTAGATGCATAAAACTGCTTTAAAAGTCTTCCCTTCACGGGTAATCGTAGTTTATGAGTAATAACAAACAATAAAATTATTTAATATATAAAAAGTGTTGTGAAGACAAAATTAGACACGTAGTGTGTGCATCTTATGAAAATTTCACTAGATAGAAGTGATTGACAGAGAAGGACGTCATCTTGCTTTCTCTTTTGAGGTGAATTTATAACACAAGAGCACAAGCCTGAGTCTCTTAGATGAGAGGATAAGTTTACAAGATAGGATACGCCATTAATTTACAAGATGAATACAAACTGAAATTACAGATGAGATTTATGGCTTGATCAATTCTAGCTTTCATGTTCCAAGTGTCAATCTTTATTACCTACAGGTTCCGCTTCTCTTGTTGTTGTGCTGATTGAGTCAGCTCTTGATCTTGATTAAGTTTATTTTGCAATGATGATGCTCTTATCTTTAATACATTATGCAGGCAAAAAATTTTTTTCAAAAAAAAAAACGTCCCTTTTTTTTTGATGGTATATGGAATATTATTTTCAATGGATACATAAAGTTTATTATTGTTCTCATAAAATTAAATGAAACTTTAATTATTACTATTTTAAATAATATTACCTTAAAAATGTCTGTAGCCGAACAGCTTGTGATGCAGCAGTCCAGGAAGTTTTGATTGGGAAAAGCAAAATGAAAAGAGTTTGTACCAGGCAGCGAATTAATTAAGAGAAGGTATAGTACTATCACTATTTTTACTTCTCCCTTCATTTCAATAGAAATACATGAAATCAGTGATGGTTCATTTCTTGGATGCATTTAGAATGGGCAGAGCAGTTCTTGTGGGGAAGGATTGAATAATTATCATTATTTATTGTTTCTCGAAAGTAATCGTGACTCACAAGAAATGACAAACGATAAAACAAAAACAAGCGAATTAAAAAAAATAAAAAAGAAAGAGATTAATCACATCTTTTTTGGTTTGTGCTGCAAACTTAAATTCCCTTTTCACATTCATGTGTAAATTAAGATATGTAGAAAAAAGTAAAATTATTTTTTAAAATTTTAAATTATTCAAATAAATTTTCTTTTACACTTGCTGATAATTCTCCAAAATTTTACTAAACAGTTGGCTTTATATAATAATAATGTAGATAACATAAATAATATTGTAATTGACTTGATAAAAAAATCAACTATTAATAATTTATTTTTAGATATATTTTATTTTTATTTTGAATAATTCAAAAAAAAACTTTATTAATCACCAAAAGCATTGATATAATGAGACATATTCTTACTAGACATACACAGCTTAACTCTAATCTTTATCAACTCTATTCTCATGTAAAAAGAGCTTCGTTATAAAACTTTTCATGATAAGACTTATTGAGATAAAATTCATGAAAAAGAAAAAATAATACGCTTTCATACATATCTATTACATTAATCAAAGGATCTTGTAACCCTTCCATCACAACCAAGCTATTAGCTACAACTCACTTAAATCTTGCAAAACAATATTTGCTATATTGTTTGACATATCTGCTACATTATTTGTCCAAAAGACTTCACCACTCATCAATGTCTTTGCATGTTGAGCCAAGGAATGAGCTGCTTTGTTGGCCCCTCTGGCACAATGAGTAATTACTTGACAAGAAATCCTTCCTAGCAGCAACAAGCACTCGTCCACGATGTGTCCCAGCTGACCTGTACTTCTACGGTTTTTCACCCAATGAACCACCTCTTTGCAATCAGTCTCTGCTTCATGGATATAGATTCCTTGTTGATAACAGATCAATAGAGCCCAAGCTAAAGCCTTTAGTTCAGCATCCACTACAGTTGTGCCATGAGTTGTGAGCTTAGATCCTGCTAAAATCACATTCCCATTGTGGTTTTGCATGATGAATCCGGCCCCTAATTTACATTCTTCACCTGAATGAAACAAAGCCGCATCAGTATTTAACTTAACAGTAGTCGGCTTGCACCATACCTCACTTGTAATCTCATGTCCAACATCCTGTGAATTTCCATGCGTGCCAGACGCCGCGCGAAACTAATGAATTATGTCAAACCAATCTCCACCACTAGCATTGGACTATATCTACTTTGCTAAAACACCACCGCATTTCGTGTCTTCCATAAGGCCCATAATAAACAAATGAATTTCTTTGTCTCATCTTTATTCAATATTTTAAAAATTTGTTGCAATTAATCTGTAATTGAATCATGAAAGTTGGAGATATCCCAGAATCTCCATTTAGTAGTCAACCAAACCAATCTTGAGAATTGACAAATTACATAGACAATGAAAAGCTGTCTCAATCTCAATCTCGCATAATGGGCACATGAGTTCGACACTTACTCCTCTCTTAATCAATTCTCTTCTCGTAGAAAGGATGCCATGAATTACTTTCCACATAAACAGCATTGTCTTCCTTGGCACTGCACAATGCCACAATTTTTTCCACAACCAATTGCCTTGAACCGAAAAGCTAGCACCAGTTACATTATCCAAGGTAGAGCCCAATAGTTTATAACCAGATTTTACTATATAACTATCATTCTTAGTATCAAACCACAGTTGACAATCAGAAAGTTACCGAATGCTTAATGGGAGAGACAAAATCAACATACCTTCATGCAGAGGAAAGCAATTACGTACCTTATCTTCATCTCATCTCATTAACTGTAGATCAGTAAATTCATTGACAATCATGAACTCACTTACTTAAGCATCACAAACCAAGACTTGTATTAGAGTCTCATATGGTATCCAATTATCTCTTTTCACTGAAATATTTGTACCACTGCCCACCCTTCATATTAGACCGCTTTTTATCAAATTTTGGCTTTCTTTTAAGCTCTGTCACAAATAACTTGGATTAAACTCAATAAGGGTTTCACAAAAGTTCACATTCGGGAAATACTTAGCTCCTAGTAAATTATAAGTTAAAGTAGGTTCTTGGGTTTGTAGCCTCCATCCTTGTTTAGCTAGCATAGCTAAATTAAATTTCTTTGTATTTCTCAAACCCATGGCCCCATAATGTTTTGACGTGCACATAAATTTCCAACTCTTTCAGTGAATTGTATAATCCTTGACATTATCTCCTCATCAATATTTGGCATTAACAGAGTCAATTTCAACACATAAAGTGTTTAGTAATTTAACATAACTCATGATGTAGTAAATATTATTAAAATTTATATATACAGTTAAATTAAAGATATTTAATCTTTATTAGTGAAACATTTTTGCAATATTAAACAAAAATTTTTAATATTATTAATAGTTAAATCAATCGATATAAATTTGTTTTTTTTATTTTTTTATTTTAAAAGATAATTTGATCAATTTCAATTATTTTTTATATAAATTCAGTTAATTCAATTTTAAAAATTTTAAAATTGAACCGATCAGTTTGATTGGATGCTCACCCCCAGTTTGATCCTTGAATAATTTTATATGTGACATAACTTACTAGAATTTATTTAACTATAGTAATTGAGTGGATGCCCTTTCGTGATGATTAATCGGTTACCCAACTTAATATTGTTCGTAATTTCACTTGTTAAACGTGTATATAAATACTGCGCTAGTGATCGCTTCCTCCGGTTTGTAAAGCCGCATGGCAATGACTTGATTTAGAAGGCGTAATCCCACACATGCATATATGGTTTACCCAGCCACTCTTGAGGCGTCAGCCAACCAAGCAGAATAAATAACTAGGGTAAACTGATTTCTATATAAGGTTTATATATAACTAATTTTTATATAAACTGATTATAAGCTTGTTTATTATAAAGTAAATTACTTATTCCATCACTTAACTTTTTGATAAATTTTGTTACGGTTATTAACTTAAAAAAATTACATTTCATCATCAATATTTATAAAAATTATTATTTTGATCACTTTATCGTGACAAATGAATAATTGTTTGACGTGATTTTTTTACATTAATTGAAATTTATTTCAAGATATCATTTTAAAATGATTTTATAATACTTATATAATGTAATTATAAGGTAAAAGTTTTGACGTGTAAATTGGAACTTATTCTAACAATTTAATCTAGTTAAATAAGAAAATTTTTAGCTATTCGAGCCATTAATAATGATTTGATTGTATGTTATTCTTTTTTTTAACTTATCATTAAATGTATATGTGTGGGTATGGCAATTGGCAAAGATGTTGGAACCACAAGGTCTCAAGTTCGATCAAGTCTTATATTATGAGGGTTTAATTCTCAAAACTTATATTAAATATTTTTTTCCGATTACATATTTGTTGGTTAGTTTTTGTTTTTTTTTCCATCTTTTCATTTGATCTTGAAAAAAGTGAAAAAAAAAAAAGGAAAATCATTCTCCTTTGAAATGTTCAGAAACGGATGCCAAGAAGCAAGAAGCAAGAAGCAAGGTGCTAACGCCACGTTACCGTTATTTGTTTAGAACGTGTACAACCTGAAAACCACCCCCTAACTACAAAGCCCAGAGCAAATGCGAATGCCACTTCCTTTTTACATTTTTTCCCCCAAATTTAAGCATGAACAAATCTAGAATAAGAAGCTTTACTTTGTTTCTTCTTTGGTTCATCGTTCTCTCGCATCAGATTCTATCAGTAGTTTGTGAAAGAGCGCAGTATGATGAAGAGAAACCATCTCTCTTGCAGATAGTATCAAGCACCATTTCAATGTTGAAGAAATCTCATAAGAGTTCTTGGGAAAAGATCAAAACCATCATCCATGACTTTCAGTTGCAGTTTACCCCTCCGAATTTAGAGTAAGATTGCGTTAAAGTATTCTCTGTGTCATACATTTGAATGTTGAATGCTTGTACCTTCATCATTAACACACGTTTTGTTCCTTGTCATGTGTCAGTTTTAGAGGGACGGGCACAGCAACAGCTAGCGGTTCTGATAGTGTAGGAGAGAATATGAAAGAAGCAGTTAAGAAAAGCATTGGAACAAGTCAAGTAACTGTTGAAGAAACTGCCAAATCTGCTGCAGAAATTGCTGAAGGAGCTGTCCACAAGACTAAAGAGAAGGTGAAAGAGATTGTCTCTGATAAAGAAGAATCTCACGATGAGCTTTGAACTAAATCCAGAAACTATATTCGTATGAGCAATTTTGTGTGTTGCTTGTAAGTCAACTTTTGTTATATGAACTTGTTAATTATTATGCACTTTTTCTCAATCTCTGATGTACTTAATTTTTATTGGCTTACGTTGCTGGTGAAAGAATTCATAGCAGGAATTGTTTCCAAATCCAGTTTCAATTGTTCTGCAAATTTTGGATTCTGAACTATTATAATGCCTGTGAAAATGTAGACCCAAGTCACTTTTTATTACTCAGATCTCGGTTACGAAGAGTCATGCAAAACAATCTCCGAGCAAAAGCTCTACATGAAATGGTGTCATACCTACCAAGTAGAACAAATTAAAAGGAAAACCAAATCATTAGTTTTCCTCGTTTAAATCTGTCCGATCTCCAGAACTGCAAGAACCTTGCATGGAAAAACCAATGAAATAAGCATAGTTTTCTTTTCCACTTGCAGACAAGTCTGCTGGTAAGAGTCATTGACAAAATTGTGCATGAAGAGGCAGCTTCACAATGCTGTGTACCATTAAGAAACTCATCTGTTTGCACATGCTAAAGCAATCAGAGAGCAATGAGGTAACATCAATTAAATCGGAGCAACAGATTTGATTGATCTGAATTTGTTCAATGAAAAAACAACTCGAAGACTTCTTAGTTCAGAGTTTAAAAGCTCAAGGAAACAGCACAAATCTATGTTTCATATTGTGAGTTTCACAGCCTATAGCTAAAATTTTTTGGTATCCCATCCCTTAAGTATGATTGAAGACGTGTGGTTGAAAGATAATAAAGTCACTCGGTTCAACACAAGAATAAAGGCAGAGAGAGAGAGAGAGAGAGAGAGACCATCACAGTATTAAGCATGTCGCAAGGAACAAAAATTGCAAGGACTAATACAATTCAGGACATGGCAGATCAACCATCCCAGCACAGAAGACCAGAAAAAGCAGAACAATGTACAAAAAAAGGTCAAGCAACCTTCAATCACCAGTTGCCAAATCCATTCTGACAATCAGCTTATAATTGACTGCTAAAAGTATCACCTTCGAACCTAAAGGAAATTATACTAAGAAGAATGGGAAGCAGAGAGTCTAAGACATTCACTCTGACACCTTCGAAGGCAAATGTCATTCCAGTTGGGTACTTGATGTTGGTTGACACAAACAGTACGAGCACAAGCATCAGAGCAGGCATCAAGCTCAGACACACCACATACAGTTACACAAGTGTCAGGAATTGGATCTTTTGAAAACGCCCCAACCTTCTTCAACATTCTCTTTGATGTGCAGACTCTCTCGCAGACAAAAATATCATCTGATGATTTCTCCCTTCCCCTGGCACTCTTAATTCTTTGTTCTTCAGCACGCCTCTTCTTCATTCTAAAAGCTTGCCCTGCAATAACTGCTGGGATGGCAGCCCCAAGAAGGGACCACCAAACTTCCACCATCACAAATTGCAGTCGGCAACCTCTTTCTGCTTCCCTTACTTCCTTATCTGCACTCTTCAATGAAAGAACAAAAAACAGCAGGTGAAGTATTTTTATATATTTCTTCACCGAACAGATAGCAGTTAATATAAAATTTTTAGTGGCAAAGGCGATCAGTTCTATATCTTACAACAAAAAGCTGAAAAGGAAAAAAAAACACTTTAAAGGTAAATAAACAACAAAATATTTACAATCTGCAGCTAGAAGGCTGGATTTTAGGCTGCCTACCATATAAAATTCCAGTAGGTCTAGCATGCAATACAATAAAACATTATGAGTACAACTTAGCATTGTTATAAGTAGCACTTCAGAATCCCCAACAAGAGCCACTATCATAATCTCATCTGTGAACATCAGAGAGAAGCAATCAAGAAAAGCATCTTCATAATGCTGCCGCTATCAGGCTTAAAAACCTACACATTTAACCTTCCAAAAACAAACATTTTCCACAAATTGATTTTCCGAACACCAAATTAAAGCTAACAGTCTAATACCCAAAGATTTTAAACCAAAAGGAAAGAATTACCATAACCAACTGCAATCTCAGAGCCACAATTTTTATGATTTTTTTTACATAAAACACAAATGGCTAATTCCAATATCAGTTTAGTGGAAACCACATTCCTATTTCCGCGAACAAAAAACCACAGCTTTCTTAAACCATCACATATTTCAATTCCCAAAATCAATCTTTAGTTCTTCAAAAACCAAAAAAAAATTTCAGAGTGAGTGAAATGCCAAAAAGCTTTGAATTTTAACAACTATTCTTTTCTTTTCTTTTAATAACTATAGTTTAGCTAATTACCCATTTCATAAAAAGAACAAAAGCATCGCAAAATGCAATAGCATAAACCCATTATGGAACGATGTAATTATGTATAAGAAAAATTAAAATAAACAGAAATGAAAAGCCCCAAAATAAATTAATATGCATAATAGCGAGATAAATAGAAAAAAAAAATTATCCAGATTACAAGTTACAGATCAAATTACAAAGAAGATATGCCGAATGCTGCAGCTAATATTTCAGGTTCAGTTTGTACAAACAAAAAGATAAAGAATAAGAAAAAAGAGAAAAAGAAGGCTTAGGGTTTTAGAGAAATGAAAGAAAGAAAGGGCTGACCTTTGGGCAGGGTTTTAGGGAAATTCAGCAAAGCGAGCAGCGCCGATATGCGTTCGCTTTCGTAAAACGTGAGTTAGGAATTTTGGACTCCTAAGGAAAAATTAAAAGAGGGGTTGTTTGTTTGTAGTGTTTTAAGATATGGCAGTAACAACTAACAAATTTTTAAAAATAATTTTTAATTAACAGAACTTTATGTATTAACTAAAAGGTATATTATTATAAGCTTGATTATCATATTTTAAGTTTGTAACCTATTTTAATTATTGAATTTCTAATATATCCTCTTTTATATGAAAATATTTTATTTTTTTTATAAAGTTAATATACAAATACAAAAAAAAATTATAATTATCAAGTATTATATCTCATATAAAAAATCAATAAACATAATCTAACAAACAAATGAACCAATTAATAAATTAACAAATAAATTTAAATCTAATAAAAAATTAAATTAAATTCACATGCGATGAACCTTAAATTTAAATTTCAAAATTTTAGAATTTTCTCCTTTATGACTAAGGCAAGATCTCAATGGCAATGGAGAACCAAAGGATGGAAAGCACAAAGTCCAGAAATCAAGGACCACTAAATTTTAAAGTTGTAGTTTCTTTTTCTTTGTTTTTTTTTTTTATTACGGCCCACGGGAAATATATAAAATTGGACTATAATTATTCTGTGAATTACTTCTCGGTTCAAATAAAACGAGGGATTCGCAGCCAAAACAGCTTAAAGATTATAAACTTTGGTCCTCTCCCCTCCCCCCTTATTTTTTTTTTTAATTTTATTTTGCATTCAATTAATCAGAATTTCACATTAACTTAATAAACCCCCACGTTTGTGCTAATCTCAACACTATTTATACGACGCACCAAAGAACCCTATTCTCGCCCATCCTCTTCCTCTTTAAAGCTATAAGTTGCAGGTACGTTAAACCGCTCTTGATTACTTCTTTTTATAAATTTTGTGTACAATTTTCTATCTTATCGTCAAATTAGTTATTTATCATTTGAGTTACAAGTATTAACGCACGTTAAGCCTTGTTTTCTGTATTCTTTAATGAATTGCAAGTGCGATTGATGAAAGGACTCCAACCATGTACAAGTTTCGGAGTTTAAGCTAAAACCAGTCCTTGAAAAACCTCAGCTAGGCACATATAATTAAGCATCTCGACAAGAACATATGACAGTAATGATCGCATTATGATTTTCGTATAAACTCAGTAACCTTATTCAAGATTTGTGGCATGCAAAATCCATGAACAGATATATGAGACGAGGCAAAAATTAACAAGAATGGGCAAGCAAGCTAAGATTAGCGGAACCAAGCCAACGACAGACAATGTTTCAACCTGGTCACCACGTATGGACGGGATACCCGAGCCATCCAGAGCTGAGCAGGCGAGGATGGACGCACGCTCTACCTCCTACGAGTCTAGACGGCTTGAGGCTTTCCAAGAAATATGGCCTGGTAGTACCTATTCTTCACCATCATCCAACGACGTAGTTGAGCCATCAAAGAGGAATGGGGAGGCGACGGGGAGGCGACGAGGAGGCGATGAATGCTCAACTCCATAATTCCCTCCTAAAGATGGTAAGAAGACTGCTAGATTTTGAAATATACATAAACATCAATGAAATACGTTTAGTATATTATAGTGTTAATAATCCAGAAATTAAAGGAGTAGGAACTAGAAAGTGACATTCATTTTATATGATGGTTCATGCTCCAATAGGAAGGTTATATATATATGAATGAACAGTTTAACACCATGTTTCTCTTTTTTCCTTTCTTTTTATTTTTTATTTTTGCATTAATTTTGAGTTGGACAATAATGCTAAGCAACCCCAATTAACCAAATACATCATTTTCTTTAATTTAAAAAGGAATTAGTAAAAAAAAAAGTATATTAATTATGTGAAAAAAACATTCAATTCAATTTTCAAATAATCAATTTTCATTCGATTATAAACAATGTAAGTATTATATATTTATTTATAAATACGGAAAAACTTAAAATTAGAACAAACGAAACTTGGTTTATAATATTTACATTTAACTCAGTTATGCTATAAGTTGTCCAATGTCAAAATCTATCTCTAAGAAAATGAGTTGTGCAAGTATATATAGATATGCCTTGATAAAGATTTGGTAGCGTAGTTATGAACACAATTTCCTAACCCTACGTGTTCTAGGGTTGTTTATGTACCGAGTTGGGTTGTACTGCAAAAAAATGTTGAAGTATCCAACAGTTTGATTGTTTTTTGGTAGAGAGACTTGGATTCCTACCATTCCCATGAATGGTCGTCAGGGTCAGGGCAGTCATCATCCATCAAAGAGGCAGAGGTTTGGAATGCTACTAGATGCTGGTTGCCAATAGAAAATAGTCCCTATTCTCATCATTTTTTTTCTCCCAGCTATTTTTAAATCCATCAGTCATGCTTCCCAAATTAATTATCCTAAATTGTTATTCAAGCTTAATACGTGTGCTGACACAATGGAAAAAATTCACATTTGATGAAATAGGATGAAAAAGTATGAAGGATTTATGGAAGATAAATTGTTCTTTTTACTTTTTTTTTCCCCATCTGGTTGAAAATTAAGATACACTAATTTTCCTTGCTGATCATTGGAAGTTCTTATTTTCCAATAGAAATACAATCGGGGGGGGGGGGGGGGGGGGGGGGGGGAGGGGAAGTGTTAAAGAAAAGTGGGTTTGATTGAAAAGAATTGCCTATATTTTGGGAATAAACAATCAATAATTATACATCCAGTAAAACTGTAAAACCCAGAAACCCCTTACAACTACAGGGCCTTCGGATATAAAAGAATTGGCATGCCAGTTTTACAAGCAAAACGAATAAGGGGTATAAAAAAAAGAATGAAGCAAAGAATCATACAGCCAACACAACATTTTCCCTCCCCAGCAATGATGACTGTGTAGCAAACATAGGAAACCATATTACATCAGACATTAATATCTGCACGCTTCGATCTGGTGGTGCTGCTGATTTCCTGGGAGCCAGTAAAGGAGAATCTTGGGAGGTTGTAATTCTCAGTCACTGAAACTGGCTGCTGCGGGTAAAGCGTGGGAGGTGGAGTCAGATTTCGCTGAGCTGGTAAGGGAGGAAGCATGTTGTACTTGTAAGGGTCGCCACTGAAACTGCAATCAACAGAAGAATTAATTAGGAACGTCCCTTCAAATAGGGCACCACAAACAAGGGGAGAAAGAAGAACAATGGTATTCCTCACAAAGTTTCTAAGGTAACTCCTTTGCCTGACTTACCTCGTACGCTTGTACAACTGATCATCATCACTGGAATTTTCATCTAAACGTCTAGAAGGTCTCTGAACAGGAGATATGGACCATGTATTTTGGGCTGGTAAGTCATCTGAAAAATATCTTCTCCTGATCAACTGAAACAAGTACAATATAAGTTTAACAACAGCTAAACCCACTAAAATTTGAAAGGCTAAATACCATACAAAACAAGCAAAGAGGACAATAATACCATGCGAAAAAACTTCATTACACCTTCCTTGTCATATCTTGCATCTTTGGCAGCCTGTAAACATCAAGCAACATGATAGACATCTTCACTTATCAAAGCCAAAATTAACTTTAATAGACATTTTATCCAAAGAAAAATTCTCCTTTGCAACCACCCTCTGCAACTCAAACTTGCACTGAACATAACTTCCCTCAGAAGAACCAAATCCTTTTACTCAAAACTCAATAACTCTGATCTCAATTCACCAGTCCCAACCTCAAACACAGATTTCATAAACAATCAGTAATAACATTTATTTGCTCTGTGTGCATGCCAAAAACCAAGAAGTTTGCCCTTTTCCTGCCACTGCAAGGATGCCAATTCAGAACCAAAACTAACCCCATCCAAAGCACCAACAACCACCCACCAGAAACATCCAGAGATCTTACACAATCAACCAAACTTTACAGTATGCGTATGCAAATTGGAGACCATTTGGGTTGAGATTTGATATTAGTGTCGACAAAGGTTTGAAACTGTTAGTTTTAGAATGGACGGGGGAAGAGAGAGATAGAGAAGAGAAGCACAGGGGAGCAAAAAGACAAAAGGAAGAGACGAAAAAGAATGGGGGAAAGGAAGAGAGATCTGCCCACCAGCAACAGAAACTGGCATCTGTCAAGGAAGAAAATATATAGATCAATTTGAGATCTTTGTGGACAGCATGGAAAGGGCTGACTTAATGACATGAGGGAGGTAATGAGTCAGAGAAGGTTCAGACATACAAGTGAGGGTTACTAACTTTGCTTTGTGTGTCTACCAAAACAAGGCTCAGAATTTACTAATTTTGAATGCAAATATCCTTATTAATAACAAAGCATTAAAAATAACGAAGGCATTCATAACGACATCTAAAATAGTCCCACGCATCGAGTTCAAACAAAAGGAAAATTAACAATAGAATGGCAAACATTTCATGTAACGACTTTGAGAGTTTCTATAAGTTGTCATGTACACATAGGTAGGCATCTGAGTAAAAGAATCAAGAAGTACAAAGCAAAGCATTGAACAAACTAAAGAAGCAAATCTGGAAATAACAACACCAGTAACAATAGGTAATGGACAACTACCACAGTAAAATTTCTAAATCACAAGGCTTTATCAGTCAACTAAACCATAAATTCAAGGCACATGTGTAAAGATGTGAGAGAAACATTGAAATATTCACAAATTAAAGTGCAAGAGAATTGTGGACAACTGATAAAAACTTTCACACTGCATCCTTCTTCACACAGCAATTTGAGACATAAATTAATGTTAAAGCAAAACAATCCTATTAGACTTGAATTTGTCAAAATATGAACTGAAATGCACCATTTCCCTTATTTTAAACCAAAATGTTGCCTACAGCATTCTATTCCAATTGCAACTACAATTCTACAATGAAATAGATCAATTACAATGAAACACCCAAGTTTCCCCCAAAAATTTCAGCAAGGATATAATGAGGAAAGAATAAAAAAAAATTATTCTTACTCTAACTGACATATAAGCAAGTCAATGCATAAGTTAAAATCCTTACAGCAATAAGGCCTCCACTACCAGGAAAACTCTCAGTCAGTGGAAGCTCCTCACTAGATGAAAGCAAACCCTGCTTCTCAACCCACTGACGAGCTACATCAACAAGATTGCCACTGCTACCCTTTGTACCCTCTTTAGCAGCAACATCCGCTTTGTTACCAATAACAATATATGGCACAGGGAGTCCCCCAGGACCTCCAGAACCTAGAGGAGCTGAAAATGTCCCAGTTGCTGCAATCTCAGCTGCCCACTTCTGCAAGCTTGTTTTGGTTCTCCTTTGGGAAAGATCATGAACAAAAATAACACCTGCACAAGATTTCAGAGCAGAATCATGAGTGAAAATCACAGAGCTTGCAGTAATTAAAAAGGCTATTATGGGAAAATAAACAGGTAAAACCTTCCACTTGTCGATGATTAGGAGCAAATCATTAGGATGTCAATGATTGCATGCTGATAATATTTAAGATCATTAAGTTAAAAATGTAATATGAACAATCAGTTTATATTGCAAAGATCTACAAGGAATAAATTCATTCATTTTGGTATCTTGCAAATTTGCATCCCAGTTACAAACTTGCAGGGATACTATAGAGAAGAAACAACAATCTTATAAACCATCTTTTACATCTATTGCCCTGCAGAACCAAGCGCAGCCTACACATTATACACATTTAGGCTAATAACAAATATGTGGGAAGTTTGCAGCTGCCACTATCTCTGTTTGATTAAATAACCGCATATCCTATATGGAAAGGCTGATAATAGAACAAGTAATGACAGTAACCATCACTTCATATTTATGCATGTAAATGCAACACGCACTGGTCAGAATAATTTCAACCAAGAAATACCCATGGTTTTGTTAATCATGCAATCAAAAACTCAATTTCTAATAGAACTAAATTGCACATGGCCACACCAAGACATCCAATACTTATCAAAAGCACAAGAAAGATTGCAGGTTACTAGACGTAAAAATTAAGCATCAGAAAATTTGCCTACCAACAATTATCAAGAACTTAAAAGACATTTGCTCAAGCAAAGAGAATTAGTACTCACCATTAATTTGTGAATAAAAAAGAGACCGACAATCTTTATATCGCTCATGGCCTGACACATCCCAGAGTTCAATGAAGAAATCTCTTTCAGCATCCCCTTTAATGCTACTTGAAGAGCTACCAGGACTACCATATGTGGTATGCTGTGTAGAGATAGTTGTAACTACCTGGTGTAAAAACATCAACAATAACTTTATTGAAAGCAACAAAGGAGGACCAAGTCTTACCTTCACACCAACAGTACATCCAATTGTTTGAGGAGGGCGAGCAGTAGAAGAACCTTTCACAATCAGATGAACAAGAGAAGTTTTCCCGACACCTGCCAAACGACTATGATTTAAAGCTAAAGTTCGGCATTTAATATATTTGAAGTTGTAAAATGAATATTTTCTTGGAGCAGGATATTAGTTTTTAAGCATGAGTAGTAAACAAATCAGAACAGCAGATCAAGAGCCTGCTTATTGCTCAATGATGGCGCAACACAGTGTCAGAAACACTCAGGCAGTCAAAAACAAATCAATAACATCCAAAGGAAAAAGCTTAGGAACATGAAACCAATGACTCCTTTTTAAAGATTTCTTCTCTTGATACAGAAAGTAATAAAACAGTCATCGACGAATTACTTAAGTGTCCTCACCCAGGCCATGCATATTTTCCCTTAAAAGTAAATTAAAGGGTACCATTAGTTCAAGTGGTAAGGGTGGGAGGAGATATGGGTAGAGATCTTAGATTCAAACCGTAATGCTCCCTCTTGTACCCAAAAAAAAAGTGTACCAAGTTAGCTCTTAAGATTAATGGTTTATGTAATAAACCTACTTAAAACTCTACCTTCTTCCCATGTCTTTCAAATCTTAATACATCATCTGCTATCTTTCTCCAAAAGCTCCAAATTTGTTCCTTGCACATAAATATCACACACTAGATCTCCTCAACCAAAAAATTAGCTAATCAGGCAATGATTTCACACCATGCTTCATCCCTCATTTCTAGCATTGATATTACGAACGACCATTAATCAATTTCTCAATTTTTTGATGCAAAAACAAAATCATTTGTTACTTTAAGTCCTTTTATCCTTACATTTTGGCGGGTAAACCAACGTTCTTCTTTGTCCACCAGAGTTACACTTCAGGAATCTTAAACAGAAAATTCATAAATTTAACCAATCCAAAATCAGCAACAACTAAACAATAATTTTGTAGACCAATATATCTATCAAGTAAGTTCCTTCTGGTATAGTTACAGCTATAATCCAACTTTATAGAATATAATCCCATTAAACACCCAAAACAGTTATTACAAACAAAAAAAGCATACAGCAAAAAGCAAACAAAATTACAAAGGCAAACATTATAGATGAATAAAAAAAAATCGATAATTTATTTAAAGAAAAAGAGTAAAATCCAATACCTGAATCACCAACAACAAGAACTCTAACCTGCCCACAAGGAGGTCCTCCGTTAAGCTCTTTGTTCTCCCTCTCACGTTCCCTCCAAAACATTTTTTTTTCTCTTTTCTTCTCTCAAACCAGAAAGGAAAAAATCTACTCCAAAAAATAACCCAACTCACTTATACAAGCAATAGCAAGACTAATCAAGTTCCGTCAAACAGGTATAATTTCTCGAAATGCGTATCCAAAATTTCCATCCACAATCCATCTCACACCAAAATCCACCCAAGATCTATACCCAAATCCATGACCCCAAAACTCATCAGTTCTGAATGAAATTGGATCTAACAAGAAGAGTACTCCAAATGGGTATCTTTGAAATGGAAATACAAGAAGTGGGTATCTATCTAGATTTCTGTTTAGAGCTTCCAAATCTCAATCGAATAAACTTTCATTGAAACTATATTTAAAAAAAAAAATCAATGTTTTAAGTGGGGTTTATTGGATAGTTAGAAAAAAGGGGAAATCAATCAGACAAAAAAAAAGCTTAAAGCATTCAAAATTAGTTTTCTGATGGATTGAATATGGTTCTTCTTTCATGTGCTGATGCGGATGTGATTAAACAGAGAAACTTGAAGTTCGATGGAATTGTCGGTCACGCGCTAAGATGCGCGTCAAGTTCATAGGATGTGTCAATCTCAGCAGGGTTAATTGCATGAATGGCATTTCCAGAATAAATGGTTCTTCAGTTTGGTCCCTCAATTTAAAAAAAAAAAAATCAATCAGTATCTAGCTATTAAGCCATTTGCGATTACGCCCACTGCTGTCAAGTTAACTTTCATTTGGTTAACTAAATGAATCATTTAGAAAAAAAGAAAATAGTTATTATGTGAGAATAAATAAGATATGAATAATTATTATGTAATTTGATTTATGAAAAAGAATTATGTTAATGATATTATTTTATTTTTTATAAAAAAAATTTTGAATAATAAAAAATGTGATAAAAATAAAAGGTCAAAAACATAGATTAATATTATAATTTATGATTTCTAATTTTAAATATTTATTTTTCATAATTTATTAAAATTATTAATAAATTTTTAATTAAAACTTCATTATGATTATTTCTTTACTATTTTTATTTCTATTTTAATTTTTAAAATATTTTAAATTTATAGTTTATTTAAAATATTAATAATTTATAAATAAAACTTTAATATGATTATTTTTTTATTTTTTATTTTTTAAATATTTAAATATTAATAATTTACAATTAAAAATTTAATTTGATATTTTAATTTGAAAAATTATTTTTTATAATTTATAATTAAAATTTCAAAATCTTTTTATTTTAATTTCAACTTGAAGTTTTTTTCTCTATTCTTTCTTCTTACAATTTGCCACTATATTCATTAATATAATAATGTGTCGAATTACAACTCTTAAATTAAATTTTAGTTATAAAATGCTAAATTTGATACTTTTGTGATCAAATCACGTTGTGGTGGTACCGATCGACAATCGTTGCCCTTTATCATCCCCCACCATAATGGAGGAACAGGAATAGAGAAAGAAATAAATAATAAAGATAGTTTGTTTTATATATTAGTAACTTTAAAAATTGATTAAGAATATGTTTATTTAATTATTTTTCATGCCGTTTCAATCAAAGAGAAAGAGTCATTTGGAGGAGGAAAGTCAGTAATGATTATTTTAACCTCTTTTATAATGATCATTTGGCGATGTAAACAATGTCATAAAGAGAAATTAAGGAAATAATTAAATGGAGATCAGTTACAATGTAAGGCCATTGGTGCTAACACATGTTTACGTAGACCACATGTTAAATCTAAATATGTTAATTATGAGTAAATGGTTAAAATAAGCCATCACTCTAAATATGTTCATTTTTACATAAAATTTTAATTTCCCAAAACATTATTTGCCTTTATCTCTAAACAAACCTTTTTTGTTTTCTATTTTGAGAAACAAATATAAGAATCTACTTTGACAATGAGTTAAAAGAAAAAGTCAAGTTGGAACTCATTCATCAAGCAAAGTAATGTATGATAAATGATAATTTATCAAGACTAATTGCTTATACTAACCTGAATTTATTTATATGAAGCTTCATTAATAACAAGAGCAAGGAGTAATTTTTCTTAAAACAAAAATTATATTTCTTTATGTATTAATATACCAATAAAAGTAAGTTCCGATAACAAAGATGGAAACTACAATAACGACAACAGCAAACGACTGAAAGTCAATCCGTGAGCTTGGCCCAGTCCCATTTCAATTGGGTTTTACAGTGGGCTTGGAGGATGTCAAGCCTCTCTCGTACGGGCTGAATTTTAGCTGATCAGCCCCAAAAAAGCATAGTGGAAAAATTAGCCTAATCGCTCTCGAAGAGCATATTTTATATGTATAATACACATACAATCATGTAAAATATATGTTATAAGTACATGGCCATGTTGAAGAAACATGACAGAAGAAGACGAAGACGAAGAAGAAGAAGAAGAAACTTCAAAGTTTATTTTTTCATGTAGAAGAAGAAGAAGGGGGAGAAGTTCGCAGGTTCCAAGCATTGGGAGCCATGATGGGCATTTGATTATAGTAAACCATGTATGGGCTCTCATGATCGTGGATACCATCATACGTGGTTATCACATAACTTCTGTCATCTCTGTCCCTTTCTATCCTCTTCTTCACATTGCATCCTCCACTTGAACATTTATAATAGTTCCTGCATAAATATTAATAATTCACATCTGGTCAATTATGATCAACCAATAAAGCAATTGGGGAAAATACATAATTAAAACATATTCATAGCTATATTTACAAGTTTTTTTTTCTTTAGTGCATATTATCATTTTTTCCTATTTAATAAATCATATCTCTCTTATTTCATTTTTTGAATTCAATATTTCCAAGTTATAGTCTATAATTATAACTGCTAAGGACAAGGTATAGAACTTGATATGAAGCCAAAGGAGCAAATAAAAGCACATGCCTCCATGCTTGTCATGAACATATATATATATATATATATATATATATATATATCAGTGGTGATAGGCTATAGCTACAATCCTACTTTTACTGCCTTGTAAGGCTATATGTGTTTAAATAATTTCAGCTATCCTAAATGCCTTGTTAATTTTGAATAAAAGCAGAAAAGATGACGCAAAGTTGAACTATGAAGACATAATCAAGCACTGAGCTTTGAGTAATGTCTGCAGAAATAAAGTTGTGCATCAAAAACCTATATATAATACACTTAATTTGAAAGTTTAAATTGTTTTGTGAAGATTTAAACATAAGGCTTAATTTTAATACATTGCTTTACCTACAAACTTCTGTGAGTTAAATTTAAAATCTAAATTACTAGGTCAAAGCATTGATATGTATTATAGTATTTAAGAATAGTGAAACTATATATTAAGCTCAAAAGTTTAAACAAATAAATTTCGAATTGTGTAATTTCTCTACCTGTGAATTTAATTAATTCAAGTCTTATAGAATCTATTCACAGGAGAGCCAAGAGTTTTGATTCCACTAATACTTTTAGATTTGTTCTCTAGTTTTAACTATGTTTGATTTAAGTTATTTTATGTATTTGTTTTGTTAATTTTGTAAATTATATAACTAACCAATATATATGTTCTTCGTTAATAATTAAGTGTGTGTGTGTGCATATAAATTTATTTTGGAAGGATTATTGATTGGGTTTTTCCCATTAACTTAAAAAATTTAAGTTAAACAATGATATTCAAGAAATATAAAGTACAAGTGTATCAAAGATTCTAAATTAATGGCTCAATAAAATTTAATTTCGAGACTCATTTTTTGTAAAAAGAAAAAAAAAACATGATGTAAATTTGCCCTTCCAGGTATTTACAGAAACACAAAAATTTGGCTTTCCATTTAAGGCATAAAATTAGGTAGAGGAAGCCATTGGAGTTTCGCAGGAGGTCCACGAATGCACACACATTGAACCATGAAAACTTTGCTCGCAGCAAAGCATTGATAGCCTTCATGTGGTCCTGCACTCGGTAGTATGCATTTAATTTTTAATTTAGCGGCCCTCGAGTAGTCTTTTCACAGCTTTCACAAAAACAACCCCCCCTCCCCCAAACAACAATCTTGTCCATGGATGCCTCAGACAGCCACCCAGTAGCAGTCATGGACAGCTTAATTTCTTATCCCCGAGAGCAGAAGCCGAGCAACTTTCCTTCCTTTTCTACTTGCTCTTATTAGTACTACTTTTAGCTTAGTTTTCGTCTGCCATATTAGGCCTTTGGAGCCTCAGACAGCTACACCCACTCGCTCTTAACAAGATAGGCCTCTGGACCTACCCCAGCCATCGGCATGTACTCAAAACAATACTAGGCCCTCGAGCAAGAGACTGATCCTTAATTATAAACTTTTATTTCTGCCGGCAGTTTTCTTAACATCAAACTCGGCATAGACTCTCCAAGAAACCAGATTCAAATGCATGCTTTTCTGACACTATAAAGAACTAAATGCAAAGATATTTGTAACAGGACAGAGAGAGAGAGAGAGAGAGACAGAGATGGCGGCCGTGCATCACTATTGCACAGCCTGCCACGAAAATGCATGGCTATGGTTTTGTTTTGGGCCAAAATAGCTAGAAATGAAGGAAGAGTCAAAATATAGTCTGATTTTACATTTTGGGCACATGATGATGATAATGAAGCAGGCCAACTGTGTGTATGGTGGGGTGGTGCCTAGCTCTTACACTCGCAGTCTACTTCATGGACGACGGGGATAGTATTGTTTGCTCGATGGGGGCGTCCCACTTTTGCCCCCTTTCGCTGTTTGCAACTAGTGTATCCTTCTTCATGATGTGATGTTAGGCGATGTCCTCCTCTCCACAGTTCCAAATCGCATTTATTCGATGTTAAATTTATATTATATATGGCAGCAAACCAATCTTCCAACGGGGTTTTTCACTAAATCTAAAAGCTAGCTATAGCATCAATTTGAGTGCATAAAGAAATGGTAGAAAGGGGTAGATTTAATGTATAGTTGAAGAAAAACAAATTAGAAAGGCAAAGAAATGGTATACTAATTAACATATTGCTATTAACTTATTAAGAAATAAAAACTAGAATAATATCATAATCCAACATGCAGCCCATTTAATGATCCAAATCCATTGTTGGAGATCAAGTTTGTCTGCGTAGTGGAATATAATTGCCATGTGATAACGAGAAAGAAATGTGAGAAAAACAAGGTTTTTATGAAGTTAATCATCAAGTTGGAAATATAATATATGTAATAAAACATAGATGTATACAAAGTTATGGGGTCCGCTCAGTATTGAAACGATGATGAGATCTAGTGGTTCCAACATCAGGAAAGTAAATTATTCATATTCATATGTTATCATGCAATAAGATAAAACCAAAGTCAAAAATAGCTTATTCTTCTTTGTACTAGTGATAATTCGCAAATTAATTACCTTGGATTCGGGCTGTTCTTCACGGACTTTTTCCCGTACTTCCTCCATTTGTATCCATCGTCCATGACTTCCAGCTCTGATTTCGTTCGGAATGCAACTCGATGCCCCAGTTCCAGCTTGTTTTTCCTCACTCCACTTTTACATTTTCTACAATTTTAAATGCAAAAATAATTAAAACAAAAACCCATTATTTCTTAAACCAACATAAAACTAAACCATTACTTTCACTCGATCAATTTACTTCTTTTTATGGGTTTTCAAGAAGAAAAAGGAAAAGAAAAAGACAGAAAGAAAAATCCCATTATTGGGAGGCTTATTTCACTTGCATGTTACTATTTCTTGATGTTGCACCACTAAATTCATTAGCGCCTCCCATGCCCTTGTCCGGCGACGCCACACTTTGCGACGACGTATCTTCCTCGAAGGGGCAATCATCGAGCATAAGATAATCCGATAACTCAAACTCGGGCATCGGATCGAAGCTTTCAGGGAAGAAGGTGTAATTAGGGTTAGGGTTTGAATTCTCAAGGGAGAAGTCCATGACGAAGGACAGCTGGACTGCGGTCTTTGACAGTGTGTAGGAAGGGAAACCTGTTAGGCACAAATGCTGCCATTTTATACATTTATATAATAATTTAAAATATCTAAAATAAGAATTATCTTTCCTTTCTTTTTTTTTTTTTTTATTAGCTGCTGCTTCATGGACACTTTCCTGGAGGGATGCACCGAAGCTGCTTCAGTGGTGCCACGTGTATGGCCGGGCTGAATGACGTAATGACCATGACGTAGATCAACTTTAGTGCATTCGAATATGGGACCACCTGTGATAATACTCAATCTGTTGTTTTTGGTAGGCGGGAGCCATTGCCTGTGGGGGGAAAGTGTTGTGTATAAAATACTTAGACCACAAAATTTGGTCCATCAATATGACTTGTTTACGTGGCGTTTCTTGATTGGATTATATTAATCGAGATCACGAATTCATTTCATCCAGACATTTTGTCTTCCTCAGTATAACTAAGAGCTACACGAACATTTTTGAGTTCCACGTAAATTTAAATGAGCGCCACCAAAATTGTAGAAATTTTATCAATAAAGTCCTAATTTTTTATTGATTTTCTCTTTTTTTTAAAAAAAAAAAGCTATTTACATTACCGCACATGAGCAGATGGGTTATTTGACCACTTGACCAAGTAGGATGCGAATAAGTCTAAGTCTGGATTAAAAAATTGGCAATTTTTTTAGGTGTAAAAGTAATAAAATATTATCAAGTGATGAAAAGTAATTGTAAAATTGGAAGATATATACCATGTTGTTATTATGACTTTTTGTTAAGAATTGAGTTCTAGAATATATGTTATATGTCAGTAACTGAGTCATTGTTGACAAAAAAAGGAAAAAAAACTGAGTCAAATAAATCTTATATTCAGTAAGTGACGTCATTTGATGAAAAAAGTTTGCCTTAAAAGTATTAATTTAGTTGATAATTATATAATAATTTTAATTAAAATAATTTATACAATTATCATTATCATAGCAATTTTAATATATTCATTCCATCTTGACTAAAAAAAAATAAAGGGCAATTATCGAAAAATTTAGTTTTACAATAAATCATGGATTGGAAATAAATATGTTGGTGGAATTTGATGCTTTTAGAAGTATATAAATTACTAATTAGAAATTTATTTATGCATTAATTAAATTATTCACCTATTTTTCATGCATAAATTAAGATTTTTTAAAATTTAATTTCCCCTAATCGAAACTTCATTTTGTGGACGTGAATATACGCTTCATAACACAAGATAATTACATAAGACAAGATTTGGCTCAATTAATAGTAGTAAGAAGTTGATATATATTTTGAAATGATTTCCTTTGGTATTTGTTTTTGATCTTCTTTGATACCTTTTTGGTTCAAACAAAATGGAGCATCTGAAAACGAAAAAGAAGATGAAGACAAGATCTTTTCTTAACGGCACCATATCATGTGTTTATGTTCCTCTTTAAGCTAGACAAATTATTTGGGCAGAATTAACCTTTTTTACCGTCTTACTCTTTTTGAATAAAAAAAGTTTAATTACCCTCCTTTCATTTCTTTTAATTTTTAATGTTTTAAATTTACATTTTCTTTTATTGGCAAGGAGAAAATCCTGAAACCTTTAGTTCTCGAATTAAAGTTTCACCATATACGAGTTTTTATATTAGTTTTGTTCAGTTAATATATTTTCTTGGTTTATTTATTAATTCTATTTATTAGATATACTATTTGATATTTACATAAAGTTAATTGATTATGAATGTAATTTCTACTTGTAGTATATAATCTCATAAGAAAAAAAAAGCATGCTATCCATTTGGTCGCTTTATTTTTTGAGATGATCAATGTTTATAACAATTAATATTTCGATCACTTAATTAGAAGTTAATGATTGTTGAACATGATTTTTCACTTCAACTGATTTTACTTATGTAAACAATTTTATATGGTAGATGAATTGAGATGGACATGTCACGTGCCCAATATTAGTTAATGGGAAAAAATAATATTATATAGCTGTTAGCTTTTAATAATTGAATAATCAAAATAATATCTTTTATAAATATTAATGATCAAAATGTGATTTTTCATAGTCAATTAATCAAAATAAAAATCTCAAAAGTTAAATGACAAAATGAGTAATTTGCTCAAAAAAATCTTGACATTTTAATAGTTTATATTAATTTCTAATATTTTTATTACTTATTAATATTAAAAATCATTAATATGATACTGGAAAAGTTTAAATATATATAACTACATTTTAAGTTAAATGTTTATCTTGATGATCGTGATGAATCAAATGTAAACAAAGGTAAATATATACAAACAGGAGCTTTTCAAAATATATATATATATATATATATATATACAAACAGGAGAGTATTATACATATATATATATGTTGGTAGTTTTGGGTGCCTTTTGGAAACGATTTCTCATAGTGGTCTAATAAATGTAACCCAGATAAAGACAGTAGCTGAAGTGGAGCTTTAACAATGTCTAGAAGCAGCATTTAGTGTACTGCTTTTGAGACTGACTAGGCTAAAAAGTCTAACGAATTCTTTTATTTTATTTTATTTTTAAACTTCTCTGATTATCTCCTTTCTTTTTCTTTTTTGGAAGTATTATTCATATATTTTGTGTGGCTTCCCTTCCTTCAGGCCGACATGGTGCATTTATGTTCTGTGGGCTCAGTCTGTAGTGAACCCGACCACAAGAATATAAAAAAAAATTTCAAGAAATTATTAATAAAAAAGGAGAATAGGTTGGATTTCATGTATACTAGTATGCACGTGCAAGCTTCAATTTATTTAATTACAAGAAATGGATGATGAGTTGTACAAAATGATTGAAAATTCAAATAGAGACGACGAATTTTACTTTTCGAATGAAACTTTAGAGACTAAAGAAAACTTATTTATATTTTTAAAAATGGAAATATTAATATATAAAAAAATTGTTGCAAATATAATAACAAAATATTTATATTTATATTTAAATATTATTATATTATTTATCTTTAACTTGGTTTCTAGTTTGGATTGGATCCAAAATTTTATGAAATCAAAGTAAAACCAAAATATTAATTCGACTTGATTTTGAAACCAAACCAAACCAACAATTTCACTCTTCAAACCAAATCAATCGGTTTGATTTGATTTTTTGCTGCTTTACCCTAATATTTGCTGTATTATCATGATATAAATTTCAAAAAATAACTCATGCTATATATTTGATAACTAAAAACCAAGATTAATGCTGATATTGGACATGTATACAGTTCCCATAAATGATAGTATATATCTAAAATTAATCTTTGAACTCTGAAATTTTTTCGGGGAAAAAAAAAGGACAACTAAGATATAATCCTATTATTTCTCTCAACAATTGATGTAAATAATTATAACCACTTTCATTTAATTTTCACATATTTAATTATATGATAATTAATGTGGGGAATAATGGGCTTGAATTTGAAATTTCTCTTTTTAGAGGTTTCACTAGGCTATAAATTTGACAACCACAGTGACAAATTAATTATATTATTTTTTTATATCCACAAGTGCAAGAGTTAGGAAACGAAACATTTTCTTCTTTTTAAATGGATTCAAAGAGAGTCTACTGTATCTATAAGCAAGTATACTCTCGGCTACTTCTATATATTTAGGCATGACATGGGGTAAAATATTGTTCCATTACTTGATTTATTATTTTAACTTTTCCACCTAAGTTTAATTTGATTAAATTTAACAATAAATGCATGTATTTTATTATTGAAAACATTGAGATTTGATCCTACTTATTTTTTTTTAAAAAGAAAAGTTATACTATAAGTATATTTTTACTTTTATGGATTATCGTTTTATATATGGACTGTGAAGTTTTTAAAATTTACAAATTACGAGCAGGGTTAGATGGTTACCATTAAAAGTCTTCACGAACTAAACTTGGATATAGCTATTTAAGCTTAAGTTTGGCCTGACTTGATTTATTTATTTTCTTAATAAATATTATAGTTATATTGAATTTTAATTTTAAAATAATGATATATTAATAAAAAATAATATTTTATTATATTAGTAATAAAAATAATAATTAAATGGACAAGTCCAATCTAACTCTAACTTAGTTTAAAAAAAGAAAGATTTGATAAGTCAGCCTGCTTGTCCAAAGACCCACCCCTCTTATTGCTATATGTTAATAATTTATTTATTAATTAATTAATTTTTATAAATATACTCTAGCAAAACACATGTGAACCCTTTGAAATGATTTATGAAATTTAAAAACTTCAACGAAGGTATGGAATAATTTTCCTTACTTTCGTTGCTTTATAACAATTTGACACCACCTTGAGCACGTCAATTTATAGTCAAAAGCAGATTCAAAGGTCAATGGCACGAGTGTCCAATGGGTCACCAACTAATGACAGGAAGGGGCAGTAACATGGAAATTGACCATTTTCAATATTTTTATTTATTCATATTATTTATTTATTTATTTATTGCTCTATATGTGTTAAATGATTCTCTTTGAATGGTTTTTGGTAGTAATAGCGATGTGAGAAAGTGCAAGGAAATGTCTTAACGATAAGATCTTGACTTAATCAAAAACTTTCTAATTGTGTCATAGATTCTTTCTTTAATAATTAATTTTTTTTTTTGGGTATCTGAATCGATGAGGAATTGGAATTGGCAACAAGCGAGGAAGGTTCATTTGACAGCACTACCCACAATTTGCTCAACCATATTTCAAAAATTTTACCACTTTGTCGGTTCGTGATATTTTGACCCACTACAACTTAGATTAATTGGCTATTCAGTTTGGTAAAGCCTTTCCCTTATTGATATGTAGCTGCCAAGCAACTTCCCATTTACATTTTGGTGGGTCTTGTTTGATTTTGATGACTTGTTCCATAATTAAACTTTTATCTTTTATCTTCATCCATTTCATATATATATATATATATATATACACTTTATTATTATTACAGTCTCCGTAGAGCGAATAAAGATTAGATCTCATTATTATTGTTATATATATGATGATCATGATAAATAGATATTCCTTGAACCTCAAAAGAATAAGTTGTACGATCACATTCTGCTTTCTTGATTATTCATGAATCACGCAACCACTTTGTTGTTTCGTTTAGTTGGAAGCATAGGTTCATCGAAAGGAGTGTGAAAAGCACTGTTGTTGATAATATATGGTCCTGGCTTCATAACCATCATGAAGACTGCTAATACTATATATGTTTGCCTTATCCTCTCAATCTTATCACGTTCAATCCTTAATTAGACCAAACATATTACAGTCATCCACTCTGAGAGTGAAGTGGTACACTTTCTTCTAGAAATGCTAATTGAAAGGTATGTTATATTGCATGACTGGCTAGGAAAACTTGCTTGGAACTTCACGAAAAAGGAACAAATCAGAGAAAAGTCAGTAAGTGCTATTGAATCACCAATCAAGTAACAATTTTTTGTTTAGTGGGTCTCCAATGATTGTTGGACTCCCCCACACAACACTCTCCAAGAAAGCACTTTCCTGGAATTGGTGTTAATTTGCTTACCCACCTCCACAAATATACATATATCTACCTTTTGATTCAGGATTTTTATTAGCCACACTGCAAGTGTATAGTGCATGTATATCTCTACTTGATTTAGTTCAGCAAATTTTGATAGCACTATCACCATCATCCAGGGGTTCATGGTAGTTTCTTGATGTGGGCTATGGCGGCTAATAGCGCAATGGGACATAAAATGAATATTGACTTGTCTCAAAAATTTCTAGTCTTCGTTAATTTGCTTTTTAATTTGAAGCGAAGGAAAACTGGGAATAATTAAAGGCATAAAGTTCCAATTGATGTCAATTTCAGTAAAAGAAAGCTAGAGGAAACTCAGCTACAAAACCCAATAAAAAATATAATTGTAAACCTGAAATCACTTAGAATGAAGCTCACAAAGAACACTAGCATGCTTAAAGTGGATAATAAAGTCTTCATTATAGTCAATGTTCCTGCAACATAGAAGGATTGAATGGAAAAAAATATAAAAGAGTTGTAATCACATCTTTGTCAATAAATTGGCAGTATTTCCTTTCTTGAGAAAGATATGATCCTAAAAAAAAAAAACATAATACTTAGTGCTTGTTTGGCCTAGCTTTTTTTCAGCTTATCTACCTCTTAAAAGCAAAAGTTAGGCCAAACATAAATTTTGAAAAACTCTTAAAATAAAAAGCAGCTTTTTTTTAAAGAGTAAAATTTTTTAAAAAAGAGCTTAAAAAAAGCTCCTATAAGGAGCTTTTTCTTCTCTTCTTTTAAAAATACAAAAAAAATTTTTATTTTTGTTTCAAAAATATCCTTATCTATTAAAGATAATTACAATATTACCATTTTAAAAAAAGAAATACTCTCTACAATAATTTTAATCAAAATTATAACTTATATAAATAAAAACTTATAAAAAAAGTTTACCAAACAACTTTAACTTAATTTTAAAAGTTATTATTTTTCATAAGAGCTTCATAATAGCTTTTAAGCTAGAAAAAAGCTAGGCCAAACAGCCCCTTAAACAAGTTCCTAAACTATTTAAGAATATTCAAATAAATATTTATTCTTTTATTACGTTTAACCAAGTTCTGTATTTTTATTTTGAATCAAATAAGTTTTTATGACTACTGGTCCACTAATTTTCAATAGTAAAAATGCCATTAATCATTTTATATCCATATGGCACTGACAATATATTAATGTGAAAGGTGAAAAATGTTACATGATTAAGTTATTATATCAAATTAGCATGATATGCCATCATCAATTATAATATGCCAACATGCCACATCATAATCAATTATAATATATTAGCATATCACGTTAGCGTCACGAGATATAGAATAATAAATGATATTTTGACCCATTGCATGGGATCCGATTCTAAATTTAAATTTAGATATCAATATAGATTAGTAGAAAATACGAATAAGTCAATTTTTATTGTATTTCTTTGGTCAATATATAAATTAAAAATGAAAAGAAGAACCATCATATATACTCGTAAAATCCCTTCATGGTGATAAGAAGTTGCATGCTTAATGGTTTAATGACAGAGAAAAGTGCCTGGCTAACAACTCCATTAGCATTCTTTACTTCATTTTGGTCCTTCCATTTATTTGATGCTAACAGCTATCATCTCTCCCTTCTGTTTTCCATTATGTAAAGTGCTTTTCCCTCTTTATACCTACTTTCTTTTTAATCCTCCCCATTTCCTTTATGCTGTGCTGATATAGTTAACACAGCCAAGACTTGCCCTGTCAACCTCCAGAGAATGGTTTGCTTAATTTGCCTTTGTGCTGCCAGGAAGAATGATTGAATTGTTACTTGTTTAATTACATGTTCTCCAAGGTTGCAAACTTATATATATGATTATTTCAGTAAAGGCCACCAATCAAATTTCCCGTGTAAATTGCAAAATATATAAGCCAGCTGTTGATCTGAACTTGACTTTGATACATTGTTGACACATTCAGCTCATCTGTGTGAACATTTGGAAAAGAAAGCGATACGATGCTACTGAGAAGGAGACATGTATGAATTTGAAAGATATTTAATCACATTTTATTAGTTGATTCAAATGCATGCTAAGTCAGTCATGATCCAATACAAAAAGAAAAAAGCCAGAAAATTCAAAGCTAGGAAAATCACCAACAATTTCGATCAACAAATCGTGGTTTTGATTCCCCTCTGTAAAGCTTCCCAGATACATGCACAAAGACTCGTTAAGTCACCAAGTTCATGTTGCCTTTTTCCTGTCTCTGTGTGGGAACAGCTTTTACCACACATGTCCTGCCAAGAATCTCTGTTTACACGGTACTGTCAGTGGATGAGAAATGGGAATTGTACTCAAGACATATGGGTGTGATTAGGACCTTTGTCCTTGAAAAGTTCCCTCAAACAGTGCCGACGTTACCTGTCTGTCCCCCAAACCCTCTCTCATTGAACGTTCAAACTTTCTAATACATTGCACAGCCTTGTTTCCAGGGTCGTCCTACATGGAAATCGTAAACTGAGCGATCTGAGGTATAATAATTTAGCAGCTAATGGACAAGAGACTGTTGGCTGAGACTTAAGAGACGTGTCCAAAAAGCAGCAATTGTGTCTTACCATGGAATCAAATAATCATATGTGTGAAATGAATTCCTCTCTGGGTTGTGAGGATTAAAGACTAAAGCCAAAGTTGAGAAACCAATAGGACCGTAAACCCAACTTTGGAACATGGAACATGCCTTTTCATTTAGCAAAAGAAGTGGAACTGATTTTTGACTGCGGCTCGTTCATGAAAAGTGGCACCTAGACCAACCTCCTTTCTCGTTAGATGAAGAGGAGGTCCTCCAGCCCCAAATTTGAATATGTACAAATGAGATATATAAGTGCGGAAGTTAAAGTAATGGAGCCTATGAAAGAATTAGATAATAAAGAAAAGTTGAATTTTTTTTACCATAATTAGATAATTTAATTACACTCACAAAGGATATAAAAGATAATAAATTTATAAGTATTTATTTTTTATGAATAATATGATAATTTAATTATTGAACATTTTACATTTATGATGTAAACAAAATAACCTTTTTTTGGTTGCATTTTTCTCTTTTTTATTGAGTTAATTGCTTCTTTTTTGCAATCTTATCTATTTTTATAGTTATACATTACACATTTTTTTGTATATAATAAAATTAGAGGAAATTATGAAGAATAATTTTGACAATTTTAGAAATAATCATTAAAATAAATTTAACTGTTTTTAATCAAAATTGACCATGAGATGGCAAAAATGGCTTTAAAACTATTTCAAGCAAATCAATTTTTCTCACTCGCCATTTGTTTGCTATACTCCCCATTCTGTTGTGCTTTCTATTTTTCTATCTCGTTATCTAGCTTTCTTTAATTTTAGTACAATCACTATCTCTCTCTATCTCTTATCATCTTGTTAATTCATCATCAATTTACAGAGCAAAAAGTATAACATGAAAAGTAATAACATATTCTTGGATTTATTAATTTACATCCATAAAATCCTTTATTGTTGATTTGCAAACCAAAAAATATGGCATGGTGAGTCATAGCAGGTTCTTGGGTTTATTAGTAGAGTTTTTCAATGATTCAAGTTTGGTAGAACATGCCTTAACATGTAACAAAGTGATTCATACATTGGCATGTAACATCAGTAGAAAAAATGAAGTTTTGGCGTGTAACATTTAATATTGAAGTTTTGATCTTGGCGTGTAACATCTATTGCTTTGACTTTGCTGCGCGTAACATTTGTCATTGAAACTTTGGTCTTGACGTGTAACATTTGGTGCTAAAGATTTGACCTTGGCATGTAACATTTGTTGTTAAAGTTTTTGTGTGTAGCATTTTCTGCTTTGGCTTTGATGTATAGCATCTGATAATGAAACTTTGGCCTTGGTGTGTAATATTTAGTGCTGAAACTTTGACCTTGGTGCACAACATTTACAGCTACAGTTTTGATGTGTAACATCTTTTGCTGAAGCGTGTAACATCTACTTAAGTTTAAAATGTCGTTTTGTTTTTTTTGTTTTTTGTTATTAAATATGACGTGCAACTTACTCATTTGTATTTCACTACAATATAAAACTCTTACAATTAAAACCTGTAATAACTTTTTTTCAATTGTAATAATATTTTTTAAAACATAGAATGTGATAACAATATTTTTTAAACATAGTGTGTAATTTCTCTATCTTTGTATTTCACTGGATATAAACTTTTGAAATTAAATATGTTCACGATAAAGATAAAAGTTTAAAATCAAAAAGGAATTTGACATGAAAATAAATATATATTAAAAAATTATTCAATGTCATTAGGATGAAATGGATTTAGACAAAAATATATTATTTAAAATCCTCTAATTTAGATAATTAGGTTTTTGATTATTTTATTTGTTTTTTTAATATAAAAAAATAAAATATATTGATATTATAAAGAAATGAGAGAAAAATCAAATCCATCAAAGTAAAAATAAAATCAATAGATTAGAACTTAATTTTGCATGTTAATACACTTTTCAACCCTCCCTACGAACAAAGTATAACTTGCCCATGATACAGAGAATGGCAACAAAGCAATGAAACTAATGCTCATGACAAGCACGACATTCGGGGAAATCTTGAGCCCTGATCCATCATCTATATAAAATTGAAGTATGGTCCCGGCAACCCCTCTGAAGGTCGTACCACTTGTCTTTCCTCTCCTCCTCATGCTTACAATTGCAACTACACTTCTTATTGTTTGCCAAAGCACACTTGTCGTTCTCCTCGTCATCTTGATAACTAATATGGTGTAATTTGAATATAAGGAGAATTCATTAAAAACATTTTTGTCTAAAATATTTTTTTTGGCTAAAAACAATTTAAATTAAAAAGATGATTATTTCAAAAATAATTTACTTTTAGGGGTAAAAAAAATCATCCCACCAAACTATTAAAAAAATTTGATTATACTCACAAAAGATATAAAAGATAATAAATTTACAAGTACTTTATTTTTATGAATAATATGATTATCGAAAATTTTACATTTATGATGTAAACAAAATAAAATTTTTTTGGTTGCACTTTTCTCTTTCTTATTGAGTTAATTGTTTCTTTTTTGCAATCTTATCTGTTTTTATATTTATACATTATGCATTTTTATCTATACAATAGAACTATTAAAAGAGATTATTGGGCTCAAGGTAACATAGTTGACTGTAGGCCTTAAAAGTGTGGTGGGCCATCTTAATGGGCTGATCATTAACCCCGAAAGAAAGTTTCCCCAACTCCATTTGGAAGCATTTCTCCGTACGTACGTTTCTCTCCTGATTACTCAACCAATAAAGAATAAGTCACCCTAATGAATTAAGACCAGTAAGTACATTGTTCAATGCGTAAGACTTACGTGGATTTTGTACGTTAAGTTGACAAAGCTGTTCATTAAAATAATTAGACAGAAACTTTAATCCAAATTGATAGGAGTTGTCACGCATATAATTTTTTAAATAATTTTAATAAGTTTTATTACTTTTTTTGAGTGTGAAGTTTTTAACTTAAAAATTAACAACAAATTTTAATTTATATGACAATTGTGGATTACATTTTGCACATAAATGTTTTTAGTTTATTTGGTTTATGTTATTGATTTTGTGGTGTATGGCCAAGTTAATATTTATAAGAGTAGCAATTAAGTAAGGTGTTTAGCTCTAATAATTTTTAAATTTTTAAGTTATACGAGAAGCTTTTTTCGGTTTTTTAAGACAAACTTATAATTCAAAATTTCTTCAAAATGTGCCATTGTATAGTAATAAATATTTAATTCACTACAACATTTTTAGATTTTAGCTGCATTTTTTTAGTTGCACTTAGATTAGTGCATTTAAATATTTTTAAATAACACTTAAATAATTTCATTTATCTACACTAATAAAGTGCATTAAGCAAACAATTGTTGGTGTCTGCTGAAGGGTTGAAAAAAAATCATTTTCTAATTCATTCAAATATTTTTGTTGCTTTTTGCCCAAACACTTCTCTATACTCTTTTCCCCAATTTTAAATCCTCATTCTTTTGTCGCCAAAACAAATTTGAATTTCTGATTTCTCTGATTCATAGCAACGAAATCATCTGACTCTCCCTCTCTTCAAATCACAATTTCTTAAAACCTCTCGAAAATTTCATCTGCCTCTAGGTTTTTCCCAATCAATTTCTCTTGTCTTCTCTCTTTCTCACTCTAGGGTTTTTGAATTTAAGGTAAATTTCATTGTGATTGAATGTGAAGATAAAGGTTCCATGGAATCGGTACAAGGTGGCACTAGATGCGGAGGGAGGACGACATGGTGAAAATCTCCCATTTCATTTAGGTCGTTGGAGAACGGTTAATTGCTGTAAACCCTGTTGGTATGAATTTTTTTTTTTTTTTTGGGTTTAATTTGGTTTGCTGAATATTTTCAATAATTTGTTAGTACTCGGTATCAGTTTGCTAAATGGGTTCCATGTAAGTTCTATCCCCTTATATGAGTATGCTCAAACCAGTTTACTAATTTCTTGTTTCCTTATGAATTGGTTACACTGTCATATAGTTTTCTATTAAAAGTTCTAAGCTTATATCAACTTTCATTTATGTTATGTTCAGAACATAAATTTAGAAAGGTGAATTTGAATTTAATCTAGTATATAAAATGATGAGGACAAAGACAAGAATTATTAAAAATTGATCTTAAGCTTGAGAACTTCTTGTTGATACTATTGACGAAGTTGCTGCCCTCAAGGCCACTGATTTTGGATTGTCTGTTTTCTACAAGCCAGGTTTATTCTTTTAAATCTTTTCCCCTCAGATTATTTCTCACTGGTTCCCTGCTATGCTATGGACTTTCTTTGGTGGGGCAAGGGTTGGCCTTTTGATTTTGCATGTCCAGAAATAGTCAAATGCATCAATTTGGTTTTCACTGATATGAGCAGTGAGATTTTAGTATCAACTGGAATGTCATTTGATAAGTTTAGCTGCTTACAGTAATACTTTTCCTTAGTGAGGAGGGAGGGCAAAAGAATGGGGAGATGGGGGTTAGTAACATTAAGGTGTGGCAAATAGGAGGAGAAAAGGGAATCTAACAAATGAATTGAGTTGTAGGAGGTGGAAATAGTCAGAGGAAGAATTACCTGGAATGAAACAGACTTAAGAACCGCCAGTAAAATAATTTAACTTGTTGAGAGTATGCCCTTTAATAGTTCAAATTGGATGAAAAGATTTTATATAGCTAGGCTACCTAGTTTTACAGTTAAGGCTTACTTGACTTTGTTAGGGTGTAAGGAAAGAGGAACGGCATGCTTGCACTTATGCCCATGAAATAATTTTTTGACAATCCAAACAACAAACTGATCCATGTAAATTTAGTATATTCTTTCTTGTTAGTTAAAATGGTTTGTGAAGATATTTTGTATATTCTTTTATTGCTGTTTTTACTTGGCTTATTGATGGCTATTTTTTTTTTTTTTTTGCTTTACTCTTTGCAAATTGAGTGTTTTCTAAGATTTGGGAAATGAAATTTTTTATCTTTATGCCATGGAACTTTATGCTTGATTCAGTTATTGGTTCTTGTGATTTTTCTCAGAAAATTTTCTTATTCTGTAGTTTGGCTTAGTGAAATAGTGGAAAAGGAATGAAATTTGATTTACAATTTCATGCTTTTATGTTGTTCTGGTCTTTTAAGAGTTAAATAAACCTCATTTAAAATTGAGTGACATTGTCATGTAAATCTATTTGAAATTCAAATGTTATATTTCTTCTTACCTATGATTTTTTTGTTAATGAATAAACAGTGTAAAATATGATCCTTTTTGTTATTCGTTGCTTGTTGCAGCAGATAATATCTTGCAGAGGATTATATACTTTAACATACTAGATTAGATCGTATATATAGAGTTTAAGAGCTACTATGTACATGTTGAACTTAAGAAAAAAGTGAAGTGATTTGGTGGATTTAAGGTGGAAAAAATATAAATTAATTATGATAATTACATAAATTTTCTATAATTCCTGAAAATATTTTTTAATGCTAATTGTTGATGTAATTAATGGTATCATGCAGGATTTACTTTAATTTGGATATGCCTATTCTGAAATTTAGATTTTACTTGTTTTTCTAATTCATTGGAATTTAACTTTATAGGAAAATGATGTGGTATTTCCTACTTTCACTAATTTAAGACCCTCTATGGATACAAGTATCAACTCGTCTGCCTCACTTGACTAGGTAATTAAACTGTTTAATATAAATTTAGGTTGAAGTTTTTTGGAATCTTAGATTCATAACATAGACTCATCATCATTCCTTCCATATAATTATTTTGGCTCTTTGTTCTATGTCCTGCTTCTATTCTTTTAATTAGGTAGAAAAAATTAGGTAATTTATCTTTTATCTTTTATTTTAGTATAACCTTTTCTTTGTGCTAACTTTTATTTGTGGTATTTTTCCAGCAGAGAACTTTTGTTACAACGGCAAAGACTAAGCATAAAAAGTCAAGCATTATGCCAAATTTTCTTACAAGAGAGACTAGTTCATGTTCTGGCCCACAACAACCACAACCCCACCCACAGCCACATGTTCCTCATTCTCAAGAAGTTTATTCTCATTCCTAACAAGGACAACAAATTCCCTCTTGGACAAAACAGCCTTTAAAGGTGTGAAAATAAAATATTGTTACTAGCCTTTTCATGTCCTTTTTTAGTGTTAGCATGAGTTTCTTTTTTTTTTGCTCTGTATCTTTCATTTAATAGCCAACTAACTCTTTGTTATTATATAGTTGAAATGTACTCAAATATGCTTTAAATGCTGAAAAGCATTTGCTACAAATGCTGAAATGCTACTACTACTTTAGCCAATGTTGTGTTTTTTATTGCACTACTTACAACTAGAACTTGGAATTATTAGATAGCATACCATCACTATACTCTTTATCTTTTGGAACTTTGTTCTATTGGTTATCTATATTTTCTATTTCCAAGTGAGAATCTCTGGTATATATTGTAAGTGTTCTTGCAAATGAGGAAAAATAGATTTTTGTTAATTGGTCAATGAATATGCAGGACTGCTTGCATTTTAGTTTGCTTTGTCTGATATTACATTACGAGCTGCTTACTTATAATATTATCTTGCAAATTAATCTTTGCTGGGAACTGCAATGGCAGATGGTTGGAGAATGTACAAACAAGGAGGAATTGGAGAGAAGAGATAAAGAGAGAGATTACTAAAGCTACTTGTTGGTATTGAAGACTAGAATTAGTTGATCATTCTTAATGAAACCCCTTATTGTACAAATTGTAAAGACCTTTATATTTGAGCCATTAGTTGCTACAATTTGATTTTATGATTTGTGACCGTATATTAGAAGGTTTCTGTGTTTTTATCTTATCCTTTTTAGCTGCACATTTTATATGCTACCATATAATATAATAATGCAATCATATAGTTTAGGGCTGCATATTACTTTTGCTGTTGAATCCCATAAAAATATGCAGCCATGCTTTTCCATACATTGGCTAAGGTTGCACTTTTTCTAAGTGCAGCCTTAACTTAAGGTTGGATATTTTTCATCTATGGCTGCAATTTTTTTTGCAGCCAAAGGTAAAAAATGTTGTAGTGATTTTTTGTGTATTTTCATTTTATCTTTTAATAATTTATGAAATACAGATAATTATATTTTTTCACATTCATTTTTTTTATTTGATTTAATTTTTTTCTCTTGATTTTTTTTATTTTAATTTATAATTATTAAAAAGTTGTTATAAATATTTTTGTGAATATCCATTTATGTTATCTATATTTAGATTTGGATGTAAAATAGATTGAATGAATATTAGAATTTAATCCATCTAATATCTTAGTATTATCTTCATCTTGTAAATATAATCTAGATAAAGGATTATTAATTTATAAATAGGCATTTTCACTTCATTTGTAAAAACATACTTGAATAAGATTTTTTTACTCTTTAGATACTTTCTTTCTCTCTAAATATTTTTTCTTATATTTCTCTTATAGTTGTTTTTTTCATATTTATTTCATAATACGTTATCAGTACGATTCTTTGATTTATCAAGTTTTAGAATTATTATGTTTTCATTATCTTCAAACTTCAAAAGGATTTTAATTATTTGGTTTTGATTTCTGATTTTAGAAAATTAAGTAAGTGATTTGATTTTTTTTTAGTATTTTTATTCTCTTAAAATCAATTTTAATATAAATTTAACTATCATGTTGTATATTTTATATTTTGTCTTTTGATTGAAAAGCGAATTTGTTATTATATAGCTATTAATGAAAAACTATGAATGTCCATTTCTTAAAGGAAATTTGATAAATGAGATACTAATAAAAAAAATTATAAATTTGTCTATTTCTTGAAGTGAATACGGCATCATTTAATAATTATGTATTTATTTATTCCTTGAAGTGAAGGTCATATCATTTAATTATTATGATCATGAATATAGAAGAAGTCGTTATAATAATTTATATTATCACTATTTTAATTTTAATTATAATTTTACCACTAGTGGATAATAATTTTATCATCAAAATCTAAGGATAATTTTATCATCAGATTTGGATGAATAATTTTACTATCAGAATTTAAGGATAATTTACTACCGGTGGATGAATGTTGTAATTTATTAAAAAATGGATAATCCACTAGAATTGGATAATCCATCGTATGTAGATCACTCATCAAAAGTGAATGTATACTTATAACCTACCACGAGTAAATGAATACTTTCAATATACCAAAAGTGGATGGGTACCTTAACCTATTAACCCACAGAAGTGAATAACCCATAAAAAAAAAAGAAGATGAATACTTTTATCTCACTAGAAGTAGATGAATAATAAAAAAACAAAAATGGAAAGAATAAAAGAAATATAGAAAACGCATTATCATTAATGTGGCATAAAAGATCATTGGTTACGTACTTATTGTACATCTTGAATTTTATCAAGCATCATCGAAAGCTACAATATCTTGTGATGATTTTAATCATGGTCAAGTTAATATAACGCATCGAGATATTTATCCACTTTGAAAGAGTAATTGATTATATTAGAAACATTCATTTTTTGATTTTCTTATATTGAAAAAGGAATTAATCATTCGATTGGTAATGAGAATATTAAAAAATGAAGTTAATAGTAATTGGTATATTTTAGTATAATTATATTATGAAGATGTTTTAATATGTTATTATTTATTTAAATTATATGTTTTTATTATGTGTTTTAATTCTATATTTAATATTCTTTTATATTAACTTGTAAATTTTTTATTATATATATCTTATTTCATTGAAAAAAAATATATGGATATTTATATTGTTGGATCCAAGATCTATGATGTAAATATATGTCTAGCAAACATTACTATAACACACAATATATTTAAAGATAAGAAATATGTTTCCTACTTGACAAAAAAAAATATCAATGTCAATTCAATATCTGGTAGTACAAGATTAATTGGAAATTGCAGAAGAGCTAATATTTTACTATCTTGAGGAATAAAGTAATAGATTATGTATTATTTTTTATTAAGTTTAAAAAAAGTTTATTAAGTTTTAAAGATATTCGTCTGAATAGATATCATATTGAGACAACGAATGAAAGAGATACTTAATACTTTTATATTACATCTATTATCTTAAGTAGAAATTGTGTGTTAAAAAAAAATTAGTTGCCCTGTTTTCAAAATTAAACTATACAAAAAAAGATACCTATAAGATGTTAATTGAAAAAAAAATCATTTGATAACATATGAAAACTTAAAGATTAAATTATACATTTAGTTCTCATATTTTGCTAAAGGGATGAATTTAGTCCATATACAATAATTTGTAAAATCCGAATCTCTGTAATTTCTAAAATTGACAATATTAGTTCAATAATTAACAATGTTAAAATTTTTTTGTTATTTATAATCACATGATATTTTTTTACTAATATAATATTGAATATGATAATGTGTCAAATGATATGATATTTTTTATCTATTTCACAACTCTTTTTTCTCTGTTTTAAATTATAGAACATAGAAACTCAAGGCTTTCTTGACTTGCAACCTTCTTTCCCTAAATGCTAGAAATCTATTTATATTTTTAATCTATTTCTTTCAAATTTTGTTTAAAACCATTACACATTGGACAATTTCACATTAGCACTTATAAAATTTGGGTCAATGTTGGATCACACCATGTTAGTATTACCATTGCATCATTCGTGAAATGTCACATAATCATTGTCATGTCATTAAATTTAATGTCACATCAATAAAAAAATACCATATCAATGTAATTAATATTATATCAACATAGATAACAAAAAAATTATAACAAATTGAACTAATATTATCAATTTTAAAAAAATATAAAAATTTAATTTTTATAAATTATTGTATAATAATTAAATTCATCACTTTAATAAAATATATGGACTAATTATACAATTTCACCAAAGTTAAAAGATAGGTGAAGTTTATCTTTCTTTTTATCCTTAAAAACTTTGTTTCTGAAGATTGCTACTAATCTTGGGAATCTTGATCTTTGGAATTACAAATATTTAGTACGCACCTTTAAATTCTTAAGGCATCAAGAATTCAAGATATTGGCTCAAATGTTTCATTGTTTTTTTTTTTGTCAGTTAAATATTATTGTTTAAAAGTATGGTTATTGATAATTCAAAATTTCAAGCACAAACCAAATAATCAAATCAAATATGATTGTAATAAATCTTGATAGAAAAGAGAGCTGTACAAGATATTTAAATATCTATGCCCATTTGTTAAATATATCCAGCAATTGGATATGCAAAGAAAACATATGGAATACATATGTCAATCCAAAGGGGTCTGACCTGATATGTATCAAACCCAAATTATTATCACACAATATGTTATTAAGAGGACGGAATTGTGGCATGTGATTAAGGCTGGAACCAACTCAATACGTACAACTCATTTTGAGTAATTGCGATGATGCAAATCTAGTAAGCTGGCACCTTATCCCTTGGGGTTGGACTGTGAAAACGATTTGCCATCTCTAAAGCAAAACCCCAAGATCCTTCTATCAAAACATTGTCATGTTAAAGTCCAGCAACACTGCAAAAACGACGAAATTTTATGTAGCCATCATGGGTCACGGAGATTCAGTTTTCTTGGGGGTTCCCTCTGTTTTAAAGTTGTCTTACCTTTTTATAAATACAGTTCACCTATTTTTACAGGTGAAGTCACAAGAAAAGGCAAGAAAAGGCAAGGGGACTCAACTATAAAGGTTTTCAAGTAGTTTAGCCATGTCCTGGTTTTGAAAACAAGTGTATGGTAGAAATTACTGTGAAACAACAAAACGCCAACCAAAAGTTGGGTTCAATGATGATGAAATTTGGGAAAAGAGTGGGCCTCTCTCCTCAATTTTCTTATCATATTCACTGTAATTTAGATGGATGTTTCTACAATTTGGTGATGATCAAAAGCTAGACTACAAACTTTTCTTATAGATTCAAGGTTCATGAATAATACTACAACAGCTAAAAATTTTTCGATTGTGATCATATTAGGAATAAATCAACAAAACTGGAATTGGTATAGTTTATATAAATAGAGTTATGTTATTAGCTGGGTCGAAAATGACAGACAAGGGGCCAACCTTTCTTCTTATTCTTTTTTGGATTCAAATTTTGAAATTTGATTTGCATAAAAAAGGTAACAAATGCTAATCTGATCTAATCTCCTTTAATGACAAAGGTTGTACCATGTCGCATATAAATAAAGGGTCTTGAACATATAGATATGATACATGGTAAGGAAGGTAAGAATTTTTGTCATTAGTAAGAAAGAAAATTTGAATTTTATATATAACAATGATTAAGATAAAAATTAATTTTTAATTTTCTAACAAAGGAGTTACGTGTGATAAAAATAACTTTGACCGAAATAATCAAAGTTTAATTAAATTTTCATAATAATTTTCTTTTATGAGAAGCAAGTTCTAATTGCTACAGTCAAATTCAACCTACAGAATCAGACTTTGCAAGATTCCAGGCAAAACTGAAGAGGAAAGCACGATTGCAAGAAGAGTCTCTAAAGACAAGTCAACGAGACAACTCGACATGCAATAAAACTGAAGACAGTTACATTTATAACATTTAAAATACAGTTTGATTTTTTTACTATTTTTTTTTTTAAAAAAATATATTCAGCTTCGCTGGCGCCTAATATTTGCTTTGGTTGGCCAGGGTTCACATGCTCTTGCACTTGAATCATTCAACAACACAGCTAAAGAAGGAAAACAAAAAAAAAAAAAGGGAAAGCCAACAACCAAAAAAGATAGAGAATTACAGAAGCTTAAGAAAATCCAAGAACCTTGTTGAAAACAGGCTCTTGCTTTCTTTAATTGTAACTGTTTTTGTATTGGTGGCCTTTCTTTTCCAAACTTTTCTCATCTTTCTAGTAGATTCCTGGACAAAGAGAAGAATAGTTAAAGCTGTAAAGCAGGAGCCCTTTTTCTTTTTTTCCTTGTTGGAAGTTTTTTGATCATCATCATGGATGTTTCTATGAAGAGAAGAACTCTGCTTAAGGTCATTGTTCTAGGTGACAGTGGGTAAGATTTAATTTTCCTTCTTTTTTTGTTCCCTTTTCCTTTTTTTGCAGGAAGTTAGCTTCTGTAAATGTTCACGACTCAAAGTTATGCTTGACTGAGTGTTTATCTCTCGGAATTTTTTTCTCTTTCAACTTTCTTTTTTCTTTTTATTTCAGGGTGGGAAAGACTTCTTTGATGAATCAGTATCCTCTATTAGTAATAATTAAGCGATCAATTAGTATTGTCTGAATTGTATAGTTACTGACAGGTTTTAAAGGAAAGATTCTTCCGGTATGGATGCTTTTCATTTTACTTTGTTGGCTAAACAAACTGCAAGCTTCATTTTCTGCATTTGTATTTCCTTTTCTCTCTCCGATTGTTGTTGCTATGCACTCCTCTCTTTGCCACATAGAGAAATGATTCGATGGTCTGAATCTTCTGGTGGCAACAACAGATATAAAGTGGGGGTGCTTTGGTATATATTGTGGTGGAAATGTTTGAAGCAATGGTGGCTTGGTGAAGGAAGAGTCACTGGTGGTGACGGCTCATCACCCAAACTATATGCCACCCATCGTGACTTTAATAAGCGGGTAGACCGTGATTATTTTGATTGTTGCTTTGGTTGAGTCATAACGAAGAGGTTCTAACTTGACAAGTACTATTATTAGCTACTTAATTTAAAAGTTTAGCTGAAGTTGCTTTATGAATTTCAGTTAATGATAGAACATGTTCTCTTTTAAAATAGCATTCACTTTGACAAGAACCTTCAAGAATGCCAGGCTATCTACTAAAATTTTTTTGTGATGTAGGTTGAGGTAGGTAAATCCCACTGAGTTGGAATTTAGTAATGACATTATAGAAATACTAATGGGGTCAAGTGAACAAGGGGAGTAGGAAGGTATCCAGCAATGACAATTAAGGTGTAAGTCTTATCTCGTTTTCTTCTTCACTCTTTCATCTTCTCTCCTGAAAGGGTTGACAGCTGAAAAATAAAAACTCTTGTTTTATCATTGCCAGTTTCTTGTTGGATTTCTCATGCTTTCCCATTGGTTAACTTATCTGAGACTGAATATTAACAATGAATATTCATTTCAGTTAAGCAGTTAAGGATAGTGAATTGGTGATGGCAAATTTTAGTCCTGGGGGTTTATGACTTAATTCACTTTCTTTCTGCCTTTTTAACTGTTCCATGTCTTAAATCCTAAGCACATGTTGGCTGCATTTATAGATTACCAGTACAACTACATAGCCTGTCCGGATCCTTAACTTGTCGTACAGATATGTTTACAACAAGTTCAATCAACAGTACAAAGCTACAATTGGCGCTGACTTTGTCACCAAAGAATTACAGATTGATGACAAATTGGTCACTTTGCAAGTAGGTGATGAAAAACAAGGGCATTCTTGCGTTTTTAACTAAATGACCACTTACCAAGTTTTTTTCTTACTTGTTTGATTATTTTACTATTCTGACAGATATGGGATACAGCAGGGCAGGAAAGGTTCCAGAGTCTAGGTTCTGCATTTTATAGAGGAGCAGATTGCTGTGTTCTCGTGTACGATGTAAATGTGCTCAGGTCATTTGAAACACTAAACAATTGGCGAGAAGAGTTTCTGAAACAGGTTCAAGAAACACCTTTCTACTTAGCTTCATACTTCTTTTCGTCTCATTTCCTGACCACTGAACAGATCATAAAATTTTGGTTTAAGTGTCTTGGTAAGTCTCTTCTCCTATCCTCGCTGTGAGGCACTGAGAGTAGACTCATCAAACTACTATTTAACAATTCAATTGTTAAGATTATTATTGACAGCAAACAATTGCCAGCATATAGTTTAGCAGATGCTTGCTACATACATAGCCTGCTAAACTGGAATTAGATAAATTACAGCAGCAAGGGAGCCTGTGTTGTTCCAAGTTCTTGATGTTCCCTAGGCAAAATCATTTAGTAATCTTCAAGGAAGTGTAATGATTCAAGCTAGAATAGGAATTTGAATAATTTATAATTAAGTGAATGCTTTGACATTCTGCGATGCACAAGTCAAACAAATTACAGCATATTATGTATGTTTTTCCTTTGGAGTTTTTTCAATGTTTATTTCATTAATCAACTTACTGAGTTATCTTGGAAACGTATGCAAAAACCATTTTATACTCAGAAGCAATTACGCAGTCAGTCCAAACTTCTGTAACTCATGTTGCAATTTGTGTCTCTGTGTCTTGTTCATCTTTAATCTTCATTACCAGTAAAATTGAATCTTTTCTTTTTATCAATAATCTTGGTTTTGACATATTTTGGGTATTCTAAACCAGGCAGATCCATCTGACCCTGAGACATTTCCTTTCATAGTAATTGGAAACAAGATTGACATAGATGGTGGAAATAGCCGAGTGGTACAGTACCCTTATTCACAATGTGTTGATAGCATGTATATATTATGGTCTATTGGTTAAAGCATACTTCTACACAGGTTTCTGAGAAGAAAGCTAGGGATTGGTGTACCTCCAGGGGAAATATACCTTATTTTGAGACTTCAGCAAAAGAGGATTACAATGTTGATGAAGCATTTTTATGTGTTGCAAAAACTGCACTAGCCAGTGAACATGAACATGACATGTAAGCAATAAGGATACCCCTGAAGCATTTATATCTTATAAGGGTACCATGGTATTGATATTTGCCTATTTTAACTAGCAGAGTATACAGCTCAGAAGCTTCCATCTATAGCAAAGATCTTTGCTTTGCTATAGATGTAGATCAGTACATGGCTCATTTCCTGTTATTTTTTTTTTTTTGAAAGGCTTCCTGTTATTTTTTAAAGTCTTCTTTTGCTTTGCTTGTGATTTCTGAGAAGTTCTCTTGCTGTAGACACTGCAACTGCTGTATCTGTTGTCTTGTAAGCTGTTGGAATGACTTCCTTTTTCACCCTGGGGCTAACTGGTTCATTCGTGCAGTTATTTCCAGGGTATTTCAGAAACTGCTTCAGAAGTTGAACAGAGAGGAGGCTGTGCTTGCTGAATATGGCCAATGATTGCATACACTTACCATTCACCTTATCCTGTTTCATTGATTCTTTTAATTTTTTTTTTGGTGATTATTCTTTAGAGGTTTGGAATTAGGGAGAGGTGTTATGTTGATCTCATGTATATTAGAATTCATTCTTCGGTTGGTAAGAAGTATATTTTACTGCTTCCAAAGCAGTAGTCAATCGTCTATGAGCTACCACCAGAGAATGCAAGTGCAGATAAACATTAACTTTGTATTTGTTTGCAGAATATGAAGTACGGTACTGATAATTTGTGCATGTCTTCCCAGAACATAATTTGCCCTTGCTTCCTCAGTTGAGTCTTCCTGTCCTTGTACCACAAAAACAGTGGAAAAAAGTTCTTCCAAAAGATTGGAAAAGACTTGATCAAGGGATATCAATTGTTTATTAACTTAACTGAACATCAAATCCATTGTTAAGTTATATAAACTCATTGTTTGATCAACTGAAAATTTCAGACACTTGCTGGGTTGAATTGGTTGACCGTGCCTTTCAGGATAACCATTTATCAAATGTAAGTGCCTTTCCAAAGAAACATAGTTCAGCAGTAATGGCGGATTCTTCAAAATGGTTCTAATGTTAATTGTTTTTGGGTGAACTGAGTTGAACTTGTACTTTCAAGGGTAGTCACCCTTTAAAAGGGTGATAATAAGAGAATTTGTGGAATACTACATATTACATTATGTTTACAAAGCAGTTAAACACAAGTCACAACTGCATTATGTTTAAATCTTCTTCCATCTTCTAATTTACTTTGTGCTAAAGAAGAGAGGATGATGTTACACCCTTAACTATTGCAATAATCTTACAGAAAGAAATGGTTACAAGGTGTGAGTGACACAGACCAAAGTTTTTCTCTGGGACATCCTTAAACCCACGTTGAACTATAAAATGTATCTGATGCCAATGTAATGAGGACCCCAAAAAAATAGAGGAAAATGAAAGCCGGCCAATATTGCAGACCTCGAAATTTCGAAAGGGAAATTACAAGTATAAAGAACACAAACAAATATATCCCCATCGTTCGATCCATTTCCAGATTGATCCCCAACCGGTCAACGCAACGACTCTTTACGTCTCCAACGGCCGTGATCTTTCGATCATTTTCACACACACAAAAAATCTCCAGCTAATTGCGTACCAAATCCAGTAACTTCAACTACAAAAGAACCCACAACAAACACAGGAAAAATTGGTTTTTTCCCATTTGGGTTCTCAGCAATGGCTATTTCTTCGATTACAACGAACTGCCCTTCTCTTCTTCGCTTCTCATACAATTCAAAACAGTCTTCTTCTTCACCCCAAATTTCAGTTTCTTTTCGGTTTTCACGATCCAGTCTCAGCTGTGGGAAACCCCTTTCGGTTCGAGCCACCACCGTTCCAGCGGCGCCAACATCGGAGGGGCTGGCGCCGGCTATTACGCTGACGGATGATGCGTTGAAGCACTTGAACAAGATGAGAGCAGAGCGTGACGAAGATTTGTGCTTGAGAATTGGGGTTAAGCAAGGTGGGTGTTCGGGCATGTCTTATACAATGGATTTTGAGAAGAGAGCAAGCGCCAGACCCGATGATTCTATCATTGAATATAACGGATTCACAATCAGTAAGCTTTGGCAACTTTTTTCTTTCTTGCTTCGTTGTATTCGATGTTCTTTACTGCATTCTAATTTGATTAGGAAAAAATTGGTCGGATTAGTATTTATGTTGATTGTAAGATTTTGTTAGAGAAAATTGCATTTTTCCAGAAAGAAATCTAAAGAACACCGAATATATCATCAGAAGAACAATAGGACCAGCAGATTAGTTATGTAGTATAGTATTGTTTCAGAGCTTTTGTCAAGCAACAAAAGAAAACAAAAAGGCTCCAACTTTGATTAAATTAAGACCCTAAGTCTGAAAAAATTGGAAATTCAAACCAGGGAAGAATTATAGCATGAATAAATCCAAAATAACTTGGTTTACTTGGAATATATACAAATAATAGCAGTAAACGATGTGTGTTACAACATGAATTTTCAGGCACAAAGGTAAGGCCTAAGAATGTGTTTCAATGGGGTATTTGGACAATTTAAGGGAGGGTAGATTTTGGGTTTTCAAACTCCAGGCTAGAATTGCATGTGAATTGACCAAGTTCATTCTTTTGAATTGCAAAACAAGTTGGAGCTTAGACTTTACAGTTCATTTAGAATACAATTCCTTTTCCAAATATACCATCTAAACATCACCAAAGTGTTTGGAACTATATTACTTAGACTTGGGGGTGAGTGTTGGATACGGGTGTCTTCAGGATTTTTTAAAGTTTTTCCATATAGTTGGAGGGTTGGACCTCTGTACCCGTATCTGTTGAGTAGCTTTCAGGCACAGATACTTCAAAGCAAGTGAAGAGTCAGAAGCAACATAGTTCGTGGGTAGAGCAACTGACTCCATCGTGTATTTCTAATGATATTACAAAAGTGTATTATGCTTCACCTATGCAAATTAATGAAGAATCAAGTGGAGAAAATAATGTGCAGAGAGTTATTTATATGGAGGACAATATGTACGACAATTAAGCACAGAGAGTATTTATTATCAAAATTTGGTTCTAGCTTCCTTTTGTCTCTGATTGAATCTGAGTCACCAGTATTATTGGATGAAGTAGTTACTTAAATAACTTGCTGAACATAGCAATAAAAGGCTGCTGGAAATTTAGGAAGAAAATAGAATAAAACATGAAGAGGAAGAGACCAAGGAGAAGGATATACAAAACCTTAACCATGGTGCTTTATTAGAGAGCAATATACAAATGTAAGAGAACGGAGCTTCATACTCTAATCTGAAATTAAATGAACACCCATTCTTTCTAGACTAAACGCGTTTGTTTATAAGTATTACAATTCTTCTGTCCTCACTAGCCCTTGACCTTTGAATCTACTTAACAACATTAATCTAAGAAATGGAAACTAAAATTAATAGAAAAACCGTGGATTAAGAGTCTAGGATTATGGTTTCATTCAACATTTCATTTGGACTAATATTTCTCTAAATACTTAAATCAATGGGTGGTGATGCAATTCTAGATTCTACATTTATGTACAAGGCTCCGTTGAGATATTGCACAAGTACCTATCCTAATCGGAACTTTATATGTCTATATGAATCAATTAAGATAGGTTCTTTAAGCACGTGTCCTAATTTGACTGCATGTGGCATTTAGGCGTATGTTTACCCTAATTGCTAATCAATTCACTCAATTTCTAAGTGAAATAAACACACACTACTCAAACCATGGTCTAATCTAAACTAACTTCATCAAGTCTCATTTAGATACTCACATCCATTCAATTGTCGATCAGGCAATTAAAGGCTGTAAGCATAGATTTGAATAAACATTACAATATCTGCCTTTCAAAAAAAAAAAAAAAAAAACATTACGATATCCATTAATATTAAGTAAAAGAGAAACACAATATCCAAATTACATGTGGAAATCTACCACAATCCTAGAAAATCAATTTAGCTCGTACTATATTCAGCAAAAGCAACATCCCAAGAAAATAATTGATTTTTACAGCAAAAGAAATACAGAGAAAGTCAAATCCAGTGTGAGAACCTGCTTCAGCTTCTTTCAAAAGCTCCTTTTCCTTAATTTCTCATCCTCTCCTCTTTTGTAAAAAGCTTCTTTTTTTCTCTGAAAAGCTGCTCTGCTTCAGCCCTTTTTTCCAGCTCTAAAAGTCATATATATACCCCTCCTTAAAAGCCCTAAGTTAAAAAATCGGACTTGCAGAAAGATCAGAAACCTGTGCTGGCACTGCAGCGCCAATCTCTGTGGTTTTATGCATAGTGCATTCCAGCGTTGCAGCCAGAGCCACTCAAGGCTGCGGCGCCAACTCCTCTGTGCTGTCCCTACTGTAGTACAGCCACTTCTTATGCGATTTTGACCACAATCTGATCAGAACTGGGTGAAGTGATAAACATGAAAGTTCTAGCCCTTCCTCTTAGCTTTCTAGTGGTTTAAGAATCACGTTGATTGGACGCCTTTATCACGATTTATGCTTGAGATACCACAGCATGTTCGGTGAGAGTCTGCACTTAGCCATCCATGCGTGGTTTATCATTCATTCAGCTTTATGCATTTGAGAACCTTCAAAAACAAAAGCTAAATCAGTGATGGGACAAATTAGGACTTTCAATCATAAAATTGAACTAAAATTACTTGATACAAAAATGATTCAACACGTATTAAACTAATTAATGAAAAATATGAAAACTACCTAAAATCAATTTAAAAACATAAAGACTTAGCTCTTTTTATGCTAAAAAATGTGCATGATAACTCTACATAATAGAGTTATCAAAGACATTAAAGAATAATAGGAGCCGTATGATATCACTTCATTGTGACTTTGTTTGCAGGAATGTAGTATCTTTGCATAATATGAAGCATGCTTATATTCAGATATTTTTATGTTCTATCTTCACATAATATGAAGGATGCTTGTTTGTCAGATATTTTGGTGGTCTTCAACGAGTATTCAGCTGATCACCTTAGTTGGATTCTTGAAAAGTTAGCATTGTGTGTCCAATGCTGAGACCTTGGCTTAGCATGGACTGCAAACATGCTAATAAGATCGGTTGCTAATAACTGCAATTGCTGTTATTTTTGGTGCACTTAAACCACTTTCACATTATGAAGTGGATAATGTAAGGGCAGTGATCAGCACCTTTCCCACTTTGCCCTCACTATCTAAGTACATTTGTTGTGAGACTGATGATCAATACCTTTAGCATGACAATGTCTTGGAAATATGAGTGCTGATATTATCCTGTTACTGTAGTGTCTATGGAAAATTTAGGCAATTTACGTAAGGCTTGTGAGTACAAAATTAAATTCCCTTGCCCTATTCAATTGTTAGATTGACTAAAAATGCCCAGGACATTGTAAGTGATAGAATCTGATGCGTTGAGAACATGCTTGTTTCACTTTTCTTTGGCTGTGGATGTAAAAGTCGCATGGTTGTAAATGCTTAATTGACTTAATAGGCAAATCGGTTGCTCATCCCTGCTCTGCTTGTTTTTGCAGTCTGTGATCCGAAAAGCCTCCTCTTCCTTTTTGGGATGCAGTTGGACTACAGTGATGCTCTTATTGGTGGAGGTTTCTCTTTCAAGAACCCAAATGCTACCCAGACATGTGGTTGCGGTAAATCCTTTGCGGCAGAAATGTGAAATTACATGTACAAAGACAGTTGAATAGATAATAATAGTCATTTATTACATGTATTACATACAAATTGTATCTGTAGGCTTTCAAGTTCCAATGACATAGATACTTCCAGTGCCTTTCATACCTTTCTTTTTCCTCTTTTAGAAAGAAGTTCCTTTTTTATACTACTTGGTTCTAGCTCAAGGGAAGCATAGAAGTCTTCCTTGAGGGATGTCAAGGCAAGGTGCCATGTTTTATGCATGTTGAGTTTGAGATCAAGCTCAATATGCATAGCTATAGAGGCTGTTAGTAATGGCAAAACCTCTGCCCCCGGTGGGGTGGTGAAGGACAAGGAATGGGGTCAGGGATGGGTGAAAATGCAGATCGAGGTTGGGTTGAGGATTGTTAAGGATCCCCAAGCGGGGACGGGGATGGTTAAATCTCCTATCGACGTCCTGTAAGCATATGGAAAGAGTGGATCCTTTCAACTATGGTATGAAAGTCTGAAAGGTTGAACACTCCATCCACTTGTTTGATGCACCTGAGTCAATTTACCCAGCTCAAAATTGATTGTTCAAGGTTAGCTCGAGTAAGATAATCAGACTTTCAGGTTATATCTACGTTGTCAACTTGATATGCACATCCAAATCAAAAGCTATATCAATGTTAAGGTTACATGAATTAGATACCTGCAAAATGTGCATTATTTGCAAGATTTCTAAGATATATCCTTCAAAATTAAACAAAGAAAAAAATTATAATTGTAAAAAATGATAATCACCCCCACCGATTGTCATTATTCCCTTTCTACTTACAATGGATTTTCATGTTTGTCTCGGACTAGACAATTTTTCACTACTACTTGGGATTTATTCGTTTTATGATATATAATTATTTAAAAAATGGCGAATATAACCCGCATTTGGGTCATTTGGGCCATCTTATATCAGGAAGGCCGAACCTTATTCCAGAACAAACCATAACAAAACCCATAACCAAACCCATAACCAAACACTCTAAAACCCCAAAATTAACCCTAAACATTTCCACTATAAATTCCTCACAAACCCTACTTCAGTTTCTCTACCCAAAAACCCTAGCCTCCCACACCCCCTCTCCCCCCAAAAATGGCAGCAGCGGCAGTACGCCCACTCGTCAATGTCCAAACCTTAGAAGGAGACATGGTCACCGACGCCGCCCCGACAGCCCCTCTCCCCGACGTCATGAAGGCGGCCATCCGCCCCGACGTCGTCAGCCACGTCCACGACAACATCTCTAAAAACAAACGTCAACCTTACGCCGTCTCCAAACGCGCCGGTCATCAAACCTCCGCCGAATCCTGGGGTACCGGCCGTGCAGTCTCACGTATCCCACGTGTACCTGGTGGTGGAACCCACAGAGCAGGCCAAGGTGCTTTCGGTAACATGTGTCGTGGTGGCCGCATGTTTGCTCCGACCAAGATCTGGCGCCGTTGGCACCGGAAAATCAACGTTAACCTGAAACGGTACGCTGTCGTTTCGGCCATTTCTGCTTCGGCTATTCCTTCTCTTGTGATGGCGCGTGGACACCGTATCGAGTCGGTTCCGGAGCTTCCTCTTGTGATGTCGGATTCCGCTGAGAGCGTCGAGAAGACTTCGGCTGCTATTAAGGTCTTGAAACAGATCGGGGCTTATGCGGACGTCGAGAAGGCGAGAGATAGCCAGGCCATTCGTCCCGGAAAGGGCAAAATGAGGAATCGCCGCTATATTTCTAGAAAGGGCCCATTGATTGTGTACGGTGCCGAGGGAGCTAAGCTGGTAAAGGCATTCCGGAACATTCCTGGTGTTGAAATAGCTAATGTGGAAAGGCTGAATTTGCTCAAGCTTGCTCCCGGTGGTCATCTGGGACGTTTCGTGATCTGGACTAAATCAGCTTTTGAGAAGCTTGATTCGATCTACGGGACTTTTGATAAGCCTTCTGAGAAGAAGAAGGGGTACGTACTGCCCCGTCCCAAGATGGTTAATGCTGATTTGGCTAGGATTATTAACTCTGATGAGGTCCAATCGGTTGTGAAGCCAATCAAGAAGGACGTGAAGAGGGCGCCAATGAAGAAGAACCCTCTTAAGAATTTGAATGCTATGCTGAAGCTTAACCCATATGCTAAAACTGCTAGGAGAATGTCTCTATTGGCTGAGGCTCAACGAGTGAAGGCCAAGAAGGAGAAGCTCGACAAGAAAAGAAAACCCATCTCTAAGGTATTTGATTATTTTCATTTTGTCGTCTTATTTATATTGCATTTAATACCTTCATGTGCAAAAAGTTATGTAGTTGTTTATGATTTGTGTTAAGTTTTTGTGGCCTAGCTTGCTTATCCAATTTGATTAATCATCTGCATCACTTGTGGATGTAACTGATCTGCTAGCTGCAATTGTAGTATTAAAATGTATGCTGTTCTTATTAATGAAGCGTTCTTTTAATAATTTTTCCATTAAGATACCAATGTTGTCTCAGACATCATAACAAGAGTTAGATATTAGTTCAATCAACTTGCACAATATTTCTTCAATATCTTGCAGTTCATATTGGTTACATAGCTGTTGTAGCATGTATTGTTCTTTTATTTACTCTATGAACTTACATGTTTGGTTTGATGAAAATTTTATTTCTTTTCCCTAATTGATGCTGTGTCTGTTATACATTGCACTAAGTATTTGATTAGTCCTAAAACTGCAAATGGATTTTAGAGTAGTTTGATGTTATTTTTTTTATAGTTATAATATTTTGGTGTAGCTTACAACTCTTTTGCCATCAAATAGCCTTTTTTTAAATGATGAAATGGTTTTGAACTTGTCTTTCTTTTGTGGAAAGATAGCCTTTGCTATGTATGTTGGCCCCAAAAGTTTGAAAGAGATGTTCTATACAAGTGCATTTTATTCTCTGAATGTGATGGATTATTTACAATGTTATAGGCCCTTTAAACAAGATTTATCTTGTATGGGTTCCTGAATATTTTTAAACCTCTTATTGTTCTTGAGTGTTGGGTTGACCTTTTTCTTATTGTCTCCCATTTTCCTTGGAACCTTTCAGGGGGAGGCAGTTGCAATCAAGTCAGCAGGAAAGGCATGGTACCAGACAATGATCTCTGATAGTGACTACACAGAGTTTGAGAACTTCTCTAAGTGGCTTGGCGTATCACAGTAATTTAGTACTATTCCATTCAGAAATTCTCTTGGACGATATTTTGTTAATTGGTTTTGTTTTGGTGTTGAATTTTATATATTTGCTGTTTATGTTATATGGATGAGTGCAGTGGAAGGCTTTACTTCCCTCTTTTTTGTCCATTTTTCTGGCTAGGTGGAACAATTTCTTTTACAAAGAGAACGAGTATTAAACATTCTAGAACTGCAGGTTCTTTTTTGGTACCGAAATGCTTTTTCTTAGTCTGCAGTGTGGACTTAATTACACTACTACAAAGATTTAATTTAGGGTTTCTTTGATTCAATTGTTATGACATTGGTATTAGTAATCTTATTTTTTACTTAAAGGCATTAGTAATCTTTGAGTTTCTCTTTAGGAATTTGGGATCTTGATTTCTATGACCCCCCGTTAGTGGTGATAGTTGAACGTGCGACTTCCATTAGTTCATTCCGGTTATATATTGTAATCCTTTGTAACAGCTGCTCACACAATGGTTGGGCTATCTCACTCTCAGTTTCACAAGCTTGTAAATCCATTTTTACTCTTTTGAGTATTAATGTATTGCATTTTTTGAAACAATTATTATCAGTAGCAATTACAAAATGGATCATGTAAGCGATTTGGAACTGACCCAATGAGGAAGAGTGCAGTAAAAATGCAAGCGAACCATACGTGTGCCTTGATTAATACTTTGAGCGATAAACTCTCTCAAGGTATTGAAACCGCAAGGCTTAATCTCGACCATGTAATGGTTGACATCATTGGTGCTCTGGTTCATCCCTAGGTCGTAACCATTGGAGAGGAGAAGTCTTGCCGATACCGAAAGGCTTCCAAATGATGCACAAATGACTGAACTTTCGGGTTTTGGGTCGAGTCCATTCCATTTTCCTCTACTCTTTCGTAGCTTCAAAATGATTTCAGCAGGTTTTTCCCATCCAGAGGGCCGATTCCACCAAAATTGTACTTGTCAAGAGCTTTTGTAGCCTCAACTTCTAATACATCGAAGGTGTTAAACTAGTACTCTTGGATTGGTCTCTTGTTCAAGAATTCCAATGCGCTCTTGGTATGCTTGGAACGGCATATCAAGTGAATTTGGAAATCTCAAAAAAGGAAGGTAAGTCATGGCAAGAAAGCAGTGGCAACCCCGAGATGTTTCGCCAAAAATGAGGGATCATCCATATCATTGTTAATGATCTTGTCATAGCCTCTGAAGCAATGATGATAGATGTTCAAAATACTTGCAAGTTGGTTCCAAAGGAGCGAGGCTGGGATATGAAGCACCCGCCACCACAGCCACCCAAGGAACAAGAGTGCAGTGAATAATGTAGGTGAACTTGGTGCCTTGATTAACACTTTCAGCAAGAAACTCTTTCAAGGTTTGAGAACCGCAACGCTTAATCTCCACCATGTAATGGTGGACATCATCGCCAAGTTGAAAGCAATGGTCGAAGCCATCTGAGAAATAGGCGTAGGTTAAGCCTCGGAGAGGGAAAGTTTTGTTCATGCGTTGGGTGGCAGGGTGACATGATTGCCATTGCTTATTAGTCTCTTGCCGAATTGAAGGGAAGGATTACTGTGGCCTTTAACAGGAAATGTTACTAAGAGGATTTGGGGTTGATATTTTTTGGTGAAAACGAATCAGAAATTTGTTATTCGTAGATATATTTTGAAAAAAAGAGGATTTCAGACTACCATTGCCTATAGCAGGTGCTGTGTTGGGCCATGCCCTTAGCCTTCACGGGCCGCGCCTGCACGACCCGTTAAATAACAGCGCTAAGTTACCGTATAGCCCATACACGTAAACTGATAATTTTAGCAGGGTGGCTGTGCTGGCCAGGCACGGCCCAGAAAAAAAAAAACAACTGTAGGAGGAAACAAGGAAGAGCCACATGGCAAGAAATGAGTTGGATGGTGAATTAATTGATCCAACGGTGGAAGCTGAAGGCAAACCAACTCACGATTCGCTGATAGACTGCAGCACCATCAGCACAGGCTTGCACACCGAATCGTGAGATAGAGCGAGTCCTTTTAGTCTGATACTCAAAAACCCTAATCCAGTAAAAAACAAGAAATAGTTTGGTTGAGTTCTCCGATCATGGCCTTCTCTACTCGTCTCGTCTCCAAATCTCGTCAGGTATTTTTCCATTATTCCAGATCTCCATCTAGGATTTCCTTAATTTCTCCTCTCTTTTTATTGTTAACCTTCATTTTATTCTCCGCTTCTCATTTCGGTCCTATTCAGATTCAGATTGTTCATTTTTATTTATTCAGTTTATTAGCTTTTAGTTTATGTCCTTGGTAGATCTGTTGAAACTTCATTGATGTATAGATTAATATGATTTTATTAAATATTTGGAATTTTATTTTCATTTTGTCAAATGCCTATTAAGGTCGGGTATTTCGTCTAATATTTACTGAGAAATGTTGAAATAAAAAATCCTTTTTCTTCCAGAAAAAAAGGCTTAGGTATAATGAGAATTATTAAGCCTGATAACTGCCACAACAGTGAAAATATTACTTGTAGAATTCCCGTCTGCATTGTTTTTAAGTATTTTTTTACTGTTATTTAATTTATTTTATTAACCTTGAAAATGTGATGTTTTATTTGTAATTGATGTTTGGCTGACATGTTGCCTTTTTTTTCTTTGGGTAATTTGTACAGCTATTTGGTAGTCAAGCTATTATACGACAGGAGCATGCCAATCCAGTCCGTTTTTATGCCAAAGAGGCTGCTCCCGCTGCACTTAAGGGAGATCGTAAGTGCATATTGAGATGCTTGCTTTGCTTTGACATTAATTTGGAGTTTTTGGTTTTTTACTACGCACTTCTACTTTAGCTTGTAGTATGTATATAGAGCACTATCATTATTGCCTGTGTTTCTGTGGACCATATGTTTGTATGCTTCTTGCGTATTTATGATGTGATTTGATTTTCTATAAGCTTAGAGGTTTTGATGTTTTGATGCATATGTGGAAATGAAATGGGGCCAAATGTCTTTGTCATGTTTTGATGTTTTTATCATCTGTTGGTAGTAGATAATTGTTGATTGCTTAATGCTAACATGTAGAGTTTGGTTCTCATTAGTGCTTGATATTTTGTGTGGTTTACTTACATATTTCCTTTTCTTTAATTAAAAAGAGATGTTGAAAGACATCTTTTTGGAGGTTAAGAAGAAATTTGAGACAGCATTGGGAGTACTTAAGAAGGAGAAGATCACTATTGACCCAGATGACCCAGCTGCTGTATCTCAGTATGCAAAGGTTATGAAGACAGTTAGAGAGAAGTAAGTTTTTTCACTGTTTCGTTGTTGACTTGTTCTACCATTCCTATGCCTTGGACATTTGCACATCTGTTTTTAGTAGTATAGATCAAATTGTGCTTGCTAGAACCTTGGAAAGGCAATAAGGTAGAAAAGGGGATTAGTACTGCTTCTTTGCCCCTGGTCCTGAATTATTAGGCTACACTAGTGTTTTATTTCTGGCCTACAAGGGGCAGTCAATATCTGCACACCCCCCTCTCCCCCCAAAAGAAAAAAGAGAAACTTATTCTTCATTAAAAAAAATGTAGATTAGGAAAACACAAGAATAAATTACTTAATCTACTTTGAGAGATTAAATGAATGCCATTATCAAGTTTGACTATAAAAATTTGTTATAGAAATAACATCAAAATTAACCTCTCTGAAACTCATTAGTTATGCGGCTCCCATATGCCTGTTTGTGATCTGTTGGATAATCCCTATGTCAAAAGGGGGATTTTATAATATGCAACTGCCTTCCCTGTATATTGTTTGCCAATGTTGAATTATACCTTCTCCAGTGATTTGTTCTTTTATAATTTAAGTCAATAAGAAGATAATACACTGAAACTATATTTAATTAATTGCTTTGAAAACTGGTTTTATAAGCCTTGTTGAGCCAATCTTAATTGGACTAAAATTTAGTTGTTATTAAACTACTATAGGATTGGTTTTGAGCTTTTTTTTTTTATTAAAGTAGCTGATCCTTAGCTTGGTTCATTTGTAGTCTTAACTAAATTGGTTTTTGATAAGAATTCAAGGTTGCACAACTTCACTTCATAATTTTTCTTTCGAGGAACCACTTCATAAGTTTTAACAATAACTATAAGAGATTATACTTAAATGTGTGGCTGGTAAGCATTCTCTTATTATGCTTGATCTATTCTGTTTTCTGACCTTATGTTATCATGTCACATTAAACAAGATGAAAATAGCGGAACGAAAGTGACATTCACGTCCATGTCATTGGTTCATAATGTGTTGCCTCTAATATTTGTCCTTCCTGCAGGGCTGACTTGTTCTCAGAATCTCAACGGATCCAACACACCATCCAAACACGAACTCAAGGGATTCGCGATGCTCGGACATATTTATTGACACTGCAGGAAATAAGGATCAAGTATGTTTTACCCTACTTTTCAGTTAGTTTAACGTTGTGCGTAAACCATTTTTTTTCTTATTTGGGAATGGAGTAGTTGAACCCAGCTAGTTGAGCAAAGAGATACATGCACCTCCAATTGAGCCAAATGCCTGGATGGTCATTTATAAATCCTTAATGTTGTAATGAATACCATATTTCATAGTTTAATTTTATGTAGCTGCTTTTTCTGCCAAGATGTAGCAGGTTTATGTGATTCTTGTTCTCATCAATGTTTCTTTCCTTCTTTAAAAGAAGAATCAAAGTTTAGCTTTCACGTAAGGAAAAATCTTGGAGACTTGTTTTGCTTCAGATTTTTCCTTTTAGAGTTGAATGGAGCATGCATGTAATATTAAGAGCTGCTGCTGGCTAATTTCATATTTTCTTATCATGAACTTCGAGTATCATTCCAATGACACTCATATGTCCACATTGCATGATTAATCTGTTTACTTTATTTTATTTTATTTTATTTTATTTATTTCATTTTCTACCTTTTCTAGGAGAGGACTTGTTGATGAACTTGGTATTGAGCCTATGATGATGGAGGCTTTGGAGAAAGTTGAAAAACAAATCAAGAAGCCACTTATGAGGGATGATAAGGAATCAATGTCTCTTCTCATGGCAGAGTTTGACAAGATTAATAAGAAGTAAGCATTCATTTCAATATCTAAATATTTCTTCTTCTTCTATAGCCATCAACTAGGATTTTCTGAATCTATTTTTTGAAAATAGGAATGGTAAGTATTCTTGGACTAAGAATTAGCAAGATTCATTATGAAATTCCTACAATGGTCTCATTGTGGGAAATATTGAATTTTTAAGCCATTTTTGCAAAGCATGTCACCACACTCTGATCCATTTTCATAAAATGGTTGCTGGAGGTGCATCTATGCTGCTTCGGTCCCTAAAGGAAAGTGGAGAGTTATGTTTTTGCCTAATTGTTTCTTTTACTAGGCTTGGAATTTCGAGGGAAAATCTGCCTAAGTATGAGGAAGAGGTGGAGCTCAAAATCGCCAAGGCACAATTGGAGGAGCTGAAGAAGGATGCCCTTGAAGCAATGGAAACACAAAAGAAGCGGTATGTTAAAATTCTTATGGTTTGCCTATTATAAATCTTTTACCTTTGTCACATTATGATCTTTTATGAAGTAGCCCTGGGATTTTTGTCAGTTTGGTGGTTGGATGAAATTGGGTTCGTAGGAGCATATCACGGGTCATAAAAATGGCCTTCAGTCATATCATGTAAACTTTTAAGCTGTCTTTTATGTTGAGTTTAATTTGGGGGAAATATCTTTACATGCAACGAGGGGACATTTCCAATTTTACTGTTCAGTATCAGAGAAACATGGTAGTTTGTTTAAAAAACTATGAGAAAAACATGGCATTTTTTGTCAATGTCATACATCAAAACAGTTTAGAAGACCAAATCATTTATCAGTCTGGTATTTGCAGCCCTATGTTAGATAAAATGTTATATTTGGATCATAGCATAAATTATGAAAATGTTTTTAATCATTGTTGTGATAGAAACTGATGCATTTATTTTTCCTGTTAATAATTTTCTGTCTTCAGAGAGGAATTCAAGGATGAGCCAATGCCCGATGTTAAGTCTTTGGACATCCGGAACTTTCTCTGAAATTCAAATTCACTTGTGGTGTTCCAATTTGGGGGTTATTAACCTATGAGGTGGACAAGAACAAGTGTTCTGGAATTGGGGAATACCTTTCTCATTATGCTATAATAATAAAAGAAGCAACTGGTCATTTGAGAGTGCACAACAAAGTGATCTGAACGAGTTAAATGTTGTTTCATGTTTATGATTGAACAACATTCTACAACCGGCTCAGTAGTGCTAATCTTTTGTTAATGCACATGCTATTGAGTTATTTTGTTTCTTTAAACTGATTGTACGGATGATTTTTCAGCCATGATCTGGTTTCTTGCATCGTCGAATCATTGTAAATGGATAAGATATTGAGCTTGAAGGCAGAACCGTTTTACTTTGCAATCTGAATGCCCCTTGCGCCGTACTAACAAAACTGGTTTACCCAAGAAGGGCAGGTTGTTAATCGCAGCCATGGGTGTCGCCTATGCAAAGGGTGAGTAGAGTTGCTCCCCATGGATGGAAATGTTGGCTTTGATAAAATTGGCCGAGTGCAAGCAATAGACGGTAATCTTATTACCCAATAATAATGACAGCAAAATCAGCAATCCGTAAGGCACTTTGACTTATTAGCATCTGGCTTCAGAAAACACTAATTACAGTCATTATTCGGTTTCTAGGTGGCTCCAGAAATTCAAACATGCATCCTTTTGGGAAAATTCCTGCATATGTAAACATTTGGCCATTTTCGTTTCTTTTTCGACTTTACACATAACAGAATCATTCTATTCTTCTGGCAGTATCTGATAATAATTCCGAAATGAATGTAACTGCTAGGAACAACTAAAAACCACAGCACAAAACTTTAATAATTCCCGCACTAGTGTACCTTAAATTTCGACCTTTAAACTGGCATCGAAAGATGTGAAAATCAATGTTAAGAGTTAATATTTCTTCCAAAATTTTATGATCTAATTAAGAATTAAGGTAACAATAACTGAAGGCTCGATCCCTATTGTTGTACCCAAAATTTGCATCTCTTGATATGCTGGCCTGGCAAATAGTGAAATGTCGATGCGGTGTAACACTGGCAATATCTAACTCCCCCTCTGAAGAAGATATTCGCTCCTGGCCACCTTTAGACAAGCCATGATGACTACGGTCTCTATACATGATTCTTTTGGTCCTGGTAACTATGATTTTCTCTTCTTGTTTGATTTGGCGCCGTGGTCGTCTTTACCTCTCTTTTTCCCACTCTTATTAGATTCCTTCTGCTTCCCATGCTTCTCCACTCCACTTCTGCTGGATTTCACACTGATTAGACCACCTGAAAACATCTTTTCACCACCATTTTGCAACGCAATCTCGAGATCAGCTTCTCTGCCTTCAATGGCATATTGTTGGAGGAACTCGGGATTTAACAGACCGTCTGTCTTGGCTTTCATTTCCGCCTGTAGAGGCATCAGGTTAGATCATAGAAGAGAGAGAACCCATAGGGAAGAAAGAGAAAAAAGAATAGCACGGCACAGCACATGGACCATACCTCAACTTTCTTTGCAGCATCATTGAGGTCCTCATCCACAGAGATACGATGAGGTTCCAGCACTCTCTGAAAGCCAAAAAGGACCAACATTTATAAATAAAATAGCGATGACAGACACCAGCTATCAACAAAAGACAAGCAGGATAGGGATTTGGAATAATTATTCCAAATAGTGGCATAAATTACAAGTTAACTTCAGGACTTACCTCTTTTAGTCGAGGTAAGGCAGAATCAATCTCCTTGGATGCAATTCCATATAAATATTTGTAGAGCTTTATCATAACCTTCTTAAATTGTGATAGTATCTGTTGCCTTTCAAGTTTTTTCAATTGTTCCTGCAAGATAACGGTTCATTAATTTGAAAATCTACCCAAGCATAGCCGTGCTGTGTACATAAGCATCCAACAAACAAGTTAAGAATCAAACCTCAACATAAGAGACATCCTGATTCTGCAAGCCCATGCAAAACAAAATAGAGGCCTGAACATACGATAAAGTAACTGGGATCTTCTCTTGGAAATATAGATGTGCAAGGTTCGACACTAGGTCAGAAATCTGAAAAGGGAAACACAAATACTTTAAAATGCAAAACTCCCCTGAATAGATGGGAAATAAAGACAACATCTTGGTACGTATCCCTTGGAGCCTCAGCACAATAGCTACTAGCCAGCAGGATTACTGTCCCTAACAACTAAAGAAATAAAAAAAATCCTAGGTATACGATTCAATATTAAAGTGCAGACGCCAACATTTGCTATTGGAATCATTACCGAGAGGTAGTCAATCAGATTATTTGTATAATCTTTTAGCCGTCCCATATCATATGGTGATAAAAGAGTATTAATTAACTTTGAAAATCCATCTGAGGTGGAAGCCGTAGGCTCTATATCTGTAAAGTCAATCTTTGGGTCCAGGACACTGAAAGATTAAAGAGTAGCATCAGCATATTCAATGAGATAAATCTAATTTTCAGGGGATAATATTTGAACACTGACCTCATAGCAAGTTTATAATCCATGTTACAGAAATGATGGCTTAAATTTCTACTGAACTTTAGTCTGTATTCTGAGACAGTTGAGGGAAATAAAATCAAGGTGGGAATTTCATATTAAAGCTTGGACAAGAAAACGTTCTTATTGAAATAAAATGGGACTTACCCCGGTAAAATGGACTGAAGAAACCCCATTCATCAGATCCACTGACCTCAAAATCATCATTGTTTAGAGGTTTAAGGACCATACATGTATGTTCACCGGTCACATTATTCTGTTCCAGTAAAGAGGGGAAAATTATCAGATTTCCAATTGATCCTCCAATCAGAGGTAAGATATACTGCACATACAATATAACATGGGTAAAAGAAACAAGTAGGGGAAAGATCATCTCAACTGGAATCTGGCATATGTAGAATGGAGCAAATTTGTGTTTCTTCCAGAAGCGAAAAAGGTCTAAGGTAAGCCCAAAGGAGACCCCAAGGTAATGGAGCTTCTCAGGTTGGCGTTCACGCAGATGTACAAGCAAAGGTGGAAGATCAGTCCTAGGTTTAATATTTTCTTCCAACAAAGAGACCTGCAAATACAAATTCATCAGTTATGCATCAAACCTTGAAACATATAACTTTCATAAAAATATCAAAAACCTGAAAAGTTATCAAGGACAGAAAACTCATGCAACCAGTAAAAAGGAAGGCTTTGAAATCTATGAAGCCACAATTTTCATTTGTATCAAGATCTAAGAGAAATGCCCCTTAGATCACCCAAATCCCACATAAATCCCTAGTATTGTTTTGGGTGGAGTGCTTGAACTTAAAACCCATTAAATGAGAAGTGGCATATTAATGCCCAACATGATGAAATAATCATCTGAAAGAAACTTGGTTGGACAAATAATCCATCTTCGAACTACTATATGTTACTCAAAATGAACAGTCAGTACAAGTATGCTACTAAGGAGAAAAAAAAAAACCTTGCCACATCAAAGATTGGAATATTTCCATAAAATGATGTGAATATGTTTTGATTCACACAAGGTCTGCAGCAAAGTTTCTCCTAAGTACAAGGTAAAATAAAATCAATGAGAAGTATGAGATAAAGCTTTCTTCAGACAACAAACCTTCTCTGCTGCTTCAGTAAGTCTGAGTTGTGGTCCTTGTGGAGTCTCAGCATCTTCCAAATCTAGCTCAGAAATAGAAGTTAATTGTCCTTCATAGTATCTGCAGACAGTGGAACTATTTTTTAAATACTTCATCTATTAAATGTCTTGACAGTTTAATTGTTAAAAAACAAACTGAAAGTAGAATACTCATAAATACAAAAAAAAGAAAAAGAAAAAGAAAAACTGTCTTTAACATAGTATAATGCTTATCAAGTTCAATTGTTTATTTTTTCAGTTTCTCCCGTTCACTGCATGTGTCAGACTGGTTAGTATTATTTGTCAGCATAACACACATCATTTCAATCAACTAATCCTCCCTACAATCTACTTCCTTCTATAAAGAGTAGGACACTCTCCCAAGTTTAGATATTGCACTTGGAACCCACACATACAAGGTCAAGTGACTAATATCTCTATTAGTTATGCAGGAAGGTTAGAGCACTGTACAGCACTTTTATACATGTTTTTATTAGCAATCACAATACACGATCTTAAAAGATGGAGAAGAGACACATGCATTGCACAGCTGGCATAAAACAAAACTTGACTAGACTGAAAGAGGAATATATTAAAGCTGTATGTACCTTGTTAAGAGTTCCACAGCAGCAGAACCATATCCAAGCTGCAACAAACCCAATAATAAAGATATAAATTATTAATGAGAATCAAGACAACCAAACATGATAAGATATGCAAAAATCAAAAAATTACCCTCATTGCACTGGGATGGGTGGCAATACGAACAATGCGAGCACCTGAAAGACTTGGGAAAACAGCATCTCGAAACTGCTCACAGAATTTCCATGGTATTTGATCTCCATGAGGTTGATAGCCATCACTTAAGCTTTTGATTGCAGATTTACGAGATATTTGACCTTCAAGAGAGATCTGTGATAAATGCAGATATACAAGGCTTTGCCATGAGAATTCAAACATTGTCAAAGTCTATACCCATTAATAAGGTCATTATATACACAGCTGATAACTGTAATGCTCATAACATTATATAAATAGTCATTTTTCTGATAAGTCTAAAACTTCCAATTCTCTAATATATTACTGCAGGAAGTCTGTAGCAACAACAACATCATCAGACCAATTGCAACTAGAAAGGTTTGCCAACTTATTCAAAAAAATTATGGGCAAAAAATGGTCTCAAAGAATAAACAATAAATCAGTAATAGCAGCAAGGGGTTCATACTATCAAAATTCTAAAACATCAACATACTTAGCAAAACAACTAAGCAAAATGAAGAACTTGAATGGCACAAATTATCCTTGAATATTAAGATAGACAACACAACAATAGAAAGAAATTTGTTAGAGTTTCAGATAACAAAGATGCAAACCTGGATAACGCACAAAATATCAGGAAGCTGATTTTTTGATTCATCAACAGGGCCTGTATTAAAATAAGTTACAAGAAGTCTATTCCAAGCTTGTATAGAAAAGTAAAAAATACCTAAAAGCAGAGCAAACATACCTAGTAACACAAATAAATGGTGAGCTGGAGCATCAGCCATTAGTTGTAGATCATTCGGGGAATTTTTATAGTGAGAAGAAACATATAGGGCCATCATCCGCTGCAAGTATAAGACATATTAGCATCCTTTTCACTTCAAAGTAATGTTAAGTGCATTTCAATTGTAAATTGCATCTGATCACCTGCAAAAATAATTCGCTATCTTTGTGATAAGAAAAAAGTGTATCCCGATTAACATAGTAGAGATCGCATTCACTGGGTGGAGGTAACCTAATTACAAATCGGTAAAACATAAAGGAAATCAGTCCAGAAATTAAAAAAAATGGAGGCAGTATTAACTCCCATATGAGAATAATAAAACAATCCAAACCTGCTGATACTGGGTACAGAATTTGTAACATCAAGGCAAAGTAAAGCATTAAGCCAGGATTCTATAGGATCAGCAGAAGCATATCTGATTGACTCACTAAGTTCAATCTTTTTAAAAAGACGACCTGCATTAAAAAGGCAATTGAGAAGTCAGCCAGTTGCTAGAGAACGCAAACTGCAATCACACATATCAAATACAACTGAATATTAACAAAAACTAGAAGCAAAACTGGCAGCTCTACATTCACATAGCACTCACATGCAGAATATTTGTTCATACAACTAATTATGTCGAGTAAAGCTCAGAAATACCAGAAAGGGAGCCCCCGGCGCCCTTAGACGTCTGGCTTTGCTCTTCCAATTGCTGCAGAAGTTTTAGGGATAAAGACCGACCAGTACCTTCATAGCTTTAAATGGGATAAAAAAACAATTGGAATCAAGTCAAATTCATATAGCACTGAACTAAAGACTGCATTGAACATGCTTAAAAGACAATTTTCAAGGATGCAAATTACTACATATTACAAACTAATCATACCCATTTACAGTTGATGAAAGGAAGACCAAGTAAGGACCAAACAAGGACTTTACAACAGGTAATGGTATAGCTGCTGCTTCATCAACAACAAGAAGCTCAACTTGGGAGAGCTTTTCATGCTCATGTGGCTGTATATACTGCAACGCCAGGGCAGAAAAAACAAAAAACAGGTTTATTAGAACTAAGCATGTGGAACTAGTCTCACATTCAACAATAAAATCTTGTGGTATATAAATATGGTAAAAATGATTAAATTCATCAATGTCTTTTCAACCTGAATTGTTTGTCTATGCTGCTTATAAATATTGATTCGCACAGTTGCTTTCTTAAACTCAGGATTCACACTCTTCACAACATCATAATCGATGTGTTCCTGAAAACAAAAGGTTAAAGCAGTAAGTTGAAAAGATATGAAACAAACAATAAAATATACTTATACAATAAATAATAGATATAACCAGGGAAACCATTGAAAAAGATATGGAGTAATGCAAATTATTTGTCAATAACATCTCTTCTTTAAAAGCTTAAAAAAAAAGGCAGGGTTGATATTTATATGAAGCTTAACATTTTCCAGACTTAGGTTTTAAAAAGAAAAAAAAAATACAATGAAGATATCGCAAAATAATTTGAACTTAATCACCCAAAAGCCAAGTGATAGCGAACTCAACCTACAAACTACAACTTCTTTGGACAGACCAGGGTACAAGAGTGGGTGCCCAACAGATTGCAAAAACATGTTCTTCGCAATAAACATTGTCAGAAAAACTAAAGCTGAATTATGATAATTGAGTAAAACTTCACATAAAACAATGTCAAATTTGGAAAAAGACGAGTCTCCTACTGGTATGCTTAATTTTGGAGCAAAGAAACAAACCATCTGTTCTAAGATTCTATGAATGTACTTGCAACAAACAAAGCTAAAAGCAGTTTAATTACAAATAGTCAGACAAGCATGAAAGGAATAAGAGTTGAGCACATATGCACACACAGAAGCTTGTGAACATGAACACAGATGAGTGGAGAGAGACTGTACCTTATATTCAATAGCATCAAACCCTTTGCACACAAATTCAAACAAGGTTTTTAAGTTCTCAGGACTAGGTGCCGTTACAAAAATATTCGAATACCTATTGGAATAAGTTGTCTCATTAGATTAAACAAATATCAACAAAAAATAAGAAAAAGGAAAACATCAATTAAGAACAAAAAAAATAGAAATGTAATTCAAGAACCTTACCCAGCAGCAACAGCACCAACAATTGCTAACCCAAGTGCAGCTGATTTCCCACGGCCACGAGCAGCAAGCAAAGCAACTGTGCTCCGCAGATTCTTGTCCAAAATTGCATCAAGAAACGTAATGACAGCTTTTCCCTACCCAAACATGAAAATATAACAATCCACCAAATAATCCACAAAAAATTTGTCCAATTAGTGTGCCACATGCCAAAAATAATAAAGTAGGTACATTCCAACCTGATCCAGTGTACAACACTTCTTTATCAAAGGACCAACAGGAAAATCCTCATTCAATTCTTCTTTTAAATTCTTCAGCTCCCGTTCAGCTTCTGACAGCCCTTCTGAGTCCTTAATTGCCAATCAGAGACAGAAGCAGGTTATAAGCATAGAAATGCCTTCACATTCCCCCATGAATTTGCCAACTTATGATGAAATGTGGTGGGAAAACAAAAGTATACATCAAAGATTTGCACTGCACTATGAAAAATGTTTGCACTTTCTAGAATGATGCTGCATAGTAGAAAACACTTGAAAACATTTCCACACAGAAAATTTACCCCACAACCTCTGAGAAGTTAGAGAAGCTGGAAAATTACCTCATTAACTGGAACTGGGTTTATTAATTTTATATGAGATGAAATTGGTAAGATATTTAGCTCATCATCCATGACCACACATGCTTTGCATGATGCAAGTGATAATAAAAAACGTTCATTGAAGCGCCCGGCAGCTTCAGAGTGGGACTCTGTACGGTACCGCTCATGAACATCCTGAATCAGCAAGCTTTCTATAAGAAATCGCTATGATAGTTTGAGAACAAATACAATTGAATATAAGAACCAGCAGGTTAACAAGTGTAAGCAATGTAGAGGAAAAAAATGACAGTATTGTCAATACAATTATCCAATGCTGCAGATTTCAGTACACTATCCAAAGGTAAGAGAACGAGTCAAATGGGACAAATCTGAATCTAGAACTTCAAGATACCAAGGTAGTTGAAGAAGAATTCTTTTCCAAATAAGAAGAACTTTAGATATTGAAATCATGATCATAAACTAAATTACCAATGAGCCAACCTAACTCATAGAAAGCTTTATCATTGAATGAAAGCAGAAATCCTTTACATACATTTCGACCAGTAAGAGGGTGACATCCTTCGCACCCCCCCCCCCCCCCCCCCCCCCCCGCCCCCCTTCAAACAACAAAAAAAAAAGGTAAAACACTGGTTCGTAGTCAAGTAATATCAATCCCAGATAAATCATTTAGCAAATTTAGAACTAGTAATCTCAAAGCACTGTAGAAATTAAAAATGACAGCAAATGAAACATGGTGTTATAAGCCAATTCCTACATTTTTCTTTTGACAACCATAAAAAATCAAAGCAGTTTAGCAGTAGGTGAAAATAACTCATACCATAACCATGGTGTAAAGACTGGTCAGTGAAGAAAGAGAACGGAGAAGCAATACAATTAATCCACCACCCTGCACTGTCTCTATTGTTCTGGCCAGAAGATTTGGGGTCAGAGCCTCAAAATCCTAACATCAAAGCAAAAGCAAACAATTTTAAGGAAATGTGGGACAGAAAAAATGTATCCAATTGAATCAAAACAAAATACAATAAAAAGGCTACCTGTAATATACACATTCCAAAAGTATTTCCAAGAATTCTCTCTGACTCCTTGTATAAGCAATATGTTAATCCTCCAGTTTCAACAAAAAGCGAAAAAGGATCAACTTTCTCAGGATCTAGCAACCCTCTCTGCATTAACTTTTTGATCTGTTTTGCACGTTTTTTCTTGTGACTGCATCATCATAATCACCACCATCATCACTTACATGCTTCAAATCCTCAAGAAAGTTCATTTAAAGTAGCACAACCATCAAATTAACATTCGTTGCAAACAAAAAATTTAAACAAATTATTCCATTTGATTGTTACTTCTATTACTTGTTGTTTACTTCCATAAACAATAAGCAAAAATTAAGCAGCAACAGTGTCTAACTAAAAGTAGGATACAATTATAAAAAAAAAAGAAAAATAAATAAATTCAAATAAGAAAGGAACCTGCTGAGTTCAAGTTTGTCCTTGTAGCACCATAAAACAGTCGGCCTGGATTTAATTACAGCCTTACTTAACATGTAGTGAAGATTCACAATCTGCAAAAATAATTTAAAACTTTGAAATTAGAAACGAAATCGCGCTCCGTTTGGTTCCTGAGGTACTTTACAAAGTCCTTTTAAAAAAAAAAAAAGCAAACACACAAGAGAGAAAAAGAAAGAGAAAAGAGAAGGAAAATGGAGGTGCCTGGTCGCGAGACTTGTCGCCGATGATGACGAACATGGAACGGTGGCGAGTTTTGAGGCCATTTTCAATGAGAGTTCTGATGCGTTCATCTACCTTCTTCCTCATTCTCTTTTCTTGCCTGGATTTTTTTTTTTTTTTGCCTCCTGGTCTTTTCTGCTCTTAGGGTTTATGAAGAGCAAGGTTTTGGGTGCGAGGGGCTTGGCAGTTTATCAATTTTTCAAAAATAATTTTTAGGGGTAAAATAGAAAATATAAAAGCATTACTATTTTTTTAGATAAAAAAGAAACTATAAAATAATTAATCATCCGATCTCATGGGATAAAATAATTAGTTTTATAGGATTGAATTATCGTACATTAAGAGGATGATTAATCTTTTTTGCAATCTAATCCTCCTTTTTAAGTGCACAAAATAAGATACTATGTCATCTATCGTCCTGTGCGCTAATGTAGGCAAAAGTTATGTAAATCCATCTATTCTTTGTTCCATGTAATACCTTCCCAACCTAATTGTTTTTTTTTTATTTTTTCCTTTTTTGTTTTTCTTTTATTTTCTTTTTTCCCTTCTTTTTTTTCTTTGTTTTTATTTTACTTTCCTTTCCTTTAAAAAAAGAAAGACAAGAAAACGGAAGATAAAAAAAATTTTGTTTATTTTTTAAGAAAAGAGAAAAAAAAGTCTACAATGTATTAAATTTGGTTTTGAGAATTTATCTTTCCAAAACTCAATTGATTCTTTTTATACACTTTTTTAGAGAGACAAAGGAAAATTAGGAGAAAAAAGAGAAAGAAATGTAAAAATAATTAGGATATGCAAAAAATAAATATAAGTATATAATTAGGAAATTTTGATTTTTTTCCTTTTACTTTCATTTTTTCTCTCTTTCCTTTACTTTTTCTTCCTTTCTTTTCCTTCTCTCATTTTTTTCTAATATAAAATAAATTATGATCATAACAACCTATAATAATTAGGCTGAGAAGTTCCATGGAACTGGAAGTGCCATGTAGCAGCCTAAAACCTCAATTTCTTTTCTTTTCTTTTATTTTTAAAAATTATAAAATGGAAAATTTTAAAAATTATCAGAAAAGCAAATAAAATGAGGTTTTTTTTTTAAAGTTTAATTTATAAAATCAAGGAAGGACTCGAAAGTATGGTATGGAATAAGTTGATCCTGCTGGACTGAACGTAAGGGGCCTCTGGTCTTTACTTGAGCGGACAACGAGCAATCTTTTCTAGTGTTACAGCCACTTCACTTCTTCCACTTCTGTATCTCCAAAATGTGTTCAATCAAAGCTTACTCTTTCATATCTCAAACAGAATTGCCCTTTCCCACTCCCAAATTTGCCAAACATAAACCCTGCAAAACCCTCACCCCACTATTCACCAATCCACTCCCTCTCCATAAATCAAACTCCCTGCCTTTCCGAACAACCGAACTTCACATTTCCCTCAACCCCACTTCAATTCTCCCAACCAAAACATCTTCTGTCTCTCCCAAGAATCAATTTTTCGAATCTTTATCAGAAAAAATTGTTGTTTTCCTCGTTGGGTCTTTCATTTTTATGGGGTGCTTCAATGCTCGACCATGTTTGGCTCTACCTGCTCAAACAACTACCAGTTCTAGAGTAAATTTAGAGGGAGAGAAGGAAATCCAGAAAGGGAAAAGTGAGGAAGAGGAGAGGTACGAGAAGGTTTTGGAGAAAGAGCCTGGAAATGTTGAAGCCTTGAAGGTGGTTTTGTATGGGAAGATGAGGAGAGGGAAGACTAAAGAAGCTGTGGAATGTGTGGAGAAGTTGATTGATATCGAGCCAAATGAGGTTGAATGGAGGCTGTTGCAGGCCCTTTGTTATGAGATGATGGGACAGCTCAGCAGGGCTAAAAGACTGTTCAAAGAAATATTGGAGGAGAGGCCTCTTTTGCTCAGAGCTTTGCATGTAAAGTTCTTAACTTGGCACTGTGATTTCAACTTATAGTTATTACATGGTTTCTATGTTAGTGCACTACCTGTGTTCCGTAGTTCTATTGGCATGTATTATTTAGAAGTCACCAAAATACAATATGTGGAGAAACATTTTACTTCAAGCAATTGATCTTATGGAGGCCTTGCGAAGTTTGAGTTATGTAGATGAGGTGAATTACTTTTCCAGACTATGTGATTGTCTGAGAAAGATGACCTGTGTCTAAAGTTATCTCAATTAGTTAAATATGTGCCAATACTATGCTTCTTAATAATATCCTTATCGTAGTTTTGTCTTAATGACAGGAAGCTTATATGTTTGGAGAATGAATTATTGAATTGAATATGTCATATGCCATCTGTGCACATTATGAAACTCGAGTTTCTCCAGCTTGAGCAGATATTTGATTTTTCTTGAATAATCCTAGTTCAGATCCACAATGCTAACCTCGCTGACACATTTCAAGGATTATTAATAATCTTAGAATATTGCCTGCTGATTGATGTTTGAAATTATGCATTTAAGAGTCAGTTGTCAGGAATTATCTATGGAAAAGGTGTCTGGTTTGACACCAGAACAAATTTATTGGTTACAGCAAAGGTAAGTTCTGAATTTCTGTTGGTTCTGTCAGTAACTGCTAGTATTCATTATTATGCGGAAGGATCATAACTTCCAAGTATTCTGAAAGCTGGAAAGTGTTTAATTCTGCTTATGCTCTTACTATCTCGTTAATGGTTTTGCATGGGTATTATAGTTTGAATCATCATCTAGGTAGGTGTGATATGATCTGAGTACCGTCCTTGTTTCTCAGAAAATGTCATTTCTTTATCTTTGAGGCATACTTTATTTGAAACTGAATCTAGGTTACTAGTCGCTATTCGATGCCACCTTCAAATACTGTTGCCTGTATTAGAAGATTACCCTTTCTGGCTGTCTACATGTAAGTCTTGCAACATTATGGGAGCATAATTTTCTATTCATGGATGCAGGAACTTTTGTTTGCTTCCTAATATTTTCAATAGTATGCATGGATTTAATTTTTTGTGTAATTACTAACTCTTGTTTGGGTAGTGTTTTTCCATTCATATGAAACAACAGCTAATGGGCTTTTGTTCCAATAGGAAGGATTTGCACTATTTCTTTCGTTCAAATCTTAGTATGAAAAGTCGGAAAGGAAAAAAGAACAAGAATTCTATTACTATTACTTACAAATCTACTGTTTTTACAGGGTCTGGCTATGGTGATGCACAAAAACCATGAAGGTCCAGCGGTCTTTGATAGGCTTAATGAAGCTCTAGAAGTTGCCCTGCGTGAAAAGAGGGTCACTGAGGAAAGAAACATAAGAATTTTAATTGGACAAATGCATGTTGTGAAGGTGACTTGTTAGTCTATCCTAGCTGCTCAAATTTGAGAGAACTCCCAGACTTTTAGTGTTGAAAATATCTCTTCTTGTTTTTTTCCCAGGGTGAGGGAAAGGGAAGCACTAGATTAATATTTGTTTATATTTCTAAACAGGCAGGGAAAAAAAACCTTGGAAAGTAAAATTGAATTTTAGCAAGACTTGGGAACAAAAGAAATTGTACTGTTTTATACAATGGCTCATTGCTTTTAAAGTTTTATTAAATCTCTCATCATCATTAACTTGTGAATACTTGAATGCCTTGCAGGGGGAATTGGAGGAGGGGCTGAAGATATTTCAAGATTTGATGAATGATAATCCTCGAGATTTTCGGCCATATCTTTGCCAGGTGAAGGTTTTTAGGTGTATCAAGTATTCTAGCTGCTGCTAACTAGTAGCAGGCATAAGGCCTCGAAGACTCTCCTTTGTTGTCCTTTAGGAAAAACTTTATGTAGGCATGACACTTTGTCTTGGACAAAAATCCTCATAAGCTGATTTTTTTTTTTAAATGGATCTTAAGCAGAGTCAAATGTAATATATACTACATTTTTATAGAACCACCACTAGTAAATGGCTAATTGTGGGAATATGTGGCAGGGAATTATCTATAGTTTACTTGACAAGAAGAAGGAAGCAGCTGAACAGTTCGAGATATATCAGAGTCTAGTACCTGAAGAATTTCCACAAAGATGTTTCCTTGATGATGTTGTATTGGCAGCAAAAACCAAATCTCACGAATGGCTCCAAAAGGAGTTTGAAGCTGAATTCTCATACAAGAAGCGAAGAGCGGCAAATGTAACTTAGGTGGTAGGTTTTCCTCCTCATAATTCTGGTGAACAGTTCTACAAACAGAAAGGAAGCATAGAATTTTGATAGCAATGTACAGAGTGGTTTGCATGCTGGTGTTCATCTGCATATGAATCCCAGGGGTTTGCAACTTTCAACCAATCCCATCTGGACTTTTGAACTAATCATGTGGAAATATGCAGTTTGATGTATTTACGGAATTTGATCTTCTTTTTCCATTTTTGTTGCCTACTTTTTAGTAGAAGGCCCATTGTTGTCCCCTCCAAATAATGTTAGCGGAGTTTTTGATTTTTTTCTTTAATATTTTTTATAGTATGTATAAAAGTTTATCCCTCGCTATCCTTTGTGGAGCAATAATAAAAATGTGGAAAGCAAAATTATCAAAACAATTTGTTAAAGTTTTAGATTATAACTTTATATATCATGGACGAGAATTCTAAAATAATTTCATATACATGTATTTGACATGTTACACATGTTATAATTATATTAATTTTGTTTTATTTTTCACAATTTAAATTTAATGAATATGTGAAAATTTTAGAGGATATACAATGACATTATTATAGAATTAAAAATATAAAATATTTTTGGTAAATTTATTTTTAGATTTTTTATTTAATCATCACTGGAAACACGCCACGTAGCGAACTGCCCTTCTACACAGTTGAAAAAGGCGGGTTCTATACTCGACTAGGCCACGAATGAATCAAATTTGGTCGCGTCAATTTCTACCATAGCAAGCAACTCTTAAGTCTCTTACTCTGAACTTTCCAAGTCATGAGCTTGTCTCTGGAGCATCCACCTCTACCCAAGCTAAAAACCGGCGCTCTAATCAACCGGCGATTCACCTCCATTCGAACCGGTTTACCTCCATCAAACCACCAGAAGAGAGCCTCGCGTTTTTCAGTTTACCCGACTTTAAGGTCAGGAGCTATTGTTAATGCGGTTTTAAAGACGAAGAAGGAGGAAAAAAGTGCGGTGACGGAGCACGCAGAGCCGCCGGTGAGGATAGTGGCTGTGGTTGGTGAAGGAAGCGTCAGCCCGTTGAAATCCGCCACGTGGGAGGAGGTTATGCTTCACACTGTAAGTGCTACTTTTTTTGTTTTTTAATTTCATATCTTCATAAAATTTCTATTTTTTTTTTTTAATTTTAAGCTCAGCTGGAAGGTCCATTTGGTAGATTATGTAATTTTGGTTAGTACTTTTTCTGTTTGCGGATTTGGACATAAAAGTTGAAAGCAAAGTGAATGATTTTACTTATATCAGTATATAACACAATTTTATTAACCTTAATGTCACATTTAGGTTTTTTCTTTTTTAATTTTTATCCGTCTTGATTTTTTTTTTTATCAATTTTTTAAGAAACCAAAAGTTAATAGTAAAAGAACAAGTAGCAAAAGTTACAATTAAGTGGAGGCCAAAAATGTCATCAATTTTTGTTATACTTAAATTTTATTTTTTTTATAATTGGAGGGGAGGAGGGATTCGTACCCTTTCTCTTTAGGTGAAAGATTATGCACCAACCAATGAATCAAATATTCAAATGCTTGTTATACTTAAATTAATTGTTAAGTATTGCATAATTTAATCCACTGTCAATGAACCACAGGTGATATCTCATCAAAAATTAACATCCATAAATAAAATTTTTAAAATTTGTTTATAACATGGCCAGTTGTAAGTTTGAACTAGGTATTGATATTGGATCGTATATAAGCTCTTTTATTGAGCTAATGGGAAATTTTGATAGGACTATTTTTGGTCTTGTATCTCTTTTCTTGATTTTTTGTGTTACTGAACAGGCCAAAAGACTGAAATGGGTTGAGGAAGGATATGAAATGGTTGTTTTCACTGACAATTTCCTTCAATCTAATGATCAAACAGCCCCGAATCTGCAAAAGGAATTGCTTTGTGCAGATATTTTGGTGGTTGTAGCTGTTACAAATCAAGAATCAGTGAAATGTATTCAGACCAATAGCAAAAACATCCCTAACATAATCTGCTTTGAATCCCATCTGAATTTAGTTAACAAATTAGGAGGCTCTTATGTCCACAGTGAAACAAAAGGGAGCATATTTGACAAAATAGTGGGAATCTCTCAGCTGAAGAAAACAAATGAGTCGGTGGAAGTTGTGCAAACTGTATCTGAGGCATGGTTACGACATAATTCTGATGATATAAGGTTCTGTCTGTTGGTTATTATCAATGCTTATATTCAGCCAGTCCCTATCTTGAAGAACTTGAGAGCAAAGGGCTTTTCTACCCTAAATTGCATGGTGAAGAATTGTGGACCTCAGGTATTGGATTGCCTTATGGATCCAAATTGTAGGAAAGCTCTCCAATGCTTGAATAAATGCAGCCCGGTAGATCAGGTCTGCAATTATCGATGTATTGCTTCATATGAAAGTCCAAAACTAGAAGCATTTTCTCTGTGTGTTCTTCAGAAAAATAATTGTCTTGATTTAGATGCAAAGATCCCTGAAAAGCCATATGTGCAACCTATGCTTAAGTTTCGAGAGAAGAACTTAAGCCATGAAATTGCCGAAGATATATTTGTCGGCTGGTTGGGGAGTTTGAATTGGAGTTGGCGAGTTGTGGCTGGGCAGAACCCAGCTTATGATCAATTTCCGTGCCAGTACCAGCTATTTTACAGGGGAAAGGCAAAGGGATCATTTTGGTATGAGCCAGTATTTCAGGTCAAAACTTTAGAGGGAGAAATGGTTTGGAGGAGGCGTAAATATAGGGTCAAGAGAGGAAAAGTTCCTGGGACATTTTACTTTAGTGTCTTGGATAATGGGGTTGTGTCAAATGAGTTTTGGACAATTGTGGATGTATCTGAAGATTTTAGTTGGGGTTTGTTTCATTACCATGGGGCAGCCCGAGTGGCAGGGCAGTCATATTCTGGTGCTGTGCTTGTTAGTCCAGATGGAGGATACCCAAAACAGACAGAGAGCAGTAGATTATCTTCCGCTTTGGAGAAATGTGGAATTAAGGAGTGGGAATTATATACAGTTGATAATTGTTCATGCAACGATCCTCCATTAGGAATTCCAGAAGGTTCAAGTTTACATGCTATGGTTGATGTAGAAGACCAGGGTTGGGCTTCTGTTTAAGGATGGCCGAATGTGTGAACATTGATGCTCAATTCTAATGGCCAATTGGATAGCTTTGCTAACTTGCAGATGCAGCATGAGGTGGATATATACAGGTAGTTTGCTGAATTTTCCCTTGGATGCGATCTTGCCCTGATCGGATGTGAGCGGATTTTTTGTTCGAAAATCGGGGTCAGATAGATTTAAAGTCGGCAACATTAACATTTACTATTGAGCGGCTTTGTCTATTAAAGTTGAGTATTTTTTTTAAAAAATTTATTAAAAATAATTTTAAAATAGTATCAAATAGTCGTTTTTCTAAAAATCCTATAATAGTTTTATTTTCAATGTATCAAATAATAATTTATCTTATCTTTCTAACACTTTTAAATGAGCTCTACTCCAATAGCACTTTTCATAAATGTTTAAGCTTATCAAACAAGTCATTAAGTATAATGATTAGAGCCTCTTAGATAAGAAAATATGAAAACAGCATGCTAAACTCAAACGAAAAAAATTAATGTGATTACAAAAAAATATATGCATATCTTTGGATAAGTATAAAGTATAAAAATTTTAAGCTTTGTAGTCCATATTGTATGTGAATAGAGAACCTAATAAAACCTAAATCTAACCAATAATTTCTTTTAAAAAAAGAGAGTAGAAGTTATGATACTTTCAAAAAATTTAAAAGGGTGATGAAAAATGAAAGAAAATTTCTCAATAGTTAATAAAAGAAAAAATTAAAAATAAAGATAAATACACAATTGATTTTGTGTGTAAAATATAACAGCGGAATATTTTCTTAATCGTATTTCTTTTACTAATATAAAAAGAAATTGCTTGACAAAGCAATTAGTGTCAAAATTCTTATTTGAATATTAGCCGAAGAGGTCATTTTTTACTTTTCAATTTAAGAAGTTAAAATCAAATATCTTAAATAACCTTAATTAAATTTTCCTAGTTGTGAAATTTTGTACGGGGAAAAGTATTGATCCAACATTTATTTTGCCATGAGTCACGAGCGAGCAATTTATTTATTTTGAATTTTATATGTATCAAAAGCATTTAAATTTTAATTTAATGATAAATATATATTTATTTATTTAAAAAATTAAAGATTAATTTTTTTTCAAAAATTAAAAAATTAAAAACTGGTTCGATTTCTCATCTTTCAATAACTACCAAAAAGCACCATTTGCGGAGCTACCTCGGCGGCTTGGCTATTGTCCACTAGTAGTTTACAAGCATCACTTGACTTCTTGGAAGGATACAGACGCCATAACTTCAAACTTTTTTAAGGCAAATTCTGACATTTTAACATGAAAACCAGTGAACGAATTTAATAATAAAAAAAAGGGCAAATAGGGCACTGCCCGAACATTCTACGTACCAAACTCTAGCGAATGATTTATAGTTGATTCTCATCTTACACCATTGTGAACAAGCTTACCAAGGAAACAAGGGCAGCAATTGCTCCATATGCCAAACTTAGCCTCTCTCCAGCACTCTCTATCTGAATTGGGAATTGGCAAGTCCCTTTTGATGGATCCTCATTTACAATCTTGCCCAATCCCTCGAAATTACAGGCTTCAACATCCTGGTCATTGGTTTGGTAGTACCTGTTAAAGGCATACGAGACCTTCAAATAATTGTCCCCAGGGGAACAAGATGACCCTTCCTGCAAGCATGTGCAATCGGCATGGCTGCATGCCAAGCCCATCTGGCTAGGCAAAGCTTGCTGGTTCATAGCATACTCATCGTAAACGCACCATTGCCTAGGCAGGTGTTGTACCCCTTTCGCAGCCACCAACGGCTTGTCATTTCCATTGCCAGAAAAGTCCATTGGAAATTTGGGTTTCCCATCAAAGGTAAAAATTCCCCAATGCCTTTCGAAATTTCCAGGTTGAACACTCTTCATGTCCTCATCAAACAAACTGAATATATAGACTTCGATTTTCCCAGGACGAAGTGGGGTTCCCTTATTAGTGGCTAATTTTTTGAAGAGACCATCATAAAACTTCTTAGCGTTATCTTTAGTTGCATAGTTGTTGCCATCTGTTGGCCATCCGACTTCCCCAACAATGATCTTCAAATCCGGTACCCCGACTTTTTTCAATGCCCAAACAAGAGTGTCATAATTTGCGTCAAAAACGTTGTCATACTGAACATTTTTGTCATTCAACGGGTGGCCTCCGTTAAAGAATGCAAAATCTCGAGGGAAGTTCTTGTCCTGGTAGAGACTAAGGAAAGGATATATGTTGACGACAAATGGGCATCCTTGTTCCTTGTAAAAATGCACAATTTGGGTCATGGGATCCTTTATGTCACTGCGGAAGGCTCCTTCGGATGGTTTGTTTGAACCCGATTCGTAAACATCAGCATTTAGAGGTACTGTTGCTTTGATTTTGTCTCCTATACCTGCATCATTTAGGGCCTTCTGAACGTTCTTCAATGCTGGGAAAGTGTATTTGGTAAATGAACCATGGTAGCTACTCAAGAATGGCTCATTCCCAACAGCCACGTACCTGTTAAAAGCACACCATTATTGGATCAGTTTTTTCTTTTTCTTTTTCTTTTTGTAGATTTTCATCTTTATGTTTTTGCCTTTTGGGACATGAGAGGTTTACCTTTATATTAATCTTGCAACGGGATATAAAGAAATAGATCGACAAAATGAAAATAAATTGATCAGGAACTATGTGTGTGTGTCTGTGTGTGTATATATATATATATATATATATTAACTTACTTGATATTGACACCCCCATCATGAAGATGTCTGGTGAGATTTTCTTTCACCCAATCCTTGGCAGCACCATGGTCATTAGCCATTGTTTTTAGCTGATCATTAGGAATCGCAAGCATAACCTCAATGCCAGTTCCAGCCAAGTAGCCTACCGCCCAAGGATCCGCATCGAAAAGCTTGACCTTTTTCATGCCATTGTCTTTGAGCAGACGAACCACAATGCTAGGATGCAACGGGTGCGACGACATCATTCCCCAATTCACACCAATGTTATCTGCAACAACGCCAGTCGTGACCAGGATCAAGGTACAGGCCCATAGGATGGCCATGGCTCGAGCCATGGTTCGAGCGCAGGACAGAATGGAAATTGAAATTTTTGAGCTTTGGCACGAATCCAACTGCTAGAAGTAAAATGTACGGAGGGGAAAACATAATTTTTGTAGTGGTTGATGTAGAAAGTATGGCAGTACGATAATTTAGACAGCGATAGGCGCTTTCTGGTAATGGTTTGTCGTACGAAACAGCTCCTTTTATTGTCTGATGACGCAGCCAGACAAGACACTCAAGGCGTTGGTTAGTAGCCTAACTGATTTTCTAATTTTAGTTTGTCTCGACAAAATTTTGAACAATAAAAATAATTCAAAATTTTGGAGTTTCTCTTAAAAGAAGCCGGAAATAAACTTTTACTGTTTCCAGATATATAAATTATGAAAAAAATATTAAAAGAATGAATAATACTCTTATGCATAATTTTTTTTCATATTATCTATAACTTAATATATAAGGAAGTTCCAAAAAAATTTTCTAATAATGTCATATGTCGATTTGGTTATTAAATACGTGGATGCATGAGAAGGTTCTTATGAAGTTTATTTTTGATGGATCGCATGGATTGAATGAGTTATTATAAACAGGTTGTTATGATATTTGGTTTTAAACGGATTGCATCATTGGTGACCTATATAAGTGGTGAGTCGTAATTAATAATAATATTTTTACTTTTTAACAATAAAATTATTGTCAATTAATATTATAAAAAAATTAAATTTATAATATAAGATAAGCAAAAGTCATATTTTTTTCTTAATATGTGTGAAAATAGGAGAAAAAAATAAAAATGGAAAAGTAATTACCTACATACACACTTTCATTAATTATTATAATTATTTAAAATATTAAGAAATTAAGATAAGAATTTTGGTTTTTAATTTGGAGGCCAAGGACCATAACCTAATATGCTTAAATATATACAAATTGCATCTTTATCTTATACATTAGTGTAAGAAATTTAAAAACTCCAAAAACAAATTTAATTGATCATATATATTCAATTAGTGATTATATAAAAAAGTCAATATTAAAATAAATGGTGATCAGTAATTTTAGATCATTATATGAAAATAAGTTATTATATATATATATATATATTTAGAAGCAATTTGTATGATTTCATTACTCAGAAAAATAGATGAAAACTACCCCCACAAGGTAGTGGGTCAGGTTGCACCAAGGGGACATTAGCTAACTTTGGCGACATTCCTACAAGAGAGATAAATAGAAGCCTACCAGGTTGTAGATGAGATCAACCTTAAAATCTACACAAATATGCACAGCTCCCTAGATGGCCAAAAACAATGGAGCAAATAATGGTCATTCCACCACAGCCAGGATGCATTTCCTATACTAACTCATGAGCTTAACCCTGTCTATATAACCAGCAACTGATCAGAATCCATCCTTGAGTTTTAGACACCCATGGCATCCCAAAGCAGCAGCCAAGCACACCAACTTTCCTCACTTCCTTGATCACGGATCCATTCCACCCTTCATTTCTATACAATTCCAGCTTTCATCAACCTATCCTTATACAACTTCCCTTTAGATGAAGGTATTAAGATTAGGTTTCAAAGTTCAAACCCAAAAATGCCCTGTACCTATCAAGCAGAGGTGGCAGATTCCTAAGCTTAACCAGTCCTTCGTTTGAGAACAGCACACCAACACCGGCCAAGAAAACATTTTTTGTCAGCACACATAACTCCACAGCAATCAGGTTCTCCTTGAGGTGCCAGCTCACCAGAAGACACCGGGGCAGTTGGAGCAAAGGCAATAAAGGCAGTTAACACGAGCCGAGACCGAGGGGGTCAAGGTCTTGTCAACAGTTCCCACAAGAAAAAGAGCGAGGTTTGATCCAACAATAACTAGTCACGCTGGGAAAAGTGGGCATAAGTGCATCCAAGCCCATGGCTTAAAATATTTCGGTTAATCTATTAATAATCAAATTAACCGAGTTAATTCAATTAATCGATTTATTAAGTTAATATAGAAATTTGATTAGTTTGATTAAAATTTATAGTGAATTCAATTAAGTCAGTTAACAATATTTTTTTAACTAAATTAACTTAATCAAATATTCACCTTATTTTATATATGTATGTAAATTATGCACAAGATATTACCTAGACCAATATCAGTGACATAAAATACAAGCAAATAACCTCCAACCACAAACAAAACCACAAGACAGCATCAAAAACACAAACTGCACCCAAGATAATATCCAAGATCGAAGCCTATAGCCACCAGACTCCTAAATAAGGATAATCCATATGATTTGTTCATCCTTCTCAATATGTTCGCTTCAGCAAGGACGATACTATCTCCTTTCTCGGCTGTCCTTCCTCTAATCCCATGACGTATTAGGATTTGGTGATGCCAGCATTACTTCCTGCACAAAAATATCAGTATACATCTTTCATGTATAGACTGTAATGATCTTTATCGTTAACGAGCACTCTCAAGCACTACCCACAAACAAGCTTAATCAACTCTTCTTTGGCTTTTCTCAAGCACCTCTCATGTACTAATTTAAAAGCTATTATGAAACTCTTATGAAAATTAATAACTTTTAAAATTGAGCTAAAGTTGTTTGATAAATTTTTTTTATAAGTATTTTTATATAAATTATAATTTTGGTTAAAATTATCTTAGAAGATATTTTTTTAAAAAAAGATATTATTGTAATTATTTTTAATAGATAAAGATATTTTTGAAACAAAAATAAAAATTTTTTTTGTATTTTTAAAAGAGGAGAAGAAAAAGCTCCTCCCATGAGCTTTTTTTGAAGCTTTTTTTAAAAAGTTTTACTCTTTAAAAAAAACTGTTTTTTTTAAGAGCTTTTCAAAATTTATATTTGGCATGACTTTTATTTTTAAGAGGTAAATAAGCTGAAAAAGCTTATCTACCTCTTAAAAGAAAAAACCAGGCCAAACATAAATTTTGAAAAGCTCTTAAAAGAAAAAGTAACTTTTTTTAAAAAAGTACAATTTTTAAAAAAAAAACTTCAAAAAAAACTCCTGTGAGGAGCTTTTTCTTCTTTTTTTTTTAAAAATACAAGAAAATTTTTTATTTTTGTTTTAAAAATATCCTTATCTATTAAAAATAATTACAATATTATCTTTTTTAAAAAAAAAATACCCTCTAAGATAACTTTAACTAAAATTATAATTTATATAAAAAAACTTATAAAAAAAATTTACCAAACAACTTTAGCTTAATTTTAAAAACTATTATTTTTCATAAGAGCTTCATAATAGCTTTTAATCTAGAAAAAAGCCAGGCTAAACAACCTCTTAATCAATTCTTCTTTGGCTTCTTTTCCATACAGCATTGCATTGTTGAAGTCGATACTTTCAAGCAAGGATCTCCTTGCTTTTATAATTTATGAACTAGTATCCTATTTCATTGATTTTCTGATGAAGTTCATCTGCTTTGCCAAAATTCTTTCAAGCACATTCTCTTAATCTTTTTGTATGGCAGCTATGGAAACTAACATTGATGACTCTCAAGGATCAGCAGTGCTTACGCACATTTATACCATCCCATCTGGTACTGAATTCGTATTTACTAGTAGTGTATGCATCTCAAACAGCACTCCCTTCGACCAACTTGTTGGGATTCTAGCAAAAATCTTGGTAAAAGCAAGTCTCAAAGTTGAAGTGATGGATAGCAAAAAGGGAAATGGATTGGAGTGATCAATAGCAAAAAGGGGAATGGATTGGCATGTTGGTATGCTAAACTTCTGCAGCAACAAAGATATTGCAGAACGAGCAAAAGTGAAAGCTGAAAGTAAAACAACGGCAACGATATTGGAGAACGAGCAAACGAGAAAGCTGAAAGAAAAGAACAGCAGAGATATTGCGGAACGAGCGAAAGAGAAAGTCAGAAAAAAAAATGAATTTTAATGGGCATGCATGGATTTTTTGAAGTATGCCGTTGACCTTCAATCCTTGCCACCATCGAAGTCACCTTGAAGTCATTTAATAAAATGCAGTGAAAAAACCCATTGACTCACGTCCATGGTCTTGCTAGGACCCAAGGGTTGTGTTTTTAATGCATTTTTTTTTTGTTTTGAAAATTTAGCTTCTTCAAATCAAAACAGAGGGAACCCTTGCACATGCAAGACAAAGTAGCCCGACTGAGGAGACTTCAGCCTTGGCACTTTCATCAGCAACCTGGCTTACCAAAATATTAGCAGTATCTATAAGAAATTCACAAACTATTGCCGCATTGACATCTGTACAATAGTTGATATTCACCAAATAGAATATAACCAGTGGTGCAGAACAAGTAAGAATAAGAAACAAAACCATCTGGCCTGTTTCCTTCTCTTGCTACTTCTTGCACCCTAGAAACGCACACTTTGTCTGATAGCCATAACATACCAGCTCCTCACCCTTCTGCACAACACAGCCCATCTGGAGGTGACTTTCAACCTCCATTCTCTTATAAACAGCAAGAGTGAACGCCACTCTCAGCCTACTCTTATCCAATAAATTTTACGCTACAAATCTAGGATAAGAACCCAAAATTTTCAAAATGGAAGTTTAAATTTTAGTAATAGTGTTTTATGAACATCTTTGCAATCACTATATTTTTTTTTTTGGAAAAGTGCAATCACCATATATTTCCTCTTTTTTTTTCCCTCAAATACAAAAACTCTCCTATATATTGAACTTAAATTTTCCCACATTTCAGAATTAAAAAAAAAAAAAAACCTTTTACATTTTCTCTTTTGAACATCAAATCTATAGCTATTTATGCAAGCAAACCAATGCAAATGCCAACAACAATTAGAAAAAGAAATCGGGGAGGAGAGGGAGAGGGATAGAAAGAGGATGAATCGCCAAAGTCGGACCCTGGTGAATCTGAATCTGACCCTGATGGTCCCGAAGCAGAGTTCAAATTCGGCGTCCCAGGGGGAGGTGTAGGTTGGTATTTTTCAATCATAATTGGAAACTGGCAAGTCCCATTGGTTGGATCCTGCTTGACAAGCTTGGCTAAACCCTGGAAATCACATACTCCTTCAGCCTGATCTTGCATTTGGTAGAACATGTTGAAAGCAATTGAGGCGTTCATATCAGTACCCATTCCGGAACATGAAGCTCCAGCTGCTAAGCTTGTGCAATCCGTATTATTGCAAGCATATTCAACCTTTTTGGCCAAATCCTCTTGGTTGTTAGTGTCAGAAATTGCATAACCATTTTTGAGAATGTTGAGGAATTTTCTTATTCATTCCATCATCGAAAAAGGCTACAAAGGTTTGTGTATATACAGTGTAAGAGAAAAGGACAAAATAGTCTAACTAATTTTTCTGTTAACTAACTTAACAGAAATTTAAAGCCTACTTAATTACATCTTTAGTGAAACGGTTCACCTTGAAGCTTTTTCTTTCTTCCTCAGCCTCTTTATTTATCCGGTGTGTTTTGGTTATTTATTCTTGACTATTTACAGTAACAGACCTCTGATGGCTTGTTGCTCTGCAGCCCTTATTCTTCTACTGACTTGAAATCAATTTCAAATAATCTTCATAGTTGACACTCCCCCTTAAAATGAAGTATGAATGTTGTGAATGTTCATCTTGCATAACAACCTCTGAAACTGTCTTGGTTGTAAGGCTTTTGTGAATGCATCAACAATCTGTAAGTCTGTTGGAATATAGACTAATTCAATCATCCCTTTAACAATCTTTTCACGGATGAAATGACAATCGATTTCTATGTGTTTTGTTCTTTCATGGAATACTGGATTCTTGCTAATGTGGATTAAAGATTGATTATCACAATAAAGTCTCACTGCATTACTGTGATCAACTCCAAAGTCTGCTAGCAAGCCTTTTATCCAAATGATTTCACAACATGTGGATGCCATAGCCCTATACTCTGCTTCAGTGGAACTTCAAGCTACCACTTGCTGTTTCTTGGATTTCTAGCTTACTAATGACTCTCCGATGAATATGCAGTAGCATGTGATGGACTTTCTGCTGCTAGGACAACCTGCCCAGTCACTATCACAGTATGTTGAAATCTTCAGAGTTTAGTCTGCTCTCATTAAGATTCCTTGACTCGGTGCCCCTTTTAGGTACTTCAATACTCTGTATGCTGCCATGTAATGATCATGTGCTGGCTTATCCATGAACTGTGCTAAAGCTTGTACTGCAAATGAAATGTCAAGTCTTGTGAAAGTCAAATAGAGAAGTTTCCCAACAAGTTGTCTATACCTTGTAGGGTCTGTTATCTCTTCTTCTTTGTTTGCCTTAGTCAACTTGCTATTGTAATCAATAGGTGTTGATGCAAGCTTAGCTCCAAGCAGACCATACTCTTCTAATAGGTCTAGAGTATACTTTCTTTGGCAAACTGAAATGCCTTGTGGTGATCGAGCCACTTCAAGTCTTAGGAAGTATTTCACAGTTCCTAAGTCCTTTAGCCTGAATTGTGAACTTAAATAATTCTTTATAGCTATTGCAACTTGATCAGAAGTACTTCCAATCAATATGTCATCAACATAGGTCAACAAAGCTATGAACTTACCATCATTTGTGTTCATGGTGAAAAGTGAATAATCTGAAGCTGATTGTTTGAAGCCAAACTGAATGATAGAAGATGTAAGCTTAGCATTCCATTATCTGGATGCTTGCTTCAAGCCATATAAAGACTTATGCAGTCTGCAGACTAGTTTTGAACCATTCGGATACTCCCCTTGAACTGCATAACCCTCAGGGAGATCCATATATACTTCCTCATCTAAGTCTCCATGTAGGAAAGCATTGTTTACATCCAGCTGTGACAGTAACCAACTGTTTGCTGCTGCCAAGGCAAGGAAAACTCTAACTGTTGACTGTTTGACCACTGGACTGAAGGTTTCTTGGTATTCAAAACCAGCTACCTGGCTATAACCTTTGGCAACAAGTCTTGCCTTAAATCTCTCCACATCTCCCTTAGCATTCAACTTAGTTTTGTATACCCACTTGCAACCAACAGAATGACAATTAGGTGGTAATGGTACTATGCTCCAAGTACCATTGTCTTCTAGAGCTTACAATTCAGCTGTTATTGCATCTCTCCAATATGAATGAGTCATAGCTTGATGGTAAGTTTTAGGCTCTTGGATATTTGACAATGAAATGGTAAAAGCCTTGTGATTAGGTGATAGATTGTGATGAGAAACAAATTTGGTTATAAGATGTGAAGTGACAACACTTGTATGTGATGGTAAATCAACTTGGTATGCTTTTAGGTACTTTGGTAGGTTTCTTGATCTTGTACTTTTCCTTGTTGGTTGATTTTGATTGATATCATGGTTTGTTGTTACTGGACTAGTACTGTCTGTAGTAAGCAGACTACTAACAGAAGGTGAATTACATGATATCTCATTGGAATGTGATGTAGTGGGCTGTTCAAAAGATTGTGAAGATGCATCAGGACGTGGTTCAACTTGGTCTTGGTCATGGGATTGAAAATTTGTATAATCAGGGTCAATAATATCAAAAGGAGTGGCATGCATACCAGGTGTTTGATCAAATGTAAATTCTTGTCTGGTATGTTTTAAAGATTGAAATGGGAAGATATCTTCATGAAAAATAATATCCCTGGATACTAGAACCCTTTGTGCCTCAAGATCATATACCTTGTACCCCTTAACATGATTTGGATATCCTATAAAAATACATCTATTATCCTTGCTGTCAAATTTCTTCCTATGCTGTGTTTGTGTGGATACAAAACACAAACAACCAAATACCTTGAAGTGATCAAATGAAGGAAGTTTGTTGAATAACATCTCATACGGTGACTTATTTTGGAAGACCCTAGTTGGCACCCTATTTATAATGTGAGTAGTTGTTAAGACTACCTCACCCCAAAAGCTTAATGGAATGCTAGACTGGTGTACTAGAGCCCTGGGAATAGCTAGAATGTGTTGATGTTTTCTCTCCACAACACCATTCTGCTGTGGTGTCCCAGTGTAGGATAGCTAATGTACAATACCAGTTTCATTGTAAAACTGAATGAGTTTAAATTCTTGACCATTGTCTGTCCTCAGACATTTTATAAAACTGTTAAACTGTTTTTGAATCAAGTTGTTAAAAGCTGGTATGATGATTCCAACTTCAGACTTGTTTTTCATTAGATACACCCATGTAAAACGTGTGAAATCATCCACAATAATCAAAAAATACTTATGGCCATTAAGAGTTGAAACTTCATATAGACCCCATATGTCCATATGTACTAACTCAAAGGCTGTTTTTGTACTTTGAGTGTGGATTGGAAATGACAGTTTCTTCTACTTTGCTACAGGACAAATTTCACACAACAAGTCATTTGAACAATTAATCTCTTGAAAATTCTTGTGCAGTACATTAATCCTTTCTATTGGGGCATGTCCCAACCTGAAATGCCATAAATCAAAGTCTTTGTATTTTGACTTTAATGAATCAACAGAAGAAACAAATGAATTCTTAAGAAGTTTATGAAAAGAGAATTGAGACAAATCCTGTTCAACTTGGCTATCCTGCATCAAGTACAATCTTGAAGATGCTCTAGCTACCCCAGTCACTGTCCATGATTAAAGGTCCTAGATAATACAATATGCATCAGTGAAAAGGAGACATGTTTTCCTTGACTTGGTTAACTTTTCTATTGACATCAGATTGAAGTTGAAACTAGGAACACATAATACATTTTTAAGTACTAATAGAGGGGTTACTCTAACAGTTCCTATGTGAGAAATAAGTGCCTTCCCATTATTTGGTAATTAAACAAAGTAGTCACTAACTGGTTCAGCTGAGACAAATCTGTTTAGTGAGCAACAGATATGGTCAGTAGCACCAGAGTCCATGATCCAGGTATTTTGTTTAAACATGGGATTATTAATGTGTCTAAAACTAGGTGGCATGTTATTTTGATTATTGAAACACTGATGATTTGAGATAGTACCTGCAAAAACTGAATTGACCAAGGATGGCTTGTTTTGTGAAAAAGTCTTACCATCAGAACATGTGATCCCATTCTCATTTAAGAGTTCAATCAGCCTACTAACTTGCTGTTTGATGACTGATAATTGGGACATAGTTCCATTCCCAACTGAATCTTCTTCCTGTTCTAGCTGCACAACTGCAAATTCATCCTTATTTGTACTAGTAACATTGTTTGCTACTGATTTCCCTCTCTTGGAGATTGTCTTGGACTTAGTGAACTTAAAATCTTCAGGAAACCCCACCAGTCTATAGTATTTTTCCTTGAGATGGCCTTTTTTCCCACAATGTGAGCTAATCAGGTCTTTCTTGAATCTTTTCTTTCCATCACTGGCAGTTAACATTGCTGAGGATTCTAAGATAGGTTGAGTTTGAAACAGCAAGTTCCTTTGAGCTTCTTCTCTCAATATAAGGCTGTACACTTTGTCAAGGGATGGTGTAGGATCCATGAGTATAATTTGAGATCTAATAAGTGAAAAAGAGTCATTCAAGCCATTAAGAAATCGAAAAACCATGTCCTTCTGATACTGATCAGAGTATTTCCTGAAGCATTCTGGACTACATTTTCCACAAACATAATGAGGCAAAGGCTTGTAATTCCTCAATTTTTCCCAAATACCTTTAAGTTCAATAAAATAAGAATGAACAGAACATGTTCCTTGGGTTACATTACCTAATGTATACTGTAGATTGCATACCCTGGTGTCATCAAGTTGTGCAAAGCTCTGCTTCAAAGTATTTCAAATATCCACAGCAAAATCCATGTAAAAAATAGTCGATGCTATTGGAGGTGTGATAGAGTCAAGCAACGAGGCTACAATGAGATTGTTGCAACGTATCCAAAAAGGATATAAAAGATCGGTTGGTTGAGGTTTAAGGTTAGTTCCATTTATGAAACCCATTTTGTTTCTGATTGAGAGAGCCAAAAGGAAGGATCTACTCCAGGCTACATAATTTGTGGAAGTGAGCTTAGGGTTCATGATGACTGAGCTAGGATCGTCAGTATGGTGAAGGAAGTAAGGAGATTGGGGATCTCCAGTAGGTGAAGTTTGAGATATGGTTTGTGATCCTTGAAAACTTGACTCAGTTGATTCGGACATGATTTTAGAAACCAAATATAGATATCAGCTAACAATGGATTCAATGAACAAGGTTGAGAAATGACAAATGATCTAATGATACTGATGAAAGATTACTTTGCTGGTGATAAGGAGCTATCGTTCAGGAAATGAAGAGATTCATTTTTCCAAGAACCATCTGTTCTGATACCATATCAAAAATTGCATAACCGTTTTTGACAATGTTGAGGAATTTTTTGATTCATTCCATCATCGAAAAAGGCTACAAAGATCTGTGTATATACAGTGTAAGAGAAAATGACAAAATAGTCTAACTAATTTTTCTGTTAACTAACTTAACAGAAATTTAAGGCCTAATCAATTACATCTTTAGTGAAACGGTGCACCTTGAAGCTTTTTCTTTCTTCCTAAGCCTCTTTATTTATCTAGTGCATTTTGGTTTCTTGACTATTTACAGCAGCAGACGTCTGATGGCTTGTTGCTCTGCAGCCCTTATTCTTCTGCTGACTTGAGATCAATTTCAAATAATCTTCATAGTTGACAGCTAGCGTCCTTGTTATGCACGCACACTACCTAGCCAACTATGGGACACCTTTTGCACCCACAAGCTACTTGTTCTCTCCTTTCCCTGAAATATCCATTGGAAACTTGGGTTGTCCATCGAAGCTGAAAATTCCCCAATACCTCTCTTACATACCTGGATCAATATTCTTAAAATCCTCATCCAACAAACAAAACATAAACACATCAGGGTTCTTGTTTGGTCGACGTGGAGTTCCTTCGTTGCTAACCATTTTATTTATCAGACCATTCTAGAATCTCTGAGCATTTTGTCGTGTGGCGTAAAAATCGCCATCCGTTGGCCATCCAACTTCCCCAACAATGACCGGTACGTCCGGGGCTTTGGCCTTTTGCAATGCCACAACAATAATGTCGATGCTTGCATCAAAAACATTATGGTATTCAAGACCATTGTAGTCAACCGTGATCTGGTTATCAAAGAATGCATATTGTCTGGGGAAGTTGGGATCCTGGTAGAGATCAAAGAAAAGGTAGATGTTGATGATAAAAGGTGAATCATTTTCTTGGAGAAATTCTCATATTTGCCCCATGACATCTGCTATATCGTCTCGAAATATACCATCTGATGGTTTGTACGAAGCCGTCACTTAAACATCACCATTAAGGGCCTTTGATACTTTGATTTGTTTTCCAACACCAGCCTCATTCAGTGCCTTGCGAATGTTTTTCATTGCTGGGAATGTAGAGTTGGTAAACGAACCATCGTAATTTGTCAAGATCGGTTCATTCCCTACAGCCACGTACCTGTAAATTAGTAGAAAACATTCAACATCTAGATTAACAAGATTAACACTTAAATTTTTTTCTTTGGTTGCTTGATTTACACCCTTGCTTCTTATTTTTAGATACCATTTCAATATCATACACGTTTGATATATTTATTTTTAGTTCAATTCTTGGTGACATCTTTTTCAGTTATACTTTTAATCTTATATACATGAATATTCCTGTGTTTTTTTTTTTTTATCTTCTCAAATATCTTGCGTATTAAACACTCTTAATACTCAAAATGTTCTTTGAAGCGAACCTGGTTTTGAAAACTTATGAATGGTGGGTTTTTATGTTTTATAGGACTGGTTGATAGGCTAAGGACTTTGGTGATGTCAAGTCTACCGGGTTAAGGTTTCTGTTTTTGTTGCTAGTTTGTTTTTGTATAAGCTAGGAAAATGATTGCATGCTGCCAAGGGCTTATTATTGTGCAACGATACACTTGTAAGTGTTTAGTTTTCTTGCCTACACCAGTCATTTCATGTCACTAAAAGTTTTCTGTCAAACAGGTTAAAGAATAAAGACTTATCATGGCCTAATTGGTAGTGGATGAATAAATAAATGCTTCTTTTTTTTGAAAAAAATGAATGCATCAAATAAAAATTATAATAAGAAGTTGAACGAGCAGATAGATTAAAAAAAAGGAAAAAGCAAAAGTAGAACCGATCCTTAGAAACTATATGGTTATCAACTTACCTAATATTTACACCCCTTTACCAAGATATGCAGTGACATTTTGTTTGACCCAAGCTTGGGCTGTACTGTATTGCTTTGACAAATTTTGCAAAAAACAATTCGGAATCCCCAGCATGACCTCCATGTCAGTTCCGGCCAGGGCATTCAGAGGATATGGATCAGCATCGAAAAGCTAAACCTTTTTGATACCATTGTCTTTTATCATATTAACAACAATTTTGGGACCCAAAGGGTGCGATGCAATCGTGCCCCAATTGACGCCAAGGTCTTGTGCCACAACACTAGCAGGGAGCAATATCAATGTACAGGCCCATAGGAGGACCATGGCTGGAGCCATTGTTAGACCTTTGGAATCCAATTCAAGGGAATTTTGGCCGGTCTAGTCAGAAAAGAATGAGCAAGGAAATACTGGGAACACCTCTTCCTCTTTTTCTTTTTCGTCTGTACCAAGTTGAGGAAAAAGAAAATTGAGATTTGTAAAGGTTCTAAATTGCTACTTCGATGTAGAATTCATGGCTGTACGATAAAACAGTGAAAGTGACAAGCTTCACTTGGTAATCTTTTGCTGTAGGAACTTGTCATACAAAAAACTTCTAGCTTTCCTTTAGTAGCCCTAACTTTTTTTTTTAATATTAGTTTGTGTACAAATGTTAAGCAATAAGAAAATTAAAGTACAAATTACAAAAAGTCTGCAGTCTAGTAAATTACGATAGTAAATTTAAATCGATATTTACGTAATTTATTATTTAATTATATATAAAATATGCTTTTAAAAAATAAATATTATTATGTCATATTAATTAATAGATTCATAGTTTTCATTAATTTGACAGAATTGTTATAATAAACTGGAAATGCATGCATGAACTGTTATTAAATCTCGAAAAAATAAAAACAAAAAAAAAAAGAAAAGAAGAAAAGGTTTGACGTCATACATGACCAGTTGCATATACCGTCCATAGAACCAGTTGATGCGTGCATATTATTAGCTAATGAATTTGTGCTAAATGGAACTAATTAACTATAATGGCCGGCAAGAATTTTTATATATAATATTACAATAAGTAACTTAATTTCTACTTCATTAACAACTTAGAAAAAGACTTAATAATTATTAAATTTTCATAAGAGAACATACTGGTGCCCTGTAACATGACACAATTATTTAATCTTGACATGAGCAAGACATGTCTTTTAGACAATTTACATAATATAATACAATTAACACGTATAAACATAATTAATTTATTTAAACACAACAAGATTCATTTACATGAATATAATCAACCTATATAAACATGAAAAATAAGTTAATTTAAGTATTGTAATTATTAATAATTCAATTAATGAGTTTAAATGAATTGGATAAACTGATTAAAGTGAATTTTTTTTTGAAAAGCAATGTGAATTAACATATAAATATGAATAATTAAACTAGTATAAATGTGTCATATTAGTTAGGCATTTGTCAAACAGTATAAAACACAATATTTTTAACTAAAATTTATAAATATATTAAAATTTTAATGGTATCGATTGACTTTCATTAAAATTATTAAGAAGAATTTTCTGATTTGTAAATAAAAATTCTAATTGCATTGAATGAGTTTCATTAAAAAACATTTTTTAATTTTAATAGTATTGAATAATTTATAAAATTTCAATAATATATAATTGAAACATTAATAATTTTTTGTATATAATTGTCTTTTATGTGTATACAGCTAACTTTATACTTTAAAAATATTTATATTTTATATATCATTATTTTAAGAATAAACAAAAATAATTACACGTGAAAATAAATACTAATTCAAATAAAAATACTTGTCAATCATTTTCTTTCAAAATAAATTCACCAGAAGATGAAAATTTTACCGTTACGGGTTAGGCCCAATGGCCCACATTACAAAATGGGCTCAGCTGTTGACTTTGGGCCATTGCTACTACTGTTGTTACAACATAAAAATAACCGAACCGTGCAAGATTCTTGTTCTATCTCTTTTCTTGTACACTGCCAAAATTACCAGAATTGCCACTTTCCCAAAGAGGGTACTGTCTCCTCTTTTCTATCTCTCAATTTTATTTGCCTCCTTTTTTCTTACTGCACATTTTCCTCATCAAGATGAGTTGAAAGTATTGAAATGAAACAACCCATTTGCCTTTTCTTTGTTTTTTCCTGTTTTCAAGGATTGAAATTATGGTATTATTTCAGAATTCAGAGTGTTTAATTGTTCCACACGTTGTGTTTTTAATCTTTCAGGCAATTCTTCTTCAGTGAAAGTATAGTGGAAAGTTGAAAAGTGTTTGGTTTGGTCCTCTAGACATGGGTCCGTTGACACTGGCTATTGACACCAAGAGCTCTTCTATTGACTCTTCAGGTAATTGACCAACTTTCAACATTTAGTTATTCTTTGTTTGACATACATTGGTTTATTGCATATTTCAATTTTCTGGCGTTAATTGCCTTTTTTTTTTCCTCGTGGGCTGTTATTGGTACAATCAGTTTTGTTGAGTGTTTAGACAGAGTTAGCTAGGAGGAATCCATGGATTAACTTTAATGGCATTGCTCTGTTGTCGCTGTTGTTGTAGTTGTATTTAGTATTCACGCGGTGCATGCAACCAAATTGTTCTTAACATGTTGGGTTAAGCAATATGGAACTCGGTAGTTCTTTTATTCTTGATTCTCAAGCAATGATCCTATTTTTATTTCCAGCAAAAGAGAAGCTGGTACCAATGAACTCTTGGTATTAAGAATAATGCAGAATTTGTTGAGATACATTTAGAATGGGTATTTACAATTTGACTGAATCTTGAACTTTTGCATTTCTCCACATGTCTGCAGGAATTACCTTTTTCTTTTAATTATCAATTTATAACAAGAAAAGAAAATGCAACTGGACACTATTGTTTCTTGAACTAAGGATGGTTTTTTGGTTTGGACTTTTTTTTATGTTACCTCAACATTTTCTCCCATCTTTTTGTTTTACCTGTTTTTTATTGTTTGAACAGTTGATATGGTTTTGCAGATGTATCCAATAGGAAGATCCAAAACTTACAGCTGGAAACAAGAAAGTGCTTTGCATCAGTCAGCATGGAAGAGGAAAAACCTTTCAATTTCCTACGTATTCTCTTTGGTATGTGTAATAATAATTGAAGAAGTGTCAATGGAAAAAACAGACTACCATTGAAATTGGATAGAGAGATTAGTCATGTGAAACAAAAAAAAACTGTCAGAACTTTTTTTTTAAGTGAAAGCAATTGCAAAAACAGGTCTGTTGCATGAGCCTTTACAACTTTTGTGCATATGTCCAGTCTGGAAATAATGAATCTGTCCCTTTAGAGAATAATAATTCTCTAGAACGAGGGTTGTGAATAATAAATTTTCTTGTTTGTTTCTTTAGACATAAGAGAACCATAGATCCAGCAGTAATTTTTTTTCTTTGCAGAAATTGCCTTCACTATATATCAGTATGGCTAGTTTGGTAAACTCTGATGATATATTCATGTATTCTGACGTGTTCTTAAAATTTGCAGAGGGTATCATAGCAGGAGGTACAGCTGGTGTTGTGGTTGAAACAGCTCTATACCCAATTGATACGATAAAGACACGGCTGCAGGCAGGTTAATCTTGAGTACTTATAATACATTTCAAAATGGAGGTTAAGGATTTCCTTTTTTCCTGATGTTTAGTCCAAGTCTTTGGCTTGATCTTTACACAATAATTTTTGTTGGAGTAAAGGACACTGGAGAGGAAGCAAAACGGAGAGAGGAAAATGGAAATGGAAGGCATAACAAAATCAACTTCTTGTTTTTAGTTGTTTGGTTGAATGCAATGAAGGGAATGGATTGGGATAAAATTAACTCACTTTAGTGTCTGACTCTTTTCTCCCCGCTTCTTCCATTAATGAACAGATTAAATTTTCTGAGTACAGAAATATGTAAATCCCTTTGGTTTCCTTCCAACAAAAAATGGAAATGGTTCTAGCCCTTACTGTTGTACTTCCAGTTCCTTTGCCCTTCCTACTGGAAAAAGTGTTAGGTTAAGAGATTATCCTATATCATTTTGCATTTATACACACCTGTTTATCCCCATATTTCTCTGCCTATCTTTTATTTGTATGTATGGAGATAGGCTAGACAATTGCTACTGTTTATTGTTCCTGTGGAATGAATAACATTTGGTCCAAGAGCAAAATCTGTGTGTAAATAAATTAATGTGTCAGTAATTATGAGATTGAAATGCTTCTTATTGTAAAATTACGGAAAATAGACAAGGAGCTCAAGGAGCGTATATCAAGTGCTTGTTTTGGCATTAACTTTAACTTTCCGCTCAAAAATTTTTGAAGTTTACCTTCTTTTCCTCTAGGCAGCTCGTGGTGGAGGTAAAATAGTTTTGAAGGGGCTTTATTCTGGATTGGCTGGGAATCTTGCTGGTGTCCTACCGTAAGTGCTTTAATTGCACAACTTTCTTGTTTCTCTAGCATTAGTGTATGTGAAAATTGTTCTATAATTCGCTAGTCATATTTACTAGAGAAGGCGTATTGTAATTATTATTCCTGAATAGCATGTAGAAATTACAATTGAGATGTGAAAATCAGTTCACTGATTCTATTTGAACATTATTTTTTCCCTTTTTAGTTTTAAAATAAATAATTTAAATTTATAATAAGAAATTAGTTTGCGACCTTTTAATGCATTAGACTGCAAGTAAATAACAAATAAAGCAGTCCTAGCAGAAAGTTTTCAAGGTAACAAACTTGGCATGCCTCTGATATTGCCATTTGTCTTCTTTCATGGGGATAATCATAAACATGCTCAATCTGCGGAAGACATAATAATCTCTCTCTCTCTCTCTCTCTCTCTCTCTCTCTCTCTAAATTCTAAAGGTATTGGCTGGCAGTTACACCATCAAATCAGTCCTAGAAATATTTAATACCATTAATTCTGCATTTCTTAATCAACTTCATTCTTCTTTTTGTACAGTACTCTGATAGCTAGCTTCTTAACTGCCTTATAAAGTGAAACAAAATAGTCTCTTTAGTTAGTCTAATCTGGGAACAGTTAAGAGTAAGGCTTAAAATGAAAGTGGCCAGATGTTTCTTTCAGCACAATATTTGTTTTCATTTTTGGTTATTGTGATTAACCTTTCAGAGTGATTGGAAGAAGAAAATAAAATTATACTAGTAATCATTTGTGTTTTCAAGAACATGTAGGAGGCTGCAATGTTAATGGATAGTTTCGAAAACAATTTTGGTACGGAGATGAATTTATTACTTATTTTTTAGCACCTTTTCTTTTCAATTTCTTTTGCTGCATGAAATGAGGGATAAATGTTCGTAGTTCTTTCTTCTGGGTTCCAATTGACTGGTAATAACGTTTCTATGCACAGGGCTTCTGCCTTATTTGTTGGTGTCTATGAACCTACAAAACAGAAACTATTGAAGCTCTTCCCTGAAAACCTTAGTGCTTTTGCTCACTTGGTGAGAGATTCTTCTATTTATTCTTTATTGGCAGATATATATTTCATGATCAAGCACATTAGATACTAGTTCATCCCTGTAACAATTTACATCTACTATTGAATAAACCTTCCTCCATTACTTGAAACATCCAGTTAACCTAATGATTTGGTTGAATAACTTCCTTTATTTCTCACCCCAAGTCCAACTAGCTTTTGACTGATGGTTTGGCTGTACTATGCTGTTTGTGACTTTATAAAGGTTTTTGAATCTTACACAGACTGCTGGGGCCGTAGGAGGAATTGCTGCTTCACTTATTCGTGTTCCAACTGAGGTAGTTATTTTTGTTCATGCATTTTCATATTCAAACCTGACTTATCAGTCCTATCCTATTGCATTTTGTTTTTCTTAACAACTCAGGTTGTAAAGCAAAGGATGCAGACTGGGCAGTTTACTTCTGCTTCTGATGCTGTTCGTCTTATTGCATCAAAGGAGGGATTTAAGGGTCTTTATGCGGTATGAGATGCCCTCACTTTTCCCTCTCTCCTACCATCATGAATGTGCAAATCCACCCTGCATCTTTTTTAATGTTACTCTGGATTGTCAAATTTAGGCATGTAATCTGTGTTTCTGTCTTGGATAGAGGTTAAGAAGGTTCTTTTTATGAGGATCAGCCTGTTTGTATTTTACCACTGAGAATCCTTAAGCTATTGCAAGCTGTGAATTATTTTGGACATTACCTAACCCATATTTTTGAAGTGTAGGGTTATGGATCTTTTTTATTACGAGATTTTCCATTTGATGCCATTCAATTCTGCATCTACGAGCAACTCAGGATTGGTTATAAGGCAGCGGTAAGCTCTCCTCCATGTGATCTTTTCTCTTGTTGGTAGTATGGCGCACTAATTAATGGATTTGCCTGTTATTTTAATTACTTGATTATTTTTGCCCTCTCTTCTCCACATGTTGCATTCTATGGTACTCAAAAGCTACTTGATATGATATGTTTTAATGCCCTTTGTTTCTATGGTACATGAGTTCCTTTTCTGCATGAAAGAGTGTCAGCAAAGAAAACTCCTAAGACACATTACGAGAGTCATCTTGAACCTGCAATTTGTTGAAACCCTGAGGAATGAACTTTGAAGTGTGTGTATGGTTTTGTGTAAAATGCAATTTGTTGAAACCCTGACGAATGAACTCTGAAGTGTGTGTGTATGGTTTTGTGTTTAAGTTGGCCCACATCTACAATAAATTGTAGTTAAAATTAGACTAAGCTACGGGCATTGACCCAATAATTTATAAACTGCAAGGTTTAATAAATGGAGGTTGGGTGTTTAGGCAAAAACATTTTCATAAAAGTTGTTAGCAAAAGGGAAACACTAGGAGGAATACGGTAGTAGAAGGTACCAATAATACTACAAGTGAAGCTCAGGGGAGGTTTTTAAGGTTGTTTGGCTATGTAAAATGCTGGCCTATGGATTCACAAGTAAAGAATAGTATTTTTTATGAGTTGAAGAAAAAAATTGACAGAAGGCAGACCAATTACATGGCTCAAAACTTATAAAATTATTTTTCCTTTGAAACACTAGATGGGAAAGAATTAGAAATAATTTTGGCAACTGACTACTTTGCTATCTACATATTTGACAGTATGACAAGAACTGTTCTTGTCATGCATGCAGTATTGTTCTCTATATACACATGGGATAAACATACTTGTAATTGCATTATTGATAACTTTACCAGTATTTTCCCCTTTTTTTGCAGGCTCGGCGTGATTTAAATGATCCTGAGAATGCTATTATTGGTGCTTTTGCTGGTATTATGACATCCTTGTAAAATACAAGTTTACTACCCATTACCCTGATATTTGAATGAAATGTCCTGAAAACTATCACCTTTTTTGTAGGTGCATTAACAGGAGCAATAACAACTCCTCTTGATGTTATCAAGACAAGGTTAATGGTTCAGGTATAGAACTCTTCTTCAGGATCATTATCTACCGTTCTGTTTTGTAATTATCAGGGCATTATAAGATTCAATTTTTCATGTTTGGGTTTCATAGGGATCGGGAAACCAGTATAAGGGGATCTTTGATTGTGTTCAAACAATTGTTAGGGAGGAAGGGCCTCCTGCTCTTCTTAAGGTAGAGTCTCCTGAAGAATTTACATCAGACCCAATGCAAATATTGACACTGCAGGGAGAACTTTATACATCTACTTTTCTACTGCAGGGCATTGGACCAAGAGTCCTGTGGATTGGTATCGGCGGTTCAATCTTTTTTGGCATTCTTGAAAGCACAAAACGGTTCCTTGCACAGACGCGTCCGCCACCCAGTCAGCACTCAAAACATGATTAACATTTATTGACTTGGTGAAATAACTGCTTAGAGACCACATCTAAGGTTTTCTTCATTAAGTTCATATTTCTCTGTTTTAACATTTTTTACAGTTCAATATCAACATTAAAAGGGAAATATTTTGGAGAGAATAACAAGTTTAGATAGAGCTATCTATATATGCTTTCTACTGCAAGAAGCAGGATATCAACAACAAAGTAGGAAGCTGCTTTTATTTTACCAGGGGGCTTGAATTAGACCCATCCATCTGGCTCGAAACAAAAGAAGTAATGCTCTTTTTTTAATAGAAATTAGCTCCACAATTTTGGGGACAAAAGTGCAATTGATAGAAATAAAAGACAAGGTAACAATTTGTATTAAGAAACTGTAAGCAACAATCATGGAGCAAAAATGGTAAGTGAAAAAGAAAAAGGGGAGGAAAGAGTTGGCAAATGAACTATATATAGGAAAAAGAATGAACAAACTGTACATTTCTTACAAAAATGATATGGACCCTTGACCCTTGATATTCATCGAATGGCATCTACAACCTACCTGCCCTAATTTGTTAACTCAAACAGATTTTTCCAAACAAATAAAATGGAACAAATGAACCAAACCATCATACAGCATTTTGATTGCAATGGAAACCCCCAATCTAAATCTAAAAAACACTCTTCAATCACTTTTTTGTTCCGCATCCTAGGTCTGAGTTTTGTCCAATCAATGTTTATATAACAAAAAGATCATCTCAAGCTCCGTAGCTAACCAACAACTTCCATATCTTGCCATATCACAAGTTCTTCAGTGATGACTGTAAAGTAGCAATACTAGGAAACTATCCTTGGATTCATGAGCATCATCATCATCCTATCAATCAAGTCTTACCCATCGGAATAATCATCAGCCAGCCTCTTCCAAAATCATACTCTCGCTAACAACCATGTTTTTTACATTAATGGGAGGTAAGCCCCGCCATGCCCTTTCCTCAAAACAAGTGGCGCTGCAGTGTCAGGGACCCTATCCAAGGCCTTCATGCAGGCATCCACCACATCAGCGAACCCAGTAGCAGTGGTAGCCAGCTGCAACTGTAACCTCAAATCCCTAGTCCTCTTCAACAAGCATCTAAATGATCTCCCAAGGTATTTGGCCCATTCTGCGGGCAACCCTCCACCAGTGAGCCAAACTGAGAATTGGGACTGATCACCTCTGGCTGCTACCTCAGCCCTATAGAATCTTGCCAGTTCAATAAGCATAGATGGCTGAAGAGGAAGCACAGCCACAAATTCAGCCACAAACTCTTCTGTCAGTTCTGGATTGAGCATCTGATTCCAAAGTACTAGGGCCCATTCTGTCGGTTGATTAAGACCATAGGCTTCTGCAACTATTAGAGCCTCTTGGAAACGCGATTGCTCAACTAGCGCTCGCCTAGCATTTGTTTCAGATAGGTTGAGCCACTTAGAATCTGGCATTCGTATTTGAAGAGAGACAAGGGAAGCCTGGGCGCAAGCCCTGCGTGTTTTATTGCCAGCATCAATTGAAGAGTGCACTTCAGCAGCTTCAATGAAATAGCGCATTGATTCCAGGAGATCTTCATTCTGGTCTCTGTCATAACGTTGAAACCACTGCAAGGAAGCTTGCCCTGCTCGTGACTCCAGCAGAGCAGCTGTTTCATGCTTCATGTCAAAGTGGTTATAAACCTGCAAAGAAGAAAAGCATAACAGAAAGGAAACTGATGATTGACCCAAAACTGTTTTAAGTATATGAACATGGCAACATGAGATAAATATATTTCACAAAAGCCTAGATGAGGTCTGCAAAATATCTTTAACTAAAAGAACTGCATATTTTCCTATTGCCAAACAGCATGGAACTCCTTGAATCCTCTATTACATGTATAATTTCCTAGACCAGCTTCCAAGAGGAATCAAATGACAACATATAAAATGGCCATCAACGTAATTCGAAGCCAGTATATTGCCCAATTAATAAATATAATAAATATGATGGCCTAAATAGACCAGTCCAAAGGCTAGGCTACCTGCACAGGCCTGCAAGCCAGGCCAGCTTCAGGCTGGGCTTGGGCTAAGATTTTCCATTTTATTATTTTGTAAAATGAATAATATATTCTTATTTAAATTCAATTAACACAATATAATTAAAAATGTTAAAATACCAATCTAAAACATTTTTTTATCATTTTATTTAATACTAGGATGATACTCGTAGCTACGCTACGGAAAATGTTAAAAGAAATATAAATTATATTGTGTTAGATTTCAATTTGATATTTTTAAAAGATAAATTGTTTATAGAGAAAAAAATAAATTGATTTTAATTACAAAATTAAATAAATAGAGAGGGATTCTAATTGAATGACACTTGTCATTCAATTAGATACTCAATTGAAATTCAATTAGACACTCAATTGAAAGAAATTGAAAAATCAAATTATGCTATTTTTATATATAGTAGAGAAAAAGATAAATTGATTTTAATTACAAAATTAAATATATAGGGAGAGATTCTAATTGAATGACACTTGTCATTCAATTAGACATTCAATTGGAATTCAATTAGACACTCAATTGAAAGAAATTGAGAAATCAAATTATGCTACTTTTATATATTGTATTAGATTTCAATTTGGTATTTTTAAAAGATAAATTGTTTATAGAGAAAAAAATAAATTGATTTTAATTACAAAATTAAATATATAGGGAGAGATTCTAATTGAATGACACTTGTCATTCAATTAGATACTCAATTGGAATTCAATTAGACACTCAATTGAAAGAAATTGAGAAATCAAATTATGCTACTTTTATATATTGTATTAGATTTCAATTTGGTATTTTTAAAAGATAAATTGTTTATAGAGAAAAAAATAAATTGATTTTAATTACAAAATTAAATATATAGGGAGAGATTCTAATTGAATGACACTTGTCATTCAATTAGATACTCAATTAGAATTCAATTAGACACTCAATTGAAAGAAATTGAGAAATCAAATTATGCTATTTTTATATATAATAGAGAAAAAGATAAATTGATTTTAATTACAAAATTAAATATATAAGGAGGGATTCTAATTGAATGACACTTGTCATTCAATTAGACATTCAATTGGAATTCAATTAGACAGAAATTGAGAAATCAAATTATGCTACTTTTATATATTGTATTAGATTTCAATTTGGTATTTTTAAAAGATAAATTGTTTATAGAGAAAAAAATAAATTGATTTTAATTACAAAATTAAATATATAGGGAGAGATTCTAATTGAATGACACTTGTCATTCAATTAGATACTCAATTAGAATTCAATTAGACACTCAATTGAAAGAAATTGAGAAATCAAATTATGCTATTTTTATATATAATAGAGAAAAAGATAAATTGATTTTAATTACAAAATTAAATATATAGGGAGGGATTCTAATTGAATGACACTTGTCATTCAATTAGACATTCAATTGGAATTCAATTAGACACTCAAAATTATGCTACTTTTATATATAGTAGATATAATAAAAGTTTAAGTCCATAAGCAAGCCTGAGCGTAGCTCCTAAGGAGGGGCCTGCGCGGCCCTGCCCATGGACACCTCTGGGCCTAAATACTATGCTATAGTTAGTAGTACAGCCCTAGTCTTGTAAAGAAACCAACCTTAGTTAGTCTTATATGATGTATATTTATAAACTCAAAACAGCTTTTTCAAACAGATGATATTGATTGGCTAAAAAAACAGATGAGATTGAAGCCAAACATGCAAACACTAACCATAGCAAATGCATCCAGGTCGTAAGGGTTAAAATGCTTCAATGATGTCAGAACAGCCATTCGAAATCCTCTGACAGCCTCAGCAGTGCCTGTGTTTGTGTCTGCAGCAGTGGAATACTTCTGAAGAAGTAGATCCAATTGACCATTTTCTATGAGAATGCCAAGAATGAAATTAAGAGCATGGAAATTTCCAACTCCAGTTATCAAGCGAGCCAAACATGCAAAATCACCCTCAGAAACATAAGCTTCAACCCTGGTTGCAGCAAGGTCTACAAGAACATCAACTCCATCAAGGCATGCTGATGATTTGTAGAAATGGTGGGAAAGAATAAGAAGCTCAACCTGAGAACATAATTTTCCAGTGAATGAAAGGCTCATGCATCAAAAACACAACCCCTCTAGAGCAACAAATAAAACAAAAAATTTTGCCTTGAAAATCTCATACTTTATTGAAATATCAAGTTAGAAAGCAAAAAATGGCACAAGTGATACAACTAAAGAAGATATAATAGAATGAGAGTTATTGATCATACTACAACCAAAAGAACAGAGCCTTTTCTCACTAGATTCTCAAATACCTAATTACATCTATATTAAGGATTGACTTTCAAAATATGACTTCTGTGGGATAATGATGGCAACCAAAACATCAATACTACACCGGTTATAGTTTCACAAATTTCTTAACAAAGTTTCTACATATGACACACATTCATATATTCTTAAAAAGCCTGATATTTTTAATCCTCACAAAATGATACTCAATTATTTTTATAATAAGATACTACCTCACAGGCATGCGGTATTTCTTGTCCGGTAATCACTAAACGCATCAATGCATGGCCAATTTCTGGTTCAGAAGGACACAGTTCAGCCCACTTCAAGAAATCTGAAAATCTCCACAATAGAGGAGCCGGGCCTTCTTCTTTCTGAGAATCCATATATCCCCCACGATGAGCAGCCAATAAACCCTAAAGCATACTGAATATGTGAGGTCAACAGGTTGCATAGAAATACAAACAAAGTTATCCCCAACTAACACACAAATATACATTTCTCACGCTGATTTTAGGTGCAGTGCAAATATGTGGATGACAACAGAACCATATATTTAGGTGCAGTTCATAGATATAAATGACAACAGAAACATAAAGACTTCTCACCCAACTAAAATCCAGATACTGAAAGCAATATAAGCATCAAAACTCAAGTGATCATTTTAAGTACACCCAAGAAATCACCTTTAGAAAGGATTCTGCAAGAATTTGAGCAATTCTAGCAGCTGGCATAACATGAGTTTGCACAAGGAGATTTGCTTCTTCAAAAGATTCTTGTGCTTTAAGAGAGAGTAGCTGTAGCAATTCAACAGGCTGCTTGCCAAATGCCTCCAAAAATGAAAGACCCAAGACTTTTGCAGCTTTGACAACCGCTATTATTCTCTTACATAACCCACGTCCACTACCTTCAGTGAAAACAGTTGCTAAAGTCTCCAAGACCTTTGAAATTCAGAATATAGGAGTCAGATAGGAATATCAGAACAACAACTAAACAGGAAAGTTAAGGAAGAACCACAAGTAACCCATGAATGAGGAAAACTCTGGTTGAACTTTAACTGCTCAAAACCTAGATCAACTGATACAGATCTTGGAGATATGAGAAACTACAGAGATAACAAGTACCTGCAGTGGGTAGATGAGATGCTGATCAGTTGGTATATTGTATGACTGAATAACAGAGAGAAATTCCTCATCAAGCTTTGCTATTGGTCTTTCGCTGGTAGGAGTGGACATTGCAGCAAGTTTCAAAGCGGTATCCACTAGTATGAATTCAGAAGGCATCTGTCCTGGAGACAGCTTCTGTTGGAGTTGTTTGGCAGCCGTTATTTGTCCAAACTCCAGTAAGGATAGAACAGCCCTTTCAAGTTCTGCAGGTCCAACCCTCTCCTCCCACTTAGGAGAAGATATTTCAATGCTAAAGCTTTCATCTTGCAAATGGAAGTCATTTCTAAGGTTGGGAGGATTGGAACTATCTTCAGGCTCGAGGCCCTTTTCCACTGTGTCCACCAGTGGCCTTCTTGATGGCAAATAGCCTTTGGCCCTCCGTTTTGTCTTTGAACTCCCAATTGTCACAGGAGAAGAGCTGGAGTCTAATGCTTGATTTCTGTGGTGTACTTCCTTTGCATCATATTTCTCTACACTTCTACTATTCATTAAATTAATATGATTGTCCATCTTTGTTATTATGATAGCAGTTCTATCAACAATGTTGGAACTATTCCCCGTGACAGGGTTCCGGCTAGAACTTGTTAAACTGATCTCTCCTTCACTTTTCACTTGAGCTTCAGATTCCACAGCCAAAAGCCATACTCTAGTCTCAATTTCTCGCAGAAGATGTAAAGGATAAACTCTGATAAATTTAGCACAGAGGTTAGAAAGAAACCTGAATACCTGGATGCAAAGAAGCAATTCAATTTGGATAAATCACTTACGGTTTGGACTGGGTTATCATCCCACTTAACCACTGAAGAGAAAGCAGCAACATTTCATGAAGCTCACTTGCTGGAAGATCTTTCTCCACTGCTTCTGCATGCTTGAGGAAAAACAACCCTGCCTGCAAGCCAACAGCAAGATTGCATTGAGAATAAATGAGCAAGCTGCCAAAAACAAGATTCTGGCTGACATCCGTCACATGTATGATGAAAGCATACCTGCAAAGCAGGGTAGGAATATCTGATGAATAGCGTCTGGCAGTGATCCCATAAAGCAACTCTCTCTTCAGGGACATCCCAAAGGAATTCTTTCCATTCAGATACCATGGATTCAGCCTAAAGGGCAAAGAAAACTGACAGTCAGAAGTTCAAGAGGCTAACACTAGAAAAGAACATTCATTGCAGAAGGTATGTAGCATATCAGAACTCAAAATAAATCGCAATAGACCACATGCATCAAGAAAAATAAACTTCCTCCAGACATGGCCTCATTTGGAACTCAACTTCACAATCATGTGTTGAGCATACCTGGATTATTACAACATTGTGATGTAATAATCCTTACTTGTGGGACAACTCTATATTAGGTTTACTCCTAGAGCCTGAAAGATTCTCCATCAAAGTTCTCATCACCCTCCTATCGATGGGGATTCAATTTTCACTAAAATATCTGATATCCATGAATATGATCTACTAAGTCTAGGCAATGTGATAAAATATCCTCAATTTACACACTTGCACATTTTGTCTTTTTGTCAAAGCACCTATAACTCCATATAAAAACACTCTATTATACTCTACCTAAGTCTGGAACATAACATCAAAGCACGACACACTCTACAAATCTCAGGTTTTCAAACATAGTTTGACGACCATGAATCAGTCCATACATATGTGGGTGCCTATATGCGTCTGTCTATCTTAGTTTGCTCCTTTAATATATCCATGACCATTTCCACCACTCTTTCCTTTTCTGTTCTTGAAAGCTAGTAAACAACCTAACCCTCTTCAAATGTCCTACAAGGGGCAATCTTGAAATCAGATCACGAAAGCACTCTTCACAAACACTGATTATGCCATCACCAATTCCAAGGGAAAAACTACCATTTTTTTTTCTCTTCTCATCTAAATCTAAACAATTGAAATCTTGAAAACATAGTGTGTCACAATTGTTTTTTTCTTCCCAAAAGTAGGTCCAATAATGCTAAACAGAGTAAATAGATGATCACAGGAAAAGGGATGAGGGTATATAACAACACAAAGTTCCAATGAATGCAGAAAGGATCTTCAAGTGCAAAATAAGGCTACAAAGACAAGCAAAGAGAATAGGCTCAACATCAAAACATTTTTTCAAACTTCATGCTGTAAGGATAAGGCTGCAACGAATCCAGTTGCCAAAAGAATTAAATGACCCCTCACAACATAAGCACCCCAAATAGAATTGATTTTAATTTCCACGTGAAACATGTAAGTGGGAAACCATGAAAGCCCCTAAAATTTTACTTTAAGTTTCTAACAAATGATTATTAAACTAATTTTTAGAGTCAACAACATACTGCAAAAAAAAAGAATCAACAAACTGGTGATCATGCGAATGTCATTCTTCTGAACCCAAATTAGCTATTTTCTGACAATTTAAATACTAGATAAATAATCTGGCTCAAATAGGCAAATGCAAAATCTAATAACGTCAGTAATTTGCTTTGTGCCACAAGAAGGAATACAGTGATAATGTACCTGAGTTTCAGTAGCGTGGTGAACTGTAGATTTCCAAGGTCCACCACATGCCTCCAACTGCCTAGCCCAGTTGCGTGCTTGCTCCCACTGCCTGTTCTCTTCTAGTGCTGTTAGAAGGGAAGAATCATCTAGAGTCTCATTCCCAAGGTGCAGACCATCATTTTTACGCAAAGAAGGCTCTGCTAGATTAATTTTCCAATAAAGTCGTCGATAGTAAGCTGCCGCAGAGCCTCCATCTCCAAAGTCAGCAGCAGCAAGAAGTTGCAGTAAGCACCTTTTTTCGTAAGGAGATGGACAAGTTGAAAGTGTGGCATCAGCAGCTTTTATAGCAGTGGAACTAATCCATGATATTCCAATCTGGCATTCTCTCCCAATATTTGTCTGTAAATGACTTGGTTCTTCCTTAATTCTCGCAGAAAACGAACCAAGATGTGCTGAACCTTCAGACAGACGCATTTGTGAAAATGCCTGAAGAAAAAAAGAACAGACGGAAGGGGATAGTGGAGTGAGAATAGAATCAGATTTTATCTAACGTGATACTTTCAATCCTCAACCTTATTTCAAAGCCAAACCCAGAATCAAATCATAATTGTTAAAAGACTTTATAGCACTGCGTGTCAGCAGTTGAAACACGTTAATGCACTATATTTCAACAAAGGAATGCATGGAAAATAAGATCACTATATTTAACAAAAAAAATGTCTTTCCTAATTTGTTTCCAAGAGCATAATTCACCAGCTCTGGTCACAGCTTATGACACACAACTCAACCCAGCCCAACTCGACTCAACTGAGTCTTAATCCCTAAACAGTTTAGGAATCAGCTACATGAACCTGTTTTCTCCACACCACCCTGTTTAGTAGCACATCCTCTAAAAGATCCACAGAGGCCAAACCCTTCCTATCACCTTAATCTATGGGATTTTTGGTCTACCTCTACTCTCTTGATTCTTTCTACATAAAATACAGCATCCACATTTTTTACTTCATATCCAAAGTATATATAATCAATCTAACAAAATTACTCAAGTTCAGGTCTTTAAGAAAATATTGCTTTCATGGGACATTTTGTGTTGAACATATTAAGTTATGATAATGTATTAAATTACAAGAAGGAAACCCTGAAAAATATATATATATATAGATATAGATATAGATATAGATATAGATGTGTATGTGTGTGTGTATTTTGTTTGAGATATCATCATTGAAGTTTTCTAAAGCACTTCAAATTTCATTTTCCAATTACTTTAGGGTAAGCCACAAAGTGTCTATGTTTGGCAGCCAAACAACAAATAGAAGTGGCAAACATAGAAACAGCAGTCGGTGACTGAAGACTTTCAGGACACCTCTACCACTGGTTGGTGATAACAACCTCACAAGGCTTCTTCCAAATTGACAGCAGTTCTCTCCCGCTTAAAAAGTAGCAAAGAAGAATAAAAAATCTAGAATTTAGTTTAGCTCACAAACCTGAAGAGCCCGGATAAATGGAAGTAAAGAACATGAAGGGAGGAACATTTCAAATGCCCTTAGTAAAGGCAGAAACAGGCGTTGTTCACAAAGCACTGCAACCATCTTGGTCAGAGAAGCTGGACCTTCATTAAGATCACTTGAAACATTAATCTGTTCACCAAGTTCAACATTTCTATCTTCCCCAGCAATACTGCCCTCATCAGAAAATATTCTTGTTGTACTATCGGATGTCTCAGACAAGGAAGTCCTAGATATGGATTCCAAAAGCCGCCTACGTTTGGGACTCTGCCGATTGTAATGAAATGAAAGGGCTCTGCTGCCAGCTGGCAAGGAATTGGTAGCTTCTACAGCTGCTGCAACATTATCTGCTATCTGAGAAGCTATGTCATTCACCTTGATGGATTTAGTTTCCCTGTATGACTATATCCAATCAGATCTGAGACTCATAATGACAAATATGATTATATTCATGAAGAAAAATGCAAAATCTTAGAAAGAAGGATACTTGACTCATGGGACAGAATGCAGTGACACAGCAAAGTAGCAAAATGAAAAGATCATAGAAGTAAAATTTCATCTTGAGTTGTTTGGAATAACCTGGCTGCAGTTATTTCCAGCCAAACTGTTAAGCAGGACAGTGGAGACACATCTGGAAAGCACGATGCAATCATGGCCAAAATAGACCAGGAAAAGTCCTTTGCTTTTAGCAATAAGGACTCTCCAGGGTTTTTCTGCTTCTCGCAATCGGCTAAAACTCTAAAGAGTTCAACGGGGATATATACATTTTCCTCTGTAAAGGGACTTTCACTCCTTTTCTCAGAAGAATCCAAGTATGATTGGGAGCTAGCCTTTTTTCTTGATTGTATGCTTTTCAAAACTGTCAGGATATGAATTTTAAGACGAGGATCACTGAATTCCTTTGATGCCTGAAACATGGAAAGAAAGTAACGGGATATAAAATGGTCCGAATTTTTTAATAACATAGTATAATACCATCAAGCATTAAACTAGGAAGATTAACTTAAAATTCAAAAATAAGTTTAAAATATTGAGCTTACAACTTGGAACACTGTGTCAAATGAATACCCTCCTATCTGAGCTTCACTCAAAAATCCAACCTTTAAGAAGACAGGGACACCATAAGTTTGGAGTCAAAGAAAAATTTCCAATGATCAAAAAATTAATTAAAAATAATGGACACATACCCAGTCATTGTCTCTTGCTAATACAGCAAGATATTTTGTACTCAAGGGAAGCTGATGCATCTGACAGAAGACAGTGACTAAACTCCAGTACTGGCTTGCAGCTTTTTGTTGAGATCTCAATTCAGTGCCGTCACCATTACCAGTCAACAGCCAAGATCCACATGTCTTTCCCTCCACCAACAGTGGAAGACTAGCCTTCTCTAAATGCTGTAGGACAAGCACAAGAGCTCGTGAAGGCTGTTTACTAGAAACTGAGATTAGAGATCCTTTTTGCTTAGAATTCCTTAAATTATCCCCGTGCATACATTCATCAGCAAGTGCTCGAGCTAGAGACTCCATAACATTGTCATCATGTGATGCAGGATGAAATGCAGAACCCTTAGGGGAAAGTTGCATAAACTTCTCCTTATTTTCAATGGATTTGTAAAAGAAAGATATCCTTCTCAATGCAGCTACATCTACTCGAAGCATGCTGGCTGATAAACCACAAAGCTCCAAAAGAAAAACACTTGATGCCACCAATACAGTGTCTTCAAAATGGGTAACGGCAAAGGGCATGACCTGAAAATTCAAGAGCAATGAGTATCATCACAACATCATTATCCAAAGTTGTCCGAGCTCAGTTTTCTTCTTGGTAATTCTGTAGTAGCATATGAAAATAAACTAAGCCAGCCCAAATTAATGCATTTTTTCCTAGTCAATCTCCATTTCAATCATAAACATATTATAATCTAAATAATATGATAACCAAGCTTACAGATGAAAGGAGAGACTCTTCACTCTCAGATATAGGTGCAAGAAGTGTTTGGACATCTGATTGAACATTTATCTGCGCAGAAGCACTGGATCTCCCGTCTCTTTTCAACTTTTCAACTCTTGAACTAAGAAGATGATTAAAAGCTGCAAGTGCACGTCCACGATGCAAGTGATGTTCAAGCCCAAGTCCAGTGTCCTAAAGTGAAAATAAGCAATAGAGCTACTGAGAAAACAATGGTTATGGTTAAACCATATAGATAATACCAGAAACGATATCAATTGAAGCAAACCCTAAACTAACAGTAGCATAAACCCAAATAAAAGTAACAGATGCCAAACAAAAGAAGTAAGGAATGATAATATTTCCAACAAGAAACTGAAATATACTCTTCATTCAATTGCAAACAAGGAGAAAGTAGAAAAGAGGTTGAACAAATGATGTCTCATGCAGGAGCAACAATGCCATTAAGATTAATGAGCTTCTAATAAAAATAAAGCAAAAACATAGGAGAAGGCCTTGATGAAATCAGATTTATTTAATAAAATAAATGCTCCCAGTGCCTTGAGACAAATTACAATGATGCAGCCATCAGTGCTTAACCTAAGTTATATTGCATCAGATAGAATACAAACCTAGTTACCTAAAGGAAACAAATAGGGATTCCTAGATTCAGTGTACTACACTTTATTATTATTATTATTATTTTTTTTTTTAATTGGAAGAAGATAGAGGGAAGGACAGAGAATTTACTGGCATATAATTCAAAAGTACAGGATACTTTCAACATAAAAAAATAAGTCCAATATTCCCCCTAATTATCTGTTAAAGTGATTCAAGCAAGAACTTCCATTTGTACGCTATACATGAAATTTTAACTCAGATTTCAACCCATTATCCTATCACAGTACAAATGGAAATTCTAAACCAGATATTAATACATCATCCTTACTGAAAAAATGCACGCAATAGGGGGAAGTAAATAAAGTTCTTTCCCTCTCGGATGATTATTATCCATAAGGTATAATATCAACTAATTATCCAGGGAGAATAAGGACAAACCTCAAGTGAAGAGTGATAAAGTTCCTCTTCAACATGTTTCTGGATGGTAGCTTCCCAGGAGATAGCATTAATCTCAGTTTGTTCGTCAGAATTTATGTAAAAATCAATGTCTCTATCCAACAAAGATTCTCCAGTAGGAAGACCCGAAAGCGTTTGCCATCCAAGGGGACCCTGCAACATTGCACAAACTACATGATATAAAAGTAAAATGCCAAAAAGCAAGTGAATAGATTAAATCTGTCAAAGGTAACATTAAATGGCATTTCCTCGAATTTATGTAAGCATGATAAAGCCAAAGCAACAAAGTTTGCCTAGCTACCTACCATATTAACTACATTTGATTAAATGGTAAAATTGAGAAAAGAAAAGAGACCTGCACATAAAGCTGGATCAACCGCCGTACAGCCTTAGGAAACCAGCAAGGCAGCATCTGTAGTAGTGAAGTATCACGTCCGGTAGAGAAAAAGATGTCGTCACGCCAATTTAGGTAATCTGCTAAAGCTGCATTCCCAAACCAAAAGGCAAGAATATTGTGCCTAAAATTAAGGCATGATTTTTAATGGGCATGAATAAAAAAGAAAAAGAAAGGCAAAATACTAACCATTTTTTGCTCTGGTACTGAAGTAACTGAAAGTTGTATCTTGTCCAAATCCAGATACAAGTGTGCGCCACAATGTAGGATAGTGCTGCAATGTAGGTCTCAAATTTTCTAATGTGCATTGAGCTGTGGAGCTATTATGCCTGTTAATGCTCCCACTACTTAAGCAATTCTGGATTGGAGCAGAAGCATACATTAGAGTCGCTAATGCTGCCATTTCCCCACCTCCTTCCGCAATATCATCAATAGTACGAATTACTTCATCTACTTCATGACCACGGAGGTTTCCACCATGAACTAAATTATCTGAAATTATTGAACGAGCATTTGCAAAAGATGCATCATATTCATGCCCTTTAATCCGCGATACGAGCAACCATCTTGCCCAATGACAATCTCCCTGAACAGATGCATCATGTAAAACAGAAAAGATATGTAAGAACATAAAAATAATTTATCATGTAGAACTGAACAGTCTATTAGCGACATTTGTAAACAAGCTCGCAATATCAGAAAGCTTTAAAACAATCCACATATAAACACATGACATGTTTCACATTGGTGAAGTATGAAAGAAAATCACGTCAAGCAAAAGACAAGCCAGTTATGAAGGCCAATAATATATGGATGAATGATGGCTATTAAATATCAAACAATCAGATAAGATCGAGTATGAAGAACTTTAACAGTCACTGGGCATTATGAAACTTACTGCAGCTTCCTGTAATGAAAAAAGCAAATCATCATTGAGAACCAACTTGTGATGATCAAGGTAAAGGTCCAGAAGATTTGGCAAATTATATTGTGCACAGTAACGAATAAGTAATTTATCCAAAGCTTGCACAGTATCTGCATGAAAATTTTCACTGCTGTTTGAGAAATGTAGATCTGACGATCTCTCAATGGAATTATCTTCAAATGAAATCTTATATCTGTTTGTAACAAAGCCTGAACGTGCAAGAAGAGATACTATCTCTGCAGTGCCTTCCCAGTAGTCCTTCAAAAAAATCAGTTTCTTTACAAGCTCCTGCTCCATGAGCATCCTTAACCATGTAGAACACACAACAGACGAAGACAACCTCAAAATTTTGATATCTGGAACATCCATGCATATGGCATCCAGTTCTTCAACAGAGCAAATATAATTGCTAAAGTCAGGAAATCCACTGCATTCAACAGTTGAGGCAGGCTGGAAACCATCTAAAGCTATTTGGAGGCTTCCATTTGATAAAACAGACGTAGGAATAAGGTCTAAGAGTTTGAAGACTTCCTCCCAGTCATTACGGGATATATAATACTCCAATTGTGACTCCCATGACACATGGACACCCATTACAAAAGGCTGATCCAGTACTATCTGAAAAACGGAAGATTTAAAAAAGACATCTTTAAGTCCACCACACAGCACATAAGTGTGTTAATGCAAACATGAAATTGCATGCAATACAAAAATCAGCCTTCAAGATGTTGCATGTTTTCAGCTTCCAAAATGCATCCCACAGAAATAATATGCAATATGATGCACTCCTTCAAAGTAATTAATGCCAAACTTGTAGATACCAATTTGACATGGCCAAATATCAAGTTTAATTTAAAGTTCAAGAGTATTTCATTGCTTCATGATATATCAGATGCATTGAAAGCTTTTTCCACTCTAAGAGAACTGAACAAGAATGGAATAAAACTTTGAATTTAAACCCCCCCCCCCCCCCCCCCCCCTCTTTTACTAACTGATCACATAGAAGTTTTCCCTTTAAAATTTGCTTCAACCCAATACTCCTCTTTTTCATCGTACTCAGAGAATCGCATTAAGAGAAATTGAAGCCAAGAATTATAATAATAGTGCCCATTAAACATGTCTTACTATGGCAATTTTGTTCCTCACAAGATGTTTCAATACAATTTATAACCTTTTTAAAAAAAAAATATGATGCAAGAAAAGGCATGAAAAATTGCTTACACGATCAATGGTTCTCTGATCCCAGGCCTTGGACCACACGGCAGCAGCAGCCCAGTATCCAGCATCGGCACCATCTTGATCAAGTGCAGGATCAGATGAATTTTCATTAACATTTGCCCATGAACCTAAAACTACTCCATCAATCTCACCACACTCAATTGTTAAGTGGTTGAAAAAATCCAATAGGCACAAATGAACCCCTCCTGATGAGTTTAAAGTTGATGTCACTTGCATGCGCCCTTTCTGACGGTCAAGAAATGTTTTCCAGAAACTACAGCTAGGATAAAGCCTCTTTCCAAGAGAGAGACAAAAGGACAAAAATTTTAGCTCCATAGAAATGGTCAGGGTATGAACTCAATTGCATTTACACATGCTTTAACAGAAATATAAGCCAACTAACATTAAACTTTCACATACCTCAATAAGAGATATTCTCTCCAATATATTCCACTCAACTGATCCCAGGTAACCATATCTCCTCATCTCTTCAGCAATTTGCATACGTAGAGTTCTCCTAACTGTACCAAATAATAACTGCTTGAGGCAGACTTCAACATCCTCTCCAAGCCGTTGTAATGTTGCTATAGCAAGTCCAGTTTCACCCTGTTGTTCAGGTACAGTCAATGTACAGCATATATATGGAAAAACTTCACCTTCAAGTACTTAACCTTCAATAAGTTACCTTCAAAAATAGATCATAAGCAATAGCTCTTCCGATGTCACTAACTTCATTGAAGGTATCATAAGGCTCTTCGTCAGAGGTGAATTCGCTTGAACGACGAAGATGTAGTTGAAGAACAGCTAAAGGGAGGCGACCAGAGAGTAAAGCATCTTTTACCACAGTTTTCAAATCCAGTTTATCTATTTTCCAACGTGCAATCATCTCTTTGGGGTTTTCAGAGGGAAGAATTTTCTTCCCTGAAATTACCCCTCGTGAAACAAGGGCAGATGACTCACTTGAATCCTCTGAATCCAAATAAGCTTCAGACCTCAGAGAGTTGTCAGGCACCAAAGCAAGCCTCTCATTATTGTTGGATGGGAAGGTCAATGCAGAAATCTGAAGCTCATATTGATTCAATGTCTCCAGTGAATTCGCTAAAGGAGTTGAAAACTGAAATTCTTCCTGCAAGGAATTTGGATCTACTATACTTAGTGGTTCCTCCTGATCCACCTGTGTCATATGAAAAAAATATTACTTGAAATTCTGAAAGAAAGCAAGCAGCATAGAGTAGCCAAATCACAGCATCATACCAATCCTTGGCCTGGCTTTTTAAGTTTTGCTCTGAGTTGATATTGCAGATTACGAATAATCTCCAGAAAACGAGCCATCTCGTGAAGCCTTACGGAATATCCCATTTCATTTTGTGCATTATCAGGTAAAACTGGAGGAAGAGCAAGGAGAGGGGTCCCATCTAAGCCCTGCAACATGAATGCATCCCTTTTACGCTGGAGTAATACATATTCACGGATCATTTTGGTAGCAAACCAGGTGGCTAATTGCAATAGCCTGTAATATAAGAAAATGATATGTAAATACATATATTAGAAAATATACATAGTGATCTGAATCATCCATATAGATACAATTATTATTAAAATTAAAAAATAACCAACAATACCAAATTGATACCCAACATTATATATGTCTTGATTCCATAACATGGCATAAAAGTATATGTCATGCCAAACCAAGGAAAGACACTGGCAGATACATGAAGTCAACCACAATGTTGTAATTAGGCAGTTAATTAATGTGCAATGTAATTTGTAGATAACAGCAACATCGATACCACTTAACAAAAAAAAGTAAAACTGATACCAATAACAACAATAATTTAATAAGGGACCAAATTTGACATGATCATAATCCATACACCGATCTTATAAAACAAAGATGCACCTTTCCAGTTGCTCAGACTGCGAAAGGAGGGGAAGGAAAGGGGTAAAAAAAAAGGTGTCAACTAGAGATACTTCTAAAAGATAGACAAATCCTGTATCATATCTCATCCTATACTTGTCCAAATTCCCCTGATATGTATCCAATACTTCATTTAGATATCCCAGATTTAAAAAAAAAAAAAAAAAATCACTTTCTGGGGCATATCTGATACTTCTTATCTATGTAGCTTCGACTACCGTCAAAGCATCAGACAAGGTCTTTCAAAATTTTGCCTTCCATCAGATGCTCATGCCCACATAAACATGCCCATTCTCAAGGGCAGGATAGTTTTCCAACGCACATAACTTCAGGGAAAATGAAGAGTCAGAGCAACATAGCTTTTTAAATAGTATAAAATACGTATCTAACAAGTATTAAACCAGAACACACAACCATTTAAGCATAGTTTAAGACTAAGTTTCCAAGTTAAAGCATAAAAGGAGATTTGCTTATTTATGAGAAGGAATATTTATGAATTAATACAAAATAAACTTTGAAATAAAGAATACGTACAATATTATAAAATAATTATCTATAAGAAAAAATAAAGCTCCATTGGAAAATCGGTAGAAGGTGATCTTAACTAATTAGTACAAAGAAAAGAATTTGGAAATAGAAGTACAAGAAAGCCCATAACCTTGCAGGTGTGTACCTCAATCAAACACCATATGGACCAATGACCCACCAAGCAAAAAAATCAAATACCAAGGATCCCTATCATAAAATAGTAAACAGGTATTACCTAAGCATACAATACCTATATCTTTCAAGGAAAAGGTGAAAGGAGACAAGATAACTGCCCATAGAAAAATTAACTACACTATTCTTGAGTACTTCACTAGGAAGAAATAGATGACTGACTTAGCAATCAGTATCCTTATTGTTATAGGAGGCTAAGAATAAGTTTGGATTTGAATAGCAGGGTTTGAATTACTGACATTATAAAACAGGGGCATTTCCAAATCTTAAGTATCTTCACCTACAAAACACAACTCCTGTACATCTTTAAATATGAGGGTGTCAGCACCATACAAAATACAGGAAACAAAGGCAAAACATTGTAATTACTCTATTGTGCACTGTTATCTGGATATGAAGCACTCATGCTTGCCATGTGTATTGCAAGGGGCAAACAAATACAATCCTCAGACCATCCTAATCAATGAAAGATAGTAAGAAGATCATAACCTTGATGCAGCAGAAACCTCATTATCATTGCCATTTTTCCGAAACATAAGATAAACTGCAGCAAAAAGCAATCTTAAAACACCTTCTTCTGCCAGGTTGACACCCACAAGCATTTCCAAAGATCTGTTAATCCAGCAAGAGAAATAAATTCATTAATTACTTGTTAAAATCAAGTCTAATTCATGGAAAAAAACCTCAATCTAATTCACCAAATATAAAATGCTGAAGAATCAAGGTATTCCTCTGGGCATACAGCAGAAAGGACTGCAAGGTATAGTAAATATTGTCTTCCGTATATGATACACAGCATAAGGAAAACGGAAAAGGAGAAAGAAACAGCAGTGGAATGAGAAACATAGTTGAAAAAATAACTCTCCACATAACAAAAAGAGGTGAAGTGCAAATTAGTAAACTATAGCAATAACCTTTATAAAAACAAAATTTAACAAGAACCAACCAGATAATAGCATAGGATATCTACCATCATATAAAAACCTAGAATACAACACCTGAAAATGCCAAAATAAAATAAAATAAAATATCAAGTAAATAGAAACTTCAGATCTCTCCCTCCCCTCTCTCCCTCTCTCTTACTCCCTATAGAACAAACTTTCTAAATGACCTGATTCCTTCAATATGTATGGTATGATCAAATCAATATCACTTTAGTACTAACATGATGAGGAAAATTACGATGACACTCACAATGTGAATAGCTAGGCACTGAATTGCCTACTACAAAAAAGTGATTAATTTACATCAAGACTATATGTTCCTCTAAACTTTTTTATTCCATAGGCTCCTCAATTTATAAGAGAGGCTGAAAGACAAAATAAAAAAAAGAGGAGCCTTCTGCTTTGGACAAAGATATATATCCCATGATGGCATAAACAGATATAGCCATGCACTCAATTGGCTGTTACAAACAAGAGGTATATAAATAGATAAATTCCATAGCAGCATAAACAGATAATTAATGAGATTTTAACATTGTATAAAATGTCATTTTCCAAAGAATAAGAAAAAAAAAAGGAGAGGACAAAAAAGAAATAAAAGACAAGAAAGGAGGAAAGAAAAACCAAGAACACAGAATTTAAAATGACAAGGAAGAATCTTACTGCTTGACTTCATCAAATTTCAAGTAGTCCAATGCCATTTGCAGCCGACGCACCCGAGAAAACTTCAGATCCCATCCTGACATGGAAGCATTTCAGATGAAATGTTGGAAATTTATTTCAGAATTCTTTAATGATGCAGCAATCCATGAGCAAAGACTCAATCATACTTTGAAATGAAAACTGTAAAAGAAATAAGAAGTTTAAAAAGGAAGTAACCCCAAAACCAATTTGGATAAAAAACAGTTTGTAGTCATCACAGAAAAACAAGGCTTCAGTGAAAGCACATGTAAGGCTTAAAGTTCTTAAATGGGTACTTTAGTTGCACTTTACAGCTTTCTTTTAAACCATTCACTAAATGCAGAACAGGCTTGTCACTCACAAGATGGGAGCAGCTGAAGTTACACCATCCTGCATAAAAGGCAGCCTTTTGAATTTCAGTCATTTCCGCTTTACCTTAACCAAGACTAGAAGCATCGCAATGCAAAACTGTCTTCCTAATACCAGTCAGCTTATAGCAGCATAAGTGTTCATTAATAACACATGGTTCTATGGGTTCATCCTCAAACTCATTTATATCATTTATCCTGGAGAAGAATTTCAAGAAGTCACTTTGTGCCAATATTTCTTGCATTAAAAAAAATCTGGAGAATTCCATATCCGGGACTGACTGTCTAATTATGAAGTTTCAAACAAAAAGTACGAAAATTCTTTTCTACTCTTGATATACATCCCAACAATACAAATATTCCAGAGCAAGAGAAAATGATACACGAGAAAACTTATGCAAAGAGCGTTTCTGCTAACATATGAGAAAAGGTGATCATTCATTTTGTGTCCCCATATCATTTCAAAGTAACCTCTTGAGCAAGAATGAAGCAAGACGACGAGGAAAGCAACAAGGAAGGGATCCTTCAATACAAACAAACATTTTTCCATTGGAAACAGCAACAAGAGAACATTAGACAACAAAGAAAATTTTCTGGTGAGCTTAATAACGTAAGCAGACAGCATTCACTAGACCAAATAAACCTTATGATCAATAATGCCATAACCACTATCTCTCTCTGCTAACTACACTTAGAAACTTATAGATAATGGAAAGACAATATTGAAAAGAATCAAACAGCACTGTACAGTTACTCAAGCAACCAGCTAGGCCAATAGCCAAAACCTAAGTTGCAGTACTAAAACCATACCCGCACCACAAACAACACTGTGGCCACTGGAAAGAATTGCAATGTCAAAAACAATTTGACTTTAAACAAAACTATAGAAAGTAAAATCAAGAGTAAAGCAACCATTTTCTGAGCTTAGAATGATAGTTCTTGCCCAAGGGGCAACTGGGGCACAAACCTACAGTGACACCAAGAATCTGAAGACTAGAAAATTAACTGAAATCCATATGCAGATAGAGTCATAGAGCAACTTATGAGGTGTACATCAGAAGTAAACAAAACAAAACATTTAGATACAGTATAGTCCACAAAAGCCTGTGAAGCCACAAATTAATACTTTACATACATTTTAAAACAAAACTCTTGGTACTCTGGTGTTTTCGACATTGACCAATCAAAACAATTCTGACGAATATGAGCCTATATCAATGGGTAAAGTATCATCCTAACGAATTATATCTTCACTAACTCAAGCTCTAACCTTTAAAAGCATCACTCACAAACGGAAACTGAGATATTCGGCTTATCGGTTTCAGTTTGGTTTGATTCAGTACTACCTATGAGGCTCACAAAATTTCCTCTGCAAATTTCTGATGAGTTTTTATGTGCATAAATCACAATCAGTTCTACATTCAACTGCATATGGTATTTACCAGATTCTCCCATGTATGTCATTACCAGGGTGGCAGAAGTACATTAAATATTAAAGGATAATGGTAGAAGATTTGAATGGTTTTTGCCATATTTCCAAATACTTTATGAAACAGCAGCAAAGGAAATTTACAGTGGTTTGGTGCATCTACAAGTTGAATGGATTTGATTCCAAAGAACAAGCCAAACCATTATTCTTAAAATTTAAGACTTACGGGCACCTTTTATCTAACAGAATGGAGAGAAAGGATCATTACCCAGGTGTGCTCGAACTGAACTATGGTCCTGGCAGGTAATTTGGTATGGTTCTTACCCTTAAGCATTCTTACCCAGTTATATCATGACTTGAACCCATTAGCTTGACACCAAACAGTAGTCACTTATTGATAGAATTAATAGGCAGAATAATGTTTCAAGCTCTCGTTCTAAAAAACTAAAATGTGAATTGAAACATAATTCACCTTTAAAGGATGATTATGATGATTAAATACTATGCTTGCCAATAAAAAGGCCAGTCGCCAATATCAGTCTCATCAAAGGTACAAGAAAGGATAAACTGGAACTGATCCTAACATTTAACAAACCATCAATTGGCTTCATTATGGTAATTACAGAGCCATTTCGTCAAAAAGTCCATACGCAAAACAACTATATGTTATTCTGCACATCTATACACACATATGAAGATGGAGAAATCAGCACATACATAAATGCTTGCAAGTTTGTATATTCCAGATAAGTACTTACACAACAATTATCCAATCTCCTGAGCACAGCTGATGCAACTAAGGCAGCAAGCTAAATTCACACCTTATCTTATCCAAGCCTAAGTGTCTTAAGTGCCAAATAAAGAAAATTCAAAATTCTTCAACAAAATTTAAAAGGTCTAAGGACAATTTTAAGAATAATCCTAAGTCAAGAATCCATTCAAATGCTCTCCTAGTCTATAAAATAAAAAGGGCAACAGCCAACACACCTGCACGCTAATTGAAGATAGCCATAATCTAACATAAATCACCAGCAACATGTTCATAGCGTAGACCATAAATAAAAAGATTGAATTACCCTTTATAAATGCATTAAAGTCATGTGAACAGTGCTACAACCATATTATGTTACTTATAGCACTCACCTATTGTACCTGAAAGGACCATCAAATCATCTATTGGCAACAGCTATGATGCTAGTCAACAATAAGATTTGAGTAAAGTAAAACTTTTTTACAGTTTACAACTAGTAAAATTTATCATTACGACAGCAGTTAGACTTATAGGCAAAAGCTATGATGCTAGTCAACAGCAAGATTGAGTGATATAAAACTTTTTTACAATCTACAACAAGTAAAATCTACCAATATGGCAGAAGTTAAACTTATATACAATGTGGCAACAGTAATTCAATATAAGCTTCCCTCCTTCCAAACCCATGCAACCTCATAATTCCATAACTCCAAATTTGAAACCAATGCTTAATAAGTAACTAACCACCTCATGCCAGACATTCCAACCTCTATTTAGTAGCCACAAAAATTTCCATCCCCATACAACCATTATTGAAACCGTTTTCCTTCCTTGTTAAGCTACAAAATTCATAATTTCCATTTTAAATCAAGGGAGTTATATAGATTGGTTAACAAGTTTCCAAAATCAATGAACAGATTTAAAAGCCACCACTAAATGAAGCTATCAGCAGTTAAACCCCAGTTTAGTAGCCAGCCAATATAACTTAATATCCATTATGAATTTGCCAAGAACAGAACATAGCAGACATCAATTGTCAAGAACATAGCAATTCTATATTGTCAATGTACAGTCAATACGACCAACAGACTACAGTTGAAAAGAAATGTGTACCAGGTTTAGAATGAATGGGCAAAGTAGATGGTAATAATGACAATGAAGCCAAGATACAGAAAACAATTGTGATCACCAAATTTTGCTGATATACACAAGGGAATTGTATCTAATCATGTTGTTCTCACCATTTTCCAGACATAAGCGATCTGCCTCTTCAGGACCTTCATAGAGAAGAACTCTATCCAAAATTTCAACTTTGCAAGGCGACAAGAATATCTTTGGCTCTTCCATTCCCAGAGTATTTTTTGCTTGACATCCAATGCCAGTACTAATTCTTGGTTGCTGATAACCAATGGTTTCAACAGGAAGGAAATTTGATGAAACTGAAAAAGAAGGGAGAACCACTGAAAGACCTCCTTTAGTCACCAAATAAAAACAGCCCTGGAATGTACAACCAACAGCTTCTCCAATACAAGCTTCTTCTCTCCCATGGAGAGAAAATTTTTCACTTCCTAAATTCAAGCATCTGTCATCGTGGACTACTGAGTCTGTATGCAAGTCAAAATGAACAATTTGAGAACTCTTGGGCTCCTTAAAATTATGCCTTTTAATGAGCCGAGTAATCCCCAATGGAGAAAAAAAGATACAGTCATCATCACTATATCTATCTGTTGGAAGAAAAACCTTTCGCATAAGGTGGAACTGTATTTGCGAATCATGAACTCTCTCACCCGTTACTTTTGAGGTAGCAGAAAAGCCATTCAAGACTGAATCACACAGACACCTATTTCCGTAAAGGTTCCAGCCATGAATTTTCTGAAGCAAATTGCTTCCAATGTTATCATAAAAGGAAACAATTTCTTTCATTTCAGAAGCACTATTTAAATTACAAGAATGTGTAGAATTAAAATATATCCTTTGATGGCTTACATCACAACCACCAACATCCCAACCAACTAACATCCCAAGTCCTAAATGTTTATAATGTGGAAGCAATTTGTCAAATGCATAATACTTGTCTGGTAAATGGTTACCAGAATATATCACATATGCTACACCACATTCATCAATCACAGCCACGAGAGATGTATAAGATGCAACAAGTAGCCTCCTGAATGTTCTTCTACCAAATAAACTACCATGCTGATAATATGACTTGCTGTGCATATCATCATCTAGAGTTGAACTTTCTGGTTCAGGCAAAGTCACCTGACAGTTCAATCCGCAAGTCTGTAAAATATCAAGATGTGCAACATACTCGCCGGAAACTGCGTTATAAAAGAACACTAAGCCAGAAGCATTGAGGCAAATGAGAAAATCATCAGAAAAGCGGAAGTCGTTCCACTCAACCAGTGGGCATGTATTCACAGTTTCCCGAAGCTTCACCAAAGAAACCCACTGAATTCCCCAACTATTCAATCGGGCAACAAAAATTATACTCTTAAATCTGCTTTTCTCACTTTCATCATTAGTATTGGCAGATGCAGGGTTCATTAGTGTTAAAAAGAATCCAATTAATTGATGTGAATTGCTAGAGAACACTCTGGTGCATTTGTATGAAGTCTCAGAACAAATATCTGATGAAGACAACTCTAAGTTTTCATGGGAACCATTTTCTAAATTCCCAATCGTCTCTAGGCAGCTCTCCTTACTTGATGAAGAGTTCTCTTTACAAAGAAATCTCAGAACTGGTAAATTACCAGTAAAAATGCCAAAAGAAACAACTTTCGCAGAGCAAGGAAATGATGACTTCTCAGGAAACCTGGTCCAAATGCTACCCTCATATTCAATGGTTTCAGCTTTAGTGAAAAATGATTGCAACCACCTCTTTGAAGTTGCAGTTCCTGACAAATTATCAACCCGAGCTTTCTTACTTGTCTTGTCTGGAACTCCTCTTTGTCCGTTAGCACTGCTTTTATATATAACATTTCCAGGGCCTTCAAAAGACAAATCAATTGACTCCTCTTCCTTGATATTTTGAAATGATGAAGATGAAGGCCCCCACTCAACCCATGTCCCTTCCCTAAACTCACCCTCTGAAGTTGCTCCGGGCACACTGCTATTACCATGCTGACAAAATGCATGCACCATCACACCTTGACTGCCAGACACAAAAAGAAGTTCTCTAAATGGGCCATTCTTGTGCTGATTATAGGTATCCCCACACACACCCCAAGCCAATGAGTTTACATCACAAAGAAACGGGTAACTATTAGATCTTGAAAATCTACATTCAAGAGATATACCATTATCAGAATCCATTGCTGATTCAGAAGTGCATGGAATATCATCCTTTGAATCAGTCCTACAAGCTGATGAATCTGAATTTTGAGGACCCTCATCATAACAACTTTCTGAAACATTAGAATCCAGAGAGTCCCCTGCAAACCAAAAGGAAAAACTCAACAAAGGTAAAAACAAAATCAGAATACCCATGCAAATGAAACTAAGTGCATAGCAATAATGAGTAAATGAATAAATGAAGGCCCTGATGAACACCTTCCAACCCAAACAAAAATAAAATAAAATTTTGGCAGTCAAGAAACACAGCAATAAAAAAAGAAAGTATTTTAACCTGTAACCAGAGGAACTAGCAAAGCTTGGCATTGGTATGAAAGCAACAACAGTAACTCCCTTGTTGGAGATATAAAGGCTTCACGAAATTCCGACAGGTCAAGTTGCAACTCTGAGGGACCCCATTTATGTATCTGCAGTATAGCAGGACCTTCACCACCAGCAGAACAATCCATTCTGCTCATAAGCAGAATCAAAGAAGCAGACCAAATATATTAGACTCATACCAGATTCTAACAGTTCTAATTCCATCAATGCAATTTAAGATTTAACATTGCCCCACAGATCCACCCTCAAATATGCATTCTAATCTACATGCATATGCTTCTAATTGAGAGAGACATATCCATAAAATAATCATCGCAATAAGATTCATCAAATAGTGCAATTAACTTTAACTCACAAGTTGCAATAGCTATTATAAGGTCAGAAATTTTAAAGCAATCAAACTCATCAGATAAAACAGGCACATTCTAATCACATTTTTCCCTCAATTCAATGGCTCAGAATTTAATTAAATTTCATAAGCATGCATATACAAAGTGAAAAAAAAAAAGAAAAGAAGAATTGCCCGAAGATTTTTAAGTAGACTTAAGTTGAAATACACTGATCATTATCTAAGTAACTTAACAGAATTTACTGTAGCATTTTAAAAAAAAAGAACACTCCGTCTTTTCCTTTCACTGTTCTTCAATTTTCTCAGCAACCAAAGAGAAATTAATCAATATTATGCCCACGTATAAGCTTAGAAATAGTGAAATATTTCTAAAGAAGTTCGAAAAGAAAAATTAATCGAGCATCAATTAAAAGATCAAAACGAGATTAAAGGATAAATTATATAACAAAAAAAACGAAAATAAAAAAATGCCATTAAAAAAAACCTAACAAATTAAACTCTAGAGATTAAAGAGAAAAAAAATGGATTTGAGAAAGAACCTGGAGAAGTTAAAACGGATGCTTCAAATGATTAACGGCATCTCCGCATATCGCAAGAGCGTGAACTTCTCTCAGTAATGAGATTGATTCTTTTTGTTTGTTTCTTTCTCTTTTTATTTCCTTTTTCTGCAGAATTTGAGAAAATTTCTTCTTTTTTTCCCTTTTTTGATCGAAGACGACAGGTATATTGAGGTAAGGAGGAAGGAAGCCCATGAAATGGAGTGAGGGCTTTTTGGTAAATTTACTACCTTTTTTTGTTTTGATTATCTTGGTCTGAAAGCGGACTGTAATTAGGACATGACGTTTTGTTTAAAGCTTAATTAATCTGGATTTTCTGTAATAAATTAATGCTTGTACTTCTTTCTATTTTAGTATGTTGTTTTTTCTTTCCTTCCTCTATGAAAAAAAAAGGAAAAGGAAAAAAAACATAGTAATATTAAAATAAAATGACTCTTATTCATTTTTAAATTAAAATAATATTATTTTTATACATAATTTTTTCTATTAAGATTTTGATATTTATTTTTTTATCATAAATTTTACCATTTAACAATATTTTTTATTAAACATCAATTAATAATCTCTCTAATACAGAAATGTCATTTAATAATCTCATAGTATTAGGGGTACTCAAACGGTTAATTCCCTTAAATCAATTTTAAAAATTTTAAAATCGAAAAAATTAAACTCCTCTAAAAAAATCAAAACTAAACCGAAATAGTTTAGAAATCTAACACCAAACTACTTCAGTTAGTTTGATTCAATAACCGAATACCAAACTCATTAAAATGGAGGAAAAATGTGAGAATGTGACATTTTTTTTATAAGATCCCATGTTGAGATTTTTTTTTTGTTTTGTTTTTTTAATTGTTGAGATCTTCTCTTCTTTTATTTTTTTAATTGAAAAATAAAGAATGAAATTTTTGTTTTGTTTTTTAATCTCAAAGCTCACTTATCTTCTTTAAGTATTATTTAATTTAGTTAGTTCGTTTACTTTAATTGAAAAAATTTAAAATCATTATTTAATTTAATTAGTTCGTTTACTTTAATTGAAAAAATTTAAAATCGAAAATCAAATCGATTAAATTATTTTAATTGAAATTTTCAAACATCATGTTATAAATTTTAAAATGTCATGTCAATTAATTTATAACATGACGTTTTGTTTAAAGTGTGACTAATTTAGATTCTCATAATAAATTAATACTTATATTTCTTTTTGTTTCAATACTAAAATAAAAAGATCTCTTATACATTTTTAAATTAAATTAATATTATTTTTATACATAAAATTTTCTACTAAAATTTTGAGTTGCATAACAAATGATAATTATTTCTTTTTATCATAACTTTTATCATTTAAAAAAATATATTTCTTTATTAACATCAATTAATAATCTCTCAAATAAATAAATATCATTTAATAATCTCTTAATAGTTAGTTGGGTGAAATCAATTATTAAAATTCCAAAAACAAAAAAATCGAGCTCTTCTTATAAAAAAAATTGAAATCGAACTGAAATAGTTTGAACTATTTTAGTTAGTTGGTTCAGTTACTAAATACCAAACTCATGAAGATGGAGGAAAAAAATGTGAAGATGTGGCATTTTTTAAAAAATCCTATGGTGAGATTTTTCTTTTGTTATTTTAATTGAATAATAAAAAATGAAGAATGAAGAATCTTATTTTGTCATTTGAATTCAAAACTCACTTATTTTCTTTAAGTATTACTCAATTCGATTAGTTCAGTTACTTCAATAAAAAATTCAAAATTGAAAATCAAACTAATTAAACTGTTTTAATCGAAAATTCAAAACATCGTGTCAATTAGTTTATGACATAACATTTTATTTAAAGTGTGATTAATCTAAATTTTTGATAATAAATTAATACTTGTACTTCCCTCTATTTCAATATATTGTTTTTCCTTTTATCCTTTCAGGGAAAAAAAAGAAAAGGAAAATCAACATAGAAGTACTAAAATAAAGCGATCTTTTATTCATTTTTAAATTAAAATAATATTATTTTGATGCATAAATTATTCTATTAAAATTTTTAGTTGCCTAATGAATGATAATTATTTTCTTTTTATCATAAATTTTACCATTTAAAAATATATATTTCTTTATTAAATGTCAATTAATAATCTCTTTGGTAAATAAATGTCATTTAATAATCTCGTAACACTAGGGGTGTATAAACAGTTAGTTTAGTGAAATTGGTTCTGAAAATTTCAAAATTGCAAAAATTGAACTTCTCTTCTAAAAAAACAAAAACCAAACCAAAGTAGTTTAGTAATTGAACATCGAACTATTTTCATTAGTTTGGTTCGGTTACCGAAAACCAAACTCATGAAAATAGAGGAAAAAATGTGAGGATGTGATTTTTTTAACCAAATCCCATGTTGAGATTTTTTTTATGTTGTTTTTTTAATTGTAGAGAATTTTCTTTATTTTGTTTTTATAATTGAATAATAAAGAATGACGAATGAAGAATTTTGTTTTTTTTTTTAATTTAAAGCTCACTTTTCCTCTTTAAGTATTCTTTAATTCAATTAGTTTGATTTTTTCGATTGAGAAAATTCAAAACCAAAAATTGAACTGATTAAAATGTTCCAATCGAACTTAATTAACCAAAATAACTAAATACCAAATTAACTGATCAAAAAAAAAACTGAACTCTGCTCTATGCAGTTTGAATTTGCATATCTTTACATAATACCATTGATTAAAATTTTAAATAAGTTTTTAATTTTCTTTTTAAATAAATTTTCATTCTTTTATTATATCTAAATAATTTCTTATATCGACAAAAATATATATACCAAGTGTATCATGTGACTTTAAAGATCATTAAATTCATTATCGACTAACATCTTCTTTGCATGTGACTGTCAACATAACTTTTGTATTGTAATGAAATTAGTTGAATTGAAAAAATTTAATCAAAGATGTGATCATTCCAACCAGTCAATTTTATCATATTAGAAAACTTACTTCATTTGTCCAAAGTGTGAAGAATGTTAGCTAATCATGAATTAAACAACTATTAAGATCACATGTGTTACATAATATATTTTTGACCATGTAAAGACTTATATTGATAAAAAATAGAATTGAGGTGTATTTGGTTATAATAAAAATACACAGATTTTTTAAAATTTTGAGATAGTTTAAGGATTTATTTAACAATTCAAGTTTTTTAATTTTTTTTTGTTTGAAAACTATAAAAGCAATAGCGCATTTGCATACAAAAGTAAAACATAAAATTGTTTTCTAAAAGGATTACTAGAAGAATGCAATTATTTAGATAACATATATTTTTGTGATACTTACATATAGATTAATTATGTGAGATTTGTTAATGATTATTTTTTAAAAATTTGATTATCTTTTAATTATTTACTTATTTTTAATCAATTATGATTTTGATCTTAATTTTCTTATTTTTTACTTTTATTTTAAAGTATTTTTTTAAATAAACGATAAAAATATCAACTTAAATGAAATTCAAATTGAACCATACCTGTTTGCAAAATTCTTTTCACCAACGTCACATTATTTTACATGTTTACCCAAATAAGCATATTTCTCATACTTGAGGCTTTTCCGTTAACTATTTGAATTTGAACCACCTATTACATATTACTAGAATTGTACTTGTACATTGCACATGAATCAATAATGGTTAAAAGATCTATCCAATCCCTATATTTAAACTTGACCAACTTATTACATATTATTAGAAATGTACTTATACGTTGCACAAGAATCAATAATGGTCAAAAGATCTATCAAGTTCTTATACTCTTCAATTTTGTTTAATTTTGTCCTAATATTCAAAATTAAAGTAATTTAGTTTTTTAATTTTGAGAATTGTGTTAATTTTAATCTTTCTTTCTAATGACGTCTAATTTTATCATTAAAAGATAACATCAGTGACGATGTCAGTTTTAACGTGTCACTTTTAATGACATGACATTGAGACAATGACGTGGCATTGAGTAATGACGTGGTAATATCAAGTGGTACTATACAATGATGTGGTGTGCTGATGTGGCACTGACATGCATGCCAGTGCCATGTGACATTGACATGTATGCCAGTGCCATGTGGCAAATCAAATTTTTTTTTTTAAAAAATTTTTGTTATGTCATAGGGACTAAAATGAAAAAAAAATATAGTATAGGGATTAAATTAAACAAAATTGAGATATTAAAAGACTAAATTGAAACAAATATTTTAAAAATATAAATATTTAAATAGATATTGATATACTTATTAATAAGTCAAATATTTAAGTGTAAAAGATTTATGATATTAAAAAATATATAAATATTTTTTTACTTGTTTATTTGATTTCATAATATATAAATTAATTTATTTTTTTTACAAAAATTAAGTTTGAATTTTCCTTCTATAAAAAAAATTTGAAAAAATTTCATACCTAAAATCAAATTTAAATGAATAACTTGTATTACGTTAAAATAAAATAATATAAAATGACCAAATAATTTTTTTCTTCTATTTATAATAATATAAAAATTTGAATAAAGGTGGAATAACTTAATTTTAAATTTTAACGTAAATGTATGAAAGTTAATGTAACAAGTTAATTAAGTAAAAAAATATAATTTTAATAAAAAATAAGCATTTATATTTATATTATCGGGCTAAAAGTATGTAACGGTATTCAAATTTTTATTTTAAATAAAGAATAATAATGATAAAGATAATTATAATTAAAAGTTAATATTGAAAGACTTGACGTAAAGTTGTAAAATTTAACATAAAATCTTATAAAAGTGGAATAATTAAATTTAAAATCTTAACGTAAATGTGTGAGAGTTAACGTAACAAATGATAATAATAATTTTTATTAAATTAATTAATCAAATATAATTTTAATATTAAAAAAAATATTCTTATAGTTCAAAGTAACAAATAAATAAAATTAAAAGTTAAATAACTTTTAAAATAAATTAAATAAATTTAAAAATTATCTACGTTGTTATCTTAAAATGAATAAATTTAAAAATTATATATATTGTTTACCTGTTAACTTGTTAAACAATTTTTTATTATTTCATGAAATTTTTTTTATTGACTTTACAATAAGGTTAGACTTATTGTAGCGTTCACCTATCAAATGCTTACTTGTAAGTGGCATTGAAAGTCCGTAATGGTTTCGGACAGTGGAGGACCTAGCAAACATTTTAAGTGTTTTGAAATTTACGTTTCCTCTCAAATTTTCATTTTAATAAAATACACAGTGTTTAATCCAACAAATTATGTCATCTCATGTATATAAAAAAATAGTATACAAAATTAAAAAATGGGTTAAAGGATCCAAATAGCTGCCACTTTTATGGAGATTTTTTTTTCTAATATAAATGTTTTTTTATTCATGTATTTATCAAATTTTTATTAAATGAAACCGTTATTGATGTGGTTAAAGTTTTTCTATTACTTTTTCTTCTCAACCTAATTAATTGTTTTGCTAAACAAATTATATACTCTGATGTTGCTGTCTCTATAATATGAATGGGATATATTTTGGAAAAATTATTATCCTCAAAGGAAAATGAGAGGAAAAAAAAAAAATAACTATGATAAACAAATAATAACAAAACAAGGGGTTCAAATTTTTTTCCTTACACAAGGTTTTAGACTACACAATAAGTGATAATCATCTCCCGTCCTTTTGGTATATTGATTTATATATATTAATGTTTAATATTCAAAAATACAAATGTTAGATTATGCCAATTAATCATTTGATGCATATAAAAAAAAAAGAATCATATGATTTTTTGGAATTTGATTGTAATTATATTATTATTAATTATTTGGAATTAAATGCTGCAATCACTAGAGATGATAACTATCCCTAATTTGTAACCCATTATTAAATTAAAATTACCCAAAACAGAAAGAGAAAAGCATTAAGCATCTAATGCTAATACACTTTTGAAGGTCAAAGTCATTTACATACAATACTAAACGTTCAAGAAAAAAATTATCCCTGGAATTGATTGAACTGTGTCTTTTATTTAAGTTATTACTTCCTCTTTCTCAATTCGTTTCTTTTTATGTGATTTTGTTTTGTTTAACTAATACAATTTTAACTATTTTTTATGTGGATTTAAATTTTTTAAAAATATTTAATTTTAGTATTTTATATTAAAATTTTGAAAACTTTTTTGTAATATTGATGCTCAGTAGATTTTAATACCAAAAAGTAAGTAAACAATAATATTATTTAATCAAAAAATGAAAAAGATAAAAAAAAAAAAGGGACGGAGATATTGCTCTAAAATTTTGCGATAGACTTTTATTCTTGGACTCTTGTACAAATATAAATCTATTCAATGTAAACAATTCTTCCTATATTTAACTCTAAAAAAAAATCAATAAAATATCATTTTGAGATTAATCTCATTTAATAATATCCTTCTGAGGTTTATCTCATAAAAGAGCTAATTTAAAAAAGATTTACATTTAAAAAAAAACAAAATTTAACAAGGATTTAGAAACTTTATTAAATCTACAGAATGAGAACATTAATGAGATACGGTTATGTTTCTTCCAATTTTTCTTTGAGACAATTTCTTTATCGATTGGTAAATTACAAAAAAACCTCATGCATTGTAAGGGATTTTGATTTTTTAATTTTTTAATAAATATGAAAAATTTGTCATTTTCAATTTTCAAAAGCACGTGAAATAACCGTTAATCGAGTATTGAGCGTTACTAAATACTCAGGTGAAATTCAAAACCTCATCCCCACATAATTTTCCTTCAAAACCCAAGACTCAGAACACAAAGCCAGAGGCAGAACCATGGCTATCTCTCAAGCCCCACGCTTCCCATCTCTCTCTCGCGCGTCGCTAAGCCAAACGCTATCTTTCTCAACTCTCCACCGCCGTTGAGCCGCCGCCGATGCTTCAGTCGAGCAACCGCCTCTGCGGTGAGCACTTCTTCAATTCAACAAAATTCCTCGACAAACGCCAGCGACGAGCAGCAGAAAGCTTCTATTCTCACATTTCAACAAGCTATTCACAGACTCCAGGTTCCATGAACTACTACTACTACTACTTGCATTTCTTTTTGTAAACATCTCATCAAGTTGCGGCTTCTTTCAACCTATAGTTTCATAATACTTGTTCAGCTTTTGTAAGCATTCATTCAACTATTACACTATTGTTTTAAATTATTTATTGGCAGTGAAAATCGGTGTAATTGTTGCTAAATTTGTAGCAATATTGGGTGTCGGTTGGACGTGCAGTGATGCAATGCAGCAACACAGAGGTAATTGTTTTTACGATTTAGATTCTTTTACTTTTCTTTCTGGCGAAAATTTTTTTCGCCGTTGATTTCTAGATTCTCGTCAATTTCCAGTTTGTTTCATTAAGGTTTTGTTTGCCATGACAGGTAGGAGCTGGGACTATGAATCCATTGACATACTTAAGAGTTCTTGGTCCAAAACCATGGAATGTTGCGTAAGTATACTTATTGAAGCAAGTTTCTATAAGTTAAAATAATTTCTTATACATTTTAGTAGACTGAAAGTGTACATAGGATGAACAGGTGTTTGAAACAGCTGATCTTTTGACAGAAGTGACTGAAAGTGTAGACTATTATGTTCAAGGAAGAACAATAGCTGCAGGAAATTTTTTTGGAAGGTGAGACCAGTTACATGGTCTGTATTTACATGAAATTAGTTTATTGCCTTGGTTTGTTGTCAAATTTTCCAGAACAATGATGCTGTACATTTAGTTTTTTCTTTTGGTTGATATTGTGTTTTTACTTGATTTATAGTTTATAAGGGGTGCTAGTAAATGCTGTCTGCTTTTATCCTTTCCATGCCACTCTCACATTAAGAAATTTTGCATGCCCACTATACATTTAATGGTCTAAATTAATTTTATGTTCAAACGTATGGTCTTGAGAGGTTTTAGTAACTTCAAGTGAATTGGCATTGTTGTCTAATTTGGCTAATTACTGAATATTACTATTATTCATTAGAGAGTTTTCTTGCTTGATAGGTTTGAACTCTGTGCTGGAACATTGCAGTCTTTCCCCTTTCTATTTCCATTTAGCCATGTAATATATTAGATATTATGCTTCAAACACTACTTTTAACTTGTACTTGTCTCACTATATTCGCTTATAGGCGTCGAGTTATCCAGGTCTTCGAATGTGGTGCTTGAATTCTGGGTGGTTCTTTTATGACTCAAGAACTGAGTATTCCATTGCCAAACTCTGAATCTCGCCCTGGTTCTGAGGGTTCTACAGTGATATCTGTTTCTATTGCTGATCCTTATGTATTGCTAAGAATGACCGATGGAAGCATTCTGCTCCTTGTTGGAGGTATGTTTCATCATAGATGATTTTAAATGTGGGCTTAACTTGTAAATCTGTTTACTTGCCATGGCCTATACCCTTCATAACTTCTTGTGTTTACTGTATTACAAAACTGTACATTATCCTATTGCTTCCATTCCTGGATTTCCTTCTGATTTTATGCTTGACCTTGAGTTCCATATCTCGCTACTTGCACTGTTTCTATAAACACTCCAACTGCATTTGAAGGCTCAAAGAAAATGGTATCTGCCTGTACGTTGTATCATGATAAAGGTCCAGAGCCATGGCTCTGCAAAGCAAGTACCGATGCATGGCTTTCCACTGGCATCAGGGAGTCCATTGATGGCACTGATGGTGGGCCACATGCTCAAGGGGATACGTATTGTGTCATTTGTTATGAGAGTGGTGCTCTTGAAATATTAGATGTGCCAAATTCATTTGTGTTTTCTCTGTGGAAAAATTTGCATCTGGAAGAACCCACCTTGTCGATGCCTATACACTGGAATCTTCTAAGGATTCTGAGAAAGTGATTAATAAAGGTTCTGAAGAATTAACTGGCCAAGGGAGGAAAGAAAATGTTCAGAACCTGAAGGTTGTTGAGTTGGCCATGCAGAGATGGTCTGGAAATCTCAGTCGCCCATTTCTTTTTGGAATATTGACGGATGGAACAATTCTTTGTTATCATGCTTACCTATTTGATGGTTCAGGAAATGCTTCTAAAGTTGAGGATTCAGTTTTTGCACAAAATTCTGTTGGCTTAAGCAATATTAATGCTTCTAGGCTTAGGAATTTGAGATTTATTCGTGTCCCGTTGGATGCTTACGTGAGGGGGGAAATGTCAAATGGAACCTTATCCCAAAAGATTACAATTTTTAAGAATATTAGTGGTTCTCAAGGGTTCTTCCTCTCTGGGTCAAGTCCAGCTTGATTTATTGTATTCATAGAGCAGCTTCGAGTTCATCCACAGGTCAGAAATGTAGTTGGTCATACAGTGAGATATAAATAATTTAATGGTCTAAAGGTAGATTCATTTTTTTCATAAAATTTTGCATAATTTTGAAATGTGATTCTTTAGATAGACTCAACTTGACTTTGGATTAAATACTTGGTAAAATTAGACCGAGTGACCATTGGCCTGTCTGAGAATTGATGATTTTTTTTTGCTATCTTGTCTTAATCTTCTTTCGCAAATTCATTTTTTCATTAATAAAATAATAATTTAAATGCCATTAAATATTTTGCCTAGTTTAGAAGGATGTTTGCTAGATTTTTTATCTAGGGCCCTATGAATGGAATCAATATTAAAACACTGCCAACTTGTTGACAAAGTCACATCCTTAATTGTTGCTTAATGTTGTGTGAGCAAGTGTGCTTCTCTCATTTAATTTATTTTCTTTTTTTGCAGCTATGTGATGGATCTATTATTGCTTCCACTGTTATTCATAATGTCAGCTGTAATCATGGGTTCATAAATGGTACATTGCAGGTTAGGTACTTTCATATTTTGAAGCAACAGGCTTTTGCATACTGGCTAAAAGCGCTAACTCTTTTTTGCATTTTTTATTTTTCTAGGGTATTCTAAAGATTTGCCAAATGCCATCTGCATCAAACTATGACAAGTATTGGCCAGTGCAAAAAGTGATCCCTAACCCACCTTACAAGAATAAGAAATTCACTTTTTTTTCATAATTATTTCTGTCATTCTACTTACTAGAAACTTTATCTCTTGGTTAGATTCCACTGAGGGGCACTTCACATCAAGTGACTTACTTTGCTGAGACGAATCTTTACCCAATTATAGTTTCAGTTCCTGTAAGTATATGCTCTCTTCCTCTTCTTTTTTTGTTTTTGGTATGATACTACTATCTATGGTGCTTGTTATTTAAACCTTTACAAGCTAATATTGCCTACTTATGGATAGAACTGGCATGCTGATTGTGTCTTTTCTGGCCTCCAATGATTTGAAAATGAACTTCCATTGTTGACAACTATTCATTCTATCGAACTCTGTGCTTTTGGAATTCTGCAACCATGCATGCATGCCATTAGCACCAGGCTGTTGATTTCATAATTCCTACTCACAATAATTGGTTAGATTTATTAAACTTTTTAGCAGGCATCATGACTAAAGAATGAATAGGTCATGGTTTCTCATTTTCTTCTTAAAGTTATAGCTGCCAGTGATTGGGCATTTTATCAGAGGCCATACATGTATTTCAATTGAATTTTAATTAGGGAGTAAAATTTGCCTAAGCCTGTGCACTGTACTTCAATGGACTTTTAATTATGAAGTCTTCTTTGTATTCTTTTATCAAACTTAATACCTTTCAATGCCAGGTTGCTTCTTTTGCATAAGTGATAAAATTAGGGCAGATTTTGTGCCTCTATATATTTTCTTTTTGGGTTTTCAAGAGCTCTTCATCTTTAATCCTTTTTTCAAAAAAAAAAAAAAAGCGGGGGAGAGAGGCATTGTTTCCTGAAGTATCATGCTAATCACTGATAATTGCAGGTTCATAAGCCAGTTAATCAAGTGCTGTTGTCATTGGTTGATTAAGAAGTTGGCCATCAGATGGACAATCATAACTTGAGTGCTGATGAGTTGCACCAAACTTATACAGTGGATGAGTTCGAGGTTTGGATTTTGGAACCTAAAAATCTGATGGTCCATGGGAAACTAAGGCAACTATACCAATGCAGAGTTCTGAAAATGCTGTAACTGTGAGAGTGGTCACTCTGTTTGTAAGTTTGGTTCTTTCTATTGTTCTGGTTGTCTTAGTCTTGGCTTTATGTGCTTCATGCTGCTGGAGGAGGGGGAGTTTGGATGAATGATGAAATGCATAATGTTGTGTTAGTCTTACAGCAAGCATCTTTTCTATCAAAGTTAGCATTTAAAAGAGACTATAATGAATGCATCACACTTCATAGCTTAATTTATTCTTCATTCTAAAAAAGACGAGACAAATTTATAAGTATTGGCTTAAAGGGCAATACAAGAAATAGGATGAATCTGGCATGGATATTTTCTAATTGTAATTAGCAAGTCTTTTTTGGGATATCTCATTTCCCTTTTGCAGTTTAAAAGGATCTCTATTTATGCAATGCTTTTTTGCAGAATACCACCACCAAAGATAATGAATCCCTTTTGGTTATTGGGATTGCTTACATTCAAGGAGAGGATGTTGCGGCGAGAGGACATGTGATTTTGTTTTCGATTGGAAGGAACACTGATAATCCTCAGAATTTGGTGCTTTTGGATTATCTGATACCTCAACTTAGTTAATCCAAATCTATTCTATATTTTGCTTTATGAAGTTTGTCATCTCCATTGAAGTTATAAATTGAATTTTAGCTTCTCCAGGTGTTAGAGGTTTATTCAAAGGAACTAAAAGGTGCTATAGCTGCTTTAGCCTCCCTTCAAGGTTATCTATTGATAGCTTCTGGTCCTAAAATTATTCTGCATAATTATTTTATGATGCTCCACCATTTATGTTGTGAGCTTAAATATAGTAAGTGCTACTTAACTTCAGTATCTTTATGACATGCTCTAGGTGAAAAGCCTGGATACCAATCTGACTTTATTTGTATCCATCTTATTTATTTTATTTTAATTTTTATAGATGCAGTTTTAAACTCTTTGCAGACTGAAAATGGTTCCTGGTAGCCGTTTGCCTTTTTTTGCTTCATTTTAATGCATTCTTTAGTTAATACATATAAATCAACTGGAGGTCAAGAATTTTATCCTTCTTGGTGATGTTCACAACAGCATATACTTTCTTAGTTGGAATGAACAGGGTGCTCAACTTAGCTTATTGGCCAAGGATTTGGCTCCCTTGATTGTTTTGTAACAGAATTTTTAATTGACGGAGGTACATTAAGTCTCATGGTTTCAGATGAACAAAAGAATATTCAGGTTAGTACAGCCATCTTTTTTCCAATTTTTTTGTTGTAAATTTATGTGTATATTGTAGTAATTATTTTCGATATAATGAGCTTTTTACCTTGTTCAAACCCTCCCTCCCTTCCCCTTTATCTAATGCTATTTGGCTTAGGTGTAGCTAGTGATTTGGTACAAAGAATTACAAAGAAATCATGGATGATACAACATCAGAATATGTGGTTATTCAATTAGTTTACTGTTAAAATTCTAGGCATCTTTTAGACACTGTTATTGTTGACTCCCATTTCTGTAGTTGAAATGTTTTCACTTCATCTAGCTGAGGTTTTCTCTGTAATTTGTCATTAGGCTTCACACTGTTTGAGGTATTTATTGAACCATTAATTTGTTCATTCCTTTTTTATTCTGCTAGTTTGTTTTTTTTTTTGAAAATTAAGCATTTCATTCATCAACAAGGAATAAACAATTCCATGTAAGAAAACAAGATCAGCTCTAGATTTTAAGTTGCTATCTTAACCCATATCAACTTAAAGTCTAGGCTTTGCAAAAAGAACACAAAACAAAAGTATCCCAACTATTCCCTATACAAAAAACCCTTTCCACAAAAATGAAAAAAAAAAGGGTTCATGACAAATCCTATACATCAGTTCAACCTACAATCAAAGATCGTGTCACATCAATACCAAATCTGATTCAATCAATAAAAAAAATGCACACTTCAACTCATTTCAGATGCAGCCATGAAGCTGACACTTCAACACAAAAATTAGCCAAATCAAATATCCAATTCCAGTGAATCCCAAAGCAAACCATAAACGTACTTGTAGTGGAGAACCAGCACCTTGCAAAACTCACTAGGTCTCCAACACTCAAGTACATCCTGTTGGAATTCCTTGAATGATGGCAACGGCTCTGGAATAACCTCAACAAAAAAGATAAAGTTTTAAGGGATGGAAGCTTCTTTCAAGGGCTGAATTACATGTTGGTGCCCATGTGACTAAGTTCTTGCGGTTCCAAATGCTTTCTACTTCATTTGAGAATAAGTTCTTGCAACCAATGTGACTAAAGAATGAATAGGTGGCATTCCTATTATACATTAAGGTATAATGGTGTCGATATGTGAATTTGAGGTGTGGGCATTATAGAAATAATAAAATTTTAAGGTGTGGGCATACGGCATTCCTATTATACAATAGGGTATAATGGTGCCTAGATGGTGTACTGGTGCAAATTAGATATTTAAAATACTTGACGTGGCATTCCTATTGTGTAATAATGGCACAATGGTGCTTATAGAAAAAAAAAACTTTTAAGTGTGTGGGCATTGGGCATACCTATTATACACTCAGGTATAATGGTGCCAATCTGTGATTTTGAAATCATAGTATATGTTACATTTCTATTATATGATTGAAGTTATAATAGTGCAAATTATACCTTTAAACTACTTGATATGGCTTACAAATTGTGCAATTATGGCACAACGGTGCTTATAGACATAAAGAACGTTAAGGTGTGGGTATGTGGCATTCCTATTATACATTACGGTATAATGGTGCCAATATATGAATTTCAAATCTAAGCATATAGTGCATTCCTATTATCTAATCGAAGGTATAGTGGTACAAATTAGATATTTAAAATACATGACATAGCATTCCTATGGTGTAAAAATGGCACAATGGTGCTTTTAGAAATAATAAGACCCTAAGGTGTGGGCATGTGTAACATTCTTATTCTACATTAAGGTATAATAGTGCCTATATGTGAATATAAAATCTTAACATATGGTGCATTTCTATTAATTGATCAAAGGTGTAATGATACAAATTAGATGTTTAAAGTACTAGACGTGGCATTCCTATTGTGTAATAATGGCACAATGGTGCTTATAAAAATAATAAACCATAAGATGTGTGCATGTGGCATTCCTATTGTACATTAAGGTATAATGGTGCCTATATGTGAATATGAAATCTTAGTATATGATGCATTCTTATTATTTAATTGAAGGAGTAAAGGTGCAAATTAGATATTTACGGTGCTCGACGAGGCATTCCTATTGTGTAATAACGGTAACATGGTGCTTACACACACAAAAAAACTTTACGTGTGTGAGTATGTGGCATTCCTATTATACATTAAGGTATAATGGTGCCTATATGTGAATATGAAATCTTAGTATATGATGCATCCCCTATTACTTGATCGAAGGAGTGAAGGTGCAAATTAGATATTTAAAGTGCTTGACGTGGCATTCCTATTGTGTAATAACGGCACAATGGTGCTTACAGAAACAAAAAAACTTTGTGTGTGAGCATGTGGCATTCCTAGTATACATTAAGGTATAATGGTGCCAATCCGTGAATTTTAGTATATGGTACATTTCTATTATTTGATCGAAGGTATAATGGTGCAGTTTGATATTTAAAGTACTTGACGTGGCGTTCCTATTAAGTAATTATGGCACAATGGGGCTCATAGAGATAAAGAAACTTTAAGGTTTGGGTATGTGGCATTCCTATTATACATTACGGTATAATGGTGTCAATTTATGAATTTGAAATCTGAGCATATGGTGCGTTCCTATTACTTGATCGAAGGTAAAATGGAGCAAATTATATATTTAAAGTACTTGACCGGGCATTCCTATTGTGCAATAATGGCACAATGGTGCTTATAGAAATGAAAAACCTTTAAGGTGCGGGAATGTGGCATTCCTATTATACATTACGGTATAATGGTGCCAATATGTGAATTCGAAGTCTTACTATATGGTGCGTTCCCCTTGCTTTCTATGGTGAATTTGAAGCATATATAAAAAAATATGTAATGTTTTCTACATTTTCTTATTTATAAAAAGATATTTTTTCCCCCTGCTTTGTCAATGTAGGTCATGCTCGGATTCTGTCCCTCAATTCCTTCTTTGTTTGTTGGGATTATGAGGTAATTGTTATCGTGTGTTGCCCTCAGATATTTTTTAGTCACAGCTAATCGTTACTTTCCACTTGCCATTTTCATTTTTGATATGTAGTAGAAACTTATCTTACGTTCTCCGTTATACCTCGGTAGCTACTGTTGCGGTAAGTATGCAAACTTGTTTATTGTTTCCTCTAGCCTTTTCTCAATTTTTATGAGGTGTTGGATGATTAATTTAATCATTGTGGCATCTATTAAGTATTTTGACGAAATTATGAAATCAGTCAGTATTCTTCCCTTATGACTATTTGATCTAACTGATTTTGGTTTTCTGTGGTTTACAAATGCCATTAATTTGCCATAACTAAGCAATGATTCCTTTTGAAGTGCTTATGGAAAACTGAAAATGCTGTGCTTTCATTCTTGGTAAGATTTTTTTTTTTTTTTTTTAGAGTGCCATTTTCTTTAGATTTTTTGATTGATTGTAGAGATATTGCGCTCGCTAATTCTGGAATGTCTTCTCATGGTATTTTGATTTAATCTTATTAGGTGGATGATGCTTCATCGGAGACAAATGAAGAGAGAGCTTATGGAACACTTTCTTGTTTGTTAAAAACAAAATCCACTCCGGTATATTCTTAGTTTGTTATTAGTCTCCTGGTGCTGTTGAATAAAATGATGCTTTTATTTAGATTGTTGATTAACACTTTTCTTAAATTAACCCTGAAATCTAACTTTTTTGATTATGTAGGTATTGAGGTTGATGATTTCATTGAACTATCGTCAGAGCTAGTACAACCTCTTGAGGATTTTTATGATGAAGTATTTGTGATGGTGGTATGTTGTCTTCGTGTCCTACTCGTATCATTAATAATTTATGGTTCCTTAGTATGATTAATTAATTTATTAATCATCTTGTTTGACATAGTTCCATGAACTTGTTTATATAAGCTTGCTTAACGGGACGAAAAGTCGAAAGAACTTTATTTAATGATAAGCCAAAACAATGTATTAATAATTGGGAGGTTATCAAACAATCGCTAACCCAGCAACAGGGATGAACAAATTGAAGCAATTGAAAATCAAACCACTCCGTACAATAACAACACCCAAAACCCACAAAATTCTATACAACACCGAAATGGAAAGAACAAGCAGCTCTCACACCCTTCCATTTCAGGCCACAATCACCTTGACATCCAAAACGCATACCACAACGATCTAGAACACAACAAACATCCCTCACATCAACAGAAAAACTGATAAGCCGACACAACCAAGCAAAATCAAAGTCCAACTCAGACAGATCATGAGACACATCATATTCAAATAAACCCACAACTGTGAATTTGCAATCATAGTATATGGTGCATTCCTATTATTCGATCGAAAATATAATGGTGAAAATTAGATATTTAAAATACATGACATACCATGTCCACTGTCTAATAATGGCACAATAGTTGTTTATAGAAATAAAATACTTTATGGTGTGTGCATTTGGCATTCTTATTATACATTAGGGTATAATGGTGCCGATATGTGAATTCGAAATTTTAGCATACGGTGCATTCCTATTTAAGGTACTTGACATGGCATTCCTATTGTGTAATAATGGCACGGTGGTGCTTATAGAACTAATGAAACTTTAACTTGTGGAAATGTGGCATTCCTATTGTACATTAAGGTATAATGGTGCCTAGATATGAATATGAAATCTTAGCATATGGTGCATTCTTATTAATCGATCAAAGGTGTGGTGATGCAAATTAGATATTTAAAGTACTTGACGTGGCATTCCTATTGTGTAATAATGGCACAATGGTGCTTATGAAAATAATAAAACCTTAAGGTGCGAGCATGTGGCATTCCTATTATACATTAAGGTATAATGGTGCCAATCCGTGAATTTTAGATCTTAGTATATGGTGCATTTCTATTATTTGTTTGAAGGTATAATGGTGCAAATTGGATATTTAAAGTACTTGATGTGGCATCCCTATTGTGTAATTATGGCACAATGTTGGTAATAGGCATAGAGAAGCTTTAAGGTTTGGGTATGTGGCATTCCTATTATACATTACGGTATAATGATGTCAATATATGAATTTGAAATCTGAGCATATGGTGCGTTCCTATTACTTGATCGAAGGTAAAATGGCGCAAATTATATATTTAAAGTACTTGACCGGGCATTCCTATTGTGCAATAATGGCACAATGGTGCTTATAGAAATGAAAAACCTTTAAGGTGCGGGAATGTGGCATTCCTATTATACATTACGGTATAATGGTGCCAATATGTGAATTCGAAGTCTTACTATATGGTGCGTTCCCCTTGCTTTCTATGGTGAATTTGAAGCATATATAAAAAAATATGTAATGTTTTCTACATTTTCTTATTTATAAAAAGATATTTTTTCCCCCTGCTTTGTCAATGTAGGTCATGCTCGGATTCTGTCCCTCAATTCCTTCTTTGTTTGTTGGGATTATATGAGGTAATTGTTATCGTGTGTTGCCCTCAGATATTTTTTAGTCACAGCTAATCGTTACTTTCCACTTGCCATTTTCATTTTTGATATGTAGTAGAAACTTATCTTACGTTCTCCGTTATACCTCGGTAGCTACTGTTGCGGTAAGTATGCAAACTTGTTTATTGTTTCCTCTAGCCTTTTCTCAATTTTTATGAGGTGTTGGATGATTAATTTAATCATTGTGGCATCTATTAAGTATTTTGACGAAATTATGAAATCAGTCAGTATTCTTCCCTTATGACTATTTGATCTAACTGATTTTGGTTTTCTGTGGTTTACAAATGCCATTAATTTGCCATAACTAAGCAATGATTCCTTTTGAAGTGCTTATGGAAAACTGAAAATGCTGTGCTTTCATTCTTGGTAAGATTTTTTTTTTTTTTTTTTGGAGTGCCATTTTCTTTAGATTTTTTGATTGATTGTAGAGATATTGCGCTCGCTAATTCTGGAATGTCTTCTCATGGTATTTTGATTTAATCTTATTAGGTGGATGATGCTTCATCGGAGACAAATGAAGAGAGAGCTTATGGAACACTTTCTTGTTTGTTAAAAACAAAATCCACTCCGGTATATTCTTCGTTTGTTATTAGTCTCCTGGTGCTGTTGAATAAAATGATGCTTTTATTTAGATTGTTGATTAACACTTTTCTTAAATTAACCCTGAAATCTAACTTTTTTGATTATGTAGGTATTGAGGTTGATGATTTCATTGAACTATCGTCAGAGCTAGTACAACCTCTTGAGGATTTTTATGATGAAGTATTTGTGATGGTGGTATGTTGTCTTCGTGTCCTACTCGTATCATTAATAATTTATGGTTCCTTAGTATGATTAATTAATTTATTAATCATCTTGTTTGACATAGTTCCATGAACTTGTTTATATAAGCTTGCTTAACGGGACGAAAAGTCGAAAGAACTTTATTTAATGATAAGCCAAAACAATGTATTAATAATTGGGAGGTTATCAAACAATCGCTAACCCAGCAACAGGGATGAACAAATTGAAGCAATTGAAAATCAAACCACTCCGTACAATAACAACACCCAAAACCCACAAAATTCTATACAACACCGAAATGGAAAGAACAAGCAGCTCTCACACCCTTCCATTTCAGGCCACAATCACCTTGACATCCAAAACGCATACCACAACGATCTAGAACACAACAAACATCCCTCACATCAACAGAAAAACTGATAAGCCGACACAACCAAGCAAAATCAAAGTCCAACTCAGACAGATCATGAGACACATCATATTCAAATAAACCCACAACTGTGAATTTGCAATCATAGTATATGGTGCATTCCTATTATTCGATCGAAAATATAATGGTGAAAATTAGATATTTAAAATACATGACATACCATGTCCACTGTCTAATAATGGCACAATAGTTGTTTATAGAAATAAAATACTTTATGGTGTGTGCATTTGGCATTCTTATTATACATTAGGGTATAATGGTGCCGATATGTGAATTCGAAATTTTAGCATACGGTGCATTCCTATTTAAGGTACTTGACATGGCATTCCTATTGTGTAATAATGGCACGGTGGTGCTTATAGAACTAATGAAACTTTAACTTGTGGAAATGTGGCATTCCTATTGTACATTAAGGTATAATGGTGCCTAGATATGAATATGAAATCTTAGCATATGGTGCATTCTTATTAATCGATCAAAGGTGTGGTGATGCAAATTAGATATTTAAAGTACTTGACGTGGCATTCCTATTGTGTAATAATGGCACAATGGTGCTTATGAAAATAATAAAACCTTAAGGTGCGAGCATGTGGCATTCCTATTATACATTAAGGTATAATGGTGCCAATCCGTGAATTTTAGATCTTAGTATATGGTGCATTTCTATTATTTGTTTGAAGGTATAATGGTGCAAATTGGATATTTAAAGTACTTGACGTGGCATCCCTATTGTGTAATTATGGCACAATGTTGGTAATAGGCATAGAGAAGCTTTAAGGTTTGGGTATGTGGCATTCCTATTATACATTACGGTATAATGATGTCAATATATGAATTTGAAATCTGAGCATATGGTGCGTTCCTATTACTTGATCGAAGGTAAAATGGCGCAAATTATATATTTAAAGTACTTGACCGGGCATTCCTATTGTGCAATAATGGCACAATGGTGCTTATAGAAATGAAAAACCTTTAAGGTGCGGGAATGTGGCATTCCTATTATACATTACGGTATAATGGTGCCAATATGTGAATTCGAAGTCTTACTATATGGTGCGTTCCCCTTGCTTTCTATGGTGAATTTGAAGCATATATAAAAAAATATGTAATGTTTTCTACATTTTCTTATTTATAAAAAGATATTTTTTCCCCCTGCTTTGTCAATGTAGGTCATGCTCGGATTCTGTCCCTCAATTCCTTCTTTGTTTGTTGGGATTATATGAGGTAATTGTTATCGTGTGTTGCCCTCAGATATTTTTTAGTCACAGCTAATCGTTACTTTCCACTTGCCATTTTCATTTTTGATATGTAGTAGAAACTTATCTTACGTTCTCCGTTATACCTCGGTAGCTACTGTTGCGGTAAGTATGCAAACTTGTTTATTGTTTCCTCTAGCCTTTTCTCAATTTTTATGAGGTGTTGGATGATTAATTTAATCATTGTGGCATCTATTAAGTATTTTGACGAAATTATGAAATCAGTCAGTATTCTTCCCTTATGACTATTTGATCTAACTGATTTTGGTTTTCTGTGGTTTACAAATGCCATTAATTTGCCATAACTAAGCAATGATTCCTTTTGAAGTGCTTATGGAAAACTGAAAATGCTGTGCTTTCATTCTTGGTAAGATTTTTTTTTTTTTTTTTTGGAGTGCCATTTTCTTTAGATTTTTTGATTGATTGTAGAGATATTGCGCTCGCTAATTCTGGAATGTCTTCTCATGGTATTTTGATTTAATCTTATTAGGTGGATGATGCTTCATCGGAGACAAATGAAGAGAGAGCTTATGGAACACTTTCTTGTTTGTTAAAAACAAAATCCACTCCGGTATATTCTTCGTTTGTTATTAGTCTCCTGGTGCTGTTGAATAAAATGATGCTTTTATTTAGATTGTTGATTAACACTTTTCTTAAATTAACCCTGAAATCTAACTTTTTTGATTATGTAGGTATTGAGGTTGATGATTTCATTGAACTATCGTCAGAGCTAGTACAACCTCTTGAGGATTTTTATGATGAAGTATTTGTGATGGTGGTATGTTGTCTTCGTGTCCTACTCGTATCATTAATAATTTATGGTTCCTTAGTATGATTAATTAATTTATTAATCATCTTGTTTGACATAGTTCCATGAACTTGTTTATATAAGCTTGCTTAACGGGACGAAAAGTCGAAAGAACTTTATTTAATGATAAGCCAAAACAATGTATTAATAATTGGGAGGTTATCAAACAATCGCTAACCCAGCAACAGGGATGAACAAATTGAAGCAATTGAAAATCAAACCACTCCGTACAATAACAACACCCAAAACCCACAAAATTCTATACAACACCGAAATGGAAAGAACAAGCAGCTCTCACACCCTTCCATTTCAGGCCACAATCACCTTGACATCCAAAACGCATACCACAACGATCTAGAACACAACAAACATCCCTCACATCAACAGAAAAACTGATAAGCCGACACAACCAAGCAAAATCAAAGTCCAACTCAGACAGATCATGAGACACATCATATTCAAATAAACCCACAACTGTGAATTTGCAATCATAGTATATGGTGCATTCCTATTATTCGATCGAAAATATAATGGTGAAAATTAGATATTTAAAATACATGACATACCATGTCCACTGTCTAATAATGGCACAATAGTTGTTTATAGAAATAAAATACTTTATGGTGTGTGCATTTGGCATTCTTATTATACATTAGGGTATAATGGTGCCGATATGTGAATTCGAAATTTTAGCATACGGTGCATTCCTATTTAAGGTACTTGACATGGCATTCCTATTGTGTAATAATGGCACGGTGGTGCTTATAGAACTAATGAAACTTTAACTTGTGGAAATGTGGCATTCCTATTGTACATTAAGGTATAATGGTGCCTAGATATGAATATGAAATCTTAGCATATGGTGCATTCTTATTAATCGATCAAAGGTGTGGTGATGCAAATTAGATATTTAAAGTACTTGACGTGGCATTCCTATTGTGTAATAATGGCACAATGGTGCTTATAAAAATAATAAAACCTTAAGGTGCGAGCATGTGGCATTCCTATTATACATTAAGGTATAGTGGTGCCTATATGTGAATATGAAATCTTAGTATATGATGCATTCCTATTATTTGATCGAAGGAGTAACGGTGCAAATTTGATATTTAGAGTGCTTGACATGGCATTCCTATTGTGTAATATTGGCACAATGGTGCTTACAAAAACAAAAAAAACTTTAAGTGTGTGAGCATGTGGCATTCCTATTATGCATTAAGGTATAATGGTGCCAATCCGTGAATTTTAAATCTTTGTATATGGTGCATTTCTATTATTTGATCGAAGGTATAATGGTGCAAATTTGATATTTAAAGTACTTGACGTGGCATTCCTATTTTGCGATAATGGCACAATGGTGCTTACAGAAATAAAAAACCTTTCAAGGTGCAGGCATGTGGCATTCTTATTATACGTTTCAGGTATAATGGTGCCAATATATGAATTTGAAATGTTAGTATATATTGCATTCCTATTATTTGATCAAAGGAGTAAAGGCACAAACTAGATATTTAAAGTGCTTGATGAGGCATTCCTATTGTGTAATAACAGCACAATGGTGCTTACAAAAACAAAAAAACTTTGTATGTGTGAACATGTGGCATTCCTATTATACATTAAGGTATAATGGTGCCAATATGTGAATTTGAAATCTTTGTATATGGTTCATTCCTATTATTTGATCGGAGGTATAATGGTCCAAATTCGATATTTAAAGTGCTTGATATTGCATTCATATTGTTTGATTACGGAACAACGGTGCTCATAGAAATAAAAACAATTTAAGGTGTGGGCATTTGGCATTCCTATTATACGTTACGGTATAACGGTGCTAATATGTGAATTTGAAATCTTAGTATATGGTGCGTTCTTATTACTTGATCGAAGGTATAATGGAGCAAATTAGATATTTTGATTACTTGACATGGCATTCCTATTGTGTAATTCTGGCACAATGGTGCTCACAAACATGAAGAAATTTTAAGGCTTGGGTATGAGGCGTTCCTATCATACATCACAGTATAATGGTGCCAATATATGAACTTGAAATCTAAGCATATGGCGCATTCATATTGTTTGATCGAAGGTAAAATGGTGCAAATTAGATATTTAAAGTACTGGACCCGACATTCCTATTGTGCAATAACGGCACGATGGTGCCTATAGAAATAAAAAACCTTTTAAGGTGCGGGCATGTGGCATTCCTATTATACATTAAGGTATAATGGTGCCAATACGTGAATTTGAAATCTTTGTATATGGTGCATTCCTATTATTTGATCGGAGGTATAATGGTCCAAATTCGATATTTAAAGTACTTGATATTGCATTCATATTGTTTGATTACGGAACAACGGTGCTCATAGAAATAAAAACAATTTAAGGTGTGGGCATTTGGCATTCCTATTATACATTACGGTATAACGGTGCTAATATGTGAATTTGAAATCTTAGTATATGGTGCGTTCCTATTACTTGATCGAAGGTATAATGGAGCAAATTAGATATTTTGATTACTTGACATGGCATTCCTATTGTGTAATTCTGGCACAATGGTGCTCACAAACATGAAGAAATTTTAAGGCTTGGGTATGTGGCGTTCCTATCATACATCACAGTGTAATGGTGCCAATATATGAACTTGAAATCTAAGCATATGGCGCATTCATATTGTTTGATCGAAGGTAAAATGGTGCAAATTAGATATTTAAAGTACTGGACCCGGCATTCCTATTGTGCAATAACGGCACGATGGTGCCTATAGAAATAAAAAACCTTTTAGGGTGCAGGCGTGTGGCATTCCTATTATACATTAAGGTATAATGGTGCCAATATGTGAATCTGAAATCTTGGTATATGGTGCATTCCTCTTGCTTTCTACGGCGATTTTGAACCACATATAAAAAAATATGCAATGTTTTCCACATTTTCTTATTTATGAATAGATATTCTTTTCCCCTTGCTTTGTTAATGTAGGTCATGTCCAGCAGTCCTATTCATTGGATTATGTCCTTCCATTCCTTTTATGTTTGCTGGGATTATGAGGTACTTGTTGTTATGTATTGCCCCATTATGTTTTTTAGGCACAGCTAATCGTTACCTTCTACTTGCCATTTTCATTTTTGATATGTAGTGGAAACTTATCTTACGTTCTCCGTTATACCTCGGTAGCTACTGTTGTGGTAAGTATGCAAACTTGTTTATTGTTTCATCTAGCTTCTTCTCATTTTTTATGAAGTATTGGAAGATTAATTTAATTATTGTGGTATCTATTAAGTATTTTGACGAAATTATGAAATCAATCAGTCTTCTTCACTAATGATTATTTGATCTAACTGGTTTTGATTTTCTGTGGTTTACAAATGCCATTAATTTGCCAGAACTAAGCAATGATTCCTTTTGAAGTGCTTATGGAAGTGCTTATGGAACACCGGAAATGCTGCGCTTTCATTCTTGGTAAGATTTTTTTTTTTTGGTTTAGAATGCCATTTTCTTTAGATTCTTTGATTGATTATAGAGATATTACACTCGCAAATTCTAGAATGTCTTCTCATGGTATTTTGATTTAATCTTCTTAGGTGGATGATGCTGCATTGGAAACAAATGAAGAAAGAGCTCTATGGAACACTTTCTTGTTTGTTAAAAACAAAATCCAGCCCGGTATATTCTTAGTTTATTACCATCTCCTGGTGCTGTTGAATAAAACGACACTTTTATTTGGATTGTTTGACTAACACTTTTCTTAAATAACCCTGAACTCTTTAACTTTTTTAATTATGCAGGTATTGAGGTTGATGATTTCATTGAAATATCGTCAGAGCTAGTACGACATCTTGAGGATTTTTATGATGGAAGTATTTGTGATGGTGGTATGTTGTCTTTCGTATCCTACTCGTATCGTTAATAATTTATGGTTCGTTGGTATGATTAATTAATTTATTAATCAGCTTGTTTGACATAGCTCCATGAACTTGTTTATAAGCTTGTTTAACGGAACAAAAAGTTGAAAGAACCTTTTTTCATGATAAGCCAAAATGTTGTACTAATAATTGGGGGTTTACCAAACAATCGCTAACCCAGCAACAGCAAAGAACAAATTGAAGCAATTGAAAATCAAACCACTCCGTACAATAACACCCAAAAGCCACAAAAATTCTATACAACACTGAAATGGAAAGAACGAGCGGCCTCACAGCGTTCCATTTCAACCCACAATCACCTTGACATCCAAAATGTATACCACAACTATCTAGAACACAAAAGGCATCCCTTACATTAACAGAAAAATTGATAAGCTGACACAACCAAGCAAAATGTAAGTCCAACTCAGACAAATCATAGACACATCATATTCAAATAAACCCACAATTGTGAAGTCGCAATCTTAGTAAATGGTGCATTCCTATTATTTGATCGAAGGTATAATGGTGCAAATTAGATATTTAAAGTACATGACATAAGATGTCCATTGTTTAATAATGGCAGAATAGTGTTTATAGAAATAAAATACTTCAAGGTGCATGCATTTAGCATTCCTATTATATATTAAGGTATGATGGTGCCGATACGTGAATTTGAAATCTTAGCATACAGTGCATTCCTACTTGAAGTACTTGACATGGCAGTCCTATTGTGTAATAATGGCACGATGGTGCTTATAGAAATGATAAAACTTTGTCGTGTGGAAATGTGGCATTCCTATTATACACTAAGGCATAATGGTGCCTATATGTTAATTGAAATCTTAGCATATGGTGCATTCCTATTAACTGATCGAAAGTGTAATGATGCAAATTAGATATTTAAAATACCTGACGTGGCATTCCTTTTGTGTAATGATGGCACAATGGCGCTTATAAAAATAATAAACCTTAAGGTGTGGGCGTGTGGCATTCCTATTATGCATTAAGGTATAATGGTGCCTATATGTGAATATGAAATCTTAGTATTTGATGCATTCCTATTATTTGATTGAAGGAGTAAAGGTGCAAATTCGATATTTAGAGTGCTTGAGGTGGCATTCCTATTGTGTAATATCGGCACAATGGTGCTTACAAAAACAAAAAATCTTTAAGTGTGTGAGCATGTGGCATTCCTATCATACATTACGGTATGATGGTGCCGATGTATGAATTTGGAATCCGAGCATATGGTGGATTCCTATTATTTGATGGAAGGTGTAAAGGTGCAAATTAGATATTTAAAGTACTTGACATGGCATTCCTATTGTGCAACAATGGCACATTGGTGCTTATAGAAATAAAAAACCTTTCAAGGTGCTGGCATGTGGCATTCTTATTATACATTTAAGGTATAATGGTGCCAATATGTGAATTTGAAATGTTAGTATATGGTGCATTCCTATTATTTGATCGAAGGAGGAAAGGCGCAAGCTAGAAATTTAAAGTGCTTGATGAGGCATTCCTATTGTGTAATAACGGCACAATGGTGCTTACAAAAACAAAAAAACTTTGTATGTGTGAACATGTGGCATTCTTATTATACATTAACGTATAATTGTGCCAATACGTGAATTTGAAATCATTGTATATGGTGCATTCCTATTATTTGATCAAAAGAGTAAAAGTGCAAATTAGATATTTGAAGTGCTTAACAAGGCATTCCTATTGTGCAATAGTGGGACAATGTTGCTTATAGAAATAAAAAACCTTTAAGGTGCAAGCATGTGGCATTCCTATTATACATTAAGGTATAATGGTGTCAATCTGTGAAGTTGAAGTCATTGTGTATGGTGCATTCTTATTATTTGATCGAACAAGTAAGGGTGCAAATTAGATATTTAAAGTGCTTAACAAGGCATTCCTATTGTGTAATAACGGCACAATCGTGCTTACAAAAACAAAAAAACTTTGTATGTGTGAACATGAGGCATTCCTATTATACAATAAGGTATAATGGTGCCAATACATGAATTTGAAATCTTAGTATATTGTGCAGTTCTATTATTTGATCGGAGGTATAATGGTGTAAATTCGATATTTAAAGTACTTGACATTGCATTACTATGTTTGATTATGGAGCAATGGTGCTCATAGAAATAAAACCAATTTAAGGTGTGAGCATGTGGCATTCTTATTATACATTGTGGTATAATGGTGCTAATATGCGAATTGAAAATCTTAGTATATGGTGCGTTCCTATTGCTTGATCGAAGGTATAGTGGAGTGAATTAAATATTTCAAATAATTGACACGGCATTCCTATTGTGTAATTTTGGCACAATGGTGCTCACAGACGTAAAGAAACTTTAAGGTTTGGGTATGTGGCATTTCTATTATACATTACGTTATAATGGTGCCAATATATGAATTTGAAATCTGAGCATATGGCGCATTCATATTGTTTGATCGAAGGTAAAATGGTGCAAATTAGATATTTAAAGTACTTGAGCCGGCATTCCTATTGTGCAATAATGGCACAATGGTGCTTATAGAAATAAAAAACCTTTAAGGTGCGGGCATGTGGCGTTCCTATTATACATTACGGTATAAAGGTGCCATTATGTGAATTTGAAATCTTAGTATATGGTGCATTCCCCTTGCTTTCTATGGTGAATTTGAACCATATAGAAGAAAATATGTAATATTTTCTACATTTTCTTATTCATAAAAAGATATTCTTTTCCCCTTGCTTGTTAATGTAGGTCATGTTCAGCAGTCCTATTCATTGGATTATGTCCCTCCATTCCTTTTATGTTTGCTGGCATTATGAGGCAATTGTTATTTTGTATTGGCCCCCTATATTTTTTAGTCTAAGCTAATCGTTACTTTCTACTTGCCATTTTCATTTTTGATATGTAGTGGAAACTTATCTTCCGTTATCCTTCAGTAGCTATTGTTATGGTCTGTTGCAAACTTGTTTATTGTTTCCTCCTACTTCTTCTCATTTTTTATGAAGTATTGGAAGATTAATTTATCTATTGTGGTATCTATTATGTATTTTGACGAAATTTGGAAATCAGTCAGTCTTCTTCCCTAATGATTATTTGATCTAACTAATTTTGATTTTCTGTGGTTTACAAATGCCATTAATTTGGCATTAATTCCTTTTGGAGTGCTTTAGGAAAACTGAAAAATGTTATGCTTTCATTCTTGGTAAGTTTTTTTTTTGGTTTAGAATGCCATTTTCTTTAGATTCTTTGATTGATTATAGAGATATTGCACTTGCAAATTCTGGAATCTCTTCTCATGGTATTTTGATTTTATCTTGTTAGGTGGATGATGTTGCATCGGAAACAAATGAAGAGAGAGCTTTATGGAACACTTTCTTGTTTGTTAAAAACAAAATTCACCTTTGTATATTCTTAGTTTATTAGTAGACTCCTGGTTCTGTTGAAAAAAATGACACTTTTGTTTAAATTGTTTGATTGACAGTTTCTTAAATAACCTTGAAACCTAACTTTTTTGATTATGCAGGTATTGAGGTTGATGATTTCATTGACATATCGTCAGAGCTTGTGCAACCTCTTGAGGATTTTTATGATGATGTATTTGTGATGGTGGTATGTTTCTTCTTATCCTACTCGTGTCGTTAATAAGTTATGGTTCATTAGTATAATTAATTTATTTATTAATCAGCTTGTTTAACGTAGTCCCGTGAACTTGTTTAGAAGCTTGTTTAACGGGATGAAAAGATGAACGAACTATTTTTAATGATAAGCCAAAATATTGGATTAATAATTGGGGGTTATCAGACAATCTGTAACCCAGCAACAGCGAAGAACAAATCGAAGTAATCAAAATTCAAACCACTCCACACAATAAGAAAACCCAAAACCCACAAAATGTTCACAGAGTTGGGATCTCCCTTCTAATTTACGCACCATTATATGATCCCAAAAATGTTCCCTCTTAATTAAAAGCTTGATAATGTTTATTATAGTTTAAGTGAGGTCCTAATAGGTCGAACATCACATAAAGACCTTAATCTAACATTTTCTTGGAATTTAATCTTGACTTCTCTTGACATTTTTGTTGTTCGTGTCACCTCAAGGTTGCAGCCATTCGATAAACTTTAAAATAATGGTGAATATGGTAGGGTGTGATAAGTCATGATTATGCATGGATAACATAGGATGGTAGAGCATGTCCAAGGCGTCTTGTGAGCATTACTTGATTCCTGTGAGAAAGGTGGAGGATTGCATATTCTGGTGTATCAAATTAGTGCCTTAGGCTGTACTCATTCATGTGTGAGCGTGCTTGTCACTGGATCATATATGCCTATCTGATCAATTTTGGGAAAGAGCTGTTTGACTCGTGTATGCTTCAGCAGTTGCTTGTTGTGTTGACAACAATGACTGATCACTACATATTGAATAGTTACCTCACATTTTCTTTATCATGGTGGTCTATTTTCTTAAAGTAATTATTGAGACAATGGTTAAATGTGTTAGCATATAATATTCTCGATCTTTGATGCCTTGCAGAGATGGAAATATTTCCATCTTGTTTTTGTAACGATTATATAAAGTCATTGTCTTTCTTCTTTGCAATTTAATCTAGAGGACTTAGTTGTGGTTGTAATATGTCTATATGTTGATGAATCAAGTCCTAAAAATTTGCTTTTTATTTGCTTTAGCTTCTTGTGAAGTCCCCTTTTGCTTTTGACCTCTCATGCTGATTGTAGGTTGTTCTTTTTTCATTTTAGTCAAGACCTTTCAAGATCAAATTTCAGCGTAGAACTTGATGCTGCTAATGCAACTTGGTTACTAAATGATGCAGCCTTGCTATCAACAAAGACTGGAGAAATGTTACTGCTGACCCTTCTTTATGATGGGCAGTAAGTGTTTTCATTTGGATTTTCACTTTTATTTTGTTGTATTTTAGTTTCCTTTTAAGCTGAAGAATAATAACTCGGTCTTTTTTGGGTTTGATGTCACAATTAATTGAATTGGTAGACAATCGTTGTTTACATGGCAGAGTTGGTCATGGTGCTTTGTAAAGAAAACACAAATTAACAAGGTTTATAGGTTTTGTGTTGGCTGATTGTCAAAATGCAGTTGTCTTTTTGATAAAAAATAGGGATGTGAACATTAAATATGCACAAAAGAGGCAGTGGTGAGGGCCTATTGTTGAAAGCAGTTAGATTAAAATAGGAATCCTGTTGCCGGCATGTCCATGTTGATATCAGATATTTGATAGCATTACTTTGTTAAGTTTTATTAATTTGTTACTATGTTGTTCTAAAACATGGTTGTTCCTCCTCCAAACTCCTTTATTCTCAATTCAAATTTCCTTGGTTATTCATTTCAGCAGTTTATAATTAAACTTGAAAAAACCAAAAACTAGTTTTGTTGAATAAGTATTTCCACTGGTAATTTATTGGCAGAGTACAGAAGAAAATATGACTTCTTGTTATGTTATAGTGCATTTTTTTTTTCTCTGTAGTCATGCAATTGGGGAAGTTGTTTTATGCTGCTTGTGTGTTAATTCATTCTTTTCTCCTTTGAAGGGTTGTGCAGAGACTTGATCTTTCCAAGTCTATGGCTTCAGTATTTATTAAATTGTTAGACTTTTCATGCTAATGCAGGTGCATTTTTTTCAGTATTTTCCAGCCATTGACTAGTTATGTTGGGAATGTTGCTGAAATTCATTTAGGGCACTACAACTATTTGAAATTCATTGTTCCTTTTGGGTAGTCAATTGGGAGATTGTTTGTGCAATTCAGTGGTGGATCAGGAGCATCAGTCTTGCCATCTGGTTTTAAGGAAGAGGTGCATATTATCATCAACTTCTATTCAGTATTGTATTCTAAGATTTAATTATTTTAACATATTGTTGATGTTTGGACTGTGTGGCATTCCAATGCTAGTATCAGTATCTGCTCTTTACATTCGACTTTTTAGGTACTTTAAGTTGATTGGTAATCTCAAAGTGAAGTCCTGTTTTCTTACATCCCAAGAAAATTATCACATTCTTTCAACAATTTTGAGAGTTCATTTAAACTTTGTTCTTCACTAAATCTTTTTACTCTTGAGAATACTATAAAGATTTTTATTCTGGTTTTTCATTCTTCTAGGTTGGAGATATTGAAGGTGATGTCCCTCTGGAAAAGCAATTGCGAAGGTCATCTTCTGATGCTTTGCAAGATATGGTTGGCGGTGAAGAGCTTTCTTTGTATGGTTCGGCCCCAAATAACACTGAGTCAGCACAGGTGGTGTACCATTCTATAACTAATGCAGGGCCTTTGGGTGATTGGCTTAAGCTTTATCGTATTGAGAAAATTTCTGAAAAAAAAGGGGAGAGAAATCAAACTCTCCTGGGGATTAGAACAATCGAATAACTAAATCTATCTAACAATTGAGCATCTAAATTAGTATTAAAGAGCTTAGGCTGAAGACTTAAAGATTCTATCTTTGCAGTCAAAGTAAAAAACTAGACAATTGATTCATTCCTGTGGATTTAGCTGCTGTTCTCATGATTTCTCATTTTGACAGTTCATCTGTTAAAATTGCAGTTGTTCTGAAGTTTGTTTGTGTAATAGGTTCAAGAAATTAGTTATTGGATTCATGATGTTTCACTTATTATAATTTAGACTGCAGTTATCATCAGGAGATAAATGCTATATTTGTTATTTATTTCACTTGTTCAACACATCATATGCTGCATGGTTCATCGTAATTATGGTTATTACTTTTTAGTCTTACACCGTACTAATGTTTCCCTCCCTCTATGTGTGCAGAAGACTTTCTTGTTTGCAGTGAGAGACTCATTAACTAATGTTGGCCCTTTGAAGGACTTCTCATATGGCTTGAGGATTAATGCTGATGCGAATGCAACTGGAATTGCCAAACAAAGTAATTATGAGCTGGTTAGTTTGTGAGTTAGAATGGTTTTTCTTCAGTCGTCAGTGATTAATGGATATGGAAGTGGTTCATGGAAAATGAAAAAAAAAAAAAATTGGTGTTATTGCAATTGACTGGATGTGGCTACTATCGAGCTTAGACATTGCCTTCAAGTTCTCTGTATTTGTATATTGTGCATTTTTATAGCATTTATTTCTTTTTCTTCTTTGGAATTTTTACCCCAAATGATTTGTGGGTTTATTGTGCCTGAAGTCAAGTCTTGGCTAATCTTTCAGGTGTGCTGTTCTGGCCTTGGAAAGAATGGTGGCCTCTGTGTTCTACGACAGTCAATTTTTCCAGAAATGATTACCGAGGTCTGCCCATACTCTAGCTCTGACTGAATTTTTCCTGATTAAGATTTTAATTGTTGATATCATTTCTGTAAATGTTTTTCTAGTTGCCATTGTTAATCTAACTAATCATTTGCAGTGGTACACATCACATCTTAGTGCTGGAAAACCTCATCTGTGAAACTCTCTGCTTGCATCATTGCATGCACAATTTTGTCATCTGCAGGTTGAACCAACTGGTTGTAAAGGAATTTGGACTGTCTACCACAAGAGAACACGCAGTCACAGTGCTGATTTGTCTAATGTGACTGATAATGATGATGATGATGATGAATGTTATGCATATTTGATTATAAGTCTGGAGGCATGGACTATGGTAGTCTCATTTTCTAACCTTCACTTTAATTCTTTATCAAAGTCAATTTAATTTTCCATTGTTTGATCAATTAACATTTTTTAAAAAAGCTTGAAGAGATTTTATCAGTATGAAATCTGACTTTCTGGATTTCAAATTAATGCTTTGTCATTTTGCTAACAAATTAAAAAAAAAGAAATTTGACTTCTCAACTTGCAATTGGCATCACATATTTGACTTTCTGGATTAACCATTTCCAGTTGCCTATGATGAACAGGTGCTTGAAACAGCTGATCTTTTGAAAGAAGTGACTGAAAGTGTAGACTATTATGTTCAAGGAAGAACAATTGCTGCAGGAAATTTGTTTGGAAGGTGGGACCAGTTACACGGTCTGTATTTACATGAAATTAGTTTATTTGCCTTGGTTTGTAGTCAATTTTTCTGGAAGAAAGATGCCGTACATTTAGTTCTTTCTTTTGGTTGATGTCTGATTTGATCCTTTCCATGCCACTCTCGCATTAAGTAATTTTGCTCGCCCGCTATACATTTTATGGTCTAAATTAATTTTATCTTCAAACGTATTTTTCTTGAGAGCTTTTAGTAATTTCAAGTGAATTGGCATTGTTGTCTAATTTGGCTAATTACCCAATATTACTTCTCATTAGTAGAATTTGAGAGTTTTCTAGCTTGATAGGTTTGAACTCTATGCTGGAACATTAGAGTCTTTCCCCCTTCTATTTGCATTTAGCCATGTAATATATTAGTTGTTATGCTTCAAACACTACTTTTAACTTGTACTTTGTCTTATTATGTTTGCTTATAGGCATCAAGTTATCCAGGTCTTTGAACATGGTGCTCAAATTTCGGATGGTTCTTTTATGACTCAAGAACTGAGAATTCCATTGCCAAACTCTGATCTGAGTATTCGATTCTTTACATCAATAGCTAATTTTGAGTGCTTTTCAAAAAAAAAAAAGGGCTCATTTTGAGTACTTAATATCCACAAGATGTATAAAGTACCTCATTCCCCACATCTCTGATCAGAGTGTTGGTATGAGAGTAAAGTGTCTGGCCTTGATGCGAGCTGCTGTCTTGCACTGTAATTGCAACAGAATCTAGAAATTGCAAGGTTCCCACAGGGAACTGCGTATATAGTTCGCATTGTATATATTGCCAGTTAATAGAAGTTGACACCAAAAATATCATGAGTGCTGAAACAAATTTTTGTGATTTCTGTTTTGTAGTTACAAAATGCTTCCATTGGAGGAACAGCTCGATATTGCTCACCAGATTGGAACGACCTGTTCCCAAATTCTCTCTAATTTAAATGATCTTACTCTGGGAACAAATTTCTTGTGAATGCAGCAGATATCAAGGCAAATAAAACAACATTGACTGAACCCAACTCATGATGGGCTATACCTGTTGCAGAATGACACCATTCAAAAGCTTCTGTAGATCAGGGTTGATATCTTTATTTTATGAAACATGATTTGTTTGATCATGAGAAGCAGAAAAAAATGTTGTTTAGCCACTGTACCTGTCAAATTTGATGGAGTAGACTCTTGTATCTTGGAGCTAGAGTTCACTCTAATGTAACAGGACTCATGACAGATTATTTAAATTATTTATGCTATACACTCATTCATTCATAAATATGTTTCATGAAAAGTGCAACGGTGACTAAAATCTTTATCGAGATATATAGTAGTATTAGCATTTGAAGAAAATGTTTTAATTAGATGATGTCAATATTTCAACTATCTTTATTTTATTTTTATAAATTTTCACCTTCAGTTTCATAAATTTACATTAAGATTTTTAAAAAATTATTTGTCACTATAACTATTTTATCTTTATTATTGTATATTTATAAATTAACATTTGTACATGATTAGATATTATTTGCTTGAGAATATAAACATAAATAATTAATTTTTACTAAAAGTATGTTTATTTTGTTTAAATTGATTTGTTACAGTAACTCTTAAACATTTACGTTAATATTTTAATAATATTTATTTTATTTTTTATTTTTTATGTTCATTTCATAAATTTACGTTAAGATTTTTAAAAGACTGTTTTAATTTCACTATAATTGTTTTTATCTTTATTATTATATATTCATAAATTAATTTTATTTTTTCGGTTGTTATTTTTATTTTATTTTTTTCTTAAAAACCGGTAAAATGTGTTAATCGGTTATAATATTGGCTTTTTTCATCTAGGACTGCAATTTTATCTTGTAAATTGAACGGTCATTATTCCTTGACCTTATAGTAAGGTCAAGACCTTATTGTAAAATTTACCTTATTCATGTGAAAATCAAAACGTGCTTCGGTTGAAAAGTTTGGTCGGTTTTGTGTTGATGATATGTTGATAATACGTGACATCTATTATTCTATTGCACTTGAAATAATGAAGAATAAAAAACTCCATTGCCTTGAACAATCTTTTGTATTAATTATCATTTAACCAATGGTTATAGATTAAATGGTTATGTAAATAATGAAAATGAAGTACATAATTTAATATAGATTTTAATGCACCTATAAATTTAAAGAAGTATTTTTTTTTTTTTTTTGGAATTGGGAGGAGGATTCTAACCTTGGACATGTTTGGCTTGGCTTTTTTTTAGCTTAAAAACTATTATGAAGCTTTGATAATAAATAATAGCTTTTAAAATTAAGTTAAATCTATTTGGTAAATTTACTTTTATAAGTTCTTTTTTATAAATAAGTTATTTGACAAAATAATTTATATAAGTTTTAATTTTGATTAAAATTACCATAAATAGTATTTAATAAATAATTTTTTATTAATCACAAATTCTTTTGGTCATAATGAAAAAATGTTAATTTTATTTTTTTATAAAAAGTATAAAAATTATTTTTATATAACATAAAATTTATAATTAATAATAAATCATATAAAAATGAAAACAGATAATGTTGAAATTTTTTTAATAGATAAGGATATTTTTGAAATATAAAGAAAAATTTTCCTAAAAAAAAGATGTATTTTTAAAAAAAGATTAGAGAAAGCTCATCTCTAGAGCTTTTTCCAAAGCTTTTTTTTAAAAAATTTATTTTTTTAAAAAAAGCTGTTTAATTTTTTAAGAACTTCTCTAAATTCTTATTTGGCCTGACTTTTACTTTTAAGAGGTAAATAAGTTAAAAAAAAGTTCAGTCAAATAAACACTAAGTAGAGAGATCATACACCAACTAATGAGATGTATAATTTATGTTGATCTTATATGTTACTCTATCGATTATTTTTTCTTTATTCATCTTTTTCGTTTTGAGATTACAAAAAGGAAATATTTCTTTTAGATACTTAATACTTTTTTCATTCTTTTGTATTATAAACTTATTTTTTATGATTTTTTTACTTGTTCATATTAAAAATATTAAATATTTATATTAAAAAATTCAAATGTTCATATAAAATATATTAAGATTAATTATTTTAATTTTCATGAGAATAAAAAAAACAAACATTCAGACAGAAATAGTAATTTCTAAATGTAATATTAATACTTTTTTTTAATGTTTTTATTATTTTACATATAAGTAGGAATGCCAACTAACAAGTAAAAGTACGTTGCCAACTCCTAATAACAGAGGCTTTCTTGAGAAATTGTTGGATTTATACGTGGAGCCGATGCCTTGTTGGGCTGTAGGGAAAACCAAACTCCACAGCATGATATAAGCCTATTTTGCTTATAATCAAGGCAAAAAATGCCAAAAAAATTACCGAAGATGGAAACTTTGTTAGTTGTTCCCACCACCATGCATCAGCTAGAAACACCCAAGATGTGGCACTCAAAGATGCAAAAAACGTGACTAAATGTGGGAGTTTCATTGGGACTTCCTTTTACTTATAGGTAGATTTTATTATTAGAATATTTATAAAAAATATTTTGATATTTTAAAATTAAAAAATATTTATTAATGTAAATAATTTTTTAAGCTAGGTTTGGGCTTAAAATCTTATGTCTGAAGCCAACCCAAATCAATTTGGACAAACCTTCAATCATGAATAAACAACTCAATTTTTAATATCTCTATTTTTAATTAATTAATTATCATTTTTTCTTTTGTGTTGTAAGAAAATACAAATATATATATATTTTTAGAATAAGAATAATTATATATATTACTTGACCTGCTATAGTGTAAAGATGGTGCTCTTTTCTACTGACATTTCCTTTCTTAATTTAGGAATAATAATTTAAAAGTTTATAAATTATTTAAGAAAATTTAAATAATTTTTATTATTAATAATTAATGATTGATTAACTGTTATATGTCAAAATGTCATTTGTTATTTTATACCACATAACACTGATATTTCATAATAAATCATAACGTAGCATACTAATATGTTATGATAATATAATCGTATGATATTTTTCACTTATCATATACATATAAAATGACAAATTACATTTTGACTACTTAAAATAAAAATATATAAATTTTATTAAATTCAATAGAAGAATAAATACTTACATTTATTTTTTAATAATTTAAAAACTTTTATAAATATTATTTTCTTAATTTACTTTATTTATTTAGAAATCTCTTCAATTTCTATTGGATTTTCTCAAACGAAACTTGTCCAAAGAAGTGACATAAATTTTATTGATTAATTTATATATACACAATTGATAGAATTTAAAAATTCAGTAACCGAGGGAAATCACAAAGATTGAATATTGTAGCCAACTCATACAAGCAGTTTTGGGGAAAAAATTTATGTGGAAAAAAAAAAACTTCAACACAACAAGATATATAATAAAAGTTTCTTAGAATAACCAAGCCGGGTCGAGCTTAATTTTTAAAAAAGCCTAAGCTTAAATTTGGTGCAACTCATCCATTTACATATTTTATTATTCAAATGTCAGTTGAAAGAGCACCCCAAGTTTCTTCTGGTATGTGTATATAGCCATGGGATCTCTTTTTGTTCTTTGCTAACTATGAAAACATGGCTGATTTCTTTATTGCATGCATGCCCAGCTGTAAGGGCGGAGAAAATCTGGACTTTAGAAAGGCTTATGGTCACGACAATTCAAGTTGCCCCCATAGTTATACCCAAAATGTCACAGTATCTCTTATAGAAACCAATTCTGTCACCAGAGCTGGGATGAGGACCATGGCCACACTCGATCCCACCATTAATTGTGTTCGTGATGGCACCGTAGCCCGGGACCTGACCTGCTGCCCGGTCGGCATCCGGAGGTGTCCAGCGTCCGAGGATGACATCATGGCTTGATGGTTTGTTTCCTTGTGGAGTCATCCAAAACCAAATAATGGCTGTCTTGAAAGATATGGTTGCATCCGTGGCTACAAGCTCCGGATTGTTTATGAGATCCCTTCTGATGGCGCCATGATCACCTGCTTGCTTGTAATTGTAGTTGCTGCACTGATCATCAAACTTAACAGTCAAATTCCTATAACCCTAATGCATTAATTTATACTTCTATAAGTACAACACCCAATAAATTTAAGATTGTTTGATTAGCTACTTGTGTTAAAAGACAAGAGGCAAAATGGATTGATTGTTAAGCTTACTGAGAAAGTTGGATAGGTCCTCGGCCATAGTATTTTTTGTTAGGAGCGCAAGGCCAGACCGCGTCGCAATAAGCTGGCGGGTTATTTTGCTCCTCAACGAAGTAATATCCCCATGCATACCGCCCACCAGGTGCAGTATCCCATCCTCCTGCATGCGCCAACAACAATTAACTAATTATAATTCCTCAAAACTCTTATACAGAGCTTTAATTAACAATACCATCAATTACGATTACAAAACTAACCAGTTGTTTCATGAGAGGTTTGGCCAAAGAACGCCGCGAGTTCCCTCTTTCGCGTAACAACATCACCGGTTGTGCCAAAACCATTAAAAGATCGAGCTGCAGCGACGAAAGCATCGTAAGCATAGAATCCATTGCGATGTTTAAACATCGTCTCGTAAAGATCTCGAGTGATGATTTCAGTAACATCTTGAGCACCGCTTCTTCTGGTTGCCGATCCTAGCAAGACTGACAGAGTGAACAGCACAGCATACTACTTCATTTTGCCAGCTCTGAGTGTGGTTTTTGAAGTAGTATAACAATGGCAGTCATCTATATATATAGATGAATAATACATTGTTTGACATTCAAATGGCTGGCGCACTTCATGTTAGTGGACCATTTGGTGGACATTACACCTTTGAGAAATTTCAACTGATATCATCTTAGTAATTAACGCTTTAGTTGATTATGTGATTATAGGAAATTAATCCCACTATTTAATGGATCGATTTGCACTAGAACCAGCCCTTTAATTTCAAAGATATGTGAGAGAAAATACAAGGAGGCTTATCCTTATTTGCTTTACTACCTCATGGCCGTAATCTGCAGATGGGAAAATTGTGGCGCTAATCTATGTGTTGATGTAACGCTTTATCTTAACTTTAATCCCCCGCCGCCTCTTTAATCATCAGCATTCTGGGTTAGTGGGTTCGCCAGATTAAAGGAGAAAACTTTGACAAATAATTAATTATAAACGTTCTCCGAAGGTGATTCAACCTTCTTTCTTATGATCCACTGGCTATAGTATGCATTCTTACAATGAAAACATTAGAAGAAATTTTATCCATTTTTCCTTTTAAATTTGTGAATTTTTTATTTAAAAATAGTAACTGAAGTTTAATATTCATATTTTGTCCGTATATGCTAAAAATCAAGCAATATGTTTATCATTATCAATGAAAAAATTAATCTCTAGTGGAGATTCTGTTTTAGTTTTCTTTTAAATTCATGAACTTTTTAATTTAAAAATAACTAAAAATGTTTTATAGTTAAATTTTATTTGTAAATGTTAAATATCAAGTAAAATGTTTATTATTATCATCAATGATGAAATTAAAAATTTTATTTTTATGAAGGATTTCGAACGTAAATTACATCGTTACTCTATAATATTTTTTTATCTTTTTGAATGTTTTGTTTTCTTTCATCATCTAAAAATTCAATTTTGTCATTAAGGATTTTTTAAAAAGTGATTTTTTTTTCTTTATCCCATTAGATTTGTGAACTTCTTCATTAAAAAATAGTTATGAATGTTTTATTAAAGTACATTCATCAACGAAACCAGTTGCCATTGAATCGATTGAACTAACAGAACCTACTGTCACAACATCCACTGAATCAATTGCAGTAATCTTAGCTACAACATGCACCTAGCATTCCTAAAGCAACCAAGCGTGTACTCTCAGCTACAGCATCTAGCATTCCAAAATCTAAAACAAACAAGCAACAAGCACACAATATTGCAACACTTGAGGCAAGGATCACCACTTGCTGCCTTTGCCTCAACTCATCTTAATATTGGAGGGAATACTCAAACCGAAAAGAGGAGGGAAACATCAAGCTGACAGATCCAAAACTCAAACTCTAATGTCATCTCTCATGTAGGCTTATCTAATCACATGTCTGTTGTATTATAAATACCTTACAAAAGAATGAAAATCTCAAGGTAGGTTTCATCCTTTTTCAGTCCCTTATCTTGAATTCCATGGTATCAGAGTTTGTAAAGCTCCATCGAGCCGAATTAGTTTTTCCACATATTCATCATGTTTTCTTGAATCCCTGAAACTAGCCTTTCCAAGAGTTCCATCCCGTCCTACATTTCTGTTTACAAGTTAACAAACTCCCCTGATCACTATCAATGCTGCCCGCTTACCTATGAAACGCACACATCTCAATTTTCTCTTTTGGAGGACTTAATTCATATCTATTCTTATTGGTTACAAGCTTATTGGATATGTTGATGGTTCAACACCCTACCCCTTATCATTATTCCTCAAGAAAGATCAACTCTTCCCATTCTTGTTGACAATCTAGCCTATTATAATTGAATTAGACAAGACCCATTGCTACTCCATGGCATTATTTCACTGGCCACAAAGAGTGTAGTCCCATTTTTTTGGCTCCTGCAAAACCTTCCTTTGATGTATGGAACAAAATTAACAAACTTTATACCAATCAATCCATAACAAGAAGATGAATTTAAGAGAGAAGATTACCAACCCAAAGGAATCCAAATCTAACTCAGAATATTTCCAAAATCTAGGAATTGTGGCTGATGAACTTGCATTAGTCAATTCTCCTGTTAGTGAGGAAGAACTTGTCATTCATGTCTTGATATTATTATATAGATTGAAAACGATAGTGCTTGATCTTTTATAGCAGTTTATATATCCTTCAAAAATCAAAAGCTACGACTAAGAGTCCAAACGTAAGAACTAGGATGAATGGATGATAACTTCATGAGAGAGCAAATTCTTCATTGCTGTATTCAACAGCCATAAGCCCATAACCAAACACCGAATGTTTCCTTGATACTGATCCAGAGTACTTATACAGTTTTGGCCCTAATTTATCCATTGGAAGGTCTTGGCCTTTCCAACCGTATGCCACTGAATATCTCACATAAAAGTCAGGAACCAACGAATGCACTCCATGTTAAACAAAACAACAAAGTTTTGCATCTTGTTCAGTGTAACAAATCGTAATCGCCATTAATTTTTTTTCTTCTGTCGTAATTACAGTTTTTAGCCTACATGCTACTATGTAATGGCATTAAAAAGACATGTAAAGGGGCGTACTCTTAATCTTCCTAAGTTAAACTTTATCCCAAATATGCGTTCGTCAGTTCTTGCGCTCTGGATCAAGGCAGAGGCCATTCTGCTAACGCATAAAGAGATCATGTATTATAATAATGTAATCCCAGTGCTTGCTATATTTACCTCAAGAACAGCATTGCAATAATCTTTTTCTTTTCTACAAATAAAAAAATTGTCGTTAAACGAACCTTTGAGCAACTTCATGAGTTACTAATTTATAGTTCGCAAAGGCCCAAAGGAGTAATTAAGGGCTTAAGATTGTTCCCCTCTTCCTTGATAACATACCCAGTTTCTGATATTGCAACAAAATCGGGGTCAGCTAATAAGAAATTTCTTTCTACTTTGAAGCGTAGCAGACATTTACACTCCATCAATTAATCTCAACCTGAGAAGGGTAAGAACCAATTATGATGATCAACCATGGATGAAAAAGAAAAAGAAAAGATCCAGCATCCAATATCCTGTAAAGGGCATGCAGCAAGGTAATCAACTTCAATTAAAAATTAAAGCTCAGCGCCTCACACTCAGCAGAACATCAACATCACAAGCAACGCACAGCACAGAGCTCAGCTGAGCACCAGCACCAGAACCAGCAGCTCAAAAATCAATTTTAACTGAAGTCAAGAAGCTGCAATAATCACACAAGTGATCAGAAACTTAGCAGCAAGTATCCAGCAGCAAAATTCAAATAAGCAGATCTTCTGTCAGCTGACAAACATCAATTGCAGATCAAGAATCAATAAATCAAATCCAGCTAAAGTAAGAAATCTGCAACAAACCAATCTCTCCTGATCTGACGTTGGCATGATTCTGATCAGAATGGTTGTGATAAAGTTATTCCTTAAATCATTCCTCAAATTATCTTCTCACAATTCTGTCATTCAATTCCTTGTAACAGAACATTGTACCTGTATAAATTCTTGTACTAATTAATTATGTAAAATGCAGCCTGATTCAATACAACTTCTTCATCCTTTTATATCCCAAGTGATAAAGCAAATTCTTTTTGGGCTGTTTATACGAGCTAGCAATAGTGCTTAACAAACTAGTTTAAGCAAATAAATTGCTTCTACCTCTAAAAGCCATGCAAAAGTTGCTTCATGATCTTTCTCCAAAGTTTGGCCTTTCTCCTTTTTGTTGATTCAACGGCTAAGCAACTTGTTTACTGGAAAATCCATGTAATTAAGCTCCAAGTAACTTAATAGCTTCCGTTAGGATAACTTTCATTAATCACTCAAGGCGTCATGCTATTATTTCTTGTATTGATGAATAAACAGTCAACAAATCTCTTCTTCAATTAATTAACCCTTCTACATCTTCGACTTTCATCAGTTTTTTTCCTAATAATTAAGAAAACTAAAGGGGAGAAGAGAAGCCCTGGGAGGGTCACTTACATACTAATTGAGCAATAGGATCAAGCACTGGTTAACTCCATTTCACAAGGTATAAGCAGGAGTCTTAGAATTAGGCAAAGCAAAGTTGAAACTTATAGACGAAGTCATTTGGAAAAATCAGGTTTTAAACCAGTTAATAAATGAAAATCATGCAGTGTTCACCGTAAATTTTTGGCCATTCATCAATCGCAAATCGAATCCTCAACGCATTATATATTGAGTTATATCTCTCTCCCTCCAATTCATCCCATGTTCTCAAGTGCCTTATTTTTCCTTTTTTCTATAAATGAAGAACATGGCTTGGAACAAAAAGACAATGCAATAGAGATACATGGCACAATCAATATTCTTCAACTGATGAAGAATCCAAGGGAACCTGAAATTGCAAGACACAAAAGAATACTTTTACATGACTTTGGTAAGGGAATAAAATGCCCTGTTGGAAAATTGGGCCAGTGTTAGTTCTCATTACATACGTGAAGCCAATTACATGATTAGAAAAATTTTGAAAACATTGCTAACTTGTAATGGCAAACATTCGTAATAATAGCAAATACTTTTGAATGGGATTGAGTCCCTCTATCTTTAGGGTAGGCCCAACACCTCATAATCCCTAATAATAATCCCAAAAACCCAAAAAGGAGCTGAGAGTGTCTGGTTTTTGTTGCTGTCTCCAATCATTTGGTAGCCACCCAGTTGTCTGATTTTTCAATTGTTTGGTTATTATTTAGACATATCAACGAATCAGAAAATGAAAGATTACTAGAAAACAAAAAGTGTTCTTTAGCAAGCCACTTGGAGGCCAAATGGACCCAAAAGGGTAGTTAAAGAGCCAATGTGGATTGAGTTTTGAGGAATGCAAAGGCACATTCACTGACCCAAAAAGTACGTTTACACACTTTTACTCGATGCCTCCAATCCATTTAAGGTAACTTTGATTTTCTGAATTTTAATTAACACTTTATGGTGCGTTTCATAGAATAAGATGATTATCGTCCAATCCCTTGTTTGCTGTGTACTTAAAACGGAGGATGGATTGCAGAGACAACTACTCATCCTCCCAAAATTTAAATATATATATATATATATATATATTTAATCTCATGAGATTGGACGCATGATATGTGCTTTTTTTTGTTTTATCCTTCAACTTAAGTTTAAAAATTGAGTTAAACTAATGGTAAGATGACAAATGTCATTGTTTGATTAGTTAGTTCAAAATACTATTTTTTTCCTATTTTATTTTTCAACTCTTTTTCCTTTTCCTCTTCAGTTCCCCCACTACCAACCACCCTTCAAAAGGTTGGAGCCTCCTTTAACCGATGAGAGAAGAAATGGAAAAAAAAATAAAGAAGAAAAGGAAAACATAAAAAATGAAGAGAGAAAATATAATTTGAATAAAGTTATTTTTTTTCTTTTTGAAAACGTTAAAATAAATATATAAAATTAAATTGTATTCTTTCTTTAATAGATTTAAATTATATTTATAATCATAAAATTATAAATTTAAATCTTTTTTTTTTGAAGAAAGGGTAATTTTAACCATTCAAAAAATTCATCCTATCACACCCTTAATTTTACACACACCATACATATTACAAGATAAAAATCATTTTATTTTACTTAATCTTTACACACTTCAAATATAAAATAAAAGATATTATTGAATTTATATCATTTCCATAATCTTACATACTAAATGTACCCTCGAATGAGTTCAACAACAATTTGTTTTTTTTTCTTTATCTTTTTTAAGGAAAGATATTCGAATTCATATTTTTTGAGCAGGGAAATCATACACTAATTAATGAGTTAAACGCTTGGATGCTTTTTCTTTATTTTTTGTTATAATAGAAGTGAATACTCGAATTTAAATGTTTTATATAAACTTCAATCTATCTTGATCATTTAATCTTAGATCAATCAAGTGACAAATAATGTATACACTAATTTCAAGGATATTTTAACAATTTTATCTTAAGATCTAAGATGTAATGGTTAAGATGACTTCCTTCTTTAACACATGGTTACATATATGTAAACATAATTAATTATTTTGTGTAAAAAGTAAAATCGTGAATTTTAGTACTATTTATGAAAAATTAATTTTTTTGATTCTTTTAAAATAATATTGGCTTTTTGTATTAATGAAAATATACTTTTATTCAAAACCAAATAATAGTAGGTAAAGTAATATCTATAGTTAATTCTTTTTAGTATCTGTTTAGTGCGTGGTTGGTTGGGTTGTATGATGGAGTATGGATATTTTTCATCTCTCAAATCATTTGATTGTTGATGAATGCAAAGATCCATGTGCGGGCTGTTTTTTCTTATCATAAGAAAAATAAATAAAATTTTCAAAATAAATAATTAAATAAACAAGACAAATCCAAGCAAGGTCGTGTGAAGATCATGTTTGATACTTTAAACCACGCACTTTAGGGGTCCATTTGATTATTACTTTCATAACTTACTTTTTACTATATTTATTTTTTATCTCTTTAAAAGTTACTATATAGAGTAAAAAAAAAACGATAAATTATTTTCTATTAAAAATAAAAAAAAATTAATTAAAGTAATTATACAACAAATAAAAAAATGTTTGTTCAATAAAAAAGTAAAATCATGCAATATTTTGCTAATTACTTACCAACATTAAAATTTTCAATAGATCTAGTAGTTTGGCTTCCTTCAGTAATCTTTTTTTACCGAATTTGAGCATCAAAGTCCATTTCGTCACCTCCAGCGGCCATAGTTTTCCGTTGATGTAATTTAATTTTCTAATGTATGATTTAAAAAATTTTTTGAAAAATCACAAGTGTTCATCATTTTGTTTAATTTAATTAAACTTTTTTAGAATTTATGAATATTTATTTTAAATGCTTCAAAATTTATAAATTTTATTAAGTAATGAAATAATAATTTCTAATTAACTAACAGTGTATAATTAACATCAATACACTGTCCATACATTAAATACCAATTCTTAGTAATATATAGAGGCACTTTAAAAATTTAGGCAAGAGGACATTGACATTTTCCCCATCAATGAAAAGTGATACAAACAAATGTACACCTTTTTGCTTTGTTTCTTCGTTTTTGAGGAAGATCTACCATCAAATCTTGGTCGGTTGTCCTGCCTGCGACCCACTCCATCACCATGCACAGTCACTTAACATCTTGCACCCACACATGTACATGTGTGTACCAAAATACAAACAATTATTCCATCCATCGTCTGATAGACCCCAATTGCACCAAATAACAAACATTTTGTACATATGTTTGGTAATTGCTAGTTTTAAGCCTTCGCCTACTCTGTACTCACCTATCTCTCTATCTCTGATTTAAGCTTCCCTTATTCTGAATACGCCTGGAATGCCTGCTCTGTACACTTTTCCTATATGTCTTGTTACTTTCCTTTTCTATTTTGATATTACAATCTTTTTGCACAAAAATTCGATTTACTAAAAGCCCATAAAATCGGAGAGTAAATAATTGAATATAAGATTCCTATTCTGTTCTGACGCTCAAGTTATATTATTATATACGTACGATGAATTTGAAGAAATAGATATAAAAGAAAATAGATGATTTTTCTTTGATGGAGGAATGAGGTGTTGATTCCATATTTAATGGAAAATAGAATTAGAAAATTGTTTGGAACAAATAACAAGAGCAAAAGGAACAGCTGAGGAAAGAGAAAGTGAGAGAGACAACTCAGAAAAAGAGGACCAAAAATGCTTTAATCTCATCCCTTGGATCTATTAAAATCAATGCTCTAAATAAATTCACTTCCATTTAGCTTTATCCCACACGACCGAGTTTTACTTTTTCTAAATACATTTTGGGAGAATTAATTGCGACTTGTGAGTCTAGTGGATTCAAAGAAACTAAACACTGTAAATTTTAATGGATTAACAAAAACCAAACAACAAACATAGTATGTACCATTACACTATATTAGACTTGCAATTTAATTTTGGTGACCCATTACTTTTCATATTCCGATATCCATAGGTTAATAATGAAATTTAAGGTTTCTGATTTCACCGTTAAAAGATAAGAAAAGGGTCACGCGCCACCAATAGCAGTGTGCCAAAGTGTTGAGGTTGGTGCCTCACGCATGTTGTCACCTGACTGACACACCCACCACCACCATCAATCCACTGTCTAAGCTCCCATCATTTTTATTTTGGGTTTTTTATTTTTTTACCCTTTTATTTTTTGTTCACAGCTAGCTACTTTCCACATTACAGAAGAACTCCCTCTTTCCCCTTTTCCACCTTCACATTATAAACCTCCATGGTTCTTTAATGTGATGCTTTCTGTAACAAGAAACGTTACACCCCTCTGGTCTCATCTTCTTTCTTCCAAATTCGGTACATGGCTAAGATTGCTTGCTGCCGTACCATATATGGTCGATTTCAATGAAGGCAGCGCGTGTATTGAGTGGCAGGAGTTCTGTTAAATCCTCTTGTGTGTAAAGCCGCTTCATACGTTCAGGTGGCTTCCACGTATACATGCGATGGACCTACATTCTATTTATTTGATATGTATTACTATATTTCTCGACGTTGATGCACTGTCTCTCTTCTTGTTCAAAAGCATAAAGGGGCTGCGAATTCGCTATTCTATGTCTGCCTTTTACATAGTGATGGGATTTTCCTTAATTATTCGCCTAAAAATCTGACTGGATTTATGTAAAATGTTGGTTAAAAGGTGAGAAAGGTAATTGATTCTAATTAACTATGTAATTTTATCTTATTTTATTTTGCTTTATGCTTAGCCAGGCCCGGCTATTGAGTAAAGTCTAAATTTGAAAAAGTTGTATAATTTTATAGTAATAATATAATTAATGATATTAAAAATATATAAATATTAAAATAATTAATAAAATATGTATTTAATAATTTACAATAATTATATTATATATATATATAACTAATTATCTTCATTGTTAAATTTATAATATCAACTTTTGAATTCTTTTTACCTTATTTGTTTTTTTTTCTTTTAACTTCAATTTTCTTTTAAAAAATACATAAGAAGTTTACTATGTTATTATTTTCATAAAACTATAGACTTTATTTATAATTGATTACTTCTTATATATATTATATCAAGCAATTGAAACAATTTAAGATTACTGAAAGTATTTTTTTTTCTATTTAACGGTAAAAAGTTGAAATCATTAAACGATAATAGTTTGAAATAATATTATCATCTTGAATGTTTTTTAAAATATAACAATTATTTTGATATTAATGGTTTAGATTTATTTTTAGAATTAAAAATTTTAAAAAGAATTATACAAATAAAATATAACAATCCAATCAACATAATCATATAAGAAGATTTAATTTTTTTTCAAACGCATATATTACTTTTAAAATAATGTTAACAAGTCCACTAAGTGTTACTTCAAAAGAAAAATTTTTTTTCAAAGCAAAAATTAATAAAATCTTTTTTAAGAGTAACAATGTCTCAAAAAAATTAAATATCTTGACTATATTATCAATTGAAAATGAAATATTAAAAGAACTTAATTATAAAAATTTAATTAAAAATTTTTCATCTAAAAACACTAGAAAAATAAAATTTTAATAAAATTTTTTAATTTTAATAAAAATATCTTATTTGAATATTTTACTTTAGATTTTTAAAATTATTGGACCGCCTTGGTGCTTTGCTAGTATATCCTATTTTAAGCACATTATATTCTTAGCTCCCTTAACTCCATTTACATACAAAGGCTGAAAAATGTGTAAAAGAAGAAAAAAAAATTTAATTATTCACAAAGATGAAACATTGCAAATTAAGCACAAATTCTTTACACTTTTTGATGCTCAGTGCCCACACTTCCCTGGGGCACGTGAAATTCAGAAGACGGTAGTATGCTGTTTGTTCATCATTAAAATTACTGTACCAATGTACAATTTTTCCACTTGGACAGACCCAAATTTTCTTTATTCTTTTTTTATAAAAGAAAGAGAAAAATATTTACTGAATCCCCACTGCCAGACCCCGGGAGAGAGAGAAGTCATGTCAATGACAGCTTACTACTGGGTATGGCATGGGATGGCATGGGAGGAGTGTCTGCAAGACAGGATCCAGGCCACAGATAGCTGAGAGAAATACTGGATTGAGGAAGGGAAAGAAGACAACAAATTTGAGAGAGGGGAGAGCGTGGTGTAATCATTCCATGGAATTTGAGATGATTGATGATAACCTGGAAACCCGGCCATCCAATCCATGTTACATGTTTTTTTCTTTTTCTTTTAACCCTTCTTTATCCCCGTATCATATAGAAATAGTCTGAAGATCACACTTTTGCTGTGACTTGTGAGTTTCAATAAGTAAAAAGTGAAATTGGCTGATATATATCAAACCTTTATGTCCCACTCAAAGCCTACTCATATTTTTGCTGTTTCTCTTTTTCATGCTGCGCCTTGTGCGAAGATGCAAACCGGTCCAAAATCACCTCATTTTGATTTGCACAGATGGTGATACAATATTCCTTTCACTTCACCTCTTCACAGTTTACACTGCGCGCTAACCATTAATTCGATCTTTCTTTCTTCTCTTTCTATAATATATAAAAAACATATTGAATCTTGGCAATCTTCTTCCATTGTCTAATTCAAAATCATTAAAAAATATATTAATAATTCAAGATTGTATGATGATTAAGGTTTTAAGACAAACTATGAAAATGGAAACAAATTCAGATAAATTTTTAAACTTTATTATATTTAAATAAGTTTTTATATTTTTATTTTGAATCAAATAAATTCTTATGATTAATACTTGATTTAGTCAAAATAACATTTATGATTATATATCATGTGGCATTAATATGACATGTTAATATATTATAATTGATGATGATATGACATATTAATCTGACAAGATAACATGATTGTATAATATTTTTTACCCTCTACATCCACACAATGGCAGTATTATGTGAATATAAAATGATAAATGATATTTTAATTCATGATAATTAGTTAATCAATAGCTATAATAGTTTATTTGACCTAAAATAAAAATATAGGACTGGATTGAACATAATAAAAAAATAAAAAAAATTAAAATTTTTTTAATAATTTAGAAATTTATTTGAGCATTATGTCATAATGGATTAATCGGTGAAAATTCATTTATTATGTCTTGCAAGTTATACCCAATGTGGGTTAATTTTGTTATATCAAAACAATATTCTAATTGGGAATGGCAATTAGGATTTATAGATTTTCTTATCTCATAGCTCTACTGGCTCCCATTCATTCAAAGAATTTAAGCCTTCCAAATTTAAAGTTTTACACAGCTCGGCGGCTGTCTATTTGAGGATAGCTTATAAGATTTTACAAGGGGAAAAATCAAGGAAAAGAGGCATTTTAACCAGAATTTGCTTCAACCCATCTATCAAAATATATCTAGAAAACTTTCAATATATATATATATATATATATCTAGAAAGAAAATATACCTGAAATAGAACTAAATTACAATGGTAGGTGCATATAACTATCCAAAAGTGTTAGAATCTGTTTTTTTTTTCCCAAAAAATTATATTTGAAAACAAAAAAGAGTTTCACATTTAATGGCAAAAATTATTAAATAATATTGCAAATTCTGACGTCCTTTAATATAAAGTATATATTAATTGATGGTCTTATACAGTTATACTATGATAGATTTCATATATTAAAAGTTTGCAAGAAGAAGGTGATTAAAAAACTATTGCAAATATATATATATATATATATTTGCAACACAATTATTTTTAGCATCTCGTAGCAATTCAAATTTCAAAGCATTTTGCAACAATTGAAAATTTTGAACAAAACCTGTTTTGGTAGTAATATATGAATTGTTGCAATTAGTTGTAATGTAAAAGAGTATTTTCATCAAAATTTTTAAATATTTTTATTGTGTAATTTAATTTGCAGCAAGGGAAGTTTGTTGCTAAATGCTAACTATCAAATATCTTGAAGTGCTAAAAAGGCATATATAGGATTAATCAACATTCTTTTTTTTTTCATAATATTTTAAAAAAATTTAAACTATTTTATTATATTCAATCAAGTCCTCATATTTTTATTTTTATCAAATAGATCATTATAATTAAAAATTAACTAAGTATCATTTGTCAAAATGACACATCATTTTATTTTCAAGTGACATTGATGTCGAAAATAAAAAATATTACGTGATCATATTATTAATATCTTCATCTAATATGACATGACATGTCAGCAAATTATATCAATATTACGTAACATAAAAAAATTATGTTTTAACTAATAGCAGTTGGTTAATCATTAATTACAAAAATTTATTTAACTTAAAATAAAAATATAAAAACTTGATAAAATTATTAAAAATAATAATTTATTTAAATTTATTTGAACAATTCAAAATTTTTCTTAAATATTATACTTTTTTTTCTTCTTTTTGAAAGGGAGGGGAAAAGAGTGCTTCATTTTTTGACTTTTTAATTCTCGTGACAAGTCGTCCCTTTTAAATTTACAATAACATAACTCAATCAACTACCTATGGCTATGATTTTCATTTAGCGGCATTAAGAATAACAGAATATTGATGCTTGGTGGAACATTAAAATTTGGTTGTTATGTTATTTAAATATGTTATATTGGAAACAAAACAAAATAATTTATAAAATTAAAAATCCAATGAAAAGAATAGAATATTTTGAATTCGTTGGAGACCGGCTAGGACAGAAAAAGAAAAGGCCCAAAAATAGGTAGGTATTTGTAAAGCTACAAGTAGTAGAGTAAGGCGATATAAAAGAAGAAATCCCAAGTGACATAATGGCCACCTATAAACAGAGACAAAAATGAAATGATGGAGTTTGCCACCCCCCCCCCCCCTATCTCCCCCATTTAGGGCCCATTAACTAAACCATAATTTACTAACATTACTTTAATTTTTAATTTTTAATTTCTTTTTAAAAAAATCGAAAACCCCCCAAAAAGGGTCACTGCAAATTTTGCTACATATTATTCCCACATAGTACGTAACATTATGACGTCATGGATACGTTTGTCTCACGTCAGCTTCAACACCCCCAAAAATAAAAGAAAAGAACAAAGGAATTAGCATTGGTTTTTCCTCGCTTTAGTGTTAAGGTGTTTAACTATATCCTTTGGTAGTCCAAAATTTGTTTAAGAAATTATTCTCAGTTGTTTTTATGTATTTTTCATATATTATTACATAATTAAAACACGTTACAAATTAAGTGATATCAACTTATTTAATTTTTTTTTTTTATAATTGGAGGAGAGGAGATTCAAACCCTATTCTTTAGACATGGGGATAATGTACCAACTAACCAATGAGTTAAATGCTCGGGTACGATATCAACTTATTAAATTAAATTAAATATTTTACTTTAAAATCGACTTTTATTTGTTCTTTTGAAAATTGTGGGACTTGATTAGAGAGGAAAAGAAAATGACCTTAAAAGTTATATTATAGTTACAGCGCCTGCCTTCTTCTGTTAGGCTGTATGTTAGACACAAAGTTACCACATATATTTAGCAGTGCCCAAATTAAGAAAAGCTATTTAAAAAGGAAAGGCTACCCTTTCAAATGGATCCTTTCTAAAGCATTGAAAAATCACTGATTTAGTATTAGTTTTGGTTTTAGTTTTAAGGTTCACACACATCCATGAATTGTCTTAAAAATAATAATTGTTTCAACTTAATTTTTAGTATGTTAGCGACTTTAAAGTTATTTTAGAAACAAAAGTGTAAGTAATAAACATAATAATCAATTACCCCAAAAGGAAAATAAAAAGTGAATCCAACCCCCGCGGTTAGAGTTGTTGAAAATTGAGTGAAAATTTTGCTTAGACGAATTTCTCAGCACCAACAAAAAATTTCTCTAGACATTAGCCAATTTTATTTATAAAATTTTACAAAATGTATAAAATATAAATCATAATTTAATTATATTGATTTTTTTAGTTCCTTCAAATATTGGTTCAGAATTTTTACAAAGTAATTAAACAAAAACTCTAGCCTTTATAAGAACATGTATAGAATTTGTTTTCAATTCTTTTAGAATTAATTCCATCAAAATTGGTTAGATGCTCTCACCAATGCATGTATTTAAGAAGGAAGTATTAAGGAGTCATATAATATCAGAAAAATTCAATTCAAATTTCTATCCTTCAAAGAAAAATCAATTAAAAATAAAATTAAAACAGCATCTAATTATTGTTTTCTCTTTTGCATGATGTACATAACTACATCATTATAGGCTCCTTTTGCACATGCGGATTTTAATCAGAAACTACAACCTTAATCTATAACATGTCTATGATTTTTAACCATCATATGCCTACACACTACTCATTATTTTCCAATAAATGGGAGTTGATGATTTTACTGAAATTTACCATCAAAAGTACCCTCATTAACATAATTGTTGAATAATAGAGAGATAATTAATCACAAGGGTCGGATTGCTTGTTTGCAATAATCAAAATGATGATAGCAATGGTATGGTCCACACAATGAATATTATACTTGGGAAAGAATTGGAAAAGTAATTATAATTACCAATGGATTATTATTATGTTAAATTGAAGAGATGATGATAACAATATAATGGGGGTGGGTTTGGAATTTGAGAAATGGTGGGTAGAGAGACAGAGGGGGGCAGTGAGGTGGGGTTGGATTTTGGTTTTGGAGGAAGTATATGTATAGAAAGTGAAAGAGCAAAAGGGGAGATGAGAAAAGGTGAGAAGCTTTTTTTCTGCCAAAAGTCAAATAGGGCCTCTTTCATCAATCATAATGATATCTTCACCGCTGATTGCAGAGGGGGATAGATTTGCACCCAAGATTCATCATCATTGCCCTTGATATTTTCTTTTCTTTTCTTTGTTTTTTCCCTTTTTTGTTGCCAAAAAGAAACCCTAGAAAGTTAAATTATATGCAAAAGAAACCGTAGAAAATGACAGAAAAAATATGATTCTGGTGAATGATAGTTTATAATTTTCTTTTTCACTCCTTATTATGATGCCCGATTATATATATTTAAGATTTCTCTATATATTAATTGTTGTGTACTCAACTGTTTTCTCTTTTCCTTTTGCTTCACCTAGGAGGTGTAGGTTTAGCCAACTTTGATGGCAACGGAGTGCATGGATTTTCCATGCAATTCTTAGCCAAAGAAATTAGGCAGCTACAAATTAACCAATTTGTCGCCTATTGTTGACCTCCTTAACACAGGAAAATTCCACTAGCATATGAGACATGAGATTTCCATGCTTTTGAGGTCAAAAAGTAACATGCCTTGCACTACATATAAATCTAAAAACCTAAATTTGCTGATCAATAAAAAGTCTAAACAGATAGTAGCATGTCACGGTTTACACCTTCCACTTCCACTTTTCTTTTTCATTTTACATTTAAAATTCGAGAAAAAGTTCAAAAATGAAGGGTTGGACATGAAACAAATAAACAATATCCCTTTATATAAACTCCATGATTTCTTGTAGCTAATAAATATTTAAAGGATCTTTTTTAGTTTCTAGTGAGTACTAGTTTTTTTACATACAGAGGGAAAAAGGAGAAAGAAGAGCCAAAAAGAAAAGTGGTTGGTCACATTAAAGGTATTTGGTTACTACTTTCATTTCATAATAAAATCTTACCAGTATAATTCTCTTTGTCTATCTATGATTCTATCCTACAAGTTTGAGAGAGACCCTTCTCGATTTCTTTTAATCTAGACTCCTTCTATTTGTAGTAGATAATCTAAAATCCCTAGCTAACTACCCAAGTTTTTCTCCTATATAAAAGGAACCGAGAGCTAATCCAATTTGTTTCTAATCTTCCAAGCCTCGAGAGAGATAGAAACTAAAGAGATGTCATCAACCTCCCAAGCCATGCTAAACCAAGGCTTGTTTGAGGAGCAAGAGATGCCTACTCAGATGGGTTTCTTTGCTTTTCCTCAAAACTTGAGTTGCCCAGCTCCATTGGGTTGCCACCAATCTCTCAAAGCCTTCAGTATAGAATCAGCTGATGCACCTTCTGCTGCTAATCTAACTGAAACCCTACTCTCATCTGCCACCACTGCAAAGCATAGAGATGACTCTGCCTCTGATTTTGGAGGCCCCCAGCTCCTTTCCTTGCAGAGATCTAGTGCAAATTTCTGGTAAAAATATCGCGCTTTTTCAATAACAATAATCATGCAAAGATTCATTTGGTTTTCTTTCTTTTATTGTTTTCTTCCTTTTTTTAGTTTTATTCATTTCCATCTTTCTTCCTTTTCTTACCTTGCATGTAAAATGAAATAGTAAGGCTTTATTGAATATTTACTAATTTTGTTCAATTTCAATCACCCAAGAAAAAGAGGAAAAAGAAGTTTGGTTTTCATGCAGTGCAGATATATCTCCTTGTATATCTTAGTAAATGATATTGGGGTCTCGTTTGATATGTTTTTAGGGCCTGGGGAGAGGTAAACGAGTGTTTGGGAAGCAAGAAAATTGGTGTAGATGATCATCTAGGCATTTCAGCAATGAAGATGAAAAGGATAAAAGCAAGGAGAAAGGTGAGGGAGCCTAGGTTTTGCTTCAAGACCATGAGCGATGTGGATGTATTGGATGATGGATACAAGTGGAGAAAGTACGGCCAGAAAGTGGTAAAGAACACCCAGCATCCCAGGTATGTTAATTGCACATCAAAAAATAATAATCTCTTTTTGTTTTTTCTTTTTTTTGCTTTTTAACACTTAAATCTCCATGAAAAGTTACTAACATTCACATGAAGTTTTTAGCCTTAGTTGTACCCCATACACATGCTATGTTTCCTTCCTTTTTTTTATCTTTTGTTCTGTCTTTCTCTTCTCTCTCTCTCTCTCTCTCTCTCTCTCTCCCTCTCTCTCTCTCTCTCTCACTGTAATTATACATGTTATCATGACTAGTAGGCTTTACAGGCTTGATATTGCATAAGATCTGAATATGGGTAATTATGGGTATATACTAATCATGAAATTACAATAAAGAAATTTTAAAGCCTAAAAGAATTAGTAATTATTACCTTCAAAAGATACAAAATCACAATGTAAAGATAAAAAGGAAAAAAAAATGTACAACAATGGATCAATTATAATGCACCCTAAAAAGGAAGGTAGAAGATCTTTAACAATGCCAAATAGATGGCAAATTGGCAATGCCAGAATAAAAATGGTATATGTACTCTATAGTTAAATAGAGATTCCCTATTGCATGCTATGAATCAGGAGAAGATTAAGCAGCTATTATAAGGATGACAAAGTTAAACATAATAATGAGAGCAATTTTATAATGAGGAAGATCTAGACTAGAACAGTGACAGAAAACCCTGGGTATACAGATTCATTATCACAACAAATTTCTATGTTATTTCTTTGAACATGCAGGATTTGCAAAATATTATAGCGGGAGAGGCAATATTATTCATTAGATATCTATTTTTTTACTCACTTTTATGAAACTAAAGTGTTTTCGCATTAAAGTAGTTTTCTCTTCAAAAGATAGAAGTAAATACTTTATCGATGATAGTGTCAAAATATCATCTCGATAAGAGTTAGATGCTTCGTTTTCGACAAAGAGATTTCAAGTTCAAATCCTTACGTAAATTAAGTATTAAAAAAAGAAAGGAAAGTAAATGTGGTTTCAAAGTCGTTGTGTGCACTGGTAGTTTGTGCTAAGTTGCTTAGCTAATTGTTGACATACATAGATGTAAATGGATTATAGAGAAGACGCATTGCAACGTATAGACCGTAGGGGTTTTACTCCTGAGTGCTTATGTACGTAGTATGAATTCTATGCATTGTGCAGCTGCTAAAACAGTGTATTTTACTCATTTCATGTTGACAAGGATCTCACTTTTAATTTGTCACTATGTAGAAAACCAACAGACTTTCTTACAAAGTAGAGAAAAATTTCCAAGGCAATGATTTCAGCTCTGAATGACTAAAAGAATGCATAATTATACAGTTATATACTTTGGGCTTTTGCATATCATGTTTTTTGTAAAATTATCGGGGGCTGAAGGGAGAATAATGTGCAATATGTGCTGAGTCAAAAGCGTGCTTAATGTCCTCAATTTGCATTAGAAATTTCAGCCCCGCATTAGTGCTGAATTATGTCTTATTGTCCAGGGGCTGTTGTTTTTTCAACTGTTTATTATGATCATTTTTGACTTTAACTTCTCACAGAAAACCTGGTTTACTTGGAAGGAAGGATGGGTCAATACTCAATAGGAGAAAACACTTAAAATATTCTTCAATCCGCAAAGCCCTATTAGACTATACGTCTATATATCCAAACTAAATTAAAAGGTCATATGTATATTTTTCATACTACTAAGAACTACACCTAAGATCTTTTCTCTTCTGACATGGGGATATAAGCTTGGAATTCATATTTTGATGGTAAATGCCACTATTTTTAGGCTATTTCTAGGCTTCATTCACTCCAAAAACCCCATTCCCGTGGGTTAAAATAAATAGTTCTTTTGCTTTTTAAACATTTACTTCAAGAATGATTTTCCATTGGTAATCATTGGTTCATGAAGGGGTTTTTTTCTTTTCCTTGAATAAGTTACATTGAGGATTTTGAGTATGTTATAATGTAATTAGACCCTTGTTACGTACAAAGGTTTAAATCTCTTAACTGTGATCTTTTTTTGCTAAGTATAACCATTCTGGCAATTATTTGCTTAATTAGGTTTATTTCCTTTCTTTTTGGTTACAAAAAAGAACTAACAATATAGTCAAGGATTCAAGGGGATCCTAGTTAAACTAACATTTTCTTTTCAAAGGGTTGGGTTTTTGAAGAAGAAAAAAAAAAGAATTAAAATAAATTGCTATAATGGTTTTTTTGTGGCAAAACAGTTTTAGAAGTTGTCTGCATTCAAGACAGTATGTGAGGGGCAATTTAAGTATTTTGCATTCATCATCACCAATTAAAGTCCCTAGTTAGTATATATATATTTTTACATTCTAATATTATCTGTAATAGATTTCCCCAAACAAAATAATGAGGAATGGAGCTAGTAGGGCCCTTCCCTATATGTTATATGTGAGAGGACGCCTCCTAATCCAATTGTAGCCCCCATTTGGTAATCATAACTAAAGACTTATTGTTGCTTTGATTAAGTTGATTATTATGAAACACAGTGACCATGTCCACCTTCATGCGGCCTTCAGATTCTCACAAAGAATGCCTTGGTTTTCACTTTATTTACTCATACTTATTGATTTCTCTGTTACATGATCTCCCCTCTTTCTTTTTTTCACTTTTTTCTCTTTATTTTATCCATTCTCTACTTAGCTATTATGAAATTAATGATTTGTTATATGATCTGACACTTCCAAAGATAGACCCTTTTTCTTTTCCTTTCTTTCTTTTTTTTTTTTTTTTTGGATTCTATTTATTTGGAGTTTTTCTAGTGGCCTTGCAGCATTAGTGGTAAACTTTTGCATGTTCAGGAGATGATTTCCAATGTGTATATTGTGAATTTGCTTTTACAAGGAATACAATGCTTTGCACTGTTTCATCAATGATAACCTTATGCATGGCCCTTTGTTAATTTCTGCCTGTTACTAGTTGAATTTGCAGCATGTACAAGCCTAGATGAATGAACAATGGTAATCACATTTCTTATATTTATAGATATTTCTTACAGTTTTGCTTTATCAGAATAAGATGCTATAATTAAATATATAGTTGAAAAAACAAGCCCCTGGCATTTGTATATCTATAGCAGACATCTTTCTCCTCCATTTACTGCATTCACATGTTATGTCATGAACAACACTCATTTCACATGCAACTGAACCTCACTCATCACCCCATATTATTAGCAAAAAACAAATTACTAAATTTGCTTGGGGAAAACGTATACGAAATGCAGGAGCTACTATCGATGTACGCAAGATAATTGTCGGGTAAAGAAACGAGTGGAGAGATTAGCAGAGGATCCGAGGATGGTAATAACAACGTACGAAGGGAGACACGTACATTCCCCGTCACAAGACCTGGAAGACTCGCAAGCGCCATCTCAGCTTAACAATTTCTTCTGGTAGCTAGCAGCATACCTACTTAACCAAATCATATATATAATTTATGTGCTTAATTCTCCTATCTGGTTTGTGTAACGAACTTTGTTGTCTTTGATAGTTTTTGGGTACTTAGAGGAAAAACATTCAAAATAAAATTTGAAGGGGGTGATGTTTGTACATGGTCGCAATTCTCAATGAGGCCTCTCCCCCCCTTATGCTCTTATAAATATGTCCACTATAATGAACAATACCCTTCTTCTTTTTTTTTTTCCTCTCTTTTTGTAAATTTTGTAGAATATATAGAGTAGTATGTCTTGTCTAAGTTCCCCAACGTTCTGAATTATTAGGTCTATATATTAATAAAATAATGAGTTTCTTTTCCTTCGTGAATTGAGTGGGATTTGTTGATCACCTAACGGGAAGCTAAGCTAGGGTGGAATAATTTATCCACTCGCGAAGAAACATCAATCGTTTTTTGTTGTATTCTGCCTCTTTTGCATGTCTGGAAATGATTACTCTGTGTTGCTTAAAAATAAAAATTTCCAAGACGAAACAGACGAATTAGGACATAGTCGCAGGGAAATTAATGACTGATTAATGACTGGGAACAGAAACCTTGCACGTGGCCATTCATCAACAATAATAACATTAAGCCGTGTAATAATAGTTCTCATCACTTTTTTCCTTGTACCACAGCCCTTTTCCCTGCTTTTTTTGGATAATAAAATTCTTGTTTATTCACAAACATTAATAACTTATTTCTAAAAAGGATATTTTGATTTTTTTTGTTTTAAAATGATATTTTTTACTTTTTTATTGTTTACAACTTGAATCAATAGGTTTGAAAAAATTAAATCCAATTCTACATCGTTTATTATATACCAAATAGACATTTTAAGATAAAAATGCTTTTTATATCATTCTACAAATTCAAACATACTTTTTTAAAAATAAAAAAATTGATCTACTCATCTTTCTTTTGAAAATTTGGATCTAAATTATATATATATCTACTATATATAAAAGTAGTATAATTTGATTTCTCAATTTCTTTCAATTGGATGTCTAATTGAATTCCAATTGAGTGTCATTCAATTAGAATTCTTTTTTATTTTTTTAACTTTTTGTTCTCTATAATAGTTTTCAATTGAATTAATTGTTTTTGACATTTAAAGGGTTTTTTTTTTAATATATAAAAGTAGTATAATTTGATTTCTCAATTTCTTTCAATTGGGTGTCTAATTGAATTCCAATTGGGTGTCTGATAATGGGAATTCAATTAGACACCCAATTGAAAGAAATTGAGAAATCAAATTATACTACTTTTATATATTAAAAAAAAACCCTTCAAATGTCAAAAACAATTAATTTAATTGAAAATTATTATAGAGAACAAAAAGTTAAAAAAATAAAAAAGATTTCTAATTGAATGACACTTGTCTACTATATATAAAAGTAGCATAATTTGATTTCTCAATTTCTTTCAATTGAGTGTCTAATTGAATTCCAATTGAATGTCTAATTGAATGACAAGTGTCATTCAATTAGAATCCCTCCCTATATATTTAATTTTGTAATTAAAATCAATTTATTTTTTTCTCTATAAACAATTTATCTATATATAAAAGTAGCATAATTTGATTTCTCAATTTCTTTCAATTGAGTGTCTAATTGAATTCCAATTGAATGTCTAATTGAATAACAAGTGTCATTCAATTAGAATCCCTTCCTATATATTTAATTTTGTAATTAAAATTAATTTATCTTTTTCTCTACTATATATAAAAATAGTATAATTTGATTTCTCAATTTCTTTCAATTGAGTGTCTAATTGAATTCCAATTGAGTATCTAATTGAATGACAAGTGTCATTCAATTAGAATCCCTCCCTATATATTTAATTTTGTAATTAAAATTAATTTATTTTTTCTTTATAAACAATTTATCTATATATAAAAGTAGCATAATTTGATTTCTCAATTTCTTTCAATTAAGTGTCTAATTGAATTCCAATTGAATGTCTAATTGAATGACAAGTGTCATTCAATTAGAATCCCTCCCTATATATTTAATTTTGTAATTAAAATTAATTTATCTTTTTCTCTACTATATATAAAAGTAGCATAATTTGATTTCTCAATTTCTTTCAATTGAGTGTCTAATTGAATTCCAATTGAATGTCTAATTGAATGACAAGTGTCATTCAATTAGAATCCCTCCCTATATATTTAATTTTGTAATTAAAATCAATTTATTTTTTTCTCTATAAACAATTTATCTATATATAAAAGTAGCATAATTTGATTTCTCAATTTCTTTCAATTGAGTGTCTAATTGAATTCCAATTGAATGTCTAATTGAATAACAAGTGTCATTCAATTAGAATCCCTTCCTATATATTTAATTTTGTAATTAAAATTAATTTATCTTTTTCTCTACTATATATAAAAATAGTATAATTTGATTTCTCAATTTCTTTCAATTGAGTGTCTAATTGAATTCCAATTGAGTATCTAATTGAATGACAAGTGTCATTCAATTAGAATCCCTCCCTATATATTTAATTTTGTAATTAAAATTAATTTATTTTTTCTTTATAAACAATTTATCTATATATAAAAGTAGCATAATTTGATTTCTCAATTTCTTTCAATTAAGTGTCTAATTGAATTCCAATTGAATGTCTAATTGAATGACAAGTGTCATTCAATTAGAATCCCTCCCTATATATTTAATTTTGTAATTAAAATTAATTTATCTTTTTCTCTACTATATATAAAAATAGTATAATTTGATTTCTCAATTTCTTTCAATTGAGTGTCTAATTGAATTCCAATTGAATGTCTAATTGAATGACAAGTGTCATTCAATTAGAATCCCTCCCTATATATTTAATTTTGTAATTAAAATCAATTTATCTTTTTCTCTACTATATATAAAAATAGTATAATTTGATTTCTCAATTTCTTTCAAGTGAGTGTCTAATTGAATTTCAATTGAGTATCTAATTGAATGACAAGTGTCATTCAGTTAGAATCTCTCCCTATATATTTAATTTTGTAATTAAAATCAATTTATTTTTTTCTCTATAAACAATTTATCTATATATAAAAGTAGCATAATTGATTTCTCAATTTCTTTTAATTGAGTATCTAATTGAATTTCAATTGAATGTCTAATTGAATGATAAGTGTCATTCAATTAGAATCCCTCCCTATATATTTAATTTTGTAATTAAAATCAATTTATCTTTTTCTCTACTATATATAAAAATAGTATAATTTGATTTCTCAATTTCTTTCAATTGAGTGTCTAATTGAATTCTAATTGAGTATCTAATTGAATGACAAGTGTTATTCAATTAAAATCCCTCTCTATATATTTAATTTTGTAATTAAAATCAATTTATTTTTTTCTCTATAAATAATTTATCTTTTAAAAATATCAAATTGAAATCTAAGACAATATAATTTATATTTTTTTAACATTTTCCGTAGTGTAGCTACGGGTATCATCCTAGTTCTCATATAAAAGTAGTATAATTTGATTTCTCAATTTCTTTCAATTGGATGTCTAATTGAATTCCAATTGAGTGTCTAATTGAATGACAAGTGTCATTCAATTAAAATTCAATTTTATTTTTTTAACTTTTTGTTCTCTATAATAATTTTCAATTGAATTAATTGTTTTTGACATTTGAAGGGTTTTTTTTTATTTTTTTACTTTTATTTATTTCAATAAAAAATACTTGAAAATAATAATTTCTAACATTTAATGCTTAGAAGATAAATGACATTTGTCATTCTTAATTGAATTCATTTTTTTTACACCTTATGTTAAAACTACATTGTTTTTTACATTTGAAGGTTTTTTTTTTTTTACTTTTATTTATTTTAGTAAAAAATATTTGAAAACAATAATTTTTAATTTTGAATGCTTATAAGATAGATTTATTTAATATTTATCAATTAAAATTTAATATAATTTTTTATCTATATTCTCTTATTCTGTATGAACTTGAATTCGTAATATATAGATTATTTTTTATACATGAATGTTTAAATTTCAATAAATATCCATTTAATTAATTATATAAAAGTAAGATAATTGATTGGGTCAATTAATTAACATTTGACATTCTTAATTGAATTATTTTTTTTACACCTTATGTCAAAACTACATTGTTTGACATTTGAAGGTTTTTTTTTCTTTTTTACTTTTATTTATTTTAGTAAAAAATATTTAAAAACAATAAATTTTAACTTTTAAAGCTTATAAGATAGACTCATTTAATATTTATCAATTGTAATTTAATATTATTTTTTGTTTATATTCTCTTATTCTGCACCAACTTGAATTTATAGTATATAAACATCTTTTTTATACATGAATGTATAAATTCTTATAAACATCCATCCAATTCATTGAACAAAATAAAAAAATCAAAAAAGCCTACTCATTTCTCAATATACATGGCACACGATCATCATTGAATAAATAAATTAATTGAATTTGATAACATTTAGCCATTTATTTTATATATAAAAGACAGATAATACTAGAAATTATTAACTATTTTATATTAATAGGATCTTTACATTATACTATTACCTTATATTTTGTAATTGTTTATTTTAATCTGTTAATAGTATAGCTTATATACTTTTTCATTTTTTAATAGTTTATTTTATATATAATAATCTTTGATAGGATTATTATTATTTTTGGATAAATTCTGTTTTAAATAGGATAACTAATTGGGTCAATTCGTTGTCATTTTCAATTGAATTAAATTTTTTTTTACACTTTTTATTAAAGCTGTGTTGTTTTTTTACATTTGAAGGTTTTTTTTTAATTTTTATTTATTTCATTAAAAAATACTTGAAAATAATAATTTTTAATTTTTAATGTTTAGAATATAGATTCATTTAATATTTATCAATTGCAATTTAATATTATTTTCTATTTATATCCTCTTATTCGATATGAACTTGAATCTATAGTATTTGGCATATTTTTTATACATGTATGTTTAAATTTCAATAAATTTTCATTCAATTCATCGAACAAAATAAAAAAATTAAAAAAGGTTTATTCATTTCTTAATATACATAGCACATAGTCATCATTGAATAAATAAATCAATTAAATTTGACAACCTTTAGCCATTCATTTTATATATAAAAAATATATTATTAGAAATCAGTAACTATTTTATATTGATAGGATCTTTACATTATATGGTTCTCTTATATTATACAATTGTTTATCTTAATCTAGTAATAGTACATGTTATATGCTCTCTCATTTCTTAATATTTTATTATACACCTAACAATTTTTTATAAGATTATTGTATTCTTTAAATAAATACTGTTTTATAATCATATATGTAGGTATAAATTTTCAGTAATTGAAACCATTCATACAGTTGATTAATACAATATAACTTTCTCTATAAACTTTTTTAAAGGTACAAAATTAAAGTTTACTCCAGCATAATCAATATTTTCTGTGATTTTTTTCGTAGCGTAGCTACAGGCACCATCCTAGTATATATACAAAAGGGAGAGTAAAGATTCAAAATTTTAACTTAATTTTTTTAAAACATTAATAATCGTTAAATCATATATAAATCATAAAATTTTTATCAGACAATATTTTTTCTATTCTGTTTCCCTATCTATAATTGCTTGAGCTAAACTTGAGAGGCAACGATCTTGATTTCCAAATTGGCATAAAAATTGGGAACTTTGATTCCTAGATCAAGATGTTGAGGATGAACTTGATTCTCCAATGGAAATTGTTACCACCAATTATATAACAACAATTTGTATTGTCATATTTCTAAAAATCATAATAATGTATGTTGTATAAATTGAAGATTACGATATCATAATCAAGTTTGTTCAAATTGTTCATCTTTTACCATAAAATTCCATTGTTTCGGGTATCAAAATTGTCATTAATTTCCTGTTGATGATCATTGCTACATCCACAGTTTTGAAGATTCTTTATTTGATATTTCGATTAAAAAGAAAAAAAGAAACTTTCGTGGGCTATAAACAGTCCACACAAAATTTGGAAATTGACCCTTCGCCTGCAGGCTTAAAGCCTTCAAAATTTTAGACCCCAAAGTACAAGCCCATGTATGAACAATTACAAGTATTTAATTCTTTTTCTGCAATTTTGAGAGAAAAACTACAAATAGAAGAGAAACCTTGAAGAATCCTTATTCTTATGAATAATATTTTTTTTCCTTTTTGTTCTTATTGGCAACCCACAGAAGGGAAAACATAATTATTATATCATCCTGAAAAAGAATGATGCAATCATACTCTAAAGTACAAAATATTGAATGGTTTTTGCATCTTGGTAATTATTTTTTTTAGTGATGATAATGAAGAGAAATCATTACAATCATCAGAAATGTGACATCATGATCTGATGTATTCAATTTCAGTAAACTGAAAAGAAAAACAGGCAGAAGCCGCTCAGGACTTTTTGGACTATTCATTGTATTATTGGTAGGTATTTTGTTGTTTTTTTCCAGTTTTTTGTCCCTGTGTTTTTGTTTGTTTGTACAACATTAGCCAAAAAAAAAATGAAAGCATTGTTCATGTAATGGGTCTTGATTCTTGATGTTAATTTTGTTTTTATTTTTTCTATGAAAGGAGTACTGGGATAGGGGAAGAGATTGATTGGATTCCAAATGAAAGGCTATAGTTTTTGAATTCACTGCTCATTTGCAAGTTGAATGTTTCATTGGAATCTCATTTATGGGTTTCTTATGTAATAAGTTAGGGAAATACACATTTGATAATTTAATTCTTTAATTAGTGTATGATCTTTTTATTTTAAAAATAAAATCAAATCCTCTTTTCCAAATCTCAAAAAAAAAAATGAATTAGGAAAAGGCAAATCAATTATCAAATTCCCATACCCAGAAGAGATACAATGCTTGGGCTGGGTTGGGCTATAAGAATTGGGTAAAGAATTTCGGATCAAGTCTCCATACATACCAACCCCAAGCAGAAACAAAGAATTAAGTCTTCTGAAGATAGTTATGTCATATCAATCCCTACTCAAAATTGGATTCCAATCCTCTTCCTCTATAAATTGTTTGGTTTGTCAAGTTGCTAATTAACTATTATATGTAGGGTTGAGAATCCTGAAACGTACAACAAGTTCATTCATGCATGTGTGCTTGTAGAATTATTCTATTTTTTATGTATGTGAATATTAAAAATTATGGACACGTGAATGTTTCAAGGAAAAAAGAAATACCACTACAAGAAAGTAGTAATTTACTGGGACTTATTCTAAATACTGTATGGCTGTTTTCAAAGAAGATATGGGCATGGTTGCAGAAATACGAGATATGGCTATAGACAAAATCTTCATTAGGAGACAGTAATGAAGGGTTAAACTTCACCTGTTTTTGTAGCCAGAATCTAAAACATTGCTGGTTTTGCTCTCAAACCCCTAGAAAATTAATTCCCTGACCAGGAAAGTTTTGTCTAAATAAAACATGTACCAAAGGACTTTTGCTTCTGGTGATGTGGGAATTCTCTGCAATTATTTTATTATTTCTTATGCACCATCTAAGATTTTTGTATAGTAGATGAATTTCTCTTACAAATTTCTTCTCAACATTTACATATCAAAATTATTTTCACAAAATATTCGACGTTTATCCGATGAGATATATATGTATTTTTTTATTAAAAAATCAGAAAAAAAATATTTCTTTATTGCACCAAGCTCTATATCCATAAGGTGCTTGAAACTTGACTGAATTAAAATCAAAATCAAATTTGTTTATTAGGAAGCCTTTTCTTTTAAGTTTAATGAACAAAGTCAATATTGATTATGAAAACTTGCTTAAAAAATGCTTGGGTTCATTTACCTTCATGAACAAAACTTGCAACAAAGCAAGTAAGTGACTTGTTTTTCAGCTTGTACCTTATAATTAATCTCATTCGGTGTTTATTTATTTGCTAAAATAGTTTTATTTAAGATGTTAAACATATACTTGTCATAATAACTTTGAGTTCTTGTTCATTTTCAAATGAGATTTTAAACTTATTGAAAGTGAAGATTATTTGACGTTTTATTTTACCATATTATAACCAAAAATGTTCAAGTGAAATTTGAATAATTTAATTATATGGGTTAATTTTATAAGATAAATAACCTTAAACTTAAATTCTCGTGTCATCCCAACATGAATCCAAGGGTTTTGTTAATTATCTTTTTGTTCATTAATCTTTAATATAATAACAATCATTATTCACGTTTATGGAAATTTACAATTAATAATGGAATTTCACACATATTAACTATGTTGATCCTAATGGTAATAAATACTGAACTATCAAAAATACCCCATGCCTATAGCACGCAACACAAGACAAATTTTGACCAAGTATCGTATTTTGAGGAAAACAGAGGCACGTGAGGACCTACTAATTTCAAAGGTAATCTTGCGAATTTCATTTAACCCCATGCATATATTTATTTATAAAGTAATTTTTTAACTCACTCCCTCCCAAAAACGGGATTAAGGAATTAATTAATGAAGATTATAATAAATACAAAATCAAGTCATGAAAAGATGGGTCCGTAGTCCTTACCTCGTAACGGGCAGAGCTTAGACTAGACAGGGACCTTCCTCGAATATGCACCCCCCCGGGAGGTCGTCCACCACGTGCTCCCTCGTGATCCGCACATTCAAACCCTTATTTCAAGGACTTCCCCTAATTTTTATTTAAAAAAATGATTTGTATATTAACGCACCCATGCATTATTATTATATATAACAATGATAAATGTTGGACCTACTAGTTTACGACAAACTCATAGGAAGTCTTGATTACTAATTTTGAGATTTTGATATCTAGCATGGTTTAAATTCTAGAGAACAATCTCTTTGGAGTGTCTTTCGTATTTCTTCTCCCAATTTATTGAATTAATCATAGAAATTGGGTACCAAGAGAAAGCTATCATTTTTACCTTAATCAATTTATACTTCTTTTGTCTCGTATATGTTCCTTATTAATTTAAGTTGAATCGTAGGTAGTAGTAAATAATTTCAATTAGGCATCCAAAAACAAAGAACTAGTTGAAGTAAATTAAAATTAAAATCTTGTCGAGTAAATCGAGCGCGTGAATAAAGAGAACAATGGAGTGCGATGAGCAAGTTGTTGAGAAACGTAACCGAAAACAAAAAGGGATGAAATCAGGGCCGTCGTTTGGTTAGAGTGTGGCACAATCGTCGTTTTCCAGAGGGTCGGTAGAAGAGGGGGGGGCGTGGGGGTGGGTTATGTGGGGACCAACGCCTGGGTACGCGCACGTGGACAGATCCACCCACTGACTTTGCTTTGCTTCGCTGAGAGAGAAAGAGGTTTTGTTCAATTATTTCTTCTGCCCCACTTGCCCCCATACATTGCCCCGACGTTGTCTGCTACCCGAGACTTATCCGGTCAGCTTCCCACGCGTGTTGATCGAGCCAAGTTTTTGTTGATACTTGCCCGAGATATTTTTTTTTCTTTCTTAAAAAAAATTGTGTTCTTTATGAAATAATTAGTGTGGAATCCTCTCTTTGCACCACGTTAATTATTTTGGATTATTGTAATTATTCTTATTTATTAATAAGTAATTATGAGTTTATATTGCATTATAATTTATCTAAGCTAAAAATTCTTTAAAATTATAAAAGTTCCTAAAATTCTTATATGCCTATAATTTTAATCTGATTTTAGACAAGTCAAAATTATAATTTTGTTTTCTCAAAGGTTAAAAAAAATTTATATTATCTTTTGTTATATTAAAAAATCAAAGTTACATGATTTTCACTAATTAATAGGTAAATTATCGATAATATTTTTTAATTACACTAAATGTATTTATTTTAATTTATATTTATTGTATTAGATTACTAGATATATTGTATAAGAGCATGTTTTGCTTGACTTTTTTTTAGTTTAAAAACTATTATAAAGCTTTTATAAAAAAATAATAGCTTTTAAAATTAATTTAAAACTATTTGTTAAATTTACTTTTTATAAGCTCTTTTGTACAAATAAGTTGTTTGATAAAACAATTTATATAAAATTTAATTTTAGTTAAAATTACTATAAAGGGTATTTAATAAATAACTTTCTACTAATAACGAATTTTTTTATTCAAAATAGAAAAAATTAACTTTATTTTTTATTTATTTAAAATAAATTTTTGAAAATATAAAAAGTATTTTTATATAACATAATAAAAAAAAAGTTTCATAAATCAACAACACACATTATAACTTGTAAGGGCAATACTGTAATACTAACATAAAACAAATTGGTTTGATATTACATTCAATCTAAATCATTGATATACTAAAATTCATCATTTTTAAATCTTTTATTATGAAAAATAATTGAAAACAATTTAATTATAATAATTTGTCTCGTGGATATTGATTCTGTAGTAATTTTTTTTGTAGAATACTAAAACCTGACTTAAAACTGAAATAAAAAAAATAAACCTAAAATAATTTGAAAGAGATTAGAAATTTGGATCAAGCTATATGATCATGTTTAATAATATCAACTTCGTGACAAAAAGGACTAAAAAAAATATATCATCCAAGGTTTTCAAAACCCAAAAAAAAATATAAAAATATAAAATAAAAAAAATACCTGAATGCAGTTTTAATTTTTTTGTTTTCGTTATTCTTAATTTTTGTAAAAACAAAAAACCCTTGATTTGTAGAAAGGAAGAGAGGAAAAGGAGATCAATAGAGAGGGAGGGAGCATTTTTTGGGAGAGGATTTTTTTGAAAAAATATAACTCTTCTACTAAGCTGGCGTGTTTAAAAAAAAAAAAGAGAAAGCTTTTAATTGAAGTTTTTTTTTGTTTTTGTTTTAGATTTTATTTTTTTTTAAAAAAAAGTTACTTTTTTTTAAAGTTTTTTAATAAATTTTATTTGAGTCAACTTCTACTTTAAACAATAAATAAACTAAAAATAAATCAAACCAAGCGAGCACTAAGTAAACCATATAACATAAAAAAATTTTAACTCCAATATCTTAATATTAGATAAGACGCTTGGCCATCATTCCCTTCTCCTTAAGCCTTTATCTACAAAATGACCCAATAAGAGCTCAAAATCCATCAATTACTTCACCAGCCCAAACTCCTTTCTCCTTCCCAATCAATTAACCAAATGTTAACAAAAACAGTAGAAACTTTAGTTCCAAAAAAAAAATTAGCAATAAAAACTTTAAAAAACACTTAACAAGTAAACGGCAGGCCAAATGTCAACAAAAGTAGCTCTTTAAGAGATTGTTTAAATAGAAGTAATAAATATTTTATATATCAATGGTATAATTTTTAAATTTTACAAATGATGCTATAATATTATCATATGTCTATTAAATTATTATATTATTTTAATAATTTTGTTAAAACTAAATATAACATAATTGGATATGTAACAACACTCTAATCTTACTTTTAGACTTAAAAAATTCCATCGTCATTATAATTTATCTTTTATTGAGAGAAGGAAGGGTTCAAATTTCATTCTCTGTATAAAAAAATCGTACACTAATTATTGAATAAATTACTTGAAAATATAATAGTCTATTTATAATTCTAATTGAAAATTACAAATTCAAACAATACTTTAAAAAAATAATTGGACTTATCAAATAACATTCTATATTATATTATATTTATTTGAAGATATTTCAAAAGAAAAAAAAAGAGTAGGAGAATAAAAAAATTAGAAAATGTTGGAAAAACCAAAAACCTTGTTTTCTTATTTTGTTTTGTTACTCCTTTTTTAAAATTCTTTTATTTTCTTTCCTTTCTCTTCTTTTTAAAAAAGTTTCTTGCCTCCTTTTTCAAAATCTTCTCTTCTTTCATTTTCTCCCTTACTTTTCTATTTTAGGTAAAAAGATAAAAGTACCATTAAAACCTTAAATTCCTTTTATATATGAAAATCAATATATTATATAGATTACACTAAGCAGCTATTTTCAATTTTTATTCACTTTGTTATTAGAAATAATATTTTCAAAGGAAAATTTCATTTGTTATAACTCGAAACTCTACTTTGCATTCAGAATCTCGATTAAAATAGATAAAATTTGTAATGAAAATAAATTTGTAAGAAGAGAGGAAAGGTTACATCCCATGATATAACCACAAAATCTTTTAGTATCAAAAAGGATTAACATCATTAGAGAACGAATTTTCAACTTATTTCTTTAAATATAAACTTTAATGACTAAAATTAGAGGGATTCGTGCAATAGTCAATTTTAGGTATTCCTGCTAATCATGGGTTGTCATTCAAAAACATTACCAAAGAAAAACCAAAAAAAAAAAAAATGGCGTTTGCAAAGGCCCCACATGTCACCTGGCTAATCTCCAATCAAACATTGTTGATGGGTCATTCTTGGCTATCTTCTTCATGGCCTAAGAAGTTTTGAGGGAATTAACTTTGTGTGTGTGGTTCATTCCCTATTTCTTTTTTGCATAAGTCATGGCCTTTTTCGAGTACCGTGTAAGGACAATTATTTTAAAGGGCAACGTAATTTGACAACTTTGATAATTTTGAAAGGGATTGGAGATAATGAATGTGAACTTTCATTAACATATATTTTCTTCTAAGGTCTTTTCTTCTTTTTCTTTTCTAAATGAATGGTTATTAGCTGCTTATTTAAAAAGTTGTTTGTACAAAAAAAAATAACAGAGAAGAATTATTATTTAATAAACATGTATATAAGACGATCTAATAATTAAAATTCAATATTTCATAGTGAAAATCTTGAATTCAAATATTTTAGTAAATAAAATAAATTATATAACACTGGAAAAAGGTTGCCTCTCCTTATAAGTTCTTCTCTTGGGAAAAAAAAAAATCGTAAGTTATATTAAACTTTATTAACACTGTCTTTCATGTCTGTCTTGTCTCTTGATGAGCATCAAAGTGCAGGATACTACATATAATAGGGGAAGCGGGGTAGCGCCTTGTGGCTTGAGAAGAGTTTGGGTCGCTCTGGCATTAGCATGCCCCACGTCACATCTAATAACTGAACGATATAGACGGCAGACACTGTGGGGTCCACTTTCTTGAAAAGCCCAAATCCATTAATAGGGAGCATTTCGTTGGCAATTTTTTTTATTTATAATTTTGTAAGTATTTTAATTATAATAAAAAAATTTATAAAACTTTCATGCTTGTAAATATAAATTCCACGTCATAAATATTATAATTAATTAATTAAGTAATAATATAATAATTATAAAATAGACTATATGCTATTTTGATCTGGGTGGTAAACCAATTAAGGCAGAATCTAACCGCATGCCGAGGTGGATTTTGTCCTCTTTCTACTGGCGTGGATCCACTTCACCCGCTTTGGTACTTGCCATATCTGAAAAGATTGCCCCCCCACTTGAGATTAATATTCTAATTTACACAAAACTAATTTCCTCCATCGGAAAAGAGTTATGGTTGTTCATTAAAATATGTTTCACTCGCGGCAAACACAGAAAGGAGATATTGCTTTGAATCTCTCAATTGGTTAACTTAATTAGTAGAGGAAAAAGACCTTATGCTACTAAATGAGAGTAAACTAAAAGGAGTAAAGGGTTTAATCCATCGTATTTGTTTCAATTTTCTTTTTCTTTGTTTTTTCAAAAAAAAAAAAGAAAAAAAAAGAGGAAAAGTTTGTTGGTAAATCAATACCCTCACAAACCCCTTTTCAAAGCAAAAGGGGCGTTTGCCTCCTATAGTTTGCATTTTCTATTAGGTTATCAATTAAAATCGTTATTGCAACTATTTGATGAGGTTTGAGGATTAAACCAAAACAATATAAAGGTTGAGGATCGAAATAAAACCAACTTAAAAAGTAAAGGAAAACGGAAAAAGTATATATGAAACATATGCTGCAAGCCTAAAACACAATTACTGTAAGTCTTTAATTTTTGTTTTATGGTTTTAGGAGTAGAAGAATCTAAAACATACCAAGGATCAAAAGAATTTAAACTAAACCCCTTACACGATGTGTAGAGCCATTTAAATTAGACATATTTCACGTATTTGTTACTATAATAGTTACTTTATAAAAATTACATATTATAAACTAGAAATTTCTAGTGACGAGAGAAGGAAATTCATCTTATATATCATTAATACAGTTTTTAAACTTTATAAACAGCTTTAATTAAAATAAAATTATATATGTATCGAGCTATATAAATTAATATAATTTTTAAATAGACATGGGCAACTTTCACAAATTTACTTATTGACTTCAAAAGTTCAATAATAAATGTCACATAATTCCTTGAATTATAATAGTGGGAGTCCTTATCGCGTAAAACCCACAACCTGCAAATCAATAATGAGGGAACACCCTTGATGAGATTTTAAGGGATCATCATCGGACGGTGAAGAGATCACTTTAGAGGTCAATTTAGGGGTGGGACCAGAAGTAATTAGCATCGGATTACGGAAGGCGACGTTGTAGGGGAACCGAGCAGACAGAACCAGGTTGCCCGTTGGCCCACGTGTCGCCCACCCTGCGCGTGTTTGCCATGAAAGCAATAGTTAGGATTGTTTTGACGCTTTGAGCCACAAGATTCCTTCACCGTTTGGGCCTCCTATGTTCCCCAAACAAGCCCAAAAAAGAATTAATATAGTATTTTTTTTAGCAAACCTCCAAAAAATAAATAATTTCTTTTTTATTTACTTTGTTTTGTATGCAACTAAGGAAGGCATTATTTAACTTTATTGACTTTGGCATGGATCTTTACTAACTTTTTTTTGTCGAGTTATGCAATTATTTTTTCAACACTTCACTTATTTTCAATAGAAAACCTAGGGAAATTGATATAGGCCACACCATATTGTGTTATATCCTCCAAAAGTATATTACTTGTTTGGTCCTTTAACTTTTTGCACCTTTCTATTTTGGTTTCTATAATTCAAAAAACTACACCTCAATTATTAATGTTTTTTATTAACTACTAAGGAGTTGCTGGCTCAAATGCTTAATCTTAATATACGAGTAAACTACATAATAAAAATGGACCATTTTATTTATTGTGTTAATCATAATTAACAAAAACTAGCCTTTCTTAATTAGCCTTTTTAACATTCTTTAGCCCAAAATTAGAAGGGGAGGATATACTACTTTTAATACCATTATTCTTTTACCCTTAAGTCCTATACAACTAAAGAGAGATTTTTACATAATCCTTAAAAGCAAATTACATAATATTAAAATAAACTTTTAAATTATTCAAAAATATTAAAATAAGTTCTTATTCTTTTATTGTGTTTAGTCAATATTTTATATTTTTATTTTAGATCAAATAAGCCTTTATTATTAAAGATTGACTAATTATCATTAGTCAAAATGCTATTGTTATTTTATATCCACATGACTCTGATATGGTGTTAATGTGAAAGGTGAAAAATGTCATATAGTCATGTTTTTTTTTTTTTATAATTGGGAGAGGGGAGATTCGAACCTTGCTCTTTAGGCAGGGGGATAATGCACCAACTAATGAATCAAATGCTCGGGTGCTGTCATATGGTTATGTTATTAGGTCAAATCAGTATGTCATATCATCATTAATTATAATATGTCAACATGTTATATCATCATCAATTATGATATGTCCATATCAATATCACACGACAAAAAATAACAAATGACATTTTAACTAAATCAACCATGACTTCTAAAAATTTATTTGATTCAAAATAAAAATATAAAAGTTTTTTTGATTCAAAATAAAATATAAATCCTCAGTTTAATGTCATGAAAATATAAAAATTTATTTAAATTTTTAAAAATAATTTAAGAACTTTTTTGAATATTATGTGAAAGCAAATACCATGTGTTTTGTTTGCTAAGAAAGAGAGTGCGGAAGCAATTAAAGAAATAAAGAAGGAATGAGAGAGAGAAAAAGGAAAAGCTGTTTGGGCCTTTTCGGAGGTGAGAGAGGTTTCCACTCTTTGGGCTTTTTATTTTTATTGTTTCTTATTTCTCTCAACTCTAAATATTTCTATCTTCAAAAGTTATAATTTAAAACAATTTAGGGAGAAAAAATTTATCAACTATGCATATTTGGGCAATCAATTTGCATTCTTATTAGTACATTGAGAATTTGAATTTGAGTATAAACGATTTGGGTTTTTAAGGGAAAGGAAGAGAGAGGAAGGGGAGGAAGAAGAAAATTGTATATTTAAAGGAAACTAAAGATGAATTTTTTAGACATAATATCTAAAAAAATCCTAAATTATTTAAAAAAATTTAAATAAATTCTTATTTATTTATTGTGTTTAAGTAAGAGTAACAATTAACTAACTACTATTAATCAAAATATTATTTATCATTTTATGACAAGTTGTATTGACATAACATATTGACATGTTATAATATAACGATATGGTCACGTGACATTTTCATCTTACATATCAACACCACATGATATAAAAAAATTGACATTTCTAATTACAAATTAATTAGAATAATCTACTATATGAGTTTGATTGAGTGCAATATAAGAATAAATACTTATGTAAATTTTTATAAATAATTAAAAAATTTTAAAAAAAATTATACAAAATATTTATTATTATGATTTTTCACATAATTCTTTTGGGCTCCTTTTCCAGTTTCTATTTAATTCTTTATTTTCTTTAAAAATCAAAATAATTTGAAAAATAACCAAATAAATAATTTTTCTCAATTGTAACTTTAAAAAGGAAAAAAAACATGCAACCCTCGTTGCACGAGTCAAGTAGCTAGTTGAACTAAGGAGTTTAGTTCTACATATCTCGTAACGTATTTAAGGTTTTCAATTAGTAAGAGAGGTAGTTGAGCTGGTTTACATAAACTTGACGTTAAGTATCAAGCCAGTGGCTGACTTTTCTTAATTAATTGGATTATAACATATTCTATAAGGTATCAAGCCAATGACAAAATTTGTACTTTGAAATGGCTTTTGTTAGAATCGCACGTGTTTTCTTGAAGACAAGTGCAATGGTTTTCGTCTCAACATTTTTTTTATCTTGATTGAAAGATATCAAATCCCAACAGTCCAATTCTTTTTTCGAAAGATGCATACAGTATATATGTCAAATCAATTTCAACTCATACAATAAATTTCCGACCTATTCCCTATCCTACAACGTGACTTTAGCGTCTTTTTTAGTTTTTTAAAGGTACAATATTTTAATTTTTTTAAATGTTCATCAAAATTACGTAAAATTTATTAATTTTTAAAATAAATATTCAATGAACATAAATACCGTTGATAGAAATTATAAAAAGATTAAAATATTATTTTATTAATTTAAAAAATTATTTTTTAAAATAAAAAAATTAAAAAAAAATATCGATCGGTACTCTCAAAAGAAGGAAGCACTGATGCTCCCTTAAGGAGCCCAATCAGGGCTCCTAGCCCCTTTTTTTGTTTAATTAACAAAAATAATAATAAATTATATAATAATAATTATTAAAATTAATTAATAATAAAATTATCTTTTTACCCTTATCACATTAGTAAATTGATAAAAATATTAACAGTTGACTAACAATTGAACATATGTGGTAAGTGAAAAATATTTTTTTAAGACAGTATTCATTTTGAAAACTAATGAATTTTTGAATAATTTCGATCAAAACTTAAAAAAGTCAAAGTGTTTATTTTTTTTTTTAGTGAGAAAATATAGGACTGATAGCATATTGTAAACCTAGGCCAAGGTTAGACAAATTTACTTGTTTCATAAAATAATATATTTCGAATAATTTAATAAGAAATTATCGATATTCAAATTATAATAAAACAAAAAAAATTAATCGATTAAATAATCCTTATTCTGACTTTTTTTGTTGGGTAAAACAGATTATGTTCACGTTGAACACACCATAGGAGAATCGTTTTCATGCAACCAAAGGTGAAAGCGTGCGGCAGTGTTAATTCTTCTCTAAACGGGGCGTGTTGATTTTGATTTCGCGGGTGACTCATTGCAGCACATTTAAAGCCAACGTGTGTAACGATAATGAAAGATTAATTATTGCCACAGATTGCTTGCTTTGATTTTCTTTAATTTTGGCTAGATCAAGTCATTTACTTGATCCTGCCAGAAAATTTGTCCAATTAAGCTTGGATGTGAAGCATCGAAAGTATCACTTTCGTGTTTAATTGCAACATGCAATTGATGCTTCCACTCAACAAACAATTTTATTATTTAGATTAATTACACAAGTAAAAACTATAATGAGATATGATGGCCGAAAGTTTTATTTATATACCAAACCCACAGTAATTCTAAGTTATACGTACTTTATATTATAATACTTTTCTTTTTTTCAGAAACTTATATAATATAATTAAGATAATGAAATAATGAAATGGAAATAGTACTAAAAATAATGGTACTAATTAGGTACCATTTCCGTGTGGGAACATCCGTATCAATCCATAAATTGAGATCTTAAATTTATATTCTTACGACTTAAAATACTATCTTATGTACTAATTTCACGACAATTTCTGTGTATTATTACTTTATTAATGGTAGGTTGTAATTAATTAGTTAACTATAGTTTTGCATTCGGGTTGAAGTAAGTTGTAACCCACGCCATGGGACAGCACAAAACAACACAGAAACAAATATATATATATATATATATATAGGTATTTAATACAACTCTAATGGTTAATTTCTTAGACAGCTAAGGGTCAGCAAGTAAATACATTTTATAAATTCATTGTTGGTTTAGTTTAATTGAAAGTAGAGAAAAAATTGAAAATTTTATTCCTTTCTAATGGGATATGAGATTCATAAATTCACGTGTGTGGTTTAATTAATTATGGTATATTTTATTTTTTGAAGAGATTAATTATAGTGAATTTACTTGTATAAAATTTCTCCCTCTTTTCTCCCAGAGTTTTAATTTTCCACAGGTACAATTTTATTGTCATATCATTAAGTTGTTATTTTTTTTTTAAAAAAATTTTATGCATTGATAGTATATAATTTCAATACATTATTATGTTATCAAATCTTGACACTTCACTAATGAAATTTTATTTTGAATAAAATAAAAAGTCGATATTAAAAGCTGATGTAGTTTTGAGATCTTATCAATTTTTTATTTGTTTTAAATAATACCTCATTAATAAAGTATCAAGATTTAGAGATCTAATTGTGTATAGATATTAATTTATTTTTTTATATTCGAAAAGAAAAGAGAATTATTAAATTAAGAAATATATGCATTTATTGTTAAGTTTAATTCTTGATTGAAAATCGATTAATTTAAAAATAAAAATTAAGATTTGATATAATTTTCTAAATAAATTCTATTTTAATTTTTGTAAAGTGTCTCCGTCAAAAAAATAAATTAAAAAACATTACTCATCCAAAAATTCCTCCTAGGTTTCAAGCATCTTTTGTCTACGTTCCTTCACTCAACTTTTCTATTTTTCCAAAAAGGAAGCACCTTCCAAAGCAGCAATACATTTATGAGTACTTTTTCACCCTATTTTCAGCAAAAAAGTGACCACCTTTGCTACAAAGTCAGTTCATTCACTTTTCTCACACAATATTCCAATCAAATGATCAAACTCTAAATCTCATGCAGAAGGAAAAACAAAAAAAAAAGAAAACCCCTCAGAATCTGCCCAACCCAGTCTGCCCTCTCTTCTTTCCCTGATGTGAACAAAGATTCTAAATTCCCAACTAAATGTCACATATAACATCAAATATGACGTTTTTGATCAACACTATTAAACTAAACTGCGATTGCATTTAATTTAATTTTATGAACCCATTACACTTCACATGTCTTTTTCTTCAAAATCATTGCACTCTCATAGATTAATAAACTCTGAAATGTAACTTCATTGGTGTATATATTTATATATATAACAAAAGGACAGCCCTGGGCTCAAAAAGGACGGGGAGCACATAGCCTAGCTAGAGAAGAAATTGTCCAGATCTGAGGGCAGGAGCACGTGCGGTGCATGAAAAAAAGACAAAAGTTAATCAATTTTGTATTTGGAAGCAGGGCAAAAATCTTAAGAGCTTGGTAATCTTGAAATACTCGACCCTAGTGAGTGTGCCACGATGTAATGTGTTGGGTTTTATAGTTATGAGAGTTAGATTTGTTTAAGGATGGTCCAGCCTTTGGATATGAATCATGGGACAACTACTTGAGGAGCAGAGGATAAAGTTTCCACAGCAAAAAATGGTCCATGAATCATGATCATGTACAGCGCAATGATTTTTGGCACTCAAAATTCTTCTGTAGTTGGCCCTGCCCTTTGGTGGGATCCTTGTCTTTTAATACTTGCCACACGTCCACTTTGATTTGTTACAAATTCCATGCTTACTGCCATGCAAATAGCTTCCAAACCAAAACACACCCACACCAAAAAAAAAAAAGGTTACCTTGAATGAATATGAAAGTTGAATTGAAGATAGTAATGGGGAATCAAGTTTAAGTTACCTATATCATCCTGGTAAGTGCATTTGGAAAAATTGGTCACAAGAAAGATTTTAGGATGGTGTCTCTATGCTGTCATTTTGAAATTTTGAAAAATGGAAAATGAGGAAAAAAGAATGAATCATAGGACCACAATGCAGAAATTTGGACAATTATAAAGATAAAGAACCCCACAGCACTTAAAACTGATTGACCCCAACCAAACTCTCTTCCTTCGCACCTAGATAGAAAATACACAATTTTTCTTAGAGAATTATCAGGCAAGAGAAAGGAAAATTCTTGGGAAACATGAGCAAGAATAGCCTATATAACTTGGAAGATATAATTATAAAAACACACTTCTGAATTTAGAATAAGATGTGTTGCCAGGCAAGGTATATATATGGAATAAAGTTGGAATATGATAAAAGAGAGAATGAAAACAAATCAAGCAACCTGAAGAAGGGGCCAAACGAACCCTTCACTTAGTCACCATCACTGAGGTAACTGATCTAGGGACTAGGAGGTTCCTTTTTGAGGATTTAATATCTAAAACAAATTTCTCTTCATAAAGAAAAAACTGGGAAATAAAACAGCATAACAACTGAGGAACAGTATATTTACACATTTATAACAAGTTAAACAACCTTTTTATGTATAAATAACAAGATTTTTGGGAGGGATACAAGATACATACATCAAATGGTAGAGATACAAAGGGCAGTTCTATGCCAAGTTTGAAGTTGTAAAGAAGTGGGAAAATTTTGTGGGAGCTGAATGAATCATCACCACCTGCTTCTTTCTTCTTATCTTCAAAGAATTTCTCTCGAAAATTGGGTTGAACTTGTTTCATCTACTGCTTACCTTCAGGGACTTCTTTTATGGTCATGTCTACCATTTCAACTGCACTAAAGCCTCCATCCTCGGTGGCAATGGTTGACTGGGAGTCAAGTCCAGACCCTGTTTGTATTTCCTTGAACATTGCCATGACTTCAATCATTGTGGGACGTTTCCATTGTCGATCATCCAAGCAAGCACAAGCAACCTTAAAGTGTTGTAAAAGCTCAATCTCAAGGCTCGGGTCCTCTTTCATTAGCTCTGGATCAAAGACATCACTTACTCTAAGTTTAGCATGCTGTTTCACCCACCCCACAAGATTGTTATCACCAAAATCAGCAGAATCTGTAGGTCTTTTCCCTGTAAGCAACTCGAGCAAAACTACGCCGTAACTGTAAACATCACCTTTTGTGGAACATCTAAAGCTCTGGTAATATTCAGGAGGAACATAGCCAGGAGTACCTGCTAATGTGCTGACACTCAAATGCGTGTCCATTGCACTCATAAGCCTTGCCATCCCAAAATCTGATACTCTGGCCTCCAAATTCTCATCAAGCAGGACATTGCTCGATTTCATATCTCTATGAATTATATGAGGAATGCAATTATGGTGAAGAAACGCCAGACCTCTTGCAGCTCCAACGGCAATCTTTCTCCTTACCGCCCAATTCAGTTTGATCCCAGCTTTCTTTTGATCATGTAAAACATCCTCTAAGCTTCCATACCTCATGTACTCATAAACTAGGAGCCGTTCTTCTCCTACCTTACAGTAACCCAAGAGAGGAACAAGGTTCCGGTGCTTGATCTTCCCAATGGTTTCCATTTCTGCTGTGAATTCTCGGTCACCCTGTCCACTGATATGTATCAATTTCTTGATTGCAACAACACTCCCATCTTTCAGTTGCGCCCTGTATACATCACCAAAACCACCAGAGCCAATAAGGCTGTCATTATGGAAGCCATTAGTGGCTTCAAGAAGATCAGCAAAGGTGAGCCTCCGAAGGGGCTTCTCAAATGTGGCCAGGTTGATGCTCAATGCTTCTCGTGCACCGGTTAGCTTCCAGCTAGTATTTGCGGTACCTGAGTGGGAATGACTGTCCATATAAAGATCAAGAGCAGAATCCTTCTTCTTCCTTCTTTTCTTTGTCTCTACAATAACTATGATCAAACCAAAGATGCAGAAGAGAGAGAACAACAATCCCATTGCCACACTCCCTGCAAGAGAAGCTTGTCTGCGATGAGACTTTGGATGCTCAAAATTTGAACCAGATGCTGGACTCCCACAGGCAGAAAGAGGAACCCCACAGAGACCTGAGTTATTTACGAAATCATTAGCAGGAAATGTTTCCAGCTGACCCATTTCAGGAATCGTGCCATTGAGAAGGTTGTTTGACAGATTAATCTCGCTCAGCATTGTAATGCCAGTCATGGATTGTGGAATTTGCCCTTCAAGCCTGTTGTATGAAAGATCAAGAATGCCGAGACCCTTTAAGTTCCCAATCTCTTGTGGGATGGTTCCAGAGATATTGTTGTGGCCCAAATTCAAGATAAAGAGATATGACATTGTGCCAATCTCATTTGGAATTGTACCTGACAGCAGATTGTATGAAAGATCAAGAAAAATCATAGAACCATTATTGTTGAATGTGGGCTGTGTATGACCTCCATAGACTCTCATAAAGTTGCAAGGATTCCTGGTGGAAATTCTATCCAGTTGTTCCAGTCTAATTCCTGCGAATTCTAGTAAATTTCCTGACCCGTGGCACTCTTTGCTTCCATCATTCTTGATATACATATACCTCTTCCCAGCAATAAAATTGACAGCAATTTTACCAGATTGTTTGAACAGCACAGGAGGGATAGTCCCACTCAAGTTATTGGTGTTAAGATCCAACCATATCAAGCTTTGACAATCTCCAAGCTCCGGTGGGATTCTTCCATAAAAGGAGTTGTTGCTGAGTTTGAGAATTGCAAGACTGGAAAGCTTGCCAAGCCAAGCAGGAATCTCACCAGTCAACCGGTTGTTGGACAATGAAATCCAATTCAACTTGGTACAGTTGCTTAGCGCAGAAGGTATTGTTCCTGTCAGCTCATTGAAGTCAAGAATCAAGGTCTCAAGCGTCTGAATGTTACTTAGGTCTTGAGGGATTTCTCCATGGAGCTGATTCAACCAAAGCTTCAAATCCTGAAGCTTGGAGAGAGAACCCAAGCTTGGAGGAATTGTTCCCGTGAGGTAATTGAAGCTCAAATGGAGTGAAACAAGCTGAGAACAGTTACTGAGACTAGCAGGAATAGACCCAGTTAAGATGTTGTTTTGCAAATAAAGAACTTTTAAGCTGTTTCTCGGATTTTCACATAAAGACACAGGAATTGGCCCTGCAAAATTATTTGAACTGAGATCTAAAGTCTCCAGGTTGGAAAGAGTAGACAAAGACTCAGGCAAAGGACCGGAAAAATCATTGAAAGCTAAACTAAGCTTCTTCAAGGAACTCATATTCTGAAATATCTCAATGGGCAGTTTACCTGTGAAGTTGTTACTAGATACATCAAAAGTCTTCAAAGAAGAGCAAGAACCAAAGCCACTGGGAATCGTACCAGATATATTATTTGAAGAAAGATCCAGCTCAACAAGACCAGAACAAGCCTCTGTGAGATACAGAGGAATCTCTCCTTGAAACTTATTTTCAGCTAAGTAAAGGCGCTGCAAATTGGAAGTTGGCAAAGCTGGAATCGGACCAAAAAACTGGTTGCTGGATAAATTCAAGAAATTTAACTTCACACACGAAGAAATTGCACGGGAAATATCACCAGAAAACTTGTTGGCAGAGACATCAAGATATTCCAAAGTTAAGCAGTCTCCAAATGAAGGAGTCCCCATCGAAAAATTGTTTGACGAAAGATCCAAAAACTGCAAGTTTTTGCAATTTGAGACATTTATTTCACCTGTGATCTTGTTTCCTTTCAAAGCCAAGCGCTTTAACTCACTGCAACCACCATAAAGAATCCAAGGGACCACGTTTCCACCAGAAATCTTGTTGAAAGAAAGATCAAGAACTTCCAAACTTAGCTGCAAACCCCTGGATTCTTTACCTGAAAACTCAAGACTATTGCTTGATAAGTTGAGAACCTTCAACTTTGAACAAGAAGCCAAGTTGGAAAGAGTTAAAAGAGAGCCAGACAAGGTGTTTTGGGATAGATCTAAGGTGGTTAACAGGGAGCTACACTTGGATCCAGCAGGGAAAGAAATGTTGCCAGAGATGTTGGCTTTTAACAAAGAAAGAGATTCCAAGTTTTCCAGGGCTAAAAGGAAGGCAGCAACAAGGTGAAAATCTGTGCTTAAGGAGGTGTAGCTGAGTTGAATAGAGGAAACTCTGGAGTCTTGGCAAGTAACACCTTTGAAGCTACAAGGGTCTTGGTTAGGAAGCCAGTCTTGAAGAAGAGATGGGTTAGGCAAGCTGGTTTTGAAGTTGAGCAGGAGCTGAGAATCTTTGTTGTTAGGAGAAGCAGCAGCTTCAAGGGAGGCAAGAACGGTGGTGGTGAAGGTGAGAATGAAGAGAGAAAAGTAAGTTCTTGAGGCAAAGAAAGGTCTCATTTTCGTGGGAAATTATTCTTTTGGTGGAGTAAGAGAGGAGAGAGAGAGAGAGAGAGACAAGGAAGGTGTTTAGGGTTTGAGCCCTGCCATTAGAGAGAAAAGAGAGAGCTTTGAGCTCTGGTTTTAGAGAGAGGAATTATAGAGAAAGCTTGGGTTTTCCTCTCTTGTGTTTTTTCGTTTGGCTTGGGCTATTGAAAGAAAAGAAAAAGTAGAAAAAAAAAGAGAAAGAGAGAGTCCAAAGGCGGAGTGAGGATGGCAAGAAGGGTATTTATCAAGTGGGGGAGTGGACACAGCTGTTGCTCACATGCCATGTGACACTCTCTTTTCCCTGGTTCTTGAAGAAGCTCATTTCCTTAATAAATCTTCCCCTAATCCAACAATTTAATAATGCTTAAGATAACATGTTTGTCCCTCTAGATGGGTGATCAAGTGCATGAGATTAGGGGGTTGGATCATTTCTTAATTAATCCCTCCAGTACCCTAAACTTTGTTTTAAATGATTTTTTTCAGATTTCCCTTTCTTTTTCTTTCACTATCTTCCTGTTTGTTTCTTGAGACAAAGCTGGCATTGGGTAATCTATATTTTAATTTGTTTACTCACTTGTTCTGCGCCTCCCTTTCTTGCCTTCATTTTTCTAATGTCAATAAAAAAAAACTAAAAGAAAAAGAAAAACTGTGTCTTTGTCTCTCTAGCTTTTCAAGCGTACGTGTGATGAAGGATTGATCCATCACTGTCAATTAATGGGAGATTCCCAATCTCTTAATTTAATGGGACTTTTTGTTCACGAGGATTAATCAAAGTCATTTTGGCATTTATGTACTCCTTTTCAAGTAAGAGCACTCCTTTTCTCGCTTTCACAAATACCTTTTCTGATTCACTCATCAAAGCTTTTTAACATGCCCCTCCCTCTGCCTCTCCCTCTCCCTCTCCCTCTCCCTCTTTCCCATGCACTTCCCCCTCCCCTCCTTTCATCCTTGCCAACGTAACGTGCCTTTGTGTCACCGGCTTTCCCTTTTCCTTTTTTTTTTTTTTTACATTTGTACACGAACATACATGATGTATCCAAATTAAATTTTGAGTAAAGTTATTTTATCCCAGAGCTGAATCCGTTGTTATCATACGAAGATAATAATAAATAAGTATAATAAATATTAACTCTTTAACATTTATCTTAAATTTATATTAACACTAATTGATTCATATTTATTAATTCATTTATTTTCATAATTAAATATCCCAAATTTAAGCATCGTAACTCCTCCTTTGAACTATCTTAAAATGCAAACCTCACCTAGAGGGAGTAGTCTATAACTTTACATTTATGCCATGTTTCCATTTTTGTAAGAATTAATAAAATATATATATATATATATTACAAAAAAATTTTAACTTCACACAATACTTTCCATGCTTTATCCTTTCAAAAATTTCGTGTAAGGGTACCTTCAAAGATCTTGGACAAACTTTTCAACTTCCAAACACTATCTCCAAACTCTCTTCATCTACCTTGGAATGAACAATACTTGCGGTGGAGTGCTAGATAGGATTACGTAAACACTCACATATTTCACAATACAAAAACTTTTATTTATTTTGCATATATTACGTATAACTACTTCATCTTTGTTTTAACCAAATTTTGAGTTTTGAATTTTCTTTTTAGGGATACATATGAAAATTTTTGAATTATATAAAAGGAGGGAACTTGTGTTTTATAATAAATCACATTTTTTAAACTATTAAAATTTAAATTTAAGATCATTATCTTACAATATCAAATTTCAACCAATAAGATACGTATGGTTGAAAATGAGCTTACATTCATTTATTTATTAACCTGAATTTAAATGTGTAAAGTTTGAATTGTAAAATTTAATTATAAATTGCCATAAATAACATGACTAATGCAACATTGATTTTGTCCAATGGACCGACACATTTAATACTAACAAACATAATCCACCGCAGCTTTAATTGCCTACAAGTACCATAAAATTAGAACAAAGTTTTTGCCCTATTTTCACGTGTATTTTTTATACATTCGAAAGCAAATAAAACACATTTACCATTTTTTAAACCTATCTTATTTTTTTGGAATTAATAAAAAAAATCTAGCAGGCAATGCCCATGAGATCACAGTGGCAAGATGTCCATACACTGTTATTGGCGCTCGTGTATCGGAAAACAAAGGTTGCCATCAAGTCAGTGACAATAATTTAATATGTCCTCACGGAATCCCCCAACTCTCCAACCGGCGCGTTTGCTCACTTCCCGACCAATCTTGTATCGAAGCGCATGCGGGTAAGCATAAAACGACAATTTAGATTTTCGAAAGACGCTACCGTCTCGTTGCGCATCTGTCAAGTCACTTGACTCGACTCCAGTTCCCCAAATAATTGGCGCTTGCGGTTCACGCTCTCTCTTTCCGGTGGGAGTAGATTCCCAGTTGCTGAATATTTTATAGTTGAACCGGGCGGTGTGGTACTGTACGAAAGAGCCCATGGTCTATCCCTATTCCCACCGTCGATCTTGTTTTAACGGTCATGATTTCGTTTATTACATCAATGTGGGACCTCGTCGGGGGCAACCGAGTTGCTGCTATTTCTGTATATCTAATAATAAATCTAACACACTCATAGAGCCTAAAGTACGAATATATCCCTATATATGGAGGAAGTTTAAGGGGCATTACAGTAATATCGTATTTCAGGGGGATTTTACTGGGCGTGAATATTAAATTTTAAGTGTTCACAGTGGTCGGGTTTGAAAGTCAGAAGGTTGTAGTTACTAGGGTTATTTATTTATATATAGAAATATATATTTTAATGTTTGGAAAAGGGCATATGATTGGACTGGGTTTAAAATTGGGCTAATCCGCCAAGCTGCAAGGTCGGCCCAGCTACATAGTTTTCGCATCAATATTTTTTTTATTAAGTTTAATATGATTTTCGAATTGAAACTAATAAAAACTTAGTGGGGGAGAGAAAGCCAATGTAAGCTTTGCACATGCAATCTGTTTTATTCTCTGAATTACTTTAATTTGATTAAAAATAAATAAAATAACTCGTAAATGCAATTTAATTTTGACTAACCATAAGTTTGAAAATTTATTTTAATTTAATTAGAAATAAATGTGATAACTTACAGATGAAATCTAATTGCATCATCCATGAGTTTTTAAAATTTAATTAGCCAATTCTTGTGTTTTCTTTAGATTTACCAAATGACATAAAAACTTTTCAAATAATTTATTTAACAACACATGGAAATTTGATTAGTTTTTTAGTAAAATTAAAAGAAATTGAAGGATACATGGCAAATGGTTAAAATTTTTTGTTTTTCCACACCATGATATCGAATAAAGAAGATATATATTATATAAATATATGAAGTTGGATAAATAAAAGTTCAGTGCGATTGGTAATAAAGTTAAACACTACTGGAGAAAGTATGTAAAAAAATGGTGCAATAAGAGATTTTTTAAGAGAAGCCAAGGGGACCGTGATCAGCATATCCCCCTGGCTTAGCTGGCTCTATGCGGGAAGTTTGTGTAAATTATTGTTCACAAAAAATTGACGTGACGCAAAACTGTACTTAGTTAGACAATACCTATTTACTTGAAATAGATAAGGACAGTATACGTAAAGCAAATGGAACATCATTATGCATTTTTCTTATAATTCAGAACAATCATCCTCAAATTGTTTAAAGATATATTAAATAAATATTCATAAAATTATTATTTTATTATTTTGATAATAAGATAACATAGTATTTATTTATCTTTTATTAAAAATGATTCAAATTATTATTTTTTATTGAATAAAAGGGCCCATGGTTTATTATTATATACCATTATTAAGAGACTAAGCAAATTCACACTAGGGAATATTAATGCGAAACTATTCGCATCACTTTCCAACTCAGGGTTGTGTCCACTCTGGAAATATAAAAAATAAAAGGGGAAATAGTAACCCCTCCCGAAAACAGAAGGGCATATAATCGGTTTTTACAGTTATTTTTGGATCTTTTTTCTGTTAACGACGACATCACCAAAATTTACCTTAAATCCTCTGTCACTCGACGCGCTCTTTTTGTCTGTAGAAGCTTTCAATACTCGCTTTCTTTAGTTGCCACGTCACTCGGGGATTTTCTTACAACCTTTTAAAGACAATGATTGGATTAGCGTTGACACGTGGAAGTTTACGAAAGCGAGTAGCCAATGAAAGTTAAACAGTACCTTTAGTCATGAGAATAAAAATAAAATTCTTTTGAGGGAGCGGATAGGGAGAGGGGGGTTGATACGACTCTCAGTCTGTCACCGTCACTTTCTCTTTCTCTCTCTCAAGGTAATACTCCGGACCCACAAGAACACTATCATTTCCCCAAGTGGGGTCCCACAATTGATGGTCTCCTCATCCAAAAATTGAAATAATTATACCCTTATGAATTTGGGCACTGAAAATTGAGAGATGGGTCTCTGAATTTGAAGGGAAAAAAGGGTGGAGTCTTTCCCCTTGTTTGATGAAGATGAATAGATGATGACGATGAAGATGACGTGGAAGGGACAGGTATGTGGGACCCAAAAAACTGCAATAGACACGTGCTACTGTCCAGGATGCTGACGTGGACCAATAGCACACGTAAGGTGCGATATTGCTCCATCAATCGCTTTGACCACTTGGTCACCGACAAGAGCTGGCCAGCCTGTCACTGTTACTCTAACCTCCTACGTACATACATTATATGACTAAACTATTCCCCTCACATCTCATTTTTCCCATAAATCTTCTTCCATTGTAACTTTTATCCAATAAAAACAGATAAATAGATTTACTCAATCAATTGTACAAACGTAAATACTGTAATTCACAAAAAGCATCGGTCCGAAATTAACATCTGCGTAATAGGATGTGTGCAACGTACCATGCTCATGCCATTTAACTCATTCTTTATCGAAATAGACAAAATCACCAATACGTCAACCTCTTCTTCTTTTTTTTTATCTTCGTTTCTATTTTGTTTTATCGCAATTTAGGGCTTTGACGCAACAACAACAACAACAAAAGAATTTCTAAAGTGACAGGCACATATGGGAGTTTGCAAATTGACCCCTGGAAACACATAAGCGAATAAGAGAAGAGAAGGGAAAAAAAATTAGAATAGAAAGGAACACCACACGTGCGTCAACACGCGCAAGCAATAATTGGGGGCCCCACTTGAATGGCTAGGTGGGCCCACTTTTTTAGGTTTTTTAGGTTTTTACTGTATTTTGATAGCCAAAAATATAATTTTCGGCTTCCTGCTTTGGGGGTCGCGAGATAAGGAGGGCAGAAAGGAGTGGGGGGATAGGATAAAGAAAAGAAAGAGTGAGTCCAAAGTCCCTTTTTCTGTGTCCCTTTTGGGTTAGATTTTTGTTAATGATGGATTAATGAAGTGGGATTAAGGGGTTAAGAAGTTAGGAGTGGGTGATGATTATGGGTATTGGAGTTTAAGAAATAAGGGAGAAAGGGTGTGGGGACTCATTCTTTTTGGTCTTTCTTTGTTATCGAATGGAAAGTACCAAAGAGAGATGAGAATGAAAATCGACGCCACACGAGAGAGATGATGACATGAAAAGAGAGGGACCCTGCCCTACCCTAACCCCTAATTATTTTGCTATCAACACATAGTAAGAGAGAAAGAAAAGACACAATGTGAGATGAAATTGGGTTTTGCCATTTTGGGCCTATATTCAACTCAAAGCCCAAGACCATTTGAACCCTAGTTAAATAAAAACATGGAAAAATTAGTGAAAATAACGACAAAATATATATATATATATATATATATATATATATATATATGCCCGCGCGTGCACGCTTGACTTGAACGCCATAAGTTTAGACGAACAACCTCTTAAAGACACAACACCCAGTTGACACAAAGACATGCTGATAGAAGAAGCGCAATAATGTTTGCAAGCTAAGGCTGATATGATGTTGGTGTCCCTTCAAATGACAAAAAGGAAATTTCATGCAAACGAAATCATTGAAAGAGATTTTGCAGTTGTATGAGATGGCTAGTTGAAACACGTTAAAACATAATTTTCTTTTGTTTGTTTGGGGGGAGAACGAACTATGAACCTAAGATGTTCTAGTCTTAATTCATACATACATAAATCATTATATATATATATATATATATATATATATATACACACGCACACACACATATGTACATCTCCACCTACTAAATAATTTATAGCAGCTGTTCCCAGCCACCTATTGTCCAAATGTTAGGCCACACCATGACTTAATTATCCACAGGGTGGAACAAACAATGGGGGACCCAAATGGCAGCAGTATTTGATCTAACTTGCCGGCATTACGCGATTACAATTCCATTACACCCGCCTTTCCTTTGAATTTTTTGCGCAAACCTCTTCCCCACATATCCGCAACTTTCCTTGACTCAAAAGTCTTTGTAAATCTTGAGAGGAAACAATGACTATGGCATTGCCTAATCTTGGAAAAACGTATAGAAATTGGAAGGAGTGGCACTCATATTCTGTCTTTTGTGTGATATTTTGGAAATCATTTCGCTTAGCCAATTTTTACCCCAATGGATATGTTTATCAAACGATATTGACAGATACAACTGGCAATCAAGAACGATTTTGCATTGGCTCAGAGGGAACGTGTGGGACAACTTAGCATTCCCCTTTAATCTAATTCATTGATGACCTTTTCTTAGGGACACACGTTGGGTTGCATATCAATAAAGGGTTATATTCGGTTAAGCAGCCATTTTCTGGACGTCAAATAACGGTGGGAAGGCGTCCAATGGAACCGTAAAATATGTGGTCAGGGAATGCATCCAAGTACAAAACTCAGGAGAAAAGCTGGGAAGTACATGCTTTTCTTAAGTCCAAGTAGGCAGTTCCATTTAGACTAGATTGCTTAACCGAGTTGCCAACTTCAAAATCAAATGATCAATAGATCAAAACAGGTTGTCTGTGCCTAACGTGCTGTGTTTGCCCACTTCATCATGTGGTCAGTAGACGCAAAAGTGAGTTTCATGTGAAAATTCTTTCCTTCAAGAATCCGTAACAAACACCAACTCTTTTAGTCCTAATCTAATTCAGGGTTTTTTCTGTAAATATCAATACAACTACAGCAACGGCAACAATGATGGTCCGAGATAAACAATGAAGAAGTTAGGGGATGGATGGAGTTGATGCTTCCAAGTGAGCATAATATTCAAAACTAAATGCTATAAATGATCAGACTTTTCCAGGCTCGAAAACCTGATCGATGACCACGTGCACGTGTGCAGCAGGTGCCGAACACCATTAATGGCTGGATTAACCACAAACTTAACTCTCTTGGCATGAATGCATCATTTCCTGTACCCTAAAATGAGAGAGGCTTATCTCAGGTCTAGCCGATTCCCAGTTGTTTGAATAATTAACGGGCCAAAAATAAAAAATCAATGCCTTGGGGACCACTATGAATGATTCGTACAAGAAAACTCCTGTTGAAAAAAGGCTCAACCAGATAAGGATTTCCCTGTTTTCTTCTCTCATGGCTCATGCATTTATATGTATACGCACAGATCAAATATCAGCATTTAGTAAGATCTTTAAGTGTTCTGATCCCTGGACAGTACCCACATTTGCTAGCCCCAGTACCAATACTAAAAAAAGCCTGGAATTTATTTGTTTCATGTCTCACATGCAAAGGGAAATTTATCAACGGAAAGGAACCCGACGCTGCATCTCAATCAACACCTATGTAGGGCTACCTGAATAATTAGACAAATGGACAAAAGGATACAAGCCTGGTTCTTATACATTACCAACAACAGGGGAAAATAGATTGAAAAGCAAGGAAATAAATTACTATTAAAAGTATTATTAGAGGGTAAAAAATGCTGTTTCTGCAGGGAATTTGCTCCCTCTCAACAGCATCCTTTCATTTGAATATATTCAAGGGCATGAAGATAATTAACCATGATGTGTGAAAAAAAAAATTATAGTGATTTGGAATTTTGATCCTCTGTGTAAATAGGTTCCTGGAATCCGCTGACTTAAAATGGCTCTCTCTCTCTCATATATATATATATATATATATATATGTCTTTTCCTTTTACTTTGTTAAACCTGTGACCGAGTTTTTTAGACCTTCTCGTCTGTCTCAGTGGAATCTGATAACTCATCCTGTTTTTGCGACTTGTTGCTTGGAACCGGATAAATCCTACGCTCCTTCCCTCCTGGCTTGGATGAGGCATTACCATACCAGATCATTCCTGCTACTGCAATGATCATGCCCAGAATTACGTGTACATTAAGACCCTCTTTCCCAAAGAAAATGAACCCTAAGATAAGGACAAGAATAGTCTTCATATGGCCAAGCACTTGGAATGATACAGCCGTAAACCTGCCAATGCAGATGAACTGGCTGAGGTTGGTCCCCACTGCAATGGTGCATGACAGGATTATGAAAAACTGCAAGCAAAGAGCATCACATATCATTTACAGTAGTCATGATTACCTGCAAGCAAAATCTATTTATATTCATACATTAACTTGCACATGCACTACAGAAAGTAGACTTTACAACCATGGTCCTCCATTTTGGAGACAGCATAGGACAAAATATCTGGTGATTGGGAAGATGTGAGGGAATGAGGTTTGGGGTAGAGATTCTAGGTCTGGGCTGTAATGTTGTTCACAAACACCAGCAGACAAAGATCATCTACATTTTTCACTATCCTAATTTTAAGCAAAAGATGTTAGAAGCATGATCTCACTCAATTCTTTCAAATTCTAAAAATGTCATGCAATGTATGCAACGGGAAGGTTAACTGCAGCCAGCTGGATTACAAAAATATAAAACAAAAGAGGAGCAAATAATCAAAATCAACATAGTGGCTAAGAATGCATGCCAGTCCTATACCTTTAAACTTAAAATACAGATATGCAACTAGACACAGTTTATAAAACCTTGAAAAGAAGAACCTTATTAAAATACCTCTTTTCTATTTGAATTTATAGCATGCGAATTACTATTTGTCAGAGGATTGAGCAGGAGGTAAACCCAACTCTACTCTGGAATGGCTGATATATTAAATATTGCGGAAGAACAAATTGATGCAGAAACTTTGCATGCATTTATGCCAACCCAAAATAAGTAAGGAAACCAATAGTTGACTTCTATTTTAAAGATAAAAACATGCACAACTACACCCAAATTGGCAAATCATGCTTTAAATGGAAGACAAGATTACTCTTTCTCGTTAAGATCATTTCCCTGTGTGGTAATTCAAGCAAAATGCATATCCATAAGAGAGAGAGAGAGTGAGAGAACTATCTATATATAAAGCACTCAAAAAATTGTATAAATAATTAAGCTTCACTAATAACATTATAAATGTACTTCATGTAGCCTGGCAACTTCAGTACCAAGCAATGGGCTAATTTTCTTCTTCAATCAATTATCAGGCATTCCAATAAGCTAAAACAGTCAAAACTAACGAATTAGTTATCCTAGGCAGTGTGAGTTGTGCTCTAGAGGTATTGCTGCTCTTGCATTTTAGGAAAGTTTGGTAGGAGAGGGGGAAAAGACAGAACCATTTGCACTTGAGGATCTGAAATTGATAAGATTGATATTCGAATCTTCCATATTTTCTTCTTTGTGCATAGCTGTCATAACCTTATGCAGGAATGGAAATCACCTCTCAGTAGGAACACAAAGAAATACAAAGACATTCTCACATTATTGTTAGCAACCAAAGACCTTTTTCTGGGTCTGTCAGTTGTATCCTCCTGCCCTCCTTTTTGTGCCAATTAGATGTGGCACAATGAGAGTACCTAAATAAAATTGTTCTAGACATACAAAAGCACCAACTTTGACAATGGCCCCAATGAATGAGCTGGTGCAAATAATAACAGCCATAATTGGGAATGCTAGCTATTGCAATCACAATGAAAGACATTTACATTTTATGAACACTCAAAGGCTACAGACCAAGAGTGAATGCTCATTATAAATGGAAGTTTATCCATAAATGTACCAATATAACTTAATTTAAAAGTATAAACACAACATGCATTAAATAATTGATCAGCCACAATGACTTCATGAATATGCAGATGCTAGTAAAATGGAGCAGTATTATAAGTCATGCTTAACAACTAAAGCCTATTCAACTCTGATAAGAACCTTACCACTGATATCACAGTGTAGTCATAGGCATAAACCTTTTTTTCTGTTAACCAATAGTCGACAAAAGGACCAACTAACAGCAGGCTTGCAGCTTGTACTGGAGCAGTATGTCCCAATAAATTGAATGATCCTAAAGAATGCTTCCTTTGAAGAAAATGTACATACTGAAACAAAGAAGGAAAAGAATAAAAAAGAAAGACCCAAAACATCAATCTGTGAACAAGCTTAGGCATGGTTGATGTCTCATTTCCTGAATGGACTTCAGCCATGACAAACACATATTGAACCTTGTTCAATCATAAAATTATCAGACATACTACCCAAAATCTTCTTCCAACTTATTGCACCTTCTATAAAATCAGGATATTGGTGCAGATTTACTTACATACTGCTGGAGGGCTGTGCTCCAGACTGCTATTACAGCAGCTAAAAAACCCTTGAAATTGACACTCACATCAGTAACAGTACAGACTGCAACTCCAAGGAGAACTACTACTATGCTAAGCTTCGTATCCCTTGAGTAGCGGACCTTGTCGAAAACAACTTCCAGAAAGCAAGATACTGGTATCATGCTCAGCTTTGCTATCTGAGAATATTTTGTAAAGGAAACAATGTATCATAGTTCCAAGAGATCAAACATAGAAAATAATAATAATAGTCTAAGTCACTAAGGCTGACCTGATAAAAGCCCACTGAATTCCACATCAAACTCACATTCATTCCGACAATAGAGAAGTTTGCAAACAAGACAAATTTGAGAAGCTCGGGTAATGGTAAATAAGAGGCCTGAATATAACCCAGCCATCTAAGAAAAACAGTCAACAAGGTTGTTGTGGCAAAATGCAAACCCGTTAATGTTGTAGCTGCAGCACAGTAATAAATGGGACACAACATCAGGGTTTGCCAGAAATGCTCAGGTAAATTTTGTTAACATTCGACTTGCTTCATCAGAAGCAACATAGTCAAAACAAGATATGTTTTTCATATGTAAGACTTTTTTGGTATCAAGAGCTTTGAGCTACACAATGGGAGGTAGCACTCTCCCATCCCACATAGGATTTGAACCAAGGATCTCCAAGATGGAGACTCAAGTTCTGACTGCTGGGGTATCCCCTTGGGGACTTTTCATATGTAAGATTAAAATGAAAACAATTCTTTGTTTATCCAACTTTAAAAGTTCTGTTCACTTCTTCACCTTCATCTATTCATAAAAGTTCTCCCCATTAGAAAGGCATTATACCTCAACATATTCATAATTCAAAAGTTTGGCTTGGAATCTTCCAATCAATTTCTTAAACTTGTGTATCCAATTGTATTTTTACAATATAATAGCATTTGTTTAAACCATGCTTAGATTCCATATGAGATGTAAAGTAACTAGATATACATATTTGCATTGACAAAATGCAACTGCAAAACATCATCAAATAACTTCAAGTCTTCAACCCCCTAGAATACGTCCAGAGGGTTCTTAAGCAAATACTTTTCCACATAAATGTCATATCTCTATACAAAATTGTAATGTCCTATACAGAATGGTGTGACATATATCTTACTGCATAGTTAACTTATTTGTTCATGTCTATAACAGTTACTAAGCCTTTCCAAAAATTTGGGGCCTGCTTAAATTTGGAAGTATTTTCCATGATTCATCTCCACTTTTACTTTAAATATAATCTACGTAAACTGGTAAATAACTAAATCTGGGGAACCTTGTTTTACTAGTTCTAGGGAAAGTTGAAAAACAATTTAAAATTGCTGACCAATTCATTTATCTTCTTCCAAATGTAAGTAAAAGTGGAAATGGAAAATGAGAAACATTTTCCAAAACTAAATGGGCCTTAAGCTGTTTCCATTCAAAATCTAAACCAAAATTGAAGAGGAACCATCGTCCTAGTTGACAGGGGCAATCTTTTGAGATGGATGATTTGTAAGGTTTGAGATTCTCTGACTATTAGCTATTAATCAAATTTCTGCTATGGGTCAAAAGAAGATTGCTTTTATACTTATTTAGCTTTGACCACATATAATTATTTTCCTAATTTAATAATGGACTGAACTTTTCAAGAAAATATTATTTTTTGAAATATAAAATGGAAAAAAGAATATAGGAAGATAACTTTTTCCCCAATAAAACTTCTAGGTTTCTATTTGCTTTTCCTATTCAACTCAACAAACACATCCTAAGCGAATGGGAAAACCAGATCAATGTCCTTCAAAAACTATTTGTCTTTCTACTCTGTTTCACCCTTTTAGGTTGATCATATGGAGCTCAGACCCATGGAATAACAAGACTCTATAGAAACATAATGAACATAAAGCGCATGATCTGTTAGGTATGTAATGCAAAGGCAAAGTTTATCATAATTTGCAAGTAAACTGTTCATTCAGAACATACCAAAACTGAAGCCATGCGTAGCCATCAAGGCTTTATTGACCATGATTATACCCACAGATGTGACAACATTGAAAAACCATGAGGCCACATCCAGAGCTGCCTTCCTATCAGCCTTGCTTGCAGATGACATTTTAACTATAATCTCTAATTTATCAAGCAGAGTATTTGTTTATCAATTTCATGTGGACAAAAATTACGTTCTGCTGTCAAAGAACCAGTAGCTGTACCTGTATCAACAAATCATTTGAAAAAAAGGGAAGGTTAAAGAAAGCACAAACAAAGCATCCTCTTGTAATAAAGACAATGACCGAAGTTGTCTTTGGCAGAAACAAAGGCAGCATATGATGCATAACATTTTCCATTGAACCAGTATTAGAGAAGTAGGATTTGGATTTTAAATTCAAACTTATTTATTGGGGATTGGTTTAAAGAAGCTGGATCTGAAATTAAGCCGGATCCATTTGGAATTTTTGAAAGGACAAAATTTAAGATTTCAAATTACTTTTCAAGATTGGTATTTTGCAAATCCGATCCAATTAAAATCTTGAATTTCAGATCGAAACTGAATATTTTCAAATTCAAGAAATTTAAGTAAGTCAAAATATTTGATATCCAAATCCAAATTTAGGGTCCCAAAATGCAACCAAAGAAATTCCTACACTTATAGTCAACAGCAGAGCAGAAAAATTTCAGTACTTCAAGAAGTTTTAATAGCTAAAGCAATATAACAGAAATGACGAACAAAGAAACATAACAAACATGGCCCCATTTTCATTTACTCTTAAGCTTTCTTTATAACAATCTATAACTACTTATTCCATTAAGAGTTAGAACCAAAAATTTAAAAAAAAAAAAAACGATGCGACAAACTAGGACATCTTCATTGCTTTTCCTCCATTGATGAAACAATTGTTTATTTATTTGCCCGCCCGGGATTTGCCCATTTTTATTCAAAAACTCAAGCGCAAGATAAAAAATTAAAACTTTTCCAGCTACATGAATTTGACCGCCTTGCTAAGATCTAAACTTATAATATTAATACTAAAAAACTTTCAAATTTACCTGCATTACTATTAAATTTTCAGTTCAAAAGTTATCAAATTTAAAATTTATGCATTTGCTGAGAGTTTACAATAATGATCACAACAAAAATGAAAAAAAAAAAAACTAAATTTGGAGAAACATTTTACTATTTCTAGGCAGATCCGTCACTTTTTAACGTTATTTAATTAAGCTTCATTTCAAAAAAATAAAAAATTCCACAATTTCATTCCAAAAATAGCATTCTTGTTTTTTAAATAAAAAAAGCAGAGTAAAAAAACCAAAGCACATCAAAGCGAAATTAAAAAAAAAAAGTCGTAAAAAGATCAAAACAGCAAAGCATTCTTCGCAAAATACAAATAAAGAATCGATTCGAAACTTACTTCGGAAAGAAAAGGAGGAGATTCTTTTTCCCGCGAAACAAACGGAGGCGACAAGGAATTTTAACGAACCTGAGAAAATAAGAAGAAGAAGAAGAAGAAGAAAGCAGTAGAGTTCAATGAGGCCCCCTTGGGATTTGCGCCGTAAATAGGAATTCTTTTTTTTTTTTTTTGAGGATGAATGAGAGAGAAACAAATACTATCTTTCCTTATTTGCAGTTATAGTTCGATTTCAAATGAGTTTCCTTGTCTCGCCATTAAAGAAATAGAGAGAGAGAGAGAGAGACTCAAGAGTCAAGAGAAGACAAAAATGAAATTCATTCATAATTTTCTCTTTATGCTAACTAAAATTAGAAATCCATCTAATCATTAATTAACCTAGGATTTATGGAGTAAAAGCAAGGAAAGCAATGTTCCATACGAAAAATAAAATTAAATTAAAATTGATTTTCTTTTGTGATATGATTAATAATTAAGAATTTTCTTTGTTCAAAAAAGAATAATTATAACTAGGAGCTCCCGTACAAAGGTGGGACTTGGACGTCTAAGGGCGGTCCATAAAATGTTATTGTCTTATTCCATTTTCAAGATTAGATTTTGGAGTAAATGTGTTTGTTTCCTCAACTAGTCATTTTCTTTCTGGTTTTCAGTGTTGTCAGTGTGAATTATTTCCCTCGAGAATATATATTATTTCCACTTATAATGAAAATGAATGAAAATTAATTACTGTATTATGATAACTACTTGATTTTCAAAAGAAAAATTATGATAGCTATTTTATTTGTGTTTTTTTTTTTGCCCTGCTCTAAATTGTGTCATAATTTGATGGCTCTTTTGACAATTCCTTTCTTCTCTCTGTTTGATGTGGTAGAAAATGTAAAGAGTAAAAATTAGTATATGATCCTTTTAGTGTTTTGTTGACTCTAGTAACCAATTAACTTGGCATAAATTATCTATTAAAAATATATTTTTTAATATTTAAAATATTTGACTTATGGGTATTTACGTATTTTTATTTAAAAATTATATTGAAATTTTCTGTTTTTTGAATATTATATATCTATATATATACATATATATTCTTGGGGCTTTGATGTATTTGTTGATTGAATCAAATGACTGAAAGTAAAGATCAAAGACACCTGTTTATACCTTTAATCTTGGCTTAAATTTTGGCATAAGGAACTCCTAACTTTGCTTATCAATAACACAATCTTCCACAAAGTGTAAGTTAATCTATCTTCACAACTTATTAACTTACTACTCCCAAAATTCGTAATTTTAAAGCAAAAGCTTTACTTTTCATTCATACATAACTTACAGGCATGTGTGTACTTTTATATCATGAGCACTGTGTAGGTGTTTCTCTTTTTTCGGGTTAAGGTAGTTGTCCGTAGCGGATTCTTTTTTTGTTTTTGGTTAAGCTATCGTCTGTATCCATCTTCTATTCATAACGTGAACTTGTCACCAACTCTTTGAAAAAAGAATCACGTTTTTTTCGTTAATATGTAATTTCTATGTTGAACCGAAAATTTATATACGAACAAGATATCTCTTTAAAAAAAATTAAAAAATATCAATAAAATTCGAGGCATGGGTGAAAAGGACACGATATGGCCTTTCAAAAAAAAAAAAAGGACACGATATGGAGTGTAGACTTTTCCCGATGGCTTATAAGTCATGGGGCATGGTTAGGCAGCCACCCCACCACCTTAATTACTCAAGCAGCCTTCCTATTGCTCTCTTACCTTAACCATCATCCATGTGCCAGAAAAGAATTAGGCAGAAACGGACAACACTAACGGCTTATGAATTGAGGAGTTCTCTGCTCCTTTTCTCAAGTTTGACTCTGATTGAGGGAATTGGGTGAATTTGAAGGATTCCATTTTATGCTTTAGAATTGAAGTTCTAATATTTAATTTGAATAAGTAGTGTTTATTCTTCAACTGTTTCTGTTATGGTTCTTCTTTGTTTTAATTTATTCAAATGAAGCAATCTGGTGCCTTTACATGCCTTAACTAATAACTACACTGCCCCAACTCCAACTAAAGAAGCTTGGTTTCTTGGGCTTTTTTGAGACTTTATGTTATATGCATGCACCGAGAGTCCTTTTCTTTGCCACAAATAAAGGAGTTCCAACTAATAGATCGAGTGTTGATTTAGGTTAGGAAAACTAGATATTAGTAATTTTTAAGTCTTAGACTGGCGCAAAACGAATAAGATTTTATTAGTTTCTTATGAAATTAAAATTTAACAAAATATTGAAATATTATTTTATTTTAAATTATTTACATATGATAAATGACATCAGAATTCATAATTTTTGTGTAATATTTTATTTTAATTCATAACCTTTTAAAATTAAAATTTTGAATCCATAATTTTTTAAAAATATTATCTTACAGTATATCTCAACTTAATGCCATGCACAAGACAAAAAAATAAAAATGAATCTATTTAATATTTTGAGTTGAAATTTATGTTATATAGATGTTCATAGATGCTAAGGTAGTTGATGAAATGGATGGATTTATAATATTTTCAAATCATCACGGATCAAAATCTAAATTTTAATATCATGAATAAAAATAAAATATTGTATAAAAATTATAAATTGTTGATAATTTTACCTCATTATATGGATTGTAAAATTGAATAAACAGTTTTCTATAAATTTGTTTCATTCCAATTATACAAATATAAACATTAGAATCAACAGGACAAGATAAAAAAAATGGATTAATAAGTTATTAAACAATTCGTATAGGTTACATATGACGTTATTGTGACATTAAAAAATCTACAGTAACGTTTAAAATCACTTGTAGCAATACTAACCTTCAAAAACCATCAATGAGAGGCGGTTTTCTTTAAAGAATTTCAATATTATTTGTTGTAACATTTATTTTTTTAATGAATTATAATTTATTGAAAATGATATTATAAATTTCTTTCTATTGAAGAATTTAAAATTTTTGATATTCTGCCGTGATGAATCAACGCACGTGATCTATAAATTTAGCCATATTTTAATTAATTATATTATATCATATTATTATAGTATTAAATTTGAAAAAAATTAAACTAAGTCGGTCATTAATTTATATCCAAAAAGTTAATTTGATGGAGTATGCAGTGTCACGAGCCGAGTGGTCAGCAACCCAAGTAGACCATCGGCCTAACTAAGGCAACAATTTAGGTGGACCAACTTGTTAGCCCAAACAGAAAAGAAGCCCAATCCATCTGCACACAAAAGGCTAAAAGTGGTTGCAAATCTTTTTGAAAAATGTAAATAAGTTGATGTAATTTTAAATTTAAATGTATATAAAAATAACATTCAAAATTTAAATCATGTAAATATTTGAGTCATGTCTGCCTCTCTCTAGAGGTGTTTGACATGGATTTACTTTAGGTTGAATTATATTACTTTATCACAAAATTATTACTTTTTATTCAAAAATTAATATAATAAAATATCTTATTTACTTTCTCTAAAACACTTGAAATGATTTATTTTATATTTTTTTATATTTTGCTTAAGAGTCTTAAATTTTTTATCATAATTTTTATAAGTTTGCAAAAATATTTGAAAATGGAAGATAAGATCTAAAGTTATCAAAATTTTTTAAATTTTTAAATATTTATAAAATTAAACTTTAATACTAAAGAAATATTTAAAATTTAGTAAAAAATTAAAAGTATAATAAAACAATATTCAATTCAACTATTTTCTTATATAGGAACAATATTCAACTAATTATTACTCCACTCGATAGTAAGACAAAAAAGAGAAGATATGGTGGGGAGGGCAACAGGGGATGCGGACCAGAAATCTGAAAAGGTTAGACACGTATAATCTACGTGGCGAAATATTCAAGGATACAGCCTCTCAGGCTCTCCAGCTCATCAGTTTTTTGCAAGCACGCACTCTCTGTCTCTCCCTCTATCTTCCACCAAGGCACCAACGCTCATTACCTTTCTCGTCTCCTCTCCCTTAATTTGCTCCTCAATCCTTTCTTTTCCTTCCTTCCTTATTACGCCCGCAACTCAATTCTCTCTATTTTTTACTTTCTCTTTCTCTCTGTTAGGGTTTTATTTTCTTTTCCTTTTTTTTTCTGTTCTAATCATAACAAAAGCTATGTCGAAGAAGAGGAAATCCGATGCTTCGCGCCTGGACGAGGTGGAGCGGAGCATGTACACCACCTTCTGCAGCGCGGCTAACTCGCTTTCGCAGCTTTACTCGCAGGCCATGAACCACCAGCGCCTCTCCTTCCAGGCCGGTGAACGTCACGCGCTGGTTAGCCTCTATCTCCGTTTTCCTTATTTCATTAGCTTTTTTCTTATCGCATGTCTTTATCTCTTTATAAAATTATCTTTATTTTGTTGTTGTTGTTGTTGGAGAATTGCTAATTTTCTATCTGTGAAAAGGAATGACTTAAAATAAATGGAAAAATTTATACGATAAATAATTATGATTTGGAAGAAATTAAATTGGATTAGTATTCAATAGGCAATTTGCATTTGAGTTTTTGTTGTAATCTGGTAAAAAAGGTCTCGGCTTTGTTTATTTCTGATCGCTTATTTCTTTGCCTTATAAAATATGGAATTTTCTGTTAATTTCGCACCAATATTGAAAAGTGAATTATGTTTACCTGCTGCGTATTTGGTATTGGACTTTGCTTAGTGTGCTCTGCTTTTTGCAAATTGGAGTTTAGGAATGCACACTTATCAGAAGTTCTTCATTCTTTATTTGCTTATAATGATGAATATTGGATGGGCTATTATTGACAGTAGAAAAATAAATAATATTTCCAAATACAAATACAAAGGCATAGTTTGGATGTTGCTTTTGATACTTGTTTTTTGCTTTCTGAAGCAAAAAGCAAAAGTTGCATTTAGATACAAAAGCGAAGAACACTTTGAAGAATTAAGACTCTCTCAATTATTTTGAGTAGAAAAATGCATAATTTTATTTACTTAAACTAATTATGTAATAGTTGGCATTATATTTTAGTCATATGTTCATTTTTTGTCAGTTACTATGATTTTAATTATTTACTATTCTCTTGGTTTATAGCAACTTTTTAGCAATCAAAAGCAAGTGGTGAAACCCAAAAAGAGTCTAAGGATGTGCCATCATGTTTGTTATGCTGACAGAATAAGATAAAACAGTGCACATATGTTTTAGAAAGATTATTACATTTTAGAGAGATCATACCAAAATATATCCACAAAGTCCTCAAACAAAAATGGGATAGAACTATGGCAATTTAGAAGCTGCATAGTGGCTGCTTTGAGCTCCGCTAAGCAGTCATAGCTTCCACCTTGGCAAAATTGACGTCTCTTGCCAGCATACACCTCTTGATTTGTTTTCGTGAACAGGGATTCGGTGACAAAATGGAAACACTTTCTTAACTCTTGAACTTGTGATCTCACGATAGATTTCCCTTCGTTTAATTCTTAATTCCTTCTACAGTGATTTATTGATTTGTTTATTTGCTTTGAATTTTCATTGTGGATGGGTTTCATAATTGCCTTTACATCATTGGCCCTGTTTTTCTTGCTCTCTGTTGTCTTAAATTTTAAAACTGAAAAAGTTCATTTGTTCTGGATAATTTCAGCCTACTACGTTCTTGTTTCTCCACTGAAATGCTTCTCTCTGATTGTAGTACTCCATCTTTAAATATTGCTGCAGACTTTCTTTTGGCTTTTATGTTTCAGTTGTCCATCTGTTTTTTCATACGAGTTACTTGTTGGGCTTTGGGTGTTGCTTCTAATCATAAAAATCCTCCCTTTCTCTTTTCTTTTTCCCCCAGGAGAAACTTTTTCAATGGATTTTGAGGCAGCAAGAAGAAGGATCCAGGGTAACAACAGCTGATATAGTTGCTTATTTGCAGGTATCTTTGTGATTTCTTGCTCTTATTGTTTTGTTGAATCTGTTTGCTGAATGATTGTTCCTTTTCTTTAGTACCTTTCTTCAACTTAAATTTTATATCCTTTGTATTGAACTTAATGCTTTAACCAACAGTTTTGCATCATTCTGGTGAATTTAATTGGAGTGCCTGACAGTTAAGCACTTAACTAGAGCAGTATGTTTGGATATTTGAAGGGAAAGAGAGAAAAGTAAATGGGTGGGAGGATGAGGAGGGTAGAGTAGGATAGAAGAGACTATTATCACTTTGCTTGAATACCTAATTGGTAGATTCATGATCCTGGGTTAGAAGTTGAAATAATAATACTGTCCTGGAAAGCAATTGCTGTGGAGACTGAATATCTGAAGATCGGGGACTTGAACTTGAGATCTTCTCTCTTGTAAAATTTGCCCAAGTTCTGTCAGACTGAATACGGGCTCGCCTAGTTCCTAGCATATGGTTGATTTCAAGGATCCTGTGGTATGCAGCCCCTTATTCAATTAGTTGCTGATGTTTGTACATATTAAGTTTGAACATTTTCCATTTAAATTTACCTTTATTGGAGGACCCTAGGTGTTCTCCAAATTTGACTGATTTGTGCAGTACAGCTTAGTTTTTCTGAGTTTGACTTATAAGAGGTCATCTCTAACTGCTAACTGGGGTAATATGGCCTTACAAAGGAAGAAGCTGAGTGGCTATAATGGACAAATCTTTTTTTGGTCACTTGGAGTTTGAAATTTGTGGGTATTGGTGTGAAACAGAGGAACTTAATGAGAAAATAGATGGTTCTCTTTAAAGATCAAGAACTAAAGTGAGTGAAGTTAATGCAAAAAAAATATCAGGATGAAGTTTGATTTTATCATGATACAGAGTTTGAGCTGGCAGCACTTTTAGTTGTGGATTGATTGTATTGCATGTGTGAAAGACCCTTTTGAAGGCTTCCTTCTAGATCTTCAAACATAACTCTTGAGTTTTAGAAAGTTGATCTTGGAACGAGCAGTTTAGAGATATAGGGGAGAGTTGTTCACAAGAGAGCCCAGTATAAACTAAATGAATGATTCACTGAGCCAGAATAGTAAATGGCAGCTACTTGTTCTATTTCGAACTGAAATGGGAAGTGGTTATTTAGCATATGCCTCCCCTTTTCTAGTAAGCTGGTGTGGTGGGTTTGAATTGGAGAGTTTTTTTTTTTTTTTTTGTGAATTTGAAATCTTTTGTCTTTACTCTATAGGGAGTTGTTGGATCCTTTGAGGAAATGTGGCATGGGGTTGCAGTTTGTGCTACTAGTTATCGTAAAGGTGAGTTGGTAGGTTTAGCTTGTTTTACATCTCAGACAGGTATCAGTATCCTTTCTCCAATGTTGTTAAAATTGATAGTAATATGGTCATGTTATCTTTTTCTTTGTAATTCGGAGATCTGTATTAGGAAAAAGTTGAGAATATGAGGTAGACAATTGGCCAAATAGTGTGTTTGTACGTGCCTGCTGTTTGAATGTATAATTTGCATCAGGTTTAGACTTGTTATACATCTCAGACAGGTATCAGTATCCTCTCTCCAAAGGTGTTAAAATTGATAGTAATATGGTCTTGTTTTCTTTTTCTTTGTAATTCTGAGTTCTATATTAGGAAAAAGTTGAGAATATGAGGTAGACACATGGCCACATAGTGTGTTGTACATGCCTGCTGTTTGAATGTATAATTTGCATCTGACTGCAGTGAAAATAGGATGCATATTTTGCTATCTACAGGAGGAAAATTGATGCTTTCATGCACAAGTAACTCTCTGGTAGACACTGTTTTGCACCTGTTTATGAACTATGAAGGACAACTAGAGTATGCCTTGAGGGCATTAATGTATACCCACGGTTCTTTAGAAGAGGCTATGGGCTAAATTAAGTTGGCTTCGACACCTCTTTGTACTTCAAACTATCCTTGCATTAAAGTGTTGGAACTATCGTGTCCACAAGGTCTTAGTTATACCTGCCCCATACATTATATTTAAAATATCAAGGCATATGATGATGTAACTATTTCATCAATAATGGTTTTATGGCGTGGATGACGATAATTGTTTGGTAACATATCACCAATTTAACAATCCAGGAGGTTATTAATGTTGTGTCATGTCTAGAATTTGACATGAGCCATGTTGTTCATATAAAATATTAGTTGATGGACGAACAGCTTACAATTTTTTTTTTCTTCTCCACTTTGTCAAAATATGGTGGAAGACCAAGAATAGTTACATTTATATGGGAAAATGAAGTGACCCTTTTGAGTATGGTTCCCTTTTCTGTAGAATGGGCTTGAGTGTGGAGCAGAGGAGTGTCAGCACCCGCACCCTCAAGCTGTAACATTTCAGCACCAGCACCCTCAAACTGGAACGCAAGTGAACAGTTTAAGTGCTCCTTTTTCTACTAACCCAATTTCAGCAGCAGCAATGGTGCAAGGAGCTCGCTCTGGGGATTACCAAGCAAAGAACTCTGTCTTCTCAAATGCACTCTCCAGCCCTGTTCGTCGGAGCCTTCAGCACTTCTACTCAGCCCAGGGTGGTTATCATTCAAATAATGTTCTATCTTCTGCCAATGGACCTCGGAAGAATGAGAACAACCACACTCACCAACAAAATAGGGAACCCAATTCCCCAAGCGCTAACGATTGCATGGACATGCATGCTGATAGTCCAGGTCATGATTTTCATTTCTGAAATCTCTCTCTGGTCATTATATTTGAATTTTATAGTTTTTTTTTTTTATTTCTGGTAAAAGTCGTTGTAAGGCTAGGAATCTCAAAATTCTTGGCAAATGTTGTGCAAGTTCAATGTTTATGGATTATTATATTATATTTCTCAAATAGTGGCAGTCTGGCCGGGGGATATCTAGCCCAATGTAACAAGAAACAACCCTTGAAAGTTTACATGGTAGCGTGTCAGGTTTACTAATTTACCTTGTGTCTCCGGCAACCAAGTGGCTGACTTGCTAGGGAAAGTTTTGTGACATGCAAAGCAAGTAAAGGTCCTCTTCTGACTCCTTTAACGAATTCATTCCTTCACAAGGCTGCCAGCTAGTAAACCTTCATAGTTTCCTTCATTTCATTGATAAATTATTTTCGGGCTACTATCATTTTGATTTTGAGTTTTTGAATCTCTTTTCAAACCATCCAAAGACGTGTCACACGTGCGTTTCATGTGTTTATAATTTTATGAAATATTATCAAATTATAAAATGCATCTGTTGTCGAATTAAATGTTTCAAATATTATTATTGAATTAAACATAGGTATTCATTATGGAGTTAAAGGTTTAGATGCTAGAATATTAAAATACTTTGAAATGTTTAACCAATGGCCATTGAGATAAGGAACTGTGGGACCAATGCTGAGATGTGAGAGCTCGAAAATACCTTAACCAATAAGCCATCGCTATATCCAACTATGGGACCAATGGATGGTACTCTATTTGTTAGGAAGGACAGACGTATCTTATCTGTTGTGGCATGATCTTTCAAAGAATGACCATTCCATTTCATTGTGGCATAATCTTTCAAGAATGACCATTCCATTTCATTGTGTTTCTCATCTTCCCTTAATTTTTACAATCTTAATTGGAAGTGTGTTTGCAAAATGAAAAAGTACAAAAAAAAAGTTTTAAAAAAGTTAGGTTTCATGGTAGTAGTAATAATAGTAATAACAATAATAATAATAATAATAATAATAAATAAGGCATCACATTCAGAAGAGGAGGAAAACAAGAAAAGTAGTAGATAGTAATAGGTATATCTCTCGCTAGGTAGTAGGAATAAACTTTTGTCGGTTTATTTATTTTTATGAATTACAGAGGCCCAATTTATAAGTTAGGAGCCCAACCAGGTGGGCCCTCATTAAGAGCATTAAGTTTAATAAACAGCGATGAAACGCAGCCCATAAGGGCCCATGGACAGCTCGAATTTAACGTCATCGTCCCCTTCAAGCATCCGCAGACTCTCACCCAAACAAGCGTACAATCTTCTCTGAACCATCCATCCGCAAGTTCTGTCTCTCTCTCTCTCCCTGGGTTTTATCTATTTTTTTCCTAATTTATTTTCATTAAAAATAAAAATGGCGAAGAAGAGAAAATCGGACGCCACGCGCCTAGACGAGTTTGATCGAAGCATGTACACGAGTTTTTGCAGCACCGCGAACTCGCTCTCCCAGCTTTACACACAGGCCATGAACCACCAACGCCTTTCCTTTCAGGCCGGTGAACGTCACGCGCTGGTCCGCTCCCTAACCCTCTTTTTTTTTCTCTCATCCCTATTTATATAATAAATCTATTGTATGTATGGTTTAATGCTATATATATTTGTTCAAGTACCTGAGATTTCTTGTTATAATCTATCACATAATTCGATAATAATAACAATAGTTGTGTTTGATAAAATTCAATATTTTAACTTTCATGTGTGACAAAATTGCAAAATTTTTGCTTTGATATACACCAATTATGTTTTAATTGTTGTTATATTTTAATTTTTCTATTCGGTTATTTTTAATTATATAGGATTCGCTTTTAGTATTTACTAAGGATTGTTTTTGCTTTATAGTAGCAACTTTTCTTGAAAACGAAAACTTTATAGCAAAGTAACCATGAAACAGAGCCTATAGATATAAAAGTTACTCTTACATTTGTGTTCTAACTTTAGATTATATTTTATTGCTTCGGGCTATGTTTATTTTTCTCTATGTAGTAGCTTGAGATGCTAATTTGGTTCGGGTTTGTTATTGTGTTTTGTACTTTCGTTAATGGCCTTTCGCTTTCTATAAAGTTGGTATGAGCGAAAGCAAATCTTATTTGATTTAAAATGAGCAAATAGCTAAAGTAAACAAACATTCAGATATAATTGTTTATTTGGAATGTGCTCTCTTTTCTCTGTTGCTTATTGTGGGTTTTGGTGTAAGTTACTTGTTTCTTTATGTATTGCCTTTGCTTCTAACTGTATAGATCATCTTTTTTTTTCTTAGGATAAACTCTGTCAATGGATTCTGAGGCAGCAAGAAGAAGGGTCAAGAGCGACAACAGTTGATGTTGTTGCTTATTTGCAGGTTTGTTTTGTCATTTCTTACTTTTGTTAGTAGCTATTTTTCTGTGCTAAATTTCTATTTTTTGAATTGAACATTGTGATTAAACTGGACCTATGCTAAAGTGCCATTTGAAATGCTGCCCTTAAGGCATTGAATCATATTATATACATAACACTTTACATACTAAGTTGAGCATACTATTCCATATATTTTTAGTTCTTATTTCTATCTCTCCAAAGTTCTCAAGAATGGGTGGTTTTCGAAATTTAGCTTATTCCTGCAGTGTTGCTTAGTTTTGTTGAGTTCAATTTATGGAAGCCAATCTTTAATTACATTTAGTAGGTGGAAGAGGGTAAGCCTTGTTGTTGTAATCTTTAACTAGAGGAATTTTATCTACCACTGCAATGAAAAGAATGGTGAAACTTGGTGCTTGGTATTTGACCAAGTAGAATTTTGCAATTGTGGGTTTAAGAATAGAAATGGAATGCCATAATGCTTAAAAAGAGAACTTCAGAAAAATGACCATTCTAATTAGAGATTTAGGACTTGAGCAAGTGAAGCTACTTGAATTTTTTTTCCAAAGAAGTTTAATTCAAGAAATAGATAGTTTATCCTCATGGTAACATTGATCAATTGTAGTGCATTTATAGGATCCTTTTTCTTGGAAGATTTAGAATGCTTCATCTGTTTCTTTAAACTGTAAGCTTTTTAAATGCAATGAATTTTAATCTTGGGATGAGCAAGATGTCCACTAAGTTTGTATACAAGAGAGGAAATTTGCCTATCTTGGCCAGGTATGAGGAGAAAATATATTCCTTTGAGCCAGGATAAAGTAGATATGGCGATGGGTATTTAATTTTTGGGTACTCGGAGCTACCTGACCCTATTACAATGGGTTCGTGCACTTCATATTCAGGTTTGGGATGGGTTTGGGCACTCTATATTCTGGTTTGGGGCGGGTTTGGGTAGGGTAAGGTATTACCCCTCGGATATTTGATACTCGAACCTAATTCTATTTTTTTTCAGTTAGTATCAGATACTGGTATCCTAAACCTGTTTATATATATTTTTTATAAATTATATTTAATAAATATAATCGGTTTAGAATTGGAAATAAGTAAAATTTGTATATGCTTGCAAGGGGAGTTGAACCTGGGTAACTGATCTTTACAACTAAAAGCTTTGCTAATTTAGCTAACTTAACTTGAAATAATTTGATTAAAGTTCTGTGTCATTTCTTTCATTTAAATTTTTTTCTTTGCTTGTACCTTAAATAGTAAAGAAAAGGACAATATCAAACTCTCTATTTCACAATGTTTGAGTATTCAACCACAAACTTGAGACCGTAATGAAATCATGCATTTTGGGCAAAAAAAGAACAAGGAAATTTTTCACACACACACACACACACACACATATTGTGCCTAAGTTCACTCAGGCAAGCACTTTTTTCGCATCTTGGGCCTTAAGCAATATAAGGGTTCTAACGCCTAGAGTGAACCTTGCACCCTTGACGGTGCTGGTTGAAAACCTTTTGTCTTTGTTAGCTTTTATTAGTAGTTATTGGGTCCTCATTGCTGAGGTTATAGCTGAGCTTGTTCAGGTAGTAAAGTTAATTGTTAAAAGGTGAATTAGTAGGCAGTACATCTACTTATTTTAAGTTATTCGGTTATGCAATACATGTTGATTTATAATATGAAAAGCAAATGGTGGAATTCTTTCATCAACAGTGGCTTTTTTCATGATGGCGTTGGTAGTTTGGTAAAATTTCACAAACTACTATTGTTGAAGGTTATCACCGTTGCATTATATCTGGTATTTATGTATGCATCCATTCTGTGCATGTATATTAGCACATGAAGAATTGTTTTCCTGCAAGATCTTTGTTTCATCTGGATTTGTTCAAATTCTGTTGAATACAAAATATGGTTCTATGCTTGTTACAATGAAGTGATGTGTTGGAATTCTATTTAATGTTTCTGCAGAATGAACTCGAATATGGTGGAGAGGAGCCCCCAATGTCGCCCAGGTTGCCATTGCAGCACCCGCATTCCCAAATTGCAACACAACTGAACAATTTAGTTGCCCCCATTTCTTCCAATCCATTTTCATCAGCAATGGTGGGGCAGGGAGTTCGATCTTGTGATAACCAAGGTAGAAACTCTGTTTTCTCAAATGCCCTTTCAAGCCCTGTTCGTCGAAGCCTTCAGCACTACCACTTGGCACAGGGTGGTTACAATTCAAACAATGTTTTATCTTCTGTAAATGGACAGCGCAATAACGAGAGCAACTATTCTCACCAACAAAACAGGGATGCCAATTCCCCAAGCTCTAATGACTCCATGGACATGCATGGTGATAGCCCGGGCCATGGTTTTCCTTATTAAATTCTTTTGCTTGACTTCGTTTTCTTTTTGTTCCTTATGGTGAAGGTTTCTTGTGTGGTTAGAAATCCTGATATAACTCTAATTAAATTCTCACCTTTTCGTTGTTATTTTTCTGCGACGGTGATCACTGGTCACCCAGGCACAACTGGCCAAGTGGAGCCCGTCTGTGCTCCACATATCCTTTAATTTTGCTCGCAATTGGTGTGATAAAAATATCGGATAAGGCAAATATACCATACTAGTATGTAAATTTCTCGTTGATCTTTGTAATAATGTTGAAAATCTACAGAGCCAGTTCATTATTTTGGGGTATTCATCCATCGAGTTGTTCCCACCCAAAAATTTAATTTTTAGTCCGATTTCGAAATGTTTATTAGAGTAGCCGAGGCAGCAACAACCTACATTTCTTAATCTTTGGCCCCCTTCGAAAGGAAGAGCAGGTCAAGGCTAAGCTTGAGAAAAGGAAAAACAAGAGTCAACGGGCACGATGAACTTCAAACGGGCTTAAGAACATAGAAAAGATTGAAGTTACCATTAGTGATGGTATTGCTAACATTGCTTGCATCTCAATATCAATATATACGTACTAAAATTGTCCACATTCTCATTTCAGGCTTGCCATCTATGTTTTCTTTCATTTCCAAAGTTTCTAACCCCCATGAACGGAACCCACCACAAATTTACAAGATACTTCATTAAACTGACATGCCCGAAGTGTTCATACAATAATAAAATTTTTTTTCTCTTTTCCCTCGAGCGTTACTATGTCCTGTATGTTCAGATCTTCAAGAGGAACCCTACTATTTAGCACTGCTACGGATGCTAATATTGTCCCCACTAATAATTTGGTGGGAAGAATTTACGCCCAGATCAAAAGGTCCCAAAGAGTCTGTCTGCATCCAACATTCCCAAGAAAAGAAAATGTAAATAATTGAAGAAGAGGTGGTAAGTAAAGAAGCGACAGCATTACCCACCTAGAAATCGAAGTCCAATAGCAGAGAATAGGGAAAAAAACAGAGTACTGGGATAATAAATTGAAGTGTACCCATTTGATGCCTGAGAGCCCCAGGGTGCTTTCATCGCTATATACTCGCGAACAAAGTAGCAAGTCTGTGTCTGATTGTTGACAAGCCTGGCCTTGCGGTTGGATATTAGCCTGCAAAGAGGAATTCTTACAATATATCTATATCTTGAAATGTATTATGCATATCATTGCTTGAATTCTTAAATCCAACTTGACAGAATATCTATATCTTGAAATTTATGGTTGTTTTAGAATAAAGTTAACAATGTGGAGTTTTACAAATCTTTTCCTTCAAAGCTATCTTGAAATCTTAAGAATCATCAATCCATCATTGGACCACATAAAATAACAACCATGCTGCTGCATTGACCACATGATAGAACACCATTATTGGTGGAAATAGTTTTTGAAGGTGTCCAGTTATGTCTACCAACAGAGTTAGATATGTTCAATTACTAGACTTCATATCTTTTAGCAACAGAAAGAGAAAAGCTTGCTGACTATTCTACCGCAAAAATAGGTCAAGTGAAACAGTTCCATAATGGTGATAATGGAAGGTGGCAATTATAATTAAATTTTAGCAAACCTCAATTGCATTAGGATGTTTGAATGACTTGGAGCTGCTCTCCTGACTGCTGGCATGAGAATAAGCACTTCCAATTGAAGCTATAGAATCTTTGCGTAAGGAAGAAAATTTTTGAAATGAAAATGCATGGCATGTATCTTCAGCATCCAAAATCGAGGAATGTGAGGCCTGAGCCGGTGGCCTTGGATTTTGAGGTGGATATATTTGGCCAGAAAGGAAAGCATCAAATGAATCAGAGATCAATTGAGATGATTGCAAGCCTGCATTGCTCCCATTTGATTTTGGGTCAAAGTTACTGAACCTGCCCTGCAATGATGCTTCTGACAGCAGGCCTCCTATGCTTATGTTTGTTAGACTGTCAGCCCACAGTGCCAATGATTGCCCAATGCCACTATCAATCTTCACTTCATTATCCTAACAGACGAAAAAGACTTTCAGAAAAGTGAATCATTTGACACGAAACATATTCCAACCTAGCACCCTTTACAAGAATTATTAGTGTCATGCCCAGTTCACCATAATTAAATAACTTACAATCCAATCCCAAAATGCTTATCTCGTAAGCCTGTAAAACTTTTATCATCAGAATAAAAGGGGTAAATATAATAGGCAAAAATTCATATGATCATCCTACTATATTGCCATGCACATGTATTTGTTGTAACTTGAAACCTTTTAAATGCTTGATCCAGATTTTACTCACGTTGCATTGTTACCAAAAGTAACATGATTAGACATTTACTAATTAAGCGCAATCACAAAAATGGCCATAGAACTGTACCACAGAATCAACTGCTCCATTTGATGGCATCTTCTCAGCGACAACTGCATCTATTTCTTCACTTTTAATGACCGGTTGTTCAGACTCTTCACCTCTTACCTCAGTTTTTTCAACAATGCCATATGTTTTCTGCATGTTAGAATTGAAATCTTTCTGTACATCTTCAAATTTTGAAGAGGCATTGAAGGGAGCTAGTGCAGGAGGCTGTCCCAGGGTTTTCATTTCAGGATCAGACATCCACCCATACCTTCAAAGTGGAATTGAGTTAGGATATGGAAACAAACTTCTAAAAGATCAACAACTTAAGGAATAAAAGGAGAGCCATAAAATAAAGAACAAGACAGGCAATCAGGTATTAGACCTTAAGCGAAACACAGTTGGGCTTCCGATGGTTAGATGGACATCCCTGGCACTGATGCAAATGTCATTTTTCGTCCATCTGTAACTAGCCAGATTTTCAGCTATATTATATGGAAAAAGCATGGGCTCTCCAATAGCAATGCTTGAACTGCCCCACTTGCTATCAAGGTGCTTAAGTACAGAAGATATCTTCTTCCTAGCACTTAAAGTGAGTTCCAAGTATGGATGAAATCCATCCTAGTGAATAGAATAGTTATCAGCACAATTGGATATGTTATAAAGACTTTCTTAAAACTGTTTAGAATGCTTTTATTCTTACAGTTTTTACCTTTTCTAGTCCTAGCCGAGTGCTTTCATCTATTGGAAAAAGCTGCAACTTTATCTTTACAGAAGGATGAAGCTTTTCACCTGTATTAATGTCAAGCACAGGTAACTCTGTACTTTCTTCCACACAACTTGTAATTTTAGTTTCAAGCCTCGAAGTTAAAGCTTCACCCTTTCCAGAAGGTGAAGAATCTTTCTCAATTTTTCCTAAAATCAGAAGATCAAAATTTAAACCTAAAATCAGAATTCAACAAGTATACCAATTTATGAGACACAGCTATACTCATATTTAAAAAGGGAAACTTCTAGGTAAAGCAAGACAAGTACAAAACATAGGCACGATATCCTGCCTGTTGCTCTCTGAAACTGCTGGCGAACACTTCTCTTTCCAGATTTCTCAACTCCATTACAACCGTCGGTTGCGTCAATCTCAGAATGAGGCTCCAACGCCTTTACCCTTCTCTTTCTGTTAGCTCCCATGTCACCAAAGCTTTCCTGTTGGCCAATCCAATTGTCAATGAAATAAAACAGAAAAGGTCTTTAATCCCAAAAATATGCACCAATATTGCAGATAAAAAATCAAGAATTAAAAAGTCAGCTGAAAGTATATCTATGGGAGGGTTTGCCGCCAGTAATTTTCAATTAAAAATCAGTGCTTAATTTTTTAACCCTTATAAAAACAAGACATATATATATATATATATATATAAAATTTCTATCGAAATCGAACAGCAAGCTAAAGCTATGCCAAAACGGATCCAATTAAAATTTTGTTTTAAAAAAGTGATCCAATTAAATTGCTCGAGAGTAAAACCCTAATTCTTAAAATAGGATTACAAGAGAAAAAATTACGCATAACGAACTTGAATGATTAAATGCGAATATATACATAAATAAATAAAGCACTAATTAAAGAATCAAAATTGGAACTACAAATCATCTGAAAATTTTGAGTAAATTACGTACGAATTGATCTTCAGGAGATAGATGTTGAAAGTTAAGGATAAAGGACGAAAACTTGGGAGATAAAAGTGACAATTTGAAGATCAATTTAACAACGAAAATTCTTAAAATTCTATAAATACGAAGAGTTTTACCTGAATCGAAGCAGAGCAGAGATTTAAAAATGGTGAAAAGTATTGGCGGGAATTTGATGATAATCTTGAAAACGTTGTAAGGGCGTGTTTGTTTGTTTCGGCAAAAAATGTCGAAGCCAGACTTCGATATTGAATGCCGCTAAATTACTAGGCAGGCCCAATTATAGGAGAGCCCACCTGGGCTGAGATTAGGGCCGTTTAGTAGTTCGATGGACCATTTAAGTTCACTAGGCAGGCCCAATTATATAATTATACTGAACGGACACTTATCTTTCAACTTCGTTAGTACCCATGCTCGGAAGATTAAGCTTATGCTTATGCTTATAACCAACAAAGTAATAATTATCATTTTACTAATTTATAAAAGAGAATGTCAAATTTTGTCTGGATTCTTGGCTGTTTCTTCCACCCGCCAGAGTTAGTTGACCCCTTCAATGTAACAAATTTTTGAAAATAACTACCACACTCCTTGTTATCACAGTACAATGACGTTGAAAATGGAGTAGAGAATTGAAGTTATCTCCTAAAACGAGGATACCCTTTCCTTATATTTTTACCACAATTCCAGACAATGCCGCCGAAAGGTCTGCTTAGCATTTTCCTTTCTTTCACATTCCTTGTTGTTCACGCCATAAACAATTACCCCTTCATCAAACCAATGTTCTATTTTTCATCAATCATCATTACTATGTCACCTTGCAATTACCGGAGCACCGCTTCCCCACGAGCAGCTGAGGCCTTGTAGCAGTTATGGGGTGCGTTCAGGGCAAGTACACTTCCACCCACTCACCGCCTCAGGGACTAGAGAAGCTGAAACAAGAACATGGTTACGTTAGGAGAGGGAATGAAGTGCGGAGATTGTCAGGGAAAAGTAGTAATAGAATTATGTTGGTTAGACATGAAGGGGAAGATAACAATGTTGGTATGCTTAATGGGGCTGATGGACGTGGCGAAAAGGCGGTTACTAGGGAAGGGGAGATGGCTAGGAATAATGGTGCTAATGGAAATGTTTCGCAAAGAAATGTGTCAAACAAGATTGGAGGTGATGAGCTTGTTGATGGGTGGCCTAAGTGGCTGGTTGATAATATTCCTAGAGAGGTTTTGGCTGGTTTGGTTCCAAGGAGTGCTGATTCCTATGATAAGCTTGCCAAGGTATGTATTTACTACACGTTTGGTATGGAGAATAGTTATGCTATTCCTCCTTTATTCCCAATCATTTGTTGTAACTTTGTTTGGTTTAGTAGTGCAACAAGAGATAGGAATTCCTGAGTAATATTTATTCTTTAAAATGAGTAAACGGTCTTCTTCAGCTATACTTGATTCTGCCTCTGATATTATCTATTCCATGTCTCATGAAATTATTGTGAAACTTGTAATGACTAAATTATCCCTTTTAGATTTACATAATTACAATCCTATCCATATAAAACATTTTTTTCTCTCTTCCTCTTTTCCCTCTCTCTTTTAGTTGCCTCTCCCATTCTCTCTCTAACTGTCACTCATCACCAGAACCAAACGATGACGACAGCAACGGCGATTTCACAACCGAATATGGTCGAAAAGTGTCAATTTAGTACTTTCGACAAGATTCAATCGAGAAATCGCCAAATCTGGCGCTCTACAACTAGATCTGGCTATGGGAAGCATTGGATTTGATGTTTCCTGACTAGATCCCACAGTTGGATCTGGCATTCCATGGCTAGATCCAGTTGCTAGAAGCATTGATTTGGCACCCTAGTGGCCAGATCTGGCCACATGGTACGACAAATCAGCGTTTCATTACACTGGTCACCTTTCTGGTGGCCAGCCCATGGAGAAGAAGAAAGGAAAATGGAAAAAAAAAGAATAAAAAAAGAAAAATATTTATAAATTATAAAAAATTAATATTTTAAAATATTAATTAAGGATGTCAATGGGTATCTTATTATAAGGTACTATCGGGTACCTGACCCAGTTATACCTAGTTAGGGTACTTAATAAACAGGTTTGGATAGTGATTTCACTACCCAAATCGAGTTGGGTATCACTCTTTAGGTACTTGTTACCTGAACCTAATTATTTTATATTCGGGTTTTGCGGGTTCTCGTCCCAAACCAATTATAATATCCATTTAAATAATTGAATAAAATTGATCCACTTTGTTGCTGATGTGATTCGAACCCAAGTATAAAAAGAAAGCATCCAAAGCCTGTACTATCTTGATAAACAATTTTTTTTGTTCAATATTGACAAATATATTAAAAATATAGTTAACCAAATTATTAATGTGATGATATTAATATATAGAAATAAACATTATTAGATTATTAATTATGTTTAAATAATATGAATATCATATCATATTACAAAAGAATATAATTACTACTATATACATTTTTAATATACATGTATTTACTTTTTATTTTGTGTTAAGATTAAAACAATTATAACTTATAATAAATATACTTAAAAGAGTCGTTGATTTTAAAATAGTTGTAGAATCTAACTATTTTTTTAATTTCATATAATTAAAGATAAACTCATATAGTTAATTAAATTAATTCATTAAACTATGATTATTAATTAACTTGAAATGTTTTTAAATATATATACATTATATATATTGAGTTTATTTATAAGAAATATAATTGCCATATTATATATATATATATACTAATACTTTTAGTATATATATACTTTAAATATAATATATTTATTTTTTATTTTCTGTTAACATTATAAAAATTATAACTTATAAAATTATTAATTGTAATATATATATATATACACACTTTATAGTATATAACTTGTAATGTCTTTTAGCACATACACTTTATATTATATATTATGTTCATTTATAAAAAATATCATTACTATTATATAAATTAATTATTAAATATTATATATACCTTTGATTATATAAATTTATAATATATAAACTTAATTATTTAAAAAGAAGTTGGGAGATTAAAATAGTTTTAAAATTTAGTTATTTTTTTAAAATTTCATGTAACTTAGGATAAATTCATGTAATTAATTAAATTAATTAATTAATTAAATTATGATTATTAATTAAATTATAATATCTTTTAATACATATACTTTATATATATTGAGTTCATTTATAAATAATATAATTACTATTTTTCATATACACTATAATACTTTTAGTATATATACTTTAAATATAAATATTTTTATTTTTATTTTGTGTTAACATTATAAAAATCATAATTTTGATTATTTAAGTTTATGTTATTTATTTGGATCTTTGTGTTTAGTTATTTAAGTTTATGTTGTTATTTGGATATGTATGTATAGCTATTTAAGTTTATATCGTTGTATGGATATTTATTTTTAGTTATTTAAGTTTATGTTTAAGATCTTTGTTTTTGATTATTTAAATTTAAATTTTATTATTTTTATTTTTATTAATTTAATTAGTAGTTAATTTTACAAAATACGTAGAGAAATATTATTGTATATGTATATGAGTTTAGGTAATTGGGTACCTATGAAGAAGGTTTTAATAATTTTTTAATATAATTCGATTTTAAAACAAGTTAGGGTAATTATAAGGTAGTAAAAATATAATACGGTTAGAGTTAATATAGTAATTTTTAAAATTATTCGGATAGTTAATAGGGTTAGGGTAATTAATTTTTTATAAAGTTAAGGTTTGGGTACCTCGAAATTAACAGGTACCTTAGCCTTTGACATCCCTAATATTAATATTTTATATATAATTTAAACATTATTATATTAATATGATTAAAATATTAAAATATTAATGTTTTATTTATTAAATTATTAATATATTAAATTTTTTAATGAGTATAATTGAAAATAAAAAATCCAAATAAAGCAAAAATAAAAATTCTATTAATATTTTAATAATAAAATAATTAAATTTTAAATTTTAAAATTTTAATGAAAATAAAACTTAAATAATTAAAAAATTTGCTTATATTTGTTTTTTGGCATAAATTTTACTAAATTATGTAAAGAGTATTTTGTTGTTTTAAAAAATAAATATTGTTATAATAAAAAGTTTTAGTTTTTAATTATATATTATAAAAATAAATATTTTAAATTTAGAAATTAATTAAAAGTATTAATATTTTAATCATAATAAAATTAAATTATAAATAAAATATTAATATTTAAAAAATTAATAATTAAATTATACTAAAATATTAATATTTAAAATATTAATTATAAATATTTTAATTAAATTATAAATTATTAATATTTAAAAAATAAAATAAAAATAAATAATCATATATATTTAATAAAAAATATTTTTATTTTTTTATTTTTAATCATTTTTTTATTTCAAAATTATTATTATCAACCCTACATTACAATAAGTTATAATAATTATTCTTACTCTATTTCATTCATTATACTAAATTATATAATACTTATCCCATTATATTTTCACTTCATTTTATTTTTATATAATGATTATTTTATTTATTTGTATCTATTTCGCGAACCAATAATGCTATCAATGTTTTCCGCGATAGGGGTAGTTAAATTGTTAGAATTCTATATTCTCGTCGGATTCTTTCTCCACCTGGTCAGCCAACCTTCATGAAACTGGATGTGTTATTAATGGACAGCTATCTAATCACTTCTGCAGGTGGGGCAAGGAACCTATAGCAATGTGTACAAAGCTCGAGACAGGGACACTGGAAAGATTGTTGCTCTGAAGAAGGTCCGTTTCAACACTTCAGAGCCTGAGAGTGTCAAATTTATGGCAAGAGAGATTATGATACTGCAGAAGCTAGATCATCCGAATATAATCAGCCTTGAAGGGCTAGCCACTTCAAGGATGCAGTACAGTCTTTATCTGGTTTTCGATTTCATGCAGTCAGACTTAACCAAAGTTATCTCCCGTCCAGGCGAGAGGCTCACTGAACCCCAGGTTGGAATCTCTCTAACTGCTTTTAAAGCTCCAAATTTCATCAGATGAACTGAGCAGTGACAAATTTTTCATTTCCATATAAGTTTGGAGTGGCTGTAACTGAACCAATCAGAAAAAATTGTGAGAAAGGATCAAAGAAAAAAATGGGAAGTAACATATGTCAAAAATGATCTATAAGCATATATCAATTGGATTTAATTAATTGCTTATATATGGCTTTCTTGTTAGGAAATTAATAGTGTCTTTAGATAGTACATATAATTATCAAAGTGTGGGTGGATTTTGTTGTTATAATTTTTGTGTTTCCCATGCAGATCAAGTCTTATATGCAACAGCTGCTTTCAGGTCTCCAGCATTGTCATGAAAGAGGAATCTTGCACCGAGACATCAAGGGTTCCAACTTGTTGATCGACAGGAATGGGGTGTTAAAAATTGCAGATTTTGGTCTTGCCAATTCTTTTATTCCTAAACCAAAACGCCCCCTTACTAGCCGGGTTGTAACACTTTGGTACAGAGCTCCAGAGCTACTACTAGGTTCTACGGACTATGGTGTTGCGATTGATCTCTGGAGTGCAGGGTGCCTGTTAGCTGAGATGTTTGATGGAAGGCCAATTATGCCTGGGAGGACAGAGGTAAACCTTCATATGTACCATTCATGCTTTAGAATTTAGAGATTGGTTTAAAAGTTTAAACACCTATGAAGGAATAAATTATTAGTATAAATGCATGTGGACAGCCAAGAAAAAATCAATTTTTATTCTTATATAGTTATAGACATTATTAGTACTTTGCACAAATGCATTATCTGAAATGGAAAACAGAAACAGCAAAATAATAACAATGGTGGATTAATAGACACCTCTAGTCATAGCATATCGTAGTTGTAACATCTAATTTCTCTTTGTTGCTTCTGTACTCATTATAAACCTGAAATAAAAGATAGAAAATGTAGAAAGATGGCTGTACGAGAGGAACAGGGGATGCAACAACAGCCGAATTTAAAAATTAACTGTCATGCATTTTTAATTGTTCCTTGGTCCTTACATGTTATTTTTCTGGTTAGGGTACAAATGTGATGATCTTATTGCTGACAGGTTATTCAGTCTATTAAGCTTCTTGTGCATTCAGGTTGAGCAGCTTCATCGAATTTTTAAGCTTTGCGGCTCACCCTCAGAGGACTATTGGAAAAAGATGAAGCTACCAGCAAGCTTCCGGCCTCCACAGCATTACAAGCCTGGATATCAAGAAGCATTTGGAGACTTCCCTGATACTTCATTTGGTCTCCTGACAGTGCTTCTTGCTGTGGACCCATTACATCGTGGCACTGCTGCTTCTGCTCTTCAAAGTGAAGTAAGTTGTAACAGCAGCACTTTCTACCTAGTTGTTTATAATCTGGTATGACTGCTTCTTAGTCTTTTTGTCTGAACAATTCTCTGGTACTGAAAAGGGCTTTGGGAGTTCACTTAAATGTTTTTGCTCCTGAGCTAAACAACTCCTAGAAACCAAAGGAGGATTCTGAACTGTAACAATCTGCACAAGTTTTCCATGCTTCAGCTAAGAACAAAATTTTTTTGCTAGATGGACAACTTGATTGCATGCTATAACTCAGCTAATCATATAAAAGTGTTAAGCGTGGATAGATTAAAGTAACAAAAATTATTGCTATCCTCAAATAATCACTTATTTCGTCAAACTTGAAGGTTGCAAATTCTTCACCCTGAGTGATAACTCAATTACTTAATTTGGCAATGGTCATTTTCTGAACTGATGTATCAGCATGGTTGTCAAAGAAAAGTAGAGAGGAAATTATTTCTTAATGTATTCATTGTGGTTCATTCTTGTCCTTGAATATGTTATCAAGTTTTAAAATCAATCATTAAAAGTTGCTCTCCACTAGTACTAGTTGCTCAGCTTCCATGGTTCACTTTCACTGCATTCATTTCCTTCTTGGCAGCCGTCTTCTTTGTCTCTTTCTTCTGTTCCTTTAGCACCTATACCTACTTCAGCCTTAGGTATTACAGCTGTGTTACTATACCGTCAGTTATTCTTCTGGTTTCTTCATCTTTCTTCCTCTTTTTACTTAGTTGCTACAACCTTCAGCCTTAGGTTCACGCAATAGCTGTTAGTTTTATCCATTCATCAGCTAATTTGGCATCATTTATTAAATGTTTAAGGCTTATTTAGCTTGGTATTTCTGCTCCTGAAGTCTATAAGATTTCAAACTTTGAATGACCAGAAGGCTAAATGAAGACTCAAAAACAGAAGTTGGCAGGGGAAGGCAAATTGTAAATTGTACTATTGTAACTTTGATTACTGGGACATGCATGATAAAAATCAGGAAAAAAAAATCGCAAAAATCTGGTTTCTGAAAATTCATATGTTTATCTTGTGATAATTTCAGCTGAAAATTTCCTAACCTGCTGCTTCCTGTTATCCTTATTGTTTGCAGTTCTTCTCAACAAGTCCATTGGCATGTGACCTTTCAGGTCTACCAGTAATATACAAAGAGGAGGATGAGCCATACAAAACCAAAAATCGGAAGAAGTATGTTAGTTTTTGAATATGAGAATTTCCTTTCTAAACATACTAAGAAGTTCTATGTTATGATATTGACTTACTGCTTAATTATGCTTTGATGGCTGAGACAGAGTAGTAGAAAGGAGAATTTAGAGTTAATGCAATATCTTGCTGAACATGCCATAGAATTGAACCAGAAAGGAAAAGAGAATAAAAATGCATGCACTATTATTCACTTGGATGAAAAATGTTCTCTGTGCACTTTTATATATTATCTATCTATGTGTATACTTATAATTTTAACTAGATAATAGAGTTAGCTTTACTTTCTGATTGACGCATACAATGAAACCAATACAGAGGAAAGAGGGAGTGGGAGTGGGAGGATTTCTTTTCTCATTACGTGTTGGAAATTCTTTTCTTTCCTAATATGACATTGAATCCTTTGTTTGTTCCACGGAAATAGAGAAGATGAAACAATGCCAAAATTATTTGAACATATGTAGATTCAAAAGCAAAAGAGAATTATACACTGTGCTGAATTCCTTGGAAAGCTTAGACACTGAGCAGGGATATTAACTGATTGTCACTTGTTCACATTGAAGGCACACAACTTATAAAGCAAAGCAATCTTCTAGAAAGAAACATGGAGGTCATGAGACAAAGGACATAATGAGTGAACCAAAGAAATTTGATACTGAATCCTCCAGAGAGGTAAAAAATTGCTCCTTCATTTTTGTTCTACTCCTTCAAATGGTGGAATGAAAATGTCTTTTCTTTTGACTTTACCAGGAGAAGCCGAAGGTATATGAAACATGTACTAGTGCAAGCAGCAGCACTTCTTCTAGTGTGAAGCCAATCAAGGATGGAGAGAACCTACGTGGATCGCTTTCTCCTATTCTGCGTTCCAAGTCACAAATAGCTCCGAGAACTGAGGGTCATCCTAATGCTACTCAGAACATTCAGAATTTCACTCTTTTACAAGCTTCTATAACAGATATCATGAACAACAACCTTGGCAACCCTCAATACCGCAGGTCTATCTCTACATTGGATTTCCGAACACTTGATCCAGAGAAGATATCAAAACTCTTTGGTGTGGAATAAAGAGTAGGTGATGGGATATGATCTTCTACTTACCTCAAATTATTATGTAATATGAGTTACTAACTTGTTCAGCTTTATGCCTGAATTTTTCCTACAGGATTTGTGTTATACATAAATAAATATTTTTGTCTATTCTTATAATGAAAGAAAGTTATTGCAATTACAAACCATTTATATAGAAATATTTATATCTATTTAAACGCAATAAGAAATATTTGATGTTAGTATATTGTTTTTGAGTTGCCTAGTTGCTAATACGACAATGCACCATATATAGGCTTTTCTATGCATGAGTCGAACAAGCTAACTTTGTGGGTGTAAAAACAAAATTACAGAGGAATTTTAATTCAGGGATTGAGATGTAAGGATCTGAGAAATTACATATAGAATTATAATCTATTGCAAGGTATGCGAACTTGAAACAGAACAAGTTCTGCAAAACAAATTACTGAAGAATCTCAGCTTGCAAATAACCAACCATGTGGTTGAGATCAAACAAAGGATGAATGCAAATGCATAGATTCACAGTGAATGCCAAGATGAGTTTTACATTTGTTTTGAAGTGAAGCTGAACTGCTGCTACGGGGGAATTCCCATCGTAGTGACTATCACCAATTCTTTCTTTCTTTCCTTTTTTTTTTTTTTATTTTTGTTTGCAGTTCTTCACCAAGAACTCTCTGGCACTCAAACATGTTCTTCCAATCTTGTCTGTTAATCGTATGTATTCCTGAAGTTCGTTCGGGACAGAAACAGTAGTCATGATCACTACGACAGGAAGCTGATATCATTTGTACTTAATCATATGACTACATATAAGATCAAATTTTATTATTAGTTCTAGTAGCAAAAGTTAATCCCTGAGTGGAGAGTTTCCATACTCCTGGCAAATTACTGTTGGAAAGACTTGTGCATGCTTCTGTCAAGTAAAAGATTTATCATTTTAACCTTTCTGCACCTTCCTGATCTACAGATCCAGTGATGAATAGGACTATTGACTACTCATAAGTCGGTTGCCAAGAAGGGATGTTGCAAGGCTATCAGCTTTGGTCAGATGTTTTTCTGATGAACCTTTAAAAAAAACTATAAATTGCTTGCCCCCACCCTCCCCAAACAAAAGGAAGAAAAAACACATGCTTCAAACAATTTTACAGCACACCTAAGCAAACAACACTGATGAGAGTTAACTTCAATATAAGCAACTAAACCACCCCTTGATATATATATATATATATATATTACAATAAGGAGAAGGCAGAACAAGGTGGTATGAGAGCTTAGCTCAGGCTGAACATGAAAAGTTCATGCAAAAATCTAAAGTTCTATTTCAGAACTCATACAAGTCACCAACGAACTTGGTCTTGATCCACTTAAAGCTATTGCGCAGAGATGATTTAAGCTTACCTTCCATACTATACATATTATAAGATGCCGCCCTCTTTCTTCTCTTGAGCTCCGGGTTGCCAGAAGTGGCTAACACATCCGCCTTGCTGCTGGAAACAGGGCCATTGAAACTGTATGATTTGGTCTGGTCCTCGATGCCTCGCCGAACCTCTGAGTACCCTGAAAATGATTTGCTCTTCTCCATGGTGAAGTGAAGGGAGATCTATGAGGAAAACACCAGGCGGTCCTCTCTTCCATTTATAGGAACTAGTAAAATATCATGCACAACATCCATAGTGCACGTTAGTGCGGTCTGCATGGGCATTGGTGTGGCACAAACAATAGAATCATCCAGATTCTTTGCACGGTATGTGATTTTGTTAAGGGGTTGTTGATTGGATTAAAAAACATATATATCACCACCTCATCCAATCAAGTTAACAATTAAATTTTAAAATTTTTAATTTGTAGATATTAAGTTTAAATTTTAAAATGATAAATATCAAATTTATGAAAATAAAAAAATAATTTACTTTATTTTGTTACTCAAAACTCAATGAGATTTTATCTTACATCAGATTCTTTTTTACCAATTTATATACCTTCGATTAGAAAATTCATATTATATTAATATGAAATGTTATTTCTAAATTATAATTTAAGTAATTATTATTCATTTTTTTTAGATACAATGAAACTTTAAAAAAAAAAAAGGATGCTTTGATATGATAACAAAATAGATCTAATTTAGATTCGATTTATGTCAAATACTTAAAAAAAAAGGAAAATAATAGCTAATAGTGACAAAACATTTCAAAAAATATAAATAAAATATTTTAATTTCATATTGAACAGATCTTAAATAATCTATAAATAAAAATGCCGCAAGCCTCATCAAATTAATTTTTTTTAAAAAAATAATAATATTGTGACATGATTCTAGCATTTGTATAAGAATTAGGCATGAAACATGAAATTTGAACAAAACAACTTCTGAAACTATTTTTCATATGCTTATAGTTAGGGGATTAGAAGAGAAAATGAGATTGGAGATGGTGGCAAGAACTGTTCAACAAAAGGTGAGATGAGATTTGCCACCGGTTACTTCTCGGCTACAACTTGAGGCAGTGGTGGGGACTACAAGGACTCAACAATTTGAGTTGGTGGGATTGGATCAGTGGAACACCCCCACCGTAACCAATCCTAAGCCGTGGGCGGCGGAGCCAACAAAGTCCAAAACTTCCAATAGAATATACCATGTAATAATTGCGACCCACCCTTTTGATTTCAGTGGCTGAACGGGAAATTTTCGAACACCATCCATTCACAGTTAACACAATACTAATGCGATACAAAATTAAAGGAATTTAAATTTTGTATAAGCATTCATGTCATAATCATGCTAATTCATTAATAACAAAATACATATATATTTTATACAAATTAATGAGTCTAATTCATACATAACATATTTATATGCTTAATTAGTTATATTAATCTATCATCTTACATTATTTAAAAATATCTAATTTATTTAAATTTATTATTAAATTATTAATTTAAACTTACAAGAAAGAGATTTAAATATTACTTTTTTAAAAAAAAATCATATGTCAATTAATAAATCAAATGTTCGAATATAATTTATTATTTATATTTAAATAAATTAATCAAATTTAAATAAATTAACTTTATCATATCTACATTAAATAATATAATTCTAATAATAAACGTGTTATATTCGTATCAAGAACTTTTGACATGATTAATTAATCACTTTGTTTTCATCTCAACCTATTTATCTTTTACATCCATACCTTTACCTTCATACAACAAGATTATGACCCATTAACATGTACTGCCAACCCTAAATTTAAAGCATAACCTGCATATTACTCTCCAACCAGGGGTCAGTGCCACTCTCACTTTGTTTGCTATGGCAGCCCTCTCTCCTCATCCCCCACCCCAAAGAAAAACTAAAAGTAAGGAAAGAGGAGGCAAGAAATTAGAACGAAGCATAACAATATAAGAAAATGATACTAAAATATTTATTGTTGCCCATAGCTAAAAATAGACTGAGAAGTTTACTATAATTAATGTATGAAGAAATCAGCACCATCCTCAATATCATCAGTTTTGATGCTTCCACTCTGAGCCATGAGTATTCTATACACTCTCTTCGAACAAACCTCGCCCAATCTTTTGTCTTTACCAAGTAACCCTTCTATCACCAAGTCCTTAAGCAAAAACTCCTTTTCATGCACCTGTTATTACAATACAAAAGCAAAACAAGTCTTAACTTGACTAATAGTCCTGACATTGGAGTTAACAAATGTTATACTCCACTTGGTAGGAAGAAAGGAAATGAAGAGAAAGGATTTTAGGTGAAAAAATAGAACTTATCTTCCGTCCTTTCATTTGGTTGAAGATACAACAACGAAGGCAAAAAGTTGACTGAAAGGTTGAAATTAGTAACATTCTTTTTCCTAAATAGAATTTAACAAATTTCCAATTCCATTGACATTTCACACAAGGGTTTCCTTTGTCCAATATTTTCTGATTCACTCATCATTACCATTCAAATTTGTAGGACCATAATCATTTATTTTGAAACCTGCACATGTTAATGGCAACGACGAGGGTATTGGAAAGCAATGCAGGAGAGTCAAACCCTTCAAAGGAATGCCAACCCTCACAATTCTTTCCCATGATAAATATATTCTTCATAGAATGGTTTTGGAAAAAAAAAAAAAAAAACTAAATCTGCCAAATCCCTCATATCCACCCTTCCTACCAGTCAAATGTAAGTTTATTTCTGTTTACAGTTTCCCCTTCCACCCTCCTCTTGCCTTCCCCTTGGTGGTAGAAAAGAGTGCAAGTTAAAGCATTAATTGTCCTATCCTATTAATTATGCCCTTGAGATAGCTTGCTCTAAAATATTCCATATAGCAAATCTTAGGCCCTTGAAACCATAAAATGCAACCAAAGGTGCAAATGCAAACTGAGTATTATGAAAGCCAGAGAGATTAACACCGAATTTTTTTTTAAGCCATACTACAGTTGACCCTCTTAAAGAACAGTAGAGCAGTTTATCTTGCAAGAACTAAACCTGCTACGAACTGAATGATGAAAATGTTAGCCTAATTGTGACAAAAGGGGAAAGCTTTATATATCAGCAACAATGGCAAATATAAAGATGCCTTTTTTGCTTGGACTTACTGATTTTGTAGGGTCCATGTAAACACACAAAAGAGATTTCATGGTAGGATACTTTCTCCATATGGCAACAGCAAATCGTGGCTGGACCTTTGGGATGGCTAGCAAAGCTTTTAACCTGGATGTGAAAAGCAAAATCAGCAATAGTACGCAATGCCCCTACAGAAAAAAGTAGTTGCATTAAATGCAGATTTAAAGCAGATTATAATTGCAGAAAATATTGCCTTATGAAGAAACACATTTTTTTATGCCATCAGTACCAATAATTCAATTTAAACAGTTTGTTCGTTAAACAACCAAGTGAGTATCTGATGTTTTCTAAACTAAATAACAAACGAGAGTAAATTCACAGTATTTCATTTCTGAACAAATAAAGCATCACATCATCAGAATGTAAGCAAGATCAAAACCTAATTGGTAAAAACCAAAGTTCTAAAATTTATCCCTTCCATTAAAGCCGTAAAAATGTTACATTAAACCAATTTTTCTTTTCTCCAAGATGGACAGCTAAGGAAGAAAATAGAAACAAATCAAGCACACAAGTGTTTGAGATTTTACTCACCACAAGTTCCCTTTTATTATATTTTTGTCAATACAGTCCTTAGGAATAATGGATCCATTAGCACTTACACAGAGTCGCGTTAACTTCTTTCTGCAAAAAATATAAATAAATCAATAATGTAGATTCAGAAGATTGCTGAGTGAAGGTGTCGATAATATTTGAACAGAGTAGGACATTTAAAATAAATAAATAAATATAGAGCTTGCCAATTATACAAAAGAGGCCACTGAATTTTTCTTAACCACAAACAGAAAATGTAGATGTGATTCTGAAAAATTATAGTCTATGAGAAATGTAATTATTAATTAATAAACTTTTACTTAGAATAATATTTAAAACTACTTCCAACCATCTAAGAAGAGCGAGGAATTCTTCTTTTGGTTTCCAACATGAACTCAAATTTACAACATAACAACAGCTGCCATATGAGATGCTAGCAAGGAAACATAACCCTCTGAGTAATCGGCATGTCTCCAAACTTTTTCATCATTCTGAGTGCATCAAATGTTAATCATTGGATATTGTAAAAAGCAACCAAAAGTGAGGACATAAGTAAAGTTTTGTTGCAATGGAAAAGTTATAAACCAGATTAACCTTGACTTGCCATACCAATTATGTCCTTATTCTGCAATAATACAACTACTGCAAATAGAAGAAGGGCCTCACTTTTTTCCACAATAGCAGATTACTTCAATCCAATAGATTTTAGCAACCTATGGAGTAAAAAAAAAAAACCCCAAATACGAAGCTTTGTCAGCTGCCAACCAGTGGGGAGCTATAATGCTCGCAAGTGACAATCACTTGGGGTAATATTCAGTTCCATTTGCAATCAGAATAAAAGAAACTAATTCAGCAAGCTCAAGGAAAGCATTGTGGCCCTGATGCCTTCAATTTCCATCAGTCAAGGGCAACAGCATTAATATTAGAGATAAACTATTAATAAGTCATAAATTTTAAATGTTAAAGGTCCTACTCCTAAATGTCAATTAATCTAGAGAACTTTCATTTTGATCTTCAAGGTCCATAAAATGACAAGAACAGGTAAAAACCATTTTTATCCTTCCTTCTAACAAGATAATTGTCTCATTGGTGCAATTTTATCAGCACATTATGTATCTTCCTGTATATAAAGGGATATAAAGCACCGGGTCTCATTGTAATCTGCTTGGACTGTGAGCTACTCATACCATGCCTATAAAAGTGCTTGCATAATGTTTAGATATGGGATGTTGGATTAAAAATCCCACTACTGAAATAATAATTGTAAGCATTCTGGGCACAGAAGTTATAAGCTAATTATATGGCCAATTTGACTCATGAAGAACACTGCATCAGACATGCTTCAAGATAGAATGATACGAATATTGAGATGGTATAAGATGGCAAAACGTAGCAGTTTTCTTTGAAAATGACATACACCAGTACATTACAACATTGATAACTATGCCTATAAAAATACTGCATTAAAAATAAAGGATTGGATCACAAATACTGGATTATTAAACCAAAATGGAAGAGACACATAAGTTATCCCTCTGAAAGTGATAGGAACTAGTGCAACTACTTGATGAACACAATTTACAGTAACCACCAAGCATGGCACACGCCAATTACCTGGCAACCAGCACATATTATGGACTTCAGGAATTACTTCACAAACAGCAAGTACTTCACTATATTCACATTATGTAATAAGAGCATGCTGAAGGCAAATTAATCATGCAACAGATCATATAAAACTTTTTAAATCACCTACTTAACAAGGCCAAAACCCCCATTAGGTGAATACAAGACAATATTGTCTCTATGCTACAATTGAACTTGAACTATTTACATTGAAATTTATTGAAAAATATTGACTGGTACCTAAATCGGCAAGAGGCCAGACTGCATGTCAAACCAACAATGTGTTCAGCCAGTTCAGCTTCATCTGCACATTGCCTAGAGTGTATTCTAGCATAATAAGCAGTCAGTTTTGCCAGCACCTACAAAACAAATTTTCAGACACGAAATGAGATAAAAATATGTTTTCTAAAAAAACAAAAGCTAAAACAAGATTGTTAGTTATAATTCAGTGCCTATGCAGTTAGTAGTTTAACCTCCTCAATTGGTGGACGACTCCAACCACTGTCATTTGCAGGGCTCTTGTATTGTTCATTTTCCCTAGAACATTGCCAAGATCCATATTCAATTTCATCACAATATCACACCATCATGAAGTAAATGCCAACAAACAACAGTAAATCACTTCATTATCAATTATAAGCAGCAAAGATAACACAAAAATGCTGAAAAATATATGGAAGTACTGCATCCCTGTGATTACTGGTATAAATTGACAAAACCATTTGATTATGAAATACAAATAATGGAATGGAAGCTCACAAGGATAATCATGAATCACTTCTTTATGGATTATAAGCGGCAAAAGATGACACAAAAATGCTGAAACATATATGGAAGTACTACATCCCTATGACTGTCTGTAAAAATTGACAAAACTATTTGATTATATGATATAAATAATGAAATGGAAGCTCACAAGGATAACTGCATATACATTTAATAAAAAAATTATAGGAATATTTAGATATATAATTTTGTATAAAGTTTATGAATATTTCCTAGGTCCATATGGTTTCACCCAATCTAGAATTTTAATGTGTTTTTCTCTACCAACAAAAAATATTTATCAAAGAGAACATAAATGATATCATGCAATTTATTCATAACCTCATCTTTAAAGTAAAAGAAAATGCTACCTTCCTTCAAAGAAATGGTGCAGCTTTGCAAGTAATATTGTCACAGTAGAGGAAGGAGGAGAAAGGAAAGATAAAATAATGCAAATGGGAAATAGCTAATCACAAGAACCACAACGCAATACAATAGCCTTCTAGCAAAGGGCATGAAGGCATAGTCAAACATACAAGAGAGAGGAATTATAGACCCATCTAAAACAAAAAGGGTTGAACATCTATATGAAGGTAAAGTTCAGCAACCCTCACCTTTTATTAACATATGCCCTTAATCTATTTGTCAGATAGCAAACTGTATAAGATGGGTATTTGCTTCGGACTCTAGAAACATGATCCAGAAGTGTGTCATTAGTTACTAGATCACAAAATTCTGCAGCCTCAAATACAATTAATACATATTGAATCTCTAGTCCTTCAGGAGAAAGCTGCAAAAAGAAAAGCAGGTAATATATGTCAAGAAACAGTAAGCAAAGTTATGTGCAAATGATGCAGAAGCATTCCAGAACTTATTTAAATTACTTGTCTTAATATGTTCTTCTATTTTCACAGTTTTACTTTGGTAATTACGTTTTTATTTTATTAAGTGGTGAAATAAATAGCATGTGAACTTTTAATGATTTTGAATGGCTAGGATTATATTGGGTTTATGTGTATCTAAGAGTGAGGATTAAAAGCAGCTGTAACCCTGGTATAAATGGTCTTTAGACACATTAGGCAGCCATATTCTATTGGAATATTTTCTGTTAGAGGTTCTACA